>OY821771.1:46638200-49138200 GCA_963682175.1 Triglochin maritima | reverse complement strand
ATGTTCTTGTTTCTGATAAGAGGGTAGTATAAATTTATTAAAATAAGATAACGACAAATTTTGAGTTAGTTGAATCGTAACCACATATGCATGTCTTTCTCATTTGCTTAATGAAGATGTCTACAGATAGGATATGGTTAGTGGCGGAGCCACATACATGGTTGTGGGGGTCATGACACCCACTGAAATTTGGAGAAAAATCTCTGAACTTTGAGTATTTTTTTTGAAAAAAGAAGTAGCATAGTAATATTGGTAAAATTTCTTTAAAAGGGCAGATGATTGTTGTTATTCGATATGTTTACAAAGATAGGTGCATTGTGGAGCGTTCTATTGGTTTGGTGTATGTTAGTGGTACATCTGCTTTGTCAGTTAAGAAGGGGTTTGATTCTTTATTCTTTAAGCATGAGCTTAATATTTTAAGTTTTCTAGGGCAAAGATACGATGAAGCTAGTAATATGCAAGGGAGATTCAATGACCTAAAAAGTCTAATTATAGAGGAAAAATGAAGTTTACCCATTGGTATATTTATTATTTAAGTTGGCTTTAATCTTGTTTGTTGTCACAACTACCGTCGAAAGAGTCTTTTCGGCAATGATCATCAAGAGTCCACATCGTAATAGAATGTGAGATGAACTTATCAATGACTGCTTGATTACTTACATTGAGAAAGATATATTCTCTACAATAGATAACAACACTATCATGAGACGATTTCAAAATATGAAAAATCGGAGAGAAACTTTTTAACACTTTCACATCATATTATATTTTGTTACTCTATCTATAAGTAACTATTTAAAGTATTTTTCCTTTTGGAATTGTTTGTCTATATGATGTTTATTTCTTAGGAAGTTGCCCCCCACTGATTAAATTCTCTAGATCCGTTATTGGATATGGTGAGCTATCAAATCCAAAACGTTCAGTTCAACTGCTTTGTCTCTTTACGGTTCTTTAGGGCACCATCATTAGGGAGTGAGGCGGTTGGGCTCCACCCATTGGCCTTTTTATTTTTTAGTTAGTTTATTTTTTATATTAATTAGTGTTGGTTAATGAAATGATTTTATTAATTTTCTTAATTAGTTTAATTGATTTTATATTGTTAATTATTTTAATTAAATTTAGTTAAATTTGGTTAATTAGTTAAGCAATTTTAATTAATTTTTTTGCTTATTAATTTT
The DNA here is from genome assembly GCA_963682175.1 of Triglochin maritima. Lineage (NCBI taxonomy): Eukaryota > Viridiplantae > Streptophyta > Magnoliopsida > Alismatales > Juncaginaceae > Triglochin > Triglochin maritima. Next base: position 49,137,022 of record OY821771.1, on the reverse strand, counting down.
CTTATTTTTTGATTTATTATTAAATTTAAAGAAGTGGTTAGAATTAGTAATTAGTTTGCTTTAAGTTAATTGTTTTGTTATTGTTGAAAATTGTAAATGGGAGAAAAAGAAAATAATGTGGAATAAAGAGAGTGTTGATTTGACAAGTTGACATTTATTTGTAAATTATGGTTGAGAGAAGAATGTTACTGAGAGAGGAGAAAAGTTGAAAATGCGACATAATGTTGATTTGACAAGTTGACATTTATGAATATGTTATGACCGATGAGGGTTTTATGTCAACTAATGAAAACGGGAGACATCACACCTAGATGTTGCAAGTTTGTTCCTCTCGAAACACTAATAATAACTCGTAGGCAATATGTAAATCCATAATCCACCTAAAATAAAAGAAGGTGTTCCAAACCTGCAGTTAATGTGATGAAGTCCTTCGGTAATTTCTTTTAAACATAGTTTTTCCCATTGATTTCAATTAAATCTCCAAGTAAGAACTCCGATTTTACTAATGTATGATCTTTGATTTGATTATTCTAAGAATATTAATATACAACTTTGGTGACATGAACTCCTCGAAAGAAAAATACAGAAGTACGCGACTACTAAGAATCCATTAGAAAACAACTAGATCTTACGCATGTTGTGTATACCAGCTGATCCAAATACTAACTAGACATAGAAAGATAAAGATATGGATTCGAGTCTCACCCCCCCCCCCCCCCCCCCCCCCCCCCCCACAACAACCCACAATTATTATTAGGAAATAGGTCCTCAATCCAGCCTTATTAATCAAAATCAATCTCAAGCACTTATGGAAAAAAAACATAGTTCATTTTGGATTATTATTTTGTTCCATTGTTTGCAAAGAATCTTATGCCTACCCTAGTGGCAAAACTTCCATTCCAAGTAGACATATCACTAGTGCAAACAATGAGAAGGATGATTTGAAGGTATCACCATTTGGGTCATTTTCTTTCCCTCCGTTTCCCCTTCTTCTGTTGAAATATAAACGGCTCAGACACAAACGGTCATCACAGCCATATATGGACACACATCCTCAATCAAGCAAATCATTCATCCAGCAAATCTTCACCAAAGGCAACACAACATTCACTCATCAAATGACAACGGCTAGATCTTGTATTAGGAAATAAACCAAACTCATATATATACATGTATCCGTATTATTTTGAAAACAATATACAAAAATCATACATACACAATTTCTTCATGGTACCAGAGCAATAACTGGGACTCAGAAAAAAGGGGGAGTCTCCTCACCGGTGACGGTCTCCGACCATCCCTCAGAAACAAACCCACCAACATCATCACAGTCCCACCCACCTTCCGCTTCACCACCAAAACCAAAACAAAATCCACCAAAACCGATCATCACTGGTCAATCAAACCTCAGAAAAAACCCTAACACCTGAGAAGGGGTTGACATAAACGACATCCATACCTTCATCATGGCCGAAGGAGCAGCACACAACCCTCAAAGGTTGACCACCCAGCTCCTAACAGGGGCGAACTACCTCTCATGGGCACGCTCAGTAACCCTTTCCCTCAGTGGCAAGGGGAAGCTGGGTCACATCACCGGAAAAACGCCAAAACCGACCACCAACAGTACACAACAAGAGGAGTGGCAGACCGCCGACCACCTCGTAATGACGTGGATACTAAGCTCCATGCAACCAAATATCGGCGAACTTTTCATCTACTCAGACTCCGCCAAAGAACTGTGGGATGCCGCCCACGAGATGTACGGCCAACAAAAAAACTTTGCACATACATTCAGAATCAAGCAAGAAATTGCACAAACCAAACAAGGGCAAAAATCCGTCACCGACTATCTAGGAGCACTCAAGAGCCGATGGGACGAGCTGGGTGTTTACGAACCACCTAGCATCGACCCGAAGGTTCTCCAAGAGCGGCTCGACCAGAACAGGATCTACCAGTTCCTGGTAGGGCTCGATTCAAGTTTCGAAGCACTCAAATCACAAATATTGCTATCATCAGAGCTTCCGCCCTTCAACACAGTAGTCGCCATGACCCAACGAGAAGAAACAAGACGACAAGCCATGACACAACCCACCGAAAAAGAAAACCAAGCATTCGCGGTATCTCGCAACCAAAACCAAAGCGCAAAAGGCAAAAATCAGTTCGGCAAAAGAAAAGACGAACACTGCGACAACTGTAAAAAACAGGGGCACAACCGGGAAAGGTGTTGGTTCCTCTACCCTCATCTCAGACCGTCGCGAGATGGGGTGGGAGATCGGAGAGGAGAGGGAGGCGGAAACATGGGCGGGAGCGGCAGAGGCCCTAACCCTACCTCCGGAAACCCAAACCCTAGCGGCGGAGGCGATTGGAACAAATGGGGACAAGTCGGATCTGGGGCTTCTTCTCGGGGTTTTATATCCGAGACTTGCGCGGATCAACCCGGATCCGAATCCGATCTCCACAGACGAGTGCATCCGATAAACCCAGACCACCACCGTTTTTCTCAGCCCACAGTCCAGCAACAAATGGGTCAGGTGCTAGCCCAGTTGAATAGCCTTCTCCAGAGTCAAAATCAGGGTCAACACTCAGGTAATCTCTCAGGTATTGACTCTCCTAATGATCCTTTTAATTCCAGAGCTAATCACGTTAATTCTAGTAATACATGGATTATAGATACGGGTGCCACAGACCATATGACAGGAAATAAAAATTTATTAAATAATATTCATTTTGACCCCAAAATAAATAATCGAGTTACTGTTGCTAATGGAAACCAAGTCGAAATTGATGGAGTAGGAGAATCAATTTTTTTGAATAATATACCTGAAGAAGTACTCTTTATTCCATCATTCACATCTAACCTATTATCTGTTGCAAGGGTCACTAGAAAATTGAACTGTAATGTTATTTTCTCACCCTTTGACGTACTGTTTCAGGACCGTCTATCAGGGAGGACGATTGGTAGGGGCACTCTCATAAATGGCCTTTACGTATTTGATAGTTCCGAAAATTTCTTACAGGCTAATAATGTGTCATATCAGTCTCCTGAACTGTGGCACAAGCGCATGGGTCACCCATCATATGCCGTTTTAAAACATTTATTTCCCAATTTGCGTATTCAAGTTGATTTATGTTGTGATATTTGTCGTTTGGCAAAACAAAGCAGACTGTCTTTTTATTCTTCCACAATTAAAACAGGGAAGCCCTTGGAATTAATCCACTCAGATATCTGGGGACCTGCCCCGGTAGAATCATATAACGGTTTTAAATACTTTATCACTTTTATCGATGATTTTTCCCGCACAACGTGGTTGTATTTACTTAAATCAAAGTCTGATGCTTTCTCTGTTTTCTGTGAATTTGTCACCTTGGTAGAAAATATGTATGACTCTAGAATTAAAATCCTTAGGTCTGACAATGGCTCAGAATATACTAGCAATGTTTTTCAACATTTTTTGAAAACTAAAGGTATTTTTCATCAAACTACTTGCATCAACACCCCTGAACAGAATGGTGTTTCTGAACGGAAAAATCGTCACCTTCTTAATGTCACTAGGTCTTTGTTATTTCAAAACCATATTCCTAAAATTTTCTGGTCTGAAGCCATATTAACTGCTGTTTATCTTATTAATCGTCTTCCTAGTCCTCTTATTCAGCATAAACAACCCCTTGAGATATTAAATGGTAGACGTATGAGCATCAATCACCTTAGAATTTTTGGATGTGTTTGTTATGTTCATAAAAAAAGGGTCGACAAATTCGACCCTAACTCTGTCAGAACTGTTTTCCTTGGATACTCATACCAAAAAAAAGGGTACAAATGCTATGACCCTCAAGAATGTAAACTATATATCTCTAGGAATGTCTCCTTCTTTGAAAACGAATCTTATTTTAGGACTACAGATAACCTCTCTGCAGGTCAAGATGAGACATCTCCTTCCCTCCCGACTATGGATTTATTTGAAGAAATACCTTCAGGTCTTGAGGAAACAGTCATCCCTCAAGAAGGGGGAGACGACAATATCACAGGTAATACAGGTAATGAGAATATTGTGCATAATGAAGATCAAGGTAATACAGGAATAACCCCTACAAGAAGGTCCTCACGACCAACTCGTGCTTCGTGTCTCCTACGAGACTTTGTTACTTACAATGTTACTTATCCTATTCAAAATTACGTTTCTTACAAAGCCGTCACTCCTAATCATCACAAGTTTCTAACTACAATGGACTCTCACCACGAACCAACTTCGTATCACGAAGCTCTAAGAAATCCAAAATGGGTTAAGGCCATGGAAGATGAATTAGAAGCTTTAGAAAGGAATCATACATGGTCCATGGTCCCCCTTAAAATGGGAACCAAACCTGTAGGATCCAAATGGGTATATAAAATAAAATACAATAGTAACGGGACGATTGATAGATATAAAGCTAGGTTAGTCGCTAAAGGGTACACTCAAACTTACGGCATTGACTATCAGGAGACATTTGCTCCTGTTGCAAAGATGAATACTGTTAGGGTCCTTTTATCTATTGCTATTAACCATGGTTGGAACCTTTTTCAAATGGATGTCCGAAATGCCTTCCTTCAGGGGACCCTTGAAGAGGAAGTCTTCATGACCCCACCTCCAGGCTATGCTTGTTCCCAGAATCAGGTTTGCAAACTTCACAAATCTATCTACGGTTTGAAGCAATCCCCCAGAGCATGGTATGCAAAACTCAGCCACTCTCTTCTCCACTTTGGTTTTTCAAAAAGTTCTGCTGATGCATCCATGTTTATTAAGCATTACGATACCAACACCATCATTGTCCTTGTATATGTAGATGATATCATAATAACTGGGAATAGTGATAATGAAATCAACCTAGTAAAAACTTACCTAAAAACCAAATTTGACATTAAAGACCTAGGGTTCCTGAAATACTTTTTAGGCATTGAAATTGCACACTCTAAAAAAGGTATGTTTTTATCCCAAAGAAAATATGTCCTTGACCTACTCCAAGAGACAGGGAAATTAGGTTCCAAACCTGCAAATACTCCTATTGAGACAAACCGAAAGGTAAGTCCCACTGATGGAGAACCTCTAAAAGACATAGGACAATTTCAAAGGTTAGTAGGGAAACTTATTTACCTCACTGTCACCAGACCCGACATTACTTATGCTGTTAGTACAATAAGTCAATTTATGCATGCTCCCCACACTCATCATCTTGACATTGTAGATAGAATTCTCAGATACCTGAAAAGAACACCTGGTCAAGGAATATGGATGAAAAATAATAATTCTAACTCAATAATTGGCTACTCTGATGCAGATTGGGCTGGCAGCCACGACCGCAAATCCACTACAGGTTTTTGCACATTCGTTGGTGGAAACCTAGTCACTTGGAGGAGCAAGAAACAGAATGTGGTGGCGAGATCAAGTGCAGAAGCAGAATATAGAGCCATGGCATCTACTACAAGCGAGCTCACTTGGCTTAAACAACTTCTAAAGGAAATGCATATCCCATGCCAAGGACCAATGCAAATGTTCTGTGATAATCACGCTGCTCGACATATAGCTTCCAACCCTGTGTTTCACGAACGAACAAAGCATATCGAAGTGGACTGTCATTTCATTAGAGAAAAGATCCAAGCAAAGGAAATCGAAGTTCCTTATGTTCAAAGCAAAAACCAACTCGCAGATATCTTCACCAAGTCATTAGATCAAAAACAATTCAATAACATCCTTGACAAGTTAGGATCCTTCAATCTCTTCCGGACACAACTTGAGGGGGAGTGTTGAAATATAAACGGCTCAGACACAAACGGTCATCACAGCCATATATGGACACACATCCTCAATCAAGCAAATCATTCATCCAGCAAATCTTCACCAAAGGCAACACAACATTCACTCATCAAATGACAACGGCTAGATCTTGTATTAGGAAATAAACCAAACTCATATATATACATGTATCCGTATTATTTTGAAAACAATATACAAAAATCATACATACACAATTTCTTCATCTTCTGAATCACAGATCAAATCTTTCGTGCTTTTTTTTTGCAGGTCTGTTCGAGGGTCATGTGGCTGGATTGGTGGTTGTTACTGGCAAGTGATGTTGCACTCATTTGGGGCTTCAGGTAAGGCAACTGGTCTGCTTTCCCAATTCCCACCTTGGTTTGAACATGTTCCAATATATTGATTTGATAAAGTTGCTGCATGCTATGTGTTTGTGGATATGCCTGTGCAGAATTTAAGTTCGCATAGAGTTAAGTTTTTTCTTCTTCGGGCGCCGCATGTGTTATAGAGTTTTAATGCTACCATAACTATGCTTTTGTTTGAAGGGGTTTAGTTAGATTTCTAGTCTGATACTATGTCTATGGAAGGTCAAAAGAATGCCATTTTAAATGGGGCTCATTAACCATTTGTCCGAACTTGGCTTGAAACCAAGTGAGTCGGGCCACAAGCTCAACATTATAGTCAAAACAATCAAGCAAGCATGACTTTGCTAGTTCGAATGTCATTATGCAAAATAGTTGTATATCTCTATCCACAAGAGCTTACTGCCTACATGTTTATCTAATAAGTTAAATGATAATAGTGGCTTACAAAAAAAAGCTAGTACATGTAGTAGAACTAAACACTTATTTTAAAAACACGTTTCAAAACATTTATTTAGTCTTCTATGGATTTCTTTGGATGGATAGTTGCTTGCATCTCCGCCCAAAGTTCATTGTGTTGTCGAAGGTTTAGAAATTTTAGTTAGGCACACAACGGTAGGAGGTTGGGTTAGGAAATTTTCACAAGGGGCAACATTTGCCTATATCTACAGGATAACAACTTCTCAAATCTCGTTCCCATGCGACTCGTGGATTTCAAGGCGCCTTGCCATAAAACACCATCATTCTTGGGATTTGGTAGTGTCACAACAATGCATTTTGCAGCTTGTGGTTATGTTTCTTTCTTAGGCTACTCTAGGATGATCTATTGCTCATGATCATGTACACAAAGGTATTACATTCAAAAGTAGTTTGGTTTACTGATGTATATTTTGGAGGTGCCTATAAACTTGAGATAGAAGCACAAGGAACGAACATGCATGTAGGATATCAGATATCTACAGACAGGAGGAACATTGGCATAAACTTAGGATCAATACATTTACGTGATCTGAACTACATAAAGCTTTAAAATTTGATCCAAGTTTATGTTTAAGCATGCATGAATCTGAAGTAAACTCCGATTGTCATTGTATTCTCAGAGAAACAATATGTTTTACCAGATTTTCCGTGTAATGAGTCATGATCACTAAGTATTGAAGCAATCAAGATGATATTTTTCTCTTTCATCTCTAAGTGTATCAGCTACACATTCATGTACCATTAACTAGGAAACATTGTGACAAACACATTGTGTGTCTACTTTCTAATGATTTTTTAATCGGTACTTTTAACAAAAAGTAATCACTCTATTTAGACCGAGTACAAATTTACAGTCATTCATTGGTTAGACTGGCTAGAGCAAACATGGATCCATGGGCTTGGATTATTAAGATCAAAGATCACTCTCCTGATAAATGGAATGCATCTTGAGGTCCATGTAGAAAAAAGTTCAAAAAATCTTGCGTGTTACTTTCAAAGATTTCATTAGGACATGAATAGACATCTCCGAATTGTATCGTCCCTAATGTCAGCTTGTTCCTATGGTATTAAAATGAGCTTCTCATTTATTGAGTCCATCAGTACTTGCAATATGAGCAGCCAATGTATTTGTTGTTTCATGCAATGTATTTGAACCTGCACTTCCACTAAAAGGTTTCATTGTTGCAAGCCTCAATATGCAAAAAAAAAAAACATGTTTCTCCTGGAAAAAGAGTTCAAAAAGTGAAAAACATCCTAACCATCTAGCTAGCCACATTTCCTAGCTTTAATAAACTTAACAGTTATCACATCTCAGGCAGAGTTTCTGTGCGTCCTTTGGGATCTGGTACTTAATGAGGATAGAGGATTACTAAAATGTAGAGGAATCAATATTCCTATTCAGTAATGATAGTAGATGGAATCAACATATCAAGTTTCCACAATTACAACAACAATTCCTCATATTAAGCATTGACCTCTGCACATCCTATATTATGGTAAATAAGATTCACCTCATTTCAGCAAGCTTGGGAAGGCAGCTCGACTAGGTTAGGTGGACTTAATGACCATAAACTGTTTGATTGGATTATTTTGAATTTGAGGCAAATCGGGGGTGCCCATGGTACCAATTGTTGGGTCAACCACCTCCATAACTGCCTTACAGATTCAAACTGACTCATCACTACTAAGAAATGACCTCTGTTTTAGAAGTAACACCTAATCTCCAGTATACTTCCCTGCCATGCTTGTTAACCCTCGTAATATGAGGGAGTACATCATTAAATGGATGAAAGCTAAACAAGTATGAGATTGTTTTCGAGATTCCTTTGTTGTCTGTGGACATGATAGAACTATAACATCTTATACTCATTCAGGATGCGGTAATTGCTCTATTCCTTGAAGCCCTCGTAGACATTATCAGATTCAGGCTGTCAACAGAAGGTACACAATATTTACATATATTGAACAATTTCACGGTAATTCCATTTCAGCGATGGGAAGATACCACTCATTACTTTGCTTTTTCACATTTTCCTAACTTTGGTCATTATTTAGAAATTTTGAATTTGAGTAGAAGATTCTTGTGTTGAACAACACAATGGAAGGATAACCAAGTGGAGCTTGTATTCATTCAAACTTCGAGCACCGTAAAAGTTTGAATTTCTTTGCCACATGCTTCCTTTGCCTTATGTTGTGAATTGAATGTTAGATTAAGCAATATCACATTCAAATCATATAGATGTGTAAATTCTTGCATAGGATGTCATTTGCAATGCAAATCCATCTTAACTACCCTTGTCCATCATGTAGCTGCTCTTCATAGTTCACATTATCAAAATCACAATCAATTGGGAAAGAAATGTATTTTGTGGGCATTTACAGGCATTAATTTGTATGATAAGGATGTATACAAAACGAAAAGAAATCCCCAAACAAGACACTCAGGTGGGGAAATGAAAACTTATGCATGTTCTCTGAGATCTTCACTAGAGAAAGGACAGTGACACCCTAACAGCTCACTATTGACAGCTTATTATCCCCTTAATTTCTTTCTTCCTTGTTCATGTACTACCATTCCTTGTTCATGTTTTGATAGCTGTGGTCCCACTGCAGTTTTTTGGTCATTTGTCAAAATTCACTTGTTAAATCTGCACAACGCAAAGGAGTATGCAGCGATAGAAAGATGCTATTCAAGGTGAGTATTCAGTTCAAATGCTATTCATGGTGAGAAGTGCTACCTATAGGAGTCTTGGATCTTATAAGTTGTAAAAGTAGTTGAAATTGTCCAACTTGAGATTTCTTAACACTTCCAACATGTGTGTGTTTAAACTTCAAAGATTAGTAAGAAGATTTGAATCGGTCGTTGGCTCTTTTAGAGGCTAGTAACACGTAAAAACGTGAATGTGACTACCGTCCTACTCTAAAGTTGTAGATATTTTGCGGTGTAACTCAACATCTTATAAGTCATAATAATAGCACAAGTTATCTAATATACTCACCATGGTATGATTCTTCTTTCCTTTTTTCTCGAAAAGTATGGAGCTCCAACAATTATGATGTTTGTAGCCATGCAATTCACATTCTCATCCTTAAACTGTCTTATACGATTTGTCTATAGGAATACAAGAATTAAGGACCAACTACTACTACACCTTCGAAAGAGAGTAATCCAGTAATTTATAGAGGATGAACTTTTCAAGGATTAAAGGTGTTTTTTTTTTGAAAGAAGGATTAAGGGTGACTTTTTATTTTTGAAAGCAGGATTAAGAGTGAACTTTTTTTTGAAAGCAGGATTAAGGGTGACTTCAACATAAGAAATCAAAACCCCACTCCACTGGGAAACAAAACTATGCAGATTTGTGGGTCTAAGAAATCTTTTCCATTTCCAGCTGCTACAATTCAATAACGACATGTACATTATGCAGGGTTTTTTTCTTTCGTCTTTGTAACATATTTTAACTAAACTTTTGCGCCGAATCTTGATTTCTCTTATTTTCATTTTGCATAGTAAAAGAGTCCACGTACACCAAAAAGAATTTCTTATCATTTGGAATTTGAGTTTGACCATGGTCTTACTTCCATCAGACCATGTGAGGCATTGTACTACACCAGTTAGATTCCAAACTCCTGTGACAAATATCTACAGAAACATGATTATGACATGTCTCTGCAGTGAGATTGTCAGTAGGAAGAACAATCCAGCGACCTCCTCGTGTGCTTGATGGGGGAATGAATGGACGCATGTGTGATAATTCACCACTTGAGATCAGCTGCATGTTTCAGATATCTCTTCATTTGTTTCATGTTCTATGGACTCTTGCACTGTTGGTATATTTTGGATTTCTTTATGGCAAAAGTGGGCTTTTAACCTCTTACCTTTTCTACTGCCTGTCCTTTCCAACCATTTTCTTTTTGTTCCTTATTACTACTCCATTAACTATTCAAGTTAATTCTCCGGTGTTGTTAATAAGACATCATCTGACAACAATTTAATTCAAGTTTCACGTGCGTGCTTTGTTTGTTATGTGTCTCTGAGACGCATGTCTCATATCATATGGATGATAAACATAGGACTTTTGTTGTTTGTAGTCGGTTCGAAGGAAGTTCTTGGTTAGGTGTTCGTGATTGATTTTAGATTTAATTTTGTAACTAAATGGTGCCATGTGGTTTATGATTGTATTTTAATTGTGCATAATTACATTGGTAGAAGTGATTTACACATAAATAAATAAAATCTTGAAGAGAGGAATCCAATGCAGTTCTCAGGATGTCAATTTTTTTGGACAAAGGCTCAGACAAGAATATTTTAATTGTGCATGGGAAAAATTGGTCTTCTTCCACGTAATAGAGAGTAAATGTGGCATTCGTTAAATCAATTATTCCATGAAAAATGTAAAAGAAATTTCTCTTTATTCGTGAACAGATGTGGAAGAGTTGAGAAATACAAAAGATCACCCAAACATAGTGTAACATCCCGAAACAGCTGAAATTTAAAAATTTATAATCAAGGCAATATAACTCAATAATTAAAGATGAGACTGTTACTTCTCATAAAACATAAAAGTGGTGTACCATATTACATCAGAGTTTGTCAAACGGTACATGATTACAACAGAACAACAAAAAGAAGATAAACGTAATCATGTCGACCTCAGTGGTCTGAATAGAGGATTCGATCCTAAGATACGCGCGTCCGCTGATCACCACCAAACTGGACCTACAGCGGTCCTCAAAAGGATGCAACAACAATGCCTGAGTTTCCATAAGAAAACCCCGTATGTCAAACTCACCTATATGCATGCAGTAGTACAAATGAACCTATCATACTAGTAGCATGTCATGTCATCAACAGTAAGGAAAACAGTTCCCCCGAAGGGTAACATGGGACATCAGTCCGACAATCATCATCGGATCTCCCGAGGAGACCTACCGTAGGCACATACGGTCTAACAGAACAAGACGCGACACCCCCACACGCGGCTACACTAAACATGAGGTTCAGCAGGGAGCATCCGCCAGGTCCGCGCCATAAGAAACAAATATGTAACTTCGTGGTCGAAACCACACCAACGGAGCCGTCGCTCGGTCGGTCCATCAATCATCATCTCAGTAGGTGCCCATCTGAGGAACATAGCCGGAACATCATCATCGGCCCATCAATCATCATCGCCGAAACAACACCGGCGGCATCACCGGCGCTGCAACGGTGGTCCATCAATACGTCTGGCACATCATCGGACGGGTCCAGACCAAAGTCTGCCAGGTCATCAGGCTCCACGAGCCGCAAACACCAACCGAGCCGCTATAAAAGTAGGGCAGCGACCTCCGTAGCCCCATGACCTGGTAGTCACCTCACCCAACGACAGTTGCGTGCCCGTACAATCATCATACATTGGGATCCGCGATCCCTCAGGCCTGCTACTTTACAATGAGTCCAATCAATCCATCACATTAGTCACGATCCATACATGGAGGTGACGCATCCCGAACACCCACACTCTTCCACACGGCGGTCCCTGGGCAGGCACGCGTAACGCGCCCACCTTCACCTACCGGCTCACGCACCAGGTGAGGACACGGGTTTCCGTGGACAGAGTTGGCATTCAAAAAGGGAACCAGGAATTCAGTCCTGTGCAGAAACGGTCGACCAAAAGAGTCAACTCGGTCGACCGTTTCCTCAAGGGATCGCTCGACCGAAAGTCTGAAACGGTCGGACTATTTGCGCAAAACTTAAGTCCCAACGGTCTACCGAAAGTCTAAAACTAGTCGACCGAAACGATGTCAAAATCTGGAGTCTGGTCAACATCAATTTAAAACTATCGGTCGACCGACTCAGGGGTCTCGGTCGACCGAAAACTAACAGGGCATCCTAGTATTTCTACGTCATATAACGGTCGACCGCAAACATGCATAATAACCAGTACACTTAAGTTCCGGTCTACCGAACACAAGGAACCGGTCGACCGAAACACAACAGACATACACAATACACTACATTTGGTCGACTTCAACTAGGGGAGAGCAAAACCCGGGTTGACCCGGTCCGGTCCGATTCGGTCCGGTCCGGTCCGGTCTTCGGTCCGGACCCCGGATAAAAATCCGGTCCGGTCCGGATGCACAGCCCTAACTTCAACCTCACGCCAGCCGAGGTTTTTCACCAAAACTCTTCGTCGGAGAGGTCTCCGACCTCCCCCGACCGACCAACACAACCCTCCCACGAGGGTTAACAACAAAAACACACTAAGGAGCGGCATACCTCAAAGAAACGACGAACTCGCCGGAGCCTCGCTCGCGCACGTCGCCTCCGGAGATCACCTCGCGTGCTCGCCTCCTCGCACGACCTCCGCTGGACCTGCCTCCTCTGGTGCTGCCAGAAAGGAAAGAGGAAAGGAGAGTGAGAGAGTGAGGGGGAGAAACAGATTTCTCTTCTCAAAACTCAACCAACCCATCATCACTCCACCCCTACTCCATCGCCCACACCACGCCTATTGTTCACGCCCCTCATCTTCCCCAAGCAACCACTGTTCACATCATCTCTTCCCCATGCAAACTCCACCTTAATCTCCTCATAATCCCCCATTAGTACCCTAATGGGTTTAGGGTTCTAACACATACACACAAAGCAATAATTAAGATTAAGTTTGCAAAACATAAATATCACATCATGGTGAATCATTATATCAGGTAGTAATATTAGTATGTGAAAACTAAAAACTAATGAGTTCTCACAGTAACTGATGACAATAAGAGAGAGGAGATTGAGATTATAAAATGGACAAAGTTTTAAGTGGGAAAACTCATGGTGGCTGCTGGAAATTCTGAACACCGTGATTCTCTTACATTTTGTGTGCAAAAAATTATAACTATTAACATAAGTAAAATTGCACATTTTAGATATCATTATGACCATCAATCTTTTCCAATTCATTTTTTCTCTCTTTCTGATCGAATTTTATCCACACACTTAAGAAACAAACTGATACATGGACTTTTTCCCCTTCTGTAGACAAAATTGTCAGCTCAGCTTTGTGCACAACTAAATTATTGGGAAATTTTCTACCAAAATGAAGTAATGACCCATAAAACTAGAATTTTCTACTTCCACGAAACGAGTAATATCATTTCAAAATAATATTGACACCTGAAAGCAACGCACCAAATCCAAAAGAAACACAGAGACAGCACCCTTGAGTGGTGAGCTGTAAGCTTAAATTATTTTTATTTGGTGACTGGCACAGACCTCGTCTCGTTGTTGTAATTCGGCCCCAACTTCTAAACCAATGTGGTTTGACCATGGTGATTCAAATGTGCCAAATTTGATGCCTGAAGTAGTTTCTCTCTCCATTTTATACTATATTATTTATCTTTAGCATTATTTTCAGCTTTAATATAATTTGACTTTAAGATACACACTGTAGAAATCACAATCTTTCAATTCAAACAAACAAAAAATCATTTTCTTTTTTCTTCCCGATAAAGTAGCAATGGTATTTTTTTAGTTGAATTATTGAACCCATCTTTTTCCAACAACACACATACACTGACAAAAAACAAAAGCAGACACCATTCTATCCTAAAGATCACAGGCATTAAAAGAAGTATTACCCTCCAAAACAAGATACTATATATATTTATTGTTTTTTGCAAAAAGATTCCTTCACATTCAACTTAAATTCAGGATGCAACCTGATATTTATGGTCTTAACTAGGATTAAAAATATACTATATGGATTAGTTCCAATGGATATTAATTGTTATATAAATATTTTTCTACGAAACTACAACTTGCACTCGAAGCCCCCATTTAATTCATATCTGTATATGATTCCATCTTCAATTCTTCTGTGAAGAAATTTCATTCACGTAACCCTATATAGTTCACAAGGGACCTATGCCACCCTCCTGTCTCAACCATGGACCCCAACTAGCACATGTGATCAAGTTGATATATACATTGAGATGGAGGGGACCTAAGATTCCATATATGCTCTAATATACCCCCTGATATTTTATTGCATTTAGCTTATATAGCTAATGTTGTTAATCTTAAGTACTATTTTTTCCATTAATTGCAATACTGATTTACCATGAAGTCTCATTTTGCATGAGATAATATGCAACATATATATACTAGTAAATTAAAGATACTACAATTCAACCCCTTCTTAAAATTCAATCTTTGATGTATATACCACCATTCCTTATCAAGTGGCAAAGTTTCATACATGTAGGCATGATAGGCATAGGATGTTAATTCCGACCATAAGATTTCAAACACAATTGTGGTACTAATTAAGTACCAACCAATAAAAAGAAGTGTTTGAAATTTTCTTTTTGAAAAATACAAATACCTTGTTTATAATCATGCTAAGCTTAGAAACTTCAATCATAATCACAAAGCAATAAGCTAAGGAAGGTAGAGAAGTTATAGGTATCCTTTCTATGGAAGTAGGTCATGAGCTCACATCACCCCAAACCACCCCTCCTTCCTCCCCATCTCATGAATTCTCCTTCACCATCTCCTTCCACCCTTCCCCTCCCTCCAAAACCTCCAAGAGCATCCGCAAAACCCCGTCCGCCATCGATTTATCACCTGCCGACGATATCTTCTTCCATGGCCACCTCCTTCCTCTCCAACTCCTCTCAAATCGTCATCAACCCTCCATCTCTCCTCGTCCCTCGATAGAAAGCCAAACATTACTTCGTCATCAAAAGAACATCGTTGTTAGCAACGACATCATCAACAACAACAGCAGTTGCAGTAGCAACAACGAAAACGCAAACGCAAATACCAATTACAATTTAAAGGCTACCAAAACTACCAAACCATTCTTTTCCTTATTTGTAGGGCGAGGGAAGGTTAGGAAGGAGAATGAAAACATTCTCCAGGAAAAAGAGAAGGAGAAGAAGAAATTTGATGTAGGGAGACTACTAAAGAAATATGCAAACGCAGTGGAGACAATTTTCTTCCCTCGCTGGGCGAAAGAGAAGAGAGAGTTGAGGAAAAGGCCTTACTCATTCTCCGGGAATTCGAATTGGAAAGGGAGAGAGGAGTTGATAGAGAGAAGGACAGGAAGGAAGAAGAAGAATTGGGGCCAATTCTCAGCGCCCGCTTCGATGAGAACTTCTCCCACCAATAGCGGACATCTGATTGGCCCTATACTCACCTCCGTGAAATCATCGTCGGAAGAGAGCACCATGGAGGAGCTCCAAAGTGCCATTCAGGCTGCAATAGCTCACTGTAAGAGCTCTACCAATGTCAAACACGATAGCAAGTGCAACTCATCATCATCATCATCATCATCATCATCATCATCTTCATCATCAACAACAACAACATGATCTAGCTAGTCCACAACAATGGGTAAGCAACATGTATGTTGGTGTTGGAATGCATGGTTTCAGTTTTTATGTACGTATATATGTGGATATGCGCTGCATGTGAAGAATAATTAAGTATATCATGCTGATGAATTCGATTGGTGTTTTGTTTGGATTGCTTTGATTAATGTAATTTAACTAATTTTTTTTAATTAAGGTTGAAATTTTCAACTTCAAATAACTTTCATTGTTCATTACCAACAATGAATTGAACACAGATATTAGTGATTAAATCTTCAATACTTTTAAAACACAATTGTTTTCATAGCTGATCAGAATTTTCTTTCCACGCACAAAGCTTGAGTTGCTTGCTATTTTCAAGAATTGTTGGATACTATTAGTGAGCGAAGGAAAATGAAGTGTGGGAGGGTATCAAAACAAAACTTTATCTTTAAGATTAACAGAATACAACAGACTTCTTGTGGTTTAATTACCAATCAAATGCAACCAAATATCTCCACCTTGACTTCTTAATTAATTGACGAGGATTCGAAGGATTTGTTTTTCTTTTTCAAATATATCACTAGCTTGCTCGTGCCATATTAATTGTTATATATATACATGTTCAACCATTTAATGCAAGATGCCAAATTGTACCATTGTTTTTGGGTGTGGAGGAAGTAGCTCCACATAAATTTCATCAGTGGAGGCACTAGTGTTCTCTAGGAAAGGTTAACTCGCGATTATTGCGAAAATATATATGTGCACCATTTGCTGTAGGTGGAATGGATAGAAATTTGTGAAACTTTTAGTTACAATTTTTGAGTTTGTGAAACTACAGGGAAGTTAAGTGTTAGGGAAACAAGTGATGAGAACTGCATAATATTAAACTAGCCTATTCTAGACCATCCAATGAAAATGAGAAAACAACCACATTTAACGATACACTAAAACACAAACGACCACACTATGATAGATAATCAAACCACAGCTGAACCGGACATGGAGATTGCTCGACCATTCCTGAGAGTTTAAGTTGGGCCCTTGACTGGGTCGATCGACTACTCGAGAAACTGGTTGAATATTGAGTTTGTGTTGTATTGAAGGTACAGCTTCCACTACGAAACTTGGTACGGACTATGGAATTGAATCAAAATTGACAATATTGTTGTAATCAGATATTCACTCTGTGATACCATATAAGTAATCATACATGCATGCAGTGATTCGTCAGAAGAAATCTTGCTTTCGTTATAACTCAAAACCAACTAAAGTTTACAAAATTTGTTGAAATATAGAAAGAAAGAGACGTTGAAAAAACATACCAGAAACAAAGATTCTCTCAAATCCCGTTATCCAATGAAGAAAATCAAGGAAATAATGTATATGGAAAGAACAACAGTATTTTCTAGTATTCCATTGTATAAATACACTTCAAAACTCTAAATAAAGATATAATTTTCTACTGTTCAAATTCATCATGGTATCAGAGCGTGTGTTCTGAGAAAAACAAAACAAAAAAACACCCAAACCCACCTCCGCCTCAGTAGCTCCCCGGAGCTCATCATCGGCCGGGACAGTCAGGCGGTTGCGTCCCCTGTCGCCCTCCACTCCTAGCAATGATGGACGACGGTGGCGACTCTTAGCGTCTCACCACACAACCTCTCAATGAGACCAACTTTCTCTCCTGGGCGCGAGCCATCTCCCTGTCCCTCAGTGGCAAGGGGAAGCTAGGCCACCTCACCGGGAAAACCGCAAGACCCACTGACCAAGGATCCGAAGCCAAACAAGAGGAATGGCAGAACGCTGACCACCTCGTGATGTATTGGGTCCTCGAGTCGATGCAAAGCCAAATAACGGAGATCTTCATGAAAAACAACGCAAAGGAATTATGGGACTCCGTCCATGAACACTATGGTAAGCAACAAAACTTTGCGCATATTTTCAAACTAAAACAAGACCTCTCGCAGATCAAGCAAGGGCAGAAAAACGTGACCGAATATCTCGGCATACTAAAGAAAACATGGGACTAACTCGCCATCTACGAGCCACCGACAACCGATTCAAAAACCATACAAGCCCGAACCGAAAAAGATCGCATCTACACATTTCTTGTTGGACTGGACTCGAGCTACGAAGCACTCCGTTCCAGCATCCTTATGTGGCCGGAACTACCCAGCTTCTCGACCATCATTGCGATGGTTAACCGTGAGGAAACCCTCTGGAAAACCAAAACCGCTCAGCCGGAAACCAAGAAAATCAGGCGTTTGTCGCCACAAAACCCAACATAAACCATCGCGACAAAGGTAAAACAAAATATGGAAATAAAAGTCAAGAATATTGCGATAACTGTAAAAAACAGGGACACAACAGATCCACTTGTTACTTCCTCTACCCACACCTCCGGCCATCCAAGGACAGCTCGGAAAGGAGGGGGATGGGAGGAGAGGTAGCCAGGCACACCTAACAGGAAGAGGCGGCGGCGGATACGAAGGAAACCCTAGCTTTCGGGTGGAAGGAAACACATGGGCACATATCGGGTCGGTAGCGGATCAGCAGGTTTTTTATACGGCAACAAATGTAGCATCCGATTACTCTGGCCCGAATCTGACATTTAATACGACAACAAATGGATCAGTGGGGTTTTTATCCAATATTCCACCTCCTCAATATTCCACCTCTTCTGGTCCAGAATCCACAAGCACAGGAGCTGACCCAACCCAACTTGGTGCACTTCTGGCCAACTTAAATTCCTTCTTGCAGCAATCCAATACCCCCAAGCAAAGGTAATACATCAGGTATAAATTTCGTCTCAGACAATTACAGAGCATATTTAGTAAATAATTCTCATAGCTCTAGTTGGATTATAAATTCCGGTGCAACTGATCACATGACAGGAGATTCCTCCACAATAAATAACATAAAAACAAGTTTAAATTTTCTAAATAAATTTGTCACAATTGCTAATGGAAACAAAGCACAAATTAAGGGTACAGGAGAAATGCAATTTTTTGATAATCAAATGCCTGAAAATGTCTTATACGTAGCTAATTTTGATTCTAATCTTTTGTCGGTTGCGAGGCTTACAAAAAAATTAAATTGCAATATTATATTTACTCCTTTTGATGTAATATTTCAGGATCGTACCACAAGGAAGACGATTGGTAGAGGAAAACTCGCCAAAGGACTTTATGTGCTCGAAAATCAAATAAAAGGAATACTAGTTAATGTTCCTAATCACGATACCTGGCACCAAAGAATGGGGCACCCGTCTCACATGGTTTTACAAAAGTTATTTCCGTCTCTAAAAAATGAGTTGTCTTGTGATGTGTGTCGTTTATCAAAACAAACTAGACTCCCTTTTTATGCTTCTAAAAATAAAATAGGTTGCGTTCTCGAATTGATTCAATTATTTTATGTCTTTTATTGATGATTTCTCTCGTACAACTTGCTTATATTTATTGAAAGCTAAGTCTGATGCCTTTTTGGTCTTTTGTGAATTTGTTACCTTTGTTGAAAATTTGCTTGATTCTAAAATTAGAATACTTAGATCCGATAATGGATCCGAGTATACTAGTAACAAATTTCAAAGTTTTTTGAAACAAAAATGGATTTTCCATCAAACCACATGCATAAACACTCCTGCACAAAATGGTGTTTCCAAACGAAAAAATCGTCATCTGTTAAATGTTACTCGATCCTTACTTTTTCAAAATAATATTCCAAAATATTTTTGGTCTGATGCTATTTTAACTGCCACTTACCTTATAAATAGCTCGCCTAGCCCAACAATTCAAAACAAGCAACCCTTAGAGATTTTACATGGAAAAAAAGAGCCTTAACCACCTTCGGATTTTTGGTTGTACTTGTTTTGTTCACAGGAAACGCATGGACAAGCTTGATCACAATTCCATCAAATGTATTTTTTAGGATATTCTGTTAGAAAGAAAGGGTACAAATGTTATGACCCAATTAATTGTAAATTCTATATTTCTCGCGATGTGTCCTTTTTTGAAAATGTTCCATACTTCAAAAATCATCAAGGCTCTTCCACTGCACCTGAAGCTCCTCTACCGGTTGCGGATATCTTCGACGTTACCTCCTCACTAGATACTATCATCGAAACTCCTCGACAAGAAGCAATTGAACCTCCTCCACTGGATGACCAAAGGGGAGTTGAGCATCTTCCTCAGAGAAGAACAACCCGTCCTACTCGTCCACCTCCTCGGCTTCAAGACTATGTGGTATCTCATGTTACCTACCCTATCGAGGACTACTTGTCCTCGGCTGGTGCGCGCGCGGACAGGCAGGCTGCGCCACCACGACGACAAGGAGCTCCGGCGACCGCGTGTAGACGCGGAGAGGAATCGTCCCTTTCTCCGGTGTTCATCTTCTTCTAGGTACGCCACCTGCCGTGTAGTTTTGGTTCCGTGTTGGAGGAGAGTAGGGCGTCGTTGGAAGGAGGCCGACGAGAAGGAACCGGTCGGAATCGACGCCGGGGGCTGCACAGCCGCGCGCGACTGGTGCGCGTGCGGACAGGCAGGCTGCGCCACCACGCCGGTGGTGGTGGTCGTGGCTGATAGCGCAGCAGCCGGCCGACGGTGACCAGAGGCTGGCTGACGGCTAGGTTTGCGGTTGGAGCGTGGATTTTGTTTGGGTGTTTTGCATTTAATCCTTGATTTTGTTGATAATTGGGGTGGAGTTAATTAATTGGATATTTTGCATGTTATCTATGAAACTTAGTGGTATTTGATTAGTTAAGATATAATTGGTTTTTTTTGTGTGGATTAAACTATCAATTTATGAGTAATTGATGGAATAAACTATTGACTTAATTAATTGCAGAATAAACCCTGAATTTAATTGTATGTGAATAAATGAATTATAACTGGGTAAATTACCATTCTTCTACTAAACTTATGACAATTGTGAATTATAAGGAAATTTTAGGCAAATTACACTTATACCCCTGCACCTTGATTTGTGGTGTTAGAGCTATAATTTCACTGTGATGCTTATATGATTTTATATTCTTGTTTATTATTTGTTACTCTATACCATGTTGGGTTGTGGACCCATGCTGTTGGGGGTAAATTGCATTTACTCCATTGCCCAGTGAGACTGTGAGATTGTGAGAGGTTCATGGAACCGATTGTCCACCCACGTTGGTTCGAGTGGCCGTTGGAGCGTTGCTCACGGACTCAGGCGTGTGGTCGAGTAGTGGAGATGACGCGTGAGACACATATGACTAGATGTTAGGGTGTTTCCCTTGTTGGGGCGGTCCGCGATGGTTTACCAGCGTTGTTGCGAGTGACCGTTCGGGAGCGTTGCTCACGGGCTCGGGCATTGTGCTTGGATTTCCGGAGTCGGTTTCCCCCTTGTTGTTGCGGTTCGGAAGGGCTCACCCACGTTGTGGCGAGTGACCGTTAGGGAGCGTTGCTCACGGGCTCGGGCGTGTGGTCAGCTTCCGAAGCTGGATGTGGAACTGGTCAGCTCACCAACGTTGTGACGAGTAACCATTCGGGAGCGTTGCTCACGGGCTCGGGCGCGTGGTTGGAGTAGGGTGTTGCCTTATGGGCCGGATGAATGGTCTTGTCGAGGGTGCACGCTCGGCCTGGCTGGGCGCGTGGTTGCCTTGGGACGTGTGAGAGTTCTGCCGTGAGAGCGGGTTGAGTGTCGCCTTGTGGGTTGGATGCGCAGTGGGCTTCGAGGTGCACGCTCGGCCTCGCTGGGCGCGTGACCGTCTTGGAACACGAGACCAGTGTGAGTCGTCAGGGACGACTAGACCTTGTTCAGTGTCAGGTTGGGGTGGTGTACTGGGTCTTGAGTTAAGACTCAGGCGTGTTTGTTCGTGTGCAGGTGGGACGCGGTAGGTGATCGTAGGCGACTTGGGCCTGGGATGCGTGGACTGGATCTGTTGAGCTCAGTTGTCATGTATTTTTCCTACTCCATTTAGTAGTTGTGTAGTAGGTTTCAGATTGCTTGTATTTTCCTTCCGCATTGTACCTTGACTTTACCTTATCATATATTTTAAACTGAGGCCTCGAGTTGGTTAGTACAGTTAATGTCCCTTTTTCGCTTCCTTTTAGTGTTGTACTCATTGTTGTGTCCCGAGTGAGGATTATGGGCGTTACAACTTGGTATCAGAGCTCAGGTCAGTCTATTCGCGTACAACCCAAGTTGGGACCTTCAGACGCAGTCCCATTAGTTTGTGTTTTGAGGTTTTGTGTTTTCTTATCAGATGTCGCCCCGTCGCGGAGCCAGATTGAGGCGGGTGGATCCCTCCCCACCTAGTTCGTAGGGTGAGGACCAGCGAGCTGTACGTGACTAGTTAGAGCGCTTAGGCGCTTTTATGGAGGAGCACGCAAGGAGGCCTCTGCATAAGGACAGGGGTGAGATTCTTGATCACTTTATGCGGCAGCACCCACTGACCTTTGTTGGAGGTACATAACCAGAGGTAGCGTTGCTCACGGGCCAGTGTTCAGTGTCAGGTTGGGGCGGTGTACTGGGTCTTGAGTTAAGACTCAAGCGTGCTTGTTCGTGTGCAGGTAGGACGCGGTAGGTGATCGTAGGCGACTTGGGCTTGGGACGCGTGGACTGGATCTGTTGAGCTCAGTTGTCATGTATTTTTCCTACTCCTCTTAGTAGTTGTGTAGTAGGTTTCAGATTACTTGTATTTTCCTTCCGCATTGTACCTTGACTTTACCTTATCATATATTTTAAACTGAGGCCTCGAGTTGGTTATTACGGTTAATGTCCATTTTTCGCTTCCTTTTAGTGTTGTACTCATTGATGTGTCCCGAGTGCGGATTAGGGGTGTTACACTGTATGACTCCTCCCCATGCTACAAAACAAATCCAAACAAGGTATGTAGACTTCACAAGTCCGTATATGGGCTCAAACAATCTCCTCTCGCATGATATGCAAAATTCAGTCACTCCCTTCTTCTTTATAGGTTCTCTAAAAGTTCAGCTGATGCCTCCATGTTTACTAAACACTCTCATGGAATCACTATAATTATTTTAGTATATGTGGATGACATTATAATAACCAGAAACAATGATAAAGAGATATCTTTAGTCAAACATTATCTTAAAACCAAATTTGATATTAAAGATCTAGGCATCATGAAATATTTTCTTGGAATTGAAATTGCTCACTCCACAAAAGGACTATTTCTATCCCAAAGGAAATACGTTCTAGATCTCTTACATGAAACTGGAAAGATAGGGTCTAAACCAGTCAACACCCCAATCGAGACTAACAGGAAAATTAGCCTTATTGATGGTGAACCGGTTCAAGACGTAGGACAATTTCAAAGATTAGTTGGTAAACTTATCTACCTCACTGTCACTAGACCCGACATTACATATGTTGTTAGCGTAGTAAGTCAATTTATGCATGCACCCCACAAAGGACATCTAGAGATTGTGGATTGGATCCTGCACTATCTTAAAAAAAAACCCGGGCCAAGGTCTCTAGATGAAAAAACAACAACTCTAATACAATTGTTGGTTACTCTGATGCAGATTGGGCAGATAGCCACGATCGGAAATCCACTACTGGGTTTTGCACTTTTGTTGGTGGAAACTTAGTCACTTGGAGAAGCAAGAAACAGAATGTGGTAGCTAGATCAAGCGCTGAAGCAAAATACCATGCAATGACCTCCACAACAAGTGAGCTAATTTGGCTCAAACAACTTCTCAAAGACATGAATATAAACAATCAGAATCCAATACAAATGTTCGGTGACAATAACGCCGCAAGACATATCGCCTCCAATCCTGTCTTTCACGAACGAACCAAACACATTGAAATCATTTCATTCGTGAGAAGATACAGAATAAAGAAATTGAAGTCCCCTATGTTCAGAGTAATGATCAACTAGATATCTTCATCAAAGCACTGGATCAGAAACACTTCTAACACATTCATCACAAGTTAGACTCCTTCAACATCTTCCGGAGTCAACTTGAAGGGGAATGTTGAAATATAGAGAAAAAAAGACGTTGAAGAAAACATACCAGAAACGAAGATTCTCTCAAATCCCGTTATCAAATCAAGGAAATAATGTATATGGAAAGAACAACGGTATTCTCTAGTATTTCATTGTATAAATACACTTCAAAATCCTAAATAAAGATATAATTTTCTACTGTTCAAATTCATCAAAATTACTCTGGCCTTCTAGGGTAGTCAACTACGTCCGTCTATTTTCTCAAAAAACTACAAAACCAATATATCTTATGTCAGTGGTTTTAAAATATGAAATCTAGAAAAGACGGGTTTATACATTGTTAATTTTAACTTCTGATTTCTTTGATTTTTTTAATATTTATTTTATTTTTATAAATGCGAAATCATGGGCCTCTAAAGTGTGAGGTTATAATGGGTCATAGCCCAACAGAGTGGGGCCATTTTGGCGGACTTGTCTTTCGGCTTCTATACTTCGTCCACCCCATCTGAAAATATGTGTTTGACCTCTCCAACAGTACAACACGTAGTGGAGGAAATTTGTCTCCCTCATGGAAAATATTCCAAAATTATAATATAATAAATCATAGAAGTAAATCATAATTTAGATATAAAAAAGATGATGGTTTTTGATAGATTAGGAAATCCTAATCTATTTATGAACTATGCAATATTCAATCAAGCCAAACAAAATTCTTTACAATATCATAGTTGATTTATTTTCTAATTGTTTTTTTAATTTAAATTGATATGCAGACATCTATATATAAGGATGTCCATTAGATAATTTCCTTATTTTCCTTATTAGTTATTTCATTTTAGAGAAATCCGTTCTTATATAAACGGTGTAATACTTTTATTTCAGCAAGCAAAAAATAAATCAAGTTTACCAAAGTCTAGTTTCCATCTTTCTAATCTTGTCACGTTGTAGAACTATTCCGCTCGAAGGAGAAACTAATCTTGTCACGATTGGTTCCAATGGAGCCACAAAAATAAGAAATTTTGCTATGGGAAACCTTCCTACAAGCGTTAGAAACTCGCTTTCGCCCCTCTCAATTCGTGGATCATCAATGTGTATTATCCAAGCTTACACATACCACTACAGTTCTTGCTTATACGATGGAGTTCGAAACATTGGCCAACCGTACCACCAACCTCAACGAATCATTCATGCTCAGTTGCTATGTCTCTGGTCTCACACCTTCCATCCGACGAGAAGTGCAAGCGCTTCAACCTCCCTCTCTCCCTCTCTCGCCATGGGTCTTGCCAAACTCCCAGAGATAAACTCCTCGATCTCCAACGGCCATATACCGCCCAATCTTCTCCAATACCCACCCGCTATTTCTACCGTCACCAACAATGCGCGTCCACCCCTTGGTTTCCTATACGTCACATCACTCCTCATGAAATGCAAGAACGTCATGAGAATGAACTATGTTTCAATTGCGACGAAAAATTCTCTCACCACCACTGCTGCCAACCGAAATTTCATATACTCCTTATGGACAACCTCGTCGATTTAACTGAAGATAAAGAGCCACCGGATTGTAAATTATTTTCTAGCGTTGATCATGACTACTTAGAACCTTGAGGACAAGGTTCATTTGGAGGACAAGAGTGATGATACAATTATTTTCTAATCTACTAATGGACTATGCAATATTCAATCAAGCCAAACAATATTCTCTACAATATCGTAGTTGATTTATTTCCTAATTGTCTTTTAATTTAAATTGATACGTCGACATCTACATATAAGGATGTCCAATAGATAACTTTCTTATTTCATTATTTTCCTTATTAGTTATTTCCATTTTAGGGAAATCCGTTCTTATATAAACAGTGTAATATTTTATTTCAACAAACAAAAAATAAATCAAGTTTGCCAAAGTCTAGTTTCCGTCTTTCTAATCTTGTCACGTTGTAGAGCTACTCCGCTCGAAGGAGAAACTATCCTAACAGTTTTTCCCTCACTTCTCTTGTTACAAGTTTAATCTTAAAACTTGAAATAATTGGATCCATCCTAATATGATCTTGTTGCGTGTATTGTCTGACCGTTTAGCGTGTTTAACTTATAACTACAATTTCCATTTTAAGTGTATGTATCAAAAAAAATTCTTGGAGGAAATAGTCAAATAAGCCTGTGAAGAAGAAATTTTGAATTGAAAACTTTAAAGATAATGCACGTTCCAATGTATTGCTTGGATTGATTGCCTGAAGAAATTGCAAAATAAGAGCAACATGAAAAAAAACTTAAATCACTGGGCAATCATGTTATTCATGTCTGGCTAATAAACAACTTTGTTATGTGTCTCCCACATGTTTGAGTAAAATGTAACATGTAGATAATCCATAAAGCATGTAAAGGTGACACCTTCACATGCATGACTCTACTGGTGACGGACAAGTCCATGGCCAACCCAAATACCTTCAAGGAATACTAAGTCTAGACATAAGAAAATTAGGCAACAATTTAACTAGGTTGCATGCATTAACCACGTAGAGTCCAGAGTCAAAGTGGACCTTAAATTTGATTTCTTTCGTCAAGAACACTAATAACATATATAAAAACACCTTATATATGTATCATATTCATGTAGTCTTTGGCACCACCTCTAGTGTAGATCTGACATAAGAGCATCAATCTAATCCAACATATGGTCAAGGCAAAACCTAAGCAAAGCTAGAAAAGTAAGGACATCCTTCCTGTAAGAAACAAGAACCGAGACTTCTTGCCTCCAAGATAGCAGACCAGAACATATAAATTAACAAGAAAAGAAAGGAATCTCTCCTGCTGCGCCCTATCCAAAAGCAACATCTCCTCCTCCCATCTCTATCTTCTTCAAGCTACACGTTGCCATCAACTTTCTTGCATGCCAATGCTAGGGAGATAAACAACATCAACATCTATGTATAAGTTGTTGAGAAAGTTGCATCAAAATGGGTAAAGGTATTTGCAACATATGACTCGGATATATACTAGTAATTGTGTTATTTGAAGTTATATCAATTGGTATTTTGCATGGATAGAAATTTGAGTGAGTAATGCAAAACATTAATGTAGACATTGCACAGAAGATCATTTGCTGCAGTATTGTGATATCCCAAATACACTTGTATAACATTGTGTTTTTTAGTAAATTTCAATAGGTAATCATAGCTACACATCATTGTCGTCTATAAGTCGATCGATATCTATTGTACTTGTACTGGACGAGTGACCCTTCCAAGAAAAAGACATAAGGAAGATTGAAAGGATAACTTTACAGTGAATATACGTATATACATACTAGAAAAAGAAGACCCACCTTATGGTTTTGTAGTAATTTGCATAAATTTGAAGTGTTTGCATGTGATTGACAGCAATGTGGCTTGTGGAGAAGTGAATGCATGCATGGGGGGCGGGTTTAGTTGGTGGTCAAGATATAGACCACAATCACAAGCCAAAGCTTGACTTTGTTTAAGAAGCAACTGCATGAAGGATTCCAGTTGGCATGAGGTCAAAGAAATCCAAGATAATCCGGAGGAAAACAATCCAAATGTCTAGAATTATTTTGTGTTGTGGACGTAAGCTCTGTCAACTTGCCATCAATGGGACAGAAACCAATCAGAGAAATAACTGCTCTTGTTTTGTCTGCATCCGCCTTGTATTTCCCCCCCCTGCAGTTTGCACGATGTAGTTCAAATATATTATAACACCGAACTTCTAATTAAATGGGATTTTACAGAGTTACATATCTAAGGGTCACTTACTCCATACAAATGCCATGAACTTTTGTTTTGGATTAATATATTATGTACAATGTACTTGATGCAATGTTGTAGATTTTCTATTATTTAATTACATTTCTGACTTTCACATGCGATTCCCTCTTATATATATTTTCCTCCACCGACCAACAAACATCTTTGCTGGTAAATACCGAAGATTGGTTAATTAGCAGAATCATATAGTGAGCAATACCAGTTGCACACATGAATAAGCGAGACGAAAGAAAGATTTAAAAAAAAACTTAATTGATATACCCGAACTTCTTCTTCTTTTATTACTCATACAATTAAATTTATATATGTGGGGGCATCTAAATTGAATCCGGTCATGTAAAACATCCAACCATGCAACCTTGAAACAATGAGACATGTCTTTGAAAACCCTACTTCCGGAAAAGATGCCATCTTGCTTTGAATTCTCTAGTTTGTTAGAGCTATATCAGCTAAAGCTACATAGAAAATATCTAGTATATAGTAATAAAAGTTAAAAACAAATAATAAATAAATAAGTATTGGTAGAGATCTCTAAAGATCACGTGGTTGCATGGATCCATCAACATCGCCAGCTCACACACTGCTATTTTCATGCAAGTCAAACCTCGGTCAAGACGCCACGTCACCTTTTGTTTCTCTCTCCTGCCCCTTCTTGTGTAAACAACCGAGGTTCTGAAGTAAAGTGATGTGCTCGATCTTCTCCTTTTCCTTTCTTAAAAGCCATCTTTCTCTTGCTTACTTTCTATTTCTAACTTAATTTGTTTGCTTATTATTCACCAACCCTGTTGACTACCGCATTAGTTACTACTTACTCACTCCTGTTGCTTTCCGACCTTCAGTTTGCCATATGTGCGCCAGATCTAGATCTATTGACTAAAAGATGCAACCCATGTTCACCTTCCAAATAAAATCATGTTCATGTTTGAGGTATAATATGCATATTATGTTGTAAATTGATTTACTCGTGTAAGTGTGTAACATTCATACTTCGAATTCTGTATCTGTATTTATTGTTTAAAGTCCACATGTCTAACAGTAAATATGCACAAACTAGATGTCTACCGTAGCATGGAAATATGAGACTTAAGTCGTAATGTTAATCATTTATCAGTTGTCGTGAATTGAGTCTTGAAGGCCAAGGGGCGGGTGACTTCTACTATGGTTATTAAAATAAGAAACTACTACGGTTATCATTTTTTCAACTACAACTCATGAACTTGTGTTGATGCTCATCGCAGCTGGTTCTGTTTACATAATAGGTTATGTTTCTTTTTTCTTCAGATTATCAATGGGTTAATTGAGCTAGTGCACCTCGTTAAAGGGGAAATTGAGCACGTGCACCCGTGTTTCCATTTATTAGGCTCATGCATATCACAACATCTTTTTCTTATTGTTCTGCACATGCGCCGTTACTTGGGCCCACACCCACCAGACACCGTTCAACACTCCCGTTTCGCCCCGTCAATTCCGTAACGCCCATTGGAATAACATTAATGTCGCGTGTACAGACCATTATTACATGAGTTTAACATATGATTAAAATCGATTTTTAACTGCTAACTTGTCCCACCATTCTTTAATGATTCCCGCAATTTTCGACCCGACCCCCATTTTATCACCATTGACGTCTTCCTCCTCGTATTTCCACAAAATCAATCCAGACTTGTCCACAAGATGTCCAGACTCGTCCACAAGTTGTACAGACTTGTCCACAAGCTCACCAGACTCGTCCAAACTTGTCCACAAGTTCTCCAGACTTGTCTACAAGTTGTTCAGACTCCTCCAGCCTTGTCAACAAGCTGTCAGACTTGTCTACAAGCTATCCAGACTCATCCAGACTTGTCCACAAGCTGTCCACACTCGTCCACAAGTTGTTAAATTATTATCAACATGCTCTAACATCCAACCATCATGTTAGGTGATTAAAACCAATCCCAAATACGCAGTGGAATCGAAATAGCAAATCCAATTGACGGAAATTAAGAACAAATGCAAATCCAAAATTCAAACCACACAAAACACGCAAGATTTAACGTGGAAACCCAATGCGAAAAAAAACACGGACGACACAACTCCAAATCCACTATAGAGAAACGTATTACAAAGAGAGGCTTACAGGAGACGCGAACAAACCGACGAAGATACCCGACTCAAATTTTCCCAACGAATCAACAAGGATGCTCTCTCTTTTTTCTCTCAAAAATACAAAGTAGACTAATAGGAATTACCCTTAAGCAAAGGGGGACGAAATTGCCTTTATATATTGGGCCTAAACAAGTATTAATTGCACCAAAATCGCGTGGAGAAATGTGCAAAACATGGGCAGAAAATAGGTCCAACAATCGACCGAACGGGTGCTTCGGTCAACCGATCCTCTAACTGTATCGCGAACCAGCTTTTACCGGTCAACCGAAACTAAAGTACCGGTCAACCGAAAAGCGACAATAACTTTTCTTCCTTGCTCGAGTGCATACTCGGTCGACCGAATCACTTAAGTTACGATCGACCGAAAACCGACAGGCACTTTTGCCCAGCTCCTCGTGTGTGCACGGTCGACCGACTCCTAAGTTGCGGTCGACCGAAAATGGACAGACACTTTTGCCCAGCTCCTCGTGTGTGCCCAGTCGACTGAATCCTAAGTTCCGGTCGACTGAAAATGGACAGGCATTTCTGCTGGACAAATCAAAACACACATCTGGTCGACCGAAACACTCCTTCTGGTCGACCGATCGTCTGTTTTATCCCACAAATACTTTAATTACATATTCAAGGTAAACAACAACAATCTCCACCTTTACCAATAGCCCCCGGGAATCTTTGAAGGAACACTTCCTTCCTCATTGTGTCGTCGTCTTAGCTCCACCTACTTGGAACTCAAACCAACCAAGTTCACGCATACCATGAACTTAGTTGAAATAACTGGCTTCGTCAACATATCAACCGGATTATCTTCAGTGCACACCTTCTTCACCACCACACCTCCTTCAACAACAACTTCCCGAATGAAGTGATAACGGACGTCGATATGCTTCATCCTCTCGTGGTACATCTGATCCTTTGTCAGATGAATGGCACTCTGACTATCACAATAAACAACCACTGTATTCTGACCTGGACTAAGCTCTCCAAATAAACCTTTCAGCCAAAGAGCTTCCTTTCTACCCTCGGTCACTACCATATACTCTGCCTCCGTTGTATCAAAAGCAACATTGTGTTGCAACGTCGCTTTCCAGCTAATAGTTGTGCTCCTAACAGTGAACACATAACCAGTCATAGATCTTCGTCTATCGCGATCTCCCGCATAATCGGCATCAACAAACCCCATTAACGAATACGAAGATCTACCAAATTTCAGAGATAGCTCAGTTGTACCTTTTAGATACCGAAGAATCCACTTCCCAGCTGACCAATGCTCTTCTCCTAGATTCGACATATAACGACTCACCACACTGACCGCCTGAGCTATATCTTGACGAGTGCATATCATAGCATACATCAAGCTGCCAACTGCACTAGTATAAGGCACACGTGACATGTATGCCTTATCCACCTCCTTCTTGGGACACAAGTCTACCGAGAGCTTAAAATGCACGACGAGAGGAATTCTTTCAGACTTGGCATTCTCCATCCCAAAACGATGCAAGACTTTCTCAATATATTGTTGCTGGGAGAGAAACAAACTCTTGCATGTACGATCGCGACGTATCTTCATACCTAGAATCCTCTTTGCTGAACCGAGATCCTTCATCTCGAACTCAGCCTTTAACAATTCTTCAAGCTCAGAAACTTTAGACTTGTCCTTAGCTGCTACCAACATATCATCAACGTAGAGTAATAACAAAACAAGAGAGTCATCTGAAAATACCTTTTGGTAAACACAACAGTCATACTGGGACTTGCTGTACTCATGTCCAACCATAAAAGAGTTAAATCTTTTATACCACTGTCGAGGCGACTGCTTTAACTCATAAAGCGACTTTTTCAGCAAACAGACCTGATTCTCTTTACCCTCGACCACAAAGCCTTCCAGCTGGGACATGTAAATTTGCTCCTCTAATTCTCCATTTAAGAAAGCGGTCTTCACATCTAGTTGCTATAACTCTAAATCACGAATTGCAACCAAACTCAACAAAACACGAATAGAAGTATGCTTCACAACAGGTGAGAAAATATCACTATAATCCACACCTTCCACCTGACTAAAACCACGAGCAACTAATCGAGCTTTGTATCTCACATCTGAGAGCCTCGATTTTCTTCTTGAAGACCCATTTGCAGCTAACGGACCTTTTTCCTTTTGGAAGTTCTACCAGCTTCCAAGTTTGGTTCTTATGAAGAGACTCCATCTCTTCATTTATTGCACACACCCAAGCAGCTGAATCGGGTGCCAAAATTGCCTTTGAATACTTGTTCGGCTCACCAGAGGTTCCAATATCTTCAGCTGCACTAAGAGCATATGCAAGGACTGATTCGGCGTATCTACGGGGTTTCTTGGTCAGTCGTCTCTCTCTGTCCCTTGCCAACAAATACTCTTCATCTTCCTCAGATTTCGAACTCTCTCCTTGTGTCACACCGGTATCCTCATCAACAGTCACTACCGGTGGCTCCACCTGAACCGGAGTCTCATTTGACACAGGAGTAGAAATAACAGTGTCTTTCCTGGAAGGTAACATAGCAAGCTCATTAAAGACAACATTTCTTTCAACCGTGAGCTTCTGAGATTCCTTGCTCCACAGACGATAACCCTTCACACCCAAATCGTAGCCAAGGAATATACACTTAAACGACCGAGCATTTAATTTTCCTTGATCTACATGTGCGACGCTGGACAACTGAAGACTCTCAACTTGGACAAATCTGAAGCTCCACCTGTCCAAACTTCTTCCGGTGTTCTCATGTCCAAAACGGTGTGAGGTGAACGGTTCACTAAATAACAAGTGGTACACACTGCTTCTGCCCAAAAATCCTTAGTCAGGTCAGCATTCAGAAGCATACATCTAGCTCTCTCCAACAGAGCTCGATTCAGACGTTCTGCTACTCCGTTCTGTTGTGGTGTGTGACGTACGATTCAGTGTCTCACGATTCCTTCATCCTTGCAGAAATCGTTAAACTCTGAGGAACAAAACTCCAAACCATTATCCATCCTTAGAACCTTAATTTTCTTTCCTGTTTGATTCTCAATCATAACCTTCAAGTGCTGAAAATTCTGAAACACATCGCTCTTTTGTTTCAGAATATAAACCCAAGTCTTCCTGGAGAAATCATCAATAAATGTGAGCATGTAGCGAGCTCCACCTTTTTATGGAACCTGAGAGGGTCCCTATAAATCAGAGTGGACATAATCTAAAGTGGCCTCGGTGGTGTGCTTTGCTGCTGAGAAACTAACCCTCTTCTGCTTCCCCAAAACACAAAATTCACAGAAGTCCAGCCTGCCGATTTTCTGACTTCCAAACAAACCACGTTTGTTCAACACCGTCATGCCTTTCTCGCTCATGTTCCCCAACCTCATATGCCAAAGTTGGGCATTCTCCTCACCAGACAACGATGACACTACAACTGCGTCACCCACCACAGTTTCTCATTTAAGCATATAAAGCTTACCGGGTCCAAGCTTCTTTCCCTTCATCAGAATAAGTGATCATTTGGTGATGGATATGGAATCATCCTCACCACTGAATTTGTAGCCCTTCGCAGTCAGACTACATACCAAAATCAGATTCTTGCTCGCCTTTGGAACATGTCGCACATCCGACAAAACCTTGACTAGGCCATCGTGGGTCCTCAAACTGACAGAGATAATTCCTGCAACCTCGCACCTGTCACCATTGCCCATCACAACCATTCCACCTGACATTGATTCATAAGATGAAAACCACTGCTTATTCGGTGTTAAGTGGAATGTACTGCCCATGTCAATCACCCAACCGTTAGAAGCTTCAGAAGAACTTGTAGCTTCCAACACAAAATCATAATCAGACTAAGCAACATTCGAACATGACTGATCACCACTACTAGAACCCCTCTGCTTCTCTCTGTTCTGTAGCTTAAAACATTCTAATATCTTGTGACCCTTCTTTTTGCAGTAATGACAAATAATATATTTGTCCTTCGACTTGATCTTAGAGGTGTTCTTTGAGAAACTCATCTCTTTCCCATTACCACGAGCAACAAGTGCTTCACTTTTGCTCAACTCAGAACCATCAGACCTCTTCTCCATGTCAGATTTGGAGGAGAGTGCGTTTTTGACATCCACAAGAGAGATGTCGGTCCTGCTATACATCATTGTCTCCACGAAGTGATCATATGAAGAACTCAACGAGCAAAGTAAAAGGATCTCCTGATCCTCATCAGAAACTAAAGTACCGGTCGACCGAAAAGCGACAATAACTTTTCTTCCTTGCTCGAGTGCATACTCGGTCGACCGAATCACTTAAGTTACGGTCGACCGAAAACCGACATGCACTTTTGCCCAGCTCCTCGTGTGTGCCCGGTCGACCGACTCCTAAGTTCCGGTCGACCAAAAATGGACATACACTTTTGCCCAGCTCCTCGTGTGTGTCCGGTCGACCGAATCCAAAGTTCCGGTCGACCGAAAATGGACAGGCACTTCTACTGGACAAATTAAAACACACATCCGGTCGACCGAAACACTCCTTCCGGTCGACCGATCGTCTGTTTTATCCCACAAATACTTTAATCACATATTCAAGGTAAACAACAACACATCACAAAATAACAATCACATTACAACCCAAAATCACACAAATATATGCATTGAAATATACATGGATTCCAAACTTGGATTCAAACTTAAGATCACACTACATACATTGATTTCAAAGTAAGGATTCAAACTCCAACATGAACAACCTTGAAGGCGTTACTCCCAAACATTGACTTTCACACTCGAAACACCTTGAAGCCGAAGATGAACCTAATGAAAGCCAAATCAGACCGCCCCAAGACACGATATCCTCACTGACATTTCCTCGAACACCTTGCGCGCATCATTCAAAAACTCAATCTTGCCATACACATCAAGAATGTTTAAACGGAGCCCGAGTTGGAGGAGTTTGAAGAAATTCCTGGCATATTTGGCAACGTGGGTTTGGTGATTTTGAATGGCTTAAGGACGGAGTGGAATCAAAAGATTTGGGGATTTAGACTCTCGAGACCCACAACCTCACCCTCACCCCCATCCTCTTCCTTTTGCTCCACCTCCGATTCGATCCTCACTATCAACCCCACAACAATCCATAATTGTGATCTCATCAAGCTTTAGGAACATTCAGACGTACCAGAATGACATCGTCTACAAACCTACAAACTAGAGGGAGGTGAGACTTCTAAACGGGTGGAGCTAAGACGTGTTGGCAAGAGAGAAACGGGGCTGAGGAGGTGGCGAAGGGGGTGAAGGAGGAAGACGTCAATGGTGATAAAATGGGGGTCGGGTCGAAAATCGCAGGAATCATTAGAGAATGGCAGGACATGTTAGCTGTTAAAAATCGATTTTAATCATACGTTAATCTCATGTAATAACAGTCCGTACACGTGACATTATTGTTCTTCCAAGCGACGTTACAGAATTGGCGGAGCGAAACGGGAGTGGTGAAACGATGTCTGGTGGGTGTAGGCCCAAGTAACGGCACATGTGCACAACGGTAAGAAAATGATGTTGTGAGATGCATGAACCTAATAAATGGAAACACGAGTGTACGTGCTCAATTTTCACTTTAACAAAGTGCACCAGCTCAATTAACCCGATTATCAATGCTCATGAAAAAACATAAAAGCTACACACGCAAACCAGTCAAAAGTTAACATCAGTAACCAAAGTTACACGACCTCAATATTATTCACACACTTTACTAAGCATTTTTGTTTAATTATAGTCTAGTTAATACTATTTTAGCTATATAATTGAAAACGTGGGTCTACCAAACATCTACTCCACTGGTTGGTTTATTTGAATTCTACAACACGATTGATAAAGAAGAGATGTAGAAGTAAAAATAGGTGAAATTTGGCGGACATAGTGTAGCTCCACCATCGTCGTTTAGTGGAATGGCAAAGAAGCAGAATAGTTGATGGAGTTAGGTGACAACAAAATTATATTAAACAATAAATATATGTCCACAGATCCGGATTCTGCCCTGGCACTCAATAGCACATGACATGCATAACCATTAATAGGAACAAAATTTGAAAGCAACAGAAAGTAGTCGGGAGCTTTTTCTTTTTTTTATTACATCTACGTTGGCTTAAATTTGTTTTCGGTGACTTTTTATTTAATCACTCTATTACCCACTCCATGATAAATCCTAAACATCTATAACACGCAAGTGACACTATTAGGATTTGAACTAAAGTCTTAATTATCTCGTGATAAAGAATCTTCAAGTTGTTTTTTTTATTATCTATTATACTCTCTAAGTCTCATTTAAATCTCAACCTCCAAAAACATAAGAATAATTCCAACTGAATTAATCTTAGTTGGTGGTTGTTTTGGGTAATCTCAACTTCACTGCTCACCTAACCACTCGGTAAACCACCTAAGAATAAGTATCTGAGTTACTACTCAATGGTTCCGGTAGAACTTGGACGCAAGTTTACTCCAAAATTTCCTTTGGCAGCAAGTAGGGAAGTAGATCATCAAAATAACACTTAATCACGGTATAATTGGTGCAACGTACAACTATTTGTAATTTCTTATATGCAAGTAATTATATGAAATATTAAAGTGCGACCTTCAATTCGGAACCAGTTATTTACAACGAATTAAAATGATTAAAAGTGTCAAAAGAAAGTTCGACGTATATTCTCTGGGTAATGTTACCTCTATATGCATATACACTTCAACAAGTATGGATAAAATGCTCTTAGTATTACAAACTACTATATGAGTTTTAAAAAAACTAGACCTCATCCTATATAATAACACGGCATAAAGTAATACTTAACTAGTATTTCATTCATTATATTAAACATTGAGAGGACATACACTTTGAACAAAACCAAGTCAGTCATAATTTGAACATTTCATTCCTAAAATTTATCACATGCTAAATAAATTCCTTTTGTTACTGTTAGATAATAGTCTTATATCGATTAAAACGAGAACTTTATCCTAAGTTATAAGTTGGAGGATCTCTTCACTCATCACCAATAGATTTTGAGTTGGATACTCACACTTTAATATGGTATCAGAGCCTAAAAGCTCAACAGCCAGCTTGACACATCCACAATTATTGTTATCAACATGTAAACACGGAGAAAAAAATAAATCTCGATCACACGTGCGGTAAAGTGTTAGTAAATAGTCTCACATCGATTAAAACGATGACTTTCTCCTAAGTTATAAGGTGGAAGGTCCTCCACTCATCACCAATTGGTTTTGAGTTAGATAGCCACACTTTAATAGTTACCAATCAACTCGAGCTAATCTAATCGGTAAATCCTTGAACTGAATTAGCTGGCGGTTAAATAACTTCTTCAAATATTTTACTACTAAGAAACAATAACAATTATTTAAATACTACCAATGATGAAAATGGTAAATATTAATAATTAATAACATGATGATGTCGACGTAGTAGAGGCGTTGTGCGTTCTATATATATACATTGTACTCCCCACTCTCCTCTCCACACAAAGCCACCAACACAGACAAATTAACACCACATCCGACCGAGTAGTAGTAGTAGCAATATCTAATAGAGTGTTGGGTTAACACAGATACGCAAAACCTAGTATAGAAGAGAAGAGGAGAGAGAGATGGCATGCATAAACATGTACAACAACTCGGACAAGAGCAGCAGCAACAGCGGCATCCCCCAGATGGGTCCCAGAATATCGTTCTCGAACGACTTCGTGGTGGACTCATCAGGGCCGTGCATCAAGCACGAGAGGCCGCTGGACCCGGCTGCCCCCGGGTTCGAATTCTCCTCGATCCCCCCTGCCGGTAATAGAAGCCACCCCATGATTGCCGCCGACGAGGTTTTCTTCAAGGGAAGGCTTGTGACCCTCAACGACCGCAAGCTGACGCTCAGGGAGGAGCTCATGCTTGGGGATGAGGGCCACTCTAGGCCCCCTGCTAAGGTGCCGCTCCGGTGGAAGGAGCTTCTTGGCCTCAGGAAACCTACTACTACTACTACTGCGGCTGCTGCTGCTAATACCGGTGTGGCGTGTAAGAAGAATGACCAGAAGTACCAACATACAACCCTCTCAGGTAAGCTTCCAACCTTGCTTTCTTTTTCTTTCATGTTGGGATTTGATCACTGGTCCATGCTGACCAATTCAGGACTAGATATCTACTGGCTGAGTTAACTCAGTTAGTTTGGTTAGATTCCTACCCGTTTAACGCTTCTTTTTATTATATCTTTTTTACAATTTTCATGAAAAAGAAAAAAAAATGACATAAAATCAGTAACTAGTTATGTGTTGTTTTTGGTGACGGGTTGGCGTTATCCAAATATTGTTTGCTAACTTTGCTTAGCCAGTAGATTTATCGGAAAATAGTTGTGCGTTCGTGTGTTTATTTTTCAAGGTTTATTTTTTGTGAGTACTTTACGTGGGAGATAGAAAAAAAGGTATTTCATCATCTATCTGACAATATCATGGGATGATTTTCCAAAAATGCGTTGAAGATATAGTGTGTTATTTAGGTGCCATAGTGGCATCTTTACAAGTGAAGTTTATGTGATCTGTTTGCCATCATGTTTAGATATTTTCGAACTCTTTTTAGGGAAATTAGTAGTTTTTTTTTTCCTTTTAACAAAAGGAAAATTATATTTCATAGGCTGTTTTTTTTGTTTTTGAATGAACATTGATGAGCTTGTTGTTGCAGGAATTGAAGAATGATAAAAGCTTGGGATATGATTCCTCTGTACAATAGTCGTAGTTCGTGTCTAGGTGAGATGGGTGTAGAAGGACGAAGAAGGAGATTTAAAGGTTCTTTCGTACTGTGGTAAGATTTGGCTTTTGGTTGAATGAAAGGAGCTTTAGATAACCATGTGAAAGGAGAGCAACTCGGATCTTAAGTTAATTTTTTCCTTCAAATGTTTTATTTAATTTAATCTTCTTTGTTGAGTGGCATTTACTCATTCCCGTTGTTTTTGGGAAGTCCTTGAATGGTTCTTTATTTCTACTCTTTTGTTACTCTATGATGCACTGTACAAATTTCATGATTGCAAAGTTTTGGTACTCTTCTAGTGTGTCCATGAATTTGAATGACTTATGATGGTTTCCATCTTGTATGTTCAAAATACCAAAATCACCCCCATCGTCTTAAAAGAAGGTTCAACGTGAATGAGGTGGATTTGGTTATACGTTTTATGTAGTCATACCCTTGATAAGGCAATTGACTTTGTGATAGGGAACGCTAGTCGACCATCTCTACTACTTCAAATCAAAATAGATAAGAAACGTAAACAATTAGCCGTTTTGATTAAATCCATGGTAATTCAAATACCAAAAACCAATCTCACCAGCTTATATAGAAGCAGTTCAAAGCCTGGCCCAAGTATAGAGAAATTTGAACTTTGGGAATTCGGTTTGTTAAGATACAAACCAAACC
Organism: Triglochin maritima; assembly: GCA_963682175.1. NCBI lineage: Eukaryota > Viridiplantae > Streptophyta > Magnoliopsida > Alismatales > Juncaginaceae > Triglochin > Triglochin maritima. The sequence continues at coordinate 49,097,756 of OY821771.1, read as the reverse complement.
CCAGTGGATGAGGTTTTCATGACGGGTTTAACAGAAGAAATTCAAGAACAAAAGGAGCGGAGCAATAGGACAAGTAAATTGTGGATTCCAAAGTGAAGGGACTGAATAAAATATCTAAGTCAAGATTTGGAAATTAAAAGGTGCGAGGTCTCCAGTTCCAGGTCTTCTTTGTTTGCTAGTATTCGATCTACGAGAATTGAAAAGGTTCCTTAGCTTTGTTCAAAATTCCTTTAGAATCAAATGCTTTCGAAAATAGGCAATTAAATAGGTATATTTTTTATGTCAAAGTAACCAAGACAAAATAATTCTCGCCCCAACAAAAATGAATTGCACTTGGAAAATTAAGTACATTGTAATTTTCAAAACAAAAAAGTTAAGTACATTGTGATAGAAAAAGAACTTTCGAAAATAATGTTTCAAAGAATTTTTTAAAACTAAGGTTCCATAAAAAAGAACATATACTGTTAATTCATGTCACATTTTATCTTATGTGGTTTAGTTTTGATGTTGTTAATGAATTTGCGTTTAAAAGCTTCTTCTCTCAAAAAGTTAATTACCTGATACTTGGAAGTGGTAGTCGTTACTTCAAAAAAGTAGTTCTTTTGAACCAATGCAGAGGCCAGCTGGATGGAGTTAGAACTTCCAACTGCACCATGTGTTTACGCTGTTGCTCTTGCTACACAGATATCCCCTGTTGAGAAAGAATAGAGATGCCCAGTCAACCACAATCAATGCTCAGTTTGCACTTGAAACTACAACCAAAGGTATCTGCAACACTACCCATCAAAAGAACTTCAATTGGAAAGCAAATTACGAAATTAAAGTCAACAGTGGTATAGACGTTTAACAGTGTATTACTGTTATAATCCAAAGGAAAAACAGATCCTGCAGGCTGCAGCAGATTTAGATAATTTTGTTGTTTAATCTGACAGCTAATTTTGTTGAAATAGAATCAAATAATATGATTTCAAGTCATACCTGATTGATATTTACAGTTTTACACAACTCATAAATTTTAAAAAAAATGCAATAGCGAATAAGATGACGTGGTTCACAATGAAAGTAAAATTAATTATCTTTCAAATCATATTAGAAGATTCAATGGCTGATTCGTAACATTCGATGCAGGTATATATCATAGACATCCACAGACATCCAAAACAAGGATATTCCAATCACCATGTCCGAGGAAACTTGAAGATTGTTAAACTAAAGTCCAACTGGCTGTAGTGTGTTGTACTCTACATAATAGAGTTTCATAGAGTACCTTCAATGCAACTTAAAATATTCCAAAACCAGATCTTCTAAGCAATTCCCAGCTCATTCACATATTGATTCACCATCGAAAGCAAGCTTCAGTGAAGTGTTAATGTGACAAATCTGCCTAGCCGTGCTCAGTTTTATATACATACCGCAAAAGTGGTGGTGGCTCTAGATCAGAGGAAGAAGTTCTAGTTGACAACGAGGCTCACGTGTAGCTATCACTTCCTAAAGGATTTCAAGTGATCTCAAAGGAACAGGTCCTGAAACGGTCTGTCTTCTGTAACTCTTAGTATTGAACAATAGCGTATGGAACTATGGATGTCCAATTGCAAGACTGTAATCGTGTATGTGCATGTTGCATTGATAAGAGATCTACCTAAGATGGTATCTGACAAGAAAAGATTTTCCCATGATCAGGGAAGGCAACTTGTTGTCGATGACTGCATGTGCAGCTGACTTGAAGAGAATGATTCAAAACATGTTGCCGAGCAAGCCACACTGAAACAGCAGACATCCCATATTACTTAGACAAAATCATCATCTGACTCATTTGAAACAAGAACCTGTCTTGGACGAATTTGATTACTGAGAGAGCTTCTAGGCTTTCTTGATGTTCTTAGACCAGTAAGATGGATTTTAGATGATGAGCATCCATTACGCGTGGAAATGCAGGCTTCACTCACTGCTGTCTTGGTCGCACGGTCACAGGATGTTATTGATTGTTTTCTTGGTTGTGGATTGAATATTGATCTCACGATGTTGGGAGAGGGCTTTTGTGCATCCAGTTCCTTATGTTTTGTTCTTTCAACCGATTCAATTGGCGTCAGCTTTCCATCAACTTGGTTGGTGAAAACAAAAGTAACCTGATGCAAAAAAATGTAGAACTTGCTCTGTAGCTTTGATCTTTTTATGATAGATACATTTCTTCTAAAAACAGTACAAAACCGTAAATCTACCCACTACAATCTTGGTATGGTCTAAAACTAGAAGGTTGAAGAGACATTAAGGATGCAAAGAACATGCTTTACCAGAATATCACAATGTCAAAAACAGATGTACAGAACATTTGAGGGTATCAAGGTTTTTTTTTTTTACTTCCCTCCATGTCATAGGAGAATTATTGCTTTCAAGTACAAAAATCGGCAAGTTGTTTAAAATGCCCTCATCAACATCAACATTACCCTAAAACCTCAAAAGAGGCTCCCACATTAAGTAAGGTGGGGGGTTCAGATGTACATAACCATACCCATGTCACCCTGTGACAGAGGTTTCTGATTAACCTGTGATCTGATGTGTAGACAACTTTATGCTAATATACAATAAATAAGAATCGTAGAAAGCTTATATGAACCACGTTGATTTAGTCCATTGTAACCCAAAAGCCAAAAAATAACTTAATCGTTGTCTCCATTAGGAATGGACACAAGTTGTTCAAAATGCCATGTCTGAGAAAGATAGATAACAATAATTATCTCTACAATGAAATGATGAGCACGAAAAATATGTTCTAGAGATTGAATGTTTGCCAATAAAAAACACAATGGGAAATTTACCTCATCACCAGCTGAAGCTTGTAGAACTGAATCAGGGACTGATTTCGGAGTAAAATGATGACCCCAGCTTCCCAGATCTTCCTCAAGAGGAATTCCCACCTTAAGTTTACATTCTCAATTATTATGAAACTTCTGTAAATATATCAACATGATTATACGGGAAGTGATACCACCTGCTTCTCTGAATCTGCCAGTTTTCCCAAACATCCAGAAATTTCTGCAAATCTGCCTATATCATCCACTATTTCATCAGCATGGGTGGTACCACCTGCAGACAAACTATTGTTGCTAGCTTCAGTTGCATGTTTGTTGGGGCCAACAGTCACAACATTCAAGCAGCAACGACTGCAGTTCATATTCTCATGAATTTCGGACCTGCGAAATTAGGAATCAGGTGAAAACTTTCGTAAGTTAATAATGTTTATTGTATCAGTCAAATAAAAAAGGATAATATTTACCAAAAAACGATAGTATACTTTCCCCCCAGTAATTGATTGTATACATAATTCTAAGATCACGGTGTCTAAAGACAATTTCATGCAATGGTTGCTAAAAGAACCCATACCGAGTATTTTCATGTAGGGTAAAAAGATCTCGCAAGTCTTCGGCTGAAAGACAGTTTTCCTGCATTTTTTATTATGCATCAAATATAACTTACAACCAATGCAGGGTAGAGCATAAGAACACCTAAAAAGCTGAAAACTAATATCACAATATTAAATTAAAATACATCAACTTTTCAATCTGTGAACTATAACTAGTCAGCTATGAAGCTCAAGTACACAAAATATTTTGAAGGATTGATATGTAAACATTGAAAGTTTGAAACTGAAGGGCAAGTATGACCTGCATCATTTGAGCCCCCATCTGTTCCTGCTGAATAACTTTTTGTAGTCCTTCCTTTGACATCTGGCGCTGATATACCTACAAAAGGGCAAAAGCAACACCTTAGGTGTGCCCGACAATCCTTTTTTTTGACAGTTGCTAAAACACATTGTCAAGTCTCAACTAATATTCTTGGAAGATTCTATAAGGGTGTATTTGGATCGACCCCTCGTAAATCCGACGATTCTTCTAATTGACGGGATTTATAAGTCCAAGATTTACTAATATTCTTGGAAGATTCTATAAGGGTGTATTTCGGATGAATGCCATTTTAAATAAAATTATGAAAATAGCTAATACCTCATATGATATCTTATTGGTGATGCTTTTGCTAATTCACATGGAGTTCAAAATTATATCAAACTAATATTGTGTATATGATTATGTTTGTAACAAAATTTAGCATATTGTACTGATTTAAATGTTGAAAGCCATGTGGAATTCGCAAATTCTACCTCTCAACACGAAATTTGATTTTCACAAGTTTTGCATAGAGTTGGTAATTCAAAATACCATATAGGAAATGCAATTTTTAGTGCATAGTCAACGCGACATAGAATTCGCAAATGCCACACTTTGAAATCACAAGTTAAAGTAACGAATCCAAACACACCCATCAAAAGACAATTATCCTTGGAAAAATAAGTTAAATATAGTAATATATTCTTCAAAATTTTCTAACAAACCTTCTCTTCAATTGTTCCCGTGCTTAAGAATCTGTATATGTACACTCTTTTCTTCTGCCCATCCCTCCATACTCTTGCAGCGGCCTAGCCAAAATTAGTTCAGACAATGATGATTCAAAATACCACAAAAGATTGATTTGCTTCATATAACTAAATGTTTTTTCATGACAAGTTCACATTTGCAACTGAATCCCATTTAATTTACTTGTTTATCATTTGCAGGGTTCCAATCAGGGTCGAAAAGCACCAAGCGGTTTCCACCTATCAAGTTCAGCCCACAGCCACCAGCCTTACTGCTTAAGAGAAATACAAACTCATCCTACAAAAAGCACACAACTTAATGGACCAAATGGTTCAAGTCACAATAGAAAATGAGAAGATACACACCCTTGAGCTGTCATTGAAGCAGTTGACCAACTTCTGTCTTTTGCCTATTGATGTGCTACCATCAAGGCGTAAATATGGATATTTTCTTTCACGGCACAATTGGGCAAACAAGTCCAACGTCTGAGTTATGGAAACAATCATTACTGAATGTCAAAGGAAAATGAAGAATTCTCTCATCAAGCAAAAACTTGTGTCACAAAACGGAAGGGCATGACAAGTTGCCCTAGTCAAGATAAATAAGGGGTGTTATAAAAAATTTGAACCATCAAACATAATTTGCCAAGTCGAAGTAAAAAGCGACAAATGTCATATCGATCTAAGAAGCACTAAAACTTCCAGACCCTTGACACATTCATATTGTACCGGTATTAGCTACCAATACTCACCAGATACTTTTGGATACACATGTGCTACTTCCTTAGGAGTACTCTTAATTAAATAATTATAATATTACATTCAGATGCTTTTGGGTATTTACAAGATACCTATGGATACTTCTAGATAACATTATAATCACAATATAAAGAAAAAAAACAGTATTAGTTATAGAATATGCATCCATAGAGGCTTGTCAGCTTATGGATTGTGCTATCTAGTGATAATTTATTCTATCACCATTATATTTCATTTCAAATTCATTTTGTAAATGTCTTTATGTATCTGTGATATTTTTATTTTCTTTTTAGGGTTGACATAATGTTCATATAAAAGTTAATAGTAATATATCCTTGCCATATGGTGTTCCACTTTTATGGCATCTCGTACCCGTATCCTATATCAGAATCTAAGATACAAGCACATTTGAAACCATGGTGACAAACCTGAGTGTAATTTGATACGAGCACAATTCTGTCATCAGTTTTCTGCCTTAGCTGGCCCAACAACCTTGCTAACACATGCATTTTCCCGGATAATTCGACCCAAACTCCATCACCACCAGTCCATGAGCCAGATCTAACAGAAAATTTCATGTGACTTACATTTTCTTCCTTTGGAAGAAAACACTGAGAACAATGTGAGGACTCCAATTACCTCCCTGCAAAAAGCTGTGGCGGGAAGAACTGTAGGCAATCCTCAAAACCTGAAGTGCCGGGACTTCCACTTTTGATTGTATCATAAATAAGCTGAATAGTTTGGTACAAACAATGATTACAATAAAAAATAACTTAGTACTAGAAACACTTAATCATGACAAGGGACCCCTAAATTTAGTAATTTGGACTCTTGAGCGAGTAATCATAAAAAATACTATATAGGTGGAAAGATATATAATCATATGATGAAAACGCTTTCCATAAAGTCAAAAATGAAGAAATCAAAGTTTCTGTGGTTATCTTTTACAGAAATATGTTCCCTTCAGCCAATTCCCTTCAGCCACGTACACCAAAACATGAAACTCTGGACATACATGTTGAATCTTAAAATCACTAAAAGTGTTACATAGAATGATAGAAGCAACTATATATCATGCATGAGCAAGGGGCACACAAAAAGTAAGAGTAACTCCATACATAATTATATACCTTTGGGTGGTTGCATAACTTCTTCAGAGCAGTGATATACGCCAAAATCTTTGTTTTCTTAGTATCATCGGCAATCACACGTTTTATCTGTAAGGAGATATTTGATAAAATACATAGATGATATCAGCATTAGGAGTTTCAATTATGATTTAAAGCAAACCATAAATGCTCACATTTTTGGATTGTATGAAATGACTGTATAATTGAAGTTGAAGAGATGTCAATCTGCAGCAAACAACCTCAACAATCTGCTCCAAAAAAATTGTAAGAAATTTTATGGTAACCGAAGTGAGAGCCTAAAAAGTTTATTTTTTCTAGGAAGTAATTACTTAAACAAAATTATGAAAACCACACTGCAAATGTGTAACTTGCTATTGATTGCTAAGGTTACAAATGCTGATCTTTTAAAGTTAAGTGTTCACTAAAGGTTCCAAGTGTTGAGTAATTTACCTGTCCAAATTTCCGTAAGGCATTTTTGGATGGAATGAGAAAAAGCATACCTTTGGTGGTAAGTGATTTGACAGTAAAGCATTTGTCCTCCTCAAGATAAACTGAAATGAACAATCACAGATTGGTTCCATCTTACGAGTAGGAAGGTCACCAAATACTGAGGAAACATTTCAGAGTGGGAGTCATTCCCCAGGGGAGTACCTTATTTACTTTTGCACTGAGCTCTCCAGACCGTTCAAGACCCAACTTCTTCTCTTCAGTTGTTGCTGTACGCTCTCTTCCGCTAATGATTGGTGTCTTAACCAAAATAACAATAAAAAGGTGTAGTGAATTAATGAAATAGCCTAACGTATCCGCATGTTAATATATAGTGTAAAAAATATCTTTTGGATGTTGATCAGATGAGGAAATAAAAAAGTGCTTTGAAGTGGGGGTGGGTGTCGGAAAATTTTGGGTCATCAGAAGAAAGAAATAGTATTTGAAGTTTTAGTCATGCAACAAGCATGAAAATACTGGGAAAAGGAGAATCGGCATGGGACCAAACAGTGATTTTTAGAGGAAATAAACGTTAAGAACAACAAGTGTAAAAAAGAAATCTAAGTTTGTTACAATAATTAATAATTGCCAGGCATGTTGACAGTGACTAGACGAAAGTTAAATGTTAACAATCATCAGAAGAAATTAGATGGGCAAAAACCAGCATACCATGTGGCAAGTAAAATAACAGCAAATAAATGATTCATTCTTCAAAAGGCTTTCTAAGTAAACATAAACACTAAAGCACTTTAACTACTCCCATTGACCATCGCGCCTATAATGTTCATTTGGGTTTCATGTGCAAAAGTGAACTTACATTTGATTAAATTTGCTTAAGAAAAATATGGTATCGTTTAACTCTGTAAGAATTTATTTATTTGGCATCTATAATGAACTCATGCTATAATTTTGCAGCGCTTTGTCACATTAAATGGCAGCATAGTACAAACACCTCTCAAGTAAAAGGCATTAAACCGGGCATGAGGGTTCTAGGTATTCATCAATAGGTTTTAATTCTATAGATATTCCAGGTCACTTAAGAATAACAAAAGGTAACTTCTAGAGTAGCAGGTTTCAATGTGAAGCGAAATGGTGTTTCAGACTCACTTCATAATAACGACGAAAATAACTTGCATCTCCCAAGATACCAGGATTTGTAAAATTGACCATGGCAAAGAACTCCTCAAGATCATTCTGCAAGAAGAGGAATGTTAAGAGGTCAAATTTTCAAAATCAAATAACTAAAAAGAAAACCATAATCAAGAAGCAACTCCAAATATATAATACCTGCATTGGGGTTCCAGACAACAAGACTCTTCGTCTACAATGAAGAGCAGCTAATGCCTGGTTAAGAGAATAAGGACGAAAATAAGAACCATTGCAGTTAAGTGATAGATGTAAATTAAGAAGAACTGAGGTAATTTGCAGCTCACATACAAAGCCTTTGATATCATAATTAGATTTGATTTACTCACTCGATTGGTCAATGTTTGATCATTTTTCAACCGATGTGCTTCATCACAAATAAGCAAATCACAGCAACCATCTTTTTCAAACTTTGAAGAGTGCATGCGGAATGTTTCGTAAGAAATGATTAAGACCTGCGACAAGAATCATAATCTAAATAAATATCACGTAATGTCACATGATGAACTAAAGATAATAAATGCTGCAGATGACCAAGAGTCAAGAATATATACATGTAAATTGCTAGGAGGCTTTAAAAAGGTATCAATCCCTGATATGACATCAGCCTTTGTGCTTTCACATAGAGAAAGCACACGAATTCTTTCTCCTACCCACTTACTAATCTCAGACTCCCAATTACTAACAAGGCTAGTAGGGGTCACAATAACAGCCCTTCTAACCATTGGCTTCCCATCGAAACCCTGCCGAAGAAGTGTATAAAGTAATGTGATTGATTGTAAAGTTTTTCCCAATCTGCAGAGGTATACATGATAGGAGTTAAATTTACAAGAGGAATATTTCAATAAACTGGAAAGGTAGTTCGACTTTGCTGGTGCCATAAGAGCCAAAAATCATTAGAAAAGGTAGATGAACACAGAAGTTAATTACCCCATATCATCAGCAAGAATACATCCAGCAATACCATCAGAGCTAAGTAAACCAGCAACACATTCAAACATGAACTGTACCCCTTCTCTGCATGAAAGCATTAATAAATCAGAAATAGAAATGAGGGACATGAAACCCCAATGAGTGTATTTGTTGATATTTGACATGGAACCTCTTAATTTATATAAATCTTTTCTTGGATTTCACAAGTTCACATAAGAGGTCTTTATTTCTATGTTTAGGAAAAGGATTTTGGCTTAGAAAATGAAGAAGAAAGAAATAGCAAGCCTCCTTTCCCCAAGGAAACTCAATTTGGCTTATTTTCCAAAATTCTCAAATATCGATAATGAAATTGAAAAATCGCTGCATAACAGGATAGAAAATTGATCATTAAGTTTCCATATTTTGAATCTAAACTTTTTTTGACCATTTGTTTTGGATATAAACTATAACCACTACCGTAACATTGTTAGTTTTTATCTTCGTCGGGTGTTTTTTCATTTAATCATCAAACTAAACAGAGTATTGGATTCCTTTTCCTAGCCACTCAACATTGTATACACAAGATCTAAAATTTGTTCATCAAATTCTCTCAATGTCAAAATCAATAATAAGAAAACAATAGATCGTGGAATTGAGAAGTATACATGGATGATAACAATTTCCAAAACATGTAGATACATAATAAGGAAATTATAAGATAATTAACTCCTAAAAGAGAGTGATTTAGTAATTTCTCCATCAAAATTTGAAATGAAAGATAATCTCTTTGTAAAATCATATCTTTAGGATCCAAAGTAGCAGAATGGCAGACTGACAGTTGAGATCCAACCAGAGGAACGAGAGACATTAGGATGGCATACATAGCAGGAAGCAACCCTAGAGTTTAAAATCTGTTTTATATACATAGAGCAAAAGGACAAAAATACTAGAACTTTGATTAGATCATATCACCTTTGATGGGGACGTAGATATCGGACAAGCAATGGATCAACAGCAACAGGGGTACAGTGCTCATTTCCCATTTCTAACCCTTCAGGCTGCCATAAAATCAAAGGCTCCACACCCGGTGGCAGGCTAGTATTTGATGAATCGTTAACAGGAACAGCAGGAGGTACATTACTTATAGGAACTAGTATCGGTCTTGAGCGACCCCATGGGATGAATTTCTTTCGAGCCCACAGACGACGAACAAGTTCTACGTTCCCACTACTGTAGCCATTTTCTGATGGAGGTTTAAATGGTTTCCTAGCTACTGCTGCTCCCTCTGACACTGAAAGAAGTCGAGGAATTAATGATTGCCTCTTTACAGTAAGATTTCCTCTGTGAAACCAACGAAAGGTAAAGGGGTTAGACCTTTTAGAGTGAAAATGTGGACATGCAAAAGCTAGAAGTGAAACTAAAGGGAAAAATGGCATATATGAAATTAGCATTCTGAAAATTTACTACATAAAGCACACAGAAGCCATAGAGCCAAGTACATTCGTGGTTCAGGGAAAACAAGTATTAGATATAAATTGATCACTTTGTCTTAGATAACATGATGCCTACAGAAATCCTCTTCTGAACAGCCATACAGAATGTCAAAAAATCTCAATTCCATGACGTATGTATTTATGAATGCATAGATATGTTGTGCTGCACTGCTGTTTTGATGAGAGCAACGGTCGGAAAACGAACTTGCACAGGTTCATTCAATTAACAGAAAAAAATGAGCCTAAAATTCTTAGAGTATCAATTCCAATATTGAATTGCAACATATAATTTCAACACTATTCAGATAGGGATATTTAGCCACTGCAGTTAGAGCTACATTTGAAAATCTATTTCAGCGAAAAAGTCGGAAAAAGTACCAACACTTGCTCAATAAGACGAAACAACAGAAGCGGAAACCCTAAAAACCCCAAAGCGAAACCGAAACCACGGAAACACCGGCGATATTGGTTGCGATCCACAAGAGAAGTTATCGGAGAGAGTAAAGTTACCCGACGAGAGCGGCTACGTTCTGAGACTTTTTGTCCTCGTCGGAGCCCAACGCCCTGCGGCCTCGTGGATTCTTGACTTCGACGACGTCCGAACGCTCTTCCCCGTCGTCCTCGTCGCCGATAGTAAACTCTTCATCGTCGTCGTCGATGTGGATGGGATCGGAGTAGGGCTCGTCTTCTTCGTCGCCGCTGGAACCCATCCTCGCTCGCTCGCTCCCTCGCTGGCTTTCCTTGGAAGCAATGGCGCGAAACGATGACCGTCGAAATTTTGGTAAGACTTCTTCGTGGGCTTCTGGGCCTTTAATGGTAGTGGGTTTAACGCATATTTGTAATAGGTTTTTTTTATCTAATTAAAGATTATTTGTGAAATTATTACTTCCCAAAATATAAGAGTTTAGCTGAGCATGGGTGCTCTAATCTCTTATCTAATCTTTATAAAGGAGGATTTGCCTGACCTCAAAAATTGTATTAATTTATGTAATTTTGCATCACATGGTATAGTCGCTAATACCACGTAAAAACTTGAGATCCAAAGAAGAAAATACAAGTTTAATCTTAAATGGAGATTTGGGGAAAACCTCCAAAATCTTCCAACAGATTGAATTGGATTTTGGAGTGGGAAAACCCCTTTTTATATTACCTCTTATATAGCTAATCGGGTCGAAGGAGCGGATACCTGACTAGCTATTATTACATCCAGCATTTATAAGTCAACGCTGGTTCTTATTGGGCTTCGGCCCGTTACAAGTCCTGAGTCCAGATGAAAATGAAATAATACTCAGTTTGATCATAACACTAGTCTTTAGCTTACAAGATAATCAATAAAGGAGGTAATACGTGAGGAGTTTTAACATTCTGTAGGCTTGGATGGCAATGAAACCATCACTTTCCGCAAACATTTCTCCATGACTTGAATGGATGATTAAGGAAATAAATATGGGGAACGAATATTCATTAAATAAGATATATCACAGCCAAAACCTCGATAAACGGTTGTTATGTTTTGACACATTTACTTCGAAATGCAGTTCTGGTTCCTCAAACAAATAAACCCACTACGCACAATTATTTTTCATATGATGCCTGCCTTGCTAGTCGATCCATCTCATCTTATGTAGAAAATGTGGCAAAAATAACAACTGAAATTGATCCCTCTAAAACTGCTGGTGATCATCTCTATTCTCTCACATTAATCATTACAACCAGAAGCCAAACTCTCCAAGGTTAAACAAGAGCCTCCTTCAACGTGTGAACTTGTTAGTTAAATAATAATAATAAGATAACATAACTATAGTTACTATACTCGTATTACAGTTTCCGGTCACGAAATATAAATGATTATCGGTATTAATAAATAAATCTTACGATTTTTTGCAGCAGAAAAAGGTAATAAAATATATTTTACTTGTGGAAAACACCCTTTCCTTTTTCTTGTCCGGATATTACCAGACCAAAACTGAAAGGATATTACCAGTAATTGGCCGCAATCCACGTCGTTTTCCAAAAAGCAAGACGTCACAATCTTCCCCCGCCACCTCGTCAGGCCTCAACCCAATCCCAACCGTCCGATCCACCTCATCCCCAATCCAACGCTCAAAATCAGAAACGACAAACCTCCCTCGCAAAAAAAAAAAACCACACCACCTTCCCCGCGCAGTCCGTACCATTTCTCACAGCACATGCACACCCAACCAACACCAGCCACGTGTCACTCCCTCCCTATATAAACCCCCATCCTTCCCCTTCCTTCTCCCAGATTCCAATGGAGCTCGGAATCCCGAAAATGCCCTTCGTCGTCCAAATCTCCGACGAGGAAAGACTCCTCAACTACCGCTGCCTCGCCGCCGACCTTCCCCCCTTACCTCCGTCGATCTCCATCAACACCCCATACTTGTTCAACACCCCTTACCCAACAAAATAGCCAGGCCCACAGTGATGCAAAGAAAGGTGCAGTAGTGTTACTAGTTGTATGGTACAAAAGAAGAAATTGAAGCAAAAACGACAAAGGTTTAACAACATAGGTTCACGTAACCAATTGTCTTCTTCCCTTCAGCTATATCCACTTTTCCCCCGGAAAAATTATAGTACCTACTTTTTGGGGTGCAACTACAACAACGCAGGAATAGCTTATCGAAAGAAAAAAGAGCAAACCATGCAGGAATATATGTCACGTGTTTTTATTATATAAAAAATAACAGAGTGGCTTGGTGAAATGCAGCAAATTACAACATTTTTTTCGTGGGAAGTCTAATTAGAACGTTTTTCCTTGCGCTCATTTTACTAACTTCATCCCACCTACTAGACATGGGTAACGAACTGGGCCGGTCAGCCCATTAGGTTAATTGGGCCGGGTCCAGCACAATAAGCCAGGACCACGCATTTTAGGAGTTTTCTAGATTTGTAGACGTATTTTAAGATTTTTATACAATTTTTTTAAAAAGCCCGTGCCGAGACGGCCAGTTACCCAGGTCTACCAACTCCAACCATTCCAGATTACATCTCTCTCCAATTGTACTATTTTTGTAACATACTCAGAGATTAATTTGTATATAATTTCACTATTAGTACACATACACAAGGCTAACTTCGTTATTCTTTTGGGAAGCACTGGACCAACATAGAATAATAATAATACTAAGCTAAGCGTCTAAAGGTAATCTGCTTGTCATATAGAACTCGTGTACGTAGTACAAACAAAAACAAAAATGCAGGGGGGAGAGCACATAAGCATTACGCATATACATTTTTAAAATTCAATTATTGAAATAGAAGAACAAAAGGCAGAGGAAAACATTCACTTGAGACAAAAAGGGCACTATTTCCTATTAGTTTACCAAAGACAATAATCAGTCACCTTGTCGTAATTTTTTAATTTAATAAAAATTAAACCTAAAATTAAAAAATAGGATTTCTACGATTATATAACCCGTCCTCCACCCCATTTCTCATTCAATATGTATTCCTCACTCATTCCACCCTACACGGTCCTCGAATTTAGCTTATTGACAAATAATTCTTTTAGGTGATATCAAATTTCCGATCGTTGGGCTTAGTTGGTGATATTTGAGGTAATTTTTCCTTCTTAATTTGTATTATCATTGTTTAATAATTAGTAATTTTGACAAAAAATCAAGTAATTGTAGTATAAAATTGATAAAAAATACTGCAATATAGATTAACGGAAATGATTGTGATAAGTGTGTATTTTGGTGGTGATATAACTCAAAATGCAAGTTTTGGTATAGAGTACACGATATGCCCAAAATTAACATTTTCAGCGAGCGAAAATGTAACCTTAAAAGATATTAAAAGTTGGATTTATCAAGGTCTGCAAGTCGTAGAATCTCGGTACTCAATTGATATTCAATGTCGTGTCAACATTACACCGTGATGTTACTTTTATTTTAGTGTGATGTCCGTATATGACGAGAATTCCTGGAGAATAGCCTATCAAACGGCATATTCGAAAATAGGGACGGTCGAGATATATGTTAAGTTGATTCCTTTGGAAATTGAGTGAAATGCTAAGATATTTGTGGGTAGCCAAAACCCAGTATCAACAATCATGTGTTGCAAACATCATAACAGAAATCAGTCGGTCTGCGAATAGAACTTCTAATTTGAATCAACAAAAAAAACAAATTGCGAGCCGATACTGACTGAGGATTAAGAAAAAATGATGACGAATATTACAATATGAAGTCAGAGAACATGAATGAATCATCAGGTGATGAGGAGGATGATGAGGTTGAGGAGGATGAAGATATTAGTCTGAATGTAAATCGGTTAAGTCAATTCAACCCATTTAGAGGTAAGGGTTTGATTCACCCAGCTAAAAACTTCCATGATTGTTTTAGTTGGCATCCTACAGATACAACCTTTATAGGAACCATCTTACTAGTTGAGGATCCGTAAGCTGAAAATCAAGCATTTTCAACGAAAGACGTTCTAAAGAACGCAATATCAAAATAACATATTGACAATAATCAGGAGATCAATCTGTAAGACAGCAGCAAAACCAAATATAGGATAAGATGCAAAAATGAAAATTGTAGTTGGATGTTGTATGTTGCACGAACCGGCTCTGGTGAAGCATGAGCGATAAGAAAATGTCCGTACAAGCATATATGCATGTCCAAATCTACCTGATTAGATCATGCTCAACTGACTGCGAAGATAATGGCTGATATCATCCGTGAAGATGTCGAAAATAATGTCTTGCTTCCGATTAAACATGTTCATGGTCTGGTAAGGAAAATATTTCTAAGGGTTAATACAAAATGCAATAAATTATGACGTGCCCGCGAAATTGTTGTTGCATACATGTTTGAAAGTTGGTCAGATTCATATGTTTTGTGTTACCTCAATTGTTAAATGTTATTAAACAATCAAATTCTACGAGTAGAGTTGTAGTTCGTTCTGACCTTTTGCCTTGTGCTGGTGTCTGTCAATTTAAATGTGCAACATGGGCTTTTGGTTATTGTATTCAGGTCTTCCGATATGTGTTCTGTTATCAGCATAGACGCCTCATTTCTAAAAAGTAGATATGAATGAATGTCACTTGTTGCTATTGGGTATAACGATGAGAATCAACTTTTGTCTCTTGCATTTGGACTCGTTGAGAAGAAAATTATATCTAATTGGGGATGATTTATGAGATGGTTGTGACGAGATATGATTGGAGATATGAAAATATGTGTCATATCTGCTCGACATGCTACAATAAAACACATTTTTCGGAATCCCGATTATGGTTGACACGAGGAAGTAAATAAAAGCAGTTCACCGCTTATGCACACAACACCTTGCCGAAAACTTGCTTAAAATTTTAAGAACAATTATGCGGTTGGCGCATTCAAAACGGCATGCAGACGTAATAGTCTGTAGGATTTCAAAACTAGTTTGGATCAAGTTGAGTATTGGAGTAAGTATTAATTACAATAGATGAACATGAAACCAGTATTGGAGTATTTGACAAAAGATGAAACCAATGAACATGAACCTGAGTTTCCTAGTAAGTGGTCGTTGTGTCACAACAGAGGACAACGATGTGGAATAATGACAAGCAATGTTGCGAAGTGCCTAAACGGGCACAAGTGACTGAGTCTCTATAGGCAAAAAATCTGATTGAGTCTCGTGTACTATAAAAGGTACAGGAGTTAGTGCACAAATGTACTCCTAGGCGGGTGTTGGGCTGAATATACCATCGAGCCAACTTCCCAAGTCTGTCGGCGACAACTGATGAGTGTCATAATTAATACCTGACATATGATAGTTGGGGTAATCTTCGCGAATCTAGGAAAGCCCAAATGACGATGGACCTGCGCCAAAATCTTCGTATGTATTATGACGTCTAGACAGCGATGGACCTGAAACAAAATCATTGTATGATGTATGGGATGGGCCAATATTATATGTTGTTTGGTCCTCATGTTTGGGTACCGTACATTCATCATGATAGTCAGCATTACCATCGTCATCTACAAGAATCGACTTCACGTCTGCAGGTAATCCGGCATCAGTTAGTACTTTTTCAAATTCGTGAACCTGATTGAAATCGACGGTAGCAAGTTGGTGACTTTTCAGTAACATTTTACTGAGTCTATTAGTTCCACGTTTGTAAAGTCGTTTGATAACAAATGCAGCTCGTTGGATACCACGTAAATCCTGAAATTGTATTTTCAAAATGAACATTAAAACACAACAAAAAGTAGTCGTCAATTACATTGAAAAAACCATACCATTCGTCGAACACATGGTCCACTAGGAACATAACCTAGGTCCTCGATAGAATCAGATTGGGGGATGGCAACGACTTGTCCATACCAAACTTTATCTGGCATCGCATGTCGACTGTGTACATACTATTATGCTGAAATCATTGAAGATACTGTCGATTCTCTTTCTAATCATACGGTCGGTTCTTCTCAATAAACTGTGGTTTATCCGACTCTGGTAAACAAACTTGATGTTTCGCTGACCAGTCATATTTCTGTCGGGTTGCATGAACTATTTTATCAAGTTTTTCAACATTGTCCAGTGGTGAGACATTGGCGGAGATGTCATCTGAAAAAGTCCAAATTGTCTTATAACTCTTTCTGTATAGTGGTAGGATATCATTCAGAAATGAATCACAGGTACTCTCGCAAGACAATATGCAGTATCAGTAATTACCTAGTCAGGAAGCAATGTCGTATATGGATAATACGGCTGTCAGTTGACATGTTAATCCAACATACATTTAAAACTCATTTATGTAATGCGTGCGACAATTATGTGCGACACTGACCTAATAAGCGTAGGAGTATTGACACTTGATAGCAAATGAAGGTCTGGATTCTGGGTTATCTTCACCTAAACAATCAGTAAAACTCACGTGTCTCGGTCGGGTTACAGGAAATCGGGTCCAAGACCAGTGCTGAAGGAGTAATAATCCCGCAAATTGACTTATTACCACTTTGACATTACATAGACAAATTACGGTACAAACATGATAGAAATGCCGCTACCAATTGTATATGATCAGTTTATCCAAATCCTGCAAAAACATCAAATACATAACTGAGACACTTACTCCAAAGGTATCATGGAAAACCAAATATCCGAAAAAAATTAAAATGAAAATCCGTGTGTATCGAGCCACTTGCTAATCTGTGGGATTGTCCAAGAGGTTCCCGTAATTGACCTGCAACCATTGCAAACTGATGTTAAACCCTGACTCCTTAACAATTTATTATTTATCTACTCTCATCGTGCACTTACATTTTTCTCATCATATCGGCATTAATATCAATCCTAAAAATGTTTTTATTAGCTTCCGATGATCTCGATCATCGTGCCCGATTATTGAAAGATCAGTGATAGGTAGACCCTACAAGCATCTCACATCCTGCAATGTCAATCTAACATTCTCAACCGGCAAATGGAAAGTGTGAGTAAGTGTGAGTCTCCGGAGTCAACGCTCTACAAGTGCAATAATCAATATGTGGTATGTCATTCTTTGCCTTATCTGAGAAAGCTGATATAGTCTCAAACTTTTTCAGTGTGACTAAAACTGTCGTGAAAAGAAAAGACTGGACGATGTGCACGACAATCCAAAACAACATCTAGCTATAATATATTAAAATATTTCATCAAAATACATCAACCAAAAATATTAATTTAAATATTTGGTCAAATTAACACAATATGATTTTTGTTGATACTTAAATATGCACAAATGTCATTCATTTTAAACATGCAATTCGTTATGCCGAAGAGTGGGGAAATAAACTCTTTGTCCACTGCATCATTCTACTAAAATTTGTCATTTTAACAAAATACTATTCAAGAAACAAAACAAAATAAAAAGTAATAATTTAAAAAATATATACAAAATGCATATTTCATGACAAAATGCATGTTATACAAATGATAAGATGCATAAAATTTATTTGAATTGTAATTATAAACGAAAACATAAATTCAACTAATATTTAAAAATAAATTTAATACTAAATAAAAAAACAATATTCCAAATATTACCTATGTTAATCTAGAATTAAATATCAATTTTATTTATTTTAAAGAAAAACATAATAGATAATGTGAAAAATTAACCTAGATTCTGAATTTTTTATTTCACGGTTCCGAATTGAAAAGTCCGCTGGGTTAGGTGGGTTATGTATTCAGAATAGGGGTCAACGTCAGAACAGTGGATAATTGGGACAATAGAGATGAGAAATGAGAGAGGGACAAGGGAGGGGAGGGGACATGGGGAGAGTGGCACGGATCGGGGTTGTGAACCGAGGAGTAGATTTAGAATATATATTTTTCCTAGTTTTTTATTTTAGATTTATTTTTTATTAAATAAAAAATTACGGTCTCCTTGTACATTATGTGATCATGCACTGAGATATGATCAAACATTCTTTTTGTTCTACACAAACATCCTTACATTAAGTGATCAGGAAATATCCACGAATCCTAACTATACACACAAAAAATTCCGAAAAATGGGCAGATCTACACAGAATCCTAACATTCAGCAGCTTTTGGGTGCTCACGCCAGTGAAATATTTTCTCTAAGGTTTACCCAGCTTACTTGGGAAAAAAGAACATATACATATTCATGAACATATCTGTAGACTGAAGTGTGTCATGAATCCCACCCCATCAGATCGTCGCTCAATAACATTGTCATGCAATTCTACCAAAAATTTGGACGAAAGAATACCAATATCGTGCTATGATGCTCATCTTGTCAACATTAATAATAATTACACAAACATCATTCTTATCATCAAGAGTAGACGCCCCTGCCCACCTAAAAATCCTGCGATGATTCCTTAGACAAGAATCCAGTGGATTTTATAATAATCTTTAGCGAGCAAAAAATAACCAGCTTATGTATGGTTATCGATTGGACTTAACAGACGAAACATTTGGAAAACAAATTTGTACCTGCTATCTCAGTCAAAATGTCATATGATTCCCTCAATCTGAATATATGATTTGTGCCCGATCTGAAGCTCTATTGAACCTCAACAACTCCTTGAACATTTTTGTTTCGTCAAGTACTCGTTTAGTCTGATTAGTTGTTACTTCGGCTGTGACAAGCATTGGAGAATTTGCAAGAATGAATCTAATAAATTGCAGTTGATGTTTGGTACCTATAATGTCTAATATCTCCACCACCATTAGCTGGTCCAAAGAGCAGTCTAAAGATTTTTGTGATTTCCAAAAGTTAATCACAGGACGATTAATATCATTTTCAATGATTGCCCATGGAAATCAGTGAACCAAAAATTATTAAATTGTAAATGGTCGAACAAAGCAAACAACATCTGTATATGTATGATGGCCTAAGTAGAAAATCACCTTTAATGAGAGGTTCTGCAAATTAGGAGAGCTTCTGAAGAGGCTAAAAACAAGCAACATCTGCTTTAACGACGAGGAATTTATATCCAAGTGAATTCTACTCAAGTGCTCAAATTTCATGGTAAGGGTTCCAGTCCACAGCTCTCAGAGAGAAACTACAATAGGCAAAAGGGGAGGAAAAATTTACGTCAGTTCTTTTCTCATCTTAACAAGTAAAATGACTGATTTTATTTTAGACAATAACCACTTTATCACCTTCAGGAATTGTTCTTCCAAGAAAAGTTGCTTAATTGTCTGAATGCCTCCAAAAACCTTATCTAGACTACGAGTTTTACCCAAACTGTGACAAATGTCTCTAGAGAGGGATAAACTAATGTTTGCAGAAATAAGTTCAGGGCCATAGGATAAGCATATATCATGAAATGAACTGTGGAGGATTTTCTTCACCAGCATTGGTGCATGAATTTCAAGAAGACAGCAGCTCTTGACACCAAGCAACACCAATTGTAACATCCCCGAACAGTGGAAAATTTAAACTTTTTAAATCAAGAGAAACACGTGGACAAAACCATCAAGAGTGGGGACATTACTGAAAGAAATACATAAATAAGTCTGGTGCACCATAATACAATACGAGTTTGTCAAAAGATTGATTACATCATAACACAAAACACAAGGAACATGTAATCACGACAACCTAAAGTACGTAGACGACAGGATCCAATCCCAAAGTGCAATCTCCCTCGGTCACCACCCGCCGGAACCTAACGCGGTCCTGAAAAAGATGCAACAACAATGCTTGAGTTTCCATAAGGAAACCCCGTATGACAAGCTCACCTATATGCCCTAACATACTAGTATAGCATGACATGGAATACAAAGCAGTAAAACAACATTGCCACCAAGGGCCAAACTGGACATCCGTCCTGCAATCGTTCCCGCTGCCACACAGACCCCGCGGTCTACAATCGCACACAGGCCCCACGGTCCAACATCGTCGTCGCCACACAGGTCGCACGGTCCAACAACCACCGGTACCACACAGGCCACACGGTCAAACATCACCGCCGCCACACAGGCTGCACGGTCCAAACAACGGATCTCCGTAGAGACCTACCGTAGGCACATACGGTCAAACGGACAGTACGCAACACATCCTCACACGCGACTACACAAGCCAAGGCATCGGTGAGGGGGCGTCCGCACTTCCGCGCAGGTAGAATCAGATCTGAAAACATCGTGGTCCACCACCACACCAACGGAGCCGTCGCTCAGGTCGGTCCATCCACCGCCGCCACACAGACCGCACGGGATATCACTCGATAGGTGCCCAGTCGAGCTACCTGGTGGAAAACATCATCGGCAGTCCATCGCCGCAACCACACAGGCTACGCGCGATCCTCCCTGCCGCCACACAGACCACACAGGGGCCCTACCGCCGCCACAGAGGCCGCACGGCACGTGCAATAACTGCCATCAAGGCCAGTCGAACATATCCGCCACACAAGGCCAGACAATCGACAGATCCGAACCGAAGTCCGCAGGGTCAACGAGCTCCACGCGCAACACCAACTCCAGCTCCATACGAGCAGGGTCGCGACCTCCGTCGCCGTCAATAGGCCGGTACCTCTATGGACCTCCGTCGCCAATCCTGGCCGGTAGTCTCTGTGCCTCCGTAGCCATCGGCCGGTAGTCACTGCACCCGTTGGCAGTTGCGTGTTGCTGAAGCAATGAGATCTGTAATTCCTCAGGCTGCTACTCTAACGCGAGTCAAACGATCCACCAGATATAGTTACGATCCATACATGGAGGTGATGCGTTCCGGACACACACATTCTTCCACACGGCGGTCCCTGGGCAGGCACGCATAACGCGCCCACCGTCACCTCCCGGCTCACGCACAAGGCGAGGACACGGGTTTCCGTGGACAGAGTTGGCATCCTAAGCGGAACCAGGAATTCTGTCCTGTGCAAAAACGGTCGACCGTTTCCTCAAGGGAATCAGTCGACCGCTGTGACAACCGGTCGACCGCTTCCACAAGGGAAATCGGTCGACCGAAAGTGACAGCTCGGTCGACCGCTTCCACAAGGGAATCGGTCGACCGAAACGTCTGCAACGGTCGAACTATTTGCGCAACACAATAATTCCTAACGGTCTACCTAAGGTCTAAAACCGGTCGACCGAACTAGGTCAAAATCCGGAGTCTGGTCAACATCAAAATCCAATCTATCGGTCGACCGACGCAGGGGTCTCGGTCGACCGAAAACTTACAGGGTCAACTTAATATTTCTATGTCATCAACGGTCGACCGAAAACACTAGCATCCTACCGGTACACTCAAGTTCCAGTTGACCGAACAAGGGACGCAGTCGACCGAAACACGACAGACAGTGAAAATACACTACGATCGGTCAACCGTCCAAGGGACCCGGTCGACCGACAGACGTCTTCAACCTCGCGCCAGCCGAGGTTTTGACGCCGAAACTCGTCGCCGGCGAGGTCTCCGACCTCCCGCGACTTACCAAAACATCACCCCAACGTGGGTAATCACTATAGGCCTCTAATGCAAGAACTTGGCATACCTCTCTTTGAAGATCGACGAAGAACATCGGAGCTCCGACTACTACGCCTCCGGGCCGCAACCTCACTCACGTCCTCCTCCACGCGCCTTCGCACCACCGTCACCTCCGCTCAACGCCGCTGCTTCTCCAACCAAGAAGAGAGGAAAAATGAGGGAGATGAAGAGAGGAAAATGGGAGTGAGAGGAATGAAACGTGAGAGAGTGAGAAGAAAAGAGAGAGATGAATGAGTTTTCTCCCCAACCAAGCCATCATCACTTCAGCCGCACCTACACCCAGCCTACTGTTCACGCAGCACTCCTCCACAGCACCTACACCCTCCCATCACGTCTCCTCCTTCCCACTTCAACTTCCCATGCAAACCCATCATCAACTCCACCTAAACACCAATTAAACCCTAATCAAGGTTAGGGTCATAACACCAATTGCTCCAGGCAAGGGCAGTTTCTGATTAGCAATCCAAGTCCATCATCAGAAACCAAAACGCTACAAAGCTTTAGTGACTTGAGCCTTGGAAACCCTCTGAATGAAACAGGTAGTCTAAGCTCACAGCGGTGAAGTATCAACTTATCCAACAATTCGCAAGCAAAACCATGTGACCACAGTCTAAGTCTGCCATACAAGAACCAAAGTGCGAGGCAACTAATATCAACCCTCATTAGGTGAATCAACCACCAATTAACATTGCTGGCAGCAGGAAGCCCGTCAACAAGAGAAAATTCTCTTGTTGGACCTGCGTGAACAACAAGAACTTGATCCACAATTCTCGTGAGCTTCTTCCAACCATCTTCCTGTTGCTTAACGCACTTGGACTGCTGCTGGATCAAAGACTTCCGTCCAAACATGAGCTTCAACATGGAGTGCCATCTGTACCTCCATTTCCGAGACAAAACACTGGTTCTCGCTGCGTCCTTGATGGGAGCTTTACGAGTATGGTATCAATAATCTTGCGGCGCAAATTACTAATCCTATCTTGTATTGAAACAGTTAAGCCCTCGGCATTCTCCCTTACCAACGGTTCCTCTAGATGGTCCTCCAACATTTCCATATCCATTCTCCTATAGTCCTATTCCCACATCCCTAACTCTCTAGCAAAGTCTTTCCAACATCAAAATTATATCTTCATCTTCCAATCCAAAAATCATAAATTGTGCCGGAAATTACGATTACCGCCATTGAGATTGCGAACTTTTTCCTTTCTACGGCATCAAAAGTTGCATCTTTCTCTTCCTGCTCTGTTCCATATCCGCCAAAAATCCTAATTTTTGGGTTTTCTGCCATCATAATTTTGTCCTTTCTCCTCTGCATCTCATCTAGAAGCCAAATTTCCCGTTCCCATCTCCACCTAGATCCGGAAAGAGACCTAATTTTCCAACGAAAACCTCGCCACCACCAAAGATAGCACCTTTCCCCGTCCTATGCACACACCTAGACACGTCGCAGGAGCTTCGCCGGCCCCTTGCGTCTGGAAGTTTTTGTTTTGTTCGCGAATTTGAACGATGGAGCCGTTGGTTAGGGTTTGTCGACTCGTCGTCCAGACTCGGGGCGGGGAGAGACGTGGATCATATCCGTCTGAATATGACCCGATTAAGATCCGGATACGGATTTGGAACGCAAGAGTCAAAATTGGACAATCTTTTTTACTTTCAAACTTAACATATCCATTCAAATAGTTTTCTAAATTTAATTGATAATAATTATCTGTTATTAATCTCATCTTACTCCGATCTCAGCCTTGTTAATGAAAATTGATCGAAGCATCGTCAGAAAATTGAAAAGTCCACAAGGAATCAAAACAGATAACTTTATTCGATCCTGGAGATAATTTTCTCCTTATCGCATGCGGAATCTTCACTTTTTAAATCCAACGGAATAAAGTCGCAAACTGATAGCAATGGAAAAGTTAGGCAAATGGATTTAAATGTACAACAAAAAGATAAGAGCATTGTATCACAAGAAAAAAAAAAGAGTAATAGTGGGGAGACATGAAATCTAATATCATTATACCATCAAATACGTATTGAGGATTTGCAACAAATTGTTAATATTAGAAAGATAAATGTTGATAGTTAGATAATTGTTGATATACATTCCAATTGAATTGCTAAAACGGTTATTTAGGGGAACGTTTTTGAAATAGAAAATACACAGGCATGAACTCTGTGTGGTCCATTTGAAGTAACATGACAATATTTATATATGTGCATTTGATTTGTATAAAGTATCTTGCTTTATAAAACTCAAGTAATATCGTCTTTCCTTATTTCTGTTATACATTATTAGCATTGGAAAATAGTCAAACATTGTTCAAGACAAAAATCTAAAATAACTTATGAAATTGAGTTCAGTGAATTGAGACTATCTGCACCAATTTAAGTTGGTTTTGATAATTAATCTGTTTTATTGCCACAATTGTAGGTTATATACAAGGGATCAAGCGAGCTTCAGGCAAAAAAGCAAAACACATTGGTTTCCAACTTTCTTCTAAAACCATACATATATCGACAAGCGACTTATTACATAACAACACCAAATTAGCCACTAATTACCCAAAACTAATAAGTTGCAATATTCATCCCCAAGGTGGTTTGGGCGAAGGAGATGAGATGCTCAACCTCTTCCATGTCACCAATGTCTATGTAACCATTGCCATCGGAATCAGCATTCTTGAGGCCTTGCTTGCTCTTCCACCAGCTGAGCCGTCCCCCGACCGTCCGGATAGCCGAACGGAGCTCGCTACGGCTTATGCGCCCATCACGGTCCACGTCGAACCTCTTCAGCCAGTCCTTGAAGTCCTCCACCGACATGTCGGTGCCGAACGATTTGTTGACGACCATTACTGGCTGCCTGTTGATTTGGCTCGTGATTGCCATAGTTGATTATGATCACAAAATTAACTGTGATTCTTATATGTCTGTGTGCAATTTATGGGCTTATGTTGGAGGTTTATTTATAGGGGTTGGTTTGTGATGTATATGTGTTTTTGGTCGGCGTCAAGTCACCTAAAAGCTAAATGGAATAATGGAAAATGGCTCAATAATTTGTATAATATTCTACTAATTGGTCCACGTGACAACGGATTTGATGCTTGGGTGATTGATATGGTTTGGCGCCACTTCTGATGATGGGGTTTAGATGTGGATTCCTTCTCCACTGATGTGATGACTTTTTATAGGTTTCTTTCGTGATGGGACGATTCTGTTGAAAAATTCTAGAGCGTCCAGGAATTGATCGGAAAAGTCCAGTGCGTCCGGAAACTTCCAAAGCCTTCAAGCTCGGATCAAACCAAAGAGTCGGTTGACCGGTGCTGGGTATGCGGTTGACCAGAAACTTCAAGGAGCTTCAAGTCGAGAATCAACATCGCGGATCGGTCGACCAGGAACTTTCAAGGGCTCTCAGGCGCTGTTCAGAAGCGCGGAACGGGGTGAGCGGTCGACCGAATGACGGCGATTATGCATAAAACAGACAACTGGTCGACCGAATGAAGAATTTCGGTCGACTGTTGCAGACGATTTTCCCCACGATTTGCATGTTTATTTGTACGGTTTTAGCCCATTATAAAAGGATTTTCCACCATAATTTTGCAACACAACATATAATATTTATTTTCTTGAGAGATATTAGGCTAGAGAGAGATTTAAAGTGCTTTGGGAGACATATTGTTTACGATCGTTTGTAATCTCGGAGACTTCTTTGTTGGAGAAAAGCTTAAAATAAAGGAAACCTGCAAGAGACCCCCCAAGGACATAGACATCTTGTTGAACCTTATAAATTCACGTGTGTCGTGGTTTGCTTCAGGTGTGTTGTGTGATTGTTTGTCTATTTCATCTTATTCATGTTTCTTATTGCATTAAGTTTGAGAGAGTGTCCGAAATTAAGTTCCACAATCAATATTCATTTTTTCGTGGTACATTTAATCGGTATTCTTGCTAGTGCATTGAGAACAGATTCTTCATCTTTAATTTTGCGTGAAATAAAGTGGCAGCCTAACATATATCATGAAAAAGAAGCAACCAATCAATGAAGTTACGCCAGCTCCGTCGACAGGTTTTACGAATTGGAATTTTGAAGACTAGAGATTGTATCACGATGGACATCAAACATGTCATGAGATTAAGGTGGAAGTAATTAAGACGAAAACATCATTAAAAATTGATCGAGCACGTCAAATTTCAGGTCTTCGAATAAACAAAGTTTGAAACTGCATCCGGACGTGTTCGTGGTCCGAAATTCGAAATAGAGTAGGACGGTGATTAGTGGTGGAGGAAAAGTAAATTAAGATGCGGACTTACTTAGTGAACGTGTATTATATTGCCGGCAACAATATTAAAAAACAATGTAATGTTGGGGTTGGGGTTTGGGTTTGGAATCTGATTGCACTATATATCATCCGCAATCAAATAACTACGATGGTGATCTGGTTATTCGATCGAATGAGGCCTGCGACGCCTGTCTGGTTGGTTTCCATACATTCCAACGAGTGATTTGCAATTTAAAACATTAAGATATTACGAATGAAAAAAAAGAGTTAGATTTACTCCAAGCAAACAACAACCAAAGATGTTTTAGCAAGACAGGTGCGAGCCACCCATAATGCCACAAGAATGAACCGTACGACACTAAATATCCAATTACAATTTCCAAACCAAGCAAATAAAAAACAAAGCACAAGTAGACACAAAATTTAACAAGATTTGGCGTAAATACGTTCTTAGAGACCATGATATGTATTTTTCAATGTTGCACTGCCTTTCCTTAATTTAATTTAAGACTTGCTAGTTGAACCAAAGGGCGTAATATTTGGTTGGAGCCTATAATAGCAAGACACATTTGGTGGTGTTTTCTTCTAAGTGTGATTGCTTTAAAGAAAGTAGGAGAAGTCTCGTTACTCGAGTTCTGAAGACTTAAATTCTGATGATTAGTACAAAAATGTATATTCTGATAAAGTTGAGAAAAATAATTTATTTTTTAAATATCATTAGAAAAAGATTATTTTTAGGTAAACCGTATGGAACTTGACTTCTTCTAGTGTTTTAGTGGGAGTGGAAGAACGTACTCATATCTTATATAAAAATATGAGTGTCATGGTACTCGTAAAACTTCAAAACTTTAAGTTTCCTCGCAAATCAATCATTCAGAAGTTATGTTCTCCTCATTTCCTAATTTAATCACGCTTCAAAATAATACGGCATAAATTTTCAATTAAATTAAAATCAAACTTTAGTGAGCTCAAGGCTCATCAAATTTAATTTAAACCCCCTAATATCTCGTCATTGGATCTTATTTACAGTTAATCTCACCATTCATTAGCATAACCGTTTTTTTCTTAATCTACCTTACAATTTGAAATGAGTGATAAATATTGTGGGGACTTAATTTAGAAAAATTAAGCCCTGAGTTCACTTGAGAATTCATGTTCAAAATTATATTCATGAACGTGACTGTCAAATGAAAGAAATCCTTCCTTGCGAGTAAAATTTACATTTACACCTCCGATTTTATAATAACACAAATTTATGAACTCATACACACTCAAAATATTTGACCCGACTTATTTTCAATGAAAAGTTGAATAAGTCCCTTATATAAAAAGGTGGAGAACAAGCTTTTTGATGGGCTTTCATTCCAAGCCTAACTTTTGTTTGGAGGAGATTCCAAGCCTAATAACAATACATATAATATAACAACTCTGGAATGATTTCTTAGAGCTTCCCACTACCTTGGAGTGGGATGTCACGGCACTTCGGCTTAAAAAAACTTAATTTAAACACCTAAGATGTAACATCCTAAAAAGACCGTCGATTGGAGAAATCGGAAGAAATTATATAATTTGTACATAACCAAAACAAAAACCTGTGTTTTAACATAAAAGCTCCGTTATTTATTTATTTATTTATTATTATCGTAGTACGTAAATACATCTTACAAGCATGCACATCTCTACAGGGAATCATCCCAACAGTTTGTTGTAGGAGGCATACGTAATTTTATATAACCACAAATACATGGCAATAAGATGCATTCATAGTTTACGAAGAAAGTGGAAAAACACACATCTATAATTTATTTATGTATTTATTTTCGGAACCCACTTTGAAGTGACCTGCATGCGATCCGTTTCGCGAGGACATGCAAGATTCGTCCTCCTCATCTTGCACGTCTCTAACTAACTATGATGCCCAATTTCCGAGCATAATCCACAATTTTTTCGAGCTCCTCTTGTCCCTCGATGTACTTGTCGTGGTTGAGGTCTGCGTGAGCCATGACTCTCCTCACCTTCCAACCACAGAATTTGAGCCCAAGCACTCGAAGTGCGTCTTTCAGCTCCTTCTTACTCAAACATCCGTCTTTGTTCACTTCGATGTCTCTGAGTCAAGCTTTGAATTGCTCCTCCGTCATTTCGCCCCGCTCTGGATGACTTCCATTGCACCAAAATATCAACTAATTAAGACTTACAGATTTGATTGCGGAATTACAGTACTTCCTCCAGCTCCTTGACAGTACTTCCTCCAGATTTGATTGCGGAATTACAGATTTGAAATTAGTAGTCATCTCCTTGACAGTACTTCCTCCAGCCATTATCAACCAATAATCTTGTTCGTTTAAAAGGTACTATGATGTATGGTTTGTCATATATGGGATTTCCTTCGGTGCTAGAGGGTTATTCGGATGCTAGTTGGATAAACAATGTTGAAGACTCATCTTCTACAAGTGGATGGGTTTTCTTGCTTGGGGGAGGTGTCATTTCATGGGCTTCCAAGAAGCAAACATGTATAACTAGCTCCACCATGGAATCTGAGTTTGTAGCATTAGCCGCCGCTGGTAAAGAAGTGGAATGGCTAAGGAACTTAGTGTATGAGATTCCGATATGGTCTAAACCAATATCACCAATTTCTATCCGTTGTGATAGTGCTGCCACCTTGGCTAAAGCCTATAGTCAAATCTACAATGGCAAGTCTAGACACTTGGGTGTTAGACATAGTATGATTAGGGAGCTAATCATGAATGGGGTAATATCCATTGAGTTTGTTCGGTCGCAACAAAACTTGGCTGACCACTTGACGAAAGGGTTAGGAAGAGACTTAGTAATTAAGTCGGTAATTGGGATGGGATTAAAGTCCATCTAAATCTACTAGCTGTGGTATACCCAATTCCCTTCTAATACAACGTTAGGAGCTGAATTCAATGTGGAAAGACCATAGTTAGAGATTGGAGCACAAAATGATTTCCCAAGGTATGTGCTCAGACCTGCAAGTGATGTTAGGTTGAAGTATATCTTCTTAATGGTTCTTTTGACAAATTGCAAAGGCAGGTGCAAGACTAAAAGGACCACCTATATGAGCATGGAGTTTTGCCGCTTCAAGAAGCTTGGACTTGGCTTCCTATATGCTTATGAATGGATAAGGACACATGGCTTGTATAGTGTCAAGTATGAATAGTAGAGTGTTGTAGAAACATTTGTGTATGATATCTTCAGGTATTCAAATGGGTTGACGGGTTCAATCGTTACGACACCCCGATTCTCGAGTATTTGGAATGTGTATTGTACTAAGATGAAAATTCAATCGCAAGACATTTTCATTTATGCATTTGTTTGATCGTAATGTTTGTGTGTTATACACTTGTATATATTATTATTATATATACTGAGTAGATCAAGGATTACACTAAAATGGGGGGGATATGTTGGTGATTTTAGTGTCATCAATTCATTTTAGTCGTAATGTGATTTACTTGAGACCGATGCGATTTATCGTTAGGCTCGGTAACGAGTTTGGGTAGTGCGGAGTGCACGCTTGTTGAGCTAACGGTTTATCGACCACGAATATGAAGCAGGGGTCGAGGGGGCGCAGCCCCCTCGCGGGGTCCAAGGGGCGGAGCCCCTGGCTGGGGTCCCGCTTGAGTGGATAATACCAACCCAAAAGGTGTTTGTGTAACCGCCCAACCCAAAAGGTGTTTCGATTATCTTATTATAAGAAGGGATTCGGTACTCAAATACAGAATTACGAAATTTGATACTCCTTCTCTACTTTTCTGATCGAAGTTCATATTGCCTGAACTCGATTGTTCCTTCTCGGATTATCCCCGCAAGGTATTCGTGCAACCCGGGCAGTGTAATAGGGTCGAATAATCTTGTTCGGAAAGTGATCCGTACACGATTTGAGAAGAATCCAGGATTATCACAACCAAAACTTTCCAACATTTCGCCCCGCTCTGGATGACTTCCATTGCACCAAAATATCAACTAATTAAGACTTACAGATTTGATTGCGGAATTACAGATCGCTAGCTACTAACTAAGACTTACAGATCGAAGAAATCTACTAATTAAGTGGTTAATTGATTGCCTCTGATTAGTAGCGAAGTGCGTGCCATACTGTGTTGTGAGGAGATCTAACAATGCACTAACTCGACACAGATTAAATGCACCACGAAATACTAAATATTGATTGCGGAATTAACTTCGGACTCTCTCCCAAACTCAATTGCAACAATAACACTAATAAGATGGAAATAAACAAGCAAACACCAATGCACACCTGAAAAAACCACGACACACGCAATTTACAAGGTTCGGCAACATGCCTACGTCCTTCGGGGGGTCTCCTGCGGGTTTCTTTTCCTTCTTCCGCTTCTCCAACAAGAGAAGCAACCGAGATTACAATTGATTGGTTCAATGTGTCTCCCAAAGCACTATAGATCTATCTCTAGCCTTAATCTCTCAACTCACAATGAAGGAAACTATTGATATTTTCGTGTGTTACATTGAAGAGTAAACAAACCCTTTTATAGACTCAAAAAACCGAGTTACAATTAAGCAAAACCGAACAGAACTATTCATGGGGACACAGTTAACCGATGCTCGTTCGGTTAACCGTGTGTGCTTCAACAGGAGTGATTCCTGTTCCGATTCGGTTAACCGAATCCTTCTCGGTTGACCGAGGGAACGATTCTTACGCGGCTCGGTAGACCGCGAGAACGATTCTTCCACGAACTAACGAATTCTTCAACAACCCTTCGGTTGACCGAGAACCTCTCGGTGAACCGTTCCAAATTGGACTGACACTTTCCAGATTCTCGGAACACCAAAAATCTCCCCAACGGTTTACCGAACCCGTTGTTCCGAAGTGCTTGTTACCCTCTGACGGTAGACCGAATCCAATTCGGTCATCCGATCCCAGCTGCACACAGAGTGACTGGAATCCTTGGTTCGGTGGACCGAATCCAATTCGGTAGACCGACCCATCTTCGCCGAAATTTCCTGGGTTGTGGGTCGGTCAACCAGATTGGATCCGGTTGACTGAATCTTCCTGTATTTGCTTCTTAACAAATAATTTTCACCTTGGTTTAGATTTGTTACCTGAGTCTTTTTCTAACCCACATACTTCGTGTCTTCACGAGACACCGCTTGGCGCTACCCCCGGAGCGCCCTCCTTCTCACTTTCTGAGGACATTGAGAAGCTCCGAGCACAACTCAAACTTCTCCCGATTGACAACCTTGGTCATCATATCCGCAGTATTCTCACTTGTGTCGATTTTCTGGAGAACAACCTGCCGTTCTTCGATCCACTCTCGGATCTTATGGTACCTTACTTCAATATGTTTGGTCCTTGAATGTAACGTCTGATTTTTGGCTAGATAAATTGCACTTTGACTATCAATATGCATTCTAAAGAGAAGTGTACGTGACACACTCAGATATTTTAAATTTGACACTTAATATCCAGAAACTGATTTTAAGTGGATCGAATTCATTTTTATTTAATAATTTAACCAAACCCCATACGTCTCATTCTAGTGGAACTGTAATGGAAGTTCGTTAAGCATGGAAGTAACTATCCATACATGAATTTCATTTAATGTCCGTTTGTGATGGTTAGAATGGATAAAAGCCGAACGATTGAATTTAGTTGGTTGATAAGGAGAAATTGTCACCCAAGAGGATTGAGTGGATTCCAAAAGCAATGGACGACAAAGTTCCCGCGTATATCTGTTTGGAATCCGTGGATTAATTTGTTGAATTGACGTGAAATCATCCTGTGAGAATATATCACTCCAAGCATCTGGCAAAAGTGGCAATGATCGATGGAACCATTTTAACTTTCTGTTAATAAATGAACTTCATCTATATGTTAATTTGTCAGTGAGAAGATAATACTTCTACACTACTAAATATTAATATTGCAGCTAATCAACTTCATGGATTGCATATTTGCATGTGCTTTCTGAATGTTGCAATCGTCGTCATTCCTTATCCACACATAACACAGACAGTGGAATCCACCGCCCACCACAAAGCGATCAACATTCTCCAATTCCTTTTAGTTAATTTGCTTGGTCTTTTGAAGAACTTTTTTTTTCGAAATTAAGAAATCTATGTTAAAAATAAAAATAAAAACTTATATTATTCCATTTAAGTAGTTTTAATTCAATAACATTGTATAATTTGTGAGCATATATGTACGTACACTCCATGCAAAGATACATAATAAACAAGACATATAACAAACAAATATGCACAATTATTGAGATCGATCAGCCATATATATATTAAAATCAATTATCATGGCCGTTAGCTTTCACAATCACCAATCCAACATTTGCAAATAATACCCATCTAATTGATTTGATCAATATGATGCCATCTTCATGGTTGAGGTCATCATGGCCAAGAAATCATCCATGTCAACCAATCCATCCCCACTTCTATCCACATTCTTCACCATCCTCCTACAATCCTCCAAACCACATTCCTCTCCCAACCTCCTCATCACCACCATCAACTCCTCAGCTCCAATCCTCCCATCTCCATTCTGGTCAAATACCCAAAATGCCCTTTGCATCTCCCCAACCCTAACACCCTTCTTGTGCACCTCCATGAAGTCCTCGAAGCTAAGGTCTCCTCCTCCATCTTGGCTCATGGCCTCCACCATCGCCTTAGCTTCCGCCTTCACCGTGAGGTTTTTATCGTTGTCGTGCGGCTTCAAGGCGGTCATGAGCCAGTGGAGGTCTTGCGGGGAGATTTTGCCGTCCTTGTCGCGGTCCATTTTGTCGAAAACCCGACGCATCTCTTTGGAGTTGGGGAGGAAGGTTTGAGATGCAGTGTTCAAACCGGAGAGTTCTCGGTCCTTCGACGATAGCCATTTGGTCGGTCTCGTGAGATTCTTGGAGAGGTTGTACTGGAAGTTTAGAAGACTTATTATGCTTGACATGGTGTGTATATATACGACGAGATGAGAAAAATGAAACTTACAAAATAATGCACAATTTGTGTTTAGCTGCTTGTTTGTTGTGTGCATTATATATATATATATATATATATATGATGTTTCGTGACATTAGGTATTTCTCTGCATGAGACTTCGAGACCATATATTCTGTTAAAAGGCTTGAGGATTTCTTGTTTCAAGGTAGTTGATGCGGTTAGGGAAGGAATAAATAGTATTGCCTTTTTCTTGTCGGAATGGCAATATATCTTAGTCGTAAAGGGTAGTGCTGATAAAATGGGTTCCACGTTGAGATATATAGTTAGAGTAGTGCTAATTAATTGAGAAAATTTATCTTAGCATTTTTTACCATTGATTATTATATACTGACTAAAATAGTTCATTGGGATATTGAAGAGAGAAATTTTATTGCGTATCCATTAATAAGAGAGAAGTAAAAGTCAAAAAATACGACGCGCCAGGTAGGGGTCGAACCTACGACTTTCTGCTTAGGAAACAGACGCTCTATCCACTGAGCCACAGGCGCACTTACTTAACCTTAGTACATATCTATTATTTAACCCCACAACACAGATGCCTAATGATACTTGATACAAGTTTGTTGCCGATTTGACCATCGTAAATATCGTCTACTCGCGTTTCTTCTTATAGGATTCTCATCAACTCTTGTGTCGCCACGTTTAATAAATTTGCTAAGATTCCAAATTATAACACCCCTCTACTACCCTTATTAGCCAACCTGAAAATTGAATAGTGCAACACATTTAGATAATAAAAAAATGTGTAATGAAGATATTAACGACTCTGTTATTAATGTACTGAGCTTGACTTCTTCCCAGCCAAAAACATGACTATTCGCGGAAACAAAGATTTCTTTTTCTTCGGTCTAACTCCGGGGTACACATGCCCCCCATCACTTCCTGTTGTGTTTGAATCCATTTGACGTGCCAGATTTGAGGCTTCTTCTTCTGTCATATATATATTAGACTCTCTGCTCTCCTCAACGCTTCGTCGAGAACCATTACCTGCAAATTGAGAAGCATCACTTGCTTTCCTCCGTCGCTCGTTTTCCGACCTCCACACCCTCAGTTCTTGTTCCACACCCAGTTTCCCCTCTTGGGCTTTCTCAGCCTTCTCTGTCGCCAACCTTAGTTCTTCTCTTTTTTCAGCCAGCTCCTTGTTTAACAACTCCAAGCTCTCTAGGCTCCTCGTCTCGGATTCTTTCGCTGCTTCTATATGGGAGAGTGCAGCAGTAACCCTTTCATTCGCTTGCTCCTCGGCATCATGAGCATTCTTGCTGAGGGCATAGTACTCATCTAATGCGAGTGTAACACCGGTACTTGGAGTCTCAAGATCAACAACAGAAGGTTGCTGACTCTCTTGCAAGGCTTTGATGGCTGCCAGAGCCAGTCTTTCAGAGGCTTTGGCTGCCTCTATTTCCTTCAGGGCAGCATGTAATCTGCTTTCAATGGTGCTTGCACTAGCCTTCACTTGACTAGCTTCTTCCATGACACTTTTCAGTGCCTCTTGTGCAGCCTCGGATGCCAACTTGGCCTCATCTGCATCCTTAGCTGCCTCCTGCAGGGACTTCGGCAGCTCCATCATCTGCTCTCTGGCTTCATTCTCCTTCAGCAGAATTTGTTCTATTTCCGTTCTTGTCCTGTCCAACTCAGCTTCAAGTGACGAAACAGCAATTGATGCCATTTCTTCCCTCTGCTTCACTGCAGCGAGGTCCGCATTTTCTGTCACAACTTCCGATTTGAGAGACTCGGCTGCTAACTCCAAAAACTTCACTTCTTCTCTTGCCTTTTCAATTTTACTGTTTACCTCCTCGAGCTCTTTCTGGGCAGAAGCAACTTCCACTTGCATGGAATCATGAATTTTCTGCATGGCTTCATGCTCATCCTTTTCATTGGCTGCCAAACTGTTGCTGGATTCCTGCATCAGTTTTGCTTCCATATAAGCTGACAGTTCACTTTTGAAGTGCAGTAGTAAAGTGGAAGTAGCATCCAATTTTGATTGCAGATCCTTGATCACTGAAGCCTTCTCGCTTAACTTTTGCAGCTCATCATCTGCCTGTTTTAGTTCCTTTTCCCACTTGAGAGCGTCCTGGTCTCTCGCTAAGGCTACACCAATTCTCTGTTCTTCTGCTTCCATATGGGCCGTGTGAGCTGTTTCTAATGCCTCTCTCACTGTAATAAGCTCCAACGTCAGATCTTCGACTGTTTTCTCAATGTCTTTGGCAGTTGAGGTCGCCTCTTCAGCATTTCTAATGGCTACATCTCTCTCATGGACTAAAGAAAGGTACTCTTCCTGGAGCTTTTTCAGCTCATCTTTCACATTTTTGAGGTCGGCAACTGCTGTAGCATGTCTTCCTCTTGCAACTTCAAGTTGTGCTTTGGTCGCGACACTAGCTTCACTAGCTATACCCTGCTCTATCTCTTCGATTCTGAGCCTAGCAAGCTCTGAGTCCTGCTTTGCCTGGACTTCTTCCATTTGTGCTTTCTCCAGGTTCACCTTCAGTTCTTCTATTAGCTGTGTGGTGCTGTCAAGCACCTTTAGCACTTGAGCTTTTGCATCTAAGGCAACTTTTGCTTGTTTCTTGTGAAGTGGAATTTCCTCTTTGGCCTTGCTAAGTTCAGACTGGATATAGTTGCGTCTCTGTACAAAACAAGATTTGAGATGATTAACTTCGTGAAACAAACATATAAGCTCCTAGTTTGATCTATGTACTAACATCTAGAATGGTCACAAAACTCTTTTAAGTTCTGGTAAGAGATGTAAAACGGTAGTCAGAAATTCCCTTGCCAACAAAAAAAACACACATGAGACATAGAACTAAATAACCTTTGTCGTGAAAAGTCATCATGTAAAAGAGCATTGTAGTTCTCTGTGCACATTATCGTACTGTTATCATTCAGACAATTTCTAATCACCAAAAAATAAGACTCATAAATATGTTCGGGAAGCCAATTTCAGAAAATTACGAGATTCTGATCACAATAGCATTATTTACCTCCAATGTCTGAGTCTTATGAGCTTTCCAATCAACAATGCCTCCAAATTTGGACACAGCATCCTTCACGGACTCAAAAGGTGCTGCGGTGTCTACAAGCCCTATGTTATTATTCGCAATTTTTTTCTGCACAGATGACTTTGCGGCTGCAACAATTTTCCTCGGAGTCAATATCTCAGTTTGACCATTACCAACTTTACCAGCATGTGAAAATCGAGGTGCATTTCCTGCTGACTTTATTTTGGTAGGGACAACAATAGTATCACTGCTCTGAACATTAGAACTGTCAGAAACAGGCTTGTGTTGTTCTAGTGTATCAGGAAGAGCTAAAGGTTTCATTGGTTTTTCTTTGTCAACGTGATGATGGCTGTGTTCACGAGGAAGTACCAAGCTTGAAAGATCTTCAGATGTGCTTAGCTCGCTTAGGAAATTGGAATCACCATTGCTCTGGACATCCATAACAGTGTGAGTACCATTTCCCATTATGGCAGGCATGTCTTTTACCTCCATTCTTGAATTATCAAATGAATCGGGCGATTGTATAACCTTCACTTCTGCGGGTAATCTTGAATCCTCAGGTGTAGTGGACAATAGTTCTGCTGAAACTGAATTTCTATCTATGGTTTGTGTTACCGCAACAACAGGGTCTTCCGTTACAATGCTTGGCTGGTCGGCTTCATCCTTAACCAGAATAGCTGGCGAATCTGGAGATTCTGTGCCAGAATGCACAGGCTTCGTGGGAGAAGGTTCTGCACAAACAGTTCCTTGATTCTTTGTTTCCTCAATCGAGCCCGAAGCAGAATCACCTCAGTAAAAGCTGAATTAAGTAATAAATGAATAAATATCAGAGTTTAACACTACCAAAGACAAAACTTATTAAAAGAAACATTAACTGTTAACGCATAAACAAGCCAACTGACAATAGAAGGATTTGCATCACAGAAAATCATCTCTCTAGTAGCTGTAGTTCAGCACAATATGGCCTCAACATTTTAAATGATATTTAACAATGAGACAGGAAAATAAGAAATCATGTCTTCTAACATGACAGTGAAAGAACAGAAAAGATAGTGGAATGTCAAGGGAAGACTACATATCCTTAACTGCTTCCAACATTAGTCAAGGTTTATGAACAGAAAACTCCAAGTATAACATTTTCTTCTAACGGAAAGTGTGAAATTTGGTTGGTGTAACTGTCTCAACAAAACCTAAACACTTACGTCAAAGATAATGGATCTAACTCTATTACAGAGTGTTGCGCACATTTTGTGTTTAGCAATGTCAGACTAAATCTTGTAACGACAGTTTTCCACAAAAAAATCGGGGGAATTATCACACCAAGGAATTGAACTTTTATCCTTGTGTGTCAGTTAACTACTCGTACGTATTCGACTCTAGCAACATCTCCTACGTTACTTTCGGTGAATCAAACATAAACTTAGAAACATCTTATCTCTCATTACCTACACGAAAAAAATCCCGAAATCATCTTGGACCGGTATTAAGAATCCAATTTCACTCATAAGTAAACAAAACCAACTCGTCGGAAATCAAAATCAATCGTCCACCGAAACGCATCGATTCCCAAAAAGAAAAAAAAGGAAAGGAGGAGGAAGGAAGGAATCGGAACCGGGAAAAGGAGATGCCCGGAAGAGAATCCAGCAGCGAAGGAGGTGAATTAGGGATTCGGAATTGGAAATGGAAATGGATCACATTTGGGTGGAAGGAGACGGTGTTGCCCACACGAGACGACGACGATTCCACACCGCACAACTCCTCTTTCTCCACCTCTTCCACCACCACTTTTGGAATTTCAATTGCAATTATTCTCACACCTCCACCTCTTTTTTTTTTTTGAACGAGGAGCACGTATATTAAATATATATATATATATATGCATCTGGGATTGTTGCAATAGTTTCCTCGATAATCGTGTATTTTGTGATGTTTCTCCTTGTCGTTTGATATTATATTATTATGGACATTCTACTGTATGTTCCAAACTTCCAATCCTTCTGTTTCTCTTAAAATATGCCCCGAAACCTTATTTTATAATAAAAATTATTATTTTTGAATAAAATAAGATGTATCTTAACCATATCATTAATCATTATTATATTTCTAATCTTAAGTAGTATGATAATTGAACTCTAACATGTGAGTTACCTGTTGTGGGCATCTCCTCCCCAATTCAATCAAAATGATCAACTCGTTGGGAATCAAGAGGTTCGTGTTATGTTTATTTTGGTTGTGATTTTTTTTCCTACTTACTACTTCCGGGCAGCAGAGGTGAAAGTAAATACACTTGTAAAAGTGCATCACTTTCTAAACACCGCTAAATTTGGAAGTTGTAGCCTAGCGGAGGACCTTTTCGTGTTGCTGATGATTGCGAGCACGGGCAACACCTTCATATACCTACCATTGTGTACTTTTTTTGTATCTGCGATGTAAGGCGATGATTCAAATTCAAATAGTATCAATTATATCTGCAATATATTATTGTCTCTTCATGAACCAATTACATTATCCAATCATGTTTTACTATGTTATTCAAGTAGAACTGGATGTATTTAGTTGCTTTTAAATTGACTTGGGGAGGAATTTGGCTCAATGTGTTTTTATTGCTTTATTTTGAGGAATGGGTGCCAGTCTTCCTATTAAGTTCTGGGTAAATGTGGTGGCCGTTAGCAAATGCATGTATGTTAAGTAAGCTGGCCAGCTTGGTTGAATGTTTCAAGTACAGAGCAACAGAAAATGACAGAAGTAAAGATCCGCATCTGTATTGGCAAAATAATGTTGTTTTTTTCGTGATGAGTTCGTTCCAGTTGTTTGGTGTTCGGATCATAATCAACTCAACCTTATTTTATTAGTCCAGAGAGAGAGAGGGAGTAACTGGCAATCAAATGAAATATAAACAATAAAGTAAGGATTATAAGATATTATACTTAGGAATTAAGTATACGTACATTAACGCGTGTAGGAATGCAGCTTTTCAAAGCAAAGAGAACACCACCCAAAATTGTCATGAGTTGCATACTTGCATGATCTTGCACGGTGTTATATTATAACAAAAAACTGTAGCTTGGACAACTCAATCAATTAGAGGATCTTACAAATAACATTGAGAAACTAACTGGATCATGGTTGGACAACTTTACCGCATGCGTTTTGCTTTAATCGGAAAGGTTCCATTCTTTTTGTCAAACTTCCCACCTTTTGCCTTTTTTAAACATTTTAATATGCCTGCATACAAGAGTGAGTTGGTTTTCTAATACTAAAAAAAGTCCTGTATTTTTCATGCCAGATCATTTTCTTAGATGTCGGTTTGAGGATCAAATGGGGTTGGTAATGTTGGTTTGAAATCAAATTTGAGAGCCAAAATATAGATGATGGTTACAGGATATACGAGAATTGACAGAAGAAAGATTGTTAATATTTTGTCTGCTCAAGAGGTATAACCAGATAGTGTCTGTATAGCAGTTCTATGCCATGGATTTGAAAGGTGGTCTATGAGGTTGTCTATAGGCCCTTTGTGAGTAACATAAGCTTGAACGAAAAATCCCAGCATCGCCACCATTGCAAGACGACCTGCAATATAAATTTCAGTAAACTCAGAAACCATAGTTTGTTTTGCCATAATTTGTTTAGGTGATAAAACATATAGCTTAGAATCATTCACACCATTCTTAATTTCCTTGAGCTTCCACTCTTTGGCGCTATTGGCATCTTTTGCTAACCCAAATGGATTAAAAATTGGACCTCCTGGATAGCTGTTAAAAAGGAAAAAAAAGAAAATCAAATAATTGCATTTGGATCGTGAAATGTAAACATGAGAAGCAATCAAAATTACATGATTCATGCAATTAGCCATATGTTAATGTTCTCAATGAGTACATGGACTGACACTCTCAAACAGGAAAGAAAAAAACATACCCAGGTTCAAGACCTTCCAGCGAGTCTTCAATACCAAAGAAAGGGGCTTGGGCTTGAGATCCAGGATCGGTAAAATCCATGTACCTTTTGGTTTCGACAAATCTACAAAGTGAAAGATTAGAATAGTACAACCCGTTATATTGCCAAACTGAAGGAGTATTACATTCATAGCTAATCAAAAAGCTTCAGGAATTAGTGATGACATGTTTAGATTGTACGTCAGCAATTCCTCTCTTGAGAGTTACAGGTCAAAAATTGGAAATTAAGTTCACTTTTTTTTCCATCTGTAGATCCTACTAAATAAGACATTATCGCTATGACCATCTTCATAACAGATGCTAACCGAGGCTTCTAATCAAAACTTTCTTACACGGCTTAGTTCTTGTCTTTACCCAAATTAGTTCTGAGTTTTGCTTATAGATACATTTACACCAATTTTTCAAGGATGAGCAGCAACAAGATAGATGGCAACAAGTCTGTTCCTTATTTTCTTCAGAGCAATTATAAAGGTACAAGATGATACAAAAGGATTGACACCATAATATTCGAATCTTACCCCATTAGAAGAAGTTGAACAACAAGGAGCGTTCTTGTGCTAGCAAAATCGAATTTTACAGCTCCTGCCTCGTACCAAACTGGCAAACTTTTTAGTCCAGTCACTCTGAGCAGCTGCAAAACAAATGCAGAATTGAAACTGGTTCTATGATGAACCCTTTCTTTAAAATGCCAATCAGAGATGAGTAATAATTTTTTCACTTCTATGTCAATGTCATACAGCAACATGAGCAGTGCAAGCATGCAGAGATACTATCATCCTGAATAAGGAAGTATACGTCTTTCTATTTTCTGCAAAAATGTAGCTATAGTATTTTGTAGAAGCAACAGCGCCAAAGGTACTCAAATTCAGTGAAAATTCAAAATCAGAAAGTCAATGATAACAATGAGGTGAAATACTATATGGGAAAAAACACAAAAGCATGGAAACAGATTCGTGCTCACGTCAGTAAAAAGAATGCCTGCAACTCCAGCCATAGCAAATCGACAGTGGACGAGCTCCGCTTGCACGTACCATTTCAGACTCTCTGGGTCTTCCCCAAGTCCCAGAGGATCAAAACCAAAATCCCCTACAAGCCTGTGATGGTTAAAAAAAACACATCATCATGTAAGCATCATGGGTTTTTTTTCCTTTTATAACGGAGTCATATATTGATCATCTACTAATGTAATAACGTTCGGATTCCTCTCTCGTAATCTGGTGTGTGAAACACAGTTTTTAAATAATAAAAAATTAAGCCTTTAGCCCAAAATGAGTGTTTGTCATCATCGTCATCAACATTACCTAAGTACCTCAAAAGATGCTCCTGCCTGAGCGAGGTAAGGGGAGCCTGAGTGAGATAAAATGAGTGTACATAACCCTATTACTTTAAAATAGTGAATTTATTTCCAATTAACTAATGATGCGAAGTATAACCGACCATCTACGACTTCACAATAGATAAAAAAAATATAATTTTTTTAAATAGTCATTTGATATAGTACATGATCTTCCAATTGCCAAAAAAATAACTTAATCTTTGACATAATGTAAATGAACATCAAAACGAGTGCTTGTTCCGGAAAAAAAATCCAATTCAAACAAATGTAATATATTTGGTAGAATCAAGCATGTGATTAATTTGCCGTAAAGTGATAAACAAAAGGAATGATGTTCAATAATAACTTCCAAGTAAATGATCTTCGTGATTTTGGGGCTGCGGGAATTAGAGTTTCATGACTTAAAAAACGACTGACTTCCAACACTTTACACATCAGCTCACGGAAAGAAACCGCAAACTTTTCACGGATACACTATTTGACTTTCTTCTTGTGACTTGATCTTAAAACCAATCTGTTTTTTTAAGATAAAAGTGTTTTAATATTTCTTGTGACCTTTTCATCTACATTCAACTCTAAATCCAAACAAAAACGCTCCGATCGATAACTAAAGAGAAAGAGATGAAACACCGACGTGCCGTCGAGATAAGATGGCGGGTCGAGGCCCGGAAGCCAAGTGGACCGCTGAGCACGAGCCAGAAGGGACGAGTAGGCGGCTCTGGTGTGAGTCGGGAGGAGGTGGCGGCGTTGGGCGAG
This sequence comes from Triglochin maritima, assembly GCA_963682175.1. Taxonomy (NCBI): domain Eukaryota; kingdom Viridiplantae; phylum Streptophyta; class Magnoliopsida; order Alismatales; family Juncaginaceae; genus Triglochin; species Triglochin maritima. The sequence continues at coordinate 49,055,167 of OY821771.1, read as the reverse complement.
GTTGCCCCCTCCGGTAAGGTGGAGGGGCACCGGAACCCTAACGGAGCGGTTTCCGATCGCCGGAGAGAAAGCGGTCGCCATTTCTAACAAACTTTTCGTTCTCCGATTCGGCGCTGTTTTTTGGTTGTGCGGGATGGAGTGAGTGATTGGGTGTAGAAGGCGCGGCAAGTAGGGTGGTGCCACGTCGGATTGGGGAAGATAGCGATGTAGAGGTGGAGGAGTTTCGTGAGATTTTGCTTGGTGGCCCAAAATTACCCATGAATTACAAAGGAGGACTCTTAATTTGTTTCCTCAGCGTGGACTCTTTGTTCCACCAGCAAAGCCATCTTTCCTATGTACGATCCTATCCGCTCGTCCAGCAGGAGTACTTAATTTTCAAATTATAGTTATGGTCTTGGACGGGAACTAAAACCAGTATACTACGACCCCACGTCTTCCACACGACTCTTAAGTGCAGATGTTTTTATCTGACTAATCAAAAGTAGTTACTAACCATTATATATATATATATATATATATGGTTAAGCTCTAGTGAGCCCAGGGCTCATCAAATTTAGTTTAAGCCCCATACAATCTCACCATTGGATCTTATTTACAGTTAATCTCATCATTCATTAGCATAACCGTTTTTTTCTTAATCTACCTTGCATTTTGAAATGAGTGGTGGATATTGTGAGAGCTTAATTTAGTTTGATTAAGCCCTAAGCTTACTTGAGAATTCCTGTATATATATATATATATATAAGAACGGTTGATTTTGGACGTAATCACTAAGGAAGCTGCAATATATTATATATATATTAAGATGGATATATATGTCTAAGCAAACGCAGTAGCTGTGAGCTGACGTTTCGTTTTGGCGCGTTTGAATATAAATTAGAAAAGATTCCAAATTGGGGTACCAATGTACCATTTTGCTTGTATAGATATTTATTTGATTATAAAATATTTCCTATTTTAACTTAAATTGTCTCTTTCCAGACCAAAGATGTTTCCAAGTAGTGTAGTTAATACAAGAACCTTGTTTTGAGCCTTGTGAGTTGTGGCTCTTCTGGTTTCTGTACCCCCAAAAAATCGTACATCAAGAAGTTTATTAAGAATAATATCATATTAAAATCGCTGAAGATATTCCTATATATCAGAAAAGGTTCTTTATTGCTTCATTCAACATTGATTGGTTTTGATAATTTTTGACTAATTTATTGGTTAAGATTGTGTTAAAAACGTAACATTCAGCAAAAAAGATCGATGCAATGTTTGTCGGCTATTTAACGACAAAAAATCAGAACACCCATAAAATTACTGTAGAGTGTAGGCATTATCCTACATTTATACATGAACAAATGCTGCAAATCTCATTTGTTTTCCTATAAATCCGAACAGTTTGTATTACATTTTGTACATAAACATACAAAAAAAAACTATTTTATAACTCACTTCCAAAAAAACCAACCTTTTGAAGCCTACAGTCAACACTAACCATTTCATCACATCAAACCCCAAGCAAGTATAAACAGTCAATCAACTAAAACCCCAACTCATCCAAACTCATGAGCTCCTGAAGCCCATCCCAAAACCCCCCATTGAATGGCAACATCTCCTCCTCCTCCTCCTCTCCGGTGCTTCTGTACTCCGCCTTCACCACCTCGTTATAACTCTCCTTCTCAGAAGCCGGCGCAGAACCGTTCCCATTATTACCATGCCCCGGGGAAGGGAAGTTCAGCTTCGCTCGGGCCCCACGGAACCCTATCGCAGCTCTATCGTACGCTCTCGCAGCGTCCTCGGCCGTCTCGAACGTACCCAACCACACTCTGACCGCCCTTAACGGGTCCCGGATCTCCGCCGCCCACTTCCCCCACGGTCTCTGCCTCACTCCTCTGTAGTAGTTATTCTTCTTCTTCTTCTTCTTAGTGATCTTCTTGTTCGCATTCGTCGCGTTCTTTCTCGATTCGACGTCTTCCGGTTTGAAGAATTCGCAGCCGAGGCAGCCGTCGATGCGGCAAGTGAGGCATTGGGCGGGGCCGGGGACGAAGGTGAGGTTGGCGGCGGGGACGGAGGGTGGAGGGGTGGTGTGGTTAGAGAGGACGTGGAGGAGAGTGGTCACGATTATGGATTGCTCCTCCTCGTTGGTTAGGGAGGAGAAGGAGATGAGAGGTTTGTTTTGGAACATTTGGATTTGGTGTTGGAGATGTGTTTGGATAGGAGGGAGAGTGGAGTGTAGTTTGGTTTATATAGTGGGGGGTGGATTTTACACGTGGGGTGGACAAGTCAGGACAAGGCTGGTGACGCGCAGCCGAAACGGAGTTCGGTGGGACCGCTGGTCGTTTGTCGGTCTTTTGCTTTGCGGTCCTTCAATGGTTTGGTATTTCTGAATTTACGGCTGTTGACTTGTTGTAAGACTTTGTAGCCTTGTAGGGTGTTAGAAACCACATAAATACAAAAAATGGCTGAAAAAATGTTTTATTGCACAATATCCCAACATCATAGTGGTATTAATGCAAAAGGCCCAATGATGTTGGTGTTTAGTCGTTGGCACGTGGATATCAAACTGGCAACAGACGGAGCACTTGGAACTGTGAACACGGTATCGTTGACCATAGCTTAATAGGGTGCTCACAACTCACAAAAAATATCCTTCCTCCTTAAGAATTCCGTTTTAAATGTGTTTTTAAGTACTATATATTGTTTTTTAAGTACAACTTTCGTCGTTTTGTTGCTCATATTTACAAAAAAGTAATGTTGTTCTTATTTGCACAAAAAATCAAAAACAATGATGAAAAAAATAAAAAATTGGCAAAATATAGAATTTGTGGAAATAATTGGCAACATATAAACCCAAACAGTTATTGTTTTCAAAACTAGAAAATGATAACTTTAATACCGTTTTTAAAATTTAAAAAAATTCAAATTCGTTTTCAACATGACATAATTTTTTGGGTATTTTGATAACATATTCATGTTTCTCTCTCTTTTGTCATCAATTCAAGTACAACATATTCATGTTTCTTTTTATTTATAAATTAGACAATTCAACAAAACCATAGAAAATTGATACTTGAATTGATACAAAAGTCGTTTTTGTGATCAAAATAACAAAATAGAGAGTTTATCTCTTGTGTATAAGTTAAATGTATATTATTGAAGTGGTACGTATTTTCTAAAAAGTGGTATGTATGTCAATCTTAAATATTTTTATTAAAGTCAATACGTTTTCAAATTATTTTCTAAAAAGTGGTATGTATATTCTGAAAAATCAACGAAACCCTAACAATATGTTACTTAAATTGATAACAAAAAAAGAAAGAAACATGCATATGCTATCAAAATACCCCTAAAATTATTCTATTATGTTGAAAACGAGTTCAATTTTTTTTAATTTAAAATGCATGATTTCTAAAAATAATGATAAGTAAAAAGGGTGTTAAACATTTTTTTGTTTTGAAAACAGTAACTTCTCTACTGGTTTATATTTTGCAAATTATTTCTACTTTGTATTTGTTTATTTGTTCCCTTTCTAAGTTCAATACTTAGATACTTTGTATTTTTAATACTTAGATACACCACAACTTCAATACTTTGTATTTTTTTATTTGTTCATCATTATTTTGATTTTTTTTAATTTCCGATTTGATGGTTTCTTTGTACCCTTTCTAAGTTCTAGTTTGATTGTGGTTGTAATTCGCAAGTTGCAACTCAATACGTTGCATGAAATAAGATCACTGTGAAACTTTCTAAAGAAAAGGGAAAAGATCATTATGAAGTTACATGATGTGCACGTGTATTGGACTTCCCGTATTTTCTCAATTTATCGTTTTATTTAGGTTTTAGATGTGCTTCAATGGGGATAATAGATCGTGAAAAATAAGAGAGGAAAATTATCACCTCTAAGTATACTTGGATTGAGGGGAGTGATAGCCTGATAGGGTGGAAGAATATGTTACCAATACGGTAGTAATCTTAATCTATTTCCCTCTCCCACTTGGGGTAAAAATTATAGAATTTTATATTTTTTTACCTTTAACAATTCTGACTTGTAGAAATATATTATATGACAACTAAAATTGAAAACTAACCCGATTTGTACTAATTTGGTCAAGTTTAGTTAAGTTTAGCCAAATTTGGGATTATTACTTTATGAAAACCCCTGTCATACCGAACCTAAGAAAAATAATTATTAGTCTTAAAGACTACTTCCTTAATGATTACCCTGAAACCTTTTCCGGTATTTTTTCCATAATTTCCAAGAACCTCGTTCCATTGTCCATTTAACTTCTTAAGGATGAGCAGCAATAGTCTTAGATCTGATTTAGGCAAGATCCACGTGTGGCTGGCTGGCTGCCCGCAAGCTGCTTTCACGAGTCCCGATAAGGCTCGTTATATATGAATTTTTATTCGTGGTCGGAAAACTATTTAAATCGTCAGTACCAATTATCATTTTATCATGCTCTTATTTAAATTATATATCCCTTCATTTTACTCTTCTACCACCGCTCTATCTTCATCTTCTTCTCATAATCATCAAAAAAATGTTTCGGATGTCAGGAAAGAAGCAAACGGAAGTCCCGGTGTACTCAAATCTAGTAAAATGACAATCTTCTTTTTAGTAATAAAAAATAAAAAAATTAGGGGGCATCCGCCGGAGCCCCCCCATGGGATAGGCGTCTAAGCCAAACACCTCCCCATGGGGAGGTCATTTTTTGCATACGCCTCCTCCAGCCAGACGACTGCCCCATGGGGGTGGCGTCTGGCTTAGACGCTCCTATTTTTTTAATAAAAATCTAAAAAATATACGGTGTGTTATCTCAAATTATTTCAGGTTCCGTTCCAAGATTTTCGGTATTAATGAGGTGAATTACAGTGAGTTTTTTTGTAAGTCTTGAAGTTTTACCAAATACCACATTGACAGGTCGGTCGGGGGTCTCGCTTCCCGGTGAGTGAGCGGCATTCCACATCGCCGGTGAGGTGACGGGGGCGGCAAGGGGGCAGCGCCCCTTGGAAAATTGTTGGATCTTGAAATTGTTGGATCTAGAAATTTTAGGATCTTTATCACTTACAAAACTCATTGTAATCCAACTCATTACCACTGGAATCTTGCAACGAAACCTCAAATAATTTGAGATAACACACCATATAAATTTAAGATTTTTTTAAATTTCGTTTGGACGGGCGTCTCCAACAGCTGCCTCCCCCATGGGGGCGTTTTACCCAGACAACCCGTCCAAATTTTATTTTTTTGTCTGACCATCTTGTTGCGGTTTATAGGAGGATACTGTAGGATTTCATGTTTAATTATGCATGTATATTTTCGAAATTTTTATGCACAATAAGGATCAATTTACAATTTTGTATGATTTATTTCATGCATGCATCAATTTGTTTCAATATCTAGTTTCAAAACTTTATTAAAACAAATATGGGCTCCGAAATTCATACCTAAAAGTTCTCTAAAACTTCTTAAAGATTCGGAGACGTTGGGGATGCTCCTCGCTGCGCCGGATGCCTCCGAGTATTCACCAAACTCTAAACAAGATCGGAGAGAGGGAAGCTAGTCTCTCAATCTCCGATAGGGTTTAGAATCCAATTACTAACCCCTCTTTAATTCCCTTGAGAAGATGATATCTTAAGAACTAAACTAAACTTAAGAATTAAGGAATTTTCGTGGAGAATTATGGAGAGAGAATTTTTTTGCATGAGAAACAATGAATGAATTAAGGAGGTAATGAGATAAACTTGTATTTATAAGTTCTCTCCAAATTACCTATTCATGTGCAACCTCTTGCCCATGATTTCATGCAAAATTTCATCTAACCATCCATTATTTAATAATAAATAATATTAGCCACGAATTAAATCAATTATGGACCAATTCCATGCATGATCTAATTAATTCTTAAATTAATTCTGCTGAAAACCGTCTGGACCGGTCGACCGTTTCAAGGTTCGGTCGACCGCTCGAACCAGGTTTCGGTCGACCGTTCAATAACTCGGTCGACCGTTCGTAACAGGAATTATTCCATCGCTATGTTCGGTCGACCGACCGATCACATTCGGTCGACTGTTCGAACAGATGAAAATTCCCTGTTATCGGTCGAGACATGTCCGGTCGACCGTGCCCGATCGGTTGACCGTTTACTGCTAACCGGTCGACCGTTGGAGCACTGTTCTGCTGACTTGCCAAATTTCGGTTTAACCCCTACAAAATTTGACATTTCGGGATTAGTAGTAAATTCACAACTTATGTAACATATTATCCTATGTAATGATCAATCATTACACCCCATAATATTTACATCACATATGAATTTAATTTAGATTCTAATTACGTTATTAATCACAACATAATTTTGATTTTGCTTGTTCACCCCATGTGTCATATTTTCTACATGAAACCCGACACATCTTATGAACTCAAAATCCTCATTTCTTGTTTCCCAGTTTTGTGGTGTGACCTATGGGAGGATCTAAACTAAGTTGGCAGTGATATTAAGAGCTTAATATCACAAGCTATAAGCGGTATCTAGCTACACATTATAGCTCCCAAATAGTTAGATGTCTTAATTCCACTCGAACCAAAACCCGATCCATTTAGTGATGGAGTGCACCACTTGTGTCCGTCCCTTGCATCATGATATTAAGAATACACACAAAGTAGTATTGTGTCATCTTTGTATTAGTATTCATTTCTTGATCTCTTTAAGCTAGTTATAAATATGTGACTTAACTCAAATCACATTGTGCACATTATAACTTTGCTTTATCAAGGGGCCCACTAATATCATCACTCAATTAAGAGGGAGCAATGATAGTCTTTTGACTAACTATCTTCTCCAACAAAAATTGTACTTAACCAACCAATGCCTTTACACTACACTTATCGATAATTCAAGACACTGATCTAATTAAGTATTCCTTAAGTGATCAGATATAAGTCTCATATCAAAGGACCAAAGTCACAGTAAAATATTAATGACACAGAAACACATTTTATAATATTTTACTTATTAGGTCTATTCAGTATACAAAAGTAATATTTTCCTCTTTTGCATACCCGTGTTGTCACTCACTTGTAGAGCTACAATGATACATGACCGACACGACAATCTTAACCCGGTAATTAATGTCCCATGTTAATTACCATGATTGCGAATATCTTTTGTTTTATGTAAACCAATATCTTTTAGAGCTCTACGGTTAAGGACCAAGAGCATCTTCCTTAACACTTCTAAAAGACGAATAACATAAACAAGGAACAAAATGATTTCTCATTCAATTCATAATAATTGACATTTAAAAGTAAAACTTTTAGAACACATTCCCTTCAGATACCACTCCAAAAAAGTCGACTCCGATGACAACTTGTTTTCGCTCATTTTATAGCGGCATCGTATACTGGAAATACTTCCTGACTTACAAAAAGTTTACTGTAATCCATCCCGTAACCACCAAAATCTTGCAACGGAACCTGAAATAATTTGAAATAACACATCGTATAAATTCAATATTTTTTAATTTTTTTTGGGCGTATGCAAAAAACGCTCACATTGGGTGGGGTGTCTGAGCAAAACGCCTTCATAGACTTATCGTGCCGAATTCAGACAGTTCGTCAGACATTTTTTGGTGTTAGTATCGGTTGAGTGAAGGTAACTGAGTGAGAGTAACGAGACAGAATGAGAATCAAATGAAAAGTGGAAGGGAAAATAGTAATTGATGTGAACGATTTAAGTAATTCAAGGATGAATGTTTAACAACCCTTTATTTTATCAAAAAACTTATTTTTAACGATAAAATAAAAAATACAAATGACGACATTGACGCGATTTTAAGTGCATCACAACTTACTGTATTAGGAGTTTAGGTCTATTGTGCTAATTGTCTTGGGGGGAAAAATTAAGTCTCATACGTGGTCCAATAGCCGGCCTCCGAACACGTCAACCAAAGAACGTTCTGGAACCTCAATTATAAAAGGTCCCATTCAAAGACTCCGTGACTGCGTCTAATTTCCACCCTTTCCCTTACCCCCAATTCCCCGAAAACACGAGGATTCCCAGCAAAGCCGGATTCGATTCTCCGATGGCCTTCGTCGAGGGAGGTAATCAATTCTCCGATTTCGTCTTATTAATTTGGAAACACAAAGGAGGCCAAATTGGGGGAGTTCTGTCTTCGGATTTAGTTTTTTTCTTCTAGTTTTCGTCGATCTGTTGGTTTCGGCTTCCAATATCTCACGCGAATTGTGTGAGGCATAAGCCATCCGTGTTTTGGATTTAGTTTTTTTCCCAAGTTTTCATCGGTAATTTTTTAGTTTTGTTACTGGATAAAACTATTGTTATCATATCTCACAAACGACCAATAAAACTATTGTTATTATATCTCGCAAGACTTGTTATTATCGTTATCACAAAGGATAATACCGTGCCACCAATCACATATTACTACAAGGATTAAACCCGAACATTTACTACCTCTATCCACTTGACATTTAGAACTTAATATATACATAATAGGTTTATAAATTATATAATCATATGCAAGTTGGTCTAATGTCCAAACTAGTGCCCCTTTAGAATTTGTTTCTTAACCCAAGTCGTGTAGACTAGGACATGTTTGAGAGATACTTTCCGAGCCGAGACTTAATTATTTTCTTGGAAGTTTCCAAACACCGATTTCGAATGTTTTCTGGTCTTTTTCCAGATGTTGACAGCAATTATTATGTACCTATTTATCTGAGAGCTTGTTTTTGTTATAGGTGTTAAAATGGCAAAATGAAATCTAATTCTTTTGCTTTTTGCCAAAAAAGATTAATAATTTGATTGTTGGACTGAGTTAGCCTCTTCTAGTCTTGAATATTTTTTTCCAATAGGGATACTACTCATGGAAATTTAATCAGATAATGGATATTTGAATAAGCAACCTACAATGGGTTAGGAATATAATGCAAATCTATGATTTTCGAAAGACATACATGGATATATTCATTAATGTCACCTTTACCCATAATTTTTTCTCATGGTATCTTGAGTGTCAATCATGGTATTCTGTGTTAGAATATTGGTTGACTGATTGATGACATAAGACATTAATTGGTGAATGAGACAATATTGACCACCTCTAACAAGAAATTGAGTTGTATGAGATGGATTAGGCCATACCAACCCAAAACATCTTAATCTTAAAGAAATTGGGTCTCACGTCGAACAATTTAAGGACATTCTTTTAGGTGATAAAATGTAGTGTTTTTAACTCATTACCACATGACTTTGAGTGGAATACTCGGATTTCAATATGAACAGACACAACAATTAGAATATATATATATATTTCAGCCAAATGATCTTCACCAATACGATAAGATATAATTAGTGGAATTGTCTTAGTACGGTAGGAGGTAGTGGTCTTTATGATTGTTGTGATTGCTTAATTAAGTGGTAATCGATTCTCCGTTTTCGTCTTATGATTTTGGAACCACAAAAGAGGCGAAATTGGGTTGGGGGGGGGGTCTGTCTTCGGATTTAGTTTTTTCCCCTACTTTTCGTCGATCTGTTGGTTTCGGCCTCAAATATCTCACACGTATCGTGTGCCATCTGTGTTTTTCATCGGTAATTCTTTAGTATTGTTACTGGATTTCGCTAGAGTGCTTAGGGGGAGGAGAGAGGATAAGGTGGATTCGTCTTATTTCGAAAAATTAACCGGGGAAATTTGATTGAAGATTTTTGTTTTACTGAGAGGACATGAAATAGTTTAGTTGGTATAGGATGTCATTGCCAGGAGGAAAGTGGTAGTTTGTTTGCTACTTCCGTGGTGACATACTGGCGAACCAGAAATTTTGTTTGGGGAGCGAAAACATAAAGGAAAAAAGTTAATATATAATTCTATAGAAATTATATTTGGTCTCACGAGTTTTCATATTTGAAAACAATACATGATTGCCTCATTGTTAACTTTACAAGGTAAATCTTTTTCAATATAAGTCATCAAATTGTCGTTCAATCAATGATCTTCTATTCGGTTATGCAAACGATTCTTAATAATATTTATTGTCGAAAATAATTTTTCAACGGTTGCAGTTGTAACCATTTTCTATGCTAAAACACTAATTCCTTCCAAGTTACAAAAATCATGGAAGATATGTGTTTGAATTTCATTAGAAATTTTGTCATGATTTATAGTATTCTATTAAATGGACTGATTTTATCTAAGCATGACATAAAAATGAATAATTATGTACTTTTATTGAAATATTTCTTCAATTCTTGAAGTTTTGTATTTATGACAAAGTATAATATGACAGTATAATAGTTTAGCACGATGATGATAAAAAATTATGATTTCTTGACTCATTCGGCGTGGTTGGTCATCAAGTATAAATTGTTCATCCATAATATGAATCACAAAATAAGTGTTATTCCTTTAGTAAGTCATCCAAGCATTTGTCTTACAATTTGGGTCCAATCTTTATTTTAAAATTAAGAGAGAATGAGTTAGTACTCACTCCACGTGATATTAGTTTTGCTGTTAAAAAATACAAATATTGAAGGTGAGAAAGAATTCGTTAAAGTAGAGAAATATTAAGAAGAATAACAAAAAAAAATTTAAGAAAAATGTTATATATTATTAGTTCCTTAAAATTTTCAAAATTAAGATGAGAGTTGCCTAACCTCATGATGTGTAGTTATACATTTTGGAAAATATTGTATATTGTTATTTTAAGTAATTCTAAAATTTCAAGGGGATGACTACTACATGATATTTTGTTATACGATTTGAAAATATTGTATAATACTGCTTTAAAAAAATTCAAAATTCCAAGGGGGCGACCCCCCTGTGACAAAGATGATGCTTATGCGAAATTAAACCCGTTCATGTGTTAGTTTCCTTCTTAAGACTCTAATCTGATCATTTCATATGTTTCATATCACTGTATTGTATTTGACAATTAGCTAATACCTATATTGTATTCAACTTGAGCATCTAAATCTTATCCGGATCAATACCAACAAAAACATCTTGGAACAGGAGCAAACAAATGTGTGTTACAGTTCCCGTCGATGAATTTTCATGTATTATATTCTTTTCTTGCCATTTTTGCGTATGGCTGTGGTAAAAGAAGCGTTCTTTAACTAACCTGTTGTAAAATAGTTGTCCTGCTAATCTGAATATTATATCTCTTATGCCAGATCATATCTATCTTTGGATGAGGTGGTCTTGCTTGTACAGGATCTGAAAATTTTCTAGATATTTCTGTCTTTATGTTTAATCTTATATGGTGTTTATATTTTTTTGGAAACAAAAAGTCTAAAGAGAGCAGATCATCCTTCTAGGCATCATTGGTGATGATTTGCTTTACACTCACATGTCACTATTCTGTTGCTCTAATAAATTTTACAGGAAGTGCTTTCAAAGAATAATTTTTTGTAGGAATTCGAGTGGCACTTTGCTTTAAGGTATCTCAAGGTTTATATGTCACTTAATGCCTCTGAAATAACTAAAATCACATGCATTCATAAGATAAAGTAAGATAAGATGACAAGAGGAATGCCATGATGGCACATCACAGGAATTGCAGTGTCTTATGGCCAGACTTTCTGCATGATGGAATGTCATGGGAAGTTTGTTATTTTTGTATCAGATTAGACTAAAAGGCGGTCAGCTTATAGGTACCATAGACTATCTATAGTGTCTAGTGTCTACCTTAATTTGATTCCATGTTGTTTCTCTAGCCCATGCGTATAGTAAATATGTTTCTGTTTTGTGTTTGAATCAAATAAGCTATAACATGTCATTTGTTTCTAACATGCTGATCAACTTGGTAGTTGCAAGTGGAGACCTTACATCTTTTTTGCATCTTCAGGTGTTGTAAAGTCTAAGCGATCTCTTTGGAAGCTGAACACAATTACTTATTTCTTTTGGTCTGTCATTGACTTCATCCGTGCGTTTTTTAGTACAATGTTCTCGGTATGAGCTAACTTCTCATTTTTGTTCCCTTGCTACGTTATCTTTCGTCATCGGATGGGTTCTACTGTGTTGCCTGTTGAGGAAAAAAATATTTTGGTGTGGCTTTTCCCCCTTTTCATAGGAAACAATCTTAATTTCACTTTTCCGTATCCGCTGCTCAGATGGAAAAATCAGATGCATACAAGAAGGCAAGTGGTTCTAGTAAGAAATGGGATGGTGGTCCAGGTGGCGGTGGCCCTGGAGGATCGGGTAGAGGTCCATATGGTGGTGGGCCCCGAGGACCAAGGGGGATGGCGGACCTTCGATCAAATGACCACAGTAAGGCCTCATCAATTATAATGTTCGAAGTTTTTTAACTAACATGTGAATGGTTCGATAAACAATGAGACTGATTTTTGCAATTTCCTATAATTTTGGTCTCACTTAATTTTAATGTCTACAAACATCCGTAAGAAGAGTTCCCTTAGAAGTAGATATGTTTACAAATTATGATCCGGTATGTGCATAACAAGTTGGGTACGATAACTGATTCATCTTTATTTGATCAACAAACACCAAGATAGAGAAATAAACTCATTGTTCTTTCATGAGTGTCGTCTGGTTGGAGTTTTGTACAACCACTCAAAAAATTTGCAACTTTCAACCTTCGTGGTTATTGCAAGAATGGGTGGTCAGTGAAAGTTGTTGATTAAGAAACTGGGATCTTCCATTTCGTTTTTTTATTTCCTTTCCTATACATTCCTTTGAGCAAACCATTGAAGTTCCTGTCATATTACAGGTTCCCTTCCTGCCTGTGGTTCTTGCTGTGGTGGTTGATTTCAATTTCTCAGAAAGATGGGTAAATCGCAGCGAGTTCAAACTTCTGTTGGATGCTTACACGTGACAAACTAAGATCAATGTATGAGGATTTGAATCTGTTTGTACATGAAAATCACTGGAAAAACTCCCTTAGCATGTGTGATCGTCTATATAGTTTGCCACCACAAACTTGTAATCCGGAGCTCTTTAATTTAGCAAGAATATGTTGCTCTTTTAGCTGTACTAACAGTGATACATCATCATCATTCTGTGTGTGTTGTTTGAACTTTGCTGGTGCTTGTAGAAAGAGCTTCCGGTACCTTGAAGAGTTGCGGAGTGCTGAGAGCAACGTTGTCCAATCGTACCATGTGATATTTACTGTTCTTTTCCCAAATAATGTCACCATAAAGAAGCACAAACCTGTTGGTGGTGTTTGTCCATCTATCTTGTATTATTTCCTTTTAGTGGCCGTACCACTTCTCCTCGTCGTACAGCCCTATTCCTGTACATCCAACCCTGCTCCGACTTCTAATTTGACTACAGTGATGGTTAAATTTTGGTGGATCGTGTGGTTTCACAAAATTCGACACCTTTTTCTCCAGGAATTTCGGAACGTATTGTTGCCCATTTGCTCCCGTTTAATGTCTATAAAGATGTCTTTGTGCTTTCTATTAAGATCAGTGAAGCTCCTACGTTCTTACACCGTTAACCCGAACAAAATCAACGCATATTTGCGCTTCCATGATCATCATTTCGTCTAAATGTATTATCTTCTAGTGATACCTCTATTTCTCCCGATATATGTATTTACTCTTAGTTAAATATAATAAATGACCTTGGGTCCTTTGAAAAAAAGAAAAAAATGACTTTCTCCATTCCCAAAGCAATTATCTTTTCTACCTCATCTTTCGGATTAATCTTTTCTCCTTTTCCCTAGTTATAAAGTCAAAAAGACCAAGACCATGTAGGTTTGTCAATTTATACGATACTATTACACGACATGATATTGACACGATTTATACACATTTTTATAGAAACTTTCTTGGTGGTTGAAATATTTTATTATAATGATTCATGAATATACAAATAGTCCCCCACCAGTAGCTCAACTAGTTAAGGACCTCACCGCTTCGTGAGGTTGCCAATTTGAATATCATTGGTGCCTTAGGCTCCTCCATGACGAGTGGGACCCTCATCGGGCCGAGAGTAATAAAGAAGACGGGTAACACTTGCCTCTGCGATTTGTAGTTGACCGGCATCGTAAGGGTGGTGGTTTGGTGAGTTTCTCTGGTTACAAATATATACATACAAACATAAAATAATTAGCACATGATTGGACACAAACACATTACACGATATGCTTTTTTATACGAAACTTACATGAATAATAAATTTTGTTAGATAATTAATTATGTTTTACTTGATAATGTCCAATTAATATATTGTTTAGAAAGAAAAACATCAATATAACATGTTACTTTACTATTTTTAATCATGAATCATTTTCAAAGGCACTTTACATGAGCTTTAGTTCTATAAGGCCTCAATTAGTCAAAGGCACTTTGCAAAGGAGGATTTCGGAAGGAGAGAAAGGAAGGATCCGAAGTTTACTTCCATACGCAGATGATTGCAAATTTGTAAAAAAGCAGATAAAAGTAGAGCTTTTCATTTGTATGTACTGGAATTTTCTCTCGCATCATGAGTCCATGATATACCTATCCGTCTGCAGCTCTGCCTCTCTCTAGTCTCCGCTTAATCCATGTTTAATCCAATGATTTTTGGTATTCATAATAATTTATTGACCTCATTTGAACGGCACATGTTCAATTATAGTTGGAGTTTAATGGACTTGTAATGTTTAGTATGGTGTTGAAATGCTAAATCGAAGGCTTTGGACTCTTATCTATTTCCACATGCAGCAAAGTCAAGGTTGTAACGACTTTTTTGTCAAATTAAAAGGTATTTGTTATATTATGAAATATTAGTGGGCATTGGTGATGAAGTGCTAAAGAAGGCCTGCGTGTAGTCTACAGAGTTGAATTTATGGAACTGAGTAGTAGAGGTGTAACTCCGCTTGGAAAAGTCCAACAAGAACAATCTTTTTCTGCAGCATTTGTGCAGTGCGTGAGATCGATAGACAAGCTGCAGCAAGCATCTCTGCCAAGCTCACAGACATCTAATTACTTCACCTGCAACCTGTTGTAAACTGTTGCTTCCAGAAGAATCACAGCTTCATAACTCACACACCACAAGAGCTGCTATTTGCTTTTTTCAAACAGGTTTGAAGTTATATGCATGGTGAGTTATATTCTCATTCGTCTGAGCCGGCCGGACTTCTTCTCAGGCGACCAACAAGAGAGATTTGTGCATGAAGACGTGTTTTGCAGACAGGTTTTAGTATGAAGCTAGATTTGATTCTAGTGAGGTCCTGAACCGAATGAACATCAGAGTACACGAGAGAGGATTCGCTCGTATGCTCATCATATCCTATGTGTAACGAATAATTATTCTAAATATATATGATGAGTGAAATAATGAAATTATGTGACCCACATTAAAGTTAGAACAAACCATGTATAATTTGAAACCATAAAAGCAGATCCATTAGCTAGATTAATGTTCAACTATTTTCCTTCAAATTGGAAAATATTTAGTTAAATCATGAAGAAACGCAAGAGCGTTTCAGTTTTATTGAAGATGTTTGTTATAGATCATTACATTTGAATTTCAAATACATTGGTTTTATATGAGTGTATTTATCCGTTGAGATGGAGCGGCCTCGGGAGTGAAGCGTTGTGTTGCTTCGCTGGAGGAGATGCGCCAGTTGGGTGGATGCGTCGGTTCAGTGGAGCGTCGGTTTAGTTCTTTTTAACACTCCCCCTCAAGTTGGGTCCGGAAGAGGTTGAAGGTACCCAGCTTGTCGATGATCTGACTGAATTGCTTTTGACTTAGAGCTTTGGTGAAAACATCTGCTAGTTGTTTTTTACTGGGTATGTAGGAAACTTCTATTTCTTTTGCTTGGATTTTTTCGCGAATGAAGTGACAATCAACTTCAATGTGTTTGGTCCTTTCGTGCAACACCGGATTAGACGCTATGTGTCGAGCAGCATTATTGTCGCAGAACATCTGTATGGGCATGTTAGGAGATTGTCCCATATCGTTGAGAAGTTGTTTTAACCATATAAGTTCACTAGTTGTAGATGCCATTGCGCGATACTCAGCTTCTGCACTGGATCGTGCAACAACTTTTTGCTTCTTACTCCTCCAGGTTACGAGATTCCATCCTACAAAGGTGTAAAAACCTGTAGTTGATCTACGACTACGATCATGGCTTCCTGCCCAATCTGCATCCGAGAAACCAATGATACTGTTAGAGTTATTATTTTTCATAAGTATTCCTTGTCCTGGAATTTGTTTTATATACCTTAAAATGCGATCAATGATACCTAAGTGCGGTGTTCGAGGTGCATGCATAAATTGACTAACTATGCTAACAACAAATGTTATGTCTGGTCTAGTTACTGTTAGATATATGAGTTTGCCTACAAGTCTTTGGAACTGATGAATATCTTTGACAGGTTCTCCGTCAGTAGAGTTGATTTTGAGGTTTGTTTCTACTGGTGTGTTGGCGGGTTTAACTCCAAGTTTTCCCGTTTCTGTTAATAAGTCTAGAGCATATTTCCTTTGTGATAAAAAGAGGCCCCTTTTGAGTATGCAATTTCTATTCCTAAAAAGTATTTTAAGAGGCCGAGGTCTTTTATGTCGAATTTTGTTTTTAGGTAGTGTTTGACTTGATTAATTTCATTGTTAATGTCTCCGGTGATGATGATGTCGTCAACATAAACTAATACTATGGTGATTCCTTGTTTGTGATGTTTAGTAAACATAGAAGCGTCAGCGGAAGATTTTAAAAAACCATAAGCAAGTAAGAAATGACTGAGTTTGGCATACCAGGCGCGTGAAGATTGCTTTAGACCATAGATAGCTTTGTTGAGTTTGCATACCTGGTTTGAGGTGAGGTTGTATCCTGGAGGAGGAGTCATGTATACTTCCTCTTCAAGATTCCCTTGTAAGAAAGCATTTCTTACATCCATTTGATGGAGTTTCCAATTTTTGTTGACAGCTATGGACAGAAGGACACGAACCGTGTTCATTTTTGCAACAGGTGCAAAGGTCTCTAGGTAGTCAATCCCGTAAGTTTGAGTATACCCTTTGGCCACAAGTCTAGTTTTATATCTTTCTATGGTTCCATTACTGTTATATTTTATTTTATAGACCCATTTGCACCCAACAGGTTTGATCCCTTGTGGTTTTTGGATAAGTGTCCATGTGTTGTTATTT
This sequence comes from Triglochin maritima, assembly GCA_963682175.1. Lineage (NCBI taxonomy): Eukaryota > Viridiplantae > Streptophyta > Magnoliopsida > Alismatales > Juncaginaceae > Triglochin > Triglochin maritima. Next base: position 49,038,079 of record OY821771.1, on the reverse strand, counting down.
TCTAGGGCGTTGAGTTCCTCACTCATGGCTCTGTGCCATTTTGGATCTCCTATAGCTTCTTGGAATGTCTTAGGTTCTAAGTTATTTATTTGGGTTATATATGTTTTGTAGGTTGGGAGAATTTTTTCGTAGGAGATGTGGTTTTCGATGTGATAGGTAACGTGTGAGGTAACAAAGTCGTTAAACCTGACCGGAGGACGACTTGGACGAGTGGATCTCCTTATTTGAGGAATTTCTTGATTGTCTTGAGGTGGAGTCTCTTCTTCCTCTTCGTCTTCTTCCTCGTTTTCTTGGTTGCTTTCTTGCCCTTCTCTTTCTTCCATGTGGCTTTGTGGTAGAGTAGTTGTTGTAGCCGGGAGGGTCCCAGTTGTACTCTCTTTAAAGTAGAACTCACTCTCTCTAAAGGATACATCTCTCGATATATACATTTTACAAGTTTCGGGGTCAAAACATTTGTACCCATTTTTGTTGACAGAATAACCAAGAAAAATACATTTTACAGAGTTGCTGTCAAATTTGTCCACCCGTCTCTTGTGAACAAAGCAGACACAACCAAAAACTTTAAGATGATCTAATTGTAGTGCCCGGTTTAACAATATTCCTAAAGGTTGTTTGTTTTGAATGACGGGGCTTGGTAAACGATTAATGAGATAAGTGGCAGTTAGAACTGCGTCAGACCAAAAATGTTTTGGTGCATTACTTTGAAACAACAGAGATCGGGTGACATTCAAGATGTGACGGTTTTTTCGTTCAGAAATTCCATTTTGTTCGGGAGTATTAACACAAGTAGTTTGATGAAAAATTCCACGATTTTTAGAAAAGTTTGAAAATTGAGACTGGTATATTCTGTCCCATTATCGGTTCTTAGGGTTTTAATTTTGAAATTATACATGTTTTCAACAAATGTTACAAATTCAAATTTTTTTTTTTTAAAAACGTCTGATTTATTTTTAAGAAGGTAAATCCAGGTGTTACGCGAAAAATCATCAATGAATAAAAAATATATTTGAAACCGTTGTAAGATTTGACCGGAGCGGGACCCCAGATATCAGAGTGAATTAAATCGAGCGGAAATCTAGATTTGTTTTTAGATGTAGGAAAATGAAGTCTAGTTTGTTTTGAGAAATGACAAACATCACATGCATATTTAGAAGAAAAAGTAGGAAATAAAGTTTTTAGGACATGAGAGGATGGATGTCCCATCCGTTTATGCCAGAGATCCTGATTAGTGTTACTAGAGGTACGAAAAATAGTTTTTTGAGTATCTAAGATATAGAGTCCGTTGCTGTTGACTCCTTTACCAATCGTCTTCCCTGTAACTCGATCCTGAAAGAATACATCATTTGGGGTAAATACAACATCACAATTAAGACGTTTTGTTATCTTTGCGACAGACAAAAGGTTGGAAGTAAGGGTTGGAACATATAATACATCTTTGTTTATTTGATTTAATAACATGGTTTCTCCCATTCCTTCAATTTCAACTTGATTGTTATTTGCTATAGTTACAAATTTATTAACCATATTTGAGTTATTTTTAATGTTTTGTAACAAGGAAGAATTTTCGGTCATGTGATCAGTAGCTCCAGAATCAATAATCCAATGATTGTTATATTTAGACCTTGTATCAAGCATATTTCTAAAAATATTTGCAGAAAAAGTTTGTGGAGAGGAAGTTATACATGCATAATTACCTGATCTTGGGGGGGTTTGTTGCAAAAAAAGCATTTAATTGGGTCAGCAACTGATCCAGATCCGGTCTGGATCCGGATCCGGGTCCATTGGATCCGCTGGTCGCGGATATAAGAGGATCGGGTCGGGTTCTGCTGCAACCGGGTTGTCCTCCGTAGGATCCGACCGTTTCTCCGCGCGTGCATATAAATCCCCGCTGATCCACGAACACGCCCGATTTGTCTTCCCATCTCCTCTCCCTTTCTTCGCTAGGGTTAGCCACCGCTCCATTTCCTGTTGCTCCGCCGTTGTTTTTCTTTCGGTTCCGATGATCTCCCCCTCCTTCCCTTGTCGGTCGGAGATGTGGATGTAGGAACCAGCATGCGTTTCTATTATGACCTGTTTTTTTTCAGTTATCACAAGTTTCTTGTGGCTTATTTCCATATTTTTGTTTATTTTTACTGGGTTGTGGTTTTCCGATGTAAAACGCCTGAGATTCTGATGCATGGTCGGTATTCTGAGCGGTGGTCCGACGGGACTCCTCCCGTTGGATCATCGCAATGATGGTTCCGAGGTTCGGCAGTTCGGCGATCATTAGGACTTGACTCCGGATGGCTTCATAGCTGCCGTCAAGTCCAATATGAAACTGGTAGATGTGGTCCCTTTCCGTGCGTTCGAGTATGGTTTTTAGGTCTGTCGCCGCTGGTTCGTAAATGGATAGTTCATCCCATCCGCGTTGAAGTGACCCGAGGTACTCCGTGATGGTCTGTCCTTGTTGCTTTGTCTGCGAGATCTCTTGTTTTAGTTTAAAAATATGAGCAAAGTTTTGTGATTTATTAAATATATTTTGGACGGAGTCCCAGAGCTCTTTCGCAGAGTTTTTGTAGAGGAAGATCGCCCCGATCTTTGGTTGCATGGAGTTGAGGAGCCATGACATGACGAGGTGGTCCGTCGCCTGCCATTCCTCCTGTTTTGTCTTGGTGCCCTCTCCATCTGGGTTTTTTTGTATTCCTGGTGATGTGTCCGAGTTTTCCTTTCCCACTAAGGGCCAGCGTGACAGCTCGTGCCCACGACAGATAATTCTGTCCGTTGAGTGGTTGAGATACCAGTCTGGGAGCAACATTCACCTTTTGATCCATCATTGTTTTTCTTTCTTCCCATGGGTTTGGATGTTGGTGCGGTTTTCCTTCAACCCCCTCGAGGAAGAAGAAGAAGGTCGGTTTTTGTGGGTTTTGTTTGTGGGTTTTTCTGAGGGATCCGGTGATGAGTTCAGTGAACTCTGAGGATCACCGGTGATGAGGGACACAATCTTGTATGCTCTGATACCATGAAGAAACGCAAGAGCGTTTGAGTTTTATTGAAGATGTTTGTTATAGATCATTACATTTGAATTTCAAATACATTGGTTTTATATGAGTGTATTTATCCGTTGAGATGGAGCGGCCTCGGGAGTGAAGCGTTGTGTTGCTTCGCTGGAGGAGATGCGCCGGTTGGGTGGATGCGTCGGTTCAGTGGAGCGTCGGTTCAGTTCTTTTTAACAATCGGAAATATATATGAAACGAGGTACAAACGCAAGAAAACACACAAGCTTCTAGCTTTCTAGGACTTGAAACTGGGTAACTTTATAACTTGTTAGTTTTTGTGAATAATACATGTGACTCGGCAAAAAAGTAAGGAAAAAAAACTTACCATCCCCAGCATACACATTCATGATATTCAACCAATAGCACACACATTACTAGTGCATGAGAATCAAAAGCAACCGTCAATCTTTAATGTTGAGACAACCCAAACTAATATCAAATCTCATTTGCTTCATTAGTATTTTTGAGATTTAAAATTAAAAAGGGCTGGATGGTAGAATAGATAAATAAAAAAAGAGGCAAACCGAGACATGGAGAGACTAGAGTAGACCTAACAAATTAAACACCTCAAACAACATCGGATATTAGAGGTGAACCGCCGTCATAATATACAAAACAAAACACAACTTAGCAACAAAGATCAATTAACACAAAAACAACAACACATCACAAAAACTAAACCCGAACCAAATCAAGAAGTTGGTGGCATGAGGTTGAGCCCCAAGTCGTCCCCCTCAAGAACAAACGTGGCTCTCTCACACCTCTTCTTCTCCCCGAGAGCGACCCCAAACAGCCTGGCACACCCAACGCTCCCCTCCTCCTTCTTCCTCCCCTCTACGATAGTCAAAGAGCTCCCGGACGTGGTGCTTCCGGAGCTCCGGAGAAGAGCCGCGGGGTCGTAGGAGCAACTGGGAACGACGTGGTTCTGGACGAAGTAGATTATGTCGTTGTAGAGGCGCCTCATGTGGGCAAGCTCGGAGACAAGCATGGCGTTGCTCCGTCGGAGCCGGTCGTTGTCTTCGAGGAGGGCGGGGATGGTCGGTGACGTGGCGGGGATGTGGAAGTCGTAGGTTTTTTGGAAGGATGGGGAATAAGATGATGATGATGATGAGGTTTTTCTTCGGTGGATTTCGCAGAGGAGATGTTGCTCTCCTTTGCGGAAGAAGTCGTTCGCGAACTCCCATCTCTCCGCCACTATCTTTCTGAATCCCTGCATGGTTGGACGGACCAAATAAAATTGCTTTATATATATTATTTTTAATTAAAACTCGAACAAGCTAATTAGTTCAAGACTATGTTGGTGAAAAGTATATATGGTGATAACGTTTCTGGCAGATGATCCGTTTTTGAACCAAAAATGCACATTTCTAGTTTCTCAACAAAAAAAGCACATTTATCATTATATACGTTTCCCCTTTCTACTCTCTAAACTAAACATATTAAAACGACGTACATAAAGATTCCACAATGCGAAAGAAACTAAACATGATCTACTTTTTTTTTGAAATAGGTAGATTCAAGAAAACTTAGCTAGACATATTGAATGAATGTAATTTTGTGTTAATTAGCAGTTGCACATCTTGAGTATAGAGTTTGATGTTGGTGGCCGGCTCGTCCTACTTTTACAAAGTACCACTTGCGTACAACTAATAATAATGTTAGACAAAGATCAAATGCTAACATCATGACTTACGTGTAAGAATCTAATGAGTTGGCAAGTGATAATGTGCAAACCCGATCGAGTTACAAGTAAATCAAACATAATTAGAGATTACATGTATGCATGTATGTATGTATGTGTACGCACGTACGTACGTACGTAGGTGTTGAGTTGGCGAACGAAGCTGGAGAAGTTGTTGTGCTTGAAGTAGTTCGGCAGGAGATCCCTGGCGAAATCGGGGGGCCGCCAGACGACGAAGCTGGTGTTGGAGTGGTGGCCCCACGAGACGATGTTGTCGGTGGCGGGGTCGTCGACGAGCTGGTAGGTTTTGGTCAGGAAAGGTGCGGGAACGGACTTGTGCGCCTCCAACGACATTGCAGCTGGTGCTGCTCTACATGAAGAAGTGTTGGTGTCGTGGAGTGCCATCAAATGAACGGGAGTTTGGTTTGGAATCTGTAAGAAGAGAAGATGAAAATTGGTGGGTAAGTCTGATAGAGATTTATTTGGAACCTCCTTAGATATTTTTATTTGTAAGTGGGTGAAAATATATTTAGAAGTTAACTTTTAGGAAATATCTTATATTCTATTAGGGAATAAAATCAATCTCAAATACACAGCGAAACGAAAAACGACAAATTCAATGAAGAAAGGAAACCACAAATGTAAATCCACAATCACCAATCACGCAAAACAAACAAATCCAATACGGGAAAAACCACGGAGGACACAACATCAATCTACTATAGAGAAACCGAATTACAAATATAAACTTACAAGACACACGACCAACCGACGAGAATTTCCGGTTGAATTTGTTCCTACCGAATCCACAATGATGCACTTTCTCTCTAGAATGTAAAGTAGACAATAGTAATTGTTCTATTACAAAAGTGGACGAAATTGTTTTTATATAGTAGACATAAACAAGTATTAAGTGCACCAAAATTGTGTGGAGAAAAGTACAGAATGGGCAAAACTTCCAGACACTTTTCCTAAGCAATTAAAAACACACTACAGGTTGACCGACTGTTTTCTCTCACAAATACTTTAATTCACATATTCAAAGGTAAACTACAACATATTACTATATTGCTATTGTGGCCAAAATAATCTAAGGATGTCGAAATCTAGAAAATCCTTTACTGGTCAAGTGAAGTTCTAAAATCCAAGAATCCCTTCTTTGCATTTGACACTTACTCCGGTCACTCCACCGTTGGAGGGATGATACTGGCTGTCATATACTAGAAGTTGGTCAACGTAATTTGCACAAAAATACATTTCATATAATTGAATATTCCAAATTATAAATTTTCAAGAATCGTATGTAGTTTACATCTTTATTTTGTTTTCTAAAAATGAATCAGACTTTCTTGATTTTCCTTTTAGTAAAGAAAAAACTAGGAAATATGTAAATATAACACTTGTATTACTTAACTAATGTTATAACAATACAAACACACCACAAAACTCAAACTCTCTGCTACAAGTCACGCACTTTCACTACTACAAAGCCACACATATAAGACTCACTATGTTGTGGAAAACTCACTATGTATATCATTGACTTTTTCCTTTTCTTCTCTCCACATAATGGATTGGGGTTATCTTCTGAATATCACAATGGTTGTTAATTTTCCTTAGTTATGTCTTTTGTGTTGTTTTTGTATTTATTGAAAACAAACCAATTGACATTAGATACATTTGACTCTTATACATTGAGTTATTTCTAGATAAATCTTAATAAACTCCACTGACCACATTATAATTAATTTCCCAGTAAAAACTCTAAAGCACAAGATGTATCAAACTAGTTCATTTCCATCATTCAACACAAGGAAAAACAATGCTTCGTAGATCACTACGATGGGATTTAAAGTTGCCACAGTGTTACCTTTTTCCTTTCTTCACCGAAACACCAAAAAAACCTTTTCTTGACTTCTTGATATTCCCAGTCCAACTCATTAGATGTCCTTCGAAGCACTGGTGCTTCTGAGACAGAGAGCTGACCTCTGCTGCCCATGTATGGTACCTTTCATGAAGAATTATTTCGCTAATGTTGCATGGATTTCCTGCAAAGGATCCCATGTAGTACTCTTTTCTTTTGGAAGTCCACATGTATTCTTTTTTCGCATGGCATTGCAACTTTGAAACTTCTCATACAATATGTGTATCTCAGCAAGTTATAAGACTAGTTGGATGAGAATAGAATGCAAATTCCATCTCCACTTGGGTAGCATGTGAGAAGGCAAGAAAAGAAGGATTCAGTGAAATATTGCATGCTATGGTGTTTACTTTAGTTCCTTTTCACATTTGATTCGTATGACACGAAGATAGACACAACCTGCAGGGTTCAATGTATTATTTATTACATCCATGAAATGATGAAATGTAAACGAGTTGTGACATAAGAGTTAGAAGTTCAAGAAAGAGTGAGAAGACCTACCAATCCAATCCGACAGGTCTTCCTACACTCTTCCATGCACTGTTCTAAAGAGTAAAGACTCACATAATCAAGACCTTCTTCCACTGGAAGAAACAGAGGCAAGTGCCCTGACAATGTGACAGTGTCTGATTGTGCCACCCTCGTGAACTCCTTTGTGCTCTTTCCTTCCTTCCTACCTTCTCTTTTTTGCCTGCACTTTTTTTTCTTCTTTACAAAAGTTGCAATTTGTATTTTATTTTCATGCTCGAAAGGTGCCACGACTCTGCCGTCTGAGAACGAGTTGGTGTCGTGCAGGAGATAAATCCAATTTCCTAGAACACCCTCACTCGTTCCTCAGCTGCCTCAACTTCTTCTGCAGCTCTCGTCGCTTCTCCCTCAGCTTACTTTGCTCCTCCAATCTAGCATAGTAGTTCATTTCCTCCATTTCGCTAACACTAAGGTTACACAACGTTGGGATCCAAGTCACAAAATCCCTAAAATCGGGTGATATTAGCTGTTTGATCCTAATCCATACTTCGATTAAACGCTTGGTGGTGGGGGTTTAGCACAGGGAAGTGGGTGTACAGTGCTGTGCATGGGAAGTTGGGGGAGATGAGGTGATGAGTGTAGGGTAGGGGTCGGATACGGTAGACGGGGAGAGAGTTTTGTTGGGGTTTTTTTAAACCAAACGTTTTCCTCTTCTCTCTTCTTCTTCCAGGGTCCGAACCACCTTCCTCTCTCTCATTTCTTCTTCCTTTCCGATGTTCCAGAGGCGGCATCGACGCGAGGTGTGTGAGGCGTGGCGTGATTGTGGAGGCTTCCGACGTTGAGTGAATCTCCAGTGTGTTTCGTCTCGTGTTGAGGTATGTCGGCTTACTAGTATGGTTTGATTGTTCCCCACGTTGGTGGGAAGTTGAGGTCGGTCGCGTGAGGTTGGAGACCTTGTCGGCGACAAGAAACGACGTAAAATCCTTGGCTGACGCAAGGTTGTTGTCGACCAACGGTCGACCGGTTTTACTTTTTTGCCCGACTTTAACCAACACATGTCGAACAATGCCAATGTGGCGGTCGACCAGTTGCATATGTGCTGATGGGTTGGAGGCTTACTGTCATTTTTCGGTCGACCGTCCCTTAGGTTAGGGTCGACCGTAACTTAAGTGTACTTGATAATATTGCATGTTATTCGACCGTTTTTGCTATATTGTTAGACCGTTATATGACGTAGACTATTAGGATGACCCTAATAGTTTTCGGTCGACCGGGACCACTGAGTCGGTCGACCGAATAAACTTGTTGATTATGACGAACTCCGAATTTTGACCTCGTGTTCAGTCGACCAGTTTTAGACTGTTGTTCGACCGTTTGGACTTAAGTGACGCACAGAATATTCGACTGTTGTAGACTTTCGGTCGACCAAACCTATTGGGGACGGTCGACCGGTTATGCTTTTTCGCTCGACCGTTTGTGTGCAGAACTGAATTCCTGGTCCTCGTGTTGTGTCAACTCTGTTCACGGAAACTCGTGTCTTTGTTGAGAGCGTGAGCCGGGAGGTGATGGCGGGTACGTGCTCGTGCCTGCACACGGACCGCCAGGTGGAAGAGTGTGGACACTTGGGTCGCGCCACCTCCGTGATGGATCGTGGTGTGACGTTTTGTTGCCTTACTCTTGTTGAGTAGCAGACATGAGCGATCGCGGATCCCAATGCGTGTTGACGCTTGGCTCATGGAGCATGATGACCCTGCAGACTACGATCTGGACCCGTCCGATGTTGTGCCGGACGTGTGTTGTACCGTCGAGGTTGTGCCGGTGATGATGGTGTCGGCGATGTTCCGGCATGTGGTTGTGTCGTCCGATGTTGTGTCGGACGTATGTTGTACCGCCGATGTTGTGCCAGTGATGCCGCCGATGTTGTTCCAGTGATGATCCTCGATTGGGCACCTATCTTGGGATGTTGACCGACCGGGCTACGACTCCATCAATGGTGGTGTATACCACGTGGTTCTTGGCTCGAGTAGTCGCGTGTGGGGGTGCGTCGCGTATTGTCCGTAAGACCGTATGTGCCTACGGTTGGTTTCCGATGGAGACTCATTGTTGTTGCTGGACTGATGTCCTTGTGGACCGTGTTGAGGGTCATTGTTGTTGTTGTTGGACTGATGTCTCGTTTACCCTTGGAGTGATTTGATGCATTGCAGATGTGATGTGACATGCTACTAGTATGATAGGTTCATATACCGTACTGTTGCATTCATATAGGCGAGCTTGACATACGGGGTTTCCTAATGGGAAACTCAGGCATCGTTGTTTGATTCATGTTTCAGGACCGTAGTAGGTTCTGTCGGGTGGTGTCAGCGGGCACACACATTTTGGGGGCCAAAATTAATTCTCTTCGGACTCTTCGAGGTCGTCGTGATTGCTTGTACTTGTCTTTCGTTATATTGTTGTAATTACGTCTTTTGACAAACTCTGTTGTATTATTGGTGTACCGAGTGTTGATTTATATGAGTAACATTCCCGTTGATGAGTTTATTCTGATAATTTCTTGATTGTTTAAATTTTTAAATTTCCGCTGTTTCGAGATGTTACGTTAGCGATCCATTTTTTAGAAATAGACCCATTTTATGATTTGTTGTTTGATACTGTTTCGAATGATTCAATTGCACAGGCCATAGATAGTCCTTCCCATTTAATATATCTCACAATTTTTTCATTTGAAGGCGGACTGTTTTTTGATATTCACAATATCCTGTCCTCGTATCCTTTACCTTTATGGTTGGTAAACTTTTGACAATTTAACCAAATTTTGTATTTTTTAGTCTTTCTTGGAATTATTTCATATAAAATTTCCACGTCAACAAAAGTCAAATTCAAAATTTAAGGACGAACCAATGGAATGATGAGAGAGAGAGAGTGGCCACATATATATGACAGTGCATGGGAATAGGCAACGAAGGGTCCCTATGTCACCGTCTGTCATCTTACCCACAGAACACAAAACACACATCACAGAATCCCTTGATTAATCTCCAGGTTTTGTTATGCGATTGTGATTTGAGAGAGAGTATAGATGGGCTCTCGGTTCTCGAAATTGGAATAGAATCTTCTGCTCTCCACTCTGCTTATTTCTGCATGTCATGGGACGATCACATGACCACCGCCAACCCACTTCCAGATGTTCTGCGCACTGCAGTATTTAATGTTGAAATGAGTAGGAAGCACACTTCGGCAGACCTCTCTCTCTCTGCAGTCTTGCGTTAAGACGACTCGTTGCTAGCAACAATATCAACACAAGCTCATGCAAATTCAATTTCCCTTTCTTTGTTTTTTTCTTGACATCACTCTTCTTCGAGATTTAAATTCTTATTGATATAATTTAGATTCTTATTAATACAAGAGAAAATTCAATTCGCTAATTTAGATAAACAACTTTAGTTACCAATACACGTCGAAAATTATAAAATTTGAAAATTATTTCTTATAAGATAAAAAATAAATACGCTCAGCGTTCATTTCCGCATGTTTTAATCATATTCAAGATATATCTTAAATTTTATAATTTTCAAGGTGTGTGAATCGATTTGTTAGGAAAAGAAGTGGTGACTGAAAAAGCAGAAGCAATGAGAAAACTCGAGACAATTTAACGATCACCTATCATGCATCTAACTTCGAGTAAACGGTAAAAGGAGAAAACCAAAAACAAATCACAAACGCCAAGATTTACAAGGAAACTCAACTTCGAAAAAACCACGAGAGGAGACGGTCGGAGCTTCACTATGAAATAATGGTGAAATTAATTCAACGGAGAAAGGGGAACCTGAAGAATTAAATGCTCAGAATGGATTGGAATTTGGATAGAATGACTTTTCTAACAACAAGATTTTCTCTCAAATCCTTAAATCCCAAGCTCGATGGTGGCTAAACTTAACTCTCCCAATTTGATGACTCTCAACACTCCAAAAAAAGCTCATTAAACCCTAAGAAACAAGAAATGGTATATACACGGGAAGTTTAGGGGACCTAAAAGAGTAAGAAAAAACATAAATTGCCTTTAAGATAAAATTGCTTCGCTCTCAGAATTAGTAGATTGTTTTCCAAACGTGCGACCAAACTTAAGATTCCATGAAAGATGAAATTAGTAAGTTATCTGCAAATTGGTCCACTTACAAGCTGGCGGTTGACCCAAACTCGGAATTCAGATGGTCGAAAGCCAAACGGTTATCCACGAGAGTTGATCCAGAGAAGAAACAATAGACTATGTCGACTAGGACTTGGATGTCCGAACACCAGGTAATCATCCGAACAAGCGAAGACAGTAAACTCCAAAATCGACTATGTCCAAAATGGATCTAGATTCGGACGTCCGAAGCTGGACAAGTGTTTTGAAGGCACAAAACCTCACACGAGTCAGACTAAAATTGGGTCACAAAACAGGGAACTAGTGCATAGAGTGGACACCCTTAGTCGAGGCCCCAAGAAGGGAAGAGGTGGTCGGTCGCCCATTGACAGGAAGTGGTGGTGAAACAACCTTCGGAAGAGTTGGATAAAAGGCAAAGAGTGACCGGCCTCGAGCATAAAAAAGGATAAAAGACCAATCCACTTCCTTCGTCAAATCTTCTTCGTTTACTCCATCAAGTTGCCAACCAGAGATAAAACCTAACCAACATATAAAAGATTACAAACAGACAAATCTTTGTTGTCATTTTCCGTCCAAAATACAAATGAGCCCAAGGGAAATTAACTTATCTACCTTCTGGTTTTATAACATGGCCATGAATTGCTTAAAAGGGCTCTCAGGTCATTTAACGGGCAAAAGCAAAGCCCAACTGAAAAGGAGGTGTCAATTCATTACGTTACTAGTTACTACTGTGATAATAATCAGGGAAATAAACACGAGAGATGACTAAATTTACCAATTGAGTCGGATAAAGATTGTGTAATTTTTTCCCTTCAAATCATGAGCTGTGTCCAAGTACTAAACTTATAGCTTCAAATAATTCCGTATGTTAATACTTTCCTCTGTAACAACACATAATACCAGTGTACAGGTAGGCGGTCGCCTAGGCGGTAGGCGACCACCTCTCGGCGTGGTCACCTGGGCGACCACCGCCTTTCTCCCAGCAAAGCTGGGCGAAATGGACGGTCGCCTCGCCTAGGCGATAGCCGTTGGAGAGAGAGTTCTCTCCAACGGCTATCTGCTTTTTTAATTTTTAATTTTTTTTAAATTACAAGATTGCCACTATCCCAAATCCTATATAAACCACTCCAAACCTCTTCATTTTTCACACCTCTCTCATTCTCTTCATCATCATCATTCTATTCTAATCTTCAAGTTTCCTAATAATCTTCAAGTTTCCTAATAAGCAAGTCATCGACACCAGGTGGGGTCCAGGGAAGATGATGTCCTCACCGTTACACTCAGCTGGTTTCTTACTTAACCCTGATACCTTCTTCTCCGTCCCACCTCAGGATCGAAATGTAGCTTTCAATGAGCATATGCCTGAATTCATGGATGTCGTAGAGTGGCTCGTCCCCACTCCTGCAGAACAAGACAAGATTTGCAGTCTACTTGATAGTTACAAGAACTGTTGGCTTTTTGGTCTTAATCCTTGTTTTGATGATTTAATCAACCTAATCTTAATCATAAGTAATGTAGAGTAGCACACATATTGCATTGCATATATATTGCATGTGCTAACCTCTACAGGTGATCAAGACTCATGGAAGGAAGGAAATTAAGTCAAGATTTGTAATAAAACTATATGAAGACTTATAATCTTGATTTTATTTTGAGTCTTAGGAACATGTGTAAATTGAGCATACAAGAGTTAAAAACTTATCACATACACACTAGGTTCCTTAGAGAAGTCACACACAAAATTTCACATTATTTGGACTTCATTAGATTACCCAAACCTTAGTCGGAAATCACTTAAAACCTAAACCCAGATTCCCTGTGTGAACCGGACGACCGAACTAGTTTTCAGTTCGACCGGTTTATAACAGACTCTTCATAGTGATTTTACCGAACTCTACTGGTCGACCGGTTCTACGTTTTTGGTCGACCGATCCCAGATTTTAATATGACCGTTTTCCTTATCGTATTCCTATAACGGTCGTATTCGTATAAAACAAACTTAACCCCAAAATACATTCGGTAACCGAACGAATGACGACCTTGTTTCGGTCGACCGATTGAACATTTCTTCAAGAAATCAAATTCCCTGCTATCGGTCGACTCATTCTTCGTTCGACCGTTGCACCTTTGTCTCAACCGGATCTCCTAAACGGTCCACCCCATACTTTGGTTCGACTGATTAACTTAAGTAGAGTTAAGTTCTAGCTCGTTTGTCCGACCAAATATTTATTTGTTCGACCGTTCTCATTGAAATCAAGTGAACGGTCGACCAGTTTACTAGTTTCGGTCAATCGGTTCTGGACAGATTTGCAGCCCGATTTTCTGCCTTGTGTATCTTGCACAAAACCCAATCAAATCTTATCCAAACGGCTAGAAATCTTTAGGAGCTTATAAATAGAGGATCAAAACTTGTTGTTAACACAACTCTCCAATTCCTCATAGTCAAATTCATAGAGAGAAATCCCAAATCCTCAAAGCTCTCATTTAGTGATCTTAAGCTCAAATCTCCACATTATTCATCACTCACACATTTAGCAATTGTTGTGCTCAGTTAGAGAAGAGTGTGTCCCACTCATTGAGTTGTCAAAGCAAAGGCTTCGGTGAAATTCTGAAGAAGAAGCAACGAGTATAGACTTCGGTGAAAACCCGAAGTGATCCTCTCGGATTGTGAGAGGTGGAGCCAAGCTCGGCGAGGGTTGTTCGTGAGCTTGAAGACTTGTAAATGCGTTCTCTCCCGGTCCGGAACGGGGAGTGGTTAGTGAAGACGTAGGCGGAGCTCGCGGAGTCGAGCGGAGCTTGCAAGAGAGGACTAGGACCCGGGTGGGGTGTCAAACCTCTATAAAAACCGACGCGTCTTTGTGGTTTGCATTTTCGCTTTCGTTACTTGCTTGTTTTGTTTAAAATTCCGTTGTGCATCTTGATTGCTTAAACAAGTAGGTGATTAGCGTAAAAGTGATTAGTGGACCCATAACCAACACGATCCTACAAGAACTCCCTCGAAATATTCTCGTGGGATATGGTTGTCAGACAAAGGTCGGAAAAAAGACCTATAGATTGGTGGCAATCTTATGGCGCAGACATGGGAGAGACCGCATTACAGAGGTTGACCCTGAGGGTGTTGTGATTGACATGCTCGACATCAGGTTGTGAGCGGAATTGGAGTGTCTTCGAGCAGTTGCACTCAACGAGAAGGAACATGTTGGCTGTGAAGAAGATGAATGACTTGGTATATGTGAACTACAACCAAAAATTAAGGCAAAGGTTTCAGCAAAGGATGGAGAAACTCGGATTTTATGACCCCATCAGTGTGGACTAGGATCTCTTCGACGAGCATTCGTGGTTGGTAGAAACTGAAGATTCGGTCTTCGCTGGAGAGGAGCTTACATGAGCTGATGCCGAGGAAGCAGCTTTAGGACATTCTTCTTCACGGAGACGCTTTGCTCGATCCATATCTACTGCATCTGACGCGCGGTGTTCCACTACATCTGACGCGCGGTGTTCCACTACATCTGACTCGCGGTGTTCCACTACATCTGACGTGCCATTATTAGGTGATGGCATGGATGATGCCATTGTTCTAGAGATCCAGGTGCATCGAGTTCTCAACCATCGATGGACATCGACGAGCAATATGTCCAATCCGACGATGAAGAAACTAAAGAAGATGATGTCTACGTCAACAATCCGAACGAGAACCACTCCGACAACTCTGATGGTGGTGGAGGATATGATATGGTTCCCAGTTGGACATTAGATCAATGTGTCCAATGGAATTAGTTAGTTAGCTTGTAATTCTAATTTCTCTCTTATCTGCTATTGTATGAACTCTGAGTTACCTTTGTAATCGTACTACTAAGCAATAAATTGTATACCTAAGTGTTTAGGTGGGTAGAGGGGGTGCCTAGTGAGGCATTGGTCGAGGAACTAAGTGTCTTTTCGAAGCCTAAACATGTATGGTATTTTTAGATAATATTTGTGCATTTTTTCCTATTTTTCCCGAGTTTTCCTGATTTTCTAATCTTTTTTATAAAATTTAACTGAATTAAAAATAAATAAAAAGACCGCCCAGACTTGGGCGGTCGCACAACCGCCTAGGCGATCGCCCAGGCGACCGGACGCCCCCGGTCGCCTAGGCTCGGTTAGGCGGTCCCAGAACATTGCTTCAAGATGACAACCTCCTACTGCGTCAATAAAAGGCTAGGTTATATAGACATATCTTTTCTATTCGGTATGTCCATTCTGATCGTGAGATTTCGTGGAGGGAGTTGTTTGTGAAATTACGAGAATTTATGTTAATTTTTCGTCGCATTTCGTGGTATGTATTTTTTTTAACGTTTGATGTCGGAAAACATCAAAAACTCATTTTATACGGTCAACCGAACCGAAATGTTCTTAACAGACGATCAAACACATTTCAGTCATCCATTCACATTTGCTCAAAAAATCATTATTTCTAATTTTGAACCACCAACTTTCTTTCGGTCATTCGTGTTTCGTATCCAAACCGGTCAGAAAATTATTTGTCTAAACAGTCATAAACAACAAAATTCAGTTAAAAAGAAAATATTTTTTCACTGGATTCTATTTTCTATAGACTCCGAAAACCACTTTGGGAACTTTTGGCGCAACAACCCCCAACTGAAAACCCAACTTCTCATAGAGGGGGTGTGAAATCGACATCTGGCTGTTTGGTAATGGTTCTCGATAATGCTGGCTTTTCTAGAAGATGATAGTAAAGGTCGAGAAATCGACCACATACATATTCCTGCGTCATGTGTATGTGTGTGATATTTTATGTTATCCTTTCCAATTAATTATTGATAATTGTGCATTGTCCCAGAGTTGCATCGTTTAATCATGTGCTCGCAGCAGATGCTTGTGTTGTTTTCTTTAATATCCAACATTATCAATTTGTAAGCTTTGGTTGCTTTACCAATTACACCTCTTAAGATTTGTACAGTCGAAAAAAGTAAGTTCGTTTTGTTAGTTTGGGTTGTACAATTTCTGGAATCTCTAGGGAATCGCCACGCACAAAATAAGACCATCAGAATAAAATTTATAAAATCACTACATTAGTGAGAGAGCGATCTCGAAAATGAAATAGATTTCTTATCTGTTTTCTGTAAATTGCAATTCAAAAGGTCTATCAAGTATCAACATAGTATTTCACACTATATTCTTTCGTATCTCAACTTCTAAATTTTAAATGGTTCAACACATTGGATCTGGTTAACGTTTGAGATTTGGTGATATAAATTCCTACATTTCGAACGGAAGGTCTTAGGGTAGTTATGTTTCTATTAAAACGCACACCATATCAATGGAAGGTCTGTTTTTCTATTATATCTCGTATTTGATCATACAATTGTCATATATATATATACATGGATGAATATAGCCGTTTACATGATCTTAATGTGGAAGATGCTAGTTATGGAAAGTGCAATCTTGATAATTCTGGAGATGAGAGAAATAATCCTTGATTGGCTATGATGGATACTGAGCCTAATCAAGGATTATATGTAGCCGTTGGAGTATGATTTAACACTCCCCCTCAAGTTGGGGTCAGAATAGATTGAACGATCCGAACTTGTGAAGAATGCTTTGGAAGTGAGCGGTGTCCAAGGGTTTGGTGAATATATCAGTGAGTTGATCTTTGCTGTTAACATAGGGAACTTCAATTTCCTTTGCTTGAATTTTTTCACGGATGAAGTGGCAGTCGATCTCAATGTGCTTTGTTCGTTCATGAAAGACAAGGTTGGATGCAATGTGTCGAGCAGTTTGGTTGTCACAGAACATTGGTACCGGTTCTTGATGTGACATTTTCATTTCACAAAGAAGTTGTTTAAGCCATATGAGTTCGCTTGTGGTGGATGCCATGACACGATATTCTGCCTCAGCGCTTGATCGAGCCACCACTTTTTGCTTTTTGCTTCTCCACGTAACTAAATTTCCTCCAACAAACGTACAAAACCCGGTGGTGGACTTCCTATCAAAACTTCCAGCACAGTCTGCATCAGAATAACCAATTATATTGTCAGATTTGTTCGGTTTCATCCACAATCCTTGACCAGGAGAGTTCTTTAGATATCTAAGAATGCGATCTACAATGTCTAAGTGGTGTGTGTGGGGAGCATGCATAAATTGACTGATGGTACTTACAGCGTATGTAATGTCAGGCGAGTGACTGTAAGGTATATGAGTTTTCCTACTAGTCGTTGAAACTATCCTATATCCTTTAGTGGAGCTCCATCTGTGGGACCGACCTTTCGGTTTGGTTCCATTGGAGTTTTGGCAGGTTTAACTCCTAGTTTTCCAGTTTCTCGGAGGAGATCTAAGACATATTTGTGTTGAGACAAATATAGGCATTTTTTAGAGTGTGCAATTTCTATGCCCAAGAAATATTTTAGATGTCCTAGGTCCTTGATGTCAAATTTTCTTTTTAGATAGTTTTTAACTATGCTAATTTCATGGTCATTGTTGCCAGTGATTATGATATCGTCTACATAAACTAGAAGATGAGAGTAGTATGCGCATGGTGTTTGAAAAACATGGATGCATCTGCAGAACATTTGGAAAAACCATAAGTAAGTAGGGCATGACTGAGTTTTGCATACCAGGCTCTTGGAGATTGTTTTAACCTATATATGGCTTTGTGAAGCTTACAAACCTGGTTTTGAGTATGATCCCCTTGGTATCCAGGGGGAGGCGTCATATACACCTCTTCTTCTAGATTACCCTGTAGAAAAGCATTTTTGACATCCATCTGGAAAAGATTCCAACCATGGTTAACAGCAACAGACAATAATACACGAACTGTGTTCATTTTTGCAACGGGGGCAAAGGTCTCTTGGTAGTCTATTCCATATGTTTGAGTGTATCCCTTAGCTACTAATCTAGCTTTGTATCTTTCTATAGTACCATTGCTATTATATTTTATTTTGTAGATCCATTTGCATCCCACGAGTTTGATTCCAGGTTGTTTGGGGGACTAAAGTCCAAGTTTTGTTGTTTTCTAGTGCTTTTATTTCATCTTTCATGGCTTGGGTCCATTCAGGGATATTAATGGCTTCATGAAAATTATTTGGTTCTTTATGATCCTCTATGCTAGTAAGAAAAGCAAGGTGGTTAGGAGAGATATTACCATAGCTCACATGTTTTTGGATGGGATATGTTACGTTGTATGTGACGTAATCTTGTAATCTGGTAGGAGGCCTGCTATTTCTATGCGACCTTCTCTGAGGTTCGTTGTTTTGTTGCTCGTTGTGATCTTCTTCTGTGTCTTCTCTCCTAGTTTCTTCTCCCCCTGTGTTGTTTCTCTCCCCTTCTTCCCGAGGAGTGGGACACTCTTCGAGGAAGGTAACATCAGGTAGCGATATATTTGGACCTGGAGAAGATGTGTTGCTGCAAGATTCTTTGAAGTAGGGTTCATTTTCAAAAAAGGTAACATCTCGAGAGATATAAAGTTTATGATCTTTTGGGTCAAAGCATTTGTAACCTTTTTTTTGAAACGAATAACCAAGAAAGATCGTTTTAATAGAGCTAGAATCAAGCTTATCATGACGTTTTTTGTGAACAAAACATATGCATCCAAAAATACGAAGATGATGAAGACCCATTTTTCTTTTATTCAAAATTTCGAGAGGTTGTTGGTTATGAATGACAGGACTAGGAAGCCGATTTATCAAGTATACGACAGTTAGGATAGCATCGGACCAGAAAATTTTTGGAACATTATTTTGAAAAAGCAAAGACCGAGTGATATTTAAAAGATGCCGATTTTTCATTTCTGAAACTCCATTTTGTTCAGGTGTATTAATGCAAGTTGTTTGGTGAAAAATCCCTTTTTGTTTCAAATTTTTTTGAAAACTATGGCTGGTGTATTCAGACCCGTTGTCAGATCTAAAAATTTTAATTTTCGACGTATACATATTTTCCACGAAAGTGACGAATACAACAAAAACGAAAAAAAAAACGTCAAATTTGGCTTTAAGCAGGTATAACCAAGTTGTTCGAGAAAAATCATCAATAAATGAAATAAAATATTTGAACCCATTGTAGGATTCGAGAGGGGCTGGACCCCAAATGTCGGAATGGACCAACTCCAGAGGAGCACCTGTTCTGCTGTCAGAATTTGAAAAAGGTAATCTAGTTTGTTTTGCCAAGCGACATGCATCACAACAAGAGGAATTTAAATTAATGCATGGAAACAAAAATTTTAAAACTGAATTCGATGGGTGACCCATCCGTCTATGCCAGAGATTTTGGTCGAAAGAGACCTTATTAGCACTAATAGTTTCGTGATTAAGAATGTAAAGCCCATTCACAAGGGAGCCGCTACCAATCGTCTTCCCTGTTATTCGGTCCTGAAAAGTCACATTATAAGGTGAGAAAATTACATTGCAGTTTAAGTTTTTTGTGAGTCTTGCAACCGATAACAAATTTGTGTTAAAATCAGGAATATATAAAACATCTTGATTGATTTTCTTTAACAAACAAATATGTCCAGTTCCTTCTATATTGACATGTTGCCCATTAGCTACAATTACTGATTTATTTGAGTTTGGTTCGATATTGCTAGTTAGATTTGGATTACTAGTCATGTGATCTGTGGCACCCGAGTCAATTATCCATACATTAGGATTCATAGAATTAACAAAAAAGGAGCTGGAGTTGATACCTGAGGTACTACCTGTGTTCTGATTTTGCAAAATGTGATTGAGCTGAGCCAGAATTTGGTTTAATTGAGTGTTGGTCCGGTCTGGGGTGTGTTGGGCTCCAGCAGCATATGGATCGGTTTGGATTCTAAAGGCTTGGGAGTTGGATGCATTATTTGGACTCTGGGATTGGATCGGGTTGAAAGCTCCATCAGTCACACCTATAAGAGCCCGATTACTCGGGTTGGATCCGTCTGTTCCCCATTTGTCACCTCCCTCTCCCGATCTAGGGTTTTTTGCTCCTCTGGATGGTGGCCGAAGGTGGGGAAACAAGAACCAGCATCGACTCCGGTTGTGTCCTTGCTTCTTGCAATTGTCGCAAAACTCCTCCTTCCGATTTCCGTATTCTTTCTTTGTTGTTTTTTGGTTTGTTCCCCGGGTTGAGGCGAATGCTTGGCTCTCTTTCTCCGCAGGTTGGTTGTTCATCGTGTTGCGTCTGGTTTCCTCTCGGTGGACCATCGCTACAATGCTGGAGAACGGCGGGAGTTCGGGTGCCAGAAGGATCTGCGACTTGACCGGCTCGAAGCTTGAGTTGAGTCCAATCAAAAACTGGTACACCCGGTCCTGCTCGATCCTCTGTTGTATGGTTTTTAAGTCGGTGCTTGGTGGTTCATACACTCCGAGCTCGTCCCACTTGCTTTTGAGAGATCCGAGTTAGTCCATTACGGTTTTGTCCTGTTGTTTTGTTTGCGCGATTTCTTGTTTGATTTTGAAAACATGAGCGAAGTTTTGTTGGTTTCCATACATCGCCTCGAGTGATTCCCATAGCTCCTTTGCGGAGTTCGAGAATATGAAGAGCTCGGCGAGTTGGGGGTCATGGAGTTGAGAATCCATGACATAATCAGGTGGTCTGAGTTTTGCCATGCTTCTTGTTGTGTTTCTGTGTTTGCGCCGGTTGGTTTTGGAGTTTTGCCTGTGATATGCCCGAGTTTTCCTTTCCCGCTGAGGGAGAGGGAGACCGACTGTGCCCATGATAAGAAGTTTGCCCCGTTTAGGGGCTAGGTGGTCAGACGTTGAGTGGTGTTTGCCTCTTGTTGGATGTTGCTTGTGTCTGTCATTTTGAGGGTTTGGATGTTGCGCGAGCTTCAGCCCCCTCCTCCCTGATTTGAGGTTGTCCGGTCACAGTCAGTGAGGAGATCACTGGATTTCTGAGGCAACGATCGATGATGAGGGCTTTGGCTCGTCTGAGATTATGATCTATTGCTCTGATACCATATTAAAACGCACACCAGATCAATGGAAGGTCTGTTTTTCTATAATATCTCGTATTTGATCATACAATTGTCATATATATACATGGATGAATATAGTCGTTTACATGATCTTAATGTGGAAGATGCTAGTTATGGAAAGTGCAATCTTGATAATTCTGGAGATGAGAGAAATAATCCTTGATTGGCTATGATGGATACTGAGCCTAATCAAGGATTATATGTAGGCGTTGGAGTATGATTTAACAGTTTCATCTTACTTTTCCTTTTTATATGTCTAGAGAAAGATCTCCGAGTATTTTTTTTCAGTTACATGAATATGTTATATGTATAGATGTCTATCTCCATATCTCCGCAATATGAGGATCTTATTCATGGATACATGGAAACTATTTGCGTCTCAATCTACGAGTCTTCATTTTTGCACATGACATCGTCTGTCTTTGGAAACATTTGTTATTTCAAGGGATTTACCACGTGTTGATTTGTCAATGGAATGGTGAATGTCGTTATCAAATCTTCCAAGATATGCTCAAAACCACATTACATTATATTACAACGAAACATCATACAATATATTTGGTCATCAAAATACTAAAAAATCTAGTAATTAGACTAATCAACCTAACCTTGTTTATCTTCTCCGGATTGTTTTTGTCGCAAAAATACGTGGCATGAAATCTATCAGGCTTAGCTCTCGATCTATTGATATATTTTCAAATCACACTAGTTGATTCTTCATCCACCAAATAAATCACAGTAGCTGATCTATTGATGACTTTAACTAGAAATAACTTCTTGTCATATATAAATACGTATCATTCAACAAATCAAATACTAAACAAATACAAATTTAACTGACACCACCAATATATGATGTTGGACATGTATCATCTGGCAAATGAAGTACCAACTAAATACAAATTAAACTCATATCCCAACATACTTGGTCTAAGAATGAATTCAGATATGCTTATTTACCCAAGTGCACAACGATGCAAACTGGACGCAGAAGTAGACCAACGAGACCTTTTAACATGATGTAAGTAAGTAATCCACAAGACACTAGAACTTGGACACATCCCACGAACCAAGATGAGACAAAACCACATCTCCGATTCGAAAACATGCGTCCATATCTCCCATCCCATCACCACTTGAATGATGGACATGGTGTACCACTACCACCACTCTCTCTCTACCGTCGATCTCACCCCCACAGGCACTCCCAACGGTCCAGATCCCTCCACCTTCCCTTCCCCTATTGGTCCTTACGTCCCCATCAACATTTCAACTCCCACTACGACGCTTCCACGTCTCACGCGTCACGCCTCCATTTCCCGCAACATTATTTAAATAAATAAATAATCTCCAGAAAATACATACGTATGATATACCTACCTATTCCAAGTTGCGTCTCAAAGACGGCGAAAGATCGACAATTGGCGAAGGACAAAATCGCAGGTTTAGATTTTTTATTTTTTGATATTTTCTTCTTTTTTTGGGACCTTTTGTTTTGTTTTGTTTTGTTTTGTTTTGGTGTTGCTTCTGTTTCACCTGTGGGAGTCGTCGGGTTGGAGTAAATAATCCGCGTAGATGGCGAATTCCGTGATGGAAATCTGGGAGTTTTTGACTAATTTTAGTAATTTGAATTGGATTAGGATGTTTGGAGTCTTGTTCTGATGGTTGTTCAGGTGGTTTCTGTTGAAGTGCTGTGGAGGTGATGGTTGGATCTGAGAGTAGTTAGGGTTTTGGATTGGGGAAGGTTTTTTTTTTGTGTGTGTGTGTGGAGATTTTGTATCTTTTTTTGTGCAATCATGTGTAGTAAATGTGGTGTCTTTGTTGTTAGTTGCGAACTTTTTTTTTTCCGAATTGGGAAAGTTGATGGGATGAAGAATTTATGTGGTAGGTGTTTGTAGTGAATATTCTCATTTCGGGAGGAATTTATTGAGGTGTATGTTAAATTTCATTTCTAAATTGGGAAAGTGATGTAGACAAACTGGTAGTGATATGGTATTTGTGTGTATTTTTTGTTTCAGGAGGAAGTTTATAGGGGCTAATAATGAATTTTAAGGACATGGGATCCAACAGGAAGGATGGAAGGCCGCCGCTTTGGCCGGGGAATTCGTCGCAGGTTTGTGTAGGTGGGGAGCTGGCACGGCAGTCTTCGATTTACTCCCTCACTTTTGATGAATTCCAGAACAGCCTAGGGGGCATTGGGAAGGATTTTGGGTCAATGAATATGGATGACTTTCTTAAGAACATATATACGGCCAAGGAGACGCAAGGAATGACATCGTCGACTACAGGAGGCTGCTTGCCGGAGGGTAGTGGGTCTGGACTCAGGAGGCAGGGTTCGCTCACACTACCACGCACTCTTAGTCAGAAAACGGTGGATGAGGTCTGGAAGGATTTGTTTAGGGAGAGTGGTGGTGGTGTCATGATGCAGGAGTCTGGTGTTGAAGGGGGGTTGCAGCCTCCGATGCCACAGCAGACACAGTGGCGGCAACCGACCCTCGGAGAGATGACAATTGAGGAATTCCTTGTGAGGGTAGGAGTGGTGAGAGAGGACAACCTCCAAAATGAAAGACCCATGTTTAACAATAATAACACTAACAACAGCAGTGGTGCTGGCAACACTATTTTCTTCGGAGATTACTCTGGTGCTAGCTCGACCAATAATATGGGACTTGCCCTTGGGTTTAATCAGCCTAGTCAGGGGAATGTTAGTGTAGCAGTGTCCCAGCCAATCCTCAGCAATGCTGCCGCAAATATGACAATTAATGGAGTTCAAAATTCTTTCACCAGGCCAATTCAGTTAGGAAACAATATTGAGTTGGGGAATCGGTCCATAGCAAGAGGTGGAGGAATAGCTGGGATTGGAGATCCGACCGTTAACAAAGGTTTGGTACAGACGGCAGTTGGTTTAGGGGCAAATGTAGTTACGGTGACTGCCACAGGATCTCCGGTGAGGCCCATCTCTTCAGAAGGATTTGAATTGACAAATGGTGATTTGTCATCCTTGTCTCCAGTTCCTTATACTTTCAGCAGAGGCCTTGGTAGGAGAAGCAATGGTGTGGAGAAGATCATTGAAAGACGACAGAGACGAATGATAAAGAACAGGGAGTCAGCAGCAAGATCACGAGCAAGAAAGCAGGTGATTCTACTCAAGTGTTCTTCTTGTGAAAATGTCTTTAACTCATTTAAGCAATCTTTTACTATCAACTTTGTACTATGCTTGACGAGATGAGCTTGCATTTTCTTATTTTTTGATACAAAAAATAAATGAAACTAAAAGTCTTGATTTACCTAGAAATAAAACTACCTAGAAATGCAACCAAGAATGACGTTTATGTGACCAAACTGATTTCAAGCAGCAATATAATTTCTTCAGCAGCAATTTATGTGGAAAGTTAGTAAATTAGTTTAAAATAAATGTCTTTGTTTCTTCAAGGTCCTTGCAGCTTGCTCAACCTGTTCTGGGATAAAAATATCCCCCTTTATCCTCTTGTTTAGGATATGTCGCATGCCATTATTCCTTGTTAAGAGTGAACGTCCATCACCAAGTTGCAAGTTAGTTTTCCGTTAATAGGCGGTTGAGTTATTTTACCCCTTCCATAACAAAGACCCTTTTCTGAAACAACTTTATTGTATTCATACATTTGTTGGATGCTTACAAATATGAATATCCTATTCAGGCTTACACTATGGAGCTTGAAGCTGAAGTAGCAAAACTTAATGAGCAAAATGAGGAATTGAAGAAGAGACAGGTGTTCCTTGTGCTGAAATCTATATAGAATTGTCGTGCACAAATTATGACTATAAGCATTCTCGTAATCGAGAAAATCAGTATCTTTTTGAACAATTGCAAGTGTCATTTTCAGTGTTTTTCGCCTTTTCCATTAAGTTGTTTCTAACCACATTCAAATAGTTGCAGGAGGAGATTGTAAAGTTGCAGAAAATCCAGGTATGTTATTCTTTATCACTTATGTCTATTTCACTCACTAAAAACTTTGACCTTTAAAATAATGATCTTATCAGTAAAATGAGTTTTAGTAAAATCCCTGTAATGCCTTATGAGAATGTTGACTTCTCAGAAAAAAAGAATCCGTTTATGAAGCATGCTCTTAAAAGTAGTCTGTACCTTGAGCAGGTTTACAAAGAAATGACAGGACGACTTTTAAATTACAGCGGAACCAAAATTAAGTACATCTGTTGAATTTCTTGATCCAACTTCCATCGTTGAGTACTGTTAAGACATTGTTAGAGCACTGCAAGATTTGGCTCCTAATATATGCCTTCCATATCAGTACATAGTAAAAGATCTATGAGTTTTCACCCACAGTGATTCTCTCCTCTTAACTCCAGCAGGTACTTGAGAGCATCAATCAGCAAAATGGATCTAAAAAGTGGTGTTTGAGAAGGACGCAGACAGGACCCTGGTAGACGAGGCTTAACAAAAACTTCAGCGTGGCAGGAGTAGATTTAGTTGAAGGTAGTTGTACATATTGAAGGAAGACATGGATCTTCGCAATAACAAGTGAGGATGGTTCTCTGTGTAGAAATAAAAAAATTCTGTTAGCTGCTCTTGATTTGCTACTCTCGTGTTGGTCTCGGACTCGGACAGGTCCAGTGACAGGTATCTTCTATTCTTGTCCATTTCTGAATGTTTTGTCTCTCTCCCTTACAATTTTGTAATATGAGGCAAATAATCAGAATCCATTTCTGAATGTTCAGTCTCATGTACAATTTTGTAATCTGAGACATAATCAGAACGTAAAAGAAGTATACTGGAAAGGATGTTCCTCTTGATTGATGTCGTGTTATATACTTATGTCAACGTCAACATAACCCCAGTACCTAGGCTCCCGCCTAAGCGAGGTAAGGGGGTTGGATGTATGCAATCCTACTACTGTAAAACAATGAGGTTGTTTCCGATTGATCCAAATGATGCAAATGCAACTGACCATCTGTGATTCCACAATAAATAAGAAATGCAGATCGTTTAAATAGTCATTTGATATAGTTCATGATGCTTCAAATGCTAAAAAAAACAAATAATTAAATAAGAAAGAGGGAGTGTTATATACTTATGTATATTTTTTAAAAAAATTGACAAGCAGGACCAGTTTCTTATTTTTTTAATAATTTTATATACAAAACTTCCTAATTGTATAACAATATATATTATATATATAAAATATACTATTTAATATTGAAATACATATATTTGATCATATCTAGTAGATTATCAAATATCTCTTACCAATCGGAAGTCGGGTTGCACGTTGGATTGTCTTAGAATCATCTTCAAGTGTTCATCAAACTTTAAACAAAATTAGAGAGATCTAAGCTAATCAATCATTCTTTAATACGAAGTTAGAATTTTAGCTAATAACTAATTTGATGCTCCAAAGAAATTGATCTTCGACAAATAATTAAAACTAAGAGAATTTTGGATGGATTGATGGAGAAAATATGGAGAGGAGAATTTTTACATTCATGTTAACAAGAGATTCCATCTAACCTACATCATGTGTAAACTACTTATACATAATTCCTTATTTATCTCTCCTTGAACCACATTATGTGCAAACCACTTTGCATATGATCTATTGTTTATTTTGCAACATCATCATCTTATAACTACATTTGACCGAAGTGGACTAAATCTAGCCTTTAATAAGTAATTTTTTATATATTAATATATGCAAAAATGTGGTTAAACGGTTGAATTGTTTTCCACTTTTTGACATATTAATAATCTTTTAACATATTTTTTCCAGCATAAATCATGTATAACCAACTAATACATTTATCATTATACACAATGATAACTTTTGATAATAATTAAATCTTGAACTCACTTGTGTGAAAAAATATATGTATCAAATCTTAGGATTTATAAACACAATGAAACATTAATAACAAAATAATTCCATAATGTTTCATTTATTAAGTTAATTCAATACATGAAACATTGGGGTCAAACAAGCTAATACTCTCATTGAAACTAATCTCAAGGTCAGTCTTACAGAAGGGAAACTCGTTAAAGATGTCCAAAAGTTTCAAAGACTTGTAGGAAAACTCATATATCAAACTGTAACTATGCCAAATATAACTTATGTTGTTAACACTATTAGTCAGTTTATGCAGGTATCCTGCATACCTCATTTAGACATCATTGATCGAATACCTCGATACATAAAACGAACTCCATGACAAAAATTATGGATGAAAAATAACCACTCTAATTCTATAATGAGTTTTTTGCTTGCATGCCTTTTCAAAACACCATATTTCCCTTTCTGCCATCACGATATCGTTACTTGTATTAATGTCACTAAAAAATTATACAAATTATATTAATGTCACTAAAAATTATACAAATTCCATTAATGTTATTCAGTTAACCGTGTTAAAAAATTATTATTTTAATAGTTATATTTACAAATTCTAACCAATATAATTTAATAACTTAGTAATCTAAATCTCTGATTTTTATGATCTTCACAACAAAACACTTAAATTCAAAAAATTAAGATTTTAATTTTCACTAAAGCTAAGGAAAAATCCAAGCTAAGGAAATAAACGTACATTACGTCTCCACTAAAGAACAATTGACCGATGTTTTCACATAAAACTTTGAATAAAGGCAATTCAACTTTATCCTATCCAAGTTAGGCACCTTCAACCTCTTTCAGACCCAATTTGAGGGAGCATGTTAAAGAACATACCTTAATCAGCTTAGATTGTCCTCACCAACGACTTAGGATCTCATCGTTGCCTCCTTTCTTCCTTGAAAATTCCGTCTCTCAAATCTCGGATATAATCAAATCCTAACTAAGGCAACGCTTCAAACGGTCAAATACTACTGTATATAAAATAAACCTGTAACCTTTAAATAATATATACAAAAAATTATTTTTCACTGGTTCTTCTTTCCGTCTCAAATTTAATATATTTGCATCTCTTCTTATGATATAATTAGATGCCTGTATGGAAGTGGAACCGTTGAAGGACGTGCAACTGAAAGTCTTTGAAAAAGGAAACATGCACCTGAAAGGTGAAAGAAGTGGTGACCATAGAGGTAAAATAAGCAATAAGCTAAAATTTAATACGTGAAAGAGAGATTATATTTCGGAACTTCATAGAATATTCCTGTAGATAGAAAATCATTAGCTTGTATCACCATTCATCTGCTGTGATCATCTGAGGGGCTAGTGTCTTCGTTATGTTCTCCTCACATTGTTTCTTTACGGATAGTGTAATTTCAGTCCTAGTTCTTGGAAACTTAATTCAAATAATTGATGTTCATGTCTTAACTGTTCAAAGTACCACTTCAATCTAAAGAAAAGGATACCAACAAATTTTATACTTTATTTTGGCCTGGCGTTTTTTCTCTCTCTTACTATTTCAAAATAAAGTGTAATTCATGACTTCAGTTCTGTATTTACTAGATGGGAAATGATTTATGAACGCAGCGCGTCACGGGCGCGCTCTACGTGGACATCCATGTCAGCCCTTACGTGGCCAAAGCATGAATGTTTTTTTGTTTTTTCTTCCTGATGTCCACTCAAATCACATTAAATACGTTTAAACTCAGCACGTTCTCTCTCTCCACCCAAATACAAATATGATGACACTCTTTCTTTCTTCTTCATTCTTTCTCTCCAGAATAAATCACCATTTCGAGAAAGATATTAGGTCGAAGAAGCGTCTGATGCCGACTCACAGGATTCTTCACAACGTAAGCAGCGTGAATGGGACGGTGCAAAAACTTCCCGATGTTCTACATAAACAGGAAATCTGAGATGCTATTTTTTTCCTAAACGTAATTCTTGTGGGGTAAAATATACAGTGGGAGGTTTGTTGAGTTTGTGCGGGGGTGGCAGGGGGCGGCAGCCCCTGCGGGGGATTCCATATATTGATTCGTTTATTCCGACAATAATGAAGTCATATATTATTCCGGACTGCAAATACACTTATTCCGGACTGCAAATACACTTATTCCGATTCCGGACAGCAAATACACTTATTCCGGACAGCAAATCCACTTATTCCGGACAAACTTTATGTTCCGTTTCTGGACACACTTTATTCTTAAACCGGACAACAAATACACTTATTCCGGACAACAAATACACTTATTCCGGACAGCAAATACACTTATTCCGGACAAACTTTCTGTTTCGTTTCTGGACACACTTTCTTCTTATTCTGGTCAACTACATTTATTCCGGACAGCAAATACACTTATTCCGGACAACAAATACACTTATTCCGGACAGCAAATCCACTTATTCCGGACAAACTTTTTGTTCCGTTTCTGGACACACTTTATTCTTAAACCGGACAACAAATACACTTAGTCCGGACAACAAATACACTTATTCCGGACAGCAAATACACATATTCCGGACAAACTTTCTGTTCCGTTTCTGGACACACTTTCTTCTTATTCTGGACAACTACACTTATTCCGGACTGCAAATACATTTATTCCGGACAGCAAATACACTTATTCCGGACAGCAAATCCACTTATTCCGGACAAGCTTTTTGTTCCGTTTCTGGACACACTTTATTCTTAAACCGGACAACAAATACACTTAGTCCGGACAACAAATACACTTATTCCGGACAGCAAATACACATATTCCGGACAAACTTTCTGTTCCGTTTCTGGACACACTTTCTTCTTATTCTGGACAACTACACTTATTCCAGACTGCAAATACACTTATTCCGGACAAGAAATCAACTTATTCCGGACAAACTTTATGTTCTGTTTCTGGACACACTTTATTCTTAAACCGGACAACAAATACACTTAGTCGAGACAACAAATACACTTATTCCGGACAGCAAATACACTTATTCCGGACAAACTTTCTGTTCCATTTCTGGACACACTTTCTTCTTATTCTGGACAACTACACTTATTCCGGACTGCAAATACACTTATTCCGGACAGGAAATACACTTATTCCGGACAAAAATCAACTTATTCCGGACAAACTTTATGTTCCGTTTCTGGACACACTTTATTCTTAAACCGGACAACAAATACACTTATTCCAACGTAAAACTTAAAAACAAATATTTTATTATGATAAGTGTGAGCTCTGCACGAATAATGAGACTGCACGATGTCCTAGGGTATGCACACTGTCTTATCTGTGTATTGGGAAATGAATCGTTCAACTTAAAGAACCGGCGTTTTTTAAAAAAACCAAAACGCGCGAAGATAAATTTCGCTGACTGGACGCTGACTCAAAGAAAAATATCTGAGCTGTACAAATCTACGTAAGGCGCGTCTATCACGGCTCTTACTTGACAGCAGTACGCACCAGTCATTCCAAACTTTGAACTCATGGAATCGAGGTCACTTGAGTCCTATATATTTTATATTTTAGAAGGACAACGTGTAGTTTACTCTCATATTCTTTATTTAGCTTAACCTTAAGGTCTAATCTAATAGCTGTGCCTGTAATCCATGTGATACATGCCAGATTGCCAGGTGACCATGGAAATATTGAGAGCAGAGCTTGGATTTGATTCTCCTTGACTGTAATACATGGGTGATCTACTAGTTGCTTATGAAGAGGATAAAAATGATTTCATTCGTAGAAGTGCTAATTTAACAGGAGTACACAAATAAATGCTCAAAATTATGAGAGTTTTCTCTTGAAGTCTTTCCTTCTGTTTGGGTTCCTTATTTTTTAACGTTTTGTTTTCTTATATTTTTCCCATTAATACTGTTGACTCTTTAGACCTTCCTCGTAGAAGAACCTTTGATTGTAGGTCCTACACAACAGCACATGTTAACAGTTGATTATTAACTATAATAAACAAAATATCATAAACCAAATACCAGAAATCGGAAAGAACAGCAAATATGAACAAACAAAGAAATGTGTTTCGTTATACAAACTGGTTTAGTTCGAGTAAAAGTGGAGCAGAATCGACAGATGCCAAAGTGATTTTTTCTGGTTAACGACAAGCTCTGATTCTAAAAGATACAGGTGGTCTATGCTGATGCCGATGAACATCAATATTTCACACATTAAATAAAAAAAGTTTCTCCCCATGGCCCTTAGTGGAAACACTAGCGTGGCAACAGTAGGCAAAATACCACCAAGCAACATAGAAAAGTACCTTAAAAAACATAATCTAGTTGAGTTGTTTACGTCGCCGACTTGCCGTCCTTGGTTTTATATGTATTGCCATCATCTTCTAATTAATTGTTCATTATGCCAACACAATCTTTTACTTAATGCTTGTTGATATTTTGACGATGAACTCCCAAGACAAACATTGGATTTTGTCAGAAGACTCAGAACAAGCGGCAAATCATATTTGTCGACCTTGAGAATTTTCCTAACAATTCTAAAGAAAATAAAGAACTAAATTGCAAAAGATCCTTCGAGTTTATCCTAGATTTAGGACATGTTAGATCAGGTAACATATCAACCCGCCACGTGGCCTTGTCCCATGTCACATTCCAGATCCTCTAAACTGTATACAGTAGTGCAGTGCAACGGATGACAACAGCATCCACTTATCCAATCTCATAGAAAGAAAAGATAAAAACTCAAAACACCCTATTTGAATTTAGGCTCACACAAAAAAAAAGTAATTGGAGCTGCATTTGAAAGAGTAAAAAGTAGTATAAGAAATAGAGCTAAGGTTCGCCAGTTTTAAGGAGTTAGTATGTACGAAATTTGGTCAAGATACAGTTAGTTTGGTATGAAATACAGCTAATTTGGTATGAAATTTTGTCATGATAGTAATCCTCATAAGAGAGCATGCTACAATTAGAACCCTGGATTTTGAATATTCAAATTTTAATTTCTTTCTTTGGTTTGTGTGAAATAGTAAGTTTTTTGGACGAAGTTAACCAAATTAATTCTTAAAATTGTGAAAACAGCAGTTGAAACTTGAAAGGACAAAACATCTCTCACTCACACACCAAACCTCAATTTACGGAAAAGTTTTAACTAAAAAAACACACACACACACATAAAATCACAACTCATGGCCAAGTGGTCTTGGATCACACACAAGATCAACTAAATCAGGACCAATAAAAATCTATTGGTAGGCTCAGAATCCCAGCAACCCCACCACCTCCACCCACTTATCTGCATCCACCACCACCACCACCAGGCACTGAAATCCCAAGATTTTTTCTTCTTCTGTTGATTGCTGCAAGTAATGAATTCAAAACCCATTTGAGCCCATAATAAACCAACCAACTCTTGCCATAAAAACACCATCTTGGAGGTTCCCTCTCTGTTTAGCCTGTGTTGAATTGTGTTCCTCTCTCTACTTGTGGCACCATGGCCATGACACACTTTTACAGTACAATTCATCCTTCACCACCACTCTTCTCCAAAACCCACGTCCCAATCCTCTCAACACTCCAGGTTCCCGAGGAATCCTCAGCTTCCCACCACTGGAATTG
The DNA here is from genome assembly GCA_963682175.1 of Triglochin maritima. NCBI lineage: Eukaryota > Viridiplantae > Streptophyta > Magnoliopsida > Alismatales > Juncaginaceae > Triglochin > Triglochin maritima. The sequence continues at coordinate 49,005,433 of OY821771.1, read as the reverse complement.
CTTTTCCACTTATAAGTCAAAGCAGAAGAGGGGAGTCAAAGCTTCAGGTACTGTTCCTGACAGCAAGGTTTCAGCTTCTCCTTTGCCTTCAAAGAAGCTGAGGATTTTGGTTGCTGGTGGGGGGATTGGTGGGCTTGTTTTCGCTCTTGCCGCCAAGAGAAAAGGATTTGATGTGGTGGTGTTTGAGAGAGATGTTAGTGCTATTAGAGGGGAGGGTCAGTATAGGGGTCCAATTCAGATCCAAAGCAATGCGTTGGCGGCGTTAGAAGCCATTGATTTGGACGTTGCTGATGACATTATGAAGGCTGGTTGCATCACCGGTGATCGGATTAACGGTCTTGTGGATGGGATTTCTGGTACTTGGTATGTCCACTTCATTCTTTGATGGGAACTTTTTTTTTTGTTGGGTCTGTATTCTTTTTTTGATGTTAGATTCATGTTTTACCTTTTCAATTTCATGTGTCATGTTTTATGCTTTATGTTGGTGGTACATTAAATTACAAGTAGGTTGCTGAAATTAAAATAACTGTTTAAATACTTGCTATTGCGTTTGTATTACAATAAATCTCTTAGATGCAAAAACAGGTGTATGGTTTGTTGTTCTAGTCAATTAATATTTTTAGCTTAATGAGTACAGAGAGCGTTAAACTGGATGTTAATTGTTTTGCTAGAGTATATGGACAAAGAAAATGAGGTCCAAATCTTACTTCAATTATGTAGTTGGAATGACAGCTTATGCTGCCCCATCCCCTGACCCTGATGTTGATGCACCCTAATTTAGTAAAAAATAAGTTTATTCTGGAATAAAATAATTCAGAGATCCAGTTTCAAGTTCAAGTCACACGTTCCCATGTGTTTTGATGCATGGAGGGATTACAACTAAAATAATATCCACCAGAACATCGTTATAGGATTTTAGACTATTAACGATTTCAGAACAATGATACATTTTTATTGTTAATTAGCGTCATTAGTTTACTAGTATCATGAGGGTATTGGTTTATTTTTCCTTTACATTATTTAAATTTGGAAAAGAATTATCAGTAACAACATTTCAATAATGTTATAAGTTATATCCTGATGCTGCAATATATACTTTAGGCTCGTAAGAGACTTCCGTTTTGGCGGCAAAAAAGTGTTCTATCTTGATGCATGAGATGGTGCATTTTTTAGCCTACCTTGATTTTTTTATGCAGATGAAAACTTGCATATCAAAACGAAATATAATGTCATGAACATCTAATTGTGAAACAGATTTTATGTTTGATTTTCAGGTACATCAAATTTGATACATTCACGCCCGCAGTCGAACGAGGTCTTCCTGTCACAAGAGTCATAAGTCGCATGACCCTGCAACAAATATTGGCCAGAGCAGTAGGCAGCGATTCAATTTTAAATGAAAGCAACGTTAAGAATTTCGTTGATGATGGAAACAAGGTGATTAATGGCATCTCTCTTATCAACTGACATATTGTTGGTTAATACGGTTACAACAAGTTCTTTTCAAACACAATTTTCATAAGTTCTTCAGTGACTCCGTCTCACCTTACCTTCCACTTTGTAGGTAACTGTGACACTCGAGAATGGTAAGACATACGAAGGCGATATTCTAGTTGGTGCGGATGGCATAAGATCACAGGTAGTTTTTTTCACCAACATTAGAAATCTGAGAATGTGTACTATAATTTGACTTAAATTTCAATCAACCATAAGTTGAGAGATCGTAGGTATACAAAGTCTTAGAATAGTCCCACATCTTAGAAATGTGGGCTATCTGTTGGGGTTATAAGTTGGGTTGCCTCTCTACTCATTGCCAATTGGTTTTGAATTAGACACGCCATTTTAACATGGTATCAGAGCCTGGATAACCCTCACGGGCAGACGTAACCTCTCCCATTTGTGTCACGCGTAGACACGGCAGACCCGGTCACGCATGCGGGGGAGTGACTATCTCCTGAGATTATAAGTTGGGTTGTCTCTCCACTCATTGTCAATTGGTTTTGAGTTGGATGCGCCACTTTAACGCAAAGGATATGAAAAATCCACCATTTTCCAATTCAGGACTATTCTCCTCACACGTTATACAATTAATGTTGTGCAGGTGCGCAAAGTCTTATTCGGCCCGTCCGATGTCTCTTACTCCGGATACACATGCTACACTGGTATTGCAGATTTTGTGCCTCCGGATATTGAAACCGTAGGGTATGTCCTTGATTGATTAGGGGCTCTTTAATGTCTTTTTTTTCCTGTTTACAACGAAAAATGTCTGATTTCTAACGTGCTGTTGACTATGCAAAGATATCGTGTGTTTCTCGGGCACAAACAGTACTTTGTTTCGTCCGATGTCGGTGGTGGGAAAATGCAATGGTATGCATTCCACAAAGAATCACCTGGTGGAGTTGATGAATCAAATGGTACAAATCTTCCATCCCAATAATCTCTCAGAAAGACCATTGTTCTTTCTGTTTGGTTTAAGTGTTTCTTTCACTCGACATGTTTTTAGGTAAGAAAAAGAGATTGCTAGAAATTTTTGAAGGCTGGTGCGACAATGTGATTGATCTGATACATGCAACTGACGAGGAGGCGGTTCTTCGTCGTGACATATATGATCGGACACCGACGTTTAATTGGGGGAAGGGAAGAGTCACATTACTAGGTGACTCTGTTCATGCAATGCAGCCCAACTTGGGTCAAGGAGGTTGCATGGCCATTGAGGTGCTTCTTTGCCCATTCCATAGCCTCAGTTTTTCATCTTTCTACTCCAACAACGTGCGAAATGCGCAATTTTTGCGCGTTGTATGTTAGTTAAAAGTATCCTAAATGTTGTTTGTTTTCAACCAATATAGGATAGCTATCAACTTGCATTAGAACTAGAGAAGGCTTGGAACAGTAGTGTGCAGTCTGGGAGTCCTATGGACATTTCGTCTCCCCTAAAAGGGTATGTTTTTTTCCTTCTCATTTTCTTGAACTTATTAGCTCTTCTTTGGTGACCCATAATATGTCGTGATTTCATGGGCATTCTGTTTTTTTCCTTCCAGTTATGAGAATGCGAGAAAAATTCGTGTGAGCATCATATATGCACTCGCTAGAATGGCTGCAAATATGGCTACCACATACAGACCTTACCTTGGTGTAGGCCTTGGACCATTATCGGTATGTTAATCTAGGTCGCTTGCTTGATATATTTGATTATTTCCATAGTAATTTGTTCATGAATTCATATCACTTGGTTGTTCACTGACAAGTTTTAGATATTTTAAATTTTAGTTTTTGACTAAGTTGAAGATACCTCACCCTGGAAGAGTTGGTGGAAGAGTTTTTATCAAGATTGGTATGCCTCTCATGCTGAGCTGGGTCTTGGGGGGTAACAGGTAAATTCCTACATATTTGTGTAAGAGTTTTTTTTTGGGTATAATTCTTTGATAGCTTTTGCGGAATTTCGATAATCAAAATGCCCAATCTGTAAGATATTGGAAGGTTAGGTCGGTTGTATTGCAAAATCTTCACAAATACATTGAAATGGATGGCTTCAGGTAGTGGCACATTGCGGCAATAATGAATTTGACAACACGAGTCATTCATTATTTTGAAAATGATTTTTTTTTTGCCATAGTTACGTACTATGTAGCCAAGATATGGAATTTGAAGCATGATATCTTTTATCCAGAGACAACTTTTTTAAAAATTAGACATGTAGGAGCTTATTCTTTTACCACAAGTTCAAAAGTGTGTTATTTATATTTAAATTATCTCTGCTAAACTTCTTACTGCAAGGTATTGTTTTTGTAGTGCAAAACTTGAAGGAAGGTCACTAGCTTGCAGATTGTCAGACAAAGTACGTTAAAAGGAGTTGAATAATTATTTGTGTGATTATTATTTTTTCAAATTTAGGAGACTTACTATAATTTTATCTGGTGATTTTTGAAGGCAAACAACCAACTAGGGAGATGGTTTGAAGACGACGACGCAATGGAACGTGCACTTTCTGGAGAGTATGTGTTGTTCTTTTTTCTGATTTCTTTCCTTTCCCAATGAACATGTTCAGCTGTGAATAAAGAAAATATCTCTCTGTAGGTGGTACCTTTTCCCCATGAGAAATGGAACAATAGGTGATATGAATCCAGTTCATTTAAGCCGGAAGGGCGAAATGGCTTATACAATCACGTACGAGAGCTAATATGTATTATTTACATTTTTATAAATGCATAATCATGAACCAAGTCAAATGAGACATTATTTTGCAGGAATTCTTCGCAATCTGGCTTATTAGCCGAGTCGTCAATAATTTTGCCCTTACCGCAGGTCAGTGGTTTTCCAAATCATATCAACTTTTAGGAATTTTGTAAGTTCATTGTGCTGTTTAGAATTAAGGCCGTCAACTTTAGTTCGGCTCGATAGCTCGACTAGAGTTCGACTTAAAAAACATTTACTCTAGTTTAACTTGAAAATAAAAGATCTTGATGAAAAATAAATAATCTTCCAACTTGACTCGAACTCGAAAAAAATTGAGATTTTACTCGAACTTGAGATTTTACTCGAAAAAAATAGTTCACTTGAATTTTTATTGTTATATTTATAATTATTTTTTTGTATCTGATAATAACATATAATAATACATATAACTCGAAAATTTGCTCGACTCGACTCGTTTACACCCATAGTTTAGATGTTATAAAAAAACCTGGTTCGTGCAATATGCTTGTTTTGTTGTGAATTTATATATTCTCTTGACAGGTATCTGAGACTCACGCTCGCATACACTGCAAGAACAATGCCTTCTATTTGACGGACCTGCGCAGTGAACATGGAACTTGGTTAACTGAGTAAGTTCCAAAAACATCAACTATGTAAAATCATAAATACTCTCGCAACTGTGGAGTATCATACTTGAGTTGTTAATGCAGCAACGAAGGAAGGCGGTACCGGATTCCTCCTAATTTTCCAGTCCGGTTTCATCCATCAGATGTTATCGAGATTGGATCCGACAAGAAGGTTTGGCAATGTTACCCTCATCCCTATGCATTCAGAGTTCCCTAAGTTGTCACATTCTAACTGCAATAGAGAGAAGAAGTCCAATCTTTTTTTCTTTTTCTTTTTATGAATTCCACTCGTGGCTCAAGTATAATTGAATTGCACAGGTGATGTTTCGAGTGAAGGTGCTAAATGAATCCCCTGAAAGATTTGGGAGTAATGGAAAGCAAATGTTGCAAGCAGTGTAAGAAGCAGCATTGTTGAGTGTACAGAACACTGGATTATGCATAGGTCGCCAAAAATGTGGGCATCTTCCCCAGATAAGTGGTATTTCCCCTATTTAATTACTGGGAATCCAAGTAACAAATAACATCGTTATTATTCTTGACTTACAGAGAGAAGAGGGTCATATTTGTGTAAAATCAGCATTGTTTGTTGTAATCTCCAGTGAGTGGTTATTGGTTAGATGTCGATGTTTCGAATGCAAATATATATGGTTGACTTATTTTTGTTGTTTTTGCACCAAAAAAGATAGTTTATTTGATGCTTAAAAATTTCCTAGTAAAAAAAGAATTTACTCTTTAAATGGTGATACCTCTGCCAAACGAGTACATTTTTAATTTTGAACTCTAATAAACTGAAGAATCAAATAATAATAATGGAGCATGATAATAGCAGATTAACAATAATTTCCTTTTCCTCAGTACATAGTTAATACTGTAGTCCATTTTAAGTATTTTCAAGTAATAAGATGACAGTCTAAGGGAGCCATGATATCTCTTTGACAGAGGTGTTTCAATTAAATGGCTTTGGGGAAAAGAATCCAAAAGAGATGCTTAAGAATCAAAGTTCCTTCAAATATGACAAGAAGATGATGAAATATGAGGGTTGTTTTTTCACACCAACGAATTACCAACTAAAATCAACTTAAGAATTGTGTACCTTACACACTTAATCTCAGAGTTTGGTTCAAATCATCTCAAAAAAGAAAAAAGAAAAAAGGTCGACCTTTAGCTTCTGAAATTCTGTATTGTGTTCAAAACACGCAACATTTTTGAAAGCCATGAATCTGTTAAATCTATTACTGTGGGATGCCCCCTGGGAAAGCATACATGCATTCCATCTTCTGATAAAACCATCTCAAATTTGCAAACAAAAGTTGATAACTTTTGTTTTTTTTAAATGGTCTAATAAACTACTGTTAACGATCAAACATCACAAGTAAAATTACTATTCCCAATAAATAATACTTAGTGTAACCTCCTCAAACAACGGAAGAATTTAAAATTTTACAACATACAATCAACAGATGATATTACTCAATATAAGGAAACATGTGCACCAACACATATATATATATAATATATCTGAGTATTTCAAAAGTGTGATTACATCAAAAGGACTATACAACAAATACAAGTAATCACTCCGACCTCAAACGAGAGAAAACTAGATCTGGTAGCGGGGCTCCTCTCCTCGGTCACCACCCCACCTAACGCCGATCACAGCCTGAAAAACAAACACGCAACAATGCCTGAGTTTCCAGAAGAAATCTCGTATGCCAAACTCTACAATGCATGAAACAGAAGCATCCTAGCATGCAATTCTACCAACAAGAAAAGCACAACAACAAGGCTGGGCTCCAAAGCTTTTTTACCTAACCACCGCAACACACAACGTCGTCAAGCTGGGCTCCATGACTTTTTCACCCAACCGCAGCTACCACGACACGACCAAGGGCTCCAAGGCTCTTTCACCCAACCCGAACGTTTAAGGGCTCCATGACTTTTTCACCCAACCGTAGCTCTCACAACAGTTACGGGGTTCCAAGGCTTTTTCACCCAACCACCGCAAAACATGTGCTCACCAGCACACTTGCCGGAAGGACATCGGCACCACAACTCACCTCACACGGACGACCACAACAACCACACCTCCAATGTGCAAAACTGAACACAAACGGTCGACCGAATCTCACGAACACATGACAATTGCCTCGATCGACACTCCATCGGTCGACCAATTCCCACCAACAACACTTGTTCGGTCGAACCAAGTCAGGGACCGGTCGACCGTTTAGAAAGTCACCTCCCAGGTTTAACGAACAAAACGAACAATCAGTCGAACGACAAAGGGGACCCGTTCGACCGAAACCCACCAGTGAAATCCACCAACTCTAAACAACAACCCCAGGACATAACTCATCTCCTCCTAATCACCACTTAAACCATCATTAAAATCCAATTAGGATTAGGATCCCACGCTTAGTCCCAACATATATGTATAAATGTGATTCATGAGTTATCACAAGTCATGCATGTAGGAGACAACAACCCAGGTGCTGATGTTGTTCAACCTTCAGACACGTCCAAGAGGCTTAACTAGAGCCCCCTCAGACCCATGCGTTAGTGAAGGAGAAGCCAACATCACAAACCCCACAACATAACACAACAACAAGATACCATATTTGATGTCTCCCCTCCATGTAAAGCTCCAACCTTAGAAAACGTACTACAATAGTAAGCAACTTTCGCATGTGCTCGCATTATTCCGTTTGCAGACATACCCCACGTATACCTGTATATAAGCATGATTGATCATGACATGTTCCTTGCCGCTTTGGATCGAGTACTACTGTTTAGAACATAACTGGAGTTTTTGCAATTAGAATTCTCTTAATTTTTTCAATGTATAAGTAATGTATTTGTGACTCAAAAGATGTTCCATTAATGGTTTGAATTGATTCTAATATATAACTGATAACCACTGACCCGCCTCCTTATTTAACATCAACCATGTTGATACTCGAAGTCCATCAGGAGAGTTCTTTACATTTCATCTTTCAAATTTAAAATTGATTGTAAAGTTAGTATTTCTTAAGATAATATGTGCCTTATAATTGCATTCTAATTATTCTTTTTCTTGATATGTATATCAAGATCATAAAAAACAACGTGTTTTCACAAGTTTACATTTTTCTATCAACGACCAAGTGGTATCAGAGTAGAGTTTACTTCCATCTAAATGCGTGTGTTAGTATTTTGAGACAACCATAAGAATTCAAATGATATTCTATTTAATTTTCGGAACAATAATATTGGTAAAACCAAAGGATTGGCTTAAAACTCCACAATCTAGCAAGACCTTCCAACCCTACCATACTGTTCATGTATACATAGGTCGAATTAAGAGACGGAAAGGAAGAGGCGACGTACCAAGAATAGAGTCCTTTCGTAGGTGTGCATGAACACTTTACTTACCATTATGTTCCAGTTTCCACCCATGTCTCTAGAGATTCCATTCCTTAAGACACCTAACATGAGAGACTACATTACTACCTGTCTATCATTGAAGAACAAGTTGAACAGTTGATTGACCAGACTGACCATAATTGATGCACTCAGAGATGGTGAGCATGCTAGTTGGTCTGTCTGCGTGGATTTCACAATGGAACAGTTGCATGCACTTCTTTTAGTAAATCGGACAAGAATCCTGAGACTAGGTTTGAGTAGCAGTAGATTATACTTAAGCTGACATGTAAGATAACTTATGCAAAGATTGGCTCGAAAATTTGTACTTAAAAAGTTCCCTCAGGTTCACTTTAAACCCAAAAAACCCAAAATTAAACTTCTCTCGATTTCCTACAAATTAATCTTGTAAGCATTCACATGTGTAACTCTTGCGTCCACTATATGTCCTAATCATGTAACGGTCATATGTTTCCTGAAGTTTGGTAATGTAGTATAGCGAAAAGTTTTTAAATTTTTTTAGGAGTACTTAAGCATAAAAAAACAGACAAAGACCTGACATTCATGCCTAACCTTTTTAAGTTGAGCTACTGATTGTCAAACTCTTAAGTACGTGCAAGTCAACTATGAAGGAACTAAAACTTGAAGTTATGTAAGTTAGTCTTTAGGGTATCACATGGTTCATGTGGTGGCAGTGGATTTGATATAAGTCAAGAAGAGCTGCAAAAATGTACGCAAGTATATTGTTGAGAATATAACCGTTTGGGCTCAAGATACATCATCATACAATCATATCTTAAAGTTTGACAACCCACGACAATCATAGATTTATACAAGAAAATGAATCAAGTGCTACCTTTGGGAATTCTTTGCCATGTACAACGATCATGTGATCAAATACCTCATATATAAACACATAAATCATGTAAATCAAAAACAAAATAATATACAAAAACCTTTCATTTACAAACTCTCGTGCCAAATTATATATATATATATATATATATATATATATATAGTCGCTTTACAAAACTGCATTCTCATTTTAATTCTTAATCTCAATTCGCTCGAAATCATCATAATCTACTTAAAATCACTTCCGAAGTTAAGGTGCTGTGTGGGCGTCTGAACGTTAAAGTACCAGTCAAATGCAATGTGGTCCTAACAGAAGCAACCTCAGAAGAAAACATAATATAACAAACTTAAAAGCTCATAATATCTGAACGGTAAGTTTGCATATCAATGTGAACATGGAAAAGTAGAATGCAACTATTCAAACGTTCTCAAAGGAACTGATAAGGTACATGTATAAATAAAATGAAGACGCGATGTGTAACATCCATTCATGTACTTAATATAAGTCATAATCATGTAAGGTATATATTGCTTAATTGTTTTGATATTTTTATAGAAATATCATGCCGAGCCAGATAATTAATTAGAGCACTCAGAATAAAAGGTTTGGACAGAAAAAATAATCAAAGAATAAAGTAGTTGATTGAACGTACATGGGTCGGTGAGCCACATCGAAATCCATGAGTCATTTGTTGATTCCCACTTCCTCGAATGGTATAGTTTAAAGACTAACCTCTCAAAAGAGAATCTAATCTCCTCGTCCTTGCGGCAAACGCAACAGGATCAAAGTGGGCATTTTTACCAATTGATAAATGGAAACGACTGCGTGCATTGCTGGGCTCAGCTATTAGTTAATAATTAATTAATCTTGTGTTTCGTTAAAGAGAAGAGCATCAGTTGGATAGAATAATTAAAACTTGATCCATGTTTACACCCAAAGTATCAATGTCGTGCAATGCGGTTCACTTCAGCAAGTTGCATTTCTTTTGTGTTTTGCATTGCTTGGGATGCATGGGAATATGGGATCAATAAACATTGAAATTCTTTACTTATCACGTATGAATTGCTTTTGCTTTAATTAATGCTTTAAATTTCACAATACGAAAAGGAAATACATTCACGTCCGGAGAATAATTTATTAGTTGGGTATTTTCGGTTTTTACCTTCACTACATCATGTTATACTTTATGGTAATTCCTTGGACTATCACAAATCTTAGTTCAAACTGCCAAACCTTGGTCACCTGTTTCAAATCATCAAGAAATTTTACTATTAGTCTGTTCTCTTGGAAATGCTGCGAAACGAACAGAATACCTTTAATATTTAACCTTGAAAATTGATAAATCTTTGTAACTTTATTTCAGAGGAAAAATATTTTTTTGGTATAATTGGTAATTGATATCAAATAGAGCATAGAACGGAACCAGTGTTAATTATCCACAGTTCCAAGTTTCCAACAGAGAGAATGAGGGAAACTAATTTGCTAGAAGTAAAGATCCATGTGAACCCCAGCCTAGTGAGTAGAGGTAACATAGACCCTGACAAACATGTTTTGGACACATCATACAAGGAACAGAAGGCAGTAGAGCTCAGCTTCCAACAAAAGCTGCAAAAGGAAAGTAGAAGAAGAAGATGATGATACACATCTGTTCCCCTCTTTTTCGAGATCAAGCGAACCCGCGCGTGTGGATACAAACTCCAATCCCCACGATCCACCTTTTCCTCCCTCTCCCATCATCATTATGTTCTAACACAAACACTTTTTTTTACAACAAAAAAAAACCTTTTCTAACGAACAAACACCATCATTACAAGAGCCTAAAAACAATCATCAAAAAATGTCAACAGACTACAGTTACAATTAGTTAAACAACGTCATATTATATTTGCTTTACACAACAAACAGCTTACAACTCCTTTGGGGTTTTGTTTGGTTTGGTATTAATTTCGTTTCAAGGGTAAAAGAGAGTACAGACTACACACAAAAAAACAGAAGTTCGGATTCCGGGAAAGCGGAATCCTGACTGAACCTCTTAAAAGCGGCGAAGTCACGAGACGGCCGCGGCGATTTCGTCGATCTTCCTCAAAATCTCCGGCGGTAAAGTTACCGGAACTCGTTTCCTCTCCTTCCTTGGCCGGAAGTCGATCTTGAACGCGTCGGAGACCTCGTCGGAGCTCCACCCAGCGCGACGAAGACTTCCGGACAACCGATCGGCTTTCAAGAGCAACGCATCGCAGGCCGATTGCCGATCGACCGGCGCAGGAGGGGACGTTTCTCCGTCGCCGGTGAAGGCGACAGAAGACACGTGAACTATCTCCTCGACGTCGGAGTCATCCCAACCGCCATCGCGGAGGATGGATCCTAATTTGTTTAGATACATCCCGACCCACCGGGGAAGCTTCGAGTTGCGGATCTCCACGAAGGATTCCGGTGCCGGCAGGGCATCGTCGTCGGACGACGACGAAGTCCGCCTCCGGCGGGACGCCGCGGCATTGCTCCAGAACTCGATCCATCTTGGCGTCTTCCCACCGGCGCCTGAGCTGGACGTCGAAACAGAATCGATACTCTTACGAGACGACGATATCGAAACCGCCGATCGACCGGACAAATTTCGAGAAACTGCGGGAGATATGAACTGGCGATCGAAGAAGTCGGCCAAATCAGTGCCGCAGAGCGACATGCGGGAGTCGCCGACGAGGAAAACGGGGTTCCCGGCAAGACAGGGGAGGGACGGGAGGTAGCACCGGTCGAAAAGCGGAATCAGAACGGGCGACCTCTTGAGATTGGACCGGGCGATTCCAACCGCTCGATCGGGATCGGAGGGACGCGGCCCCCAGGACTTGGACCAGAAGGCGCAGTTGGAGACCTGGACGGCGACGGCGGCGGTGGGGAGGCGGAGCAGGTGGAGGGTGGAGGGGTCGCAGGTGCGCCAGTTCGGGAAGCCGGGGCCGACGGGGAGGGCGAGGGCGAGGACGGCGCGGAGGTCGGGGGGGAAGTGGAAGCCGAAGCGGGCCTCGGCGAGGGCGAACTCGTGGGGGCAGAGGCCGGGGGCAAGGGGGACAGAGGAGGACCGGAGGTGGGAGATTATGGAGTCGGCGAGAGGGGAGAAGGAGGTGAGTACGCCGTTGAGGATGGCCGGGGAGGAGGTGGTAGTTGGAGTGGACGGGGCCGAGGCTCGGGCCGAGAGGCGCCGGAGGCCGGCGGCCGTCGACGGGGTCAGACCCGTCATGTGCCGGTCCACGTCGACCATTTTGGTTATATCTGATTCACGGCTTGAGTTGGGAGTTGAGTGGAAGAGTTGGAGTTGGTGGAAGAGCGAGCGGTAGTAGTATTAGTACTTGTAGTTGAAGTGAGCAGAGGGTGGGGTCCACCTCAGTTAGAGAACTTGAGATCGTTTCTGGACTACAGAATGGGGGTATTAAATTTTGAGATGCAAGTGTCCCTGCTGTGATGCTGACTGCTAAGTAGAGGTGGGAAAGGGAAGGAATGATGTTCATATTTTTAATGTTTTTTTATTTATGAGTCTGGTTTAAAATGTTTTTTTTTTTTGCAGTTACTGATTTGAGAGAAGGTGATATTTGAAATTCTCAATTGAAGATGAAACAAGAAGTACCGTAGATGGTCACCCACGGTGATTAGTTGATTTCACCATGTGCAAGTAGAAATTATAAACAATTACGAACACAAGATAGCACATTCAGTTAGTTTTTTTAGCATTGTGAAGTAATTAACTAAGATTTTGTTGGGAGTTTGTAAAAGCAATTTCAGATCCATTCTCTTTATTTTTATAATACAATTTTCATTTTTTTGTGACCATACATTTGAAAGAAAACTTGCCAATCTTTGCGTTGTAAAGCATACGTTGAAATGTTGAAGCGATTTTTCGTCTTTTTTATATAAAAAACCCCTTCTTGTTTCTCTTGGGCAAACTTTGAACCCCGAATTCTTCCGAAAAATAGGAAAACACTCCTTTTCTGAGGTTTGATGGATGATCTTGTAAATTGACATGGCGTGATCTAACATAAACTTCAAAATCGTCAAATTAGTTTGTGCCATTACTATAACATACATACTATATATTAACCAATTATATATATTAAATCTACTAGACAAAATCTAAGTCCGCGAAAAGAAAAGAAAAACTATTTTCTTCCGAAGATCTGGTCGATCATATCAAATATCAGATAACAATCCATATAATGTCAGATCACAACTTCCATCTCTCAACTAAGCCGACAAGACACGCAGCACATCAGACAACCATCACAAATCAGACTTAGAATTGTAATCATTATTTGGGGGAACTACTATTCGTCGCCGGAAAACTACTTAAATCGCCCCAAAAATGACCTTTTTGCCCTTAACAAATCAATTAATACGGATTTCGTCCCGTGTCTTTAAATAAGGTGTTTGACTCAGTTTTACTCACATTCCTAGTACCAACACCACGAAAATGTCTGGTGAAGCACCTGAATCCGGCAAGGTAACTGTGGCGGAATTTTTTTCACGACTCGGGCGTCTGGCTAAACTGCCTCCACCTTGGTGGAGGCGGTTTAGCCAGACGCCCGTTTTTTTGTTTTTTTTAATTTTCTGTTAAATTCAAAATTTTCAGGTTCCGTTTCAAGATTTCGGTGGTGACGGAGTAGATTACAGTGAGCTTTTTGACAGTAAACAAATATTTACAACAATCGAGGAAGGTTGTAAATGGGCGAAACAAGTTGCAATAGGAGCTGGATTTTTTTTGGTTATATCATCTTACAAACCGAAAGCAGATAACCGGATGGATTGTTACCTCAGATGTGATCGCAGACGTGAGATGAGTTCTCGTGATACGAGTATTGCACTGCGAAAGAATACGAAAAGAAAAGGTTGCGGTTGTCGGTTTTTGGTAAAAGTGGTGGAGCGACGAGATCGTGATGTATGAGTTATTGTTTCTAGTAGCATGTTTGGGCAGCACAACCACCCATTGGCAGTTTATTCAGAGGGTCACCGACAGGTCAGCAGACTTAGTGCTGGGGCAAAGCAAAATGTTCGGGATATGACAGAGGCACAAGCAAGGCCCCGTAACATTTTGTTGGCGGTAAAGAAGAAATTCCCGGACAATAATCCTAATCAAAGGCACATTTATAACTTCAGAGAGTACATGAGGAGGACGAAATCTGAAGACAGGAATCCCGCGCAACAGTTTCTCAGAGAGGCAGTGCAGCATAAGTATTTGCATTGGATTGTGGCAGATGAAAAAACTAATGTCTTGACTCACGAATTTTTGGCACATCCGACTTCAGTTCAGTTATTGCGTACATACCCATTCGTGATCTGTATGGATTCGACGTATAAGACGAACAAGTACAAGATGTCTTTGTTTGAGATGGTTGGGGTTACTCCAACAAATATGAATTTCCTCGTCGGATATGCGATTTTGCAGGATGAGACCGAGTCTAGTTACCGGTGGGTGTTGGAGAGGTTGCGAGATCTGTTATTGGATATTGTTAGCCCGACAGCAATAATTACGGACCGGGAGATGGGTCTGATGCGACCAGTGGCAGATGTTTTTCCTGAGTCAGCTCATTTACTATGCACCTGGCATATCAACAAAGGCGTGTACAATTACGCATACCACGTATTCGGCAAGGAGAAGCAGCTTGCAGAGAGTTTTAGACGTGGAAGATGGAGGAGAGTCATGCTTTCTTATTCACAGACGGATTATGATAGAGCAGTCCGTAATCTGAAGGATTCTTACAGTTCCTGGCCAGTGCTGACGAAGTATGTGGAAGACACGTGGTTGGTGCATAAGGAAAAATTCGTGTTGAATTGGACGAATCAAGTTCTTCATTTCGGCAACACTACGAACTGCAGGGTGGAAAGTGCACATTCGGCTCTGAAAGAGTGAATCACTAGATCGACTGCCGCTCTTGACACTCTTTTCGACCGCGTGAACTCGTCTATTGAAATGCAGCTGACAAATATTCGGAACTTTCTTAAAGATTCGAGACGTCGAAATTTGGCACATTACATAGGTCCTCTGTTTCAGCATATAAATGACCGAGTTTCGCATCACTGCTTGTCGTTAATGACTCAGGAGTTGAAGAGAATGCAGGACTTAAGTGATGAAATTGAATATCGTTGTGGATGTGCTTTCCTGACAACACATGAGATTCCTTGTGCCTGTACCATGTACGAGTGTTTCGCGTTAGGTGATGGAATTTATTTAGAGCAGATTCATCCATTCTGGAAAACACTTGTTATCGGAGAAGGAGTCCAGATGTCAGAGTTTGTTGATCAGTCAGCACAAGACACCGAGTTTTTTCGGAAGCTAGTGGATGAGATCTCGCAGAGCGATCCTGCAGTAATTCGTAGTGCCTCTCGTATTTTATACGAACAGTTACACCCCGATCAGTCGAACTATGGAGAACCCGAAGAAAATACTAAGGTACGAGGTCGACCTAGGGGAAAGTCGACACGTCGGGACCCGAGTGCCTTCGAGTATGCTGAGCGAGGTCGTGGTCGGTCTGGCAGTAGTGGGATTAGGGGTCGTGGTCGGTCTGGCAGTAGTGGGAGCAGGGGTCGTCAGTCTAATTCGTCTCGATCGTCCTTGAATACGGGCACAGGATCTTCTGGTATGTCGATATCTTTGTTGTTATGTTATTTAATATATATTAGTAATCTAAATGTGGTTGAATATATTATCTCTTAATTTTGTTGTTTTAATTAATTGTTATTTACCTATCTTACAGTGTCCGGACGGGTTGACGTGGACAACTTCCCATATAATGATAGACTGCCAGGAATCATTTTGCCATTTCTGCAAAGGAGGAATGACGTACGTGCTGATGGCAACTGTGGATTTCGATGTGTTGCCGATGTCTTTCATGGTGGTCAGGAGAACTGGTCGTACGCCCGTCGTGCGATTTCTAATGAGATAGGTGCACATCCTATTTATGAGACAGTCTATTTCGGCCATGTGAGAGAGGCTCGTCAACGAATTGATTGGGGCGGGGGAGGTTGTGGCGAGGATCATTATATGGAGGTTTGGTCCGACTTGTTTCCTATTGCGAATTTTTACAAGTGTGCGGTCATGTATTTCGCAGTGGGAACGGATGGTTCGTTGTTCCCGTGTCTTACTGTTCTACCCTGGGAGTGTCCCTCTATCATGACGAGGCCTATCAGAGAGTTGGTCATTGCTCATTTAGGGAGTTACGCTCATTTTATTCGTTTGGAATTACTTGATGATTTCCCAGTACCTCCTATAGCGACCTTATGGTATCAAATGCGAGATGAGAGTGTTGTTGGATGGGAGGATCAGTACCAAAGTAGGATGGAGTATTGGAACCGGTTACGTTGATTGTAATTTGTAATGTATAATATATCGTGTATTTCTACTTATATCGTGTTGTTTTTTTACCGTATTTTAAATTTAAATATTATTTCATATCTAAAGAAATAAGTTGAAAATCTTTTCGTGAAAAATAAATATTAAAAAATACGATAGTCAAAGAAATATGTAGAAGATATGTTCGTCAGAAATAAATAATAAGAGTACACAAATAAACATAAGCAAATACCAACAAATGTACTAACAGTGCAACAAAACGAAAGTAAAAGCAAGACAACTACAACTCATCATCTGAATCATGGTCCGAAATGCCCAACTCGTTGTTCTAATCCTCAATCAGGCGATCCCAATCTGTACATGCAAGTCTCGTCGCCTCACTCGGCATGACGTCTCTCTCTCGCAAGAACGGCTGCGTACACCGTATCGCCCTACTCATCCACTGTATGTAAAATAAAAATTAGCGTACAATAACAAAATATACTTTACAATTAAATATAAAATTAGATAAACTTACCGCATCGGCACATGTCCTATCCAATGGTCTCTCCGGTCTCGGAATGATACCGCGTACGAGCAGTGGATGTGAGCACCTACCGAACCACTGCAAATAATCTGGAGCACAAGTGGAGGGGTCGCGGCTACGACTCAGATCGGCCAGGTGTAGTCGTCCTAGTCTCGGAAATGTCCTCCAAAACGATTCCGCAGACGAAACGTTGTGCCTGACGTCGTACATCGTCGCAGTCGTAGACCGTACTGCATGCTCGGGCGTCGGGATGTCAACCGGGATCACCTGAATGTAACCTAACTGACGTAACACGCGATCAAGTATATAAGGCTCTGTGATATCCCTATAACGAATAATGCCGGCAAATGTAGTCCTCGGCACAGCTACAACAGGCTCGGGACCATACGGTAACCACTCCACCTAAACGTTTATACGTTAATAATAATAAAATTAAATTTAAATAAACGTGAATGATATATACATTATATACCTGCGATGCAGTCATCTGATCTAGTCGTCTACGAATAGAAAGAAGTCGACTCTCGCTCTTATCCTCTGCCCGGACAGCCCACATACGCGAACGAGGATGACCACGCTCAACAATCTTCCGCTCACGATGTGGGCGGAAAGCAGAAAAATACTCATATATCCAAGCCTGCAGCAGTGTAAGACAACCTGTAATCTGACCACAATCATCACGACTAGATATGCCCAGCTGGCGATACAGATATGCCAACGTCGCCGACCCCCATGAGTAATCAGCAATGGTATCTGGGTCCCTCGCCTCCAATAAGTCACGTGGTCTCAGTCTGGAACCGCTCTTGTCGACAAACAATACACAGCCTAGCAGTAAGAAGAAATAAGCAGTCATCTGCGTATCCTCAGTCCGTGGTGGTCGCCCCCGTCTGCAACACTCGTCCACAGCGTCGATACTAACACCACCGCCACTCCAAAATGAGCTATCCCACCCAAGACCCTCCAGGCTGACACCCAGCAACTCAGATACATATAACTTCAGCTCAGATGTCGGCGCATGCGCACTGACCATGGGACCCTCAACAGGAATGTGAAGAATCTGAAAGACGTCATGCAACATGATCGTCATCTCTCCGAACGGCAAGTGGAAAATGTTGGTGTCAGGATGCCACCGCTCCACGAATGCCGAAATCAACGGCATGTCGATGCAGGAAAACATGTTGTACGGCAAGTGACCCAATCCACTGTCAACCACGGTCGCCGTCATATCCTCAGTCATCACTTAGCGCCATGCCTGCAATGTCGTACAGGCTTTGTGCCGATTATGGCACTTCAAAACCTTCCGTTCCTCGCCATCCCAGATGCGTCTGGCGACGTGGCCTCCGAAACTCGGAATGACGCTGCCATCTACAGGACCACTGGGAATAATATCCATGACGATCCAAGACTCGTCATCACCCCTCTTCTTCTTCTGAGCTCGGGCGTCTGCAGTGCACGAACTCGAATCACCGGTCACAAACCGGCCACCTCGATCCTTCCTAATGACCCACTCAGATGAAGGACCACCGTGTCGCCCCCGTCCTCGCCCGGCCTGATGTACCGCCTCCTCCTGTGGCTCCAAGTCGTATCGGCCCCCATCGTCACTGTCGTCGTGACTCCTCAGCTCATCTGAATCATCTTCGTCGTCGAAAGACTCTCCAGGTGTCTGACGACGACGTAACAGATCTCTCTCTCTCCTAACTGAAGCAGAAATACCACGTCTACGTGGATGAGGAGGACCTGACTCGTCTGCTATACTACGTACCGCGCGTAAGGGAATTGATTTCCCTTTTCCCCCACGGTAACCCGATGACTATTAATTCAATTTTAAAAATACAAATTTATTAATGACTTTACTAAAATAATTAAACTAATTATTAACTGAATAATCTATTAATTTAGCAATTATCACAATTAATCAATAATCCTTTACTAAAATCGTACACAACTAATTACTAACATAATAATCAATTTATTTAGCGATTTATTTATTAATTATCACAATTTATAATCAATAAACGATTTACTAAACTAATTTAACTCATTATTAACATAATATTCAATTTATTTAAATTTTATCACAATTTATAATCAAATTTAAAAAAAAAATCGAGCGTCTGCGGGAACTAAGTGAACGAAGTCTTGAACTTTATTTTCAGGTTTGAACGACGACCTGAGTCCTTCAACTTTACCCCCACAGGAACTAAGTGAACGAAGTCTTGAACTTGAACCTTTTGTGTGGAGATGTCCATTGAGAACAACACTAAGCAGGTTATGCTTTATGGTCATGCATCTGTATCCTGTTTCATGAATGCTTTCAAGGAATGACCCACATTCCTCTAATTGTGGTCATACTATTGCATTCACATAGTTAGGCTTCTCCAAAGATGCACTGCTAGCATCTTGTCTCAAAGACTTGAACTCATTCAGAGTCTACACTCTTACTAAACTTGCAGTTTCAGCAAGATATCCATTTTTTGGGGGTATTGACACAGATACAATGTATGCCTACAATGTATCACCAATTAGTTGCACTCGACTCACTCAAGAACTTGTTATTACCACATTGAACCAACTTCGTGGGATCTCCACTCAGATTGGTTGGGTTGTCATTCTAGACGAGTCATGAAATGGATCTCAGTCTCATCCCCAACTTGGATTTCAGTACTTGAGCTAAAACAAGTCCTTTGGTGAAAGGATCAGTTGTATTATCTTTGGTACCAATAAAATCAACAACTATCACCCTTTCCGAGATTAATTCCCTTACAGACTTCAGTCTAACTTGGATGTGTCTCCTTTGTTTGTGGTTATACTTTGAGATTTTTAGCTTTGCAATAGTAGTCATACTATCACAATGCCCAAATATTGCAAGAACTAATTTGCTAGTCATTGGCAATTCAGAAAGGAGTCCTTTAAACCATTCAGCTTCCATTCTACTTGTATCTAAAGCACAAAGTTCAGCCTCAAAAGTAGATCAAGACAATATGTTCTGTTTTGTAGACCTCCAGGAGACCGCACCTCCACCCAGAGTAAAAACATACCTTGTAACATTGTTACTCCCAGAGTTTTTGGTTATCCAGCTTGCATCACTGTATCATTCTAGTACAGCTAGGAATTTCCCATAATGCAACCCAATGGTAGAAGTACCCTTCAAGTACTTAAGTACTCTATCCAAAGCCTCCCAATGAGTACGATCAGGACAACTTGTGTATCTACTAAGTTTGCTCACCGAGAATGAAATATTTGGTCGTGTCAAATTTTCAAGATACATCAAACTACCTATAATCTGAGAATATCTCAGTTGTGAAACTGGAACACCACTCTTATTCTTTTACAAAGATTTTGATGAATCATATGAGATTTTCACAGATCTACAATTCGTATAGTCAAATCTCTCAACATAGTGAGATTGAGATATGGAAATACCATCAACTGACCTAGTCAGTTTGATACCCAAGATCACATTTGCAACACTCATATTCTTCATCTCAAACTTAGTACACAAAAAGGACTTGTTTCATGTATTATATTAAGATTATAGCCAAATAGTAATATGTCATCAACATATAAACACAATGCAATACATGCATTACCTTGAACTTTGCAATAAACACATTTGTTAGAATCAATAAACTGAAATCCAAATGATAGTATAATTTCTCATGCCAAGCTTTTGGGGCTTGTTTAAGTCTATAGACTTAACAAGTTTACAAACATTGTTCTCGTTTCCAGAAGCTACAAATCCTTCAGGTTGATCCATATAAATTTCTTCTTCAAGATCACCATGAAGAAATGTAGTTTTTACATCCATTTGATGGATTGTAAAATCATATACAGACGCCAATGCTAAGAGCACTCGGATAGTAGTCGTACGAGACACTGGAGAATAGGTATCGAAATAGTTTATTCCTTTCTTTTGTTTAAACCTCTTGGCAACTAATCTGACTTTATACTTATCGATAGAACTATCTGGTTTTAATTCATTTTTAAATATTTATTTACAACCGATCGTTGAACAACCTGAATGAAGATTTACCAACTCACATGTCCCATTAGAGACAATAGAGTCCATCTCGACCTTAACTGCATCTTTTATATGCTTTGCTTCGGATGAAGCCATATCATCCTTGAAAGTGTTAGGATCACCCTCGATGTGGTATGCGATAAAATCACTTCCCAAATCCTTGGCAATTCGAGAAGGTTTGCTCTTTCTTGGTTCAGTTTCAACTTGAGCTTGAGAAGACTCAAAATCGGCAATGGACAAATCTACCCCCACATTTGTCATCATTTCCACATGCTCGTGGATGGAACCAAATGTAGAGGGATCAACTAAAGAAGAAACTTGTTGAGGAACTCCAGATTTCATGGGAAATACATCCTCAAAAAATGTGGCATCATGAAATTCAACAATTGGGTTAACTTTTATGCCAGATATCTCAGACTTGATTACCAAAAATCTGTACGCATAGCTATTAATCACATATTCGATAAATATTGCATCTACAGTCTTGGGACCAAGCTTTTTCCTCTTATGTTCAAGGATTAACGCTTTTGCAAGACAACCCCGAACTCTAAGATATTTAAGGCTAGGTTTTCGACCACACCAAAGTTCGAATGGACTATCCTACTTATGTTTCTGAGGAACTTTATTCAAAATATTGCAAGTCGTATTCAAAGCTTCTTCCCACATATATTTGGGTATTCCTGAACTCTCCAATAATGCATTAATCATATCAGATAATGTTCTATTTTTTCGTTCAGCAATTCCGTTAGATTGTGGAGAATACGGTGTTGTCACCTCATGAACTATGCCAGAATCCTGACACACTTATTCAAAAAGGTTGGACGTGTATTCATCACCTCTATCGGATCTCAACCTCTTAAGCTTTTTTTTCAGTTTGTGTCTCTGCTTCATTCTTAAAAATAAGGAACTTAGACAACACTTCGTCCTTACTTTTCAAAAGATAAACATAGCAATACTTTGAACTATCATCAATAAAAGTGATAAAATATTTCTTTTTATCCTTAGTTAACATGCCATTAAATTAACAAGTATCAGTGTGTACTAAATATAAAATACTAGTATTTCTAGTCATAGAATGAAACGATTTTTTTGGTTGTTTAGCCTCTACACACACTTGACATTTTTTATTCTCAATTGAATATTTAGAAATCGTATTTAAATTCATCATTCTTTTCAAACATTGATAATTCGCATGTCTTAAACGTTTATGTCAAACATCACCAGATTCAATGGAATAAACAACAGGAGAAGACACATCTTTAACAGCAATAACATTGTGATTATAAAAAGAAGGTTCCACATTATATAAAAAACACCACAAGACAAGTACCCATTGCCAATAAAAGTACCAGAAAGATTAATCACAACTTTGTTACATTTAATGTCACTTCATAACCCTCAACTATGAGACACAGACCACTAATAATATCGCAACAAACAGCAGGCACATGATGCGTCCTGTGCAGTGAAAGAACTCGTCCTGAAGGTAACTTCAACTCGATACGTCCAATTCCAAACACCTTTGCAACATTCTCATTGGTCATCGCCACAGATCTACGATCAATCGGCTGGTAAGAGACAAACATGGACTTGTAAGCACATACATGCACATTAGCCCCAGTGTCAACCAACCACTCACGTGGTTCATAAATGGGAAAAAACTTGATGATTAACAGAAACAAACGTACTGTTGGTGTCATCCACCCCAGTTAATACATTGACTTGTGAAGTCAATTTAGTAGTACCTTGTTAGCGTTTGGCTTTCTTGGAAGGACAATCCTTAGCCCAATGCCCAACTTGTCCACAGTTCCAACATGGTTTGTTTGTTGACTTTTTATGGATTTTGGCCTTAGGTTTTATCTTATTAGAATATTGTGGCTTTT
Organism: Triglochin maritima; assembly: GCA_963682175.1. Taxonomy (NCBI): domain Eukaryota; kingdom Viridiplantae; phylum Streptophyta; class Magnoliopsida; order Alismatales; family Juncaginaceae; genus Triglochin; species Triglochin maritima. The sequence continues at coordinate 48,982,598 of OY821771.1, read as the reverse complement.
CTTTAAATGTGACTTAGATGATGATCTAATTAATATGTTTGCCTTTGGTTGGAATTCTACATGCATCACTGGTTTTTCACCTCGATGTTCCTCCTCGATTGCAATAGCAACCATGATGTCATCCATAGTTAGTTTTCCTCTCATATGCTTTAAAGACATACCGAAGTCCTCCCAGGATCGAGAGAACTTCTCGATAATTGATATTACCAGAAACTTCTCAGGAGCTTCATGTCAGCCTCTTTTAAGTCATGGATTAAGATCATAAACTAATGAGGATGTTTAGTAACTGACTTGCCTTCCACCATTTAAAACTTTAGGAATTTTTTAACATAATACTTTTCATGCTTAGGCGGGAGCCTCTTATGAGGCATTGGGGTTATGTTGATGTTGAATACTTTTCATGACCTAATTCCTCAGTATTATATTTTTTATCCAACTCATCTCATAAATCCTTTGCAGTTACAGAGGCAGAGGAGGACGAACTATATACATCGAAGAGCACGTTGGACAGATCCAACAGAATGCACCCTCGACAAAATTTGTCTTTCTCTATCCACAGCTCTTGTGCTGCTTTGATTTTGGGATCTTCAGTTTCAGAAAGTGAAAAAGTCTTTTCAATTACATCAACTAAACCAATAGCGGTCAACCAAATCTTCATACGTTGTTGCCAACGTTTGAAATTATGTCCGGAAATTTTTTCCGGCATGCCTGACATGTCCACTTTTGGTACAAACAAATTATTAGATGACATAATTAACAATATTTTCTCTGAGATTGTTGATACAATTACAAATATATAATTGTAATACATCGAGTTACATATGTTGAATAAAGTTTCCATTTGGATCCAGATAAAACCAACATGTATAGGAAAACAACAAAAGAAAGAACAGTGATCAAAGACGACTTGAAAGACTGAGTCGTCGGAAGGCGACTTGCCTCAGAGAAAATATCGTCCTACATACCAGTGCGTTTGATGGTCTGTCAGTTTTTTCCTAGGGTAGAACGGTCTCACCGTCGATCAGGCGCACACCGGAGTCGACGGACCAAAAATTAAGATTCACCCATCACCCTGAGGCTAAAGCCTCTAATTTCCCCCAAAAACTCCGTTGTCTCGCCTCGCCTCGCCACACCCCAGACCGGACAGAGCGAGCGTGCGCGCGTGTGTGGAGAATTATGTCCTCCTCTATTTTCACCTACAAAGGGTCAAGTGAATAGGATGTTTATCAACATCCTTCAACTTGTTAGTTTCACCAATGTGGGACTAAAAGTGAGGTGAACACATAACACGTGGGGCAATAGTTCTCATCTTTATCTCAACATTGGATTTCTTCAATTGAGTTATTCATGAGTCTAGCCCAAACTCAATAATCCAACACATTGCATATGTTTCCATTGACTTGTTGCCTTGTTGGTTGTTAATATTAGACGTGAGTAGGGCTGAGCAACCGGTCCGACTCGGATCGGACCAGACCGAACCCGGAACCCGGACCGAAGACCGGACCGATTGGGTCCGGACGGGTCCAAAACTGGTTTTTTACCTTAAAATTTAAAAATTAATAATTCAGACCGGTCCGAACCAGACCGAACCGGAACTGAATTGGCTCCAGATCCCCGATCCAAAAAACCGGATCATACGGGTTGTTGCTCACCCTGGACGTGAGAATTCAACCACCTTTAGATTTGATCGGAATCTTTGGATTGTGTTGCTGGACTGATCGAAGTTGGTTATTGTAGGCAGGTGTGTGGTCGAGTAAATATTATTTATTTTTCCAACTTTGTTTACATTAAACAAATTATTTAACTATGCATTTAAAAAGTTGCGGCGTTTTAAACACAACGTCGAGATACAACAAAGTTTCCCTTGAAATGAAAATACAATCATGCACGCGAGGCCAAACAACTAGGTTTCGTTAGTCTCTGATGTCTCTAAGGGTGCGAGCTTAGAGTGTTAATAAGTTTCAGAATGTTCTCCCCTCTCCCTTTGTCTTGCTTGCCTCCTTCTCTTCAAGTCGCTCTCAGGCTTATGTTTCACCAAGAAGTCATCTCTATGGAGTCACCACCCTCACATATCACTCTACATATCAAATCTGTATTTGTTCAATTGGAAAACAAGGGCAGATTATTCTCTTCTATTTGTTCAATTGTTCTGTGTGATCAGATATTTTATTTAGAGAAACCGGGGGATTTCTTCAATGCCACTTGTCAAGCTCCTAGGCCCCACACCACTTGGCTTGCAATATATAGTGAGTTGGTTTGAAGGAAATAATTTTAGAATTTAAATTGCAGCTACGTCAATATTAATGTAAGATCGTCATGCATTTGTGATTAGCAACAAATGGGTTTCAAGGCCGAATGGGAGAGCCGGAGAGCCCATCGTTTCTTTTGCATTTTTGGGATAAGTCGGTCTTGAATTGGTTTCCATGAAATTCATGAATTTTCAGTTGGTCTTTAAAACAAGAGAAGAAAATCTTCATGTAAACTTCAACTTGAAGAGTTGAAGGTATATATATATAATTGCAATTTAGATCAATTTAAAACTATATCTAGGGTGTTATAACATTATCAAAGACGTTTGTAATATTATGAGTTATTTTGAGGATCTTCACGAAAATATCCCTTGAATAAATCATTTGTAATTAAAAAAAATTATCTCATAAAAGTTTCTCTTCTTCTATAAATTAAATACCCATGCAGGAAATCTTAATTTGTAAGAGTCGTCTCATTAGAAGCTCACATTTGAAGTTGCAATTTAAGAAAGTGAGACCATTTTTCTCTTCATTTGGATCACAAATACACTTAAGTATCCAGGATATGATGCACATTTAAGTAAAGCTGCAAGTATTGACACCACATTTGTCTTTGATTCAAGTACTGGTTTTGCTGCCAGAACAGTTCTTGCTTTGGAACCAAACTAGATCTACATTTATTGTCTTTAGGGTAATACTCATAAACACTCTTACAGGTAGATCGATATATGCAGAACATAATTACAAACACCAATGCCCCCAAAAGATGTTACAAAGCAGCCAAGATTAGCATTATACAAGTAAAAAAATGCCTTGCAAGCTTATGTATGCCTTTGTTTCTATCAATGGTGCTGTTTATGTTGCTTTTGTTTGCATGCTGTTCCTCCTGATTCCCTCACAATGCACGCCTGCCTGGTGGTATGTGGCTAACATGTGTTTGATGGTCACACAAGTTGGATCTTGTTCTAACGGGATCAATAATGAATATATAAAATTCAAAACATTTATGCCGTCACCTTAGAGTAATCTCCACCAATTGTTGCAAGTTCAAATTTTCAGTAGGATTTGCTAGACGGATATTCTCCTCGTACTCCATATATCGGTATTTTCAGATTTATGTAGTGAATTATCTTTGTTAATATATTACTATTGCTTCCGAAAAGAAAATAAGAGTCAAAGGGGGGCACTGAGCATGGTCAGGGAGAGGAACTCCAATTCAATTTTCAAATTGTTTTTTTTTTAAATTATGGAATTATCTTTAAAATAAATGATGAGAGTGTGAGACTCCCAACAAAATAAATGCTCACTGGGATGTGAATAGTGCAATTGGGTCTATTGCAGTGGTTTGCATTGATGGAAGAGAGATGGCAGGCAATACAGATCACTCTTCCGTGTGCTGCTTTTTCTTCTTTGGATTTGGAGTACAATGTTTGGTTGTTGTGTGCTGTTCATTTTGTTTTTAATCCATTGCTGAGCCCAGCTTTCACTTATATTATAATTTATTTATTTTTTGTTTGGCCCAAGTGATAGTGTATAGTGAGTGGTGAATGACAAAGTATCATGTCAGAATTCAGATCACTACTTACTATTACTTTGGTTGGGCTAAATGAAAAGTTGTGTTGTGTTGTACTATTGGTATATGATTACTGGTTATCTGCAGTTGTTAAATTATCATTCACTGTAAAGTGATTAAAAGCTTCATCCATTTGCCATCTTTTATTTGAGCTTTTAGGTAAACTTGTGATCTGTTTGGTTTATATTTTCTGAAATGGGTTTTACTCAGAAGTTATGTTTAGAGTTAGAGGCTATTATTTGCAAATTCAAGCTCATGTTTCTGCATTTCTGCTAAAAAAATCCAAGTTCTGTTTTCAAAAAAATGGAAGTACGGGACCAAACAAAGCCTAAGGAATTTTAAACCGTGAAGTAGAGTACAAATATTAGTTGCTTCATTAGCAAAATTAAGCAACCTTAGACAGTGGAAAAAACCTATTATTAGAAACAAAGAGAAAAATAATTTAAAAAAAATCAACTTGGGACTGTTTGTTGGTTCTTGTGAAGAAAAGAAGCTAACCTCGTCCATATGATTGTTGGATTTTGAAGGACCTACCAAACTAAGCAATAATATCTCCTCGTGCACATGCATCTAGCATAGTGCAAAAGAGTCACCACACCTAGGGGTGTAAACGGGGCGGGTAATACCCGTATACCCGGTCATCCGCCTCGGGCGGGTACGGGTATGGGTACAAAAATCCATACCCGTTTAAAAATTCAAACCCGTATACCCGTACCCGTTTACCCGCTTAATAAACGGGTCGGGTACGGGTATACGCATTACCCATACCCGTTTACCCGTATACCCGTTAAGATATATTATATTATATATATAATATTTTTTAAATTTTTTATATGTTATATATTATATATTTTTATATATAATATATATTTTATATAATATATATTATATTTTTATATACTATATATTATACCCGTTGTACCCGTTTACCCGCCCCGTACCCGCTAACTTAACGGGTACGGGTCGGGTACGGGTATATATGTTTTTTGCCGGGTATATACCCGTACCCGTACCCGCTAATTTAGCCGGGTACGGGTACGGGTAGGGGCATACCCGACCCGTACCCGACCCGTTTACACCCCTAACCACACCCCCACAAGATTGCCTTCCTGTCTTGTTCATGATTTATGTTAAGACTTAAAACCATGAAATGTTTAGTTAGAATAACCAAAGTGCTTATGTTAACAAAGGGACATAATAGAGTGTCATCATTTTGTAGACTAGTAATATATCAAAAAGGTGAGAATAGTGTTTGATATTATAAATGGCGTAGAGTGCAATAAGAATAAAACAATCAAAGGAACCTTGGATACCTAGACAGGATTACATTCAACTAAGCACCATGTTTTAAAATTTAAAAGAAACAGGGACATGACTGGTGCACGTGGTTGGGGAAATTATTTACGTAGACGCATACAATTCCAGTTTGTAGGCAAACGGCAAACCTAGCAATGCAAATATTCTTAGTATGCAATTTACCAATGACACAATATTGTTCCTGAAATCAACACTTGAAAACATTATAAACACGAAAAGAATTTCAGTGATATGAACATATATCCGGATTAAAAATAAACTATGAAAAATCCAACGTTATGAGAATTCAGGTCGCTGCCACAAAATTAGCAACAATCCAACACATGATTGGATGTACCACATGCCAAATGTCATTTAATATATAGGCATTCCACTACAGCCTAAATTGCGTCCCCAATCCATTTGGAGCCGGATGATACAAAAAATGGAACATACAGTTGGACGACAAAACATCTATCTATTGATAAACGACTAACAACGATTAATTCCGTAATTATATCGACGGAGGCTTACTACGTGACTTGCCTAAAAACTCCAAAGGACATCATAGAAAAAATAGATCGCGTAAGGACAAATTTCTTGTAAAATAACTTCGCAGAACACTCAAAATTAAATAACTTGGTCAAATAGACCAAGGTGTGTAAATCAAAAGGTATGGAAGGTTTGGGTAATAATGAATGTTGAAAATCATAGCCTTAGAATGAAAAAAACTTTGGAACATCTAGAGGGCAGAAAACTCCCTTTGCCTTGAGATTATTCAAAACAATAACTGAGGATTATATAATCCCGTGGAATTATTTCTGAAAAATAAACAAAAAATCCCTTTTTGTAGAGAATTTGTCGCATGGATCCCACAATATGTAACTATAGCAAAGTCCCGATTGGAAAAGGTGTCACGTCCCTAACCCTCCTCAGGGTTACCGTGGAGTTGGTGTGATGCGAGGGGTTGGGGGTGGTAGGGTGGCTGGATTGATGGATTGGATTGACGTTCGATTTGGTGCGGATTGGAAGAAAACCAACGTTTTCTTCTTTCTCCATTCTTCTCTTCTCCATTTTAGTTTTCCATTCCTCACTCCATCTCCAACTCATCCCTTCTTCTTCTCCCCAGCTTCCACGTCCACCGTCGAGCGGAGCTCCGGCCTGCAACAACAAGGAGGTGGAGGAGAAACGTGGCGTGGCGAGGTACGTGTGTGCAGCATCGGGGTGTGACCGTTGAGGCTTCCGACGTGAGCGTGCTCCAGCGTTCTCAGGCAAGCAAAGGAATGTATGCTGGTTCAATAGTTTGTTGGTTTGCTCACGTGTGTGGATGTGAGAGTTTTGGCTAATCGTCGGGTAGTCGGAGACCTCGTCGGTGACGAGGGCAGCAAGAGATACCCGACAAATCAGGTGGTTGCTGATTTTTCAGTCGACCGGTGCTTTGTTGCGGTCGACCGGTTTAATGTTTTTGCCCGACTTTAACTAACACTGGTCGAACGACTCCTTGGGGCGGTCGACCGGTTGTGCTTGTGCTGGTGGGTCGAAGGAGTGTCTGGAAGTTTTCGGTCGAACGGGAACCCCGAGCCGTTCGACCATTGCTTCATGTTTCGCTCGGACCGGACGTTGACCACCTAAACGGTCGACCGTTCCTGACTTTTGGTCCGACCGGAACTTTAGTGAACTTATGTAACTTATTTGTTGTTCGACCGATATATGACTTAGAACTGCTAGGTTGCCCTGGTAGTTTCCGATCTACCGGGACCCCTGAGTCGGTCGACCGTTGGACTTGTATGTTTTTTTACCAGACTATGGATTTTGACCACGTTCGGTCGACCGGGTTTAGACTTTGGTCCGACCGTTGAAACTTAGGTGATGCGTAGAGTATTCAACCGTTTCAGACTTTCGGTCGACCGAAATTCCTTGCGAACGGTCGATCGGATTGCCTATTCTGGTCGAACGTTTGTGCGCAAAACCCGATTCCCAGTCCGTGTGATGTGCCAACTCTGTTCACGGAAACATATGTCCTCGCCTAACGCGTGAGTCAGGAGGTGACGGTGGGTGCGTAATCGCGAGTGCCTAGGGACCGCCGAGTGGAAGAGTGTGAGTACTTGGGACGAACCACCTTTGTTGATAGATTGTGGCGTGTTGTTCTCGATGTCTTGACTCACTCTAGAGTAGCAGACCTGAGGGATCGTGGATCTTAATGCATGTTGATGCCTGACTCTTGGAGCATGATGACCCTGCGAACTACGGTCTTGAACCATCTGATGTTGTGTCGAACGTGTGTTGTATCATCGATGTTGTGTCGACAATGTCGCCGAGGTGGTGTCGGCAATGATGTTACGATTTGTGGTCGTCTGATGTTGTGTCGGACGTATGTTGTACCACCGATGTTATGCCGGTGATGCCGCCGATGTTATTCCGACGATGATTCCTCAGTTGTGCACCTATTGAGGGATTGTTGGACCGACCGGGATACAACTCCGTTGGTGTGGTGTAGACCATGTGTTTCGTTTGGCGTGGAAGTGCGGACGCTCCTCACTGATCCCTTGACTCGTGTAGTTGCGTGTGGGGTGCGTCACGTACTGTCCGTAAGACCGTATATGCATACGGTAGGTCTCCGTGGGAGACCCGATATTGTTTGTTGGACTGTTGTCCTTGTTGACCCTTAGAGGGTTTTGTTGTTGTTGTAGGACCGTGGTCTTGTTTTACCCTTGGAGGGGTTTTGTTTCATTGTTGTTGACATGTCATGCTACTAGTATGATATGTTTATTACCGTACGGTTGCATTCATTTAGGTGAACTTGGCATACGAGATTTCCTAATGGGAAACTCAAACATTGTTGTTTAATTCATGTTTCAAGACCGCAGTAGGTTCTGTGGGGTGGTGACAGTGGGCGCACACATTTTGGGTCCAAGATCCTCTTCAGATTATTCGAGGTCGTCATGATAACCTGTTTTCATTTCGTTGTATTGATGTAATAATGTATTTTTGACAAACTCTGTTGTATTTGAGTAACATTCCCGCCTGATGAGTTTTGTCTTGAGATCTCTGTTATTGTTAGAAAATTAAAATTTTATGCTGTCTCAGGATGTTACAGAAGGTGACTCCATACTATTCTGGTTTGATTGGTGGTATAACAACACACCTTATTATTTGGTGGTTAGTCACTTGACAATGTTCGTGGGTGCAAAACAAAAATTGGTTTCACTAAATAAAATTCCGACAACAACATCTTTTTTCTATGTCCTGGATGAACAAAAGGTTCACTTATGCACTAACGGAAGAGCAAGTCAATGAGCTTTATTTTCTGTACATGGCATTCTCATCAAGTGTTCTCTCAGATAAGCTACATTGGACATTCAGTATAACAGGACCGACTTATCAAAAGCTTCTATCGTTTTCTAAATGAAAATGAAAACAAATACCGGATTTTCAAACATATTTGGAGATCTAACAACCCTCTCAGAGTTAAATTCTTTAATTGGACTTTGTATGAACAAAGATTATTAACTCGGGACCGACTTATCAAAAGGAGAATCCCAATCGATCCAAAATGCCCAATGTGTGGTATTGGGAATTAAAAATTGGAACTCCTATTCTTCACTTGAGATTTCGCAAGGCAATTCTCGGATAAGGGGGTGTGACGATTAACCTTAATATAGTGTTAGGCATAAACAACGAGTTCCGTATACATGCTTCAAATCATCTCAGAATGGAATGATTTACACAATTGTTCCGTTGGATTATTTGGAAAGAAAGAAATAATATGGTTTTTGTAAAAAAAAAATCATGTTCCTTTTTGCAAGTGATAGATGAATATATCATCAATCTTCTAATCTTGCGGGCAAATCAAGAAGAGAGAAGCAGATAAGCTATCTTAAGATATAAAACAGGTTATAGTGGATAACTTCTCACCACTACCTCCTCTACCATCACAACCTGCAACAACAATCTCTCCATCATCGAGCTAGCAATTCCAGCAAGGCCACAACCCCACCAGTCATTAATACAGGGGCTAACCCAATTGAAAGTGAAATGTTTGAAATTCATCCCTAAGCTAAGGTTGGAGAAATTGACATAAGAGGAGCGATTGTTGTATTTGAAGGTCGAGGAACAAGTTAGTGTATTTGAAGCAACTGACTTCCTCCCACTCGACAACAACTTGTTCTCGACAGCCGATTCTTGAGTTGAGGATGCTATATTTTGAAAGCAAGAATGCTTTGTTTATTTCGTAAATTATTCTGTTGGTTGGAATTTGAGGCTAAGTATTAGTATGTGTTAAATCCCTAACCTTAAAACCCTCGTCCTTCTCTTCCTCCACCCATCTCTCATCTCCTCTCCTCCAGAGCTCCGGCGGTGGAGGAGAAGATGTCCCCTTCTCCGGCGAAAGGTACGCCACCCACATTTGTTTCGGGTTTCCTTGTGGCCGGTGTGTGTTGGGGGTGCTCCGGGGAGAGGAGGCGGCGATTGCGGCGCCGGTGGCCGATAGACCGCACGCAGATTGGTACCGCTTGTGCCACGGTGGTGGCCAGCGAGGCGGGGACGTGAACGACGGTGGCTGGCTGGGGTGGCGGCGGCGGCTACGGTTAGGGTTTTGGTTTTCTGTTGGATATTTTGCAATGTGGTTTCTGTAATTTAATTGTATTTGATTAATTAAATTAATTGGGTTAATTGCTGGGAAAATCTTGGAGTTTTGTGAATACTGAAAAGAATGAATAATTAGAATAATTTCGGAAAAAACCTGGACTTTACAGAATTGTAGCAAATAACTTAATTTAAGGGAAATTGTATTTTTCCTTGGATTTTCCAGATTTGGTAGTAAACTATATTAATTGGGAAATTTACTATTATTTCCTTGAGATTATGTATATTGCTCTATGATTTTTTGTTGCTTTAGTGGAACTTATGGTATTATGAGATATGAATTGTTGGGGTTGTACAACCCGTACTTTGGGGTAAATCGCACCTTGCTTTTTGTGATCATGTGAGAGGTTCGTGGAAGCGGTTGTCCACCCACGTTGTGACGAGTGGTCGTTGAAGTTGGGCTAGCGGGCTCGAGTGTGGGGTGATAGTGGGATGACGTGTGATACACTTATGAGTAGATGCTAGGGTTTTCCCCATTTGTCGCGGTCTGGGAGATTCACCTACGTTGTGACGAGTGACCGTTTGGGAACGTTGCTCACGGGCTCGGACGTGTGATCGGATTAAGTACGTTACGGTATGTAATATTTGTAAGACTTTAAAGATGTTGCGTTTACAGTCACTCCTCGACTAATGCAATTAACCATTATAAAAAAAAAAGAAAATCTACAACCATTTGTGTCTCCTGCTACTTAAAAGAGACCTCCATTTGTTTACCAAGAATTTTTTGCGGTCCATTTCCAGACAAGAAAGCCATTAATTTCTCTAGCCGAAGTCACCTCTGCACGCCAATGGCAATTAATATGTGGACTTGACAATGTGAAGTGTTGACGAACTTATAGATAATGAAGGGATGTTCTCCTGATTTATAAGATCTCGAGACAATGACAATAAAATTGACACAGCTCACACAAGATCAGACAATATAATGTTCAATAATCACACTTACAATATTAACATAAATATACACAAAAATTTAATGGATTATAATAACGTATACACCTAAAAATTCCATTGTGAACACTTTTAGAAAGAATATATATATATATATATATATATATATATATTATCTTGTAATACTTTTGAGTAACTTTAAGGGCTTGATTAGAAAGTGGTCACAAAATGTGTACTAAAACCATATGTATTGAAGAGGGATGTGCTTGTAATTTAAAGGATGGTCTAGCAATGAAGGTTCACAAGCATGAGAAGTAGATGTTGGTGGAGATTAAAACACCGCACTTAAAAAATGGGGTTGGTGTCAAGCATGAAGCTCAAGCTGGTGGATAGTGTTAGGCTGTCATCATCGATTCCTAATGTCCGTCTACATCTCTAGGATAGGATGTGCAGACGAGACTAGGAAATAAGTGATTGTTATTTGCTAGATTCATCATTATTTACATTTATTCGTTTTGGATTATGATGTTAGGTCAAAAGATAGGGAGGACAAGAAATACACTCAGACCCTTTTCACTTATTTCACTCCCATTATGATCCCGAGACAGTGAAAGTTGAAGCTTATATAAGTTGAATCTACTTTGGGTCAATCTGTATGATGAAAAATGTGTAAGTAAAAATTCTAGTCAAACTAAGAATTTCTTAGATATTTCCCCCCTAAAAGAACATAGTTATAATCTAATGTATCATCAAATAAAAGGAAGTATGATGATATTATAAATTACTTGGAAGGTATGCTTAAACTATCCCTGAAAGGCTGAAACCTTTCTTATAATCTAAACAATAGCATTTTAGAAAACAAATTGGTCCCTTTAGGACAAACTAGTTACAAACAGCCCATAAGTCCAATGGGTTACGGCCCAAATATTCGGCCCATTGTCAGTCATCAAACCAAGTCCGTCAAATTCCCCCACCCCACCCACCGTTCAATCCAACGACTTCCGACCGAAACTCCATTTCCATCCACGTCACTCACCCATCCTGCTGGTCGAAAGATCTTTTCTCTCTTTTCCGTCACCTGGTGCATCTCGTTGAACTCAAAATTGGTAGTGTGCACCCGTATTTTCGTTTATTAATCTCATGCATCTCATCATCATATTCTCTTATGCTATGCACCTCTACCGTTAATATTCATGTTAAGTTACGGTTTCGGTTGGAAATTTTACACACTAGACCTTGTAAATTTTACTAATAATGATTTTGAAATGAAAATTTACAAATCACACCTTATAAAAAAATATCCATAATATCAATATAAATAATTAAAATTAAAAACCAAACAAACATTAATTTCCCTCTTCTTTCCTCTCTTTCTTTTCTTCATCTCTCTCTCATCTTCCTCTCTCTCCTCCCTCTCTCTGCTCTTCATTTCTCTTTCTCTTCTTTTCTTTCTCTCTCATCCCTCTTCTCTTCTCTTGAGAGAAAGGAAGAGAAGAGAGAGAAGAGAGGAAAGAAGAGAGAGGGAGAGTAATGTTTGTTTTTTATTTATTTTAATTTTTTTACTGAACTGCTAAACATCGCCCCAAAATTACTTAAATCGCCCCTTGAAATTATCAAATTGCCCTTCCTCCTATTTTTGCTTATATATCTCACAATTTCACTCTTTTTTCAAAACTTTCTCTTCCTATACCTACTACACAAGATTACGAATGTCTCGGAGGCCAGGGAAGCAGCCAGCAGTTCCCCCGGTGTACCCGTATGAGGTAACATTACGTTATTTATTTGTTTAAAAAAAAAAAAAAAAAAAAGTCGTCGGCGTCCGAGGGAGACGCCCCCCGCATGGGGCGGGCGTCCGAGGAAGCCGCTCCCCCCATAGGGTACATGCGCAAGGTATCCCATGAGAAGTCAGAAAAGCGCACTCGCAACGATATTCAACTTCATCATCTAACTGTTGCATTCTCTTCACCTCCTGACTCAGCAACTGCAAACAGTGATGTGAAACTCTACCATTTATGTGACGATATAGAGCATGTCCGAAATTAGTCAAATTTCGCCGTCTCGAGTCTTCAAGAAAGTTTCGAATATTCGTCAGCTGCATTTCAGTAGCCGCGTTGACGCGCTCGAAAAGAGTGTCCAGAGCTGCAGTCGATGTAGAAATCCACTCTTTTAGAGCCGAATGAGCACTTTCGACCCTACAATTCGTGGTGTTCCCAAAATGAAGGACTTTGTTCGTCCAATTCAGCACAAACTTTTCTTTATGCACCAACCACGTGGTGTCCAGATACTCCGTGATAGCCGGCCACGATCTATACAAATCTTTCAGAGCATACACAGCTCTATCATACTCGGCTTCTGAAGTAGAAAGCATGATCTTCCTCCATCTTCCACGCCTCAAAGTCTCTGCCATCTCCTTATTCTTGCCGAATACGTGGTATGCGTAATTCAATACGTCTTTGTTGATGTGCCATGTGCAGAGTAAATGAGCAGAGTCAGGAAAAACCTCTCTCACTGGTCGCATAAGGCCTAACTCCCGGTCTGTTATTATTGCAGTCGGGCTGACAGTCCCCAATAACAGATCTCTCAACTTCTCCATCACCCACAAATAACTGGAGTAAGATTCATCCATCAAAATCGCATATCCAATAAGGAAATTCATGTTTGCTGGTGTGACCCCAATCATTTCGAACAAAGGCATCTTATACTTGTTCGTCTTGTAAGTCGAATCCATGCAGATAACGAAAGGATATGTCCGCAACAACTGGACTGACGTCGGATGTGCCAAAAAAGCGTGAGTTACGACATCAGTTTCTGGATCCGCCATAATCCAATGTAAGTACTCACACTGCACTGCTTGGTAGAGAAACTGCTGAACGGGATTCCGATCTTCAGATTTTGTCCTCCTCAAGTAATCTCTGAAATTATAAATATGCCTTTGATTTGGATTGTCATCCGGGAATTTTTCTTTTACTGCCTTCAAGATGTTCCGTGGTTTTGCTTGCGCCTCTGTCATATCACGAACAATCTTCTTCGCCCCAGAACTTAGACCACTAATTTGACGATGACCCTCTGGATAAACTGTCAGTCTGTGGTTGTGATGTCCGTGAGCACTATTATAAACCACAACCCATCCATCACGATCTCGTCGCTCCACCACTTTTATTAAGAAACGGCAACCGCAACCCTTTCTTTTGGTGTTTCTTCGAAGTGCAGTATCCATATCCCGAGACTCCATTTGATTTCGCCGGTCGCATCTCAAATAACAATCCATCCGACTATCTGATCTTGTTTTGTACGACGACACGACCAAAAAAAACCCAACTCCGATAGCTACTTGTTTGGCCCATTTACATGCTTCATCGATTGTTTCAAAGATTTGTGTAGTTTGAAATAACTCACTGTAATCCACTCCATCACCACCGAAATCTGGAACCTACAAAAATAAAATCGAAATTAAAAAAATAAAAAAATAAAATCGAAAATAAAAAATTTAAAAAATAAAGTCGAAATTAAAAAAACAAAATCAAAATAAAAAAAAAAACAGGCGTCTGTATTAGACGCCTGCCCCATGGCTGGGGCGTCTGTGTTAAACGCCTTCCCCAACGGTAAGGCGTCTGCGTAGGACGCCTTGCCGTAGGGAAGGGCGTCTAATACAGACGCCTTACCCATGGGGAGGACGTCTACATAAGACGCCTCTCCCATTGTGTAGGCGTCTGCGTTAGACGCCTCGGCCATGGGGAGGGCGTCCTACGCAGACGCCCTCACCATGGGGGAGGCGTCTAATGCAGACGCTCGGCCCAAAAATTTCCCCGCGCTAGGCTTACCTGACCCGATGCATCACCCTCGCCAGACATTTTCGTGGTGTTTTTACTGATAAATTATGAATATACAAGACCATAGGTCTTATTTATAGACACGGGACGATATGGGTATTAAATATATTGTTAAGGGCAATTTGGTAATTTCAAGGGGCGATTTAAGTAGTTTTGGGGCGACGTTTAGTAGTTCCCTTTTTTATTGATATTAAGGATATTTTTTATTTTATAATGTGTGATCTGTAAATTTTCATTTTAAAATCTTTATTAGTAAAATTTACAATGTGTAATGTGTACAATTTCTAACCAAAATCGTAACTTAACATAGATATTAAAGACAAATGTGCATGGGGGTAAGAGAATAGAATGGTGAGGTGCGTGAAACTAATAAAAGGAAGTACGAGTGCATGTGGGTAATTTCAAGTTTAACGAGGTACAAAAGTTCAATTAACCCAAATATCTTCCGCTTCAAACAAGCCCAGATATTTTCGACACGACACGCGTCCACAAGCCAGTGGCACATCTAAAGTGCAAAAGCGCAGGACACGTGGATCGACACAATCTAAACCAAAACTCTAATATTAAATTTGGCCTTCTTCCCTCTTTCTCTTTCTTTGGATTCTAAACCTTTTTCTATTGCTGGGGCTCGGATCTGGAGAGTGGGATGGATGAGGATCCCGTGAGATCTCGGCCGTTCGATTGCGCCCACCATGCCGGAGCCTCCGCTCCCGCTGCCACGGTAAGTGATTTCTTCCCTTTCAAAGTTTTCTTGTTTGTTTGTTTGTTTGTGTTATTATTATAGAGTGGATTTGTGGTGTTATCATAACTTGGGGGACAAACAAAATTTGTGCTTCCAGAAATATAGAAGTTAAATACATAACATGATTTTTATTCTAAACTTTGTTGTAATCTTCTCTATTTTTAGGCTCCGTTTTTTACAATGCAAATCTTCTTTACTTCCATTTTTATTCAACTACTGGTTTATATGTGACTTTGTGAATAACTGAGTATAGTTTCAACTTTCAAGTCATCATACATGGTTTGTAAGTGATATTGTACTATGGGCAACAAGAAGTCTTTATCAGAGGTGGGGGGGGGGGGGGGGGGGGGGGGGGGGGGAAGTGACAGTAGATGCAAATAACCAGGTATAAAAATTCTAGTTCTGTCCAACTTTCAAGAGAACTTTGTCTAATTTTTTTTATCTCCCAATTTTTTTAGTGCACACCTCCAGGAGGAAATACAGCTTCGTAAACAATTTCGAGTTTCCCATTCGGCCCGTTGCGATTTCTATTCCGAATTTGGAGCCAAGGAAGGATATATCGATGTGAAAAGCTTTGTTGGTCCTTTGGATTTCTTATGAACCATAGGAGCAGTGGACTGACTAGGATTGACAAATAGAAGATACTATAAAATCATCGGGACTTTACGATCCACTCATTCCATTAGGTAGTAAGGCAATAGAGCATGGCCCCTACTTGGCGGGGTGAGCAATTAGCCATATTGACCAACCAAAAAGCCAAAAGGGACAAGCCTATCTCTGAACCCACTGTTGGAGATATTTCATTTCTTTTTCATAAATATTGGAATGAAGATGATTTGTTACATTACTTTCTTGTAGGTGTTCTTTCATATTAGCATATATGATTGTCTACCAAGAGCTAGAGTGTTATCAAACTATTATTACGGAAGATCTCCATAGTTATTATAACATCTAGGTATTATCAAACAAAGCTTGAGCAGGTCGGATTGTTTACATTTGAGAAGCTGAAAAAGCAGTACGTCTTTGCTTTTGCAAAAAAACCTGATTAATTCATATATAAATTGTTAGTCTCATTCCCGAGATGTTTTGAACAATTTCAGGTTAGGGAGCCTGCGCAAACTGTATGGACAGACGAGAAACACAATATGTACCTAAACTCCGTGGAAGGATCGTTTGTAAAGCAGTTGCATAGTCGAGATTACTGTTTAAATAATTCGCTTGGGTGGGTTATGAGAACGAAGAGCGATCCAACAGAATCAGTTTCGAATGGTAGGAAAAGACATTCCAATCCAGTAAGAACTCTTTTTTACAGTTTGTTGCAAAATCTTCCAATAAGATTTCTCTCTGTGCTTACCTAACGATTATTTGCAGATTAGGATTGAGAATAGAGGCAATCGGCGGAGTGCTGAATTTGGCTTTAAAAGTGGATCCAGAGTTCGGTCGGTTGACTTGTGGATTGATCATCTTAGACCATCTGGCCACCAAGTTAAGTTGCCTAATCAAACTTTTCGGTCCGAACTGCCAAATCATGAAGGAATACAATGCTCTGGAGCGTCAAGCTCGAAGCAGCAACCTGCCTATTTTGTAGATGTATGTAGTAGTCAAGATTCAGTTGGCAGCGCTATAGGTAGTTCCCTAAACCGAGTTCTCTCAGTTTATCATAATAGTCTCTATTATCACATCTTGGCATCATGTTTGTCTTCATGTTTCATTGTCACAATAATAGATGGACATCATATAGCTTAGTTTGCAGGTTCATTCTCTGATTTTGATTTAGATCTCGAACTTTCAGTCTATGTCAACATTCGCATCTTCATATGTTCTGAGATTAAATCATGGATCCTAGTGTTTTTCATGGTTCAGTGGTGTTCATGATATGGCAAAATCAGCTCATTTGACACGATCAACAATTTCTTTTTACAGAAATGTCAGATCAGAACTTTGTGGATAAGGAGCGCAACGAAGATGAAGATCAAGAGAGAGTTAAAGTGTATTACAGAAGAAACGAAGATTGGAAGCATTGACCTGCCCAAGCTTTCAAGAGAGTTCGGGCATAAGCACAAACCCTTGGTGGTAGGACATAATTTGTCAGAAGATATTCTACTTGGATGGTTGTTCAGCTGATTAATTGGAATTCTCTGAAGATTTCTGCAATCTAAGATCGATGGAATACAAAAGTTTATGATGGTTGGTAGAAGTGAGTCATTTTCTCAATTTTTGTTGGACTTGATTTTTGTTAATCGGAAACATTCATGTGTCTGTGTTCTGAAAATAGTACTTGTTTTGATGAGCTTCAGTAGAGCAGTAGTCTTAGGTATTTGGTCCGACAGTACCCCCACATATCAGTGTGTGTTTGAATTTCAAACAAAACTGATAAAAAAAACAACAGAGATCTTGAACAACAAAAGGGACGGATTATGTTTTTTTTTTATCATACTAACCCTGAACCCTAAAGAGGTCCGGTGTTTAAGGTAACTAATCAAATGAAAGAGATAAAGACCAGAAGACAGAGAAAGTCGCTTCCTCTTCCCTTTTTATTGATTAAGACTGTCTTGACTTAAATCTCCATCATAAATGCATGCCCTTTTGTCATGTCTCATCCAAAAAGAGTTTGAGAACTCCAACCTTTTCCTTTAGCAGAGTGAAAATATTGATAGAAAAATCATAAAGCTTCTGGATTGGCCTATAGCCTTCATGCCTTCCCTACATCAACATCATACTAGTTTAATTAACAGGGTGTTACACAGTTCCTGACAGTGCCATGTTCAATTCTTGAAAGTGTGGGAACACAAAGGAAAAGTGGAACTTGATTTTCTTTTTTGTAAACTATGTATATGTTATATTAAAGAAAAATCATGCAAATTATTTAATGAGCAAAACTTACTGTATAACCAGTGTCACTAACTAGGATCATGTGATTAAACAATCCTACTTATGTCAGGTTAAAAAAGGTCATACTATTTTTGCTCCTATGCGATAATAAAAGTCATTGTTAAGAGAAAGAAGAAGAGTCAACAGTCAACACCACGGATGTGGTTTTTTATTGGATATTTCGTTGGGCTCTTTATTTTTTGTAAATTTTCTTCTGAGGGAAGCATGAAGTGTGACTACATGGGCCCAAACGTGGCCCAGCAGAAAATTCACCTTGACGGTTAGAAACATCCATAATGGTTGTTGGGACTGGAGTTGTGCCCAATTGTCATCTCAGACTCAATTATTTATCAAACTCTTTTGTTTCGCCACGTGTCTTCTTTAACATATATGATAAAATTGAAGGAGATATTAATAATTAAAATCACACAACTAATTGTTCAGAATTTAAGAACTTCGGCTTTTGAAGATCTCTGCCTTCCGTTTGTTGTCCTGACTAAATTTTTGCATGGAACTCTAAAATAGTTTTGATTCCGTTAAGTAAAGTTCAATTTTCTCTTCGCAAAAAATACACATATATTTATAATATTTAAATTTTTTTAAGCATTTGTTTCTTAGAAACATCTCACTGCTTAAGAGCGAAATAATGTACCAGGCCACTACCCTCCCATTCAATTATCTCAAATTCTCTTAGTTCAATCTTATTGTCGAGAACATTGTAGAAACAAATATGAAAGCATTGTGATGAATACTAATATTAGAAAAGAAATAATGGCTTCCCTTGTTTTTTCCCAAAACGGGCCACGTTTCTTTCCTATGGGCATTTGAAGATAGAATTACAAACCACAAAAAAAAAGCTTTTAGCCACAAAAAAGAAGCATGCAAAGTACGTGCAATTCAAACTTACCTGAACCATACGTGCAAAACATAAATAAATAAAAATATAATATATAGTGGAATCACTCTTTTCCCTCCTCTATAAATACCCGTAGTTTTTTCCAAACTTAAACACCGCACCCCAGTCAACAAGTAGTCACTGTTCCATTCCCATTAATCTTTCAAAAACTAAAGGAAATGTTTTGTTTCGCTCTTGTTTATCTTCTCCCTCTTATTTCTTTCCTCTATCTTCTCTCAAGAAACCAAAGATGTCTTAAATCAAAACATGGTGGTAGTGATAATAGAATTAGTAGGAGGCTTCCTCTCCCACCAGGTTCTATGGGCTGGCCTTACATAGGAGAGACCCTTCAATTCTACTCTCAAGATCCCAACGTCTTCTTTGCCACAAAGCAAAATAGGTCATCCACGTATATTTTCTTGTTATTAGCATGAATGGTATTTATTTATTTGTATTAAAATTTGTGATTGCCTGGTTGATATATCAGGTATGGAGAAATCTTCAAGACTTGCTTACTTGGATATCCTTGTGTGATGTTGACGAGTCCAGAGGCCGCGAAATTTGTGCTTGTAACACAAGCACATCTATTCAAATCTACGTATCCAAGGAGCAAGGAGGAAATGATCGGCCCACAAGCTTTGATGTTCCATGATGGAGATTTTCATCATCGCCTTCGGAAGCTCGTCCAAGGTTCCCTAGCACCGGAGGCCATTCGAGGTCTCGTGGGTGGCATCGAGGAATTAGTTGTTTCCATGTTACAGTCGTGGGATGGTCGTTTTGTCGAGACCTCTCATGAATTGAAAATGGTTAGTTCTCATCAAATTAACATCGATCAATTACATGTTTATATATAAAAGTTTTGACCCGCCCCACATTGTGTTGCTTAAAAGTGAATGTATACGAACACTCTATAAGAAACATTCCATGTCCACTATTTTCCAAATTAATATTTGGATGGTAAATGCATGTGTAGTCAACCAAATCTAACAATAGTACAAAACTCAACCAAAGTTTATTTCTACGTTTGTACTTTCAGTTTACTTTTAATGTGGGGAATCTTGCCATATTTGGGCGTTTGGATACAAAGATCAAGGAAGAGCTTAAAAAGAACTACATGATCGTGGACAAGGGTTACAACTCCATGCCAACAAAAATACCAGGGACATCATACTACAAAGCAACCCAAGTATACAAATTAATATCCGTTATATTAATTGCTCATAACTTTTCTTTCTCTTTCTTACCAAATTGAAACTGACTCATTTCAACTTGATCCCATCAAAACTCTAGGCTAGAAAAAGGCTAAACAAGATATTCATGGACATCATAGCTCAGAGGAGGAAGAAGGGTTTGATGGAGAAGGATCTCTTGGGTTGTCTGATGAACTCCGTAGACGATAAGCAAGCAAAGAGTCTCTCTGACGAACAAATAGCCGACAACATCAACGGCGTCTTGTTTGCAGCAAAAGACACAACAGCCAGTGTTCTAACATGGATTGTCAAGTACCTCCACGACAATCCAAGTTTACTAGAAGCCGTGAAGGTAACTACAACCATATTAGTCGACATCCACACATGAATATGATACATTTGTACGTACATGTCTTAAATGATTGGTAAAATTGGTGTTGATAGTGATGGAGATAACATAATGTGTTTGTTCTGCAGGAAGAGCAGAAGAAGATCTATGAGACTAATGGCTGTGGTCACGAGAAGCTAACGTGGGCCCAAACTAGGAACATGTCACTAACTCATAAGGTAGGTCTGAAGATGGAATAATAACATCTTTCAGTTAATATTCATATACATATAAATGGCGCGACTCGGGTTGGGTGTGGCACTACGTGTCTTGAGTTGAGATTGTGATACAATATATGTAATATATAGATGGAATACATTATAATAGACGTTGGAAACGTTAGAAACTGGATAGATAAGCTGGTTGCATGTATCTTATGGGAGCATTTTAAAACCAAATATAGTTAAGACCTCGAGTTCTAGTATTTAAGTGTATCAGAAAGTTACATCAAACGATAAGATCTTAAATTTGAGTTTGTAAGATCCTTTTGACGTTGAATTGGAGTACATATGCATGATAAATTAAAAAATCCATTTCTATAACAATAACATACGTGAGAATGTAACTACACATGGACTTCATTAACGGCATGCACGGATTAAGTGATTTATGGTTGTCTGAATTGTTCAAGGTTATAATGGAGAGTCTGAGGATGGCAAGCATCATTTCCTTCACATTTAGGGAAGCTGTTGAGGATGTGGAGTACAAAGGTATAGTAACCTCTTTGTTGGACTTCAGTATATTTTCTCAACTATTTGAGTTGGTTAGATCTCTCTTTCACTCTTTTGAAGATGGGCACTAACTTGGAAGACATGGCTGTTGTTTGGCTATGTGGCAGGCTATCTGATTCCCAAGGGCTGGAAGGTTATGCCACTGTTCCGAAACATCCACCACAACCCAGACTTCTTCAAGGACCCACAAAAGTTTGACCCTTCAAGATTCAAAGTATGACTACTGCCTCATCAATTTCATATCAATTGTTTTGTTCATTTTATTGGATTTTGTAGTACTGATGAGTTACACTTGATTTTGCTTATATATATAAAGGTGTTAATTATATATTTCTATATATATAGGTTTACCCTAAGCCAAATACCTTCCTGCCATTTGGAAATGGAGTGCATGCCTGCCCCGGGAATGAGCTTGCCAAGCTTGAAATGTCCATTTTCATACATCATCTGGTGACTAAGTACAGGTATATGCCAAATAGAAATGAAAGGCTATCCTTATCATATATCCTAGTAAACAAAATCACTAAGAAAAATGACTCATTATGACTAGACATGATGGGTTTGCTGTCTTATTCTTAGAGGTCCAATAATATTTTGTACTAATCATGAAATTACTGGAAGAAATAAGTTAGACCTAATAATTGTTTTGCTCTCTTATGATAGCACATTGACGTGTCAACCCATGCTGCTTCCTAAATGACACAGATTGCAAACAGAACAAACTCAGAAACCAAATTGAATTTCTATTATAAGAAGAGTCATGTTTTGTTAATTATGGATAGAATTAATGAATTGTGCTTTTGTAAAACTTAAATCTCATATTGGAAGGTCGTAAAGGACCAACAAATAATTGTTTCAAACATGTGTGTTTTTTGCAGGTGGGAAGTTGTGGGATCCAGCAGTGAGATCGAGTATGGCCCATTCCCGGTCCCTAAGCAAGGTCTTCCAACCAAGTTCTGGACGCAAAAGCCATCCTTGTGACCACCTGTTATTATTGTTATCCACCGTAATCATTAATTATCCCAACAATAAAGTGTTTTGGTGTTCTTCCTTCTCACGTTGCATTATCCATCATTCTCTCCGCTCCACTAATTTTTAGTTAACTCGGGAGGGTTCAAAGTGGCCCATCACGTAAGGTAGTATTCCATACATACAAAAGATCAATGAGACCTTATCTATCCGTGTTTGTCGCCTCCAACAACGTAGTATGGCTTGGAGTAATCGCCAGTTGTCAATAGACTACGTGTTAGATTATAATGAAACGAAGTTGGATTTTCCTCCCAAAATGGACAATGTGGATTTCTCTCGTCCTTATAATTCCTGTTTGCGGCATCAGTGGTCGGCGTTTGCTTTGTTGGACGGCGAAGTAAACATTTTTTTCTTGTGTACGTACACGGAAAGAGACTTCTGTGTCAATCCTCAAGTCCCTAGTCAAAGTCATGGTGATCTTAAATTGTTAGTATTGGATAATTGACTATGAAATGAAGTTTTTAGCTAACCCAGATGCTTAAATCTTGTTGCTACTTGTGATTGCATTATTTTCTTGAGAAAATGTACCTCGTTATTAGAAAGGGATATTTGATTGGTGTTACTAAGAAACAATGAAATTAACTTTACGACACCTAATAGTAACTATTTGGCATAATGTTATAGAAAAATTAAAATATTTATCTTAACGTCATAGAACAATTAAATATTTACCTTAATGTCATTTCATTAGCAAACTGTTAAATTTTGTTAAGTATATTAATATGTAACGAAACTTTTATAGAATCATACTGAATAAATACAAAATTCATAAAATTCGTTATATGTGTTATAAAAATTGTAAAAAATTACTCAATTTTTTTATATGTATAATCTTTCTCATCTCTATTTTTCATTTCTTCTTTTTCTCTAACTAAACTTAATAGTTCGGTTATTAAACTAATGAAATTTGATATTTTTATATTTTAATAATACAAAATAATTCATTATTTTTTATAAAAAATACATTTTATAATAAATATTTATTTTCGTTTTTTTCGAAAAAAATATTTGTTTTTCGTAAAACAATTCTTCTAAAAGCTATTTATCTTATTTAAAATTCATGATTTTTTAATATTTTAGTACAAGAATCTGATAATTGATAAAAGAATTTTTATACAAAAAAATAATTATTTTTGGGGAAACTTTATATAAAAAAATAAATATTTATTAGAAAAATGTATTTTTTTAATAATAAATATTTATTATTTATTAAAAATTATTAAATTTCATTAGTTTAGTAACCGAGTCATTAAGTTTAGTGAGAGAAAAAGAAGAAATGAAAGATGGAAGATAGAGAGGAGAGAAAGTATAAATAAAATTTTTGAATAGTTTTTGAGAATTTTTACGACACATATAATGAATTTTATGAATTTTGGGTTTATTGATGGTGATTCTGCAAAATTTTCATTAAATATTAATATACTTAACGGTTTGCTAACGAAATGGCATTAAGGTAAATATTTTGATTGTTATATAGCATTAAGATAAATATTTTGATTTTTCAATGACATTAAACCAAATAATTACTATCAAGTGACATAAAATCAATTTCGTTGTTTCTTAGTGACACCTAAGCAAATATTCCTATTAGAAAACATCAGGCTTTGCAATCTAAGCAATTGTGAATGCTGATTAACTATTTCAACATAATCTGATTATATTTTTGACAATACCATCTAAAGTTCAAAAATGAAAGTTTGACAAGAAAACAAATCAACCATGCCACATGTACTGGGTATTAAAAATTCGATTGGATAATCAAGCTATAGTTGGAAATATTTAATTCTTCTCTTAGTTGTTGTCTTTGACATGCAATAAATTGTGTTAATAGCAAACTCATAGATTCTCACTAAAACGAACGCAATTTGAATCTCAGATCAATTCAAATGATTATCATAAAAGCAATCATACTACTTTAGAAAGCTTCAAAGAAGGAAAAAGCATCATCGAGCAAATTTTAGTGTCTAGGTAAATATCAATACTCATGTAATCAGACATTTATTGAATTATTACAATGTAAGTGGTCCTTACCAAAAATAAAAATACAATGCACCACTACATAACTCGACTAACAAGGAAAACAAATACGATGCACCACTGTATAACTCGACTAACAAGGAAACGTAAGGAGGTTATTACTTCTCAATCTAAGGGTTGTAATCTTTAAACTGATACCTGCTAGTGTAGACCACTCACGTCCCAGTTCATGCTTCCAGTCCCAGATCTCTTTCCAGCGGCACCTTTAGTACATGCATTCGAATAATGTCGCACAGTAGTTTTCACATCTTGCCACCCACAAGGCCATCAAGAAACTTTAGACCATACAAGAAAAGTATGATGATAATTCTATTGCTCGGGATCTTATATTGAATGCCATTTTCCTTTCACCTTCGGAATAATGTTGAATTCACCGTCAAGAGAGCTGCCTATTACGAGGAAGAATGCGATATACATCAAGCTTTAATCCAATGCAGCCACTACTGCAGAAATTCATAAAGACAATAAGACACTGAGCAAATAAATACTATGTTCTGCACTAGACAAAATATGCACATCTAGGTTTTATGATTGTACTTAGGCCACCATTAACGGGTCGGACACCTGCTAGGCGGGCATCATCGGGTGGGGGTACGTGTTGCCCCCCACCTCCATTGGTCCACTTTTTTTTAATTTTTTTTATATTTTAGTGGAGGTTTTGTTATTAGTGGAAATTGATAATGTATTGGGTATTTTTTAGTAACGTGTGGTGATAAATTTTGATGTTATTAATTTGAAGAAAAAAAATAAATTTATACAGTACATCAAATTTGAAATTAATCGTTGCACACGTGTACTGTGCATTCATGCATAGACTGTACATTCACGTGCTTACTGTGCATTTTTAATTTTAATTACTAAAAAATATCGTGGTTTAATATTAATTATTAATATTAATAATTTCGTCAATTGGAATTATAACGTAATTAGAATTAGAATTATGTAAAATGTAATTTGTTAAATGTGGTATAAGAATTAAAATTGTTTAATTAAAAAATGATGTTGAGGAAAAATAGTGTAGGGTGGGTGAAGGTGGTACGGACGTGGTTAATGAGTTTTTTTGTGTGGGTGAGGAGCTGACGTGGCGAAAAGAGAAGCTGACGTAGTGAAGAGAGGAAACAAGACGCCCGAGTAGCCCGTGCGCTACTAAACATGGTCTTGTGCCAAAATATCTCCTCCCCAAAATGACATCAAAGTGACGATTAGTAATGGTAGCATATGGTACACCAAGATTGAAGAGTAACCACATTTCAAATATAAATGATAGCAAATAGCTTTTTGTTTCCGGTTGTTTAATAGCAAATAGCATTAATTAAAATAGGTTTTTTTTGCTTGCGTATAATCTTTACACATTATAAAAAACTACATAAATTTCTTTTGTCGTTACATTTTCGATCATGTCACTCAAGTATTTTCCCCCATTAATGTCGTTTATAAAATTATTATTTAATAGTAATATTTATAAATTCTATTATATACAATCTAACAACTTAGTAATCCAAATCTCTCATTGTTATGATTTTCATAGCAAAACACTTAAATTCAAAAAAAACATATATTTTAATTTTCACATGAAAAAAAATCAAAACACTCGTCATCGACCATTTGTGCTTGTGAAAATTAAAAACCTTCATTTTTGGAATTTAAGTGTTTTACTGTGAAAATCATAAAAATGACATATTTGAATTACTAAGGTATTAGATTATATAAAGTATAATTTTTAAATATTACTATTAAAATAGAAGAGAAATCTAATATCCTTAAATTTTAATGACGCACAGTTACGTTTGAAGATAAAATTAAATATAAACTCTAAATTGGAAATTCAAACCATAGATCTTGATATATAACAACTATATATTAAGAACGTCGAAAATCATAAAATTTCGAACTTATTTTATGTAATATTTAGATTACGTAAAAATAAACACAATACATTCATTAAAAAACTCAATTTCTAGATCTTATTTGAAACAATTACTAAATTTGATGTTTTTCAACGTTTTTAATTTGCTTATGTTTGTAGATCAAGATTTACGGTTTAGATTTTCAATTTGAAGTTTAGATTTGATTTTATCATTGAACACAACCATGTATCAACAAAATTAAATATTATTAAACTCATTCTCATTAAAAAAATATTTTTTAACGTCGCTAACGAAACAGTAACAACATTAACGGAATTTTTTTTACTGAAGTGACATACGCGAAAAAATAAAAACATCAATGAAATTTGTGTAATTTTTCATTGACACTAATACAAATACCTACAGAGTAATGACAGAAACGAAAATATAATGTTTTAAAGTGACATGCAAACAAAAAGTCATTAAAATAATATGGTAAAGCAATAAAATTAAACCGAGCTGTGTGAGTATTTATACTATGAGCATTCAAAAAGTGACATAAGAAAATGCACATGAGACCATAAATTGCAAGACCTACGGCCCAATAATTGTCCTTAGTAACATTGTTGGTAGGAGTATTTATTCTGATAGCCTTCTACCTGAGCTCATCAAGATAGCCTTCTACCTGAGCTCATCAAGATAGGATGCATTATTCACTCGAATCAATCACTAGCCTGCTCTTATGCTGTGCACCTACGTGGACAATTCCTCTCATCATCTCTGTATCCATGCAAAGGACATAATTATTGCAGAGTTGCACCAAAGAGAGCATAGTTGTTTGCCCCCATCACGTGCAGAATCCACAAAATAGCATCAGATCGCTCTGCATTTCAACTCTCAATAATTCCAAGGGCTGTTGTCGTCAGTCGGCCGCGCCGGTTGGCCTTATGTCGGCCACATCACTAGTGGATAAAATCCGGGAAAACACATCCACATACAAAATTAGATGTATATAAGTGGATAGGAGCACAATAAAAATCAAGATCTTACCCAGTGACACAAACAACACACAGGATCTATGTCCACAGACATGATCTTCATAGTATTATGCAATTGTATCTCTTCCACAAAGGTTAGCTAGTGATGTAGATGTAGTATGTTCTTCATAGACAGCTGGTGCATATGAAAATGGCGATCACTATCATAAATTGATGGATAATTATGGTTGACGACCTAAGGTCGACAATCACATTGGCTGGAGGAACAAAGTCACCACCAGTCTTCATCAGAGACTGTCAGGTCCTTTTTCTGAGGCTTGTTCTTGTTTTTCATTGAAGATGCTGCCATCCTGAATGAATACCTCATTAGTTGCAAAATATAAGCAAATTTCATATGAATGGCGCAAAAAACTTATGTTTTTCTTTTCTTTTGTGGTGTTAGAAGTGTATACGAATTTGAGAACATTGGGGCCACATCTGTTTGGCTTTATTGGTCGTGGATAATACAAGAAAATTGTGGCCAACACTAATGATCATGAGCTATAACACATAAGAGCTTGAAAGATCTCAAGAGTCGCACTAAGCACTTCAAAAAGCACCAAGGGTCCAACACCTGTAGCAATCTAAAAACAATCTCAAACGACAGCATACTTTTCAAAACAGAATCTTGGCATTTCATGAACTATCCTCCTAATGTTCAATGATTAGACGGATTTCTGTTATCATTTTATTTATTATCTTTTAATAATTCAATCAATTATATATTATATCCTTGGAAATAGCTTTATCTGCTGGTTCACTTTGAAAGAAGTCTTCCAGATAAAAACAAACCCATTAAGTATTTTGTTTGTGCACTTTGAAAATGTCAACCGACACGACATGGAGATATAGCATTTGATTGTACAGAAAGATATACCTGTTTCCAGCAGTAATGTTTTGCACTACAAATTGTGAAAACAAATCTTCACCAAAATAAAAACTCTTCATGACATACAACAAAGATGCTTCAATATTTAAGCAAAGCAAAAGGTTATAAAGAACAAAAAATAGAGGAATTTCTGCATTTGAACTTCAGTTTCTTAATTTTTCATAATGTTTAGCAAATTATGCAAAATACTTGCAGAAATCCTGCTTTGCTGCAGCAACGCAACTTAAGTATCAAGGTTTGGACAAGAAACGTGGATGAAGAATCAGAGAAGCTAATAATTCGTTCACTGATTCACATTGCCACTACAACCAACCACCCCTATTAAGTAGGGAAGTCAATAATATAGTTGGACCAATGAGGATTCAAACGGGGTAGAAAGTCCAAACATCCTGGATGGGTGGCACCACATGGTTGATACAACTCAAAGGGCATTGAAGCAAAGTGGGCCAAAAATTGTGAATTATTTCTATGTGGGTCCACACCCATGATGGAAGTGATCTGGATTTCTTTAGACGACTCTGGATTCTGAAAATCCAGTAAAAAAGGGTCCATATCTAGGAACTGACAGGAGAAAGAGAAAGACAGCTGACCTTGTGTATTATTAGCATGAATTAGTATGGGATCTTCTTCTCCACCTCCTTAATAAGAACAGCACAGGATCTTCTATGGCTTCCCAATGAGATTCGGCAAGCCAGGACACGTGTCATCTTCCATAATGTCATTATCACCTAGCAGCTTGCTTTTTAGATATGATTCTGATGGGGCACTGTGGGGTGGTGGAGACCAGCACTCGAGTTGGAATGGCTTGATCAATGTCTCTGTTGGCTTCCTCAGTGGGAGAAATATAGTGACTTAGTTAACGAATATGTGTTCGTCATGATCATTCTTCTTTCCTCAAGCTTGTAAAAATAACTAATAGGAACAAAGGTTACTGCAGGATTTTCTAAATAATTTGGGATATTGATGTTGGAAGAAAGACAAACAATCCATAATGAGGTCAGGCTAGGCAACCATAAATTGATACCAAAAGTCAGCAACATAATTCAAGAAGAAAATGAGTAATATTAGTAGATGTGGATTTCAAGTATCACATTGGTGCTGGACTGCTGGTAATTCTACCAGATGAAGGATTCACTTTCAAGTCTTATATTAGTTCAATCAACCAGACCATTTCTGTAATTTCAACATTATCAGAGATAATCAACGGCAGTGACATTTTTCAGAACCTCCTGAGGAAAACAGAGTGATTTTGGTGGATCTAACCATATGAGACAGGACTACATGATACTTGACTCTTATCATTTCTGGAGAGCACCTTTAAAGGCAGTCTACAAGAAGTGAATGCTACTACTTACTACTGATGTTTGTAAAACGATATTTACACGCTACAATCATCAACAGAGCTCTCTTTAACACTACCCAGTAGCTCTTTTAGTTCTGCAGAGTGCTACAACTGTACTGCAAAAAGTCAAAACATGCGGACATATCACAGTTGAAAAGGGGGGCTTGAAGTGGGGGACTGCGTCCAGACTTCATAAGAGCTCTATATCCTCTTATAACACAGTTATTTGATAGTCAATTTGAGGCATGACTGTCTTTACAGGAAGAAAATGCATCATTTAGCATGGCATGCGGATTAACAACTGTCAGGATCTAGTGTCTAGGGTGTATCTTGGTTGACGTAAGAAAGCTCAAGCACCTCTTCAAAATTATATAAAATATTCTTTATTCTAGAAGATGATGAAAAAAGCAGAATAGCTACGTAGTAATCAGAACGAAATAAGCAGGAAATAAACAGCAAAGATCCTAGAAAAGACATAAAACTACAAATCTACATAAAAATGTGATTGCAATTAATTAATTTGATGTGTCCTACCATTATTTTGTTACACCAATGGTAGGTTATTGCATGAAGTCTGGCTAATATGTTATAATGGGGCTTCAAAGAACTTTACTGGCTTCCACAACAGACCATTATAGAAGAGATCAAGACAATGCATCGGTAAACTGCCAAAAAACAAACAAGTAAATGAGTGTTGCATTATGCCTTAGATTGAAACGGGCTGGTGGTTGGCAGAAAGATTGTTGGCTAGAAGAGCACAAATAACATGGAGCAAAATGTTCCTGGACAATTGTTTGGAGCAAAGGTTGACCGAACCATCAAAAAGAGGATTTCCTCAGGGGTTGACCTGAGGCAGGGTTAGATCGACCAATTTAGCATTTCTCAGCTAGGAGAACGCTAATCACTAAGAAACACCCAAGCAATTGTAATTGCGGAGTTGTTTTTAGGAGACTCTTTGATATTTCTAATCTCTGATGAAAATGGAACATAAAGATGAAATCAGTTTTGTAGTAAAAGGCTGTCGTCAGATTTGAACCAATGACTTACGCCTCACCATGACATTACTCTACCGCTGAGTTAAAACTTAAAAGTGCCCATTTTATTCATTTCATAAATTATCTAGTTTTCATTAGGAGTTCCTTAATAGGGTTGATATTTTCATTAGAACTTCATAATTATATTTTAAGAAAGGATTAAGAGAGATTAGGTTCGCCTCTTTGATGTTTGAAGGAGTCTTTTTCTAGCTTTTTCTCTCTCCCCCTCTTCTCTTTCAGTGTTTAGCAAGTGATTCCCTATTATTCATCCATCTTCTGTGCTTGTACTTGCTTAATTCATAGTTTAAATTCTTATAGGACGTCCTCACCTGCTCACACGCCATCATGTTAAATTCTTGTGTCGTGGGTTGTATCTGGTGATGTGGGGATTTATTGATTATGGCGAGCATTTATAGTTTAATTCCTATTTG
Organism: Triglochin maritima; assembly: GCA_963682175.1. NCBI lineage: Eukaryota > Viridiplantae > Streptophyta > Magnoliopsida > Alismatales > Juncaginaceae > Triglochin > Triglochin maritima. The sequence goes on along the minus strand of OY821771.1, from coordinate 48,951,652 downwards.
CTTCTCACACTTGCTTGGATTGCATGGTCATATTCTACTTATGTGCTATTTCCCTAACAACAAAAATAATTGACGTGTTTCTGTCAGCTATGCACAGAACAATAGAAATAAGTTCCAAGGAAAAAATAACTATTTTCTGAAGCTTTCTAATTCAAGATGTACTATTTCCCTAACAATAGGAACATAGGATGCATTCCAATCAGTTGTTGCGCTAAACAGTAGATATAACTATATAAGTACATCAACATTACCCCTGTGCCTCAAAAGAATCTCTCATCAAGGCAATGTAAAGAGGGTCAAATGTGTGGAACCATACCCCTGCTAATTAGAGAGGATGTTTCCAGTGACCCATTCATGCAAAGTGCAATTGACCATATACAACTTCACGATAAATAAGAAATGCAGACAATTTAAATAGCTATTTTGATTTAATCCATGGCAATCCAAATGCCAAAAAACATATTTAATCTTTGGCCCATTGGAAATGGATAGAGGATATGAAATGGTTAGATGATATAGATGATATAATCATATAGCTATATTACTGTTAAGGAAAATTTAACCACCTTCTAAAGTTCTTGAGTTCACAAAAAAGAGCAAGAAAGCAGTAATACCCTTTTGCAGGGTTCAACCACATTGAAATTATTACTCATTTGAGCAATAATTGTCAATTTGCTCACTGAAATGAGATCACTAATCACCGTCAAATACCTCCTTACACTAAATGACCTATACAGATAGTGATCCAATCATTGTCAAATTACCTCCTTATACTAAACAACCTATATAGACAGTGATTGCAGACTGACTAAAGGTTAAACTAGATCCTGTAGCACATTCACAACTATTTCAGTACTTTTCTGCATTAAGCTTTCTTTCTTTACTTTTCTGCCTAACTTCTGTGGAAAATTGCAGGGGACAAGATCTACAACATTGGCTTTTAAAAAGTAAAGCATATTAACGGAATTACCCAAATTTTCAATGACCTCACTATATGTGAACTTCAGTGGTCCATCTGGCAATCCTTGAACAAGGCATCTACTTTATGTAGGGCTAAAAATAGCTTGTCATTTGTTCCCTTTGCAGGAATAGTATGTTAAATTTGTTGAATGTTTTGATAAACCAAGAATCTTGTAAAAATTGATTTTGATCTTTGGCATTTAATTGTATGACTGTGATAAGATATTGCCATAATTGGTTTTTTCAGTGGCAACGAAACCAACTCAAAGCTGCAGAGATGCTGAAAAGAGAAGTAATAACCCATCTATTTACCTATACACATACATACTTATACATGCAAACATGGTACACATGTACAGATGTAACAGATGTTAAAACAAATATGCTAATAGTTGCATAATCTGCTGTTGACAGAGAAAAAGCATAAATGTGATAATTTATTGACATGTTACCGGGGAAATATTTATGTTGACTCTAGCAAAGCGTAAAAAGTAGAACTACATGTGTACATGTAATAAACATTTCCATGAACATATGAAATTTCCTTAGAAGGGAAAGTGAGGTTCAGAGTAATCTGCAGCCACAATTGCATCAAAAAGAGAAAGCAACACAAATCAATTTGCTTACAGGAAAGGCCAGAAGTTTGATGTCCGGAATATAATTTATATATACTTATTGATAGCAGCCAAAATCCTCTCCTTGACTCGAGTTGCAAATGCTTCCAAAAGAACACTGCCTTTATAAAAATGAAAAAGTGGTACAGTCTGCATCAATTGAGGGAATTCAGCACTCAAGTTATATATAAATTACAAAAAAAAACTACATAGTTCCTCTGTGGATTAGATGATAGGTTAATGAAAACAGATGCTTAGGAAAAATAGATTTTTTATGAGAAAAAATAAATGGTCTGGAGGAACGAAGTTGCAGTATGAGATTTTTTTAAGGAAATCTATTATGTTAAGCATTGAAGCCCTCTTCAAGCCTCGTCAAGCTACGAAAGGTATTTGAGAAACAATCAACATATTCTCACACGCTCGTTTATACATGCATGCCGACTTTGACAATTGTATATCAATTAAGTATTAAAAAAACCAGTGACTTATGCCGAACTAGGTTACAGGTCGTGGATACTGCTGATAATTAAGTTCAGCAGTACATATAAATGTAAGAGTGTGGGTTGAAAAAGTGCACTACTTACAACCTTTAATCCCAAACTAGTCGGGGTATACTAGAAATGAAACTTTAAGGAGTCACGGTTCAGGCACGTGAATCGTCTTCTTCCACGCGTTTCTATCCAATGCAAATTCCTGAGGCACATTCCAATCTTTTAGATCTCTTTTGACTGCTTTCTCTCAAGTCAATCGTGGTCTACATCCTCCTCTTTTTGTGTCTTCGATCCGATTCAATACTCATCTTCTTATAGGTGTCTCCATAGGTCTTCTCCGTACATGTCCAAATCATCTCAGTCTGTGTTGTATAACTTTCTCTTCCATTGGAACAACTCCAACTCTCTCACGAATGTCTACATTTCTAATCTGATCCATTCACGTACGACCTCACATCCACCTCAACATCCTCATTTCAGATACTCATTTTTTGTATATGTTGTATTTTAGTGGCCCAACATTCCACATCATATATGGTATTGCAAGTCTTATTGTGGTTCTATAAAATTTTCCTTTTAACTTAAGATGAATTTTCTTGTCACATAAGACACCTGAGGCTTATCGTCATTTCATCCATCATGCTCTAATCCTATGATTAGCATCTTCATCGATCTCCCCATTTTTTTTAAGTATTGATCCAAGATATCTAAATATATCTTTACTACGCAACACTTTCTCATCTAATAGAATCTTCTCTTTCTCGGTATTAATGGTACTGAAACAACATTTCATATATTCAGTTTTAGATCTACTTAGCTTAAAACCTTTTTTTCTAAGGTATTTCTCCACAACTCTAGTTTTCTCTCCACACCTACCCTACTCTCATCAATTAATACTACATCATCCGCAAAAAGCATACAACATGGAACCTCACACTGTATGTCTTTTGTCACCTTGTCCATTACTAAAGCAAAAAGATATGGACTTAAAGCTGAACTCTGATGAAGTCCAATCTTAATTGGAAAAGCTTTAGTCACACCATCACAAATTCTAATGCTCGTTTCAACTCTTTCGTACATATCCTTAATTAAATTCACATATTTTGTTGATACATTCTTCTTCTCTATGGCCCACCGCATAACATTTCTTGGAATTCTATCATATGCATTTTCTAAATCAATAAAAATCATGTGTAGATCTTTCTTTTGTTCTCCATTAAGAATGCAGTGGTTTTGCGAAACCTGAGATCCTTTAGTTTTTCTCCCTCCTAGACCAAGTATTCTTGCATTTGTAGGAACCTTCATTCCAGAGGGCAAACATTTTATGTAATTGACGCAATAGAAGTGATGACCATGCAGATTTGGAGGATCACATAGTCCAATGTGAATATGGAAACTATTGGTAGCTTTCGCAAGGAGAAACCTACTTCTTGGCATGAGAACTTTCAGAAGGTAATCAACTCAGACTACAAGAATCTTAGTTCTTAAATATTTTCTTGCTTAAAATGACTATGTCCTGGGAAAAGCTTCCGCTTCAGATGCTTATTGTATTCAAGGTGAAATATCCGTTACATTGTTGGCTTGCAAGCAATTTAAGCATTTATTGTATTAGAACCATGGATATACCGTACAAATGGAAGAAAAACCATTTTTATTGACTGCGCTTTCCAATTAAAAATTCAGTTGAGGTCCATAAGGATTAAATGAGTACATAAGAGATGTTTGTGAATTCAAATTAGGTTTATTTATTATTTATGGAAAAAACATTTCTCTTGCCATGGTACTTAGATTTTAAAGTGCAATGGTCAAAAACACAATAATAATATGGAGGAAACGGGAAAACTGGGAAACATGGATGTTGATGCGAGATACAAGTACAATAAAATACATATATGCGGATACATCATTCTTCATAAAAGTTGGATACGGCAAGGATACTTCAATGTTAACTTTTGTTTAATATGAATTCTATGTCATTTTTCCAAAAACTAAAATAAATAAGTATCAAAATATATAAAAGCACTTACAAATTGAATTTAAATGTAAAATAAAACAGTGATACAATATTTTTTACGAAATGGATGAATATCCTATAAATAATAACATCACAAGATTCATATATTTGGTTTGAACTCGTTATGCAAATGTATGCTTCGGTGTCCTAGAAGTATCCACAAAGCATTCGAATTTATTTAAATTATAATTATTTAATTAGGGTACTCCAAATGAAATATCCGATGCGTACCCGGAAGTATCAGAGGGGTATTGGTATCCGATACAGATACCTCAAGGGTCTAGAAACATCCCTCGAAATCTAAGGTCACGCTCGATCTAGAGATTATAATCTTCAAAACAGATGAACGGGAAGATCTAATCGAGCCCTAGATGTGAAATAGTTGAAAGGAGAGTGAAAGAGGAGAAAAACCTCGGGGCATCGGCGGATGTCGAAGGACGGCGAATCGGAGTTTGTTATGATCGTTAGTGGTTGGGGGTGTCGGCGTGGAATGGGAGGAATTAAAAAAAGTTGTGGTGAGTGTTCGGCGCAAAAACCGTTCCTCGTCCTGTGCTTTATGATAGGAAAAAGAACTATGGCTAATGGGTTTTTATAGTTTGTGATTTAGTCCCCCACCTTTGTTACAATACTCTAGTTTGGACAATTAAGTTGGGACTAAATTAAGGGAACTACTAAACGTCGCCCCAAAACTACTTAAATCGCCCCTTGAAATTACCAAATTGCCCTTAACAATATATTTAATACCCATATCGTCCCGTGTCTTTAAACAAGGTTATTGACTCAGTTTTACTAACATTCCTAGTACCAACACCACGAAAATGTCTGGCGAAACACCTAGATCAGGCGAAGTAACGGAGGCAGATTTTTTTTTCCGACACGGGCGTCTGGCTAAGACGCCTGTACCATCGTGGAGGCGTCTGGCTAAGACGCCTCCACCATCGTTGAGGCGTCTTAGCCAGACGCCTCCACGATGGTACAGGCGTCTTAGCCAGACGCCTATACCATTGTCTAGGCGTCTGGTTAAGACGCCTCGACCATGGTGGAGGCGTCTTAGCCAGACGCCTCCACGATGGTACAAGCGTCTTAGCCAGACGTCCCGTTTTTTTTAATGTTTTTTGTCAAATTAAAATTATACGGTGTGTTATCTCAAATTATTTGACGTTTCTTTGCAAATTTTCGGTGGTAACCGGTCGGATTACAATGAGTTTTTTTGCAAGTGATGAAGATTCAAAAAAATTCCAGATCCAACATTTTTAAAGTTCCAAATCCCCCGGTGGTAAAACATCATGACTTACAAATACCACCTCGACAGGTCGTTCGGGGGTCTCGCTCACCGGTGAGCGAGCGGCATTCCACCTCGCCGGTGAGGTGGCAGGGGTGGCAAGGGGGCAGCGCCCCCTGGAAATTTTTTGGATTTTGAAATTGTTGGATCTGGAAATTTTTGAATTTTCGGTGTACCGAAGAGGTATCGGTCATCCGAATATAGTAATTATTAACTTATTAATTAATTTAACAATTATCTAAATTTATAATCAATTATTTTTTTAAAAATTAATAAAAAATTACGGGCGTCTGACGGAGCCGCCCCCACGTAGGAGGGGGCGTCTGGCTAAGACGCCTCCCCCATGGAGGAGGCGTCTTACACAGACGCCTGTCCCAAGGGCGGAACGTCTGGGTAAAACGCCTCCCCGATGGGTAAGGCGTCTGGGTAAAACGCCGCCCCCATGGGGAAGGCGTCTTAGCCAGACGCCCCCTCCTACGTGGGGGCGGCTCCGTCAGACGCCCGTAATTTTTTATTATTTTTTATTATTTTTTTATTAAAAAGATGTTAGATGTTTTACCAGATTCGAGTACACTGGGGCGTCCGTTGGTTCATTACTGACCTCCAAAACATTATTTTTTATGATTATAAGAGGAATATGAAGAGAGATGTGTGATAGGAGGGTAAAATGTCGCGTTATAGCAGTAGAAATGAGAGAAGGGCAAAATGGTAATTTCAAGGGGCGATTTAAGTAATTTTGGGGCGATGTTTAGCAATTCAGTAAATTAACTGAATTGTTATTCATCGTCGGAAACCTACTTAAATCGTCCGTACGAATTACCATTTTGTCCTTCTGTTATTTTTACTTGTATAACTCTTCATTTCACTCTCTCTTCATACTCATACTTATCAAAAAGAATGTCTCAGAGGTTAAGAAAAGAGTCAGGGATCGTCCCGACTTACTCGAATCTAGAAAAATGTCTCGTTTAGTTTTTATAATAAAAATAATAAAAGTACCGAGTTCATTTTGGTTTTTATTGCGTGAACACTTGCTGATTTTTCTTGAAGTGTTGGCAGGGGAACACGATTTCAAATAGAACTCGACATCACCAGTGTCGAGTTCTATTTCAAAGAACTCGGCACTGGTGATGCCGAGTTCATTTTGGTTTTTATTGCAGGAACACTTTACATATTTCTCTCGAAGTGATCTGTCAGGAGAACATGATTTCAAACATCAAGAGAACTCCACACTGGTGATATCAGGTTCTATTGAAAAGTGCAAATTCATTTAATTATAGATCGTGCATGAGAAGGTTGGGGTGTTAGGAGAACATTGTCTTAAATAGAACTCGGCATCCTCGATGTCGAGTTCTATTGGCAGAACTCGGCATTTGTTACGTCGAGTTCCGTCGGGCTATAAAACCAGCCTGACGCCCCCTCTCCCTCACGCCGAGTTCTCGCAATTTTAAAGTTAAGGTTTTGATTTTTTTTCGTTTTCCACAGTTTTCTTGTTTTTTTATGTATTAGGATGATGTACATTGTTGTTTTAGGTATGATTGTAGTGTTTTTGTTGGTTTAGGAACTCGTTTTGGTGCAAACTCGATTTCGATTTTGAATTTTTAGGCCAAACTATTTATTTCTTGTTTCTTAGTTGATTACTGATTTCATTTTTGTTGATTGTAGGTCTACGATAGTAATCTTAAAAATAGTTGAATTTAAGTTTGATTATTGTAATTGAAATTAGATTTTTTGTTGTTATTTTGGTTTGAATGTATGTTAGTTTTAATGAATGTAAACTTAAAAATGATTTATTTGGGTTTGAATGTATGTTGATTTGAATGTTTGTGAGAATTTAAGTTTGATTATTGTAATCTTAAAAATAGAGTAATGGATGTATGTGAGATTTAATGGAAAAAATGTGTTGAAGTTAAATATGTGTGTGTTAAATATGTGTGTGTTAAATATGTCGTGATTTGCATATTGTTTGAATGTATGTGTTAAATGTATGTGTTAAAATAGAGAAATGTGTGTGTTAAATATGTCGTGATTTGCATATTGTTTGAATGTATGTCGTTTGAATTTGTGAAATATATCGTTATTTAGATGTTTGGAAGTTGAGAATGTTATTTGTAGTATCGTTAGTTCCTTTTACAGTGCAGGTTTATATTTTATGAATTTGAAAATATATGGGAGGTTCTGTCAATTTTTTTTAAAATCTAACATTAATCGTAACGTTGTTTATTGTAGTTGATTTTGCTACTAGACTCATTGCTTGACGTTTACAGCCGTTTAAATTGTCATTAAACAATGATCGGACATACACTCCATTAACCAATGATATGTCGGTTTATGGAATGATGTGTTTGTTTAAACGAATATCTATGGTTGGAGTGTATGTGGAAGCTTAACCTGAAAGGAATGTGTTCTAAAAGTTTTTACTTTTATATTTCAATTGTTATGAATTGGATGTGCAAACATTTTGTTCCTTGATTATGGTATTCGTCATTTGGAAGTGTTAAAGAAGAGGCGTTTGGTCCTTAATCGTAGAGCTCTAAAAGATAATGGTTTACATAAATCAAAAGTTGTTCACAATCATGGTAATTAACATGGAACATTAATTACCGAGATAAGATTGTCGTGTTGGTCATCGATTATTGTAGTTCTACAAATAATTGACGACACGAGTATATGAAAGAGGAAAATATTACTTTTATATATTGAACAGACCTAACAAGTAAAACATTATGGAATTGTGTTTCGTGTCATTAATGTTTTACTGTGTCTTGGATCCTAAGATATAAGACTTATATCTTTTCACTCAAGAAGTGCTTAATTTGATTATTGTCAAAAGCTATCAATGAGTGTAGTGATAAAGGCAATGGTTGGTTAAACATGACTTGTGCTGGAAAAGATAGTTAGTCAAACGATTATCATTGCCCCTCTTAATTGAGTGGTGATATTAATGGGCCCCTTGATAAAAGCAAAAGGAAAATGTTTAGTGGCCGCGGTGCGTCCGGGACGCCGTCTGACGTGGACAATCCAGTCAGCAAAAACCAAAGATTAATTAAATCACATATTATTTATTTATTTTGTGTCACATCACACACACACAGAACTATGTGACATTTGGTTTCCAACATACATATATTCTCAAAACCTTCCATTATCCCCCGAAACCTTTCATTCTCCATCATTTTCTCCCGATGGAAAACGAGATCGGTTAGAGGGATGCCGAGGAGATGGCGCGGGAGTGAGTATTAAGGAGGTTGGGACGCCGACGTCGTTGGTTAGGACGTCACGATGTAGTTGGTCGGCGAGGAAAATGAGGAAATGGTCGGCGTCGGAGTCTTTCTCGAGGCGAGGAGGAGGAATGTGGTTTTTTGTAGCTGATTTAAGTTTTTTGTATGATGTTTTTGGGGAAAAGTTTGTTTTCGTGGTTGGTTTGAAGTTTTGGGGTTTTGTTATATGATGGATTGATCTTGGGTTTTTCGGAAACGTGGTTTTTAGCCGATTTGAGTTTTTTTGTGTTGAGTTTTTGCAGATGACGAGGAATGTGGTTTTTTGTAACTGATTTGAGTTTTTTTGGGGAAAGTTTGGTTTTCGTGGCTGATTTGAAGTTTTTTATTTTGTTCTATGATTGATTGGTCTTGATTTTTTTTTGGAAGTGCGGTTCTTTGTAGCTGATTTGGGTTTTTTTGTGTTGAGTTTTTGAGGAAAAGTTTGTTTTTTTGTGGTTGATTTAAAGTTTTTGGTTTTGTTATGTGATGGATCGATCATGGTTTTTTGATGTTATTTTGAAAATTTTGTTTCTTTGTGGTGTTATTGTTTAAAATTGGTTTGTCTTTGATATTAATTTTTGGGGGTTTCTGATTTATTTTTACGGTCTTATATTTGATTTCGTGTTCTTGAAAAGGACAAACACATGTAATAAAAAAAACAAACATAAAAAAAACTTAAAACGGAAAAACAGGAACATAAAAAGGAAAAAAACAACTTACTTATTAAAAATGAACAAACATAACTTAAAAATAAACAAACATAGCTTAAAAAGGATGAAACATTACTTAAAAAGGAAAAATAAAAACTTAAAATGGATGAACCAGTACCTAAAAAGAAACAACATAACTTAAAAAGGACGAAACAAAAATTAAAAAGGAAAAACAAAAAAATAAAAAGGGAAAACAACAACTTAACAAGAAACAAACATAACTTAAAAATGACAACAGAAAATTAAAAAGGAAAAACAGAAAATTAAAAAGGAAAACATCAACTTAAAAAGGAACAACAGAAAATTAAAGAGGATGAAGCAATATTTAAAAAGGAAAAACATGAACTTAAAAAGAATGAAGTAGTACCTAAAAAGGAAAACTTTACACTTAAAAAGGTACACTCACTTAAAAAGGAACAGACTACACTTAAAAAGGTACAACTCACAGTTAAAAAAAAACATCAAACATAAAAACGAACAACCTCACTTAAAAAGTTACAGACTACACTTAAAAAGGTACAACTCACAGTTAACTCACAGTTAAAAAGGAGAACCTTAAACATAAAAAGGAACAAGAAATTCTTAAAAAGTAACAGACATCATTTAAAAAGGTACAACTCACACTTAAAAATGAGAACCACAAACTTATAAAGGAACAAAAAACACTAAAAAGGAAAAATTCACATTTACAAATGTACACTCACTTAAAAAGGAACAGATTACAATTAAAGAGGTACAACTTACAGTTAAAAAGGAGAACCTCAAACATAAAAAGAAACAAGCAATTCTTAAAGAGGAACATACATCATTTAAAAAGGTACAACTCAAAGTTAAAAAGGAGAACCGCAAACTTAAAAAGGAAAAAAACATTAAAAAGGAAAACTTCACACTTAAAAATGTACACTCACTTAAAAAGGAACAGACTACACTTAAAAAGGTACAACTCACAGTTAAAAAGGAGAACCTCAAACATAAAAAGGAACAAACAATTCTTAAAAAGGAACATACATAACTTAAAAAGGTACAAATCACAGTTATAAAGGAGAACCACAAACTTAAAAAGGATAGACGTAGATGTTTAAAAGGAACATGTTTTACCTTTTAAGTTGTTGTTCGAGGAAATCAAAAGTTACGTTGGGAAAATTAAAAGTTGCATGGGGAAACCAAACGTTACAGTGAGAAAGTAAAAGTTGCATGGGGAATCCAAACGTTGCAGTGAGAAAATAATGTTGTATTGGGAAACTAAAGGTTGCATGTGACATCAACATGTTATTAAATGAATTTCTCTGCTGACTGTATTGCTAACTCAACTGATCACGTCAGCCGCGTCCGGGACGCGCGCGACCGTGTATAAGGACTCAAAGCAAAATTATAACGTGCACAATGTAACTTGAGTTAAGTTACATAGTTATAATTAGCTTAGAGAGATCAAGAAATGAATATAATACAAAGATGACACATTTCTACTTTGTATATATTCTTAATATCATGATGCAAGGTATGAACACAAGTGGTGCACTTACACCACTAAATGGATCGTGTTTTGGTTCGGGTGGAACAAAGACATCTATGTTAATTGGGTAATTATAATGTGTAGCTAGATACCGCTTATAGTTTGAGATATTAAGTGTTTAATATATCTTCCAATTTGGCTTAGATCCTCATATAGGTCACACCACAAACTGGGAAACAAAATGCTTGATTTTAAGTTCATATGATGTGTCGGGTTTCATGTGAAAATAGGACACATTTGGTGAATGAATAAAATCAATATGTCATGATAATTGACATAATTAGAATCATAATAAATTCATACGAGGTGTATATATTATGTGGTGTAATAATTTAATATTACATAGGATAATATATTACATAAGATGTGAATTTGCTAAAAAACCTAAACAATCAAATTTTGTTGGAAATAAATCTGAAATTTGACAAAGGCAAAATCGGGGTCAAACACGGTGAACCGTTTAGGGTTCGGTCGACCGGGGTATCTTCGGATCGGTTAACCGAGAAAGAGTATTTTCGGTAGACCGAATGTGACACGGTCATCCGATGACTATGCTCCAGGAGAAATTTTGGTGAGTCAACGGTCGACCGAAGAGAAGACGTGGTTCGTCCGAATTTTTCCAGAGAATTTTTCTCATGCGGATTCGGTCGACTGTCTAGGTCACGTGTAAAAACCGAACGGTTCGGTTGACCGAGTAATACTCGGTCCACCGAACAGAACGATTATGCCTGAATTATTAAGAGATTAATTAGATCATAGATGGATTAATTTCAGATTTAATTAAAACGTTTTTAGGGTGCTTATGTGGAAATTTGAGATTAAATTTAGGAGAGAATAATCAATGGATCATGACTAAAGAATAATTATTGATAAGGATATTTTGGGAGCCTATAAAAGGACCTCTCCTCCTACTTGTTTATATGAATGCAAAAATTCTTTCTCTCATTAATCTCTCCTTTAATCACCACGAAAATCTCTTATTAATTTTGAGTTTAGGAGATAGAAATCTTAGGAGCGCAAAGAGGGGTTATTAGCTAGATTCTAAGCCTTATTAGAAATTAATTGACTAACTCATTTCTCTCTAATCTTGTTTAGAGTTATGTGAACACTCGGAGGCTAATCGGTGGACGATTCTACGGGCAACGTGACTCCGGATCTTCGAAATGTTTTAGAGAACCTTTAGGTATTATTCTCGCTTTGTGTTTTATTTTAATATATATGTAGGATTGCATGATATTAGAATAAACACAAAGTAATGTGCATAAAATTGTTGAAAGTATGAAATTGATCTTGTATGTTGTATTAAATTTTTAAAAATATATACATACATAGGGACACGAAATCCTACAAAACCTAAAATGTCCGACCATACGCTGACAACCAACACTCATTCGTTGGAGTATGGTACAATAAGGTCGACCGGTTGGGACTGTGGAATAGATTTGAATATAAGTCTAAATCCTACAACCGAAGTTCCGACATACCAGAAAAATCTATTTTTCCAATTGCAGAACTACCAGCAAACATGCAATGAATGACCAGAAAATGCATGTGACATTCCTTCCCGCAATGCAAATCCTTATCCTGGTCTGTCGCAATTTGAACGCATGCATTATAGTCATGATTTGATTGTGATGTAAGACTTCAATGAATGTCAAAAAAATTGTAAAATATTTTGGATGGTTTTTATGACTCCAATTTTTTCTAACTGTAATTAATATTACGTTGATTTTTAAGATATGATTTGCAACACTTCAATGTTTTCTAATATTTAACGTGTTACGTACAGATGAAGTTTGGCGGTTCCAGTACCGATTCGGTTAGAGGCCGCTACACTTCACAGGGTCCGGTAGACAGATCCTTGTTGGTTTTGTAGGTCAACCACAAGTCTGACTTGTTCAAAGATTTTGTAAGCATTTTACTACTTTCAAGTGAAATATTTGCACATATGTATTAATATTCTGACATTTCTCTTAATTTATGCAGAAAGATGTTGATAGCGTAAAATGTGTTGAGTATGGATTGAAGCTCAATGAATGACAGGTCACTGATGAGTGGATGTTGTTTCTGCTAGATATGGCAAGATCTGACACAATCACTCGGTTGTGCTGAGTCCAGTTTGATCATACATTGCTGGGGGCGATGGTCGAGCGTTGGAGACCGGAGACTCATTCATTTCACCTGTGACACGGTGAGATCACTTGCAGCTTGCGTGACATCTCTCTGATTATCGGCCGCGTAGATGGTTTGCCAGTGTGTGAGTCTCAGGAGTACGTTTTGTCAGATGTCTGCATGGATTTATTGGGTCAGGTCTCCGATGACTTGGGTCGTAAGGGTTCCGTAATTTTGAGTTGGTTGCAAGCTCAGTTTCAGCTGTTGTATTTTGCTAACGAGGAGACGGTTACACCACACACTAAAGTCTTTATTCTGTTCCAGCAGGGATGCAATATTTTGGCAGATAAAAGCGGCATGATGTTTCACTAGAAGTACTTGTCTTTGCTCAGAGATTTGGTCGTCGCATCACAATACAGTTGGGGTAGTGCGGCTCTAGCCTACTTATATCACATGTTAGACAAAGCTTCATTGATTCCGACTAAACATCTGTGTGATTTTCTTACGTTCCTGCAGTTGTGGTGTTGGAAACATTTACACATTGAGAGATCTTTGAAGAGAAGACCACTACTATACCCGGAGGATGACATGGCACCACTTGGTGCCCATTGGAGACGACCAAGATCATTCAAGGGTAGTGCGAAGACGATGACACTTGATTTTTATCGGAATGAGCTAGACGTGCAGGAATTCGATCAAGTGATTTGGGACCCTTATGCACATTTGAGTCTTAGTCAGTTATCACCACTATGTACGGAATGTTCAAAGATCTAGACGAGTCGTACTTGTCTAGACCGAGTGATGAGACAGTTCGGTCTACAACAACACATTCCAGAGCCGATGGAGAGACATGTAGTGAAATCAGCTCAGGGAAGAGCATACGTTAATTGGTTGACGGAAAATCATCGATTCATTCAGCATTGGTCGCACAGAAGAGATCATCTACAGTTTGAGCGACCACTCCTACGTGTCACTCCTGAAGAGAGCATACAGTTGTATATGGAATGGTACTGGAGCATCACCGTACGTTGGATTGTTCATCACACCTTGGCTCCGACTCATACCTTATACATACCTCGAGCGGGTAGAGAGCGAAGATGGTAAGATCTAAATATTTATTTAAACAATTACCACATTTGAAAATTGTGTTTAGTGTTTGATGAACTGTTTAATTATCTGTAGGTGCACAGAGTTTGTGAGTTCCACGAAAAACTCCATCAAATTCACGAGGCGATCAGAGATCACAAGACAGACTCTTCGATGGTTGGAAAATTGAAGGACAAATGAAGACTTGGCTCATGTGTTTTGGTGCTGAGGAACTCGCATTACATTTGAGTCAGGATCGCGTCGTTGAAGAAGAAGATCCACACACACAAGAAGACGGTGACATTCTGACTCAGGATACAGAACATACAAATATTGCAGCACGATGAGGAAGACACGACAAGGGTAGAGGACGTGCTCAGGCACGTCCTAAAAAGAAGAAGAGATTGAGAGGTTACTTGAGATAGATATTTAGTTGTATTAAAATTATTTGGTTGTTATTACACTAGTTTTGGTTTTATTTATGTTAAAATGTTAAACTCGTTATTGTGGGTGTTATTTTCATTTTATCGTAGTTGTTTGTGTTTTGTGGTTGAATTGGGTTGGTTGTGATTTTGGGGTTGATTTGGAACTGGGGGATTACGCTTAAGGGCCTTACAAGGGGAAACCTGACGTGACGTTCTCGTTCAAGGATTCCGATTTCATTGCGGTTGCGACAGGGAAGATGAACCCTCAAATGGCCTTCATCAGGTGAGTCTATGGATTGTTGGTTTTCAAGTGTTGATTTTGGAGGGGAATTCTTTCATTTTTAGTTCCTTATAGGATTGTGCTGTTTCAAATTGGGATTGTAATTTGGAAAGGTGTTATCTATGTGGTTCTACTTAACCTTAACTCCACCAATTTAATCTGTATAAGTTGGAAAATTTGGCTAAGAAAATCGGATAGTCTTGCTTCCCTCTTCCCTGGAAGACGTAGATGTGATTTCTTTTTCGCCAATTGTACAAATTTTGACACAAAGGGTTAATTTTGTTCTCTACACTTACACCAACTCAATTGTGGTCCCTTATTTCACCAATGAAGATTAGGTATTTTAAGAATCGAAGAGGACGCTACGTTTGGGTTTTTGTAAAGGATTGTTCTATCTTTATTTCCCTTTCATGTGTTATGTGTTGCTCTTGTCTCATGCTTCTCTATTGTTGTTTGCAGGGGTGCGATGAAGATCAAGGGTAGCATTACTGCGGCACAGAAGTTTACTCCTGATATTTTCCCCAAGCCATCAAAACTTTGAGCTGGAAATTTCATGTACTTCTGCGCTCTTTTAATTTATAGCAACTAGAAGTGATGGATTATGTTTCATGATCTATAAGTTTCTAGTTCTCTCACATATTTATGCTATTATGTGCTGTCACAATTCTAGATAAATAAATAAATTTTACGGTACATGATGAAGTTCCTCGTCAATTTATTTTGTGATGGATACCAGCTTCTTGTACACAACAACTAGTATTCTTCGTAGAATGTTATCTACCTTTTCAGCAATTTCACAAAGACATTTCCACAGTCCCATTTGGAATCCATTAAAAAGGACTGTATTCCAAATGACATTATCAACATTTTAAGAGCATTCATTAGAATTATGTCAGACAGTTTGGTTGATGGCTAATGGCACTACCACTTTTATTTCTGCAATTGGAATGTGGAGACTTGTTTCTTGCAAAGTGAAGGGATCAAGCCTCCTATTTGAAATCAATTTTTTGCTTAGCTAGATGGTTAAAACCATCTCCACCTTTTTTCATACAAAATTTAGATTAGATGCATTCTTCCAATAGATCTTGCTCTGGCCAATAAATTAACATCTCTTGTGTGGCTATGATTGTTGCTCCATGAAAAAGAATCATTTGTTTTCTAGTTTTGTGATATATTTCTTCAATTGATTAAGATTTTCTGTTCAAACCTAAGATGTCTATTGTGCCCAAAGGAACTTTTAGCTCAGTTGTTTCATCAGTCTTAGAATAATCTAATTCGTGGAGTAAGGTGTACCCACCTTAACTGTGACAATGGTGCAGCTCTTCATATAGCTGTTAATCCTATCTATCACAAACGCACCATGCATATAAAAATAGATGGCCATGTTTTTTTTGAAAGTTGTCGTGTTGTTATTAGAGAAAAGGTGCAGCGAAGGACACTTGGGTCTTAACAGTGATGCATCCATGCTTCAGTTTGAAGGAGAGTATTGGAGAGTATTTGGAGATTTGTTGTGCTTTTAGTTAGGTAATTTAGTTAGCAGTATAGAGTGTCTTTGTGTTTCATATTTTCACTTGACTTGTTTGTCAAGTTATTGCGCCCATTTTAGTATCACAAACGTGCTTGCATATGTGAATGTGCATTCGCCATGTTTGGTATAATATAGTTATTAGGTTTAATGGAATTAGTTTCACTGTTATTGTACACATTTCAAAGAGCTGCTGTTGTATTAACATATTTTTATGTTTGATATCGCACTAATTTTCCGATGATCTTACCTATAGTCGTCAACTCCACACCAAGTTGATCAGTTAACTCGCATCAACTTGGGTTTTATACATTTGTTGGTTATCTGCTTTGCACACTGTGTACAGTGTTCCACACCAAGTTGATAAATTAACTCACATCAACTTGGGTTTTATACATTTGTTGGTTATCTGCTTTGCACACTCCGTGTACAGTATTCTTTGCTGAAATAGCAAAGTTTCACCTATCTCATGTTTGTTGATGCGGATTGAATTGTTTGTACAGTAATGTAATCAAAATATTGGGTCTACGCAAGCCGCTAACCATGCCGTCAGTTGAGGTTGTTGCATGAAGTCGGATGACCATCCATGTCATCTCGTCGCCATCCATGTTGCTCATCATTAGATCCCAACTCCTCAAGGTCGATGTTGAGATGGACAGATGGTGATGCTATCCGAGCTGAGATTTGCCCTTCTGCAAGCTGCAAGTATTTTCAACCGAGTTGGTTAAATCTATAAATGTTCAATGGCATACATTTATACCTAATCCACCTTACTCTCAAAGGAGCTATGTAAATTTTAGTCGTTTTAAGTCAGACTCTTTATTCAACAGAAAAACACCGGAAATCATACCATGATGAGCAATGGCGGAACCCATGAATATTGTGTGTTAGGGTGGGCGAAAAGATAAAAGGAGAATGATTAATATATACATCTAGAAAAATTACTATTAGTTTCGACAAGTTTTCATATTTTGAAAATGATACATGTTTGTCTCATCAATAATTTTACTAAGTAAATCTTTTTTAATATAAGCCACAAATTTGTCATTCAACCATGATCTATTTGGATTGCGCAAACGGTTCTTAACCTTATTTATTGCCAAAAATGATTGTTTAACAGTTGCAACCATTTTATTTGCTAAAACACCAATTGCTTAAAAGTTACTAAAGTCACTTGAGCTATGCATATTAAAAATATATGTTTAAAGCTTATTAGAAAGTCTGATATGATTTATAATAAAGAATTCATTAGAATAATATTATGTTAAACGAACTAACATATGTGTGAAGCTCATTAGAAAGTCTGACATGATTTATAGTAAAACATTCATTAGAATAATATTCTGTTAACTGAACTGGTTTGGATTGATGTAAGTACGACGATGAGTAATTTTATATTTATTTCATTGAAATAGTTGTTTAATTCTTGAGGTTTGTAGTTATGGCAAAATAGAATACCTAAGCATGATGATGAGAAAGATTTGTGATTTCTTGACCATTTTGTAGTGGTCGGTTATTAGGTATAAATTGTTCATTTATAATATGAATCACAATTTCATACTTATCACAAAATAAGCGCATTTCATATTGTTTGTCATATTTTGGATATTTTGTTATACCTTTGGATAAATGATTTCAAACGTTTTGAGAGGACGACTATTCTCGTGATATTTTATTATATCTTTTAAAAAATATTCTATGGTACTACTACTCTCTTTTTTTAAAATCAAAATTTTAAGAGGCGACAGCCACATGCCCACTTGGTTCCGCCCCAGAAATTGAAGAGGGCACCGTTGCGTGAAATGCTAAACTTAAAATCGTTTACTTATCATGATATGCTGTTCTTTGTTATAATTTGACATGATTTTCATCACACCGACTAAATTGTAAATCCACGCGGACTGCTGAATTACCATTCAATTCAATCATCCAATAAACAAACATTAATTCAGTTTAAATCCTTGGTGGTTAGTTCGTTACCCTGCAATTCCTTTATTAAAGAAAAAAAAGAAAAAAAAACGTTATCCAATTGCGACTATTCCCACGCAATCCCCCCGTGACATAAAACCCCCTCTCCCCCACCACAGCAAAAGCAATGGCGACCCAACTCCACTCCCTCCTCCTCCACTACACCACCCAAACCCCCCTAATCGCCACCTTCGAATGGAAACCCCTCGAGACCACCGGCGCCTCGCCGGCGTTCCTCATCACCACCGTCTTCCTCTACCTCCTCTCCATCTTCGCCCTCCACCGTCGGATGGTCGCCTTCCCCCGCCCCTCCCGCGCCCTCCTCCGCCGCATCTCCGCCGTCCATAGCTTCTTCCTCATGACTCTTTCCTTCGTCATGGCAGTCGGATGCTCCCTCGCCGCCGCCGTCCAGATGGACTCCATCCGCTGGCTCTTCTGCTTCCCTAAGGGCGCGATCGAGCCTTCCGGGCCGGTTTTCTTCTGGGCGCAGGTGTTCTACTTGTCCAAGGTCTACGAGTTCGTTGACACTCTTCTCATCATCCTGGCTTCCGAAGAAGGTATTCATTCGTCTTCTTTTCTTTAGGGTTTTGGTGTGGTTTGAGCTCGATTAGTTGGAACTACTTCTGTTACTGCTACGTATCCAAGAACTTGTGCCGAAACCGTGCAATGCTAGTCCAGTTCGTTACATATGAAGATCATCTTTTAACAGAACGCCTCTAATGGATCTTCGGAATGGTTTAGTTTGATGTTAATGTGCTACAAGATCGTGCCTTGTTAATTACGAACGTTTCTGGGAGGATGGTTTGAGATTAAAACTTGTAAGGGTAATTAGATGTATAACGGATTTTAAGTTTGATGAAGGTTCAAGCATTGAAAATGACAAACATATCTGGTGTGGTCTTGAGAGTTTAAGTGAAGATCGAGATTTACAACCTCTCATGAAGCAAATAGGTTTGTTGAAAGGAGATAATTTATAGTGGTTTAACTGCAGTCTAAGGCCGTTATATATCTAACTACTCGAACTAGAAGTCTAGCGAGTGACATGCTTGTAGATTTGATGACCTGTATCGACATCATAATAGGCTAGGATAACAATTATGACTTGAGTCTGTTTCAATCTCACTAACCTCTCTAGATTTCTTGCTTTAGCATAAGAGACTAAAGAGTTATATCATTTTCTTTTGTTTCTTAAGCTTCCAATAAGTTGGATAATGGGCAACGGTTGACATTTAGGTTTAATAATATTATGAAGGTTAGATGAGTTTTATTTTACTCATTCATTATAGTTTTCCAAACCAGAGAGAGACTAAAATAAGCTTGTTCAACCTAAACACTAGGGATTTGAAATCATGATTTTCGGAACCAAAAACGTTCACAAGTTAATTAGTTTCTTCAATATATGAGCCTCGGAATCATTGGATTTGGTCAGTGCGAATGGTTCCAAGTTTGATGTTCAAACAGCCAGGCTTCGAAATATCTTGCATCCTTGACTTTGAGACTGCAAAGGCTCAAACACAAGGGTTTATGTAATATCCACGTACTCTGATCAATGCTTCCTAGACTTAACAGCCACACTGATGTAATGAATATTTTTGTTTCCAAATCCATCTCTGTGGTTTCTTACTTCCGTAGTTTCATATGTGAACACAAAATCGATAATTCATGCTCAAAATGGGTTTGGGATTTGATATTGTTCATTGAGATTGTTTTAGATTCAGATCGCATTAGCAATGGTTGTAAATTGTAATGATTCAATCTGTTGAATTGAATTGCATAGTAAGGTATTTACATTCAATAGCTACATTAGATTTGGTCTCGAATTAGGATCGTAGCAGTCTCTTGTATTGAGATTGAAAGGAAACTTCAAATAATATCAACAGGTAACCAACAACACTCTGTTAGGAATTTTTATTGAGATAGAGAGTCCTGAAATTATGGTCTGGACTCTTAATTATAAGGTTTTAATTAAATTTTCTACAGGAAATAATTCACGACTGTCGTTTCTACATATCTACCACCATGCCTTGGTGGTAGTGATGTGCTATATTTGGTTGGCCACTTCTCAGTCTCTACTTCCAGTGGCGTTGGTGACTAATGCATCGGTGCATGTGTTGATGTATGGTTATTACCTATCATGTAGCTTGGGATGGAGATGGCCACCGAAGTGGAAGAAGATTGTAACAGCATGCCAGATTATCCAGTTTCTATTCAGCTTCCTGGTGTCCTTGATTTTCCTGGGGTACCATTTCTTTGGTGGTGGCTGCTCTGGAATGAACGGATGGATCTTTAATGCTGTGTTCAATGCTACACTCTTGGTGCTTTTTATTGACTTCCATAACAAAAGTTATTCCAAGAAGTCTGGCAGTAGCAAGAAAGCAATGAGAGAAGAGTAACAGAGCTAACTTTCTAAGATACTGAGATTGTTGCAGCATTTTGCACGAACAACTGAAGTGCGTGACTATATCATTCCTTGACAGAAAGAAAATGAGGTGCCATCTTCCTTAGTCTTCATAGTTTAGAACTAGTAAAATTGTTCCCCAATGGAGCGTAACAAATGTGTGTTTTTCTATGTTTCTGTGGAATGATTCAAGAAGTCACTAACTGAATCAAGTTGGCTGAAATTACGAATTCGATTTTTACTTGTGTTTGTTCTTTGAACAGGAAAGTTTCTGCAGAGTTTACCAATAAAACTTCAAGCAAATTGAGTGCTTATGGATACACTAAACCTTTTGTGATTTTATTTTCTATTAAAAGATGGTATTTTAGTTTGCTTGAATATGTTTACAGTTTATGAAGCTATTGTTGCATTAAAATCATGCCAGCGGAATCTTATCCTCTAGTGCAACGAAAAGCCGCTTTTTCTCTTGTATCAGGGATTTTCTTCAGATTTAAGAATCTACCAAAGAATCTGATTTTTTTCAATGTTAGTTATGACACCACCATATTTTTCGTTTATATCATGTCAATACCCAATACTGTTTTAATAATTAAAGGAAATAATTTATATTGGTGGTGGACCGGTGTCCAACACATTGAAGCTGTGATAGTTAAGGGTTATTGATCTTTCCTTTACGTGATGATTGAATAGTTTTTTTTCTTCTGCCAGATAACATTCACTTCGCGTTCCACTTGGTTGGATATTCTTACGTGTAGTTAGTTGGTTGCAGAAATTGATCGGTGTTTTGAACTAATTAGGATTCCTTGTAGCTTATTCAGTTTAATGGGGATAAGATTCAGATTCGATATGTTTAGACTTTGGAGGGTGGGGATGGATCAAGGATTGTGTTCTGTCTAGCTGTTCTCAGTAAGGACAATGTGAGTCTTATTTGCTTTAGTACCAGTTGTTTCAGATGGTTTTAATCTCTGATGTGGTTCATTACCCTTTTAAGTTCTGTACAGGAGAAAATAATACCTTTGAAACTGCGCTCTCTCAACCTTCAGACTCTTGCTTTGGAATAGTTCATCCCTTATCTCGTGATCCTTAGGTGTTCTTTCTATTACCTTAAGTTCGCTTTAAGCTGGTCTCATGTTTTGCTTAATGCTCAGTACAGCTGTATCAGATATTTAGATAGACACCAATGGACAATGCATGCATGGCCTTTATGGCATGTTTGGGTAGACGTTTAAAAATTAAAACAGATTAAGAGAGCGGGAGAGTAGCTTGTTTAAGTAGAAACTTAAGAAAGAAATTGAGAAAAAGTCTTTTTTAGCTCTCTCTCTCAAAGAGGAGAGAGATGGAGAAACAACGTTAACTTTTTATTTTGTTCTAAAATAGCCTTCAACCAAATGTTTCAATGGCTTTATTAACTCTTGAGGTAATTTGGTGAATTGATTAAACATTTCTCTTCAGTTTTCAAGATTTTCTGAACATTAGTAATTTGATTTTTCTGACATCTATCCATCAACTTCCCCCCCTCTCCTCTTTGTTTTCCCTCTCCCGACGGGCCGTTACAAATTTCACTTTCAACAGAAGTAAGCGATTTTTTTCCATGATTGCACTGGTCTTTGTATGGGTAGTCGAACTGGCACTAAACATTGGTTGGGCTTGGGAGACTCTCAGACCCAGTCCCACTTGCGTTTTTTTGGTAATTATTTGTAAGCTCCGCTTGGCATGTGACAACTACTTATTCGACAACAAATGGACTTGTAACACCATTAGCAATGGTTGTTTCTCGGTCGTTTGCGGGCTGAATGCTGTCAAGTGGTATGATTTGTTTCTTATGATTAATAGAGATATAAATTTTTATTTTTCGGTTTGTTGTTTAGATTTTGAATTGGTTGGTTATGGAGTGGACGATAAATGAATGAATGAGTTGATTGATTTGTTTAATATGAATTCAATTTAATGTATTTATGTTTTCAATTTTTTATTTTTAATATTAAGAACATTTGTAATTTTATAATGTTTAATTTGTAAAATTTCTAAACGGTATTGGACAGAGAAACATTGATAGAGTGAGTCTTACTTACAGAAGATGTGTATATGAGCAAATATGTTCGGTTACCTGGTACATCTCCAACAATAGTAAACAGCATCGTCAATTAGGACACCCTACGAGGTGCGCCTAAGCAAAAAATTCAATCTCATTTATCTACAAGTTAGAAAGGCTATGTTATAAGAAGATTTTCATTTGCTAATCGTGGAGTAGGGAAGCTGGAATCCGAAGCTGAGTGCTTACATTTCACAGTTTTTTTTCCAAACAGTGCTAAACATATCACTTGAAACCAGCTAATACAAGCTCTAGAGTTGCGATATTCAGGAGCATTTGTTCTTCTGAGAATGTGGAATCAGATTTCAAAACTTAGAAGTCCTTGAAACCCCCATCTTGGTAAGATTTAATTTGTATGTGCTCTGCAGGTAACACTTCGCTGCCCTCATTCACAGGTTTCACATTGACACACATATTTATTTAACATTTAACATTTTGACCCCACAAAAAGAGAGACGATGTGGCAGGATCTACACCTCTACGTTCTTCCTAAAGTAAGAAATTACGAATACAACTGTTGCCCAAAGTAGAAGACACACATTATCTATTCATGTGTGGGTTTGCTTGGAGTCAAAGTTTTTTAGATCCCTTTCAAACCTGAGTTGAGGCCGAGCGTTACAACCGGCTCTAGTGTACTCTAACCGTCACTTTGTCTCACATAATTAATGATTTCTATGACGGTTCTCTAGTCTCTATACTCCATTGGTTCTTTTCTAGCATGAGGTGGCAATCTTGTCTTTCATCTTTAGAGTCTTAACTAAGTATCAAAGTTCAATTTTTAAGTAAAATTCCGATCGTTTTGGAGCTGTATAAGAGGTGAGTTCAGAGTCACCTAAGGAGTTTTATATATGTTTAAAGATGCATAACCAACTTGATTGATTACCTTCTTTATTCTTATGCGCTAAGTGTAAGATCGTAATTACCAATTATAATTGTAACCCTTTTTCAAATAACAAAGATTAGATGACATGATTCATGTAGCTCGTACAGAGTTAAAATTAATTCTAGCTAATTCCTATAAAACAGTTATTTTAGCTTATATAGAGTTAAAATTACACGCACTTATATGCAAATAATAATGAAAATGTGATTTGGGACATAACATAACAATAGCATTTTACATCAAAATTATCACGGTCATATATCTTAATATCTACTTGAGATTCATTTATTTTTAAAATTTCCTTTGATTTGAAAATTGTTTCTTCAAAAATCATCCAAGTTATCTAAAAGAAAGGTACGCTCTCTCAAGAGTTCAGATGTACACATGTTCCAGTGAAAAAACAGTCTTCTGCAGACAGGAAGAAACTGTTGAAGAAGCTTGCAATCCACTTGATCGATTAAGATATATGATTATTTTCCTCATAATGCATACAATCTCCCAATGAGTAGTATTTCTAAACAAATCATGAGATTGTGAAAAAGAACCTGAAAAAGAACCCAACGAAACTGAAACTTTTATTCACTTTTTTCCATGAAAAAGTAATTTTACACATGCACATCCCACCAATTTAAGCTTGATCCGCAAGGAAACATGTACCCCACAACCAAGCCAATACACCTACACTAATACTTATACCCCCCAAAAAAAAACACATAATTAAACCACGACATTCCTAAGTATAAATAAATATATAATGTATACAAATTAATTAAAGTTCCAACACCTCCACACTTCTTCTCAACAAATCCAAAAAAACGCAGAAGAAGCAAAACCCATACACGCAAACAACTAAACAACCACCTTAACTACAACAAATAAACAAACAAAAAAGACTAATCAGAGGAGTATAGTAATTAACAAAATTAATCAATAAGATCAGCAGAAGCTCCAGAGGCTAAAGTCGTCTCCACCATCCTGAAACCAATCCTCAACTTGAGGCGGGCACCCGAACATGGCACATGCAAGCATATGGTCAACGTACTTGGGCGAGTAGTCAAACTCCCCCAACCCCTCCCACGTGTCCACACAATCCGACAACCCCGTCGTCGTTGACGTCACCTCCTCGACCACCGGCGGCGAGGGAGACGAGAATGTGGACGTGGAGTTGGCGGCAGCGGCGGCGGCGATACGTTGGATGGACTTAGGCGACATGCAGGTGGTTGTTGTGTCTGCTGCATGGGAGGTTTGGGCTGGAGTGGTGGGGAAGTTGAAGGTGGCGGAGGAGCCCTTGAGGCAGAAGAGGGCGGCGTCGTAGGCTCGGGCGGCGGCTTCGGGGGTCGAATATGATCCGAGCCATATTCTGGTTTTTTGGTTCGGGGCTCGTATCTCTGATACCCATGAGCCCCAGCTCCGCATTCGGACTCCCTTGTATTGATTCTTGGTTGTTGGGGTTTTGGCTTTTGAGGTTTGGGACTTCACCATTGGTTGTTTCTGGTTTGGTTGATATGCTTGGGGTACGTATTTATAGGGGTTGGACTGGACTGGACTGGGGATGGCTTGCTTTGTACTTCAACTTAGAGAGAGGCGAAGCTTGGTCTGGTCTGGTTTGGTTTGGTTGGATACAGATAAAAGAGAGGGCGACATGTGGTCAGCACTCAGCATTATGCATGGTCCTAATATATATGCCACTTTGAAAACAATCAACTTCAGATAAATCTGGAATTTTAAATCGAGTTGATTTAAAAATATAATTTTTTTTTCCAAAACGGTTAAAAGAAAGTGGTAATAACTAATAATAGAACATTACTTTCTTACGTTGTCTTACAAATTCTACGATACTTCAATCACAAATTATATTTCTTGTCATTTATGTTCCGTAATATTGTTCAAGTAAATATTTACTGCGCGTCAATCCCTTGTTCTGCTTATAATTAGAGACCTGTAAATGAACTGGAATTACCCCCATTTTGAACCATATGCCATTCGAGATAGACTATAGTGAATTACATGTGTTGCCGGGTGAATTAGTTACGTGTACATATTTATTATTCGAAACACGATAAAAGATTTCGTATTTATGGAATTTGGACATATAATCATCATTGCACAACGTCCTCGATCTACAGATATTTCACATTATCATTTTTAAAGATGTTGATATTTTTTACAATAATAATGAAAGATGTTGATATTACATATCTCCTTCAGCCCTACCACACCATGTGTATCATTTAAATCCCCATCAACCCATCAGATTTAACCAAATTTACGGACAAAAGAAGTACATACAAGGTACCATAATTATTTTATTAATTTTTGTGGGCTTGATTGCATTAACATAGGATGCTATTAACAGGAGATGGAGGCAGCTTCCTGGACATGAAGATGGGACAAACACCACACCTCACCACAATGGGGAAGAAGTTGATATCAGAGCAAAGCAGCACTGCAGCAGAAACAGCTGGAACACCTCTGTCCTGCAAAATATATGAGATAAACAACTTAATGAAACCCTAAAACGCGTTTCACTCATCACTCCTCCCATCAACACACTCACTAATCACTATCTACTGGAGTATTTGCATCTTCGCTCTCATGTTTCATCATAACTGGATTCATAAACTCCAATCTCCAACTTGTACATCTTTATGTATAAACTCCAATCTTCAAGTTGTATGTCTTTATGGTTTGATCGGTCATTTCCTCAAACGATATCCATTAAACTCGTATTGATTAAATGTGTGGCAATTATAAATCAAATTGCTATATTAAGTAACATGAAAATTTGTCAAATACAATTAAAACAAAAATTGAGTGGACTCACAGTTGATTTTATTTTAAAAAGATGAATTTTCTTATACTAACCTTGTCTCGTTTTCTTTATTAATCCCCATTGTCAATGTTGTGTTAACATATCAGGTATAGCTCCTAACTAGTTTAAGATTAAAAGTTTTTTTTGGTTGTAGTAGTTGTTTAGTCCCCGACCCAACCAACTATAAATTTATTTCACACAAGTGTGTAGCTCAATTGGTGGTATATAAGTGAGATATGTTTTGAGATCACTAGTTCGAATCTCAAACGGGATATTGGTGTATGTTTAATTTCAATGTACTATACTAATTTCAAAAATATATATAATCAAAAGTATATGGCGACAGTATTGTTAATATAATAATATGAAATTCAAAAGAATATAAGTAAACACAACAAAAAAGAGGGTACATATGCAAAATGTCATGATTCAAGGGCTGACTTGGCAATAATGATATGTAAATGAAAGCTATCCTGTCTAGGATAATATTGAAAACTATTGCAATGGTACGTAGATGATTATCAAAATTTATATTTTTTTGATATCTTTAATCTATATACGTTGTAAATTAAGATTTACTGTTTAGATTTTCAATTTGAAATTTAGATCTTACCATTTAAAATTAATAGTGAATATTGTAATGACTTAAAATAATTAAAGTAAGTTCGTTAGAAAATTAATATATATATATTGTGCAGCTTTCGCTTTCCTACCCATCTGAAGCTGAGCTGCACTCTGTCCAGTACAAGACGCGTCGTGAGTCACTTATTGTGCAGTTTGGGTTCCCCACCAGCTAACATCCCACATCAAACATATTCCTTTCATCAGATCCTTTAGAATTGGTTTCCTAGATATGGTGTGGTCATGTCATTTTCATATGCGACTACGTGTACATTTGCCTGAAAAATTCTTGCTTTTGTGTATGTTTAGTATTAAAATCACGGATTCGTGATGCGAATATATTTATGTAATTATTATCATTTGCTACCTCGCCAATTGGGTTGCCATCAAAATAGTGTTTGTGGTCCTTATATATAGTACCGTGACACTGTGTACATTCGTTACGTATATGACATCATAAATTATCAGTTTGATATCACGTTTACGTTGATAAATTCTTAGTTATTTTCTTTTCTCTTTTCTTGTATTAGTCTAGTTCGTATTATCGTGTGCACACTCTCCCTTTTTATTGTAGTTCATTTGTGTGATGTAATTAGGATCAAAAGATACTTTAACTTTAGCTAAAACGGTATTTTTGAAACGTAAGTTTTCATTGAGTATTGACTAAATGTAAAAATTAACAACACAGAATAAACTTTTAGGGCACCCTTAATTTTTTTATTTTTTGTTTAGGGTTAAAAATGTTTATAAACTCATTTTAAATTCGTTTTAAATTGTTTTTTCAAAAAACAAATTATGAATATGTGTTTTTTATTTGTTTTGATTTTGTAGAATTTTTTGTGATTTTTTTTAATATTTTACTTAAGATTGATCTTCAAATAACGTAGATGAAAGATGATTCAAGGTGGGTGAGGTAGTCCGAGCGTGATCAATGAGTTTTTTTGTGTGGATTAGATGAGCTGGCATAACAGAAAGAAAGAACAAGACGGGTGAGTTACCCGGGCATGTTTAACTTATTTTTGGTCTTAGATAGATTCTAAGCAACATGACTATTATTTTTTCTACGTTTGCATTGCTTAAATCTACAGATCACAACGCGTTCACTAATAAAAAAACATGTTACTTTTCACGATCAAGCATAAATTATTAGAAATGTTTAAAGCATGCACAGACCCAGAGGAAATGTGTAGATTTATGTAACTGCTTTTTCATGTCTTTTTTTTAATTGTGGACATAGTCACATAAGTACTGGTGAAACTTGGTTAAGTAGATGACTGACTGTGCTCACCTACGGAGCAATGGCAACGAGGTCTAATGTTCATAATTCATATATCTTTAATTCTTTCTGATGAAAATCATGTTTATATCTTCCATTACAACTTAATAATTCTTATTGTCTGGTGACCCAAGGACAAGATCTCTCCAGAGTCCATATGTAGCAATGTCCGGGTACAGATTACAGTGCAGTACTCCTCTGCTTGCAGATCTATATTTTTCTCTCAAAATATAGGGACTTAAATTTATGTTGACAAAATTATTCATGTACTCAAAATAAAACGTCTTTATGTTTCCCATCTTTGTTTCTATATCCTTCCGTTCTTTAGAGACTTCCAGGTTGAATTTTCTGATTTGTTCTATTACTGCAGATGTACTCTTCTACGAGTCAAAACATGCTTGAACTAAATACTATTCTGCCACGTGTAAACCGTGACTATATGTAACATTTACTTTGATATATGAAGAACTAATTAAACTAAATATGGTCCTCCATCGAATAGGTAGATCAAGTTGTGATGGTTTCAGTGAAGTCTACCTCAAATCCTCACTGTCATGTATATACATACAAGATTCACAAGAAAAATAATTTCACACAATACTCTTCGTCTCTTCCACTTGAAATATTAAGGAATAAATTATTAATTACCAGAATGTGTTGCCTCGATTTAAGAATACAAATCATCATGCCATGTGATGTACTAGGTCAATGGTGAATGTATGGTTCAACTTCAACCTGTTCTATTTCCCATTTGTTTAATTACTACACACTTTTGGATGACGGAATCTAATCCAGTGGGCTCTTTCTTCTTCTTCTGTACGTTTGACAAGTGAGAACATCATCGCCGCCCACAAACTACAGACAGTAGTAGACATGCATGACGCAACAACGTCCGTACACTTATTGGGATATATAATTAATCGACGCCACCTTTTCTTCTAGAAGCTAGAAATCATAATTATACTCCAAGTTGATATATTAAGTCCTGGAAAAAAAAGGGTTCAAAACCAACGATGTTCTGAACGTGATCATAGTCAGCATTTAAAATTGAACTCAATCGGCAATCTTAAGTGATCGGAGCAGAAGATGACATGCAATTGGGTTCTGGAATTTTGGTAATGCTGTTAATGCATTGGGATTTTGATAAGACTTTTGCCGTAATGAAGGGAATTTTCACTTCCACTGTTTTTTCAACAATGAAGATAACTCTCCTTGATAGTTAGGAGTTACACCACAATATTCTCATTATATGTCTATAATGAGAATAAGATAAGATTAAGGGAGAGATACGGGATCTTCCACCTAATCCGGCCTTTGTTCTTTTATGAACGAAAAAAACACGACAACGTCTATTTCCTAGAATCTTCACCGCCCTTAATGTCCACTCCTCTGATCATCCCATGTGCTGGATAGCGACCACGTATGAAAAATATATTACATGGTTCATTATCATGTTACTTAAAATAAACCTGAGATGGATTTCAATGACTAGTGATTGTGGTTGGTAAGGAATTCATTAGTCTTGATTCACGGTTTGTGCCTTGTGGCACCAATAGCATAAAAGTCGTAGGAATCCAGTTGTCAAACATGTCATCAAGTAGATTCTATCCAAATAACGATTCTAGGATAATCATGTTTTTCTCCTACGTACGAATAACAACATAATCACTAAAGAACTTCCAGATGATCCTTTAAGCATCTTCAGCTTGAATTTTCTACATGAAAAAAATTAAAAACATTACGCCCAAGAAAATGTTGGTTTCCATAATTATACAATAGCCACGTTAAAAATTATTTTTGCTCCTGACCTTGTTTCTTATAACATCCCCAGATGTCCCAACAATGACAAAGATTTGTTGTCGGCACATCTAGAAATAGGAGTGAACAAACACTGGTCTGGTCCGATTAATCAGACCTAACCAGGTCGTCTGGTATGATCGAAGACCGAGCCAAACTTGATCGGGTCCGGTTCCCAGTTCTCCAATCGAAGAACTGAAAATCTGTTCTCGTTAAAATCCCATCTGGACTGGTTAGTCTGGTTTTAATTTTTTTAAATATATTAATTTTTAATATGTTTTATTTAATTTCTAATACTTATGTTTATCATTTTATTGCCTAATTAACTCCAAATGATTCTTATGTGATAAATTATTAATTCTGTAACAAAATTTTGAATTTTTAACAATAAAACACCATTAAATGATTTTTTAATCAAAAAACAAATTTATGTTTAAAAAAATTCCAGATCGAACCGGTTCGATCCAGTTTTGACTAAACGTAGGTAGTCCGGTTGTCGGTTTGATCCGGTTTTAAACAAGTGAACACTCAACGGGAAAGACATGAACAAACTAAACCTCAAAAAATAATTACATTACGGATTGGGCCTATCCCAATATTGTACAACTTACGGAGTTTGGCAATACATTTTGGGCTTTTATTGTGGGCCTCAAGCCTATATAGGATCACTTATTAAACGTTTTTTCCCCTTCTTTTCCCTCCTTTTCAGCTTTGCCCCTTGATTATTAGAAGAATATTGTTGTCTACTTTCAAAGTATAAAACTTCAATACAAAGGCTTACGTAATTGCAATAGGTAATTTTATTTTTCTGTGTACTTTAATTCTTCTAGCTCATCTTAGTTTCCAGCATTAATTTGACTTTTATGTTTCAGGGAGTCACACTCCACAGTTCTCCACACTGACAAACATGTAATCCATTAAAAAATTAGTTTTTTTTTATAAAGGTAATAATATTTTTAAAACAGTTGGTCGCGGAGAACGGAAAGACTGGAAAGACATGACCAAACTAAACCCAAGATCCAAGCTAAACAAAGAGGCCTATTTGTACATTAGAACAAATCCAAATCTTGGACTAATTAAACAACCTTCCTTGAGACAAAAAGATTCTTGCTTTTGTTATATCTCGAATTTATAAGCCCCACAGAGAGGCCGGAATGCCAATTAGAATAGTACTTATCCTTAAAAGGAAAAGTTTTCATTCCTCTTATCAGTAGTTCACCACTATCAGTATTTTAAATAAATAATGTCTGTTTTCATAGACGTCATCGACCACACTAGCTATTGTATCATATCCGTGACTATATATCATCATAAGCACTTCTTTTTTGATAAAATACTTTGATACTCATCAAGTATGCAAGTAAACTAAGCAATCAGATATACGGTACTCTTTCAAAAGTAGCTAACAATTATCAGATATTGTGGTGGAAGCAAAAATTCTCGTCATTAGATTCAGCACCAGACATTATTCTAAGTAAGGGTTAGTTTGCTGCTCGAAGAACTAATAACAGTCAATGTATTCCATCATGTAATGCTCAAAAATTTAAAATTGGTAAAATGCATAATTCCCATAAATTCATAGATTTTGAGTTAAAGTTTTCCAGGTATAGAAATGATAGAGAAAATTATGGGATATATATCTTACTCGTATCGTTAACAATCAACTTTGTTGAATCTTATATAAAATAGAATACTAGAAAACTTATACAGAACAACTCACAAATGAAAGCATTGTTTCTGAACTATGTCCGATAGTGCTTATTTTGACAAAAACCAGGCAAAAATATAAGAAAACAAAATTGAGCAAAAGTCAGGTTGAGCAAATTATTTTCGAAGCATTTGTATTTTTTCAACATAAATCTCAAGATGTAATCCCATGTTGTGATTTCATATGTAATCCCTATTAATTTAAGGTTAAGAATCTACCGAGGATATGTATAATTGAGGAAAAGATAAATACTTGAGTAAATTGTAGAAAAGTATGGGAACGAGATTGGTAGGAGAAGAAGAGATTTTATTTCTGTTTTTTGAAGTAGTTTACATGGTTTGAAACAGAGATTATTTATACAACATATTTTAGCCGTTTGGTTGTAATAAATGTTTGTTTGGAGAACCTCAAACGCCATGGGATGCCATGCAAAGCTTTGGGCAATCAACCGACATCCACAACGGTATGTATCTTTAACACGCCCCCTCAAGTTGGGTCTGGAAAGGATTGATAGATCCCATCTTGTGAAGAATGTTGACGAAGGTCTTGCGATCGAGAGCTTTGGTGAAGATGTCGGCAAGTTGCTCCTTACTTGGGACATAGGGAACCTCTATTTGCTTTGATTGTATTTTTTCTCTGATGAAATGACAATCGACTTCTATGTGCTTGGTTCTCTCATGGAAGACTGGATTTGTAGCAATGTGTCGCGCCGCATTATTGTCGCAGAACATTTTCATAGGACTTTGAGTTGTGATGTTCATATCTTTAAGCAGTTGTTTTATCCAAATTAATTCGCTGGTAGTGGATGCCATTCCACGGTATTCTGCTTCTGCACTGGATCGTGCGACGACGTTTTGCTTCTTACTTCGCCATGTTACCAAGTTCCCTCCTACAAATGTGCAGAATCCTGTAGTTGAACGTCGATCGTGACTTCCAGCCCAATCTGCATCGGAGTACCCAATTATTGAATTAGAGTTGTTGGGTTTCATCCATAAACCTTGCCCAGGTGTTCCTTTAAGATAACATAGGATTTTGTTTACTAAGTCTAGATGATGTGTATAGGGAGCATGCATGAACTGACTTATTAGACTAACCGCATATGTAATATCAGGTCGAGTGACAGTAAGGTAGATAAGTTTTCCAACTAGCCTTTGGAACTGCCCAATGTCAGATAGGGGAGTCCCATCTTTTGGTCCTATCTTCTTATTGGTTTCTATAGGTGTAGGTGAGGGTTTTGAACCTAATTTCCCAGTTTCTTTGAGAAGGTCTAGGATGTATTTCCGTTGAGAAAGAAATAACCCCTTTTTTGAGTATGCAATTTCTATTCCTAAGAAATATTTTAAGTAGCCCAGGTCTTTTATGTCAAATTGTGATTTTAAATATTCTTTAACTAATGCTATTTCGTGGTTATTACTCCCAGTTATGATAATATCATCAACGTAAATAAGTATGATGATGGTGGTGTTATTTTTATGTTTTGTAAACATGGATGCATCAGCAGAACTCTTACTAAAACCATAATTAATGAGAGAGAGACTGAGTTTGGCATACCAGGTACGAGGTGATTGTTTGAGGCCATAGATGGACTTATGAAGCTTGCATACCTGGTTGGAACAAGTGGTATAGCCAGGAGGTGGAGTCATGTAGACTTCTTCTTCTAGGTTCCCTTGTAAGAAGGCATTTTTCACATCCATTTGAAATAAACTCCATCCCTGATTTACAGCAATAGAGAGCAGAATACGAACAGTGTTCATTTTAGCGACAGGAGCAAATGTTTCTAAGTAGTCGAGGCCATATGTTTGTGTATAGCCTTTGGCTACAAGTCTAGCTTTATATCTTTCTATCTGTCCATTGCTATGATATTTGATTTTGTAGATCCATCTACATCCTACAGGTTTAATACCAGGTTGGTGTGGAACAAGGGTCCAGGTATGGTTATTTTCAAGGGCTTTTAGTTCTTCTTCCATGGCTTTGACCCAATTTTGATTACTTATAGCCTCATGATAGCTGGTTGGTTCTTTATTTATGTCTAGTGTTCCTAGGAAGGCTTGGTGTTTGTTAGAGATATGATGGTAAGATAGAAAGTTTTGGATAGGATATGTGATTTTGTGAGAGAGATGAGAGAGATAGTAGTCGTTAAGTCTTGAAGGGAGGCGAGTTGGGCGAGTAGATCTTCTTGGTCCTTCTCCTTCTCTTTGGTTTTCTTCATTCTCTTCTCCTCTTCCTTCAACATTTTCTCCTTCTCCTCCTCCTTCATTTCCTCCTCCTTCTTCATTTCCTTCTCCTTCTTCATTTCCTTCTCCGTTTTTATTTTCTTCTTCTTCTTCATTTTCTTCTTGGTGTGGAGGAAGCAGGTCGTCATAGGTGTTATTAGGTATTGGGTTAGCGGAAGTATTATCAGAGCTAGAGTTTTTGAAGAAGGGTTCGGTTTCGAAGAAGGATACATCGCGAGAAACATAAGTCTTTTTATTTTCTGGATCATAGCATTTGTACCCTTTTTTCCTAAATGAATATCCTAAGAAAATGCATTTGATAGAGTTATGATCAAATTTATTTTCCCTTTTCTTGTGAACAAAACATGTACAACCAAAAATTCTAAAATGGTCAATGCTAATGTCTTTGTTAAACAATATTTCAAGAGGTTTTTTATTCCCAATTGTGGGACTAGGAAGACGGTTGATAATATACGTGGCAGTGAGAATGGCATCTGACCAAAAAACCTTTGGGACATTGTTTTGAAAAAGAAGAGACCGAGTGACGTTCAAAAGGTGTCGGTTTTTTCGTTCGGAAATCCCATTTTGTTGTGGTGTATTAACACAAGAGGTTTGATGAAAAATACCTTTTTGACGTAAAAGATTTTGAAACAAATTGCTCATATATTCTGATCCATTATCAGATCTAAAAAAACGGATTTTTGCGTCGAACATATTTTCAATGTAACAGAGAAATTCGCAAAAAACTGAGTAAGTGTCAGATTTGTTTTTTAAAAGATACGTCCATGTGGCTCGAGAAAAATCATCAATAAAACTAATAATGTATCGAAACCCGTTGTAAGACTCGATGGGGGCAGGTCCCCAAATGTCAGAATGTACTAACTCAAAAGGTGTGAAGGTTTTGGTACTAGATTTTTGAAACGGTAATCGAGTTTGTTTAGCAAAACGACATACATCACAAAATACTTCATTTTTAAAAGCAGGAAAAAAATATTTTAATACGGTTGAAGATGGATGTCCCATCCTTTTATGCCAGAGATTGTGGTCACTGAGAGTTTTTGTATGATGAGCCTTTTCACCTGTTTCTAGGACATATAGGCCATTAGAAAAAATTCCTTTACCAATCATCCTCCCTGACGAACGATCCTGAAAAACAACGTCATTAGGAGTAAAAACTACATTACAATTGAGATTTCTTGTAATTTTTGCTACCGATACAAGATTAGCGTCAAGATTGGGAACATATAAGATTTCATCATAAGTGTTGTTTACTAGGTTTGTTTTGCCTATTCCTTTGATTTGTATTTTGTTTCCATTTGCAACTGTCACAAATTTGTTTAATAAACTTAGGTTTTGTTTAATATTACTAAGTAATGTTGGATCTCCAGTCATGTGATCAGTGGCTCCGGTATCAATTATCCAGGCCTTGTTATTAAAAAACTTGTTTTTTCCAGAAAGTTTAGAAATAACAGAAGTAATTGTGTTACCTGACAGATTACCTGAAGTGGGAGGGTTCTTGTGTAAAAGTTCATTCAGGTGGCCCACCAGATTTTTAAGTTGGAGCGGATTCATGGTAGGATCCGACCCGCCAGTGCAAGATCCGACCCCATTGGATCCGCTGTACCCGTTATCAAACCGGATCTGGTTTCCCGGGTTGGAAGATCCGATAGCGTGACTTGAATAAAAGGCGGAATTATCCGCATAACCGGTAGGGTTTGCAACCCTTTCGCTTGGTCTTCCGCCGCTCCGGAGAAAGCTGGTGTTGTCGCCGCCTCCGAGGAAGTTGGTGCAGTCGCTGCCTCCGAGAGAGCTGGTGCCACCGCTGCCTCCGAGAAGACTGGTGCTGCCGCCCGATCCTCCATCCACCATATTTGCTCTCATCTGTCTTTCATTTTTTTGTGGTCTGAGATGGGGAAACAAAAACCAGCATGCGTTTTTGCTATGTCCTGGTTTCTTGCAGTTTTCACAGTGTTCGTTGTTTTTGTTCCCGAACCTTTTTTTTGTTCCCTGAGCTTGGTTTCGACCGGCGATGAGGGCCTGGTTGTCGGAGTTCTGGTTTTTGGTGTGGTTGTTCAGTGTGTTTCTTCTTGTTTCCTCGCGCTGAACGAGGCTTGTGATGTTTGCGAGGCTGGGAAGATCCGGCGCCATGAGTATTTGAGATCGGATGTTCTCATAGCTTGAGTCTAGACCTACCAGAAATTGGTAGATCTGGTTTTGTTCTTGTCGGTTTTGTATGACTTGTGGGTCAACTGTGGGAGGCTCGTAGATTTTCAGTTCATCCCACCTTCTCCTGAGAGTACCAAGGTACTCTGTGATGGTCGCCCCACGTTGTTGTGTTTGCGCGATTTCTTGTTTTATCTTAAAGACATGCGCGAAGTTTTCTGATTTTCCATAATGGTCCCGAACAGAGTCCCATAGTTCCTTTGCGCTGTCTTTGAAGATGAATATCTCGGCGATATCTGATTGCATCGAGGCAATAAGCCACGACATAACCTGATGATCCGCTGTTTGCCATTCGTCATGGAGCTTTTCAGTCGCGTTTTCTTCTGGTTTTGCTGTCTTCCCGGTGATGTGGCCCAACCTTCCTCTGCCACTGAGGGAAAGGGTGACCGCGCGAGACCAGGACAGATAGTTGGTCCCGTTTAGCGTTGTCGAGACCAGGCGATGAGAGCTCATCCCATCAGAAAGGATTTTGTTGCCGTCTGACATGTTTTTTTGGGTTTTTTCTTCTTCTCTCCTGGGTTTGGATGTGGGTTTTGAGGACCTTCAACCCCCTTGTATGAGGTGAGGCCGGTGATGATTTGTAGAATCTGAGGCACACAGAATCAATGCTCTGATACCATGTAGAAAAGTATGGGAACGAGATTGGTAGGAGAAGAAGAGATTTTATTTCTGTTTTTTGAAGTAGTTTACATGGTTTGAAACAGAGATTATTTATACAACATATTTTAGCCGTTTGGTTGTAATAAATGTTTGTTTGGAGAACCTCAAACGCCATGGGATGCCATGCAAAGCTTTGGGCAATCAACCGACATCCACAACGGTATGTATCTTTAACATAAATGAATTGTGATCTCTCCTTCTATGTGTAAGCCAAGATGAGGACAGACTGAAACGTTGAATCTTCAAATTTTCTTATTGAAATGGCTAATGAGAAGAGCAAGAACCATCAAAGTAATTCTATTTGATTTTATAAATATATTTTCTCGGCACTTTTCTTTGCGTTTTCTGTTATCTTTCTTTGTTATCCGAGAAAACCACAAGTGTCGTGAATTATATTTATGTGTAAAATAAAGTTTAGTACTTCTTTATTAGAACGTTCATTGTACAAAAGGGCAATAAATTAATTATTCATTACGTTCATCAAAGTAATACCAATTCTATTTAGTGACATAACTGCTTTTAGGTGTATCTGCGGATAATGACCCATAGTATCAAAAACATTGACACATCACATTTTTCCCTTTGTTACAAGACATTTACGTGATCATTTTTTATTTTTTTCCACGTCCATCACCATTTCTGAAGTTTAAAATGTTGTGAGCTATGCAAATTGACAAAAAAACACTTCCTTTGGACTCCATGCCATTATATCGAGACCGGTTAGTGGTTACTAAAGAAAATAATTAAAGTCAACTGATCAACTCCTATGTGATAAAGCTTCAGT
Organism: Triglochin maritima; assembly: GCA_963682175.1. Classification (NCBI taxonomy): domain Eukaryota; kingdom Viridiplantae; phylum Streptophyta; class Magnoliopsida; order Alismatales; family Juncaginaceae; genus Triglochin; species Triglochin maritima. The sequence goes on along the minus strand of OY821771.1, from coordinate 48,913,948 downwards.
TTATTTTATCAAAAAACTCACCTCCTTACAAATACCTTAGAAAATCATGTAGTAAAACTCACATCACATGCAACTTCACAAGTTAATAACACATGCAAAGTACTTCCTTACTCCTATTACAAGATCAACTTTGGAATAAACCATTTTATCAAGACTTGGAATAAATCATAAAACTGACAATTCACTTGTATTTATTAGAGTTTGCAAAAGTTACGCTACTTGAGATCTCAAATAATGTGTTGGTTAAAATAAAGTTTTCCACACTGTCACAGACGCACAGGGCGAGCAACAATTTAATCCTAAATCATCAAAGGTTTTGCTTTGCCTCCTGAATTGAAGTATCGTTTTCATTGTTCCACACCAGTTCGGCACTTCCACTCCCTAAAACCCTTCATGTGCATTTTTACTTCAGATGACAAATATACCCTTGAATGGATATCTTAAAACCCCGTCCTCAATCTCCACCACTCTCTACCTTATTCTCAATCTTCTTTCAGGAGCAGGAAGAGGCTCGACTCAGCCCGTTTTCACCCATATGGTCTTGGCGAAACGTTAAGTCTAAGAGTAAATTTGAGAAAGAGGTCGTGCCTTGGACAAAAAAAGCCCAAGAGATTAAAGAAAGCTACATATTAGTCGACCAGTTAAGCGCAAATTTCTTGTTAGACGATAATATTTCACCAAATAATTTTAGTGTTGTTCATTCATATTATGAAGGTCATGTCAAACGTAAGTATTTATTAATATTACATTCATTTATATTTATATATATAAATACATATCTTAAACTTATATCATGTTGTTGTTTCATTGAATTCTTTCTTGATCGTTGCACTTTACAAAATATATGTAAGTAAGATGCGATTCCTCTTCTCTTTAGCTTTTCAGCGAACCAAATGGATTATGCAAACCTACCAACAACAACCGGCCTCCACTATGAATTATATCCTTGCACTTCTATATTATGTGTGATATATGTATTAATGATGGTATTGAGCCCACTCCCAGTAAAAATAGTTTGGTCGATCGAATATTTCAGGAACTTTCAGAGGTGAAAAACGGTCTACCGATGTTGGATACCGATCGATCGAAATTTTCAAGAATTTTCGGAATTGAAAAACGGTCGACTGATGTTGGACACCGTTCGACCAAATTTTTCAGGAACTTTTTTGAGGTCAAAGAACAGTCGACCGATGACGATGTCGGTCAACCAGAAAGTTGTTACGAGCTGAAGATATCCGTGGACACCGGTCGACCGAAATTAACAGGAATAGTTCCTGTTAACCGTTTTGGTCGATTGTTTAAGAAGTCTGATCGACCGTTGCCCACGTTTCCTGTACGGTTTTGGGTTGGGTATTTAAGGGATTTTCACCATTTTCTTGTACACAACACATCATTATTATTTCCTTTTGAGAGATTAAGGTTAGAAAGAGTTCTTGAGAGCTTTGGATGACACATTGCCTCAAAATCATTGTAATCTTGGTTGTTTCTCTTGTTCGACAAGTGGAAGAAGGAAATGGAACCTTGTAAATGTCGTGTGTCGTAGTTGTTTCGGGTGTGTGTTTGTTTATTGTTTGTTTTTATTATCTTGTGTGTGTTTGTTGCTTTTAAGTTTAGGAGAGACTAGAGAAACAAATTTTGTTTAATTCTACAAAATCAATATTCTTCTGATCTGCTGGTGCGTTTTAATTTAGGAAAATGTTTAGTGGACGCGCGCTGATGTGGCCAGTCCACTCAGCAGACGCTGCTTAGTTGGCGCGATGGGATATGAATAGTTTTTTGTTTTTTTATTCCTCTATTTTCGTACCTTCATCATTTCCACCATCCTTCCCTCCATCCCTCATTAATGCGACTCAAATCACTCTCTTCCTTCATCATTTTGGCGCTCGGCGCTCCTACACGGCACAGAAGAGTTGTTATCAATCTCAAGATGCCTCTTCCTTTTCCTTCCCTTCTCTTCTGTGGTCATTCCTCTGTACCAAATGGAAATCGTTCCCGTGCCTTCCCTAGTGGAGCAGCCATCAAACGTTCCCCATGAGGGGATGTTTTTCCCCTCTTTCGAAGAAGCCAAAACATTTTACGTGGCCTATGCCGATTATTGTGGTTTTGGCGTTAAGACAAGACAATCTCATTACGATCGTGGTGTTGTTATACGGGCCACGCTGACTTGCTCCAAGGAGGGCACCGCACCAACGGACCAAGGGCAAGGAAAATTGAAGCCTAGGTTATCCAGCAGAGTACAATGCACTGCTCGGATAAGGGTATCCGGAAACACAGCAAGGGGTTACAACGTTAACTTTGTGGATCTTAACCATAACCATCCCATGCTTGACCCGGAGCAAATGCGATTTCTCAGGCAAAAACAAACCGTCCCTGAGGCCGTCGTAGCACGGATATCGGTTAATGATGAAGCTGGGATATCGGCTGCTAAGACTATGCAATCTCTTGTGGTCGAGGCTGGAGGTTATGACAAATTGACTTTCAACGAAAGGGATTTAAGGTTTGTGTTCTTTCCGTCTAACATAATTGAAGTTGAACATTTTGCGCCTGGTCTTACTGGTTCCTGTTTGCAGGAATGTTGTAAACCAAGTCAGAAATTTGAAGATGGGACCTGGTGATGCACAAGCTCTTCAGGACTATTTCATTAGGATGCAGAAGATTGATTCCATGTTTTTTTATGTAATAGATATGGATGACGAAGGAAGACTACGCAACGTTTTTTGGGCTGACAGTCGTTCTAGATCTGCATATTCATACTTTGGAGACGCAATATGTTTCGACACAACCTACATTACCAACAAATACGACATGCCATTCGCCCCATTTGTAGGAGTCAATCACTATTTCGAATCAGTTTTGCTCGGTTGCGCTTTGTTGTCCTATGAGACTACTGAAAATTACATATGGTTGTTCCAAACCTGGTTGTCGTGCATGAACGGTAAGTTTTTTTCCTTCTTCCCTCTTCATATCTTCCTCTTTTTTGTTTGTCTATTCGTAATAAAAAGTCTGTCTGTTCGGAATAAGAAGAGTGTATGTTCGGAATAAGAAGTCTGTCTGTTCGTATTAAGAAGTCTCTCTGTTCGGATTAAGTGTTGTGTTTGTTCGGAATAAGAAGTCGGATTGTTCGGATTAAGTGTTGTGTCTGTTCGGAATAAGAAGTTTGACTGTTCGGATTAAGTGTTGTGTCTGTTCGGAATAAGTGGTCTGACTGTTCGGATTAAGTGTTGTGTCTGTTCGGAATAAGTTGTGAGTCTGTTCGGAATAAGTTGTGAGTCTGTTCGGAATAAGTGGTGGGTCTGTTCGGATTAAGTGTTGGGTCTGTTCTGATTAAGTGTTCGGTCTGTTCGGAATAAGTGGTGGTTCTGTTCGGATTAAGTGTTGTGTCTGTTCGGAATAAGAAGTCGGACTGTTCGGATTAAGTGTTGTGTCTGTTCGGAATAAGAAGTCTGACTGTTCGGATTAAGTGTTGTGTCTGTTCGGAATAAGTGGTCTGACTGTTCGGATTAAGTGTTGTGTCTGTTCGGAATAAGAAGTCTGACTGTTCGGAATAAGTAGTCTGTCTGTTCGGAATAAGAAGTCTGACTGTTCGGATTAAGTGTTGTGTCTGTTCGGAATAAGTGGCCTGACTGTTCGGATTAAGTGTTGTGTCTGTTCGGAATAAGAAGACTGTCTGTTTGGATTAAGAAGTCTGTCTGTTCGGAATAATGTCTCACTCCTTTCGAATTGGGTCCCTTATGCAGATATACCCCCCCCCCCCCCCCCCCCCCCAGCTATAATAACAGATCAATGTGGTGCCATTACTGCTGCTGTAAGGAATGTCTTCCCAGATTCAAGACACAGATTCTGTATATGGCACATAATGAACAAAGCTCCCGTGAAGTTGCCGACGCAGTATCGGGATCACATATTATTTGATCTGAAATTGATTGTATATGATTCCAAAACCCCAGCAGAATTTGATCGTAATTGGCAGGGTTTCCTTCTTGATTTTGATCTGCAGAACCACAGCTGGCTCAAATCCATTTATGCAATCCGAGAGTCGTGGATCCCTGCATTTATTGGTGATTTTTTTTTCGCGGGAATGACATCTACTCAGAGGAGCGAGAGTATGAACGCCTTCTTCGACAAGTATCTTACTTCGAAGACCACCCTTAAGCAGTTTGTTCAACAATACGAACTTGCGCTCCGCCACAAGTACGAGAAGGAAGCTCAATCAGAATTTGATTGTCTTCATAAAAAACCCCAGTTGGTTTCAATTTATCCATTCGAGAGTCAGTTGAGCGAGTTGTATACCGTAGGGGTCTTCAAAAAAGTGCAGTTACAAATTAGGAAGATGATATACTGCGATATAACGGAGGAGTTCAATACGAATGAAACATTCCAGTACAAGGTATCTGAACGTGTTTTGGCTGGTGAGCAGCTACTGTCGAAACGTTTCCTAGTACAAAACACATCCATGAATTTTACATGTGATTGCAGAATGTTTCAGCACGTTGGGCTTCTATGCTGCCACGTTTTTGTTGTGCTTGCACGCTTGAATCCTAATGCATTGCTTCCAGACTCTTACATCCTTAATCGATGGCGGAAGGATATTCGAAGGAGCTATCGAGATAAGACGTACCAAGACGATGGTGTAATGGCGAAGGATGTGCTACGTCGTCACGACGACATCATGGGTCGTGCCGTTTGGATCGCACAGGAAGCCTTCATCTCCCACAAAAGGTATATTGAGGCCGTGAAGTGTATTGAAATGCTTAAGGCACGTATGCACACTACACAAAACTTGGTTCGACCTGATGAACCTGAGTCTTCGGGTACATCGGTCCTTAATCCGGAAAAGGTCAGACGTATAGGAAGACCGCCGACTAGACGTCGAGTGTCTTTAGCTGAGAAGATAATTAAAAAGAGCCATAAAAAACACGCCCAACAAGAGAAGGGAAAGTGGAAGATGAAGGTTACTTCGCCGCTTCACGAAGTAGCACCAAAACCCGCGGATCCTGATTTCTCCGATTGGGACATGAGTTTGTATTACGAGGAATTTCCTCCTTAATTTACATTTTTTTGTTTTTTCCCGTTCTTGTAAAACCAAGAAACTTGTAATTGTTGATCTGTTTTGATCTGTAAATGGTTGTTATACAAGTTCAGTTCAGATTTACTTGTGTCTGATCGAAATAAGTTTTTCCTGTTCGTAATATGTTGTGGGTGTGTTGGGAATAAGTTGTGTGTGTTCGGATTAAGTGGTGTGTCTGTTCGGAATAAGTTGTGAGTCTGTTCGGAATAAGTGGTGGTTCTGTTCCGATTAAGTTGTGAGTCTGTTCGGATTAAGTGTTGGGTCTGTTCTGATTAAGTGTTCGGTCTGTTCGGAATAAGTGGTGGTTCTGTTCGGATTAAGTTGTGCGTCTGTTGGGATTAAGTGTTCGGTCTGTTCGGAATAAGTGGTGGTTCTGTTCCGATTAAGTTGTGAGTCTGTTCGGATTAAGTGTTGGGTCTGTTCTGATTAAGTGTTCGGTCTGTTCGGAATAAGTGGTGGTTCTGTTCGGATTAAATGTTGCGTTTGTTCGGATTAAGTTGTGAGTCTGTTCGGATTAAGTGTTGCGTCTGTTCGGATTAAGTGTTGGGTCTGTTTGGAATAAGTGGTGGGTCTGTTCGGAATAAGAAGACTGTGTTCGGAATAAGTTGTGAGTCTGTTTGGATTAAATGTTGCGTTTCTTCGGATTAAGTTGTGAGTCTGTTCGGATTAAGTGTTGCGTCTGTTCGGATTAAGTGTTGGGTCTGTTCGGAATAAGTGGTGGGTCTGTTCGGAATAAGAAGACTGTGTTCGGAATAAGTTGTGAGTCTGTTCGGATTAAATGTTGTGGTTGTTCGGATTAAGTTGTGAGTCTGTTCGGATTAAGTGTTGCGTCTGTTCGGATTAAGTGTTGGGTCTGTTCGGAATAAGAAGACTGTCTGTTCGGAATAAAGTTAGCTTAAGAATGACATTGGTAATGTTTGTATTTTTACATGTAAATAGTTTGTGAACTGAATATGTAAACATTTTGTACATGTAAACCAAAAAATAAACAAAACTTAAAATATCTTTGTCTGTTTAGACCTGCACACACGACCGACGATCCCTAAGTAACATGACCGCCAATTCACCCCTGATAGAGTGGATGGTATTGGGGTCCTTCTCCTTCGTAGGGTCAAGATTGAACATTAGGCACCTTATCCAGTATAAAACGAAGGCGCCGCAATCGTTGCTCCCCGGTGGTTGTTGTTGGCTCTCTTTCCTCAGGATTCTCAGGGGCCAGTCGACCTTGAGTAGATCCCTCCAGTATACAGCCGCATCCGCTGCTGCACATTCATGTAGGCCTACAGTCTGCTCCGGATCATCACCTTCGCCTAGCTCCCTAGAGAGACTGTTGAATGCCAAAATCTCTTTGGACGGGCCATAGACAACCACCAGTGTCCAATGACCTGAAGACCAGCATGGTTGTGCGATCACGGTCTGTGTTGGAGACGCACCTACGATTTTAGGGAGGATAAAATCATCAACTTCTCTGCCTTGCCCTCCAAGAATTCGCCCCGACTCGAATGTGGATATGCATATAACTTTTTCTGGGTGGCGTCTTTCTTCGAGCACCGATAGCATAGCGTCGATAGTTTCATCGCTAATATCCATCCTAGGCGTTATAAGCTCCTTCAGGTCGGAGCGTTTTAAACTGCACATATCGCCTCTCCAGATGACCTCCCTATTGTCCTTGTTGGGTTCGGTCATAGGTTCAGTAGCATTCTGACCTCATCAACTGACAACGTGCCCAATGCAGGCATGTCAACATCCGGCCTTTTTTTCTTCAGGCTCCTTTGAGCCGCTCTATCTTTTCTTTTTTGCTCTTCTTCCTTCTTATTCTTCTTGGCCAGATGTTCGCCTTCCTTCAACTGCTGCTCAACGGTGGCCGTCGAGCGTTTTCTTTTCGCGACCCAGTTTGCTATCTGGGCCTTGCTTTCTTCTTCCTTCTCCTTCTTCTTCTTCTCTTCCCTCTTCTTCTCTTCCTCCTTCTCCACTATTTTCCTCTTTTCTCCCATCTTCCTCTCCTCCTCCCTCTTCTCCTCTTCTTCCTTCTTCCTTTCCTCCTCCCTTTTTCTCTCACATTCCTCCTCCTCCATCTTCCTCTTTTCTCGTTCCTCCTCCTCCTTCCTCTTCTTCTCCTCTTCTTCCTTTGTCCTTTCCTCCTTTTTTCTCTCACATTCCTCCTCCTCCTTCCTCTTCTTCTTTTCTCGTTCCTCCTCCTCCTTCCTCTTCTTCTTTTCTCGTTCCTCCTCCTCCTTCCTCTTCTTCTTTTCTCGTTCCTCCTCCTCCTTCCTCTTCTTCTCTTCTTCTTCCTCCTCCCTCCTCTTTTCTTCTTCCTCCTCCTCCCACCTCTTTTCTTCTTCCTCCTCCTCCCTCCTCTTTTCTTCTTCCTCCTCCTTCCTCTTTTTTTCTTCTTCTTCTTCATCCTCCTTCCTCTTCCTATTCTCTTCTTCCTCCGCCTCCCTCTTCTTCCTATTCTCCTCCTCTTGCTCTCGCTCGTTCTCCCCACCAGGGACTCCAGTTGTCCCTGTCCCTCGAAGATATATAATATCTTTCCTGAGCCTCCCACACTCTTCCTGGGAAATCCTCAGTTCTTCCCTGAGGTCGTGTACCTGTTCTGTGGCCTTCTTAAGGGCAGCTTCGGCCCTCAGCCATTTTGTCTTCACCTCACTCAGCTCCAATTCTTGGAGCAGCGGGTCGCATGGAATGCTGCAGTCTGCCAGTTGGAGCCTTGGCAAACTGACGGTTGAAGTTGAGCTCTTTCGAACAGGACCAATAAGTTGCAGCTCCTTTTCACTCATTGATGGAGCCCCCATCAGGTCGAACGTGCCGTCGTAAATCCGATGTAAGGTAATTCCACGTTCCTCCCATTTCCTCAGGGTTAATCGTTTCCCAAACATCTCCGTCCATCTTTTCATCCGTGGGAAAACTCCAGTTCTGGGCTCCCCCAATTTAAATTTCTCACAAAGCCACACCTTCAAATGGAAAGGAAAAAAATGAGAACTACTATACCAACGTAGCTTCATATTCGAAAGACAACTGAATCCAAACATACATTAAACATAAACCGAACAGACACCCAACTTAATCCGAACAGACGGACTTCTTATTCCGAACAGACACACGTCTTATTCCGAACAGACCCACCACTTAATCCGAACAGACCCACCCCTTAATGCGAACAGACTCACAATGTATTTCGAACAGACTCACAATGTATTCCGAACTGACTCACAATGTATTCCGAACAGACCCAACACTTAATCCGAACAACCCCACCACATATTCCGAACAGCCCCACCACTTAATCCGAACAGACCCACAACGTATTCCGAACAGACCCACAACGTATTCCGAACAGACTCACAACGTATTCCGAACAGACCCACCACTTAATCCGAACAGACCCACCCCTTAATGCGAACAGACTCACAATGTATTTCGAACAGACGCACAATGTATTCCGAACTGACTCACAATGTATTCCGAACAGACCCAACACTTAATCCGAACAACCCCACCACATATTCCGAACAGCCCCACCACTTAATCCGAACAGACCCACAACGTATTCCGAACAGACTCACAACGTATTCCGAACAGACCCACCACTTAATCCGAACAGACGCACCACCTCACCCGAACAGACGCACCACTTAATCCGAACAGACGCACCACTTAATCCGAACAGACACCCAACTTAATCCGAACAGACGCACCACTTAATCCGAACAAACGCACCACTTAATCCGAACAGACACCCAACTTAATCCGAACAGACGCAACACTTATTCCGAACAGACTCACCACTTAATCCGAACAGACCCGCCACTTAATCCGAACAGACACCCAACTTAATCCGAACAGACGCACCACTTATTCCGAACAGACTCACCACTTAATCCGAACAGACCCACCACTTAACCCCAACAGACCCACCATTTAATCCGAACAGACCCACCACTTAATCCGAACAGACTCACAACGTATTCCGAACAGACACACAACGTATTCCGAACAGACTCACCACTTAATCCAAACAGACCCACCATTTAATCCGAACAGACCCACCACTTAATCCGAACAGACTCACAACGTATTCCGAACAGACACACATCGTCTTCCGAAAAGAACAAAAACAAAAAAAGAGGAAGAGAGGAAGTGTGAAGCAGGAACAAAAACTTACGTGTAGTATGGCAACACAACCTTCGACGTTCCCCTGCCTCATTATGAAATTCCCTGCCTTTTTCCTCTCCTGCAGTTCTAAACTTGCTTTCTCGAGGCCTCCAACCAGGGTTTTGTGAACTGCACTTGCCCATGCGTAGCTGCTTAGGCGTTTGATGTTCCTCAGAGGGTGCATGAATCATTCCTTCGGTCGCAGCGTTCCATCATAGAACAAAAAATTGTTGAAGATGAAAGAAATCAGGAGACGAACGTACTCCTCCGTCTCGCCCATGGTACTGTTTGCCATGAGATGAACTAAAAGTTGGGTGTTGTCAAGGTTCACCCCGTCTCGCTTCTGGACGCGCAATGGTTCCATCACCACGGCCTTCCCATGCGTACGTAACCCCAAAATTAGGGCGATGTCTTCCGGTGTAAGGGGAACTACCCCTGATCCTATTCTCAGCCCCACCTCCTCCGTATCGTAGTGCTCGACGAACCAACCGACTATTTCGTTGTCCGTCGTAATGTTAGGAAGGTTTAGGAAGTGACCGAATGGGGTGCTACGGAAAGCTTCCTTCTCCACCTTATTCATCCGGTCAAACTGCTTTCGGATGGCCTTCCAGGAGCATCGTGATTCCCGGAAGTAGTACGTGGTTCCCTAAAACCAATAATTTAATAAACGGAAGTTCATCAAAAAAAATAACGACCCAGGGAAAGAAAAAATTAGAGACCCACCGGTTCTGGGACGTGTTCGATATCGACGGCCGGAGTTGAAGAATCCATTATCGTTTACAAGGTGCGCTTCACAGGGAAAGAAAGTCGGGAAAGCTTCACAGGTGCGCTTCCTACGTTCACAGGTAAGAAAGAAAGAAAGCGAGAGTCTCCCTTTTGTTCTGGATATGTTATCTTCCTCGGTATCCGAACCGTCGTTCGTAGGGTGTCTGCCGCTGTCTAATCTGGAAACGAACCGTCCTTCTTCGAAAACCGTCAAAAAAATTTTAAAACAATTTAAGGCGTGTTCGAAAGGAAAGCGTGACATGGCAATCCGACTAGACGCTGACTCCTCCACTTTTTGAAGCCACGTAGGGCGCGTCCATGACGCCCACGTCCGTGTATAAGGACTCTTTAATTTATCATTCATAGTAGTCAGATTGTCTCCCAACATACGCTAAAGCACGTACGATGCATGCATGGGTTGTGGGGTTTGACCGGAAGATGATTAGACTTCCTCCTTTCTCTCGAATAAGCTCATCAAACAAGAAACCACGGGAATGCATTAAAGCACACATCATAATTAGAAAGAAGGGGAGAGAGAAGTTTTGTAGAGAGAGAAACCCACACAACACTACGCATCCTAAGATAAGCGCACCACAGTCCACAGAGCTCGACAGATTTCGCTGTTCTCCCACGCTCCATTATTCTAATCAAGAATAATCCCCTATGTATGATCCTAGTTGCAATCTTGGGATCACTCTTCTTGTCTGAGCAGATCGGCTTAGGAAAGTAAGTACAAAATATTTTTACAAATTAACTTGATACATTAATTACTGATCATACCCTCCATACTCATACCGCTAGCTACACTACAACCATAAATGATATTGTTATACATGCACACTCTCTTTTTTGGCCACATTAGTTTGCATAATAATACTCTTTTAACTTGTGTACAAATAGTATCCAAATTACTTTAAAATTTGTGAACAACCTGTCTGTTTGACAATGTTTCCAACGCTAAATATAAATAATTATCACCCCATATCATACGTACATCTTAGACACTCTTAGACTTGTTTCGAATCAAATGATTAATTAGACAGTAATCAACTCACCCTTCTACTCAACAATGATACTCTGCAGGCTTCTTGGGGCCATAGTTATTGTAGCTGGACTATACTTACTCGTATGGGGCAAGATCAAAGACTACATCAACACAGAGAAACAAGCCAATGCCAAGTCCCTCGAGCTGCCGGTGTCCAACCCCGACACAGACAAGACCACCACCACTCTTGGTGAGGTTCCCCCACCTACCAAACCCACCTCTTAGCTAATTAATCTCCTATGTTTTAATTATTAGCTAATTCTCCGGGGACTGGTGCATCATATATGTTGAATGTGATCAACTCTTGTGAAGATGTGTTATCTTTTGTTGCATGCGGGTACGTACTCATCCACCATTAGTTTAATACTTTAATACAATAAATCCGAGAACTTGGCTAGCAAGCGAGCGTCAACTTTGCACGGTTGCATGCTTGCATGGCTTCTGAACTTGCACGTATATATAATCGTTCGGTCGCATCTCTTTTTCCCTTGTACTTATCTGTTCTTTTAATTACTTGTTTCTGTGGAGGGTTTGCTAGCTATGTCCACTGTACTCTATGCTTTATAAAGGATAATCCACTGCATGATTTTGGTAAATCAAATAATATTGCTTTTGGTAAAGAATGTTTGGCTCTTATCTGGTCTAGTACATCTCTACTCATCTACTCTTTCAGCAAAAAGAGGTGTAATAAAACGGGACAAGAAAAAAATGTTATGATATAAACTTACAGTCACAGATTTGGATATCGTGTCCTAAATTCCCGATGTTTTTCTTCTCACATGTACCTATAGAAGTAGCTTGGCAACCTCCATACACACGTGTCCCGTGATTGCAACAATAAATCGACGTGATCTAGTGCTCAGCGAACAAACAACACGAAGACAACAATCTTCCCCTTGTCTACGTGTTGTGTGCACATCAACGGTATAGTTTGCTCTCGATTACGTATCCAAGACTCCCCACAAAGTACCTACATTATCACACAATTAAGAGACAATATTTGAAGCCACTTCTTTCTTTACAAATAAAATACTCGGACTTACAGACTCCCCGGATTGTAGCACAAGCCGACGAGAAGTGCCCTTGGACGTCATCTCTATGTTGGCCTAAGTGTATAACACAACACGTAGCCTACAATTTTAGCCCTACACTAGACTACGACGTTCGTCTATCACACGATGATAGCTCCGTCTCAAATAGTTCCCAACCCTAAGAATCCCCAAGCATAAGTCGAGTTCTCTCCACATGAGAGCAACTCTTTGACGTCCTTTGGAAATGATTATCACAACCCGAAAGGTCAATCTTTCAAGATCGCACTCATGCCTCTCTCGTGGAAGACACTAACGCTGAGCATGAACAGGAACCAACCGGTCCGGATATTTTTGAAAATCTGGTTCTGGTCTGGTCGGGTTTTTGTATTTTTAAGGTAAAAATTTGGTCCTGAACCGGACTGAATCCAACCGGTCCGATCCGGTCTCCTGTCCAGACTCCGGAAAAAAATCTGGTCATGTCCAGACTGGATGCACAACCCTAGAAGACACTACACTGAAGAATCCCTCTCGGACCCCATAGAAAATTCGCTTTAGGATTCTCCTCGAACCACTCATGGGCCACCCTCTTAGGCTAACATGGAGTATACGCCGAATCACCTTCTTATATTGTCCTAACAGTTGATTTACCCTCTGCTGTTTGTCATTCTTGAAAATCATCTTATACTGAAGATATTTTTTCTAGTTCTTTTACGTTTAGGTCTAAGTGTATTGACAATAAGGGGAGTTGGTTTATCATTATCTTCATAATCATATGTTAAAGTAATAAAAATTATTAAATATGCAAATGAAAAGTATTTTTTTTCATAAATAAGAAAGTCTTGATGATTGATGAATTAAAATTAACTACTATAAAATATAAGAAAAACATGGGAAATGAAAAGCAGATGAGTTGCGAAATCGACCGTCAGCAGTGTGCTTATAGTTTTAGGTTTTACGTTTTAGCTCAAACTCGATATGTTTCCACCAAAATTAGAGCAATTAGAGGAAGAGTATAGAAGATTTTGAGAGATTTAGAATAAAATTAGGAATTTAGTTGAACAAAATGAGAGAGGTTACGGGATTTACATAGGAAGGAGTGAGGTATTTTGGTTATAAAAAAACACCAACGGTTGTATAACTGTTGGACTACAGACTACAGTGTCACGTTGGAAACGGGCCGGGCCAGCACGACACATTACCAAGGTCCAGTCCTGATAATGCTGAAATTTTGAATTCCGTACTCGAAATATTTACTGGGAAAGCTAAGGATTTCGTTGAATGATTGGATTCATATGAATTCAATCCAGCATGTCTTTGTTTGAAAAAATACAATTAGTGAAGGGAGGCAAACATGGACCATCTCAACTGTCCCCTCTGAGATCTTGTCTTGTATATTGAGAAGATGTCTTCCATGGCAGGTCATACATGCCATTCAAATGATAACATGCAAACCGTAAAGTTAAACCGAAACAGTGTTTATCGAACTTTGCCGAGTTTGAAATATTGATTTACCCAAGCCTTTTCGTTTGCACACTTTGAGTCTTAACACAAACCTATCTAGAGAATGAAAAACTTAGTTAATAGTTTTTTTCTTGGAAATCTAGAAGCAAGTTAAATTTACATTTTAAATTTCTTTGGTTGATTGAAATACATTTAAACAGCATTGGTTTTTTCAGGGCAAAAGGACAAATAATTCTGTGGCAAATTGATTCACGAACATCACCTGACCAGTTGTAAATAAGATCATTTCACTTGTGTGTTCTTTAAATTTGATTTTCTGTTCCAAACAAAATTCAATTCATAAAATTCAGATAAATACTTCTATTAAGAAGAAGTCTCGTACTGGATAACTTGGATAATTTTAGTTCCAGACTTCCAGCTATTACAGGTATAGTAATTCACAAACTTATAGCAATCATTTGCAATATTCAGTAATGGAGAGGTGCAAAATCACATAAATTCACAAACACAGAAAAATCAATGTAAGAGAAATTGGGATAAGTTAACTCTTTTATGTTTCAAAAATCAGTCAGCGACCAACATGAACAACTAAAAATGGAGATCAGAAGACAATAATCCAAAGAATGAGAAAATCATCAAATCTAATTAGCAGCCACTCAATTGAAGAAAGACCATCTATTCAATGCGAATGGCCTTGTTTTGGTATGCAAACTTGCAAATTTCCTCGAAAAAATCATCAGCAATTCCTTGACAATTTCTCATTTGGGAGACCCTTATAACCATCTTTTTCAAGTTTTTGCTGTACTTAGCCAGCAACTCGATAGTGTTCAGCTTCTGCTCAGCATTTAGTGGGGATCTCACTGTTATAACAGTTTCTTCCAAACAAGGAATAGAAAATTTTGAGCCAATCTGCAAAAGTGAAACGAAAGATTGTTACCAAAGACATAAATCAGGTATTTAGTGAATTATAAGTATTAGTTTCTACCTTTCTCAGGCCGTCCTTTAGGCAAAATGCGGCGAACAAAGCACCATGAATTTCAAAACGTTGCAGCTTCTGATGGTTATTGAAGAATTCAATGAGATCAACTTGCGGGAACGGCAGAAGCCTATCGTAGTCCCCACAAAACTCAACCTTCATGAATAAATGTCTCACTTCAGTTGCAGATTGGAGAACTGAACTTAATGCATTCCAAGTCCACTGAACCCCTCTTAGTGATAATTCTTCAAGATCCTTCAATTTTCCCATCTCCACATGGTACACTTTACCTAGAAGAACAATGCACCTAAGTAATTAGAGAAATCATGGAAAAGAAATTTTTGGGTAACACTAGGAAAACTGATCCTCATCTCGTGAAAGAAAAAAGGCTTAGAAAAATGAGATTCCCTGAGTTAACAAGTTATCATCCCTAAATTGCATTCAAATTATAATGGTATGGTTTCATTGATCGTAGAAGTTCTGTAGTTTAGAAGTTACCTGCTACTTTGCATATGGAAAGGCTTCTTAGGCAGTGTTTCTTGATGACACGAATCGAGCTGAAACCCTGAACTTCAAGAACCCGAATCTTTGGACAGCAAAGTGTAAGGGAACAATATTCACCATCCACAAAATCCAGCTTGCAGATCTGCAAGTGCTCCAACCCCACATGAACCGTGCTAGCCCCCTCGCAACCGAGCAATGCCAGTTCGGTCAAATTGGGGCAGGCCTGGAGCATCTCAATTAGTGAATTGTCCTTCACTCCCATTCCAACAATCTCCAAAACACTGAGTTTATCAAAAACTTTCCATTTAGGAGCATTAGTCAAACAAACACCCCAGAGCCTGAGGGATTCCAGACCCTCCACACAACCAATTGGATCGAGCTTGCTACTCGAGACAACCCCATTAGACTTCCTATCAAGAATGCTGTCCATCCGAAGCTCCAGTCGTTTCAGCGAACGGCTTTTGTGTGAGAGCCAAGACCCGAGGCTCGAAGAGGAAAAAGGGCAATAGATGATTAGCTCCTCCAAATATAGAGCTGCCAACACCATTCTCCCAATCGAAGCATCGGCTTCTGGGGAAGCAATCCCGTTGAACGAGTTGCGAGGGAAGTATAGGGATCGCAAGTAGGGGACGGATTCTTTCCACCTTTTCGACACACACATGGACACCGCGATGTCACGGGCATTGCTCATTTGGGAAAGGATTTGCTCCACTATGGCATCGGGCATGGAATCCATTCTTTCGCTGCAAAATTGAAGCAATCCCAAAGATATGAAATGCGGAAACAGTACTAAAGATGCGAGCTTTAAGACTTCGAGACGATGTAACGGTTTCAAAACTTGCTTTCCAGATTTCTCAAGCTCAAAAGTAGTTAATTATTGTCTGTTTTTTATATTACAACAAATAAAGAACAAATCTTTGGTTCGTTTGCAAGATAAAGAAGCAAATCGTTAAAGTAACAAGAAGAAAAGGCAAAACAACAAGAACCCATTTCGTCTAACAACCAGAACAAAAAGATTCCACCAAAAAAAGGAAAAATAACAAAAAACCATTTCATTTAACAACCAAACCCAACCCAAAAAAAGAAGGAAAAATCGAAGAAAAACAAGAACCCATTCCACCTAACAACCAGATAACGAAACCCAAACCGCAATCGACTCACATTGGGAAGGAAGAAGAAGTTCCGCTAAGGAGAAGGAGTTCTCTCAATCTCAATGCCGGACGAGTTGGGTTGAGGCGGAATGTGGAGAGAGCATGTGATGGAGGTTGGGATAATGCAATATTAAAGAAGTGAGGGAGGGCGAGATTCTATTTTCTTTCTATAATGAGGGGTTTGGTGGAAGGTCGAGTGGGGGAATTCAAATTTTAAAAAGGTGGACTCGAGACGGATCCGTATAATCCTAAAAAAAAACCCTCAAATCTAAACCTTTTGGGCCGCCATCTTTTCAACATTTCGAATTTTTACCGTTGGATTTGTAGAAGGGGGGAGAAGTGGGGTTGCATTACCTCTAACTACTTGGCGGATTATCCGAATAAATGCATCCATTCATGAGTGTGTGTGTGGGTGACATTAGCACGTTAAGGAAAGGAGATCATCATGTCTTTCTTTTGGAAAGTTGTTTTGGGAGAGCCATCTTGGAATGGGGTTTTTTTTGGAAGGAGATCATCAGGGATCATGCTTACTTGCTTCAAAAAAAAATTCTATTGTTTTTTTAAGATAATAATTTAGATTGCATAGGTAATAATAATTGTGACCCTGGCAAAGAAAACAATACAAGTAATAGTCAACAATTTGATCGATGACCAGGGGCATGTAATCAATTTGACATTTGACGGTCGATGAAGATCTAACGTGATCATGAAATATAGTAAGGATTTGTTCGTTTGTTCACCGAGTTAGTGCTACAGAGGAAATACGTGGTTGAAGTTTATAAAATCATCGATCGCCGTTATTTGAAAACCTTCAAGCGGGATGGCAACAAATCTCCTACAATTCGTTAAAGGATTCTTTTTTATTATTCATACAACAATAATGATTTATGGATTCTTTTTAACACTGTACTAATGACACTCCTGAGGTGGAGAGACATGACTCTTTCAAGCTACATGGAGTCTTTTATCAATTTATTTAATTTGTTTACAAATTTAATGGTGTTCGTTAATTCTTCAACTACACGTCATCATTGATATTTTAAGATGCAGAAATGTGTGTCCCACACGAGACTTGTGTCCCTCGTGGGACTTGTGTGTGTGTCACTCGAGGACTCAGATTTGTGTGTGCCGCACGAGACTGATGTGTGTCTCGCGTGGAATTGACGTGTCCAACGCGAGATTGGTGTGTGTCCATCACAAGACTGGTGTGTCCCACCTGGGATTGATGTGTTTCCGACACGGGACATATATGTGTTCTACGCGGGACTGGTGTGTTCCTTGCGAGACTCGTGTGTCTCACATGTGACAGATGTGTGTCTCTTTTTTGTATTTAAAGTGTCTTACTTTATAAGAAAATTAATTGTTTCTTACATTATCGTAAATTGTGTTTTTAAACAATAAAATAAAAAACTCAAATGATGACATTGATGGAGACATGGAGCACATCCCGGACGCAGAATGTCCGTGTATCAGGACTTTTCATACAATGTCGTTAAGGTTGGTCAAAATTTGGACCCATGTGTAGGTATTTTCTTGAATCTTGCATTTTATATAACTAATAGGACCGTGTGGTTAATTTTAATAAAAATGGGTTACGTAACTATATCCTACTAACTACAAGTTGTTTATGAGGTAGGGATCGAACTTAAATCCCCACCCACACCTAACTAAGCATTGTTGGCTTTATATTGAAAGTGTCGAAATACAAATCAAGGACTCTAGGAAAGTTATTAGTACATGCGTTATCATAGAGATTAGATAAGGATATAGCAAGAAATTTACTTTTTTCAAGAGGTAAATGCAAACACCCACCACAAACACAAAAATAATGTCATCTTATTCAAATATCTTAATAAAAGGAAAAGAAAAGATGATTTCTCAACAACATTTTCGTAAAAGCAATTAAAAATCAAAATAAGATGTTTTACAAGAACGAAGAAGCAAAAATACCATTATTTATCATAGGCCGGCGGCCGGTCGCAAAAAAATTCCTGTGGTGAAGGTGAGCCGAAGACGTCATAGATCCAACCATGTCGACTCCAATCCCCAAATCCAAACCCAAAACCCTAACGCCATCCTCTCCCTCCTCCGACCACCAAAACAGCAACAAAGAAGAACAAACCCTTCCTTCCCCAAAACGCAAGTTCGGGCACGAGATCGACGAGATCTTCAAGGACATCAAGAGCAAGAAGAAAGCCAAGCAAAAGGAGACAAAAGCGGAGGAGAAGAAGAGCAAGAAGAAGTTCAAGAGAGAGGCGACGTTTGCTGAGGACGAGGAGACGAATAGTAGTGATAAGAAGAAGAAGCGGAGGAAGACGGCGGATGGGATGAGCATATACTCCACCGACGAGTTGGGGATCGGCGACCCCGACGCCGGAGGTACTCCGCTTTGTCCCTTCGACTGCTCCTGCTGCTTCTGATCCCCAAACTTTTTGCTTTTAGGGTTTTCTGTTTGGGTTTGTAGATGGAAGCTATGTTTATTTTTCTAACATTACTATTATTATTATCATCTAATGATTATTCCCAAAACATGCGTTCCATAGGGATTTTTCCTCTCGAGTAGTTATCAATTTGAATGCGCTGTTGTTTGTTCACGATAATGTTGATTCACACAACTAATAATTAATGGGTTCATTTTTATTTTTTTTTGGAGGATTTTGCAATTCTCTATTCCACAAATGACACGGGGTTTGATTCACAAAATCACTGTTGTCGGTCGTTTTATGGTCTGAATGGCATAAAATGTGTATGTACGGTGGTGAAATGGAACTCGTCGGCTTGAGAACTGTTGCTGCACTATATGGGTGCTTAGTATTTTTTACGATGATCCAGATAATCTTGAGAAAAAAGAGAGTAATGGAAGGACCTGGTCTACCTATAGAGTATAGATATATTAAGTTTTCTCGACAAATTGTATCCTCTAGACCTAGGGATGTAAATGAGCTGAACTTGACCATAGCAATACTATCTTGGGTTCTTGATCTTTTACACATGTTAGGATCGAGTCCGCTCGATTTTATACATGCTCAAACTCACCTGTGCAACTCTTAAGCTTTGAGCTGATTTGACGGTCCAAGAGGTAGGCAAACTAAAATCACCGAGACATCCTAGGTGTAATTACTTTGGTTTTCTCCGTGCCTCTTTAATTATGTTTCTCTTCCAGTAGCATCCTCATGGGTCACACACTCACTGATCATATTCATGATGTGTCTTTTCTTGCCCTGTCATATACTTAATCTTGGATGTCAAGCTTCAAAAGAATTACGACTTTACTGTTTAGCAATAATGAAACTTTTATCACAGTTTTCCCTTCGGATTTTAGTGTTATAGTTGCTAATGTTTATCTTGTGTGTTGATGACTATTGTCATCAAATTCAGAAACAAAGTTAACTTTGAATATTATACTAGCAATAAGTCAATGACCCTAATTGAAGGCCAATTGTTAAGCTTAAAGACTTAAACAGACTAAGCTGACATCTAGAAAGTTTTGAACTCAACTGTTCAAAGATTTAAATCCAGAAGCAATACATGTTCCTTGAGCTATAAAATTCCAGGATAGTCTCATAAACAGAAACAATGTGCTACAGATTTCCAGCATAGTTTCATAAACAGAAACAAGTGTTTCTCTACACCTTGACATGCACCTGCAAGGCAAAATCGGCCAGTTCCATGCAAACCTAAGCTTTACACTAGCGCAAGTACAAGGCTTTAATAATTTGGGCTTGCTTGTATAAACCAAGCCAAGCCTCTGTCCTGCGCTCTTTCTGCCAATTTAAATCCTGACCAACTTTTCCGATCTGTCATCAGGCTCATGTTGCACTCTCTCCTCTTAGTTGTATTCGTCCAGGCATCCATGGGGACTAAGTGTAAGAATCCCTTGTAGGTTTGGTATCTTTCTCCCTTCACGGTTCACTATCCTCCTTAAGGCTATGAATATGAAGATATCTTTCTCTCTTTCTCCAGCTCACAATGGAGTGCTTACTTCCACTTCAGTTCAAAGATAATCCTACTCCAATTTTGGACGTTGCAATACTTCTTTTAATGGATGGACTAATTAAAAAGTTGATTTCTAAGCGATAAAACAACCTCCTATCGAAATCAAATTACATTGTGTTGCAGCAATCTGCAGGGAAGCAGAATATTTTTCTCGACCACCTTCATATTTTGATATATTATCTATTAAAATGTACCACTTATTATCCATTTTAAAGGACCCCATTAGGATAATAACTTTTCAGGACACTACTTATTCAGTTGTTTGTCTCACTTGTTGATAATGCTATTATAAAATATAAACTGTGATTATCATGGAACTGTTGAAGCAAATGCCCTTTCTTTAGGCATTGCTCAGAGAATCGGAAAGAATACTAGTTACTTTTCATAGAGATATGTTATCTGTTGTAAATGAGACATTGTTTTTTAGCATTCCCCTGGTGATGGCATATGTTAATTATGTTCCTTGATTAACTGTTTAAGGTCTCTAAAATAGCTTTCA
Source organism: Triglochin maritima (assembly GCA_963682175.1). NCBI lineage: Eukaryota > Viridiplantae > Streptophyta > Magnoliopsida > Alismatales > Juncaginaceae > Triglochin > Triglochin maritima. The sequence continues at coordinate 48,893,297 of OY821771.1, read as the reverse complement.
TATCATGTGAAATGGATAAATAAATATAAGAATATAAGATCATATTTGTTCGGAAAGCTTGTTTATAAGAATCACTTTTTACCTACTGTGAAGTCTGTGATAGGATTGAGGTCCCCCTTTTTTATTTTCTTTTATTTTCTGCGTGTCTCGTTGGATTCGGTAATATACTAATATATGCCACTTGTAACATTTTAAATGAGTTTTTTTGCTGCTCAAAGAATTACTGAATTACTTAAATCGCTCCTTGAAATTATCAAATTGTCCTTCTCTCATTTCTACTGCTATAACGTGACATTTTACCCTCCTATCACATATCTCTCTTCATCTTCCTCTTATAATCATAAAAAATAATGTTTTGGAGGTCAGTAATGAGCCAACGGACGCCCCAGTGTACTCGAATCTGGTAAAATATCTAACTATCTTTTTAATAAAAAAATAATAAAAAATTACGGACGTCCAACGGAACCGCCCCACGAAGGAGGGGGGCGTCTGGGTAAGACGCCTCCCTCATGGGACGTAAATCCACTCTTTTCTGAAAGGAGATAGGACTGTGGATTGTAGTAGTAGTCTGGTAGTGGTGTGTTTGCTTCCAAAATTCATGGAGCGCTCCAGCCCTCTCTGGCCCTGTGTGGTACCGACACTGTCCTTCGTCCAACAATATGCAAAATGGGTGTAAAATAAGAGTACATACTTAGTTACTTGTTACCATCTAAAAACTAGGTGATGTAGAAAGAAAAATGATTTGTTGACACGTTGCGTTCGGGATGCCGTCTGACGTGGTCAATCCAGTCAGCAAAAATCAAATATTAATTAAATTACATATTATTTATTTATTCTGTGTCACATCACACGCACACTAAACTATGTGACATTTGGTTTTCATCATACATATCTCTTCAAAATCTTCCATTGTTCCCTAAAACTTTCATTCTCCATCATTTTCTCCTGGTGGAAGGCGAGATCGGTAAAAGGGATGCCGAGAGAGACGACGTGGGAGTGAGTCTTGAGGAGGTGGGGATGCCGAGGACGTTGGTTAGGACGTCATGGTGTAGTTGGTCGGCGAGGAGGAGGAAGTGGTCGGCGTTGGAGTATGTCTCGAGGCGAGAAGGATGCTGAATGTGATCTTTGAAGTTGATTTGAGTTTTTTGTGTGATATTTTTTAAGGGAAATTTGGTGTTCGTGACTGATTTGAAGTTTTTAGTTTTGTTCTGTGATGGATTGATCTTGGTTTTTTTGGAAGTGTGGTTCTTTGTAGTTGATTTGAGTTTTCGTGTAAAGTTTTTTTCAGAAAAGCTTGTTTCTTTGTGGCTGATTTGAAGTTTTTGGTTTTGTTATGTGATTGATCGATCTTGATTTTTTGATGTTATTTTAGAAAGTTTGTTTCTTTGTGGTGTTATTGTTTAAAGTTGGTTTGTCTTTGATATTAATTTTTGGGAGTTTCTGATACAGAATTGAGTTTGATTTCGTCTTGAAAAATACAAACGCATGTGATAAAAAAACAAACTCATACTTAAAAAGAACAAACTACTACTTAAAAATGACAAAACATTACTTAAAAAGATAAACTTCAACATAGAAAGGATAATCCACCAATATAAGGACCGACTCAAATGCTAAAAAGAACAAAATCATAGTTTAAAAGGAAGGACAAACCACTATTTAAAAAAGACAAAATTATTACTTAAGACGGACAAAACCTCGACATAGAAAGGACAACCCACTAATATAAGAAGGACCGACTTAACTATTAAAAATGACAAAACCATACTTAAAAAGGACAAATCACTATTTAAAAAGAACAACTCACTATTTAAAAAGAACAAAACCTCGACATAGAAAGGACAACCCACTAATATAAGAATGACCGACCTAACTGTTATAAAAGACAAAATCATACTTAAAAAGTACAAACCAGTACTTAAAAAGAATAAACGCATACTTAAAAAGGACAAACTACTAGTTAAATAGGACAAATCATACATTAAAAAGGATAAACACGTATGTTTATTTAAAAAGACAAAACATGAACTCTTCATTTTACATTTGTATCCAAAGATTGTATGGGGAAATCAAAGGTTGTGTTGATAAAAGTAAAAGTTACATTAGAAAATCAAATGTTGCAGTAAGAAAATAATGTTGTATTGAGAAATTAAAGATTACAGGTGACGAAAACATGTTATTAAATTAATTTCTTTGATAACTGGATTGTTGACTGGACTGACACGTCAGACGCGTTCCAGACGTCCACGTCCGTGTGTCACGGTCCGCGTGAAAGTATTGTTTCGCCTATAATTTAGGTATTATTGACAGTGATGCAAAAGAAGCTAATAACAAGAACAAGACAACAAACTTACCGCGTCATTTTGTAAAATATTAATTGTCGGCATGGACTCTTTAGCACGTAATAATGCATTATATATATTAAAACTAAAATCGATTGGGACGTGGGCAGATGCTATGGATGGGATCATGGGAACAAAACGAAGCGTTGGGTCGTCGCAATGATGTTTCCATCGAACCAATAGGAGTTTGCTTGATGTTTCTTGGTTGTCATGTCTGAATGAGCCATTGAGATGCACCGCTGTCCAACCAGAACTTGGTCCGAATTTCAATATTTCTTTTGGAGATATTTGTCGGCACCGTGTGATATCTAAAATAGAATGAAATCTTATTGCATTTTGTTGTTCTATCTTTTCACTCAGTTGCGCATTGTATTTTTTTATCTTACATATTGCATTTGACTCTCTTGACTTTTCCGATGTCGGCAATTTCTCTCTTTCAGTTAGGCTTTTGACGTCTTAAAAATTAAAATACTTTCTACTTGAATCATTTGCAATACTCCAGTAGTCTACCACTCTACCTTAACCAAATAAACACAAACCGAACCGAATAACCAAGTAATAGTCTGTTTATCAAAAATTTCTCAACTTGATCCTTTTTTGAGTATTTTAACGGATTCAAGTAGATGATGATCTGGAAATATTTTTAGAGATAATGAGAAAAAACCGACATAAACTAACATGGGAGGATGTCAAATTGCTGACACTTAAAAATGGTCAGGAAGTAGATGTAACGTTTTAAAAGTTAAGACTGCAATGCACAACTCATTAAGGACATGAAGCAAACTGCAATTAATAAGATATTTAGTTGAGTTCTTCGCTGCAAAAGAATTACTTTTGTTTTTCCCCTTAGCTTGCGGACCTGATACGTTTAGATTGCAACATAAGTAAAATAATAAAACAAGACAAAAAAAGAATATTTGCTTGGATGCTACTGATAGATAACGAAATTGACTTTATGTCACTTGATAGTAACTATTTGGCCTAATGACACAGAACAATCGATATATTTATCTTAATGACACAGAACAATCAAAATATTTACCGCAATGTCATTCTGTTAGCAAATCGTTAACTTTTCCGTTGAAATCCGTTAAGTATATTAACATTTAACGGAATTTTTGCAGAATCACCGTAAATAAACCCAAAATTCATAAAATTCAATATATGTGTTCTGAAATTGCAAAACATTACTCAAAAAATTTATATATACTATATCTCATCTCTATCTTTATCTTTCATTTTTTTTTCTTACTCTCTACTAAACGTAACGACTCGGTTACTAAACTAATGAAATTCGATAAATTTATATTTTAAAAATACAAAATAAATAATTGTTTTTTTATAAAAAATACATTTTCTAATAAATATTGATTTTCATATAAATTAGTTTTTCGAAAAAAATATTTATTTTTCATAATTTGTTTTCTAAAACTATTTATTTTTATTTATCTTATTTCAAATTCATGATTTTTTAATATTTTAGTACAAGAATCTGATAATTGAGATTTTTATACAAAAAATATTTTTTTTGGAAAAAACATTTTATATAAAAAATAAATATTTATTAGAAAATATATTTATTAGTAATTTTAATGAGAGAAAACGAAGAAATGAAAGATGAAAGATAGAGATGAGAGAGAGTATAGATAAAAAATTTGAGTAATTTTTTGCAATTTGTACAACACATAATGAATTTTGTGTTTATTCAGGGTGATTCTGCAAAATATCCGTTAAATATTAATATACTTAACCGAAAAGTTAAATGTTTGCTAAATGAATGACATTAAGGTAAATATTTTGATTGTTCTATGATATTAAAATAAATATTTTGATTTTTCTATGACATTATGTCAAATAGTTACTATCAGGTGGCATAAAACCAATTTTGTTATTTCTTAGCGTCACTAAATCAAATATCTCAACAAATATCTTAGTTGCACGAGTTACGTAGTTACGTGACTTATGTCCACTTTGATGGTAAACTGCGCAAAATTGATTGTTAAGAAGGGAAAGCAATGTCCAATAGGGTTCACTTTTAAGTTGCGACATTTTCATGCAAAATGCCAGGAAGGGAAAGCCCTGCTGATTCCTTGTCAATTCTATACATGATGATCTAGTGTCACCGTCACTCCAAAAATTATTGATCTCGAGAATGTGTAATAACTATTTTGTTAAGTTATATACGTGCATATGTGACTTGTTAAACGTCGTCCGAGTTTTACTGTCTCAATTATCCTTTTGTCATTCACAATCCATTTAATACTCATTATGTCCCGTAAATTTTTTTGGGACGTCTAGCTAGGACGTCTCCTCCATGGAGGGGGCATCTCGTAAAAACGACCCACATGGGGGCGCCCCATTTTTTTTAAACTTGAATTTATACGGTGTGTTATTTCAAATTATTTCATGTTCCGTTGCAAGATTTTGGTGGTGACGGGGTGGAAAAAACTACAAACATAAATAAACGGATAAACATATCAATATTCGGAATACAATAATCGCTTTGCGGCGGGCAGGAGCAGGGGTTGTCATGCCCTGCCACCCCCGTATTTTTACTCTGATTTTATTTTTCATGGTTATTTTTTATTGTAGTATGAAAAAAAGAGGGTCTATTGGGAGTAAAAATAAGTAAAAAGGTTAATGACAAAACGGTAATTGACACGGACAATTTAAGTAATTTACGAGCGACGTTTAGCAGTCCAACGTGCATATTCCATGAATATTCCTTTCAATCCTTACTCATGGGATTGATAATGACAAGTTAGAGAAAAAAGTATTAAAACTGTTGTAAAACAAACAATATAAAGAAGAAAAGATTGGGAAGATGAGAGATGTGTATTTTCTTTTCTTGTCTCTACAAATGTGTACAATAGCCCCCATATATATGATGATGAGGTAGTAGGGGTTACAACTCAATAGATGGAATTACATCATATTAATAAAAGTAAAAATCTACTTGAATGGTAGGGGTTAAGGAATGTGAATCATCCATATGACCTTTAGATTTCATAATACTACCCATTGGATGATCACATTTATACGCTAGGGACGTTAACTCTAAAAAACCTGACCAAGAAAAACCCGATGGGATAAAAACTTGGTGAAGGATAAAAGAGTGCAACGCGTATGATGCTCCTCCTCACTTCAATATACATTGAACACCAATTTTGAAAACAAGCTTCTTAAATACTTTGGTGGGCAATGACTTTGTAAATAAATCCACCAAATTCTTGCTTGATTGGATTTGATTAGTTGTCACTTGATCGGTCTGCCTCATTAAAAACATTGCCAAGTAAAACCCTGTGGGACAAAAAACTTGGTGAAGGAAAAATAGTGCACCGTATAATTCTCCCCCTCAATTCTGTAGGATTTTGTGTCCCTGTGCATGTATATATTTAAAAAAAATTAATACAACATACAAGATCGATTTCATACTTTCAACAATTTTATGTACATTACTTTGTGTTTATTCTAATATCATGCAATCCTACATATACTAAAATAAATCACAAAGAGAGAATCATACCCAAAGGTTCTCTAAAACCTTTCGAAGATCCGGAGTCACCTTGCCCGTTGAATCGCCCGCCGATTCGCCTCAAGTGTTTGTAGGATTTCGTGTCCCTATGTATGCATATATTTTAAAAAAATTAATACAACATACAAGATCGATTTCATACTTTCAACAATTTTATGTACATTACTTTGTGTTTATTCTAATATCATGCAATCCTACATATATTAAAATAAACCACAAAGAGAGATCATACCTAAAACGTTCTCTAAAACCTTTTCCAAGATCCAAAGTCGCGCTGCCCGTTGAATCGCCTGTCGATTCACCTCCAAGTGTTCACCAAACTCTAAACAAGATTAAAAGAGAAAGAAACTAGTCAATCAATCTCTAATAAGGCTTAGAATCTAGCTAATAACCCGTCTTTGAGCTCCTGAGATTTCTATCTCCTAAACTCAAAATTACTAAGAGATTTTCGTGGTGATTAAGGGAGATTAATGAGAGAAAGAATTTTTGCATTAACTTAAACAAGTAGGATGGGGGCTCCTTTTATAGGCTCCCAAAACATCCTTATCAAGAACTATTCTTTAGTCATGATCTTTTACTTATTCTCTTCTAAAATTAATCTCTAATTGCCACATAAGCACCCTAAAAACGTTTTATTAAATCTGGAATTAATCCAACCCATGATCTAATTAATCTCTTCTAATTCAGGCAGAAATCGCATTGTTCCGTCGACCGAGAAAATTTCTTGGTTAACCGAACCATTCGGTTATAACACATGTTCGCTGCACCGTGAGATAGACGGTCGACCGAATCCGCATGAGAAAAATTCTCTGGAATGATTTGGATGAACCACGTCTTCTCTTCGGTCTACCGATGACTCACCAAAATTTCTCTTGTAGCATAGTCATCGGATGACCGTGTCACCTTCGATCTACCGAAAATACTTTTTCTCGGTTGACCGTTCACACTCGGTTAACCGTACCCGATTATCTAGACACTCTAGACAATTTCGGTCAACCAATTGTGCTTACTCGTTCCACATTCGGTTAACCGACCCGAAGATTTCACGATCGACCGAACCCTGAACGGTTCACCGTGTTTGACCCCGATTTTGCCTTTGTCAAATTTTGGATTTATTTCCAACAAAATTTGATCTTTTGGGGTTTTAGCAAATTCATATCTTATGTAATATTAAATTATTACACCCCATAATATATACACCTCATATGAATTTATTATGATTCTAATTATGTCAATTCTCATGACATATTGATTTTATTCGTTCACCACTTGTGTCCCTTTTTCACATGAAACCCAACACATCATATGAACTCAAAATCAAGCTTCTTTTTTCCCAGTTTTGTGGTGTGACCTATAGGAGGATCTAAGCTAAATTGGCAGCGATATTAAACATTTAATATCTCAAACTATAAACGGTATCTAGCTACACATTATAGTAACCCAATTAGCATAGATGTCTTTGTTCCACTCGAACTAAAACACGATCCATTCAGTGATGTAAGTGCACCACTTGTGTCCGTCCCTTGCCTCATGATATTAAGAATATATACAAGTAGAAATGTGTCACCTTTGTATTATATTCATTTCTTGATCTCTTTAAGCTAATTATAACTATGTAACTTAACTCAAGTTACATTGTGCACATTATAATTTTGCTTTATCAAGGGGCCCACTAATATCATTACTCAATTAAGAGGGACAATGATAATCGTTTGACTAGATATCTTTTCCAGCACAAGTCATGTTCAACTAACTATTGTCTTTATCACTATACTCATTGATAGCTTTTGACAATAATCAAATTAAGCACTTCTCGAGTGAAAAGATATAAGTCTCATATCTTAGGATCCAAGACACAATAAAACATTAATGACACGAAACACAATTCCATAATGTTTTTCTTGTTAGGTCTATTCAATATATAAAAGTAATTTTTTCCTCTTTTATATACTCGTGTTAATTTTTTGTAGAGCTACAACAATCGATGACCAACACGACAATCTTATCTCGGTGATTAATGTTCCATTTTAATTACCATGATTGTGAATAACTTTTGATTTATGTAAACCATTATCTTTTAGAGCTCTACGGTTAAGGACCAAGCGCCTCCTCCTTAACACTTCCAAAAGACGAATACTATAATCAATGAACAAAATGTTTGCACATCCAATTCATAATAATTGACATATAAAAGTAAAACTTTTAGAACACATTCCTTTCAAATTCAACATACATTTATAACACTCCCTTAGATAATATGCATTATGTTTATGTCTCGTTAAAAATTTTGCTACAAAACCCTGTGGAAAAAAGTAGTTAAGGAAAAGAATGCATAACATATGCTAACGAAATTGCAAAAGCTGACTCATTAAAAACATTTAACCAATAAAACCTTTTAGGATAAAAATTGGAAAAAAAGAAAAAGAGTGCAACTACAAGTCTTCCGGGATTTATCGTTCAGGGACGATAAATAAAAATCAATAATACTCTTGATTCGTAGTTTACCAAACTTACGAATATGTTTTAAAAAAATCTTAAACACAAAAGGTGCATGAGGATTTGATAAAAAAATACATAATAGTTTAACGGATTTAATAGATTTACTATATTTCACTTAGATAATAGGATTGTGAAATGTGTTTGCGTAATTTTTCTCAAATGGTATACTGGGAGTAACACAAACTGTGGTAACTTTTGAAAAATATGAGTATGTTACCTCAAAATATATTACTTATGGACAATTTAAAGATGTCTCATATTTATATTGATGTCATAGCAATTTGAGAATGTAAGAATCAATAACCGATTCACCAACTTGCATAAAGTTGTAATGACTCCACATAATGACACCAAATAGTTTGTGATAATAATTGATGTGTGTTGGACATGTAGGAAACATCACTAATATAAATCTTTGTCGCATGACTAGAATTTTGTAGATTCTTGAACATCATCTAAATGTTTTCAGAAAAACATTTACTATGAACATTATAAGGAACTTCATGTCCTATAAGAATTGGATCTTTGTCGATATACAATAGAAACCCTTTGTTAATGTGCTTTCAAGGTGAGCATTTAGTAGAATATTTTTCTTCAATATTCTTTTTCTACATTTTTATCATTGTACCAATTCTCTTCTGGAGAATGTTCAAACTTCAGGTCGAAAAACATTTGATTTATCTTTAGTCATTTATTTTAAAATACGTTATTTAAATATTTCACAGATTTTCAAAAAACTCTATTGGAGGTCATATGACATCAAGTCATATGCATATAATAAACAATAATAAATTTTGTTATTGGGTGAAACATATGGACGACTAAGATCAATTTTGTATCATTCTTCGTGATGACTTTGATTGAATATGTTATATGCACACTCTTACTTGTTTCTTCATATAGTGATCTTTTCAAATTTTGTATCGTATATCTTTTGATTATTGTCATCATAGAATATACTTTGTCATATTAGTCATTCAGGGACTCTCATATAAGTATCAATATTAAGTGACTTATAAAACTTTAAAGTCACAACATATCTTATATGGAAATCATATTGATCACGTAATAGAACGTATTATCAATATTACGAGAGAATGAATAAGATTATGATGGATGTTGGGTCCTGCAAATACACTTATATTACTTCTCGCTTTATAATGTATTATATTGTTATTGTGATTTCTATTTGTATTCTTTAGGGATATAATTTCAGAAATCAGGACTACAAATCCAAATAATATATTTATTCAGCGAGTTTATTATATATTGTTCGCATTCTTTTGTTTATATCAAATACGAATACTTGTGGCATTCTTATAATATCATTGGTTTTGGATCCATTTTTCTTTTCTTGAGATAACTTGCTATTAAGAAGGCGAATAAATTGTCGACAATAATTTTAATAATTATTTAATATCTCTCGTATCAACATATATAGGTTATTGTAAGTTTTACATCAATAATAATTAAATCCTCATCGTTTCCCAAAACTTTTGGATTTGACTGTTCTGTCTCCCCGTAATTTCTTTAATTTTTTTGTTTAGGAGCTACATATATTTTTACGGGTTTATATTCTTCAGGAATAACCTCTTCAGGAGGTGCAATGAGAGTGACTAACTTTTATTTCATTTCCATAAATAATATATGTTATGGTCAGAGCTTCTGGCGTTGGTTCAAATATATTTTATCATGTAAAGATCTCCACTTTATATTATACGGTTTATGTCTAGTAATATAAGACTTAGTCACATTTTGTGATCAATCAAAACGTATGACAATTACTTGCTAGGTATTGCAAGATAATGATTTTATGAACTTCAGGTTCGACCATACTTGTACGTATATTGTCTTATGAACTTCAAGCTCGCGAACAACCATCGCCGAGCTTGGCACCACCTCTCACAAACCGAGAGAATCACTTCGGGCTTTCACCGAAGTCCTTGCTTCTTTGTCTTGGGCTTTCACCAAGACCCTTGCTCACTTTACAACAATGGTAACTTGAGTGGAACTCACTCTCTAATTGAGCACAACAATTGCTAGATGATTGTATGATGATTGATGTGGAAATTAGGCTTTGGATGACTAATTTGGAGCTTGGAGGTTGTGGAAAATCTCACTATAGGTTTGACACTTTGGAGTTGTGAAATCTTGTGGAAAACTAAGTGTGAACCTCTATTTATAAGCTCCTAAAGATTTTTATCCGTTTGGACAAGATTTGATTGGGTTTTGTGCAAGATACACAAAGCAGAAAATCGGGCTGCAAATCTGTCCAGCAATGGTCGACCGAAAGGTGTATCGGTCGACCGAACCCTTGAGTAAGTTAATGGATCGGTTGACTGAACATAGGTACTGGTCGACCTAACACTTAACTTCTATAAGTCAACGGTCGACCGAACAGGTACCGGTCGACCGAACTACAAGGTTCGGTAGAGGGAAAACTCAATCGGTTGAACTAAGCATGTGTCGACCGATAGCAGGTAGATTTTCCCTAAAAGAACGGTCGACCGAACAAGGTATTTTGTTCGACCGGTTCAAAAGTATTTGGAGGTGTATTAGGAGAAAAATGTGTATATGACCGTTGTATAATACGACAAATATAACGGTCGTATTTTTACCAGAAATAGCAAACGAAACGGTCGACCGAAGATCTACCGGTCGATCGAACAGGTCTGGGTAAACGGTTAACAGAAGTGTGATCGGTTGAACAGATTGGTCTGGTATAACAAATATTGTGTATAATCGGTCGACCGAAAGGTGAACGGTCGACCGAACTCAGACAGACTGGCGAGCAATGTTTTAGGTGTTTAGGTGATCTAATGGAGTCCAAATGATATGATATTTTGTGTGTGACTCCTACAAGGAACCTAGTGTGTGAATGCATGCATATTAGCTTAAGTTATGCTCAATTCACATAAGTTCCTAATACTCAAAGAAAGGTAAAATTACATGTCTTCAATCCTAGCTTGATTACATGTCTTGACTTGATTTTTCTTCTTTCTTGAGTCTTGATCACCTGTAGAGGTTAGCACAAAGCAATATATATACAATGCAATATGTGTGCTACTCTACATGATCATAATTAAGATTAGGTTAATTAAATCATCAAAACATAGATTAAGGCCAAAAAGCCAACAGTTTTGACGGTCATACGAATCCTTCAGGGATTATCATAAAATTTAATAACCCTCGTTAAATGAATAATCTCTAAATCTTTGTGTGGTAGCATTGCATGAATATTAAGATATTCGTCTTCTGGGCCAATGCATATAATTTTGGGTTAATTACAGTTTGCCCCATGAACTATGCCTTGGTATCATTTTGCCCCCCCCCCCCCCCCTAAAGTTTCAAAGTTAACAGTTACCTCCCCTGAGCTTTAGTTTTGTAAAAATTTGCCCCCTTGAACTTCAAAAACTCATTATTTAACACACATTCGATGTTTTTTTCCTATTTTTTTGTATCCATAATACACTCCTAAACCTATATTTACGTGAAAGTTTGGATCGAAACGGAGGTCGGATATGGTTGGAATTTGAGTCATATTGACACTCAATCCGACCCAAATTCCAACCATATCCGACCTCTGTTTCGATCCAAACTTTCACTTAAATATAGGTTTAGGTGTGTATTAGGGATACAATAAAACAATTAGGAAAAAACGTCGAATGTGTGTTAAATAATGAGTTTTTGAAGTTGAAGAGGGCAAAGTGTTACAAAATTAAAGTTCAGGAGAGGTAACTGTTAATTTTGAAACTTCAGTGGGGCAAAGTGATACCAAGACATAGTTTATGGGGGCAAACTGTAATTAACCCTATAATTTTCAATAACAATGATCACAAGATATTTGCCTTCTGGGCCAATGCATATCATTTTCAATAACAATGATCACTTGTAACATGGTAATTCGATTTCCACTATAATGTAGCACATTGTACTATATATATAGATCTATCAAGATGGATATTATGTGCTCATGAGATGAATGCTCGTAACAACAAATAACAATCACATACTTGAACCACCTTACAATACTCTTTTAATGAACATGATACTAAGAATTCATATAACTTATACTGAGCAAGTGAATCGATACAAAGTTGCATGAGATATATCATTTAATTTTAAAAGTAATATTAAATATGTAAATATTTCTTTTCATGCTTCGTTGGATCAAGAAATCATAAAATTTTGATCAATAACTCGATGTTTTGTCTAACCACAAAATAGACATGAGATTAATCATAATACTTTTATATCATTTTAACAAATAGGGTAGTAGAAGAAAATCACAACCTCCTCTTTTTCTTGATTTGATGCCTTTTTCCCTCCAGTCGTTGATATTTTAAAAGACAATGAGTTGGGTTCAACATTCATAATCCATGATAAGACGTCATTCTTCTCCAAGATGTCAAGTATAGAGTTAAAAGTCATAACATACAATCATTAAGTATAATTGGTATATACAACTTATTACCCCTTTTTAACTCATATACGTTGTAAATATCAAGCAAGTGAAGCTATAAAAACCACATGAGGTAAAAATCATTTTCCCTATTTTTAGCACATTTAAATCTTTTAGATTTATAAGAACCTTAAACCCAAATATCATTCAGAGCCATATTTCAAATCAAGTTTCAAAGGCTCCAAAAAAATATCATCCTTCCATATATTGATTAATATCATAATGAATTCCGTTTAATGCCAATTGCAATTAATAATATTTCTTTTTGGTAACATAATATTTAAGCAGCCCGCAAGTATTGCAATTTAAAAAATGATGCTTATAAAGAAAATAAGTATATAATACAATGCCCACGTTGTAACCATAAAATGGAGTTTTAAACACTCAAATCAGAGTTCGATTGGAGAAAGCCAACATCAAAGAAGAATTAGAAAGTTTTCTCATTTGTAAACTTAGGAACTCTGAGATTATATTATAATATTGTAATACCAATATATTATGCACCAGAGGCACCAAAACTAAAGAAAACTGAGGTTTGAAACCATGCACCGATAAAATGATCTTTGACGGTATATATTGATATACACCAAGTGAAGAACTAAAGCTAGGTAAAAACAATGATTTAAAATACTTGCCTTGAATATTATTCAAATTAAGGTGCAAATAAGATGTACATGTACTCATAAACTCATGGATCTACAACAAGTAAACTGAAAATGGATTTTGTAATTTATTGAGACACGTGAAGAGACCTTTAAAAATACATGAATTATAAAGTCTCAAGAAACTATCTCTTTTTCATTAAGGGAATCAAGAATAGAAAATGCTAGAGTACAATCGTAGCTTTACATATAACATGAATGATATTTTGAGCAAGAAATATTCCAAATACAATATTGATAAGTGTCATGACTAATTGTCAACACAATTCAGTAATCATCAATTACTTGCATAAACAAAAGCATACATGGGAAACATCGAAATATATAAAATCTCAAAACAATAACCTTTGGCATATTGAAAAAGGAAACAAAGCTAAATAAAAGTTTGAGAATGTAAAATTTCATGATTTCTCATATCATACAACTAAAAGGTAGAGTACGTACATTGGTTTGTGTTTTAGCATTTGGATCTCATGAATTAGAGAAAACAAACTTTTTTTGTTGAGAAATTACCAAGATTATAATTATCTCATGCTCCGGTCGATCATACAAGAAATTATCGTGTTGATAACGTGCTGTAAAACAAACAATCTAAAGAAGAAAAGATTCGGGAGGGGAGAGATATGCATTTTCTTTTCTTGTCTCCACAAATGTGTACAATAACTTCTTATATATAGTATGAGGAGATATTAGGAGTTACAACCAAATAAATAGAATTATATCATATTAATAATAGTAAAAATCTACTTGAATTGTGGGAGTTAAGGAATGTGAATCATCCATAAGACATTTGGATTTCATAACAAAACATGTTTATCGTGTAATTTTTTATTGACACACAAGCAAATCATCTGAAAATTAATCAAAGAAAATATTATTTATTTTATTCCAATTTATCTGTAAAACTTGAGCATTTCAATAGTTTTGTTAAACCACAAGGAGATTGGTTTGTATATTTTTCAAAAATAAATTGTAGTTAATTTCCACCTAAACAAGAGATGAGAGTCAATATTCTTTGTATTTGACGAAACGGTAGGAGAGAAAAAAAATCCGTGCTGAAAAAAAGAGAGGAGAAAAGTCAAAATTGTATTTTTCTTCTTTTATTCTCCACATTTTGCTTCCATTGATCCACCTTTTTTTCTAATAGATCGTGAATATTATAAATTCAATTGAAAATCTTAAATATCATTGTTGTTGGGAAATTAATACATTCTGATCGGCTGATCCGTGTTGCCATGTTATGTTGTCAATTATGCCATGTTGTCAACTTTTCACGTCATAATTGACAACCTGACATGCATGTTTTTGGCGTTAATGTGATTTTAATTATTCATGATTTGAACCTTTTGTGAGCATTCCTGGAGGTTTATCTTTTTTTATATATGTTTATTCTATTTCATTCCACGGCCATTTTAATTTTCAAATATCCCAAATGTGAGAATGAGATCTAGGATCCGTGTTTGATCTTTGACTATTTAAATATAAATGTTCTTCCAATTAAGTTATCCTCTGTTAATATTGATCGAAAATATAATTTACTTACATTACTTGAATCTATGCTTGATTTATCTTGAGGCAAATAGAAAAATAGTTGAACAAGTAAAAGTTCAACATAGGTTACTCTTTTACTTAATTGATCAAGATGGAAAGTTAATAGTATGGATTTTTTTTTGAATAATACACGGAAGAAAATTGTTTTTTTCTTAAATGTAACTATTGAACACAAGGAGACAAACTTTAATATATACGCAAAAATGGTGATAGATATAAGAAAAGAACACGGATGATGTTCAGACTCGCAGTGTCACTTGTCAGGCGACCCTTTGAAAATTGTATGCGTAAGGATAGAGTATATTGTTGTAAAACAAAATAACAAAAATGAAATATGGGGGAGAGAGATATGTATTTCTTCTCTTTTTACAAAATATGTACAATAGTCCCCTATATATATAGTGAGGATGTAGTAAGGGTTACAACCAAAATAAAATGGAATTACACCGTATTAATAAGAGTAAAACCTACTTAAACTATTGGGGATTAAGGAAGATGAATCATCCACAAAACCTTTGGAATTCTAACCACTCCCCTTTGGATGATCACCTTTATATGCTAGGGATGATGCCTCGTTAAAAACCTTACCAAGAAAAATCCGATGGGATAAAAACTTGGTGAAGGAAAAAAGAGTGCAGTGCGTATGATGCTCCCCCTCACTTCAACATATATTTTTCAAGCGACGAACACCTATCTTGTGAACAAGTTGCTCAAAAACTGTTGTAGGCAATGACTTTGTGAATAAATCTGTTAAATTCTCGCTTGATTGGATCTGACAGACATCTATCTCACCAACCTTTTGTAAATCATGCGTCGAGAAAAACTTTGGTGAAATATGTTTAGTCTTATCGCCTTTGATGTATCCTTCTTTTATTTGAGCAATGCATGCAGTATTGTCTTCATATAAAATTGTCGGATGGTCTTTGATTTTGTCGAGTCCACATTCTTCTTGTATGCTTTGGATCATTGATCTCAACCATACAGATTCTCGACTAGCCTCATATAATGCAATCAACTCTGCATGATTTGAAGATGTTGTTGTTAATGTTTGTTTCGTTGATCGCCATGAAATTGTTGTGCCACCATATGTAAACAAATATCTTGTTTGTGATTTAGCTTTATGTGGATCTGACAAATATCTAGCATCGGCATATCCAATTAGTTTGGGCTCTAAATTCTTTTGGAAAAATAACCCCATATCACGCGTTCCACAAAGGTAACAGAATACATGTTTAATTCCATTCCAATGTCTACGTGTTGGTTCAGAACTATATCTAGCCAATACATTTACTGAAAATGCAATATCGGGTCTTGTATTATTAGTCAGGTACATTAAAGCCCCAATAGCACTTAGATATGGTACTTCTGGACCAAGAATGTCTTCATCATTCTCTCGAGGGCGGAAAGAGTCATTTTCGGCACTAAGAGAACGAACAACCATTGGAGAACTTAATGGATGAGCATTATCCATATTAAAACGTTTTAATGTCTTCTCTATATAATTTGATTGATGAATGAAAACTCCATTTGGTAAGTGCTCGATCTGCAGTCCGAGACAAAATTTAGTTACGCCAAAGTCTTTCATTTCAAATTCATTCTTCAAATATTTAGCAGTTCTTTCAATCTCTTCAGGGTTCCCAATGATATTTAAGTCATCAACATATACAACAATAATTACAAAGCCAGATGTTGATTTCCTAATAAAAACACATGGACTTATGAGATTATTTTTAAACCCTTCTTTGAGAAGACTTTCACTAAGACGATTGTACCACATTCGTCCGGATTGTTTTAATCCATATAAAGACCTTTTCAATTTTATAGAATACATCTCTCGAGATTTTGTATTACATGTGCTTGGTAGTTTTAATCCTTCAGGGATTTTCATGAAAATGTCGTTATCTAGTGATCCATATAGATAAGTTGTAATGACATCCATAAGTCGCATTTCAAGTTTTTCTCCAATTGCAAGGCTAATCAAAACTCTAAGAGTTGTTGCATCCACTACAGGTGAATACGTTTCTTCATAGTCAACTCCTGGTATTTGTGTAAAACCTTGCGCTACAAGTCTTGCCTTGTATCTTACAATTTCGTTTTTCTCATTTCTTTTAATTACAAATACCCACTTGTATCCTACTGGTTTTACATTATTTGGTGTCGGAACTACAGGTCCAAACACATGACGTTTCTCAAGTGAGTTCAATTCTTCTTGAATTGCATTTTTCCATTGTGACCAATCTTTTCTGTGTCGACACTCTTCAATTGATTTTGGCTCACAATATTCAACATTCATCAATAATGATTCTATTTCGGTTCCATCTTTTTCCATTGTTCACATAATTGATGGAGATCTCATCATCATTTTCATTGTCGGGTACATGTACCTCTTTCGGAAATTTGTCATTGTCCATTTGTTGTTGTGTTATCACCTCTACAAGGGTTTCAATAATATCACCAACTGCGTTATTTTGCTCTTTCTTTTTTTGTGGTTTTGCATCTTTGGAACCGATTGGTCTTCCATGTTTTCGACGTATAATATATTCATTTGTTACATTAGGAATATCAATCCGAGCAGGTGCATTTAGAGCTGGTGTATGCGACTTTGTGACTCTTTTAGTATCAGTGAATGCATCTGGCAACTCATTTGCAATTCTTTGTAAATGTATAATCTTTTGAACTTCAAGTTCACATTGACCTGTTCGAGGGTCTGGAATTGATGATGCATTCCAAGTCACTTCTTTGTTTTCTAATTTTTGTTTTTCTCCCCCCTAAGATTGGGAATTCATTCTCATTGAATTTACAATCAGCAAATCGTGTTGTGAAAATGTCGCCGGTTAACGGCTCTAAATATTTTATGATTCATGGAGATTCAAAACCAATATATATTCCCAATCTTCTTTGAGGTCCCATCTTTGTACGTTGTGGTGGTGCAATTGGCACATAAACGACACAACCAAAAACCTTTAGATGAGACAGATTTGGTTCTCTACCAGAGACCAATTGTAAAGGGGAGTATTTATGATAAGCAGTTGGTCTTATTCTTATAAGTGCAGCAACATGTAAAATGGCATGTCCCCAGACAGATGATGGTAAAGGGGAGTATTTATGATAAGCAGTTAGATCTCATTACCAATGGTCTAGCAATTAATTGTAATCTCTTAATCAAGGATTCAGCTAGACCATTTTGTGTATGGACATGAGCTACAAGATGCTCAATTGTGATCCCAACAGACATGCAATAATCGTTAGACATTTGGGATGTAAATTCTCCAGCATTGTCAAGTCGAATTTTCTTAATTGGATAATCTGGGAAATGTGCTCTCAATTTGATTAATTCTGCTAGAAGTCTAGCAAATGCGACATTTCGAGTTGATAAAAGGAAAACGTGTGACCATCGGGTTGATGCATCTATCAATACCATAAAATAACGAAATGGTCCATACAGAGGAGTAATGGGTCCACAAATATCTCCTTGGATTCGCTCTAAAAATGTAGGCATTGAAGGGAATGTGTTCTAAAAGTTTTACTTTTAAATGTCAATTATTATGAATTGAATGAGAAATCATTTTGTTCCTTGTTTATGTTATTCGTCTTTTAGAAGTGTTAAAGAATAAACTCTTGGTCCTTAACCGTAGAGCTCTAAAAGATATTGGTTTACATAAAACAAAAGATATTCACAATCATGGTAATTAACATGGGACATTAATTACCGAGTTAAGATTATCGTGTTGGTCATAGATCATTGTATCTCTACAAGTGAGTGACAACACAGGTGCACAAAAGAGGAAAATATTACTTTTGTATACTGAATAGACCTAATAAGTAAAACATTATAGAATTGTGTTTTCTGTGTCATTAATGTTTTACTGTGTCTTTGGTCCTTTGATATGAGACTTATATCCGATCACTTAAGAATTACTTAATTAGACTAGTGTCTTGAACTATCGATGAATGTAGTGTAAAGGCATTGGTTGGTTAAGTATGACTTTTGTTGGAGAAGATAGTTACTCAAAAGATTATCATTGCCCCTCTTAATTGAGTGATGATATTAGTGGGTCCCTTGATAAAGCAAAGTTATAATGTGCACAATGTGATTTGAGTTAAGTCACATATTTATAACTAGCTTAAAGAGATCAAGAAATGAATACTAATACAAAGATGACACAATACTACTTTGTGTGTATTCTTAATATCATGAGGCAATGGACGGACACAAGTGGTGCACTCCATCACTAAATGGATCGGGTTTTGGTTCGAGTGGAATTAAGACATCTAACTAATTGGGAGCTATAATGTGTAGCTAGATACCGCTTATAGCTTGTGATATTAAGCTCTTAATATCACTGCCAACTTAGTTTAGATCCTCCCATAGGTCACACCACGAAACTGGGAAACAAGAAATAAGGATTTTGAGTTCATAAGGTGTGTCAGGTTTCATGTAGAAAATATGACATATGTGGTGAACAAGCAAAATCAAAATTATGTTGTGATTAAAAACATAATTAGAATCTAAATTAAATTCATATGTGATGTAAATATTATAGGGTGTAATGATTTATCATTACATAGGATAATATGTTACATAAGTTGTGAACTTACTACTAATCCCGAAATGTCAAATTTTCTAGGGGTTAAACCGAAATTTGACTAGTCTGCAGTACTGTGCAAAAACGGTCGACCGAATGTGGCACGATCGCCCGAAATGTTGCGAACATATTATTCAAAGTTTCTCTTCCGACATGCATGGATTTTGTTGAGTAGGTATCCTAAATGGCAGGTAGTAATTGAAGGTTATACTAAATGAGGACGTCTAAAGTCATCTAATCAAATGGTAAGTAGTCCTACGAGCGACATAAGTGGAAAATGAACTCGGACTACTGAAAGTGGAGACTTCTCATTACCTACAACACAGTCTAAATCAAATTATATCGGTCGACCGGATGTGTCTCGATCGTAACAGGAATTTCTATTGTTCGTTTTCGGTCGACCAAAGTATATCGGTCGGTCGACCGAACATTACGATGAAATAATTTTGTTACGAACGGTCGACCGAGTTCATGAACGGTCGACCGAAACTTGGTCTAAACGGTCGACCGATTCAGACGGTTACTGCATAATAAATTTAAGAATTAATTAGATCATGCATGGAATTGGTCCATAACTGATTTAATTCGTGGCTAAGATTATTTGTTAGCAAATAATTGATGGTTAGATGGAAGTTTGCATGAAATCATGGGAAAGAGGTTGCACATGAATATGTAATATGGAGAGAACTTATAAATACAAGTTTATCTCATTACCTTATTAATTAATTCATTATCTTCTTGTGCAAACTTCTCTCTCCATAATTCTCCACGAATTTCACCTTAATTTTTTAGTTTAGTTTTAGTTTTCAGAGAGCTTCTTCTCAGGGAAACTAAAGAGGGGTTAGTAGTTAGATTCTAAACCCTATTAGAGATTGAGAGACTAGCTCTTCTCTCTCCAATCTTGTTTAGAGTTTGGTGAATACTCGGAGGCATCCGGCGCAGCGACAAACATCATCAACGTCTCCGGATCTTCAAGAAGTTTTAGAGAACTTCTAGGTATGAATTTCGGAGTCCATGTTTGTTTTAATAATGTTTTGAAACTAGTTATTGAAACAAATCATAGAAAAATTGTAATTAATCCTTATTGTGCATAAAAATTTCGAAAATAAATATGTGCAATTAAACATGAAATCCAACAGGCATTTCATTTTCAATTTTATTTGTGGAATGCCTTATTATCATTTTTCCAAGTGAGCATGCTGCACATGAGAAAATCTTTGATGAAGGAATCTTCAAGTTCCTCATTGTGTGCCCACTTGAATTTTCAATAATTCTTCGCATCATTATGACACCTGGGTGACCCAATCTGTCATGCCAAGTTTCAAAATTTGGATCGACTAACTTCTGGTTAGTGATCATATTTGATTCAATAGAATTTATGAATGTGCTATATAACCCAGAAGAGAGAGCTTGCATTTTTTCCAACACAATTTTCTGGCCAGACACATTAGATGTAATGTAGAGATAATCAATATTATCTTCGTTCACCGTCTCAATGTGATAACCATTAATGCGTATATCCTTAAAACTTAGTAGATTTCTTCTAAATCTACTAGAGTATAGAGCATCACTTATTATAATTTTGTATTGTTAGTTAACAAAACACAAGCTCTTCCAGTGCCTTCAATCAAATTGCTAGTGCCAGAAATTGTGTTGACATTTGTTTTTGCTAAACGTAATTGGGAAAAGTATTTTGTACTTTTCAAGATGGTGTTCGTTGTTCCACTGTCTACTAGACATTGGTCTCCATCATTTGGTATAGCATTAGTCATATCTTTGTCTTTCTACATGAAACAAAAGAAAAAATATAATAAATTTGATTTTATCGTAGCAGTATATTATATAAGAGTTAGAGTTAAAAGACTTAAATATTGATAAAGTTGAAAGCAAATATTCAAGGTTCAAACATTACATATATAGGAAGATAAAATACCAAAATTCTAGGTGAACGGAAATCAAACAATAAGAAAAACTACATATTATGGTGGACATTTCCATTATCGGTAAATGTTTCGGTATTTTTATCATTTAGAAGAAAATAAGAAACATTCAAGTGTGTATCCATGAGCATTCCATGTTGATTATTCTCAATAAACTTCATTTTAGCACTTTCTCTCTTCTTGAGTGATGCTTGATAGAGCTCAACAAGATGTTTGGGCGTACGACATATACACGACCAATGATTTGTCATGCCACATTTGAAGCAAGCATTTTCAGATTTCCTTGGTTGCATTCCATTTCCCTTAGCATTTCTCCCATTATTATTTGCTTTGAAATCATGACAACCACGATTATTACGACCACGTCCACGACCACGCCCTTGGTGTTGCCCACATCCACGTTTGTGGTTAAACAATGTCGCATTCGCTTCAAGGAATGACTCACGTTTGTGTCCATGATTAACCTCATTCACTTCGGGGAATGGAACAGAACCGGTGGGTCGAGATTGATGATTTTTCATCAAGAGTTCATTGTTTTGCTCGGCAACTAAAAGGCATGATATTAGTTCAGAATATCTCTTAAAACAACGCTCTCGATATTGCTGCTGCAGGAGCATATTCGAGGCATAATGTAGAGAATGTTTTCTCTAACATATCATTATCAGATATTGTTTCTCCACACAATTTAAGTTCAGATTTGATCCGAAATATTGCTGAATTATACTCGCTTACAGATTTAAAATCTTGTAATCTCAAATGTATTCATTCATAGCGAGCTTTTGGGAGAATCACTTGTTTTTTGTGGTTATACCTTTCTTTTAGATTTTTCCATAGTTCTAACGGATCTTTTGAAGGGAATGTGTTCTAAAAGTTTTACTTTTAAATGTCAATTATTATGAATTGAATGGGAAATCATTTTGTTCCTTGTTTATGTTATTCGTCTTTTAGAAGTGTTAAGGAAGAGACTCTTGGTCCTTAACCGTAGAGCTCTAAAAGATATTGGTTTACATAAAACAAAAGATATTCGCAATCATGGTAATTAACACGGGACATTAATTACCGAGTTAAGATTGTCGTGTTGGTCATAGATCATTGTGGCTCTACAAGTGAGTGACGACACGGGTATGCAAAAGAGGAAAATATTACTTTTGTATACTGAATAGACCTAATAAGTAAAATATTATAGAAATGTGTTTCTGTGTCATTAATATTTTACTGTGTCTTCGGTCCTTTGATATGAGACTTATATCCAATCACTTAAGGAATGCTTAATTAGATTAGTATTTTGAGCTATCAATAAGTGTAGTGTAAAGGCATTGGTTGGTTAAGTACAACTTTTGTTGGAGAAGATAGTTAGTCAAAAGACTATCATTGCCCCCTCTTAATTGAGTGATGATATTAGTGGGCCCCTTGATAAAGCAAAGTTATAATGTGCACAATGTGATTTGAGTTAAGTCACATATTTATAACTAGCTTAAAGAGATCAAGAAATGAATATTAATACAAAGATGACACAATACTACTTTGTGTGTATTCTTAATATCATGAGGCAAGGGACGGACACAAGTGGTGCATTCCATCACTAAATGGATCGGGTTTTGGTTCAAGTGGAATTAAGACATCTAACTAATTGGGAGCTATAATGTGTAGCTAGATACCGCTTATAGCTTGTGATATTAAGCTCTTAATATCACTGTCAACTTAGTTTAGATCCTCCCATAGGTCACACCACAAAACTGGGAAACAAGAAATGAGAATTTTGAGTTCATAAGATGTGTCGGGTTTCATGTAGAAAATATGACACATGGGGTGAACAAGCAAAATCAAAATTATGTTGTGATTAATAACATAATTAGAATCTAAATTAAATTCACATGTGATGTAAGTATTATGGGATGTATTGATTTATCATTACATAGGATAATATGTTACATAAGTTGTGAATTAACTACTAATCCCGAAATGTCGAATTTTATAGGGGTTTAACCGAAATTTGACCAACTGCAAAACTGTGCACAAACGGTCGACCGTTTACTGTTGATCTGTCGACCGAATGTGGCACGGTCGACCGGACATGTCTCGACCGATAACAGGGAATTTTCCATCTGTTCGAATGGTCGACCGAATGTAATCGGTCGGTCGACCGAACATTGCGATAGAATAATTCCTGTTACGAACGGTCGACCGAGTTGTTTGACGGTCGACCGAAACCTGGTTCGAGCGGTCGACCAAACCTCGCAACGGTCGACCGGTCCAGGCGGTTAATGCAGAATTAATTAGATCATGCATGGAATTGGTCCATAATTGATTTAATTCGTGGCTAAGATTATTTATTAGTAAATAATGGATGGTTAGATGGAATTTTGCATGAAATCATGGGCAAGAGGTTGCACATGAATAGGTAATTTGGAGAGAACTTATAAATACAAGTTTATCTCATTACCTCATTAATTCATTCATTATTTTTCTCATGCAAAATCTCTCTCCATAATCCTCCACGAAATTCCCTTAATTCTTAAGATTAGTTTTAGTTTTCAGAGAGCTTCTTCTCAAGGGAACTAAAGGGGGGTTAGTAATTAGATTCTAAACTCTATTGGAGATTGAGAGGCTAGCTCTTCTCTCTCCAATCTTGTTTAGAGTTTGGTGAAATCTCGGAGGCATCCGGCGCAGCAACAAGCATCCTCAACGTCTCCGAATCTTCAAGAAGTTTTAGAGAACTTCTAGGTATGAATATCAGAGTCCCATGTTTGTTTTAATAAAAGTTTTAAAACTAGGTATTGAAACAAACCAATGCATGCATGAAATAAATCATAGAAAATTGCTATAGATCCTTATTACGCATAAAATTCCGAAAATATATATGTGTAATTAAACTTGAAATCCAACATCTTTAACCGTTATATATTCAGCTTTTAGGCCCTCATGAAGGTGATGTCGGAGAAAAATCATTGCTTTGGCACGCTCCTACGGGGAGGCCTTATTTGCTTCTTTGATTGTTTCTCCAAGATTGTTTGTTGTGAGATAAATCTCAACATCGAGGGTCCAAGGGAGATAATTCTTTCCCGAAATATCAAGGGCAGCAAATTCAAGCTTAGTAAGGTTTGCCATGTAAGTAACTACAATGTGATGTATCGAGATGTGAACCGTCGAAAATAGATAATAATAAAAACAGTAATAAGCTAGATCATAATAAAAATAGATAATAAATAAAAACAGTAATAGATAATAATAATAACAGTAATAAAAATAGTAATTAAATATTGAATGGAAAAAAGGAAAAGTAAACAATTTGATCGTCGAAATAAAATCTGAAAGTTGCTTTTTATCTACAAATGGAGTTATATATGCAAATCACAAATCAATTATTGTATTGCTACGACTTAATAATATAATGTACATATGATTCATATTACGTCTTCACAACTTATATTACATATGAGCTCAACGAGAGTTTGCACAATGGTGTCTACTGTGTTATGTTGAAATTATGATTTGTTGTATCTATGCAACTTGACATTTTATTGTTGGTCATTATCGTGTCCTATTTTCCATTTTCTCATATTGTGTACAAGAAATGATTCTGATTTAGCAATGCAGCTACTGCAAGTTTCTTGTGCAAGTCAGTATTATATCTTCTATCTTAGACTCGTAGTGTGGTTGCATGTGGTAGTATGTTTGCCTCTAGTGTCTCATATCTTGTTTGTGAATTCATATGTACTTTTTGTCTATCGGCCTTCACCATATAGGCATGTATCGACAAAAATGACAGAAGAAATACCTAGTCATATAGGCATTATCATGCAAGATGGAATCATTTTTCTAACCTTTTTTTTGATAAAAACAAACAATTTTTGACAAGTAAATGGGAGAAAATATGTATATCCCCATGTGAATCAAACACATGGATTTGCTACCTTGAGGCTTGAGTGACACCAACGGTTTTAGTGTTAACGGTAGAACCTTCGTGCTAATAACGTGTTGTGAAACAAAATAACAAAAGATGAAAGATTGGGGGAGGGAGAGAGGTATGTATTTCTTCTCTTTTTACAAAATATGTACAATAGTCCCTTATATATAGGGTGAGGATATAGTAGTGGTTACAACCAAAATAAAATGGAATTACACCATATTAATTAGAGTAAAACCTACTTAAACTATTGGAGGTTACATCCACAAAACCTTTGGAATTCTCAACATATATTATGTTATTTGGGAAATTCTGATACATTATTACACATTGAGCCGCGTTCCACTTCGTAGAGAGGTGAGGTGATGGAAGTCACAGGGGTAGTGACTCGTAGAAGTCAAAGTATAATGTATTTTTTGAATTCAGGAATTTATTAGTAATTTTATATCAGTTTTGAATTACTAATGTATTTTTGGATCTAACGTGTTTTAAGTTCGTGATTGCAATTAGAGTTTTTCAATTACTATATAAATTGCATCTTCTATGGACGGTTATAAAGAAATATACATGGGGAAAAAAATAAGGACGTAACCCACATTATATGAACTTAGATAAAATCGTGTGTTTCTTTTTTGTAGTTTGTTCTTCATCTAATATGTGATTTGTATCTTTGGATCTTGAAATCTAACATATACTAGATTACACTACTATTCAATTTTCGAACAATATATACGAGGAAAAGGTTGTATCACTGTCTTGGTCTTAATTTCTCCGTATTCCTATTAAACTACAAAAGAAGTTGTTTTCCATCTCCGTGTATGTAATTCTGGTTAGATCATTTTTCTTTCAACTTTAATGTTCCCCTTTGTACCTTTCCCTTTATTGTTTTTTATGCACAAGAACAACCTTCTGTTGTGAATTTGAACTAATTTGAAGAATTCTTTCACCAACTGAATATATTCCAATCTCGGAATAATCACGGGTATTAATTTAGTTGTTAATCATGAACATTTCTTCGTCTTTGTTCCTAAGATGTCATTGTTTTGTCCATGTGAGCAAACCATCAACTGATTTCCAAGAAACACCAATGAGCCAATACTAAATCATTATTATTTTAAGGAAGAGAAGACAATCACAGCTTAACTGCCCACCAAAATTTTGGCAATCCGTATGCATCATATTTATTTAGGTGCAATTTGGTAGGAAATTAATTTGTTTCCAAACTATAAGTTTGCAATAGCAAGCTTCTCACCACCTTCAATTATTTATTGGATTTGGATGGTACGCTCAAAGCTTGATTATTAAAATCATAGTCAAAGATTAGGATAGAGATGTGACCAACCTTAGGTTCTAAAACTTTTCTCTCTTCTACGTAAACACTCTTCTCCAGCTAAAGTGCTAGAAATTAATGTGACATTTGATGGAAAATGCTAGCAAACATAGATCCAAACATTTACTACAAAAAATCGTTGCTTTCACGGTTAGTTGCAACAAGAAATAAAAAAGAGCCAACAATCTAGAAAGAGACAAATAAAGTATTGATATGGAGAACTTTTTGTTAAGGTTTAGGAAATATCTTTTAACCAATATTCATCTAGTTATTGTAATTATGTTAAGCAGAAGACAATAAGAAAAAAAAATGAAAAGATAAGACGTCGATCTTAACCTGGCAAAAGGCACAAAGGTAAAGCAAGTGGCCTCCACTACAAATATGGTTATTGGGTGTCATTGTAAAAGCAAATGACAATAAACACCTCTTCTTTTTCTAGTTTCAACTTTCAACCGTATCTTTCTGTGGATACTGCACTTAAACCATCACTTTTAGGTTCATTACTTCTTAAACCAAAAGTTGAAATTTACGTGGTGGCTTCAAACAAAAGCTACTTAGGAGTACACTACAGATAATCACACAATCAACAATTCTATCTTCATGGGGACATGGGGTTAAAGTGTTAAACTATGCCTCCACTTAAACGTGCAATGGATCACCCATGAATATTTAAATAAGATCAAGTTTAAACAAAAATATCAACATCTAGAAAGTGTCCTCCTAATGGTTGGTGTATTTGGATTAAGAAAAAAAGTGAGATAATGCACTGTAAGGTCAAAGAAAAGGCTTTCTGGGTAAAAACTAAGGTTGAAACCAACCAATAATAAAATCGTAATAATCAGGAAGTGTTGTCTCTATTATTTCTTCCTGTTACTATTGTTTATCACCGGTGGAAAGCCAATTCCTTGGAAGATGACATCTTCTTTCCAACCCCTGCATAAAAAAACCCTATGCAAAGTTATATTCTAATAAATCCACTCTGCATTCTATGGGTCAACTTTATTTCTCACTTAGAATCAATATCCAGCATTTTCTTTGAAGCAAGTTTGTGTATGCTTTTTGAAAAATTAAAATAAAGTGAAATAACAATCTATAAT
Organism: Triglochin maritima; assembly: GCA_963682175.1. Taxonomy (NCBI): domain Eukaryota; kingdom Viridiplantae; phylum Streptophyta; class Magnoliopsida; order Alismatales; family Juncaginaceae; genus Triglochin; species Triglochin maritima. The sequence continues at coordinate 48,865,386 of OY821771.1, read as the reverse complement.
ATTACAAAAGAACAATATGTCTTGGAACTTTGTAAACCCGGGTAACGGGCCGGTCTGGCACGGCCCGCCTCATCGGCATGGCGTGGCGGTGGGCCGTGTCAGGCCAAAAACACGGTCTTGGGCCATGCTTGGATAGGTCGGCCCGACCCAATTTAGGTTGTGTCAGGCTTAAGGGCCTAGTCGTTGTGTTGTCCTGTGTCGTGCCGAGCCGACACGACACAATTCCCAGGTCTAAAACTGTGGATGAATTTCTGGTAATCGTAAAAATTACATATAAAACCTAATATGTAACTAAATAACAAAGCAAACATCAAACGACTAACATATAGCAATAAAATTACAATTTGATGCGTACATTGACGATAAGTACACATACATCATGTCATCCTCAGTTTCAACATTTTCATAAATGACAACTTGTCAAATCATCACTATCTATCTATCTCAACATTTTCTCTCTCTTAACAACCTTCTCTCAACCACAAACAACTAAGACCATCACTAACCATGACCTGGACGACCTGGTCATCAACTCTCTCTCTTCAAAATCAGTTTTCTCTCTCTTCCACATCAGTTTTCTCTTTCCTCAACCCACATTCTTCTCTTTCCTACACTATTCACCTCTTAACCACAACCCAACAACAATATATATCTCTCCTCCACATCATTTCGGGGTCCATCTTCGTAAAAATTTTAAAAAAAATTCTGAAAAATCAAGATAATTATAAAATGTATTTTCATAAAAAAATAAAAAAAATCTCTAACAAAAAATTCAAAACAAAATAAAAAATAAAAAAATTCAACCCGGACGCGCCACGTGGCGCGTCCGGGTTGGATGACCCGGACAACCGGGTCGTCGACCCGGGCGTTGAAACGCTTGGGTCGACGACCCAGGCGAAGATGACCTTCGCGTTAAGGCAAAGATGACCTGGGTCATCTTCAACCGACCTGGGTCGACCCAGGATTTTGTCCCGTTAAGGGATGCCCTAATATATGTCAACTTGTCAAATCAGCATTCTCTTTCTTTCACATAATTTATTTTCTCATCATTTACAATTTTAAACAATAATCAATTGATTATATTATTATATTTACAATATCTTCGTAATGAAATGTTTGTTGTTTTTTTTTAAATTATTTTGCAAAATAATTAGTTATTTTATCTGCTTCTCTAAATTATAATAATCAACCAAAAACTAAGAAAATTAATTTGGCAAAAATAAATTTTAATTAAATTTGTGTAACTAATTAATTTATAAATTAAATTTAAAAAACAAAGTAATTAATTTACTAATTAAACTAAATAATCTAATTAATTTAATTAATAAACTAATTTCAAACTAAATAAACTCATTAATCTACAAATAAAAATAAAACAAAATAAAAAAATCAAATAAAAAGACCTAATGGGAGGAGGCCAGCACCTGGTCACGCCACCCCCATGGGCAACATTTTTTGGGCACCCCATTGAGGGTGTCGTAAGACCACCCATAACCGGGTGAAAAAAGTTGAACGCCCGACCGACGCCTGCTTAACGGGCGGGTGTGGTTCGGGCGTTCGTTCAGACGTCCGAGCATGGCTCGGTTGGGGGCATCCCCCCCCCCCCCCCCCCCCCCCCCCCCCCCCAATTATTGTTTTTTTGTTAATAGAATATATTGATATTTTGTTACGGTATTTTGTTTTAATTTTGGGGTAAGATTTTTTAGTTTGTTAAATATTAAATTTGTAATTTTTTAAACTAATTAAATACAATTAAATTAAATTAAAATATTGTATGGAGGGATCAACGAAATATTCGACCACTCGAATCGTGGATATTAACTAGTATGTGGCCAATAAAGATCGAGTGTGTGACATGCAGACACATTTGAGTCTTAAAGCCGATCTAACCGAGAATATATGGCAACTCTACGGAGGAGGTGTGGTTTGAGAATGTCATGTTATATTATTTCCCCTTCCAGTTAATGTAATATTTCTCCTTCCAATTAATGCAATATTTTCCCTTCTAGTTAATGTAATATGTACTGGTGTTTCTTAATTTTTAATAATATGTTGGTTATTTAATATTAATTATTCTCGTGTTGATTAAATAAATGTAGTAATTACAATTGCAAATATCTAATGTAATTTGTTGAATGTTTTGGAGGAATTAAAAAAGATAAAATATTTAATGATGTGGAGGAAAAAGAATGAATGGTGTTTCTGGGCATGGTTAAGAGAGGTTTGGGGGTGAGTGAGGTGAGCTGACGTGACAGGAAAAAAAAACAGAGAGTGTTGGCTACCCCGAGCATGGCCACAACTAATCTAAGTACATAACTTTTGACTCGACTCGACAAAGTTGTAAGATCCAACACCATCCTTACACCATTGAATGGGAAAAACTCCATCATAAGCAACTCTCTTATCAATTTTGACTCGTCGGAAAATACAATGACTTTCTCAATAACCCCCAACGCTTTTTCTCCCACACATAACGAACGAAATGTGTTCTAAAAGTATACTTTTTGTATGTCAATTATTATGAATTGAATGTGCAAACATTTTGTTCCTTGATTAATATATTCGTCTTTTAGAAGTATTAAGGAATAGACTTTTGGTCCTTAACTGTAGAGCTTTAAAAGATAATAGTTTACATAAGTCAAAAATAATTTGTGATTGGTTTAAGGAAAAGAAAAACAAGAGATCATGGGTTAGTGGATAACCCATGATGTGGGTGTTGGGAAAGCTTATAAATAAGGCTCATCTCCCTAGTTGTTTCATGGAATGCAAAAAAATTCTCTGTTCCTAACCACCCCATTAATCCATTCGAAAATTCTCTTAATTATTCAAGTTTTGGAGATTAAATTCTTAGGAGTTTTAGATGGGTTATTAGCTAGATTCTAACTTTGATTTAGAGATTGATTGACTAGTTCATTTCTCTCTAATCTTGTTTGGAGTTTGGTGAACACTTGGAGACGAATCGACGAGCAACGCAACTTGGGATATTCGTAAAGGTTTTAGAGAACATTTGTGTATAATCATCTTCTATTTATTTTAATATTTATATGTAAATTACTATGTATTAAAATAGTATATAAAATAATGTATATAAAATCATCGAAAATATGATAATCGATCATGCATGCATGTACAAAATTCGAAAAAATATATACATATATAAGGACACGAAATCCTACACCTTTCTCTCTAAATTTTGTTTAGAGTTTGGTGAACACTTAGAGGCGCATCAGCGGGCGATTCGACAGACAACGTAACTCCGGATCTTCATAAAGCTTTTACAGAACCTTTGGGTATGAGTTTCTTATATTTATTTTAATATATATGTAGATTACATGATATTAGAATAAATATAAAATAATGTACATGAAATCGTCAAAAATATGAAACTCGGTCATACATGCATGTGTAAAAAAATTCAAAATATATACATACATATGAACACGAAATCTTACACGTAAAACTATCCACAACAATTAACATTAAAAAACATTTTTTCTGAATTTATTCACTAACAAAAATCAACCACAGAACCACCATGATCATCACTAAAAAAGTCATTTTTTAGTTTCCTCACCGACGAAAATCATCACAAGTTTTGACTAAATCAACGAGAAATCCACAACAATTAATCTTCAATAAGAACCATTTTTTGACTTTCGTCACCTAAAAATTATCATCATAATTTCCCAATAAATAAAATTCACCCAGAGCAATCCTAAAAAATAAAGGAGAAAAACAAAAACAAGAAAACACACCTTGATATCTATCAGCGTTTGGTTTGGTCTCAACCATACTTGAATAATACTTGTTTTAAAAGTAAACACATACTCATACATAAAAAGTAATTACTTTAAATAAATAAGTATAAAACATAATGCACCGTGGTTAATATATAAAACGTAACCAACTAATAAGAAAAGAGCAACTCAACAGGAACAAACCATTACCGCACCAACAGTGTTCGGACCGGAAAAATCCCAAGAAGCGAATGTGGAGATTAGGGCTGTCAAGTTCTGCTCGGGATCGATAGATCGCTCGATGTTCGCTCGATTTTGCTCCGATTTTGCTCGAAGTTGCTCGGATCGATAAGTAACGAGCCGAGCACGAGCATACCCCGCTCGCTCGATGCTCGCTCGGTGCTCGCTCATTTATCGCTCGAAACCTGATTACTATATCTAATTATTTGATTAACATGAATATTCTATCCAATTACCCAATCGGTTAAGTATTAAACTCATTTAATAAACTAATTTACCAAACACAACAATCCATTTAACAAACCAAACCAAAATACTCATAAGAATCAAAACCTTATTAGTCTTAAATTTTTCGTTTTCCATTATTATTATTATTATTATTATTATTTCTTTTCTTTTTCTCATTCTTTTCTACACCAAAAGTTCAAATAAATTAAGGTTTGAGTCAGGTGGATGATCTTATTTATAAGATGTTGATGTTGTGAGTTGTCCTATAATTGAAGAGATTGTGTTTGATTTTAAGATTTTGTTGATTTTGTATGTTCTAAGTGTGTAATCTTATTTATAAGATGTTGATGTTGTCGTATAATTTATAAGATTGTGTTTATTTTAGGTGTTAATTTTAAAATTATGTTAGTAACTATTATTATATTTGTCTTAAGTAATCTTATAATTTAATTGTTAGGACAACATTATTAGCAATTCAATACAACAAAAAAAGATTCAGGTTAACAAGCCGCTCGTGAGCCGCTCGCGAGCAGGTCGAACCGAGCACGAGCAGAATTTTTCGCTCGAAACCCTTAACGAGCCAATCTTGAGCAGACTCGGATCGCTCGTTTAGAGATCGATTACACCCCTAGTGGAGATTAGTTTTATAATTAATTAAGAAACAAAAAAAGCAGACGTTGGCAGAAGTGGGGTTCACAAGTGGCACCACTTCCTCTTCTCCTCCTCTTCGTCCCCATCCCAAACCCTAGGCCGGAATCCGATGCGCTTCCGATGGGCAAGACGACCACCGACCAAGCCCCAAGCCAAGCCGTAGACCCCGAGTCCACCGACTGCGACGGCGGGATTCGATGGATTTGTCGGGTCTTCTCGCTCAGATGCGTCGTTGTGCTCGTCCTCGCCGTCTGCGTCTTCCTCTCCGCTGTCTTTTGGCTCCCGCCCTTCGACTCCTTCAGATCCGGCGGGGATCGGAGGAGGGTCGCGTCCGGTGAGCCTTTGTTTCGATCCGCTTTTCGGGGGAAAGGAATGATTTGGTCTTTGGAGGAGGCGCATTTGGGAATTTGGGGCATTCTTTTCTTGGATAGATATAGAGGGGAATTTGGTAAATTTAGTTTAGATTTGCTAATTTTAGGCATTTTAGAGCCCGGATTGGTTCTGAATTTTGCATGCGTCCTAAATGTTATCTGTTGCTAGATTTTTCTTCTTCTAAATATAAGGAGATTTGGAAAATTCTCCTTGAAACAGTGGAGACGAGGGATTAATCACCAATTTGTTTTTTTGTGTGGCAATTCTTAGTTATGTGGGGAATCCTCTTCCCGTTGTAGGAAAGTGCACATCTTAGGTTATATCTAAAAGTTAAATTCCTGAAAAATAGATAATTAGTTCTACCTAAACTAGGGATAGCGTCTCATTTTCTCTGATATTGTGTTCGGTTCGTGGGCGTTAGATCCTGAACCTTACTGTTTTTCTATTCATTTGTTTACGATTGCTTAGATTATTGAAATCTTGCTTGTGTTCTGTACTTAGTTTGCATTGTTCTGTCTTTTTCAGCTCCAATTCAGGCGAGCTTCATATTACAGAAGCCAGTTTCTTACCTTTCCTTGCATACTGAACAATTAGAATATGACATCTTTGATGAAATTGGGGTTCCGGATACTAAGGTAATATTTCAAGCTATTTTTTGGTCCTTGTAGTTGAAGTGCCTCTTGTGCATATGATCAATACTTTCTTGTGGATCTTTCAACAGGTTGCAGTGATCTCAATGAATCCCTCAACTGAGGTGAATTCTACGAATGTTATCTTTGGTGTCGTTCCCAACTTCAAGCATCGAAAGAGAAGAATAAACCCAGTGATCCTGAGTGTTCTCAGGTCTTCTTTGATTGAGCTGGTTCTCATGCAGTCAAATCTTTCCTTAACCCAGTCCATTTTTGGCCGGCCATCCTCCTTCGAGATTTTGAAATTTCCTGGTGGAATTACTGTGATTCCGGTGCAGTCTGCTCCAATCTGGCAGATAAATCAGAATCTTTTCAACTTCACGTTGAACTATAATATCATGCAAATACAGAAAAATCTCGACGAGTTGAAGGGTCAGTTGAAGTATGGGCTTAATCTGAAGTATTACGAGGTAGTGTTCTGTCATCTATCAATGTTTATTACTTCTTAAGCTAAGCTATAGATGTATATGCCTTTTGACTTTTTCCATTGTGCAGAATGTATATGTGCAGATGACAAATTTGAATGGTTCCACGGTAGAACCTCCGGTAATTGTAGAGGCTTCAGTGTTGTCAGACGTAGGGAGCAGAAATCTCTTACCACCAAGGCTGAAACAGCTAGCTCAGACAATAACTTGGTCTTCTCCGACAAGAAATCTGGGCCTAAACCATAAGGTTTTTGGTAAAGTGAAGGAAGTTGTGCTGTCGTCTTACCTAAATCATTCTATTGTTTCGGGGTCTCCCAGCCCATCCCCTTCACCAGGTGATGAATTTCCCAGTACTCCACCTCCTACTTCTGTCAGTGTCGCTCCACCCCCATCTCATGCCCCGGCTCCCTCAAATGACCACATTAAGAACCCACCATGTTTCTGCTGCAATGCGCCTCCCCCATCTAGATCAGCTTCACCTGCGAGTTCTCATGATGGTTGGTCTCATTCTCCCGCACCGCAACCTTCAGAGTTACCTCTTTCGCCCTCGGTGCCACCTGTTGCTCACTCTCCAGTAGGTCGTGCTCATGCTTTATCTCCCCAAGAATCGAGACATAGTGCCTCTCCTTCAAGACATACTGAGGCTCCAGCTCCCTCAGATGATTCTTCTACCACACCTTCCCCTTCTCCAGAAAAAGCACCAGGACCTGCTTCTTCGTTGCCTCGTAAGTTATCACCTCCACCTCTTAAAAGTCTGCGACCAGGTAGAGGTGGTAAATCTCCAAGTTCTCCATTCTCCAAGTCAGCACCTATGTCGCCACTATCTGCAGCAACACCAATACCACTGCCCTCAACATGTGAGTGATTGCCATTTATAAGATTTATTCACAATTTTACAGTACAAAGAATTTAGAATGTACAACACAGTGTAGTAAGATTTATCCAGCTCATTAGTTATTTTTATCTGTTAAGCCTTAAAAATTCTTTATTCTTTAACTAGGTTCACTACACTGTTCATATCATGCTTTTTATTTGCTATGCTAGCAGTTACCTTGGCTACTAAGCTGTTCATATCGTGCTCTTATTTGCTCTGCTAGCAGTTGCCTTGGGTTGCCTACTTGGCTTCATAGCTCATTATTGGTAGGATTCAAAATCACTTTTGTACTCTAATATTTAATTAGGATTAGGATAACCTTTCATTCGAGTAGTCTGTCTTCTCACCATATGTCCAATGCATTTTTTTAATCTTATTTTTTGCATGCAGCTGCTTTATGATTTTCTCTTGACATGCATTTGGTACGATGAAAGAAAGAGTTGTTGTACATTTCTTTAAGTATTTTTGATATCCATTTACCCAATTTATTTGAAATATGAATGTCGAAAAGTAATTGTTGCTACTTGTGGCTTCTTGCAGCAAATTTCGGAAGTTGCTTTGGACTAGAGTTATGGACTTTGGGATTGTTATTGCTGTTTCATCTCCTGTGAGAATCTCTTCAACCTGGATACAATTATGCGTAGCTACATCAATAATTTCGCTACAGTTTTTGCCTCTTCTCGGATAATGTCAGCTCAAGATCAATTTCTTGGTGCCCCTCTTCTTGGATTTTAATTTCTGCCCAATTGGTGCTTTAAGTGAAGCCCCAATGTGGCAGGTTGATGCAGTTTCTTGTAGGGCTTGAGACTTTCGGATGCATGTATATATAGGATGATCTTACCATGGTCAAAGCTGCGAAGGTGGCAGGCCAATCTCTCTCAAAGGACAGCATTTCTCAAGTGTCGAAATGCTGTTCTCGTTGTTCTGAAATGTAGTTTGCCCTGTACGCTGTAAAAATGGGCGAACAAATTAACTTGATGAAAAATATAAGTTGAGGATTAAACGGTTTGGTCAGTTTTGCTTGTTCATTTTCAGTGCGCATCGCTGTCTACTTGTTCTCTGTGCTGGCTGGCTAAAAGCTTGTTTTTTTGAAACTGTACCTTTTCTAGTAGTAGTTTTGCACTCACGTTCTGTTGAAAAATCTCCCAACCATGTTCTTCGAAACCCACCATTGGAAACAATATGTGATGCTCCACTCCAGTTGCGAGAAGCCACTCACGTGAGCAGGAAAAAAATCAACTAATTAAAGCTACAAGATATACAAATGGGAGCACCTTAGCGCTGATGCCGCCGCCTGATGGTGCGCTTTTCTGCTTCAAGCAAAGAATCCAGGTTTGAATTTCTTTCTTTGTTCAGATCAACTAATCCACTGCAGAGACAGGGTGGTATTTGTCTTCATTTATAGTAGTACCCTATCATATCTTTGGTATAATTATATTGACCAGAAGTCAGGGGTGACTATTGAGGCCTTCAGTTCAACGGCTAAGCTGCCTTGGTTCCGCTTACAGTGGGCAACGGCGTCAAAAAAATTGAAATTTCACTTCTGTACATAGTTTGTCGAAACCAAGAGGTGAAATTTTAAAATTTCACAAGACTTAATTAATAAATAGAAAAAAAGAAATCACAAAAAATAAAATTAAAGGAATATTTAAAAATTTAACTGACAAACTATGCACCTTGGAATATCATTTTCATTAAATAAAAACGACATTGCAGATATTTTTTCTAAAAATATTATTTTGATATTTAAATTAATTATAATATAAATAGTAAATTAATTTACTATAAATAATATAAATTAAAAACGGTACATGGTCCTCTCTTTTTTAATATAAAAATATGTTAAAAATTATTTTAAATTATATTTTTAAAAGAAAAAATTATTTGTTTATATTTTTTTTGTTTTATCCAAAATTAATTCCCAAATGACGTGGAGAAGGGAAAATGTAGGAGTTCTGTTGTTTTTAGGTGTGATTAAGAAAAATTTGAAAGAGTTGGTTTATGCTGACGTGGTAGAGAAAAAAACTGATGTGACTGAGAAAGAAAACATGACACCCAGGAAGTACACGGACGTTGTTAATGGTGGTCTTAACCACAACTCATCACTCTCTTTCACGTCATTTCGATGTCAATTTTGAATAAAATTTTAAAAAAATAATTAAAAAATTAAAACAATTAGAAAACGTATTTTCAAAAAAATAATATTTGAAAAAAAATAAAATTATTTTTTAAAAAAAAATCAAAAAATCAAAAAAACAAACAGGGCACTGCCTGCGGGTTGTCGTGGGATGACCACGACACCGTTACGGGTGGTCTGAGCGCCTGAATTTAGCAATTTTTTTCATGTGAAGATGACCACCAACTATCGAACAATATCTCCCTAGCTGTCTAGTAAGATTTTGGATTGAAACATCAGCAGAATACAACGATTGAAGCAAGTTTCAAGAGCACATAGCAAATGAATAAGATATTTATGTACTCTTTCCAACATATAAACAGGCAACAAATCCTTGTATACAAATTAAACATCGAGGCCATTTTGGACAAAGGAAACATATCTTCTCTACAATCATTATTGGGAAATACATAGATAACCTCAACAATGAAATACTGCAAATAAAAGCAATATTTTTGTTGAGCAAAAGATAATACAATATTTACAATTTTTATAGAATTTACACCGTTTTCCTTAAAATGCCTTCATGACAAACTTTCCAGATGATAAAGCTCCTTTTGCTGCAGCTTTCACAATGGTCCTATGCCTGTATAATCTGCAATTGCATGCGAACAAGAGAGCATCAGGACGAATAAGAATGATTCCAATTTGTTGTTGAGTATCATTAGCAAGAACAAGAGAAAGATACGATTTTGAATTAGGAATTAAGTCAAGGTGTTGAAAAATCTAATATGTAAGGTTGATCATACAGTGATTTAATTATTGTAGATGCAAGAGGACTAGATGGATAAGGGCTGGTCATACATCTACTTGATTAATCTTGATGATTCTATCAATGCGTTCATTCGTCAAAAGCAGCTCTTGACGAAGATAATACTCTATGGTGCCTAAGAGGGAATATAACAGAGATGGCTAATGGCTATTATAGACTTACCCTGCTAATGCAATTCCCCATGTTGATAGTGCATAGAAGAGTTTTCCTGCAAACCATACATTCTTCCAGAAAGTACGATCCTTCATACCACCCAAAGCCCTTGAAATAACTGCAATTTAAGTTAAAGATTGATAATAAGCATGTAATGGAGAATACACCATGAAGCCAATTCTAAGGGGAGAAAAATTCAGGGGTGATCACATGAATCAAAAGAACACAGCTTTTTGCAAGCATTTCATAAGAAGAAAAAAAAATCGTTATGTTCACACTAAAGGCATGCCCAAATGATAAATAAATGGAAACATAAATGTAATGTGTGAGCCTCAAAGTCACTGTCGAATAGGAAGACAAGTTATAAATATTTAATATACCAAACAAAATGAACCACAAGAGAAGGCTTACTTTTCTGCAGCTCCTCTGGTGCTAGCTTCTGTTCAACAAAAAATGGAAAAGGGCGTCAAACCAAACACAATCGTATAAATGACTTTGACATGACATGTCAAAACATACCATCGATTTCGGGTTCATAACAACACATTTAGCTATGAAGCTGGCAATGCCATCCACTACATCATCTTCACAGATAATGACATAATTTTCGTCGTCGATTTGACTCGGTTCTTCTCTTGCTTCACTGTCGAAGTCATTGACCCAAACCCATAAACTAGATTTCCCGTGATCATCGTAGACCAGAATATCCACTGATTTTAAATCTGTCCCTAATGCATTAGGCAAAGCAGTGAAAACCACATTCAGGATTAGAACATAAATCAATTACAATTGAGTTCCCTCTTTAGAAACCATGATACCTTTAATTTCTTTGAAGGGTGAAGTGCCAGAGTCCTTCGAGTCTTTTTGAAGTTCCTCAAGTTGAGCAAGGAAGTCCACGGACTTCACAACGGCTACTAGCCGATCGTGTATCTGAAAATTGGCACATATATGAATACATATATCTCAGATTTTCCAGGAAAGTTCAACTGGGACGCATTTTTTTCAAACCACCCATCGCAAAGGCATGGAATCATTCATACACCATTAAACAAAACGTTAAATCACACAGAACCGATTGCAATTTAGACCGTCAAATTACAATATAAAACCCCCAAGAAAATTTATAATTTGTGCATTGTTCATGGAGGACCATTTCTACTGCAAAAAATCGATTTTTTGACCAAAAAAAGTGACTACAACTTTCCATAATTCATCCTAACCATCACCCCCACTACCAAAAACACAAATTTGATTCACCTCCTTCAATTTCCAACAAAACAACACAAAAACCCCCCAAAGCAGACCAAAATTTATCTCCCGATCCCCAAACCCAACAGGGGGGGGGCAAAAAGAGGGCTTACGTCAGCAGGGCAATCCTGAGACAACCCAGGCGAGTTAGCCAAGTCATGCATGACAACGAGGTTCTCCTTGAGGATACCTCTGAGGCGTCGATTCTCCGATCTGAGCTTCCGCATCTCGTCTTCGGGTCTGTCCTCTTCCTTGGGTTGCGCTCGCTCGGAGCGGTGCTCGTAGACGCTCCAGGCGAGATCAGCGACCTCCAGCACGGCCTCCGCCATCTCCAGCGGAAGCGCCACGCCGTGCCCGCCCACGTGCCGCAGAGCCATTTGTTCCGGTGATCGGTGCCGTACGGGGGTCTCCGACTTGGGTTTGGTTGGTGTTTCTTCGGGTTTTGTTTCAGCTTGATTTGATTGCTTCTGGACTTATCCGATCAATTATCGCGTTCCAACAAAACCTTGGCGTGATTCATTTATATATATATATTCCAAAAATCATTGGGTTTTGTTTCGTTTTCATGAGTTAATTGAGTATTGGCCGGGTCATCGTCTCGATAATAGGTTAGATGTAAGAATATTTTTAATAACATGAGAAAAAAATACATGAACTTTATCAATTTTTTAATATAATGTGATCTCGGACCACGTGGCTGTTGAAGAATGAACCGACGACTCATAGGTTGTGGTTTCGTTAAGCAACCCACCGGAGTTGTAGTGAAAGTGAGTATTCATAACACAGTTGTAACTGCTTATGGATCCAAACTTGGGTGATCTATCCATGACCAACATGAAGTTTGTGTGAAACTAAGTGGGGATTCACGGGTCTGGTGGTTAGGGCACGGGAGGACGAAATCATAGGGAAGCTTGAGGGGCGATAGATACCTATCCAATACAAAGACATCACAATTTCCATTGTCAATCGCCGTAACAAAGCAATATTGAGAAATTAATATTATTGTCTATAAGGAGCAATGTTGATTGGAAAATCACTATAATTGAGCTAGATTTTGGAATAGTAAATTGTGATTCAATTTTGGGAATTGTTATTAACTATAAGGAGGAGTGTAAAATCGGAACAAATTTTGGAATAATAATTTGTAATTCACCAATCACTGTGATAGTTATTAATATTGGTGGACGAGTAGTGAGTGTATTATTAACCACGTACACAGTCAGATTTACGTAGAGGCCCGGGTGGGCAACCGCCGATGTGAAATTTCTTTTAAATGATATACACAGTTAGTCATGCAAAAAAATAAAATTATATGGATACATTGGTAGTTGAAGAATTAGAATTTTTTAGTTTGCTGGTCTGCTTAAACATTATTGGAATCAGGATCTCTAAACCAGTGTTTAACTCCCACTGGCCACCTTTTTTGTTTTATTAAAAATACAATTTTACAGGGGTTAACAAGGTTCAAACTCACAAAATTACAACCTTTTATTTAAATATAAATTTACAAAGATAATGACACTAAAATCTCAGCTTACTACCGAGCTAATAGGTGATGACACCACAAAACACTAAACTATCATAGATTCATCCTCTTAATTGTTACATGGGAGAACACTTCAGCTTATTATGTATAAAATATCATTGAAAACAATTCGATCCAAAATATATAAGAACTCACAATTAATTTTATATTTGAAAATATCATTTTTCTTAGATTAATATTAAGTGAATTGTACCAATTTGGAGTTTTTTCCATGATCCGCTGCTATGGTGTAGTTTTTAGTTGGTTATGGTGAGAGACGTATTGACTTAGATAATTCCCCAAAATAGATATAATTATCATTAATGTCATGGATTATCATGGATCATTAGTATATTTTATTGTTATTAGTAACTACTTCAAGTGTTTGTAAAACTCTATATAATGAGCTTTTTGTTATTAAATGAGATATAGAAGAATTATTCATCAATCTCCATTCCTCTCCAAGTCTCTTTTTCCCCTCTCCCACTTCTTCCCCAATCTCCAAATCACTATCTCTTCTCTCTAAATCCTCACATTTCCTCTCCAAATCCTAATCTTCCAACTCCAACATCATAATCACTTCCCTTTCCGCCGTTACAGTCAACATAGTACGCCCTTGACATCGACAATTCACGTTCAGTAATTTCAGGCGGACAAGAAATCTCACCATCCAAATTCTTGTCCATATCCAAAACGGTTGCTCAATTGACCATCGAATAACAATAACCCAACACATGTACAATAAATCATTCACGTCAAAAGCTTAGATTCGGTGCACGCCAAATTTTTCGAAGAAATCATCATGTCCTTACCCAGATAACATTCTGATCATGATTAATTAACTTCCTCTTTAAATAACATTGATCTCCTAATTCTAAGCATATACCGTCAAAATTTTAGCAGGAAACAGAAAGAAAACAACCAAAAGTCCAACTCCAACTTAACGGTTATTATTCTTCCCGGCATGGGAAAGCAACGGAGGGCTGGAAGATAAAATTCCCAAACAAATGGAAGCCGGAATCCGATTTCCATTTCCACCCAAACAAGATAGACACGGTAGGTCCCACCACGTTGTCAATCCACCAGAACCCTTCGCCTCTCCACGTAGCCCCAAACTACCAACTCGACTTCCCCCACTTGTCCACCACACCCTTCCCAATTCCATGCCACCCCTTGAATTAACATTGACATTTTTTTCAGATATACCCTCGTTCAAAGTTGAATATGTTACAACTCCGACTTATTTTTTAATGCATATCTACCGGTAGTTGTCTTAATGTTTTTAAAGCACTTCCAAGCCAACCAAACATCCTAGAACATATAAATTTTTAATACAAATATAATGCTAGAATGTATGCGTGGAAACAATAAAGATAACAAATAAAAAACTATCGACCTAGTTTTCAAATGAGATGATCAGGGATTAACAATACTTATATAAATCAGTAGGTAGGGGGTGTAAATGCAAAACACAAAAATACCAATAAAAACATCAGTGGGGAAATGGATTCCCTCTCGGTTCCGCCAGCACAAGAAGGCACGCCAGCAAAAGCGAAGCGAACACTAACCGCCGCCCCACCACTGCTTGCGGGGACCACCGCCGTTCTCCTCCTGTTTCCGTCCTGCCTCGTTAGGGTTCCGACTCGTTGACGGTTGTGGAGACAGCAGCAGCAGCGAGTGGTGGTGGGACTGGAGGAGGAGGAGGAGAAGGAGGAGTTGGTTGGGTGCTCTCCCTTTCCATGTCAGCTTCCAACACCCCGTCTCGCTGGCGAAGTCACTTTCCGGAACCGAATTATTGGAGTTTGATTGTATACTAGTGGACGTAGGTCGTGGAGAGGAGAGGAGAGGATTGGGAGGGTTCGGGTCGGTGGATCTCGCACTCTCCTCCTTCGATTTTATTTTTTATTTCCTTCCTTCTTGTCTGTTTTCGTGCTGTAATTACCGTTTTCGGAGTGATTTTTTGGTTTTTATCCCTTATTCTGCAGGGAAAGTAGGGTTTTGGTGTTCGTTGGTTACTTGAAAAGGTTTTAACCGTCAAAACTAGGAAAAAAATTTCTGTTCCACGTTTTGCTATTTGTTCTACTTCGTTAGATCTTTTTTAATGATCAATCTGTTTGAAATTTACTTCTACTTCTTCAGTTTTTAGTTCATCAATGTGAAAGGTTGGGGGGGGGGGGGGATCATATGCTCATATGCTTTTAGTTTTTCTCCAGAGTTTTAAGATCACGTGGTCAGAGGAATTTTGCAATTTCCGTGAATTTAGTGTATTTGTTGGAGTGTATTAATAGTGTATTTAGATTTTGCGCTATTGGGTTAGATGAGAATGATGCATTTGTGGTTTTTGGGTTTGGGGAATCTTTGTCCAATATCTGAGATATAATTTTCGTGTTCAATTTTAGAACACATGCGCTGTTGCCATATCTTATGTAGAATCGTATTTTAATTGTCAGACACTGTTGGGAACAATGCAATTGTTGAAAGTGAAACTCTGAGATATTCTACTAATCTGAAGAGCTCGGTAATTAAGGCTTTCTGGAGATGACTATGGAAGATACTCAAGACAGTCAGAGGTATAGTCTGTAATCGGTTGCTAAGTTTAGGCCATATATTGATATACACAATATGTTACTTGGTAACTTTAAAAAAATGTATTTATCTTATTTGGTACTGGTTGTTCTCTGATCTTGCAATAGGATCTGTGAGAAAGTTCTACCAAACAGCCATTTATATGTGGGAAATTTTGAGGAGCTGCTTCCTCATGGCACAGGGAAATACAAGTGGTGTGATGGAACATTATATGATGGTGAATGGGAGAAAGGTAAAATGACAGGAAAGGGCCTGATATGCTGGCCATCTGGAGCGGTATATGTAGGTGAAGTTTCTGGAGGTTTTTTACATGGTTTTGGAAATTATACTGGAGTTGATGGTTCGATATATGAAGGCTCATGGAGGATGAATGTTCAGCATGGACTGGGGAAGAAAAGCTATTGCAACTCTGATGTTTATGAAGGTTCTTGGAGGGAAGGGATACAGGATGGTAGAGGTAAGTACGTGTGGAGTAATGGGGATACTTACAATGGGAGTTGGAGGGCAGGTAAAATGTGTGGAAGTGGACTTATGAGATGGGCAAACAGTGATATGTATGAGGGGCTGTGGCTAGAGGGACTAGAGCATGGACGTGGTTCCTATAAATTCTCCGATGGAGCATGTTACGTGGGAACATGGACTAAAGGGCAGAAGGATGGACCAGGAATTTTTTGTCCGGTCGAGTGCAAACAATTTTCAGTTCAATCAAATGGCTCATCTAAGTGCTCCAATGGATTATCTAATCCTACCTCTCATGATTCCTTCGCAAATTCCAACAAATTCAAATACAAAGACTGTTTTTCTATTGAAAACAATTGTTGCAAATGGGCTTCTGCTGGATATCTGTGGCACTCAGGGCGAATTTCACACAGGCCTACATCGGTTGAGAGGGCTTGTAATCATAGTGATATTGGAGAAAATTTACTTCAGGTCAGCGCTTCTTGTTGCTCATGTTCATCTGAGTTTCAAAATTGCTCGTTTTATGAGCGTGAGTATGTGCAAGGAGTTTTGGTTGCAGAGAAGGTGGAATATCTTGCATGTAGCCTCCCGAATGACAAGAAATGGCAACCAAGCTATAAACCTGAAGTTTCTCGAAAGCTTTGTAGAACAATTACTAAAGGTGACCGGAGTTTTTATCTTATGCTGAACCTGCAACTGGGCATAAGGTATTTTTTTTTCTTTCTTTTTTATATCTACATGCCATTACAAATTATCTCTTTTTATTTTGTTGTCTGAAATTGTTATATAAGGAGTACTAAGGATAACAGTTTTGTAAAACCCTGGACCTGTTCTGTAATAAAAAAAGAATCTGTGTTTTTAGACTTTTTTGTTGGGATGTGGGGACGTTAGGTGGTAGAAAAGTATGATGCACAAATTCACTTGGAATGACTTTACTGTGACAATATCAGTCCTTAACACAAGGAATCTCTTGGAGTAACTTTAGGTACACAGTTGGAAAGATCACCCCTGTGCCGAAGCGTGAAGTTCGATCCTCTGACTTTGGACCTCGAGCTAGGATACGGATGTATTTTCCAAAAGAGGGTTCTGAATTCACTCCACCACATTATTCCATTGGATTCTTCTGGAAGGATTACTGTCCAATGGTCTTCAGGTGCTTTTCTTTGGGCATTAAAATTTCATCCTAAAGTACCTTTACCTTGATATCATGAGTACGATTTTTATGGCAAAGCATAGTCATACAATATTATGTAGTAGATAAAATTCCCTTTATGTTACCACATGTCATCCCAGTATTCATTTGAAATACTGACAACTCATTGAGGGCAAAATGATATTTTACCGTCCTTAGTAATTACATGGCTACTTTCATCAAAAGTTTATATTTTGGTTGTAATGTCTTTGTCGTTACTGAAAATATCTCGGAATCGTAAAATAATAGACATGTGTTCATTACTTGAGATGTAGTGATTTGTAAGCTTGCTACTTAATTCTTTCTATTTGGAAATTATATATCCAATGCCAGCAGAGATATCAGTTTTGTGGTGGGTGATTTATGGAGCAGATTTAATGTAGCATGCTTTGTGGCAGGTTCAGATGTGTAGTTAAAGCTTTGCATGAATGATGGTTCTGTTAAATGATAAAAATCAAATTCACGGTGAAGTTGAAATACATTTTGTGTTACACCTTGGTAATGCCATGAACTCTTGTCTTAAAGAGATCTTGTGCACATCACTTGAACTATATTTCAAGAGCTTTATGTAACATTACCATTTGAACATCTTGTGCTCACCACGTCTCGTTCCAGAACTTCCCCTTAATGGAACTGCTTGTGTACATCTAATTGAAGTAATCGAAGGATTGAATAAGATCTACCAAGCTTTTAGTGAACCAATAATAAATTTATTGGGGCCTCTTCATAGCTTTGAAATTTGATTTCTTCAAGCATAGCAAACCATCCTCAGCAAGACGTGTCTTTTTTCGAAAGAAGATTTGTCCTTTGTCTATCTTAACTGAAACATTCTATAGTCTTCCAACCCAGCTTGAGTTGTCTTGATGGTAGAGCACATTTATCTCGTCTATCATGTTTTACCCTTAATAAGCAGTTAATTTGCTTCATAGTGGCATGTAATTTTTTGTTTGTTTGGAATTAATAAATTCATCATAAGAGCTGCATTTCAGGAATCTTCGGGAGATGTTCAAAATTGATGCTGCAGATTACATGGTATCAATATGTGGAGCAGATGATTTGAAAGAGTTGTCTTCTCCTGGAAAAAGTGGCAGCATATTTTATCTTTCACAAGATGAAAGGTTCGTATTAAAAACGCTAAGGAAGCGTGAACTAAAGGTAAGATTTTGCTCTTTATACTATCATTTATTGATTTCTAACACTGAAGTTCAGTCTTTGGTGTCTTCTGGCATGGTCATATTTCATTGTTATCTGTGTCTGTTCTTACTCTGAGAAACTAAGACTTGGTAAAAACCAAGTGATACTGGGTTTTGTGGCCCCTGTTCGACTGTTTCTATTTCCTACTGCACGTTGCATAAAAAATGGTGAAGATAAAAGTGAAACTGGTGTCAGGATTATATTTTTGGCTTAATTGGGAGACTATGCAACTTTAATAAACTTCTTTTTGACCGGTAATAACTTTTAACTTTTACATTGTCACAAATAGATATAGGGTTATTCAATTTGCATACGATAAAAGAAAAGGCAAGGGACTTCAATTCAGAAGACTAGTATAACAGGATTTTGTACATTACAGTGTTATCTTTATTGGAAGGACACATGCGTAAAAAAAGCCACTCTTAAGAGGGTTGTATATTTGTGTTAGCAACAAATTACATGTGAAAGAACCATGCAGGTCAAATGAAATTATGGCATAAAATTGTTCACCGAAAAAAATAAGTGAGAATAGCATAACCATAACAACATCAGAAGTAAAAACGGCAAATCGGAAAATTGCGTAGTAGTTCGTCTCCGTTGGGCAACAAGCCTGCATACTCTAGTCTAGTCCCATCTCACAACTCTTGCTTGAATTTTCCACCTTTTGATATAATGTGCTAAGATAGCTAACTGCTTTATACCCTTCAACAAGAGAGACGTTTTACAACCGTTAAGATGAAATTTTTATATATTCCATGAAAATTCAATTTCAGCCCTTAACTAATGACAAGCGTGGTGGTCAAGGTTTTTTTTTATATCATAGCAATATAGCACATAAGAAAAAAATAAAATTCTTGTTTCTTTTTGGGAACTACTAAACGTCGCCCCAAAACTACTTAAATCGCCCCTTGAAATTACCAAATTGCCCTTAACAATATATTTAATACCCATATCGTCCCGTGTCTTTAAACAAGGTTATTGACTCAGTTTTACTAACATTCCTAGTACCAACACCACGAAAATGTCTGGCGAAACACCTAGATCAGGCGAAGTAACGGAGGCGGATTTTTTTTTCCGACACGGGCGTCTGGCTAAGACGCCTGTACCATCGGGGAGGCGTCTGGCTAAGACGCCTCCACCATCGTTGAGGCGTCTTAGCCAGACGCCTCCACGATGGTACGGGCGTCTTAGCCAGACGCCTATACCATTGTCTAGGCGTCTGGTTAAGACGCCTCGACCATGGTGGAGGCGTCTTAGCCAGACGCCTCCACGATGGTACAGGCGTCTTAGCCAGACGTCCCGTTTTTTTTAATGTTTTTTGTCAAATTAAAATTATACGGTGTGTTATCTCAAATTATTTGACGTTTCTTTGCAAATTTTCGGTGGTAACCGGTCGGATTACAATGAGTTTTTTTGCAAGTGATGAAGATTCAAAAAAATTCCAGATCCAACATTTTTAAAGTTCCAAATCCCCCGGTGGTAAAACATCATGACTTACAAATATCACCTCGACAGGTCGTTCGGGGGTCTCGCTCCCCGGTGAGCGAGCGGCATTCCACCTCGCCGGTGAGGTGGCGGGGGTGGCAAGGGGGCAGCGCCTCCTGGAAATTATTTGGATTTTGAAATTGTTGGATCTGGAAATTTTTGAATTTTCGGTGTACCGAAGATGTATCGGTCATCCGAATATAGTAATTATTAACTTATTAATTAATTTAACAATTATCTAAATTTATAATCAATTATCTTTTTAAAAAAATAATAAAAAATAATAAAAAATTACGGGTGTCTGACGGAGCCGCCCCCACGTAGGAGGGGGCGTCTGGCTAAGACGCCTCCCCCATGGAGGAGGCGTCTTACACAGACGCCTGTCCCATGGGCGGAGCGTCTGGGTAAAACGCCTCCCCGATGGGTAAGGCGTCTGGGTAAAACGCCGCCCCCATGGGGAAGGCGTCTTAGCCAGACGCCCCCTCCTACGTGGGGGCGGCTCCGTCAGACGCCCGTAAATTTTTATTATTTTTTATTATTTTTTTATTAAAAAGATGTTAGATGTTTTACCAGATTCGTGTACACTGGGGCGTCCGTTGGTTCATTTACTGACCTCCAAAACATTATTTTTTATGATTATAAGAGGAATATGAAGAGAGATGTGTGATAGGAGGGTAAAATGTCGCGTTATAGCAGTAGAAATGAGAGAAGGGCAAAATGGTAATTTCAAGGGGCGATTTAAGTAATTTTGGGGCGATGTTTAGCAATTCAGTTCTTTTTTGATATGTAGCACATAAGTTCTTAAAAGCAAATGACTTGGACTTCTCTGCTTTTCTTAAATGTTAGGTTGAATAGATCCATGGAAATCACCTATATATGGGTAGGAAAATCTTAGAAAAGGTTTAGGAAACAATATGTTAAAGTGCTTAATTTAAGGAGACAGGTAAAACCCAGTCAATTGGCCACGAACATGTTTCTGGAATTTGGACAGGGTATACTGCAGTTTTTTTATGTGAATTTGTAGGTTTTTTTTGAACTGTGTGTCCTAGCAATTATAAATGGCTTGTTATCAAAGCTTGATAAAATTGCTCCAGACTCACTACAAACCTGAATTTTAAATAACAAGTTCAAAAATTCAAGTAACTTAAAATTAACACGAAATGAACATTCTTTGGTTAGATCAGCAATTAATTTATCTCATTTTGAAATCTTCTACTAACAAAATCTCAATAAACATCTTCAATGCGCAACGAAGTTTGTCTTTATACACTCCAAGTAGTCATCTAAATTGACCGATGTGAGGTGATGCAACCATAATATTTACTTAGATAGGATAATACTGTTGACCACACTGTTTCAAATGTCTTTCTGACTGCCTACGCTCCTTTATCTACAACCTTTATTTAGTGATGGATTTCTCCCGGTACTTAAGGTAACATCTTAACAAGAAAACCATCATGCAAACGAACAATTTCAAAGCTTCTTTAGATCTTAAATTCACAAGTTAGTAGTTATATATGTGATTATCAATTTTATAACCAAGCTATTTCCATAGTGAAAGGTTGTACTCATCTTCGGAAAGAATAAGTTTGCTACTTTGTGATGAAGATGTAATCGATTCGCATGAAGTAATTGGATTTCATTATCTTCTTTTACTATGTACTGACCGGACCTTATTGCCCTTTGTAGGTTCTGTTGAAGATGTTGCCTGAGTATTATGTTCATGTAAATGCCCATGAAAATACTCTCATTACCAAGTTTTTTGGGCTTCATAGGATTACATTTAAAGGTGGACGAAAGGTAACTGTTTACTTGAATTTGCAAGATCGCATTTTTATGAGTTTTACATTTTTTGTAACTGTCAAACTTTCTCATTGCAGGTTCGTTTTATGGTGATGGGGAACATGTTCTGCACAGAATTAAGAATTCACCGTAGATATGATCTGAAAGGCTCATCGCACGGAAGATCTACAAATAAGTCTAGGATTGATGAGAAAACAACTTTGAAGGATCTTGATCTTTCACATGTTTTCCTTTTGGAAGAATCGTGGCGGGAAGCACTTTTCAGGTGTAAATTTTACTAGCGATGTAGTGTTGTAGACTTCTAGTTCGTACTGAATAATATTCTGTTCAGTGCAGGCAACTCTCTCTGGATTGCTTATTTCTGGAATCTCAGCATATAATTGACTATAGCCTTCTACTAGGTGTGCATTTTAGGGCACCTGAACATCTTAAGTTGTCAACAGAATTTCAAAGTTCCACACCAAGTCAATTTGGCTTACCCGCAGATGGTAGGGGGCATACATTTCCTTTTAACATTTCCTTATTAGACTAATATTTATTTCTGACAAAATTATCAATTACTACCATTTTGTTGCACATATTTTTCATGTTTTTTTTAGTTAAAGTGATTTTCTTTTCCGACAGGAAATAGCATTGAAGGGCCAATTATCCAAAGAAGAGGTCTCCACTTGGTTCCTCATGATCCTGATTCTGTGAGTAACATTCGTGGTTCACACATCAGAGGAAGCACGCTTAGAGGATCAGCCATAGGCGGTGAGGAAGTCGATCTTCTTTTACCTGATAATGGAAGGTATTATCTTTTGCCTCTAGTATGTTTCTAAAAAAACTGTTAATAATGATAAAGATTCCCTAATGAGTTTTAATTGTGTGTTTAAATTACATTTACTAAATTGTGGATGTCCAACCAAGAGCCAGTTGATCTAAATGTAGTTATCCAATATCTTAACTCATGAAATTATTCATTGGTTTTCTAGTTCCTACTAAAATTGGGCTATTCTCAACAATGTTCTTTCTAATTATTAACAGTGTCAATGTGGTTTAGATTATAGAACATGTCTTCGATGTCGGCTTCTGAATTCTTGTTCGATTTGTTATTCATATGAATGATTCTTCCAAATTTTGGATGCCAATTCATCATTTTGCAACATGACATCATTGTCTGGAGCTTGATCACGATTGCCACAGTGGGCAAGGGATTTTCAAGCTCTTAAAGCTTGATGCTGAAATCATCATCCAGTTCCTGTTCTTTGCATCTTTGAAATGAATATACTACCACCAGTTAAAATTGTTTGACATAGCATTCTACTGCTATGTGGTCAACCTGTCATCAGATGTCACAATAGGATTTGAGGAAATTCCTGGAAATAGGAGTTGAAACAAGGAACCTCAGAGGCTAATATGGTGCATTTATTTCCCTGATTACTTCACTTACTTATCAGAAGACATTCTCGTATCTAATTACCAAATGCATGCTTGCATGGCTCATAATGGGCTGAGGGGTTTTCAAGTTCGCTTGAATTCTTATGTTGATAACTCTCATAAGGCACCGCTCCGCCTCCCTCCACGAGTCAATCAACATAAATATATTCCTCAATTTTACAGGCTTAGAGTGCAATTAGGAGTAAACATGCCTGCAATAGCTAAGCACAGGTTCCTTCATAAAGACATATCAAAGGTTGCGGCCACAGATCTGTTTGATGACTATGATGTCGTACTTTATTTTGGAATTATCGACATACTTCAAGTATACAACACGAGCAAGAAAGTAGAGCATACTTGGAAATCTCTGAAATATGATCCATTGTCAATATCTGCTGTTGAACCTAAGATGTATTCAAGAAGATTTTTAGATTTCTTGGGAAAAGTTTTCCCGGAGCACATGTGAAAATCTTTGGAGCACCTATCTCAGGTATATCCGAAGGTTTCCTTCCGCTTCCAACTTTTTTTTGAAAATAAGGTGATTTTTGTTGACTACTGTAATATTTTTTCAGCATACTTATATTTGTAAATAGTTACTGTATTTATAAAGTAATTAGTTACACCAGTGACCAGCCCCATCTTGGAATATATGTATTGGAAACTGCACGCTAGTCGCTTACTGTGTAATCTCGTCCTCTTTGTTGGAAGAAAATGGCAATTTGGTGACGTATTGCGCTCTATCAGTCAGCCTCATGCTCTATTGTTGAACTTATCTTTCTTCACCTTTAGAATTATATTGACTTGGCTGCTGATTATGCATCGTGTGATTTTCCTTATCCTTGAGAAATTGAGTGTCATTCTTATGATGTTATCGCTTATCTGTAGTTTTGCGCCCTCTACAGTGATATTCATCTGAACCAGAACACATCTTTTCTTGCACCTGAGACCTTCATATGATTATTGCTCTTTTAACTTTCATATAGCAGAAGAGTATCAGCTCGTGGCTTTAAAACTTGAACGTAACCTTTATATAGGATGCTTAATTATCGGTCTTGAACATCCACTATTACTTTGCCCGACTACACTGATTGCAGAATTTTGGTTTAGTTTTTTTTCATTAGTCGGTGGGATGTGAAAACATTTTAAAATTTCTATCTTTATTAACTATTGGGTTCATTTAGTCATCCTTGTAGTTGCATCCGAGCATCTCAGATTCTCAGTAAACCTTGTGTATTTCTATGCCTCTGGTTTTACATAATTGGCTGGTGAATCATACAGGTATGTACAATTGGCATCATTTCTAGTTTATTTTGACGCCTCTGCAGTCATTGGACTTTTCTTTTACGCAGCTCGGTTTGAAACAAGCCGCTAATAACTTCGTCAGCTTCTTACACCTCTTGCATTTATGGTTAAAGTTTTTTCCTTTCTAAAGCCTTCCCACCTTATTTACTTGTTATCATTCGTCTGTCAGTTTCTCTTTATTCTTATCTATTTCAAAATTTAAAATACCAATTAAGTTAATCGCACTTGCTTCAAATGGTTTTTATTTTTTGAAAATTCTTCAAGTGGTGGTTGTTACTGTTAGAATTTTGAAGGTATATCATTGTTAGCTCGATAAAAAATCAATAAAAGCAAGTTGGAGTCCCGAAGGTTGTGAAAAGATGTGTCCCTACAACTCTCGCCAGTCTGATGTATTCAAGTCACCGTCATGATTACCATATTATTTGAGCTTCTACCGGCAATGTGGGTCCCATAAAGACAAAGCATTAAATCCAGGCCGTCCAATCAAGGGAAAATCTGCCTCACGTGACTCATCAAGTGTGCCCCCGTATGTCAGAGCATTTAAGTGCAGGACGTGGCGCTGTCTCCTTCTTGTAACATCTTATATCAGTTTTGTCCTTCCCGGCTGGCTCATCACAATTCACAAGTCACACACAACGAATTCTACGTGGTTGAAAGTTCTAATACACAACCCCTTCAATTTTTAAGCCGTTTTTTAAGCCGTTGAAACCGCATACGAAACTTGAATACAATACACAATACATCAGAGTATATCCTCTTTGTGAACCAATTGATTGCAGCATGGTATGTTGAGCTAAAAAACTCATTTGATTATAATTATTATTGTTATTATTATTGCAATGGTTACACGTTAAACTGTAAACCATTTTTTTCAAACGGTAAACTAGACAAGACTGTGAAGGAAAAAAAGGGGGAAAATCATCTTCTCTCACTGTTTTTTTTTCTTTGATGACCCAGAATTTCCCGGCACCCGCCCCTACTTGGGATAGGCGGGTTGCGGCTCCAAACTGGGGGTGGTCCAACACCATTTTCACCGGAACGCATTAGCATTAAATAAAATGTCTTGCTGGGATTCAATCTTGTGACCTAAGGTTCGTGAACCCACGTACCTAACCAACTCGGCTGCGTCCCGGAGACATCTTCTCTCACTGTTACCTTGCTTTTACCTTCCCTATATCTACTAGCTGAACAACAAATCTCACGTCTAACTAATATTATGATTGTAACAATTCGAATATTCAGGACAACATTAATTTATAAAGTATTGTTTTTCCCTGCAAAAAAAGGATGTATTTGGTAGTAGTCTGCACTTATCCAAAAGTAGATGCCCGTGAGTTTAATCTGTCAAGTGATTCTGATGATAATTGTGGCCAATCCCAAACAGACGTCATGACATTTAAATTAATGATATGGTTAGTTTAATGGAATATTATTGTTTCCTCATTAAACGGGCTCTGCTTCTTTTCCCTCCTCGTTTCCCGGACCTCCGCTCCCGCTGACACCGACACCAACACCAACAACAGTCTTACCTCATTCCTGACCGTTCGATTGTGAAATGAACAGCTAAGATGTGCTGCCACAAAAATGACCGAAATAGACGAGACGTGTTTTGTTGTAATAAGACGAGACAATGTACACCAAATCTAGTAGTAGTGTAGGGATCGTAGAACGCTAGATTTTCACTATGCGTCAGCCAAAATTCATAGTAATAATAATAATAATAATAATAACTATGCGAAATCTTGAGAAGAATCCTTGGGACCTTCTCCACCCATACGTGAGCAGTAAGCACCTGTGCCAGATGTGTACGTACAGTACTTAAATCAAAGCAGTAACCCTTCGCATTTCTTGAGTTGCTGTAAACCTTTTGCTTGATTGGAAAAGTTTTGGGTTCGTGTTGGAATTTGTTGGTTTTGGAAAATAATATGGTCTGTCTTCACCTTTTTAATTCTTTTTATAGACAGATCACTGATATGTACCTCCATTTTGTCAGTGATCATTTATGATGCAAGATTTATGTCCACGTTATATGACTTGTGTTGTGTCACTAGCTGTTATACGCATAGAAGGAATTTAGTGATTACGTATTTGGGTTGTTTGTGCTCGTTCTACTTGACATCCCTTTTTAACTCGAAGGCATAATTCGACGCACATGTCCGACAAATTCTTATCTTGATAGATGATGTTTTTTTTTTTTTTTTGAAAGTAGTTGTTTGCATTACGTTACGTATCTTGATATATAATGTAACGTGGTAGTTGGGTGAAAATTACTCTTAATAATCTTGACCTGACGGTGGCAATTTAGGTGGGATTTCCCTCCACATCTTCATCATTAAACGCTCGTAAGAAACAATGACACTCTTTCCTAATTTCAAGCATCGTTTCCTAGAGATCAATGCATGCCTGACACTTAATTATATCAACTCCTCAAAAAACCTTGAACACACGTGTTGTTTTTGTTAGTGGATCATCGTAGAGGATTAGATGACAACTTATTTCAATTCTTTTATTAATTTGGCAACACAATGTGTTGCTTTTATACGTTTTGGGACTAATGTGATCACAATAGTTTCATATTAATAATAAAATATTTACAAGCTTTGAAAGGAAAAAAACGTTGAACACACATTTCCATTTCCATTTCCATCAGATGTTCACGTACCAATAAAATATTTACAAGCTTTGAAATGATGACACACTGATTGGCATCATCACAATCAAACATAGGAATACACGCATAGGGGAAGAGAGAGAGAGAGCTACACCTAAGGCTGCACATAGGTCAAATTGGTTCCGTTCTAGTGCATAAACCAGCCCAACCCGACCCGACTCGGTCGGTCCTGAGTTTGTCCATAATCGATCCGAACCACGAGGGAACCAAAACAAAAATAACCCAAACCAAGAAAGTCGGTTCGGTTTCGGTTTGACCTAGGATACACGTTTTAGTTGTAATTAAACTATTATTGAACTGATTTAAGGTAACGAAAGACAACAAACATAACTATATAAGTTTAAATAACAAATTTAAATCCTAATCACAAAAAAACCACATAAATTTCAATAACAAATTTAAATTCTAATCACAAACACAAGTATCTTTTATATATTTTGTATCTAATATAATATCATAACTATATATAAATATATTACCGATATCGGGTTGGTTCTCTTCAACCTGACCTCTTGACCTGAGACCGGATCGACATGGTCGATTCTGAATTTTCTAGAACTTGGATTTTCCATAATCGAACCAACTCAGTTTCTAAAACACCCGTTCCAACCCGACCCATTCAGTTTGGATCTGTTTACAGGTTGAATCCAACCTATTGACAGCCTAGCACTAGGAAGAAGCATTGGTGGTGGAGTGCAAAACACGAAACCAATCCAATCCAACGCAGGAATTTGATTTAAATTTCACCATTATGGATGGATCTCTATGCCTAGCGGCATTCTTCCATCTCACCCGTCTGATCACTGTACGTTGGCCCATACACGGTGTTATGCCCGTCTGATATGTTATGGCTCTAACGGAAACAATAACCAGAGAGAGTCGTAAACTCGTAATATTAATTACTTCACATTGTCAAAGCCCAAGTGGACTTCACGTGTTTTTCTTCTTCTTTTCTATAGCGTTTATTGCCTTAAATTTCTGGCCTTTTCTTTTGGATGTTTTGTTATTTTTTCACAAAATATGATGTCCAAGTGGTGCTCAACGTTTTAATAAATTTTTATATAAAATGGATGTCATGTAGGTCAAATTGAACAAAGAATATTTCGTAAAAACTTTTCCGGAATCGAAGAATGAACTATATGGCATATACGTAACATATTACCGACAGTTGATGGGTATCTGCAAAAAAGTCAAATTACTTTGTAATATATATGCAATAAATAGTAGGTGATAATGTAAAAAATAATTAGCTCAGGCTTGGGTGCTTGACAGGCTCATTTGGATTTGTTGCATCTCAGGCTCAACTAAACTATTTTTTCTGACCAAAAAATTTCTAAACAAGCCTTTACTTAAGTTCAAGTGACTTCAGCTTACTTCTCAAGATAATATTTGAATCCAACCATCCACGAGTATTTTTACTTAGTAATGTCAAACCATGTTTAGGAGGTGAATTGTTAATTTTTTTGGTCTCCTTATGATAGAGAAGAGTACTTGGGCAGGTAACAGCTGTGGGGTTGACCGGGAGCAACAGGTTGGCCTCACATCCCTCTATTCCTTTGCCTGGGAAATTTAAATGCAAGAAAAAAGAGCTCAGGTGGCCACAGGTTTGAATGGGAACAGTAGAGAGAGAGAGAGAGAGAGAGAGAGAGAGAGGGAAATGTTTGTGTGTAGTTAATGCTTATGGTATTCATCTGTGTTATTTAAGGTTAGTTTTTATTCAAGCAGTAGAGCCCTTTATGCCATTTAGGAATGTATAATTTATATGTCAATAAGGGACCCACCTTCCTCTCCCCTGACCAGTTGCTCATATATACCACCCCTCCCATCCCCATCTCCCACTCATCTCTTTCTCTCTAGTTCTCTTCCCTCATCAAAATTATTTTGTGGGGTGTTGATTTGCAAGAAGGGAGTGCTTGCTTTTTGTTTATTGAGGCTATATTGGTTGAGGGGAACGTTGTCTAGTCCGAGGTCTTCGAGCTCACATATGACACCATTATGCACCACAAGAGAGACTCTACCTCATGAGGTTGGTTGTTTTTGGTATGTGATCTCGGACCAGGCTTCATTCCCCTAAACCAACATTTGCCATGTACAATTTACAAATTCCTTCACGTTGGAGAGAAATCACATAAAAACTGTCGGTCAAAGTATTCTTATTCTTTCTCTTCTTTTTTAATTATTTATTTCTTACTTAGAAAAGTTCATATAAGTCCTTGACTTGATATTGTCTCTTTTAGGTAACTTTCTTCACCTAGAACTCGCAGTTTTTTGACTTTTGGATCCATGGAACAGTGGTTTTTCCCATGCTCATCACTTTCTAACACAACATTTTGCATAAAAAATACCACCCTTTTATTTTGACTTCTAACTTGCTAACACATGCATCTCCACGGTTTTTTTTCCTTCCCTCCAATGGCAACATGAATGGATCATTTTTCATGCCTATGCTGCCACTTTGTAGATCATTCACACCACTTGTTTTTCATACTTCTCAATGAGCCAAGGGTCTCAGTATTCCAATTATTATGACAGCTTGATTTGGGTGAAACTTTTTTTTTGTACTGCCTTTTCTTATCAGATGTTGGTTCTTCTTATGTGGTGTAGTTTCTTAGTCCCTCTGGATATTTTAGATACTGGGTTAATTTTTCTCTTTATATTCTAGAAAAGTAGTAGTGGAAAATGTCAAATGATACCAGAATTAAGGTTCTTATACTTGCCAATTTTGACTGACGTATACCATTTTCAATTAAGATAATGTTATTAGCACCATTTGGCTTGCAAGATTAGTATATTTGATTTCCGGATTCCAATTATATGTTTATTTCATGCATCTTTTCATTCTTCTAAGTTGCAGGTTTGGATTCAACGCTTCTTCAGAAGTGTTACCCCAAAAAGACTGTCAGTGTGGAACAAGTTCAGAATGAGACAAATCAAACATATATTCTTTTGTAACATAATACATTGTCTTAACCACTCTGACTTCCACCTTTCGTCTCATGTTTTGTAATGTAGTGACACTCATTTCGCTTTACTTGTTATTTGGTAAGATGATGTTTATTTTAAGTGGAGAAGAAGACAAGGTGAAGAGAAAAATGAGGAAGGTAACTGATGGGGCATTGAATGAGGTTTGTTTTGTATATATACAGCTGGGGTCGATTCATAAAAGCTCTGTTCGCAGTGCACATGCGTGGCCAGTGAATGGTGTTGCTATAGATAGAAGATGAAGCGAAGTCGTTTAAAGTTGTCATATATTTCATTTCAAATATGTCACAATATTAAGACTCCCAATATTTAATGATTGTAATCATTCATATATCATAAGCAAAGCTCAGTCATAGAGTCTAATGAGTGAGAGACAGAGAATTTCTGAATAAACAAGATTGAGCAAACTCATGCAATTTTTTATTGTGCTCTATCATTTTCTTACCCTGGCATGGCAAAGATCGAAGTGGTAGACTAGGACAGAGTTGATCAGTTGAACATTGGCCCGGTGAAACAAGGGGGGCAGTACTCTTCCTTTGAAATTGATATTTTCGGGAGAGTATCGTTGCCCCCCTGAAAATTTAAATTTATTTAAAGTAGTATACAATATTTTCCAAAATGTACGACAAAATATCATGAGGATGTTCACCTATCTCTTTCTTAATTTTGATAATGTT
Source organism: Triglochin maritima (assembly GCA_963682175.1). Lineage (NCBI taxonomy): Eukaryota > Viridiplantae > Streptophyta > Magnoliopsida > Alismatales > Juncaginaceae > Triglochin > Triglochin maritima. Next base: position 48,834,526 of record OY821771.1, on the reverse strand, counting down.
AAGGAACCGATAAAATACAAGTTTTTTCTTTCTACAATTCCTTATTTTTAATAGTTTTCAACTTTGATGAAATCATTCTTAGTTTCGGACTTTCAGTATATGTATTTTCCAAGTGTCGAAACAATGTCTCTTAATTTTAAAAATTCTAAGGAATTAATAAAATACAACATTTTTCTCCAAGCAATCCATTATCTTTCCTAATGTTTCAAAGTCCCTTCAATATTTTGTTTTTGTGTTTACATTAAATGTAATGAATCGTATTTTGGCAATTACACAATGCAGATATTTTGACATTTTAAGGAAGTGCACTCATTTCGCGTGTTAGTATGAAATTGTGTTTAGAAAGAACAATTCATATTTGATGGTCAACCATGTCAAAGCCCCTAAGGGTTCAAAAATAACATATCTTCGTCATTGTAGTGTTGAGTTGTTTTACTTTGTCATAAAAAAGACCTTAATTAAGAAATAAACGGTCCTTTCAATGTACAAATGCTAAATTATTCATTTGCATGTTTGTTTAGGCCCAAGTAATTCTTCCTTGATTCGATATAGACAAACAAATTCGTTTAGTAGAATTTTATCCTAACGAGTTCTTGCTATAAATCGTGCTGGACTTTCTTGAGGTTCAAACAAATATCTTTAACATGCATAACTCAGTCAATTTTTGTAACTCGGAAGGAATTGATACTCTAACGGACAAAATGACTGAGAAAAAAAACTTATATACTCACTGTTTACTAGCTGCTGAAATTGACTTTAACTTACGTTTGCAATCATAACCATTAAAAGGTCAATTCCAGCAATGAATATTGTCAAAAGCCGTTTGCGTAATTGACTAGAGGATCACTAGTGGATAATTTGACGTTTTAAATTGAAAAAGATATTCTTTTAATATAATGACAGTGAATCATATATCATTTTTTAAATATGAAAATTAGTCGAGGTTAATTGTAATTTTTTTAAAATATATAATTTTTTCCTTTATATTTCGCCCCCCTGACAAAATTCCTTGTTCCGCCAATGGTCCTACCCATTCCAACCCCCAACCCCCATGCAATACAAACATTTGCCAGCCAATGATTCGTGCAAACTTATTAAAAGAATCTGTAAGATTTAAGTTATTAGATGGGAATATGTTTTATGTGAATTACGAAAAATGATCAAGACCAGTCTTGAATCTCAAAATTCTCAACTAGGGCTAGCCTGTATAAATCCTTAGTCTACAATTTTTTAATGACTAAGACGAGCAATGGTGTTGCATTTGTTGCTATGAGATTTAGTTGAACCAATTTGGAAAACTTTCAATTAAAAATCAGTGATAATTAAGAAATAAGAGAAGAGGTACACGAATGAACTTTTAAATTGTGAGACATACTACTACAACTCTTTAATCAGTTTTCAGTGTTAGAATAACATCTTTTAATTTACTTATTGCGACGTCATGATGTGCTGACTTGAAGATATACGGCACGTGCGTTTCAAAAAGTTTACAGTTTTCATGGCTTTCATTTCACCACTTTGTATATGGATCCAAGAATTAAAACCTACAAGCCATAACCTCTAGTATATTCCAAAAATATCACATCTGAGTTCAAATTCAATACTTTTAGAAAGAAAAAATAATATCGTTATAAGAGGACTCAATGAATAGGTAGATGATTACCGTCATTAATGAAATGTGAAGCATCTGAGAGGTTAGCTTGGGAAAATGGAGATCTTAAGTTGCATGTTGGAGAAACAGTACTCTGTATTGCTCAGTAGGTCTTATCTCTCTGAACAAGTCGTACGTAATCCTTCAATGCCCTCCTTCTTCCATGTTTTCATCCACATATGCCTATCTAACCATCTGACCACTGACTCACTTTCTTTTCTTTCACACTTTGCATGTGGTAAGTGTTTGCATATCGGTTTGACCACTACAACTCAACAATACCTTCTCTTCTCTTCTCTTCTCTCCTCCATTGGAAGAAATTAAAGTGCACCACATTTGAGGAGAAAGAGAATGACAGAGTTTAGACTTGAGGCCACTGTAGCCGTAATCCACGCCAACATGTTTCTGGGTTCATTATCTCCTGTTTGTTTTGTTAGAAGCCATGCTGAAACCTTAGTACGTTTTATTTTAAAATTGGCTCGGTTATACATTATCTCCTGTTCGTGGGTTCATAACTCGTGTTTGTTTAGTCAAATGCCATGGTCCCTTTCCCTATGTAACTCCATTCCTGATTAATTGCTTTGTGGTTTTTTTTTTACATTTTTAAATTTTTACAAAACAAATGCAAACACGCACATGCTCGGAAGGAGAACAAAATCCTAGTTCGTTGTAATCAGTTGAGCTGTTTCAACTTTGGATTTGAACTTGATTCTAGTTCATGGAGTCTGCTTGGCGTCAATTTAAATTCTCTATAAATTTGGAATATCTGTTGAATTAAAATGTTTGATTAAGAACTTTGAAACAAATTGTTGTCAACAAAATAACATGGAATATAATGTTGGTGATTTTAGTGTCATCAATTCATTTTAGTCGTAATGTGATTTACTTGAGACCGATGCGATTTATCGTTAGGCTCGGTAACGAGTTTGGGTAGTGCGGAGTGCACGCTTGTTGAGCTAACGGTTTATCGACCACGAATATGAAGCAGGGGTCGAGGGGGCGCAGCCCCCTCGCGGGGTCCAAGGGGCGGAGCCCCTGGCTGGGGTCCCGCTGACCCAAAAGGTGGATGTGTAACCGCCCATATTAATTTTATTGGATGTTATGTATCTCCGTTTGAGTGGATAATACCAACCCAAAAGGTGTTTGTGTAACCGCCCAACCCAAAAGGTGTTTCGATTATCTTATTATAAGAGGGATTCGGTACTCAAAAACAACATACGAAAATTGATACTCCTTCTCTACTTTTCTGATCGAAGTTCATATTGCCTGAACTCGATTGTTCCTTCTCGGATTATCCCCGCAAGGTATTCGTGCAACCCGGGCAGTATAATAGGGTCGAATAATCTTGTTCGGAAAGTGATCCGTACACGATTTGAGAAGAATCCAGGATTATCACAACCCAGTTTCCAACATATAAGAATCGAGCGAATTTAAGTATAACATAGTAACATGGAATATTACAACACATACATACCAAATATGTCAAACAAAATTTAGGAAAACGGAAATAGAGAAAACGTACTTATTAGATCCCCCAACTTGGGATAAATTCAGCAAGAGCCTATCTCTTTTCTACCAAGAGTATTAAAACGAATTTCTTTCGTCGGTATTATGCTTTAACTTCATGGGCTTGAGTCCAAAAAGAAATGTTAGTTCAAGACGAACAACATGGTCGTTCATCTAACCTTTAAAATAATAAAGTTGGACACTTAAGGCCCAGTTTGATAGGTCATGTAGAGATTTTCATCTGTATCTGACTCACGTAAGAATGTAAGATAGTTTCCGGCCCAAACGACGCCCACAACCAAAAAAATGCTTCTGATGGGAAAATGAAGGGCATATCCCGTCATTATTGAACTTTCCATGGGCAAAACCGTCCCGAAAGTACAGATAGGCCGCACTTCTGACTATTATAGATTAATTGCTTGTTGTTTACACGCTGTCAGAAAGAAGACAACTCGTCCGACACCTTTTTGTCCAAACGAATGTTTAGTTTTGTTCAAAATGATTTAACCGAATGATAATATTATCACTTATTTAATTTTGAGGAGTGTTGTTGAAGGTGTCTCTTAAGAAAATAATAAATCAACTACGATACAAATATTAAAAACCACGTGATTTAATAATATATAGGTTAATTTTTTGAAATAAATTTATTTTTAAAAAATTAGCACTCTATCAAAAGTAATTATGAGACTAGACTTGAGTCCGAGGCTGACTTAGTTTATAAATATTTTGGTTAGAAGCCTATTATGGTAATTTTATATAAACCCCCTTCCCTGATCTTAAACATCACTAAGCAAGCTATTAATTAAGCAAATCAAACTGCACACAAACAAAAATCCCCCACTCCAAAGAAGAGAGAGTGAGTGACAAACTCCAACATCCTCACTCCTCACTCACTCTCCACTTTCGCACTTCCCCAAAGAATCCAAAGCCTCAAAACCACTACTTTCTCTTCCAACCCCAAACCCTAGCAATCAATGCCTCTACTCCTCCTCTTCCTGGCTGCGCTCCTCCTCTCGCCGGCGACCTCGAAGTCGACGATCGAGCCCTGCTCCACCTCCGACACCTGCCCCGCCCTCCTTTCCTACACCCTCTACACCGACCTCAAGGTCTCCGAGGTCGCCTCCCTCTTCAACCTCGACCCCGTCGCCCTCCTCGCCGCCAACTCCCTCGACGTCTCCTTCCCCGACGTCGAGAACCGCATCCTCCCTGCCGGCCTTTTCCTCAAGGTCCCCGTCGCCTGCGCCTGCTCCGACGGCATCCGGAAGGCCTCCACCAAGTACCGCGCGAGGCCCTCCGACACCCTAGAGTCGGTCGCCGGCTCGGTTTATTCGGGTCTCGTGTCCGCGGACCAGATCCGGGATGCAAACGGGTTGTCGGATCCGGTTGGGATTGACGTAGGGGAGTCGTTGGTGGTTCCTCTGCCCTGCACGTGCTTCAACTCGTCGGATAATGGGCTGCCGGCGGTGTACTTGTCGTATGTCGTCAGGACGGAGGATAGCGTGGCCGAGATCGCCGCGAGATGGTTTACGACGGTTACGGATGTTATGGATGTGAATGGGATGGGGAGTCCCTTTGTTAAGGGTGGGGATATCATTGCTGTTCCATTGCCCGGTAATTTTTTATTTTTATTTTTTGAATCTGATTTTACTTTATTTGTTCTGTTTTGATAGTTGCTAGTTTTCCAACATTAATTGATGTGCATTGTCAATCGATGTGTATTTAAGGTTTTAAGTTCGTTAGTAGAGTAAGTTCAGTCTTCTACGAAACTCTTGTTCTGCAATAGCAAATAGAAACTCTGTTTTAGACTAGCTCCAATGGGAGTTTATGAAGCATTGGCTTTCACCTTAGTTTTTGTGAATATGATCTCTTCACATTACACCTAGTTTAGAAGACTTTCAAAGACTTCCAAAACTAGCATTTAGAACTCTTGAAACCTAATCATATGAAACCATTTTCCGAAGCTCTTCTTTTCCCGTGGAACGCGTAAGTTCATTTGAATCTCATGGAAATTTTGACTACTACAACTAGGGAGAAGAGGTATTCTCACTAAGGTGTAAGGAGGAGCAGTTTCGTTGTAACCACATTGGCAGTTAAAATAAGTTCTGCTTGTTGAAGACTTAATTGTTACTAATAACAGCACATAGTTTGCTAAACCCCGAGTACGTAGTGCAATTATGTGCAGATATATAGAGTAGCCAGTAACACTTAGGAGGTTTGGGACTTCACATAGGTTGTGTTCCTACTGTCTGGTTTTGTTCTTGTTGAATTTCAGTGTTGCTGTTTGTTATTTGCCCTTACGGTTTTTTATTTGACTCTCAGAAGCGCTTTACCTTTACCATTTTCTAACTTAATAAAGTTCAATACTACATAGTATTTTGACTTAATGCCACAACAATATACTTTAACAAAAGGACTTAATACTAACTTAATAAAGTTCAATACTACATAGGTATTTTGACTTAATGCCACAACAATACACTTTAAGAAAAGGACTTAATACTAACTTAATAAAGTTCAATAACGGTAGTTATTGCCTTGCCTTGGAATTTCAGTACACAGGGACGAGTCATCATTCTGTCTCTGTGATGACCACTCAACAATCTGGATCTTCAAAATCAATCTCAAACAATTTAATGCGAGGTTTCTGAATGCATGTTATCTAGGCCACCATCGCTAGTCTCTCTCTCTCTCTCTCTCTCTCTCTCTCTCTCTCTCTATATATATATATATATATATATATATATATATATATATATATATATATATAGGGTCAAGCTCTAGTGAGCCCAGAACTCATCTGATTTAATTTAAGCCCCTTACAATCTCACCATTGGATCTTATTTACAGTTAATCTCACCATTCATTAGCATGACCGTTTTTTTTTAATCTACCTTACAATTTGAAATGAGTGATGGATATTGTGGGGACTTAATTTAGAAAAATTAAGCCCTAAGCTCACTAGAGAATTCTTGTATGTATATATATAGGGTCAAGCTCTAGTGAGCCCAGGGCTCATCAAATTTAGTTTAACCCCCTACAATCTCACCGTTGGATCTTATTTACAGTTAATCTCACCATTCATTAGCATAACCGTTTTTTTCTTAATCTACCTTACATTTTGAAATGAGTGGTGGATATTGTGGGGGCTTAATTTAGTTTGATTAAGCCCTGGGCTCACTTGAGAATTCCTATATATATATATATATATATATATATATATATATATATATCCCCTCAAGTGTCCTAATCCCCTCGGAATCGAATTCTTTGGTTCTTCCTGCAATGGCAAACCAACAATGCTGCACACGTACTAAAGAGGGATTTTCCTAGTTGTATGATCAAGATGTTGCAATTGTGCCTCAAACCTTCTCTTTATTTAAACTGGTACTGCATCATCACTATCTACAATGTCCAGTATGATTTTAGAGAAATGAAGTATCCTATTGGTCATGGGAAAGGTATATCATAAAACACTAGATTACGGTACTTTATAATGTAATTTTATAGTTACCAACTTTTTTATTTGTTATTGGGTTAGGATGGCACTGACCATGCTTATCTTCAACTTTTCAGCTTGTGCATCAAAATTTCCTAGTTATGCTTCGGATTTTGGAATGATCGTGCCAAATGGGAGTTACACAATTACAGCTAGTCATTGTGTGCAATGTAGTTGTGGTCCTGGAGATTCCGAGTAATCGGCCTGTTTTTCCTTTTCCAGAATACTTTTTGTCATTTTTCAAATTTCTTTGAAGTTACATTTTCTATTTTTCTTGCAGTTTGTATTGCACTCTGGCTTCACTGGCAGTTTCTTGTTCCAGCATGCAGTGCAATAACAGCAACCTCATAATTGGTAATTTTACTGCACAGCAGACTAGTGGTGGTTGTAATGTTGTTTCTTGCAACTATGGAGGTTATGCCAATGGAACCATCCTCACTACGTGAGCGTCTTGCCTACTCTGATTTCAATTTGTACTCTTGTGCTACAACTTTACTATTTTTCCTTTCTTTCTTTTGATAGGTTATCCACAACTCTCCAACCTAGATGTCCTGGTAAGCTTTGAGCAAATGATGCCTTGCTCTATGTTCCATCTAATTCTTTCACCACATCTTTGAAAGTGTGTAATATTTGTTTTGCGATCTAATGCAGCACAACGACAGTCACCTACGCTTTTGCCCCCACCCACTACCGTGCCGCCAGAATCAGTATTTGCACCATCACCGGCTCCTTCTGAATCACATGGCACTGGAGGGAAAAAACCGGCCTCATCCCATCCAGCAATAATGTCTCTTCCAGGCATGTCTCCAACAGGTGGGCCGATGGAGGGTGCGTCTACTGCTCAAGCAGTTCGTCCTCTATTTGCTTTATTCCACATGTTAGTTCCATTCCTTTTCTTTATGGTTCTATGTAGTTAAATTTTTCTGATCAAACACGATTGCAGCCAAGCTATTTTGTATATTTTGCAGCCTGGCTACTTCATTGGTTGTAATTTAGCATGCAACTGAGTCATGATTTTACCTTTTTGATCTTTGAATTAAACTATGGCCAAGTTCATCTTTTGCTTGTGTAGTTCTTCATGGCTTCATGTGTTTTTCTATACTGGAAATTGCATGATGGTGGTTTAAACAACAACAAAAAAAAGAACCCCGTGTAAATGAACTATAAACAAGGAAATATAACAATGAAGCTCTGACAAACAAATGGAGCTCCTCACAGCTTATCACACTGCATTGGAACAAATGACAACTTCTCATTCTTCAGATCATACACAATCTGCATGTTCTGCTGCTGGAAATTGCCAAAAATGGACATCCCGTCGGATCCCATCATCGCCAAGCAGAGCAGACCTGTTGGCCCATCCATCACCATGTAGTTTTCAGCTGGTATGTTCAAGTCTGCATCCTCAAAGTGAAACTTCAGCTTGGGCACCTTTATCTCTATCGATGTATCTGTTGGCATCGTGAAGCAGACGTCGAGCCCAATATCTGACTCATCTGCCACAGGCATTTGAATCTGAGACAAGAATGCCTTCTTCACCTGTGCATATGCTTTTCTCTCCAAGTATGTGATGGAAGTCCCTGAGTCGATTATAACGCCACCGCTGCCGTCTTCTGCCAAGAATGTGGAACTTGTGACATCCCTTAGAAGAGTTGTCCCGACTGTGATGCCCGTTAGATTGAGATAGTAAAATGATGGTTGGCTTGGATTTTTGAGAAGTGGTGTGGTGTGAACTTTGGCACTCGTGTTCAGATTGTCCAGAGATCCTAAAAGAAGTGGACTTTTCTTCGACTGGCCGAAATTGGTAAGACAATAGGAGAACTGATCTAGTTCTAATTGGGAGACAAGGGATAAAGGGCCACGGCCGAGGCCTACAAGGCCGGCAGCTTGTGTGAATCCGGTGCCAGAGCTTGACTGGCCGCAGCCGAAGCCGATGTCTGGAACGGTAATGTTTTTTGATGTTCCCAAGCTGATGGTTTCACTAGCCAAGTAGCCTTGTGTGTTAGAGTTGTCACCATACGAATAGGAGTATCTACATCACGAAATATAGGCAACTAGTCATCACCAGCGTGTATGAGTTTAAAATTGCATCCATATCAATTTAATTTCTGAAGAGTTCATTGTTTACTTGGCTGTGTGCGGTGTGCCTATGTGAAGAGACTCTTATACTCTCATTTTAATAATCATTATCAACTTTAACAGAGAGTTGTACAAGATTAGATAAATACACATCTGTAGAGAGTGATAAATTTTGTAATTTTAGAACCGAATGGTTATATGTTAACAATTGGTTTGACTTGTGCAGAAACTTGTACATATTCTACATCTTTATGTTTTTTTTGGACATTCAGTATGTGTTAACTTATACCAAAATTTGTATTCTTATATGAAATTGATAAGATTTTATAACACAATTTCTATTTCAAATTCCAACGGCCAATTTACTATTTTAATTGTATTTATTTTAATCAAATAATCAAAGAAAAATTTGTAACTTGCATTACTACTGTTGGTTACCACTTTATTTCCGTGAGAAATGTTCGGATCGGAGAGGAGCTCTAGTCTTGAACTCACATTCCGGGAATTCAATTTCTCGATCATGCAACTTGTGATTATACAACAGTCGTAGATGTACAGATAAATGACGCAAACAACTGTATACCTGCACTCGGATTTCTCACAGGTCGAAGTAGGAAGCGCATCGCACATCTCACCGGAGCACGGCAGCTTCTTAAATGTGCCTGACTTGGACGGGTCGAAAATGGGCGTGGACTGCTTATAGCAATCCTCGCACGGCTCACACTGCGTCCAAATGAGATCACTTCCGGTGTCAACGATGGCTGGGAAGGCCACCCTGGGCGTGCCAATGCCGAGCTCCATTATGAACTCTCCCTCTCCGGCGTGCACCGGAGCCACTTGGGTCGCGGTTGGCCCCACGCCTGACTCTGTTCTACCCGCCAACCTCATTAACCTCTGCTCCCCTCGTCTTATAGAACGTTGGATGGATTGGAGTTTGGTTAGATTGCGGCCGGAGTCGACCCGAACCAGGTTGGCTCGGATTGGATGCTGGAGACGTGAGCATGATGGTGAGATTTGGAGCAACAATGGAAGGAGTAATATGACTAAAAAAGTTGGAGGTGTTATTGCCATGATAGAATGCGTATGAGAGAGAGAGAGAGAGAGGGTATATATATGGTTTTGGTGGGAGATTCGGTTAGGTTGGTTGTGAATTCATGAGTGAAAATTGAAGTCCGTTGCTTGAACTAGTTAAGCTTTTGATCGAAGTCTTTTGGACTCGTAATTTACTAAACATTGTAAATTAGGTAGTAGGCAATATGACTTGAGACTTTTGCTAATGGATGACAAAAGACATGTTTAGAGCTTGGATAACCATTTAAGAAGAAAAATTAGGAGCAACGTAAAGGGCAAAAAAGAGAATTAGAAGAACACATGAACTTCAATTTGTTTTTTGGCAGAAGTGGAAAGAAATAAAAAAGGAAACAACTTGATAAATTCACGCTTGTAATTCCATGCCTACCCAAATAAGAGAGAGAAACAAGTCAATTATTTAATTTTCTTACAATATTATCCAACCAGTCGTAAAAGTAAAATTTCTATTTGTCAGCCGGTGCTATTTATTTAAAACATTTTATAAATATCTAGTGTGTCATATCTTCTGGATTAGTAGGACTCTAATATCAGGGCCTAGTTATTATGTTTAAAGTTATAGATTAAATTTTACGATGACCACAATTCCTGGAATTGAATTCCATATTGGTTGGCTAAGTTTGCTTTGGTAAAGCACGTACTCCAATGGAAGAAACTCGGGAAGGAAGTGGCAGAGTAGTTAAATTTGTTGGGCTGATGACCTACCATTGATGTTTTTGCTTTTAGTTTTCTTGTGATCGCTCATCCATTTAAGGAAGAGTGGAGAAACAAAGAGGTGATTTTTCCTTTGCAGTAGGTGGGACTTGAATTTAATGAAACATTTTCTTGTTTTATTTTTTCCTTCATGTGAAATAGACTGAGAGGAGCATGCATGGAAGGTTTGTTGTAAGTTTGAATTTTTATTAATAAGTGCAGTTTCTTTCTAGGAGCATTTTCTACTATACTCCAATTATCCCAAGATAAGACACGCAATCATTGACTCTAATTTTTGCCATCTGGAGGTCTGTATGCTATGACATCAGACACATGTGGTTTTTTAACAACCCTTCTGTAAATTTAGATATCGTACTGTATGTTTTAGTTTCAGTCAAATCTTAAATGCTTAACAAAGTTTCAATCATAGCTCGGGTTAGAGTGATGTCCGTCTCATATGTGTAGATCTCGTATTTAATCAATGCAATTCGCGCCGGACTTATGACTGACGTAGGTGAAAAGGACTACTTGCAAAATGTTGGTCAAACTAAGACGCACTTAGATTGTTCTCAATTTTAATTCAGAAATTCTAATGTAATTAAGGTTAATTTTTCCGATGGTCATGAAGTAGAGTGGAAAGTTGGTGTGGTTTTGGTATTCCTCCATTCTGGGCCTTCTGTGAACTGTTATGGGCCTTCACCTTGCTCCGAGGGTTATGGACCTTTATATTTACTGAACCTATACGATTTTTTGGAAACCAAAAAATTAAGCAAAATAAATGCGTTTGCCGGGAGTCGAACCCGGGTCTATTGCTTGGAAGGCAATTATCCTAACCGTTGGACTACAAACGCGAATTGTTTGTATTTGTATGTTGTTAGTATGTAAACATACAAATCGACTGGAGCATTGGAAATGTAAGATTTTGGTAGAAAGGAACAAACGCTAATTTTTCTTTACCAGAATCCCAAGTAAGCAATGAACAATTTTTATAACAAATTACGCCTTAAACACTTTTTTTTTATAGAATTACCTTAAGCACAATTCTTTGAACTTGTTTGTATTTTCAAGTTTCTCTAAGGATGTGACTTGTCCATGTAAAGGGTGTTAGCAAAGGATTGGTTCTAAAACAACCAATTCAACTTTCTGGTACATAAGCAAAAAAAACAGTTGTATAGGAGGAAAATAAATAATATAGGAAAAGCATATATAAGCATCACAAAAACAAACCGAAAATAACTAAAAAAATCCAAGACCTATCTGGGCTGGACTTGCATCGGATTGTGGACAAGAGAGGCCCAACAATCTCGGAGGCGGAAAGAACACCACAACCAGGCCGTCGACTCGACTCGAGCCGATCAGATCGGTCAAACTCCCTTCGAATCCACTCCTCACTCTCCGGTCCCACTCCCCTCGCCGTTAGGTTCTGATGGACGGCGCCGGTGCTGGAGCAGACGCGTTCGGATCGTCGTCCGCTTCCCTCACCTGGCGCGACTTCCTCGAGCGCATGCGCAAACCCGCTGCTGCCGAGCTCGTCAATTCCATCAAAAGGTACTCCCATTCCCCTCTCCATCTGTTGTTTGGATTCGTATTGTGGTGTTACGTAGGATTGGATGATCGAACTTGATTTGTTATGTTAGGGTTTGTGTTCGTTATAGTCGTTAGTTATAGTTATAGTGCCATAGTTATAGTGTTTGTGTTCGTTATAGTCGTTAGTTATGTTAGGGTTTGTGTTCGTTATAGTCGTTAGTTATAGTCGTTAGTTATAGCGTTCGTTATAGTCGTTAGTTTGTAAAGATGTTCGTCGATTTATGTAGAGAGATTCTGTTTAGATGGTTGTTACGGTTGTTGATTTGTGGTTAGATAAGGATCATAGTTTTGTTGTAACTGAAATTGTGATTAGATATTTAGGATTCTTCAAGGTTTGAGCCCCCTTCTAAAGCTATGTCCTGTTGAAAGCTTATTCACCAAGCTTCTCTTTGCTATGTTACTATGCTAATTTTAACGTATGCTTTGCTGCACATTTTGATTTCTTCATGGGAACATTGAAGCCTCATTTAGGTAGCTAAAAGTTTTGAAACTTTGGTTTCAAAATACAATTTTCAAGTTAGCATCTAATTCAAATAATCTATTTTGAAGACATAATACGTGTTTGGATAAACACCATCAATTTTATAAGAAACTAGGAAAGAAGAAGAGACGCAACAAGCCTTTTTTGTGAGACCCCTTTGAATTTATTCCATTTAGATTTTGACCCCTAAATTTGAGTATTTGCCCTAGATTTTGAAGACCTAATGTGATTCCGACCACTTGGATTTTTGACCTTCTAGGTTCCGACCCCCTTGAATATTTTTGAATACCAATGATAAAACAATTGAATGGATTTTTTGTCAAATTATTCTAGTTACAGGAATACTGGTTTTACCCCCTTAAGGTTTTTTACCTAATTGGACACCAAATCAAACTAAACTAGTGAATTTTCTTTTCGATTGTTTTTTTATTGTCTTTACGAATTCCACAATGCCAACCTTGATTCCTAGCACTGCCCCTACATGCATATTGTTGGTTGGTTATGCCCAATTATTTTCTAGGAATATCGTATAGGAGGAATTCAACAGCCATATGAATATCTTCATCACGAACATATTCTTATGATGCAGTATGTGGTGTATCACGAGATTGGGTAAAATCAGATGCATGATGTACATGGCACAAATAGTTAGGGTGTAAGTAATTAAGGAATGAAATGTCGTACCAATAAAAAAAGTGAACAAGGAAACGTCGTGAATGGACATTATTATTTTGGTTACTTGGACATCCAATTGGCTACCTTGTATTTTTTTTCTTTCATTTTTCACAAATAAATCATAGCTAGATGAGCTGAATGACTTCGAACATACAGGTGGGTAAAGAATGGAGGTCCAAATATTTTCTTTAAATGGGGTATATATATTACGATTTTTGGCAAAGTGCACTGGCCACTTAGTGCATTGGAAAATATGACATTTTTATATGTATAATCCTAATTTATTTGTGCTGGCCCACTTAATGCAATAATGAATACTTTTAAGAGGTTCAATGTTTTCGTAAGAAAAAGTAAATCATTAGATGTCATTTATTCATTTGGCTCCACCAAAGAGTGTGACTGGGCAGTTCTTTATTGTTCATAAATTATGAATTCTAATTTGAATTCCACTAATTGTAGGATTAATAGACTCTTTCTTGAAAGAAAAAAATGTCATCTTGTTTACACATCTAATCAAACATTACTGAACATTTGTTTTTGTGTCAAGGCAGTTTCATAGTCAATTTTACAAGTAAAGCTCCTAATCCAGATAAGGATGGCGCTGCTGTGCAAGAGTTTCTTACCAATATGGAAGAAGCTTTCAAGGCTCATTCTCTTTGGGCTGGTTGCTCCGAGGAAGAGCTGGAAAGTGCTGGTGAGGTCAGCGTTCTCATACATTATAAACAATCTCTGCATTTTCATTTCTATATATTTATTTATTTATACCTTCTCCCACACTTTAAAGCCATGTCGGACAAGTTTGCATGGCCAGTTAGGTGTTGATTCTGTTAAAGCACCAACAATATGCAAACATTCAATTTTTTTCTTAAATGGGAAAGGAGCTAGAGATATCATTTTCTTTTTGCACCGAAGGAAAGCAATTTATTTGCTCTTTGTTTACTGCAGGGACTGGAAAAGTATGTCATGACAAAACTATATAATCGTGCTTTTGCATCTCTCCCTGAAGATAAGAAACAAGATGAAGAACTCTTTCTGAAGATGTCTTTGGTGCAGCAGTTCATAAGACCAGAACATTTGGATATCCAACCAACATTTCAAAATGAAACTTCATGGCTGGTACGAAGACATTCAATTAAGATGACCATTTGTTATATTCTGGGGATTCTTTACTTTCACATGCTTAGGCAAATTAGCATTTGGTCCGAAAGGTCTTTCAATAAAATGCTGAAGTTGGACAGACTATTATAAGTAACATCGAAATTGTAGATGGTGAGATTCAGTCCTTTTGTTATATTATGTAATTATGCTGCTGTGGCTTTGAGTCACGTAACATAATGTTCTGCCCCTCCACACTATCGTCCACTCCATACACACCACACCCAGTGACCCAACTGACATAAACATATTGCCCTCTCCATATTGTTCTCTTTCAAGATAGTCTGCTTTATGTATTTCTATTGCATCAAGTTTTGCAGCTTTTGCCATTTCCTATGTTAAGCCAACACAACCGGGGAGTTTTGAATAACTGTAGGATGCTCTGCAATTCCCTCTCATTAGAATGAAGAAGCTAAAATATGGTCTTATTACGTGTTGAATGCACTGCGAAGCTTGGTGTAGTGGAGCTGCTGCCAATTTTCTCTTGATGTTAGTAATAATGTGTGCGACTGTACTCAGGAAAACAACTGCATCTAAGTGACTAAGTTATATTGCATGTTAGTATGGGTTTACAACCATTCTGGGTATAACATTTGCTAGCCAGTTTTACTGACCAGTTGTATTTCCTTATGTGTGTCTGTCTTTTATCCTTCATGGATCAAAGCTAGCACAAAAGGAGCTGCAGAAGATTAATATGTATAAGTCTCCCAGAGACAAGCTTGTTTGTATTCTCAACTGCTGCAAAGTAATCAACAACTTATTACTCAACGCCTCACTTGCATCTAGTGAAAATCCTCCTGGAGCAGATGAATTCCTTCCCGTGCTCATTTACGTGACAATAAAGGTAAGCTGTTTCAGGGCATCATCTGCAGAAAAAAAAACTTTTGTCAAAAAATCATAAATGTTTTACATGAAAATAATTTCACTTCTTGCAACTAATCTGATACACTTATATTCATTCATTGCTTTTTTATTCATGAAAATTTTAGAGATAATCATTTTAAAATTGAATCGCCACATTATAAATATATGCTAAAAACAACTAATTCATCTTATCATTTTTATTGCTTATGGAAAAATCCATAAGCTGTATTGTTAATAGATATTGCTCAGCGCATAGATATTCTTGTATTCAGAGATCTTGTTTACAATTGGAGCAGAATAATAAGCCCAGGTTATGCTAGCACTACACGCCTGGAAAACACAAGAATAGGAAGAAAAGAAATTCAAATTATGAAATAAAGTGAACTCAGAGTATATACCAAAAACAATTGACTCTTTGTTAAAGAAAACAAGAGCACCTATTTTACAATTGCATGTAACCATTGTGATTACTTCTAACAAGTCTAATTTCATATATCATTTAACTGTCCCTTAATGTTTATTGCATTGAGCCTGCCGCCAGATGTAGTCCTCCACTCCTAATATTTTCCTTAGAATTGCGTGGAAACTTACCTAATTTGCAATTACATGTCACTTCGATTTAGATCCAATAATAACTACTTAATGTGTATATAGTAATTTTTGCTTCGAATCACTAAAATTGGTTGGTCCATCACCATTTCAGTTTTCAAGTACTTAAGTGAGATAATCATGGCAACTTTGAATAAATTGTTAACTTTTCATATTAAGTATGTAATACGTTATTTATTTCCATTCCAACATATTGATTTATCTGCAGAGAGTTCAGAAAGATGTAACAAATTATGTTGTTATTTATCGAATTCTACATGTTCTGCTATGTATTTTCTTATGGCAATTAGTTTGGTTGTGATCACCTGATTGGATATATGTTCTTACCGGGAAATGCAGGCCAATCCTCCAGAGTTGCACTCAAATCTCTTATATATACAGAGGTATAGGTGTCAGTCACGATTGGTCTCTGAAGCAGCGTATTATTTCACAAATATTCTCTCTGCAGAATCCTTCATCTGGAATATTGATGCAAAAGCTCTTTCCATGGATGAAGAAGAATTCCAAAAGAACATGGAATCCGCTAGTGCACTTTTTTTAGGCCTTTCAGGTGGCCTTGAGGGTGTCACAAATCAAAATGCACGTGACTCTCAGAAATTGTCGCCAGTTGAGTATCAAGGTCACTTAGCTGAAAATATAAAACCCAACAAGGTGAGTAGTGAGCAGTCGACGACAATGTCCCACCCTCAAGTTTATGCTAGTGAAACCAGTAAGGAATCTGATCAGACAGAACATTACACCTCTGAAAAAGCATCTACCTCTGACCTAGAAACAAAAGGAGCTAGGGATATTCTGAAGGAGGACCAACTTAACAGATATTTCAGCGAGTACCCTTTTCTTTATGCATCAGCTGGTGATTTAACAGTTAATGATGTAGAAACTCTCCTTAACAGTTACAAGCAGCTGGTTCTCAAGTACGTGTCTCTTTCCAAAGGGACAGGCACTCCTAGTCCGTCACCTGTAACTGAACAGTTAACCGAAATAGAAAAAGAGAGTGAACAAAATGGTTCAATTATTGAAGACACAAACACTTCAAAATTCGATGAGTTTGTTGAAGCTGTTGAGGATTCCATGGTGAGTTCAGAGGATCGTGCAGCAGCCATGGTGGCTGAGAAAACTGAGAATTCTACAATGGTAACAAATGATGAGAACTCAAGTTAGCATTACGTTCGGTCTAGTTTGGATGATCTTACACCAGAGTGATATTATTTCATTTTATCTTACAAATTCTCTACGGAGTGGTATATGGTGCTGCAGACACAAAATTTCACGATGACCAAGACAAAGGCTAAATTATGTAGAGAATTTAAGGCTGAATTATCGTCAGTGTGCTTTAAACAGGGTTCTTGGTGATAGCAAGGATAAGGGAAAAGTCTCTAAGAAGTCTGCTGAAGTGGCACAATGGGATTCAGATCATGACAGTAGTGTTGAAATTGAAGGGTTTTCCCTACTTCCTGTAATGTAAACACGATCTTCAATATTTATCGATCATGGTGTGGATGATTTTTCTTGAGTCGTGCATTCACTTCACATTGGGAGATACATGATAACTGCTCAGTTTGTTGCTGAGAACTGGAGCATTAGCATGCAAGAAGTGAATTTCCATCAACATCTTTTTAGCATTTAGTGCTAGTTAAAGAATGGTTACATGGTACGTTATTTGTTTAGAAATTAGAATTGCAAGGGCTTGCAATGCAGATCTTGATCTATGTGGGGACCATGTAACAATAATGATATACAGAGACAGAGGAAAGCAGTATCTTCCAATGATCCTCGTCGCCACCATCTAGTTAAAAATCTAATGAAGATTCGTTTCAGAAATAATCTTATCATCAGGCGTTGATAATGCCTTTTCCCATCTCCTGATTAGACTTGGCAATCCTATTGTTTAGTGTTTTTTTATACGTACGAATCAAATCAACGAAATTTCGTCCTATTGGAGAACACGACATGAAATAATTTCGTGTATCCTGTTGGAGAACACGAATATAATCTATTTCATTTTGTGTAAACATACGAATAAATACGAAAAATTATTATTAATGGGTCAAATCTCAAACCTCAAACAAAAGTTGAGAACAAGAAATTCTCCAAGTATTTATTTAGTGTACCCTACTAGATTGAATGAGTGAGAATTGTTCTGCTTTTATATGCGCAAGTGCCTGATGCATTTATTTCTTGCCTGGTGCGACTAAAATTTCGTGAGTACTGGAACACTAACTTCAAATGAGGTTATATTTAACGGAATGCAAAAATAACATGTAACGTTGGTTGGTGGAGATCCAGGCCCGGCCCAATAGCAGGAGCAGGGTGAGCTCCTGCTCCGGGCCTCATTCCGGGTCTTATTTGAAGGGCCTCAAAAAAAAAATTTACATGGGCTTATTGGGTTGCAAATAAAATTAGTGTTAACACATGAATAACACATAAACATTGATAAATTTGTCTCAAATATTGCTAAGAAGACAAAAAAAATCAATTAATATTTTATTAAGTTAGTGAAAATTTTATTATTTAAACTAGGAGGACATTTTTTTTCAAATTTAGGAGCCTCGTTGTTTATTTTCGCACAGGGCCTCAAAAATTTCCGAGACGGCCCTGTGGTGATCCTACCACTAAGTGATGTCTATCTTACCATTAGGCCAACATACATTGTATTCTTATATTTGTGGTCATAATTATAATATCATGTACTTTCAGGTATTTTTGTATACCCAAACCGAAACACAACTTTTTGTCTAAGGGCACCCCTACCCGAACGCATCGGGATCAACCCCCTTAATAAGGACGGGAAAATGGGTAGGGCGCGACCCTACCCTTTTCTGCCGCTTGGGGTCGCGCCCCTTGGTGTGGGCCTAGGGCCCCCCCCCCCCCCCCCCCCCCCCCCCATTGGCAAATTTTTTGATATTGTTTTTAATTTTCTGTTTTTGTGTGTTGATATTTGTTTGATTTTTTAATATTAATTACATTACAATTAAATATGTTTTTAAAAATATTTTTTAATCTATTTTTTTATTTTTTTATTAACAATATCTATTTTAATATTTTAATTATTGTCGTATGTAGTTGTCAAATATTATTTATCAATAATATTTTGGTGGTTTAATTGAAATACTTATTATTTAATTAGATTAAGTAATTGCAAAAATTATTTATTATGTAGTTTGTGGATTGTTGTGAAGGAATAAAAAAGAGGATAAAAGGAAATGACGTGAATGAGAGAGTGTTGAATATTGGGTTGTAATAGTAGAGAGAGTTTGATGTTGGGTTGAATAAAAACTTAGATAAAAGGTTGTGCTGACGTAACATAGAGAGAATGTTAAATTAGATTAATGATTGTGATAATGGATGACATGATATATGGGACACAAACACGGTGCAAAACACAAAAACCTATGACCCAAATAGGATATTTACGTGTCATGTTTTTCATTGTAAAATTACTGAGCCCAGTTCTACGTTGTCCGACCAGGCTTTCAAGAAATGGTCCCCAAGAACAAACTATTTTACGCAGAAGGTGAAAGAACTCCTCACGTGAAAAGAATTCAGACTTTCTTATGTCGGCAACAAAAGGTGGAATACAAGTTTAATCTCAAACACCCTAATCTATGACCTTAGCATAATAGGGCTCTTTTTTTCCCCACTAACTTGCAAGTTCACATGGGATGATAATGAAAACTACAAAAATGTTCCAACTCATAATCAAGGTTATGAGAATAGTTATAGTTTGAATCAAAGATCACATGTTTGATGACGTGGAACTCGTCTATATATTTATTTATTTATTTATTATCTTTGCATCATGTTCTAATTGGCGTTCCATGTTCTATGATTTCAGAACTAAAACTTGATAAGTACTTCATAAGCATGTTTTCAGCACGTTGGGTGTGCACAATGTAAAGAATCATATTTGACTTGCTTACTGCAAAATTTGAAATGGATGATGTTGTTTTAGGATTTGTAGAGTGACTTTACATTTTGTTCTAAGTTTCTTCCATGTAAATATTTATATGCCGAGGCTTTTATTTCCGGATAGACAGATATATATTTGTCTAGCAATAGAAGCCATTTTAGGAAGAAAAGAAATGGTCATGATTGCCATTTTAGCAATATTTATAAACTGTCGGTCAATTTTACTGATCATAAGATCCCTTATGAAAGACTTGATTTGGATATTAAGTACGCCGAGGTCATAGATATTATGTCACATCATCAGTCCTTTTAGTTGCTAACACTCAATAAAAGTTAAGAAGACGATCACTCTTTAACATTGACGGGAGACCTAATTTTGTAAACTCAACTACTGAACTTTGAAGCTCCATACTCAACAATAAGGGATTAAATGCAACTTAATTGGTAAGCACCCGCGTGCTGGAACCTTCAAGAAAAGCACAGTCGAATCCTAAAGACCCCCCACTAGTGTGATTTAATAGGTAAGATTTTAAGAACTTGCATGGCATTGCCGAAACAAGTCACTGTTTTATCCAAATCATTAGGCTTCATTAAGTGCAGCCATCATAAATAGTGACCACGAGAACATTCCGTTTGTATACATGTATAATATCATTGGTCGAAAAAAAGAGGGCCCATTAAAAGGCATATGGAACAAAGTAATTATTATTGAGATTTTTGGTTGTGTACACTTCCAAAAGTGACTTATTGGACATTTGTACGCATGTAGTTTTTTATTGGTTTAATACACTTGCAAACATGATTAATTGTTTTAGTGCACTTCCACTTAACTGTTGTTAATGACTGTTAGAGTTGTTTGTTATTTGTCGGATTTAGGTTAATGTGTGCTTAAACTTTTCTACTTCCAATAGTACGAATTTGTGGAATGGATCTGGATGACCGAATGAGGTTTGGTCATCCGTTCGGGGAGTCCACTAATTCTAAGGGAGACTTTGTTGGGTGGGTATCAGACGATCGAATGAGGTTCAATCATCCGTTCTGGGAGTCTAGTAACTCTAAGGAAGACTCTGTTGACTGGTTATCGGTGGAGCAAATGAGGTTCGATCATTCGTTTTGGGAGTCCAATCACTCTAAGGAAGACTATATTGGGCGGGTATCGGTGGACCAAATACAATTCGGTCAATCGTTCCTCGAATGTGATCGGTCAATTATGTTCCATGAAATCATCTTATCTTTAAAAACCCTTAATTTCTTTCTTCCACGAAATCACTCTCTCCCCTAAACCCCCAATTTCTTTCACGAAATTGACATCTCCCCTAAACCCCCAATTTCTTTCACGAAACCCAGTCCTTTGCCTCGTCATCCTCGCCTTCTCTTCTACCCCCTCGTCGCGTCTGCCCTTTTCACCCTCTCTTCCGCTCCGAGAATGATTTCCTCACCCTTTCTTCTTTCCCCAAACTGAAACCCTAATTGGCACGTAGACAGTGCACATGAGAAGTGGGCTTGTTGGTCGTCGTCTTCGGTACGTCTCCGATTAACTCCAACATTGAGTTCTTTGATTTGCTCGATTCCTTCTTTAAATCTCACTAATGATGATTTCAAAGTCTATAAATCTCATCCCAAAACAACTATGTAGATTCCTTCTTTAAAGCTTGATTTGCTTGATTCCTTCTTTCAAGAAAAAATATCTCTATATAACGTTTCAACATTTCTTCCCTTGCGACTATGTTGAATTTGTACTAAATTCTCTCCAAACTACAGTATTATTATATGGTTGAAGGTTGGATACTATATGGTTGGAAGGTTGAATATTTTCATTACAGTTCTTTGACATAGTTGTTTACTCTTGCCTATGAGTGAAATATGAATTCATTATGCATGATATTCATACTTATACTTTGGTACAATGTACACTTCAAATTTTACAATTTAGAAAGAGTGAGATGACTATTAGGATGTAAAAAGAGCATATTATCTAGGGAAACCCATTTTTTATGTTACTAGGGATATTTGGATTAGGAATATTCAACTGAAATAACACATTAGAGGAAAATGGGTGATGAGAAAGGGGCGTAAGCGTGCTATGAATTTCAAATAAGTAGAGGGAATGATTGGGATTGAGGATTTGGATTTTAGTGATCTTAGGAGGTGGACTGAGAAGTTTGTCAACGTTGGTGAGAACTAAGTGTTGAGAATTGATTAAATGCTACATTATCCAAAGAAAAAGAGTGTTGATCCATCTCTTCAGATATTGATGTAGAGGCGACTCTATTACCCACCAATCTGGCGATGGAGTTATGCATCTTTGGCAGTGTAGAAAAGGTTTCTTTGGCTGATGGGCCACCACACCACGTAGACTCACGTTCTGGTAGTAGAAGTGTAGATCAACCTGAATATCAACTTGTTCCGGTACCAGAAGTGCAACCCGAACCTACTCACATGAGCCCACAAGAACCACAATGTTCGGTCGAACCTCCAAGAAGGTCGCCTACGTAAAATGAAGATGCAGATAGAGCAAAGTCACGTATACCAGGGGAAGTTGTAGGAGGAGGTTGATGGGCATCCAAGATGACGATCCCACAGTAGAGGACCATGATGATGTTGACATGATTGTTGCTTAGGAGTCTGATCAAGATGGACCTGATTACATGCCGAGTAGAGAGTCAGATGTCGAAAGAGAAGAGGTAGAACAAATTGCGTTCCAGAGTTTGATGACACATTGTAGGATGACATTCTTGGGGACTTAGATTTCAATTTCGATGGCGGGCCGCACCCAATTGAGGTTAACATGAAGAATCCAAAGATGTATGTTGGTGTCATGTTTCTGGATTTGACATGCTTTAGAATGACTTTGATACAACATTGCATATTATCTGAGAGTGTGGTTGATTTAATAAAGAGCCAACCAAAACATGTGACAACGAAGTGCCAAGATCCTAACTGCAAAAAGAGAAATCATGCGTCGAGGATGCAAGATTCAAAAATATTTCAAATCAAGATCCTTAGGACACCCCACACTTGCTCCTTGGTCAATAGTTATGCTTCAAAGATGGTCACAAAGCACTTGATCGCCTATCAATCGTTAGACTGACTAATGCAAGACGAGAGGGTTACAACCAAGAACATTGTAGACCAACTTCAGAGAGAATACCACCTGAAGCTCCTGTATCACAGAGTTTAGAGAGGTCGTGCATTAGCATTATACAAGCTTCATAGAGGTGACCATCTTCAATATGAGTCAGTGCCCACTTAAGTTGGTGAATTGAATAGGCAGAACACTTGAAGTGTGATCATGTATAAACTGCATCTGAACAATTGGTTTCAATACTCGTTTGTATGCTTGCATGCATGTAGGTTGAGTTTCCTCAACGGATGCAGACTAGTCATTGAGCTTGATGGATGTCATTTGAAGAACAACTATCGAGGAATTTTATTGTCTACCACAATTGTTGAGGGGAACAACGACATTTTCCCGTTGGCATTTGAGATTGGAGATATTGAGAGTGCGTCCTCTTAACAATGATTGATGAATAATCTGATGGAAGTTGTGGGCCGACCGAAAGGTTTAATAATCATATCTGACTGGTGCAAGGGACTTAAGGAGGCGGTTTCTCAGACATACCCAGGTTGTGAGCACAAGAATTGCATGGGGCACTTGTACAAAAAATTCAAGAAGAAATTCCATGGAGCTCATTTGCGTTTTCTTCTTTGGTGGGCAGCTCGATCGTACACAGAAGAAGACTTCCAACGGTTCACATCGGAAATGGAAGAAGTAAACAAGTTAGCCTATGAATGGATAATGAAGGTGGAGTATATGGACAAAGTGTGATCAAGAAGCTAGTTCATTACATATGTGAAATGTTTTTTCATCACGAACAACTACAGTGAGTCACATAATGCACACATCAATGAAGCAAGACGCTTACCAGTAGTGAGTATGATCGTCACCTTACGACAAAAGTACATGAAAACAAATCTATACTCGACAAACCAAGTCAAAGCAATGGATCGACAATTTGGTAACTTTTGCGAAGAAGTGGTTGTAGATAACACATGAGAACTAGAGACCTACAAGGTCGTTAGGTCAACTGACGACCTCGCAGAAATTACCTCCGACAAAGAGCGTAATGTAGACATAGGTCAGAAGTTTTGTATATAAGGAATGTGACAAGTCATTGGGTTGCCTTGCAAGCATGTTTGTGCCTTG
The DNA here is from genome assembly GCA_963682175.1 of Triglochin maritima. Lineage (NCBI taxonomy): Eukaryota > Viridiplantae > Streptophyta > Magnoliopsida > Alismatales > Juncaginaceae > Triglochin > Triglochin maritima. Next base: position 48,810,522 of record OY821771.1, on the reverse strand, counting down.
CTAGCAACACTTAGAGGTGCGGTTTGGGAGAATTACGTCAGTGAGTGGTACATCATTGAGAAGTACAAATTTGTTTATACTACTAACATTAGTCTCATGATTGACAATGCCAATTGGGTAAAAGAAGAGGAACTTGTGTTGCCCTCGAAAAACAAAAAAAGAATGTTGGTAGAATCCCAACGAAGAGGATTGAAGCATCTAACTAGCCAACAAAAGTACTTAGAAGACACAAATGCAAGAATTGTTGGATTTTAGGACACTAGGCAAGCAAATATAAAGAACAAATTGCAGATCAACACTCCCAACCTCAAATGTGTAGTACATTTAATTATACTTGATAACGCTGAGCTTATTTCATGATTAAAAAAAATTGTTCGATGCACCAACTTCTTCTAGTGCACCGACTCCACCATCTTTATTCATTGTTGCAAGACCAATGATGAACTTGCTAGACTGTCTTGATCAAAGCCTATTTTATATTTGTGTTGGTAGTTCAAGAATATTTATGTTACAAATTGTGTTGGTAGTTCAAGACTATTTCTGAATGATTATTGTGCTTGGTTTGGATGAGATTTCTTGATCATATTTGAATTTTACTTGACATGTTATTGAATGTTGTTCTAAATGTGTTATGGACTTGGTTTGGATGAATTTTTCTTAATCATATTTGGATTCTAATTGAGATGTTATTGAAACAATGTACACTAAAAATACAACGATAGTTGCAGTTTTTATCTTAATAAAACAAGCATCGACGGTCGATCAAACACCATTCGGTCCACCGATACCCAACCAACATGGACTTATGCGTGGGAGGCCTGGTGGGACCAGCAAGGGTGAGGTGGCATCCACACCAGCAAACCAAATCAGCAAAGTCTTCCTAGAGTACTGGACTCCCAGAACAGATGACCAAATTGTATTCGATCCGCCGATACCCAACCAACAAAGTGTTCTTTAGTTACTAGACTCCCAGAATGGATGACCGAACTGTATTCGATCTACCGATACCCACTCAACAAAGTCTTCCTTAAAGTTACTGGACTCTCAGAATGGATGACCGAGTCTTATTCGGTCGTTCGATATCTAACTAACATTGTCTTCCTTAGAGTTACTTGACTTCCAAAACGGAAGACCGAATCTCATTCGGCCGTCTGATACCCAACCAACAAATTCTTTTGTAAAGTTACTTGACTCACATAACGGATGATTGGACCTCATTTTATCGTCCAGATCCGGGCAACAAATTAACTCTATTGAAAGTAGAAAAGTTTAAAAACATAAATCAACCTAAATCTATCAAACGACTCTAAAGATGGTTAACGACACAGTTAGGTGGAAGTACACCAAAGTAATTAAATTAAGTTTGCAGGCGTACTGTATCAATAAAAAACTACACATGTGCAAAATGTCTAATAAGATAATCCTGAAAGTAGGGGTGAGCTTCGGTCCAGGACCAGACCGAACCGGACCGAACCGGACCGAAACCCGAATTTTCGGGAAGTCCGGACCGAAGACCGGACCGAATAGGTTCGGTCCGGTCCGGTCCGGGTCGGTCCAAAACCCAAATTTTCCCCTTAAATTTTCGGTCCGGTCCGGACCGAAGACCGAATTTCCAAAATTTTGTGGACCGATGACCGGACCGAAAAAATTCGGTCCGGTTCGGTCCGAAAAATTCAGTTCGGTCCGGGTGCCCGGACCGGACCGAATTTTGCTCACCCCTACCTGAAAGTGCACCAAAGCAAAAATCTCAATTCTTATTCCAGTTGTAATGTAATATCAAGTAGTTCTTCCAATGAAAACAAAAACAATTTCTCATCCCATGTGCAGGAGACCAATGTTCTGATCAGATCAATTACACAACGCCAACCTCTTACAAGTCTCAAAGGCACTTGTTTACGTCCCAGCAAAGAAAACAAATGCCCTTATGCCTGTGCAACACCGTTACACCACCCTCCCCCTCCAAGAAAGTTCTAAAAGAAGAAAACACCAAAAAAAACATTTCATTACATTATTCACCAAACCACCCCACCTCAAAAGGGTCACCCATTCACACAATTTGGTGGTGGACAAGTTGCCATACCATGTGAAAAATCAATTGATTCATCCAAACAATTCTACACTTTCCTTCGCCACCGAAAAAAGATTATGGGTAGCCAAATTGCAACATAGAGACTCAACATTCCTTTCTAACAAAAAAAATCACAAAATGAGCATGTAGCAAAAGTGGGCATTGCCCCTCCCCTCGTACTCATATTCGAGGTAACTTCTCAAAAGGCTCATCTTATACACACTATGGTTGTGGAAAAGTAGCCAATCCAAACAACTCAACGCTTCCCTCATCACTAAACTAAAAAAAAATATGTAGGGAGGCCAATTTCAACAGAGAATCAAAATTCCTTTTTATAACAAAAAAAACAAACAAATCGAGACATTTGTCTTTGTTGCCTCACCTCATACTCATCAATTACTCACACTCATATCATCATACTCATCTTTGAGATCTTTGATTTGAGCTCATCATTTCTCCAAAAGAGACTGTGCAGAATTGGGAAGAGATTTTTAATTTTTCTCTTCATTCACACATTCACCCCATAAACTCCACACTGCTTGTACGTGAGAGACTGCTTCCTGGGACTAATCACAATCGCACAATCCACCGAAACCTAAAAAAAATCACACAAAAAAAATCACACAAAAAAATAAATCAAAAACCAAAATAACTGGAGAATTAATTACCTGAACATTAGGGGAAGTGAAGCTAAGAACCCTAATCTTAGCCCCAATATCCCCAGTAACCCTCAACTCCACCCGATCGTTAACCGTGGCGTCCCGAATGAGATCCAACGCGTCGCCCTGAAGAACGTTAACATTCCTAACGGCAACATGCGTCTGGATTTCCCTGGTCGAATGCGCCGGCTGGTAGAAGGACGGGAAGGTGGCGAACCCTAACGGAACGCCTTTATAGAGGACGTAGAAGGCAGAGGAGTGGTACTTGATGCCGACCTTGTTGGGGTTTCTGGCGACGAAATCCATGGTGATGTTGAGGGAGAGGAAGGCGGAGGAGGAGGGGGGAGATTGGGTTACCAAGAGGTAGGTGACGGCGACCTGGTGGAGGTCGAACTGGGGTTTCTTGGGCTTGACGACGAGGACGACGACGAGGGCTACGGCAACGGCGAGGAGTGCGAGGAAGATGAGGAGGAGGAAGAGGCAGCAGCAGCAGCCCTTGAAGGAGGAGCAAGAGCAGGAGGAGGAGGAGGAGGTGTGGTAGTGGTGACGTGGAAGTGGTGGTGGTGGTGGGTGGTGGGAGGGTGGTGGAGGGAGACGGTGGTGTGGGTGGTGGGAGGCGCCGTTGAGGTGGGTGGTGGTGGGGTGAGAAGGCATTGGAGTGGAGTGGAAAGATTGGACTGGAGTGAGTGAGGTGATTTTGTAGGTGTTTTTTTTTAGGGAAATGTTGGTTCAACGCTTCGCGTCACGGACGCTGCAAACCCAGTCAGCAGAATGGCTGATGTGGGCAACCCAGTCAGCAGACGCGGCTGAGTTCGCTCTCTCCCCAGAAACAATTTCTTTGTTTAGTTTATTCCTCGTTTCGTACAAATTTCGCCATCCCTCGCCATCCCTCATTAATGCGTCTCAAATCACTTCATTCTTTCATCATGTTGGCGCTCCTACACTCAACATTCGTCCTCCTATTTCTTCCATTCTTTTTATTAAATTCATTTTTTTCCGGACACACACATCATTCATTTTCTTTAGTTTCTGGACAAGAACGTAACTTATTCCGGACACAGTTACTATTTATTCCGGACAGTTGGAATACTTATTCCGGACAGACGGAACACTTATTCCGGACAGACGAACTACTTACTCCTGATTTTTTGTTGCTGTTGTTTTATTTTCCCGATGCGTCCACCATCGCATTTAATGCTTTTCAAATCAGCACGTCCTCCGTCTTCTTTCTTATTGTTTGGCGCGTCACGGAGATACAAATATGAGTGTCTAGGTTATTCCGATCCTACGAATCATTCCTTCTTCTCTCCTTCCTCCATTTTTGTTGTACTGTAATGGCACTCGTAAATGTGTCCTCACAGCCGGCTCCTGCCTCCAACGTCCCTCAAGTGATGATGAATTTTCCTTCCTTCGAAGAAGCCAAAGCATTTTACGTTTCATACGCCGATTCCTGTGGTTTTGGTGTGAAAATAAGGCAATCTCATTACGGTCATGGTGTTGTAATACGGGCCACTCTTACTTGCTCAAAGGAAGGTAATGCTCCCGGAAACCAAGGTGAAGGTAGACCGAAACATAGGTTATCCGGTAGGGTCGAATGCACTGCGCGGATTAGGGTCTCCGGTAATCCAACCAGAGGCTACGTAATTAACTACGTAGATCTCGAACATAATCACGCCATGCTGTCGGAAGACCAGATGCGCTTCCTCCGACAAAAACGATCCGTCCCGGAGTCCGCCAGAGCACGCATTTCGTGCAATGATGCTGCCGGTATATCTGCCGCCAAGACCATGCAATCTTTTGTGGTCGAAGCTGGAGGTCACGATAAATTGTCTTTCAACGAGCGGGACCTAAGGTTATTTATTCTCCACTTAACCTGGTTGAAGTTACGCATTTAGCTTTGTCATAAAAATTATGTTTCGCAGGAATGTTGTGAACGAGGTTAGAAACCTCAAAATGGGACCAGGAGATGCGCAAGCTATCCAAGATTATTTCATCAGGATGCAGAAGAATGATTCCCGCTTCTTTTACGTAATGGATATGGACGACGAAGGCAGACTACGAAATGTGTTCTGGGCCGACAGCCGTTCTCGAGCTGCTTACTCTTACTTTGGAGATGCAATATGTTTCGACACAACATACATAACAAACAAGTATGACATGCCTTTTGCCCCATTTGTGGGGGTAAATCACCACTACCAGTCCGTCCTACTCGGTTGCGCACTCCTCTCTTCCGAGACGACACAAAATTACATTTGGTTGTTCCAAACATGGTTGACGTGCATGAACGGTACGTGTTTTATTTTGTCCGACTTTGTCCATTTTACGTTGTGTGCCTGTCCGGTTACTCTTTACGTCGGTCCGGTTTACGTCTTTTGCTCGTCCGGTTTATGCTTGACGTCTGTCCGGTTTACGTCTTTTGCTCGTCCGGTTTATCCCTTACGTCTGTCCGGGTTACGTTTTTTGCTCGTCCGGTTTATCCCTTTCGTCTGTCCGGTTTACGTATTTTGCTCGTCCGGTTTATCCCTTACGTCTGTCCTGTTTACGTCTTTTGCGCGTCCGGATTATCCTTTACGTCTGTCCTGTTTACGTCTTTTGCTCGTCCGGTTTATCCCTTACGTCTGTCCGGTTTACGTCTTTTGCTCGTCCGTTTTATCCCTTACGTCTGTCCGGTTTACGTATTTTGCTCGTCCGGTTTATCCATTACGTCTGTCCGGTTTACGTTTTTTGCGCGTCCGGTTTATCCCTTACGTATTTTGCTCGTCCGGTTTACCCTTGACGTCTGTCCGGTTTACGTTATTTCTGTCCGGATTAACATATGTTTTTTATCTTGATCGCGTTGTGTGCAGATACAAGCCCCCCGGCGATCATAACAGACCAATGTGGCGCCATAGCTTCGGCTGTGAGGACTGTGTTCCCTGAAGCGCGGCACAGATTTTGTATATGACACATAATGAATAAGGCCCCTGTGAAGCTGCCAGAGAAGTACCGGGAGCATACGTTGTTTGACCTCAACAACTGTGTATTCGATTCCAAGACTCCGGCAGAATTCGAGCGGAATTGGCAGGGATTTCTAGATGATTTCGAGTTGCACGACAATAATTGGCTCCGATCCATTTATGCAATTCGAGAGCACTGGGTACCTGCATTTTCGCGGGATTGTTTTTCCGCCGGAATGGCATCAACCCAGAGAAGTGAGGGTATGAACGCCTTCTTCGATAAGTACCTCACATCAAGGACGACACTTAAGCAGTTCGTTCAACAATACGAACTCGCACTACGCCACAAGTATGAGAAGGAAGCTCAGTCTGATTTCGATTGTCAGCATAAGGCTCCGCAATTGATTTCGAAATATCCATTCGAGAGGCAATTGAGCGAGTTGTATACGGTGGGTGTCTTCAAGAAGGTGCAGTTAGAAATTGGGAAGATGATGTACTGCGACATCAAGGATGAGTTCAACGAGGACGACACATTGCACTTCAACGTGACCGAACATGTATTGACACATATCCTCCCATTGTCGAAACGGTTCACAGTGCAAATTATCGATGAGAACTGGGTATGCGATTGCAGGATGTTTTATCACGTCGGTATCCTATGTTGTCACGTTTATGTTGTTATTGCCCGAATACGTCCAAACGCGTTGCTCCCCGAGTCTTACATCGTCCACCGATGGAGGAAGGATATCCGAAGGAGCTATGGAGTCAAGTTTCCTCTTCAAAGCGGCATAACGGGGAACGATGCGCTTCGTCGACACGACGACATAATGGGTCGTGCGTTTTGGATCGCCGAGGCCGCTTTCGACTCAAACGACAGATATCTTCAGGCGGTAGAGGCACTTGAGTTGCTTAAGGAACGTATGCAACGACCTGATCCTGTGTTCGCTGGTACATCCGTTCTCAATCCGGATAAGACAATACGGAAAGGCAGACCGCCGAGCAAACGACGGATTTCTTTGTCTGAGAAAATAATTAAAAGTAACGTTAAGAAAATCAACAGGAAGAAGGCTCTACCCCCGTTACACCCTGCAGCACCCAAACCGGGGGATCACGATTTCGATGACTGGGACATGAATTTGCATTACGAGGGAGTTCCTCCTTGATTATTGTATTTGTCCTTGGTTGGAATTATTCCTATGTAATTTTGTTGAAAGTCATTGTATGTAATTTTGTTGAAAGTCATTGTATGTAATTTTGTTGAAAGTCATTGTATTATTGCATAAGATTCAACCCTTTCTTTGCTTGATCGTTTGTGAATTAATTTCTCATGGCGACAAATATATTAAGTAATTTTGGTTTGTTGTATGTCTGTCCTGATTACGTTATATGTCTGTCCGGTTTATGTTTTAATTAAGTCCGGATTAAGTGACCAGTATGTCCGGAATACGTAATTAGGCCGTCCGGATTACATTGTTTGTCTGTCCGGATTACGTTATATATCCGTCCGGAATAAGTTTTATTTATGTCCGGATTACGTTATATGTCTGTCCGGTTTATGTTTTATTTATGTCCGGATTAAGTGACCAGTATGTCCGGAATACGTACTTAGGCTGTACGAATTACATTGTTTGTCTGTCCGGATTACGTTAATATCTGTCCGGAATAAGTTGTATTTATGTCCGGATTAAGTTACCAGTATGTCCGGATTACGTTATATGTCCGTCCGGATTACGTAACATCAATGTCCGGATTAAGTGACCAGTATGTCCGGAATACGTAATTAGGCAGTCCGGATTACATTGTTGTCTGTCCGGATTACGTTATATGTCCGTCCGGAATAAGTTTTATTTATGTCCGGATTAAGTTACCAGTATGTCCTGTTTATGTTTTATTTATGTCCTGGTTAAGTTACCAGTATGTCCGGAATACGTAATTAGGCTGTCCGGATTACATTGTTTGTCTGTCCGGATTACGTTATATGTCCGTCCGGAATAAGTTTTATTTATGTCCGGATTAAGTTACCAGTATGTCCTGTTTATGTTTTATTTATGTCCTGATTAAGTTACCAGTATGTCCGGAATACGTAATTAGGCTGTCCGGATTACATTGTTTGTCTGTCCGGATTACGTTAACAGTATGTCCGGAATACGTAATTAGGCAGTCCGGATTACATTGTTGTCTATCCGGATTACGTTATATGTCCGTCCGGAATAAGTTTTATTTATGTCCGGAATAAGTTTTATTTATGTCCGGATTACATTGTTTGTCTGTCCGGATTACGTTATATGTCCGTCCGGATTACGTATCATGTATGTCCGGAAAAAAGAAAATCATTTATATATAAAAACCCAACACCAAATGTCCTTGTATTGATAAATCATTCAAATAGTCTATGTAATTTTAACATGTATACATGTATAACTTTGGGGAAAAAAAATTGTAACATTTTCAGGGCGTTTATTGTTGATCGCACATCCCAGAGTCTTCGAGTAAGAAATTGGCCAAATCGCCTCTAAAACGGTGAAGAACCTTGCTCTGCTTCGGCTTCGTCGGATCAGCATTCTCCATCAAACGCTTGATCCAGTACAAAACGTATGGCCCACAGTCGTTACTCCCCACTAGCTGTCGTTGGCTACCCTTCCTGTCAACTCTCAGTGGCCAGTCGACCGCCAAAAACCCTCGCCAGAATCCCGTTATCTTAGACGCGGTGCATTCATGAGTTCCGACAAAACGGTTAGGATTTTCACCTCTTTTAAGCGTGCGGGAGATGCTGTTGTATTGAATGAACTCTGATCGAGGTCCGTGGGCAACGAACAGAGTCCAGTGGCCGGACAAACAGCATGGCTGTGCGATGACGACTTCCTCCACATTAAGTCCTTCAATTTTTGGGAGTAAATAATCTTTCTTTATATCTTCTCCCTGTCCCTCGACAATCATTTCCGATTCGAAGGATGATAAGCAGACCACCTTTTGTTGCCCTCCTCTTCTGACGAGTACCTCAATTAGGCCGTCAAGAGTTTCGTTGGTGATTTCTGTGCCTCGCGAAATTATTTCCTTGAGATCACCCCTGCTGATAATGCTGAGAACCCCCCTCCAGATAATATCTTTTGCTTCTCGCTCGGGAGCCGTTGCATTCAATAAACGATGTACCTCATCATTGGTCAGCGTTCTCAAGGCGGTCTCATCCACATCTGGCCTCGTGGACGAAACATGGGCGGCCAGTGAATCTTTCGCTGTTTCTTCACTGGCTTCTTCGGGCCCTTTTGTTTTTGTGGTGGCTTCTTCGGCCTCCTTTATTTCTTCTTGTTTTTCTGCGGCAATCTTCTGTGCCTCATCTTGGCCAGATTTGCTTTGCGCTTCGTCTATGTGTTCTGTGCGCAAGCGTGGTTTAATGGTCCGCATTTTTTGAGGGTGCAAAAGCGGAAGCGCAACCCCAGCCTTCCTCTTTCTTTCCTCCTGTCTCCTCATAACTTCCTCCTTCCTTTCTTCCTCCTTCCTCTTCTCTCCCTCTTCCTCCCTCCGCTTTTTTCTCTCTTCCTCCTTCCTCTTCTCTCCCTCTTCCTCCTTCCTCTTCTTCCTGTCTTCCTCCTCCCTCTTCTCTCCCTCTTCCTCCCTCCGCTTTTTTCTCTCTTCCTCCTTCCTCTTCTCTCCCTCTTCCTCCTTCCTCTTCTTCCTGTCTTCCTCCTCCCTCTTCTTCCTCTCTTCCTCCCTCCGCATTTTTCTCTCTTCCTCCTTCCTCTTATTCTTCTCATCCTCCTCCTCCCTCCTCTTTTTTCTCTCTTCCTCCTTCCTCTTCCTCCTCTCTTCCTCCTCCCTCTTATTCCTCTCATCCTCCTCCCTCCTCTTCTTCTCATCCTCCTCCTCCCTCCTCTTCCTCTCTTCCTCCTCCCTCTTATGCTTCTCATCCTCCTCCCTCTTCTTCTTCTCATCCTCCTCCCTCTTCTTCTTCTCATCCTCCTCCCTCTTATTCCTCTCATTCTCCTCCCTCTTCTTCTTCTCTTCCTCCTCCCTCTTCTCCCTCTCTTCCTCGTTCCTCTTCTTCCTTTCTTCCTCCTCTCTCTTCTCCCTCTCTTCCTCCTCTCTCTTCTCCCTCTCCTCCGCCTCCCTCCTACTTCTCTCTTCCTCCTCCCTCTTTTCCCTCTCCTCCGCCTCCCTCTTATTTCTCTCTTCCTCCTCCCTCTCTTCCCTCTCCTCCGCCTCCCTCTTATTTCTCTCTTCCTCCTCCCTCTTTTCCCTCTCTTCCTCCTCCCCACGGACTCTCAGCTCACGACACTCTTCTTGAGAGATCCGGAGTTCTTCCTCCAGGTTGTTAATTTTAACGGTCGCCTCCCTAAGTGCTGCTTCGGCTCGCAGCCATTTCGACTTCACCTCACTAAGTTCCAACTCTTGTAGCAGTGGGTCACATGGAATGCTGCATTCACTGAGTTGTATCCTTGGTAGAGTGGATGTTGAAGGTGTTTCCTTCGAGGCGACCGTTGCTTCTGCAGGAGTTGAAGGTGTTTCCTTCGCTGCGGGAGTTGCTGCTGCAGGAGGAAATTGATCCTCTGACAACAGTGAATGCTCCCGTGCACTGAGTTTTGGGGTGCCCTTCAACTCAAATTGGCCCGAGTATATCCGGGACAAGTTGATGCCTCGATCTTCCCATTTTCTAAGGATTTGGCGTCTGCTAAACATTTCGGTCCAACACTTGAACCGTGGAAATGCTGACCGGGGATCCCCCAATTTGAACTTCTCGCAAAGCCACACCTGAAAACAGGAATGAGTTAAAAAACAGAAACATAACTTCCCCAGGACAGTCTCATAACGTTAATCAGAAAGACCAAACACTAATTCCGGACAGACACAACTCTTATTCCGGACAGACACAACTCTTATTCCGGACAGACGCAGACGTATTCCGGACATACAAATTACTTATTCCGGACAGACACAAGACGTATTCCGGACAGACAAGACAATCATTCCGGACACATACAGGACTATTCCGGACTGGCAACACACTTATTCCGGACAGAGACAACACTCATTCCGGACAACCTCAAGACACTTATTCCGGACAGAGACAACACTATTGAGGACAGACACAAAACTTATCCCGGACAGACACAAGACTTATTCCGGACAGAGACAACACTATTCAGGACAGACATAAGACTTATCCCGGACAGACACAAGACGTATTCCGGACAGACAAGACAATCATTCCGGACACATACAGGACTATTCCGGACAGGCAACGCACTTATTCCGGACATAAACCAACACTACTCCGGACTGACACAACACTCATTCCGGACAACCACAAGAGACTTATTCCGGACAACCTCAAGACACTTATTCCCGACAGAGACAACACTATTCCGGACAGGCAAGACAATCATTCCGGACACATACAGGACTATTCCGGACAGGCAAGACAATCATTCATGACACATACATGACTATTCCGGACAGGCAACACACTCATTCCGGACCAAGATGCTTACTTGTAATACGGCAACGCAACCAGACACGTAGCCCTGCTTCTTAGAGAAGTTCGCTGACGATCTCCTCCTCGAGAGGTCCCGTTGGGCTTCCTCCAGGCCTTCAACCAAGAAAGTGTGAACCGCATTTGCCCACGCATATCTCTTGAGGCGCTTGAGGTTCTTAAGGTGTTTCGTGTACCACGCTTTAGTTCGCAGTGATCCATCGAAGAACAAAAAATGATTGAAAATCATACAAATAAGGAGTCGGACGTGCTCCTCCTCCTCGCCCATCTTGCTCGTGGCGGTAAGATGACCCAGTAGCTGGGTGTTGTCGAGGTTAACCCCGTCACGTTTCGCTACGTACATGGCATCCATATCCACTCTCTGCCCATGTACTCTTAGTCCAAGTAGAAGGGCGACGTCTTCTACTGTAAATGGGACCACCCCAGTGGCTATTCTCAGACCGACTTCATTGGCGTCGAAGTGTTCGACGAACCAACCCAGTATCTCGTTGTCAGTTGTGACGTGAGGAAAGCTGAGGAAGTGACCGAAAGGCGTCCGTTGGAAGACATTTTTCTCCTCCTCCTTCATCCGGTCGAACTGCTTGTGAAGGGCCGCGAAACCGCACTTGGTTTCGCGGAAGTAGTACGTGCTTCCCTTAAACCATACAAAAAAATTGTTAGAGGCCAATAATGAACCTTAAAATGAACCAGAAAGAACATGGTTGACAAAACACCTGCGCGGCTACAATTTCAGGATCAATGGAGGTTTCAGGTAGAGAAGGATCCATTTTCGCCTTGTCTTGGTTTTCGGAACTGGAATGGAAAGGTTTTGGAGCAATGAAGGTTTTGGATGAGCGTATGGAAAGGAACTCCGGGTGAAATGGGGAAAGTTACTCGAATGCTGTACCGCAGCTAATGATGTACGTGAAGTCGAACCGTCTAATCGTGATTTAGGGAAATGAACCGTCGCACGGAAATGAACCGTCGCACCCAACAATTCGTAATTTACATTTCCCCGCGCAGAAGTTTTGGCTGACTGGACGCTGAACTGGCAGCTGACGTGTTATTCCACGTAGGACGCGTCACGGACGCTCGCGTCCGTATATAACTACTCTCTTTTTTATTGAGATTAATTAGTACGCTACTGTTGTTTGGGATTGGATACTTTTATTTGTTTAGTGTATCACTGCACGCTATTTATTTAAATTGTCTGTAACATTTGTCATTTTTTCCTCGTACATATATTATTTTTAAAAAAATCCAAAAAAGAAGATGTCTACGGCAGCCACCTTCTTTTTTTTATAATTATTTTAATGAATATTATGAATAGACTGTTTATCTATTCTTGTTACTTTATAGATTACTTGTACTTTTAGTATTTATCAGTGATTAATTTTTAGTATTTATCAGTGATTAATCTTGTTTATTTTAAAAACATATACAACACATCTAGAACAACGTTAAATAAAATAACAAATTATATAAAATAAACAACACATAATAATGTACGAATTTTTAGAAATTACACATTACAATCAATAGCTCTCAATAGACACTCTTATGTTCATATTGCATCTCTCATCCAACAACACTCTAGGTTCGAATTCGGAATCACATGTGAGTGACAACATTGGTTTTTTCTTTGGTCAATATCCAATGCAAGTACCGATCGTATTTATTTCGCTAGTGATGATTCCACCAAAAAGAACTCAGCTTCTATCACAACTTGTTTTGTCTATTTAATTGATTGGTCACATGTTGAAAATACTTTCGGAGTTACAAAAATCTCATTATAATCTACCATGTCACCACAAAAATCTTGCAACAGAACCTGAAATATTTTGAAATTACACACCATAAGAATTAAACTTTATTTAAAATTTTAAAAAAAAATTAAGGCGAGACGTCGGGCTTAGACGCCCCGACAATGGTGGGGGCGTCTAAGCCAGACACCCTCCCTTATTTTATTTTATTTTTTAAAATGGAAGGACGAAATGAAAAATAGATTGAAAGAGGATGGTAAAATGGTCAATGCCGCGGTCAATTTAAGTAAATCATGTGGAAGAGGTAGTTTTATTTACCCTTTTCTTTACTAGTGTTTCACTATTTTCTTTAAAGATATTATAATAATAATATGTTAGTCTTTCTTTTTCAGTAGCAACTCGTACTGGTTTAAGTTTAATTAGCAAGGTGAGTGTTTTTTATGATCCAAAATCTTCCGCTACTTATCCCTACTTAGAACAAATGCGTTGGTAGTTCCAAATTGGGGTGGCTTAATAGCATTTTCATCTGAGTGTTTTTACGCAATGTCACCGTTGAAGCTCGAATGAGTTTATCACTGATGAGGTGGTATGAAATTCCATTCAAAACCAATATTGTTATATGTAAGGTGAACAAGGGTATATGACCACATGCACGTACAATATTGTGGATATATGATACCTCAATTTGGAACTACAACGGAGAATGTCTTGAACTTGGCTTCTTTAGTACATAAGTTCTTTAAAGGTTGTTATACTCCCATCCAATCATAGGCATACATGTAGTTACGTGAGTTTTCTCGATCAATTTGAAACCCAATTTTGTAACTTGTAATCACGTATGATAATGGTGGTGGTATACTTTCCGTTACTTTTTAAGCATTCTATGATTCTGACCATGTGAGGTCGTAGATTTAAGTCATCAAATTCAACAGGGTTAAACTTATGGATCCTTTGTACACGGACGCGGGCGTTCGTGACGCGCGCTGACATGGTCAGTACAGTCAGCAGTCCAGTCAGTAAAATACAAATGTCTTTTACTTTTTGAACTTAACTAAGTAGCATATTTATTTTGTGTCACATGTAATTTTTACTTTTTCGATGCAACATTTTGATTCCCAATGCAACATTTTGTTTCCCATGCAACCTTTTCCCGATGCAATTTTTTCTGAACATACACAATTTAATCTGGACAGACACGCAACTTATTCTGGACTGACACGCAACTTATTCTGGACAAACTTTGAACATATTCTGGACAAACTTTGAACTTATTATGGACACACAGAACTTATTCTGGACAAACTTTGAACTTATTATGGACACAAACATAACTTATTCTGGACAGACTTTGAACTTATTCTGGACAGACTTTGCACTTATTATGGACACACACAGAACTTATTCTGGACAGACACATAACCTATTCTGGACAGACTTTGAACTTATTATGGACAACAAACAAAACTTATTTTGGACAGTCATACAACTTATTCTGGACAATCACAGAACTTATTCTGTATAGAATAAGGTGTTCATCTGTCCATTTTATGTTGTGGGTTTTTCCGTGGGGGAATCAAAAGTTGCATTGAGAAAATAAATGTTGCATGGAGAAACGAAATGTTGCATTGGGAAACGTAATGTTGCATTGGGAGAGTATAAGTTGCACGTGACACCAAATAAATTTATTATTCAATTAATTTCAGAAAGGAAAAGACATTTGACTTTTGATAACTAGACTGTTGTTGCTGACTGGACTGACCACGTCAGCGCGCGTTCCGGACGCAAGCGTCCATTAATCATTTTCCTAAACTTATTACCGGTTTGAGTTTTCTAAAGAATCCAATATGAACCTACTTTGACATGTATTATTGTTTATGCAAACAAGTTCCTTTTAATGTGATGTTCTCGACAGTTTACCTTGTGCCTACCATCAAATTAAACGTGTACCATTCTTAGTCATTTCATCCAAATCAAGGATAAAGACCATGGGTTCTTATGTGATTTAGGCAGCGATACTACATGACTTTGATGTAGTTTTGGTTAATTAATTTTGAACCAAACATGGAACCGTTGTGTTTGTTCGGTTCAAGTTTTCATTGTAAATTTCTAGTAAAATTTCGGCAGCCTTCCGACGTCCTTTTTTATTTACCAAAAATTTAAATTATCAATCCGAGCAAGTCCTTAAAAGGAAAGTGACTGGATGACATGTGTGTTTCCCCAAGCCAAGCGAGCACGAATCCCTAAGGGAAGTGGTCGCTGGCTGGTTAGGCGATCATTTGGATACGAATCTCCAGGGGAAGTGGTCAGAATGATCCTGTTTGGTACTCTGGCAGATACGACTCTCTAAGGGAGGTAGCCGCCTGCTTACGATGAATTAATTTTTTTTAGATGAAGTAATTGTTGTCGTTGTTGCACTTGTCGGAGTTGTCATTGAGATTTGATGATGTTGGAGTCAACACTTGACGAAGCTGGAGTCAACACTTGACGATGTACGCTTGAAGAAGCTGAATCGTTGGTGCAAAGTCGGAGTCGACGTTGGAGGTGTCTCCATCTGGGATTGACATAGTCGCTTTCTTCGCAAGAACGGTCAAGTTCTCTCTTCTCCGAGTTTGTATATTTGTGTCATTTTGCCATACATGGTGTGTGTTCTTTTATAGGATGGAATGGAGAAACCGTTTCAGTGAGATCGTGTGTTTAGATCTTTGTTTTAAAAACTGAACTGAACCGACGATTGAACTGGGTTGGATTAAAAACCAGAAGTCAAGCAGTCGTTTCATTTAAAAAATTGAATTCCTCATCAAACCGGATCGAATCGGAAAAAACAAAAAAAAACAGGTCGGTTTGGTCACTAGTTGAACTGCATTTTGACCAAAAGATGTTAAATTGCAGTTTGCACCACAAACTATAAAAAGTAACAGTTTACCCTAGAAAACTATTATTTTGTTTCAATCATTAATCTTTTCAAATATTTTGGGTTTGTGAAATGGTAAATTATGACAATGAAATTAATAAATTTCATTAACATTAATTATGTATCCTTAAAATTCATTTTTTCTTTTTTGTTGATGATCATTACATAATAACCAATATGTTTCAATATTTTTGTAAACTTCATTATTAATTTTAATTATATATTTTATAAGGACTTCAAGAACTTAAATATTTAGTAAAATACATGTAAAAATTGGTTCAATCGGCCAGACCACCAGTTTTACCGTTATTATGGAGTTTGTTTGATTTAACTCTCGATTTACAAAATGATAATATCATGTTGACGTTATAATCAGACCATGTTGAACCGTTTTGAACCAAATCGAGCATTTACGGGTTCACTATTGGTTTAGATACGTATAAAACATGGGTAAGCATCGCACGAAACATGTCCACCGTTCATGCATGTACGTGACTTTTTGATAAGTCATATATGTGACTTTTAAACCTTTCAAAACATTAGTAGTCTTGATAATCATGCATACGGTAGTGTAGATGTATTACCCACGTGCTCATGCAGGAATTTATTCCTTCTTTCCTTCAATATGTTTTAGTTGTCATTTTACAACCAACCCCATAACAAAACCGTATTGCCCTTCATCTTTTTTTATTATGGTTCCAAGCATATCTAACTCTTAAGTCATTTCGTGAGAATAGGTATTTCACGTAACCTATGCAATTGGACGTTGTCTTTATTTTTTGTATCACAAATAAATATGTTTACTTTTTTTAATACAAACTTAATAAAGATTAACAATTTCCCCATATTTATCTCAAGATAATTACTCTGCTCTATGGATATATCTTGTAACATTCTTTTCTCTTTAATGATCACAATATTTTCCTTTGCATTGTTTCGATACACGTACATTTTATATTAACCTTTTTTTTTCGTGCCAACAATCACATTATCAACCCGAATCAAGTTGTGTAACAAACACGTGTAACTCATTAAATCATCATCTACCTCAAAAATCAAATTCCTATCTAGTTCACTAGTGACCTTGAGCTGTTGAGTTGAGCAAACGTATTATACTCTAGTTAACTTACTTCAATTAGCAGCTCTGGTCATTCTCCACCTATGACGACGTGTCGTGTTAATTGAAGACAAGCATATGAAAACCACGGCTTGATTCTAATACTGAGCGTGGGATTTAAATCTGATGGGTTGAGTTCAAACCCAAGTTCGGTACAAACTTAAACGAGTTGTGGACTTGTGACTTGGATAGGACCTAATAGAATGATAAGCACTTTGATTTTCTCGTTAAGCAGAACAACATATTTGGTTGAAAGAGGAAGAGATGTATTATGCAAGAATACCTCTGAATCTGATTAGTGATTACAGAGAGCAGCAGCTTTTACACGAGGCACTTTCCGTCCTATTGCAGCCTTTTACTTTACTTTCTTAGCCAATATGGATTCGATACTGGGTGTCTTTTTTTATCTAATATGGTTCAAGGAGACGTTAAATTAATAAGTTCCTTTTTGAACCCCGAATGGGCCTTATGGGCCCAAAACCTACTCTTGTCATTATAGACCACAGACATTACAAGCATTGTTCAATATGCATGGTCAAGGGTTTGAAGTTTGATCTAGTTTACACATAATGACACGGCAATTTAGTCTTGGGGTTTTTGTTTGGGTACTTTCAAAAATCGTTTGACTTTCGATTAACCGTTTGGATTCGAATTTAACGGGGGTAATTAATAATGTCACGAAATCAGTTAACAGTGTTTGAGGGATGTGCACTTAAACAATTATTTCGATCCGTGGACGTTCTGGAGGAATAAAAAATACACAAGTACAAAGGCTAAATAAACAACCTTTGGAAGTACACCTAAGCAAAAATCCCATTTAATCTTTCTTCTATTTTGGATAAACGTTGGAACGAGAGTGCCTTACGATTTATACTTGTTATCACAAGGAATTAGAAGACTGAGAAAATGAGATATATATATATCACGCAGACAGTTGGGTTTAACTATTTAGCACCATCTATAAACATTTTGATGTTGCCAATGATCGAATGACTACTTAATTTCGAATACTTCATGCACTTAAAATTTCTTAAGATGAGTACTGAGGTTATAGCCATAGCAAGTGATCTTTTATTTAACCGGTCTCTTTCAGTGATAGGCTTAAACTCGTCACTGTTGTGAGGTGTTAGCTAGGGTTAATTATATGACAAAATGAGATGGCACTTGGCAAAAGTGACTTCCTATGAATACACATTTTGCATGTACGTGTTTATAGTTGTCAGTCTACTGTCGTTTGTTTCAGCTAATGCTTGCATTATACATGTCAGTGAAATAAGAAATAGCTATTCAAGAATCAAGATAACATGAAATCATGTTGCCCTATATATGCTCTTCCAATAACATGATGCTAAATTTGAGACATTACATACCAGTGATCCAAAAAAATTAAGCTTGGATGATTTAGCTCTTAATATATTTTTAGAGACCATTATTTCGTAAAATATGACAGTTTATCATGAATATTGTACCTTCATTAAAATAAATACAAATTAAAGGGAGGGAAAATGACCATAATCTCTTTTTATTACAAAAAAACATTCCTTTATTTATTAGGTGTTGTTTAGGATGTGAGTGATGGAAAGTAAATGAGCGAGGAGATAAAAAAATTGTATTGAAAAATTATGTCTTCCAATTTATTTATTTTAGTTCCTTGATTTTCTTTACCCTCCATTTCTCTCAATTGAAGCAATATGCAGTTTTTTATTTAATCAAGACCCTAATTAACCACCATTTAGTGGACTTTTCTTTTCGTGCTGAAGTCTACCGGGTAACAACTGGATACATGCATATGCGTGTCTATAAATGATGATATAACAACTGGAAACCAATGTGCCTTACCCTAAGAGAAACATTCTTGGGTTAATAGTGCAGTTCTGTAGTACACACTACTCATATGAACTTTTACCTCATAAGTACGTATAGAGTGCGTTTCTTTAACAGTAAAAATATTAATTGTGCACATCAAATTCTGAAGAAAAGTAGATTAATTGATGCATAATCAACAAGTAGCATACTTATTGGAACTGAAAATAGAGAAGTAATTATTACCATGCAAAAATGCATAATATTCATCGTAAAATGCATGTAGTCCCATCTTCAAACATTGACAACTTGATATATCCACTCACTATTTTTTTTTCGCAAACAAATTCCTTAGACTTCTCATAATTTAGTAGTTTTGACAATAAAGCTTCAGCCCCCCCCCCCCCCCCCCCCCCCCCCCCCCCCACTATTTATGCTTCTCTTAGATCTCAAGAAAGAAAGAAAATGGGCTGGTCGATTTCTAAAATGTTGTAAGACTAACTAGCTATTGAATTCTAAACATTGAAAATTTCAATCTTACCTGCCATGCACTCTCTTAGCCTCTTACATATGAATCCTTGACAAGAGTTTTATTCTACGACCTTAAGTAATCAGAATGAAGAACAACACAAATATTCCTGCCCATAGAGCTAGCACATCCTCTTTCTGGACGTGCAAATAGCTAGAAGGTATATAGTAGAGCTTGAAGCCTTCAGGCTAGTGTAGTGACCCGAAGAAGAAGTTGGTGCACAGCAACCTATCAAGTATAGTTTACTCATATTCCTCCAAACACAAACCAATGTCAACATGCAGCAATCAATGGGGTGACCTTAAGCACACCAATTAAGAAACTTTTTAAAAACTACACACACCCTTAATTAGCATATCTCTCCATCCTTTAAAACTTAAACCGGCTCCGGCCTTAATTACTTGGAGTGAGGAAGTGTTGTCTTCCCAGAACCATCCTTCCCCATCAAAGTCGAGATTGCTGCTGCCACCGCCACCGTGAACTTGGGATCGGAAGCAATTGCACTCACATTCTCCGCCAGAGATGGAGATGGGGCGCCACTTCTTTTAGGCTCCCAAGAGCTTCCACCAGAGCTGACCCCGTTGTTGTTGCTACTACTGCTTTGGTTGGGGAACACCGTGCTGTCGAGGATCCACGGGTACGTGGACTTGTTGTGTTGGGCGCTGCCGGGGAGGTCGAAGGAGAGGCCTCCGAGTGGTGGAAGAGTGTGGGTGTTGAGTGGTTGTTGGAATGGGGAGAGGTATGATGGCATGGCCATTTGAAGGTTTGTCTTGATGTTGTCAGGGAGAGGTTGGTGATGGTTTGAAGGGCTCCCTCCGGCGCCGGAGAGTATCATGTAGTTGGCAGCTGCAGTTGTCGTTGAAGCCATTGCTGTGGCGCCTACGGGGAGTGGATGGTTGTGTGTTCCCTCGTAGGTTGTGATCAGTATCGACATGTCTTCCAGACATCTCTGGACCTGTGCGCAAATATATCATGTATTTCAAGTCAACTCCAGGCATTTGAGTGCAACCAATGGAACCAACAACAAGACTAAAAACGAGCCAAGAAGTTGAAAGAGAATATAGAGAACGACAATTAATTTACACACTCATTTTTACAACATATAAGAATTTTCTGGTCAACATTTGTAAAAAGAAAAATTGCTTGTCCACAAAAAAGAGAATGAAGAAACAAAAAAATAACTTTATCTTAATTGGTTAAGTCAACAATGATCGATCTTGTTTGAGAAAGAATGAGATTCATAGATTGTATTGATTACAGCAATAATATTCGATCGACAGAAGGAAAGTATATGAACATGTATACATGCCTGTTTCCTAACTGGGCATCCAGGTGCGACCGTGCAGCGGTAGTAAGCTCTAGGACAAGGATTTCCTTTTGCAATTTTTTGTCCATACTTTCTCCATTGACACCCATCATTCATCTGAAAAACCAAATTATATATTCTTAATAACACTCTCCTTATAATTACTCATATTTAAGTAACATTTTTTTGTGTTAAAGTTGAACTCACAGTTGGGCCTTGACATCTGGCACGAACCGAAACCCTAGTCTTCCTATTGGCTGGATTTATGGTTTGGCTTGTGATCCCAGCCAATTCTGGAAAATATGGATGTTGTTTGTTGTTGTTGGGGGTGAGTTGTAGAGGTGCCCAGTTTCTTATTACCTCTCTTCTCCTCTCCAACAAGGCTTCTCCTCCTCCTCCTCCATGGTGCTGCCGGTGCTCGTCTCCGCTCGTTTGAAGTCTTAGCGACAAACCCAGATCCTTCTCTTCGTCGATTTTTGCGATCGGAGGGTTCTTGTCGTTTGATTCTAAATGTTTTTTGTGGGCATGATTGTCTTCGTATCCACCGCCACCAAGAGTGAGAGAGATTTGATCATGTTCCTATATTTGAATATATAGACATTCGTATTAATTTACCAAAATTTGAGCAAAAATCGATAATGAAGTAATGATAAGATCAGGTCGAAATTAAATACGTACGATGTTGGTGTGTGCTTGTATCTGATTCTGGCTTCGAATAGCTTCAAACTTCAGTTGAAGGTCGTAGTAATCTTTCATGGCTTTCTCCACTGCTTTCTTCAGCAGCTTGTTTTCCTCCTTCATCCGATTCATCTCCGCCTGCAACGACGACAACTGCATGCCTCGAAACAAAAAAGTTTACAACAAAATTCGACAAATCATATATAGATAGATATGCAAAACAACATCCTTCTTAATTTATTGATTGAGTACTTACGGCGGGATTAGAATTTTCTTGTGCCGATCGCTCCTCCTCCTCTCTTCTCTCACCGTCCATTAACATTTCTTCGTCCCTGGTGGGCTCACCTACACCTCCGTTTTCGACAGTATTGTCCCCTTCTTCGCCACCGATGATTGCCATGGGATCTTCTTCCGTTCCGGAGACCCCGTCGTCGAGTTTGAGGGACAAATCAATCTGCATGGGCCTTTCATCTCCAATTTTCAATGACATGGTGGTGTTATTGCTTGCTTCCACTCTCTACCTTCACACCTATAAGTCTAAGTTTTCCTTCTCTCAAACCCCACTGGATATGATGCTTTTGAGGCACATAAGTCAATTCCCTCGCGTGTAAGATGGTCCTATAAGTTACCAAAGACAACTACCACCGAGTTCTCTTTCTTTACTATCTACTTATATAACTTCAGCTCCTTTAACTGTGGCGGTCTGCTTGGTAACTAAAGTCAAGCCCTATATATTAGTTTGAAAATAGTCGTTTGTTGCGCTCCTTTTTTTCTTTTCTTTTTTGCATCTCATGTTTTAATTAAAGTGGCTTTATCGGAAACCAGGCATTTGATAAGAGTCCCCACGTATTAAGGGTCCGTTGTTTGGATGCATGAGTTCCCAACTCCTAAAGCCGGGTGGAAGTTACTACAAGAGCTTATGACATCCAAACATTGAAGAGCTTCCCGAAATTTGAGCTATCTACGTACATTCTGATGACATTTTTTGTATTGGTGGGAGAAACTTAGTTTGTGGCCGGGTTTCTCTAGTTCATACGCCACCTACAAAAATTTGGACAATCGTGCTCCTACTGAATTATAGAAATTATATTTGATTTTTTTATTCATTATTTATAAGTTTGTTGTCATCAAATTTTTATTAAAACCTCATGTAGTCTTTTAATTTTTTTATTACTAATATTTTTCTTTTATTATTGTGTAAAAGATAGTCAGGCAAAATAGTTGAACAATATTCACAAAGTTATTTAACAGGTAAATCTTCAAAAATATATGAAATTTGATACATGATCATAACATTTTGAGTACAATATGTTACTTCATTGGATGACACTTTAAGGATTTGATTGGACAAAACGGCTAGGAATTCAGAGGGCTTCTTGGTATCCAAACAATTTCGATTTTGGTTGAAAAGAAACTACTTCAGGATCCAAAAGTTCAAGAGCTGACTTCCCACCAAAGACTCACATCTGAAACTTCATCCAAACACATCATAAGAAGCTGAGTTTTATTAGTATCCCTCGGTACTATCAAGAACTAACTTAAGACACAAAGAACAATCTCGATCACGCGCGTGCGGAAAGCGTTAGATGTGTCAAAAAGGTAGCGAAACATTCAAAATTTTCAGATAATAAGGTAGGAGATTTTGGGTTGTATGAGTTTAGGTGAAAATCTTATTTCACACAGGTAACTTGGATTCTAACAACTAGACGTGTTCAATTAGTTTGACAAAAAATGACAGGACGTAGTTATTAGGAAATAACCGTAATTTTAAGTTTCTCTTACTACACCAAGAATTTCCGCCAATCATCAGTATATATATAATCATATATACCGAATATTCAACTGAACTATGGTTATTTGTTTTCTTCTGCTGAGATGTTTTAATAAAATATGTGTTTAATTATTTCTACGAAAACTTTGATATATAGTGGCACATAGTCAACCCTTGGAATTTATGGCAGCTAAGGTCGTCATCATATTTGAGAATAATTAAATCTCAACACACATGCAACCCGCGGAGAATGCTATATTAAGATATCTTGTAAGACCAGTATTTTATGAATTATTATTTTATTTGCAAGTCGTATACTTTGGGTAAAGATCTTCTTCTTTGTTACCCTCTATTCAATTTCTAGATCTGACCTGCATCGATCTATTCAACCTTAGAGCACCCACTCGGCCCCGAGTTGCCCTCCCTTAAAGGAGGGTGTGCCCGGGGCAGGTACTCCGGGTGCATTCCCTGGCGGCAGACCGTCCGAAAATATGCCAAGGCGTCCGGGTGGGGGCCACGTGCGTCCACCCCAATTGGTTACCATTTTTTTTCTTTAAAATATTTTAAAAATTATTTAAAGTCGTTTTTTCAAATATATTTTTATGAAAACAAGTTTTTTATTTGTTTATATTTTCTAGAATTTTTTGACAATTTTTCGTGTTTTGCTTAGAATTGATTCCGAAATGACGTGTAGGGGAGAGAATGTAGGGCGCTTGAGTTGTTTCAGGGTGTGGTTAAGAAAATTTTAGGGAGATTTGTTTGAACTGACGTGGCGGAGAGAAAAGCTGACGTGACTGAGAGAGAAATCACAGTCCTTGTTAATGATGCTCTAAGGGTTGGTCTTTCTAGTTTTCTTTTTTCTATTAAATTAACAATAATAATTAGCTTTGGCTTATCATAGTCCTTAACGTTAATGACGATATAATTTCCCTGGCTAATACATGGCTTCCATTTGACACTCTTGGTTGAATAAATTAAAATTTTAGGTCTTTGATTGTATGTGGCGTTACATATGTCAAAAACTAAATAAGCCCAACACATATTCCATCCAAACCCAACTAAAGTAGAAATATGTACTTGATGTGTACTGTTTATTTATCTGCGACAGGAGAACAACAAGATGCAAGTGTTTAATTAAGACAACAATATGGACATAGTGTAAGCCATGATTTTATATACAATAAAAAAAGGTTGCATCTCACCCCCGGTAAGCCAATGTGATACGGAACCCTAGGAAAGAGAAACATTGGGATCGAACACATTAACAAGCATCTATTGTTTAATTAGGAGTAAATACAAACAAAATTATCCATTTAATAATGAATCATGGCATTGAATGGCACGCATCTTGGTGTCTCAAATTCGATGAAGAGGAGGAAATTCAATAAACAAAACCCTAGAAAGTTGTTTTTGGGTCTGTTCATCTCTTTGCCATATGAATGCCCCACCTAGGAGAGAGTTGCCATCAATCAACCATCAGTTATGGAAGAGTAGTCTTAAATGTTAAATGGCACTAAAGGCATGTGCACGTGCACGTGCATGGTGACTAGTGAATCAAACAGACGACCATTGAAATTTTCATATGTTTTTGTTCGAAATAATTCAAAATATCATCAATATTTCTCTAGCAATCAATCAATATTTAATGCGTCTATCATGTTGACACATTGGTTAGATGTTTTTCTATATATTTTTTTAAGTTTTCTGTATTTTGATTAGACTTGTCATTTAGGTCGTGTTCGTGTTCTGTCGTGTCCGAGCATTCGTGTCAGAATTTCGTGTTATCGTGTATAGTATAAATTGAAAAAGTTTCATCATGTTTAGATTGAAAATAGTTAAGTAACATGTTATATTGATATTTTTCATTCTAAATAATATCTTAATTGACTATTATCAAGTAAAAATAATTGATTATCTAATAAAAGATGTAATTCGTGTCTGTTTCGTGTACAAAAACAACTTATCGTGTTTCGTACCAATTATTTTATATTTGTATGTTCACAAAACATCATAATAAATTATTTTAATCATACAAAAATTTCGTGTCTAAATCGTGTCTCCTTATCGTGTTGTGTCCGTGTCGTGTAATCGTGTCTTGTGTCCAAAATTGACATGTCTAATTTTGATACATGGTGTTATATATAACGTTAAAATGGTGATTTGAAACTTGTGAAGTAAGCATGTTCTGGATTTACCTGTTAAGGATGATACCAAATAAAGGCACTTAAGCTTCACAGGAAAAGAAAGGGAGCTACTATTCGTCGTCGGAAAATTACTTAAATCGCCCCAAAAATTACATTTTTGTCCTTAACAAATCAATTAATACTCATTTCGTCCCGTGTTTTTAAACAAGGTATTTGACTCAGTTTTACTCACATTCCTAGTACCAATACCACGAAAATGTCTGACGAAACACGTGGATCCGGCTAAGTAACGGAGGCGGATTTTTTTTTTCCGACTCGGGCGTCTGGCTAAGACGCCTCCACCTTATTTTTTCCGACTCGTTTCCGTATTTTTTTAATAATAAAAATTTAAAATTTAAATATAAATAAATTCTTAAAATTATACGGTGTGTTATCTCAAATTATTTGAGGTTCTGTTGCAAGATTTTCGGTGGTAACGAGGTCATATTACAATGAGTTTTTTTGCAAGTGATTAATATTCAAAAATTTCAAGATCCAAGATCCCGGTGGTAAAACTTCCCGACTTACAAATACCACATCGACAGGTCGTCCGGGGGTCTCGCTCACCGGTGAGCGAGCAGCATTCCACCTCGCCGATGAGGTGGCAAAGGGGCATCACCCCCTGAATTTTTTTTGGATTTTGAAATTGTTGGATCTGGAAATTTTTGAATGTTCATCACTTGCAAAAACTCATTGTAAGGTGAGATGTCGGACAGTCGATCGTTTGCTTCTCGGTCTACCGAACATGTTCCATGCGGATGATCGAGTTTCCATCGGTCCACCATGATCGTAAAGACAGTAAGTTTTTGATCTTTCTAGAATCATTGGGTCGGTTTACCGATCTCTACCCGGTCGTCCGAATATTTATTCTCAGTAGCTTCGACATTTCTCTGGAAATCTGTATTCGGTGTACCGATGGGTATCGGTCATCCGAATATAGTAATTATTAACTTATTAATTAAATAATTTAGCAATTATCTAAATTTATAATCAATTATCTTTTTAATAAAAAATATAAAAAATTACGGGCGTCTGACGGGCCGCCCCGCGTAGGAGAGGGGTGTCTGGCTAAGACGTCCGTCCCATGGGCGGGGCGTCTGGGTAAAACGCCCCCCATGGGGAGGCGTCTTACCCAGACGCCCCTCTCCTTCGCGGGGTGGCTCCGTCGGACGCCCGTAATTTTTTATTATTTATTTATTAAAAAGATGTTGGGTATTTTACCAGATTCGAGTACATCGGGGCGTCCGTTGGCTCATTACTGACGTCCAAAACATTATTTTTTATGATTATAAGAGGAAGATGAAGAGAGATGTGTGATAGGAAGGTAAAATGTCGCGTTATAGCAGTAGAAATGAGAGAATGACAAAATAGTAATATGTTGGGACGATTTAAGTAGTTTTAGGACGACGAATAGCAGTTCAGAAAAGAAAACTAAAGATATTTATGTATGAAAAATGATAATAACGTAGAACATGCCCGAGAAAAGTTGAAAATCAGACTGATAAAAACGTATTACCAATGAATTGCCTATAATATACAAATATTTATTTCAATTTTTAAAAACGTTTATTTTCCGTATATAAACTTCATACTCCCTTAAACGGAATCTTGTGCAAACCTCCAAAACCTCAAAAAATGGCTTAATAAGTTGGACTCAAAGCTCATATATAAATACTCGAGTAGAATATAGTGTAAGATTTCATGTTTAATTATACATATATATTTTCGAAATTTTTATGTATAATAAGGATCAATTACAATTTTCTTTGATTTATTTCATGCATGCATCGGTTTGTTTTAACATCTAGTTTCAAAACTCTATTAAAACAAACAAGGGCTCCGAAATTCATACCTAGAAGTTCTCAGAAACTTCTTGAAGATTCGGAGACGTTGGGGATGCTTCTCGCCGCGCCGGATGCCTCCGAGTGTTCACCGAAACCCTAAACAAGGTTGGAGAGAAAGGAGCTAGCCAATCGATCTCCAAACAAGCTTAGAATCTAGCTACAAACCCCTTCCTTAGCCTCTGAGATTTCTCCTTCCAAAGACTTAGAAAACTAAGAGAATTTTCGTGGGTTTTTGTGGTGAATTAAGAGAGAAAATAATTATTGAATTGTGTGTGTCACAATTAGGGAGAATAAGGACCTATTTATAGGTTCTAATCTTACTCTTAATCATGGCTATTCTTTAGCCACGTTTTTCTTTACATTTTCTCTCATAAATTAATTCCTTAATGCATTACATGCACCCACAAAACGTTTGACCAAGTTTGGAACTAATCCAACCATCAATCAAATTAATCTCTTAATAATCAAAAGCAGAAAATCGACCGATGTTCGGTTTACCGAGTCCCACTCGGTTAACCGAATTTGTCACGATCGTTTAACCGAGTACGTGACGGATGACCGAATCTTAAAGGGAAAAATTCTCCTTAACCGATTGGACTCATTCACGTGTAAGACCGAGTGCTATTCGGTTAACCAAAAATATCGGAACTTGACATTGTTCGGTCGACCGTTTCGGGTTCGGTACACCGTACCAAAGCTCCAGGCACTTTGGTCAAGTTCGGTCAATCAATTACGATTATCCGTTCCACGTTCGGTTGACCGATCCATAGATCCTTCGGTCGACCGAACCTTAACGGATTACCGAACTTCTACCCGATTTTGCCTATTTCAAATTTTGGATTTATTTCCAACAAAATTTGAACTTAAGGGGGTTTTAGCAAATTCACAACTTATGCAATATATTATCCTATGCAACAATAAATTATTGCACCCCATAATATATGCATCTCATATGAATTTATCATGATTCTAATTATGTTTATATACAACATAATTGATTTTACTTGTTCACCACATGTGTCATATTTTCTATAAGAAACCCGATACATCATATGAACCAAAAATCAAGCTTCTTGTTTCACGGTTTTTGCGGTGTGACCTATGGGAGGATCTAAACTAAGTTGGCAGTGATATTAAGAGCTTAATATCACAAGCTATAAGCGGTATCTAGCTACACATTATAGCTCCCAATTAGTTAGATGTCTTAATTCCACTCGAACCAAAACACAATCCATTTAGTGATGGAGTGCACCACTTGTGTCCGTCCCTTGCCTCATGATATTAAGAATACACACAAACTAGTATTGTGTCATCTTTGTATTAGTATTCATTTCTTGATCTCTTTAACCTAGTTATAAATATGTGACTTAACTCAAATCACATTGTGCACATTATAACTTTGCTTTATCAAGGGGCCCACTAATATCATCACTCAATTAAGAGGGGCAATGATAATCTTTTGACTAACTATCTTCTCCAACGAAAGTTATACTTAACCAACCGATGCCTTTACACTACACTGATCGATAGTTCAAGACACTGATCTAATTAAGTATTCCTTAAGTGATCAGATATAAGTCTCATATCAAAGGACCAAAGACACAGTAAAATATTAATGACACAGAAACACATTTCTATAATATTTTACTTATTAGGTCTATTCAGTATACAAAAGTAATATTTTCCTCTTTTGCATACCCGTGTCGTCACTCACTTGTAGAGCTACAATGATCTATGACCAACACGACAATCTTAACTCGGTAATTAATGTCCCATGTTAATTACCATGATTGCGAATATCTTTTGTTTTATGTAAACCAATATCTTTTAGAGCTTTACGGTTAAGGACCAAGAGCCTCTTCCTTAACACTTCTAAAAGACGAATAACATAAACAAGGAACGAAATGATTTCTCATTCAATTCATAATAATCGACATTTAAAAGTAAAATTTTTAGAACACATTCCCTTCATATAGACAATGTTGAAATGGGTTTCGTGTGCTAATGACTTTACAAAGCTTTTTATACGTATAAAAATTTAATAGTGAACAACTTGAAAAGGTCAAACACTTATGATTGTAGATGAAAAGTAATAGACGTACACATAACACGATGATTTGGAAAATTATGTATTCACGCTGACACAGCTTAAGGGCGTGTTTACTGTTTAGATACATATAATTGCACTTATGTTTGAAAATTTGGATCTCATTTTACCTCGTGTTTGCAAAACATATTACGATACGAATTAATTACGGGCCTCCGTGTAGCAACAAAATTCTTGGTTATTGGGTTGCTAGGTGGAATACTTATGTTTGGTAGTTTGGTAAAAGTAAAAACTATTTTATAGTTACAATCTAAAATGATAACCTCAATAACCTAAGGTATAAAATAAAATTAATTTCTCATGTGGAATGTACTATCTAAATTTTTTCGTCAACATCTAATTACCTATTGGATAACCCTTCTTCTCCTTGAAGGACTTATATAAAAAAGGTTATTTGTTTGAGTGTACTTGCAAAATGGTGTTATTGGATATGTGTGCTTGAGTTTTCAAATTTTATTTGGTTGCATTTGCATTAAATTCATATTGATTTTGCGCACTCTAACTTTATGAAGCCAAAAGTCATGATCTCTTTCTGGCAACATATGACAATATCAATAGTCATCTCGACGAAGACCTCAAAGACGGAGAAAATTTGGCGGAACTGACGACCAATTGACAGACAAAAGATGATGTAGAAAATCTAAGTCCATGATAGGGTTTTGGCTGGAGGAAGTTGTTGGGAACAATAACATGACAGTAGGATAACGATATCTATGAATAGTAAAGTAACGAAGTGAAACGCCATTAATTTGGAGTGTACAAAATCGATATGATTTTTATGCAAGTACAATCAAATAAAATCCAAAAGTTCAAGTGCATATATCAAATATCACGATCCTAGCTAATAATCCTTTAAAAATTAGGAGGAGTTTAGGATCTCTAATCTCGATACGTGGAAAGTTGAAACTTGCAACAGTGCTGAAACTGAAATGGGTCAAAGCCTACCCGTGGTCCCCACGCTTCGGAGACCTTTGCTGCATCTTGAAAGAGATGAAACTCGTTGCGTTAAATAAATATTATGGATGGAATCTTCGTACATCATTGAGAATTGAAGTTCTTTTCGCACATGCCCTTCAAAGTATGATATTTCCGACTCTGCCATTTATTTTATTTTTCTAGCAAGTTAGGTGGGCAAGCCTGAAGTACATAGATCATAAAAGATGTATATAAACGCCAACCGTTGAGGTTCAGCAAATGCGAAAACCACTTAAAAGAGAGGTAAGAGAAAACTATAACTAAATAAGAGACAAAGATGGTAGCGAAACCATACACATTTGTAACTATAAAGTAACCATGTGAGCTACAATTAATTGTGCAGAAATTAATATACAAGAAGACAAAATGTTTACAAGTAGTGAGAAAATTAAGAAGCGTCGTTGTCAATCTTTTGTTTATTACACTTGGATGCAGTTAGTAACAAAACCCTCAAATCAGTATTCTACCAACAACAAAAAACAATACTCGCTTCATCTTCCATGGATACCCTTGTATGAAAAACACATGAATCTAATTGTTATCAAATTGTCAACTCAGTTTACCGTTTTCGGTGTTAGGATCGGGACTTGCTGCCTTGTTGGATTGAGTAAAAACTGGGTGAACTTGCAAAAAAGTTCATAAAAAATGTAGTGAAATACCCATGAACTTGTTTGTACAATGTGTACGTATTTCACAGTATATAATACATATACTAGTTAGAGGTCCCTTAAAAGGAGTATTAAATTTAAAATTTTCATAAAGCGCAAGTATCTTTACTAATACGATATTTCAAGAGCCCTTTGTGCGAGGAAGATCAAAACTTATTTTATAATGGCATTTACCCAGTTTGGGGACACATACATGATATTAATATATTTTTTGATAATCCATAATTTCTTGTTATCTACCTCCGTTATAAATAGTGGGTTGCAGTTTCAAATTGAAGATGGTTCAACATTATTTTCATTAAAACGTAATTAACTACGTTGTTGGAATTCAAATTTGAATTCAAAGAAGAATGTTTCACTTCCCTCAACTAACGAGGGAGACTTTGCCCACAAATATTAGGGTGAAATTAGTATCAAATTTGTAGTTTCAAACTTGCCACGCTTACTTATCTTAGTTTTACGTGCTTAATTTCAACACGTAAATATTGATTCTTCCAAGAGCTCTTGTCCAGGTATATGTGTACATATCAATCACCTACATATTTGGTTTCCTTTGCGTTGACATGTGTAAGTACGTATTTGCATGCCAAATTGCCTTTGGTGATTGATTCCTCCATTAATCTATCGATTGCCTTCCCATGTTTGTTAATCTTAACACACCGTTGGTTTCGAAAGTTTCTCAAAATTTCTTCGACGTCGATTGGAGTGTTGAGATTAATTGAAGAGATCATAAATTAACAATTTGACTCTTGACAAGAACAACATTGAGAAGTTATTTTAGTTTTAAAAATAAATAAATAAATAGAGGATCATGTTATTATTGGAAGCAACAACCTTTGTTATTAACTAACTGTGTCAGTGACCATTGATGGAAACTTTATGGTTCTGATTTAGCAAAAATAACAAACATATTTTTCAGTAATCCCTTGCTAGGTTAGTTATTAAGACAGAATATCATTGATGGAAACTTTATCACTTTATGGCTCTTATTTAGCGAAAATAACAAAAATCTTTTTGACTATGATACTGGTTGATTGATATGTTTTAATTAACCGCAAGTGCACGACCGCGTTGAAGTGGTGACAAATACGGGTTGATCCACATGGAGGTGTGTTGACTTTAGTTTGTTCGAAGGCGAGTGAGAAAGAAAGAAGAGAAAAATTGATTACACTAAACTACACTAAGATGCAAAAGGAAATGGACAATAAACAATAAAACTAAACCTCATAGGGGGTAGAGTGGGAAAGAAATGAGAGAAAAATTGATTACACTAAACTACACTAAGATGCAAAAGGAAACAAACAATAAGCAATAAAACTAAACCTCATATGAGGTACAGAAAAGAGTGTGAATACAAAGATATGTGTATGTGTGTGTGTTCAATTAAGCTCATCAAAATATGTAGTGCATGAAAACATAAAACTACATTCAACTTTGCCTCCACATGAAATAAGATAACACAATATCATTAAAACATACAAGACAATAATTGGAATGAAGCTCAATGAACTCATGTATAAAGACTAAACCCTACTATGTCTCCACATGAAATAAGATAGTACATTATCATTAAAACATACAAGGCATTAGCCAATGTAAAGACAACAAGAGTACATGCAACTACAAGTCATGTTTCCAATATTAATTCCATCATTATCCTCACCTCATCATTCCCCATAAAATAGGTCCACTAGGCTAAGCATATGCTAAACTACATTCAAGAGCGTTAACATATCAAAGACAAGAGTGAAATCCTATTAGATGGTTATTGAAATGATATAAGGCTCAAAGGATTAAGATAACACACACCTACTACGTCACATAATCATATCACATATTTCTCCACCCCAAATGGGGAGGAAACTACTCACTAATCATTACACTACAACCTACATTAAAATGAAACATTCTACTGAAATGAAATTAAACTAAGCAAGTAAGAATTATTAAAGAAACTAAAATGACATAAAACAAAATAAGCAAACACGCATATGAAAGGAAATTAAAGTAAGAGAGAAACAACACAACTAAGGAAAACATCTATTTATTACTCACTCTATTACAAGTAACCTCTTTGTCCACCAGAGTTTTGCTTGAAGACTTCACTCTTAGTAGAAAAGATGACCACCAAGAGAGTGATGAGGTACATGAGAGGAGGGAGACTTCTATTTATAGCCATAGAAAAAGGTAATCCGGGACAATCCCCCGGTACGGGACTAAACAAATACCAAAAATAGCCTAAACAAACACTAATACATGTGCACGTGAAATCTTAACGGATCCGGACCGCCAATTGGCGGTCTACAAGATCCGGATCCATCTGGTTTTCATTCTAGGCTTTTATTGATGTATTTGTTGGTCTTGGATGCATCTACTTCGCTTGTTGGAGCTCCGACCCGAATAAAATTGCCAAAATACTCTCCATGATGGTGTGGAGTTTTCTGTTTTGCTCTTTGGTCCTTTGGTCTTACGTTCAGGTCCTTCTCCCTTGCATCTTAGTCCTCAGGTCTCACAATTCAGTCTTTTTTCCTATCTTTTAGGTCATTTCATGTCTCCTCTCATCAAACCTCTTTATTTCTGAAATTCAAACATAAAACTCGTCACGTAACTTTACTTAGGTGTAAGATAATTGATATAAGATACAAATATAAGCATGAAATGATGTCACTCACTTGTATTCTTTCTTCCGTAGATATTATTAATTGTCAAAGACACCTCACTGGTCACTACCCATTAATATATACAAGTTGTATATATATAATTTTAATTCCAAAAGAAAAAGAACAACACAGAAAGACCATCAGACTAGTGGAGATTTTTTGATATACATCAAATATGTACAAGAAAGGTACGTCTTCTGAGTTGTCCATTCATGATACATTTACAAAGAAGTCGCTGGCATCAACATTAATTATTTTTTTCTGTGACAAAATAAGATGCATTGACCAAAACTAAAATATTCAAAATTCCCATCAAACAAGCAATAGAAAATATTAAAACTATCCCGTTAAATTTTTATTCGAATGCCAGCAATGAGAAAAAATAAAAACAAGAAAATCATACCAAACTATTTTACTAGAAACAATCAAAGTCGAATGCAACTTGAAGTAAACAAATAGAGGATAGACGAAGACCCCCCTGGCTCCCATTCTCCCAGTAACCATGTGAGCTCTGATGCATTGTCAAAACTAAAACGTACCCATGAAATATAACCTAATGTGGACTACTAATGGAAGACTTCAACTAATGTGACGAATCTAGCAAATAAGGTGGTGGGGCGGAAGCGCCGTCGTAGGAGAAATATTTTATGTATCTTGGAAGAAGACAAGTTTGTGATTCGATCAGAAAAGGAGAGAGAAGACTTAATTGTGGTGGTGTTTTGTATTGTTACTGTTTGGGTGTTAATTTTTTCCTGATGTTAATTTGGTCGCGCCTGATACAACAAAGTCTGCGTCTTGGTTGGCCTTTCAACGCTCACCACCGCCACATGTCAACTTATGTGTGAGTTTTGGTTTTTGTTTCAACTCGTCAACGCACCATGAGGTGAACTACCAGTCTACCACTACGTTGTGGGGTTTGTTTAGGGTCAGTCTCCATCCAACGATTTATAGGTGTTACTTGTTGTAATATCTGGTTTCTCATTTGGTAAATTTTTAGTTTTGAATTAATTTGAAGGATATTGACAAGATATGTAAAATGTAATAAAGAACTCGCTACTCATGTCTAGTCCTCCTACCGTGAAGGAAAAAAAAAGACAACTGCACACATGAGAAAATCCACCACTAATCGCCAAAAAGATATTATTGAGGAACATAAGCATTCTATGCAAATTCTCTTTACACATTTCAACCCCTGCGAAATTGCGAATCACAATTGACATCAGGTTTGCCTTGATGTATATTAAGTTTTACTCTCTCAGCAAATTGCTCTCCACGATACAAGAAAATAATGCCTTTTGGCACAATCCACAAATTGGTACCTAATTTTATACACAATCCTAACTATATATTCACAACTCCAATTGGTGTTTTTCTATTTAAAAATCAATATATCATATACTCTTTTCTGAATATAATTCAGGTGGTCCTACTTTTATTGTGATTTTTCTAGGAATAATGGGATTTTAGTCAAAACCATTGTTCTACAAGAAATAAAGCGATAGTGACGGGGTTTATCGTTTATGATATACTTAATACATACAGTAAGAATTTGGAGTCCTCTCCAGCTGAGGATATGTTTGTGGTTTGACCAAATCCAGACCAGATTGCAAAACATCAAAATCTAATTTGACTGTTGAAAACTATATTTTTGTAGATCAACAACATCATCTTTCTGTTTATATTATCCTAACTATATGCGCCATGTACACAACCACATAAGGTCTTTCTGTTCAATCCATGTTTAACCTTAACCTTCCGAAAATATCAATTTCCAAACTAAATTTTTTAATATCAATAATTGGCAAGTTTTCTGTATTTGTGGAATGTTCTAGATTATATGGACTCAATTAAAGCATCAGTAAAAGGGGAAGACAAGTTAAAAGGATACGGTAGTAATAGTTAAATAGTTATAGCCTATTCACGCGAACAACTTATGATTAGTGGGATACAAATCAACAATCGTTAAGAAATTAAAATTAACCTCTTATTGAAAAAAGTTATAGCTCACATTATATAGGATCTTGACAACAAAAAAATCTTTTGCATCTTGTAGGCCTTTAAATGAGTAGATAAAGGATAATATTAACCTTTTTTTTATGACAGTCGATAATATTTACAATCCATTAGCATACCTTGTAAAGCATTTGGGTAAAATAATTCACCTGGTAACACATGAGAATAAGTATATATTTACAACCCTAAGGTTTTTGGTGACAATGATATTTTAGGAAGCTGTTGAGTACTTAGTACTATTGAAATACGATCTCTAATCTCAGATGTAATAATGTCAAAAAATAAAAGGTCTTGTGTGAACCGCATCGAGCTAAATATTTGTGTTTAAAAGAATTGATAGATCAAACAAATTTGTCATGATATGATGGGAGTTGATCGATATGTGAGGACCCGTTCCAAATTTCAATCAAAATTATCCACATTTAGACATGAATAGTTTTAATCACATCCATAGCACTATAGGAGAGTGGCCCATATTACACAAAGTAAAATTGTAGAGCACTCGTTTTTGAATAATGTGTCCTTCACATTCAAAAGCACTTCACTGTGAAAAAGAGGTGCCAACCAATTTGCAAATTTCATAATAAGCGCTTCTACTTTGCTTAATCAAAGATTAATTGGGGTCACAACTATTTGTTTGAAAAGCATGAAAATGGAAAATCAAAAGAATAACCCACCACAATCGAGATATGACAAAATCTTTGTTTTTAGAAAAACCGATGTAGTCCACAATTGTAAGATATCTGATTATCTGACTGAAAGACGCGTAACTTTAAGTCTTTTTTCATATATTCGTCATCTATTTTGTCGGACGTTGTTGTTCTTGGTAGAGATTTGTCTTTTTTGGTGACCCTTTGGTACCATTGCTGAAAAGTATTTGCTCTCGGTCGATGCGATCAAATACATGCAATATTATTGCCACATTTTAGTTTTTTTTATTGAAATGGGCCTTTGAAATTTGAACTACGTAACCCAAATTGTGATGGGCCAATTTATTTGGGTTGTAAAGATTAAATTGACCAACGAAAAAAACAGCCTAATAACTATCATGTGTTGGAATTTGGAAAGTTATATCTTGAACAATGTTGGAAAAATATACTAATTCTATAATCTGTTGAAAAATCATACACGTGCAACCTAAAGCTATAATCTTACTCTTGAATTTAAACCCTAACGTCTTACCCTCATTTTATTTTACCTTCATAACGTATTTAATTACCATCCTATAAACGGTTATCATCATTATTTTACAAGAAAACGGTTTATATACGAAGAAAAAGAGTTTTGTTCTGGAAAAAAAAGGTATTTAGTCATCGTAACAACCCAAAAGAATAGGAGGAGGAGAAAGTTAAAGTCCAATCCAATCCAATCCAATCCAATCTAATCTTGCACCCATAATTAAAGGCAGTCGAAGAAACCAAATCGGGAATCAAAACCGATTCCAAAGCGAGATCGAAACCTCCCCTATTTGTTTCCCGGAAGAAAACATCCTCTTTCTGTTACCATCCGTTAGTCTCCAATCCGACCTTTTCCGGCTTTCGAGCTCGCATTCGACGCGCTTCTTCTCCGATTTCCGATGCTTCGATCGCGCCATTGCACGTGAAGATCTTGGTTTTTGTTGGGATCTTCGAGGCGGTTTGTTTGATTGGGGGAAAATATTCGTGCATTGTTGAGTGGATTCGTACTGGAAGGATGTTTTCCAGTTTATGATGTTCGTTTGCTTTGGATGGAGAGAAGCGAGCCTGTTTTGGTTCCACAGTGGTTGAAGGCTTCACAGATAGGTTTCCGAAGCAGTTCGAATTCGAGTGGTCACAGATTCGGCGTCGCTTCGCGTTCAGGTTCGATTATTCCTGACCTACATTATTTTGGATTTGTCTGTCAAGTTATATGAGCAACTTTTTCTTTTTAGAATTTCTCAATTTGTTAGAATTTAACCTGTTTAGGTAATCGTCGAGGTAGGGATTCCTCGTCCCAGTTTGTTTATTATTCGCCTTCCGCTGATAGAGCCTCGTCCAACTTGAGCACCAGGAATAGAATTAGTAAGAGTTCCTCGGGCCATGATACTAGTATCTCGATAGGTTCACGGTCTTATAGCGCTTCCCGTCGTAATAACTGTAATGGTGATAGAGAAAAGGATATTGACTGCCATGAAAAGAAGGCATGGTTTGTGAACAATGTGAGTGCTAAATCTTATTATTATTCATCTATGACTAATGGCGTTGGGAAAGAAGTTTTTCGGCGTTCACTATCATTTAATTCTGTGAAGAAATCAGAAGCACATCCAAAAAGATCAGCCGATAGTGCAAGTTCTTTAACTACTGCCGTGGATATTTCATCCTCCAGAAATTTCGAGGTGTCACTTGAGAGAGATTTTCCATCTCTTGGAACGAAAGCAAGTCTGTCTTCAAGAAGTAGAAGTTGTAATGCGCTTGCTGTGGGCAATGCAATAGGGGTGTCTTCCTCAATTGGGGCATCTTCAGCTGCACAAAATTCTTCCTTCAGCAGTTCAGCTATGAGTGGTACTGGTTGGAGATCTACTTTGGCTAGCATTCCTGGCTCTGTTGAGGATAATCATGTTACATGTCAATCATCTTCTGAACCATTGGCATCAATGTCAGGGGCGGACACTGGCTTAAACATGGCAGAGAAACTGGCTAGGTCGAATTTACATCAGCAGTCTTCTTCCCAGGTATGCTTTGATGGCCATTTCTTTCTGATTTTATGGGTTTCCTCTCAAACAATTACTTACAGTTCGCAATTTTATGGGGGCTCAGCTATCCGCAGAGACCAGGAATGCTGAGGAATTGGCTATCAAACAATCTAAGCAATTGATTCCAAGGCCTCCACCTGTGCCCAAGGCTAAGGTAGGACGCTGAAACCAAAATTGTCATGTTATAGTACAAATTCTTTTAGTTGATAACAAACTTGGCATTTTTGCGAAAATAACATTGTTTGACATGCCGCATGACTAACACATGAGATTGGGGGACAACCTTCCCCTTTTGACTTG
Source organism: Triglochin maritima (assembly GCA_963682175.1). Taxonomy (NCBI): domain Eukaryota; kingdom Viridiplantae; phylum Streptophyta; class Magnoliopsida; order Alismatales; family Juncaginaceae; genus Triglochin; species Triglochin maritima. The sequence goes on along the minus strand of OY821771.1, from coordinate 48,772,054 downwards.
TATATGTATGATCGGGTACTTTCATACTAAATGTTATGCATTATATACATAGTTGCTTTTAAAGGATCACTAGTTAAGAAAGATATCCGATTCATTTTTTTTGTATTATTATTTTTGTTAAATGATTACGACTCTTGTGATATTTTTCTAGGCTTATATGTGTATTGTGTATATTACAGTAGTTTGAGAGGCCGTACTCGTGAAGACATGTCAAACATATTTTGATTTTTTTTGGAACACGTAATAAATGATTTGCTCTGTTCAAAGAGCCTTGAAATCCCGAAGAGTTTGAACATTTCATGATATGGATAGGAATGACCAATCAATACACAATAATATGTATACGAATGTTTAAACTGTTGAAACTGAAAGTGAGGCAGAAGATTGTGTTTTCTTATTAAGTTTATACACGTAATTGAGAAAAGGAAGACAAATTGTTATAGTTGCTAAAAGTTGTAGTTCCATAAAAAGATAACCCCCGTGTAAGGTACTTTCCAGGGATGTGGGAGGGTACACATTTAAGCTATCTACATTTGCCTAAGGGAGTGTTAGTTCCATGTCCATGTCATAATGGAAAATTATTTGCTGCATATTTATAAGCATCTTGAATGTTAAATAACAACCATGACCTTTTTTTTTTCAAGCATCTTGATTGTTGTTTGGATGTAAGTGACGAAAATAAAATAAAAGAAGAGTTGGATATAAGAGGAAACAAGAAAAGACAAGTTGTGTTCTCTCTTATTTTGTTTATGGTATGGAGGGAATCCTTATTTGGGGATTCATTTTAGTTTGGAAATGAAAATAGGAGAAGATAAATCATCTTTTGTCTCTCTCTCTAGTTTCCATATCTTCATCCCCCTTCAGTTTAATGGTGGAAACAGGTAGTTATTCCACAGGTAGATTTAGAAGTCAAGAAACAAGTTTCGATTTCCTGTAAGCGATCATATAAAATTTAGCTTTAGACCTCCAATTCTGTACTTGCTATTTTCCTGCAAACTCATAATGATCTCTGGGATGAAAATGGACAAACAAATAAAATAGGTTTTTATGTTTTTCTTCATTTCTCTCCAATTGTTAGTGAAAAAATTGGATAGAATTTACATCATCAACTTTCTAAGTTTTATTTATTTAGTTTTTATACAAGTGTTTCCTTTCATGTCTGTCAATTTCTAACAAAACAAGAAAATCTGATTTCTGTTCTCGTTTTCCCTCATTAGGGAGACAGATCATTAAGGTTGTCAGTGCTATTATTTAGAAAATGTATTACTTGTAAGTTGCTCTATTTGAATAGTCAGTAGATTTTATCAATTGAGAAACCTATGGGATTTTATTTTTCAGGGCTTCAGCTCCTCCGGTAGATTGAAATCTACAGGATCAAAAGGTGGATCTGTTAATTCCTTAACCAAGTCTGGGTTGCAATCAACATCACAACTTGCCAGCAGTTCTGTTAGTGGCCATGCTAGATCTGACACGAAGCCGTCTCAAATTGGAAATTTTCAAATCCTCAACCAGAAGAGTAATTCCTTCTCTTCAGTTTGCAGTGATGCTTTAAACCCAGCAAACAAAGTTGAGCCAGTCAGTGAAGCCCCTCCGAAGAACCTTAACAGCACAACGATGAAAGTGGACTACAAGACAACTGCCTTTTATATGATTCTTGATTCCAATATAGATAAAAAGAAGTTTTTAGGAGCTCAAAAGCGCAATGATTTCTTCAATTCGCTACGAAAGAAGGCTTCTGGCAATCCAGATCAATCTCCTGTCTGTGATGCTAAGGGATCTTCTTCATCGGACTCCTGCTTAAATTGTGTACCAATGGATAGTGATGCCAGGGGAACTTTTTGCACCATAGAAGAACCTGAGATGTTCCCTCCTGAGAATGATGACAATGGCAACTCATTTTCTAGTGTATCAATGGATCTTGACGAGGAGGCAAGGTTTCTGCGATCACTTGGATGGGAGGAGAATGTGTCAGAAGAAGCTTTGACAGCTGAGGAAATCAATGCTTTTCTTAGAGAGGTAAATTTTTCGAAATGCATATGCTGTAATTCATTCTAAGTACTTGATGTGTTGAACTCTATACTGACTGAACAATATTTTCTGCAGCATAAGAAGTGGATACCTCCCTCAAAGCTCCAGCACTTACAGCTTGTTCTTTGAAAACTGTTCTTTTTCTTGTCGCATGGATTCATCCCATTGTGAAATGGAAGTGTGGTCTTGCAGTTTACTAGTAGCTTGCTGCTCACAGCTGCTGTCCGTTCAGAAGTCTATTATCAAGGAGAAAATTTGTTAGATTACAGATGCTGCAAACAGAATATGGGCATGAGTTGGTGGCAAATCAAACAGTTTTAAGTGTTTTCATGCGTGTCAAAGGAAATTACTTTCTCCGACTGCGGATTCTGATCTGAACATTCTCATGGTAACCCCCAGTTTTTTTTTCTTTTCATTTTTTGTTTACTTCCTTGGTGAGAATGGAAGCTCATATAGTATAAGTAATTCTACAGTTTGCAAGGAAAAGAAGCATCTCCCGTCTTAGTTGAAGCTTCCTTTTCACTTTTTTTGATCATGTTAAAAAAAATTATAGATATTTTTTCCAGAAAGTCAAATGGTAACTTTTTTTACCGATGAAAGTCAAAGCAATAAAATTTTCGGGCATTAATGACAGCAGAACCATGTTGTGTTCTAAATGAAGCTGTGCGCATGCATATGATTTCTAAGATAGGTTGTGACAAATTATCTTTATCAAAGTACATGTAGTTTTTTTAATATTTCTTCTTCTATTTAACAGAATACAGTCCACAAAGTTCAAAATGAGCTATTTAATATTGGCCAAACTGAGGATAGAACAAGCCTATAGTTTCAAATTTGCAAGACTCGTGCTTAGACCGAAGCTTATGAGTTACATGTGGTCATTAAATTTTCCAAAAAACACATAGTCGTCGAGTATTTATGTAATTTTTTGTTTATACATGTCTAAGAAACCAGTAATTAGTTTTGAAGACGTATCATACGCCCTTGTAAACTATTTTAAAACCGCTCCAAGTGGGAATGCGTATGAAATTTTATTGGGCGCTCGCTTCTATGTGTTCTTGTCCTACAGCTCCGTGTATCATGCCATCTAAATTATTTAGAAAATCAATATTATTCTTTACAATTTAAAATCAGTAGGGGTCGAGCAAATGAAGAATGGGGTTGGGATCTTCAAGTTTTGCAAGTTGGTTGTAGTCGTGCTAGATTTTTTACGTCCTCTACAATTCCTTCCAAAATCTCCGGATGACCTGTTTTACCTGTCCTTTTCCCGAGTTGCTATGTTTGGTCACGGTGTGATTTGTGGTATCTGATCTTCATCAATTGAAAACTTCATTTGTGATCTATTACATGACTCCGAGTTGAACTACTACTGTTTTATGTGCTTTGTCGTAATTTTTGAAGGACAGGTGTTCTGTGGACATGGTCAGTCATCCTAGCTAATCAAGATGGCTGTTAACGTTTCTCCTGGTGTGGACGTGTATTGGATGTGTGTTTTTTCAGGAGAACGTGTCACGTATTTAAATGTGATATGTAATAGTCCTGTTCTGATCTGTTTGTTTCTTAACATCTCTGTTAGCTGCATGCATAGTTGTACATGTTTAATTTTATATCAGTGTTTTGCTTTAGTACTTCAATATGAAAAATAAAGAGTTAGCATGTTAAACTTTTGAAAATGGCATTTACTCGTAATTATATTAAGGGTTAATTACAATTTACCTTTTGAATTATGTTTTGATATCATTTTACACTCCTGAACTTTCAAAGTTCACAGTTACTCCCGTGAACTTTCGTTTTGTAACACTGTCTTTTTGAATTTTAAAAATTCATTATATATATATATATATATATATATATATTCGTTGTTTTTTTTTGTATTTTTTCGTTGTATTCTTAATGCACTCTTAAACTTATATTTATGTGAAAGTTTAGATCGAAACATATGTCAAATATAGTTGGAATTTGGGTCGGATTGGTATTGAATCTGACTCAAATTCCAACCAAATTCGACATCCGTTTTGATTCAAAGTTTCACGTAAATATAAGTTTAGGAGTGCATTAAGAATACAATGAAAAAAATTGTCAACTTTGAAAGTTCTGAAGTTCAAAGTGATATCAATGTATAATTTAAGGGGTCAAACTGTAATTAACCCCTTATATTGATCACTTAATTGCATTGAAAACTATGTCATTATATTTTTGTTAACGTTGACTTTCCTTTCAGTTCATCATTTCAGCTTTCTATTTATTTTAGAATATTAAACTCACATTCAATGTAATAAGAGCAAATAATATTTGTCAAAGTTAATGTCACTCCTGTAAAGTAATATTATGGCTAAAGACATAAAAAGATACCAATAATTTCTGATAAAAGGCTGGATTTAGAACCTCCATTTATTGATGATCATGGGTGTTGATAGGAAAAACGTCTCCTTAGCGCAAGCATTTAAAATTTAAATCCGTTTGAACAACGAGTATACTACTGATGTCACCCTTTGGTACGTGTACAAGTTTTGTCCGGTTACTTCGGTAGTTTGCCTAAGAAATTTGGAGCCTGAAGCATAACCAGAGAAAATTAAGTGGATTTGGACTCTGCATCGTGCCAATTCATCCGCCAACACAATGACCTCAAACTTTTCTCCGTGGAAAACAAAAATAAGATATGGTGTTGATATCCATCTACTTCGTTGTCCATGTCTGAACAATGAACGTAACATCAAGTTTTGATTGGTTTGTTTTTGCCAAACAATATACATCACTTCCTGTGTGGAAAATACAAAACGTCGCTTTCCTTCCATTTGCCTTTTTTCTCCTGAAAATACGCGTTCAAATTATTAAGGTTTAGGATCAAATGGTTCCAGAAACGTTACGTAGTTACGTCCTACGTGTAACAAAGCAAGCCTCCGCCATTTACAAATTATGGCATTTTCGTAAACACACTCAAATTTACTTATATATGCAAGCAAACCAAGAAGCAAAAAGGGATCAATGTTGTGTGCTACGGTTCAATTCCACAAGATCATATCTAGCCACAAAATCAAATCACGAACCGAATTATAAACACCTCAAAGATGCTTAAGAAAACCCTTTAAAAAGCTTCTAGGATGTTGATTTTTTGTCTTTTATTTAGAGTACGGATATGCTTTGGAAGTAAACAACAGTGTGATGAGCTCGAGAAACAAACCTCCATTTAGCTTGGTCCTTGAGCTTAGAGAGAGAGACAAAAAAAAAATATTATGCTCAATATGAGTGAAACTAAGCAAACTTGACTACTTAAGTCACCAACTTGGATACAAATAGGAGTTGATCGTTCCATTCGAAGATCTTTTGGTATGATAGAATGCGTTGAGGCCTACAAGATTAGTACAAGTATCAACCATCAATGCTATAGTTTGTTTGAGTTGAACTTTTTCACCTTGATCTAAGGGTGAAAATTACAAAAATAAATAAATTAAATACAACTGAATCGAATTCAAAGTCCAAAACTCCGGTATCAAAATCCTTTTGCGAGCTGTGAGTGTGACACTAAATTCTGGCATTATAAAACTCAAAACCCTCCCACAAATCAGCCCTCACTAAGCTTGTCAAAAAAACAAAAACAAAAGGCAAGTCCCAAACCTCAAATATGAGAAAGATAAGGAGTACTTACAGTTAATTAGCCAAAACAAAAAATGGGCACAAACACATGGAAGATTTGAAAAGAAAAGAAAAACCTCAGACATGCCATACAAACACAGAGTCAGACAAATAATAATGGAGTCATAGAAACCGACGTGGAATGGGGAAGAGAGGAGGGTCACGGCCGAGAGTGCTGAGGGTTTGCGAGTCCACGCCTTCGTCGGCCGAGACGAGCTTCCGTGAGCTTGATGATGTCTTCTTACAGGTCTGTTTTGTTGGTGTTTTTCTTCTTCTTCTTCTTCTTCTTCTTCTTCCTTTTCCGATTGTGTTTGGTCTTGAATAGAAGTCAGTTGTGAGAAGTGGAGTTCAAGTGTTTGGTATGAGGAATCAGAACATGGTATGGTGAATACTAAATAGCTTATTGTAATTTACGAAAAGTTTCTGGGTAAATCAGAAAAACACATTCCATATGGAAAAGAAGCCTACCGCTCCTTGTTTTTGTGTATTTTGTGTCCATTTATGATTTGTTTGTATGCAACGGTTTATCGTTTCGTTAAGATGAAAAATTGAGTTAGCTGACAGGAAATTAGTGTACTTTCTCCTCTTCTTTCTGCTCTTTCTAAAGTTCGTCAAATGAGATTAATATTGGAATATGATCCAAACTATCTATTTTTTTGGATGGAAATTGGAGTCCATCATGTAACATAGGATTGTGGAGGATTGAAGTTTGCCTTGCAATCTAGAAAATGTGAACTGTTAAAGTTATTTTGGGCTTTATATGCCAATATGCCATAACTGATAATGGTGCTTCAAAACATCATGTGATTTTTTCGGGCGAGAGGTGATTGCCATTGCTTAGTGTAAAATGGAATTAGATGAAACGTCAAAGCAGATATCTCATCGGTTTTCCATTTGCTATTCTTCCCTTGCAGTTTTCCACATGTTTGTTTAGCACAAATAGGTGAAATGTATACTTTTTTCCCTCACAGACCCAAACAAGAATATGGCTTGGTGAGGTTTTACACATACGTTTTGAAGATGAAGCATCCATCGCTGATCTTCTTGCTGATGGGGAATTGCTGTATGATTCTTTTCCTCTGGCCTTAATTATCTATTGTCATTTTTTTAATCAGTATCGTCATTCTTTGTCCTGCTTCCATATTCTATTGAATATTGTTCTAGTTTTCTCTTCCTCCTGCATTTGAGAGAGTTTTACATGAGGATAAACTGAGTTTCGGGAGTTTTTCTTCTGCCCGTTGTACTGTAATTTTTTTCCTCGACAGTTTTCATAAAAAATCAGGCAAATGGTGGCATGACATTTTGATTTTTTGTAAGATTCAGCTGCTGACCTTTCAGCTTTCTTTATAACCAACATGCTTTCTTGTTAAACAATTTAATTACTCTTCTTGCTTTGTGCATGTTTTAACAGTTTTGAGGTGTCTAAAGTTGTATGGGAAATGTTATCAAGAAGACATGTGCAAATAAAGTTTTCAGAGATTCTCATATCTGATCGATCTTATTCTGGAAGAAGCAGTGGAATATATATGGCTTATCCCAGAATTGACTCCTTCCTTAAGGTACATATTTTTCCTAAAATTACAACCTTTAGCAGCAATCATGTCCATATTCTTTTACAAATAACTACAATTTTTCTGTCCTATGTGTCTTGATGCTTGTAAATGCCCTTCCAAGCATGACCGGCTGTTGCAATTCATACTTTGTGGAGTGTTCAGTTTCCGCAGCAGACGTTTGACATAACATGACTCATTATTATTATTATTATTATTATTGGATTATTGTGCATGTTCTTTGCAACCACAACTATAATGTATACCACCCATTAATTTCTGAACAGCAAAGGTGACGACAGATATTGCAGATACGATTTTACAGGATATTATCATGACTTTGCCTTGGCATTTTTGTCAAGTAGTCATTTGATTCTTAATCAGTACACTATATCACCTTGTCAATATGTATTCCTATGGATACTGCACTGTACCAGATAGTGTTTGTATCGAATTGAGTCCATTTAGTCTTCGTACCTTTTTGTTCACGTTCTCATTATTAACAATTACCGTTTTTTATATCTAACAATTCTTTTCATATGCTTCCCTTCAATGTTGGTGGACCCAAATAATGTAATGCATGATTGGAAGTCTTCTGCTTACATCTTTATTTAGTTTTACTATGTGGTCCTCAACTTCTTTGTCATGTCAAATCATATTCATAATTCAGTGAGATTTACTATGGAGAGATCACCTTTTACCTGTATTGTTTTCTAATTTACAGTTCACAGATTGTGCATCTGTATAAAGCTATAACATATAATTCTATATCACTTGTTTAAATTAATCATGAAAGAATTGTACTTATCCGTAAATACAGTAGCAAGCTTTTATAAGCTCGGGTAACTACATCTATTTTCAGGTTCAATTTTATCTACAGTGGTCAGTGGCTAACGTGGATTCATTATCTTTCAGGTCTGTCAGATCATAGGATTGACTGGCGTAGATATTTTTTCCCCTTCTGACGTGGTTGAGAGAAAGGATACTCGTAGAGTATGTATGTGTATTCGTTCCCTCTCCAAAAAAGCCAGATTGCATGATCTCAATGTGAGAGCTCAATTTTGGTTGTTTTGTACTTCTGTTTCCTAACACTAGGCCATCGGGTGATGTTTCAATTCTGATTTTGAAACCGACAACTTTTTGATGTTTATTTTGCAGATCCCAGATTTTGATGTTGTTACATACACAATCATGATGCCCACAAATATGGTTGGGTGTATACGTAAAAATTTGGAGCTTGCACAACATGATCAATCAAAATCTAACTGTTGCAGGTCATGCTTGAACACTAGACCAATATATAGACAGGCAAGCTTTCTTATACTAAACAAGCAAATGTTGAAGTTTTGTTATATTTTGAATACATAATGTGCTTGTTGGCAAATCTAAAATGCATATGGATCCTTTTTGTTAGAAAATAAATTTTCTGATGTATGATTACACTTTTCTATGTAGAAAGCTTTTCATTCAAATATTGAGGTGCAATATGATACAAAGTTGGATATGGTTGGAAGAACTAAGACAGAAAAACTGCTCCATAGTCCCTCTGACAGTGCTTATAGTGATGATCAGTCATGCGTGACTGAAGAAAGCCCATCTTTAAGAGATTTAACTTCCAAGGAGAAACAATGGCACTTACACAATCAGCATCCATCAGAACTGAGGGACTTCGATGAAAATGAAGGTGGTGTTATTGTTGAGGGATATGGAGACACGGACGAATCATTGGATTCTCATATCCTATCTGGTATATCAAGTGATAAGTCTCAGCATTCAGGTGCATACTGCAAAAATCTATCTTGTTCTTGCTGCATATATCAGCTTGGTGCAAATACAAGTATTTGTTACACTTGTATGGGAGAAACATCTGATTCTCCAATAAAGGAGCTACATCATGCAAAAGATCCCGCTTCAACTAAGAGAATATCATCGTATAGTAAAGATCAAGCAGCTCATGGCACAACCTGTTCTTCAGCAGTAGATTGGAATAAAAGTTTGGTATCATTTCAGTATAAAGCTTTCAAATCTTCAACTTCATCTTCTTCAGATGTCGACTATTCGGATGAAGAATCTACATGCACATCTGCAGCTTCCCCAGTGTCCTCAAATAGTACAGTCATCCTTGAAGATAGTAGAAGTGCATCTTCCAGCAGGTCTTTTCTTATTCAAGCAAACAATACCGTTAAGGGTGAACATGAATGGGAAGATGGCGAATCAATTGTCAGCATGAACAGGTCTGATACAACAATTTCAATGGAAAGTGATGTGGACAATCAACTTTCTTCTCTGTGCTTAACCAATTCAAATGTGGATGATGCTGATTCTGCTTGCTCCAGTGATGATGGCCACATTAAACATGATGGTGGAGAAGTTGTCTGCATCAATGATCTGGTCTTGAAACATAAAAGATTTGACCAGAATATTCCAGATTCAGTGAAAGAGTTATCTAGCAACAGCATACTTTTTGGTATGCAAACTCTTGAATTCTGCGACCAGAGCAATATTACCCTTAAGAGAAAACACAGCAACAATGATGTGGAGAAGCAAACACTGAGTTTACAATTTCATGACAACCACAGAAGTAAGACAATCTCTATCTATCTACTTGCACATGAATGTTTTGGTCTTGTAGTGATCTAACAAGTCTTCTTGTCATTCAGGTGACCATTCATCAGAGGGATCTGAAGCAACGTTATCTGGGGATCTTTTGACTTGTGTTAAGGTTGAGGAGAATGTACATAGGGATGAGAATGACAAAACTTTTAATATAAGCTCACGTTTTATAATTGACCAGACGTCAGAGGTGTTTAGTTCAACACCTACAAAGAAAAATCAGCTCATCAACAGGAGGGATGATGTTGAAACGACAAGTCTCCCACAAAAGACAGATAGTGAGCCAACAAGTTTGCCCATTCCTTACAATTCTGCCCGAGAGTGGCATTCCGCAGACATGTTCTCTGATGTTTTTCTCGTCACTATTGAAAGTATGCTGATCTGTAGTCAGCATGACATGCATACATTTTCAACTTGGGATCTAAATGAGAGCGTTGCGCTGTCCAGAAGTAGAGCATTGTCTCAAGGATGTAATGGACATGAAGATCTTTCTGTTGCTGGGGTCTTATCTATTTGTGGCAATATGCCCTGTCTAGATAGAGAGCATGCCAAAGATCCATCTTCCGCTAACATCTCCTTTGGTAAGCTAGCTGATACAGACGAAGACAAAGGACCTGCTAAATCAGAAATTGAGGAAATCAACACATGCAAGGGAACTTCGATTTGTAGGATGCACAATCATCTCGAAAATTTCTGCCTTAATATCATGAGAAGGGTGCTTCTGAGTAGTAGATGTAGCTGCATGGTGAATAAGCTGGGAGAAAGTTTGTTCCTAAAGAATTGTTTGGAGTCTTCAGTTGAAATTAGATGGTCCACACGAAATATAAAACCGAGGAAGGATTTACACCAGTTGAAGTATTTGAATGAGGATGCTTATGTGGTCGTGCTAAACATTTTGGAAAAACTTTTTGCATATGTTGAAGAGAAACCACTAATCAAAGCAGATAAAGAAATCGATACACATTCTTTTAAAAAGTTCTTCAGCAGTCTATTGTCTGTTGTCCTCAACGTTAAGCTCAAAGAATTTCAAGAGAGATGTCTTGAAAGGTATTCCATGGATGTGAATAATTCATGTGGAAATCATCTGCATATTGCAGGTAATATTCCTGGGAGGCTGCTTTTGTCAACCACGGATACTTCGAGCATTGGAAGAAAATTCAGAAGCATGGTCATTGAACATAACATTCGAACAGATTCTGAGAAATGGTCAATACTTGTTGATCCTGATGGTGTCCTATTGGACTCATCTGATCGATCAAACATTGTGGATACAGAAGACGTCGACGCTGACATGTTCAACTTGCATGATGCCAGTAAAATAATTTCAAAGCACCTATCCAGTGTTTATGCTCTTCGTGCTCAAGATATTATTCATGTCAATGCTGAGAAGGTACAAGACCACAAAGATGAGCTTCTTCTAGTTTCACAACATCCAGAGAAAACAACTGATGCAGATCCATCTATTGAGCGGCAATTTGATTCTTACCCTGCAATAATCGATGACCATATTATCGTCAACTATCCGGATGCTGATTCTGGATTACTTGGTAAAGTGAGTTGCTTCAGAATTTTGTACCCATTATTGACATTACTTTTCCGTAAATAGCTCATGTTGAAGATATCCTTATTCATTTTGGTTATTCTTCAAACAGGACTCCGAACATTGCGAGGAAGCTAAAGTTGAATTAGATCTCAGTGATCGTAGGAGCGGTTCTCAGTCAGAAGGCAAACCAAAGAAAAGATTGCTACTTAGATCACTGGTTGGTGGGCTAACTGTACTTGGTGGTGTTTTCCTTCTGTCTCTCTTCAGGTATTCACGGTTGTACCTTGTACTTCTAATCTGGTAATTTTCAGTAAGTCACGACCATTATTAAATTGAACAGTTTGATAACATATGAACTAATTTTCTGAATATGGCAGGGGGAAAGGCGCCACCAAATTTGCTGACAGGACAGTCTTGTGGAAACGAACACACAGAAGAGTCTAAGCTGATTCTACCAATAATTTTGTTCAAGTGAGCATAACCACGGCTATATATCACAGTAATCGCTTCAAGTTATGAGAAAGAATTGATGGGTAGGGTGGTTGCAGCATCTTTTTTTATATCAAATTTGCTGCATCAACTCCCTTCTATGATGTACCATGTTGTATGAATCTTATAGATTGTTAAGAAGGGCGTGGTACATTAATAGTTAATACTGATAGGTCTGTTGTATACAGTTTGAAACATAAAATCATAGAATAGCAATGTGATCAGTCTTTGAGGACATGTGTTCAATATTACGTACTTAGATCATGAACTCACTTATCTATGTCTATTTTACTTGCAGTACATATGCTAAGATCATTGTTAACCATGACCATGGTCAACCTGTTCATGAACTTTTTCTATCTTCTCTCTCCCTTCCACATGAGCTTTCTTTCTCATCCACATCAGTTTTCTTTCTCTCCAACCAACTTTCTTCTTTTTCCAACATTATTCACTTTTTAACCACAACTCATCTCTCTCATCCACATCATCTTTTATTTCCATCAACTTTTAATATATTCCAAAATCAATTATATTTACTCAAAACATTAATAATTCAAACCAAATATATATGTATATATATATATATTAATTAGCAAATAATAATAATAATAATTACTAATAAAGTAAAATACATATTTATTTAAACGATTGTATGTAGCAAAATACAACAAAATATTACATCACGTAAATATCATTAAAATGAAAATGCATGCTAATAAAACACAATAGATTTTTGCTTCGTCCGAATTGTTGCCATATGTGGTCGATCAAGTCGGATCTGAGGGCAAGATGTGTGCTTTTTTCACGAATGCGCTCTCTATTGTTAATGTACGTATTAATGTCCACAATACGACCGGTGGAGAACCGATTCAAACCCGGAGTTGATGTGTCGCTTAAGTTGGGTGGGAGGTCATGCTCAAACTCTGTTGTATCATGTATAGTTGAATACGAGCCTCGTTCGTCCTCCACTATCATGTTGTGCATTATAATGCATGCAGTGATTATCTTGTTGAGGAGGTTAACGTTCCACGCGAGAGATGTAGTTTTTATGATTGCCCACCGTGACTGCAACACTCCAAATGCGCGTTCTACGTCTTTACGCGCTCCTTCCTGGCATTGTGCAAATAACATTTCCTTAGGAGATTGGGGGAGCGGGTTAGACTTCACGAAGGTTGCTCATTGCGGATAAATATCATATGTACGGTAATATCCCATATTATAAGGGTGATCATTGACTGAGTACTGGACGTTCAGGTCGTTAGAAAACCCTGGAATACCGAAGAAGAAATGTTATATCCAGATGTCGTAGGATTCTACGGCCTCTAGGATAACAATGAGTTTTCCAATTCGTCTTTGATATTGTCCTTTCCAAGCAGCCGAACAATTTTTCCATTGCCAGTGCATACAGTCGATGCTCCCCAACATTCCTGGAAAGCGTCGTTCCTCACCAATGCGTAGTAGCTTTGCCAAGTCCTCTGATGTGGGCCTTCTCAGATATTCCTCATGAAAATTGGCTATGTCCCCTTGTACAAAAGCGACACGACAGATGAGACGTGGGCAGAACGACGATGACGTCATAAAACTAGCTCATGTAATTTACGAGCGTACTTACAACACCGCCTTTGTGTACACTCACGCGTGGAGAATGCTGAAACAATACCCGAAATGGACTTCTATGCTATCTGTACCCACTCAGAACCCTCCAAGTCACTTGGGAGGGGAAAGTACTCCAACCGGACATTACTCTGGGTCCTCCAATAAACGGAGTCGTACGGAGCCATCTGAATAGGAACGATACGAAAGCTCGCCTCCTACCTTTTCTCTGACAAGTCTTGAATTTATGCCGCCTCGTCAACCCCGTCCTATAGGTATAAAAAAAGCAAAAAGAAAGGCAAAGTGGTAGCAGAGGACTATGAAGTGGAGGCTACAGACCTGGCTTCTCGTCTTGCTTACCACACGACGATAAAAGATAAAAAGGTTGCGTATAAAGAACGAAAGTTGGAGTACCAAAGACAAAGAGACGAGAAAGACCATATGGATTTAAAGTATCAAATCAGATAGACCTACAACTTCTGAAGCTTAAAGAGTTGGGTTTGCTAACTGAGGAGGACGAAGTACAACTAGTCAATATCCGTAAGAAGTTGAATTAATAGGCGTGCTAATGTAATTTAATTTTGTTTAAGCATTATAATGTACTTTAATTTTAATTTAAGGGTTGTGTCTTTTTATTTTTAATCCATCCAAACCTTGGAATTGTTTTTAAGTTATTTCAGTTATTTTAAATAAATCTTAATAAATACCCAACTATTTAAAAAATAATACCCCAAATCATTTTAAACCCAATTATATCCACTAAAAAAATTAAAACAAATAAAAAAAATACAAAAAATAACAAAAACGTCCGGGTTGACCAGGTCGATTGAACGACCTGGTCGACCCCAACCCGGTCGGTCTAAGAGAGTCTTTTAGTCCAAGGAAGTTGTAAACTAATAAGATATCTTTGTGGTTTCTAACATCAATAGCACGAAAACAGGTGTTTAGAAAATTGTGCTCGAGTTGCATGTGTGTTTCACTTGATGTAAGTAATTAACTAAGGAATATTAACAATATGACCGGGTAAGGTCATCCTTAACCCCAACCCCATTTTCCCCCAACTCGGTTTCTCTTTTTACCACGTCAGCAAAAAATACTATACAAACCCACAACCCAACCCTACCAATTTTTCTCTTCTTAACCACAACCTCACTTTCAACACTCTTCCACATCCACATCATTTCTTTTTACCTAATTTTCTATTCCATCACAAAAATACACAAACTATTAAATAAATTATTTTTACAATGACTCAATCAAATTAAAATAAGATAATTATGAAATAACTTGCAAAAATTAGATTTACAATGCCCACCCGGACGGGTTGGTCGGAAGCCAAGCATAGTGTGTTTTTTAGGTTTGAGATTTATTAGTAATTCTGTATCGATTTTTTCGGTTACTAATGTGTTTTTGAGTGAACTTGTGTAAATTGGTGTGTTCTTGTTTTCTGGGTAATTTTCTTTAACTATATATATTTACAATTATTTCTAATTATCTTACTAATTTTCTTTAATTATATACATTTATTTTACTAAATTTTATTAATTATTTACATTTATCTTACTATTTTTTATTAATTATTTACATTTAATTTAATTTTCAGAAAATAATTCTAATTATATAAAATAATATACATATCAATTAAATAGTATTAAACAAATATAAAAAATGATTTTAAATCATTTATTAAAAAAATAGAATAACAAAAAAGGGTAAACCTGGGTTGGTCACGTGGCCAACCCGGGTCGCAGCCCAAGTCGCAACCCGACCTGGGCCGCCCCCCATTAAGGGGCATGGGGTCGGGTTGAGTCCCGACCCGACCCCATTTGGCCGACCGTTAAGGATGGCCCAAGAGAAGTAACGCTGCAAGTTTACGTTAGAAAATTTTGACAAATTACAGTGTTCATGTTCGTACAGCTGAGTCTTTTTCTCTTGCGTTCTGTAGAATTGTCTTTTGAACTTCTAATATACAAGACTGCCGGTTTATGTAGAAAACAAAGTTAATTTATTTATATGTTTTTCGAACCTTATATTGTATTTATATGAAAATGGCAAAATTTGCAAAGAACCAACAGTCAAGAGCAAAGATCGATGATGTTATTTTCTGTAAGGAAAATTTAATGACAGTGTAATAAAATTATAATAGGAAAACTGAAAAAATTGACTGCAAGGCAAGTTGATCATGAACAAAAATCCGAAATGGTGGAAATTGTAGTACTGAAATAGAAGTTGTTTTACGTAAATTTACCTTTTTTATTACTTTTACATAAACGCAAAAATGAACACCTTAGGTTAAAAGGTTGTAGCCTCCTTCCACTGAAGTTCCAAGGTTACAATTTTCGATGTCTCTAGAGTGAAGAGGTTTGATGGAATGTAACAATCGACGTAAGTAACGTAATAACTGGTCGTCCTGCCTAAACATTAAAATATATCATGATATGATTATATCCCACATGCGGTAGTGCGAATTTCAGGTTTGACCTGATGCAGTACACATGGGAGAGTAGTTATCGGTCCGGTCCGGTTTCAATCCGGAATCTGTTGAAAATTTGGCCTCGGATCGGTCCAGTTTTTTTTTTAATTTTTGAGGTAATAATTTGGTTTTGGACCGGTCCAGTCCGGTCTACGGGTCGAACCAATTCGATCCGGTCTTCGGTCCGGACCTTGGAAAAACATATGGTTTGCTCCGGTCCGGATGCACACCCTTGGTAGTACACATAAATGTATAATGCATACATCTCTCTCTTGCTTATTCCTATTTAAAGTCCTAGATTCATTTGTTAAATTTAGTTGGTCCATCACCTCAACAAAACCTAAGCACTTATTATAGGGTAATAGATCTAATTCTATTATAGAGTGTTGCACACAATTTGTGTTTAGCAATGTGAGACTATTTTCTCAACATTCCCCCGCACGCGTGACTGAGATAATTTTTTCCGTATTTACGCATGGACAATATAGGTTGGAGTGGACCCCCACAGGTCAATCGACCCGCTCTGATAACATGTTAAATTTGACTGGGATAATTAGAGATTGATTGACTAGCTTCTTTCTCTCTAATCTTGTTTAGAGTTTGGTGAACACTTGGAGGCGAATCGGAGGGTAACGGAACACCGGATCTTCTAAAAGGTTTTAGAGAACCTTTGGGTATATTATCTATCTTTTGTTTATTTTAATATGTGTAGGAATGCATAATATTAGAATAAACATAAACATGTACATAAAATCAATGAAAATATGAAATTGATCATGAATGTTTGTATTAAAATGTTTAAAATATACACATACATAGGGACACGAAATCCTACAGGCATCCACTACCAGCGAACTCGTTTGGCTCAAACAACTTCTTCTAGAGATGGGACAACCATACAACAAGCCTATGAACATGTTCTGTGATAATAATGTCACCTGACATATAGTCTCAAATCCAGTGTTTCACGAAAGAACCAAACACATCGATGTCGACTGTCATTTCATTCGGGGGAAAAATCCAAGCTAAGGAAGTAGACGTACCCTACATCTCCAGCAAAGAACAACTCGCCGGAGTTTTCACAAAAGCTCTGGATCGAAGACAATTCAACATTATCTTATTCAAGTTGAGCATCTTCAACCTATTGCGGACCTAACTTGAGGGTGTGTGTTAAAACCATACCTTAATAGCTCAGATTTCATCATCGTCTTATTTCCTTCCTTAAAGATCTCGTCTTACAAATCTCGAATGTAATCAAATCCAAGATTGTGTTTCTTTTTTTTAGACAACACTTAAACGACTACAAATCCAAACTGTCATATATTATAATATAAAAAAATCCTGGTAACCCTAAACTAAATACAATAACAAAAACATTTCTACTGTTCTTCTGCCCATATCAAACTTAACAATTTTAGATACAACCTCGATATTTGATAAACGTTCACAATACGTGACTAGCAAAAACTGGAAGAAGAAGAATAAGAAAAGAAAAGAAAAGACAAAGAAGGCATTCGAACAACAGCAACACATAAATCAACGGTTCCCAGATCAAACTGTTCATCCATTATTTATCTCATCAAAAGACAGGCAGAGATCGATTGGCAATGTACCCCTTAACGGGGGTGCCCCGCCCGGGCGCCCTGGTCGGGCGCCCGGGCGCACCCCCGTTAACAGGCGGGGCGCCCGTGGGGCGCCCGCCCGGGCGCGTGGCCGGGCGGTGGGCGTCCCGGGCAGACGCCCGGGCGCCCAAGGGAGGGGGACACGTGTCTCCCTCCGATTGCTTAATTTTTTTTATATTTATTAATTGGATGTTTTGTTATTAATGGATTGGGTATTTGTTATAAATGTGGGGTAATAATTTTTTGTAAGTGATTAAAATTAAGAAATTGATAGAACTATTACACTGTTTAATCATGGGTGCAATATTTAATCACGGGTGCACTATTTTCAATCACGCGTGCACTGTTTTCAATCACGCGTGCACTATTTGCAATCACGCGTGCACTTTAATCACGCTTCCAAAGAGTAAACTGTGCAATCACGCGTGAACAGTGCAACAAATACATCCAAACCCTCCCAACTATAAATACATCTATCTATCTCCTGATTACTCACATTTCCTTAACTTCTCAACTTGTTAACTTCTTCTCTCATCAATGTCGGATAATAGTTTAAACTCCGGTCAATCCGACGATGATAACTGGAATGAGACATTAAATCTAATGGACCGTGCTATTGAATTAGCCGGACAGGTTGTTTACGAAAGGACTACACGTCCTAAGCAGCGTCGAAGGAGAACGACGAACCCAGATAGAGATCGTGAACTAGGTTACAGACGCCTTGTAGACGATTATTTCTCTGACAACCCTGTGTATTCTGATACTCTTTTCAGGACAAGATTTCGGATGAGAAAGCATGTCTTCCTGCGCATCCACAATGCCATCGAAGCATCTGATGTCTTCTTCCAACGAACACCGGACGCAACTGGTAGGATGAGCATCTCCGGTCTACAAAAAAGTACGGCAGCAATGCGAATGCTAGCATATGGCGTTGCCGCTGATGGGATCGATGAGTACCTACGAATGAGTGCGGCAACATCCAGAAATGCTCTCCTCAAATTTTGTGAAGGTGTTATTCGCATCTTCGGCCCTGAGTATTTACGTCGGTCAACTGCAAATGACTTGGCACGCCTACTTTACGTTGGTGAGCAACGTGGGTTTCCAGGTATGATGGGGAGTATCGATTGTATGCAATGGAGTGGAAAAACTGCCCAGCTGCTTGGAAGGGACAACATCAAGGGCGTGCTGGGAAAGCAACTCTGATCCTTGAGGCGGTGGCATCGTACGACTTATGGATCTGGCACTCCTTCTTCGGAATACCGGGTTCATGCAATGACTTGAACGTCCTGCAACAATCTCCGGTTTTCGACGACATACTAGAAGGTCGAGCACCACCTGTTAATTATGAGGTAAATGGTGTTCAATATGATATGGGATACTATCTTACTGATGGTATTTATCCACAGTGGGCGGCCTTCATCCAATCCATCCTTCACCCTCACACCCCGAAGCACAGATTGTTTGCTGAAGTGCAGGAGGCAACGCGTAAAGATGTTGAACGCGCTTTCGGAGTGTTGCAAGCGAGGTTCGCGATCATCAGAAACCCGGTTCTTGCTTGGAGCAAGGACGTTCTGTCCAAAATAATGACAACTTGTATCATCATGCATAACATGATAGTGGAGGACGAACGCGACTGCTATGCTAATTTTGGAGATATTCGCGAATTTATGGAAGATCGTCCTGGAACTTCAGCTGAGGAAACGTCGTATTCGACCGATCGTATAACGGATATTCACGAGTTTTTTGTCAATCAAGATCGAGTGCGTGACAGGAACCAACATTTGGATCTGAAAGGCGATTTAATCGAGCATATATGGCAACGCTACGGACGAGGAGCGGTTTGAAAATCGATTAACGTAGTTGGTAATGTAGTATTTGAAATTTTAGTTTATGTAATATGTACTGTTGTTTCTTAACTTTGAGTGTAATATTTCCTATTTCAGTTTGTCTTAAATGTAACGTGGCTCCGTAATATTTAATAATAATTTCGTGATTTACCAGTAATTATTAACAATATTTCGAGTTAAAATAGAATTATAATGTAATTAGAATTAGATTTATATAAAATGTATTTTGTTAAATGATGTGTGAGAATTAAATTTGTTTAATTAAGAAATGATGTGGATGAAAGAGAGTGTAGGGTGGGTGGGGGTAGCCTGGCATGGGTAAGGTTTTTTTGGGGTGGGTTGGGTGAGCTGACGTGGCAGAGATAGAGTGCAGGGCACCGGGGGTAGCCCGGGCGCTGTTAGAGCACAAATAACAACGCCCGGGCTACCCCCGGGCGCCCTGCACTCTCTCTCTGCCACGTCAGCTTCTCTCTCTGCCACGTCAGCTCACCTAACCCACCCAAAAAACCCTCTTACCCATGCCCGGGCTACCCTCACCCACCCTACACTCTCTTTCCTCCACATCATTTCTTAATTAAACCAATTTAATTCTCACACAACATTTAACAAATTACATTTTATGTAAATCTAACCCGACCCAACCCGATCCAACCCGACCCAACCCGAAAATTTCGGGTCGGGTTGGGTTGAACCCAAACCGGTTCGGGTTCGGGTTGGGTTGGGTTTTTTCCCAACCCGAAAATATCGGGTTGGGTCGGGTTGAGGCCCAAACCCGACCAAACCCGACCCATGTGCACCCCTAATCTTCATGTTGCACTACACCCACCTTTGCAGGAATAGGCACTGCTTGTTCATCTTCATGGTGCCCCTCAAACACTGGTTGTTCAACCCCTTCTACCTCAGCAGAAACTATGGTTTCATTCACCTCCCTGACTTCTACATGCATTGGTTGGTCCACTGATCCGACTTGCTCAACATTGTCCTCACACTCAACTCTCTCTAAAGAAGCAAATAATAACAACTCCATCTTTGGATTTCGTTTGGTCAGAGCTATTTCCAGATCTTCGTTGGAACTAATGCATTCAAACTCTTTCCTCCGAGGGTGAGGAATCAAGTCATCAAGCTTCATAACTTCATTCACACCAATTGTCACGAACTGTTTAACCCACTTTCTAATATCAGAAACCTGAAGATCCTCAATCACAATCATAGGACCATCAACCACTTCAAATCCAACTGCACGCCTTCGACCCCTTTTCACAACCCATTTTCCACCAACATTCAACTTAATACTCATATTTTGAATGTTAATGTTGAAGGGAATGTGTTCTAAAAGATTTACTTTTAAATGTCAATTATTATGAATTAAATGAGAAATCATTTTGTTCCTTGTTACATTATTATTCGTCTTTTAGAAGTGTTAAGGAAGAGACTCTTGGTCTTTAACCGTAGAGCTCTAAAAGATATTGGTTTACGTAAAACAAAAGAAATTCACAATCATGGTAATTAACATGAGACATTAATTACCGAGTTAAGATTGTCGTGTTGGTCATAGATCATTGTAGCTCTACAAGTGAGTGACGACACGAGTACACAAAAGAGGAAAATATTACTTTTGTATACTGAATAGACCTAATAAGTAAAACATTATAGAATTGTGTTTTCTGTGTCATTAATGTTTTACTGTGTCTTTGGTCCTTTGATATGAGACTTATATCTGATCACTTAAGAATTGCTTAATTAGACTAGTGTCTTGAGCTATCGATGAGTGTAGTGTAAAGGCATTGGTTGGTTAAGTATGACTTTTGTTGGAGAATGTAGTTAGTCAAAAGATTATCATTGCCCCTCTTAATTGAGTGATGATATTAGTGGGCCCCTTGATAAAGCAAAGTTATAATGTGCACAATGTGATTTGAGTTAAGTCACATATTTATAACTAAGTTAAAGAGATCAAGAAATGAATACTAATACAAAGATGACACAATACTACTTTGTGTGTATTCTTAATATCATGAGGCAAGGGACGGACACAAGTGGTGCACCCCATCACTAAATGGATCGGGTTTTGGTTCGAGTGGAATTAAGACACCTAACTAATTGGGAGCTATAATGTGTAGCTAGATACCGCTTATAGCTTGTGATATTAGGCTCTTAATATCACTGCCAACTTAGTCTAGATCCTCCCATAGGTCACCGCAAAAACCGGGAAACAAGAAGCTTGATTTTTGGTTCATATGATGTGTCAGGTTTCTTATAGAAAATATGACTCATGTGGTGAACAAGTAAAATCAATTATGGTGTATATAACATAATTAGAATCATGATAAATTCATATGAGATGCATATATTAAGGGGTTCAATAATTTATTATTGCATAGGATAATATATTGCATAAGTTGTGAATTTGCTAAAACCCCAAAAATTCAAATTATGTTGGAAATAAATCCAAAATTTGAAAATGCTAAATCTGGTAAAAGTTTGGTAATCCGTTATGGTTCGGTCGACCGAAGGTGTAGGATCGTGTGGGTCTATGGGTCCACAAACTAATCACGATTAAGCCCTAATTAACTACTTGGTTGATTGATCAAAGAATTGCAGCGGAAATTAAAAACAAATCAAACACAAGTAGGAAAGCAATGCAAACCACACAAGAAGACACCAGATTTACAGAGGTTCGGCCGCGCCTACGTCCTCTCTTGCAAGCCCCTCTCGAATCCCCGTTCGAGCTCCTCTTGCGTCTTCACTATGCCTCCCCGTTCCGGGCCGGGAGCAACGCCTTTTACAAGTCTTCAAGCTCGCGAACAACCCTCGCCGAGCTTGGCACCACCTCTCACAAACCGAGAGAATCACTTCGGGGTTTCAGCGAAGTCCTTGCTTCTTTGTCTTGGGCTTTCACCAAGACCCTTGCTCACTTTACAACAATGGTGACTGAGTGGAACTCACTCTCTAATTGAGCACAACAATTGCTAGATGATTGTATGATGAATGATGTGGAAATTAGGCTTTGGATGACTAATTTGGAGCTTTGAGGTTGTGGAAAATCTCACTATAAGTTTGACACTTTGGAATTGTGAAATCTTCTGGAAAACTAAGTGTGAACCTCTATTTATAAGCTCCTAAAGATTTCTAGCCGTTTGGACAAGATTTGATTGGGGTTTGTGCAAATAACACAAAACAGAAAATCAGATTCAAAAATCTGTCCAGAAACGGTCGACCGAAAGGTGTATCGGTCGACCGAACCCTTGAGTAAGTTAATGGATCGGTTGACCGAACAAAGGTACTGGTCGACCTAACACTTAAGTTCTATAAGTCACCGGTCGACCGAACAGGTACCGGTCGACCGAACTACAGGGTTCGGTAGAGGGAAAACTCGATCGGTTGAACTAAACTTGTGTCGACCGATAGCAGGTAGATTTTTCCTAATGGAACGGTCAACCGAACAAGGTATTTTGTTCGACCGGTTCAAAAGTATTTGAGGGTGTATTAAGAGAAAAATGTGTATACGACCGTTGTATAATACGACAAATATAACGGTCGTATTTTTACCAGAAATAACAAACTAAACGGTCGACCGAAGGTCTACCGGTCGACCGAACAGGTCTGGGTAAACGGTTAACCGAAGTGTGATCGGTTGAACTGATTGGTCTGGTATAACAAATAATGTGTATAACCGGTCGACCGAAAGGTGAACGGTCGACCGAACTCACGCAGACTTGCGACAAATGTTTTAGGTGTTTGGGTGATCTAATGGAGTCCAAATGTTATGATATTTTGTGTGTGACTCCTACAAGGAACCTAGTGTGTGAATGCATGCATATTAGCTTAAGTTATGCTCAATTCACATAAGTTCCTAATACTCAAAGAAAGGTAAAATTACATGTCTTCAATCCTAGCTTGATTACATGTCTTGACTTGATTTTTCTTCTTTCTTGAGTCTTGATCACCTGTAGAGGTTAGCACAAAGCAATATATATGCAATGCAATATGTGTGCTACTCTACATGATCATAATTAAGATTAGGTTAATTAAATCATCAAAACATAGATTAAGGCCAAAAAGCCAACAGAAGGTTTTATGGATCGGTCAACCGAACGTGGAACGGATGTTCAAAATTGATTGACCGAACTTGACCAAAGTGCCTGGAGTTCTGGTTCGGTGTACCGAACTAGGAACGGTCGACCGAACAATGTCGAGTTCCGATATTTTCGGTTAACCGAATGGCACTCGGTCAAATACGCGAATTCGTCCGAACGGTTAAGAAGAATTTTTCTCCTTAAGAATCGGTCATCCGTCAAGTGCACGGAAATCCGAATGTGACATATTCGGTTAACCGAGTATGTCTCGGTAGACCGAGTCCCGATCGATTTTCTGTCTTTGATAATTGAGAGATTAATTTGATCAATGGTTGGATTAGCTCCAAACTTGGTCAAACGTTTTGTGGGTGCATATAATGCATTATGGAATTAGTTTGTGAGAGAAAATGTCAAGAGAACATGGCTTAAGAATAGCCATGATTGAGAGTAAGATTGGAGCCTATAAATATGTCCTTATTCTTCTTAATTACTTTAGATATTTTCTAATTATTTTCTCTCCTAATAAACCACAAAAAGGCACGAAAATTCTCTTAATTTTCTAAGTCTTTGGAAGGAGAAATCTCAGAGATTAAGGAAGGGGTTTGTAGTTAGATTCTAAGCTTGTTTGGAGATTGATTGGCTAGCTCATTTCTCTCCAACCTTGTTTAGGGGTTCGGTGAACACTCGGAGGCATCCGGCGCAACGAGAAGCGACGATCGTCTTCCTCAACGTCTCTGGAACATCAAGAAGTTTTAGAGAACTTTTAGGTATGAATTTAGGAGTCCTTTATGTTTGTTTTAATAAGTTTTTGAAACTAGTTATTAAAACAAACCGATGCATGCATGAAACAAATCGTAGAAAATTGTAATTGATCCTTATTGTACATAAAAATTTCGAAAATATATATGTGCAATTAAACTAGAAATCCAACAAATGTCCATGTTCAAAACAACAAAATCTCACATGACACGTATAAATTTACTATTTTTACCATTTCAAAGACATTAAATACATATATAACTAAATTTTCAGAATTTGATTTCCAAGAAAAAACAACTATAAACCCTGCAACAGGAACTACTTTTCAACATAGTAAATGGATGATCTCTTTTTCTACCGTACTGAAAGTGATTTAATTCATTTCAGATTGAATGAATTTAATCACCGCTTTTTACGGTTCTACACCCCTAATCAAATGGGTTAATTCTGGTTATTGTTTTTTGCAAGCAAATCAGATTTTTTTTCTAAAATATCTTACATGGGAGTCATCAGATTGAACAATCGAATATTCTCTTTTAGCATCTATAGTAACAAGTGTGTGATCAAACCTCAACATTAGATCTGAAGAAATACCAAAAACGTTATAAAAAAACTTAGAATTTCTTCACAATTAATCCTAACTACAATTTAACACACAGTACTAGCAATGACATCATCAACACTTTCTTCCACCTCCACCATAACCTCATCTTCCCTCTTCCTCCACCATAACCCAATGTACCACCTATTGAACCCATTGTAAACCTTATTCAACCCAACCATTGCGTCAAAAACATGGGCACTCAAGAAATTTAGGAAAGTACGAACTTACCACAGTCGACGACCTGCAACCCCACTACGGGTATGCATTGTGGTGGAAAGGTAGACTGCGACGATGACGTTGATGACACGAAGAGACGGGAGGTAGACCGTGACGATGACCTCGCCCAGTAGGGATGACTAAGGGAGGGGACGGGAGCTCTCCAATTAGGGGGGATTTTGGGGGAATCGATTTTGGGGTTTTGGGATTGGGGGAGAAGGTGTTTTAGGGATTTACGGTGTTGGCCTGGTAATCGGATAGGGGGTTCTGATTTGGGGTTAAATTGGACTCGATTTTGGTTAGACTCGGACTCATTAGGAAATTAGGATTAGTTTGACTAAGTTTAGATGGTTGGGTTACGTTTTCTGTTACGGAAGTTTGATGAGAGAAAACGGTGTTTAGGGGATGTGCTCCACAGAAAATTTCTTGTTTTGTGAGTGTTCTGGTACAATAAAAACATACGCGTGTGCAAAGGTCAAATAAACCGGATTTGGAAGTGCACCCAAGCAAAAATCCCATAAAATAAATTATCTAGATTGCACCCACCGTAATTTTTTTATTTAATAAAACAAAATTGAAATTTCGAATTTTAGGAAGAAAACAAAATTCGAAGAATACACCCGCGATCCATCCCCCGATTTATTTATTTTTGACGGATCGCGTGTTGATCCGCGGTCAAGGAATTTTTTTTAAATAATATTTTTTTCTGTTTTAGTGTTATTTTGTTTTTTTTTTTTTTTTATTTTAATTATTTGTAATCTTTTTTAAAATCTTTTTTTTTCAAAATATGTTTTCTAATTAATATTATTTTTTTAAAACATTTAAAATTGTTTTTAATTTTTTCAAGAATCAACCTCCAAATCACGTCGATAATCCGACGTATTGAATTGTTAGGGTATTTTATACAATAAAAAAACAAAAATTCTTTGTTAGAATAATAAATTATTTACAACTAAATATTAAACAAACACTAAAATTAATTAAAACAAAAAATTGGAAACACTGTCAAAAATTCGTAGGGTGTACACACATTACAAACATGTTTGGAGGTCGATACAGCAAAAAAATTAAAACACAATTAAATTTTTCTAAAAAATATTAAAAATTACAAAACATATTTTGAAAGCAAATATAATAAAAAACATAGTTAAAACGATTTTAAAAAAATCAAAACATCAAACACTACAACTAAAATCAGTGACTTTTTTTTATTTTTTTTTATTGTTTTTGATTTTATGTTTTGTTTTTTACAAATCATTTTAACTATGTTATATATATATATATATTTCAAAATATGTTTCCTAATTTTTATAAATATTTTACAAAACTTTAATTATGTTTTTAATTTTTTGTTGTATCGACCTCCAAAATGTTTGTAATGTGTGTACACCTTACGAATTTTTGACAACATTACCAATTTTTTGTTTTAATTAGTTTTATGGTTTGTTTAATATTCAGTTGAAAATAATTTATTATTCTAACTAAAAAATTTTGTTTTTATATTGTATAAAATACCCTAACAATTCAATACACGCCGAGTTATCGACGTGATTTGGAGGTCGTTTCTTGAAAAAATTAAAAACAAAATTAAATTTTTTTAATAAATAATATCAATTAGAAAACATATTTTGAAAAAAAAAAGATTTTAAGAAAGATTACAAATAATTAAAATAAAAAAGAAAAACAGAAGAAAATAAAACTAAAACAGAAAACCGAAAAAAAACAATAAAAGAAAAAAAAAAGTCCCGGATTTTAGTGGTAGGGTTTTATGTTTTGATTTTTTTAAAATCGTTTTAATTATGTTTTTTATTATATTTGTTTTCAAAATATGTTTTGTAGTTGTTAATATGTTTAGAAAAAATTTAATTGTGTTTTTAATTTTTTGCTGTATCGACCTTCAAAAATATTTGTAATGTGTGTACACCTTACGAATTTTTGACAACGTTTCCAATTTTTTGATTTAATTAGTTTTAAGGTTTGTTTAATATCAGTTGTAAATAATTTATTAATCTGGTTAAGAATTTTTTTTTATTGTATAAAATACCATAACATTTCAATACGCCGGGTTATCGAAGTGATTTGGATGTCGATTATTGAAAAAATTAAAAATAATTTTAAAAAATTTGAAAAAATAATATCAATTAGAAAACATATTTTGAAAAAAAAAATTTAAAAAGATTACAAATAATTATAATAAAAAATAAAAAAGAAATAATAAAATAAAACTAAAACAAAAAAAATTAAAAAAAATTCAGCAAAAAAACAATTTTTATTGTTTTCCACGGATCGCGGGTGGGAACCGCGATCGGTGGAAATTTTTTTTAAAAAAAAATGACGGATCGCGGTTCCAACCCGCGATCCGTAAAAAAAAAAATTTTTTTGCTTGGACGGATCGCGGGTCACACCCACGTTCCTAGTATTTTTGGATTTTTTTTTCTTCCTAAATTTCGAAATTTGAATTTTTTTTATTAAATAAAAAATTACGGTTGCACCCATGCATTTTCAAATATTTTATTTTCTATGTGTTAATGTCTTAAAGATAATAACTCATTGCTATCTAAAGAAGTGTAATTTACAGTTAATCCCCACCTTCAAACCTTATTCCTCCCCTACGGCCGCAATTGACGTTGATTGTCGCAACTGGACCCTCCAGTTAGTGAAGGCAATCCAGTACATTTCCTGTAGCTCCAGTTGCTGGTCTCGTAACTAAATAACTAACCATTTACTCTCACTTAAAAAGTAACTAGAATAAAACATGAGAGAATGAGAGATTAATGAACTAAAGTACACATGGATATACATGAAACTGGAACGTGGGCAATCGCGGGTATTGATCAAATTGATGGGTTGGTTATATACTTATATGTATGTAGCCGTGATTGTGAAATGTTAATGATCTGTCTGAGGAGAAATTAATCATATTTTTGTACATCTTGTATTGTTTTTTTAATAACGTATTACGCGGAGAAAGTTTTGTATTTTTTCGGAACTTTAAGCTTTCGCACACCTGCTATTTTAAAATAATCATATGAATTTCATTCCGGAGGAAAGGTTCCGAAAGTTTCTCTGTAAATCTTTATTTTCTTTATTGGAAAGCGTACTTCCTCTGAAATCACTATGTTGCTTATGTGCTTTGTCTTACATTTGATGATATTGAATTATTGACAGGTTTAAGTGTACGTCTGAAATTCTATTCAAAAGTAGAAATAATTGTTTTGATCTGTTTAAATAATGGTACTATTGACGGAGTCATATACATCGTGCCCACAATCTATGCTGCAATATATATATATATATATATATATATATATATATATATATATATATATATATATATATATATATATATATATATATATATATATAATTTATAATTTACAACTAGATTGATCACATTATGCGGCAATACTTATAAAATACAACAAACTTTGATAAACATTTACAACACATGAAGTGCAATGATAATAATAATAATAAATCTGCAGAAAAACCTGTACTTGAACAACAGCAAATCGATATCAACGATCTCCAACCAAAACACTAATCCAACACATATGTCTTATGCTTCAAAGATATCTGTCGTATCAGAAGACAAGTAGAGACTCCTTGGAGTCGTACCCCATTTTCTCGAGGCTTGGCTGCACAACATGTTGGATCAACCCCGGTGGTCCACAAGCGAGAGCGAGCGTCCCCTCCGACCAAACCGGTACATGTTCCTTAAGAACATCCTCCGACAGAGATCCGACGGTGTAAGGCCACCCATCTCTCCTAGACTCCTTAATTACGTGCCAAACCTTGACCCTATCGCCATACTTCTCCACCCAACTATCGAACTCCTCCTTAAGCAGCACGTCATCTTCCGATCGATTCACGCACACGACCCACATCTCCGTCTCGTCCTCCGGATCTCTCAACGCCGCCTGCATGACCTGGTAGATTGGAGTTATCCCCGTTCCACCGGCGATCATGGCAAGTTTCTTAGCTGACTTCAACTTATTGTGGATCGTGAAGTTACCACGTCCTGTGTACTCGATGTGCCCAAGTGGGCCCTTCACGTCCACCGTTTCACCAATCGATAGGGACTCCAAATGCTGAGACATGAGCCCACCTTTGGGGAACTTCGGGTCCACATTCTTGAAGTATATTTTGACCAACAGATCGAAGTGCCCAACTTCGTCGACTTTGCTTGTTGGTGTGTACGCTCGCATGCAGAGCTTGTCTTCGATTGTGGCGCAGACGTAAATGTGCTTTCCGACGGGGAGGCCGAGAACGTGTTTCTCCGTCGGTAAAGCGAAGCGGAAGAGCCGGACATTGTGGGACAGGGAGGTCTTCATCACAAGCTTGCAAGGCACCTTCTCGCGTGGGATCAGCGCTTGAGGAATATTGGAAGTGGAGGAAGCAGTAATTAGGGGCTCCTCTTTGGCGACGGATTCGAATTGTAGCAAGTTAGCTAAGCTGTTATTGGGGGAATCCTGGGTCTCGATGAGCTCCGCGATATGGTACTTGCGTAGCATGGCTTTCGCTTTATCGGAGTGGATCGCGTCGAATTCCTCGGTGCAATCGATTCCAGCGTTGATGAGGATGCTGTCGGCACCTCCGGGGTGGTCGTTGAGGAAAGGGGTGCAGTCGTAAATATTGTCATGGACGATGATCCACGCGGATTCCTTGGTGCAGTGCTTCCGGACTTCGGAGATGGTGTACTTTTGGATGCGTGGGATGTTCATTGAAGGCGTGGAGACGCTTTTCTTCATGCCCTCGTACTCAGACGATTCCATGTGTTTCTGCTTGTCCATCCAGCCTCCAGTGGTGTTCCCCGGGAGGACCGGTTGCTCGAACACCAGCCCGATCTCGCCTTTCCTCGGTCGGCAAATGCTCACTTTCAACCGGTACCAGGAGTTGTTCATCATTCCCTAAACACATTATATTCTTATAAGTAACATTTAAATGGATCGATTATATACATGCTCGAGCATGTATATATGTTTCAATGTAGGTAATTAGTACGTACCATCAGATTCCATATCATTTGGCTAGGTTGGGTACTGTGAGATTGGTCCCATGCACGAACCGCAACTTCTTTAGCACCAACAAGGTCGAGGACTTCGACATCCAAGGACCAGAAGCACCAACACCAGTACTTGCCATACTCGTTCGGCTTCTCGGGGTAATCCACGTTACATGCCCTCCAAGTCTCTCCACCATCAAATGTCACCTCCACTCTCGTCACCTTCTTTCCTCCACCTGTTTAATTAAACATCGATTAGTTCCGACCGACGTTATACACATGAGAAAGATGTCTGAATTGAAAGAAGTTAATTTGGGGTTGTAAATATCGGATTAGACAATGATGCATGGTTGTCTCTCACTAACCGGAATACGCATAGCCCTTCATGGTGTAAGGCTTCGAGGAATTGATCGGGACGATCTCATCGTGAGAAGGACTGGTGATCACGGAGTTGGTGTTGATCTCGTTGATGACGTACTCCGGCTTATACCACCACCCTGTAATCGAATATATCAACACGTTAAAATATTCCTAACATGATAACATTAGGTGTAAAGATGTGAAATTTGGTTAGCATGCAACACGTGAGCCTGTGAGGTTGTTAATATCTAAATATTTAGGTGAAAGGTGATGAATAATTCGGTTCAATTATAAAGTAATGCTTACAACTAGTGTTTAGTAATATCAGACTATAAATGTCTCAACAACATGAATTTCTTACTCAATTGGGGTATATAGATTTATATTATTGGATTAGTCTAAGACCATAAACTAAAACCCGACGATAGCGGGTCTCATATCGGAAGTAAGTATAATGAAATAGATAATTCATAATTAGTCTCAAAGAAGTATAATACCTTCAGCATCAGCAATTTCCGCATTGACCACATTAGGGGGTAGAACACGATTGTCTTTGTAATGGTAATATGAATCGTTTTCCTTATCGGTGACGATTATTCGTCTGAGCCACTTGACCATCCTCCCGCCGGTGTATCCCGGAACAATCATCCTCACCGGATAGCCGTGGTCTGGCGGCAACCAGTCCCCATTCATCATGAACGCCAACATGATGTCCCTCGACGGATCCAATGCTACCTCTAACGTGACGCTTGTTGCATACTTTGTCCCACCACCCGCAGGCAAATCTTCCTCACCCTCCAACCACACGTGCAGTCCGTGCTTCCTCTTTACTCCGCAACTGTTACAACATGAGATTTTTGCCGTTATATCCTCTGTTTGTGCCATATTGACATCAATACTCTTCAAATTGAGTTATTTTCACTTATATCTTCTACTTTTATTAGATTATGCCAAATATCGATTCCATTAAAGCTTCCTTATATGACTTTTTTCATTTTGATGTTCAAATATATAAAATTCAAGCTTTTTTATTATATCACTTAAATTGATAATTGCTGATATAAAATTATTTAGACATATATAATATTCTCAAGATGCAATGAATTTGGAAGTTGAATATGATAGTATAGTTAGCATGATGATGGTAATTTAAATGTAAAATAACATAAATGAAGGGAAAATTGGATCTGATTCGACTGGAAGTGCATTAAAAACCAGTGGGTATTAATTGCAATAACTCAGAATAGAAAGTATTGACGTAGGGAGACATCAACAAGATGAAAAGAAAAGTGTAAAAGGCCCTGAGAAATTAATCATGTCAAATTAAGGTGTTGACTAACTTGATATTTCATCGATCAATGGAAGGAGAAGTTTAGAGGAGTTAAGTTAACCTGATGAGCACATCACGTAGTCGAATCCCACGCCAGATGGATGTGGAGATGGCACCGGATCCCCAATTGAACCCGACCGTCTTCTTGAGCATGTTCTGCTCCTTCCTTCGGTTACCGGAGCACGTGATCGTTACCGGAAACTCCGACTGCGGGAAAGACCCGACAACGAGATCCGCCATGGCCAAACATGTCTCGCGGCGCACCAAACCGGACACCTCGACATTCCACTTGTCCCACGTGGCCTTAGGAACATGCCCGTGGTTACGCACATAGTGAAGCGGGGCCGGCGTGATGAAGCCGTGCTCCATGAGAACGTCCAACGGTGGCTCGCAATTGAACGGGTGTTTTCCGGTGAGACGGACGAGGGAAGGGTTGCGTGGGACCCACTCGTCGGAGGTTTCCTTATCCCTCGGATCCAGAACGGACGGCTGGAGATGTACCGAGCTAGCGGCGAGGCTCTGCTTGAGGGACACCATGTAGGAGTAGTGGTCCTGGTCCTGCTCGTCCTCGTCGTCTGAGAAGACCGGTGGTGGGGTCCGCGTGGGGTTCACCGGGAACTGTCGGTAGACGTCGAAGGAGGGCGACATGTAACTGAGGTGTTTCTGGTTTCGAGGGGTGGCGGTGGCCTTGGAGAAAGGTGAACGTGGGGGTGTCGTGTTGGTGTCTACGGTTGGTGTGTCCAACAAGTCCATTATTGAATGTCGTCTTATGCCCTTCCCGCAGAATTTCGCCAGGTAGTGGTCCATGGACTCTAAATATATATCGTTGTTGTTGGAAGAGAAAGAGAAAGAGAATTAATTGGGTGCTGAGGAAGCCGGGAAGGTTGGTGGTGATGTGGAGACTCGAGGCTGGAGTTGGCTACTATATATAGGGACAAATATTGGTTGTGGGAATGGATGACGTTGAGAGAGGGCCCGGTAGACGATCGTGTCATTCTTGACTTCTTCCGATGCAATGAGTTCATGGTTGGGTTGTATGCATGTTGGCATCTATGATATTTTTTTGAAAAGCCTTTTCATCATGATATTAATGGATGTGTTTTTTTATCAAACAAAATATGTATTAATTGATAGTTGTACACTGTTCAGGTAAAACTTCTCAAAAAATATAGTACTTGAATCACTTGATGTTTTAATAATAGGCGGCATTCTGCAACCTCATTTTTAGCTAAGGGTTGTATGATTTTTTTTTTTTTTTGCAATTGTTTCGTGATTTGTTGGATGACTATGTTTGACACGATGGAATACTACTCGTTTGGGGTTTTTGCTTCGGTTCATCTGAAAAACCTAAATATTAGATTCATAATTCCTTACCCATCAAAATTTGTATTACATGAATACACTTTCTTCTCGATCATATTTACTTGAGTGCACCTTGTACTCATTATATTTGCTTGAGTGCACCTTGTATTATGTATCTAGCTATTATATTTGCTTGAGAAATCTCTATATCTCAGTGATGCCCACTTTAATTTGTCAGAAAACACATTACTTTTCATATTATTTTATACGAGAGATACGTAGGGTTAAGTTTGAGATATTTAAGTTATTTTACTTTAATTTAACAATTCTATTCCCTAATCTGATCAAAATTTTCATACTAAAAGTCTAGTTATGTTTATAAATTAAGTTAAAGATACTATGCTTTTGTAGGGATTGGTATGCAATTTTTCAATATAATTTTGACAAAAAAATAAATGAAATGGGACCCATACGTTTCGAAGTGAATTGGTGAAGTTTAGAAGTGCACCAAAATAAAACGTGATACTTAAATGCATGGCTTAGGCACTCAACTTGCTAGTAGAAGAAATTTTCAAATTTTCCGATCTTGAATATTGTCAGGAATGGTCACCAAAAATATTGTTTCTGAGTGTACATAAGATAATATAACGCATGTATAAGGAAAAAAACTATCAAGTATAATTAAAAAACGTAATAGAGATTCAAAAACATTCGAAGAGTTAATATGCGACTATCGCGCCTAATTTTGTTCATCAAGGATCGTAGTGCTAGGAGAGAATTCATAGTTAATTATCAAATCAATGTCTACAAATCTTTCTTGATTCTTTTTGTGAAGACAAAACGTATCGTGACTACCATAATTTTTCTGCTCCACGTAGAACAATTTGTGCCTGTTCAACAACATTACATTTGAATGGGTTACTATAATATTGGGGGAAAGTAATTTGCTATTCCAAAGTGGATGTGGAACTAGGGACCGATTCCTTGTGGGTGCGGATTTGGTCAATAGAAGATAACATCAAGTTATTTTTTTTTTGTATATATTATGAGAATTCTTTAACTACATATACGCATTTTTGATCATTTCCTGAAAATGACTTCTAATATTTACAGAAAAAGAATTTGGAAAAACTCATCCGGTAAAGGACCTACTACAGGAGGTCACTCGTTCGAAACCCTCAGGTGCCAAAAACATCTTTTTCTTGGCGAGTGGATCCTAATTCGGGTTGAGGGTAATAAAATGAGTGAGTTCCAGGAGTCTCGGGATTTGTAATCTGATTGACGTCCAAAGTGCAGTGACACTGTGAGTTCCCTTGTCTCCAAAAGAAAATAAAAATAAAAACATTAATGATTTTCGGAATAGTAATCGGCTATCGTACGTGCTTTAGCATATTCCAAAAGAATGTATATGTTGCTTTTAATATTGAGGGCAAAAATGACAAAATTATATCACTTAATTGGAAAGGAAGTAATTGGATTAGTTGAAGGAGTCCACAAAAGTTTATGCCATTCCAGATCCTTGTTGATGTCATTCAAATTTGTTGGGGGTTCCGGATCGTTACTGGTTTAATTAACAGTCAATTTTACTAGATTGCATTTTATAGGGTGAATTGTTTGGACGCTATCATGCTACTAGCAATCAATAAAATTGGTTTTATGTCATTTAAAAGTAACTATTTACCATAATATTATAAAAAAACCAAAAATATCATCCTAAAGTCATTATTTTTTCCCCAAAGTCGTTCCGTTAGCGAAT
The DNA here is from genome assembly GCA_963682175.1 of Triglochin maritima. Lineage (NCBI taxonomy): Eukaryota > Viridiplantae > Streptophyta > Magnoliopsida > Alismatales > Juncaginaceae > Triglochin > Triglochin maritima. The sequence goes on along the minus strand of OY821771.1, from coordinate 48,737,258 downwards.
ATTCGTTAACCGTTAACTTTTATATTAAGATATGTTTGTTATATTAATTTTAATAGAAATTATTCAAAAATATCTTGAATAAATTGAGAATTCATAATTCTTTTGTCATCACTTTTATCTTCTCTCTCTCATCTCTCGTTACTCTCACTAAAGTTAAATGTTTGATTATTAAATTTATTTAAATAAGATTTTTTTTTAATTTTAACATAATAAAATATTTAAAAATATATATTTTAAATATTTTTCAATATATATTTTGCATTTTTCGAAAATATTGACTTTTTGTTAATTTCCTTAAAAAATTATTATTATCAATTTATTTTACTAAATATATTAAAAATCATGAATTTTAAATAACATAAATACAAAAATAGTTTTTAGAAAAAAATTCTATTTTTTTTTGGAAAAAACAATTTATTTAAACTAAATGTTTATTAGAATTTTTTTTATTAATTTTGATTTTAAAATATATAAAATAATCAAATTTAATTAGTTTAGTAACAAAAAGAAAGATGAGAACGAAAAGAAGGAAACGAGAGAGAGTTTTGATAATTATTTGAGTGCTTTTCCATGAAATTTAGGAATTTTCAGTTTTATCAGGGTGACAAAATTTTCATTAAGTATTTGTATAACTAACCGACGTTAACAGAAAAGTTAACAATTATGAATGTTTGAATAAAGCAACGACATTATCGCATTATTTTGATTTTTTTTCCAGATGAGATAAAGTCAATTTTTTTGATTGTGATTGACACCATACGACAGTTCACCATTTTACTTTTAATTTATTGCAATGATATTGAAATTATGTCCGCAAAAGTAGTTTGGATCGTGAGTTGATTGAACTAGGAAAGTGGGTTTGAGATTTGACTTACATTGTAAAGAAAAAAATTACATCTCAAATTGAAATTAAATATATCAAGTCGCAACAATTAATTAACGCTTCGACAGATACCACGTATTAGTTTTGAAATGGGAGAGGAAAGAACTAGCTCTTGATGCTCATAATCTTGTGGGTGTTGATACCAAATTATCATTATGGAGATAATGTTCGTTGAACATAAAATCACTAATATTATGATTATATAAAATTCCTTAAATTACCAATAGAATTAAATCAACTGACAGGTATTTAATTAAAACATATAACAATTTCAAAAAACATACTAGTTATTTTTCCTCATTATTGTCTAGTATTTACAGGTGGACTGGCATGAAATCTCGACATAATTAACAAACAACTAAATTTTGTAACATTCTTGTCTGCCACTCCGGTATGTATGTTCAAAAGACAAGCAGAGACTCCTTAACATTATATCCCAAATTCTCGAGGCTTGGTTGCACAACGTGCTGGATCAACCCCGACGGTCCACAAGCGAGAGCGAGCGTCCCCTCCGACCAAGCGGGAACATGTTCTCTGAGAACATCCAGGGACAAAGATCCGACGGTGTAAGGCCAACCATCCCTCTTAGACTCCTTAATTACGTGCCAAACCCTTACCCGATGGCCATACTCTTCCACCCAATCATCCAGTTCCTCCTTCAGCAGCACGTCGTCCTCCGACCGGTTCGCGCAAACGACCCACATCTCCGTCTCATCCTCCGGATCCCGCAATGCCGCCTGCATGACCTGGTAGATCGGGGTTATCCCCGTTCCACCGGCGATCATGACTAGTTTCTTGGCTAATTTAGGCTTGCCGTGGACCATGAAGTTGCCAAGCCCGGTGTACTCGATATGCCCGAGTGGGCCTTTTATGTCGAGCGTGTCGCCAATGGCGAGGGACTCCAGATGCTGAGACATGAGCCCACCTTTGGGGAACTTCGGGTCCACATTCTTGAAGTATATTTTGACGACCAAATCAAAATATCCAACTTCGTCGACTTTGCTTGTTGGCGTGTACGCTCGCATGCAGAGCTTGTCTTCGATTGTGGCGCAGAGAAAGATGTGCTTCCCGACGGGGAGGCCGAGAACGTGTTTGTCCGACGGCAGCGCGAAACGGAAGAGCCGGACATTGTGGGATAGGGAGGTTTTCATCATAAGCTTGCACTGGACCTTCTCGCGTGGGACCAACGCCGGAGGGTTCGAATTGGAAGGAGTGGTCACCTCCGTGATGGTGGCAAGTTGCGAGGAGCCGTGGACCGACGTGTCGGAGACGTACCCGGTAGTTAAGAGCTCCCCAATGTGGTATTTCTCCAGCATGGTTTTCGCCTTATCCGAATGTATGGCATCGAACTCTTCCGTGCAGTCGGCTCCAGCGTTGATGATAATACTATCGGCGCCTCCGGGGTGGTCGTTGAGGAAAGCGGTGCAGTCGTAGACGTTGTCGTGGATGATGATCCAAGCGGAGTCCTTGTTGGAGTGCTTCCGGACCTCTGAGATGGTGTACTTGGCAGTGGAGGTGTTCAAGAACGGAGTGGAAGTGCTCCTCTTCAGGGTCTTGTTCTCTGCTGTCTCAACGTGCTTCTGACGGGCCATCCAGCCACCGGCAGTGTTGCCCGGCTGCGTCGGGTGCTCGAACACCAGCCCAATCTCGCCTCTTGTCGCCCGGCACACGTTCACCTTCACCCTGAACCAGCAGTTGTTCATCATTCCCTGTATAATTCATTAACACAAATTAAGTAGGTCGTTGTTAAACATTGGGTTAATTAATTATACTATGAGATGTGTTATGTGGTTAATTGAAGATTGATTACCATTAGATTCCAAACGAGTTTTTCCGGTTGGGTATTGTGAGATTGGTCCCATGCACGAACGGCGATCTCTTTGGCTCCGACGAGGTGGAGGACTTCGACTTCGACGGACCAGAAGCACCAGCACCAGTAGCGGCCGTACTCGGTGGGCTTCTCGGGGTAATCCATCTTACAGACTATCCAATTCTCTCCACCGTCCAGTGTCACCTCTACTCTTGTCACCTTCTTCCCTCCGCCTGCAATATTAGTTTCTAACTTGTTATGAAGCTGATATTTTCATAGCGCGCGGGTCCTCTGTTATTCCGACTTCTATAGCGCTAACTGACTTGCTTGTATATGTATCAAGATTGTCCGTTTTAAGATTTTTAATTACCCTGTAACAGCATTTTGTCTCTTAAACTATATCGGTGCAACAAAGAATAACACTTCTTCAGTAAACTTTGTAGTCTACTGTAATTAATATGCAAGGTTTTCATTTCTGAGTTTGACAACTTAAACACCTGCAGATATCACCCAAATGGACAAACCCCACTCTGTTAGACTCTTGTAGTTGTCCTTTCATTTTGCATGTGTTCGCACTGCAAGTATTTCGAAATAAATCTTCGAAAATATGCATTAAAAGTTAAAGTATATCAATTCTATTGGATTTTTTTTATATTAGGAAGAATGTCTCTAAGGATCATAAATGAATAAAATTTGACCATAACCATTCTACTCGGATGTTGCAACTGTATCAGGATTTCAAGTTAGTAATTTCGGAATTTATAAGGACAATCAAAAAATATAAATCTAAAATTCTACATTTATATTTTGCAGTCCATTCCTATTTGGATAGTATCGATGATACGAGAAGTCAGGATACATTTGAATATTTGACATATTCGCAACGGATACAGATAATATCCGCATCCGTAAACATAATCATTTATCTCAAAATGTTTTTCGTTTTCACTTACAAAAATTCTTATACATAATCATTTTTTTTAGTTTCAAATGTTAATTTAATTTATGTAAACTTCTAGCTTCACACAATATTCTATCAATATGAATTTCAACTTCATATTTTGAAATAAATGTAATTAGTGGATGTATTTTTATTTGAGTAAGTAAATTTAAAATCTATATTCAAAATATTATTACAGAAGGTGTAAATATGGATATTTTTAGTTATAATAATGTATCGTATAAGTATATCAATACAAATACGGATACAAATGTTGAAACACGAATATGGTAGTATCGGAGCATATATTATTCGGAACAAATACATCAATACTCATATTCACTCCATGAGTTAACGGATATTCCATCGCGGATACGAATATGGATTTCGAATATACTTATTTCCTGATAAAATGTTCAATTTCAAATATGAATGCGGTCGGATTTCTAAATTTTGGATATCTAAATTTTGGTAAAAAATGTGTAAGTTAAAAGGTTCTAAGGAAAATTGTATATATTAGCAAACACACGTTTCTTCCTGTCCTGTCAAGAAAGAACGAGAAAAGGCAAGATTGATCTGCTGTAATCTTGGCGTTTGCCTCTTCTCGCTTTATCATGTTCCTCGATATGAGTTAATTATGAATGAAATGATTGTCAAACAAAAAAATTCTACTCAACTTAGACTAATTTAATTATTAGGTTATTGATTTAAGAATAAGAAAAACCAAATATTCAGACCCCAAATATTACCATCCTTTTAATCTCATTTGATTACTAGTGTCACTGGTTGGTTGATCTAGAGAAAATGGAATAGCATGTTAGAGCCCATCTCAACTGGTAAATGGCAAAACAGCTCATGATCTTTTTAAAGCGCATAAGAAATTCTATCCAATGAATGTGTAACTAATCTTTAGAATCCTTTGAATCTACTAACAAAGCCCTTGCTGACATATAATTGTTGTATATAAATTAATACAATACTAGGTACAATTCGTCACCGTCATGATGCATGATCTAAGATTAAAAAAATGATTTCTACATAAATACCTTTTCTTAGTCATCCTTTTAGACACGTTAACATCAATTCAATGATTTTTCATATTAACTTTATTTACACGTTAACGTCATTCTTCCAAAAAAAAATTGCTTAACATGATTTTTCACCCTAGACTTACATGATGATATGGATATTAAATCAAGACATAAAAAGGGGGATACACTGGTTCTCACCGGAATAGGCATATCCTTTCATGATGTATGGCATCTGCGTGGTGGAGGAATTGATCGGAAGAATCTCATCGTGAGAAGGAGTTGTAATGGCCGAGTTGGTGTTGAGCTCGTTGATGATGTACTCCGGCTTATACCACCACCCTACAACAATCGATCAGCAAAGCAATTATTACGTAATCCCAAACGTTCAATTACTTTTTAGTTCGTATCACTTTAAGGTCAATTATTATGTATCGGTCTTCTCTCTGAAGTGTCGATTGATAAACAGTGGAGTTAAATTGATTTATTGCAACTTACAAAATAGTATAAAATATCTAATACAACACCCTTCTTAATAATACTCTATTGCAAAATATTTCCTTATTTTTCCAACACTGTATGTTTCAAGATATATCAATTGTGTCTTGGGTTTGTGGATGGGTCTCATAATCGATAAATCCATATTAAAATATATAAATTGATGATAAAGTGAAGTTGCTCAAATTCTTATAAGTAATTAAAATAGTCCAAATTGGCTAATACAAGATGATTATTAACACTACTACTTTAGCGTAGATAGACATCCTGAATGAACGACACAAAATTACCTAATTACCTTCAGCATCAGCTACTTCGGCAGAAGAGACATTGGGTGGTAAAACACGATTGTCCTTGAAATGGTAATGACTTTGATTTTCCTTATCGGCGACTATTATTCGTCGAAGCCACTTCACCATCCTCCCGCCGATATATCCCGGAATGATCATCCTCAACGGGAAGCCATGGTCCGGCGGCAACAACTCACCATTCATCATGAACGCTACCATGATGTCCCTTGAAGGGTCCATCGCCACCTCCAGTGGTACACTCGTCGCATACTTCGATCCGCCACCACCGGGCAAGTCTTCCTCCCCTTCGAACCACACATGTAGTCCTTGTCTCCTTTTCACGCCGCACCTATATTGAGTTAACAAAAGTACAAGAGATTTCGTTTAATTATTGGGAATCTATCTATATATATATATATTGCTTCGAATTGTTATGATTAATAAGAAAATTTTACTTCAAAATATATACACATATATATTATTAAATTTCGGTTGTGTATGCATAGTATGTCCACTGTATGAAAAGTACCAACATTATACGTAACAAAGTTACAAAACAATAATTAATGAAGAAAATAATATTTTCACATTTAAGGTGAAGAACACTCGACAAAAAAGACATAGCTATCTCACTGCAAAACATTTAATCGCAAAGGTCAAGAAACGTTCTGCAATCATGTGGAATTTATACCTCCATGGCACAAAAACACATAATAAAATCTCCAAAGGGATTAAAAATCAGACCCGACCGAAAAAATGCCAAAAACCACGATTCAAATATTAAATGCGAGCTAACAAAAAAACCTCGCAAAATAGGTAGACTTCATTCAAATTCCGTTTATTTCACGGGTCCAAAATATAAAAAGAGCAAAAAGAAATAAAGCAGTTGACTTCACCGGAGAAGCACATCCCGGAGGGGAACCCCCCGCCAGACGGAGGTGGATATTCCGGCGGAACCCCAATTAAACCCAACCGTCTTCTTAATCATATTATGCTCATTCCTCCTATTCCCGGCGCACACGAGCGTTACCGGCAGCTCCCGGCACGAGAACGCCCCGTCGACGAGGTCAGCCATCGTAAACCTGGTCTCGCGGCGCACCAGACCGGACACCTCGACTTCCCACTTCTCCCACGTGACCTTGGGGACCTGCCCGTGGTTCCTCACGTAGTGCAGCGAAGAAGGCGTGATAAAGCCATGACTCATCAGCACGTCCAGCGGCGGTTCGCAGTTGAGCGGGTGCTTCCCGGTGAGGCGGATGAGGGACGCATTGCGTGGGACCCACTGGTCGGAGGTTCCCTCGTCCAGCCGGTTGGGGACGGGGGGGTCGAGGTGGAGGGTGGAGACGGCGAGGGTTTTCTTGAGGGAGGTGAGGTAGGAGGTGTGGTCGTGCTGGAGGGAGAGGAGGTCGTCGTCTTCGTCTTCGTCAAGGGATGGAGGGCGGAGGGTTGGATCATCAATGGAGAGGTGGTGAGTGTCGAGGGAGGGCGCCATGGTGGATTTATAACGGTTGCCGGTGGTGGTGGGAGGGAGAGGGGAGTTGGAACTTGGGAGTTTCGAAGGGTGCATGCTGGGTTTGCTTTGGTCAATACATATATTTATACTTGTACAGATGATGGATTCTAGAAGGGTGTCCTTTTTTTCTTCAAATTCACTTTATTTTAAATTTAATTTAATTTTTTGCATGGCCCTTTGGATAGTATTGCATTCTCGTTTTCACACGGATTATCGATTGATTTGCAGTACAGTGAAGATGAAAAGGTTTTTTAATTCAAGGAGTATATATTAGTTGGATCACTACATAACCAATGTCTTACACAACTTCAATTGTGTAGTAATATAAGAGAAGAAAAAAGTGTGCTGTGGTTCGCCCGTTTGTTGTTTTCTTTTATAATGGAAAAAAATCATCTTTACGATATGCTAGGGTTCATGAATACCAGGGGTATTGAGGGAGAAAAGTCATTGTTCACAAACACAATTGTGTATTGTACGGACTACGGAACTACTTTAATCACTGAAAATGTTTTTAAAAACAATAATTTAAATTTTCACCATCCCATATTCCAATTCACAAACACAAAAACTATTGCTCTCACGAAAAGTACTGGTCTGTATCCCCAGCCATTTGATTAAGTACTTAATTAGGAACACGTACCGCCCAAATAAGTTAAAATATCAAAACATCATTTAATATAGGGAATTATTATTTCTCATCGGAAAACTACTTAAATCGTCCAAAAAATGACATTTTTGTCATTAACAAATCAATTAATACCGATTTCGTCCCGTGTCTTTAAACAATGTGTTTGACTCAGTTTTACTCACATTCCTAGTACCAACACCACGAAAATGTCTGGCGAAACACCTGAATCCGGCGAGGTAACGGGGGCGGAATTTTTTTCCCGACTCGGGCGTCTGGCTAAACCGCCTCCACCAAGGTGGAGGCGTCTGGCTAACACGCCTCCACATAGGTGGAAGCGGTTTAGACAGACGCCCGTTTTTTTGTTTTTTTTAATTTTCTGTTAAATTCAAATTTTTCAAGTTCCGTTGCAAGATTTTGGTGGTGATATAGTAGATTACAGTGAGCTTTTTGACAGTAAAAAATATTTACAACAATCGAGGAAGTTTGTAAATGGGCGAAACAAGTTGCAATAAGAGCCGGATTTTTTTTGGTTATATCATCATACAAACCAAAAGCAGATAACTGGATGGATTAATACCTCAGATGTGATCGCAGATGTGAGATGAGTTCTCGTGATACGAGTATTGCACTGCGAAAGAATACGAAAAGAAAAGGTTGCGGTTGTCGATTTTTGGTAAAAGTGGTGGAGCGACGAGATCATGATGGATGAGTTATTGTTTCTAGTAGCATCTATGGGCAGCACAACCACCCATTGACAGTTTATTCAGAGGGTCACCGACAGGTCAACGGACTTAGTGCTGGGGCAAAGCAAATTGTTCGGGATATGACAGAGGCACAAGCAAGACCCCGTAACATTTTGTTGGCGGTAAAGAAGAAATTTCCGGATGATAATCCGAATCAAAGACACATTTACAACTTCAGAGAGTACATGAGGAGGACGAAATCTGAAGACAGGAATCCCGCGCAGCAGTTTCTCAGGGAGGCAGTGCAGCATAAGTATTTGCATTGGATTGTGGCAGATAAAGAAACTAATGTCTTGACTCACGCATTTTTGGCACATCCGACTTCAGTTCAGTTGTTGCGTACATACCCATTCGTAATCTGTATGGATTCGACGTATAAGACGAACAAGTACAAGATGTCTTTGTTTGAGATGGTTGGGATTACTCCAACAAATATGAATTTCCTCGTCGGATATGCGATTTTGCAGGATGAGACCGAGTCTAGTTACCAGTGGGTGTTGGAGAGGTTGCGAGATCTGTTATTGGATATTGTTAGCCCGACAGCAATAATTACGGACCGGGAGATGGGTCTGATGTCCAGTGGCAGAGGTTTTTCCTGAGTCAGCTCATTTACCATGCACCTGACATATCAACAATGACGTGTACAACTACGCATACCACGTATTCGCCAAGGAGAAGCAGCTTGCAGAGAGTTTTAGGCGTGGAAGGTGGAGGAGAGTCATGCTTTCTGATTCACAGACGGATTATGATAGAGTAGTCCGTAATCTGAAGGATTCTTACAGTTCCTGGTCAGTGCTGACGAAGTATGTGGAAGACACGTGGTTGGTGCATAAGGAAAAATTCGTGTTGAATTAGACGAATTAAGTTTTTCATTTCGGCAACACTACGAACTGCAGGGTGGAAAGTGCAAATTCGGCTCTGTAAGAGTGGATCACTACATCGACTGCCGCTCTCGACACTCTTTTCGACCGCATGAACTCATCTATTGAAATGCAGCTGACGAATATTCGGAACTTTCTTGAAGATTCGAGACGTCGAAATTTGGCACAGTACATATGTCCTATGTTTCAGTATATAAATGGCCGAGTTTCGCATCACTGCTTGTCGTTAATAGCTCAGGAGTTGAAGAGAATGGAGGACTTAAGTGATGAAATTGAATATCGTTGTGGGTGTGCTTTCCTGACAACACATGGGATTCTTTGTGCCTGTACCATGTACGAGTGTTTGGCGTCAGGTGATGGAATTTATTTAGAGCAGATTCATCCATTCTGGAAAACACTTGTTATCGGAGAAGGAGTCCAGATGTCAGAGTTTGTTGATCAGTCAGCACAAGACTCCGAGCATTTTCGGAAGCTAGTGGATGAGATCTCGGAGAGCGACTCTGCAGTAATTCGTAGTGCCTCTCGTATTTTATACGAACAGTTACACCCCGATCAGTCGAACTATGGAGAACCCAAAGAAAATACTAAGGTACGAGGTCGACCTAGGGGAAAGTCGACACGTCGGGATCCGAGTGCCTTTGAGTATGCTAAGCGAGGTCGTGGTCGGTCTGGCAGTAGTGGGAGCAGGGGTCGTCGTCGGTGTGGCAGTAGTGGGAGCAGGGGTCGTCGGTCTAATTCGTCTCGATCGTCTGTGAATACGGGCACAAGATCTTCTGGTATGTCGATATCTTTGTTGTTATGTTATTTAATATATATCAGTAATCTAAATGGGATTGAATATATTATCTCCTAATTTTGTTGTTTTAATGAATTGTTATTTACCTATCTTACAGTGTCCGGACGGGTTGACGTGGACAACTTCCCATATAATGATAGATTGCCAGGAATCATTTTACCATTTCTGGAAAGGTGAAATGACGTACGTGCTGATGACAATTATGGATTTTGATGTGTTGCCGATGTCTTTCATGGTGGTCAGGAGAACTGGTCGTACGCCCGTCGTGCGATTTCTAATGAGAAAGGTGCACATCCTATATATGAGAGTGTCTATTTCGGCAATGTGAGAGAGGCTCGTCAACGAATTGGTTGGGGCGGGGGAGTCTGTGTCGAGGATCATTATATGGAGGTTTGGTCTAACTTGTTTCCTATTGCTAATTTTTACTAGTGTGCGGTCATGTATTTCGCAGTGGGAACGGATGGTTCATTGTTCTCGTGTCTTACTGTTCTACCTTGGGAGTGTCCGTCTGCCATGACGAGGCCTGTCAGAGAGTTGGTTATTGCTCATTTAGGGAGTTACAGACATTTTATTCGTTTGGAATTACTTGATGATTTCTCAGTACCTCCTATAGCGACCTTATGGTATCAAATGCGAGATGAGAGTGTTGTTGGATGGGAGGATCAGTACCAAAGTAGGATGGAGTATTGGAACCGGTTTGGTACATTTTGATTGGGGACTGCGACCACCCTCTCGTTTTGTTCCTGCGATCGCCCTCTCGTTGGGTCGGGCGTCTCCCGCGGACGCCCGACTCAAAAATGTTTTTTTTAAAATTAATTGAAATAAACAATGTAATTTACCAGATGTGAGTAGTCAGGGGGCTCCACTGGTTCTTTTCCTGACCTCCGAGATATTTTATGTTGTGAATAGAAGAGTGATATTAAGAGAAAGTTGTGTTAAAAGAGTGAAATGAGGAGTTATATTAGTAGAAAGGGTAGATGGGCAAAATTGTAATCTTATGGGCGATTTAAGTAATTTTACGACGACGAATAGCAGTTTAGTTAATATATCCTTCCTGTTTAAATTTTTTTCTTTCCAAAAACTTATTTTCTCTACCCTAGTGTAGAATAGAAAGATTTTCTACAAATAAGAAAAATATCATGCACATTCCTCTTCATTTCTAATTTCTCAATAAAGTTCGTAGAATTTATTTCTTTAACTTTAATAATACTTAAGCATACATATTGCGATTGAATCCACAAGTCGATCAGATGATGACGGGTGGATTTGGTTTAACATTTAGAATCGTTTCAGCTTAAATTCTTATCGAACCGATTCAAAATAAACGAGCTGAAGTACTCAAACCACAACGATCAGGGTTGGATTCGATTTCGCTCACTTATATACCCTTTGGGTAAGGGGAGGGTTGGATCAGGGTTTTTTTTTTGAAAGCGTTAAAAAATATTTATTAATGTTAAATATCAACCCTTAATCAGAGTTACAACTAAAAGGCATGTTGTGTCAAAAATTCCTAGTAACCGGTGAAATGTTGGAAGACCCATTTGGACGATGGTACGTAGCAAACCTCGAGTCCTTGATGAGTGTGGCATAGCAATGGCCTCTAACCAATGAGTCCTTATACACGGACGCGGGCGTCCGTGGTGCGCCCTACGTGGCTTCAAAAAGTGGAGGAGTCAGCGTCTACTCGGATTGCCATGTCACGCTTTCCTTCCGAACGCGCCTTAAATTGTTTTAAAATTTTTTTGACGGTTTTCGAAGAAGGACGGTTCGTTTCCAGATTAGACAGCGGCAGACACCCTACGAACGACGGTTCGGATACCGAGGAAGATAACATATCCAGAACTAAAGGGAGACTCTCGCTTTCTTTCTTTCTTACCTGTGAACGTAGGAAGCGCACCTATGAAGCTTTCCCGACTTTCTTTCCCTGTGAAGCGCACCTTGTAAACGATAATGGATTCTTCAACTCCGGCCGTCGATATCGAACACGTCCCAGAACCGGTGGGTCTCTAATTTTTTCTTTCCCCCCGGGGTCGTTATGTTTTTTGATGAACTTCCGTTTATTAAATTATTGGTTTTAGGGAACCACGTACTACTTCCGGGAATCACGATGCTCTTGGAAGGCCATCCGAAAGCAGTTTGACCGGATGAATAAGGTGGAGAAGGAGGCTTTCCGTAGCACCCCATTCGGCCACTTCCTAAACCTTCCTAACATTACGACGGACAACGAAATAGTCGGTTGGTTCGTCGAGCACTACGATACGGAGGAGGTGGGGCTGAGAATAGGATCAGGGGTAGTTCCCCTTACACCGGAAGACATCGCCCTAATTTTGGGGTTACGTACGCATGGGAAGGCCGTGGTGATGGAACCATTGCGCGTCCAGAAGCGAGACGGGGTGAACCTTGACAACAACCAACTTTTAGTTCATCTGATGGCAAACAGTACCATGGGCGAGACGGAGGAGTACGTTCGTCTCCTGATTTCTTTCATCTTCAACAATTTTTTGTTCTATGATGGAACGCTGCGACCGAAGGAATGGTTCATGCACCCTCTGAGGAACATCAAACGCCTAAGCAGCTACGCATGGGCAAGTGCAGTTCACAAAACCTTGGTTGGAGGCTTCGAGAAAGCAAGTTTAGAACTGCAGGAGAGGAAAAAGGCAGGGAATTTCATAATGAGGCAGGGGAACGTCGAAGGTTGTGTTGCCATACTACACGTAAGTTTTTGTTCCTGCTTCACACTTCCTCTCTTCCTCTTTTTTTGTTTTTGTTCTTTTCGGAATACGATGTGTGTCTGTTCGGAATACGTTGTGAGTCTGTTCGGATTAAGTGGTGGGTCTGTTCGGATTAAATGGTGGGTCTGTTCGGGTTAAGTGGTGGGTCTGTTTGGATTGCGTGGTGGGTCTGTTCGGGTTAAGTGGTGGGTCTGTTCGGATTAAGTGGTGAGTCTGTTCGGAATAAGTGGTGCGTCTGTTCGGATTAAGTTGGGTGTCTGTTCGGATTAAGTGGTGGGTCTGTTCGGATTAAGTGGTGAGTCTGTTCGGAATAAGTGTTGCGTCTGTTCGGATTAAGTTGGGTGTCTGTTCGGATTAAGTGGTGTGTTTGTTCGGATTAAGTGGTGCGTCTGTTCGGATTAAGTTGGATGTCTGTTCGGATTAAGTGGTGCGTCTGTTCGGATTAAGTGGTGCGTCTGTTCGGGTGAGGTGGTGCGTCTGTTCGGATTAAGTGGTTGGTCTGTTCGGAATACGTTGTGAGTCTGTTCGGAATATGTTGTGGGTCTGTTCAGATTAAGTGGTGGGGCTGTTCGGAATATGTGGTGGGGTTGTTCGGATTAAGTGTTGGGTCTGTTCGGAATACATTGTGAGTCAGTTCGGAATACATTGTGAGTCTGTTCGAAATACATTGTGAGTCTGTTCGCATTAAGGGGTGGGTCTGTTCGGATTAAGTGGTGGGTCTGTTCGGAATAAGACGTGTGTCTGTTCGGAATAAGAAGTCCGTCTGTTCGGATTAAGTTGGGTGTCTGTTCGGTTTACGTTTAATGTATGTTCGGATTCAGTTGTCTTGCGAATATGAAGGTACGTTGGTATAGTAGTTCTCATTTTTTTCCTTTCCATTTGAAGGTGTGGCTTTGTGAGAAATTTAAATTGGGGGAGCCCAGAACTGGAGTTTTCCCACGGATGAAAAGATGGACGGAGCTGTTTGGGAAACGATTAACCCTGAGGAAATGAGAGGAACGTGGAATTACCTTACATCGGATTTACGACGGCACGTTCGACCTGATGGGGGCTCCATCAAGGAGTGAAAGGGAGCTGCAACTTATTGGTCATGTTGGAACTCCTGTTCGAAAGAGCTCAACTTCAACCGTCAGTTTACATATTCAGTTCACAAACTATTTACATGTAAAAATACAAACATTACCAATGTCATTCTTAAGCTAACTTTATTCCGAACAGACAGTCTTCTTATTCCGAACAGACCCACCACTTATTCCGAACAGACCCAACACTTAATCCGAACAGACTAATCCGAACAGACGCAACACTTAATCCGAACAGACTCACAACTTAATCCGAACAAACGCAACATTTAATCCGAACAGGCTCACAACTTATTCCGAACAGACAGTCTTCTTATTCCGAACAGACCCACCATTTATTCCGAACAGACCCAACACTTAATCCGAACAGACGCAACACTTAATCCGAACAGACTCACAACTTAATCCGAACAAACGCAACATTTAATCCGAACAGGCTCACAACTTATTCCGAACAGACAGTCTTCTTATTCCGAACAGACCCACCACTTATTCCGAACAGACCCAACACTTAATCCGAACAGACGCAACACTTAATCCGAACAGACTCACAACTTAATCCGAACAAACGCAACATTTAATCCGAACATGCTCACAACTTATTCCGAACACAGTCTTCTTATTCCGAACAGACCCACCACTTATTCCGAACAGACCCAACACTTAATCCGAACAGACGCAACACTTAATCCGAACAGACTCACAACTTAATCCGAACAAACGCAACATTTAATCCGAACAGGCTCACAACTTATTCCGAACACAGTCTTCTTAATCCAAACAGACCCAACACTTAATCCGAACAGACTCACAACTTAATCGGAACAGAACCACCATTTATTCCGAACAGACCGAACACTTAATCCGAACAGACTCACAACTTAATCCGAACAGAACCACCACTTATTCCGAACAGACCGAACACTTAATCAGAACAGACCCAACACTTAATCCGAACAGACTCACAACTTAATCGGAACAGAACCACCACTTATTCCGAACAGACTCACAACTTATTCCGAACAGACACACCACTTAATCCGAACACACACAACTTATTCCCAACACACCCACAACATATTCCGAACAGGAAAAACTTATTTCGATCAGACACAAGTAAATCTGAACTGAACTTGTATAACAACCATTTACAGATCAAAACAGATCAACAATTACAAGTTTCTTGGTTTTACAAGAACGGGAAAAAACAAAAAAAATGTAAATTAAGGAGGAAATTCCTCGTAATACAAACTCATGTCCCAATCGGAGAAATCAGGATCCGCGGGTTTTGGTGCTACTTCGTGAAGCGGCGAAGTAACCTTCATCTTCCACTTTCCCTTCTCTTGTTGGGCGTGTTTTTTATGGCTCTTTTTAATTATCTTCTCAGCTAAAGACATTCGACGTCTAGTCGGCGGTCTTCCTATACGTCTGACCTTTTCCGGATTAAGGACCGATGTACCCGAAGACTCAGGTTCATCAGGTCGAACCAAGTTTTGTGTAGTGTGCATACGTGCCTTAAGCATTTCAATACACTTCACGGCCTCAATATACCTTTTGTGGGAGATGAAGGCTTCCTGTGCGATCCAAACGGCACGACCCATGATGTCGTCGTGATGACGTAGCGCATCCTTCGCCATTACACCATCGTCTGGGTACGTCTTATCTCGATAGCTCCTTCGAATATCCTTCCGCCATCGATTAAGGATGTAAGAGTCTGGAAGCAATGCATTAGGATTCAAGCGTGCAAGCACAACAAAAACGTGGCAGCATAGAAGCCCAACGTGCTGAAACATTCTGCAATCACATGTAAAATTCATGGATGTGTTTTGTACTAGGAAACGTTTCGACAGTAGCTGCTCACCAGCCAAAACACGTTCAGATACCTTGTACTGGAATGTTTCATTCGTATTGAGCTCCTCCGTTATATCGCAGTATATCATCTTCCCAATTTGTAACTGCACTTTTTTGAAGACCCCTACGATATACAACTCGCTCAACTGACTCTCGAATGGATAAATTGAAACCAACTGGGGTTTTTTATGAAAACAATCAAATTCTGATTGAGCTTCCTTCTCGTACTTGTGGCGGAGCGCAAGTTCGTATTGTTGAACAAACTGCTTAAGGGTGGTCTTCGAAGTAAGATACTTGTCGAAGAAGGCGTTCATACTCTCGCTCCTCTGAGTAGATGTCATTCCCGCGAAAAAAAATCACCAACAAATGCAGGGATCCACGACTCTCGGATTGCATAAATGGATTTGAGCCAGCTGTAGTTCTGCAGGTCAAAATCAAGAAGGAAACCCTGCCAATTACGATCAAATTCTGCTGGGGTTTTGGAATCATATACAATCAATTTCAGATCAAATAATATGTGATCCCGATACTGCGTCGGCAACTTCACGGGAGCTTTGTTCATTATGTGCCATATACAGAATCTGTGTCTTGAATCTGGGAAGACATTCCTTACAGCAGCAGTAATGGCACCACATTGATCTGTTATTATAGCTGGGGGGGGTATATCTGCATAAGGGACCTAATTCGAAAGGAGTGAGACATTATTCCGAACAGTCAGACTTCTTAATCCAAACAGACAGTCTTCTTATTCCGAACAGACACAACACTTAATCCGAACAGTCAGGCCACTTATTCCGAACAGACACAACACTTAATCCGAACAGTCAGACTTCTAATTCCGAACAGACAGACTACTTATTCCGAACAGCCAGACTACTCATTCCGAACAGACACAACACTTAATCCGAACAGTCAGACCACTTATTCCGAACAGACACAACACTTAATCCGAACAGTCAGACTTCTTATTCCGAACAGACACAACACTTAATCCGAACAGTCAGACTTCTTATTCCGAACAGACACAACACTTAATCCGAACAGTCCGACTTCTTATTCCGAACAGACACAACACTTAATCCGAACAGAACCACCACTTATTCCGAACAGACCGAACACTTAATCAGAACAGACCCAACACTTAATCCGAACAGACCCACCACTTATTCCGAACAGACTCACAACTTATTCCGAACAGACTCACAACTTATTCCGAACAGACACAACACTTAATCCGAACAGTCAGACCACTTATTCCGAACAGACACAACACTTAATCCGAACAGTCAGACCACTTATTCCGAACAGACACAACACTTAATCCGAACAGTCAAACTTCTTATTCCGAACAGACACAACACTTAATCCGAACAATCCGACTTCTTATTCCGAACAAACACAACACTTAATCCGAACAGAGAGACTTCTTAATACGAACAGACAGACTTCTTATTCCGAACATACACTCTTCTTATTCCGAACAGACAGACTTTTTATTACGAATAGACAAACAAAAAAGAGGAAGATATGAAGAGGGAAGAAGGAAAAAAACTTACCGTTCATGCACGACAACCAGGTTTGGAACAACCATATGTAATTTTGAGTAGTCTCATAGGACAGCAAAGCGCAACCGAGCAAAACTGATTCGAAATAGTGATTGACTCCTACAAATGGGGCGAATGGCATGTCGTATTTGTTGGTAATGTAGGTTGTGTCGAAACATATTGCGTCTCCAAAGTATGAATATGCAGCTCTAGAACGACTGTCAGCCCAAAAAACGTTGCGTAGTCTTCCTTCGTCATCCATATCTATTACATAAAAAAACATGGAATCAATCTTCTGCATCCTAATGAAATAGTCCTGAAGAGCTTGTGCATCACCAGGTCCCATCTTCAAATTTCTGACTTGGTTTACAACATTCCTGCAAACAGGAACCAGTAAGACCAGACGCAAAATGTTCAACTTCAATTATGTTAGACGGAAAGAACACAAACCTTAAATCCCTTTCGTTGAAAGTCAATTTGTCATAACCTCCAGCCTCGACCACAAGAGATTGCATGGTCTTAGCAGCCGATATCCCAGCTTCATCATTAACCGATATCCGTGCTACGACGGCCTCAGGGACGGTTCGTTTTTGCCTGAGAAATCGCATTTGCTCCGGGTCAAGCATGGGATGGTTATGGTTAAGATCCACAAAGTTAACGTTGTAACCCCTTGCTGTGTTTCCGGATACCCTTATCCGAGCAGTGCATTGTACTCTGCTGGATAACCTAGGCTTCAATTTTCCTTGCCCTTGGTCCGTTGGTGCGGTGCCCTCCTTGGAGCAAGTCAGCGTGGCCCGTATAACAACACCACGATCGTAATGAGATTGTCTTGTCTTAACGCCAAAACCACAATAATCGGCATAGGCCACGTAAAATGCTTTGGCTTCTTCGAAAGAGGGGAAAAACATCCCCTCATGGGGAACGTTTGATGGCTGCTCCACTAGGGAAGGCACGGGAACGATTTCCATTTGAGTACAGAGGAATGACCACAGAAGAGAAGGGAAGGAAAAGGAAGAGGCATCTTGAGATTGATAACAAGTCTTCTGTGCCGTGTAGGAGCGCCGAGCGCCAAAATGATGAAGGAAGAGAGTGATTTGAGTCGCATTAATGAGGGATGGAGGGAAGGATGGTGGAAATGATGAAGGTACGAAAATAGAGGAATAAAAAAACCAAAAACATTTCATATCCCTTCGCGCCAACAAAGCAGCGTCTGCTGAGTGGACTGACCACGTCAGCGCGCGTCCCGAACGCGCGCGTCCACTAAACATTTTCCCTAACCAATACCGATCAAGGGACAACAATGTGCATGTGGTCTATATGCGTAGGTGGTATCTATTTCACATTCTCCAAAACTTTCTGTCTCTGATTGCAATCCTGCAATTATTCTGTTCAAACAAATGTATAGTATAAAGGGTCATCTTTGCCAATCCGTATAGTATCGTTCAACAATGTGGATGAGATTTAAACATTAACTGGGATGATGTAAGATGGATTTCGAGATTCAAAACGTCTTGCTTTCCAAAAAAAAAAATTAAAAATCGAGAAGTCGTTAGCTAATTGCCTTGCCACCCACATAAATATATAATCAAATTCCATTTTGTTACTGTTTTACTAAACCTTTTCATGAATATGCGAATTATTGACTGTGATTATTTTGAGGAATTAACATAATGTAATTTATCTAAGGATTGTTAGATATTTTCGAAATATGATCATGTGAATTCACTAATGTGATTTGATTTCTCACTACTACTGTTTTAACTAAAAACTTAATTGTGTGTGTTGTCCCTTGTCCGCATGTGGTTTTTTAGCTACACTTCAAATTAACTAGAATCTAACGGACAACTTGGGAGATGATTGATTGATTGATTGTACAGCATGTTGTCTTCTAGCATCCCCAGTTGCAACCTTCATATTAGATTGGAGGGTTCTTGGAATATTCGATTCACACAAGACACGCCAAATTAAACTTTTACTTCATCTATTCTTTGAGACTTTTTTTTGAGCAAACAATACAGAAATCACACTAATCTCCTCCCAATTGGGTAGTTACTTCGGTTACTTTAAGGGCTTGATTGATTGCCAGTTCAACAATTAACAACTAGATGTCCTTGGCTCATAGTTAACTAACCATTTTTACACTTATTGACAGACAACTTGATCTTAATAATTTGAGACAAAAGCCCAACAAAGATGGAACATAGAATACTTGTGGAAGTTGTGATTGGAGATCATATTGGGACTTAAAGTGAACTTCATGTGTGGTTCCCTGAAGAGCAAAATCATATCACGATAGATATGGTCATATGGACATACATGGTCAATCAAGCCATGTCAAAGTTGTTGCAGATGGCAGCCACACCTCCCACGACCGTTCCGCTTCTCCAAAGGCCGAACGGCTTGTCAACTTAATTAGCATCAAAAGAGATGGAAATTGGAGTCCGGAAAGATCAAGGAGGCTTAAGGGTTTTCCAGTTGATTTAATTACTATGTTTCTTTGTAGTGGTTGCATGAATGTGAACAACTGTCGTCGAAAGAGATGGTATTCGAAATATTTTCGTATTATTCCCGGGTGGTCTACATATTCCATTATCTGTGGGCAACAACTTCAGTTTTTCTTAAGGATTAATGACCTGTTATGAGTATGATGACATTTTGACCATATGATTATTATTACTGGTAAAAGTGTAAAACTAGTTACAGTTAATGTGTCAAAATCAACTTTGCAGGGGGGCGAAATATACAATTAAGGGGCGAAATTGAAAGAAACCATCAAATTGTAATTGGGTATTAGAAAACAAATATAAATTATTTTGATATACAAACAAATTAATACAATGATTTTATTTTTTCTGTAATTTCGATACATTAACATATATGAAAATGTATGCTTTAAAAACCAAAATAAACCAAACCACTGGTGGGACCGAAGTTCGATCGAAAACTGAAAGTTGACTAGTCGGTTCATTGAAAAAACCGAAATCCTCGTCAAACCGGATTGAAATGGCTTAGATTAGGAAAGAACCGAAAAAAAAACTAGTTGGTTTTGTCACTAGTTGAAAGACGGGCTAACAAAAAATAAGTTTAAATGCAATTTCCACCCCGAATTATAAAAACAACACTTTACCCCCAAAAACAATTATTTTGTTTCAATTTGGTAAAAAAAATATTTTATTTTGATCACTAATTAATATTTGAACTATAATTAGTATTTTCGTTTGTAAAAGGTACACAGCCACAAATAATAAAATTAATTAACATTGTGTAATCCTAAACTGATGTTTTTTGTTGATTATCGATGATCGCAATGTAATAAGTAATATTTTTATATTTTTGTATACTTTAGTGTTACTTTTAGTTACATATGCTCTATCAAGACTTTAATAACTTAAATATTTGGTAAATTACTTGTAAGATTCGACCAGTTTAATCGGTCAGACTACCAGTTAGACCGTCATCCTATAGTCGGTTTGATTCAACTCTCGGTTCATAAAATTATGATGTCATGATGACGTCATGATCGGTTGGACCAAATTGAATCATCTGTTGAACATTTTTGAACCAAATCAAGCAATTATGGGTTCACTTTCAGTTCGGTTTTAAATATATTATGTTAAAACACATATAGACTTTTTCGAAAATAACCACATACACTAACCTTCAAAAGGTCAGCTAAGTTCGCATATATATATATATATATACATCGATTTTTATTATTGCCCGAAGCCGCAAAATTGAAGCAAGCAGATTTTATTAAATATATATATTAGATTCAAAGCAAATGCATGACAGACAAGTAACCTCAATTTAATAGTAATTAGGATTCCAAGCAAATGCAGGAAACAAACATATCTTTCGTACTAATAAGATATATTACTTTTAGCAGTGTATCAATTTCATATATATTGAGATTCCACCCCCTTACGTGGGATGTCACTTCCTCTTTGATTAAGACATTAACGAAATAAACCATTTGTGATATAAAATAAAACCAAACGTCTGACTTATAGTTGTTCTATTCATCGGGTTTCGTTACAAAGAAAGATATTTCGCAGCTTTATGAAAAGAAAAGGGTTTGGAACAACCAAACAATACTACAATAGTCAATGGTAACCCAACTCTATAAAACTGCAAAAAGATCTAAAGATTCTAAACAATCAGCATGATTCGTGAACTAATCAAGTACGTATGAGAAAGAAAAAAATTATATTTTTAAACATAGTTGGTGTATCATCACTTAAATATTCATATGCGCAAGGCAATGCACACAGACGTATCTGTAGACGAAATAAAATTGGATTTTTCCATAAACAAAGTTGGTTCAGAATCGTGATTTTCCATCGATGAATACCATATGTAGGATGTTCCTTCGGCTTTATGGTGCATAGGTAGGGCGAGGTCGGAGGGTGGTTCGACGAACGTAAGAGCCATCCATACATACTAAAGATGGCTCTGGAACATAACGAAGGGTCAACCACCTGTCGCCATTACTGATTCCGTTATATTACTAAAACAAAACAAAATCTGTTGACAAGAATTTTGAATGTGTGCCGCACGATATCTATGGATACGTGTTTTACGACTATTGTCTAAAACGAGTAAACGACAAATACTTGTCTTAGATGGACAAATATGAGCGATTTGGTTCAGATTCGTGTTTTGTGTGAAAAATATTTCAGTTACTATTGTGTGGACCATAGAAATTCTAATGGCACTCAGTATCTACTTGAATAATTGGTTGGTTCCTATTAGTTGGAGAAGGTGTTCTTGGAAACAGTCCTTTGCGTTGTGGAGAATCCTCAAAAGAAGGTGCATATTCAGAAAAATATGCCATAAGTAAGTTAAACACACAGAATTCTTGTTATTATTATTTTTTCTCCTCAATGACGACTTCTCGTAGATTAGAATAATATATAATGCCGTCGAACTTCTTTATTGTGTTGTCTAATGTGATTATGTGTTCCTCTTGCTCTGGAATATTCTTGTGATGTTGGTGTTTATTAATTTATGGGTCATTTGCTTGGGTAGACCTCAAAAGGTGCACAATTGGTTAAATACCCCTGAGTTTTTACTATTCACTTGGGTACACCTCGTTGCACTGCATATTGCTTGCATGCCCTTGGACCGTTTGTGGGGCCCATTCCGTTAAATTTTCTGTTGGTTTATTTACAAAACACACCCTCTAAATTTCAAATATCCTTAATATTAAATATAAAAACACAAAACAAATATTTTCTTTACAAACACACCCCCTCTTCTTATTCTCTCTCTTTTATTTTCTCTCTACTCTCTCTCTCTCCACTCTCTCTTGTTTTCTCTCTCCTTTCTTCTCATTCTCTCATTCTCTCTCTCTCGCTACTCTCTCTATTGTTCTCTCTCTCTCCTCTCTCTCTACTCTCTCTCCTCTCTCTACTCTCTCTCTCTCTCTTCGGTTCTCTCTCCTCTCTCTACTCTCTCTCTCTCTTTTCGGTTCTCTCTCCTCTCTCTACTCTCTCTCCTCTCTCTCTCTACTCTCTCTACTCTCTCTCTACTCTCTCTCCTGTCCTCTCTCTCTTCTTATTCTCTCTCTTTTATTCTCTCTCTACTCTCTCTTGTTTTCTCTCTCCTCCATCTCGCTACTCTCTCTTTTATTCTCTCTCTCCCCTCTCTTTCTCTCTCTACTCTCCACTCTCTCTCTTGTTTTCTCTTTTCTCTCTCTCGCTACTCTCTCTATTGTTCTCTCTCTCTCCTCTTCATAAGTGACTATTTATATAACCATGGGTTTAATTATCACCTGATGCAATCGTGGAATTGGTAATGAAAACGTTCTGGCTCTCCTGGACGTGCATACCGTCTGTGTTGGGACTGTCTTCCGGAGAAGAGAGAACATGAGAGAGAGAGAGGAGAGAGAATAGGAGAGAGAGAGAATGAGAGAATGAGAAGAGAGAACCGAAGAGAGAGAGAGTAGAGAGAGAGGAGAGAGAACCGAAGAGAGAGAGAGAGAGAGAGAGAGTAGAGAGAGGAGAGAGAGTAGAGAGAGGAGAGAGAGAGAACAATAGAGAGAGTAGCGAGAGAGAGAGAATGAGAGAATGAGAAGAGAGGAGAGAGAAAACAAGAGAGAGTGGAGAGAGAGAGAGTAGAGAGAGAATAAAAGAGAGAGAATAAGAAGAAGGGGTGTGTTTGTAAAGAAAATATTTGTTTTGTGTTTTTATATTTAATATTAAGGATATTTGAAATTTAGAGGGTGTGTTTTGTAAATAAACCAACAGAAAATTTAACGGAATGGTCCCCACAAACGGTCCGAGGGCATGCAAGCAATATGCAGTGCAACGAGGTGTACCCAAGTGAATAGTAAAAACTCAGGGGTATTTAACCAATTGTGCACCTTTTGAGGTCTACCCAAGCAAATGACCCTTAATTTATTTATGTTATATATAGGCCTTGATGGTCGAGTTTTATATATTTAACTGAAATTACGTGCAGAGTTTACAAGTTAGCTTTGCCAATCTCAAAACATATTAAAGTCCGGCCCAATAAGAGCCCACTTAAAAGTCCAAAACATACTCTTACCACCTATTTTCTCTGATCCGACTCGCTCTGTCTCAAAACTTATATATATATTACGCTTCAACTAAGTAAGTTTCTTTAGCCTAATAAAATCAGATTTCACGTAAGCATACGTATCCTTTTTACTCTTATGGAGTACTTCACTTATGTTTGTATGTAGTTTAATTACGTGCCGAATCAAGTCCAGTTGAACCAGAATTCCATAGTGCGGTTCAACTCCAATGATTTTGTACAGCTCAAAGACTTGCTGATATATGATATATCACATGTAGAAGAAGGTCACCACAAAATTTTTGCACTTTTACAACTTTAGGATCTTATATGTATGAACATTTCTTTATTCCTCGGTTATTGTTGGTAAAATATTTTAACTGTCTGAGTTTGTAAAGACCTCCCCTCACTTCCAAGAATAAGTTAATGTTGTCGTAAGGGCGGTGCCGATGTTTCTTGCTAGAGGGTCAAAAAACTTATAACTAAAACTTATTGATTGTTTTTTTTACAATTCCTATTAAAAATTTCTACCATGCTATATTGCTTATAACAAGACAAATTTCCAAAAATTAGAGGGACCACTTAACCACCCTTGATCCTACCCGCGTGTTTGGTGGACACTCGCCTGGACCTAGTCACTGTGAGTCTAGATCTAGACTGAGTCCTGACCCATGAGCTATGAAACCCTAAGCTAATCTGTATAAATACTAATCCTTAATCTGAGAAGACCTAACTTGAGGGTTAGGGTTTTTTGGTGATATTGTACGTGTGTGTGTTCTCGAGGGATCTCACTTCTTGTGAGTCTCCGATCTCGTTTCCGTTCTGTTTTAACCGCACCACCACTAAAGAGATCACCTACATAGTTCTGAGCCGATGACCATGATATATATAAGTAATTCGAATTAATGATCATTTTATTTAGACATGATTGCTTTATTATAAAGGTTAAATTACACACGGCCTTCCATATAGCTCAAAAGAGGAAGATAAAGTACGTAAAGATAAAGTTTCCTTTAACTTGGATAAAGAAAAGCTAAGATGTGGTTGAACAAGGGAATATTTTGTGATAAGTATATATAGTTGAAGGAGCCTTCGCTAAATCTAATGGAGTTCAGATGTTTTCTATTATAGATAAACTGGCAATTGAGTAGACAAAAATCTGTAATTTGTATTTATATAATTTGAAAGTACAAATACGTTGACAAGTTGAGTGTGAAGATGAAAAGAACTTCAACTCCCATTAGCTGCAAGAAATCTAGTTTTCCCCCCCTTATCCTCCTCAACCTTATGTGGTTGTATTTCTTCGAAATGTTAGTTTTTCTTTACAAAGTGCAAAGATGCTTTAAAATCTGGTGGTGTGGTTTCCCTAATCGGTTGTAAGTCCATTTCATGCTTTAAAGTTCTTGTTATCTCTCTTCTTTGTTGAAGTCCCAATCTTTCACAATAATGCAAATTAGCAGAAAACATGCACTTTAATCCCCAAATGCTTTGTGATCTCCTCAACCAAGTTGACAAAAAAGGTATGCACCTCCCACGAAGTCAAATTCAAACTCAATGTCCTTCAGGACGCAGCTTCACTTAAGTGGCTCTCAATCTCCATTCATTCTTCTTCAGCAATCATGACCACAAGCATGAAATGAAACCTCAACAAACTTTGCAACTTACAAATTCATATGGATGATGAAGGATATATGATTGAGCTGCCAACTCCGAGTGTCTTGTTCTTAGGGGTGTCAACGGATCAGATATAGGTATATCCATATTCGTATCTGCATGAAATTTACGGATTCGGATACGGATACAGATTGTTTGCAGATATGAAAAGTCTATATCCGTTCAAATATTTGACGAATTCGGAGCATATACAGATAATATCCGCATCCGTAAACATAATTTCTCACATTATAACATTTTTTCATTTTCGCTTAGACAAATTTTTATAAATAATCACATTTATAACTTTATTTGGTTTCAAATATTAATTTACTTTATCTTAACTTCGAACTCCATATTTTGAAAATGATAACGATATTCAATGTTTGAATAAACGTGATCAATAGATGTATTTTTATTTGAATAAATAAATTTAAATTATATATTCAAAAAATAATCACACAATTATGAATATTTTTAGGTATAATAATGTATTGCATAAGTATATGATACAAATATGAATACGGATCTTATAATACAGATATTCAATCTTAGATTGGATGTTATTCGGATCAGATGTATCAATATTCATATTTGCATTCGCATGTCCCGAATATTAAAGGAATCGAATATTATTCAGATCAGATATTGTTCGGACCGAATAATTTTCAAATCGGACACAACGAATTTTCAAATTTCGAACATCCATGACGAGTCGTTCTAGACAGAAACCCTCTTCAAAAGAAGAGAGATCCATTGACCACTTTTTTTTTCTCGAGGGCCTAAAGAGCATCAACTTATGTGGCTTCTGTATGGAATATTAATGGTGGCTTGCTTGTGTCATGCATGACAATGGGTAGGACGGCAAAATGAGATCTTTCATGGATCTTTCATGGATTGGAAGATGTGGAATCGATCCTTAGTGTGGATCCAAATTGCATTTTGACTAGTAATCACAAATAGCCATTTGACAGAGAGAGAGAGAGGGAGAGAGCTGATAGACATGCAACGATGTGGGAGACGTGCAAAGTAAAACCATACACATACGTGTAAGAGTTGAGATGAAGTTTCTGTGGACAAAAATATTACTAATTGTGGATAAATAATCACTGAGAAATATATCTTATAAATACTGAATTAGTTGCTACTAATGTAATCGGTAGATTCTTAATTTTAAAATGACTAAGTTAAAGAGTACACAATACACGTCCATCGATGTAAGGTTTCTTTGTGACCATAATGAATAAAAAAAAATTGGGATTATTGCTTGGGCGTACTTTTAAAAGTGCTTTATTGGACATCTACGTATGTATAGTTTTAAAAGTGCTTTATCGGTCCGGTACATTTATTAACTTAATTAATTATTTTGATGCACTTCCATTTCACCATCTTTAACGATCGTTAGAAATTGTATGTTAAATTATGTTATGTTTGACAGATTTAAGTTAATTTGTGTTTGAATTTTTCTACTTCCAATAAAGTTAATTTGTGGATTGAATGCGGTTTGGTCGATCGTTGCTTAAGCTTGTTTTATTAAGATCGAAAATGCAATCATATCGTAGTTTTTTAATGTACATTGTTTAGGTAACGTGTCAATTCGAATCAAAATATGATCAAGAAAAATACATCCAAATCAAGTCCATAACACTAGGGGAGAGCATCGGTCCGGACCCGGATGCTCTACGAGGTCGGGACCGGTCAGATTCGGTCCGGTCCAAAAACCAGGACTGGACTGGATTTTTTGGGGGAAATTGGGTTTTGGACCGAGTTCGGACCGACCAGACTCCGAACCTAGATCAATCGGATTCGGTCCGGACTGAACTCGGACCGGTCGATGCTCTCCCCTACACAACACATTCATAATCATTCAATAATTTGTCAAGTACGTACTCGACGATTCTCATTCGGTCTACTAATACTCACCCAACAAAGTCTTCTTTAGAGTTTCTAGACTCCCACAATAGATAACTGAACTACATTCGGTCGTCCAATACCCAGCCAACATAGTTTTCTTTAAAGTTGATGGACCCCAGAATGAATGAGCGAACCTCATTCGGTTGTCTGATATCCACCTAACAAAATTTTCCTTAAAGTTACTCGACTCGCAGAACGAATAACTGAATCCAAATTAATTTATTGGAAGTAGAAAAGTTTAAACACAAATTAACGTAAATTCATCAAACATAATAGACGACTCCGACGATCATTAACGGCAATGAAGTGCGACGAAGTGAAAGTGCACGGAAGTTTGCAAATGTATTATACCAATAAAAAACTACACACAACACAAAAATCCCACTCAAAATCCCAAAGAACTTTAAGACTATACAAGTAAAGGTTTTTTTTCGTGGAGCTTATTGGTAGGGGTTGAAGGAACCACGCTAATTCTTTTGGTGTTGTCTCATCTGCATGTCCTGTCAACTACGTGGTGAGATGCAATATGCCCTCTTTTATTGAGTATTGAGTTCACTTTAAAACCTTTTGTATTTAATGTTTTTTCCCAGATGGATAACATGATTCATATTTGGATTGGAAGTTATCTCCCGGTGTCTCCAGTCTCCATGTTGGTAAAAGAATGAACAGAGCACAAAATATCTTACAAGCTTGGTGCTTATGTTGTTACAAAATATATGAGTGCACGTACATATGAAATGTAATGGTGTCTCTGCTAGTCGTGGGAATCTAGCTACGGACGATGAGCGGTTTGAAAATGGGTTTAACGCAATTTGTAATGTACTATTTCGAAGTCCAGAAAATGGAATATGTATTGTCGTTTGTTCACTTTGAATGTAATATTTCCGATTTCAGTTTATGTAATATCTAACGTGGTTAATGAATTTTTTTGAGTGTGAGGGGTGAACTGACGTGGTGAAAAGAGAAGTTGACGTGTTAAAAAGATGGAGCAGAACTACTTGTCTGGTTCGGCAACGAAGTCTGTTAAACATGGTCTAATCTCAGTAAAAACCGCCTTTCCCAACTATTAACGGATCTACTTGTCTGTAGGGCTGCAACTCGGATAATATAACTCGGATACCAACTGTATCCGAATTCGAATCCGAATACCATATTCCATTACCAAATTCGAATTCGAATCCGAATTCAGTAGAACTATCCGAATCCGAATCCGAATCCGAATTCAGTAGAACTATCCGAATCCGAATTCGAATCCGAATTCAGTAGAACTATCCGAATCCGAATACTAAATTTTCGTATTAAAATTTTAGAATACTAAATTTTGGAATACTAATTTGTGTATTTGACCATGTATTCGAATAATTCGGATAATTCGGATAATTCGAATATTAAATAGCTTGTATCCGAATTCGTATCCGAATTCTAATTGGTAAATTTTTTTAAACCAAATTCGTATCCGAAATTAAATTGGTAACATTGAACTTACCAAATACCAACTAAATAGAAATTTTCGAATCGGATACTCGGATACTTGGTAACCATTTGCACCCCTACTTGTCTGGGTTGGCAACAAAACATGTGTTAGCCCAAGAGACAAAAACATTACACGTGCAAAGCCAAGGCAGAGCCACCCATAGCCACGCGTTCATTAACTACCCAACGTCCTCCTCTCTTCTTCCTCACACAACAAAACCAACTCTTGCTCGAAAGTGGTTACGAACCCTTCGAGGCATTTAAACCTGAATGCAATTGGACATGTCCACACGTACGGAACTAGAATAGAAAGCAAAACACATAGATCAACTTGGGAATAAGATTCCTCCTTAATTTCCCATATGTTTCTGTGGTTATACAAACTCTTGCATCCACCATGTGTATTGTATTAACAAGTAATTGATATTAGTTAGAATTCTCATGATTGGTGTCTTGTTTGCTTTTAACCATTGAAATCGCAATCACAATAGTAACCCCACACCCCACCACCTATCCCATCCCATCCAATTCCATTCCTCCCACCTTTTTTGCTATTCTCTTTTCTCATTATATTCTCCCTTGTTTCTACCATTTGTTTCCTAGTGCCATATGTGCGTGCATAAATTTGAAGGCATGGGAGGGAGTTCAAACAAGAGAAGTAAGGTAGGAACAGTAAAAGAAGAGTTGACGTCCCATCATCAACTTATAATTATTTCATCTTCTTGTTCTTGTGTGGAAGACATGGTAGGAGGGGAGGGCAATGGGCATGGCGTGGAGATGGGGAGCATGGAGGTTGCCCACCCGGTGGTGTCGCCGCCACCGAGGAGCACGGTGGACAAGCTGAAGAACAGGTTCAAGGAGACGTTCTTTCCCGATGACCCGTTCCGGCAGTTCCAAGGGAAATCCTTGAAAACCAAGTGGATTCTTGCGGCTCAGTATGTGTTTCCCATACTCCATTGGGCTCCTCGTTATAGTCTCAACCACTTCAAGTCTGATCTCATCTCGGGTCTTACCATAGCCAGTCTTGCCATTCCACAGGTAAAAAGGAAAAAAATAATTAAAATTAAAGAAATGTCTTTATTAATTTCATTGATGTTCGTATTTGATTAATGTTTGTTGTTGGTGCATGGCATGCAGGGAATAAGCTATGCCAAACTTGCAAATTTGCCCCCCATCATTGGACTATGTAAGAACTAATTAAAGCAACCACGCACAATATTTATTTATTATTATATATGTATTGGTTATGATCATAAGATATATGTTTTGGGTGTTGTAGACTCGAGCTTTGTGCCTCCTTTGGTGTACTCTGTGCTTGGGAGCTCACGGGATTTGGCAGTTGGTCCAGTGTCAATTGCGTCTCTAATCATGGGCTCCATGTTGACACAAGCAGTGCACCCCAGCAACGATTCCTTACTCTTCCTCCAACTGGCTTTCACCTCTACTTTCTTTGCTGGCCTCTTCCAGGCTTCCTTTGGTATTCTTAGGTAAACCTATATATTCTTGACGTTACCAAAAGGAGTCTTTCATTACAGAGTTGTGTTAAATGTTGATCAGTACGTTTATTGTGGGTGGGTGTTGTGTCAGTTGGGTTTCGAGTTTTGCAGAAATAGTAGAATTTATTGGAAAAGATAAGTCTTGTAAATTATAGAAGAATAATTTACATTCTTCTTCACTTCAGTGCTTAGGTTAGGTTTTGTGAGGATGGCAAACAAAACAATCGAATTTCACATTGTTCTGTAATTACAGGACTACTTGTCCCATGGCACATGTAAAGGCTCGATCGGTTCATTGCTCACTGGGTCTAGAAGTTTAGACCATAAAATAATATCTTTATTTTTCAAAGATGTTACAGTGTAATATTATTCTATTAGGCGTGCATTTGAAGTAAATCCTGGCGGATGGTGACAACGGTAGAGATTTAAATTTTCATGACATAGTTGGAACGGTTGGAGGGAAAACATCCATACAAGTGTGAAGTAAACATCAACTATATACGATTGTCAAAATTCTTTATTCTTTTCATTAGTCTAAAGTAAAAGATAAAAGTAAATCGAACACGAAAGTTAAGAAATGTTACCAGCTCTAGCTATAGCAGTCAAAATAAGTCGACAAGTAAAAAAAGAAGATATTTAATTATTACTATTTTTTGTAAGCAGATAGTTATTTAATTATGACACTGTTGGGAATATAGGTTGGGATTCATAATAGATTTCCTGTCGAAGGCGACACTGATTGGGTACATGGCGGGGGCAGCAGTGATCGTGTCGCTGCAGCAGCTGAAAGCCTTACTTGGCATCGTACACTTTACGAACCAGATGGGGGTGGTGCCTGTCATGGCCTCTGTCTTCCGTAACATGGACGAGGTAGGCGACAACATTAATTCATGTCCGTGACATCGATTGATTCCATAATTTGCTGATAATTTTTTAACGTTTTGTTGTTGGTGTGGTGCATGCAGTGGTCTTGGCATACGATAGTCATGGGGATCGCCTTCCTGGTCTTTCTCCTTGGCGCAAGACACGTGGTACGTAATCTCTGTTTTCTTTTCTATTTCACTTCCATTTGATCTTTGTCTTTTATAAAAGTTTTGAACTGTTTTTTTTTTGTCTTCAAAATGATTGAGTTGAGAGAATGGCCATGCATGGTAGTAGCTTTTGTGAACTTATTATAAACACTGGAGTTTTATATGACAACTGAACATAGAATTTCTGTGTAGATTTCCCAGGGAAGGTGGAAAGTTCAATATTTTACCACTTGATTTCCAAGTAATGATTATTTTTTTTTGGAAAGAATTCCGAAGTTTACGTGTTTTTCAATTTTCACTTGAAAAGATACCTATAATCGCATACACCTACTTCTAAGTTTTAACATAATGACAGTAGATATTTGGAGCGATATTAGTAGAAATAACTATAAAGTGATGTTAGATTTAGAATTATATTGTTTTCGAATAGCACACAACCAAAAAATGTCGTAGTATTTTGTTATACATGAATAATTTTCTAGTATTTCTTTGATTCATTCATATGTGATGCATTAACAAAGTATTTAAAGACCAAAGAGTGACCATCATTTTTTATAAGAGAAACCCATTAACCTTTTGAGGATGACCAGAGGACATTACTCACATGTAAATAGAATCGGCATACAATCTGACATTGTGACTCTACTCTAGTTCCTCAAAACTGAGATGGGTTATGTAAGTAAAACAAAAAATATAGAGGGGGCCATCATAATATGCCCTGAAAATTGGGGAAATCCGAAATCCCAAGCATCGTCGAGCCCTAGTCGTCTACTGCAATTAGTTTTTTTTTTGGGTTCAAAATACTGTTGTTTCCCTCGTGGTATTAGCATTTGGAATTGCTGCTAATCGAAGTTGTGTTCGACGATGGCGGATCCCAATCTGAGAGCAGAGCATTCGATACCCGAAGTTCTTCTGGATATCGGCGGGAGCACCGTTGGCGTCCGTCATCCTCTCCACTCTTCTCGTCTTCGCCTTTCATCTTCAGAACCACGACATCATCATCGTAAGTACCACCACCTCAACATTTTTTTTAATCTTAAGTACCACCACCACAACAAATTTAGATATGATAATTTCAACCATTCAATCAATCATGAAATATCGATTGGGTTCTGTATAATCAAGTTTTAAAAAACTGTGTTTCTAAAGTTCATGAGCTTTCTTCAAGCCAATCACTTCTTATTGAGTACCAAAATTATGTGCATGGTATAAAATAATGTCAACTTTAGTTCCTGGGCGAGGTTGGATTTTAGTTGTGTGATGCAACTTATAATTGTTAAATTCTCTCTTTCTTTTACTTTGTTGCTTCTATCCTGTTCCTGGCTATTGAATGTGGGTTTATTTGGTGCAAATGCGGGCAGATTGGGGACTTGAAACGAGGGCTGAATGGACCGTCTTGGGATATGTTGCGGTTTGATGGGCGCTATTTGTCCCTTGTGATTAAGACTGGGTTTATGGCTGGGATAACATCACTAGCTGTAAGCTTCCTTCATCATTTTTATTTTTTTACAAGATTACCGTGCATGTGTTTTAGTTTGGAGCATATTTTGTATAATATAAGGCCAGGTGTCCAAGGCTAGATTTCTGTCTGTAATAGGGTAACAACTTTTACAATTGGTATTTGAAATCACGGTATCTACAAATTATTGTCTTGGGTAAAAATATGAAGCGACCATAAGGCCTTCACTGCAAAATAGTTGGGGTAGATTCAAAATAAATCTCATCATTCATCACAGTTCCAACTTCCAACACATGAATCTAATCCTTCCATGTGCACCTGTTGAAGGCCATTTCTTGAATAAATATGCCATTTTGATATTTTATTTATTTATTTATTTTGTATAAATAAACTAAGTATTTACTTATTTATGTTGTGTGGCTTTTGTAACTTATCTCGACCCGAGTCATATGTTGTCAGACCAAATAAAACTCATATAAACCCAAACTGTACATTATATATGTCATTTATGATGTTTTATAGGTTTGCAACAATATCCATTTTATCAGATTTTAGATTGATGTTGTTGTACTTGGACTGGTTCCATTTGATTTTTCAATTAGGTCTATTTATAAGTTTTGATGACCATGGAGAAGCTACTGTTGCAGATTTTTATTCAGGTTTGCTTATGTAAGTATTATTTTGGTCCTTTAGGAGGGAATAGCTGTTGGAAGGACCTTCGCTTCATTGAAGGACTACCAAGTTGATGGTAATAAAGAAATGATGGCAATTGGGTTGATGAATGTTGTGGGTTCGTGCACGTCATGCTATGTTACAACCGGTACGATTATATCATTTTGTGTTTCACCAAGTGTTGCTGAATTTCGCAGAGTTGTTGTAGAGTCCTTAAATAATTTAATCACCTAGTTTGGTGTTGTCACTTACTTTTTTAACAAGACGACCCAAAGGCTCAAATAAATAACATTCTCTGTTCTTATCATTTGGCTAGTCTGTTACTCTTGCATCTGAATTACTAGCTGAATAATTTAACTTCTGCACTTAGATTTTTGAATGTTAATTGACCAAGAATCTGGTTCCTCTATCAGAGGCTCAGAATATTAGTTTTTGCTTCTAGAAATCTATACGAAGGATACAAAACCACTTTGTTGCTTTTAATCATGAAGTATGATGTTTATTTGATCGTATCATAGCATGTTCATATAGCTTCTTGTTTCTAAGTCGTCGTTTCTGCAGCAACTGGGGTTAGCTCGGTCGGTAAATTTCTAGTCTTGGATTGGTTTTGACCATGAAGTGGACCCGAACATCTGACTTACATGTTGAGATGTAATTAAAGTTATAAAATGCTTTCAAAAGGAAGTTATGGTTTCTGCATCTAGCATGAAAACGGTAGTCTGAATTCCTTGACGATTTTGCAGGAGCATTTTCTCGTTCAGCTGTGAACAGTAATGCTGGATGCAAGAGTGCCATGT
The DNA here is from genome assembly GCA_963682175.1 of Triglochin maritima. Taxonomy (NCBI): domain Eukaryota; kingdom Viridiplantae; phylum Streptophyta; class Magnoliopsida; order Alismatales; family Juncaginaceae; genus Triglochin; species Triglochin maritima. Next base: position 48,703,007 of record OY821771.1, on the reverse strand, counting down.
CAAATATAGTGATGGCTTTGACGGTTATGGTGACCCTGCTTTTTCTCATGCCTCTCTTTAAGTACACGCCAAACGTTGTTCTGGCTGCTATTATAATCACTGCCGTTGTTGGCCTCATCGATATCCCAGCTGCCTTATTGATATGGAAGATGGATAAGATGGATTTTCTTGTTTGCTTGGCTGCTTTTATTGGTGTTGTATTCATCTCCGTTCAAGGGGGTCTTGCAATTGCTGTAAGATTTCTTCTTACACTGTTCATCCATTCATCATGTCTTGCCATTTTGCTCAGTATGCAATAATGTTGTTTTGACATCTTTATTGATTCATGCAGGTGGGGATATCAATATTTAGGATTCTCTTACAGATTACAAGGCCAAAAATGGGGATCCTTGGAAACATACCTGGGACAAATTTTTACCGTGATCTACACCACTACAGGGATGCCATGAGAATTCCTGGTTTTCTCATCCTTCAAGTTGAAGCACCAGTTAACTTTGTCAATGCTACTTATCTTAATGAAAGGTTTGCAGTTGCTCCATAACTCCCAATCCTTCAGATATTGCTAGTAACAAGTACATTTTTGGTACCGACAAAAAAAAACAAGTAAATTTTTGTCATGATAATATTTGCCAGTAGATCGATTGCTATTGTTTTTCTATTCAAGTGGATAAGATAATTTTTTTGTTGTTGAAAATAATTTATCATTAAAATTTCAGGATTTTGAGATGGATAGAAGAAGAAAAGGTGGAAAGAAGCAAGCAGCTTCCCTTGCAGTTTATCATTCTAGACCTTTCAGGTGAGAGTTTCCCATAAGTTTGTATGTGAACTTCGTATGTCAACATCTCGTACTCTTCATTTCATGCCATATGTCTTCATTTCATGCCATATGTCGATGGATTTATGGATACTATATTTGAAGTTAACAAAATATCAGAATAGGATTCAGCAATTGTTTCATCATTTTTAAATTTCCAAGAAATGGGGAATTTCTTCTGTTGGAACTTGGAAATACGTTAACTCATTGCTCACATTTACAATTCATTATATTCATTAAAACCTTTTTTTTATATTTTCACCTCTGCTTTATGTTAATTAATGGGTTTGTATTCCTTAATGTGAAGCAACCAGAATGGTCTTCCTTGAGTAATGAGCATACTTTAAAATCGTTAGGTGCAACACTCATATTGCTACATTCTTGCGACTTGCGAGAATACTAACTTTGGAGAATATAAAAATTGGAAAACAGTTTGAAATTAATGTTCTTTTATGCTTTGAATGATAGAGCACCACTACAAAGAACGGATCTTAACCTCCTTTTTTCCCCCTCTTTTGATTCTCGTCATTTCAGGTGTAAGCACAGTTGATACTAATGGAGTATCTTTCCTTATGGACCTGAAGAAGTCGATGGCAAAGAGGGAGATCCAGGCAAGCACTGAAAATGTCTCACTATTTCATTTCTTTTGTGATACGGTATTAACTAGATGAATAGTTGTGTGCTTTAAAACAGCTTGCTTTTGTCAATCCGGCCGGCGAAGTGATGGACAAGCTGCAGAGAGCGAATGCAATCTATAACTTTCTTGGTTTAGATTCTCTGTATTTGACAATTGGAGATGCAGTGATCTCCTTGTCTTCTACGCGCAAAGTTCCCTCTCCACCAGACCAAGTATAATGACATGTACCGTCAGAGCAAAAGGCTTCGGCTTCCACATCATGGGCTGACTTCTTCTCCATTGAACCTGTATTTTAGAAGGCTACTTCAATCAATAGTCTCTCATTGTTAATTAAGATTATTAGAACACATAGACAGCATTAGTGGAACTCCGAGGGACAACATGTCGAGGATACGTTTTCAGCTATAGATGGAAGTGGTAAAACCTACTTCTGTTTGTCGGAATTGTTGATTTCTTATCAAAACCCTTTATTTCTTCGCAACTGAGAGTTTTGCTATGATCTTATTCAAACTTGTCAGTTGTTTTAGGAGGGTTACGTAATTCCATCCGCTTCAAAGTTTTATCAGTGAAGAAGACTTGACATCATTCAACATCTTGGTGTGTATTTCTCGAATGTTATCAAGATTTCATACGCCTACAGTAATGTAGGGTCGGTCTTGCAAATTTGTTGGGTTGTTCACTATCTGTAATTTTTTAATCACGGTTGATACTCCATAGGGAGTGGATGGGCACTACGGATGATGGAGTTTGCTTTGCTCCGAAGGAAAAAACTTTGAGGTTTGACTCCTTTAAACAATCAACAATTTCAAACTCGCCAGAAACTTCTGCATACAAACATATACATACAGATAACAAATAAATCCATCTTTTAGTGTGAGGTGACTTCGCAATATAGATAATTCTCTTCCCAGACTTTATTAATTATGTAAAAATTTCAATAAAATCCTACACTACTTCAAGACTGTTTCGTGAATCAAAAGTACATCCAATTTCCCAATGTCCATGCCAAGTTTTTAAACTTGTCCATACCCAAAAGAAACATCCAATACTTAATAGTAATAAGTAGAAGTTTCGGTTGTTTTATGAAAAGAATTGTAAAAATATCTAAATCTATATATTTAACCAGTTGCACAAAACCACAAAAGATGTAAACAAAATTCTTGATTGGAGGAAGAAAAGTGACGACTTTTGCAAGAAAAGCTCTTTCTTCATCCCAAACCCACTTGCTATTCGCATCGATGGACGGAAGAGCACCTGGAAGCGCTAGGGGCAGCGGCGGCGGCGGGGGAGGTGGTGGCGGTGGTGGTGGAGGAGGAGGTAACCACAACCAAGGGGGCAACTTCCACCAAGGTTGGCCCGGCGGGTGGGACTTCAGATGGGGATCCGGCGAGAGCGGAGGGTGGGACTACCGCTGGGGTTCCGGGTCGGGTCCAGGACCGAGCGGGTTCGGGTTCGGCTCCGGCGCGTCTCGTGCTGGTGATAGTAGTGGGTTCGGCTCCGGCTCCGGCTCCGGCGCGTCTCGTGCTGGTGATAGTGGTGGATTCGGGTTCGGGTGGAGTTCTAATGATTCCACTGGTGGTCGTGCCGGTGGTGCTGGTGGTGGTGGTGGTGGTGGCGGAGGAGGAGGTGGTGGTTTCGGGTATGGATTTGGGGGTTCGGGTACGGGATGGTCTGGTGGAGGTGGTGGATTCGGGTCGGGTGGGATCCGGAACCCGACTGGAGGAGGGTTTAACGGCGCTGGCACCGGTAGGAGACTAGGAGGGCCAGCAACTGGTTCAGAATAAATGCTAATCCTCCGTGTTTGTGTGTGTTTTGTTTGCTTGGTGTTGTTTGCTGTATGTGTAATCTTGTCGTTTTAATTTTCCGCCGATGTTTGTGCTGGTACAGATCGATCGATGTATACCTTATGAATATGTGATGTGTTGTATTATGGTAATGTAACAACGTGTACTTCTTACTTTTGAGGTTGTGAGCTTGTCATATGTTGTGATATGGTAACATATATTAGTATTACTCTAATTTTTGAGCTCATCTCCATTTTCGTAGTGCGATGCTTGTCATTTTCTGTTTGAAAATTGATGTGAGATCTATCATCAATCTGTAGTTCTGCGGTTAGAAAAACAGTGCTTGAATGTAAACAATTGACTTTCAGGTTAATTAAGAAGGGGATAAGGAATTTATAACCTCTGTACACAACAAACAACCATTTAGCTCTTTTTTAAACTCATAAATGTGAAATAGTTGTATTATACATAAGGAAAATGTTTAGTAGACGCGCGCGTCACGGACGCTACTGACGTGGCGGAGAAATTTTGTCCATTCAGCATCCAGTCAGCATATATACATTGAGCTTCTCAGAACAATGATGTTTTTCTTATTTATCTTCCCGATGCATTAAATGCGTACCTACGGAGATACAACATTTTCTTTTGGCGCTCAACGAAGATACACTAAACATCCATTAACGTGTCACGTCACTTATTTTTCTTTTCACTCATTTTCTTTTTTTCCGGACAAGCGCATAACTTATTCCGGACACAATTACTATTTATTCCGGACAGTTGGAACACTTATTCCGGACAAGCGTACTGCTTACTCCGGAATGTTGTCTTTTTCTTTTATTTTCCCGATGCGTCCACAATCGCATTTAATGCTCTTCAAAACAGCACGTCCTCCATTTCTTCTTTTTTGGCGCTTCACGGAGATACACAATGTTTTGGCTACCGTATTCGGATCCTATGAACCCTTCTTTTTTTCTTCTTCCCTTTTTGCTGTACTGTAATGACACTCGTTAATGTGTCCTCACAGCCGGCGCATGCCTCAAACGTCCCGCAAGAGAAGATGTATTTTCCTTCCTTCGAAGAAGCCAAAGCATTTTACACAACCTATGCCGATTCCTGTGGTTTTGGTGTGAAGATAAGGCAATCTCATTACGATCGTGGTGTTGTTATACGGACCACTCTTACTTGCTCCAAGGAGGGTAATGCTCCGGGAAACCAAGGTGAAGGTAGACCAAAACATAGGTTATCCAGTAGGGTCGAGTGCACTGCTCGGATCAGGGTCTCCGGAAATCAATCTAGAGGCTACGTAATTAACTACGTAGATCTCGAACATAACCACGCCATGCTGTCGGACGACCAGATGCGCTTCCTCCAACAAAAACGATCCGTCTCGGATTCCGCCAGAGCACGCATTTCGTGCAATGATGCTGCCGGGATATCGACTGCCAAGACCATGCAATCTTTTGTGGTCGAAGCCGGAGGTCATGACAAATTATCTTTCAACGAGCGGGACCTAATGTGTTTTGTTTTCTATTTAACTAGGTTGACGTTACCCATTTTGCTTTGTCATAAAAATTGTGTTTTGCAGGAATGTTGTGTACGAGGTTAGAAACCTGAAGATGGGACCAGGCGATGCCCAAGCTATCCAAGATTATTTCATCAGGATGTAGAAGAATGATTTCCAGTTTTTTACGTAATGGATATGGACGACGAAGGTAGACTACGAAACGTGTTCTGGGCCGACAGTCGTTCTCGAGCTGCGTACTCTTACTTTGGAGACGCCATATGTTTCGACACAACCTACATAACCAACAAGTACGACATGCCTTTTGCCCCATTTGTGGGGGTAAATCACCATTACCAGTTCGTCCTTCTCGGTTGTGCACTCATCTCTTCCGAGACGACACAAAATTACATTTGGTTGTTCCAAACATGGTTGACGTGCATGAACGGTACGTACTTTGTCTGTCCGGTTTACGTTATTTGTCTGTCCGGTTTACGTTTTATGGCTTTCAGGTTTACGTTATTTGTCTGTCCGGATGACGTGTTATGTCTGTCCGGTTTACGTTGTATGTCTGTCCGGATTACGTTATTTGACTGTCCGGTTTACGTTTAATGTCTGTCCAGTTTACGTTTTATGTCTGCCCGGTTTACGTTTTATGTCTGTCCGGTTTACGTCTTACGTCTGCCCAGTTTACGTTCTTTGTTTGTCCGGATTACGTGTTGTGTCTGTCCGGTTTACGTTATTTGTCTGTCCGGATTACGTGTTATGTCTGTCCGGTTTACGTTGTATGTATGTCCGGATTACGTTATTTGACTGTCCGGTTTACGTTTAATGTCTATCCGGTTTACGTTTTATGTCTGCCCGGCTTACGTTTTAAGTCTGTCCGTATTACCATATGTTTTTATCTGGTTTACGTTATGTGCAGATATAAGCCCCCCAGCGATCATAACAGATCAATGTGGCGCCATAACTGCGGCGGTGAGGACTGTGTTCCCTGAAGCGCGACACAGATTTTGTATATGACACATAATGAATAAAGCGCCTGTGAAGCTGCCCACGAAGTACCAGGAGCATACGTTGTTTGAGCTCAAAATCTGTGTATTCGATTCCAAGACTCCGGTTGAATTTGAGCGTAATTGGCAGGGTTTTCTCGATGATTTCGAGTTCCACGACAATAGTTGGCTCGGATCCATTTATGCATTCGAGAGTACTGGGTACCTGCATTTGCGCGAGATTATTTTTTCGCCGGAATGACATCAACCCAGAGAAGTGAGAGTATGGACGTCTTCTTCGATAAGTACCTCACATCTAGGACGACACTTAAGCAGTTCGTTCAACAATACGAACTCGCACTCCGCCACAAGTATGAGAAGGAAGCTCAGTCGGATTTCGATTGTCTTCATAAGGCTCCACAATTGATTTCGAAATATCCATTCGAGAGGCAATTGAGCGAGTTGTATACGGTGGGGGTCTTCAAGAAGGTACAATTAGAAATTGGGAAGATGGTGTACTACGATATCACTGACGAGTTCAACGAGGAGGACACATTCCACTTCAATGTAATTGAACATGTATTGACACATATGCTCTCATTGTCGAAACGGTTCGCAGTGCAAATTAAAGATGTGAAGTGGTTATGCAATTGCAGAATGTTTGATCACGTCGCTCTCCTTTGTTGTCACGTTTATGTTGTTATTGCACGACTACGTCCCAACGCGTTTCTCCCCGAGTCTTACATCGTCAACAGATGGAGGAAGGACATCCGAAGGAGCTATCGAGACAATTTTTCCCTTCAAAATGGCACGATGGTGAGAATTAAATTTATACCGCAAGTGCACGGCGTCAATGATGACGTGGCAAATACGGGTCGAACACAAGGAGGGAGAGAAGAATAAATTGGGTTTTGAGATTTTTGGGTTTTAATTATCTAAAGCAAGAAACAAGAACAATTAAAACTAAAGCAAGAACAAAGATGGTGAATTCCGTTGGGTGGATGTTTAGGTATTGAGTTTAGATTAGAGAATTCAGAAACTTATAATAAATCATATTAGTTATAAAGCATTACATGATAAATGATTTAACATAAACTCAAGTAATCAAAATATACTAACACGAAATTAAAATAATAACTTTTATTCTTCTTCTCTTCACCCTAAATCCGTCACCTCCACCATTTGGAAAAAGTTAGAAACTCATGGATGGAAAAGAGGAGAAGGGGTCCTAGAGGAATTACAAAAGAAAATTAAAAACAAGAAATAAAACAACAGAAATTTATTAAACTAAGGAATAAAAACTAGAACATAAGCTAAGGACTCTCACAACATCGTTTCAGGGCTATTTATAGCCGATACAAGGGACTTAGGTATAAAATAGGAAAGTACACGCGTCAACACGCAACCGGTAAAAATTTTAGAGCATGAATCTAATTTCGTGCGGCGGATTCGCCACCTTTTTAGCTCCGATTTAATCCGGATTTTTCCTGTGTGTTTATGGTATGATTTGATCATCCTTTGCGCGTCTGGATTGATTCTTTCCATTCTTTTGAGCTCCGGATTAATTCCTTCATATATTTGGAGATCCACATTGATTTTTCTTTAGATTTTCTCCAAGATAATATTTTGGTGCTTTAATTGCAATTAGGTCCTTGTCTTTTTGCAATTAAGTCCCCGACTACTTTTGTGCTTAAGTCCTTGTTCTTTTTGTAATTAGGTCTTGAATGCTTTTATGCTTGGATACATTTCCATTTGAAACCTGATAATCTTGAGCTTGGTCTTTATGATAGAAATGAGTCTTTTGCACGCGTTTATGCTCGGGATATGGGTAATTTGCATTCAGGTCCCTGTATTCTGTAAATAAGACTAAACACATACCTTAGTAGCATTTATTGATATAAAATTAATCTAAATGAAAGACATATGATGCAATGTATGCAATGCATCACACGACGGAGAACGATGCGCTTCGTCGCCATGACGACATAATGGGTCATGCGGTTTGGATCGCCCAGGCCGCTTTCGTCTCACACGACAGATATCTTCATGCGGTTGAGGCACTTGAGTTGCTTAAGGAGCGTATGCAACGAGCTGATCCTGGGTTGGAGGGTACATCCGTTCTCAATCCGGATAAGACAAGACGGAAAGGCAGACCGCCAAGCAAACGACGAATTTCTTTGACTGAGAAAATAATTAAAAGTAACAATAGGAGAATCATCAGGAAGAAGGCTCCACTGTCGTTGCACCCAGTCGCACCAAAACCTGGGGATCACGACTTCAATGATTGGGACATGAGTTTGTATTACGAGGGAGTTCCTCCTTGATTATTGATTTTATCCTTTGTTGCAATTAGTCTATGTAAAACTTGAAACTTATTTTTATGTCCGGATTACGCTTTATGTCTATCCGGTTTAGGTTTTACGTCTGTCCGCTTTATGTTATTTGTCTGTCCGATTTACGTTTTATGTCTGTCCGGATTACGTTATTTGTCTCTCCGGATTACGTTATTTGTCTGTCCGGATTTCGTTTTGGGTTTGTCCGGTTTATGTTATAGGTCTGTCCGGTTTATGTTATAGGTCTGTCCGGATTACGTGGTATATCTGTTCGGTTTATGTTATAGGTCTGTCCGGAATACGTGTTATGTTTGTCCTGTTTACGTTTTACGTCTGTCCGGTTTACGTTGTACGTCTGTCCGGATTACGTTATAGGTCTGTCCGGATTACGTTTTGGGTTTGTCCGGTTTACGTTATAGGTCTGTCCGGATTACGTTATTCGTCTGTCCGGATTTCGTTTTGGGTTTGTCCGGTTTATGTTATAGGTCTGTCCGGATTATGTTATAGGTCTGTCCGGATTACGTGGTATATCTGTCCAGTTTATGTTATAGGTCTGTCCGGAATACGTGTTATGTTTGTCCTGTTTACGTTTTACGTCTGTCCGGTTTACGTTGTACGTCTGTCCGGATTACGTTATAGGTCTGTCCGGATTACGTTTTGAGTTTGTCCGGTTTACGTTATAGGTCTGTCTGGATTACGTTATTCGTCTGTCCAGATTTCATTTTGGGTTTGTCCGGTTTATGTTATAGGTCTGTCCGATTTATGTTATAGGTCTGTCCGGATTATTTTATAGGTCTGTCCGGATTACGTGGTATATCTGTCCGGTTTATGTTATAGGTCTGTCCGGAATACGTGTTATGTATGTCCTGTTTACGTTTTACGCTTGTCCGGTTTACGTTGTACGTCTGTCCGGATTACGTTATAGGTCTGTCCAGATTTCGTTTTGGGTTTGTCCGATTTACGTTATAGGTCTGTCCGGATTATGTTATAGGTCTGTCCGGATTACGTGGTATATCTGTCCGGTTTATGTTATAGGTCTGTCCGGAATACGTGTTATGTCTGTCCTGTTTACGTTTTACGCCTGTCCGGTGTACGTTGTACGTCTGTCCGGATTACGCTATAGGTCTGTCCGGATTACGTTTTGGGTTTGTCCGGTTTACGTTATAGGTCTGTCTGGATTACGTTATTCGTCTGTCCGGATTTCGTTTTGGGTTTGTCCGGTTTATGTTATAGGTTTGTCCGGTTTATGTTATAGGTCTGTCCAGAATACGTGTTATGTATGTCCTGTTTACGTTTTACGCCTGTCCGGTTTACGTTGTACGTCTGTCCGGATTACGTTATAGGTCTGTCCGGATTACGTTTTGGGTTTGTCCGATTTACGTTATAGGTCTGTCCGGATTAAGTTATAGGTTTGTCCGGATTACGTGGTATATCTGTCCGGTTTATGTTATAGGTCTGTCCGGAATACGTGTTATGTCTGTCCTATTTACGTTTTACGCATGTCCGGTTTACATTGTACGTCTGTCCAGATTACGTTATAGGTCTGTCCGGATTACGTTTTGGGTTTGTCCGATTTACGTTATAAGTCTATCCGGATTACGTTATTTGTTTGTCCGGTTTACGTTTTATGTCTATCCGGATTATATGTTATATCTGTCCGGATTGTTCAAATCGTTCAACCCAACACTAATTGTCCATGTATTGTTCCAATCATTCAACCCAACACTAATCATTCATCCATGTATTGTTCGTAACAATCGTATAAAAATAACAAATAGTCTATGTAATTTGAACATGTATAAGGTATGAAAAACAATGGTTTATGTAACAATTAAGCAATGGTGTAAAGTAAAAGTTTCAATTATTTTTGGACGATTATTGTTGACCGCACACCCTAGAGTCTTCAAGTAACCAGTTAGCCAGTTCACCCCTCATACGGTGGATAACGTTGGTCTGCTTCGGCTTCGTCGGATCAGCATTCACCATCAAACACTTGATCCAGTACAAAACATATGTCCCGCAGTCGTTACTCCCGGCTAGCCGTCGTTGGCTAGCCTTCCTCTCAACTATCAACGGCCAATCGACCTTCAACAACCGTCGCCAAAATTCCATCAACTGAAATGTTGTGCATTCATGAATTCCGACACACTTGGATGGATCTTCACATTTTCCCAGCGAACGGGATATACTGTTGTACTGAATGAACTCTGATCTCGGTCCGTGGGCAACAAACAGAGTCCAGTGGCCAGACTTCCAGCATGGTTGTGCGATGATGGTCTCCTCCCTCTTCTTCCTCGTCCTCTTCCTCTCTTCCTCATCCCTCTTCTTCCTCTCTTCCTTCTCCCTCCTATCCCTCTCTTCCTCCTCCCTCTTCTTCCTTTCTTCATCCTCCCTCCTATTCCTCTCATCCTCCTTCCCACGGAGTCCTTCAAGACCGATTTCGTGTCTCAGCCTCCGACACTCCTCTTGAGAGATCATCAGTTCTTCCTCCAGTCTGTTAATTTTTTCGGTCGCCTGCTTAAGGGCTGCTTCGGCTTGCAGCCAATTCGTCTTAACCTCACTCAGTTCCAACTCTTGTAGCAGTGGGTCACATGGAATGCTGCATTCACTAAGTTGTACCCTTGGTAGAGTGGATGTTGAAGGTGTATCCTTCGAAGCGACATTTTGTGTGGGAGTTGCTTCTGGAGGAGGAATTTGATCCTCTATCATCAGTTCATGCTCCCTTTCACTGAGTGTCGGAGTGCCCTTCAACTCAAATTGGGCCCAATAAATCCCATGCAAGTTGATGCCGCGTTCCTCCCATTTCCTCAAGATTAGACGTCTCCCAAACATTTCCGTCCAACATTTGAACCGTGGAAATGCTGAACTGGGATCTCCCAATTTGAACTTCTCTCAAAGCCACACCTACAAATAAGAATGAGTTAGGAGACAGACACATAACTATTTCCGGACAGCCTCATAACGTGAACCAGACAGAAATAATAAATTCCGGACAAACACCACGCATTCCGGACAGACAAAATACTTATTCCGGACAGACACAACACTTATTCCGGACAAACACAAAACGTATTCCGGACAGACAAATACTTATTCCGGATAGACACAACACTTATTCCGGACAGACACAACACGTATTCCGGACAAACACCACTTATTCCGGACAGACTCAACACTTATTCCGGACAGACACAACACGTATTCCGGACAGACACAAAACTTATTGCGGACAGACACCACTTATTCCGGATTAGACACAACACGTATTCCGGACAAACTCAACACTTATTCCGGACAGACACAACACGTATTCCGGACAGACACAACACTTATTCCGGACAAACTCAACACTTATTCCGGACAGACACAACACGTATTCCGGACAGACACAACACTTATTCCGGACAAACACAACACTACTTCCGGACCAAGTTGCTTACTTGTAATATGGCAACGCATCCAGACACGCAGCCCTGCTTCAGAGTGAAGTTCCCAACCAATCTCCTCCTCGACAGGTCCCTTTTGGCTTCCTCCAGACCCCTAACCAAACAAGCGTGAACTGCATTTGCCCACACATATCTCTTGAGGCGCTTGAGGTTCTTCAGGTGCCTCGTGTACCACACTTTAGTTCGCAGTGATCCATTGAAGAACAAAAAATGATTGAAGATCAAACAAATAAGGAGACGAACGTGCTCCTCCTCGTCGCCCATCGCACTCGTGGTAGTAAGATGACCCAGTAGCTGAGTGTTGTCGAGGTTAACCCCGTCTCGCTTCTCTACGTACATGGGTTCCATATCAACTCTCAGCCTATGCACTCTTAGTCCCAGTAGCAGGGCGACGTCTTCTACCGTAAATGGGACGACCCCAGTTGCTATTCTCAACCCGACCTCCTTGGCGTCGAAGTGTTCGACGAACCAACCTAGGATCTCATTATCAGTTGTCACGTGAGGAAAAGTGAGGAAGTGACCGAAAGGCGTCCCTTTGAAAACCTTCTTCTCCTCCCCCTTCATCCGACTGAACTGCCGGTGAATGGCCGTCAAACCACACTTAGTTTCGCGGAAGTAGTACGCGCTTCCCTGAAACCACAAAAATATAGATTAAAAGACGATACTGAACCCTAAAATCAACAAAAAACACATCCGGGTTGAGGAGAGACCTGCGCGGCTAGAATTTCAGGAGCGATGGAGGTTTCAGGGACAAAAGAATCCATTTTCGCCTTGTCTGGGTTTTTCTTCGACTCAAAATGGGACGACGGTTTTTCGATGGGAAGTGGAAATAAGGAAGGGTCAATTAGGAAACTGGACAGACAGATACTCGAATTCTCTACAGACTCTACTGCTGTACGTGAAGTCTAACCGTCTAATCGTGATTTAGGGAAATGAACCGTCCCACCCAACTAGCCGTCTTTTTTTTCAAAAAAATAAAGCCCGCGCAGAAGATATAGCTGACTGGATGCTGACTCATCAAATCGAAACTCGTCCACGTAAGACGCATTACGGACGCGCGCGTCCGTCTATCACGGCCCTATACATAATGGAGAGCATAAAAAGAGTATAATTTCAAACCTTCCTTTGACACTCATTCTGGATCCAACTTAAACGTGAAAGACCCGGCCCATATGGCCCAATCCTAAATCCTAAATCCTTGATCCCTCCCTCTCTCCCTCCCTCTGGAAACGATAAGGCTAGCTTACGAGCTCGACGCCTCTTCTCTTCTCTTCTCTTCTCTTCCCTCTCTCACTCCACCACACCACACCACACCAAGAAACAGAAATGGCCCAAGCAATGGCGACGCCTCTGGCCTCCTCTCTGTCCCTATTCCTGAAGGGCTCCTGCCCCCAACCCCTCCCTCCAACCTCCACCCTCTCCCTCTCCAACAACCACAACAAGCAAGGGTTAACGATAAGGTGCGTGAGGGTTGGTGGAGTGGAAATCCCCAACAACAAGCGGGTTGAGTACTCCATCCAGTACATCCACGGCATCGGCCGCACCAGGGCCAAGCAGATCCTCAACGACCTCACTCTCGAGAACAAGATCACCAAGGACCTTTCCGATGAGGAGCTCATCACCCTCAGGGATGAGGTCTCCAAGTACATGATCGAGGGCGACCTGGTTCGTACTAAACCTTTCCTGCTCGATTGTATGTACTCTAAATTACAAAATTCGTCGATTCCATATCCATTGTTGTAGAAAGTTGTGCTTTTACCGAACAAAGTTACAATGTTATTGACGTGTTAGTGTTGGAATCATTGTGTGTACTTCCTTTTGTATCCTCGTCCTATTTCCCCTACTTTTAGTTCGTTGTGATTCAAACTACATGAGTTTATGGTTTCAGTATCCTGAACTGGTGGAATTTTTGTGTTTACATCTAAGTTGTAAAAATGTTATTGACTTGCTGTGTTGGTGTTAAAATCTTTGAGTTTCATATCCTCGTCATGTTTTCGTATAGGATGTAAATTACCGAACCACAAATCTGTAGTCTCCTCTTATCTTCCTTCGGCAACTAAATCTTCCCTTACCTCTGACGACCTCTACTCGACTGAATATTATCTCATACAAACATGAAAAGAGAGTATAGTAGGTGATACATCTAATGTTGTAGAAGTTCAAAATATTTTTTGATCATATTTGAGGGCACAGATAGTAAATTTACCCCCTTTTTTATTAAACTGACGATCTTGGAGGATTTTTTGAATTGGCAGAAACGGTTCAATAGGCTGGCCATAGAGAGGTTGAAGGAGATCAGATGCTACAGAGGGATAAGGCATGACCTCGGGCTCCCTTGCAGAGGGCAAAGAACCAAAAACAATTGCAGGACTCTCAAAGGGAAACGGGTTGCTGTCGCTGGGAAGAAGAAAGCTCGTTGAGTTGAGGAACAAAGCCATGCTTAGGTAATTCACTCTGTGAACCCTCTCTTCTTTCTTTAGTATTGGTCGAACACAAGTGATGTTATGTGGTTTGTAATGTTTTCATTGTATTTTGGCTTTATACAGAATTCAGCAACGAGATACTTATGTTTCAATCATTTGCAAATTGCAACAGTCTTAGCATCTAATTTTCCTGAAAATTCCCTGCCAAAATCAATGTGCGTGAGTAAGTATACATATACAGAGAAATGATAATACATTTGAGTGTAGAGAGTAGATGCAAGTCTTCATTCATACAAAAAAAGAGAGTTACGAGTTAGCTTTAGTTGTGTTCTTACCGTAGCCAACTTCAAATAACACGTACTCTAAAGCTGTAGCTAGTCGTCATAACTCCTAAGCCAAGTTTTGATCACTTAGTTGATTAAGACTTCACTGTGTTTGAAGATGTCCGTGTATCCATGGCTTTGGTCCAGGGATGGTTGTGCCTTTTTGGGGCGCACTCATCTTCTTTTGTACAGTTTACCTTCTTTGTTAATATAGTTACTTTTACCGATAAAAAAAGGGTCAGGTTATTCATTTTTCTCTAAAGTCCCAATCATCAATGGTGGTATTTAAGAATTCTTGAGGGAGCACTAGGAGAGAAAACAATGAGAAAAGGGTGTTCTTGGCGTTAAAATGTGACATTTATTTCAGTCATCACTTGATCACTTATAGCGCATGTCTTCGATGTAGTTAGGTACAACGTAGGGTTTGAGGTTACCTTAGAAGATAATAGCCTTTAACTTCACTGTTTAGAATTGAACATGCAAGTGATTGCGTGTGTACTAGACAATCAATTGGGTGGTGCTCTATGTTCTGTTGCCACCAGATTGCTGAAATATAACCATTCAGGAAGTCTTGTATGGCATGCTTGTGATGTGATACCTTCTGACTTGTATGGCTGCACGAGCACCGTTGCAGCTTGGACGTTAAAATGTCTAGCTAGATTATGTCTGCCTGAAGATATATCCTTCTTCTTCCTATGCTTTCAGGAATCCCGAATAGGCCTGGCTCATGTATCAGAGAACTCTTGAACACTTTCCTGTTAAATCACATTATTCCTGTGGGAAGAACAGCAAGTTAAGATTATTATAATTTTTCCTTCCTGAAAAGATGGTTTACGTGTCATAGTATTCCTGTGGTATGCACTAAATAATTCGGAAAGACAAGTGAAGTTTTTAAGGTGCTGCTTTGAAGGTGCCCTAACATGTAGTAATAAAGTGCTCGGAGGTACTCTTACAGTTATACCAGTATGTTTAACAGTAAACTGCTTATGTCTTTTGTGGCGTCGTCAGCTCGGCTTTAAGCGCTGGGAGCACTTCTGTTCTGAGTAAGAGTAATTACCGATTTACCATTAGAGTTCGTCGCAGTTTGCTGAACTGGCTTCAGCAATCAGCAGGGATCCTTGCTTACGGTGTGATAGTCACCAATGATGTTATTCTATTCTAATTTCATTTCTCATTAAGTCGTACCATCTTTCAAAGCAAATTAAATTACAGTATACAAATATATATTATTAATTAGCACAGATAATAAACTTTTATTGTTTACATATGCAACACTTACACAAGCAATCAAACATTTGTCTTCTGAAGTAGAAAGTCAAGAAAGGAGTTCTAAATTGGTAATCCAAAAAACTTACGGTTGGAGCATCTCATGTGGTTAAGACTTGTGAGAGACGCTGCGACATCTCTCGTTACGACTTACTTGTCTTAAGCGAATTACGAGACACGCTTGAGATTGACGAAGTAGAGGTGGAACTACACAGACATCACGACGGAGATGTTAGGCAGGAATTGTTTCGGATTAGAAATGTGATATATGTTACTAATAATAATTATATACAAGTCTTTCTTCTATGTGATATATGTTTTGTCCAAAATGGTAAATAAAAATAATAATTTTCAGTCACATACCAATAAGTATGGGGTATGGCTATAAACGGTCAAGATATGGATCAAATATGTCATTGTTATATTTGTACAATATTTATATAACAAATTCGGATACAAATATGATTATTTTTTTATTTTTCTAATACATAACAATATTCAGGATTAAACGGTTACCAACAACAATCGGATATTATATTTTGACTTATAAATTTATAGAGAATATTGGAATTAAGAATTCGGATACAAATATGAACTTAATATTATCTTATACACTTCTATCTCTATCGTTACCATACTCGTTATCAGATTATATATTTAGTTACTATGTCCTGCTAAACAGGTTTAAATATGGTCAAATCATATATTATCCGAACCAGTCTGACCGGAACGACAGCATACGCAAATGATTATTGTTTGGGGTGCTCTAAGACTAAGAACAAGGTTTGCACGTAATTACTCCACCTAAAATCGACCAAAGCCACCCAAAAGCAGAAAAAACCACATCCCCACGACCCACACCACCCTTTCCTCTTCACGCGCCAAGTGTCCTCTCCTCTTCCTATCTCTCCGCAATGCTCACATCCCTCCCCCACTCCACCTCACCCCCCACCTCCGCCCCAATGTTCCGCCTCCGCCCAACCCTCCGAAACCCTAATCTCCTCCTCCACCGCCGCCCCCCCCAAATCCTCCTCTTCAAATCCACCCAATCCGACGACCAGACCCAAACCCAGCTACCGCCTCCTTCCTCTCCCCCAGAGAGGAAGTCCCTCGCCGTCGCCACCGGCGAGATCTTCCTAGGCCTCGCCGCTCGCTTCGTCCGCGGTTCGGCCGACCCGGACGTGGCTGTCCCGGCCGATCGAGGTGTGATATGGGAGCAGAGGCCGGAGGACGTGGAGGCGGAGAGCGAGAGGAGGGTTGTTACTAGTCCTGGTTTCAGCTTCTCTGCTGCGGGGCTTCTCATTCCCTACCATTACGGCGTCGCGGAGTGCCTCATGGAGAAAGGTTATATCAAGGCAAGATCGCTTCTGTTGCTGTTTTTGTGTTCTTATTGTTTGCAGTGAATTCATGCAGGAGAATCAATTGTTCTTATGTTTAAGAATATTGCTAGTAAATGGCATTTGTATCATGTAAACTTTTTCGATGGGTTTCACAAGCAATAAAGTGTTCTATCTTTGTATTATAAAATGTAATGACATAAGAATTTGATTTCCCTTGGTTGTAGAGTGGAAGTAAGAGAACTCGTCTAAGATACAATTCTTGCATGTCATGGAACTTCAATTCTAGGATGTTTAAGTTTCCATACAAACCAATTACCCAGAAGTCTATTTCTCCTTTTCAATTTAATTTTACCTATAAAAAAATTATAATTTTGTATGAAAAAGTGAAACACTCACACCTGGGACCTGGAGGACACCTAAGCAAAAGTCCAAATAGAATTAATTCCAATGGACGGAATTATAGCCGAAGTTGAGATGAAGAAACCAATATATTTCTCAAATTGAGATGGTGAAAAAACGCTGACTTCTTGTCTGTCTATTAGATTCAAGTTGCATTTGTTTTATGCTTTATAGATATCAACATCAGTTTTTCAAAAGGACCCCAAATATAATAAAAAATACAATTACACAAATAAAATAAGAAGAAAATATTTAACTGTAAAGTCTGTTTCCTTCTGTGTATGTCGTAGTTTTGTATGTCTTTTCTTCAATACCAAGGATAAATAATTGACAATGGTTTGAATTTAGAAGTATCTAACAAAAAATGTTGTTGCATCTTTATAATCATATATCTTCACAGGAATTATCATTTATTAATTTTTTGGAATCCTTATTAATTCAGGAGACAACACCACTGGCAGGTTCATCAGCAGGTGCAATAGTTTGTGCGCTTATTGCTTCAGGACGTAGCATGGAAGAAGCTCATCATGTCACTAAAAAACTAGCTGAAGATTGCCGAATCAACGGAACTGCATTTCGGCTTGGGGTATGTATACAAGCACACCTTTTTATATTTAGTACTATAACTACTACTTTCCGGATGGTATTTATATTTGTAGATGTTAATGAGCTTATATTGGTATCATTGTTTTATTTTTAACATCTTCATAGAAGAGCTGCTGCATTTCACAAGTATTTTTCTAGGTAATGTTGAATTATTGGACTATTGCCCCCCTAGATATACTTATACATGAAGCACTAAATATTGCATCAAGCTGCTTGGCATATCAACGGTCCAACACAATGAATAGTCGATAGACTGATAAGAGTACAAATACGCTAGTAACAACAGGAAACACTTGTAAGTGCCACTAACACCCAATTCCTTATGATAATGAAACTCTACATATGGTTTCACGTTAGGGCCGACCTGCATCTTTCATTATATAAAATTAAATTTCCAACTGCAAACTGTCCACTGTTTTAAATAGCAGAACCACTGTTTTAAAAACCGGACCGGACCGGCCGGTTCAACCGGTTCAACCGTGAACCGGTGGCTGGTCCGGTCTGATAAAGCCCAAAAACCGGAAATTGCATTGAACCGGTTGAACCGGCCGGTTCAACCCGGTTCAGACCGGTTCAACCTCAAATTTTGTGTATTTTTAATTTTAATTTACCTAAACTCCTTATGTACCTAAATTTCTTATTTGGATATTTATATATATTTATTTAATTATTTATGACGTCACCGGTTCAACCGGTTCAACCCCAGTTCAACCTTTGAACCTTTAAGAATTCCGGTTCGACGTCCGGTTCGGTTCTGAAACCCATGAGCAGAACTAAGTTGTTGTCCTTGTCGGAACTGCAGGCAGTTCTAAGAAAGATTCTTGAAGATTTCTTGCCGGAAGATGTTCATGTCAGATGTAGTGGCAGGATTCGTGGTGAGCATATTTTGCTCTTTTCTTCCATTTCGACATGGCCTTAGGATGCATGGTTGCATCTGCAAGAGGTTATTATTCTAGCAAAAATGTAGAACTTGATAAAAACATAATATAGTAATATCCTTCTGTTAAGTTTGTCTTATTCTCCTTGCTGGAACAGTCAGGTTTTAACTAGGACCGGCCCTTTGGCTGTTAATTGGACCAACGTTTCAAAGTAATAAGCAATAAATTAAGTATTCCTGCTTATAATTGGATGCATAAATTATTGGATTTTTTTTTTCTGGCTTCTTGTCTACTTGACCTTCACGTGTCTTGCAAGATGCTATTTTTAAGGTAATGTTGTTAAGGGTCAGAAAGAGCAAAGGGAACTGGTCAACCATAAGGTAGCTTTCTTTGGTTAGCTTTTATTGATGTTGTTGAAGATCAAAGGTTTAATATTTGACTATTATAACGTAAGAATATTTGAAACACAAACTTTATCATTAAAACAAGCTATTAGGATTCACTTTATGCCAAACATGCAAAGGAGTTGAGACTGAGTTATTCTTATGTAGTTTCCCGGAAATGTTTATTATTATCTCTAGATTCATAATCTAAATTCTAATGCTAAATACAATACTTGGCAGGTAATTGATAGAGATTATTTGAGTTGCTAAAATATATATTTCTTGAATGCTGATCTCAAGAGAATGCATTTTTCCTTTCTGCAGTTGCTGTTACCCAACTTCTGTGGCGTCCAAAGGGTTTACTTGTAGATAACTTTGATTCTAGGGAAGATCTTATTAATGCCATTGTCACATCGTCATTTATTCCTGGGTAAGCCTTTTTTCTGCATTTCCAAGCAAAAATATCTTGCCATCTTTTTTGCAAAATATTCTATTTTGTAGATACCTTGCTCCAACACCAGCAACATTCTACCGCAATCGTTTGTGTATAGATGGAGGTCTCACCCTATTTATGCCACCTACCTCTGCTTCTGAAACGGTTGGTGATCTTCTGTTGTGCCATTGAAATTTATTTGAGTGTTATTTCATATAATTAGATCATCAGAGGGCTTTGAATGTTTTTTTGTGTTTTTTCATATCATTTGACCAACATACGACATCAACATTGTAATAGAGAATGTATCTCAGATTCTCTTACCAAGTGTATGCATAAATTTTATACAATTATGAATTGTGCTAATACATTTGCTAATAAGTTCAGGAATCATTGGCCTACATAAGCTATTCATGAAAATAAAAAAATTGAACAAGATTTCTCTTTTACCATTTGTCTGAGCAGATATTCTCTTTTAAGTTTATGCTCATTTTCTTGTTTATTTGGTAATGTGAATTGGTATGGTAGAAACTAGCAAAAGCTGAAGACACCTAATTGGCATAATTTTAGGTTTTGTAACAGTAATAGTATTGCTAACTCTTCGAATACTTTTTGATGCTACGGATTCTCGTATTTGCAGAAAGAACATTTGTTTGCCTGGCACACATACTAGCTTATGTTAAGCATATGTCCACTCCAGGACTTAAGCCGACTTTGTTGGGGATTGTTATTCTCTGCAAAATGATCTATAACAGTAATTAGTAAGGCATCATTACGAAATATCTAGGACATTCTTTTAGTGGTAGGCGAAGTACTCTAACCTGCTGGTGCATGTTAGGCGGGCTCCTATGGATCATTTGGTGTTTAATGTACTCTAACCTTATGTCATCATGTATCTCAGGTTCGCATTTGCGCTTTCCCGGTTAATCAATTGGGATTGAAAGAAATTGGAATTAGTCCTGATTGTAATCCAAATGACCGAGCAACTCCCCGTCAGGTTGGTTAGAATTTGACTGAACTGCATAGCAGGCTCACCTAGACTTTTCCATAACATATCATTATTGGATGTTCTCTATACAGCTCTTTAACTGGGCGCTTGAACCAGCGGAAGAAGATATCCTTGACAGGCTCCGGGAACTTGGACATTTGGATGCAACTGTGTGGGCTGAGAAAAATCCTTTGGAACTATATCAGAATGCATAGAACCTCTACTCTGATTTGCCCTTGAATGAAGTTGTAATTTATGATTGCTGCTGGTGCACATAGAAGATCTATAGAAGACTTGTGTCCGGAAAATGTCACACATGGATCACAATGCTGCCCATGCATTCGTGTGAACCAATCAGAAAGAGGACGCAAAGATCCATAATGTGGGCAGCCATTGCCTTTTTTGGTGATTTTTGTGGCACCATACATGATACTTCTTTTGCAAGTAGCATACAATAGAACGGACAAAATTTGAGCGAAAAAAAACACAGTGAGTTGTGGCACTCTATGCTACAACTCACACAACTCATTGTCCAATACAACATGTAGACTTACAGAGATAAACGCTTGTCTCCGCTCAGTGATAGTTTATAACAGAAAATATACGGGATAATTTATTCAAATCCTATTTTTATTGGATAACGCGTTGGATATTCATTTAAAAATCCTTGTGTATTGTTATTATTTTTTTGCAGTGTAGTAATTGCGTTAATTTTCGCACTAGCCCCTAGCCCGGCCAGTCCCTATCTCTGTTTGTTCCCGTGTGAACATTTTGGTATTCCATTTTGGTATTGCGTTAATAATAGAATAAGTTCCATCGTGGAGAAGGGGTAAGTAAGCAGTCTCACTTAAAAATTTCATTTCGAAATTATATCCCTAGAACATCAGTGGGACTGTTATTCCGTTATTTATTCAAATAATGGTTTTAGATTTTATTCGAGTTAATCATACTTAGACGTCATGTTCTTTCTTATAGTGGTGCCAAAGTCGAACAAACTCTATATAGTTTGATCTGATTTGTTAAAATATTTGTTTGTGTTCAGTTTGACTTGAAGTTACATTTGCTGTTATTAGTATGATTTGTTAAGAAATTTAGGTTTTTGAATTTGTTTGACAAAACCTTGAGTTTTATAAACTGAATTGCTATTCGTCGTCCTAAAACTACTTAAATCGCCCCAACAGATTACCATTTTGTCTTTCTCTCATTTCTACTGCTATAACGCGACATTTTACCCTCCTATCACACATCTCTCTTCATCTTCCTCTTATATTCATAAAAAATAATGTTTTGGAGGTCAGTAATGAGCCAACAGACGCCCCGGTCTACTCGAATCTGGTAAAATATCCAACATATTTTTAATAAAAAAATAATAAAAATAATAAAAAATTGCGGGCGTCTGGCGGAGCCGCCCAACGTAGGCGAGGGGCGTCTGGGTAAGACGCCTCCCCCTAGGGGGCGGCGTTTTACACAGACGCCCCGCCCATGGGACGGGCGTCTGGCTAAGACGCCTCTCTCTCCTACGCTGGGCGGCTTAGCCAGACGCTTCTCTCCTACGCTGAGTGTTTTACACAGACGCCCGCAATTTTTTTTTATTTTTTTATTTTTTTATTAAAAAGATAATTGATTATAAATTTAGATAATTACTAAATTAATTAATTAATAAGTTAATAATTACTATATTCGGATGACCGATACCCTTTCGGTACACCGAATAGAGATTTCCAGAGAAATGTCGAAGCTACTGAGAATAAATATTCGGATAACCGGGTAGAGATCGGTAAACCGACAAAATGATTCTAGGAAGATCAAAAACTTACTGTATTTACGATCACGGTGGACCGATGGAAACTCGGTCATCCGCATGGAACATGTTCGGTAGACCGAGAAGCAAACGGTCGACCGTCCGACATCACCTTACAACGAGTTTTTGCAATCGATGAAAATTCAAAAAAAATTCAGATTCAACAATTTCAAAATCCAAAAAATTTCGATGTGGTATTTGTAAGTCGGGAGGTTTTACCACTGGGGATTTTGGATCTTAAATTTTTTGAAAATTTAATCACTTGCAAAAAAACTCATTGTAATTTGACCACGTTACCACCAAAAATCTTGCAACAGAACCTCAAATAATTTGAGATAACACACCGTATAATTTTAAGAATTTATTTATATTTTATTTTTTATTTTTTATTATTAAAAAATACGGGCGTCTGGCTAACACGCCTCCACCAACGTGGATGCGTCTGGCTATCACGCCTCCACGTTCGTGGAGGCGCCTCGCTAAGACGCCTTCACCATGGTGTAGGCGTCGTATCCAGACGCCTCCACCTAGGTGGAGGCGTCTTAGCCAGACGTCCGAGTCGGAAAAAAAAATCCGCCTCCGTTACCTAGCCGGATTCAAGTGTTTCGCCAGACATTTTCGTGGTGTTGGTACTAGGAATGTGAGTAAAACTGAGTCAAATACCTTGTTTAAAGATACGTGACGAAATGAGTATTAATTGATTTGTTAAGGGCAAAAAGGTAATTTTTGGGGCGATTTAAGTAGTTTTCCGGCAACGAATAGTAGTTCTCTTTTATAAAACGTCTAATATCAACTAAAAATAATATCAACTAAAATAATACAATCAAACAACATGATTTATTCTAGAAGAACTAACAATGCACTATATTTACGTGAGAGAACACAAATTGTTACTATGTTGTCCTATTGTGCCACGAAAATTTTACGATCCCAAGTTTTATGTTATAACTCAAAAATATATAATATTCTGTTTTGACTCAAAAAACAATTCTAAGCCATAGGGTTATTGTTTTGAACAAACTACAATAGAGTATGTTTTTAATTCAGGAATAATGTTTATCGTATTACGTTACAATTTTATAAATGTATTATATAAGAATGAATGTTATATGAAACTATATATATTTATTTTACAATGCAGTGAGTTTTTAACATTTGATCAATTTCGGCTTGTTTAAATTAAAGTCGTAGTTAAAATTCGAGATATGTTCATTTGAAACCTCATTAGACCTCGAATCGACGATCCCTAGCTACCTCGAGCCCAAACTATTTTAGATAATGGTTAATTACAGTTTCCCCCCTTGAACTATGACTTAACAGTAATTCTTCTTGAACTTTCGTTTTGTAACATTTTGTCCACTCTTAATTTTAAAAATCCATTATTTAAACACATTCGTCATTTTTTTCTCGTAATTTTTTTCGTTGTATCCCTAATACACTCCTAAAATTATATTTACGTGAAAGTTCGAATCGAAACGGAAATCAGATATAGTTAGAATTTTGGTCTGATTAGTCTGAATGTGACCCAAATTCCAACCAAATTTGTTTTCTGTTTCGATTCAAACTTTCACGTAAATATATGTTTAATAGTGTATTACGAATACAACGAACAAATTACAAAAAAACAACGAATGTGTGTTTAAATAATGAATTTTTGAATTTCAATAGGAGAGACAAATGATAGAAAACAAAAGTTGAAAATAAAAAAAAGTAATTGTCAACTTTGAAAATTCAAAAGTACAAAGTGATATCAAGACATAATTTAAGAAGACAAACTGTAATTAACCATTTAGATAATCTTACAAAGTAACGGTCTTTCATAACACGAGAGCTAGCATGCGTCGGCATCGTACATAGTTTTAAGATTATTCTTCACATTTCTCCAGATTGATCTTAAAACTACCCATAATATTTTCATGAATTGGTTCCCTCTTATAAACTTAATACGTTGGTTGATTGAGAATGAACACAAAATAATTAATATTGGCAATCTGTATTCTGTAAGAATAATTTGTATCAAATTAAAATAATTTTTTTGCAATTATTTATAAAAAAATAACACCAATGTCTCATCGGGACATGTAACATTTCAGCAAAACAATTGTTCTTTTAGCACATTCAGACAATTCTTTAAGTGGTCTATTTCGATGTGTTACAGCAAACATTTCTACGGGATGGTGCGACATATTAGTGACGAACACAACGTGAGCTAATAAGATTAGCCGAATATGCAACAAGCCAACAATAGGACAATAAATAAACACAAGAATCAACAATGAATACGCTCCAAGTGTACAACGAAACCAACCTGAAAGACGCACTATGAATTATGAATCAAATCAACGAGAGGTCGAGATCATCCTCCGGATTTCAGCAATTTTAAGGGTTGCCGTCCAGAGAGCAGTGCGAGTGGAAAAAAAACTGTCGACTTTTGTGTAATGATGTGTCTTATATGAATATAACCGTCTAGTGAAAAAACTGCCTGAAGGATGCCTTCCCATGATATCTGAGATATCTCTCGGCTATGGAAGCATGAACGGCAGCACCAGTGGGAAGAACATCCTCATCTATCATGAATAATGGAGAATGGGGTGTATGAACAGAACCAAGGGATTCGTTTCGTATGCCTATGTAGAAGAAGACCGAAGGAACTAACTCGGAGTAGAAAGAGAAGTCTTCTGAACCCATCACTGGAAGGACGACTTTGTATTTTTCTGGGCCATAAAGATCAATAACAGTAGTTCTAACAAGCTCAGTCAGAACTTCGTCATTGCTTGTTGGAGGGTAGAACCGCTGTTCTTTCTCAAAAAAATCAACGACGGCCGAGCATTGGTATACACTAGCTTGTTCAACAATAACCTAACCAAGAAAAGAAACTGAGGTGAAAAATGTGCACAAGGGATCTGTAAGTTAAGATTCACGACTTGGAGAAGACATAATTGTCCAAAAATTCAATTATAGATGACTACCTCTTGTATCCTTTCACAAAGCTTGTGGAAGCTTATGTTAGAAAAGGCTCTAAATGTACCACTAAGGGTGACACGGTCTGTCGTTTGTCCCAGATCATTGCCTGCTTTTATCGTAGTAACAGAAATAACCTGAAGTGAAGAGGGAACCATGGGAAGTGGTATAAGAAAACAGAAGAAGACTTCCTTGTCTAGAAACACGATCAGCATCCTTTTGCTACATAAACTATAAACTAAAATTACGCACTAGCAAGAGGCTCTAAGATATGTGAAATTCATTGTTAAGTGTATTAGGTACAAAACTTAAATGGAAAACGTATTTCTTTTCAGACAAAATTTTACTAGATAAACCTATACCTGACCAAAAAGAGTACTATAAAAAAGAAATTCCTGACCAGAGGGGAGAATGTAAGGGCATTCACTACGACGCCCCTAGTTTCCCCCAAAATCACACTCTCTTTCTTCGTCACGTCATCGTGCTCGTTAATCCACCATTTTATCCACTCATTTCCAATAACCTTCCACTACCATCTCTTATTTTTCAACACACTCTTTCCTCCATACTCTAACATAGATAAACCAAAAAAAATTACCTCCATACTCTAATATAGATAAACCAAAAAAAATAAAAATAGAATAAAATTGAAAACATATTTAAAAAAAATTAAAAAAGATTTTAACCAAAATTCAAAACATTTTTTAAAAAAAAAAGACCCAATGGGGTGGGGACACATGGGTCCCCAGCCCACCCATCTGGGGCGCGCCTCGCCCCTGGTCGCCCCCCATTAAGAGGGGGGAAATTGGGCGCCCGATTTTTGGCCACCCGTAGTAGGTGGCCTAATATTTTGTGATACAAACAGTTGTGGTACCTCAACTAAACGCAACTTCAACATTTTAGTTCCTTCGAATGATTTGTTCTTAAGACAATGAAAAGATGAAATTATTGGAACGACTGGTCGATACTCAATCTTATTCCATCAGGATTATTTTCCTCACATAAATATTTCCACTTTGTGAGTATATATTTTTTCGGAATAAGGATATTGATGAGGATTGTATTGCCAATCCATGGAAATGAGACTAATATCTCAATATCAGAGGGAAAGAAAAACAAAAGGATGTAGAAAGAGGAATACAACCAAGATTCCATAAAAAATTAATAATCCTCGTACCCACCCCCACCCCAAAAGAAACACATTTTACATGTGTAATAATTAATAACCCACGATAAATCAAGTTATTATGCATCAAAAGTAACTTACGATCTGCACTGCAAATGATGTAAAAAGTAGCTAGCATCATTTTAGAAAAAATATATTTCAGTCAATAGCAATACAAAACATCAACGCTCTGGGTACTTGTTAGAACTAGAATGGTTCAACAATCAGCGTGCAAGAAGTTAAACATCACCTGTGAATCCAGAGGATCGGCTTCACGAGACACTATATTTTGCAAACTTATCACTGCAGCAGATACGGCCAAAATGGGGTCATTCCTGTTATCGCCTCCTCCTGTTACTACTGCTTTAAAGAAGCCACAACCTGCAAGTAGAGGTCCAGACCTGGAGGCAATGACTGAAGTAGCTTGATGATGAGAAACGTGAGTGGTGAAAATGGCATCCACCTCTTCAAGTGCACCATCTTTGATCATTCTCTTAGCACCCATCCCAGCCTCCTCTGCTGGTTGGAAGATTAGCTTCACGGTACCCTGAACAGTTTAACAATGTTTATCAGTTGGTAGAAGCAAATATCCATTTTGTTATCGTAATGAATGATATAAGTTTTAAGTCTTTTTAAAGTATATATCATTTCTGCTATTGAAGATATTTGAAGATCATTACTTGCAACCACTATTCAGAAAGTGGTTGGGTCTGTGTGAAGGGAAACACTTGTAGGCTCTATATTTGTAACTATATGATCACTTCCTCCGATGCCGTGGCTGAAACACGACTTCCTTAAGTCGACTTATAGTGGTCCATTGTCACTACGCCATCCGTATCCATCGGCATTTGCTCGTCCTTGGTGGTTTTCCCTCTAGAGTATCATTTTGTTTACCCTCCCTCTGTGAACAGCAACATAATACTGTGCTTCCTACTTAATTCTCTTTAATATCAAACTTTTGTAGCATACACCATTTTGGTTGATTTTTCTTGATTTGATTACTTTTATTAACTATTAGTTACTAGATCTCCAAACTATGCATGGTTCACTTTTGTAAGCTTCCTATGCACAGTTCACTTTTGTAAGCTTCACGGCAAGTTGTTGATAAATTCATGCCTTCACCATTAAGGCATTTATTAGTTGCTTAGTTGATTTTTATTTTACATTTCTTTACAAATTACAATGAATATACCATCTGTATCTGTTATGTCCCTGACCCTTTTAGGGTTGTTTAGTGCTAATTGTGGATTAGAGGGTGGGTTTGCATGGGGAAGAGAAGGTTGGCGTGCACTGTTGATGGAGGTTTAGGGTGCAAGGGTAGGGGATGGTGAGGTGATGGGTGGAGTGGGTTTATCAGCAGAAACTCTCTCTCTCTTCCTTACGTCTCTCTTCCTCACCTCTCTTCTCAGTTCTCACTCACTCTCTCTCTCAGACTCAGACCCGAGCTCACCGGCAACGGAGGAGGGTGCTGCGGCAAGCGAGCTCAGGAGGAGCGTGCGCAAGGCTCAGGTGGTTGCTGAGGAGGACGTGTGAGGTGGATCTCCAACTTTCTCCGGAGATTGCGACTTGAGGTATGTCAACTTCTAATGTGTTTTGATGTTGCTCTCCCTCGTGGGAGGGTTTTGTTGGTCGGTCGGAGGAGGTCTGAGACCTCCCTGGCGGCGAGTTTGCCTAAAACCTTGGCTGGCGCAAGATTGAAGACGACCAACGGTCGACCGGGTCCCTTCGGGCGATCGACCGAATGTAGTGTATTTTGATTGCCTGGTTGTTTTCGGTCGACCGGTTCCTTGTGGTCGGTCGACCGGAACTTAAGTGTAATAGATTTTATGCTCGTTTGCGGTCGACCGTTATATGACTTACAATAGGATGTCCTGTTAGTTTTCGGTCGACCAAGACCCCTCAGTCGGTCGACCGATAGTTTGGAATTGATGTTGACCAGACTCCGGATTTTGATATCGTATCTGTCGACCAGTTGTAGATCAACGGTCGACCGTTGGGACTTAAGTTTTGAGCAAAGAGTTCGACCGTTGCAGACTTTCGGTCGACCGATTCCCTTGAAGAAACGGTCGACCGGGTTGGCCTCTTTTGGTCGACCGTTTAGCACAGGACTGAATTTCTGGTCCCGTTTAGGATGTCAACTCTGTCTACGGAAACCCGTGTCCTCGCCTTGTGCGTGAGTCAGGAGGTGATGGTGGGCGCGTTACGCGTGCCTGCCTAGGTACCGTCGTGTGGAAGAGTATGGGTGTTCGGGACGCGTCACCTCCATGTATGCATCGTGACTAATATGATGGATTGATTGGACTCATTGTAGGGTAGCAGGCCTGAGGGATCACGGATCCCAATGTATGATGATTGTGCAGGCACACAACTGTCGTTGGGTGAGGTGACTACCGGCCTACGTGGCTACGGATAGGGTTGTGCATCCGGTCCGGACCGGACCAGATTTTTATCCGGGGTCCGGAACGAAGACCGGACCGGACCGGATGTCCACGGACCGAAGACCGGACCGAATCGGTCCGGTCCGGTCCGGTCAAAAACCGAATTTTTACATTAAAAAAAAATGGACCGGTCCGGACCGGACCGGACCGGAAATTTTAAAATTTACCGGACCAAAACCCGGACCGGACCGGATTTTTTCGAAATTTTCCGGACCGGACCCGGACCGACCGGTCCGGTCCGGTCCGGTTGACCGGGTCAACCCGGGTTTTGCTCTCCCCTAGCTACGGAGGTCGCTGCCCTGCTTTTATAGCGGCGCGGTTGGTGTTTGCGGCTCGTGGAGCCTGATGACCTGGCAGACTTCGGTCTGGACCCGTCCGATGCTGTGCTGGACGTATTGATGGATCATCGATGTTGTTCCGGTGATGCCGCCGATGTTCCGGCGATGATGATTGATGAGTCGATGTTGTTCCGGCTATGTTCCTCAGATGGACACCTACTGAGGTGATGATTGATGGACCGATCGAGCGACGACTCCGTTGGTGTGGTTTTGACCACGAAGTTATAGATCTGTTTGTTATGGCGCAGACTTGACGGATGATTTTTGTCGAACCTCATGATTAGTGTAGCCGCATGTGGGGAGTGTCACGTCATGTTCCGTTAGACCGTATGTGCCTACGGTAAGTCTCCTTGGGAGACCCGATGATGATTGTCGGACTGATGTCCAGTGTTACCCTTCGGGGAACTGTTTTCTTACTGTTGATGACATGACATGCTACTAGTATGATATGGTAATTTGTACTACTGCATGCATATAGGTGAGTTTGGCATACATGATTTACTTATGAAAACTCAGGCATTGTTGTTACATCTTTTTCAGGACCGCAGTAGGTCCAGTAGGGTGGTGATCAGCGGGCGGGCGCATCTTGGGATCAGATATTCTCTTTCGGACCACTGAGGTCGACATGATTAATTTTATCTCCATTTGTTGTTCCGTTGTAATCATGTATCGTTTTGACAAACTCTGATGTAATATGGTGCACCGCTTATATATTTGATGAGAAGTAACAATCCCGTCTTTGATTATTGGTGTCTGATGTCTTATTAATGATTTTTAATTTCCGCTGTTTCGGGATGTTACAGTATCAATTGTTAAGTTATTTTGTAGTTGTTGACAATTAAAATTTAAAACATTAAACAGACTCCCGGATGGAGCATTTTAAGTTTTCTACCATAAGCTGTGAAGTTCCGCATGATGCTCTACATGATCCTTAGCAAATGTCAGAGCAAGAAAATGACCCAACACAAAAGCAAGACAGATCATGAGCCAAACCTTGAGGTAATGTTCTCGGTTCTTCAGTATCCTAGCAGCACCAAGCAACATGGTGACATGAGCATCATGACCACAAGCATGCATTTTCCCTGGAACCTTGCTCTTATGCTCCCACTCTACAGCCTCCTAAAGAGATTATCCATGGTCATATAACAAAAATAAAAATAAAAATTGTGGAATCTAAAACATCCATTACAAAACCTAGGATCTCCAACAGCTGTATGAGATTGACAGAATATATCTTGCATCCATGTTCAAGGGTGAACACATGGTAAACCCATTAGACTGGACATCAGATTTAACACGATAACTAAGGGGGTGTAAAGGAAATCCAAATCCTCACTTCCACTTCAAAATTTAAGGAAGCCCATTTTCTTGCATTTTCCCCTTAAAATATTTTCTTGTTATGAGTTATGACATGGAAATAGATGATTTTCCTTCACTTCCATATAATGTATATATATTTGCATCCATCCATCACTAAAAACTCGAGTTTTGAGAACTAGACTTTTGAAAATTGGAGTTCCATACTTCTCTCTAAATCCTGGAAACAAATCACAAACCTAACATCACCATCTTATTTTTGTAGGAAACATAAATACCCAAAGCTTCCACTCAAGTCATGCCTAAAAACCACACTTCCATCTTCAACAACTCTCATAATACCCACCATTCTCATTAACTACTTCCAAAAAAAATCCACAATTCTCAAACACTTGTGTCAAATTCTCCTTTCACGGTTCCAAACACACCAAGTTAAGAATATAAACGTATCACGATTCCAGTGTGTCACTGCAATAGAGGGCAGAAAACACCAGTATATATTTAATTTCAATGCACATATACTAATTTCCAAAAAAAAACCCGATGTGCAACCAAACTTCAAAAAAAAACCCATAGGGTAGAGACGTAAAAGATCCAAAATAGTTTTGACTTTGTAATCACAAATTAATATAGTATCAAGGTGGGCCGTGGGCCCATCGCAGGGTCCATCCGCCAAGAATCTTTCCAATATAATAATAAAAATCATTAAAAGCCACGAACTAACATCTTTCCGGTAACTACTTCGCTAAAAGAAAAACAAATCACCGTCGGGAACAAAGTAAACCTCAAAGCAACCTTAATCACCATTCCCGAAACGAACCAACCCAAATCCAGCCACGAACCTGAATTGGAAGTGCGTCCATGTCGGCCCGGAGGGCGACGAAGGGGGGCCCACCACTCCCAACACTGGCAACAACCCCAGTCTCGGCGAGCGGGAACCGATACTCAACCCCGATCCCATCCAACACCTCCCGAATCAACCGACTCGTCTCGACCTCCTCGTACGCCAACTCCGGGTTCTCGTGGATCCTCCTTCGGAGATCCGTCAGCCAATCCCCCATCTTCCCCGCGAGCTCCAGAACCCCCGACGCCTCCTCCCCGGAGAAGCCCCAGGTGAGGACGGTGGCGTTGCAGGGATCGAGGAGGGGGAAGGCGGGGAGAGGAGTGAGGGTGGAGTGGAGGAGGAGAAAGAGGAGGAGGGTTTGGATTGTGGGGTTCGGCATGGTTGGGGGTTTGGGGTAAGGGGTTTGGGTCCCATTTATATGGAGGGAGGGAGGAGGAGGAGAAGGGAGAGTGGAGAAGGGAAGAAGGGGAA
The DNA here is from genome assembly GCA_963682175.1 of Triglochin maritima. Lineage (NCBI taxonomy): Eukaryota > Viridiplantae > Streptophyta > Magnoliopsida > Alismatales > Juncaginaceae > Triglochin > Triglochin maritima. The sequence goes on along the minus strand of OY821771.1, from coordinate 48,671,126 downwards.
ATGGGATGGGAGGACTGGAGGAGTCGTCTCGTATCGTTTCGCTCTTCTACTCTACTGTCCAACATCTTTTACGGCTTTACCTTACCCGCCCAGCCGTACTTATGTTAGGTTAGTTGGACCGGATGGGATGAGATGGAATGCACGTTGGATCTCCAGTCCAGAGTAGGGTGAGCAATATTTATTTCCGACACAATTTTTATTGAAACTGATTCGATCGGACCGAACCACACCGGACCAAATTGGAATCGGTCCGGTTCTAAGTTCGGGATTTCACGGAAATTCGGATTTTGTCAGATCCGGGTTTTCCTGAGTTCGGTCAAGTTCATTCCGGAACAAAAATATTTATGTATTTTTTTTAAAGTTCTCATCTTAATGAGATTAGCTTTTAGATTCAACTTAATACACAACTTATAATAAGTAGTAATAATAATAGTATTTGTGACGATTTGATATCTAATTTGTATGATTCAAAGTTTCAAACAAATATATATATTATTATTTGTATAAGAAATATTAATTAAATAATTTTCAGTCCAAATCATTAGGGTTCCAAGACCAGATAGAACCCGATCAATTTGGTCTAGACTAGACCATATTCATTCCATTTTTCGGTCCCTAAAGTAGGCGAATTTCAATATTCGGTCTAGTTTAGTCTTCTATTTTAAAAATCAAACTGAACCAACAATCAAATTGATGTTCAACCGAAAATAAAAAATTACCGATCCGTTCACTAAAAAAACTAAAGTCATCGTCAAACTAGATTGAACCGGGTTCAACTGGAAAAAAAATGATCAATTTGGACATTGGTTGAATCGAAGTCTGACAAAAAAAACTAAACCAAAGTTTATTATAAATAACAGTTACCTCCAAAATCATTTATTTTGTTTCAACGTAGCCCAAAAATATTATTTTGTTACAATCACTAAACGTTCAAATATAATTGGTATTTTGGAGAAGTATAGAACCATTTGTTGGTGATCTAGGTTAATAATAATACATAAAAATTTGGAGAAATATTCGGTCATTTTTACAATTCTATTGACATTTTAATATTGAACTTGTTTTGAATATGGACATTATATTGATGGAGTTTTTGAGTAGTTTATAATTTTTATAGGTTTCGTAAAGGGAGTTCATTTGGTTACTCGACCTATTCTTCATTGCAACATATCTGATTTTTATTCTAAGTAACCATCACGTCTTCAACTATAAAAGAAGGATCCTTATACACGCATGACATGACACTTAAAGTGTGTTGAGTCAGCGTCCAGTCAGGTTGAAACGTAGTCGTCGCACTACGCACCTTTGTTTATTTTAAAATTCGACGGTTCATTTCCAAATCAAATGATTAGACAACGCGCAGACATAATGTGGCGACGGTTCGAGTCTCGAGCAAGGAAACGAATAGATCCATGAAAAAGGAAGGAAACGAATAGTTCCTTCATCTTTGTGTCTGTAACTGTGAAGAGAGAAATCTGAAAACCGTTCCTCTACGTGTGTTTCACAACAAAACGAGAAATGGATTCACCGAGTAATGATGTCGCTCCAGAAGTTGTGGCTCATCAGGTGGGTCGATTTAGGTTTTTTTTCGTGGATGGATTTGTTATTTACGAACTTTCTTTGAAATTTTTGTTTGTTTTAGGGAAGCACGTACTACTTCCGGGAAACAAAGTGTGGTTGGATGGCGATTCAAAAGCAGTTCGGTAGGATGAATGACGTCGAAAAGGAGGTCTTCCGGGGGACCGCTTTCGGTCACTTCCTACATTTTCCTAACATTCCAACGGACAATGAAATACTCGTATGGTTCGTCGAACACTACGATGCGAAGGAGGTGGGGCTGAGAATAGGATCAGGGGTAGTCCCCCTTACAGCTGAAGACGTTGCCGTAATTCTGGGGCTAAAAGTGCGTGGGAAGAGAGTTGTTATGGAACCGACGGGCGTACAGAAGCGAGATGGAGTGAACCTTGACAACACTCAACTATTAGGGCATCTGACTGCAACCAGTGTGATGGGCGACCCCGAGGAGTACGTTCGACTCCTTATTTGTTTCATCTTCAACCATTTTTTGTTCTTCGATGGAACATTTCGAACCAAAATTTGGTTCATGAAACATTTGAGGGACTTCAAAGGCATCAACAGATATGCATGGGCACGTGCAGTTCACGCCGCACTGGTTCGGGGTCTGGAGGAAGCCAGCTTAGAACTGCAGGAAATGAGATCGGCCGAGAACTTCATTATGAAGCAGGGCTGCGTTGATGGTTGTGTAGCAATACTACAACTAAGCAATTTTGTCCGAAATACGTTGTGTGTCGGTCCGGATTCAGTGTTGTGTATGTCCGGAATACGATGTCTGTCTGTCCGGAATAAGTAGTTCGGTCTATCGGGAATACGATGTCTGTCTGTCCGTAATAGTAAGATCTTTTGTCCGGATTAAGATTCTTGTCTGTCTGGAATACGTTGTTTGGCTGTCTGGAATGAGGAGTAGGTCTGTCCGGAATAAGATGTATGTCTGTCCGGAATACGTTATGTTGCTGTCTGGAATCAGGCGTAGGTCTGTCCAGAATATGTCTGTCTGTCCAGAATAGTATGATCTTTTATCTTGAATAAGATTTTTGTCTGTCCAGAATAAGTTGTTTGGATGTCCGGAACGAGGAGTAGGTATGTCCGGAATACGATGTCTGTCTGTCCGGAATAGTAAGATCTTTTGTGAAGAGTGTATGTTTTGTGAAGAGTGTATGTTCTGTCTGTCCGGATTAAGAGTGTATGTTTTGTGAAGTGCTTATTAACATTTAATCTTTCCCATTTGAAGGTGTGGCTTTGTGAGAAATTCAAATTGGGGGAGCCCAGACGAGCATATCCACGGATGAAAAGTTGGACGGAAATGTTTGGGAAACGTTTAACCCTGAGGAAATGAGAGGAACGTGGAATAACCTTAGCCTAGATTTACAACGGAAAATTCGACCTGAAGGGGCCTCCATCTAAGTGAAAGGGAGCGGAAACTGATGAGTTCCGATCAAAATCTTGCTTAAGAGTCGCACAAAGCAAAGGGGTCAGCTTCAACATGCCCTCTGCCAAGGCTACAACTTAGAGACTGCAACATTCCATTGGACCCGCTGCTACAATAGTTGGAACTGAGTGAGGTTAAGACAAAATGGCTACAAACCGAAGCAACCCTTAAGAAGGCGACTGAAGAGGTTAACAGACTGGAGGAAGAACTGAGGATGTCCCACGAAGAGTGTCGGTGGCTGAGCGAAAAGATTGTGTCTCTACGAGGAACGGGGGCATGTAAAACTCACATTGGGGAGAAGACCCAATATGTAAATATAGAGGAGGATTAGGAGAAGGAGAAGGAAGAAGAGAGGAAGAGAGAAGAGCAGAAGGCAGAAAAGAGGAAAAGGGAAGAGGAGAAAAAAAAGGAGAGGAAGAGGAAAGAGAAGGAGGAACAAAGGAAAGAAGAGGAGGACAAGGAGGAAGATAGGAAGAGAGTGGAGAAGAGGAGACATGTGGAGAATGCGGAACAGAGGAAGAGGGATGAGAAGATGAGAGAGGAGGAGAAGGAAGAAGAGAGGAAGAGGGAGGAGAAGAAGAGAGAGGAGGAGAAGGAAGAAGAGAGGAAGAGGGAGGAGAAGAAGAGAGAGGAGGAGAAGGAAGAAGAGCGGAAGAGGGAGGAGAAAAAGAGAGAGGAGGAGAAGAAAGAAGAGAGGATGAGGGATGAGAAGAAGAGAGAGGAGGAGAATGCGGAATAGAGGAAGAGGGATGAGAAGAGGAGAGAGGAGGAGAATGCGGAACAGAGGAAGAGGGATGAGAAGAGGAGAGAGGAGGAGAAGGAAGAAGAGAGGAAGAGGGAGGAGAAGAGGAGAGAGGAGGAGAAGGAAGAAGAGAGGAAGAGGGAGGTGAAGAGGAGAGATGAGGAGAAGGAAGAAGAGAGGAAGAGAGAGGTGAAGAGGAGAGAGGAGGAGAAGGAAGAAGAGAGGAGGAAGGAGGAGAAAAGGAGAGAGGAGGAGAAGGAAGAAGAGAGGAAGAGGGAGGAGAAGAAAAGAGAGGAGGAGAAGTAAGAAGAGAAGAAGAGAGAGGAGGAGAAACCAAACTGGGGTGTCAAAAGACAACGCTCGAGGAAAGATTAGGAAGAGCGGGCTAAGAAGAAGAAGGTGGAAGCGGAGCAAAAGAGAAAAGACAGAGTGGCCCAAAGGAGCCTAACGAAAAAGGGGAAAAAACAAGACGACAATTACAAGTTGGTTGTCCACTTAGGGGCGACGAGGCCTGATGTTGACATGGCCGCATCGGGGACATTGTCAGCTGATGAGGTCAATGTGTTATTGAACTTGACCGCACCAAGCACGGACCAGACAGAGGTGATCTGGAGAGGGGACATCTGTAGTCTAACACGCCGCGACCTGAAGGAAATAATAACGCCGGGGATGGATATGGGCGACGAAACAATGGATGCGATGATTTCGGTCCTCCAAGGAAGACGACAAGCCCGAAAGGTTATATGTATATCAGCATTCGAATCAGGACGAATTGTGGAGGGTCAAGTGGGAGCAATTGATGATTGTATACTCCCTAAAATTAACGGATTGTCTCCAAAAGAATCTGTAATCGCACAACCATGCTGGTCTGCAGGCCATTGGCATCTGGTGGTCACCTACGGCCCATCTGCGGAGTTCCTGCACTTCAACAGTGCGTCTAGGGTGCTAGATCGAAGTGAAGATCCAGACGTCCTTGTTGGCGCACATGAATGCGCAACAGCAGAGGTGGCTAAATACTGGAGGGAAGTGCTGAAGGTTGATTGGCCATTGAGTATCCTACGGAAGCAAAGCCAACGACAATCACCTGGGAGCAACGATTGTGGAGCGTATGTTTTATACTGGATCAGGTACTTAATGCTAAATATTGACCCAACGAAGGAGAAGCACTCGAAGGTCATTCATTGTGTCAGGGGCGAATTGGCGCTCTGGTTGCTTAAGGAGTTGTTTGTGTGTGCAAATCTGAACAACAGTTCCTGGAGTGTGATCCTTTTGTTTAGCTGTATAAATTACGAACTTCATTTTTTTAAAGATAGGGAATTACAAATTACAAACTCCATTTTTTAAAAGATAGGAAATTACAAATTACAAAGTCCATTTTTGGAATGTTTTCTTTAAAAAGAACGTAAACCGGACCAGACCATGAACTTAATCTGGACACAAAAAAACACTTAAACCGGACAGACCCTGAACGTAATCCGGACACACTAGAACCATAATATGGAAACACGAGCAACATAATTGGTACATGCTAGAACGTAAACCGGACAGACCACAACCTTAATCCGGACAGACCATGAACTTAATCTGGACACAAAAAATACTTAAACCGGACAGACCCTGAACGTAATCCGGACACTAGAACCATAATCTGGACACACGAGCAACATAATTGGTACATGCTAGAACGTAAACCGGACAGACCGTGAACTTAATCTGGACAAAAAATCCACTTAAACCGGACAGACCAGAACCTTAATCCGGACAGACCATGAATTTAATCTGGACACAAAAAACACTTAAACCGGACAGAACCTGAAAGTAATCCGGACAGATCCAGAACGTAAACCAGACAAACCAGAACTTAATCTGGACAAAAAATCCACTTAAACCGGAGAGACCCAGAACGTAATCCGGACATATCCAGAACGTAAACCGGACAGACCAGAACCTTAATCCGGACAGACCATGAACTTAATCTGGACACAAAAAACGCTTAAACCGGACATACCCTGAACGTAATCCGGACACACTAGAATCATAATCTGAACACACGAGCAACATAATTGGTATAGGCTAGAACGTAAACCGGACAGACCAGAACCTTAATCTGGACAGACCGTGAGCTAAATCTGGACAAAAATCCACTTAAACCGGACAAACGCAGAACGTAATCCGGACAGATCCAGAACGTAATTCGGACACTTAAACCACTTAAACCAGGAACACATTTCACAACTAATAAGTTTTACAAGAGACAGAAAATAACAGGAAATCTAAAATTAAGGAGGAAGATCCTCGTAATACAGATTCATGTCCCAATCACCGAAATCTTCATCCCCCGGTTTTGGTGCGACTGGGTGCAACGACGATGTAACCTTCTCCTTGAACTTTCTCTTTTCTTGTTTGTCGTGCTTTTTATGGTTTCTTCTTACTATCTTCTCAGCTAAAGAAATCCGTCGTCTAGTCGGCGGTCTTCCTGGACGTCTTACATTATCTGGATTGAGAACAGATGTACCCGTCGTCCCAGGTTCAGCAAGTTCAATAGGGAGTTGGATACTTTGCATACGTACCTTAAGTAATTCAATGTACTTAACGGCCTCAAGATACCTTGCGTGTGAAATGAAAGCTTCCTGTGCGATCCAAACGAGACGACCCATTATGTCGTCGTGACGACGAAGCGCATCCTTCTCCATTATGCCATCTTCTGGGTAACTCTTTTCTCGATGGCTCCTTCGAATATCCTTCCGCCATCGATTAACGATGTAAGACTCCGGGAGCAATGCATTAGGATCTAAGCGTGCAATGACAACAAAAATGTGGCAACATAAAAGACCAATGTGCTGAAACATTCTACAATCACATGTGAAGTTCGTAGATCTGATTTGTACTAGGAAACGTTTCGACAGTAGCTGCTCACCACATAATACATGTTCAGATACTTTGTAATGGAATGTGTCACCCGTATTGATCTCCTCCGTAATATCGGAGTATATCATCTTCCCAATTTGTAATTGTACTTTCTTGAATACCCCTACCGTATACAACTCGCTCAACTGCCTCTCGAATGGATACATTGAAACTAATTGGGGACTTTTATGAAGACAATCGAAATCGGATTGAGCTTCCTTCTCATACTTGTGGCGGAGCGCGAGTTTGTATTGTCCAACGAACTGCGTAAGTGTGGTCTTAGATGTCAGGTACTTGTCGAAAAAGGCGTTCATACCCTCACTTCTCTGAGTAGATGTCATTCCTGCGAAGAAATAATCTCCAACAAATGCAGGTATCCAGGACCCTCGGATTGCATAAATCGATTGGAGCCAACTATGGTTATGGAGGTCAAAATCACCAAGAAAACCCTGCCAATTACGCTCAAATTCTGATGGGCTTTTGGAATCAAATACAATCAATTTGAGATCAAATAGCATGTGTTTCCGATACTGCGTTGGCAGCTTCACGGGAGCTTTGTTCATTATGTGCCATATACAAAATCTGTGCCTCGCGTCTGGGAAGACATTCCTCACAACAGCAGTAATGGCGCCACATTGATCTGTTATGATCGCTGGGGGACTTATATCTGCATGGACGGGGGCAATTTTAAATGAGTGAGTCATATATTCAAAGGTACGAAAAACTAATTTGAAAACTTAATCCGGACAAACACAACTTATTACGGACAAAACCACAAAGTATTCAGAACAGACACACGACTTAATCCGGACAGACATACAACTTATTCTGGACATACACCCACTTATTCCGGACAGACACCCAACTTGTTCCGGACAGACACCCAACTTGTTCCGAACAAACCGTATTCCGGACACACCCAGAACTTCTTCCGGACAGACATACGTCTTATTCCAGACAGAGGAGGACCTTATTCCGGACAGACAAGCAACTTTGTCTGGATAGAACCAGAACTTATTCTGGAAACACTCAAAACTAAAACCGGACAAACATACATCTTATTCCGGACAGAGAAGGACCTTAATCCGGACTGACATACATCTTATTCCGGACAAACAAGGACTTTCATCCGGACAGACATATGTCTTATTCCGGACAGAGGAGGACCTTATTCCGGACAGACAAACAACTTTATCGGGATACAACCAAAACTTATTCTGGACACACTCAAACCTTAAACCGGACATACACACATCTTATTCTGGATAGAGAATGACCTTATTCCGGACAGACATATTACTTATTCTGGACAGAACCACAACTTATTCCGGGCATACGTACAACTTAAACCGGACAGACACGGAACCTTAAATCGGACCGACCCTAAGTATATACGTACCGTTCATGCACGACAACCAAGTTTGGAACAACCATATGTAATTTTCAGTGGTCTCAGAAGACAGCAAAGCGCAACCGAGCAAAACCGATTCGAAATGGTGATTTACTCCTACAAATGGGCAAAAGGCATGTCGTATTTGTTGGTAATGTAGGTTGTGTCGAAACATATTGCGTCTCCAAAGTATGAGTACGCAGCTCTAGAACGACAGTCTGCCCAGAACACGTTTCGTTGTCTTCCTTCGTCATCCATATCCATTACATAAAAAAACATAGAATCAATTTTCTGCATCCTAATGAAATAATTCTGAAGAGCTTGTGCATCGCCCGATCCCATCTTCAAATTTCTGACTTCGTTTACAACGTTCCTGCACACAGCAATGTTTAAGACCGGGCAAAATGTTTAACTTCAATTAAATTACGCAAAAAATAACACACACCTTAGGTCCCGCTCGTTGAAAGTCAATTTGTCATGACCTCCGGCCTCGACCACAAAAGATTGCATGGTCTTAGCAGCCGATATCCCAACAGAATCATTGCACGATATGCGTGCTCTGGCGGCATCAGGGACGACTCGTTTTTGTCGGAGGAAACACATTTGATCGTCCTCAAGCATGGCGTGGTTATGTTGAAGATCAACATAGTTTATGTGGTACCCTCTTGCTGGGTTTCCAGAGACCCTGATCCGAGCAGTGCACTGGACCCTAACGGATAACCTATGCTTTAGTTTCCCTTCTCCTTGGTTTGCTGGAGCGTGACCCTCCTTGGAGCAAGTCAGTGTGGCACGTATCACAACACCACGATCGTAATGAGATTGCCTTATCTTAACACCAAAACCACATGAATCGGCATAGGCAACGTAAAATGTTTTGGCGTCTTCGAAAGAACGAAAAAACATCTGCTGCTTCGGAACGTTTGAGGTCTCCTCCATTTGAGTACAAAGAACGAAGGAAAATGGTTGATAGTGCGCCAAAAGGGAGACAAAAGGAGGAAGAAAATCCATGAGATGTGTATCATGCGTAGGAGCGCCAAAACGAGGGAGGACGAACTGATTTGAGACGCATTTAATGTGATTGGAAACGCATCGGGAAGTGAAAATAAAAAAATAAGAAAAAGATTATAAGTTTTGCTGACATGGATGACTCCAACTAAGCAGCCAACTCAGCAGCGTCCTCAACGAGCGTCCTAAACAGCGGCTACTAATCATTTTCCATAAAAGAAGTGGTTGTGCATTGTAATGGGCACAACAAGAAAAACAAGAATAGATTTTCGCTTTCTCCTTGTATATACTTGTTTTGTTTGAGTTAATCTTGACTTGATTTTATTGATCGTGAACTTACAAAAAAGAAGGGAACTACTAAACGTCGCCCCAAAACTACTTAAATCGCCCCTTGAAATTACCAAATTGCCCTTAACAATATATTTAATACCCAAATCGTCCCGTGTCTATAAATAAGGCCTATGGTCTTGTATATTCATAATTTATCAGTAAAAACACCACGAAAATGTCTGGCGAGGGTGATGCATCGGGTGAGGTAAGCCTGGCGCGGGGAAATTTTTGGGCCGAGCGTCTGCATTAGACGCCTCCCCCATGGTGAGGGCGTCTGCGTAGGACGCCCTCCCCATGGCCGAGGCGTCTAACGCAGACGCCTACACAATGGGAGAGGCGTCTTATGTAGACGTCCTCCCCATGGGTAAGGCGTCTGTAGTAGACGCCCTTCCCTTCGGTCAGGCGTCCTACGCAGACGCCTTACCGTTGGGGAAGGCGTTTAACACAGACGCCCCATCCATGGGGCAGGCGTCTAACACAGACGCCTTTTTTTTTTGATTTTGATTTTGTTTTTTTAATTTCGAGTTTATTTTTTAATTTTTTTAATTTCGAATTTATTTTTTTATTTTTTTAATTTTGAATATATTTTTGTAGGTTCCAGATTTCGGTGGTGATGGAGTGGATTACAGTGAGTTATTTCAAACTACACAAATCTTTGAAACAATCGATGAAGCATGTAAATGGGCCAAACAAGTAGCTATCGGAGCTGGGTTTTTTTTGGTCGTGTCGTCGTACAAAACAAGATCAGATAGTCGGATGGATTGTTATTTGAGATGCGACCGGCGAAATCAAATGGAGTCTCGGGATATGGATACTGCACTTCGAAGAAACACCAAAAGAAAGGGTTGCGGTTGCCGTTTCTTAATAAAAGTGGTGGAGCGACGAGATCGTGATGGATGGGTTGTGGTTTATAATAGTGCTCACGGACATCACAACCACAGACTGGCAGTTTATCCAGAGGGTCATCGTCAAATTAGTGGTCTAAGTTCTGGGGCGAAGAAGATTGTTCGTGATATGACAGAGGCGCAAGCAAAACCACGGAACATCTTGAAGGCAGTAAAAGAAAAATTCCCGGAGGACAATCCAAATCAAAGGCATATTTATAATTTCAGAGATTACATGAGGAGGACAAAATCTGAAGATCGGAATCCCGTCCAGCAGTTTCTCTACCAAGCAGTGCAGTGTGAGTACTTACATTGGATTATGGCGGATCCAGAAACTGATGTCGTAACTCACGCTTTTTTGGCACATCCGACGTCAGTCCAGTTGTTGCGGACATATCCTTTCGTTATCTGCATGGATTCGACTTACAAGACGAACAAGTATAAGATGCCTTTGTTCGAAATGATTGGGGTCACACCAGCAAACATGAATTTCCTTATTGGATATGCTATTTTGATGGATGAATCTTACTCCAGTTATTTGTGGGTGATGGAGAAGTTGAGAGATCTGTTATTGGGGACTGTCAGCCCGACTGCAATAATAACAGACCGGGAGTTAGGCCTTATGCGACCAGTGAGAGAGGTTTTTCCTGACTCTGCTCATTTACTCTGCACATGGCACATCAACAAAGACGTATTGAATTACGCATACCACGTATTCGGCAAGAATAAGGAGATGTGTCGCCGATGTTTTCCACGGTGGTGAAGACAATTGGCAACTCGCCCGTCGTTCGATTTCAAATGAGATAGCTGCGAACCCATCTTTTTATGAGCACGTATACTACGACGGTGTGGCGGAGGCTCGTCACCGGATTAATTGGGGCGGGGGACCTTGTGGCGAGAATCACTATATGGAGACGTGGACGGACTTGTTTCCCATTGCAAATTTTTACAAGTGTGCAGTTATGTTCTTCTCTCTCGGAAATGATGGTTCGTTGTACCCATGTCTTACAGTTCTACCTTGGGAGAGTCCGCCTACCGTGACGAGACCGTGCAGAGAGTTGATTATTGCTCATTTAGGGAGTTACGCTCATTACATTCGTTTGGAATTGAATGAGGGATTCCCCGTACCTCCTATAGCGACTCTGTGGTATCAAATACGAGATGAGAGTGTTATTGGATGGGAGCTGGAGTACCAACATAGGATAGCATATTGGCAACAATTATGTAATATGTTTTGATATGTTTGTATAATTATGTAATATGTTTTGATATGTTTGTACATTATATAGTGTTGCTTTATTATGTAATATGTTTTGATATGTTTGCTTTATTTGCATTATATATAATAGTACGAAAGGTTATCAAACACAAATACAAATAATAAGGGTACAACAGATAAGCAAAACACAAATACAAACAATAAGCGTACGACATGTTCGCAAACACAAACACAAATAATAAATAATAAGCGTACAACAGATAAACAAATATAAATGCAAATACTAAGCGTACCACAGATAAGCAAACACAAATACTAAGCGTACAACAGATAAACAAATATAAATGCAAATACTAAGAGTACGGTACAACAGATCAACCTACTCATCATCCGAATCATGGTCGGAGATGCCTAACTGAGTATGCCATGACTGTATGATCTGATCCACATCTCCGCATGCAGCTCTGGCATCGTCTGGCAGCTCATCCCTCATCTGCAAGATTGGGTCTACAGCCCGTATCATCTTACCCATCCACTGCACATAACATTAACATTAGCGTACATTAACAAATTATACGGTACAAATAAATTTAGATAAAATGAAAAAATTACCAGATCGCCACACGTCCTATCTGGTGGTCGATCTGCTCTCCGGGAGGCACCACGGACGATGATAGGATGTGAGTAACTACCGAACCAATCAAGATAACGTGCATCACACTCGGAGGGGTCGCGACTACGTCTGAAGTCGCCAAGGAACAATCGGCATGATCTCGGAAATGTCCGCCAAGTCGATTCCGCTGTAGAAGCGGGGAACCTGACGTCGTACGTCGCTGCTGTCGCAGACCGCACCGCATGCTCTGGTGTCGGAATGTCAACCGGGATCACCTGAACATATCCTAACTGACGCAAGACCCGATCGGGCATATAAGGCTCTATGATATCCCGATAACGAATAAGACCCATCAATAAAGTCCTCGGGACATCCGCTGCTGGGTCAGGACCATAGGGTAACCACTCCACCTAAAGTTTAACACATTAATAATAATAATACATCTTAAAATTAAATAAATGGTGTAAAGTTTGATACCTCTGATGCAGTCATCTGATCTAGCCGTGCGCGGATGGAACGCAATCGTCCATCGCTCTTGTCCTCGCTCCGGACAACCCACATACCCGAACGTGGATGACCCTCGTCGATAATCTTCCGCTCACGATGCGGGCGGAATGCAGGAAAGTACTCGTATATCCACGCCTGCAGCAGCGTAAGACAACCTGCAATCCCAGAACAATCCGCACGGCTAGCTATCCCAAGCTGCCGGTACAGGTATGCCAACGTCGCTGACCCCCACGAGTACTCACGAACGGTCTCCGGGTCCCTAGCCTCCAGTAGATCGCGTGGTCTGATCCGACAACCACTCTTGTCGACAAACAAGACGGCTCCGAGCATCAAGAATAGGTACGCCGTCAACTGTGTATCATCGGCCCGCGGAGGTCGTGCCCGTCTGCATAGGTCCTCAAGGGAGTCGATGCCGACACCACCACCACTCCATAAAGCTGTATCTCTCGCCAGACCATCAGGTGTGACACCAAGCAACTCTGCCACATAACACCTCAGCTCAGACGTCGACCCCTGAGCACTAACTAGACGACCATCCACAGGAAGTCGCAGGATCTGGAAAACATCGTGAAGCATGATCGTCATCTCTCCGAAAGGCATGTGGAAAGTGTTGGTGTCAGGCTGCCACCGCTCCACAAACGCCGAAATCAAAGGCATGTCGAGATAAGGGAACATGCTGTACGGTAAGTGCCCCAAATGCGTGGCACTAATCTCCTCTCTGATATCAGCACTCAGTGTAGACCGCCAACCCTGTAGTGCTGTACAGGCTCTGTGCCGATTCTGGCACTTCAGAACCTTCCGATCCTCTCCGTCCCAGATCCGTCTAGCAATGTGACCCCAGAAACTAGGAATGACGCTCCCATCTAAAGGACCACCAGGCGTCATACTGCTCACGATCCAAGAATCGTCCTGGACCCTCTTCTTCTTCTGAGCGCGGGGATCAACAGTGCACGAGCTCGAATCCCCGGTCGTAAACCTCCCACCCCTACCCTTCCGCACCATCCATCCGGCGGAAGTAGAAGTACCCGCTCGACCACGTCCTCCGCTATAATCCCCCTGCCTCTCCACCTCCGGCCGCACATCATACGGGCCATCATCGTCGCTCTCGTCGTCAAAACTATCCACATGCTCATCATCGAAGGAATCATCCTCCTCCTCACGACGACGTAATGCCTCCCTCTCCCTCCTGACCGAAGCAGATATCCCCCGTCTACGTGGATGACGCGGTGCTGAATCATCCTCTAAAGAACGGAAGGCGTGTAATGGTATCGACTTGCCTCTCCCTCCACTGTGACCCGATGACTATTTATTGAAATTTTAAATACAAATTTGTTAAATTTGTTAAACTAAATTATCATATTTATCAAAATTGTTAAACTAAATCAAAATTTGTTAAACTTAATTATCAAAATTGTTAAACTAAATCAAAATTTGTTAAACTAAATTAAAACAATTGTTAAACTAAATCAAAATTTGTTAAAACTAAATATCACAAATGTTAAACTTAATAAGAATTTGTTAAATTAATTTTTTTGATTTATCACTATTTATTAAAGTAATTATGATATTTATTAATTAAAAAAACAAAAAAGGAGGAGGCGTCTGCGACAGACGCCTCCCGCAAGGTGGAGGCGTCTGTCGGAGACGCCTCCTCCTACGGGGAGACGTCTTCGGAAGACGTCTCCCCCATCGGGGAGACGTCTTCCGCAGACGTCTCCCGCTTCGGGTCGGCGTCCGAGGGAGACGCCCCCCGCATGGGGCGGGCGTCCTCGGAAGCCGCTCCCCCTATGGGGGGAGCGGCTTCCTCGGACGCCCGCCCCATGCGGGGGGCGTCTCCCTCGGACGCCGACGCATTTTTTTTTTTTTTTAAAAACAAATAAATAACGTAATGTTACCTCATACGGGTACACCGGGGGAACTGCTGGCTGCTTCCCTGGCCTCCGAGACATTCGTAATCTTGTGTAGTAGGTATAGGAAGAGAAAGTTTTGAAAAAAGAGTGAAATTGTGAGATATATAAGCAAAAATAGGAGGAAGGGCAATTTGGTAATTTCAAGGGGCGATTTAAGTAATTTTGGGGCGATGTTTAGCAGTTCAGAAAAAGAATGATGGATATAACGGAAACAAAATGAAATCTTGTTCTTTTCAGCAATTTCTACACAAAAACGCAATAGAAAAGAATTCAAAGGTGTAAACGAGAAATTTGTGATCTACAAAGATATTTTTGCCAAACAAGTCTTTCCGGGGATTATAACTCGGCATGAAAGTGACAGAATTTTACGTCACTGTCATCTCACCGTTCAAGTACAAGTTAATCTCTGCAAAAAAAACATAATTAATTGTTTATTCAGGGCTACGATTTGGGTTTAGGATTTTACTAGGGAAACATCTAATATTGTATTTCCAATTAAAGGATGTTTTTGGTATTTTGGAATGAAAACTATGGTTCGTCAAAAAAAATTAAGGCTGTGTTTTGGAAAAATTAAAAGTCAAATGGACTAACGACTTTTTGACATGTTTTCCAACAGTACCTTCACAGGTAATTTTCGTACTACATTGCTTGTGCAAGGAAAAGTAGATCGACTCAACAACAAAAGTGTGGCTATCTATGCTTTAGATGTGTGCCATGTGCTTCAAAGAAAAGCTGAAGCAATTCAATTTGTTCTACGATTAAAATTTATCTAAGACTTCGAAAAACTTGTTGGTGCCAATCATAGGTCCGCACAAGTCCACATTAGCATTGGAACAAAGGTGGTGCCAAAATTCAAGCGAAGGATAATCCTATAGTAAGAACATTCCATAAATAATTGAGAATTTGTTGACGTGGTTTTGATCCGGAGTATAGGGCCGTCAAGTTCTGCTCGGGATCGATAAATCGCTCGAAGTTCGCTCGATTTTGCTCTAATTTTGCTCGAAGTTGCTCGGATCGATTAGTAACGAGACGAGCAGACCCCGCTCGCTCGATGCTCGCTCGGTGCTCGCTAAATTATCGCTCGAAACCTGATTACTATATCTAATTATTTGATTAACCTGAATATTCTATCCAATTACCCAATTGGTAAAGTGTTAAACTCATTTAATAAACTAATTTACCAAACCTAACAATTCATTTAACAAACCAAATCAAAATCCCCATAAGAATCAAAATCATATTAGTCTTTCGTTTTTTATCATCAATTTTTTTCTTTTCTTTTTCTCATTATTTTCTACTCCAAAAGTTCAAATAAATTAAGGTTTGATTCAGGTGGATGATCTTATTTATAAGATGTTGATGTTGTGAGTTGTCCTATAATTTAGGAGATTGTGTTTGATTTTAAGATTTTGTTGATTTTGTTTGATTCAAGTGTATAATCTTATTTATAAGATGTTAATGTTGTCGTATAATTTATAAGATTGTGTTGTATTTTAGGTGTTAATTTTAAAATTGTGTTAGTAACTATTATTATATTTATCTTAAGTAATCTTATAATTTACTTGTTAGGACAACATTGTTAGCAATTCAAAACCAAAAAAAAAGATTCAGGTTAACAAGCCGCTCGCGAGCAGGTCGAACCGAGCACGAGCACTATTTTCCGCTCGAAACTCTTAACGAGCCGATCTTGAGCAGACTCGGATCGCTTGTTTAGAGATCGATTACACCCCTACCGGAGTCCAATAAATTAGGTGTTTACGATAAGTTATACCCTTTTGTATCATACTAATTGAAGAAAATATAATTTACATGTATTATTATTCAAAATATACTCAGAAATTGAAATTTCAACGCATTAAAAAAACGATAGGTTGAAATCCAAGTCCTAGAAATAAGAGAGAAATACCAAAATTCAAATGTTAAATACTAAGCGAATTAAAAATCCAAGACGATTAGGTGATTCTCCTACTTATTACATGTCCGTTTGGAATCATGGAAAGTAGCGTTTTGGGTTTGATTTTTTGCAAACAAACACAAACTCAAGTCATATAAACAACATTTCTGCGTTTGAGGTTGGAGTTAGAAGTTGCGGTTTGGTCTAGTTTTTAGTTAACAAAACGCAAGTTGTGTCATTTGTATTACCAATTTTGGCTATTGTACCATAAATGTAATTACAATCTTATATCCTTGATTATTTACCTTAAGTAGGCATTAATGGATAGATTTGCTTGTGATTTTTATATTCTTCTTACAAACCACATTAATTTCTCTCCTTTTGTATTACAACTACTTATTGTATTTTAGCAACAACAATAGTTAATTTCTTTTATTTTACTATCCACATTAACTTTTTGTATCTTGTACCAACCGTGTTAATTTTTTGTACCACATTAATTTCGTGTATTGTATTAAATATAGCTTATAACTTCCCTAGTTCATGTATAGTTTGGTTATTTTTTAAGTTTTAATATTTGCAAATAATTTCACGTATCACCTTAACACATATCTCAAGCAACTATTTTTTTAGAACTGAATATTAGGGGGTATTTTGGTGAAATAACATCAAAACTCTAATTTAGAGGTGGTGACGTGGTGTACTGGTGTTCCAAACACAAACATGACTTTTGCCGTTTGCGTCAAACTTCCAACAAAATGCAAAAAACCCAACCCATAACCAACTTCCACCACAAACTCCACGTTTTGGGTTTTCAAACCACAAACCTAGAGTTCCCAAACGAACCCTACTTGGCAATTGGCATTGCAACTATATGGAAGCATGTTTTCACTTAATGGAAATTCTAGAAGACACTCTACTTCATTAAGTGTGAGATACCATGTATAACGAGATGTGGTAAACTAGGTTGGAACCCAACCGACCTCATTCTGCCTAAAATAAAAAAAGTAAAAGCTGATCCTACTTTTAGGGGAAATACATGCTACATTTGGCCACTTGTTTTGTGAGTATTCTTGGTGGCATGTGTCGTAGAAATTGTGTGCAATCTGGAATCTGAACTCCTTGAAATTATTCGTGATAGTTGGAGGATTCAATTTCGTCCTTCTGGGATGAGAACATCACCTTTTTTCCCTTTTTAAGAGTTCAAATTTATTTTTGTGGACCTCTTGATCTTGTAACTTCTCTAAAATAAATACATAAATCGAAAAAAAAAATTCATCCGACAAAACCATAATGTATTTGACAAATAAGTTGGGAAACCCAAGGAAAATTATCTCAAAAAATTGATAAGCAAGTACAGACACAGCTAAAAATATAATGGGTAAACATGGGTTATTTTTAAACCAAGTGTAACACATGATTTGCAACTATACAAACATTTAATGGTAATTTATCACTTATTTCCGTCAACCATGTCTCAACCTCAATTTACTCATTTAAACTTTAAATGTAACAACCGCAACCTTTAAACTTGGGGAATGTAATACTTCACCTTCATCTTTAAAATCTTGGAACGTGACAATCCGGCCGCCACCTTAAATTACAATTTACCCTTAGACTTCGACCGAGTTTAGTGCCACGATAAATACGGATAAGACATAATTGCCATATCAGCAACGCCAACTCACAGAGAAATCGAGCGAGTGCAAAATTCGAGATGAGTTACCAATCGATCCAAATTGTTATCATCTCTGGATGAGTTGTCCAAAGGAGTGTCGGACTTCTGACAAGTCTTCCGAAGCGGGAGATGTACCAGTCCCGACACATTTGTGGAACCAAGTTGGAGAAAAGCTCCAACTAACCAAAAGGGCATCACATCCCCAACCTAAGCAATTTCCCCATGTAAGAATTCACACCACTGTACTCGGGGGTGTCAATTTTGACTCAGCTCGATAGCTCGACTCGAAAAACGCTCGACTCTAATCTAACTTGAAAATGAAAAATCTTGATGAAAAACCAAAAATTCTTCAAACTTGATTCGGTAAACGAGCCGCTCGAACTCGAAAAAATTTGATGTTCGGCTTGATAACTCGTTTGAATTTTTTATTGCTTCATTCGTAATTATTTTTATATATTTGTTAATAACATAAAATAATATTTATGGTTCAAAATTTCGCTCGACTCGGCTCGTTTACACCCCTAACTGTGCTGCTTGCGTATGATATCCATCCAAAACAGTCAGTTGTTTGGTAATGGACCCGCATACATAACGGCACATATTGATTACTGTGATTCAAGAATGTGCACTAAATCTCAGGGGTGGATCTAGAAAAAAAAATTGGGTGGGGCAGATTGTTTCTATATTGGTCGATTTTTTTTGGGAAGACCCACAACTTAAAGATAATAATTTAAATTAATTAATTAATTAAAAATAAAAAATTGAAAAAATATCATTCCTATTTTTTACATTTTTCCAAACTTGAATACAAATTCAAACATCCAAAAAAATACAACCATAAAACATGACACATTAGTTAAGTTGATTTTTCCCCCCTACAACTCAAATTCCAATATCCAAACACAAAACAAGTGTTTGGGAAGATTTATTGGCTATGTTCGTTCTTAAGTTTAAAATCGATAAAATCTAGACAAATAGAGAGAATAAAATAGTGTATAAGTATAACCTAAAATTATAATAAAAGAATTTTGTAATAATTGTTACTATTTATGCTCATTGCTATTTTTGTTCATAGAATTGCAGATTTTAGATTTATTATTCATTCTACGACTCTTATGTATATAATGATATTAATGAATAAGTTTCATATACATGCTAGTTTATTTTGAGTCTTCATTCCATTTTTAGCCAACAAATGAACTCGACAGTATTACAGTGAGATATATATGTCAATAAGTATAACTGTACTAGAAAAGTTAGGTTGCACATAATAATAAAAAAAGTCAAATCTCAAACATCCACGATACCTGACTAAAATCTATGCAATGTTCATTTTCAACTAAAAATTTATCAAACTAACATAACAATGCAAGTCCAAAAGATTATAACTTATTTGGATATCTTCCAAATGCTTCCAAATGTAGTTGTTAAAAAGAACTTCAAAATCTCAATTAAATTGACTTTAAAATCATTTTTTATCAAAATATTATCTTAATTCATTTCAAACCCCAAATTAAATTACAATTAACCAATTATATCGTAACTTCAAAATACTACACTTACATATATGAGATTGAATGTAAAAATAATTGGGATTTTTTTTGAAAATCTGGGTGGTGCAGGTACCTGCCGTGACTCCGCCACTAGCACTAATTGTGTCACAGTCTCAGCCGGGTACTTTAATTCTGACTAGTCAGCAACAACAGTCTAGTTATCAAAAGTCAAATGTATTTTCCTTTCTGAAATTAATTGAATAATAAATTTATTTTGTGTCACGTGCAACTTATACTCTCCCAATGCAACATTACGTTTCCCAATGCAACATTTCGTTTCCCCTTGCAACATTTATTTTCCTAATGCAACTTTTGATTCCCCCACGGAAAAACCCACAACATAAAATGGACAGACGAACACCTTATTCTGTCCAGAATAAGTTTTGTGATTGTCCAGAATAAGTTGTATGACTGTCCAGAATAAGTTTTGTTTGTTGTCCATAATAAGTTCAAAGTCTGTCCAGAATAGGTTATGTGTGTGTCCAGAATAAGTTCAAAGTCTGTCCAAAATAGGTTGTGTGTCTTTCCATAATAAGTTCAAAGTCTGTCCAGAATAAGTTTAAAGTTTTGTCCATAATAAGTTCTGTGTTTGTCCATAATAAGTTCAAAGTATGTCCAGAATAAGTTCAAAATTTGTCCAGAATAAGTTCTGTGTTTGTCCATAATAAGTTCAAAGTCTGTCCAGAATAAGTTCAAAATCTGTCCATAATAAGTTCTGTGTTTGTCCAGAATAAGTTCAAAGTCTGTCCAGAATAGGTTGTGTGTCTGTCCAGAATAGATTGTGTGTCTGTCCATAATAAGTTCAAAGTTTGTCCAGAATAAGTTCAAAGTTTATCCAGAATAGGTTGTGTGTTTGTCCAGAATAAGTTCAAAGTTTGTCCATAATAAGTTCTGTGTGTTGTCCATAATAAGTTCAAAGTCTGTCCTGAATAGGTTGTGTGTCTGTCCATAATAAGTTCAAAGTTTGTGTAGAATAAGTTGTGTGTCTGTCCATAATAAGTTCAAAGTGTGTCTATAATAAGTTTTGTGTTTGTCCATAATAAGTTCAAAGTCTGTCCAGAATAAGTTCAAAGTCTGTCCATAATAAGTTCTGTGTTTGTTCAGAATAAGTTTAAAGTCTGTCAAGAATAAGTTATGTGTGTCTCCATAATAAGTTCAAAGTTTGTCCAGAATAAGTTCAAAGTTTGTCCAGAATAAGTTGTGTGTCTGTCCAGAATAAGTTTTGTGTCTGTCCATAATAAGTTTTGTGTCTATCCAGATTGAATTGTGTCTGTTCAGAAAAAATTGCATTGGGAAAAGGTTGCATGGGAAAACGAAATGTCGCATTGGGAATCGAAATGTTGCATCGGGAAAGTAAAAATTGCATGTGACACAAAATAAATATGCTGCTTAGTTAAATTCAAAATGTAAAATACATTTGAATTTTGTTGATTGGACTGCTGACTGTACTGACCATGTCAGCGCGCGTCACGACCGCCTGCGTCCGTGTATAAGGATCCTTTCTGGTTTAGGTCCATGTCCTACAAAAGAAATAGGAACGTGCTGTATTTCTGGTTTAGGTGCCTGTCCTACAAACATGGTTGGAAAAAGACAGTTTCAATGTCGCGTGCATCACTCCAGAATCCAAAGTTATGTTAATCCATGTTCGAGCAGATTAATTCTGAAGAAAAGAAGAGTAGTTGCAAAATTGTTGTTGCAAGTTGCAGGTAGCAAGTAGCAAGTAGCAAGTGAACATAGGTTGTAATAATGGGCACGTCACGTGTGAACATGTTTAAAGCCGGAACGAATCTTAGGTGATTTATCTCACGTGCCCTGTTAGGATCCACCTGTATTTCCTCCTAAAATCACACCCTCGCGGCCTCGCCCCATTATCACGCCCATAATCTACTACTTTATCCACCAATTTTCAAAAATCTTTCACTATCATCTCCCTTTTCAAACAATCTCATTCCTTCACATCATTTCTTTTTACTTTCATACTCTAATATTGTTTTTTCAAAAACAATATTTTTTTAAAATAAAATAAAAAATATATTTTTTAAAAAAGATTTTAAAAACATATTTCAAGGGGGGTTTATAGACTAATTACTCACTACTAACTATTTGTGCAATAACAAGATAACCAATGAAAATAGTGAGATGAAAAAGCAAACCAAACACCGGATGTATAGAGGTTTGGATCCAAACACCGGATCCTAGTCCTCTCTTACGAATTGTTCTTCCTTGAGCAACTTCGCGATCTTCACTAATTTGATCTTCTTTCCGGGCAAAGATCGAGCCTTTACAATTCAAGCTTGCGAACACCCTCGCCAAGCTTGGACCTCCTTCTCACAACCCGAGAAGAGCTTCACTCCGGAAGCTTGTACAACTCCTTTGTAGTAGACTTTGTGTAACCTACTCTTGAGCACTTTGAATTTGATGATGAATGCAATTGAATGATTGATCAAGAGAGTGGTTGAGAGCAATAAAGAGAGTAAGAACACTTGGAAGATTTTAGCACACAATGAGAGCTTAGAGATCGGATTGGTGTGTTGTA
The DNA here is from genome assembly GCA_963682175.1 of Triglochin maritima. Taxonomy (NCBI): domain Eukaryota; kingdom Viridiplantae; phylum Streptophyta; class Magnoliopsida; order Alismatales; family Juncaginaceae; genus Triglochin; species Triglochin maritima. The sequence continues at coordinate 48,648,951 of OY821771.1, read as the reverse complement.
AAGATGATCTAAGCTCTATATATAAGCCTCTTAAGTATTCTAGCCGTTTGAGAAAGATTTGATTGGGTTTTGTGTAAGATACACAAACCAGAAATTCGGGAAGCAATTCTGTCAATGTTCGGTCGACCGGTAAGAAAGAAACGGTGGACCGGTTACGTGAATAGTAGTCAAACGGCCAGACAAACTAGGAACGGTCGAACTAACTGGGATGGAACTTAAGTGCACCGGTCGAACAAAACTGGGAAACGGTCGACCGATGTGTAATGTTCGGTAGAGACAAAGTGTGTTCGGTCGAACGAAGGTGGTATCGACCGATAACAGGAAGCATGATACGAAAGATCAATGGACAAACGGTCGACCGGTAAATACGAATTGTTCGACCGGTAAGCTATGTATTTGAGGGTAGGTGAAAGTATGTGTATACGACCGTTGTATAATACGACAAGTATAACGGTCACAAAAGAAGACAAAAATAGAAATCAAACGGTCGAACAGAAAAGGACTTTCGGTCGAGCAGTTTGCACTAAGGCATGTGTCTTCCAGCACGTATGAACAGTTGATCGGTCGACCAAAAACCTCAAGTTACTCTAATGAAACGGTCGAACCAGAACACAGTTCGGTCGACCGAAAAGGTTCAGGAAACAGTTTTTAGATTGAACGGTCGAACCAGATGGTCGACCGGTCGACCGGTTGAGTGCAGAAATCCTAGATATGGTTCGACTGATTTCTAAAGAAGTTTTGTATGGAATTTGAAGGTTTAGTTCTTCTTCTATGGAATCCTAAAGAGTCATGATATGAAATGCATCAAGATTTAAGTGCTCAAGTTACATTTAAATCCTAATGACAATAATGTAAACCTATCTACTCTTCAACTTCATTTCTCGTTAAACTTGTCACCTGAAATGTTAGTACAAAACGATATATGTGTATTGTGCAAGAGTGATATGAACGAATTACATGTGTTTAAGTTATATGTTGATTAATCATCAAAACGGATAAGCAATCATTAGTAAAAAAGCCAACAATCTCCCTCTTTTTGATGATGAAAACTTATCAAATTAAATACATGTTATTTCAATGAATTCTACTCAATGCTCCCCCTATCTTATAGCTCCCCCTAGCTATATGGCATTTGTAAACCCAATAGACATGTATGAGTAGTATTACTCTCCCCCTTTGACATAATCAAAAAGGTGAAAAAAATATCCAACAACTAAAGCACATCCATTTGCCAAAACAAACAATGAAGGAGAAACAAAACATGCATTAAGTAATGAAAGGTTCAAAATACATCAAACACAAACGCTACACCACACAACCAAAACGGAAAACATATCATACAAGACACACGACCAACCAACATTAAACCATTAAAAACAACGTCAACCAACTCAATGTCCAAAGAGATCACGAAACATAGATGTGAGAGAGTCAATGCCATGAAGCACTGAGTCAAACTTAGCGTCAAGACGCTCAAGGTGCTGAGATGTCGAAGCTTCAAAACGATCAAGTCATTGAGAAGTGGAAGCTTCAAACGCATCAAATCGATCCGACAACTGCTGAAAGGAATGATCCGGAGTGTAGTCAGTATAAGCGGATCTCCACTGACTCTCCTGCCAAGCATATTCGTCGCCTTCTCCCCAAGAAAAGTGACCCTCCTGCTGAGATGGCTGGGGCATCCAACGAGGATCGGCCGACACATCATCTTCATTTTCTTGCTCAGAATCTCCCTCAGAGGACGGTGGAAGAGAAGATGAGGCAATGATTTTCATTTTTTATAGAGTCATCTTGCAGATTGGGTATTTGTATGTGGCCGATGGACAATCGGTAACACGAATTTTAAGAAGGTCAAAGAGAGTGGTGAGCAACATGGGATAAGGGAGATACCTCCCTTTCTTAAAGCGCATATGGAGGAATATGAATAAAGGCCAATTAACCAGAATTTTCTTGTAGATGCAATAGATACACACAAGCTCCGTATAAGAGATTTCGTTATGATGACCATGTTTAGGGAGCAAGTTGAAGGATACGATATATGTCAAGACTCGAGCGAAAGGACACATCAAGGAGTTGTGAATAATAAAACCATTTTTGGAAGGAGGTGGAAAGGCATATAATTCAGCAACCATATCATCATGAGTGATGTTTTCAAGTACACTAAGAGGATGATCAACATATAAATGAACACCCGAAAACTCTAAGCCAAAAGCTTCAGCAAGAGTTCCGGGGACAATTTCATATCTATATCCATTAATCATGGTACGAGCAATGTGGTGATTTAGTTCAAAACGAAGATTACAAAAGAATTGTTGAACCAAAAAAGGATAATAGGGTTTTGAAGCTAGATTTGTGAGACAATGTGTAAGGCCATTAGCATCTAAGCAAGATTTAAGAGAGTAGTCATGAAAGTCCGCTACCTCAACTGCGCGGTTCGGAATGAAAGGAGCCGCCGAGAGCTTTTTCTCCCAATCGCTTTTGGCGAACTCGTCAATAGGGTGGAAAGCAAGAGTTGGAGGCGCGGGCGGATGACGGACATTGGGGGTAGTAGAGGGGAGATCGTGGGCCTTTTTGGTGCGTTTTTCGGTGGAAGTAGTGGGAGCAACCGAGCGTTTCTTGCGGATAGTCATTTTCTTCCCGATCATGGTGAAGGAGGAGAAGAAAAAAAAACTTTGGGAAAAATGTGTGCAAAGTAAAGAGGAGATGATGAGAAGCGATAAAATGCAAAAAGATTTGAGTTTTACCGCAGGAAATATGCGAAAATCGAGGGAGGAACGTGATGGGGAAGGCTTAGGGTTTGAGAGAGAGATGGGTAAAAGTGAAGAACAAGTTTCGATTTTACCCTAAATGCAGCAGAAATCGACAGACCGGTCGACCGATCCATCTTGCGGTCGACCTTAAGGTTAAAAAAGTAAAATAAAAAACTTAAGTCGACAAAGCGAACGGTCGGACAGAAGCATATTTCGGTCGACCGGACCGAAGAACAAGGCAGACACAAGTCCCTGCTATCAGTCGAACAAAACATACCGGTCGACCGAACGATTAAAAACGGTCACACGGAAAACACGAGCGGTCGAACAAAAACTCAAAGTCGAAAACTTATCATCCCTGCTATCGGTCGAACAACACATACCGGTCGACCGAACTATTAAAAATAGTCGCACGAAAAACGCGAGCGGTCGAACAAAAACTCAAAGTCGAAAACTTATCATCCCTGCTATCGGTCGAATAACACATACTAGTCGACCGATATAGCATAGGTCAACATGTACCGGTCGAACACACTTAGGCAGTCGGTTGAACAAAAAAGATTTCGGTCAAGAAACAACTCATCACTGGTCGAACTAATTCTCATTACCGGTCGACCGGTGCAACAGTAAAAGCCAGAAAAAACTTCAAATATCAAGAGACACTAGAACCAAATATAGTCAAGTGGGCTCAAGTAAAACGTACTCAAATGTCATTTAGGGTACACATGCCTAGATTGAGTCTAATGAGATTGAATTGATCAACATTTAATGGTTTGGTGAATATATCCGCTAATTGATCATTTGTGGGAACAAATATAAGTTTAATGTCTTCTTTATTTGCATATCTTTAAGAAAATGACGTCTAACTTCTATGTGCTTAGTTCTTGAATGTTAGATAGGATTTTTGGAAAGGTTGATAGCACTCGTATTATCACAAAAAATTGGTGTAATTTGAAACTCAAGTTGCAAGTCCTTGAGGGTTTGCCTCATCCAAAGGACTTGTGCACAAGCACAACCGGCGGCGATATATTCAGCCTCGGTTGTTTATAATGCAACACTGTTTTGTTTCTTACTAAACCATGAGACAAGAGATTTACCCAAAAATTGACAAGTGCCACTAGTACTCTTACGATCTAAAATACAACCGGCATAGTCGGCGTCACTATAGGCAACAAGATCGAAAGTCCTAGTCTTAGGGTAGAAAAGTCCAAAATCATTGGTGCCCTTTAGATAACGAAAAAATCTTTTTAATGCATTCAAATGAGTTTCTTTTGGACATGCTTGAAAATGTGCACATAAACATACAACAAACATAATATCGGGACGACTTGCAGTAAGATAAAGTAAAGAGCCGATCATACCACGATACTTCTTGATGTCCACATCTTTGCCATTTTCGTCTTTGTCCAATTTTACGCTTGTACTCATATGTGTCTTTTGAGGTTTGCTAGTTTCAAGCTCAAAGCGTTTGAGAAGTTCCTTTTGTGTACTTTGCTTGATGTATGAAATTGCCCTCTTGAGTTTGCTTTATTTGGAGTCCGAGAAAGAAATTTAGCTCACCAATAAGGCTCATCTCGAACTCTCCCTGCATAGACTTAGAAAATTCTTCGCATAGACGCGGGTTACTTGCACCAAAGATAATGTCATCAACATATATTTGTACCACTAATAAATCATGATTAAGAGTTTTAACAAATAATGTGGTATCTACTTTACCCATTGCGAATCCTTTATTAATCAAGAAGTTCTTCAACCTCTCATACCAAGCTCTAGGAGATTGTTTGAGTCCATAAAGAGCCTTCTTGAGTTTAAATACATGGTTCGGATAATATTCATTTATAAAACCTGGGGTTGAGCGACATAAACTTCTTCAGAAATAATTCCATTTAGGAAAGCACTTTTAACATCCATTTGAAAAAGTTTAATGTCCTTAAAAGAAGCATAAGCTAAAAGCATACGAATAGCTTCCATACGAGCCACGAGAGCATAGGTTTCATCAAAGTCTATTCCCTCCTCTTGGCGGTAGCCTTGAGCAACGAGTCTAGCTTTGTTTCTAATTACATTCCCATCCTCATCAAGTTTATTTCTGAAGATCCATTTAGTTCCAATAACGGTTTGATTAATGAGTTTTTCAACAAGTTCCCAAACGTCATTTCGAACGAATTGGTTTAACTCTTCATGCATAGCCATTAACCAAAATTCATCATTACAAGCTTGTTCTACTATCTTAAGTTCTAATTTAGATATGAAAGCATAAGAATCACAAACTACATGAGCCTTTGATCGTGTTGTCACACCTTGAGAAACATCTCCAATCACAAGGTCCTTTGGATGTTCCTTTCTATAGGTTCAATCCTTGGGAAGCTCCTCTTTGTTTTCTTGTGGAAAACTTGGAGGATCTTGATGAGGCTCATGGGAGACATCTTGAGATGAGACATGTCTAATTATATCCATATAGTCATCATCAAGAGAGGAATTATCTACACAAGCCAACTCATCAAAGTTAACGTGTAGAGACCTCTCGACACAATAGGTTCGTTTGTTATAGACTCTATAAGCTTTACTCCTATCGGAATATCCTAAGAAGATGCCCTCATCGGATTTTGCATCAAAATTTTCCAAGTTATCTTTAGTGTTGATGACAAAACATTTTGACCCAAAAGCTTTAAAGTAAGAGATTTTTGGAATACGTTTGTGCCACAATTCAAAATGTGTTTTCTTCAAAATAGGTCTTATAAGAACACAGTTTAACACATAACAAGAAGTATTTACGACTTCACACCAAAAATATTTTGGAAGCCCTTTTTCCATAAGCATGGTTCTTGTCATCTCTTGAAGAGTTCTATTTTTCCTTTCAACTATCCCATTTTGTTGGGGAGTGCGAGGAAATGAAAAATTATGTTCAATCCCTTGTTTTTCACAAAACTTTTGAAATAACTCATTTTCAAATTCTCCTCCATGATCGCTACGGATAGTAATGATATGTAAATCCTTTTCTCTATGAACACGTTTGCAAAAGCTTTTAAATCTTTCAAATGCATCATATTTATTGGCCAAAAACAAAACCCATATAAATCGTGAAAAATCATCGACAATCACAAAGGCATATCTTTTACCACCTAAACTAACGGTTATTGAAGGACCAAAAAGATCTAGATGTAAAAGCTCAAGAGGTTTTGAAGTTGACACAACATTTAAAGATTTGAAAGACGATTTAAATTGTTTTCCAAATTGACATGCATCACAAAGTTTATCCTTTTTTAAATCAATTTTAGGAAGTCCTCTAACTAATTCAAGTTTGGATAATTTGTGTAATTGTGACATACTAATATGTCCCAATCGGTTATGCCATAACCAAGCTTCGTCATTTGAGGCAACTAAACAAGTCTCTAAGGCTAGATTGCTAATGACAACAATATCCACAATGTAAATATTTTGAGATCTACAACCTTTAAATATAGTTTTCATGTTATGTTTTGAGACAATATAGCAATTTGAATTGTCAAAGATAACCATATAATTTTTATCCGCTAGTTGATTAACGCTTAGCAAATTGTGTTTTAGCCCTTCTACTAACAAAACATTTTCAATATGAGGAGTAGAGGAATTGCCAACATTACCAATGCTGACAATTTGACCTTTAGCGTTGTCTCCAAATGTGACGGTTTCTCCCTTCTTAGGCTTTAGATTTGATAGAACTTGAGAGTCTCCCGTCATGTGCCTTGAGCACCCACTATCGAGTATCCACTTGCCCTTTCTCCTTGCTTTGATCTACATGCAAAGAAGCAAGTGAAGACTTTGGTACCCAAATTTGTTTGGGTCCTTGAGGGTTAGCTTTTGGTACACAAACTTGAGAGGTCTTAGGTACTTATACATTTGAAAAACTTATTTTCTTAACATATGAATTATTATGTTTAACAAAATAAGATGTAGCTTTCTTTTGTTTTCCACCCATGTACCTCAAACCATGTTTAGTCAAAGATTGAGTTTGGGTTCCTAGAAGCATGTCTAGCATTTTTCTACCCAACGTGAATTTCTCTAGATCTTTTGTAAGTTGTTCATTCTTGGCAATAAGATCTTTGTTGTTGTTACAATTACTTGTAGATTTCAGCATGTTTATCTCATTAGCAAGCAATTCATTCTCTATAAGTAAGTCTTCATGTTTAGTGGATAAATCTAGATGCACTTTTCTTCCTAATTTGTTTTTATGACAAATCATCTCATATCTTTCAGCAAGTTCATGAAAGGCATCTAATAACTCATCATAGGAAGGAGTTTCTTGAATTGATACCTCATCGTCGTCAATTTCCACCACTTGGGGTTGATTGCTTCTCTTTGGGGATGTAGCGGTGCTTGAATCCGAATCCTCATTGTGTGCCATAAAGCACATGTTGAAGGGAATGTGTTCTAAAAGTTTTACTTTTAAATGTCAATTATTATGAATTGAATGAGAAATCATTTTGTTCCCTTGTTTATGTTATTCGTCTTTTAGAAGTGTTAAGGAAGAGGCTCTTGGTCCTTAACCGTAGAGCTCTAAAAGATATTGGTTTACATAAAACAAAAGATATTCGCAATCATGGTAATTAACATGGAACATTAATTACCGAGTTAAGATTGTCGTGTTGGTCATAGATCATTGTAGCTCTACAAGTGAGTGACAACACGGGTATGCAAAAGAGGAAAATATTACTTTTGTATACTGAATAGACCTAATAAGTAAAATATTATAGAAATGTGTTTCTGTGTCATTAATATTTTACTGTGTCTTTGGTCCTTTAATATGAGACTTATATCTGATCGCTTAAGGAATACTTAATTAGATCAGTGTCTTGAACTATCGATCAGTGTAGTGTAAAGACATTGGTTGGTTAAGTATAACTTTCGTTGGAGAAGATAGTTAGTCAAAAGATTATTATTGCCCCTCTTAATTGAGTGATGATATTAGTGGGCCCCTTGATAAAGCAAAGTTATAATGTGCACAATGTGATTTGAGTTAAGTCACATATTTATAACTAGCTTAAAGAGATCAAGAAATGAATACTAATACAAAGATGACACAATACTACTTTATGTGTATTCTTAATATCATGAGGCAAGGGACGGACACAAGTGGTGCACTCCATCACTAAATGGATCGGGTTTTGGTTCGAGTGGAATTAAGACATCTAACTAATTGGGAGCTATAATGTGTAGCTAGATACCGCTTATAGCTTGTGATATTATGCTCTTAATATCACTGCCAACTTAGTTTAGATCCTCCCATAGGTCACACCGCAAAAACCGTGAAACAAGAAGCTTGATTTTTGGTTCATATGATGTGTCAGGTTTCTCATAGAAAATATGACACATGTGGTGAACAAGTAAAATCAATTATGTTGTATATAAACATAATTAGAGTCATGATAAATTCATATGAGATGCATATATTATGAGGTGCAATAATTTATTGTTGCATAGGATAATACATTGCATAAGTTGTGAATTTGCTAAAAACCCCTTAAGTTCAAATTTTGTTGGAAATAAATCCAAAATTTGAAATAGGCAAAATCGGGTAGAAGTTCGGTAATCCGTTATGGTTCGGTCGACCGAAGGATCTATGGATCGGTCAACCGAACGTGGAACGGATAATCGTAATTGATTGACCGAACTTGACCAAAGTGCCTGGAACTTTGGTACGGTGTACCGAACCAGAAACGGTCGACCAAACAATGTCAAGTTCCGATATTTTCGGTTAACCGAATAGCACTCGGTCTTGGACGAGAATTAGTCCGATCGGTTAAGGAGAATTTTTCTCCTTAAGATTCGGTCATCCGTCACGTACTCGGTTAAACGATCGTGACAAATTCGGTTGACCGAGTGGGACTCGGTAAACCGAACATCGGTCGATTTTCTGCCTTTGATTATTAAGAGATTAATTTGATCGATGGTTGGATTAGCTCCAAATTTGGTCAAACGTTTTGTGGGTGCATATAATGCATTATGGAATTAGTTTGTGAGAGAAATTGTCATAAAACTGTGGCTTAAGAATAGTCATGATTAAGAGTAAGATTGGAACCTATAAATAGGTACTTATTCTCCCTAATTGTGACACACAATTCAGAAATTATTTTCTCTCCTAATTCACTACTAAAACCCACGAAAATTCTCTTAGTTTTCTAAGTCTTTGGAAGGAGAAATCTCAGAGGCTAAGGAATGGGTTTGTAGCTAGATTCTAAGCTTGTTTGGAGATCGATTGGCTAGCTCATTTCTCTCCAACCTTGTTTAGGGTTTCGGTGAACACTCGGAGGCATCCGGCGCGGCGAGAAGCATCCCCAACGTCTCCGAATCTTCAAGAAGTTTTTGAGAACTTCTAGGTATGAATTTCGGAGCCCTTGTTTGTTTTAATAGAGTTTTGAAACTAGATGTTAAATCAAACCGATGCATGCATGAAATAAATCAAAGAAAATTGTAATTGATCTTTATTATACATAAAAATTTCGAAAATATATATGTATAATTAAACATGAAATCCTACAGTGGTATCAGAGCATAGGGTTCAATTTTCTCATGATTTATGGCTGTAAACAAATCTAGTTTACCATCTAGCATTTAAACAATTCGTTTTACCGGTTTTTCGGTCTTTAAATGTTTGTTGAAATAATTCTTTATAATAATTCGTTTTAAATGTTTTGAATGTTTAAAACATGTCATGTAATTATTAGAATTTTGATTTAGACATAAGTCTAACTTGCAATAATTTCGTTTTAAGTATAAACGATTATTTTGTAAGAGAATCAACAAAACTGAAAAACTGCGATTCATCTTTCCATTGGAAATTGGATGGACAGCGGTTCATAATTAATTTTTGAATTATGGATGCATGAAAAATGTTTTTAATGGATTTCAAAATATTTTTCAAAGAATTGTTGAGAATTCTGGATGATTGATAAATTAGATTCTGTAGTTTATAGCAATTGCGTGCATGGATGCTTGAGTTGCTTTGCAGGATTGTGAGTTTATATGTTCCAAATCAGAAACTACAAATGTATGTAATTATTATTATACAGGGGCTTATGTATGTAAAAGCCAAAATTCTCTCTATTTCCGTCTTTTAGATAGTTGCATTTGCATATGAGAGGTTTTTACATAGGACTTGCACTAGTCGGTTTTATCGAATGTGAGGAGCATGTTTATTTTCTGTAAAATCTACATCTCCGGTGCAAGAGGAAGTCTCCGCTGTAGCGCATCGATCGAGGATCGAAGATCAGGGATCGAGGATCGAGGATCGAAGGGAACATATAAACTCACACGATGTGGATTGTGTGAATGTTTAATTTCTGTCTTTATCTTGATATGCATGTGATGAATGTGTTGAATGTTAGGATGTGTATGATTAATAATATGCATGATAACCTAAAATTCTAAATCACATGTTAAATTGTCCAACAAAAATTAAGAATAAATTTTCCTTCTTATTTCATCCGCTAGCAGCCATTGATCGAGGGATACTCTGCTCGCCCTTAGCGGGAGATAGCTCCCTCTATCTTTGGGAATAGTGGGAGATATAAAGGTTGTCTGTTGTTGTGCCACAATTAAATATATGAGGTGTGTTTCACCCTAGTGAGCCCCAAATATGTTTAGTTGTGAATACAATAGATAAACATATCTCGTATCAAATGAAAATAAGTTTTCTTAACATTACCTAGAGCCCTCGCTCGGTTTTGGGAAAAAGTTTTTCTTACGAGGATAGGTCGTATTCCCTCATAATTAAAACGACAAGAGTCACAAGAGTTTGAAGATGCTAAAATTCAAAAAGGTTGTGATTAGAAAATGATTTCTTACCTTGATATTGTAATGTATTCGATAGCCCTTAGCTAGTCTATATTACAATTAATAGGATCTTGGATTGTTGCATTTATGGGCAAGATTTTAATTTGCAACATTTACATTTATATATTCGATATATGTATGCATGTGTATTAAAACATAAAATTGGCATTAAAACCTATATGATTTATTTTGTAGAAAAATGTCGAACATCCAACCTATCGTACGATCCATGATAGAAAAACACCCTTTAGCGAATGATGGCTCAAACTTCATTAGTTGGCAACTCAAACTCAACATCGTGTTAAAGTTTGAGAAACTATCTCACATTTTGGAAGGTCCAATCCCAAAGTGGAATGAGAGATTAACCGATGAAGAGAAAGAGGCTAAAGCCAAGTGGGAAGACCAAGAGAACCAAGTTCACGGTCTTATGCTAGCATCCATGGGTGACTCGCTTCAAGCGAAATACTTGGATTCAAAACCCAAGAAGACCATAGAGGCCTTATCAAAGATGTTCATGGATAGTGCCCGAAAGGAGCGCTATAAGACCACCATCGTACTCACAAGGTGCCATATGGCGGAGGGAACATCGGTATCTATGCATTTTCTCACGATGCAAGGATACCTTGAGAAGTTGGCAAAGCTCTCTTCACCAATGCCCGAGGACATTGCTGAAGATATGATTCTTGGCTCTCTAGCCCCGTCCTTTAAGGACTTTGTGATGCACTATCACGTGCGTGAAAAAGGGGTGAGTCTTGAGGAGCTTCACAACGCTCTCAAAACTGCTGAAGTTGACATGGGCAAGGGTAGGGACAAGCAAGTCCTTGCCGTCCATGGGAGGGGCCATAAGATTGGTAAAGGAAATGGCAAATCTACCAAAAGTGGTTCAATCAAGAGCAAGGGAGTAGGAGGTGCTCATAAAAGTTCCTCGAGGGGGAAATCTCAGAAATCTCCAACTCCCAATACGGAGTGTTTTCACTGCGGTGAAAAAGGACACATCCGGCCAAATTGCCCCAAGTACAAGGAAGACCTTGACAACGGAGTGATTGAACGTCGGCGCCCCAAAAAGGCCAAAGGTATATTTGTTATTGAAATAAATTTAGCCACCTCTGTCCAGGATTGGGTAATCGATACCGGATCTTGTGCTCACATAGTTTCTAATGTGCAGCTACTCATGGATAGGAAGGAACTCGTAAGGAACGAGGTTGAATTGAAGGTCGGAAATGGTGCGAACGTGTCTGCGGTTGCACAAGGTTCTGTGGTACTTCAATTGTGTAGTGGTTTAAATTTATGTCGAAAGAATGTTTATTATGTACCTTCGATTAGCAAGAATATTATTTCTGTATCATGTCTGGATATGGATAATTTTAATATAAATATTTCAAATTCTTGTTTGTCTATATCGAAGAATGGTGTGTTCTATGCAAATGCGTTCATAAGGAATGGTCTCTATTTGCTTGAATTGGATAATAAACAAATCTTTAATATCAGTAACAAAAGACTTAAGACCACTCACGAGAATGATACTCTCTTGTGGCACTATCGTCTTGGTCATATAAATGAAAAGCGCATCAAGAAATTGCAAGAAGCTAACCTTCTTGGTCTACTTGATTTTAAATCATTGGAGACGTGCCAACCATGTCTAATGGGAAAAATGACCAAAAAGCCTTTCAAGAAGAAAGGGCCAAGGGCGAGTGGCTTGTTGGATTTGATACATTCCGATGTATGTGGTCCAATGAGTACTAGTGCACGAGATGGTTTCAGGTACTTCATTACGTTCACGGATGATTATAGTCGTTATGGCTATGTTTATCTAATGAGAAACAAAAGTGAATCTTTTGACAAGTTCAAAGAATTCAAGAATGAAGTAGAGAACCAACTCGACAAGAAAATCAAGTCTCTACGAACGGATCGTGGAGGTGAGTACTTAAGTGCCGAATTTGATCATACCTAAAGGAGTTTGGTATTATACCTCAACTCACACCTCCTGGTACACCTCAGTGGAATGGGGTATCCGAAAGGAGGAATAGGACATTGCTCGATATGGTTCGGTCAATGATGAGTCATGCGGAATTACCTCTTTACTTTTGGAGTTATGCACTACAAACTGCGGCTTACACACTAAATAATGTTCCATCCAAATCCGTGGAGAAAACTCCTTATGAGCTATGGAGTGGTAAAACACCTAAGCTCAGTTTTCTCAAGATTTGGGGTTGTGAGGCTTACGTCAAGAGATTGATGTCGACCAAACTTCAACCAAAAGCGGATAAGTGCTTCTTTATCGGTTATCCTCGTGAGACAAGAGGATACTACTTTTGGCATATCACCTCCAATCGAGTGTTGTAGAGAGGGATGCCACATTTCTGGAAAAGGAATTTCTAGAAAGAGTAAAAAGTAGTGGGAGTAGGGTTGTGCTTGAGGAAACTCAAGATACTCTACAAAATCATGAAATGAATGATGACATTCAAGATCATGAAGGCCCAACCGAGATTCCTTTGGTTAGTGGGAGCGTGAGTGAGAGACCCTCGCAAGAAATTGTGAGAGAATCTCAATCATCCCCACCAAGTGTACGTTCAAGAGTTGAACGTGAACCCACTCCCCAAGAAATTGTGGAAGAAGTTCGAGAGACACGAGAAGAACCAAAAGAACTTAGAAGGTCAACAAGGGAAAGGAAGAAACCCGATTTGTATATGGGACTTCATGAAATCATGGTACTAGATACCAATGATCCCTTAACCTTCCAAGAGGCAATGGAAAGGGAAGACTCCAAACTATGGCTTAAGGCCATGGAATCCGAAATAGAATCCATGTATGATAATCAAGTATGGGACTTGGTTGACCTTCCTCAAGGGAAAAAGGCCATTCATAATAAATGGGTTTTTAAGAGGAAGATGGACATGGATGGGAACTTGACAACCTACAAAGCGAGGGTTGTAGCAAAGGGTTTCACTCAAGTTCAAGGAATTGACTATGATGAAACTTTTTCACCGGTTGCCATGTTCAAGTCTATTCGGATCATGCTCGCTATTGCCGCATTTCACGATTATGAAATATGGCAAATGGATGTCAAAACGGCGTTCCTGAATGGGAACTTGGAGGAGGATGTGTACATGGTACAACCTCAAGGTTTTGAAGATCCAAAGAATAGTGAGAAGGTATGCAAGCTTCAAAGATCTATTTATGGATTGAAGCAAGCATCAAGGAGTTGGAACAAACGCTTTGACGAGGAAGTGAAAAAGCTTCACTTCATTCAAAGTAAGGAAGAACCTTGTGTGTACAAGAAGGTTAGTGGGAGCCATGTAGTATTCCTAATCCTATATGTCGATGACATATTGCTTATGGGCAATCATATTCCTTTGCTTGAGCAAACGAGGAGTTCATTGAAATCTGCATTTTCGATGAAAGACATGGGTGAGGCTCAATACATCTTGGGAATCAAGATATATCGAGATAGATCTCGCAGACTCATTGGCCTCAGTCAACGTGCATACATTGACAATGTCTTGAAAAGGTTCAAGACGAACAACTCCAAAAAGGGCAGTGTGCCAATGAGTATGGGTGTGCAACTCAAGAAGTCTCAACGTGCACAATCACGTAAGGACTTAGAGTACATGAAAGATGTCCCTTATGCTTCGGCAATTGGGTCGATCATGTACGCGATGACTTGCACAAGACCCGATGTCTCGTATGCTCTAAGTGTGACAAGTCGTCACCAATCCAACGCAGGTCCTGAGCATTGGACTGCGGTCAAGAATATCCTGAAGTACCTTAACCGGACTAAGGATAAGATTCTTGTTTATGGAGGACAAAGGGAATTGATAGCTGAAGGTTACTCGGATGCGAGTTTCATGAGTGATCCAGACGATAGAAGGTCGCAATCAGGATACGTCTTCCTTCTGAATGGTGGAGCTATGAGTTGGCGTAGTTGGAAGCAAAGCACTACTGCCGACTCAACCACTGCTTCCGAAGTGATGGCTGTCGCTGAAGCGAGCAAGGAAGGCGTGTGGATTAAGAAGTTCCTTGAAGAGCTTGGAGTAGTTCCCTCGAGCGAGGGACCAATAGAGCTATTTTGCGACAATAGTGCATCTATCTCGCAAATCAAGGATCCCAAATCACACCACAAAGTGAAGTACATGGATCGTAAGTACTTCGTGACGCGTGACCTCATCGACGAAGGCAAAATAAATCTGTTATGGGTGGACACCAACAGCAACACAGCTGATCCATTCACAAAACCCTTATCCCAAGCCAAGGGCGAAATGCATTTCGAGTCCATGGGATTGAGGAACCATGTAGATTGGCTTGATGATTGATATGTAATAGGGTTTACCTTAGTTATTATTGTTTTATGCATTGAGTATGTATGAGAAAGAAAACTTTAATAACAAGTGGGAGATTGAAGGGAATGTGTTCTAAAAGTTTTACTTTTAATTGTCAATTATTATGAATTGAATGAGAAATCATTTTGTTCCTTGTTTATGTTATTCGTCTTTTAGAAGTCTTAAGGAAGATGCTCTTGGTCCTTAACCGTAGAGCTCTAAAAGATATTGGTTTACATAAAACAAAAGATATTCGCAATCATGGTAATTAACATGGAACATTAATTACCGAGTTAAGATTGTCGTGTTGGTCATAGATCATTGTAGCTCTACAAGTGAGTGACGACACGGGTATGCAAAAGAGGAAAATATTACTTTTGTATACTGAATAGACCTAATAAGTAAAATATTATAGAAATGTGTTTCTGTGTCATTAATATTTTACTGTGTCTTTGGTCCTTTAATATGAGACTTATATCTGATCGCTTAAGGAATACTTAATTAGATCAGTGTCTTGAACTATCGATCAGTGTAGTGTAAAGGCATTGGTTGGTTAAGTATAACTTTCGTTGGAGAAGATAGTTAGTCAAAAGATTATTATTGCCCCTCTTAATTGAGTGATGATATTAGTGGGCCCCTTGATAAAGCAAAGTTATAATGTGCACAATGTGATTTGAGTTAAGTCACATATTTATAACTAGCTTAAAGAGATCAAGAAATGAATACTAATACAAAGATGACACAATACTACTTTATGTGTATTCTTAATATCATGAGGCAAGGGACGGAAACAAGTGGTGCACTCCATCACTAAATGGATCGGGTTTTGGTTCGAGTGAAATTAAGACATCTAACTAATTGGGAGCTATAATGTGTAGCTAGATACCGCTTATAGCTTGTGATATTATGCTCTTAATATCACTGCCAACTTAGTTTAGATCCTCCCATAGGTCACACCGCAAAAACCGTGAAACAAGAAGCTTGATTTTTGGTTCATATGATGTGTCGGGTTTCTCATAGAAAATATGACACATGTGGTGAACAAGTAAAATCAATTATGTTGTATATAAACATAATTAGAGTCATGATAAATTCATATGAGATGCATATATTATGGGGTGCAATAATTTATTGTTGCATAGGATAATACATTGCATAAGTTGTGAATTTGCTAAAAACCCCTTAAGTTCAAATTTTGTTGGAAATAAATCCAAAATTTGAAATAGGCAAAATCGGGTAGAAGTTCGGTAATCCGTTATGGTTCGGTCGACCGAAGGATCTATGGATCGGTCAACCGAACGTGGAACGGATAATCGTAATTGATTGACCGAACTTGACCAAAGTGCCTGGAACTTTGGTACGGTGTACCGAACCAGAAACGGTCGACCGAACAATGTCAAGTTCCGATATTTTCGGTTAACCGAATAGCACTCGGTCTTGGACGAGAATTAGTCCGAAGAATTGTAATTGAACTTTTATTTTCATGAGGTCCAAAAACTTGCACTCTTGGATTTTCTAGCAATTTACTTCCGTTGTGTTCTGCTGTATGTTTAGTACTACTCTTTTAAGAAGAATGCCTCAGCCTTCAATCCCTTGATGGACCAACCCCTGAACTGTTGAGTCTGTTGTTGGTGCCTCTGTTTCTATAGAACCCCCTTCAGCAAAAAGTTAGAAAACTCCTGTAAAGACATGCTAGCCATTCACACCTTCAATTCTTCGTGACGCAGTGCTGGTTAAGTCACATGGATGAGCAGCTGCTATATCCAGAAGAACTGGAATGACACAGTTTGGAGGAAGCATGTGACATTCTGGCCTTGGTCGATCAGGAATAAGTTTCCATGCTATTATTCCCTCTCTTAAACGGTTTACACACCTCAACAACACCTACGGGCCCACCAACTAAACCACTTCTGGCCTTGTTCCTTCCTCTTATGGATAAAAATTAGAGGCAAACTTCCCTTGTTAGTTTATGTTACCCACTTCACTCTAAAGATGACCAATGGGCGATCTGGATCAGAAAATGCACCATCAAGAAGAGAAACACAAAATGATGAACTGAAAGTTTGCCCTTTTATTTAAACTACATATGATCCCAGAAATAAGCAGAATGTTCAAAATGTGACATGATGGTTCCTTTGCAATTTCGGGTGGGTTGTAACATTTCGTGCACGTTGAAAGATACCCACCTATCTACTCTATTTTGAAGATCAATTTGTCCGTTGAAAGATATTGATTTTTTTTTGTTGAGGAAATTAATTGCATTAAAATAAAATAGTCTTTCACGAGCCCTGTATCTCATCATAGGGATGAGATGTTGGATTGTTGGAATGTCTGTAACTCTGTATTTAGAAGGTGTTGTTAAGGGTCAAACTAGACGTTCAGGAATTCAAACATAAATTCTTGGAAGCATAACAACCCAGTCCAAAATCAAAAAACTACACACTTCCTCAACAAAATGCAACCTCCAAATGTGGATGCAAAAAATGGCATTCCACAAACAGAATTAGAAGAACAAAAACAAGAACAAGAACACTGACAATAATCAAAAGAACGATACCGGTTCAGGCATCGGCGCATCCAGTCCTCGAGAACCCGAGCCGATTCCGGTCCCGGTCGAACACAAACAAAAAGCCTTGCTGCATCAGGTTCCCGATAACCCCAAACCCGCCACCTTTCTCCGGCGTCCCGAGCGGCTGCAACGCCAAACACTTTACCCCCTCCGCCGCCTCGACGAAGTAATTCCTCGGCGGAGGCGACAGCCTCGCCCCACCCCTCATCTCCAACCCCAGCCTCGGAAGCTGCTTCCCTCCCAATCCCGTAACGTTCACGCACAAGTCGAACGCCGGCGCTGTTGGATCGGCTCCTCCGGTACTCGCTCCGCCGCCCCCGATTGTGACGCGCGGGAGCCGCACTCTCCTCTCCATTGCCGCCAGCACCTGCCGGTACGCCGGCTCCGGGAGGAATGACAGCGTCGTGCCGGAATCGATCACCGTGCCTCCTGCTCCGGTGACCTGATCGAGCCCGAACACGGAAGGGTCCACCGGAAGTTGGACGCCGTCGACAGAGACGCCTTCGATCTCAACAAAGTAGAAAGTCGGAGAAAACGGATTCACCAGAAGCTGCGTGAATACTAGATGATGCTTCCGCCGCCGCCTAGCTCCGGCGTGTTCTCCGACGAGAAGAAAACTGGTGGGAGGAGGCGAAATAGTGTAGTCCCTCAAGCAATAGGAGAACTTGTTCCCGAACGACTTGGAGAGTTGGGAGGGGAAGGATGTTGGGCTGCGGCCGAGGCCCATGACGCCGTGGGCCCCACCGGCGAGGGTGGGACCAGAAACGTTGAAAGCGCATCCAAACGAGAATCTCGTCCGGACGTCGGAGGTGGAGTTGAGAGTAACGGCATCGTGGGAGAAGAACCCACCGGAGGACGACCGGTCGGAGTAGGAGTAACGGTAACGGCAGGGAGTGTGAAGTGGAGTGGTGGGGTCACATTGGTGGTGATGGGAAGCAGAGGGGACGAGGCGGCAGGAGGGGTCGTAACAGTGGAAGGGGGAGAATGTGGAGGAGAGACGAGGGAGAAAGACAGTCTCGGGAGGGTGGCGGCGAGAGCAGTTGAGATGGCAGGCGGAGCAGCGGACCCAGACGAGGTCACTGCCGGTGTCGGCGATGAGGAGGAGGGATTGGGATGGAGTGCCGATTCTTAAGTCGACGAAGTACTGACCGGAGCCGGTGGAGGCGCCGGAGATTAGCGCGGAGACGGCGGGGGGGGGTTTGGAGTGGCGGAGGGTGTCGTGGAGGAGGGCTTGGTGGGGGGTCGCGGGGGTGTGGAAAAGTGGGATTTTGAGCTGGGCACTGGAGAATGAGAGGAAGTGGAAGAAGAGTATGATACAAAAACAAAATAGTGGACTCATGTTGAAGAACAACGATTGGGTGAAGATGAGAAGTATCAACGGTAGCTGCGGTGGAAGTAGAACTGAAGGCGTGTCAAGTAAATAGAGGTGAAGGAAGGTGAACTGTTTATTGGTGAGTGAACGGTAAGATTCACATTTTATGATTTTATCTTGCCTGGAACACATTTCTTGTGTTTTTTCTTTATAATCGTGTGTAATTTATTCATGATCCCAAGATTCTTTGTGGTCGAGTAACGTGCGTTCAGAATGTGCGACAGATTGAGAATGCCAACTGAGATTGATCGTCTCTTAAGCTGTGCTTTTTTTACACAAATATGCCTCTCATCTGCGACTAAAATTAGGTGTGGAGTATGGACTTATGGTCCACTGCAACTGTAAGTTTGATTTTTTATTGCGTAAAAAATTAAAGTATGTTGTGGTCTGCGGAAATCGGCGTGCAAGTGCGTTATGTTTTACCTTCGTCGGGCCCAGTTAAAAGGATCCTAGGAATTCCTAGTTCCTACTCGCAAGGAAACCTTTTTAGGCCTTAGCCTAAGCCTTAAGCGGGTCGGAGGGTCGGATATGCTCCTAACGGATATGGGTGGGAAAACAGATAATGTGGGTATAATATATATATATATATAGGGTGGTATTAGAATGAGACCAGGTCTCAATTTAATATAATGAGACCCCAAACATACACCATCAAGATCTAATCTAACGGTGAAAAAGAAAAAGGGTAGTTTCGTAATCAACATCGTCTTCCTTTTACCTCCTCTCCCATACGCACCCACCACATCCATTTTCCTCCCTCCAATCGTATACAATCTCCTCCTCCGTCTCGCCTACTCCTACGAAGCCATCCACGTCTACTCCCGCTGCCTACTCTCTCCTCACACTCCCACCCTCTCGTCTTCTGCTCCTCGCATGTTCTTTTGCGGAGGACTCACGGCTCGATCGCATCTTACGTTCTGTTTCTTCTGATAAGTACGCATTTTCTTCGTTTAAAAGCTTAGATCAAACATCTAGTTATGCATTCTTGATCTAACATCTGGACCAAAGAAGCTGTGGTGTTTTTTCAAAAAAAAAATAATTATTTCTTTGGATGTGATTTCTTGTTCTTACATTTTGGCTAGCATGTTTGGTAGTTTTGTGGAGGATTCGTATGACATTTTTAATTTTTAATCTAAATGCAATAACAGGAATACAATAGATATTTTACCAAGTAGGCATTTTCTTCGTTTTAAAAGCTTAGATCAAACATCTAGTTCTGCATTCTTGATCTAACATCTGGACCAAAGAAGTTGTGGTGTTTTTTGAAAAAAAAAATAATTTTTTCTTTGGATGTGATTTCTTGTTCTTACATTTTGGCTAGCATGTTTGGTAAATTTGTGGAGGATTCGTACGTCATTTTTAATTTTTAATCTAAATGCAATAACAGGAATACAATAGATTAATACACAAACGTAACTATTACAATACATAACTACACTAGTTAAATAGACAGTTGTCCTAGTACAATACATAACTATACTATTTCAATACCTAACTACATTATTTAAATACCTGACTATTATTATTTCCATAGGTTAAAATGAACTCAACGAGTAAAAAATATTGTTGTTCAAAAAATATTTCCTATTACAACTATTTTAAGTATTCTTTTTCAGATATTTTATAATCTGGTTTAGTTGTTTAATATAGTTATGTTGTAACTGTTATTATTTATATAGGCGGAAACAACATCAATGGAAAACCATTCCTTTGTTCAAACAAATGGTTTAATACACAAACGTAACTATTACAATACATAACTACACTAGTTCAATAGACAGTTGTCCTAGTATAATACCTAACTACATAATTTAAATACCTTACTATTATATTTCCATAGGTTTAAATGAACTCAACGAGAAAACATATTGTTGTTCAAAAAACATTTCCTATTACACCTATTCTAAGTATTATTTTTCAGATATTTTATAATATGATTTAGTTGTTTAATATAGTAATGTTGTGACTGTTATTGTTTATATAGGTGGAAACAACATCAATGGAAAACCATTTGTTTGTTCAACCAACATCTCAAGTGACACCTATTGTAAGTATTATTCTAGTTACCTTTTATTTAAAGTAATATACTGTCATAATTGTTCAACATATTGGTTTACTTCTTTAATTTACTAAAACTATCATTTAGTAGAATAAGTTAGAAATGATTTTGTTGCTTGACAGATTCTCAGGAAGGAGTTGTTGAACTTGTGTAATAAAATGATATCATTGTGTATTGAAATGATATGTTGGTGTATTAAAGGTGTACTATTGTGTATTAAAACTATATGTTGGTGTATTAAACGTATACTATTGAATATTTATTTAAGAAAGTTATGCAAATTTGTAGAGTGTGCATGTCATTTCAAACTCCAACATCTCTCTAACCTCTCTCTCTATCTTTCCTATAGCAAAACACATGCAACACATCTCCCTATTTCTCTCTCTTTCATATAGAAAAACATACAATGCATTTCTACTACAATTTTTTCTTGTTTGATAAACTATTGTTAATTAGTATAAACTACTTTTGCATACTAATTGTTTTGTCTACTCCAGGTAATAAACAATGATAG
This sequence comes from Triglochin maritima, assembly GCA_963682175.1. NCBI lineage: Eukaryota > Viridiplantae > Streptophyta > Magnoliopsida > Alismatales > Juncaginaceae > Triglochin > Triglochin maritima. Next base: position 48,627,565 of record OY821771.1, on the reverse strand, counting down.
TTCTCAATGCTTCATTCCCAATGTTCATTCCACAATCAAACCAGAAATTGGAAAAGAATTTCAGACATTGGAAAATGCATATATTTTCTACAAAATATATGCTGGTGAGAGTGGATTTAATATCAGGAAATCAACTTCAAGTCTTTCAGTAAATTTACATTGGTAAATTATTTTGTAATACAAAATAATGCTTAAGTGGGGATGTCCACAAGTTCTCTAAGTTGATTTCAATTAATGGTTTATATGTCTGATCACAAAAATATACAAAATCAAACTTATGTTGTGTATTGAACGTATCTCTTTTAGAATCATATGTTGCTCACTTCTTCTCCGACGACAACTAACTGTATTTGTGTATTAAACGGGTTCTGTTGTGTATTGAACGCATATTGATGTCTATTCACTGGAATTTTTATTTATGAAAGTGATGCGATTGTGTAGTTTAATGATGTAATTGTATATTAAACTTTTATAGTTGTGTATATTAAACTTATAATGCAATTGTGTATTTTAATAATGATTTTTCTAAAATTTTCTCTAACCAAAATATTCAATAGACAAGTTAAACCATATTAAACAACATTATATTCAACTTATAATGCAATTGTGTATTTTAATAATAATTTTTACGAGTTAAAGAATTCTTGAACTTGTGTAATAAAATGATACGGTTGTGTATTGAAATGATAAGTTATGTATTAAACTTATAATATTGTGTATTGAATGCATATATATATTATATGCTTCACTCAAAGCATATGATATACTAAAGGAACTATGAACAAACCAAATATTTGGTCTTATTTCCTGGAAATAAAAGTTACTAACACAAACTTCTCGACATCAAAACTACCAAAAATAGGTATCGTAACCTGTTGGATTAGCATGTCAAATGTGTTAAGTGAGTACATAGTTGTACATAGTTGTAACTCCTACTATATACAAAATGTAGCCATATTTGTTGCAAGTATATAACAACAACAAAAAAGATGATATCTACTAAAATCCTACTTAACTCAGATATCATCACTACTTTCTGGTCACTACTTCCACAACTTCCACAAATTAAGTCAAATATATATCATCAATACTTCCAAAACCACCATGACAATCCTAACAAGGAACTCCAGTAGACACCATTACTACTTTCACAGAAGGCAAAACTCCCGACAACAAAGGCAGAAACTCCAGATGTCCAAAGAAGGCAGAAACTCCAGATGTCCAAACAAAGCAGAAACTCTAGAACACTGTCAAGAATAATCAACCTGTAATATGAGTCTCAGTTCAAACTTTTGGGACGCATGGATCTCCTTGTTGACGATCTGATAAAATATCATTTTAAATTAGGCACCAAACAATATTAGTTTATTCTTGGAAGTGAATAATTTAATTTTGGAAGTGAAGACCTACTGAATATTACTTTATAATAATACAACATTAAATAACAACTACTAAGGATCTAGACATGTAATCTAATATCATACACAATAGGTTAACTTATGACTTGTAGACAATCACATTGGACTGCTCAAAAATTTAAAAAAGAAGTTCAAAAACTGGGATGCAGATGTACATATTTAATAGGTTGAGATGCAGCATTCAAAAGTCCAGAAAGCAAAAATACAGAATATTTAATGCAAATGTAGAAATCTTTGGGATTTACACTTCATGTTCGGTGGAATACATAACTATACAAGTTCAATACACAACCACATTACTATAATACATAACTACAAGAGTTCAATACTAACCATTAAGCAGACAGTGCATCTATTGATATATGTTGAGACATTGTTCTTTAATCCCTTTCTCTTTTCTTTAATCTCTTCAGAAATCTTCAAAAATGAAATTGGCTCGATTTGCACTACAAAGAGGATAAGATAACCTTATCATTTAAAACCCCGATTAGGATGAAAAGACATTAAAATCAAATAAGTGTGAGATGTAATAATCCTCGAATGATAGTTGTGGTTTCATGGAAAATGGTCACTCCAAATAGGTTCATCCTGCATAACAGGGACTCGAAGCAAAAATCATATCACAGTACCTTGAATGTTATGAACCATCATCAGATTAATACATTCCAAACAAAATAAAACCAAATCATGAAAACAATTTTCCAAATATTACATCTCAAAGAAAATTATTTCATTAAATTAGTGGCTCAGACTTGAAACCAGCTTCTTCGATCATGAATTATCTGAAGCAGAACTGACATTTATATATTGATGTATCAACTAAATATTTCATATGATATCTTCTTTACTTAGAAATTTATTATATATGTAGATTTGTATGATTTGATAATGACAGATTGCTTGATAGATTTTTAAAAATATTTTTGTTACTTGACAGATTTTGTGAATGAGTTTTTATGAAGGAGTTGTTGAACTTATGTAATAAAATGATACCGGTGTGTATTGTAATGATGTATTGGTGTATTAAACATATACTATTGTGTATTGAACGCATATATGTGTATTCACTGCAAGTTTTATTTAAGAAAGTTGTGCAGTTTTGTAGAGTGCTCCATGTCATTTCTATTTCCAATATCTCTCTTTCCTATACAAAAATATGTCGTACTATAGTAATTTAGTCGTATGTACAAAATATACAAAATCAAACATTTCCCCTCTTCCCATCATGTCCTCCTTCTTCCTCCCCTCCTTCGGTCCTTCCCAGTCGCACCCAACCATGCGTGACGCCTCCAGCAACCTTCCAAAAGATGTCGGAGTTGGCACGTCTCCTTCCGATCTCCAGTCTCGTTGTCTTTTTTCCAAATCTAAATTTAATTTTCGTAATATTCTTTTTCCCACTTACAGATTATTATTCTTTCTCGCATTCCCTCCAATATGGACTCCAAATTCCATTGGGTTCTTCTTTAACCTCGGGTCTTTTATTACACGAAATGTCATTGCAAAAGTCTTTTTTATCCCCAAGAATATTAACAATTCCACGGCACGTTCCAAAAAAGGCAAAAAACTAACCTCCTCCTCATCCAACATCCAAACACCCACTCCGCAAAAACCAAACCCCCTCATGCAACACTGATTTTCCAGGAAAATTTGGATTCTCAATAATGCAATGCCTTTAAATGCAACACCCAAGTGAATAACAAAAACGAATAATAGAACGTTAATTACCAAATCGTTTTTTAGTTCCATATAATACTTAAATTAACTTGACATGAAACACTCGACCCCAATTTCAATCCAGGCTGACGTGCGCAAATAAGATTCCTTTAGCAGACTTGTCTTCTACTTGAATCGAGATGTGGATAAGATTTTCATGTGAACACACCATCATGACATACCAAGCATTATTGCTAGCAATTGACTACAGATCACACAAAGAACTATAACATTTTAACACGCTAGTAAAGTTTGCTAATCAATAAACCTGTCAAACCAGAACTAAGATGTATTGCAATATGTATGAAAACATTGTTCCAAGACAATCATAAAAGATTTATTTGATCAGATTCAAAATTATTTATCAGGGTTGGAGATTCACAAAGACAACTAGATTATACATTCCCATGTACTCATCTTTACACAAGGATGAGAAGAAAAGCACGAAAAATGGAACCAGCACAGAAACCGCAATTTCATTGTCGATAAAATGTAACATTTAGTCTTGTAAGTAGCAAAACTGGTGACCACAGCAGCAGCAAGAAGAAGAGATCAGCATTAAAGTAGCGCTGCTCGAGCAAGAGCATACTAGATAATTGAGTATCCGGTTGTTCAGCAAATTTCCACCCTTGGGATAAGGATCCAGTCATCATCGACACTAATAGGCTTTTCAAGGTCAGGTCTTTGATCCAACGCCTTTATTGTTGAACTTTCGGGAAATGCATCAGGATAGGTTTCTGAAAGTTCGGCCTTCATGCTCCTGTTAATCATCGTACTGGAAATATATTATATCAGTTGCATGTGTGACGATAAAAAGATGCAACAGGAAACCAATTCCTGAGAAAGGTCTTTCAATCTTGTTCTTTATCATTGATGTAGTTGGAAATATCTGATTACAAATACTGCCTCGGAGAAAGAACTAAATATTGATTCTGAGAAACAAGTCTTGTGGAACAGTAGAACCATCATCACCGAAGAGAATGTTGTGTCCAATTCTACGAGCAAATATAAGATTGCCTATAAAAGTTCATTAAATGTATAGTGCCATGAACACTAAAGTATCAAACTTCATGCTAAACCATAAATCACCATTAGTAGATATCATCTGTGAGAACATTTGATTGAAATCACTCTTAAGTGTTGCAGGCATTGTCAGATAATGTGATTTTCCAAAATAAAGTTGTATCTGAAACTTGCTTGGTAGTTGAGCCAAGTAATCAGTAAAAAACATCATGCTAACTATATCTAGAGCACCAAATATATGAAAATCCCTGAATTGGAAGGAAGCAAACTGTTATTCAGCATTGGCTGACCTGAGCTTCAAAAATATGTAATCTAAATCTGACTTCATGGACTTCAAAAGTTTTGTATTTTTTGAGAAATCACCGGACACTTCCGCAAAGCATCGCTCTGAGTACTCGTTGGAATGCGACAAAACAGCATTGCTATCTTGTAGCCTTCCCAAGCTGAGACAAAAATGACCAGAAAGGTAATCAACCATATGTATCAAGTACAAAATTGCTATCCTGTACCAGAAATTAATGAAAGTGTTTTTTGGATCAATAATCCATGGAAGTGTTAATAATTGTCAGGTGCCAATATCTTCTAACTAGACCTAACCCACAAACTGGTCTACTAAATAGAAGATGCCAAGACATCTTGATACTTGGTCTTGCAGTCCATAAGATTAAAGGATACGTGTAGAAATCCAATTTCACAGAACATTTGCCATTTCCATACATTTAGGCATTGAGATCAGTAATAGAATAGAAGATTTTCATCATATGCCCTAGAAAGGCTTCCTGCCCATCTGCCCCATCAACAACCAAAAAAATTCAATGGACCATGTAAAGGTCTTCCCAGCTCTACACTCTCATCACAAGCTTACAATCATGGGTAGACAGGGTGCGCATGCAGTTTATGGGTATGTCAGGCACATATATGTAGTAACCTAGAAACATAACCAACAAATAAATTCTAGATCCTGCAATCCCAGTTCAATTGTCCAGAAACCAAAGAAGAATGGCATATAGTGATAGAACTTTCTCCTTACATGAGATGTTGCAGTTGCTGCAGGGATTGGATTTCCTTGTCATCAATTAGGGATTTAAGCTGAATAGAAACCTAATTAATTATACTTAATTCTTCTCTTGCCAAGAATTGTTTACTGAATTTAATTTCAATATATAGAGTTGAAAGAACCACTACAATATCTGAAGAGGACTGGAAAGAAGAGTGTTAAAGTTGGAAAGAGGATGGCATGACCACTCCAAACCATAACATCTTACTTCAAATACTTTGGTTCTCTCAGTACTACACCACATTACTCCCCATATCCCTCGATGTCATCACGAACTCCACTATGGAGAACAGCAACAAGGCTCCCAAAATCCCTACCAGGAACACCCCACGAATCCTCACGAACGAGCTGCCAAACAACCAACCCCAACGCCATCGTCCCAATCCCCAATAACATCACCGACGCCCCGCTCTGTCCCCCGAACCGGTACTACCAGGCCAACCTCCCCACGCCGTGGCACACCAGCATCGTCCTGAACCAGCACCCGACGAGGTTCATCACCCCGAAGAAGGACATGAGCCCGGTGGCGCCGATGAGGAAGAGGACGGCGGCAGTAGAGAGGTCGGCGGCCATGATCTAAGGAATGTTGAGGTGTGTCGCACTCGGTGATGGCGATGGTAGCGAGGGAGTGGACTTCATCGGCTGGACCGGCAACGAAGACGGATGGTAGGAGAAAAAGACGAAATATGAAGAATATTGTGGTGTGTTTCGGTGATTACCATATTACCCTTTGATTGTGTAAATTGTATGTTGGATAAATCAACCATTGGATCTAGATCTAAGGGAGGAAAAGATGGGATCTCATTTTATTATAATGAGACCTGGTCTCATTGTAATATTTCTGTATATATATATATATATGGTCAAGCTCTAGTGAGCCCAGGGCTCATCAAATTTAGTTTAAGCCCCCTACAATCTCACCATTAGATCTTATTTACAGTTAATCTCACCATTCATTAGCATAATCGTTTTTTTCTTAATCTACCTTACAATTTGAAATAAGTGATGGATATTGTGGGGGCTTAATTTAGAAAAATTAAGCCCTGGGCTCACTGGAGAATTCCTGTATATATATATATAATATATCTTAATGAGTATACGGGTAATGCGTATACCCGTACCCGACCTGTTTACCCGAGTTATTAACCGGGTAAACGGGTACGGGTATGAATTTTTAAACAGTTATGAGTTTTTGTACCATACTCGGTCAGGACGAGTGACCGAGCATACAAGTATTACCCGTTCCGTTTACACTCCTACTTACCCATACCTATATCCATACTCAGCTAAATTAAGGGGTTCAGGTATTACACCCGATCCAAAATGACATAAAAATCACAAACATACACAAAACAAATGTCAAACAAAATATTAGCAAGTTTAAATTCTTCTAGTACATGTATCAGAGGGTTTCGTGGTTTACGGATTTAGATTTTAGGTTTTTCATTATTAGATTTGTAATATAAAATATATAATATATTAACAGGTATACAGTTATAGATAATGCGTATATTTATACTCGACCCGTTTATTAAACGGGTACAAGTAAAACCTGCGTGGGTAACTTGGTATACCTGTATTACATGTCCCATTTACAACCATAATATCCTCAATATTGACTTTAGCTTTTACTTCGGGAAGGTAAAATTTTCTCTACTTTAGACTACTAGTCGTCTAGTCCCCGTCTAAATTTAGTTATCTACCGTGACATGAAAAAAACTCCAATTTTTTTTCGTGGGTACACTTCCAAAACAACTATACTAAAATTTTGTACATGCGAATATAAAAAATTGACTACAATTATTCGGTCTAATAAGAAATCAGCTACTTCTATAAAATTAATAATGCAAAATTGCATCCAAACCCAAACAAAAACATTATATTCAACCTACATCCTTAGATTTTTTTAACTTGTTGAATCACAATGAAACAATTGAATTACTCTTTGACAGATTACCAACAAAACTGAAACGGGTCATCTCCAAAGACAACCCCAACCAAAGCTTTTAAATCATAACAAAACCATGATTCAATTATTTCATTGTAATTCAACAAGTTAAAAAAATGATGTAGATTGAATATAATGTTTTTCTTTGAGTTTGGATGCAAAATTTGTATTATTTTATTATAAAACTAACAATTTTCTTAACGAAAGTGGATCACACATGTTAACATCTGCATCAACATAAATCTTCTGATCCGCAAGTGCAACGCATCAAATTCTACATTTGCATGTGCAAATATCCAATATCATTTTTAGTAGTACACACAAACAAAAAAAAGGCAAAAAAACTCTCTAGGTGTTTCTGTCCGACTGAACTCTGAATTTAAATCAATGTACTCATGATGAATTAGGTCTGTTAGCTTTCATTTGAGCTTCCACGTAGGCCATATGACACAAGGAAAAGTAGTATTCCACCTAAATCCCTACCCATTTCTCACACACCCTTACGTGGCATGGCCACATTTTCATTCCAACTTCTAGTAAATAAGATTCATTCAAATGCCAAAACCACTGTCCAAACAAAAACCACAATTTCTTTCCATGTACACCTGCAAAACCTGCATAATAGTACAAACATCACCATGCCTCATTTAATGGGCGTACGTACTAGTCTTTGAATTCAAAAATAATATTTTGGTGTGGAGAAAACATTCTTCAGCAATGGCTCCATCCACCAACCTCCAATGGCTTCTTCCAGCAACGAGTAAACATCTCCAATGTGTAAATTTTGATTTTTTCGGTCTCCATTTTATGCTTATTTCATTTATTGCACGCCGGTAAATAACCTTCATTCCCCTCTTCCACCCATCTTCCATTTTATTCTTGAAGAGTTTCTCACATTGATGGGGCGACAACCGCTCAACCGGACGAATCGTATTTCGAGCCGGCTTCCGTGGAAAATTCAGCTATTCAAAACGATATACTTATTCTTCTTTTGTTCATGTTTTCCTTGTAAAACAATCATCTATGTTCTTCTTGTTTCCATTCTTTTCTTTGTCTCATTTATGCATGTATCCAAATCCAGGAAAGTTTTGCTACAGTCTTGCGACATCACATCTTCAACGATAAACTATGATGGAAAGCATAAGTAGGGGTTTTGATAAATTTTAATTGTTTTGGTTCACGTTGTGCTTCTAAGCTTGTTTTTCATACCTCTCAAATCCTTTGACGTGGATTCGGACTGAAGCACCAACCTTGTATTTTTAGTGTTTTGGGATCTCACTAAGAAATGCGATTTTAGTATTTTCATTTGTTATTTCAATGGTTTTAGTTATTCCAGAATGTTTTCACATCCAAGGTAATTTGTATCTTACTAAAAGGTATTGTCTGTAGGATTTCAAGTTTAATTACACATATATATTTTCGGAATTTTATGCGTAATAAGGATCTATAGCAATTTTCTATGATTTATTTCATGCATGCATTGGTTTGTTTCAATAGTTAGTTTTAAAACTTTTATTAAAACAAACACGGGACTCTGAAATTCATACCTAGAAGTTCTTTAAAACTTCTTGAAGATTCGGAGACGTTGAGGATGCTTGTTGCTGCGTCGGATGCCTCCGAGATTTCACTAAACTCTAAACAAGATTAGAGAGACAAGAGCTAGCCTCTCAATCTCCAATAGGGTTTAGAATCTAATTACTAACCCCTCTTTAGTTCCCTTGAGAAGAAGCTCTCTGAAAACTAAAACTAATCTTAAGAATTAAGGAATTTCGTGGAGGATTATGGGGAGAGATTTTGCATGAGAAAAATAATAAATTAATTCATGAGGTAATGAGATAAACTTGTATTTATAAGTTCTCTCCAAATTACCTATTCATGTGCAACATCTTGCCCATGATTTCATGCAAACTTCCATCTAACCATCCATTATTTAATAATAAATAATCTTAGGCACGAATTAAATCAATTATGGACAAATTCCATGCATGATCTAATTAATTCTTAAATTAATTCTGCATTAACCGTCTGGACCGGTCGACCGTTTCGAGGTTCGGTCGACCGCTCGAACCAGGTTTCGGTCGACCGTTCAATAACTCGGTCGACCGTTCGTAACAGGAACTATTCCATCGCAATGTTCGGTTGACCGACCGATTACATTCGGTCGACCGTTCGAACAGATGAAAATTCCCTGTTATCGGTCGAGACATATCCGGTAGACCGTGCCCGATCGGTCGACCGTTTACTGCTAACCGGTCGACCGTTTGAGCACTGTTCTGCAGACTTGTCAAATTTTGGTTTAACCCCTACAAAATTTGACATTTCGGGATTAGTAGTAAATTCACAACTTATGCAACATATCATCATATGCAATGATCAATCATTACACCCCATAATATTTACATCACATATGAATTTAATTTAGATTCTAATTATGTTATTAATCACAACATAATTTTGACTTTGCTTTTCACCCTATGTGTCATATTTTCTTCATGAAACCCGACACATCTTATGAACTCAAAATCCCCATTTCTTGTTTCCCAGTTTTGTGGTGTAACCTATGGGAGGATCTAAACTAAGTTGGCAGTGATATTAAGAGCTTAATATCACAAACTATAAGCGGTATCTAGCTACACATTATAACTCCCAATTAGTTAGATGTCTTAATTCCACTTGAACCAAAACCCGATCCATTTAGTGATGGAGTGCACCACTTGTGTCCGTCCCTTGTCTCATGATATTAAGAATACACACAAAGTAGTATTGTGTCATCTTTGTATTGGTATCCATTTTTTGATATCTTTAAGCTAGTTATAAATATGTGACTTAACTCAAATCACATTGTGCACATTATAACCTTGCTTTATCAAGGGGCCCACTAATATCATCACTCAATTAAGATGGGCAATGATAGTCTTTTGACTAACTATCTTCTCCAACGAAAGTCATACTTAACCAACTAATGTCTTTACACTACACTCATTGATAGCTCAAGACACTAATCTAATTAAGCATTCCTTAAGTGATCATTGTTCTTCACCAAAATTAGGTTAGCATTACTTGGGCGGCCATTGTTCTTCACCAAAATTAGGGTCTAAGATCTTTAGTAGTGTCCTTGTAGTTAAGTTAGATGGTGATCTAGGGCTGTCAAATTCTGCTCGAGCTCGGCTCGATAAAGCTCGACTCGAGCTCGGTTCATTTATTAAATAAGTCAAGCTCAAACACCAAAATCTGTTCGTTTAATAAACGAGTCAAGCCCTAGCTCGACTCGGTTAGCTTGATAAGAGCTCGTTTAACTCATTTAAGTGTATACACATATTACATATATGTCACAAATAAACATATTATTTTCTATATCTCAATTACCTAAAAGTAGAACATATAATTTATAAAATTTTCCATTTATATGATAATGATATTTATAAAATGTAATTATTATATTTTACAACAAGTTAATCAAGCATTAAACAAGCTTAAACAACCTGAAAAACTTGTTAAAATTTTTAAACGAGCAAACGAGCCAAGCCCAAACATGACATCTGACTCGTTTATTAAACGAGTCAAACCCGAGCTTGGCTCGTTTATTAAACGAGCCAAGTTCAAACACTGTGGGCTCGGCTCGTTTACACTCCTATGGTGATCCATCTAGATGAAAAATATTTTCAGGATTCAACTTACCCCGACTATACAATAGGGTTACCCTGCTATTGAATTCAAGTTACCCCGATTACAAATTAGGGTTACCCTGCTAATGGAATCAACTTATCACGTTGACATATGTGGCTCATTTTATGTAAACCATCAAAACATACTCCTATTAAATCAAACACCAGCTTGAAATATTTTTCATCGAAATGGATCATCGTCCAACTTTAACTACAAGGACACAACTAAAGGTCTTAGACCCTAATTTGGTGAAGAGCAAATGCCACCGAATTAATACTAAGCTAAAGTCTACTGTTGAAAAGAAAAGAACATCATACCTAAACACATTAAAGGGAATATTGTCGGTCATCTATGGACATGAGAGTAAACACAACTATAATCTCACTCAGGTTCCGATTAAACTATGATTGTGTTATTTTCTGATAATTAGTGATTGTTATTTTGAACCATTCATGTATTATTTCCTTAGTACTTGGTTGGTGATGTTACCAATTTTTTAGGTAATGGAACTTCTAGTACTTATTTGGAACCATTCGTGTGTAATTTATACCATGTTATGGAGGAACATATGTTGACCCTGCTATGGAGTAAATTTAAGGGTAACTTCAATTGATAAATCTAGTTGGTAGAAAGAATGATATGTTGGGATAAATCTAGTTCCGATAGGGGGTAATTTAATTAATAGGATGAGTAACTTAGAGTAAATAGAATGGATTAAAATGTTGGTTCGTGGGGGGGGGGGGGGGGGGGGGGGGGGGGGGGGGGTACCCTAGTTGATAGACAATATAAGTTGATTCAATAGTAAGATAAATCTACTTGATAGACAATGTAAGTTGAATTTAATAGCATGTAAATTTAGCAGGGTAACCCTAATTGATAGACAGTGTAAGTCGAATTCAATAGCAGAGTAATCATAATTGAATTTAATTTAATTCCCTCTACGTAATCCAATTTACCCTACTCCTAAATTCAATTTACCTCGTCTACCAATTAGTATTACCCCCACGAACAATCATTTAATTCATCCTATTTACTCCAAGCTATCTGTCTTAATACATCCAATTACTCCCCTTCACAACTAGATTTATCCCAACCTACCATCACATGGGATTTTGGGTGGGCATCCCGAAATCCTTCGTGACATAGACTCATCCCAAATAATAGTTGAATCATTAATTGTTATAACCAAGAAAAAATTAGAAAGGAGATAGAGAAAGTGATGACCAAATATTGTAGTGTTTTGGAAAGAATGCAAATGTTATCTGGATTTCAATAAGTTTAAAATTGGGGTACAAAGGTACACTAGCTTCTCCTGTAAAGGCACCATGTATAAAAGCAAAACCAAACTTATGCTAAGGTAGTATGGGGAAAAAGCAAAAGCAAAGCTCAATCACTTGTTGACTTAGTTATTATATCTTAATTATTATATCATCAATAAAACATTTATCTCATAAGTAGGTCCTTTAATAATATATAAAATCTTGATTAACATCAACTTCGTCTCACGTATACAAGATAAATCAAGATTTTAATAAAGAAAAAGTAAAAGTTAACAATTACTGAATCAGACAAATTTATACAAGATATTTGAACAAACCAAAAAGTAATATCATGACAGCCAAAAATGTTCTCATAAATACAATGTCAGAACAATAATACCGCTCCACATGGCCAAAATACCACCAAACAAAACCATATCCAACGTGGATGCCATGTAAGCAGGTGCGTGAGAACATGCATGGGGAGACATCCCGGACTCCATTTAAGTTTATGTGTACAAGATTAATCTCGAGGTTACCAAGAATTTGTTTTTATTTAATTGAACTGTTATTAGTTTATTACTCCTTGTTAAATGAAGGTTTGATCACTCAACAGACACTATTCACTTTCAAAAAAGACACTCACTATGTTTTTTTCGAAAGTTTTTTACTTTATTATTATTATTTAGCAGAGTGAATACATACATATAAGTCTCGGGAAAGAAGAAAATATGAGAAAATTCCAAATTTTTGGACAATTAGTTAAGTTATCTCAACTTATCACTCGTATTATATTGTATTGTAGATTGTGCATTTCAAACTAACCATCATGTATATATTTCGATTAGATATGTCGTAAAAAACAATTGGATATAATACTTTTAAAAATGCTGTAAATGAATGAGAATCACTAAGTTATCTAGATAATTAGATGATGTGCAAGATTAAAGAAGTTGAAGACATATAGCTCTACTGATTAGAGGTCACCTTGAGCTCATCTCAGTCAAAGATTACAAGTCCAAATACAATTAGGATTTACTTCTGATCTTTTTCGTATTTATGATTGTAAGGTTAGTTGGTTGCATTAGTTCAATGAAATAATTTTTTTAAAGAAATAGAAATTTAGAACAAAATCATCTTTTTAAATTTATTAAATAAAATAAATACGTTTGTAGAGGTAGAAAACTGAACAAAGCTATCCTATCCTTTCGAGTTTCTACTTCTACACCCAAATCCAAAGAAACGAACTTGAACTCGCACAACCGTAACCGCCACCGTTCCGCCGAACGAAACCAACCACAGACGCCCTCGATGTCACCGGCGGCGACACGCCTAACCCTGTCGTCCGCTCCCCCAGTCCGACGGCAAAGACCTCCCACCGTCGCCACCGGGAATTCCGCCGCCGAGCGGCAGCTCCTGTTCGACCGCATCGCTCCTGCCTACGACCAAGTCCACTCCCCCCTCGTCCCTCTCTGAAACTCACGCTTTCCGTTGCTTAGTTGGGGTTTCGTGTTTGTGCAGCTCAACGATGCGTTGTCGCTGGGGCAGCACCGCGTCTGGAAGAGGATGGCCGTCTCTTGGAGTGGGTACGTAATGTCCCTTCTTGCTTCTGGAATTTATTTTAGACTCTACTCTCCTGTTTTAAAGATTTTATTTTTTGCTACGAATTTCGACTGTGATTTAAGGATGAAAGAATAATCAAAACAAACACAAACAACCACGATATGTAGTCGTTTTTCTCTCTTTTTACTGTGAATCGATGTTTTAACGGTAGTTGCCAATGTTTAGGCAATAGGAAAACAGTACGGAAGACATCGGGAATTGTTTCAAAATGCATTCAAAATTTCAAACTACAAAGCACTCAGTAACTCACCAACCAAATTTAATACTCAATATTTGCATATTCAGATTTGGATTGTTTCTTAAAATCTGCAAAATATTTGCATTAAATTACAAAAAAATGCAGCTTCGAAATCTGACGTAACTTTCCCCACAACTTAACAATCCTTTACTATTTCAATTTTCTTAATGGCTTTTTATTTGTCAAATCTTGCTAAATTGTAGGGCAAAGAAGAGGGATCGTGTGCTAGATTTGTGCTGTGGGAGTGGTGATTTGACTTTCTTGTTGTCTCAAAAAGTTGGGTTTGAGGGAGAGGTTTGTGTTTCTTATTTCCTGTAATCCTAGTGTTCCATATCACCTTGATGGCTTAACGTGTCTTGTTTTGTAGGTTGGCTGATTATAAAAACCTAACCAAACAAGTTGGTATTTGCTAGTATAATTTAAAAGCCTATATAATTTTTTTCTTTGGTAATTGTTTTGTTAGCACGAGTAACAAGTAATATGTATTTCTCTGAAAGTAAGAAGGCTGTAAATCTGAGACGCGATGAAAAGAAGATAAAATCAGCCAGATAAGGTTGTAAACCATGCTATTAGGATCCAGATGCAATGAAGACCTCTTTATTCTGTAAATGAATTCTGTTGAATATTGACTTATATTTGTTAAGGAAGCAAATCCAGGAAGAGTCGGTCGACCGGATTGGATTCGGTCTACCGACGCACAACCCAGGAAATTTCGGCGAAAACGGGTCGGTCTACCGAATTAGATTCGGTCCACCGAACCGAGGATTCCAGGCACTCCGTGTGCAGCTGGGATCGGACGACCGAATTGGATTCGGTCCACCGTCAGAAGGTAACAAGCACTTCGGAACAACGGGTTCGGTAAACTGTTGTGAAGATTTTTGGTGTTCCGAGAATCTGGAAATTGTTTGTCCAATTTGGCACGGTCCACCGAGGGGTTCTCGGTAACCAAATGGTTGTTGGAAGAATTCGTTAGTTCGTGGAAGAATCGTTCTCGCAGTCTACCGAGTCGCGTAAGAAGCGTTCCCGCGGTCAACCGGAAAGGATTCGGATAACCGAATCAGAACAGGAATCACTCTTATTGAAGCACGCACGGTTAACCGAACGAGCATCAGTTAACCGTGTCCCCACGAATAGTTCTGTTCGATTTTGCTTAATTGTAGCTCGATTTTTTAGTCTATAAAAGAGCTCGTTTGCTCTTACTTTCGATATACAATTGCATACAACATAGTTTCCTTCATTGTGAGTTGAGAGATTAAGGCTAGAGATAGATCTAGAGTGATTTGGAGGACATATTGTCTCCATATACTTGTAATATCGGTTGCTTCTCTTGTTGAAGAAGCGGAAGAAGGAAGGGAAACCCGCAAGAGACCCCCAAGGACGTAGGTACGTTGCCGAACCTTGTAAATCGCGTGTGTCATGGTTGTTTCAGGTGTGCATTTGTGTTTGCTTGTTTATTTCCATCTTATTAGTGTTCTTGTTGCAATTAAGTTTGGGAGATGGTCCGAAGTTAATTCTGCAATCAATATTTGGTATACGTGGTGCGTTTAATCTGTGTTTCGTATAAGTACATTGTTAGATCCCCCTCCCAACAAATTCTAGGGTTGTTAAACCTTACAACAAAAGTTGTAATAATAAGAGTAATTCAACAGAGAACTCTTTTTCATTGCCTCATTTGTATTTTGTGTTAGTACCGCATTAGTTTTTTGCTTCTCCAATGATATATGTGCATGTTTCAGTAATGGTGATCATGTTTCGCCTCATTTGTATTTTGTGGAAGTACCGCAATAGTTTTTTGCTTCTCCAATGATATATGTGCATGTTTCAGTAATGGTGATCATGTTTCAGTATTTGGTAGCAAACGTATCAATGTGTGCCATGCCCTCCGTTTCTATGTGAGAAAGTGAAGCGCTGCAATTGAGTGTTTTGTTATGGGGCCGGGATATTCTTTCAGAGAGCACATTAACTAATCTCCATTTATTTTAACACATACTTTTGGATTGTTCGTTCCAACCTCATTTGTGTCATACTCTTTATTGTTTCCTACTTGGTTTTATTTCCACGAAGTAGTTTTCCCTCCAGATCTTCTGCATTCTCCAGTTTTATACCATTTATTATATTGACAACTTATGAACTATTCTATGTAGTTACAGAGCCTGAAAAATAGTTTTGCCATGTAGGTGACCGGCCTTGATTTCTCAGTGGAGCAGTTGTCAATTGCTTCTGTTCGTCAAAATTCGATGTGGAAACCTTGCTATAAAAACACAACGTGAGCTCCCTTTAAATAAAAATCTAGTTGTGTTCACTGCCTGCTGCAAGCTTGATTTCCCATAAATTTTGCATTATTTTTCTAAACAAATGCTTCTAGATGATGAGGCTTAAGGTGCTTACAGTGTCAGTGAATGTTAATCCTTTTCGCTCATTGACTTTGTTATTTGTTGTTTAATATAATTGGATCTATTTATTGTGCTTCTCTGTACAGGTGGAAGGAAGGTAATGCGCTTGATTTGTGTTTCTCTGACTGCTACTTCGATGCAATCACTGTTGGATTTGGTTTAAGAAATCTGGTTGACAGACCAAAAGCCATGCATGAGATATGTCGTGTCTTGAAACCAGGTTTGTCTTTTGCCTTCCACTAAATCAGTCATTTTTCGTACTGGCTAATTATAAATCAGCTTTCATTGTATGTACCTGCCTTTCAGGTTCAAAGGTCTCCATATTAGATTTTAACAAGAGCCCAAATACATTTGTTGCATCTTTCCAGGTAACCATAATGGCCTTGGTGTTAGGGTGTTTGTATCACGAAACATAGTCTACTTTTATCCTGTTTCATATGACTTTTCTCAAACTCATACATTTTCATCAGTTCAAGAGCATGCTGATCTACTAGTTAAATGAGGTTCCCCACTCACAAAAGTAATAAAATGAAGGGAAGAAGCAATTGAAATCCTTTGAAGATGTGCGCCTTTGAACTCGGAAATAAATAAGTGAATAAAACGCAGGACTGGCTGATGGTTACACTTCCATTGAATAGGTGATAAATTTAAAAATGAATACGTTTTCCCTGGTAGTGATATATTATCTTTGAGGATGTAGATGTATGTATATGCATTGGTTGAAATCACTTAACTGAAAATCTATATAAATTAGTCAGCTGGCCAACTTATTTATTGATTATCTTTCATTGACTAGGTAATAAATTTACGTGATGTGCGGATATATTATCTTGATTAATGTACATGCAAGATGCAACAGTCTAAAGTAGCTAAGTGATTGTCTTAATTACTCACATATCAATATAGATTGACCAACTTGCAAGCTGTAAAGGCATAACGTGCCACAGGTAGACTGTTTACAGTTCGCATAGAAGTAAACATTTTATGATTCAGGAATGGATGATTGACAATGTTGTTGTGCCTGCCGCAACTGGTTATGGGCTTAAGGAGGAGTACATGTACTTGAAAACATCAATTGCTGAGTTCTTGACAGGTATTTTCTACATTATGCTCACTGATCATTCCTCAGTCCTCACTTTATACCAAATAACATCAGAGAGTAAGCTTGGAGTCATTTATCCTAGTCTGGGAGTGTTTGGGGCCTTTGGGCAGTTCAGAGGGTTCTACCATGCAAACAGTGATCTCCATGTTACCTGAAACTGCATTGAATTTACAAAATAAAGGAAATAGTCTTTAAGGAATTTTTCTATGTCGCAGATAATTTAAATTGATTCAACATGATGTATAATTTCAGGTAAGGAGCTCGAGAAACTAGCCAAGGATGCTGGATTTTCCAGTGCCAAACATTATGAGATTGCTGGGGGTCTAATGGGGAACTTAGTAGCCACAAGATAAACAACTCTCTATTCTTTCTCCTGCCATCCAAGAATCAACATCTCTGTGGAGAAGTGTTGGAAGCTGACATTGGCGTTCATTTTGATTCTATTGAAACTAACCTCTGAGTCTGATGGTCTACCGAAAACCCTCTGCCACGATGCTTGCAATCCTTCATCTCAGTATACAATGTCCCCAACATTTATGGTCAACCGTCCTCGTTGGAAGACAGGTTCTATCAAACGATGCATCCGATATGTTTGTAAAATATTATCTTCATAAGCACTTAACTGTTCATGTTGCCCCTCGTTGTTTAAGAAACATTATTTGTTTATAAAACCATCAATTTTATTTAATAATAAGGTAACATTGTACGTTTTTTCAGCCAGTGATTGTTTTTCTGCGTAAAAACAGAGATAGGAAACAGGGGAAAAATAGAAACAGGTCACGATAATTCATCTATTATTTGCGTATATTTGTACATCATAGCTCCCTATCTAACAGCGGAGAGATAAATCTGGCTTCTGCAAATAAATCTTCTTTGGGACGACGCGTTATCCCGCACCATGTGTGATCATGATAAGATGTGGATTTCTGGTTTTACATACGTTGTGTTTATTGGGTTAAATAGAATTGTTCAAAAAAAAATTATAGGTTGATTGTAAAAACTTTTCTAGTCACATTTTCTACGGAAACCAAAGTTTTCAGAACCGAACTAGTCATCGAACCGATAAAACTCTGATTTTGATTCAATACGGTCGAACCACGGTCGAACCGTTGATGACGTCATCATTTTTTAGACCCGAATTTGGACCGGACAAAATAAATATTAACGGTCGGACCGGTTTGAACCGATTTCTGTAAAACTATTTAATATATACATACCAAACATTAAATATAATACACGATATTAATCACAATTTACTTAATTCAGCAAATTTGTTAAGTTTACTTAAATCAACAAATTTGTTATCTTTACTTAACTCGACAGAGTTGCTTGAATAAGAATTAGAGAAAGCAATATTTGGATTAAGAATCTAAAATCCTCATATTTTCTGATTTTAAAAAAATTAAGAAAATTTGAAAAAAAAATATGTATAGTCTGACCAACCGGTCCGACCACCCGGTCTAACCTGGTCTGACCCGGCCCAATCCGGTTCAGAATGGTTCGACTAGAGGCTCAATTTTTTGGGTGAATAGGTCACCGGACCATCGGTTCCCAGTCCGACCGGGTCGAACCGCACGGTCCGGTTCGGTTTTTAAAACCGTGACAGAAGTTGTACGTATAGTCTTCCGCGATTTATGGAGAATAAGGAAGTCAATGCTTATGGGATAGACGTGGCTGAGATAAAGGATAGAGAATCTGGAATCTATCTTTCTCTATCTTGAATCCATCTTTCTCTCTCTCTTTAATCTATTTTTCTCTCTTGAATCTTTCTTTCTCTCTCTAGACAATCTGGACGAGGTCTGGACAAATCTGGACAAGGTCTGGACAATTCTGTACGATAATGGACAAATCTGGACGAATTATGGACAATTCTGGACGAGTCTGGACAATTCGTTCTGACATCTATCCAGACTTCGTCCATAATTGTTCAGATCTCGTCCAGAAACTTCATCCAGCTTCGTCCAGATCTCGTCCAGATTTGTCCAGAAACTCCGTCCAGACTTGTCCAGATTTATCCAGATTGTCCAAAGAGAGAAAGAAAGATTCAAGAGAGAGAGAAGATAGATTCAAGAGAGATAGAGAATGAGGGATGAGAGTGAGTGAGAGTGAAAGAGTGGAGAGAAAGAGATTCAAGAGAGAGTGAATGTTAAAAAGCGGAGAGTGTTAGACAATTTGATTATTCATGGGGTTTTTTGTTTTTACAATTAAAGACATTTGGATTTTACGAGGTTTAATTTGCAAATTGTCTAACACCGTTGGACGGTAACGGTGACAGAGTGTGGTTCACTAACGGTAGAGGTGCATATGCGCAAATATGATCGACTTGTAGGTGTATATGCGGTAATACCGAAAATCCGAGTGTATATTGTCAATTTTGACATTTAAGAGGTGTACCGTAGCAAAACCCTCGTAATATAATAATATTGTAAGTTGTTTCTTCCTTCTACAGAACCCAAGCCTATCAACCAATTCTCTGCAGATATTTCGGAGGACAAGATGGTAGGCAAAAGGTTAGCGGTCATTTTTCTTGATTAAGTTTTAAACTTTCAATTAGAATGAAGTTCTGTTCTGGGGATCTCATTTTGGTCGGACCAAGACATCAGAATGAACTTCAGATTTACAACGTGACTAAGAACTGTTTGAACTATCAATAGGAAAGTAAAAGCACCATGATATTTGATTTGATGATTACTTTCGTTCAAAAGTTGTTTTCGACCCCACGATGTATTGCCAATACATGAATTATAACGAATGTGATGCTGTCCCTTTCGTACGATACAAAAAAAAACATGGCGTGCATCAAAATAAGATCGTTTCTTGTTTTGTAAAGGTAGAACTTCACTTTCTTTATTTTGGCGTTTTGCATAGATTTGCTACCAAACCGAAAGCTTACAACTCCCATCATTTCAGAACTTTGCTTTCGTGATCCTGAAATATACCTTGGATATGACCATCAATCGAGATGGTTATTCTTTATCTTACTGTTATTCGTCGTCGTAAAACTATTTAAATTGTCCGTAAGATTACCATTTTGCTCATCTACCCTTTCTACTAATATAACTCTTCATTTCACTCTTTTAACACAACTTTCTCTTCATATCACTCTTCTATTCACCACATAAAATGTCTCGAATGTTAGGAAAAGAACCAGCGGAGACCCCTGACTACTCACATCTGGTAAATTACCTTGTTTATTTCAATTAATTTAAAAAAACATTTTTGAGTCGGGCGTCCGCAGGAGACGCCCGACCCAACGATCGGGCGGTCGCGGGAACCGCCTCCCCAAGGAACAGACGTCTGCGGGGAGACGTCTCCCACGTAGGGTAGGCATCTCCCACAGACGCCCGGTTTTTTTAATTTTTGTTAAAATTGATTATAAATTGTGATAAAATTTAAATAAATTGAATATTATGTTAATAACGAGTTAAATTAGTTTAGTAAATCGTTTATTGATTATAAATTGTGATAATTAATAAATAAATCGCTAAATAAATTGATTATTATGTTAGTAATTAGTTGTGTACGATTTTAGTAAAGGATTATTGATTAATTGTGATAATTGCTAAATAAATCGATTATTAAGTTAATAATTAGTTTAATTATTTTAGAAAATCCATTAATAAATTTGTATTTTTATTTTACATACAGTGGATGAGTAGGGCGATACGGTGTACGCAGCCGTTCTTGCGAGAGAGAGACATCATGCCGACTGAGGCGACGAGACTTGCATGTACAGATTGGGATCGCCTGATCGAGGATTGGAACAACCAGTTGGGCATTTCGGACCATAATTCAAATGCTGAGTTGTAGTTGTCTTGCTTTTACTTTCGTTTTGTTGCACTGTTACTACATTTGTTGGTATTTGCTTATGTTTATTTGTGTACTCTTATTATTTATTTCTGACGAACATATTTTCTACATATTTCTTTGACTATCGTATTTTTTAATATTTATTTTTCACGAAAATATTTTCAACTTATTTCTTTAGATATCAAATAATATTTAAATTTAAAATACGGTAAAAGAACAACACGATATAAGTAGAAATACACGATATATTATATATTATAAAAACATTACAAATTACAATCAAAATGTACCACGTAACCGGTTCCAATACTCCGTCCTACTTTGGTACTGATCCTCCCATCCAACAACACTCTCATCTCGCATTTGATACCATAAGGTTGCTATAGGAGGTACTAGGAAATCATCAAGTAATTCCAAACGAATAAAATGTTTGTAACTCCCTAAATGAGCAATGACCAACTCTCTGACAGATCTCGTCATGGCAGACGGACATTCCCAAGGTAGAACAGTAAGACACGGGAACAACGAACCATTCGTTCCCACTGCGAAATACATAACCGCACACTTGTAAAAATTAGCAATAGGAAACAAGTCGGACCAAACCTCCATATAATGATCCTCGCCACAAACTCCTCGCCTTAATCAATTCGTTGACGAGCCTCTCTCACATTGCCGAAATAGACACTCTCATATATAGGATGTGTACATATCTCATTAGAAATCGCACGACATGCGTACGACCAGTTCTCCTGACCACCATGAAAGACATCAACAACACGTCGAAATCCACAGTTGTCATCAGCATGTACGTCATTCCACCTTTCCAGAAATTGTAAAATGATTCCTGGCAGTCTATCATTATATGGGAAGTTGTCCACGTCAACCCGTCCGGACACTGTAAGATAAGTAAATAACAATTCATTAAAACAACAAAATTAGGAGATAATATATTCAACCCCATTTAGATTACTGATATATATTAAATAACATAACAACAAAGATATCGACATACCAGAAGATCATGTGCCCGTATTCACGGACGATCGAGACGAATTAGACCGACGACCCCTGCTCCCACTACTGCCAGACCGACGACGACCCCTGCTCCCACTACTGCCAAACCGACCACGACCTCGCTCAACATACTCGAAGGCACTCGGGTCCCGACGTGTCGACTTTCCCCTAGGTTGACCTCGTACCTTAGTATTTTCTTCCGGTTCTCCATAGTTCGACTGATCGGGGTGTAAGTGTTCGTATAAAATACGAGAGGCACTACGAATTATTGCAGGGTCGCTCTCCGAGATCTCATCCACTAGCTTCCGAAAATACTCGGCGTCTTGTGCTGACTGATCAACAAACTCTGACATCTGGACTCTTTCTCCAATAACAAGTGTTTTCCAGAATGGATGAATCTGCTCTAAATAAATTCCATCACCTGACGCGAAACACTCGTACATGGTACATGCACAAGGAATCCCATGTGTTGTCAGGAAAGCACACCCACAACGATATTCAATTTCATCACTTAAGTCCTCCATTCTCTTCAACTCCTGAGTCATTAACGACAAGCAGTGATGCGAAACTCGGCAATTTATATGCTGAAACAGAGGACCTATGTACTGTGCCAAATTTCGACGTCTTGAATCTTCAAGAAAGTTCCGAATATTTGTCAGCTGCATTTCAATAGACGAGTTCACGTGGTCGAAAAGAGTGTCGAGAGCGTGGTCGAAAAGAGTGTCGAGAGCGGCAGTCGATGTAGTGATCCACTCTTTCAAAGTCGAATGTGCACTTTCCACCCTAGAGTTCGTAGTGTTGCCGAAATGAAAAACTTGATTCGTCCAATTCAACACGAATTTTTCCTTATGCACCAACCACGTGTCTTCCACATACTTCGTCAGCACTGGCCATGAACTGTAAGAATCCTTCAGATTACGGACTGCTCTGTCATAATCCGTCTGTGAATCAGAAAGCATGACTCTCCTCCACCATCCAAGCCTAAAACTCTCTGCAAGCTGCTTCTCCTTGCCGAATACGTGGTATGCGTAGTTGTACACGTCTTTGTTGATATGTCAGGTGCATAGTAAATGAGCTGACTCAGGAAAAACATTTGTCACTGGTCGCATCAGACCCATCTCCCAGTCCGTAATTATTGCTGTCGGGCTAACAATATCCAATAACAGATCTCGCAACCTCTCCAACACCCACCGGTAACTAGACTCGGTCTCATCCTGCAAAATCACATATCCGACGAGGAAATTCATATTTGTTGGAGTAACCCCAACCATCTCAAACAAAGGCATCTTGTACTTGTTCGTCTTATACTTCGAATCCATACAGATTACGAATGGGTATGTACGCAACAACTGAACTGAAGTCGGATGTGCCAAAAATGCGTGAGTCAAGACATTAGTTTCTTCATCTGCCACAATCTAATGCAAATACTTATGCTGCACTCCCTTCCTGAGAAACTGCTGCGCTGGATTCCTGTCTTCAGATTTCGTCCTCCTCATGTACTCTCTGAAGTTGTAAATGTGTCTTTGATTCGGATTATCGTCCGGAAATTTCTTCTTTACCGCCAACAAAATGTTACGGGGTCTTGCTTGTGCATCTGTCATATCCCGAACAATTTGCTTTGCCCCTGCACCTATGTGGACAGACGCATCCACCTATGTGGAGGCGTGTTAGGCAGACTCCTCCACCTTGGTGGAGGCGGTTTAGCCAAATGCTCGAGTCGGGAAAAAAATTCCGCCATCGTTACCTCGCGCGGATTCAGGTGTTTCGCCAGACATTTTTGTGGTGTTGGTACTCGGAATGTGAGTAAAACTGAGTCAAACACCTTGTTTAAAGACACGAGACGAAATCGGTATTAATTGATTTGTTAAGGGCAAAAAGGTCATTTTTGGGACGATTTAAGTAGTTTTCCGGCGACGAATAGTAGTTCCCTTCTTTAAAACTAAGATATTTTTAAGTATTGATAAACTAAGTTCATTTTTCTCTAGATCCTTCAACTCTTCTTTTCCTTATAACTAAGGTATTAATTAGGAAAAAGTTGTCAATTCATCTGATCATCTTCTCTTAGAAAAAATGTCAATTCATCAATTAAGAAAAACAAATAGTGCTTTCATTTGACATATCTTTGAAGCAAACTCAGAGCATCATTAACAGCGCCCGGGCAGTTTCTGGGCGCTCTGGTTTCTCTATCAGCCACGTCAACTTCTCTCTCCGCCACGTCAGCACAAACCAACCATCCTACAAAATCCTTAACCATTACTCAATCCACTCAGTCACGCTACATTATTTGCTGTCACGTCATTATTTTTATTCTTCTCTCTAAAACTCTTTCAACAATTAACAAAATATATTAATAAGTATTATCGTAATTATTTAATATCAACAATTCATTCGTTTTTAATTATCATTTAATTAATAAATACGAAAATATTATTAAAATTTAGGAAATCACGTTACATAGTACATTAACTGGAAATTTAAAAACTAAAACTAAAAATACATCATTAAATATTAAACTTAAATACTAAACTTAAAATACATCAAGACGCATTTCCTCCAAAGCGTTGTAATATATTATCGATCAAATCGGCTTGAAGGTTCAAATGTGTGGTGCGATCACGCACTTGATCTCTCATTCTCAAGTACCTGGTAATATCCACTACACGGTCAGTGGAATACCGAACCGCGTCGTTCATGGAATTTCCAGGTTGATCCTCAACAAATTCGTTCTAATCTCCAAAATTACCGAAGGAATCACGTTCATCCTCCACTATCATATTATGCATTACAATGCAAGTTGTCATTATTGTTGGCTTTTTGGCCTTAATCCTTGTTTTGATGATTTAATCAACCTAATCTTAATCATAAGTAATGTAGAGTAGCACACATATTGCATTGCATATATATTGCATGTGCTAACCTCTACAGGTGATCAAGACTCATGGAAGGAAGGAAATCAAGTCAAGATTTGTAATAAAGCTATATGAAGACTTGTAATCTTGATTTTATTTTGAGTCTTAGGAACATGTGTAAATTGAGCATACAAGAGCTAAAAACTTATCACATACACACTAGGTTCCTTATAGAAGTCACACACAAAATTTCACCTAATTTGGACTTCATTAGATCACCCAAACCTTAGTCGGAAATCACTTAAAACCTAAACCCAGATTTCCTGTGTGAACCGGTCGACCGAACCAGTTCTCAGTTCGACCGGTTTATAACAGGACTCTCCACAGTGATTTTACCGAACTCTTCCGGTCGACCGGTTCTACCTTTTCGGTCGACCGATCCCGGATTTTAATATGGTTGTTTTCCTTGTCGTATTCCTATAACGGTCGTATTCGTATAAAACAAACTTAACCCCAAAATACATTCGGTAACCGGTCGAACGACGACCTTGTTTCGGTCGACCGGTTGAACATTTCTTCAAGAAACAAAATTCCATGCTATCGATCGACTCATTCTTCGTTCGACCGTTGCACCTTTATCTCAACCGAATCCCTTGAACGGTCGTCCGCCCCTTTGGTTCGACCGATTCACTTAAGTAGAGTTAAGTTCTAGCTCGTTTGTCCGACCGAATATTCTTTTATTCGACCATTCTCCTTGAAATCAAGTGAACGGTCGACCAGTCTAGTAGTTTCGGTCGACCAGTTATGGACAGATTTGCAGCCCGATTTTCTGCTTTGTGTATCTTACACAAAACCCAACCAAATCTATCTCCAACGGCTAGAACACCTTAGGAGCTTATAAATAGAGGATCAAGACTTGTTGTTAACACAACTCTCCAACTCAAATTGTCCCAATACATTAGAGAGAAACCTCAATCCTTAAAGCTCCCATTTCTACACTCTATAAGCCTAAAGTTCACACACTTGATCAATTACTCATCCTACTCAAAGTGTGCTCAATTAGAGAGTGAATCCCACTCAGTTACAAATATTGTCAAAAGAAGCAAGGACTTCGGTGAAAGCTCGAAGTGTCCCTCTCGGATTGTGAGAGGAAGAATTCAAGAAAGCGAGGGTTGTTCGCGTTGCTTGTGGTGTAAAGGCGTTCTCTCCCGGCCCAGAACGGGGAGTGGATAGTGAAGACGTAGGCGGAGCTCGCGGAGTCGAACGGAGCTTACAAGAGAGGACTAGGACCCGGGTGGGGTGTCGAACCTCTATAAAAACGCCGTGTCTCTTTGTGGTTTGCATTTTCTGTTAATTTCCCTACTTGTTTTTAAATTTGTTTCCGCTGCGTTTATTGTTTGATTAGTTAGGGATTAGCTTAATAGTGATTAGTGGACCCATAACTCACTCGATCCAACAATTATTTTGTTAAGTACAGTCTTACTCCATGCAAGAGATGACTTCTTCACTATCGTGAACTGCACTTGCAAGATTCCAAATGCACATTCTACATCTTTGTGTACTGCTTCTTGTTGTTCAACAAATAACATGTCCTTCGGTGTTTGTGAATGAACGATGGACAAAATGAATGTTGCCAATTTTAGATAAATATCATCAGTAAGATAATAATCACATATTATATCGAGAACTGTTTACCTCAAAATTCATAGGTGGAGCTCGTCCTTCCATTACATCGTCAAAAATCGGATGAAGAAGGAAAACAATGACGAATTCGATAAAGAAACACTTGCTAAAATCAAAGAGTGAGCTAAAGCACAAGGATATCTGTAGGTGCTTATGTGTTTTATTTGTAATATCAATATGTCTGTTGTAGTTTATCAGTATTGTGGTAGTTTAAATTTCGTATCCGTAGGATGACTGTCTTTCCTTTCCTTATTTCTGTTGTATTTCGTATTCTGTATTTGTATTGTATTTTGTTTCCGAAGTGTATGAGTATTGTACTACTATTTCTTATTTTGTTTATGATTTTTTTAATTTTACTTTTATCTAAATAAATCAAAAAAAAATTAATCATAAAATATTTTTTAAATTAATTTTCAATACCTAATTAATTTAATTCAATTTACCTAATTAATATAATTATCCTAATTATATATAAATATTTTTTTAAAACAAAAAAAAATCGTGACCAATAGGGGAGCCACGTGCCCCCCACCTAGGGGCGCAAATGGTTACCAACTATTCGAGTATTCGATTCGAAAATTTCTATTTAATTGGTATTGGTAAGTTATATTTTACCAATTTAATTTCGGATACGGATTTGGTTTAATTTTTTTTACTAATTACAAATCGGATACGGATTCGGATACCAGGTGTTTCAAATTCGAATTATCCGAATATAAAATACATATTTATTATATCCTAAGAAAGAAGTAAAGTTTTCCGTTGGTGCATTTGTTAAATGTGAAATAGTCAATCCTGAGGACTCAAGATCGAACCTAGTCACTGTCTTTTTTATTTGGTCGAAATTTGAAAAAAACGGAAAAAAGTCACCGAGGAGAATCGATCTTGCGTCTAAACTAAATAAACCCAACCGCTAACCACTGAGCAAAAATCCATTTATGTATATCTCGCATGTTAAACAATATACATAGAGCACGTTCCGTGGCTCTCAATACTTTAGTCCCACGTCGCCTGAGTTTGTTTCTCAAGAATCAATCCTCTCTATAAAACTAACACTCTCATTCCGAGTTTCACCCAACCATTTGTGTGTTGCCCTCTAAACATGCATTATGGTCTACAGAAAATATTTATGAGTAAATATTGGAAATAAAAAAAATGTTTGTTTTCTTTTATTTAAGATAGTGTTATTTTTGTTTATCAACAATTTGAAATTAAAACCTTTTGTTCTATTTAATTTCGGATAATATCCGAATACCAATTAGTATTCGAAAATTTTGACATTCGGATTCGAATTCGGATAGTTCTTCTGATTTCGGATTCGAATTTGGTAATAGATTATGAAATTCGAATTCGGATATACTAGGTATCCGAGTTGCACCACACCCCCCCCCCCCCCCCCCCCCCCCCTATGGCGTGCCCGTTAAGGGAGGGCAACTCCGGCACCCTTCCCGGGTGCTCGAGTAAAAAGCACCCGTTAAGGATTCTCTCATGGTAACTATATTGAGAATTACTTTTCCCAATGAACCCACGTACCAGCAGGCAAGTGATAAGTGTGACATCCATGTGAAGCTCTGCATAAAATAAAGTTTAGTTCCTATAATTGATGGTCATTACAACTGCCATTATTTGTATAGATAAAGTGAACAATGTTAGATATTTATTGTAACTCATGAATTAAGTTTTCCAATTTTATTAAATCGATAATATTATGATATTAAAATTAATTGATTTATTTAAGAGAGATTCTATGTTAGTAGGTGAATGAAGATTACACCCACACTTCCACATGTAAGGTTTATCCTCCTCGAAAAAGAATATATAGTTTTTTCCATCAAACTCAATCAAGCACTAAAACAGTCAAGACGGTGAAATCAGTCCTGCAAAAGAAACAAATGTATGTATCTTATCTATCATTAAGTTAAATGTTGTGGAAAATATTTGTTCAAGATCCTATAATATGCAAAAGAATCAACTCACAAATTAGTTCATCAAATAGAAGAGACGTACAAAAAAGAAAAAGAAAATCACTAACAATTCACACAAAAAAAAAAAAGGTATGTTCCAGGATGAGAACCCACTATGCTGACTCTCTCACAGGAAAACAAAAGGAACATAAACAAAAAACTCACTTCTTCACCATCTTTAGCCTTCTTTTTTCTTCTTTTTGTAAGGATTATACACTAGGCCATGGTAATGAAATCTGACATATCCACCTTTGGAAGCCATGATTTCTCCCATACCTACATCACTTAAAGTGGGTGACCCACCACCAACTTTGACCTCATCATCTTGCTCACAAAGCAAGCTGATGGACCTCAAAAAAGAAAATTGCCCGTAAAAATCTGGGCAATATTGTGCAGGCTTCTAAAGTAGCTTACTTGCACACAAACACACTCATATATATATAACTAAATAAAATAAACCAAGAGATTATACTAGGAGTTCACCCTTCTACTACCATCAAAGTTGCACAATCTGGTTTCATCTACTCTCCAAATATGATACGTATGTTTATCACCAGCTGATCCTCTCAGGCACTGTTTACCTGCAAATTGTAGTAGTGCATGTCAGAAATTGGGGTGCACTGACATGTCAATTGACGTAGATTTCAAAAGACTGGTACATATCTTCTTATGCATGGCATCAGTAAATTGGTATTAATAAGTAATTAAGTTCACTTACATTAGGGATGTGATTATTAGTTTGCAGTTAGTAGTGTTTGCATAAGGAATTTATGAGTTTCAAAAACAGTAGTTTCACTTCTTGATGTTTGATAAAGATGTATATGTATGTTGAAATGGAGGGAGTGTTTGGTTTGGTGTCATAGAAAGAGTAAAAAAGTTTAACTTCCAATGTTTCTATAATCTAGTTGGGAGAAAATGCCAAAACACAATACTTTAAATCATGGAATTCGAATGGCCTAAAAGTCATTTAAAAATATCTAGTTCCTTGCTGAAGCATTCTATTAACCAATCCCACCTTGAGGCAGAACAATGAAAGTTCACGCGGTTTTGCAAGATGAAGTAGATAAAAAGATCATGAAATGCAAAGAAATGATCTTAACAATCAAACCTTCAACCTCAAGTATGTAATAGGAATAGTCAACTCGTTTTTCGTACCGATGCTCTATCATTTAGAAGGAGAACGAATTAGGATCGTCGCTGCTATCTCTAATTTGGAGTTCCATATTTCTCAGGTCATGGAGATGGCGTAAAATTTCTTGAAGAAGCTCCATCCCCTGGTCTCCTTTCTCCAATGATCTAATACTGTGCTTAAGAAATTCTCTATCAGTTTCGAGAGCTTGTAATCTTTCATACACATGATCCATCTCCTCTAAAAAGGCATCCTTCTTTCTTACCGAAGTGATCTTAGATGACAAGTCGTGTGAGCCTTCGTGTTCCTCAAGCATCCCATCTTCATCTTCAGCAGCAGCATTAAATAGAGGAAGTAACCTCTTCCCATTAGAGCTCAATTTTCTTCCATAACGTTGCTCTTCCTGTGTAAACTTTTCATGCAAAGAACCATTTGTGAAACCATTGATGGTATTGTTTTGATGTTCGTCTTCACCATGCATGTGATCTTTTTCCTTCGGTATATTTCCATTCTCCAAGTGAACAATTTCCTCATCGTGTTCTTCATCGTCAACAGCAAAAAGCTTCTCTTCCAGTACCGTAAGCTGCTCTAGGATAGATATTCGTTCTTCTTCAAAATCTGCTAAAGAATCATCATGGGTTCCAAGACGCATTCCACTATCCTCTGACATACCAAAACCATAAATGGAGTCATTGCTCTTGCTAAAGCAATCTATCACATCTTCATGTTTTTTGGGCTCGGCTGAGGCATCATCACCATCATCGGCACTAGTAGAACCAGGAGAAATATCGCTCCTTTTGGTTAGATTTGCAGTCGGTATCCTCCTCTCCCGAGCCTCATAGAGGAGAAGCTTCTTCCGGCACACTTCCAATTCACGCTCTAGCTCTTGTTTTTCTTTATCTTTCTTTACCATAAGATTGTTGAGAAGATGTAAAGCTTCTTGGTCATACTCTGATTGTTCTTCCATCATCCTTTGATATTGCAATGCTTCCATCTGCATTGCCGCTTTCTCCTCTTGAAGCCTAGTTATCATTGCCATGGTTTGGTTGGCAGCAATTTCTGAAGCATTTCTTTCTTCTTCCAGCTCGGCATACAATGCACTCAAAGCTTTCCGCTCGCCTTTAAGTGCAGATCTAAGTTTTTCCACTGTTGAAACGCCATCTACATCAATTTCACTTGTAGCACTTCCATCAATGGACTCGGTTCCAGGCTCTCTGCTACCAAACATATATCTTCTGTGTAGATTGTAGAGGCCTTCCAAAGATGTTGGTGTATCAGGCACTCTGTCGTCCTCCATTTCATAATGTCCAGGACTTGACAATGATAGTTGATGTTCAATTGTATCTGCTATTTCCGACTGTTCAGTCCTAGACCCTATTTGACAATCAAGACATACAAACTTTTATTTTCATAGAGAATTCTCATGAACATACAAGAAAATTATAAATGACAATGCCTGAATAGGATGATGGTTAGAATTGATAGCAATTTTACCTTGGCATACGTCAGTAGCTACATCTTGAATATGAGCTGGCACTTCAAGGTGATTCATTGATATAGACCTTGAATTCTGACATCGAAATTGTTTGATTTCCTGATCATTATATAGCTCACTTCTGACCGTGTCTCCGTAACTTGACTTCGGTTTTCCATTCTTATCGTTGTCTAAATGACAAAAAATGACTTAGAAATAGAAATTGATATGGAGGATGTAAGCATCTGAAGTGCCTAAATTTGTACCTTGAGCTTCGTGCTCACTTTTGCGGTAATCTTTTTCCAAATCATGAGACTGGCTAGACGAGACAGTGAGTTGTTCTTCGTGTTGAACAATGCCAATGTGTTCCTGATAATATGTTTCGTTAGATATCCCACAAGTGGTCTGACCATCTGTTTGGCAAGTATCAATTGCTGTAGCATTATTATATGTAATAACCAAAACCAGTTTCATTGAAAATATGACTATCAAGAAAAACACGGGAAAAAACCCACAAATATACCTCTACCATTGTCTCCAATCTCATGATGAGTTTCTCTGTAGTGATCAACTTGACCGTTTGGAAGGTTTATACTTTCCATATCACGTGCATCAGTGGACACTGGGACATCATGAGCCTCACCATCAGATCGTGATTCATCCTCTGAAGGTAAGGAGCCATTCAGCATGCACAATGACCAAACTAGTGCAAGCAGGAAATGGGCATCTGAAAGATTAAATTTGGAGGCTTCAGAACTCAAGGTTGTAGATTCTTCGCTCTCTTCAATGTCATCGGTTTCAGTGGATTTATCCACATGGCAAACAAATGGAGAAGAAGTTTTCTTATTAGTACATTTGCCACTGACAGAGAGCGCATCGGTGGCTTCAACATCCCACACATCGTTGTTGCCTTCAAGAGATGTAATGTCATTGGTGAATTTTACGAACACTATTACAAGAAGATGCAAACAGCAAGGAAGCTAAAATCAGACTTGAGGTTATACCATGGCTGTCTTCAGTGTGCCTTATGCAGTAACTGTTGTTGCCAACCAATGGTCGAGTGTGCCCTGGATGACAAATTCCTCTTCCAATTATGAACTCATAGTTAGCTTTACCGTTGGTCATGTATCCACCCTCAAATTCTATAACATCATTTTGAATCACATTTTCAGGATACAAGAACCAGAATCACAATGCATGCCTCTACCCAGAACATATAAGCGCAAGAAAATAACAGAAAGTTACCATGGGCTTCTCCTTCAATTTCATCAGAGAAGTCTTTTAGATAGTCAAATTGAGCGACAGCCGGAGCAACTATATCCTGTGGGTGATCAATTTTTTCGTTATCACAGATTTCACTACCAATTGAGACTTCAGTGTTAGCCTCATCGCAGTTTGTACTGTAATCTTGATAAGCTGTGGTGCAATTCACAATAAAGTTCAGACCACAATGATCCAACCAACAAAATCAATCATCTCCCCATTCCGGAAACACAATTTGAACATGCAATAACTGTAACAAAATATGAAAAAATTTACCTTGGATCTCCTCTTCTTTCTGCACCTCCCCCATCATTGCTCCCTCCATAGGCTTTGGCATTTCGTCGGAAAAGGATATCCGGTCATCGTTTTCAACCGGCCTACTGAGGCTCTTATCATCACCGAAAACCGCTACCAAATCCGAAAACGGATCGACAACTCCTTCACATTTCTCCCTGACCTCACAATCTCTACCTTCCAATGCAGACGAACTCCGGTTCATCAACGTAACCGAATCGATCAATTCCATCGGAACAAGTCGATCCTCGGGCTCACATCCACGAAACTGATATCCCTCACCATAATCCAACTTCTCCACTACACCAAAACCCTTCTCCTCCAAAACCCCTTTCTCCAAACCTCCGACCTCCTCCCCCATTTGTGCCCACCCCAAAACAACAGAAGAAGACCTATTCTCACCTATCCTCCCACGGCATGGAGGAGACAACTCGCGGACATGTTCCGGACACAACAAATCTCTGTAGGAATCCCTGCCTTTGGAGGGATCAAAGAGGCGCTCCAACCTGGAGCAGAACAGACACGGAGGTCTCAGGCCGAAGAAGAAGGCGAACTTGAAGGTGAGGTAAGAGAGGAGTGAGTTGAGGACAAGAAACACTATCATAATCCACTCCAACAACGCGTAGATAAGAATCACCACCATCTTGTGTGTGTGTTTCCGCAACAAAGTTGCAAACTTGGTCGAAGCCATGGATTGAATTGAGCAGAACAGAGCAAAACAGAGGAGGAACAGAGTTCTGGAGTTGGAAAAGGTTTTGTTTTTTGGGGGGGTAATTACAAAGAGAAGAAGTGGAGTTTCAGGAAAGTATTGGAGGAGAAGTGCGAACTGATTTTTAGTAGTAGGGATGGGGAAGGAAGAGGTGAGGAAGAATAGATGGAATGGATGGAACGTTGGAGAAGGGAAAAGGCAGGTTTAGGTGCCAAAAGCTGGTGGTGAGTGTATTGTGGTAATATCTTATTGTTTTTTTTTTTTGGATCTTTGCTTAATATTCGTTAATAATTGACAATAAAAGTATAATTCATTTTCGAATAACGCCAGTTTTTGAAGGAAAATGTTAGGTGTTAAGACCGAACGGTGGAATCTGTTAGTGTGCTTAGCTAATTGGATCTATTGATTGTTATGTTTGTTTTGTGAGAAGAGGTGGCAAGTGTTGCATTGGTTGGTGGTCGGTAGGGCTAATCCTTTCCACTGTTTATCTTTGGATTTGGAATGTATATTAATGTGATTGCTTTGTTGATATTTTATAATCAGACTATTAGATAAAATTCAAATTTCTTTCTTTGGACAGTTGAAATGGCATTATCCACCTATTTGTGTCCACAACATGGATGAGATGATATATTTTATTTCGGTAGTTAGAAAAGTTGTCATGCATAGCAACATTATATAGTTTATATAAGCTACAAGATGATTACAACTCTAGAGAAATACCTTAATGTGAAATTGTTTTCTCAGATAAAGAGTTAATGACTAAAGCAAATATGAACAAATATATTAAAAGTAACTGAATCAAATTTTGATTTCTCTTGGTGCAACAAATAATGACTGAATGAACTTTTGTTGTATTTTTTTTTTGATGACCCAGAATTTTTTGGCACCCGTATTACTTGGATCAAACAGGTTGTGACTCCAAATTGGAGGTGATCTAACAACATTTTTACCGAAACACATGAACATTAAATAAAATACATTACTGAGATTCGATATTTTGACTTAAGGTGTGTAAATCCACCTACACAATCAACTCGACTGCGCCCAAGGGGACTAATGACCTTTTGCTGTAGTATGACTTAATTTACTTGCTTATGTAAGCGTGCTGCTTAAAGTGCGGTTGCGGCGCCTAAGTAATCAATTAGACTCCAAAGCTGATAAATTGTTTACAAAGATAAATAATAGGTGCTTGTGGCCTTAATTATTTGGATATCCCATCATCATAGCTTGTTGCTTTCTTTCGATTAATCCAGATTCCAGGAACAGAGGCACAGCACACATGGGCTGCAGAATAATAATTATTATTATATGTTCTCAGTATTTTATATATCCACAATTACAGCAATATCATTTTATGTACATCAACCAGTTTTTTCACATTCTCTGGACATTTTGTGAACTATACGTTTTCTTTCACATCCATAGATAAGGATGCGCATCACCGTCGTTTATTCCAATGTGCAATTTCAATTGAAAACATATGTGAACTGTGAGTGAGCATATAAATGCAGCGACAAATAAGGTAAAACCAAAATTAGAAAAATAAGTAGCCATAATAAATGCAGAAAAGCCATCATATTGCAAGTGGATCTTGTACCACCTACTTTTTCTTTTCCTTTTTGCCTTCGGTCCCCTACTTTATGTTCAACCTAACAAGTAACAACCCTTTTATGCTTCGTAAAAGAAAAAATAAACGACAAATCATAAACGACCAGGGGCATTCAAAGAGACAATGAGTTAGGAATATCTTGCTACCTGCTGTACGAGCAATATTCCTTCTTTTTTTCGTGTATCTTAGAGTTGGTAGATATTTGAGTTACAAATATGACAAATTAAGTTCCATAGAGTAGTTGACTCAATAAAGTTTTTTTCAATTTATAATAAAAAAACTGGCTTTCTATACTCGAAGTGTACCAAAATTGCGGGAAAAATTCAAATTTTGACATCTTCTGAAAAATATGTTTTGTGTTTTCACTTTTTCCCCAAAATACTCATACCTAAATTGTGAGTTATTTCTTTTCTTTTATTTTTCTTTCGTTTTAAATAAGCAAATCGTTCTCTCTGTATCTTTCTTTCAATAGTTGCAGACATCTATCTCTCATGCATCCATTGTGTCTTCTCTTTCGTTCACACATTCATTCTCTCTCGCACTCGACCCGTCATTCTTAGCTACGTACCCTGCCGAACAATTCTGACATTGAAGTCGACAACGAATATCAGTTTTAGGGTACGTTTTGTTTATGTTTTTTTACTTATTGATATAGTTTTATAAGGTTATGTTATTGTTTCTATAAAACAATGTTGTTGATTTCATCCATTTATTGGTATTCATCTGAGTTTTGTCGCCTGGGTTTGAAGTGGAATCGTTTTCCTGTGTTACCGATGATACTCGATATGTTCAATTGTAGTTCAATAGATACTCGATAGTTATGATCGATGGAAGTCGGACCGTTTTTCCTTTCACCTCGATAGGTTCGATAGTTGTGCTCGATGATAATCAGACCGTTTTTCTTGTGAGTTTGATAGGTTCGATATTAGTTTGATTCATTTTGCATGTGAGCTCGATGGTATCAACTTGACTGTGAAGACCTGTCACCTCGATGTGATCGACATGACCTCGGTTCCATTTTCCTTTCAAAATTTTCCCATTTTTTAGCTGTTGTAACCGCATGTAATGCCCCCCTCATCGTTTCAAAATAAAAGAAAATGTAGTTTTTTTAAAGTTATCTAACAATATAGTGTTCAATTGTTCATCTATATCTCTGATTTGCAATCGATGGTTAGAGCACCCTTAACGGGATCGTCCTGCCCGGATGTAATTCATCAGGGTCGGGACGACCCGGTCGTGGCAACGTCACGTCCCTGTTGGTTTTAAAAAATAATATTTTTAGTGTATATAATTGAGTTTAAATGATTTGGGGTATTATTTTGTAAATAGTTAGGTATTTATTTAAAATATGATGTGGATGAGAGAGATGATTTGTGGTTAGTAGGTGAATAATATTCGAAAGAGAATAAAAAGTAGGTTTGAGAGAGAGAAAAAATGATGTAGATGAAAAAGAAAACTGGTGTAGAATAAACTGACGTAAAATAGAAAGAGAAGACACATTAACACTCCTCCCCCCAAAAGAGCATCTGTAACATAGGTTGAAGACTTCACATAGCGATGAAGCGTGCTATATATGCAATCAATCTTTGGGTGCCCGTTTGATAGGGTTTGAGGTCGGGAATTCTGAAGTCATTGACCGTGTCACCTAATATTGACCAAAGGTGGGGAGATATAAAGAGGGTTTGTTCAAGGTAGATGGAAGAAAAACCTTATCAAACATGTCTTTAAAATCGCATTTATCATCATGGTGGTGCGATCCAGAGGGAACGCAGCGATCAAATCTTCAACGTGGCCCTCACTTCCACACAAAGCGATAAGTAACTAACATGATTTGTCGTGGGGGTTATGGTGAGTGAGTGCAGAAAGTGGTCATCTATTTGAAGGTGTTGTGATGTTTCGGGGGCAATTAGGGGTAACTCTGTTGTGTTGTTTGTTGGATGTCTCTTGTGGTATTGTTTTTTTTTAGTTTTGCCAATCCGGCTATTTTTTATATCATCTGCTCATTCAATTAGTAAATGTATATGCAGTCAACATGATTGTGAGACTTAATCAATTTTTTTGGAAAAAAAACACTATATGTCTCATGTCTACTTTTCACGAAAACAAAGTACTGAATCGGTAATGCACGCACTTTTATTACAAAATTGATTAGAAGTTAATGTTGGTACAATTACAAATATAATCATGTAATACAGTGGGTTACATATGTCGAATAAAAATTCCATAAGGATCCAGACAAAGCCAACATACAAAAACATGTATAGGAAAACAAGAAACAAAAGAACAACGTTCAGAGATGACCTCAAAGACCGAGCCGTCGGAAGGCGACTTGCCTCAGAGAAAATATCGGCCCACATACCAGTGCGTTTGATGGTCTGCCGGTTTTCTCCCAGGATAGAACGGTCACACCGTCGATAAGGCGCACACCGGAGTCGACGGACCACGAAAGCAGCGCGAAACCTCACAAAGATTGATCGCCGGAGAACTCTGGATTCGGAGGCACAAAGTCGCCAGAGAGGGACGGTTTTGAATTATTTGAGAATAATTCGTGTATCTAGTGGAGGAAACTGTCATGATATATATATGTATTTATTCTTGTAACTGTCGTCAAGCACTTAATTTCCCCCAAATCCCCCATTGCCACGCCACGCCACGCCTCGCCTCGCCTCGCCTCGCCACGCCCCGGACCGGGACGGGACGGGCGCGCGCGCGCGCGTGTGTGGAGAATTCTCTCCTCCTCTTTTTCCACCTACAAAGTAACAAGTGAATAGTATGTTTATCAACATCCTTCAACTTGTTAGCTTTTCCAATGTGGGACTAAAAGTGAGGTGAGCACATGGCACATGGGGCAATAGTTCTCATCTTCATCTCAACATTGGATTTCTTCAATTGAGCTATTCATGGGCCTAGGCCAAACTCAATATTCCAACAGTTAATTAATAAGTTTGAGGAAATGATTAGCTCATACGTAGATGGAAGAAACACCTTTACGGCCGAAACAATCCCACAAAGGTTGGGCTTCCAATAGAAACCTCTTTTAGGTCCACAACAAAAAACGTTTTGTTTTTTTAAAAGCTAAAATGGATCCAAGATTGCTTCTAAGCAAATCCAAATACGATATTGTAGAACTATATTGTCGTAGGTTTTTGTCTTGTATATATATATAGGATACGAGAGACACGACACTTCGTGGATTTGACTTGATACACAGCAACACCTAAAATATTAGGTACTAACAAATCTCAAACTATGTTATCGAACTCCATGTCATCGGCTTGTTCTCAAATCAATCCTGATTATTTTGTTGTTATTCTAATACTGGACTAGTCCACTGTTTTGACATTTCAGCTCAACATTATAATTGCTAGTTGTAAGTTGTGCTCTCGCAGGTGTCATCGCTTACGTAATTGGATTTCTAAGCGACTATATTTATGAGACATGGCGGTTCACTAAACATGCAAGTTGCAATGTCCCTGTGTCGTTGAGGCATTGACCTTTACTTAAATTCAATTATTATAGTGTTAAATTACTTAAAAATTCACGCTATTGGTATACCTATACTATAGGTTGTACACTATAACCGTTGTGGATACAATATGATAATCTGGATGCAAAGGCAAAGAGTAAGATAATTAAAAAAAACTACTTCGTCGATCTACCCGGTAAATAGATAGTGTGAGAAAATCTTACGAGACGTGTAAAAACACTAAAAATCCACTCAGCTTGCAGTGAACTTTTTAAAAGTAATTTAAGTGAAATTTTGTTTGGAAAGGATTTCATATGTATTAATTAAATCTCAATATTTAACTCACATCATCACATGGTGAGAGTTATCCAATATTAGAAATTTAACTCTAGTTAATAATTTATGGGAACTACTAAACGTCGTCCCAAAACTACTTAAATCGTCCCTTGAAATTACCAAATTTCCTTTAACAATATATTTAATACCCATATCGTCCCGTGTCTTTAAACAAGGTTTTTTGACTCAGTTTTACTAACATTCCTAGTACCAACACCACGAAAATGTCTGGCGAAACACCTAGATCACGCGAAGTAACGGAGACGGATTTTTTTTCCGACTCAGGCGTCTGGCTAAGACGCCTGCACCATCGTAAAGGTGTCTGGATAAGACGCCTCCACCATGGTTGAGGCGTCTTAGCCAGACGCCTCCACGATGGTACAGACGTCTTAGCCAGACGCTTATACCATGGTCTAAGCGTCTAGCTAAGACGCCTCAACCATGGTGGAGGCGTCTTATCCAGACGCCTTTACGATGGTGCAGGCGTCTGGGCCAGACGTCCCGTTTTTTTTAATTTTTTTGTCAAATTAAAATTATACGGTGTGTTATCTCAAATTATTTGACGTTTCTTTGCAAGTTTTCGGTGGTAACCAGTCGGATTACAATGAGTTTTTTTGCAAGTGACAAAGATTCAAAAAAATTCCAGATCCAACATTTTTTAAGCTCCAAAATCCTCCGGTGGTAAAACATCCTGACTTACAAATACTACCTCGACAGGTCGTTCGGAGGTCTCGCTCCCCGATGAGGGAGTGGCATTCCACCTTGCCGGTGAGGTGGCGGGGTGGCAAGGGGGCAGCACCTCTGGAAATTTTTTGGATTTTGAAATTGTTGGATCTGGAAATTTTTGAATTTTCGGTGTACCGAAGGGGTATCAGTCATCCGAATATAGTAATTATTAACTTATTAATTTAACAATTATCTAAATTTATAATCAATTATCTTTTTAAAAAAATAATAAAAAATTACGGGCGTCCGACGGAGCCGCCCCCACGTACGTGGGGGCGTCTGGCTAAGACGCCTCCCCCGTCGGGGAGGCGTCGTATACAGACGCCTTTCCCATGGGCGGAGCGTCTCGGTAAAACACCTCCCCGGTGGGTAAGGCGTCTGGGTAAAACGCCTCCCCCATGGGGGAGGCGTCTTAGCCAGACGCCCCCACGTACGTGGGGGCGGCTCCGTCGGGCGCTCGTAATTTTTTATTAAATTTTTATTAAAAAGATGTTAGATATTTTACCAGATTCGAGTACACTTGGGTGTCCGTTGGTTCATTACTAACCTCCAAAACATTATTTTTTATGATTATAAGAGGAATATGAAGAGAGATGTGTGATAGAAGGGTAAAATGTCACGTTATAGCAGTAGAAATGATAGAAGGGCAAAATGGTAATTTAAAGGACGATTTAAGTAATTTTGGGACGATGTTTAACAATTCGGTAATTTATCAGCAAGAACGTAAATAAATTGTGAAATTACTTCGAAACACGTGGACTGGAGACAATGAATGTAAAATGGAGAGTCGTGAAATTCAGGAAGCTTCTTGAATCTCAATCTATCTTCATCTCCAAGAAAGCAAATCCTGGCACCGAAACGACTACCATAAAACCAGGTGTAATCTCTCAACTTCCTCCAAAATCCCAAACCCAAACCCTCCAACCATGACGACCACCTTTGCAGCGTCCCTCCCGAAGGAGTTCGGCTACGTCGTGTTGGTTCTCGTCCTATACACCTTCCTCAACTTCTGGATGGCCATGCAGGTCGGGAAGGCCCGCAGGAAGTGAGTACTCACTCCACCATCCATCTCTCTATCTCTAGAGTTTCCCCAATCAAAAATCAATCCCATCTTTTTTCTTTTTATTTTCTTTGCAGGTACAAGGTATTCTACCCCACCATGTACGCCGTCGACTCCGACAACAAGGACGCCAAGCTCTTCAACTGCGTTCAGGTTATCAGAATTTTTATTTCTCAATAACTATAAATCAATTGTGATTTGCAATTAATTTATAAACATATATGGTATCTTCGAACCAAAGATCATGAATCAACTTCGATTCGAGGTTTTATTTCTAGGAAAACCCTACCAAAACCCTAATACTAGTGCAATATGTACCGTACATTAAGTTACAGATAAATAGGTAAACATGTCAACCTCGCATTCACTGATCAAACACACATACCCAACACAAATAGACACTAAGGTTAAGATACTCTTGGGAACTAATGGTGAGGTTGTTTAGATTTCAGAAAATCATGTTTTTACCGAGGCTAACTGAGCTAGGAGATCCCTTGTCTTGAGATAATTAAGATCAATGATCAAGTCCTAGCAATCTCATTTACATGTTTGAGATTTTTGAGATTTAAAATGAGAGTAGTGTAGAGTAGATTAAATAAATAAAAACATGTTTTTCTAAATATCATCCAAATGGATCCTAAGGTCAAGGTACGTTTAAGGTACATTTGGAAACTCATTAAGATA
Source organism: Triglochin maritima (assembly GCA_963682175.1). Classification (NCBI taxonomy): domain Eukaryota; kingdom Viridiplantae; phylum Streptophyta; class Magnoliopsida; order Alismatales; family Juncaginaceae; genus Triglochin; species Triglochin maritima. Next base: position 48,586,052 of record OY821771.1, on the reverse strand, counting down.
TTTAACCAGTTTTTAGATAATCTGACTATCAAAACCTAATTCCCAAATGACGCTAAATCATCAATATATTTTTCACAAGTCTTCGTGGGTTTTGGATTTATGATTGGTTTGGTGTTTTGACAGAGGGGGCATCAAAATTCTCTTGAGATGATGCCTGTGTTCTTCGTGACGTTGGTCTTGGGTGGTCTCCAGCATCCTCTGGTGGCTGCCTGTTTGGGTCTTTTTTATAACGTCGCCAGGTTTTTCTACTTCAAGGGTTACTCCAGTGGCGTTCCAGAGAACAGACTCAAGATTGGGTAAGACATGGGTTTCGTTTTTCTTGCTTCTTGTTGTGTAGATTTGGATAATTTGGTTAAGTGCGTCTGTGATTTTGTGGATAGGGGGCTTAACTTTGTGGCGATTTTGGGGCTCATACTCTGCACTGCCTCACTTGGAATCCATCTTGTCATCAAGGAAACACTTTGAGTTGTTGTTCTTTTGTGGAACTTGTTTGAAAGGATTACTCTGTTAGTTTTAACCATTTCGTCTTGTTGTGTTTTCTTAAGCTAAGAGAAATCATTAGTTTTGGACTTCTCGTAGATTAGCTGCATGTATGTTCTTAGAGTCATGATGCTTGCGTAATTGTGTATCTTCTCGTTTGTTGAATGAATAAACTTTTGCCGTTGGTTTACGAAGGTATTTTAGTTCTGCTCTTCTGTGATCTGTAATTAAGCAGAAACTTGGGGGTTTATTGTCATTAATTGTCGTACTTTTTCAAATCACTCTGTTAGAACCAATGTACAGTTAGGCGACCGCCTCTCGGCCTGAGCGTCCACCGTCTTTCGCCCAACAGAGCTGGGCGGTCGTCTCGTCTAGGCGATAGCCGTTGGAGAGAACACGGCTATTTACTTTTTTATTTTTATTTTTATTTTTAAAAAAATTACAAGATTACCACTAACTCAAATCCTTCCAAACCTCTTCATTTTTTACGCCTTTCTCATTCTCTTCTTTATCATTCTATTCTAATCTTCAAATCTCCTGATAATCAAGTTTTTGCGATTAAGTCTCTGTTTGGTGTTTAGTTTTGAAGTTGGAAAATAAAGTCTCTGATCTGGTTTTTCGTTCTACAACCGTCAAAATCAAGTGCATTCTTTCTAACTTCTCTTTAGAATTAATATTTCATTTCTATATTAGTCTAAATTTTTATATTAGTCTAGTTTTAAGATATGACATACGTACCCGACACTAGTCTTCCCATGTATTACGAAAGTTACGATGACCTAAGACTTACCTGTACAAATGACTCCGGTTGGAATACTGTCTATTATATTAGTGCTAATGATAAAAACTGCATTGTTTGTGAGTTATGTGGTAAGGAAACTAGATGTGGTATAATCCGTCACAAACAACATCTTGCACACACACTCGGTAGTAATGCTAGACCTTATGATAAAGTTCCTGACTCTGTTAAACAAGACATAACTCTATACATGATTAGAAACAGTAGGAACTTGGTCGAGTGTTTAGGTGGGTAGAGGGGGTGTCTAGTGAGGCATTGGTCGAGGAACTAGGTGTATTTTTTACTATTGTTTCCTATTTTTCCCGATTTTTCTGATTTTTAACTATTTTATCAAATTTAATTGATTTAAAAATATTAAAATATTAAAAAAATGACCACCCGGAACTTGACCGTCACACAATCACCTAGACGATCACCCATACAACGGGACACACCCGGTCGCCTAGGCTCGTCTAGGCGTTCTGGTTAGAACACCACGTGTATGTATCAATTCTCAACCAGTCATGGGAGTTTGGCTTGCTCGACGGGGCATTGCCACACGCACCTTTTCACCCCGAACAAGTCATTATTGTGGTGATTTAATTTGTATTGATCCGTAATTTTTCTTATTTCAGCAACTTTGAAGTTTAAACTTATGTTCAGGGACATTCTATGCATAATATACAGGGTCCGCTAAAAAACTATGGTACTATTATTGTACTTTATGTTTTCGTTTTTTACTTGTTTATGATAATATCATCATGTTTATGATGATATCATTAAGTTTTTGATTTTCTTTGACTTTTTGCCACTCCGAAAAGTATCGACAGTCACGTGACTCACATGTCATTCAGTTATTAGTTGATAATAAAATCATGACTTTTTTAGATTTAGTTGCACAAAGTTAATAATAAAATCACATGACTTTTTTAGTTTTTAGTTGCACAAAGTGAACTATTTTCTCTCTTTATCATGTTTTAACACTTTCTAATGTTTTTTCTCTTGATAAAAGCTCATTTTATCGTTTACTGTGTATACTCCATGCAAAAAGTAGTTATTTGAATTATTCACTTCAACAGATTGGTTCATCTTTATATCTTTGTATTATTATTTTTATCTTCCAAACTTATTTTTTTGATAAAGTTTGTTTTATTTTTTGATAAAAGCCCACTTCAGCCCAACAATCTCCCCCTCTGCCTAATGGAGGGCGGTAAACTACTACTTAAGATCATCACATGATATTTAGCATTGTCGGTAAGTTGACAAAAAAAGGATAATCTTCTCTTTAGAAAATTACACCGATAGCATATCGAATCATTTTTATCACAGTGGAGTAGCTTCATCTTCTGTCTCTTAATCACATCATGCACACAACCTATGATACGTAACTTCAATATGTTGGTCTACAATTGTATGATGCTAAGCTAGGGCAATCTTTATTTTACCTTTTAAAGAAAATCTATTTCACTTATTTTATGTAAATCCCACAATACAACTCTCCCCATCTATTAGGAGTTCACTTGAATTTTGATAAATCCAAAGCACAAACCATGCTAAAATAACAAATGTTGGTGTATGGTGTGTGCTATATATATTATCTATGCATTACTTGCATATATCGTCATCATGTCGACTCTAATATATGTATGATGTAACTATGTCTGTTCCAACTTTATTTTTTTGATAAAAATGTATGTTCCAACTTCCAACCACCTTCGCACATTCAATCATGATTCATGAAGTTTGCAGTCCTACGTGGCCCCTAACCTTTCACACTTACAAGTTACAACGGTCAAAAAATAAAATAAAAAAACCCCATACTTATTTGTTCTTGAGAAAAAAACATCGTAGTGAACTTCTATCAATATCTCAATAATCACATCACAATGCAATAGAAAAGTCGCATACTTTTGAAAGACGAAAACACTGATAAAGGAGAAATAGCAAAACGAAACCATACGACTTGTTAAAGAAAAGAAGGTTCTTCACATAGAGAGTAAGTTTAGTTGAACAAAAAAAGAAGCTAAGATCATGCGAGTGGATGGTCGGTCGCTAAATTATAAGCCAAGTCTCCCCTTCTAGTAAATTATTATTATCAACGAAAACAGTGAAATCCGAGATAGTGCGGGTAGGTGGGGGTCGGTGCAAGAAAATGGAGAGAGAATATAAGGAAAACCAACATTATAGATATGATGATCTTCATGGACATGATAATTGAACTTCTTGTCTAAGCCTTCTTTTTCAAAGACAGAATCCCTCTAATGGAGGAGCAAAAATATGTAGAATGTTACCGCTAAGAGAAGAATGGTTCTAGTCGGAACGAAAGAAAAGGACTTCGGCTCCACATTCCAAACACAATCCCACAACCACACCACTCGTTGGATTTTGTCCAATTTAATTAGACCTGTGCTTCTAATAAAAAAAGCACCATGATTGCACATGGCGTAGTGGAAGCGTGAATGCTGCCAATTTACTTAAGACTAGGGCATCAACATTATGAGTCAGGGAACTTACTGGATGATCCAAGTGGTGTCAGGGAATCCCATCCAACTTTATGGAGCTGAAGTCTTGGGTAGGTAGGTGGCTGCTGCTCGTGGATGCACTTTTATATCCTCTCTTTTTGTTCATATTTACGTCAATATATGTTTTAACGTTAAATAATTTATTGTTGACTAGATCTGCTAATCTGATATCATGAAGTCTGGAATGCTTTCTCTTTGTTGGTTCTTTGGTTTTTTCGTGGACTTGGTCATTTTCATGATCTAGTCTAGACTTGTTCCGAAGATAACATAACCTTAGTGGAGTTACAGAGTAATTGGGTGTCAACATGGTTAACAGTTTCGAAACGTAAGTATTTTGGTTAAAACGTAAATTGCTCATAAAAAAGATAAAAGTAGAACGTATAACAATGTTGGAAATTTGAAGCTAGCCCAACTTCATAAGATATTCCTTACTCAACATACTCCGGTGTAGGACCCGTATTATGAACAGAACCAATATATTTGATCTTCATTAATGAATTTTCCAAAATGTACAAGCTGATCAAATTGGTGAAATGACATCATGGTAACCCGGAATTAATTATTTTTTATGGTAATTTATTTTTCAACCATGCACGTTCATGCTATCCCACTAGGCCAATGTTTAGTGCTTTAGTTAAACAAACTGGGACTTAGTGGCCACCCATTTAGGAGTAAATTAGGACAATGTTCTGTCTTTTTTCTATATAAAGAGTCTTTCAGTAACATGAAATATAAACCCACCCCTTCAATCTTCACAGGAGTGTAATACTAGTAGAGCCATCCTTAGTAAGAGGTAGGAGAGATGAGCCAGGGAAGTGGCAGTGCAATAGCTCTTGGGTTGGCCTTGGTGTGCTTGCTCGTCTTCTCCAACGTCGCCACCGCCGCCACCTACACGGTGGGAGACAGAGCTGGTTGGACGTTTAACACTGTTGGATGGCCTAGAGGCAAACGCTTCCGTGCCGGAGATGTGCTTAGTAAGATCTTCATTCACTATAGATTCTGGTATTTAGTTGGATCAAGCGATAAACTTAATTAGTTTGAGCGCTTGGATGGTTTACTATTTCTACAAAACTCAAGCACTAACACTATTATAAAGTGTTACACAGATTCAACAACGTAGAACTATTTTTCTAATTGATCCAACTCATCTGCTTTTTTGCACCTTATCATCGTACTTCTGGTTCAAATTAAACTTATTATTTTTAACTTCTTTGACACTATTAATACAGTTTCATACTCTACTTAGCTACATGGTAATGTCGTTAATTGGTAATGGTTTTTTTTAATTTAAAAAATGAGATTATCTGTAAATATAATTTGGTACAATTCATATATGGGGTACAACTAGCTAGCTACCAACTATTATGCAGCATGCATTCTTGTACTACTTTCCGAAGATTCAGATATATTCCATAGATCAATTTTGGTTAGTTTGACATACAATTTCATGGAACCACGTGATCGGGATTTGTTCAACTAATTTGAGTCTGACAAAAATCTTAACTCGCAGCGTTCAACTACAACCCTTCGATACACAACCTGGTGCCGGTGAACGCCGCCGGGTACAACAGCTGCAGGGTGCGAAGAGGAGTCAGGACGTTCGCCTCCGGGAACGAGAGAGTCGCTCTGAGGAGGGGGACCAACTACTTCATATGCAGCATTCCCGGGCATTGCAGGGCAGGCATGAAGATCGCGGTCACCGCCGCTTAAGTTCACCGGAGCCAGTGGTGGTTAATTACTTAATAAGGGGGTTGCTATAGAGGACAAATATATGTGTCCATGTAACGTAACTTCCATGCCTAGATGTTGTGTGGTCTACTTGGTTAATTACTAAATAATGAAATGTTTTGTCTACTATGGCATATGCCAAGTTGATGTGTGTGATGTTAGACAATCCATTACTATGACTTGGACGAACTCATTAGTTCTCTCTCTTCAAAATCAACTTTCTCTTTCCTCCACGTCAGTTTTCTATTTTCTCAACTCACATTCTTCTATTTTCGTGGTGTTTGTATGTCAGGATGTTTCTCAACTCACATTCTTCTATTTTCTCAACCTGTCGATGTGGTATTTGTATGTCAGGATGTTTTACCGCCGGAGGATTTTGGATCTTAAAAAATGTTGGATCTGGACATTTTTTGAATCTTCATCACTTGCAAAAAACTCATTGTAATCCGACCGGTTACCACCGAAAACTTGCAAAGGAACGTCAAATAATTTGAGATAACACACCGTATAATTTTAATTTGACAAAAAAAATTAAAAAAACGGGACATCTGGCTAAGACGCTTGTACCATCGTGGAGGCGTCTGGCTAAGACGCCTGTACGATGGTCGAGGCGTCTGTCTAAGACGTCTGTACCATGGTGGAGGCTTCTTAGCCAGACGCCCGGGTCGGAAAAAATCCGCTTCCGTTACTTCGCCTGATCTAGGTGCTTCGCAAGACATTTTCGTGGTGTTGGTACTAGGAATGTTAGTAAAACTGAGTCAAAAACCTTGTTTAAAGACACGGGACGATATGAGTATTAAATATATTGTTAATGACAATTTGATAATTTCAAGGGACGATTTAAGTAGTTTTGGGGTGACGTTTAGTAGTTCCCTTCTTTTAAGTACAAATTTACGAGTAGTTCCCTTCTTTTAAGTACAAACTGAGTCAAAAAATTCGAAGGGTCTGACCGGAGACCGGACCGGACCGGTTCGGTCCGGTCCGGTCCAAAAACCCGATTTTTTACCTTAAATTTAAAAAAAAATAGACCGGACTGGACCGGATCCAATTTTTTTGTTTCGGTCCGGACCGGTTGGTTCCGGTCCGACCAAACCCGGACCGACCGGTCCGGTCCGGTCCAAAAACCCAGACCGGATCGGGTTTTGCTCACCCCTACTTACGACGCTTCTGTTCCATTTGGTTCAATTTTTTCTGTTCTCCAAGGGTGTCAGCCTAATTTGGGTATCGCACCAAATTCAGCCCAAAACCCATCACAGCCCACAACTGTTCGCCCAGATTAGGAGTCGCACGAAGTCCAGGCCAGAATATATTTCGGCCCATTGACCAGTGGGCCTGTTTAGTCAATTGTTGGAACGGCGCAGTACGACCCATTGGGTCTTCGACTCTGAAGTTGCGGACAATTTTCGGTGCTAGTTATCCAGTTGCAAAAGCGACCCATTTTCAGTGCTACTTCTCGTCTCTCTACAATTTTAGTACGTTTTTTTACGAGAAATGAAATTTGTTAAGTATTGTTCCAGTTATATACCAACTGTAAACGAAAGAATTCTGTTGATACATATTCCATGAAGAAAGCAAAATTTCCTAATAAGATAACATGGGATAATAACGGTCCATGCCTTGGTTGTCACTAGAATAGGTTTTCTTGGATGTTCTTTCTTTAATTGTTAGTTATCTTATTTTTCGTAGGAATCTACTCATTTCTTGATTAGTTAGTTAAGGTAGTGAGTTTCACGTAGTAGTTATATCTTTGCATAGAAAATTGATTTAATAAAAAAACCATCTGACAAGCTTCCGTTTCGTTTTTTTTCTTCGTTCTTCGTTCTTCTTCTTCCAACTGACTATAGGGGTAGTTGGAAGTGTGATTACGATTTCAATCCAAACAGACACTAAACTCGAGTCAGCCAACCACATTCCAAACATAGGAATGATGAAGTGTATTACTTTGACCAACACAGTTAGTCAGTTACACAAGAAGCAATATATATCTTGGTTTGTTGTTCATTTTGCGTGTGGGTTTTGGTTTTTATCATCTTCTGCGAGGGATACATCTCAACCAACATCACCATAGTCGTCATGTGTGAAACTGACATAACGGCAGTTCAACATCTACAAGACAATTTTGGAGCGCACCGGCTTTATGGACTTCCAGGTTCCAGCATCCATGATTGTTACACAACAGGTCCCAATATGACATTTTAATTAGGGGTGAAAACGGAGCGGATACGAAGCGGATGTTCTAGTATCCGAATTCGTATCCGTTTTTTTTTCTCGAATCCGAATCCGAATTCGAATCTGATCGAATGTATGAGAAAGGGATCCGAATTCATATCCGTCGAATTCGGATCCGAATTCGAATAAATTCGCATCCGAATCAAGTTAAAAATCAATTCCGAATTAGGATATCCGAATTCGTTAAAAAATCGGAAGACTTAAAAACATTTTGTGATTGATCTAAACAAGAATAAATTTCCGCCTTTATTTTTTGCCTACATGAAAAAATATTAAATATGATATAAATAACATAATTTAATTCATATATATTGTATATATTTTATTTATATACGAACCGGATATTATTCGAATCGGATGTACCAATATCCATATTCTCTTCGTTTTTTTACGGATGTTTATATCCGAATACAAATTCGGTTGCGGATTTTTTTTTCTCGGATAATTTTTTTGAGTTCAAATACGGAGTCGGTCGGATTGACGAATTTCGGACACAAAATTTCACCCCTAATTTTAATGATAAAATTCTAACAGATGGGGTCCATTTATTTATTCAAAATTTAACCACAAACTATAGCACATAATACCCCTCAATACTTTACAATTATTCTTAAGATTTTGATTGGACCGCTTAATGAAGTTTAACATGAAAAAAAATCCAGCTGTATAGTAAACTCAAAAGCTTTTAAGATTACATTTCCAGTATCTAGTTAGTCTAGTATAGCTTCCCATGTATACCAGAAAGGCAGAAAGCATGGAAAACATCACCTTAAAATTTGATGATGTTTCCTCCCGACTTTACTTTATAGGACATCTTTCTCGGTAAAAGTTGCAACCACACAATAATTTGATGGAAAAGGTGAGTCATTTTGTATTACTGAATTATCTTAGCTATACCATCCATAGGACAATCTTTTCTAAGATTGGAGCTGTCAGAAAAAAAGATGACTACATAATGCACTACGATTTCTTAACCTACATCTCTTCCCGGTTTTAGTAGCTTTGATTTTGCCAACCAGACTCAACCATACCTTCCGTGGCTAATAACCTACAACATCACATTGGTCACCTTTTTCCCTCGGAAAATGTTTTATGAACGCAGCGCGTCACAGACGCGCTCTACGTGGACATCCACGTCAGCCCTTACGTGGTCAAAGCATGAATGTTTTTTTGTTTTTTCTTCCTGATGTCCACTCAAATCACATTAAATACGTTTCAACTCAGCACGTTCTCTCTCTCCACCCAAATACAAATATGATGACACTCTTTCTTTCTTCTTCATTCTTTCTCTCCAGAATAAATCACCATTTCTAGCAAGATATTATGTCGAAGAAGCGTCTGATGCCGACTCCCAGGATTCTTCACAACGTAAGCAGAGTGAATGAGACGGTGCGAAGACTTCCCGATGTTCTTGTCAGCGTTAGCATCGTGAATGTGACGATCCGGTGGTGAAGACTTCGCACCACAACATCTTTGCTGCATTGTTGGAGTGCCCATGACAGAAAAAGAAGGAAGAAGAAAGAAAGGGTGTCATCGACCGTCCCATTCACGCTGCTTACGTTGTGAAGAACCCTGGGAGTCGGCATCAGACGCTTCTTCGAAATAATATCTTGCTCGAAATGGTGATTTATTCCGGAGAGAGGTACAACGCTCCGTGGTGAAGACTTACGTCTGTTCGGTTTATGTCGTACATCTCTCCGTAATAAATCACCATTTCGAGTAAGATATTACGTCGAAGAAGCGTCTGATGTCGACTCCCAAGGTTCTTCACAACGTAAGCAGCGTGAATGAGACGATCATGTTTAAGTCTTACATCTTCTTTCCGATTTACTGGGAAAATATATATTATCTTTGTAATTTGTGTGTGTTTGTATTGTTTATTTGTGTGTGATTTACTGGGAGAAGATATATTATTTTTGTAATTTTTGTGTGTTTGTGTTTGTGCTTGTATTGTTTGTTTGTCTTTGTGCTCTTATTGTATCTTATTGTGTAATAGTTATCATCAATAATATGTACCATCAATATCTCATTGTGCTCTCATTGTATCTACATAAACAGGACAAACTTTCTACATAAACTGGACAAACAGTCTACATAAACAGGACAAACTTTCTACATAAACAGGACAAACTTTGTACATAAACAGTACAAACTTTCTACATAAACAAGACAAACTTTCTACATAAACTGGACAAACTTTCTACATAAACAGGACAAACTTTCTACATAAACAGGACAAAACATGACAAACTTTCTACATAAACAAGACAAAACAGGACAAACTTTCTACATAAATAGGACAAACTTTCTACATAAACAGGACAAAACAGGACAAACTTTCTACATAAACAGGACAAACTTTCTACATAAACAGGACAAAACATGACAAACTTTCTACATAAACAGGACAAAACAGGACAAGCTTTCTACATAAACAGAACAAAACAGGACAAACTTTCTACATAAACAGGACAAACTTTCTACATAAACAGGACAAAACATGACAAACTTTCTACATAAACAGGACAAACTTTCTAAATAAACAGGACAAAACATGACAAACTTTCTACATAAACTGGACAAAACAGGACAAACTTTCTACATAAACAGGACAAAACAGGAAAAACTTTCTACATAAACAGGACAAACTTTCTTCCTAAACCGGACAGGAACTACACTTATTCCGGACAGCAAATACACTTATTCCGGACGAACTTTCTGTTCCGTTTCTGAACACACATTGTTCTTATTCTGGACGACTACACTTATTCCGGACTGCAAATACACTTATTCCGGACAACAAATACACTTATTCCGATTCCGGACAGCAAATACACTTATTCCGGACAAACTTTATGTTCCGTTTCTGAACACACTTTCTTCTTATTCTGGACGACTACACTTATTCCAGACTGCAAATACACTTATTCCGGACAACAAATACACTTATTCCGATTCCGGACACCAAATACACTTATTCCGGACAACAAATACACTTATTCCGGACAAACTTTATGTTCCGTTTCTGGACACACTTTATTCTTAAACCGGACAACAAATACACTTATTCCGGACAACAAATACACTTATTCCGGACTGCAAATACACTTATTCCAGACAACAAATACACTTATTCCAGACAAACTTTATGTTCCGTTTCTGGACACACTTTATTCTTAAACCGGACAACAAATACACTTATTCCGGACAACAAATACACTTATTCCGGACTGCAAATACACTTATTCCGGACAACAAATACACTTATTCCAGACAAACTTTATGTTCCGTTTCTGGACACACTTTATTCTTAAACCGGACAACAAATACACTTATTCCGGACAACAAATACACTTATTCCGGACTGCAAATACACTTATTCCAGACAACAAATACACTTATTCCAGACAAACTTTATGTTCCGTTTCTGGACACACTTTATTCTTAAACCGGACAACAAATACACTTATTCCGGACTGCAAATACACTTATTCCGGACAGACACATAACGTAAACATGACAAACACATAATGTAAACTGCACAAACACATAAAGTAAGCTAGACAAATTAAGTTGATCCAACGTAAAACTTAAAAACAAATATTTTATTATGATAAGTGTGAGCTCTGCACGAATAATGAGACTGCACGATGTCCTAGGGTCTGCACACTGTCTTATCTGTGTATTGGGAAATGAATCGTTCAACTTAAAGAACCGGCGTTTTTTTAAAAAGACCAAAACGCGCGAAGAGAAATTTCGCTGACTAGACGCTGACTCAGAAAATATCTGAGCTGTACAGATCCACGTAAGGCGCGTCCGTGACGCCCGCGTCCGTCTATCACGGCCCTTTTCCCCTCCATCTTGGATTTGGTCCGGTTGAGCGTCCTGATTTAAATTATTTGTGCACAATTGGACGAAAAAAATGCTAAGTGAATTCCTATCAGGCCAATAAATTGGAATTTTTTAATATAATCTCAACGTGATTACATTATGTATTCTCCATATATTTCTGAACAGAGCGGTGTTTTTAAGTATACTAATATGGACAATTGACGCTACTCTTCGCCGGCATATTGTCTCCTACGTTGGCTTATATGCTATAGTTGGACTTTCACACTTCGGAACACAAACGCATCAAATTTTCTTCGTATTTTTTGTTTAATCCATAATCTATGCACCATTTGCTTTTCTGTTCAGTGTGAAAAAGGGTTTGCAAAATGTAAATACCAGAGAAATTCTTAATCAATGACAATTTCCGAGTCTTAGAAAGCAAGCCAGCTTGGAAATATAAGCCACTGACGGGAGATAAGGAGCGGCGGATATGGGTGGGCATAAGAAGACACGTAACCAGGAGTGGATTTAGTTTTTCCTTTAAATTGTACGTGTGGTGCACTACGCCCATTTTAAAAAAATAACATACTTATATATTATTAGTAAATAATATACTCATGTATTATTATTTCCAGTATTTATTAAGTTTATTTTTTAAAACAAAAAAGTTACCATTAGATTATTTACTAGACACCACTTTCATTTAAAAACCATTTTAAAAACAAATAAACTCATAAAGCAAGTCTTACAATAAGACAAAAAGCAAAACTAAATTCCATTTTAAGTTTATCTCTGAATCTAAGTCTACTTCTTATTTGACATTTCTATTCCTAATAACACAATATATTTTACCTTAATCTTTTATTAGATTTTTCCAAATTCAGCAACATAATATATTGGATCGGAGAGAAAATCAAATACATATATCCGCCGCCCCACATATACCTTAAAGTATCATTTTGTTTTAAAAAATACTATATTTTGAATGTTATACGTGTTCTTACAAAGAATAATTTTTCATTGTGCATAGTTTATTTCTTGTATCCACCACTGGAGAGAAGAGACACGGAATATAATGATTTTTATGTTGAAAAACGTTTACTTTAATTACAGTTGACAGTCACGTTATGAGACGAAGATAACAATAATAATTTCAGAAGAGAAACCACTTTTTTCCTAAAAGATATTCATTTTCACTAGGGGATTATAGAGGGATATTGCTGGATTCATGAAGCGCATGATGTGGTCTGCTGGTGTGGAGACCACACTTGAATCAGACCTACGAAACCATGATTAGAAGTTTTGCTATGACATCTTATCGACTCGGGAGGTGGACGTCGCCGCCCGGAGTTGGAGATCGACGCTTGAAGTCGTCACCGCCCTTGGAGCATCGTCGCTGGAGGTCACCGCCGAGCGCAACATGCTTGGCAACGAGAGCCGGTGGATAGGCAGAGGAAGACGGGGTATGTGTAACATCCCGATACAGCGGAAAATTTAAAAATTCATAATTAAGACAAATATCACAATAATCAAAGGCGGGACTGTTACTTCTCATAAACAAATAGCGGTGCACCAGAATACATCAGAGTTTGCCAAAATGAATACATGATTACAATAAAACGACAAAGGAAGATAAACGTAATCATGTTGACCTCAGTGGTCCGACTAGAGGATCCGACTCCAAATGCGCGCGCCCGCCGATCACCACCCCACTGGACCTACTGCGGTCCTGAAAAAGATGCAACAACAATGCCTGAGTTTCCAGAAGGAAACCCCGTATGCCAACTCACCTATATATGCATGCATTACACAATGAACCTACCATACTAGTAGCATGTCATGACATCGACAGAAATGGAAAACAGTTTCCCCGAAGGGTAAAACAGGACATCAGTCCGACAGTCAACAACGAGTCTCCCGAGGAGACCTACTGCAGGCACATGCAGCCTTACAGCACGCGACATCGCACCCCCCACACGCAGCTACACTACTCAAAGGTTCGGCAGGGAGCCTCTGTCACGCCTGCGCGCCGATAGAATACAGATATGCAAATCTCAGTGGTCGGAGCCACAGGGACCAACGGGGCCGTCGCCTGGAAGGTATAACAACAACATCTCGGTAGGTGCCCAGCCGAGGAAAACAACATAGCCGGAACAGCCTCGGCCCAACAATCATCATCGCCGGCACAACCTCGGCTGCATCACCGGCACAGCCTCGATGGTCTATCACAACGTCCGGCACAGCATCGGACGGGTCCAGACCGAAGTCTGCCAGGTCATCAGGCTCCTCAAGCCGCGAACACCAACCGCGCCGCTATAAAATCAGTGCAGCGACCTCCGTAGCCCGTGGGCCGGTAGTCACCTCACCCAACGACAGTTGCGTGCCCGCACAAACAACAACACCGGGATCCGCGATCCCTTAGGCCTGCTACACTACAATAAGTCCAATCAATCCATCACATTAGTCACGCTCCATACATGGAAGTGACGCGTCCCGAACACCCACACTCTTCCCAACGACGGTCCTTGGGCAGGCACGCATCACGCGCCCACCGTCACCTCCCGGCTCACGCACAAGGCGAGGACACGGGTTTCCGTGGACAATGTTGGCATTCAAAAAGGGAACCAGGAATTCTGTCCTGGGCCCAAACGGTCGACCGGAAGAGGTGATTCGGTCGACCGTTTCCAGAAAGGAATCGGTCGACCGTGCTCCTAAAACGGTCTACCGCTGCGCTCAAAATAGAACCCCCAACGGTCGAACAAAAGTCTAAAACCGGTCGACCGAACGAGGTCAAAATCCGGAGTCTGGTCAACATCAAAATCGGATCTATCGGTCGACCGACTCAGGAGTCCCGGTCGACCGAAATCCTACAGGGTCAACCTAGCATTCTACGTCATAAAACGGTCGAACGCAACCAACAATCGGTCGAACGCAACCAACAATCGGTCGAACAAGCATGCAATAAAATCCAGTACACTTAAGTTTCGGTCGACCGAACACAAGACCCCGGTCGACCGAAACACAACAGGCAGTCCCAACTCACCAGCAAATACGCACTACCGGTCGACCGCCACAAGGCATCGTCCGACCGGTGAAGGTTAAAGTCGGGCAAAAACACTACATTCGGTCGACCGCCCGAAGGGACCGGTCGACCGTTGGTCGTCTTCAACCTCGCGCCAGCCGAGGTTTTACGAAGAAACCCGCCGCCGGAGAGGTCTCCGACCCCTCCCCGACCGACCAACACCTCCCCTACGCTTGGGGAGCAAGAAAACCACACTAATGAGTTGACATACCTCAACCAACGACGACGAAACGCCGGAGCTCGCTCACGCACGTCGCCTCCGGTAGACCTCGAGCACGCGCGGCGCCTCTCCTGCACGAACACCTTCCTCAGCCGACACCTCCGCAGCTGCTCCACCAACACGCGCACCAGCAAGAAGGAAGGAATGAGTGTGGGAAATGAAGGAGAAGAAAAGAAGAAGGAAAGGAGAGTGCACCCAATAAAACCCCTCTCGCAGCTACAGTACGCGCCTCCCTCACCATCACCCTACACTCCTCGGCCACTGTTCACTCGCTCCACCCCATGCAACTCCTGTTCACTTGCCTTCCCAATGCAAACCACACCCCTAAACCCGGATTAACCCTAATCCGGGGTTTGGGTTCTAACAGTATGGATCAGAAGGGGAACAAGAGAAGGAGAGCGGTAGATTGAGGTATGTTAGTTATTGTGCATTTAAATTAAATAACATAAATAATTAATTGTTTTGCCACTGCTAGCTCTTAACAGCAATAGTAACCCGATGAGGCGATAATCTCTGTAGAGACTGCTGCTGATAGCAATAAAGCCACGTAATCATATCTGAATTCTACAGTATTTAAACAATCTCGTCCTTGGGATCCTGATGAGAATTAAATTTATACCGCAAGTGCACGGTGTCAATGAAGACGTGGCAAATACGGGTCGAACACAAGGAGGGAGAGATTTTGTTATTAGTGTGATTTTCGATTAAGGGGAAGAAGCAGAGAGAAGAAATAATGGGTTTTGAGATTTTTGGGTTTTAGTTATTTAAAGCAAGAAACAAAAACAATTAAAACTAAAGCAAGAACAAAGATGTGAATTCTGTCGGGTGGAGGTTTAGATTTAGGGTTTAGATTAGAGAATTCAGAAACTTATAATAAATCATATTAGTTATGAAGCATTACATGATAAATGATTTAACATAAACTCAAGTAATCAAAATAGACTAATACGAACTTAAAATAATAACATTCATTCATCTTCTCTTCACCCTAATCCGTCACCTCCACCCTTTGGAAGGAGTTAGAAACTCATAGAGGGAGGAAGAAGGGGTTCTTGAGACATTACAAAAGAAAACTAAAAGTAAGAAATAAAAGACAGAATTTTATTAATGAAAAGGAAGAATACAAAACTAAGATTAAGAATAAAAACTAACACCAAAGACTAAGGACCCTTCTAACATCGTTCTCGGGTCTATTTATAGTTGCTACAAGGGATCTAGGTATAATATTGGAAAGTACACGTGTCCAGACACGACTGGACGAAATTGGAGCACACGGATTGATGATTGGGCGGCGAAAACGCCACACATTGTATGTGTGGTGCGGCGGAAACGCCGCACAATCTGGTCTGATTTTGTCCGGATTTTGGTTGAATGTTTATGGTATGATTTGATCCTCCTTTACGCGTCTGGATTGATTCTTTCCATTCTTTTGAGCTCCGGATTAATTCCTTCACATATTTGGAGATATACATTGATTTTTTCTATATATTTTCTCCAAGAGAATAAAAGCTACTCGTGATTTGCAATTAGGTCCTTGACTTTTTGCAGTTAAGTCTCTGGCTACTTTTGTGCTTAAGTCATTGTTCTTTTTGCAATTAGGACTTGAATGCTTTTATGCTTGGATACATTTCCATTCGTAACCCGATAATCTTGAACTTGGTCTTTATGATAGAAATGAGTCTTTTGCATGTGTTTATGCTCGGGATGTGGGTAAATTGCATTCAGGTCCCTGTATTCTGTAAATAAGACTAAACACATACCTTAGTAGCATTTATTGATGTAAAAGTAATCTAAATGAAAGACATATGATGCAATGTATGCAATGCATCAGATCCTCACGAAAATTGAAACTTAATTAAAAATGATCGTAGAAATAATTGATGTACAAGAGTGATGTATTTCATACTAACCGAAAGACTATTTGCGCTTACACTGAGTGGTCCATGTAGGGGTGTAACTGGGGTATGTATTATCCGTTTATCCGCCCCATTTAATAAGTGGGTACGGGTATGTGTACGGTTTTTGTATCCATTTAAAAATTATACATATTTATCCATACCCGCTTTATCCATTTAATAAATGGGGTGGGTACGGGTATACCTCTACCCATACTCGTTTACCTATTTAATTAATGTATAATATATAGTTAAAATAATAAAAAATGAGTTTTTTTGTTGGCAAAAGTGGTTGTTCTAAGGCTTATTTGTAAGAAAATTGGTGATTTCTCATCATTTTTGCTTAATTCATAATCTAAAAAAATCAAAAAGTTTAATCTATTTTGTGCTTAAATCATTCTTATATAATGATTTAGTTCTTCCAGGTTGAGTTTTATTAGCAAATTTATCTATTTTGTTTGCCAAAATTATACCCACCTCATACACGTTTAGTAAACGTGTATGAGACGGGTACGTGTACAACAATATTTAAACGGATATATACTCATACATGTACCCATTTAATTGGGCAGGTATGTGTACGGGTATGACCATACCCGCCCCATACCTACCTGTTTACACCCGTAAGTTCATTTGATTGCCCGTATTGTATTGACTATACTGTTCAAATTGAGTAATAGAATGAAATTGTGATATTACTGTTAATTCGATTTTGCATATCTTACATTTAACTATGATGGACTTTGGGTCCACCGATTATGTTGGAATTGTTTTTGCTGCCTAAAGGCATGCAAAGTTTTCTTTATGAAAACTCAACTGAATTGTTAAACATCGCCCCAAAATTACTTAAATCGCCCCTTGAAGTTACCATTTTGCCCTTCTCTCATTTCTACTGCTATAACGCGACATTTTACCCTCCTATCACACATCTCTCTTCATATTCCTCTTATAATCATAAAAAATAATGTTTTGGAGGTCAGTAATGAACCAACGGACGCCCCAGTGTACTCGAATCTGGTAAAACATCTAACATCTTTTTAATAAAAAAATAATAAAAAATTACGGGCGTCTGACGGAGCCGCCCCCACGTAGGAGGGGGCGTCTGGCTAAGACGCCTTCCCCATGGGGGCGGCGTTTTACCCAGACGCCTTACCCATCGGGGAGGCGTTTTACCCAGACGCTCCGCCCTTGGGACAGGCGTCTGTGTAAGACGCCTCCTCCATGGGGGAGGCGTCTTAGCCAGACGCCCCCTCCTACGTGGGGGCGGCTCCGTCAGACGCCCGTAATTTTTTATTAATTTTTTAAAAAAATAATTGATTATAAATTTAGATAATTGTTAAATTAATTAATAAGTTAATAATTACTATATTCGGATGACCGATACCTCTTCGGTACACCGAAAATTCAAAAATTTCCAGATCCAACAATTTCAAAATCCAAAAAATTTCACCGGCGAGGTGGAATGCCGCTCGCTCACCGGGGAGCGAGACCCCCGAACGACCTGTCGAGGTGGTATTTGTAAGTCATGATGTTTTACCACCGGGGGATTTGGAACTTTAAAAATGTTGGATCTGGAATTTTTTTGAATCTTCATCACTTGCAAAAAAACTCGTTGTAATCCGACCGGTTACCACCGAAAAT
The DNA here is from genome assembly GCA_963682175.1 of Triglochin maritima. Taxonomy (NCBI): domain Eukaryota; kingdom Viridiplantae; phylum Streptophyta; class Magnoliopsida; order Alismatales; family Juncaginaceae; genus Triglochin; species Triglochin maritima. The sequence goes on along the minus strand of OY821771.1, from coordinate 48,567,646 downwards.
TTGCAAAGAAACGTCAAATAATTTGAGATAACACACCGTATAATTTTAATTTGACAAAAAACATTAAAAAAAACGGGACGTCTGGCTAAGACGCTTGTACCATCGTGGAGGCGTCTGGCTAAGACGCCTCCACCATGGTCGAGACGTCTTAACCAGACGCCTAGACAATGGTATAGGCGTCTGGCTAAGACGCCTGTACCATCGTGGAGGCGTCTGGCTAAGACGCCTCAACGATGGTGGAGGCGTCTTAGCCAGACGCCTCCACGATGGTACAGGCGTCTTAGCCAGACGCCCGTGTCGGAAAAAAAAATCCGCCTCCGTTACTTCGCCTGATCTAGGTGTTTCGCCAGACATTTTCGTGGTGTTGGTACTAGGAATGTTAGTAAAACTGAGTCAATAACCTTGTTTAAAGACACGGGACGATATGGGTATTAAATATATTGTTAAGGGCAATTTGGTAATTTCAAGGGGCGATTTAAGTAGTTTTGGGGCGACGTTTAGTAGTTCCCAAACTCAATCGTCTTGTGATGTTGTTTTGCAGGTATTTTCAGGTTGGATTGCTTGAGATAGATGTTTTTGGGGATTCTATGTACCGGGAATTGAATGGTATTGTGTTTCTTTTATATATTTGAACTTTATTGTTATTGCGTTATGTTGTTATTTTTGAATTCCACATATTGTCTTTAAACTCGTTATCAAATCATTTGAATTATTTTATCAATTTTATTTGAATTATTTAGGGCTCCAATCGTTTTATTGTTCTTGGTTATAATATTGTGGTTATCTTTTCCGCGTAACGTTTCATTTTCCTGTGAAAACTCTGATTTTAATGTTCCCCTGTATCGAGACGTTAGAGCATCATTAACGGCGCCCAGGCAGTTCCCGGGCGCACTGCTTTCTCTCTCAGCCACGTCAGCACAAACCAACCCCCTACAAAATCCTTAACCATTACCAAATCCACCAAGTCACGCTACAGTATTTGTTGTTACGTCGTTATTTTTATTCTTCTCTCCAAAACTCTTTCAACAATCAACAAAATATATTAATAATCATTATCGTAATTATTTAATATCAACAATTCTTTCGTTTTTAATTAACATTTAATTAACAAAAAACGAAAATATTACTAAAATTTAGAAAACCACAAATTAATAAATTTAAAATTTAGGACCTACAGTATGCGTGATGAGAATTAAATTTTTACCGCAAGTGCACAGCGTCAATGAAGACGTGGCAAATACGGGTCGAACACAATGAGGGAGAGATTCTGTTTTTAGTGTGATTTGGATTGGAGAAAAGAAGGAGAGAAGAAATAATTGGGTTTTGAGATTTTTGGATTTTAATTATCTAAAGCAAGAAACAAAAACAATTAAAACTAAAACAAGAACAAAGAAGTGAATTCCGTCGGGTGGAGGTTTAGATTTAAGGTTTAGATTAGAGAATTCAGAAACTTATAATAAATCATATTAGTTATGAAGCATTACATGATAAATGATTTAACATAAACTCAAGTAATCAAAATAGACTAATACGAACTTAAAATAATAACATTCATTCATCTTCTCTTCACCATAATCCGTCACCTCCACCCTTTGGAAGGAGTTAGAAACTCATAGAGGGAGGAAGAAGGGGTCCTTGAGACATTACAAAAGAAAAGTAAAAACAAGAAATAAAAGACAGAATTTTATTAATGAAAAGAAGAATACAAAACTAAGATTAAGAAATAAAAACTACCACCAAAGACTAAGGACCCTTCTAACATCGTTCTCGGGTCTATTTATAGTTGCTACAAGGGATCCAGGTATAATATTGGAAAGTACACGTGTCCAGACACGACTGGACGAAATTGGAGCACATGGATCGATGCTTGGGCGGCGGAAACGCCGCACAATCTGGCCTGATTTTGTCCGGATTTTGGTTGAATGTTTATGGTATATATGATTTGATCCTTCTTTGCGCGTCTGGATTGATTCTTTCCATTCTTTTGAACTCCGGATTAATTCCTTCACATATTTGATTTTTCTATATATTTTCTCCAAGAGAATAAAAGCTACTCGTGATTTGCAATTAGGTCCTTGACTTTTTGCATTTAAGTCCCCGGTTACTTTTGTGCTTAAGTCCTTGTTCTTTTTGCAATTAGGACTTGAATGCTTTTATGCTTGGATACATTTCCATTCGTAACCCGATAAACTTGAACTTGGTCTTTATGATAGAACTGAATCTTTTGCACGCGTTTATGCTCGGGATGTGGGTAAATTGCATTCAGGTCCCTGTATTCTGTAAATAAGACTAAACACATACCTTAGTAGCATTTATTGATGTAAAAGTAATCTAAATGAAAGACATATGATGCAATGTATGCAATGCATCAATGCGCGTGACTCACAAAAGACGAGATGATTCGATCGAGGCTTGGACTTCTCATGCATCGAGGACCTACAGTATGCACGTGACTCACGAGAGACGAGACGATTGGATCGAGGCTTGGACTTCTCAGGCATCGAGGACCTACAGTATGCGCGTGACTCACAAACGACGAGACTCACAAATTTCGTATCTGTAGGATGGTTGTCTTTCCTTTCCTTATTTCTGTTGTATTTCGTATTCTGTATTTGTATTGTATTTTGTTTCCGAAATGTATGAGTATTGTACTACTATTTCTTAATTTGTTTATGATTTTTTAGTTTTTTTTATATCTAAGTAAATCAAAAATTTGTTAATTAATTATAAAATATTTTTTCAATTATTTTGTAATACCTAATTAATTAAATTACATTTACCTAATTAATACATTATCTTAATTATATATAAATAATCTTTATTTTTAAAACAAAAGCAAAAACAAAAAAATAAAAATAAAGGACGAAAGGGGGGGCCACGTGGCCTGCCGCCCGGGAATCTGGTCAGGGCATCCCACCCTGAGTGCGCCCTCCTGTTAAGGGAGGGCTGCCCGGGCGCCCTCCGGGGCGCCCGGGCTTAGAGCACCCGTTAAGGGTTTTCTTACACATGATATGGTCTGCAGCTGTCAGGAGCAATACTAACGAAGTTTTTTTGAAAAGCATTTCGATTAGATTCAAAGGAAACGCCATGAACCACAAGCCTTTCCAGGTGCAATACTAACAAAGCTGGTAGCTTTGCAATCACTTCCAGTCCAGACTGTCCATTTTGCATCTCTTATACACTTTCTGCTGTCAGAAATGGATTTGGTTTGTACATCTGGGAATGTAAGTGCAAAAATTAAAAGTTCGATATTAAAGATTGCATTGAGAACTATTTTCCTTATATACTTACCCTTTATATTGTAGGTTTTAACTTGGACTTGGCCATCAAGGTATTAGTAAAGTTGACAATATGCCAAACATTTGGATGGAACTGCAAAGAAGTTACAATAACATGTTAGGAACATGATTTTTTCTGCTTTAGTTATTTCGATTACTAGTCCAAAGATCAATGTGCGAGTATATATATATATATATATATATATATATATATATATATATATATATATATATATATATATATATATATATGACCAAAATGTAGTGAGTCTGGGGCTCATCTAATTTGTTTAAGTCTCCTACAATCACACCATTAAATTTAATTACGGTTAGTCTACACTTAATATCCACCGTTATATCATTTTATTAGCATAACCGTCATAACCTTAATCCACCTTAAAATTTAAGATGAACGATGAATATTGTGGGGGCTTAAAATAGTTAGATTAAGCTCTAAGCTCGTTGGAGAATTTGTGTGTGTATGTATATATATGTTGTTGTTTGCCTTGAATATGTGAATTAAGTATTTCTGTGGGGAAAATAGTCGACCGGTATTGCAATCTGACGTCCAGGAAAACTACCTGGATATTTCCGGTCGATCGGTGGTTCTTAATCGGTTGACCGTGTCTGCATTTGGAGGTCCGGGACAAGTGCCTGGAGATTTCCGGTCGACCAGTAGTTCTCAACTAGTCGACTGATTGGAGCACTGTGTGAAGGGAATGTGTTCTAAAAGTTTTACTTTTAAATGTCAATTATTATGAATTGAATGAGAAATCATTTTGTTCCTTGTTTATGTTATTCGTCTTTTAGAAGTGTTAAGGAAGAGACTCTTGGTCCTTAACCGTAGAGCTCTAAAAGATATTGGTTTACATAAAACAAAAGATATTCGCAATCATGGTAATTAACATGGAACATTAATTACCGAGTTAAGATTGTCGTGTTGGTCATAGATCATTGTAGCTCTACAAGTGAGTGACAACACGGGTATGCAAAAGAGGAAAATATTACTTTTGTATACTGAATAGACCTAATAAGTAAAATATTATAGAAATGTGTTTCTGTGTCATTAATATTTTACTGTGTCTTTGGTCCTTTGATATGAGACTTATATCTAATCACTTAAGGAATACTTAATTAGATCAGTGTCTTGAACTATCGATCAGTGTAGTATAAAGGCATTGGTTGGTTAAGTATAACTTTCGTTAGAGAAGATAGTTAGTCAAAAGATTATCATTGCCCCTCTTAATTGAGTGATGATATTAGTGAGCCCCTTGATAAAGCAAAGTTATAATGTGCACAATGTGATTTGAGTTAAGTCACATATTTATGACTAGCTTAAAGAGATCAAGAAATGAATACTAATACAAAGATGACACAATACTACTTTGTGTGTATTCTTAATATCATGAGGCAAGGGACGGACACAAGTGTTGCACTCCATCACTAAGTGGATCGGGTTTTGGTTCGAGTGAAATTAAGACATCTAACTAATTGGGAGCTATAATGTGTAGCTAGATACCGCTTATAGCTTGTGATATTAAGCTCTTAATATCACTGTCAACTTAGTTTAGATCCTCCCATAGGTCACACCACAAAACTGGGAAACAAGAAATGGGGATTTTGAGTTCATAGGATGTGTCGGGTTTTCATGTAGAAAATATGACACATGGGGTGAACAAGCAAAATCAAAATTATGTTGTGATTAATAACATAATTAGAATCTAAATTAAATTCATATGTGATGTAAATATTATGGGGTGTAATGATTGATCATTACATAGGATAATATGTTACATAAGTTGTGAATTTACTACTAATCCCGAAATGTCAAATTTTGTAGGGGTTAAACCGAAATTTGACAGGTCTGCAAGACTGTGCAAACGGTCGACCGAAGGTGCACGGTCGACCGGACGTGTCTCGACCGATAACAGGGAATTTTCGTCTGTTCGGAACGGTCGACCGAATCTATCGGTCGGTCGACCGAACATTGCGATGAAATATTCTACGTTAAGAACGGTCGACCGAATCTTGCACGGTCGACCGAAATTGGGTTCGAGCGGTCGACCGGACCTTCGTAACGGTCGACCGGTCCAGACGGTTTTATGCAGAATTAATTTAAGAATTAATTAGATCATGCATGGAATTGGTCCATAATTGATTTAATTCGTGGCTAATATTATTTATTATTAAATAATGGATGGTTAGATGGAATTTTGCATGAGATCATGGGCAAGGGGTTGCACATGAATAGGTAATTTGGAGAGAACCTATAAATACAAGGTTATCTCATTACCTCCTTAATTCATTCATTATTCTCTTGAGCAAAATTCTCTCTCCATAATTCTCCACGAAAATCCCTTAATTCTTAAGTTTAGTTTTAGTTCTTAAGAGACCATCTTCTCAAGGGAATTAAAGAGGGGTTAGTAATTAGATTCTAAACCCTATCGGAGATCGAGAGACTAGCTTCCGTCTCTCCGATCTTGTTTAGAGTTTGGTGAATACTCGGAGGCATCCGGCGCGGGGAGAAGCATCCCCAACGTCTCCGAATCTTCAAGAAGTTTTTGAGAACTTCTAGGTATGAATTTCGGAGCTCTTGTTTGTTTTAATAGAGTTTTGAAACTAGATGTTAAAACAAACCGATGCATGCATGAAATAAATCAAAGAAAATTGTAATTGATCCTTATTATACATAAAAATTTCGAAAATATATATGTATAATTAAACATGAAATCCTACACTGTGACATTGTCTGGAAATTTTCGATCGACCAAAGGCACGCGTCGGTCGATCGATGGAGCTCCGGATCGTGCTACAGTTCAAGTTCGGTCGACCGTTCCTCTCGATCGATCGACTGTCCAAAACGGTTATGCCCACGTTTTGCACTTCTCTTCACCTCATTTTTTGTGCAACTAATATTTGTATTTGCCTAGTATATAAAGGTAATTTCGTCCCCCTTTAGTAAGAATATATTTTGTTTATCGACTTTGTATTCTTGAGAGAAAGAAAGAGAGAGCATCCTTGTGATTCGGTATGAGCAATTTCAACCGGGATTTTTTTCGTCTGTTGGTCTGTGTATTCTGTAAGTCTTTCTTGTAATTTGTTTCTCTATAGTATATTGGGGTTGTGTCGGCCATGATTTTTTTTCGTATTGAGATTTCACGTTAAATTCCTTGTGTCTTGCATGCTTGTGTGATTTGGTGATTGTGACTTGCGTTATTTGTGCACTTTCTTCGGTCCGATTTGTTATTCTAGTTCCAGTATTTATTTTAAGATTAATCTTATTCCCTAACAATATATATATATATATATATATATATATATATATATATATATATATATATATATATATATATATACACACACACATTTAGATGCAACTTTAATTTCGTTTTAGTGGGTCTTGCTGAAAATAGTATGTCTCCCACACTACCAGTAAGTGGAAGTTATAAGTCGAAATCCCGAAAGGTTGTTTCTTCAAGTTTCTCTTGTAACATTTTTCTGTTTGAAATTTAAATGAAATCATCATATTGTAAATAGTAATAAGATCATATGTACAAAGGTATTAGATATCCCTTAATTGCAGTTTTAAATCAGATATATAAGAACAGACCAATAAATTCTTACAAAAACAGAGAAAGTAAGTTTTCGTTGGGGGAAAAAACTAATTTTTTTGGGGGGATTTCATCCGAGATACAATTTTTTCTATTTAATGGAGCAAATGTACATACATAAGATAAGTCTCGAGAAGCAAGAGGATGAGAGAAAATTTTAGTCGATTTGTAGCCAATGATATTTGAACCTACAACTTCAATTGAGGAAACCCAAGGGTGACCAGTTGAGTTGTCTCATGTAAATCGAGATACAAGTTAAAAGGCTAAAAGACAATAAATTCGTAGCTAGTCCTTTTCAATTCTTGATAGATATAATTGAAGCTTCTACGAACAAGCTCAAATGGTTATATATTTACTCGTGATGCACAATATTACTGCACACCACCTGGTAGTTGGTACTCTTGTTTCTCCTACGTGGTAATAGCTAATAGGATCCCTACCCAATGTACCCATTATAATGCCCCATTTCTTACGTAGGAATGGCCAAACAGGGACAACAAAGTGTAATGCAGGTCTATTTATGTCACTGCTGTTGAGGTTTTAATGCCAATCTACTGATCGTTATTTTGTGGTAATTCATCGGTTAAAAACAACTGAAATTATTTCTTTGGTGTTATGAAAATTGTATATAGAGGGCTTCCAAAATGGTTCATCTTCCAACTAATCAATTATAACTTATTTATTAAAATGTGTTGTAATGTGCATTATATATACATTCTTATTTAATGTAGACTATGTAACTTACACACATCTATGTGTATATATAAGAGGTTGTAGTATGTATTGAGAACATACAAAAAGAGATGAAATACAACTCCTTCATTCTCCCTCAACTTTTGTCCTTTTGTTTGGTCGTTATTTTAAAACACGTTATCAGCACGACTTCGCTCGATATGATCAACTAAAACACTAGTTGTTTGTTGTTTGATTAAGGTAGTTTACAACATAAGGTTGTATTCATCTCCAGGTAGTCTTTTACAATTTATAATATTATTAATCTATTTACTTGTTGAATATGCTCATATTATATTCTTAAATGTGATGTTATATGTCTAGAATTATACTCATATTATATTCTTAAATGTGATGTTGTATGTTTACAAATTTCTATTGCAAAATCTTGGTTTGAAATATTATGTTTTGTATACATATTCTTAGATGACGGACTATTAACTTTTATTTTAGTATGATAATAAAATTTAAATCATGCACATAATATTTATAGATGCATATGACGTTATTTGATAAATATGTATTAATCGATGTTTATAAGCATTTTGTTTTGCAAAAGTTGATCATATATTTGGAATATCACTAGATGACTTAACATTCCAATGATAATGACATAATTTTTGTGTGCATATGGCATATCTAATGCATATGATGTTTAAATCCAACTTGATGCTCTTGAGAATACAAATGAAAATATATATATTGCTTGACATAGTTAGATATCTTTTTGGAAAAATGAAAACATGCAAATAGTATATCTTTTCTTATAAAAGTCTACATGTTATTATTGCTTTTAACTTGTGCACTGAAAAGAAAAGAAAAATGCTTAGATATTATATCATATTATTCTTGTCATGAAACACTAGTTTCAATCATATTTGATGCATTTTTGCAAATCTAATATTTGATGCATCCCGTTAAGTTATCATATTATGCCACATAAAATTTCGATGTTATTTTGTTACATCACATCTGGAAATAGTATGGTTATTCATTCCAGCACATGTGATTTATTTATGCAATTATATATATATGATATAATGTGTTATATTGCAAAAAAATGGGTTTTCATATTATGAAAATAATTATTTACCATATGTCATGTTATCATTGAAAAAGAAGCACTTCAGGCCCGATGGCAAAAACTGTAATCTTCATGATATGCAAATATATAATGATATCAAGATTGTATATTCATGTGAAGAAAACTATGAAAATGTGTAGCAATCCCTGAAGGATTCTTATGAGCATCAAAAAGGTGTGCAAATGTCAAAGTCTCGTAAACCCATCAAACTCATTCCCTAAATCTAGCTCTATGAGTGTCCAAAAGACCATAGAGAGTTGAGATAGGAAAATCTTATATCCATTTCACAAATTAATGATCCGATACTCTAGTAGTAGTACGGAGTCCAAAAAATCACAAGTAATTGACTTGCTCCATTTCCTGAAGTGAATGAATGAGAGCGTGAAAAATCTTACAAAAGTCTATTATAATCATTTTGTGACCATGATTATGGATGTGAACGTGGATAAAATAAATGAAAAAATAATTAATGTCCTTATGGTATATAAATTTCACGACCAAAATGGGTTTATTTGTAGTTATGTGTGTTTTATTTGATAAGTAACATATACTTTATCTAGTAGATATACATGATTATATGCTGGAATACCAATATGACAAATGAGTATTATATACAATGATACAAATATTTTGTTTAATCTTTGATTTATTTGTCATTTATATTGAAACTATATATTTTAGATTGGTCAGTGCTCTCGTTAGTCCAATATATTTTCATACTTGTGATTGTTATTCACTTACGATGAGATTCTTTTTAGATATTAATAATACACATGTATATGTTGCTAACATATCGATATTCAACATTTTTTATATGTTTGTGATGACTATTTATGCATATCATTATAATATGCTTTTTAAGGATCAATAACAAAGATAATATTTGCATTATCGTCTTAAAATGACAAAGTACACATGCATATGGTGATATGTTGGTATGCATAATTTATATCTAAAAGACTTATACCAAGTTACGTTGAAATTAATTGGCATTCATGTGATTGAATGCATGGTTCTTATTTTATATTTTGTCATTGGAAGAACCTTATCATTTATTTTGTAATAGTTGCATAAATAATTTATCTAAAATAAATATTTTATTTGGCTTGAAATGAAGAGTATGGATACTCTTTGGTCTCCTATTTGATTTAAGATCAGGAAAGATGAATTATGCATCATGTATAGTATTGTCATGCACAATATATTAAGAGATAAGTATTCTCTAATTTGATAATGAGAAAAGCCGAAACTACTACTGTACAAGGTCGTACAAATTTAGTAGAAAGCTCCAGAAGAGTCGTATCTACTATTACATGTTGAATTATCTTGGCTTTAAATGATGCATTTTATATATTATGTCTCAAGAAACTTATTAAGTTTCAAATTGCAAGAAAGACTTGTATTGAGACTACAATTGAAGTAAAGAAGAATATTTTTATATTCCTACATTCATGTCATGCAGGAAAAATGTTATCAAGAAAATTACCTAACTTTTGAATAATGTGTCATTGCACATGTAGTGGCTTGGTCAAAACACTTGCACTGGTGAATTAAATGAATATTAATTCTAATAACATATGGTATGACTGATTGGGTCAATGAGGACATATATGATGACAAATGTTTATGAAATTTCATATGATCATCTACTGAAGAATGAGAAGATTCTTCAACTAAGTAGGTATCTACGAGTTCTATCTTTCCGTAAGATGAGATAACTTGTGATTGAAAGTCATAAGCATAAGTTATTGCAAAATCACAATATGTGTCATCGTATTTTGGATCATGTACCTGAAGCACACGTTACAAATTAAGCATTGATTTATAAAATATCTCTGAATATGAATCATCTTAAAATTTATACAAGATACATTAATTTGCATGCATGTTGATATTATTCATATTTTTTGTTATGTACATCATGTTATGAATGTTCACCTATTTTACTTGTACAATATTGAATGAAATGTTTCCCATCTGCGATTAATAGGTTACCACCTCCAAAATTTAGTGGTCTCAAATTAAATTGGACATTTCAGTATGATTCATATTCCTAATAATATTAAAATAATTGAAGCTCCTGAAGGGCGACATATTTTATTGTCCAGTCCAACATTTATATATACAGAGACATTTTTTGGCATTAGGGGAAGAAAGCCAGAAGCTTAAAGAATGCCAAGAAAATGTATTTTATTAAGCCTGAAGTTCATTAGAGAATATACGTACAAGTTTCGTTGAACTTGAAGTTCCTAAAATCATTAACTTGCAATATCTAGCAAGTAAATGTCATACATCTTTATTGATCACAAAAGAGTGACTATGTCTTGTATTACTAGACATAAAACGCATAATATAATATAAAGTGAAGATTTTCACATGATAAAAATATATTTGAGCTCAACCAACGCAAGAAGCGTGGACTATAACATATATTATTTGTGGAAATGAAAATAAAACTTAGTCACTCATTACACATCCTGAAGAATATAAACCCGGTAAAATAAAAGCATCTGCTAGCAAATGTAACAATTCCGGGAATACATAACGGTCATGTCCTAATATTTTGGGAAACAACGAGGATTTGATTATTATAAAAGTTGCAATCAACTATGCTGATACGAGAGAAGCATTAAAAGGTTATCGTCGATGACAAATTCGTCTTCTTAGAGCATGTTAATTCAATAGAAAATCTGGATCCAAAATCTATAGTATTATAAGAATGCCAGAAGCATTCGTATTTCAAATGAACAAAAAAGACGAATAATATAGAACTAGACTTGCTTATTGGACATGTAGTCCTGATTTGTGAAGAATGTGAATAGAAATCACATTACAACATGGTGGTACATTATAAAGCGAGTACTGACGCAAAGGTTTTTCGCAGGACCCAATATCTATTACAATGTTACTCATTCTCTCGAAATGTATAATATTACGTTATGTTACTTGATCAGTATCACATAAATATAGATAAACATATGAGATATGTTTGACTGCAAATTTGTATAAGTCATTTGGTATTGATATAAATAAGAATCCCTGAAGGACTAAAATTGCCCAAGGAAAATTATAATGAAGAGATGCATTAAAAGGAACTCGTGAAGAGATTAAACACGTACCCGTGAAATATTCGAATGATAAATTTTGTAATAAATGACTAGAGAACAGTCAACTATTTTCCGATATGCAGTTCGGACATTCTCCAGAAAAGAACTGTAACAATGATTCAATTATATAAAGAAATATTATACAAAGAAAGTTCACATGTAACTATCAATATTTACTTATTTTATTCATGAGATAAATATTTTGTTCAGTAATGATTCATATATGTCTAATCCACAACAATAAAAAATCACAAATTATTTTGTGTTATTATGGAGACGTTGCAATGTTTATTCAAGTTGCTGAACTACGTATCAGGGGTGTAGATTTTTAATTATCATCCCTAAAGAACAATTATCCCTGAAGGATAATACCAGAAGGCCTATAACTGTACTTTTTTTTTCCTTTTTCAAGTTTTTGTCCCACAATGTTTTACTTAGCGAGGGTTTTAACTAGACAGCTTGCGCAATTGCATTAACATATGTCATGCACTTTTTTCCCTTAGTTATTTTCCCATTGGGTTTTTATAACAAGGTTTTTAATGAGACATGAACATAACACTATTTTCCAACATAGTGTATAAATATATATTGAAATGGGGAGGAGAATTATACGTTCTGTACTCTTTTTTCATTCACCAAGATTTTGTCCCACAAGGTTTTACTTGACAAGGTTTTTAACGAGGCAAACCGAAAAGTGTATACCAAAAGGTAATCATCCAATGGGAAGTGTTATGAAAATTGTATATAGTGGATGATTCACCTTCCAAGATGGTTCATCTTCCAACCAATCCATTATAACTCCTCTATTAAAATGTGTTGTAATGTGCATTATATTTACATCATTATTTAATGTAGACTATGCAACTTACACACCTCTATGTGTATATATATGAGGTTGTAGTATGTATTGAGAACATACAAAAAGAGATGAAATACAACTCCTTCATTCTCCCTCAACTTTTGTCATTTTGTTTGGTCGGTATTTTACAACATTTGGAAATTACTTTTTTTCAAAAGAAAATCTCAACATGTTGCGGATACCATTATGCAAATTGCAGGAGCAATCAGAAAAATTTGAAGGAAAATTTAATTCATGGCCACCGAAGTTCAGAGTACTCGTTTAACAAAATTACACGATTAGTGATAAATGAATTCATTTTTATGATGTCTCCAATTTTACCTCAGCGAGTGGCATTTTTTACTGACTAATCACGATGTTTGTCTGTAGCACAGACTATCGTAACTTTGTCAAAAAAAATCTGAACTGCTATTCGTCGTCGTAAAACTACTTAAATCGTCCGTACAGATTACCATTTTGTCATTATACCCTTTCTACTTATATAACTCTTCATTTTACTCTTCTAACACCACTTTCTCTTCATATTACTCTTCTATTCATCAAATACAATGTCTCGGAGCCCAGAAAAAGAACCAGCGGACGCCCCGGATTACTCAAATCTGGTAATTTCTCTTGTTTATTTTAATTAATTTTTTAAATAATTTTTTTTGGTGGGACGTTTGCGGGAGACCATAGACGCATTTCTGGGCAGCCTGTCGCCCGGAAATGTGCCCGGGGCACCCTACCCTGGGCTCGCCCTCCCGTTAAGGGAGGGTAAATCGGGTGAAGAGCACCCGCTAAGGGTGCTCTTACCCTTCACCGTGCATGTGCCTGGTGGACCGCCACCCTTCAATAATGCCCCCTCTAGTCTACTGCAACGTTAAAACTTAAAACTGAAATAAAAACAATGGAGGGGTGATTTTGAAAGATTAATTTTTCAAGGTAGCGTAAAACAACAGTAGTCGTTCTGGATGACAAGCAGAACTGGATCAGTTGGTTTTGTTTGCAATAGTTTTAAGAAAATGTCAAATTTGTAGTGTACTTGTGTCTCGTAGTTAAGTCGTGCAACATGCGTTGCCTGCTGCAACAAGCCAGATAGGATTCCTTTGCTTCGACTCACGATAAGTCCGTGTCTTACTTGTCATTCAATATGTGTAACTATTTAAAAGAGAGCTTATCATCTAAAAATGAATTTGGCTGTAGTAGATGCTTAAAGGGTGTTCTCCAGTATTTTCTGATTTAATTACGTGCATTCTTTAAGATTTTGTGTTTCTAATGTCAAACTTAAATACTGAATCACTGGCTGCTTCAAATATATAAATAAATAATGAATAACTGTTCATGTTATAGAAAAATGAGGACGCTATTTTGATCTAGTTGAATCAGAGCCAGGAATACCAGTACAAGGAGTCATGGGATGGACCAGTGGTCCATGAACAGGAAAGAAACAGGACATGCGGTGCCACGTGAGGCTGGGCCATTTGACTCCAACCACAAATCAACAGCTGTTTCTCTAATTAAAAAATGTTTTCTCAAAAAAAAAAAAGAAGAAAAGCGAAAGACCGTCCAGAACAAATTCTGAACGTTGATGTGACCACAAATGGTCCTGATTCACTGTGGATGCCTCCAGGTTCCATTTTTTCTCGATAAGGTTTGGGAATGGAGCAGTGGATGCAGGCAGGAACAGGTGCCACAGCATCCTCGGCCACAAAAAGATTGGAAAATGATTAATGGACGTCCATGACGCGCGCTGACGTGGTCAGACCAGTCAGCAGCAACAGATTTATTTTGTGTCACATGTAACTTATATTCTCCTAATGCAACATTTTGTTTCCCCCTGCAACATTTATTTTCCCAATACAACTTTTGACCCCTCACGGAAAAACTCACAACATAAAATGGAGAGACGAACACCTTATTCTGTCCAGAATAAGTTCTATGATTATCCATAATAAGTTATGTGTCTGTCCAGAATAAATTATGTTTGTTGTCCATAATAAGTTCAAAGTTTGTCCAGAATAGGTTGTGTGTCTGTCCATAATAAGTTCAAAGTCTATCCAGAATAAGTTGTGTGTCTGTCCATAATAAGTTCAAAGTATTTCCATAATAAGTTTTGTGTTTCTCCATAATAAGTTCAAAGTTTGTCCAAAATATGTTGTATGTCTGTCCAGAATAGATTGTGTGTCTGTTCAGAATAATTTCAAAGTTTGTCAAGAATAGGTTGTGTCTGTCAAGAATAGATTGTGTGTCTATCCATAATAAGTTCAAAGTCTGTCCAGAATAGGTTGTGTCTGTCCATAATAAGTTCAAAGTTTGTCCAAGATAAATTGTGTGTCTCTCCATAATAAATTCAAAGTCTGTCCATAATAAGTTTTGTGTCTGTCCATAATAAGTTCAAAGTCTGTCCAGAATAAGTTCAAAGTTTATCCATAATAAGTTCTGTGTTTGTCCAGAATAAGTTCAAAATCTGTCCAAAATAAGTTCTGTGTGTGTCCATAATAAGTTCAAAGTTTGTCCAGAATAAGTTCAAAGTTTGTCCAGAATATGTTGTGTGTCTGTCCAGAATAAGTTGTGTGTTTATCCATAATAAATTGTGTGTTTTTCGTAATAAGTTCAAAGTTTGTCCATAATAAGTTCTGTGTGTTGTCTATAATAAGTTCAAAGTCTGTCCAGAATAGGTTGTGTGTTTGTCCATAATAAGTTTAAAGTTTGTCCAGAATAAATTGTGTGTCTGTCTATAATAAATTCAAAGTCTGTCCATAATAAGTTTTGTGTTTGTCCATAATAAGTTCAAAGTTTGTCCAGAATAAGTTCAAAATCTGTCCAGAATAAGTTATGTGTGTGTCCATAATAAGTTCAAAGTCTGTCCAGAATAAGTTCAAAGTCTGTCTATAATAAGTTCAAAGTTTGTCTAGAATAAGTTGTGTGGCTGTCCAGAATAAGTTTTGTGTCTGTCCAGATTAACGTTGCATTGAGAAAACGTTGCATGAGAAAATGAAATGTTATATTGGGAATCGAAATGTTGTATTGGGAAAGTAAAAATTGCATGTAACACTAAATAAATATGCTACTTAGTTAAGTTTAAAAAGTAAAAGACATTTGAATTTTGCTGACTGTACTGACTATGTCAACGCGCGTCACGAACGCCCGCGTCCGTGTATAAGGATCCCAAAAGATTTACGATAAAACCAACCTTTCGATTTGATTCCGACGTGGACTCGAATTGGCATCGTTAATACTTAACACCTATGGTTCGGACCCTGATGTTGATATTGGGGTCCATCTGTCTGCCTCTTGTTGGCCCCACATACCTAATATGTCCCGTTTTACATTGATGGCATTGCACATAAGCATAAATATCACCGTCCTAAGATCGCAGCTTAGACTCTTCGGAGGACACAAACAATTCAACTTCCGTCAGCAATTTTTACTCTTTCCGCCCCCCTAAATCCCTAATTAACACCCTTCTTTTTTATCACATGTGAATCCCCCGATTTGGTCCGAAGATGTCCAATTGGAATTGCATCTAGATAAGCCCGACAATCATTGGTGACATATCTCCAAACACTCAAGTATGTAGAACGGAGGAACCGGGGAAGTCACAGGTGGAATATGTTTAGCAGAGGAACCCAAATTAACTGAGGGTGTAAGCGCAAAAAACGGCTATTTAAAAACTGGTCAATCAGTGGCTCTAAATATCAGATCCTTTCCCCTCTACTTCTCTCTTCTTTCATCTTCTCTATATCTCCCACCTTTTTTTCTTGGTGTTCTTTAATCATATATCTCTGGAGTTTCTAGTTCGGAGAGCCATCACGGGAGATCCCATCCATCCCCAACTCCATTTCTCTCTAACAAAAATCGGTTTCTTCTGCCACCACTGCCGTAGCCTGAGATCGTCAGACCCATCCGTCTCTATCACCGCATGCTTCCCATCTCCATCCAACCGCGACCCAAAACCCCAGATTTCACCACAGTTTAGAAGAAAAAAAGACTACAACAATGAAAAGGGCTAATCCGCAGGGAAGCGGTGACGGGTCGTCGTCGTCGCAGATTGAGGAGAAGAGAAAGATGGTGGCGGACGAGCAAGACGCCGGCGTCGACGAGCTTCTGGCTGCGTTGGGATACAAAGTCCGGTCGTCCGACATGGCCGAGGTGGCCCAGAAGCTGGAACAGCTGGAAATGGCCATGGGCGGTGGGAGCTCGACCTCCGACATGGTCCCCACCCAAAACGATGACAACGTCCTCTCCCACCTCTCCTCCGACACCGTCCACTACAACCCCTCCGACCTCTCCAATTGGCTGGAGAACATGCTCTCGGAGTTCAACCCACCCCCACCATCCCCATCCTCCTTACGCCGTCCAGCCCCGCCGGATTCCTCCACGATCACAACCTCCGAAAACCCAACCCGCGAGAAGAAGCGCATCAAATCCACCGCCTCCTCATCCGACCCCACGTCTCATCTCCCTGTTGTCATGGTCGATTCCCAGGAAAGCGGAATCCGACTCGTCCACGCCCTCCTCGCCTGCGCCGAAGCCGTCCAACGCGATAACCTCAAGTCTGCCGAATCCCTCGTCAAAGAAATCGGCGTCCTGGCGATGTCGCAAGGCGGGTCGATGCGGAAGGTAGCGACGTACTTCGCCGAGGCTTTAGCCCGGCGAATTTACCGGATCTACCCGTCGCCCGACCCGACTACCATAGACTCCGCCTTCTCCGACGTCCTACAATCCCACTTCTACGACTCCACGCCTTACCTGAAATTCGCACACTTCACCGCCAACCAAGCCATCCTCGACGCCTTCAACGGCCGATCCCGCGTCCACGTCATCGACTTCAGCATGAAACAGGGATTACAGTGGCCGCCTTTAATGCAAGCCCTTGCGCTTCGCCCCGGCGGGCCGCCGTTCTTCCGGTTAACCGGAATCGGACCCCCGCAACCCGACAACTCCGACGCGCTCCAGCAAGTAGGGTGGAAACTCGCCCGATTGGCCGAGACGATCCACGTCGAGTTCGAGTACCGCGGCTTCGTCGCAAACACCCTCGCCGACGTCGAGTCGTGCATGCTCGACCTCCGGACTTCCAAGCCCGAAACCGTCGCCGTCAACTCCGTCCTCGAGCTCCACCAACTACTCAACCGAACCGGAGCCGTGGAGAAGGTGCTAAAAACGGTGAAATCCCTAAACCCGAGCGTGTTCACGGTGGCGGAGGTGGAGGCGAACCACAACGGGCCGGTGTTCCTCGACCGGTTCACGGAAGCCTTACACTACTATTCCTCCATGTTCGACTCCCTCGAGACGGCGGCGGGAGGGGAGGACGGGGTGATGACGGAGGTTTACTTAGGACGGCAGATCTGTAACGTGGTCGGGTGTGAGGGGAAGGAGAGGGTGGAGCGGCATGAGACGGCGGAGCAGTGGAGGAGGAGGATGGAGGCGGCGGGGTTCGAGGCAAAGCATCTTGGGTCAAACGCCTACAAGCAGGCGAGCATGTTACTGGAGTTGTTCGCCGGCGGGGAGGGGTATAGGATAGAGGAGAAGGATGGGTGTTTGATGCTCGGGTGGCACACCAGACCGCTAATCACGTCGTCCGCTTGGCGGATCGCGCCTCCTCCGCCCTTGGGTTTCGCTTGATTGGACGATCCCGGCCGTTGGGTTGAGGTCGTGAGCCGATTGGATTGGAGGGTTCAGGTTGAATTCCGGCACTGTGATAGTGTGCTGTGGGTTTTTTACCCTCTTGGTCCATCTGTTTCGTCGGTATTATGTGTTTGGCCTATGCTCTCTCGGAAATCAGAATCTCTCGGTCGATGATGACGATTCGTGCGGCGGTGGATGGAAATGGATTAGCATGGTTTATTTAGTTTTATCTTGATTTAAGCCTATTTAGTCATTGTCATTATTATGTTTTTTCTCATCTCTCAAGAATATAAATAATGAAACATGCTCAACCACGTTGCAGCTAATTGGATTTCTTGTTAGAACATGACATGACGAAGTAGTAGCAAGTATGTGTTTATCTGCGGAGAAACTTTTAACCTACACTTCATACTCTGTCGGGGGAAAAAATGACGATTTGAGTTTTTAACTAATATAATTAATTAATTGCTCCAGAGAAATTGTATGATCGATGATATATCATTTAATGCAATATAAGGTGCTTAAATAATGATGGATTAAGATGGCGAAAAAGAAAAGTAGAAACAAGCAAATTATAAGATTGTGACTTTTATATAGATTTGACACTCCAATCCGATCCAAATATTCTCTTACAAGTCCGGCTTGATTGCCACTAGTCTCGTTCATGAATTTCTTAATCCGATCTCCGTTGTCGGTCGAGATCGAGCATTTTAAAATCGAAACTCTCAAACAACCTCGTCGAACTTAATTCTTCTCCTCACGACTTGAGATAATGGTTTCCTTCAAAACGATACAACTCTTGTGATTTAAGGAAATGAAAGTAGAATCAGTAATCAGAAGTGATTGTGTTCTAAAAGTAATTTTTACATGTCAATTATTATGAATTGTTTGATCGAATTTAATTTATTATTCAAATGAATTAAGTTATTAATTAATTTCGTAATGAATATTGTTTAATTTTGTAATTACTAATTAATTACGTTAAGTTATATATTTGATGTTGGGAAAAAAATATAAAATAAAGAAGAAAAAGTGAGGTGTTAGAAATTGGAGAAGAAATATAAGGATCAAGAGTTTACTCGAATTCGTGTTACATGTCAGTGATCATGTTTCACATTCGAGTCTGAATTCTTCTTTAATTTCAGCCCCTTTTCATTCCGATTTTGTGATTTCATATAAATGACCAAATCTTTCTTATTTAAGTATCTTATCAACAGATCCAGTAGGATAAGATATGGATATCGTATTTGGATGTTAGGAAAGAAGCAAGAGACAGGTTCTGGCGGTCCAGAACTTTCCTAATTCAACATTTCCTTATTTTGGTTAAGTTCTTGTAATCCGAATTTATTAATATAAATTGGATTATTTCTTTGATTTTGAGAATGAAGAATGAGCTTGAATTATTTTGTGAGAATATTTAGAAATGGGTCATTGACTTTCTTTATATATCATCAATTTTGCATTTAAGTCCATAAATTCTTTGATATTTCTCACAATTACATATATTTATTCGTTCTTGTAATTTGGATTTTCGCATGTTTACTCCTACAACACACAAATAATACCCAACGTAACACATTTTATTGCAAAAGTAACTAAATTAATGGTAATATAATTGCGTAAAATGTAACACAACATGCCACTCAAAAATACCATATCTCCCAAAATGCAATCACATGAAGGCTAATTTTTGGATGTCACTCCGTAACATGTTTAACATCCAAAATGCCACTATGTTTTTTTATTATTGCATATTTGTAAATCTTTTAACCTTTTCCTTAAGTGACGTTACTATTCAGTTAGTAGTGTTTTAAAAATTAATATATTTTTATATTTTTTTACAAATTCACCCTTGAATAACTTGATGAAATGTTTTTCTTCTTCTTTATCTTTCCTCTCTACTCTCTTTTCTCACTCTCCTTTATCCTCTCTCCTCTTCTCTCTATACTCTCTCTTCTCTCTAGAGAGAAGTATGAGTAGAGAGTGAGGAGCGTTGAGAGAAAATAAGAGAAGGATGAGAGATTACAAAGAGAAAGATGAGAGAGAGGAGAGAGAAGAGAGTGGAAAGAGAAAAGGAGTTTTTATAAGTTATTCAAGGGTACATTTGTAAAAATTATTTTTAAAAATTATTTTTTTAATATCGTTAACCGAATAGTGACATAAGTAACGGAAAAATTTAAATAGATGACAAATATGCAATAATCAAAAAACATAATGGCTTTTTTATGTTAACCATATTTTTGAGTAACATATAAGAAAATAACTATAACGTGATGATATTTTGGGAAATATTGTGTTTTCGAGTTTAATTTCAGCAAAAAGATCCATTAATTTGTCATTGTTCTTTATGTCATTAATTTAAAGGAAATATGTGTTATGATTCATATGAAGTTTGATTATAAAAAGAAAGAGTATTACACTTTTGGTTGTTTGGGAAGTCTTTTGGATCCCATAATTTCTGTAGAAGCGGTCTTTCTTAATAGGCGTGCCCCTAAAGTTTCGTTATCATAAGACCCAAAAATTCTAATCCAGTAGAAACCATGAATTCCCTCTTATTACCTTTTCAAAATGGGTAACTTTAATTAGTAGACATGTGGAATTCGGCAATTGAGGTTTTTGACTGATCTTTGTAGGCCAAGAGTTCTTGACTTCTTGTTCACTAAATACTAAGATTATCAAATGCAGGTCTACAACCATGGTTAGTGTACTAGACCTGAGGACCATGGTTGCTATTGGTGATGCATTTTGAATTTGCTTGAATCAACCGAAGAAGGGCAATCTATAGTGGTGGTAGTAGCTATTAAAAGCTAGGAGGGCTGGGTTGGGAAAGGTAAGAAGAAAAGAATCTTTGGAGAGGACCAGGAGGGGGCCATTTAGGGGAAGTTATAGTTGTGCAATGTGCACTAACAATCAGGTGGTCAGCATCAAGGGTCCACACAGGCCTACAAACTCGCTGCATTTGAGCCGACTCCTTAACTACTACTGCTATGGTGAGTGCTCTTTTGATGTTAACATAATTTGATGGCCAATTCCATTTACTCGATTGTTTGAAATATTTATCGCATTTTCGTTTCTGTTTTTTCCCATTTTTTCTTATTTTCTTTTAATGCATTTTTCCAAAAACATTAGTAGTATTATGACAATGAAACAATTGTAAACACATGATTCTTGAAACGTTTCTTTAGTTACATATTTAAATTTTCATCCAAGATTATTTTTCAAATTCGTGCAAGTATGCAACATCATGAAGGGGTTACAAAACAAATCCTAATTTGATTACTTCCCTTCTTTTATGATATAACCTCCATGTAAGCCTGCTATATGATGATGTCTTTGAAGATCCAATTATTTCCACGTGAGCAAAAAAAAGTGATGATATCTTAAACTGAAGCTCCTATCATCAGAAAGTGAGAAAATAGTATATTGATAATCTACGTATTTCTACGTAACAGTCTAACAGACACAAAAATACAAATTTGTTTCGAAAAACAATAGAAGCATGAGAAAGTCAATATTTGAGTTAAATATCTAATTATTAGCAGAGAGTCTTAAGAAGAGTAACGTTGAAAGAAACCAAAAAATTAGAGGTGATTTAGGTTATTATTTGTCATTCAAACGAGACTATACTTTCTATACAAAAACATATCTTTAAGGACATTAACGTAAATAGCCCTACTAATTTTCCTTATTTTACGGTTTTACCCGCCAAAAAATAATGTGAGCCTAAAGGTGCCCTTCCTACTTCGCTTCGACTCGAGGGAAATAATGAATTGAATGGTTTAGACCGGCTGTACAATACGAGTATTTTTAACAATGCTTCTGTGGTGAGATTGCAAATTTGCAACACCGAACCAATATATGAATCCCAGTAAAGTGAAGCGTGTGCTGAAAATTAATGTATTTTATGTACTTATCTGGTCTAAACTATCGTGTCGTTAGTCAAGAACATTTATTAGTTGTCTGCTCAGTATTTAGTATTGAACTTCAATCATTTCACTTGTGGACTAGTTTTTAATTACTTTTCCAAAACCCTTATCTTATCTATAAGCAATCTACATTAAAAAGTATGAGTTCCATGTAATAACTTCACAATTATTGATTAGGTAACAATCTGAAAGGGCCCCTCTAACCACCGAGTTGTCAAAGTTTAAGCTTCATTATAATTTTATATCTATTTGGTTTCACATCAGCAACTCTTCTAAAAATCGTATTGAACTGACGATCACACAGAGGTTTGATCGAAAATCGGAAGTTAACGATCGGTTCACTTAAAAATCTGAAGTCCTTGTGAAACCGGATCGAACCAGATTAGATCGGAAAAAACCAATTAGTCTGGGCACTTTTGAACCGTAGTCTGACAAAAACATGGTCAAACTACGTACAGTTTGCACCATGAACTTTATAGGTATAACAACACTTTACCTCTGGGAACATTATTTTGTTTCAATTTAACCCAAAAACATCAATTTGTTACCATTACTAAACTTTTCGAATATAATTAATATTTTGGGTTTGTGAAAATGTAAATTATAACAATAAATAAATAAAATTAATTAACATTATGTAGCCCTAAACTTCCTCTTCCTCTTTTTGTTTAGGGTTGATGCTCACCATATAATAACTAATATGTTTCAATAATTTTGTAAATTTCATAGTCAATTTTAGTTATATATGTTATATAAACACTTTAGAAACTTAAATATCTGATAAAGAACATGTAAAATCCGGTTCAATCGGTCAAACCATCAGTTGAACCGTCATCCTGAAGTCGATTCGGTTCAACTCTCAGTTCACAAAATGATGATGTCATACTGATGCTACCATCAGTTGGACCAGATTGAACTATTAGTTGAACCAAACCAATCATTTCGGTTCACTCTTATTTTCGGTGTCAAAAACCTTGATCAACAAGATTTCCTACTAAAGTATTCTCATATCTGCCTGCAGTAGAATTATTTAAATCTATTCTCGTCTTCGAGTCTCAACAGCACAACAGCAAGAGATAATAATCAACATTAGGTAAGAGATAATTAATTGCCCAAAAAAAGAATATATAGTCGATGAACGGGCATGAACCAAAGAAGGCCACTAATTTGAATATTCCTTTTGGTCTTGTCACCATATTCATCGCCCATACTTTAATTTTTGCCACTTGATGCTAACTTTCGCATAAAATCGTCAAGTTCAGGCTATTAAAATCTGAATAATATGCTGATATGGTATCCAGTCTTGCGGATAATAAAGGTGATAACGATCGATGTTGAAATCTTATTAAATCCCTCTATAAAAAAACGATGAAAATTATGTTTCCTTTTATTCCAATTAATCGTGTTGATTTTTTGGTTAATTGGTTGGTTTTTATTTGGTCAACCATCTTTGCAAAATGTAAAATGTAAATACTTACATAACCGATGAGAATCTAACTTTCCTTACATAGCGTTGCAAACTTCTTGTGTTTAGTAATGTGGAACTATTTTTCAGACCGAGATGCCCCCAGTGGGATTGGAGTGGGCTAGATCAAGTGTAACATCCTCAAACACAGCGGAAAAATTTAAAATTTTCTAAACAACAATCAACAGAGGATATTACTCAAATGAGGGAAACATGAGCACCAACATATATCATATATATATGTTCATCAGAGTATTTCAAAAGTTGTGATTACATCAAAAGGCTATATAACGAATACAGTAATCACCCGACCTCAACTGAGAGAAAGCTGGAACTGGTAGCGGTGCTCCTCTCCTCGGTCACCACCCGCTATTGTCGATCACAGTCTGAAAAGTAAACATGCAACAATGCCTGAGTTTCCAGAAGGAAACCCCGTATGCCAAACTCTACAATGCATGAAATGAAAGCACCCTATCATACAATTCTACTAACAAGAAAAACATCTCAAAATGGCTCTTTCACCCAACCACATCACACACCATTGTCACGGGGCTACAGGGCTTTTTCACCCAACCACCGCAACACACACTCGTCGCCAAGCTGGGCTCCAGACATTTTTCAGCCAACCACAACTACCACGACACGACCAAGGGTTCTAGGTCTTTTTCAACCAACCCAAACGTCTAATGGCTCCAGGTCTTTTTCAACCAACCCTTAACATGCGGTCCCTGCTCAGACTCCAGGCTTTTTTCAACCAACCTGAACGCACTACGGAGCTCCATGTCTTTTTCAACCAACCCCGCACAGACTAACTGGGCTCCATGTCTTTTTCAACCAACCGCAACTCTCACACAGTTACGGGGCACCATGGCTCTTTTACCCAATCACCGCAATACCACAAATTCTAAGCTGGGCTTCAGGTTCTTTTCAGCCAACCCAAACTCTCACACAGTTACGGGGCTCTAAGGCTTTTTCACCCAACCACCACAACTCTCGTGTACCCTAGCACACTCGCCGGAAGAACCTCAGCACACAACTCGCCCCACACGGACGACCACAACAACCGCACCTCCATAGTGCAAAACTGGACACAAACGGTCGACCGAACCAAAAGTCCTGGTCAACCGAATCAAGCAAATACAGGGCAATCGCCTTGATCGACACTCCATCGGTCGACCGATTCCTACCAACAGCGCTCGTTCGGTCGAACCAAAGTCAAGGGACGGTCGACCGTTTAGATGGTCAACTCCCAGGTTCAACGAACAAAATGACCAATTGGTCGAACGGCAAAGGGGCCCCGTTCGACCGAAAGGCACCAGGGACAAATCCCACAATCTCCACAACGAATCCGGTCAAACCCCCGAGCACTCTCGGTCGACCGAATTCCACCAGGGAATTGAAGTGAATGTGTTCTAAAAGTTTTACTTTTAAATGCCAATTATTATGAATTGAATGAGAAATCATTTTGTTCCTTGTTTATGTTATTCGTCTTTTAGAAGTGTTAAGGAAGAGGCTCTTGGTCCTTAACCGTAGAGCTCTAAAAGATATTGGTTTGCATAAAACAAAAGATATTCGCAATCATGGTAATTAACATGGAACATTAATTACCGAGTTAAGATTGTCGTGTTGGTCATAGATCATTGTAGCTCTACAAGTGAGTGACAACACGGGTATGCAAAAGAGGAAAATATTACTTTTGTATACTGAATAGACCTAATAAGTAAAATATTATAGAAATGTGTTTCTGTGTCATTAATATTTTACTGTGTCTTTGGTCTTTTGATATGAGACTTATATCTAATCACTTAAGGAATACTTAATTAGATCAGTGTCTTGAACTATCGATCAGTGTAGTGTAAAGGCATTGGTTGGTTAAGTACAACTTTTGTTGGAGAAGATAGTTAGTCAAAAGACTATCATTGCCCCTCTTAATTGAGTGATGATATTAGTGGGCCCCTTGATAAAGCAAAGTTATAATGTGCACAATGTGATGGAATAGTTCCTGTTACGAACGGTCGACCGAGCTATTGAACGGTCGACCGAAACTGGTTCGAGCGGTCGACCGAACATTGCGATGGAATAGTTCCTGTTACGAACGGTCGACCGAGCTATCGAACGGTCGACCGAAACTGGTTCGAGCGGTCGACCGAACCTCCAAAAACGATCGACCGGTCCAGACGGTTTATGCAGAATTAATTTAAGAATTAATTAGATCATGCATGGAATTGATCCATAATTGATTTAATTCGTGGCTAATATTATTTATTAATAAATAATGGATGGTTAGATGGAATTTTGCATGAAATCATGGGCAAGAGGTTGCACATGAATAGGTAATTTGGAGAGAACCTATAAATAGAGGTTATCTCATTGCCTTCCTACATCTTAATTAATATTGCTTTTCATGCAAAATCTCTCTCCTTAATTCTCCACGAAAATTCCACAAATTCTTAAGTTAGTTTAGTTCTTAAGAGATCATCTTCTCAAGGGAATTAAAGAGGGGTTAGTAATTGGATTCTAAACCCTATCGGAGATTGAGAGACTAGCTTCCCTCTCTCCGATCTTGTTTAGAGTTTGGTGAATACTCGGAGGCATCCGGCGCAGCGAGGAGCATCCCCAACGTCTCCGAATCTTCAAGAAGTTTTAGAGAACTTCTAGGTATGAATTTCGGAGCCCTTGTTTGTTTTAATAGAGTTTTGAAACTAGATGTTAAAACAAACTGATGCATGCATGAAATAAATCAAAGAAAATTGTAATTGATCCTTATTATACATAAAAATTTCGAAAATATATATGTATAATTAAACATGAAATCCTACAGTGGTATCAGAGCATAGGGTTCAATTTTCTCATGATTTATGGCTGTAAACAAATCTAGTTTACCATCTAGGATTTAAACAATTCGTTTTGCCGGTTTTTCGGTCTTTAAATGTTTGTTGAAATAATTCTTTATAATAATTCGTTTTAAATGTTTTGAATGTTTAAAACTTGACATATAATTATTAGAATTATGATTTAGACATAAGTCTAACTTGCAATAATTTCGTTTTAAGTATAAACGATTATTTTGTAAGAGAATCAACAAAACCGAAAAACTGCGATTCATCTTTCCATGGGAAATTGGATGAACAACGGTTCATAATTAATTTGTGAACTATGGATGAATGAAAAATGTTTTTAATGGATTTCAAAATATTTTTCAAAGAATTGTTGAGAATTCTAGATGATTGATAAATTAGATTCTGTAGTTTATAGCAATTGCGTGCATGGATGCTTGAGTTGCTTTGCAGGATTGTGAGTTTATATGTTCCAAATCAGACACTACAAATGTATGTAATTATTATTATACAGGGGCTTATGTATGTAAAAGCCAAAATTCTCTCTATTTCCGTCTTTTAGATAGTTGCATTTGCATATGAGAGGTTTTTACATAGGACTTGCACTAGTCGGTTTTATCAAATGTGAGGAGCATGTTTATTTTCTGTAAAATCTACATCTCCGGTGCAAGAGGCAGTCGCCGCTGTAGCGCATCGATCGAGGATCGAAGATCAGGGATCGAGGATCGAGGATCGAAAGGAACATATAAACTCACACGATGTGGATTGTGTGAATGTTTAATTTCTGTTTTTATCTTGATATGCATGTGTTGAATGTTAGGATGTGTATGATTAATAATATGCATGATAACCTAAAATTCTAAATCACATGTTAAATTGTCCAACAAAAATTAAGAATAAATTTCCTTCTTATTTCATCCACTAGCAGCCATTGATCGAGGGATATTTTTTAGATAATTTATGAGTTTTACATAAACAAATTCTTACTTTTCGATCAATTTCGCACTCAAACACTACTATGGTTATATATAACCATATAAAAATGTATTGCAAACTTAGTAGAAAATAAAATCTGTGCAATTTTTTTAACAATGCTACTAATAACTATGGAGTAATAGAATTACTTAAATATTTATGTAATCCACCCTACATGATATTTTTCATATTAGATGTGTTAGTCATATTTTAAACTTAGTACTACAAGATGAACTTCAGATAATTGCAACATTATTTACAAAATATTAGACATGTTGTTGGCTTTATAAGTAGTAGTAGTTCATATCAATACCAAAAACTTATAGATTTTTTGTCTAATAGTGATGTTAAACATTAGATATCTCTCGTGGATGGAATTATAAATACGAAATATTAAAATGTTGTTATCATTATAATATTATAATTACAACTTTTTATAATGAAAAACAAAACGAAAAATTTTAAACTAATTTTGATTGGGAAAATTGTAAAATTATGTAAGATTTTTTGAAACATTTTTCCAACTTTACTAATAAATTAAGTGGACATTAATTGTTAAGTTATTTATTACTGAATTATTTCCGACTACTAAAGTATTTTTGAAATATAAGAGTAATGCTAGTTTTGTTGAAATTATAAATGTAATAGAGGTTAAATTTAATAAGTATAGGAAACCTTTTTCAGTAATTTTTTGTTTAGCTTTTGATATGGATCCTACATTTAAAATGTCAAGTTTATAAATTTACTTAGAAATATTTTTGACAACATGAATTATGACAAATTTGAAGATTATTTAAAAGAACTTAATGTTATATTTTTCAATATTTTAATGATTATGAAAGATTACAAAAAATTAATTAAATAAGTTCAAATATTGATTTTTCATTATCATCTATTAACACATATTAGTGGATCAAGACGAAGATGATGAGAACTCGTAATAGAATTGGTTAAACAAGATAAAATTAAAATGAGTGTACAATGAAACACATTGCGATCTAATTACATATATAAACACTAAAATGTATTTGACTCCATAGTTCAGTATATATTTATTATTTAAATGTTGGTTGATTTTACTTCGTGCGTGGGATCTCATGTTTAATATTCTCTGCGTCCGAAGATAGTGTTCATGATGGAATAATGTTTTTTTAATATATGTCACAGTCAGTTTGTGTTGGTATATATGAACACTGCGAACAAAATCTTGAGTTGAAAGCGGCTGCAACTGCAAGTCTTCCGGGAATAATGTCCAGGTGCAAGAAAAGGTTTGGTGGATTGCATTCAGTGGAGGAGCCAAACACACGGCAGGTGGCTGCGCCACCCAGATTTTGGAAAAAAATTCTCAATTTTTTATTTTTATTCAATACCATAGATTTAGGTGTAGTATTTTGAAATTTGTGGTATAATTGTTTGGTTTAATTTGATATTTAGGAAAAGTTAAGATAATATTTTGACAACAATTGATTTTAGAGTCAATTTGATACGGTTTTGGAATTTTGAAGTTCTTTTGAACAATTACATTCGGAAGATACACTATAATCTTTTGGATTTGCATTGTTGTGTAAGTGTGATAAATTTTGGGAACTACTAAACGTCGCCCCAAAACTACTTAAATCGCCCTTGAAATTACCAAATTGCCCTTAACAATATATTTAATACACATATTGTTGGCTTTTGGCTAATGATTGCTTATCCGTTTTGATGATTAATCAACATTTAACTTAAACACATGTAATTCGTTCATATCACTCTTGCACATTACACATATATCGCTTTATACTAACATTTCAGGTGTCAAGTTAAACAAGAAATGAAGTTGAAGAGTAGATAGGTTTACATTATTGTCATTAGGATTTAAATGTAACTTGAGCACTTAAATCTTGATGCATTGCATATCTTGACTCTTTAGGATTCCATAGAAGTAGATCTAAACCTTCAAATTCTATACAAAACTTCTTTAGAAATCAATCAAACCTTATCCAGGATTTCTGCACTCAACCGGTCGACCGGTCGACCATTTGGTTCGACCGATCTACCCAAAAACTGTTTTCTGAACCTTTTCGGTCGACCGAACATTGTTCTGGTTCGACCGGTTCATTAGAGAAACTTAAGGTTTTTTGGTCGACCGATCAACTGTTCATGCATGCTCGAAGACACGTGCCGTAGTGCAACCGGTCGACCGAATGTCCATTTCTGTTCGACCGATTGATTTCTATTTTTGTCTTCTTTTGTGACCGTTATACTTGTCGTATTATACAACGGTCGTATACACATACTTTCACCATACCCCGAAATACATAGCTTAACCGGTCGAACAAATCTTATTAACCGGTCGACCGTTTGACCATTGATCGTTCGTAGCATTCTTCCTGCTATCGGTCGATACCACCTTGGTTCGACCGGTCACTCTTTGTCTCTACCGAACCTTCACATCGGTCGACCGTTTCCTTGTTTCGTCCGACCGGTACACTTAAGTTCCCTCCCAGTTAGTTCGACCGTTCCTCGTTTGTCTGACCGTTTGACTACTATTCACGTAACCGGTCGACCGTTTCATTCTTACCGGTCGACCGAACTTTGACAGAATTGCTTCCTGAATCTCTGGTTTGTGTATCTTGCACAAAACCCAATCAAATCTTTCTCAAACGGCTAGAAAACTTAAGAGGCTTATATATGGAGCTTAGATCATCTTTACATGGTCACCAATCCATTCTCTAAGCTCCCATTGTGCTAAAAACTTCCAAGTGCTCTTACTCTACTTATTGCTCTCAACCACTCTCTTGATCAATCATTCAATTGCATTCATCATCAATTTCAAGTGCTCAAGAGTAGGTTACACAAAGTCTACTACAAAGGAGTTGTACAAGCTTCCGGAGTGAAGCTCTTCTCGGGTTGTGAGAAGGAGGTCCAAGCTTGGCGAGGGTGTTCGCAAGCTTGAATTGTAAAGGCTCGATCTTTGCCCGGAAAGAAGATCAAATTAGTGAAGATCGCGAAGTTGCTCAAGGAAGAGCAATTCGTAAGAGAGGACTAGGATCCGGTGTTGGATCCAAACCTCTATACATCCGGTGTTTGGTTTGCCTTTCTATCTCACTATTTTCATTGGTTATCTTGTTATTGCATAAATAGTTAGTAGTGAGTAATTAGTCTATAAACCCCCCCTTAAGACTAATATTTAGGGCAATTAGATCCTACATTTGGTATCAGAGCCTTGTTAATTGCATATAAACAAATTAACATTTGTAGCAATGGCCCAACAACGTGAGGGATTCCACACCGGTAGACCTCCACTTTTTAATGGAACCAATTATGCCTATTGGAAGAAACGCATGATAATCTTCATTCAATCATATGATGTTAAGCTATGGGTTTTCTTTCAAATTCCATATACTCAAAACAAAGAGTTTGAACTCATGAGTGATGATGAACTAGCAATGGTTCAAATGAATGCAAAATTAATGAACATTCTCATGTGTGGATTAACAGAAGAGGAATATGGTAGAATTAATGCTTGTGATTCTGCATTTGAGGCATGGCATATGTTAGAAAGTCATTTTGAAGGACGATCATCCGTGAAAGAAACTAGGATAGATTCATATATGCAAAAATATGAAATGTTTGCCATGAAACCCAACGAATCCATTAGCGAGATGCATACTCGCTTTACTCATATCACTAACTCCTTGAAAAACCTTGGTAAGGTCTTGATTGAAAGTGACAGGGTACGGAAGTTTCTTAGATCGTTGACATTGGAGTGGGAGAAGAAGACAACGGCAATCGAGGAGGCTAAAGATCTCTCAAAGCTAAAGATGGAGGATCTCATAGGAAGCCTCATGGCTTATGAGATTCAAATGGAGGAAAGAAGAGAGAAGGAGAAGGAGCGAGAGGGGTTAAGGAGAAAGGAGAAAACAATTGCTCTCAAAGCAACGTCGGATTTGGAAAGTATCGAAGACGATGACACCGATGATGATGTTGCATTTCTAACCCGCAACTTTAAGAAGTTTCTCGCCAAAGGAAGGTTCACTAGAGGGAAAGGAGAATCATCCTGGACTTTCACGTGCTACGAATGCAACAAGACGGGGCACATGAAGAAGGATTGTCCACTCCTTAAGTCAAGAGATCGTGACCA
Source organism: Triglochin maritima (assembly GCA_963682175.1). Lineage (NCBI taxonomy): Eukaryota > Viridiplantae > Streptophyta > Magnoliopsida > Alismatales > Juncaginaceae > Triglochin > Triglochin maritima. The sequence continues at coordinate 48,536,039 of OY821771.1, read as the reverse complement.
ACGAGAACCAAGAAGATTCCCTCCTAGAAGAGAAAGAGATGAGAGACCGAGGAGAATTAGGGAAGATAGGCCTCCTAGAAGAGATAAAGAAGAGAGACCTAGAAGACGAGAACGTGATGATCACAAAAGAAGGGATCACCATGACAAAGACGGAAAGAAGGCTTTTAAAGCCACTTGGGATGATTCAAGCTCATCTACATCCTCCGACACCGAATACTCTCAAGAGGAAGAAGCACACATGTGCTTTATGGCACACAATGAGGATTCGGATTCAAGCACCGCTACATCCCCAAGGAGAAGCAATCAACCCCAAGTGGTGGAAATTGATGACGATGAGGTATCAATTCAAGAAACCCCTTCCTATGATGAGTTATTAGATGCTTTTCATGAACTTGCTGAAAGATATGAGATGATTTGTCATAAAAACAAATTAGGAAGAAAAGTGCATCTAGATTTATCTACTAAACATGAAAACTTACTTAAAGAGAATGAATTGCTTGCTAATGAGATAAACATGCTGAAATCTACTAGTAACTGTAACAACAACAAAGATCTTATTGCCAAGAATGAACAACTTACAAAAGATCTAGAGAAATTCACGTTGGGTAGAAAAATGCTAGACATGCTTCTAGGAACCCAAACTCAATCTTTGACTAAGCATTGTTTGGGGTACATGGGTGGAAAACAAAAGAAAGCTACATCTTATTTTGTTAAACATAACAATTCATATGTTAAGAAAGTAAGTTTGTCAAATGTATGGGTACCTAAGACCTCTCAAGTTTGGGTACCAAAAGCTAACCCTCAAGGACCCAAACAAATTTGGGTACCAAAGTCTTCACTTGTCTCTTTGCATGTAGATCAAAGCAAGGAGAAAGGGCAAGTGGATACTCGATAGTGGGTGCTCAAGGCACATGACGGGAGACTCTCAAGTTCTATCAAATCTAAAGCCTAAGAAGGGAGGAACCGTCACATTTGGAGACAACGCTAAAGGTCAAATTGTCGGCATTGGTAATGTTGGCAATTCCTCTACTCCTCATATTGAAAATGTTTTGTTAGTAGAAGGGCTAAAACACAACTTGCTAAGTGTTAGTCAACTAGCGGATAAAAATTATATGGTTATCTTTGACAATTCAAATTGCTATATTGTCTCAAAACATAACATGAAAATTATATTTAAAGGTTGTAGATCTCATAATATTTACATTGTGTTTGTTGATGTCATTAGCAATCTAGCCTTAGAGACTTGTTTAGTTGCCTCAAATGACGAAGCTTGGTTATGGCATAACCGATTGGGACATATTAGTATGTCACAATTACACAAATTATCCAAACTTGAATTAGTTAGAGGACTTCCTAAAATTGATTTCAAAAAGGATAAACTTTGTGATGCATGTCAATTTGGAAAACAATTTAAATCGTCTTTCAAATCTTTAAATGTTGTGTCAACTTCAAAACCTCTTGAGCTTTTACATCTAGATCTTTTTGGTCCTTCAAGAACCGTTAGTTTAGGTGGTAAAAGATATGCTTTTGTGATTGTCGATGATTTTTCACGATTTACATGGGTTTTGTTTTTGGCTAATAAATATGATGCATTTGAAAGATTTAAAAGCTTTTGCAAACGTGTTCAAAGAGAAAAAGATTTACATATCATTACTATCCGTAGCGATCATGGAGGAGAATTTGAAAATGAGCTATTTCAAAAGTTTTGTGAAAAACAAGGGATTAAACATAATTTTTCTTTTCCTCGCACTCCCCAACAAAATGGGGTAGTTGAAAGGAAAAATAGAACTCTTCAAGAGATGGCAAGAACCATGCTTATGGAAAAAGGGCTTCCAAAATATTTTTGGTGTGAAGCCGTAAATACTTCTTGTTATGTGTTAAACCGTGTTCTTATAAGACCTATTTTGAAGAAAACACCTTTTGAATTATGGCACAAACGTATTCCAAAAATCTCTTACTTTAAAGCTTTTGGGTCAAAATGTTTTGTCCTCAACACTAAAGATAACTTGGAAAAATTTGATGCAAAATCCGATGAGGCCATCTTTTTAGGATATTCCGATAGGAGCAAAGCCTATAGAGTCTATAACAAACGAACCTTTTGTGTCGAGGAGTCTCTACACGTTAACTTTGATGAGTTGGCTTGTGTAGATAATTCCTCTCTTGATGATGACTATATGGATATAATTAGACATGTCTCATCTCAAGATGTCTCCCATGAGCCACATCAAGATCCTCCAAGTTTTCCACAAGAAAACAAAGAGGAGCTTCCCAAGGATTGGACCTATAGAAAGGAACATCCAAAGGACCTTGTGATTGGAGATGTTTCTCAAGGTGTGACAACACGATCAAAGGCTCATGTAGTTTGTGATTCTTATGCTTTCATATCTAAATTAGAACCTAAGAAAGTAGACGAAGCTTGTAATGATGAATTTTGGTTAATGGCTATGCATGAAGAGTTAAACCAATTCGTTCGAAATGACGTTTGGGAACTTGTTGAAAAACCCATTAATCAAACCGTTATTGGAACTAAATGGATCTTCCGAAATAAACTTGATGAGGATGGGAATGTAGTTAGAAACAAAGCTAGACTCGTTGCTCAAGGCTACCGCCAAGAGGAGGGAATAGACTTTGATGAAACTTATGCTCCCGTGGCTCGTATGGAAGCTATTCGTATGCTTTTAGCTTATGCCTCTTTTATGGACATTAAACTTTTTCAAATGGATGTTAAAAGTGCTTTCCTAAATGGAATTATTTCTGAAGAAGTTTATGTTGCTCAACCCCCCGGTTTTATTAATGAATCTTATCCGAACCATGTATTTAAACTCAAGAAGGCTCTTTATGGTCTCAAACAAGCTCCTAGAGCTTGGTATGAGAGGTTGAAGAATTTCTTGATTAATAAAGGATTCAAAATGGGTAAAGTAGATACCACTTTATTTGTTAAAACTCTGAATCATGATTTATTAGTGGTACAAATATATGTTGATGACATTATCTTTGGTGCAAGTAACCCGCGTCTATGCGAAGAATTTTCTAAGTCTATGCAGGGAGAGTTCGAGATGAGCCTTATTGGTGAGCTAAATTTCTTTCTCGGACTCCAAATAAAGCAAACTCAAGAGGGGAATTTCATACATCAAGCAAAGTACACAAAGGAACTTCTCAAACGCTTTGAGCTTGAAACTAGCAAACCTCAAAAGACACCTATGAGTACAAGCGTAAAATTGGACAAAGACGAAAATGGCAAAGATGTGGACATCAAGAAGTATCGTGGTATGATCGGTTCTTTACTCTATCTTACTGCAAGTCGTCCCGATATTATGTTTGCTGTATGTTTATGTGCACGTTTTCAAGCATGTCCAAAAGAAACTCATTTGAATGCATTAAAAAGAATTTTTCGTTATCTAAAAGGCACTTTTGATTTTGGACTTTTCTACCCTAAGACTAGGACTTTCGATCTTGTTGCCTATAGCGACGCCGACTATGCCGGTTGTATTTTAGATCGTAAGAGTACTAGTGGCACTTGTCAATTTTTGGGTAAATCTCTTGTCTCATGGTTTAGTAAGAAACAAAATAGTGTTGCATTATCAACAACCGAGGCTGAATATATCGCCGCCGGTTGTGCTTGTGCACAAGTCCTTTGGATGAGGCAAACCCTCAAGGACTTGCAACTTGAGTTTCAAACTACACCAATTTATTGTGATAATACAAGTGCTATCAACCTTTCCAAAAATCCTATCTTGCATTCAAGAACTAAGCATATAGAAGTTAGACATCATTTTCTTAGAGATCATGCAAATAAAGAAGACATTAAACTTATATTTGTTCCCACAAATGATCAATTAGCGGATATATTCACCAAACCCTTAAATGTTGATCAATTCAATCTCATTAGACTCAATCTTGGCATGTGTACCCTAAATGACATTTGAGTACGTTTTACTTGAGCCCATTTGACTATATTTGGTTCTAGTGTCTCTTGTTTTTTTTTTGAAGCTTTGTTCTGGTTTTTACTGTTCCACCGGTCGACCGAACTGAGATTTCGTTCGACCGGTGCTGAGTTGTGTCTTGACCGAATTCTGTTTGTTCAACCGCTTTCCTGAGTTTGGTCGACCGGTGCTAGTAGTTCGGTCGACCGGTCCGTTTTGTTCAACCGATAGCAGGAATCCTAAGTTTTCGACTTTGTGTATTTGTTCGACCGCAAGTGTTATCCGTGCGACCGTGTTCAATATATCGGTCGACCGGTCGGATTTGTTCAACCGATAGCAGGGATCCTAAGTTTTCAACTTTGAGTTTTTGTTCGACCGCATGTGTTCGCCGTGCGACCGTTTTTTGTTATTCGGTCGACCGGTTGGTTTAGTTCAACCGATAGCAGGGATCTTAAGTTTTTGATTTTGAGTTTTCGTTCGACCGCTCGTGTCTTTCGTGCGACCGATTTTATTTTGTTCGGTCGACCGGTAGATTTTGTTCGACTGATAGCAGGGGATTGTCTGCCTTGTTCTTTTATCCGGTCGACCGAAATATGCTTCTGTCCGACCGTTCGTTTTTTCGACTTAAGTTTTTACAGTTTTCTTTAACCTTTCGGTCGACCGAAAGATGGATCGGTCGACCGGTGCTGTCGTTTTCTGCTGCATTTAGGGCTAGATCGGAACTTGGTCTTCACTTTTACCCATCTCTCTATCTAACCCTAAACCTTCCCCATCACCTTCCTCCCTCGACTTTGCGTTTTTCCTGCGGTAAAACACAAATCTTTTTGTGTTATTGATCATCCTCTTAGTGTTATTGATAACATCACTCATGATGATATGGTTGCTCAATTATATGCCTTTCCACCTCCATCCAAAAATGGCTTTATTGTTCACAACTCATCCTTAATGCATCCTATCGCTCGAGTATTGGCCTATATCGTTTCCTTCAACTTGCTCCCTAAACATGGCCATCATAACGAAATATCTTATACGGAGCTTGTGTGCATCTATTGCATTTACAAGAAAATTCCGGTCAATTGGCCTTTATTCATTTTCCTCCACATGCGCTTTAAGAAAGGGAGGTATCTCCCTTATCCCATGTTGCTCACCGCTCTCTTTGACCTTCTTAAAATTCGTGTTACCGATTGTCCATCGGCCACCTACAAATATCCTATTTGTAAGACCACTCTTTCTAAAATGAAAACCATTGCATCATCTTCTATTCAAGCGTCATCTGAGGGAGATTCTGAGCAAGAAGATGAAGATGATGTGCCGGCCGATCCTCGTTGGATGCCCCAACCATTTCAGCAGGAGGGTCAATGTTCTTGGGGAGAAGGCGACGAATCCGCTTGGCAGGAGAGTCAGTGGAGATCCACTTATACTGAATACACTCCGGATCATTCCTTTCAGCAGTTGTCGGATCGGTTCGATGCGTTTGAAGCTTCCACCTCTCAACGTCTTGATCGTTTTGAAGCTTCGACATCTCAGCACCTTGGGCGTCTTGACGCTAAGGTCGACTCGGTGCTTCATGGCATTGACTCTCTCACTTCTATGTTTCGTGATCGTTTTGGTCATTGAGTTGGTTGGACATTGAGTCTTGTATCTTTGATTTCCGCTTTAGTTGTGTGGTGGTTCGTTTGCGATTGATGTATTTTGAACCTTGCTTGACTTAATGCTTGTTTTGTTTCTCCTTTATTGTTTGTTTTGGCAAATGAATGTGGTTTCGTTGTTGGACATTTTTTTTTCAGCTTTTTGATTATGCCAAAGGGGGAGAGTAATACTACTCATACATGTCTATTAGGTTTTCAAATGCCACATAGCTAGGGGGAGCTATAAGATAGGGGGAGCATTGAGTAAAATTCATTGAAATAACATGTATTTAATTTGATAAGTTGTCATCATCAAAAAGGGGGAGATTGTTGGCTTTTGGCTAATGATTGCTTATCCGTTTTGATGATTAATCAACATTTAACTTAAACACATGTAATTCGTTCATATCACTCTTGCACATTACACATATATCGCTTTATACTAACATTTCAGGTGTCAAGTTAAACAAGAAATGAAGTTGAAGAGTAGATAGGTTTACATTATTGTCATTAGGATTTAAATGTAACTTGAGCACTTAAATCTTGATGCATTGCATATCTTGACTCTTTAGGATTCCATAGAAGTAGATCTAAACCTTCAAATTCTATACAAAACTTCTTTAGAAATCAATCAAACCTTATCCAGGATTTCTGCACTCAACCGGTCGACCGGTCGACCATTTGGTTCGACCGATCTACCCAAAAACTGTTTTCTGAACCTTTTCGGTCGACCGAACATTGTTCTGGTTCGACCGGTTCATTAGAGAAACTTAAGGTTTTTTGGTCGACCGATCAACTGTTCATGCATGCTGGAAGACACGTGCCTTAGTGCAACCGGTCGACCGAATGTCCATTTCTGTTCGACCGATTGATTTCTATTTTTGTCTTCTTTTGTGACCGTTATACTTGTCGTATTATACAACGGTCGTATACACATACTTTCACCATACCCCGAAATACATAGCTTAACCGGTCGAACAAATCTTATTAATCGGTCGACCGTTTGACCATTGATCGTTCGTAGCATTCTTCCTGCTATCGGTCGATACCACCTTGGTTCGACCGGTCACTCTTTGTCTCTACCGAACCTTCACATCGGTCGACCGTTTCCTTGTTTCGTCCGACCGGTACACTTAAGTTCCCTCCCAGTTAGTTCGACCGTTCCTCGTTTGTCTGACCGTTTGACTACTATTCACGTAACCGGTCGACCGTTTCATTCTTACCGGTCGACCGAACTTTGACAGAATTGCTTCCTGAATCTCTGGTTTGTGTATCTTGCACAAAACCCAATCAAATCTTTCTCAAACGGCTAGAAAACTTAAGAGGCTTATATATGGAGCTTAGATCATCTTTACATGGTCACCAATCCATTCTCTAAGCTCCCATTGTGCTAAAAACTTCCAAGTGCTCTTACTCTACTTATTGCTCTCAACCACTCTCTTGATCAATCATTCAATTGCATTCATCATCAATTTCAAGTGCTCAAGAGTAGGTTACACAAAGTCTACTACAAAGGAGTTGTACAAGCTTCCGGAGTGAAGCTCTTCTCGGGTTGTGAGAAGGAGGTCCAAGCTTGGCGAGGGTGTTCGCAAGCTTGAATTGTAAAGGCTCGATCTTTGCCCGGAAAGAAGATCAAATTAGTGAAGATCGCGAAGTTGCTCAAGGAAGAGCAATTCGTAAGAGAGGACTAGGATCCGGTGTTGGATCCAAACCTCTATACATCCGGTGTTTGGTTTGCCTTTCTATCTCACTATTTTCATTGGTTATCTTGTTATTGCATAAATAGTTAGTAGTGAGTAATTAGTCTATAAACCCCCCTAAAGACTAATATTTAGGGCAATTAGATCCTACACATATCGTCCCGTGTCTTTAAACAAGGTTTTTGACTCAGTTTTACAAACATTCCTAGTACCAACACCACGAAAATGTCTGGCGAAACACCTAGATCAGGCGAAGTAACGGAGACGGATTTTTTTTTCCGACTCGGGCGTCTGGCTAAGACGCCTGCACCATCGTGGAGGCGTCTGGCTAAGACGCCTCCACCATGGTTGAGGCGTTTGGCTAAGATGTCTCCACGATGGTACATGCGTCTTAGCCAGACGCATATACCATGGTGTAAGCGTCTGGCTAAGACGCCTCAACCATGGTGGAGGCGTCTTAGCCAGACGCAGCCACGATGGTACAGACGTCTTATCCAGACATCCCGTTTTTTTATTTTTTTGTCAAATTAAAATTATACGGTGTGTTATCTCAAATTATTTGACGTTTCTTTGCAAGTTTTCGGTGGTAACCGGTCGGATTACAATTAGTTTTTTTGCAAGTGATGAAGATTCAAAAAAATTCCAGATCCAACATTTTTTAAGTTCCAAATCCCCCGGTGGTAAAACATCCTGACTTACAAATACCACATCGACAGGTCGTTCGGGGGTCTCGCTCCCCGGTGAGCGAGCGGCATTCCACCTCGGCGGTGAAGTGGCGGGGGTGGCAAGGGGGCAGCGCCCCCTGGAAATTTTTTGTATTTTGAAATTGTTGGATCTGGAAATTTTTGAATTTTCGGTGTACCGAAGAGGTATCGGTCATCCGAATATAGTAATTATTAACTTATTAATTAATTTAACAATTATCTAAATTTATAATCAATTATCTTTTTAAAAAAAGACGCCTCACGTCCCATGGGCGGAGCGTCTGGGTAAAACGCATCCCCGATGGGTAAGGCGTCTGGGTAAAACGCCGCCCCCATGGGGAAGGCGTCTTAGCCAGACTCCCCTCCTACGTGGGGGCGGCTTCGTCGGACGCCCGTAATTTTTTATTATTATTTTATTAAAAAGATGTTAGATATTTTACCAGATTCGAGTACACTGGGCATCCGTTGGTTCATTACTGACTTCCAAAACATTATTTTTTATGATTATAAGATGAATATGAAGAGAGATGTGTGATAAGAGGGTAAAATGTCGCGTTATAACAGTAGAAATGAGAGAATGGCAAAATGGTAATTTCATGGGGCGATTTAAGTAATTTTGGGGAGATGTTTAACAATTCAGTAAATTTTTAGTTGAAAAATAAACATTGCATAGATCTTAGCTAGGTGTTGTGAACGTTTGGGATTTGACTTTTTTGATTATGATGTGCAATATTACTTTCCAAGTACAGTTATGTTTATTGACATGTTATATCTCACTTTAATATTGTCGAGTTCGTTTGTTGGCTGAAAATGAAATGAAAATTTAAAATAAACTAACATTTATAGGAAACTTATTCATCAATGTCATTTTATACATAAGAGTCGTAGAATGAATAATAAATCTAAAGTCTGCAATCCCATGAATGAAAATTAAATAATAACAATTATTACAAAATTCTTTTATTATAATTTTAGGTTATACTTATACACTATTTTGTTCCCTCTATTTGTCTAGATTTTATCGATTTTAAACTTAAGAACGAACATAGTCAATAAACTTTCCCAAACCGTTTGTTTTGTGTTTGGATATTGGAATTTGAGTTGTAAGAATAAAATCAATTTAACTAATGTGTTGTGTTTTATGATAGTGAAAATTTCTTTTGGATGTTTGAATTTTAATGTATTCAGGTTTGGAAAAAAATTAAAAATAGGAGGAATATTTTCATTTTTTATTTTATTTATTTATTTAAAATATCGTCTTAAAATTGTGAAACACGAGGAAGAAAGCGATTCACGTGCCTGAACCGTGACTCCTTAAAATTTCATTTCTAGCCTACTCCAACTAGTTTGGGATAAAAAGCTTTGTTGTTGTTATCGTCTTAAAATTGTGGATCCTCCAAAAAAATCGACAATATGAAGACAGTCTGTCCCACCCAAAAATAATTTCTGGATCCGTCCCTGATTGCATTGTTTGACGTATCAAACATTTTTCGGTGTTTCCGTCTTTCTGATAGATACCCAATTTTTGTTTAATAGAACCTTTAATCTGGCCATGCTTAGTTTTCTCGATTTATTAATTAAATGCATTCCAAATTTCAATGTAGACAACTCTTTCTTTCCTGAAAATCGGACTTGTTCATAATTTAAAAATGATGCACATATGTTAAAAAGAAACACAGATGATGTTCATTTCTGAAATCAAATTCAGTGTATCACTATTGACTCCATTAGTTTCCTACCACGAGTATACAACGTATCGTTGATTTCGGAGTATTCAAGCAATTCTTTCTAGAAACAATAACTTAACATTGTGCGAGGAAGACATGATTTAGACGACCAGAAATAACGTAGAATACAAGTATTGGCAATGAAAACAAGCGGACTACTTAATTAGTACCTTGACTGTCGATTTTAGGTATCTGCGGATTAGTAACTATATCAACATTTTAGATGTCAAACCCTCAAAATTGTTATTTTCATTTATGAGTTGGCGGTAGTTTGGGTTTTCAGGTGTTGACCCATGAGACTAATATCGTCTGGGATCTACTGTTATGGTTTTGCCTACATTTTGTTGTTTTTATAATTTTTCTTAAACACAATATCTTATGTTTTGCACTTATTTTTACTGTAAAATTTAAATGTAACTACCTCATATACATGTTTATGTGTCACATGTTAAAAGTAAATACAAACAAAACTTGATACACACTCGTACTTTGGACCAACTTCGTTGATCGGTAACCACTATATATTTTTTCTTTCTTTTTGTGTAGAAGGAACAACGGAACCAGCTAGACTTGATAGCGCACAACAACATTAATAACCTCTTGCTTATTGTATGGTTGACTGGTTAAGTGGATATGAGTTCAACAAGCGTAAATGGTTCGCTCATTTACGTGTTTACTAACCTACATATGGGATTGCATCATTTCACTCCCCAATACGGCAATATCAAAGTCATGGCCCAATATAAAAGTCACGACCTAATTAATTTCTAAAACCGACAATGGTCCAACTTGGAAATAGACCGAGTAATGCAAAAGTGGCGCCTGTCCTGTTTAGTATTTGCGAAGGGTCGGACCAAATTTTCTTAAGTTTTTAAAATCACCAAATATGAGCATTTTTTATTACAATTCTTCCAAAAACAAAAATCCACAAACTAGTCACCCACAAACCCTACTCTCCCTCACCAAACTTGGTTTTAAATTCTTAATCCAAATAAAACTTTCTCTAATTCTTATTCAAGCAAATTTGTTGAGTTAAGTAAAGATAATAAATTTTGTTGAGTTAAGCAATTAGTGATTGATATCATGAATTATATTAGACGTTTGATATGTATATATTAAATAATTTTACATAAATCGGTTCAAACCGGTCTGACCGTTATTATTTATCCGATCCGGTTTAACTTCGAGTCTAAAAAATACTAACACCATCAAAAGTCTGACCGTGATGGGACCGTGGTTTGACCACATTGAACCAAAACTTTATTGATTCGATGACCGATTCAGTTATGAAAACCTTGGTTTTTAAGGATTTTAAAACGGTCAACAACTAAATATCCAGATATACTCTTAAGAATTGTGTAACAACAAGAAAAAAAAGAGCTTAAGCTAAATTCAATTATGCACTCCCAGCAAACAAAACATCTAACATCACATAGCACAAAACAATATTATGAGTTTGTCACAATTAATTAACTAACCAAGTTGGCCGGATCATACAGGCGGACCGCTAATTACTAACGGTGGTGGCCTATCTTCTTGCCAGCCAAAAGAGCAGCCTCCATGACAACCGTGATGACATCGACAACCTCAGTAGTGGAGCACTGGTTTCCGTGAAACGAGGGTCGACCGGACTTTTTGAAGGCGGTAATGCAGTTCAAGAAGTTGTTGTTGCAGTTGACGTTGAGGTAGTCGTTGTGTTTGCGGGCTACGCATTGATCATGAACCATGCAGCACCGGTCCAGCTCATCGCAGGGCTTCTCTCCTGGACATCCACTGTACATCAATCCGCAGTACTTCCCGTATCTCAACAGAGGTGGTACTGTCACAATCAGGGTCGGATCATCCGATGGAGAAATATTAGGTTTAATCGTTGAACCTTGTAATGCCATGCCTTAGCTTCGAATTTTATAGTGTGTAATTATGATTTAAGAACTACATGTTTTGATTATGTTTTCTCATGAGAATTTCCAAACAACTGTTGTCAAACGCAAAATTAAATCGGAGAGGCAAAAGTTCTGATCTAAATAATATTGACATAAGCATTTACACATGATTTTAAAAATTCAAGTGATTTATACCCGTTTCTTGTGATGAGCTGAGGAAGGCCGAATTAATTGCCTATTTACCACTTTGTAGTTTATGTAGTGTATCTTTCTAATAGATGTATCCCATATTGCGAATGGTCACGGAAGTAGTAAATATTTTAACTCTTGTCGGAGAAAATTAAAAAATAAATTGTTGTCCTTAAAAATTTATTTCAGTTGCCCTTCATTAGCTACATGTGTAATGGGCAATAGCCATGGATAAGGAAGTGAACTTCACCTTATCCGTACACTACCAATTTACAGGCTTGCGTTAGAGCCTTTGTTACAAAAGTCATGACTCAACCAACTTATCACAATACTTATGTTCGTGTTACTCTCTAACAAATTTGACCACATTATACCGCGTAAAAAAGTAGCATCACTTAAAATTCGGAATGCAGGAGTAATTTCATATGGATCAATTAAATCGTAGGCAGATTAAAAAAGACACTTGAATTTGCAAGAATCAAGATAGATATTGGAAAAAAATTACATACATATGCAGTTGGCGGACTCGCATTTTCTGCTGCACTTTGAACCCTGCAAATAAATAAACGCATCACAGAATTTATGAGAAATATAAATCTACAAGAACTGCCATAAAATTTGAAAACATGTACAAAAAGATAAAGTAGAATTTCTTGGTATTTTATAAACACTATGCCAATCAAAGTGGACATGTAGATCGTGGTTACCAAAGAAAGTCCGGTGTCATGGCCGGTCGACTGGAGTCCGACGTTGAGGGCGGAGAGGTGAGCGAATAGAGAGCACAAAAGGAGGAAAGCAACCATATGCTTAATTGAAGCCATCAAAATCTTCTTCGTCTGTTACTGCTTAGAAGAAGTGGGAAGAAGAATGCTTTGAAATAGAGGAGAGGAATGTGGGATTATTGTAATGAGATCGTTGGCAAATGGAAATCGATGGGTCGAAAAGAAGGTGTTGATGCCGAGTGAAAGGGTGTGTCTTTTGTCCTGTTTCTGCCCGTGACCAAACTCTGTTTTTTTTCTCTCCACCACTTGTGTTGTTGTTATTATCATTTTTGTTAAGGACTCGCTGTCTGTTGTGTAATCTGCAGTTAGCATTCCAGATCTATGTGGTTGTATTGCGTTAGGTTTAAGGGAGGAAATTGGTATTCTAATGAGGTTTAGTGTAACCACTTGGATTAATCAACAAATATGGATCCTCCGATGTTCACTTATTGCAAAGGATCTTCCATTTCTAATGGGATCAAATATGATAGACAAAACTAACCCAGGGATCACACTGATAGACAAAATTGACGTAGAGGCCCAAGGGTCCATCTGTTCGCTCCATTTAACCAATTTTGTATTGGTATAAAATATTGAACCAAAATGAACATCAACTCATCATCCTCGACTGGTAGGGGTTAATTCTACATTTCATGTGAGCCACTATTTCATGTTTACACACGTCCTCTTTAAGAATACTACATTTTACACATGAAGATGTATAACTACTTCGGAAATAAAATCTCATTCCAGCAGGATGGACTGGGCCTGAAGCAATGGTCAATTTAGAATGGGCCTAACGTCATAATTCACTCCATCTTAAATGGTTTGGGCAGGGCCTGAAGCAATTGTGGAACATGTTTCTATGAGCCAGAAATCATAATTCATAACGTAGATCCAGTATATGGAGGCCCATGTAAGACCATTAGGCCCTGCAACTTTAATAGGAGTATACAACGAAGAATCATATTGTTTCATTTTATTGTATCTTATCTTTGTCAAACGTTAGAAAAATACACTTCATGGATTATCTTTAGTTTATGGTATTGAAAAACCAAATAGTTACATTTATTGCGTACATTTGTATGAGAGACAAGCACAAGAGTTTTTTTTTCCACACTTCTCTCCTTGCAAAACATTAAACATGAACTGGAGTCCCAAATAACTAACGAGCTTTGCTAAATTCACTTCGGCTCGTTTGGAGCCAAATTCTGAGACTCTAAATTACAAGTTTGCAAGTTTGCAACTCATGTTAACCGTTCTAGTTTCAGCTAATTTTAACCAACCACTAATGGTACTTTCTCGAACTGGTTAAAGTATTGGGTTTCGGTCTAATATTCTTCGGGTTAATTCTGCCCACTGTTAAAGTTGAAATTGAACGCGTGCACCCGTATTTTTTTGAAATTAGTGTGGTGCACTTGAACACTCAAATATGTTAACGTTATGCACCTCTGACGTTAAGAAGATGGTTAAGTTACTGTTTTCGTTGAGAATTTTGCACATTACACATTGTAAATTTTACTAATAATATTTTCTATTAGAGATATCCTTATAAAATAACAAATATTCTTATAATAGTCATCTCTCATCCTTCTCTCTCTTCTTTCCTCTCTCCCAAGTCCTCTCTCTCTTTTCTCTTCCTCTCTCTCTTCTTTCCTTTCTCTCTCATCCCTCTCTATTCTCTTCCTCTCTCTCATCCCTCACTCTTCTCTTCCTCTCTCTCTCCTCCCTCCCACTTCTTGTCCTCTCTTTCTCTGCATTCCTTTCTCTCTCTCTCCTCCCTCTATCTCATACCTCTCTCTTCTCTTCCTCTCTCTCCTCCTTCTCTCTCATACCTTTCTCTCTTCTCCATCTCTCTTTCTCTTCTCTTCTCTTCCTCTCTCTCTAACTCTCTTCTTCTCACTCCTCTCTTCTACATTCTCTCTCCATTCTTTCTTTGTACACACCAAAATCAAGAAAGAAGTATCTTCAACCAATAATGAGAATACTGAAAGGAATGTGTTCTAAAAGTTTTACTTTTATATGTCAATTATTATGAATTGGATGTGCAAACATTTTGTTCATTGATTATGATATTCGTCTTTTGGAAGTGTTAAGGAAGAGGCGTTTGGTCCTTAACCGTAGAGCTCTAAAATATAATGGTTTACATAAATCAAAAATTATTCACAATCATGGTAATTAACATGGAACATTAATCACCGAGATAAGATTGTCGTGTTGGTAATCGATTATTGTAGCTCTACAAATAATTAACAACACGAGTATATAAAAGAGGAAACTATTACTTTTATATATTGAATATACCTAACAAGTAAAACATTATGGAATTGTGTTTCATGTCATTAATGTTTTGCTGTGTCTTGGATCCTAAGATAGGAGACTTATATCTTTTCACTCAAGAAGTGCTTAATTTGATTATTGTCAAAAGCTATCAATGAGTGTAGCGAGAAAGACAATAGTTGGTTGAACATGACTTGTGCTGGAAAAGATAGCTAGTCAAACTATTATCGTTGTCCCATTTTATTGAGTGATGATATTAGTGGGCCCTTGATAAAGCAAAATTATAATGTGCACAATGTAACTTGAGTTAAGTTACATAGTTATAATTAGCTTAAAGAGATCAAGAAATGAATATAATACAAAGGTGACACATTTCTACTTTGTATATATTCTTAATATCATGCGGTAAGAGACAGACACAAGTGGTGCACTTACATCACTAACTGTGTCGTGTTTAGTTCGAGTGGAACAAAGACATCTATGCTAATTGGGTGACTATAATGTGTAGCTAGATACCGCTTATAGTTTGAGATATTAAGTGTTTAATATCGCTGTCAATTTAACTTAGATCGTCCTATAGGTCACACCACAAAACTGGGAAACAAGAAGCTTGATTTTGATTTCATATGATGTGTCGGGTTTCATGTGAAAAATAGACACATGTGGTGAATGAATAAAATCAATATGTCATGAGAATTGACATAATTAGAATCATAATAAATTCACATGAGGTGTATATATTATGGGGTGTAATAATTTAATATTACATAAGATATGAATTTGCTAAAAAAAACCAAAAGATTAAATTTGTTGGAAATAAATCTAAAATTTGACAAAGGCAAAATTGGGGTCAAACATGGTGAACTGTTTAGGGTTCGGTCGACCGAGGTGTCTTCGGAACGGTCATCCGAACGGGGAACGGATAAACACAATTGGTTGACCGAAATTGTTTGGAGTGCGTGGACAATTGAGTTCAGTCAACCGAGCGTGAACGATCAACCGAGAGAAAATATCTTGGGATATTTTCGGTAGACCGAAGGTGACACGGTCCTCCGATGAATGTTCACCAGGAGAAATTTGGGTTGGTCATGGTCGACCGGAGCAAGAAGCGGATCGTCTGAATTTTTCCAGAGAATTTTTCTCATGCATATTCGGAGACCGTCTAGCTCACGGTCCACCGAATATGTGTTAAAACCGAATGGTTCGGTTAACTGAGAAGAATTCTCGGTCAACCAAATAGTGTGATTTTTGCCTGAATTGTTAAGAGAATAATTAGATCATGTGTTGGATCAATTCCATATTTAATTAAACATTTTTTAGGATGCTTATGTGGCAATTTGAGATTAATTTTAGGAGAGAATAAGCAAGAGATCATTACTAAAGAATAGTTCTTGATGAAGATGTTTTGGGAGCCTATAAAAGGACCCTTCATCCTACTTGTTTATGTTATTGCATAAATTCTTTCTCTCATTAATCTCTCTCTTAATCACCACGAAAATCTCTTAATAGTTTCAAGTCTTAGAGAAAGAAATCTTAGAAGCTTAAAGATTAGTTATTAGCTAAATTCTAAGCTTAATTAGAGATTGATTGGCTAGCTCATTTTTTTCTCTAATCTTGTTTAGAGTTTTGGTGAACACTTGGAGGCGATTCGACGGGCGATTCGATGAGCAACGGAACTCCGGATCTTCTCAAAGGTTTTAGAGAACCTCTGGGTATGATCCTATATCCTTTGTTTATTTTAATATATGTAGGAATGCATGATATTAGAATAAACAAATACATGTACGTAAAATCAATGAAAATATGAAATCGATCTTGTATGTTGTATCAAAATTTTAAAATATATACATACATAGGGACACGAAATCCTACAAATACATCATGACAAAAAAATGAATTACAATGTCGATGTAGTGTTAGTTGTTGTTAGACCGCAGTAGTAGATTATTATATATTATATAATACTATATAATAATAAAAGAGAGAGGGAGGAGAGAGAAAGGAAAGAAGAGAGAGGAAGAGAATAAAGAGAAAGGAAAGAAGAGAGGAATAGAAGAAAGAGAGGGATGAGAGAGAAAGGAAAGAAGAGAGAGAGGACTTGAGAGAGAGGGATGAGAGAGGACTATTATAAAGATATTTGTAATTTTATAAGAATATCTCTAATAGAAAATATTATTTACAAATTTTACAAGGTGTAATGCGAAAAATTTCTAACCAAAATCGTAACTTAACCCTCTTATTAACGACAGAGGTGCATATGGTTAAAAATTTTGAGCATACAGGTAGGGTTGTCAAACGTGTCGTGTGCTAATCGTGTCGTGTCAAGTCATATATATAAGTTATTTGTGCTGCGCCGCCGACTCATTTAATAATCGTGTTGCTAGATTTCTGCCGTATCCATCCCGTTTATAAACGATTATTAAACGGGTTACTTCGTATACAAGTTTAACACAACCACCTTTTACACCATTAAACAATAATTTATACACAATTAGTTCCGTTTCTTACACGAATACTAGATTGCATGATTGCAGACCACCTGTTTAACACGCGATTATTACCTGTTAAAGTATTGTACCAAACAAATATCAACCACTAAAAGTACTAGACAATCACTATAACATTAATAAAGACCACATACAAATGAAACAATGTAGACTTAGTCGGTATTAGTCGTGATTAATCGTGTAGTATTCGTAATCGTGTTCTTCATTACCTGATTATTTATCGTGTTAATCGTTTTTGCAGCAAAAATCCATATCCAACTCATTTAATAATCGTATTGTCATATCCAGCCTATTTATTAATCGTGTTCAAATTCTCAATCCATATCCGCTAAGTTCGTGTCATTTTCGTGTTATGTAATCGTGTTTCGTGTAAAATTGACAACCATATATACATGTGCAGCACACTAATTTCGAAAACATGAGTGCACACGTTAAATTTCGACTTTAACAAGGTACACCAGCTCAATTAACCCAATATTCTTCTCATTGTATTTCTTTTTTGAATTAATGTGATAATACAGATAATTTGGATTTTTCAAATAATTTCTCGAACAAAAGAAATAACTACAAAATGGCACAACAACTATTTGATGATCTTACGGTACTAATGACGCAGAGATTATTCTGTAAGGGTTTAATTCTAGGTTTCGTAATATGGTTTACATTTAATTTCCGTAGCCGTCTCAAGTCTCGATTCTTCAATTCTCTGGCCGGCTGGCCCACCTACTTTCAAACCAGACACTGAAACACAAATCTAGTTCACCATAGTTAAGGTTTGTCTTTAGTCGCATTCTTTTTTGTTTAAATAAATTAGAAATGTTGCTTTCAACACTTGGGAAGTTGGGAGTCAAAACTTTCCAATAGCTTTCCAACCGACAATGTCCACTTAGAGATTGTTACCGACTATCCTTCTATCTATTTGATTGATGTAATACTTTTAACATAATAAAAGCAGCACTTTGGAAATAATGAATGAAAAAAACTATTATATAAAATTGTTGACACAGTCAATGTCCTACTCATATCTGTATGTGCAAGAGAATTTAAGTATAATTAGTAATTACCCAATATTGTCGATGATTTTAGTTTTATTTATAGCTAAAAATAAGTGACGCTGATGTATATAAAATGAACAATTGCGTTTGGTGAATAAATATATTTATTCTTTAATTAATTTTCTCTTAATATACTTAAATCAAGTTGTAGTCAAATTGGGTAATAATTAGTTGAAAAGGTTAAATTGAATCAAATTTAGTCAAAATATTCAAAATTTTCCTTCTAAATGTAGCTATTAGCGTAAATTGCCAGAAAAGCATTCTCTTTTTGTTGTGAACACTTGTTTGAATAATAATGGTAGCTGAGAATGTCTAATTCAATTGCTGTACTTCCAGTAGTAATAGTAAATAAAGACGATAGTAAATTAAGTAAATAATACGTCAATCACTTATCATTCTCTAACAGTCAACAACAAGATTGAGATAATGATACAACACACATAAACCTTACAACTTTGGGAGACAAACATAACCCTTGCAACTTTGATCAAGTAAATGATACGTCAATCATTTATCATTCTCTAACGCATGCAGCCTGATCAAGTCCATAATGCCACCTCTTACAACTTGTGAAGCCCATAAGATTGAGTTTTCCTTCACATATTTTTGTTAATTATTTGAATAAAAACATTTGCTGTAAAAAATAAGTTTTTGTGGGGGGCAAGGGTTTTATAATTTAAGCCACCACACTATACAATTAATTGTGGTATTTTACAATGATTTACAAATAAAGATTATAATATCAAGACAATGGCAGTCTTTTGTTTAACTCAAACCAAGTGAATTCTGCAATCATAAAATCAGAACACTGTAGCAAAAGGTTCAAACTGAATATGTTATATCAATTTCTATAAATACAACCTTTCTCTGCGTGTAGATACATTCAGTTCTTTACATACTAAACAAAAATATCGACCAATTGAAGCCATGCAGAAGTGCAGACAGATTCACACACCCAGACACCCTATATCCATAAAAAAAAGCTTATTTACTCATCCATATTCTTATGATTTATTTCACCTGTAAGATCATGTCATATTTGTCCAGCTGAGAATTTTGACCCGGATAACTTTTATTAACTACTGTATATATACATCTTCGAAAACTAGAGCTGATTCGCAGATACTTTATTCTGGTAACTTCATAAGACATGGTTTGCGCATTGTACTTATGCGCTAAAAACATATGATAATTCTAGTATAGTGTGTAGTATATCTACATGGCACTAGTACTCTCTTAACATAAAAGGAAAAATTCTCCATCAAGTTATATATCTTCAGTCACTATTCTGTAAACAAAATACTAGTTGTAATTTCCAAATGAACGCATAAAAGTATTTCAAAGTTTTACGAACACATCACAAGAAAATGAAAACGACTTACCATAATTTCCACCATAGGTACTGTTCTGCCAAGTCTGGGTTGGATATATCATTAATGGGTATAAAATGGTCGGCCTTTTGAATCAACTATAGATATGCAAAGCATGACAAAAAAGAAGAAGAATTAAGTAGATTAATTAATTATGGCAAAAGAACTCAACAAACGTTTACTAGTCGTCATTACTAAATGTAGTTAGTTTAGAATTGAAGAGGAAAAAAGCAGCAGCCATTCCTCCAAGATCCCAACTAAGATTCTGAACTGAAGGGGGAAATCCTTTAGGACTTTCTCCTTCCTCCAGCCCAACATCCTGCTTTGATGAACACTGTGAACAACCAGTACGTAAATTTATTTCTCACTCCCTCACCTCCAGACGTCCCCATGCAGTTTTCTTGCTTTGGTGTTGTACTTGCACAAACTGTTCACGTTCAAGTTGTCCACTTCAGGACTTCTCCCCACTCCATAATGACGTCTTTGTCGTCTTTGCCTCTGCACTCACCATGAACGTTAAAACACAAAACCGGATGCATGACAAATGACAACCACGCAACAAGACAAAATTCACTTGATCAAACATAACACCCGGAGGTGGTTGGAATGTGGGGAGAAAAACATATATAAGAAAACATACATTGAATAAACCATTTGAGACCGAAAACAACACTCCAACACCACACATGTACGTGAGGGGGTGATATGAAAGACTTCCCAATTTATATTGATCAACCAACCAACCAAGACATGCATATACGTGTGCACTCGTGACATCCAAAACCCACGCTTCTGCCTCTGCATGATTGCAGTCAGATTATGACATCAGCAATAAATCCATCAAAACATACACACCTATATTGATCAGAACCACTACGCAACAAAATGGAGTCTGCACTGCACGACACCACCATCATCAGATTCATAAGAAGAAGAAGAAGAATCGAAATCACCAGATCTCACCTCCATCAGTGCATCTTCCAAATCCAGGTTGTTATGGTACTCACCTCTTCCCACGAAAAAGATCCTCTCCACAAACACAAGTAGAGCATATGTGTTTCCCGCGGCGAAACAAGTCGTATCTCAGAATAAGTTTAAAAAAAAAAACTTTTATCTTCCCTCAAACCAAACAAACACCAAAGCAAACACTTTAAGCTATCTTCCACCCCCATTCCTTTTCTTCTCTCCTCCACTTGTTGTCTTTCTACAAAACAAACAAAACGAACACAATAAAACCCTAAACCTAATCGACCAAACCCCATCATAATCAATTCATAAAGATCTTTCCTCCATGACACCAGTCAAGCTGGTCGTCCTCTGTCTCTTCGCAGCCGACGTGTCGTCCGAACCCGTCCTCTCCATCACAGCTTTAAGCGCATCCTGTATTGAGTTGATAGAGTACTGATTCTGATTAACACCGTCAGAATTATCCTCTCCGGTGATCACAAGCACGTTCTTGACCCGACCGCCCAATGTTGTAATCTCGGCCTTCAGCGTTCGGAGCCGCAAGGCTTTGAGGGCTTTAATGAGCTCGGTGAGGAGGTCGGATCGGTCGTCGCAGCACATGGAAGCCTTCACGACGAATTTACCGTCCTCGTCGTTGGCGGCGTCGACCGTGAGTTCGTCGGACTCCGTTGGGACCGGATTCTCTTCTATGATGTGGGAGGTTTGGCGTTTGAGCTCTTTGACGTGTTGTATCACTTCCGCAAGCAGCGACGCCTTGTCCGTCTGGAGACAGCAATAACAAGACATGTAATGGGAATGTTGGGGACACATGATCGTATGATATGATGGCAATGGCAAGTGTTGTGCATGCGAGTCATAGTGCATGCTATTTGCTAAGTGGTGGTGTCAGACTCGAATGGCCATAAATAATGGCTCGCATGCACGTCTTCTAATCATATATTTTTCATCTCCCATAGGCTTTAGTACGATTATATATGTTATGCATTTCGAATTGTGATCATAGACTCGTAGTTAAATGCGTAAAAATCTACATGATTTGTGCTGTGAAATCTACATGATTTGTGCTGTGACTTGTACAACACATGAAAACAATGTACGTACGAATACTACTTGGGAGCTTTCAAGGAAGATTCCATTGTAAAAAGAGTGAACTTTAATAAACTAAACTCGTGTTGTTGCAACTTTTTAGTTTCTCTATCTAAAAGGAAGTCTATTGGGATGTAGGTGGACATCTTTTCCCAAACTCTGACAGGAGTGTGGGTTTGTCTTTCTTGCCGTGACTGCTCTCCGGCAATGCCAATTCCCTATGGAAGCTTTTGTTTCTCGTCTGCTCGTGTCTCCTCCTCTACTTCATACATTCATGTGTTTTTAAGTGAAACATCAATTTCCATGTTTCTCTCCTTCCATATTCGCATTATGGTCGGTATTAATGGGGTAATTAAGAATTGGAAGCCATCACTTTTAACCATACAATTAATAACATCAACTAGCTAGTCTAACCTGCACGCTGAAATAACAATAATTTGATCCATGATGGTCACCACATCAATGAAATGGTCTCTCACTTCTCTCCCTTGAATTAATCCACCTATTCCGTAACTAAACAAACGCATGCATGATATAGTTCAATTTTCAAAGAGATACTGAAATCCAACAAATTAAACTTGCAGATTCAAACACTAACCACTTCATGCATGATAGGTATATATGTGTTGTGGGGGATTGAATGCTTACTTTGGTTGTGCTCGGTAGCATGCTCCGGAGGCGAGCGAGATGCGCGTTTATCCGCTCCCTACGCCTCCTCTCAGCTTCACTGTGGCTCTTCGAGGCTGCAAGCGCCTTAGCATCCATGATCTCCTGCGCTGTCATCTTACCGAATTCCGATTGCAAGGAGCTAAAAGGAGAAGAAGTAGACGACATCGCTCCGCCACCGCCCATGTAAACCCCAGAAGCCAATCCGAAAGGATCGGACGGCAATAAACTCCCATCGTAGCCTATGTGTACCCCACCAGTTGCCCTTCTAGCATACAAGTCCCCATAGGCGGCGTAGTGGGGTGGGAGAGGTGGTGGTAGAGGAGGGTAGAGGCGAGTGTGGTCCTGAATTGGATTCTGGTTGGCCGCCGTGGCGGTGGTTATAGTGGAGGAGTGGAGAAGATGCGAAGCAGCAATAGCAGAATTACTGGTATTAGTCCACGGTAGAACGGTCGCTACTTGGGACGGAAACACGAACGAGCCTTCGGCAACTATAGAGCTTTGGTTGGTCTGGAAGTCGTGGGCTGCGATGCCTTCGGATGACGAACAACCCTCGCCTAGCTTGTACTGATCCATGTATGGTTAGAAGAGAAGAGTGTAGGGTTGGGGTCTCCTTTTAATCCTTTCCCAACCCACCTTTCCTCTTTACTCTTCTCGACCAATATATAATTCTTAAATTAATATCGGCCCGTATGGTGTTATTGTTGTTGCTGATGATGTTCGTTGTTGCCCTTTTGGTTGAATAATAACTTCGTTGGTGGTGGTGGTGGTGGTGTGTAGGTGTATGACATGTAATATCTATGTTGTCTTGTAGGGCTGCTTCTGGTCGTGTACGAGTTGGGTGCTCTTTTTTCCCTTTCCTTCTACGCTATGGTTGCTCCTCCTTTTCCCCATAAACTATAGTCCAAACCTTTTAAACTTTTTCTCTTTCTCTGCTTTGCTTTGAAGCCATATTATTATGATGGATCGTCTCAGCTGCTTCTCAGTGGTTTTTTAGAGAGAGAATGTTGAAGTGGAGAGAGAAGGAGGGGAGAAGGGTGATGATGAAAAGGTACATGCAGCTTGGTCAAGACCCACGTTCTGGGTTACTTTCTAATTCCACGCCATCTCCTCTATGCTTCCCTCAAAACCATGTTGTAATCATTCTGTCTTCAACCCCAAGCACACCTCTCTCTCTCTCTCTCTCTCTAGATTTCTCGCTTTAGTAGATCTCTCTATGGCTATGCCCTCCTATCCTATGGACTCTAGGAAGCAAGTATCCGCGACAAAGTAATGGATCACTGAGAAAAGTGGAGTTATGGAATGTTGATTTATCATTCTTGTCGCAATGTAATGGCAATTAGCAGTTGTATCTACTAATATCATGGCAATTAGCTAGATTTTGTCGTTTTGAGATGTATGTATTTTTTTTTGAAAAGTAGTTAAGTTGAATAGATAATAAAGGATAAACTACAAACATAGTCATCCTAATTTTGAGATGTATTGGTCCCAAATGGATAATCCTTATATCATGTTACGTACGTGGTTAATTACCTTTCCTCCGCTCCTTAGTTTTTTCTCTCTTAATATTGACTAAACTCAAGACATCATACATAATATAATTCGGATAACACAAACTTAAGAGGTATATATATTTTTTCAAGGTTTTTTTTTATCTAAAGTGAACGCAATACAATTGTTAGAAAACCTAATATGTTCATTTTGTATGATTTTTTCCAAATTTTATGATTTTTGATGTACATAGATAACTTAAGTGTGTATATATTATGAGTTTTTTAATTAAGATACTTTCTAAATATTTCTTCAAATGTTTTTGAAGTAGTTTTTTCAACACCTTACTTGATTTTTTGGTTGTAACAAAAGAACAAGTGCTATTAAACAGTCCCATAATTAATATCAATCGAACATGTCAATTACCTATAAAGAAAAGTAATTCAGAAACCAATTCTGAGACTAAAGTCTAAGCTACTGGGTTGATGGAGCGCTATATGAAACGATCAATTGATATAAAGTCGGATGCATATATATGAATGATTTAAAGCACCGATGAAACTAGTCCGGTCGACATTAACATTGTTTTCATTACTTGAAGAGCTACAATGGTTGGTCGATCGCTCAAATAATATTGGTTCATTACCTCAATATTCAATTAACTTGATGTGGTACAAATAGCAATCGCAACGAAGCTTTTCTTTTTGCTGTAGAGAACCCAAACATAGGGTTTTCGTCGGTATTTTCAACAAAAGATAAATACTAGTAGGATATTTATATTTTTATATTTAAGTTGGATATTTATATCGTTTCCTATAAACTTCTTATATTGTTTGAGTTAAAAGTCGAGACGACCCCAAGAGAATTTGTTAGAGATGTTTATATCCAAAAGATAGGGATGGAGACGGATAGATTATGAGAGCTTGTTGAGAGTGAAGCTTGGTGTTATCGTTTCTCTCTATAACGATCTTAGTTCTTATTAGGACTGGAGCCTTGTGGTGTGGATAAACAGTATTATTTCGATTAAACTAAAATCCATCTGTTCTCTCTCATTTATGGTTCGCTTTGCTTTTTTTGTCCTTCAATTTCTATACTCTACATTCCTTATAGAGTGGAAAAAAAAATGAAGGCCGTAGAATTCAACAGAGACCCCACAAAAGATAAAAAAGATTGCAAATAAAAGTACAACGGCAGTATCATTAATCTACTACGATTTCTATACGATTTCACTATTCAAGTAGGTGATTTCTTCCCACTAAAACAGTTGTCTAATAAGTTAGATGGCTCTCCTACCTAGGGCTGTAAACGGGGCGGCTAAAACCCACCCCGACCCGTCTAAGTCGGTAGCAGTGTAAAATATTCAACTTGCAACCCGCCAACCCGAATAACTGCCTACCCGACTGATAAACGGGACGGATAGCGGTTGTATTTTCTACCCGCCCGGTTTACCCGATTACCTACCTAAGAATTTAATAAATTAAATAATAAATATTATATATATATATACTTATACAGGAATTCTCCAGTGAGCCCAGAGCTTAATTTAGAAAAATTAAGCCCCCACAATATCCACCACTCATTTCAAATTGTAAGGTAGATTAAGAAAAAAACGGTTATACTAATGAATTGTGAGATTAACTGTAAATAAGATCCAATGGTGAGATTGTAGGGGGCTTAAACTAAATTTGATGAGCCCTGGGCTTACTAGAGCTTGACCCTATACTTATATACCTTATACATATCTCTATTATCTGATCTCTAATTTACTAATAATGTTATAAAGTTGAAGTTATTTATAATTTTATGGTGTTAATCACACGAGTCATGCTTTTAAGGTGTTAATGTGTCATGTTTTTAATTTATGGTCTTATGCAGAAAAAGAAAAAAAAACATATAAAAATCCATTTATCCATCTACCTGCCCCGCATAACCCGTTTACCCGACCCACCCCACCCGTGTAACCTGTTTACCCGATCTTAGGATGGTCGGGTAGCGGTTAAAAAAAATTCACTTGACCCGCCCCGCCAACCCGCCTACCTTAGACGGAATTGGTTGCGGTGGGTTCGAAACCCACCCCGACCCGACCCGTTGACAGCCCCACTCCTACTCAAAATTAATTATCATCTTCAGTACCGGAACGATGTGAAGATGACCTTATATTTGCACCTTCCCATCACAATTTAATTAACTTGCAATGGGATAGATCGTTGAAAGTGAAAATAGCCAAATCTCACACAACTCACCAAGAATGGCCCAAACAAATTAGATTTTAAAAAATATACAAGATTTGGCTAGTCCTGAAATCAAATAAATTTTCTTTGAAAGGTTGAATGCAAACAACCACTACTACAAATTCTACCTTTCTCGGCGGAATTCTACTGACCGAATTTCCGTCGGGTAGCCAAATGGAATTTCCGTTGAAAGCTTAAGTGATTCATCAGACCAAGTGAAAATAATCAGTTCGCGTTCAACCTTACTTAGGTCACGTGCCTAAATATTGACAACAAAATTTCCGTCGGCGGTAAAGTTATGATTTGGGTGAAAGTCGCATGACTTTCACCAAAATCACAATTGACAAAAGCCCTCACCCAACTTCGACTGCTCTCCTCTGATCGCTGTTGTCGACAGAACTTCTGTCGCGGTCCTCCGTCGTCGTCGTCTCCGCCTCCAACTATCGGTCTCTTCCAACCACCGAAACCCTAGCTGTCATCATCGTTGCCCCAACAATTTATCTCCCAAACCCTAGCCGCCAACGACACTCTCCTCTTCGGGCTGTCTGTTTCAATTCCTCCCCGCCTTTGCACATTGACTCGTCGGCAACCACCTCCTTCGCACACCCACCTCGGCAGCCACACCATTGCCGCCCTCCTCATCGCCTCCTCCTCGCTCACCGGTCTTATTCTTAGCCTTCAACCTGACGTCAATCTCCTCGCTCGTCGGTTAAGGTATAAATTTAGTATTGCCTGATATTGTTAGATTTAGAGTATTATACGATAAATTTTGTATAAACTAAAACATTTAGTATAAATTTTGTTAGATCTAAGGATTCTTAAATATTGTTATTGTTGAACATTGTGGATTTTATCGTATTGCTTGCTTGAACATCTAATTTTTGGTGTTTGACTTTGCTTTGGGGATTAGACTTTGGTTAATACTTAAACCTTAGTTTTAGGGAATGGATGTTGAAAGTTTGAATTTTGATTATAGGTTTTAGGTTTCAATGTGGAAATTTTGGTTTTTGATTATGAGTTTTGGTTTTGAGGGTAGGAGGTTTGGGTTGTGGTAGAAGAGTTTGAGTTAGGGATTTGTCAAGGGGAAGAGTGGGGATGGGGTGGGGATTGAAATATATGAATTGATTGTCACTATATATTGTGTATGATTTGATATGGATTTGAAATTGCAGTTTAACTTGATATGAATGTGAATTTTTGTACGTTGAATATACAAATTATATGTTAATTATGTGTATGATTTGAGATGGATTGAGGTTGTATTTTTAAATGAAGGTTGTAAATTTTTCATATTCAAAATTTAATGAGAGGTTCCACCAAATGTTTTGAACATTTTTTTAATATGTAGCAATTTATATATAATAATTTGTGTGACTTGTATTGGATGTTGGACATACCAGATAAATCTTGGTTACAACTAAATGAAAAACTCACACTTGAATACACAAAAAAGTTTGATGTGTTTTCGGATTTTGTATGTGCAACTTTGAAAAGATTGGGTGGTTCTATCCCTTGCCCATGCAAAAAATATAGAAATCAGGTACTTCTTGATCGTCACGAAATTTGTGAAGATGTTCTCATAAAGGTTTTATGACGGATTAGCCTAGGTGGTACGTCATGTCGAAAAACCAACCGGAACATCTAGAAAATTGCAGTCAATTTTTACTTTCAACTTCAAATGTTGTTGATGACATGCAATGAATACTTGAAATGGAATGAGGGGTTCGTTCCGGTCGGCCCTTGTGGGGAGAAGCTCAACACAACATTGGAAGGAGTTGATATACTTGTGTTGGTTTTCTCTTTGTGTATAGTGTGACTTACGACTTATGTTACATGTTGTATGATTTATGACTTAGATATATGGTATGTGACTTATGATATATTTAGTATTAATATGGTATATGAATATGACTTATGACATGACATGCTTTTAGGATTAAATTGTAATTTATTATGTGATTTACATTGTGACTCTTAGTTGATATATTCTCTTTCGTATGACATCAAGATTTTAATTCATCTCATTGTGAATGTATGTGAATGGACTCATGCCTTGACTTAGAGGTTGATGTATACTTTTATTGTAGGTTGTATAAACCTAATATATGGATTATGGATGGTAACTGATTGACATCATCACGTATATATTCGTGTCTTATATCCTCTATTTTTAATCTAAGCAATGATATGTAACGAGTTTTATGTTTAAGTTTCAGGAATAAACATGTTTGAGAAGAGAGACACAAAAAGACCAAAACGTGAGAAAAAAAGGACTGATCGGTGAGTCTTATGGACGGATCTTCAAGAGGGAAGTACCTGGATGCAAGCCTAGAGGTCCAATTAGCAAATCAAAAAACTTCACACCATCATGATGAGTATTTTGACAATTAGAGTCAAGCCTAGACTTGTATAACTGGCTATGGTGCATCCCACATACCTAATGACAACACTTTAGATGGCTGCAAAATTTGGACACGATTGAACCCATTAATACCGCCAATTGGCGATCCAACCCTGTCTGAATCCGATCTTATTTGTCCCAGTTATTTGTTATGTTGTTTATAGCTATTTTTAGTAGTTGTCATTAGTCCCACATCGAGGCATTGTCCTCGATTACTTTTTTTCATGCCTATAAATAGAACTCTTCTTTATCCTTTGTATTCACTACATGCTTGGTAGTCAATCCCTCTACATAGAGTCAAGTCTTGGAGCAATAACTCAAGTGAAGAGATGTTAATTGTAATGTGAGTCTGAAATAAATAAAATTTTCTTAGTTCATGTTGTGTCTCTTTTATTTCTTGCATGATTAACCTAATTTCGTTTCATTAATCTTAGTAGACTTAGTTAACATGTTTTCTTCTCTTAATATAATAGTTAGTTTAATGATTAGTGAGTAGTTTTATCTCCTTTGGAAGTGGAGATGATGTACATATATGTTGTGAAGTTTTGATGTTTGATGAATTTTTGATTGTGTAGACTTGCATGTTTGTATGTTCATCTGGGGGGTATTTTAATCATCTACATGTTGGGGGATTTTTGATGGGTTTTGCCATAAGATTTAGACACTTCTCATGCTTAGTTTTCCTCATATTTATTGACTGAAATTTCCTGTTGAATATGCTACATATTAGTTATGTGTTTGTATTTGTGTTTGCTTGCTTGATTGGTTGAGGAAACTTTGTTTTTATGAGTTTTGCCATAATATTTAGACACCTCTCATGCTTATCTTTGTTCTTCACTCGAGTCCATTGTTTTTGATGAGTCTTGTCATATCTTTAGACACTTCTCATGTTGAGCCTAGTCCGATGATAATCAAGTAGTAATTACCGATACATTATGTGAATGGATTGATAGGTTTTGCCACATCTTTAGACACTTCCTTTGCATGAAAACACACGACACAAACATAAATACTTACATGCGTCATTCATCACCTATTTCACTTCATATGTGCACACACTCAACCTCTTAGATGTTTCTTTTCATGAATTCAAATCTCTTTATTGGGTCTTTAGTTAGTTTTAGTCAATCTTTATTTACTTTCTTTTGCATTTGTTAACTACTAGTTTCGTGTAGTCTAGTTTAGTGTAATCACATCTCCTCTCCCCTATTTTGTCACTTGATTTCTGACAAACCAGAGTTTACTCACCCCCTTTGGATCGACCCGCACTTGCCCCGTCTTCACCGACGACCGCGCAATTGCGGTCTAAACTAAATCGAATTAAATAGTAACTAACAGATTTTTTTGTAGCAGACACAATTCTGTCGGCACAGGTAGCAAAGAGATTAATTGCTGATAGAACGTCTGTCGGCACTATAGCATATCAAGTTCCTTTGCAAATGAGAAATTTGTCAGCAATGGAGCATTATACGCCTTTTTTGGCGTGCAAACATTGGACCTACTGACGAATCGTCCATTGGTAATGTTCTTCCCGACGAGTCAATTGTCGGTCAGTACCAACAAAAATTCTGTAGGTCGAATCTTGCGGCGACGAAATTGTCCGTCGACAAAAGAGTCATATTTGTAGTAGTGAAGTCTTAATACTTCGAGAAATGGCCCAACTCCCAATCGAGGCGGCTCAATAATGATTCCTCATCAAGGTTGTTTTGATACAATAGGGGGAATCAGAATGGAATGAGGTGGTCATTCCT
Organism: Triglochin maritima; assembly: GCA_963682175.1. NCBI lineage: Eukaryota > Viridiplantae > Streptophyta > Magnoliopsida > Alismatales > Juncaginaceae > Triglochin > Triglochin maritima. The sequence continues at coordinate 48,505,720 of OY821771.1, read as the reverse complement.
GTTGTTTGAAGGTAGCGCAAAAAAATCATACTAAAAGGTGGATTTGGTTTGGGTTTTGGACAATGTAGTGAGGTGGATTTGGTATGCGTTCGATTTTCTATGGATTTGGACTTTTTTTGGGATTTTAAGTTTGAGATAATTAAAAAAACAAAGCGAACTATGTCTGCATCTATTGGACATACCAATGAATGAATGAATTTTTTTTAATAAGTGAAGAAAGAAGAATGTAACGTCCCAAAACACAGCAGAAAATTTCAATTTTCAAACACAAACACCATAGAGATTAAACCAAAAAATGCAGGAAGGCTACTCATAAAATATCCAAGAGATACACCATATTACAACAGAGTTACCAGAAGGTATGACTACATCAGAGTACGCGAATAACACATACAAGTAACCATACTACCTAGGAAAATACAGAAATATGATATGATCCCAAAGGACCACGTCCTCGGTCACCACCCGCTAGAACCTACTGCGATCTTGAAATGCAAACATAATAACAATGCCTGAGTTTCCGTAAGGAAATCCCGTATACCAATCACACATATATGCATGCTCATAAATACTGAAACGAACTTATCATACTCGTATAACATGGCAACGTAAAATGCAAACTGTAAACATCACCCTCCAAGGGTCGAATAAGGACAACTGTCCATCAATCCATCATCGGGTCACACGTAGGACCTACCGTAGGCACATACGGTCTAACGGAAAATACGCAACGTACCCCACACGCTGCTACACTAATCATTGGGTTTGGTGAGGCACGTCCACAAGTATGCGTCAGTAGTAACAGATCTGCACTCATGCGTCAGTAGTAACATATCTGCACCACATCGATGGAGTCATTGCTCACGTCGGTCCATCTTACCTGGCTGTGCCATAGCCAAGCTACCTGCCGGAATACATTGTATGTCATTAGACCCACCGGAACAACATTGGTTGGGTCAGCACGTCCAGAACAACATCGGACGACACTCCTGTCGAAACAACATCGGCAAGGACAATCTCGTCCGGAACGACATCGGATGGTGCTACATCACCATCAAGGTCAGTCGAAGGTATCCGTCGCCCATAAGGCCTGCCAATCGACTCATCCGGACCGAATTCCACAGGGTCATCTCACTCTATAGAGTTGTGCAGCATTGTGCATTGGGATCCACAATCCCTCAAGTATACTACTCTAGTAAGAGTCAAGTAAAGCATATACTATGCTACAAATTATAAAATAGAGGCGACACATCCCAATAAGTGGTCCCTGAGTAAACACAATCAACGCATCCACCGTCACCTCCCGACTCACACTCTAGGCGAGGACATAGGTTTCCGTGGACAAAGTTGACACTCCACAAGGACAATGATTCAGTTCTGGGCCCAAACGATTGACAAAAAAAGGTATACCGGTTGACCGCTCTCCAAAGGATCGATCAACAAGACGCCCACAACAGTCGAACTTTGGGGTCACAACTTAAGCCCCAATGGTCGAACAGATGGTATAAATTAGTCGACTGTTACATGGTCAAAATCGAACCAAGTCAAAGTCAAAATCAATGCAATGGTCGAACGACTCAGGGCCCCGTTCGACCTAGAAACATTAGGGTCGTTCTTACAATCATCTAGTCACAACGGTCAAACCAACATCCAATCAGTCGACCAAACAAAAAGTGAACTTAAGTCACTGGTCAGACAGAAGTCATGAGCGGTCGACCGTTTAGGTGGTCAACGGTCGTTCCAACCTAGCAAACAAGACAACGGTCGAACGGCCCAAGGGACCATGTTCGACCAAAAACTATCGGTAACTCTCCAACCCATCAAATATGCTCAACCGGTCGACCGTCGTAATGAAGAGAATGTGTTCTAAAAATTTACTTTTATATGTCAATTATTATGAATTGAATGTGCAAATATTTTGTTCATTGATTAATGTATTTGTCTTTTAGAAATGTTAAGGAAGAGACTCTTGGTCATTAACTGTAGAGTTCTAAAAGATAATGATTTACATAAATCAAAAGTAATTCACAATCATGGTAATTGACATGGAACATTAATTGTTCCATGTTGGTTAAAGAGTTGTAAGTGTAGGATCGTGTGGGTTATGGATCCACAATACTAATCACTATTTTACACTAACTACCTACTTGTTTAAGCAATCAAGATATGCACAACGGAATTTAAATAGAACAAGCAAGTAGGGAAGGAATATGCAAACCACAATCGACACGGGGGATTTTTATAGAGGTTCGGCACCCCACCCGGGTCCTAGTCCTCTCTTGCAAGCTCCGCTCGGATCACCGAGCTCCGCCCACGACTTCACTAACCACTCCCCGTTCCGGGCCGGGAGAGAACGTTGTTACAATCTTCAAGCTCGCGAACAACCCTCGCCGAGCTTGGCTCCACCTCTCACAATCCGAGAGGATTACTTCGGGCTCTCACCGAAGTCTATACTTGTGTCTTGGGATTTCACCAAGACCCTTGCTTTCTTTCACAAACAATGAGTGGGACAACACTCTCTAATTCTTGAGCACACTTGAGTAGAAATAAGGAATTGATCACTAACTGTGGAAATTGGAGGTTTGAAGTGTTTGGGATTCTCTCTAATGTATTGGACAAGTTTGTAGGGGGAGAGTTGTGTTAAAATGTGTTTTACAACTCTTTATATAAGCATTAGAGAGAATAGAGCCGTTGGGATTGATTGGGTGTGAATTGATGTGTGATACACCAAACAGAAAATTGCAGGACCCAATTCTGAGTTAATTCGGTCGACCGAATCAGGACGAACGGTCGACCGTTTGGCAGTTTTGAACTAAGTTCAGTTGACCGGTTAAGTAACGGTCGACCGCCCAATGCTACGACTTAGGTACACTTAAGTGATCAGTCGAACTCCAAAAAGGAATCGGTCGACCGATTTGTACCAGGCACTCTGGGGTAGACAAACACTGATCTATTCGGTCGACCAAAACAAGGTCTAGCGGTCGACCGTTTTGCAACAGGAGATTTGGGTTTGTCAAGAGACAGTCATTCGGTCGACCGATCAAGGTCCTCGGTCGACCAATACATTAAATGTAGTTGGGGTATAATTTGTTTAATACTAATACGACTGTTGGGTATATACGACAAAACTAACGGTCGGAAAAATAAGTTTCACACGGTCGACCGAAAGTCAAAACACGGTCAACCGAAACTTGGTAGTGAAAACACAAACAAGACAATTGATCACTCGGTCGACCGAATGTTGGCAGACTGTTAGGGTTCAGGTTTAATGTTTTCTGGTCTAAGTTTGGGTGATCTATTGAAGCCCAAATTATGTGAAATTTCGTGTGTGACTTCTATAAGAAACTTAGTGTGTGTTTAAGTTGATTTTACCTCAAGTATGATCAATTTACACAAGTTCTTAAGACTCAAAGAAAATACAAAATACATGTCTTCAAGAGGGAAGTACCTGGATGCAAGCCTAGAGGTCCAATTAGCAAATCAAAAAGCTTCACACCATCATGATGAGTATTTTGACAATTAGAGTCAAGCCTAGACTTGTATAACTGGCTATGGTGCATCCCACATACCTAATGACAACACTTTAGATGGCTGCAAAATTTGAACACGATTGAACCCATTAATACCGCCAATTGGCGATCCAACCCTGTCTGAATCCGATCTTATTTGTCCCGGTTATTTGTTATGTTGTTTATAGCTATTTTTAGTAGTTGTCATTAGTCCCACATCGAGGCATTGTCCTCGATTACTTTTTTTGATGCCTATAAATAGAACTCTTCTTTATCCTTTGTATTCACTACATGCTTGGTAGTCAATCCCTCTACATAGAGTCAAGTCTTGGAGCAATAACTCAAGTGAAGAGATGCTAATTGTAATGTGAGTCTGAAAGAAATAAAATTTTCTTAGTTCATGTTGTGTCTCTTTTATTTCTTGCATGATTAACCTAATTTCGTTTCATTAATCTTAGTAGACTTAGTTAACATGTTTTCTTCTCTTAATATAATAGTTAGTTTAATGATTAGTGAGTAGTTTTATCTCATTTGGAAGTGGAGATGATGTACATATATGTTGTGAATTTTTGTTGTTTGATGAATTTTTGATTGTGTAGACTTGCATGTTTGTATGTTCATCTGGGGGGTATTTTAATCATCTACATGTTGGGGGATTTTTGATGGGGTTTGCCATAAGATTTAGACACTTCTCATGCTTAGTTTTCCTCATATTTATTGACTGAAATTTCCTGTTGAATATGCTACATATTAGTTATGTGTTTGTATTTGTGTTTGCTTGCTTGATTGGTTGAGGAAACTTTGTTTTTATGAGTTTTGCCATAATATTTAGACACATCTCATGCTTATCTTTGTTCTTCACTTGAGTCCATTGTTTTTGATGAGTCTTGTCATATCTTTAGACACTTCTCATGTTGAGCCTAGTCCGATGATAATCAAGTAGTAATTACCGATACATTATGTGAATGGATTGATAGGTTTTGCCACATCTTTAGACACTTCCTTTGCATGAAAACACACGACACACACATAAATACTTACATGTGTCATTCATCACTTATTTCACTTCATATGTGCACACACTCAACCTCTTAGATGTTTCTTTTCATGAATTCAAATCTCTTTATTGGGTCTTTAGTTAGTTTTAGTCAATCTTTATTTACTTTCTTTTGCATTTGTTAACTACTAGTTTCGTGTAGTCTAGTTTAGTGTAATCACATCTCCTCTCCCCTATTTTGTCACTTGATTTCTGACAAACCAGAGATTACTCACCCCCTTTGGATCGACCCGCACTTGCCCCGTCTTCACCGACGACCGCGCAATTGCGGTCTAAACTAAATTGAATTAAATAGTAACTAACAGATTTTTTGTAGCAGACACAATTCTGTCGGCACAGGTAGCAAAGAGATTAATTGCTGATAGAACGTCTGTCGGCACTATAGCATATCAAGTTCCTTTGCAAATGAGAAATTTGTCAGCAATGGAGCATTATACGCCTTTTTGGCGTGCAAACATTGGACCTACTGACGAATCATCCCTTGGTAATGTTCTTCCCGACGAGTCAATTGTCGGTCAGAACCAACAAAAATTCTGTAGGTCGAATCATGTGGCGACGAAATTGTCCGTCGACAAAAGAGTCATATTTGTAGTAGTGAAGTCTTAATACTTCGAGAAATGGCCCAACTCCCAATCGAGGCGGCTCAATAATGATTCCTCATCAAGGTTGTTTTGATACAATAGGGGGAATCAGAATGGAATGAGGTGGTCATTCCTGTTGTTTGAAGGTAGCGCAAAAAAATCATACTAAAAGGTGGATTTGGTTTGGGTTTTGGACAATGTAGTGAGGTGGATTTGGTATGCGTTCAATTTTCTATGGATTTGGACTTTTTTTTGGGATTTTAAGTTTGAGATAATTAAAAAAACAAAGCGAACTATGTCTGCATCTATTGGACATACCAATGAATGAATGAATTTTTTTTAATAAGTGAAGAAAGAAGAATGTAACGTCCCAAAACACAGCAGAAAATTTCAATTTTCAAACACAAACACCATAAAGATTAAACCAAAAAATGCAGGAAGGCTACTCATAAAATATCCAAGAGATACACCATATTACAACAGAGTTACCAGAAGGTATGACTACATCAGAGTACGCGAATAACACATACAAGTAACCATACTACCTAGGAAAATACAGAAATATGATATGATCCCAAAGGACCACGTCCTCGGTCACCACCCGCTAGAACCTACTGCGATCTTGAAATGCAAACATAATAACAATGCCTGAGTTTTCGTAAGGAAATCCCGTATACCAATCACACATATATGCATGCTCATAAATACTGAAACAAACTTATCATACTCGTATAACATGGCAACGTAAAATGCAAACTGTAAACATCACCCTCCAAGGGTCGAATAAGGACAACTGTCCATCAATCCATCATCGGGTCACACGTAGGACCTACCGTAGGCACATACGGTCTTACGAAAAATACGCAACGTACCCACACGCTGCTACACTAATCATTGGGTTTGGTGAGGCACGTCCACAAGTATGCGTCAGTAGTAACAGATCTGCACTCATGGTCAACACCACATCGACGGAGTCATCGCTCACGTCGGTCCATCTTACCTGGCTGTGCCATAGCCAAGCTACCTGCCGGAATACATTGTATGTCATTAGACCCACCGGAACAACATTGGTTGGGTCAGCACGTCCAGAACAACATCGGACGACACTCCTGTCGAAACAACATCGGCAAGGACAATCTCGTCCGGAACGACATCGGATGGTGCTACATCACCATCAAGGTCAGTCGAAGGTATCTGTCGCCCATAAGGCCTGCCAATCGACTCATCCGGACCGAATTCCACAGGGTCATCTGACTCTATAGAGTTGTACAACATTGTGCATTGGGATCCAAAATCCCTCAAGTATACTACTCTAGTAAGAGTCAAGTAAAGCATATACTATGCTACAAATTATAAAATAGAGGCGACACATCCCAGTAAGTGGTCCATGAGTAAACACAATCAACGCACCCACCGTCACCTCCCGACTCACACTCTAGGCGAGGACATAGGTTTCCGTGGACAAAGTTGACACTCCACAAGGACAATGATTCAGTTCTGGGCCCAAACGATCGACAAAAAAAGGTATACCGGTTGACCGCTCTCCAAAGGATCGATCAACAAGACGCCCACAACAGTCGAACTTTGGGGTCACAACTTAAGCCCCAATGGTCGAACAGATGGTATAAATTAGTCGACTGTTACATGGTCAAAATCGAACCAAGTCAAAGTCAAAATCAATGCAACGGTCGAACGACTCAGGGCCCCGTTCGACCTAGAAACATTAGGGTCGTTCTTACAATCATCTAGTCACAATGGTCAAACCAACATCCAATCAGTCGACCAAACAAAAAGTGAACTTAAGTCACTGGTCAGACAGAAGTCATGAGCGGTCGACCGTTTAGGTGGTCAACGGTCGTTCCAACCTAGCAAACAAGACAACGGTCGAACGGCCCAAGGGACCATGTTCGACCAAAAACTATCGGTAACTCTCCAACCCATCAAATATGCTCAACCGGTCGACCGTCGTAATGAAGAGAATGTGTTCTAAAAATTTACTTTTATATGTCAATTATTATGAATTGAATGTGCAAATATTTTGTTCATTGATTAATGTATTTGTCTTTTAGAAATGTTAAGGAAGAGACTCTTGGTCATTAACTGTAGAGTTCTAAAAGATAATGATTTACATAAATCAAAAGTAATTCACAATCATGGTAATTGACATGGAACATTAATTGTTCCATGTTGGTTAAAGAGTTGTAAGTGTAGGATCGTGTGGGTTATGGATCCACAATACTAATCACTATTTTACACTAACTACCTACTTGTTTAAGCAATCAAGATATGCACAACGGAATTTAAATAGAACAAGCAAGTAGGGAAGGAATATGCAAACCACAATCGACACGGGGGATTTTTATAGAGGTTCGGCACCCCACCCGGGTCCTAGTCCTCTCTTGCAAGCTCCGCTCGGATCACCGAGCTCCGCCCACGACTTCACTAACCACTCCCCGTTCCGGGCCGGGAGAGAACGTTGTTACAATCTTCAAGCTCGCGAACAACCCTCGCCGAGCTTGGCTCCACCTCTCACAATCCGAGAGGATTACTTCGGGCTCTCACCGAAGTCTATACTTGTGTCTTGGGATTTCACCAAGACCCTTGCTTTCTTTCACAAACAATGAGTGGGACAACACTCTCTAATTCTTGAGCACACTTGAGTAGAAATAAGGAATTGATCACTAACTGTGGAAATTGGAGGTTTGAAGTGTTTGGGATTCTCTCTAATGTATTGGACAAGTTTGTAGGGGGAGAGTTGTGTTAAAATGTGTTTTACAACTCTTTATATAAGCATTAGAGAGAATAGAGCCGTTGGGATTGATTGGGTGTGAATTGATGTGTGATACACCAAACAGAAAATTGCAGGACCCAATTCTGAGTTAATTCGGTCGACCGAATCAGGACGAACGGTCGACCGTTTGGCAGTTTTGAACTAAGTTCAGTTGACCGGTTAAGTAACGGTCGACCGCCCAATGCTACGACTTAGGTACACTTAAGTGATCAGTCGAACTCCAAAAAGGAATCGGTCGACCGATTTGTACCAGGCACTCTGGGGTAGACAAACACTGATCTATTCGGTCGACCAAAACAAGGTCTAGCGGTCGACCGTTTTGCAACAGGAGATTTGGGTTTGTCAAGAGACAGTCATTCGGTCGACCGATCAAGGTCCTCGGTCGACCAATACATTAAATGTAGTTGGGGTATAATTTGTTTAATACTAATACGACTGTTGGGTATATACGACAAAACTAACGGTCGGAAAAATAAGTTTCACACGGTCGACCGAAAGTCAAAACACGGTCAACCGAAACTTGGTAGTGAAAACACAAACAAGACAATTGATCACTCGGTCGACCGAATGTTGGCAGACTGTTAGGGTTCATGTTTAATGTTTTCTGGTCTAAGTTTGGGTGATCTATTGAAGCCCAAATTATGTGAAATTTCGTGTGTGACTTCTATAAGAAACTTAGTGTGTGTGTAAGTTGATTTTAGCTCAAGTATGATCAATTTACACAAGTTCTTAAGACTCAAAGAAAATACAAAATACATGTCTTCAAAAGAGCTTGATTACATGTCTTGACTTGATTTTCCTTTCTTCCTTGAGTCTTGATCACCTGTAGAGGTTAGCACAAAGCAATATATATGCAATGCAATATGTGTGCTACTCTACATGATCATAATTAAGATTAGGTTAATTAAATCATCAAAACATAGATTAAGGCCAAAAAACCAACATTAAGTTCTACAAATATTTAACGATACGAGTATTTAAAAGAGGAAAATTATCACTTTTATATATTGAATAAACCTAGCAAGTGAAACATTATGGAATTGTGTTATGTGTAATTAATGTTTCGTTGTGTCTTGAATCTTAAGATATGTGACTTATGACTTTTCACATGAGAAATGTTTAATTTGATTATTGTAAAAAACTATCAATAAACATAGTGATAAAGACAATAGTTGGTTAAACACGACTTGTGCTCGAAAAAACAGTTTGTCAAAAGATTATCATTGTCCATCTTTACTTGAGTAATGATATTAGTAGACTCCTTGATAAAGTGAAATAACAATGTGCACAATGTGACATGTGTTAAGTTACATATTTGTAATTAGTTTAAGAGATCAAGAACTAAATATATAATATAAAGGTGACACATTTCTACTTTGTATAATATTTTTAATATCATGAGACAATGGATAGACACAAGTGAAGTTTTTGCATCACTAAATGGATCGTGTTTGGTTCAAGTGAACAAGACATCTTTGTTAATTGAGTAACTATAATGTGTAGCTAGATACCGTTTATAGTTTGTGATATTAAGTGTTTAATATCATTGTCAATATAACTTAGATCCTCTTATAGGTCACACCACAAAACTGTGAAACAAGAAGTTTGATTTTATGTTCATATGATGTATCGAGTTTCATGCGAAATAGTATACATTTGGTGAATCGATAAAATCAATATGTTGTGAAAACGACATAGTTAGAATCATAAATGAATTCATATGAGATATGTGTATTATAGGGGTGTAATGTTTTGACATTACATATGATAATATGTTACATGATATATGAATTTGCTAAAGACCTCAAAGATCGAATTTTGTTGGATATAAATCCAAAATTTGATAAAGACAAAAATCTGGCCAAAACGATCGAACGTTTTCGGAGACCAGTCGACCGAAAATTCACGGTAACTGTTGCATATGGGAACAATCGATCAGATGGATGTGTTTGGTCGACCGAAAACTTCCAGGAGCTTCCACAAACTCTTCTTGGTAGTGATCGGTCGACCGGTTCAACCGATAATTTATGGGAACTTCTCCTGGAAATAATCGGATGACCGACTTGAAATGCAGTCCGACTGAAAACTTCAAGTGGGTTTCTAGTGTAGAAACGGTCAATCGTTTTGGCGTGTCTGTTAGACCGAAAAATCACAGTAGATTTGGTAGCGTGTGATTACGGATGCAAATGGTTACCAACTATCCTTGTATTCGATTCGAAAATTTCTATTTAGTTGGTATTTGTTTAGGCCTATGTTACCAATTTAATTTCATATACAGATTTGGTTTACAAAAATTACCAACTAGAAATCGAATACGAATTCGGATACAATGTAATTCAAAATCGACTTATCCGAATTATTCAGATACATGGCCAAATACACATTAGTATTTGAAAATTTTGATTCGAAAATTATTTACAATATACACATCTATTTAATTTCGGATAATATCCGAATACCAATTAGTATTCAAAAATTTTAAACATTCGGATTCTAATTCTAATTTTGTAATGAATTATGGAATTGGTATTCAAATTCGGATATACTATGTATCCAAATCAAATTATCCGAGTTACACCCCTACGTATGATGGGTCGACCTCCCAGTTTCATGGTCCAACCAAAACTGTAATTAACTGCCAATCGGACGATCAGTAGGCAAGTTTCGGTCGACTGGTGAGCACGATTTTGCTAGAATTAATTAAGAGATTGATGTTGATCATGAGTTGGATTTATTCCAATAGTGGTGAAACATGGATGATGACGATTATGTGTCAATTAGTGATTGGTTTTAAGAAGAGAAAAACAAGAGATCATGAGTTAGTGGATAACCCATGATGTGGGTGTTAGGAGAGTCTATAAATAGGTCTCCTCTCGCTACTTGTTTTAGTTAATGCAAAAGTCATCTCTCTCCCTAACCTCCCCACTAATCCATCCAGAAATCTCTAAGTTAATCAAGATTTTGGAGATTAAATTCTTAGGGAGCTTTAGAGGGGTTATTAGCTAGATTCTAATATTGATTTAGAGATTGATTGATTAGCTCATTTCTCTCTAATTTTGTTTAGAGTTTGGTGAACACTTGGAGGCGAATCGGCGGACGATTTGACGGGCAACGCAACTCCAGATATTTATAAAGGTTTTAGAGAACATTTGAGTATGATCTCATTCTATTTATTTTAATATATATGTAGATTACATGATATTAGAATAAATATAAAATAATATACATGAAATTGTCGAAAATATGAAAATCGATCATGTATACATGTATAATTTTTAAAAAATATATACATACATAGGGGCACGAAATCCTACATGCAAGACATCGTTCGACCGGCTGGGGAAAAACAGAGAATTACACTACATTTGGTCGACCGCCCGAAGCCACCGGTCGAGTGTTAGCCAACAACTACCTGGATCTACCAAGTACAACTTGCTGTCTTGGTCGCCGGCGAGGTCTCCGACCTCCGACGACGAACCAAAACCTTACAACGCATGTATGAGATAAACTCTAATGCAAATAACTTGGCATACTTTCTCTTGCGATCTCTGGCGACGTCGGAGTTCCACCACACGCACCTCCTCGAACCGCACACTTGCACTTCTTCCACCCGCACTACACCGGCTTCACTCACCCTTAGCTTGCCTTGCTCCGCTGCGCTCACCATTGGAGCTTGAGAATTTGAGGGAGAGGAAGTGATGAAGGCTGGTGTGAGAAAAGAGTTGAAGAAGATGGAAGAGATATGTTCATTTTCTTTTAAAACCAGCCAACTCATCCCTCGCCCATCAAATCACCAACACTCCACCCATACCCGATCACCTCACAACACACCACACCATACCCCATCACCTCCAAGCCATATCTTCCACTAACCACCATTAGCACCCTAATTAGGGTTTAGAGATTTCACAAAGAAAGTGTTCAGGCGAGAAAGTTGAAGGTTGGAGAAAGTTGCTCTATTTGGTCAGTGCCGTAGGATTATAAAGTTAAATGTTGTTCGGTAAGTGTTGGACTTGTAGGTGGAGTTGTGATCGATTTCACCGTATAAAGGTTGGAATAATAAATCGTTTTTCAACTACTACTTATCTTTGTTTCATGTCTCACGCGAAGATATTATTTTCTTATCTTGAATACTCATTTAAGTGTAATTGACTCATCATTTCAAATCAATAATCACCTTAAAATTTCTATTCTTAAGGAAATAGTATAATTTTCATGTTTCATTTTATTCTTTTTAAATAATTATTTGTTTGTTTTCACTACTACAAAATAGACATTTACCAACAGAATATTACTGACGGATTATTTATTTATTTTCAATTCTCACTACTACAAAATGGACCTTTGCCAACGGAATATTACTGACTTTCCGTCATGAATGTTTTTGACAGAATGTTTGTCGGCTTGTCATCAAATATGTCGGCAACATTGCAAAATATCACGTTGGTGCTCGAGTAAATAGGGTGTAGTAATTCTAATTTGGGGAAATCCCAAAACCCTCCCGTTCCCACCGTAGCTGGCACCTCACCCAAAATCTTCCCCACCCACCGTCCTTACATTAGTCGTCACCTCCTAACCCGACGTTGTCGTCTTTGGTTCCACCCCTCTCTACGTGACTCCCTCGCCGACGTGCATCCCTCCTAATGTTTCCCTTACGCTGCCAATTCCCAACGGTATTGGGTACTATTGTTACAAAGGCCTATTTTGTAGTAGTGTTGAATTGTTACTTTTGTTTTATGTAATAATAAGATATTTACACATCATACTTTTTCAATTGTAATATTTTACAATTCTAATTTGATTTTTAAGGTTTAATGGTGATTATGTTGCTAATTGGAGAGACTTTGCATGGGAATGGAGGAAGAATAGTGGAGGGATGGGTGAACAGTGGCAGTGGGTGTAGGGTGCGGCCGTGGTGATGTGTTGGGTTGAGGTGAGGGTTGTAGGATTGCTGTTGGTGTGAGTTTGAAGAAAGGAGAAGCTCACCTCTTCTTCTCTCTCTAACGTTTCACCCCTCTCCTTCCTTATTTCTTCTTTCTTCTTTCTTCTACTTCAACTCCTTTCTCTCTTCAAGCCTCCATCGTTTCCTCTCCCTCTGTGGCTCGAGCGCCGGTGGAGAAGGTGCGCGTGAGGCAAGCACGTGGTGGGAAGAAGGTGCGAGGAGGAGGTGCGTGCTGTGGACCGGAGTTGTTGCGGAGCTCCGACGTTCTTCGTCGTTCGTCGTAAGGAGGTATGCCAAGTTCTTGCATTAAAGGCCTTTGTTGCTGACCCACGTTGGGGTGATGTTGTGGTCGGTCGTGGGAGGTCGGAGACCTCCCCGACGGCGAGTTTGCCCAAAGAAACCTTGGCTGGCGTGAGGTTGAAGACAACGAACGGTCGACCGGGTCCCTCGGACGGTCGACCGAACGTAGTGTATTTTGACTGTCTGTTGTGTTTCGGTCGACCGGGTCCTTGTGTTCGGTCGACCGGAACTTAAGTATACTGGACCTTTTATTGTTGTGTGCGGTCGACCGTTTTATGACTTAGAAATATTAGGATGCCCTGGTAGGTTTCGGTCGACCGAGCCCCTGAGTCGGTCGAACGATAGATTTGATTTTGATGTTGACCAGACTCTAGATTTTGACATCGTTCGGTCGACCGGTTTTAGACCTTCGGTAGACCGTTGGGACTTATGTTTTGCGCAAATAGTTCGACCGTGGCAGACTCTTCGGTCGACCGATTCCCTTGTGGAAGCGGTCGACCGAGTTGTCACTTTCGGTCGACTGATTCCCTTGTGGAAGCGGTCGACCGATTGTCACTTTCTGTCGATCGATTCCCTTGAGGAAAAAGGTCGACCGAGTTGTCTTTTTTGGTCGACCGTTTTGCACAGGACATAATTCCTGGTTCCGCTTAGGATGCCAACTCTGTCCACGGAAACCCGTGTCCTCGCCTTGTGCATGAGCCAGGAGGTGACGGTGGGCGCGTTACGCGTGCCTGGCCAGGGACCGCCGTGTGGAAGCGTGTGGGTGTCCGGAACGCGTCACCTCCATGTATGGATCATGACTAATATGACGGATTGATAGGACTCATTGTAGAGTAGCAGCCTGAGGGATTGCGGATCCCATTGCTTTAGCGGGCACGCAACTGTCGTTGGGTGAAGTGACTACCGGCCTGAGGGGCTACGGAGGCCGATGCCCTGCTTTTAGAGCGACGGAGTTGGTGTCTGCACGTGAAGATCGTTGACCCTGCAGACTTCGGTTCGGATATGTCGATTGTCTAACCCTTTGTGTGGCGGATATGTTCGACTGGCCTTGATAGGTAGTGATTGCACGTGGCCGTGCGACCTGTGTGGCGGCAGGAGGGCCCCTATGCGGCCTGTGTGGCGGCAGGGAGGATCGCGCGTAGCCTGTGTGGTTGCGGCGATGGATTGCCGATGATGTGTTCCGGCAGGTAGCTCGATTGGGCACCTATCGAGTGAGGTACCGTGCGGCATGTGTGGTGCCAGTGATGGACCGACCTGAGCGACGACTCCGTTGTTGTTGTGGTGGACCACAATGTTTTCAGATCTGATTCTTCCTGCACGGAAGTGCGAACGCCTCCTCACTGATCCCTTCGCTTGTGTAGTCGCGTGTGGGAATGTGTTGTGTACTGTCTGTTAGACCGTATGTGCCTACGGTAGGTCTCTACGGGGACCCGATGTTTGGACCGTGCGACCTGTGTGGTGGCGGTGATGTTAGACTGTGTGGCCTGTATGGCACCGGTGGTTGTTGGACCATGCGGCCTGTGTGGCGACGACGATGTTGCAGACTGTGGGGCCTGTGTGGTAGCGGTGACGATTGTAGACCGCGGGGCCTGTGTGGCAGCGGGAACGATTGCAGGACGGATGTCTGATTTTGCCTTTGTGGGAATGTTGTTTACTGCTTTGTATTTCATGTCATGCTATACTATTATGTTAGGGCATATATGTGAGCTTGTCATACGGGGTTTCTTATGGAAACTCAGGCATTGTTGTTGCATCTTTTTCAGGACCGCGTTAGGTTTCGGCGGGTGGTGACTGAGGGAGATTGCACTTTCGGACTGAATCCTGTCGTCTACCTACTTTAGGTTGTCGTGATTACATGTACTATGTGTTTTGTGTTATGATGTAATCACTTTTTTGACAAACTCTTATGTAATATGGTGCACCAGACGTATTTGGGTGTTTCTTTTAGTAATGTCCCCACTCTTGATGGTTTTATCCTTGTGTTCCTCTTGATTTAAAAAGTTTAAATTTTCCACTGTTCGGGGATGTTACACTCAAACCACCTCATTTTTGCTAGGTTGGAAGTTAGCTACACATTTTGGGTTGGACAAGCACGTACTAGAGCACAGACTTAAGTTCCAACGCCATGGGCCATATATGTCACTGCTGGAACATACGTCTCGATTTCTGGCGTTGAGATTTAAGGCGAACTGTAGAGGTTAATTCACGAAACTCCTTACAATTTTGATTAGAACACCTTATGGGGTGGCTGTGTGGATTAGGGGATGTGTTATGACTTACAAGAGGAAAATAAAGTTTCATGTGAGAATTCAACCCAAAGTTAACTTGTGAGTGAGAAAATATATGAGTTACAATCACATTTGAGAACTTTAAATCTATCGACGTGGGAATGTTCTTTACACTACCTTGCACACATGACTAGTATTTTTGCCATGTTTACGAATGAATTATATACGACAGAAGGAGTGTGCCCCACGCAGGAGATCGTCCCATTCTTTTTGTCCGTGTCTACCAATGTGAGACTATTTTTCACCCTAAGAAACAAAGAAATTAGGGGAGTTAATAATTGAGAGTTTACGTGATGTACAATTGCTACTTTGCTGGCTACATGATGCTAATCTTGTAAAATAAAGTTCTAAGAGCATGATGGGGTCTACATTGGCTACATAGATTGATTAGATCATCCAAGAATTTCTAAATTGGGGGCAGCGCTACAACCCTAATTCATGAAGAATAAAGTTAGCTAGAGTAATTTGGAGTCCAAGTGATTTTCTGGAATCAACCTTCTGATTGAAATGCATGCGCCAAAATCTAATATTACCTTTTTTCACTAGCGGTCGTGAAGAATCCTCTAAAAAATCTTGGTTCTATGAGAATTTGGTTAGACAAAAGCTGGCTAATAAACAGACCTCTATTAATATTTAACGACGACACAAATTAATTAAGACTTAATGATGCCTGTACAGCTCGTTGGGAACATAATAAAACAGAAGATACCTCGAACCCCCACAACCTTTCATTGAGATATTAACATTACACTCAACAACTCATGTTGAAATGCCTAAAAAGTTCCTTATCCTCCCACATATCCTCCAACTAATGAGCAACCTATTGGTGTAGATGTTGTTATGATTTGGTGTAATCGTTCCACATATCCCACACTTGGTCCCCTTCTCCCCTCTTCCCACCATTCCTTTCCTTTTCCTCAACATGCACAAAGATCCAAATGATGCACTCACCACAACAAGCACAAGCACTAACAAAAGAGAGGGAGAAGCCATGATGAGGTCAGTGCCACGTACCCCTGACGTTAATATACATACTCCCATACCCTAATCCTAGTGTTCTACCACTGCATGTATACATACATTCATCTAACGCATGCATCACCACACCCATTCCTCACTCCTCTTTTGGTTCCTACAATAAACAAAACCAAAGACAAGCATGCTGGTCTTGTCTATGTTTGTAGTTGTTTATTCCACTGGTATATGTAATGTACGGCTGCTAATGATTGTGTCGTGTCTAAAGTTGATAATATTCTTACGAAAGAATGAGATGGTGGTCGGTTGATCACACACTTAATTATCTATATTTGCCAGTGGAAATCATGTGATATATATATATGAGCAATGAGGTCCACTTGTTTGAGTGCTAGGGTTGGATTGGAAGAGCCCCACCTTTTTCGTAAGTGCTATGGATATTAATCTCTTTAATGTTATTTGGTCATCTACTGGTGCTCGTAATTGATTCAACGACGTTAAACGTTTCTTTGTTTTTGTTTTCTTATATATAGGTTGTTTGAGAGGTCCAATATTGGCCTTCATTACTATGCCTAAGCTAGGGTTTGATCTAACTTTAGCTAAACAAAATTGGTGCTTATCTGCTACCTCTTAAGTTTACTTCATCAGATTATGATATGTGAGGTTTTTGAATGGTCAATTTAGCTATATGTGAAACCTATCTATATAAGGTTTTCCATGGACCGAGAGGTGCAACTTTTGTCCTGTAAAGGTAGCCGTTAAGAATTCAAGAAACATCTTCAATATATTACAGCAGCGGGCCGGTTAGGCCATTTATAAATTTTATATTGTAAATAACTAATATAGAGAGCCATGTGAGAAATCCCGGAAGTGTCACTTTCATAAATTTAGAAATCAATAAGCAAAGGATCGTTGTGATGATAGAAAAGAAAATGATATCAATAGAAATCCTAGCAAAGGCAAGTGGAACGACCCACCACTTTGGTAGGAGGATCTCATGAAATTCAAAACCCTTTAAAGTAGTTGAGAAATGAAAGCAGGAACAAAAGTTTTCTAAAGGATTCCTTGAGCCACCATGTTTTGATATACTCCATTGTACATGTTAAATTGGGTATTGTCACTACTATTTTAAATCTAAACATTTATGGGAGAAATGATATACATTATTCATTAATTTATTCTCATATAACATACTGTAATCGATTTATCTATTCTTAATTTTTTATACCATGTTAATGTAGTTTGGGATACATTACAATTTGTTCATCTAAACTGTCTCAGTTTCACTTACCTCTTATGTACTTTAAAACGTTGTAAAATGCTTTCTGTGGGCTATGTCCTTATTTTGGCTTATCACTAACTTTAAAGTTTAAACAATCATACTCCCCTTAACTATGATTCTTTACCCGGTTCACTTCTATGTTGGCTACAAGTTGGGGAAATTTTGAAAAATTGTGTTTGTTCTTTATAATATTTTCCCAACTTACTAAAAGATTCCAAAAGGTGATTTGAGGGGCAAATATAAAGTCTTGAAGTTCATGACGTACATAGTTGGAGTACAGAATTTACAACTCTCGAGTAGAATACTATGGAAATTTCATATGGGAGTTTGGGGAAATTTCGGAAATATCACTCGTGTTGTGTATAATATTTTCCCAACTTTCTAAAAGGCTCCAAGGGTGTCTCCAAGATCTTCTCCCAATATCACCACATAAGGGCAAAGTTGTGAAAGATTGTTTGTGAAGTGTTACAACTTAGAGGAGTCATTTTGCAATGAAACATAGTTTGAGGGGAAAATTGTAAGGTCTTAAAGTTCGTGAGGGGGAGCAAAATGTAATTTACACTTTAGTTGTCCGCTAGCTTCTAAAAATTGAGACAGTTGGAGTACAGAAAATATAACTCTCTAGTAGAATAACGTAGAAATTTTCATATTGGATTGTATTTCCATTTTATAGGGACGAGTCATAGAGCCTAGTCGTGGAAGTGAAATAAAGATACGACCTATTTAGCCCAAATATTGGTCAAAAGACTCATACCAATACTCTGACAAAAGATAAAGGATTAGCTCAAGGAGTGGTTACGGATTTTGTAAGTTTCCAATTTATTGACCAGAGACAAAAGTCAATGAACCCATTTAACTAATAACAGTTGGATCTAGTGTTTAGATCAGGCCGAACTATGCATATGCCTTTAATTTTGAGTTGATTTATAGCTTCCATGTTTCCACATTTGTTTTGTAGTCGAGAGTCGACACCCATCACCCCCCAAACAACTAACACCTTGCCTCTCCTAGACATGCTTTATGTATGAGTATCACATTTGAAGTTTGCAACTGTCATTAATATATATGTCTTCCAATGTCGTCAAAGATTTTGTAGAACTTTACTTAAACCACAGTTGGTGGCTTTGTAAAATAAAAGTCAACATCTCTACATGTAAGTGTTGTTCAATATGTGCAAATTGGAGCAGGTTTTTTGTCTGTCTCGATTCCTAGCTATACGTGACAACAAATCGTGCAATAGTAGCTACCTGAAGCCTAATGGAGTTAGCCATGTATTAGAATCACAGATGACGAAAGATATATATATATATATATAGTAACTGTTGCAAATAATTACTGACTGTTAGTTCCAACAGTGGGATGAGCACAAAAAAATTGTGTTCGTTCGATTTAGATTTTGGACTATAGGTTTTATCCCTCCTAACGGTGGGCGCAAATGAATATGATAAACCAAGTCTGCATTATTATTGTATGTATTACGTTCTTATGGATTGAGAACATTAATTTGAAGTATCGTATCCAAATACAACTTGACATGTTATTGTTTTAATAAATAAAAAAACTATAAGTAGTTGTCTTACTTGTAGTGTTGATTTTAGAGATGTTGAAGACAAATAAAAATAGATGTGGTGTTAAAACATATCCCGTAATTTTTTTAATTAATAATATTTTAATTAAAATTTCGAAAACTAAGAAGAAGAATTTTTTCTTCAAAAATACTCCGATCGCGGGTCCAAACCGCGACCCGTGAAGTTTGTTTTAAAAAACAATTAGTTAAAATCAGATTAAGTGTGTTCTTAATCTTAAATCTTTTTTATTATCTTAATTGTTTTATTATTAATCTTATCAAATTTTTAGTTAAAATCAAATCCGTGAAATTAAATCTTAATTTAAAAAAATCTCAACTAGTTTTTATTATCTTCTCGAGATTCGCACGACACTTCTTTTCTAGTTTTTCTTCCATTCAAGATTCACACAACACTTATTTCCCAGCTTATCTTGGACTCAGGTAAATTTTACACAATTTTTTTACTTAAGAATTTTTTAAATTAAGATTTAATTTCTTTGTTAAATTAAAATTATTTGGAATTGTTTTGTTATTTTCTATTATATTTAATTTTAAATATTAGTTGTATTTATGTATCTGTTTATAATTAAATTAAATGTATATACATTTAAAATTTATATAACGTACATTTACGAAATTTATTATATAATATAAGTATTTGGAATAGTTATTTATTATTTTCTGTTAAATTAAAATTTAAATATTAGTTGTATTCTCAAACATATGGTGACATTGACGCAGGATCATCGCAGCCAACCCAGTTGGGGCTTTCCCAGATTCCCGAAGATTATCCAACTTATCATACACCTGGTACTAATTATGATACCCCTCAGTTGCCGCAAATAGACTTCGGGAATTTCTTCGATGGTATATTCAGCCCATTACCTGACCAAGGGTACACTTGTGAATTAAATCATGTACCTTCTATAGTTTACGAGACTCAGTCACCTCATTTGCCTGTTCAAAATCAGTCACCTTTTCGACCTGTTGAGTCTCATTCACCTGTTGAGACTCAACCCCATTCTGAGTTGGTTCCATACGTTTCTCTGATGATGAAGAAGAATCAGTGCATGTTGCGACTCCAGTCGGTCGAGGGTGCCGATGCAAGATGAAGACAAAGATTTTCACTCCCACGCAGTAGTTCATATTGTAATTCAGTTATACTCGCGGTTGTACTTTAAGATCTTATGATTTTGTTTTGTCATCTTAATTGATATGATTTGACTTATAAATAAGACATTATAAACATTACAACACATTCAACATTACAATACATTAAACGTTACAATACATTCAACATTACAATATATTAAACATTACTATACATTCAACATTCCCTTACATTGCAACGATCACTTGTATGATTAATCGAACCACAACCTGTACAATGACCCGGACCTATCCTTCCTTCCATGACCTTCTCCTTCCTTTCTTGACGAGTGTTCGATCAGGTCTTATTTTGTCTCTCATATATTCAGGTCAATCCTATTCCTTCCCGTACACATCGAAGTGACCCTCCCATGTGTGCACTAGAGAGTTGACACTGTAGTACGAATGTGTATATTCATTGGCATTGTAGTTACGTGCGACACACACTGCCAAAACATGACTGCAAGCGATACCTGTATTTTGTAGTCCCCGACACTTACACTTCGGTCTGGTGCCGTCACGTAGAATCACCTTGTAACTACGATCTCTCCTACCTCCAGTTTTGCTCACTCTTTCATGTTTGGATATGACCTCATATACTCTTGTATCGAAATCAGTTATTTTCACCTCATGTTGACATGCAACTGCTGCAGATTTTTACAATATTTGTGTAACCCTCTCGGAAAAGATGTGTCATCTTTGTGCCAACACACGTGCATGCTGTCTTCTGTTGTTGAACCACTCCAACAGTTTATAGTATGTCGTCTCTACAATTGCACAAATGGGTAAACCACGAGCTTCTTTGAACACATTGTTCAGACACTCCGCAGCATTGCTTGTCATTATTCCCCATCTTTGGCCTCCATCGTCACACAACGACCACTTACTAGGAACCTCCGGTTCATTCTCATTTGTTTCATCTTTTTTCCCAATCCCTTTTATGTATTGTAATGCATCTTTACTCCAATACCCAACTTGTTCCAAACTGGCTTTGAAATCCCACGGATTACTGTGTCTGCATGCTGCCTTGAAGGCGTCAACTGCATATTGATTCTTACATTTTTTTAGCAAGTTTTCAGCAAGATGTTGTGCGCATAAACGGTGAACTGCTTTATTTCCTTCCTCGTGCTAACCGTAACCGGGATTCCTAAAAATGTGTTTAATTGCAGCATGTCGATCAGATATGACACATATCTTCCTATCTCCAATCACATCTCGTCGCAACCATCTCATAAACCATCCCCAATTGGATATATTTTCCTTCTCAATGAGCCCAAATGCAAGAGACAGTAGTTGATTCTCAGCGTCGTACCCAACAGCAACAAATAACCTTCCTTCGTATCTACCTTTAAGAAATGAGGTGTCTATGCTGATAACAGGACGCATATATTTGAATGTCTGAATACAAGGACCAAAAGCCCATGCTGCACATTTAAACTGACGGACACCAGCGCATGGTAAATGGTCAGAATGAGTTACAACTTTACTTCCAGGATTTGATTGTTTAATAGCATTTAACAATTGAGGCAACAAAGCATATAAACCCGACCAACTTCCAAACATGTATGCAACAACAATCTCGCGGGCACACCATAATTTATTGTACTTTGGATTAACACTTGGAAATATTTTTCTTACCAGACCAAACACCTGTTTAATCGGGAGCGAGACATTATTTTCGACATCTTCACGGATGATATCAGCCATCATCTTTGCAGTCAGCTGAGCATGATCAAATCGGGCAGTTGTGGATCTGCATATATGCTTATACGAACATTTTCTTATAGACCATGCATCACCCGAACCGGTCCGTGCAACGTACAACATCCAGCTACAATTTTCATCTTTACATCTCACCCTATATTTGGTTTTGCTGCTGTCTTGCACCTTGATCTCCCGATTATTGTCAATATGCCATTTCGATATTGCGTTCTTCAGAGCGTCTTTTGATGAGAATGCTTGATTCTCAGTTAACGGACCTTCAACTATTACGCTGCTTTCTATAAATGATGTATCTGCAGGAACCCAACTAGAACAATCATGAAAGCTTTTAGCTGGGTGAACCCAACCCCTCCCTCTAAATGGGTTGTATTGGCTTAATTGACTCACGTTCAGACCAATATCTTCATCTTCCTCATCCTCATCGTTCTCACCTGATGATTCATTCTCTGTATCTATATTATAATCTTCGTCATCATTTTCTTCTTCATCATCTGTTGGTATAGGCACGAAATCAGAAGTTTTATTCGCAGGTCGACTGGTCTCTGCTATGGTGTTTGCATCACATGATTGTTGAGATATGAAACTTGCACCACTACTACTACCCGGTTGGTTAGCTGTAAACATCTCAGTCCTCCACTCAATTTCCACAGGATTCAACTGTACATATAACTCCATCATTCCCATTTTCGAATAAGTTGTTTCATAGGCTATTCTCCAGGAATTCTCATCATATACAGCCATCACATTAAAAAAAGTAACCGGTTGGTGAAATTTTGCAACGACATTGAATATTCATCGAGTACTGAGATTCTTCGACCTTCAAACCTTGATAAATCCAACTCTTAAGTTCTTCTAAGGTTATATTTTTGCTCGCTGAAAGTGTAAGTCTTGGACCTATCGTGTACTCTACACCGTAACTTGCATTTTGAATTATTTCACCGCCAAACTGCACACTTACCGCAATCATTTTGTTAACTACAATGTAAATTTTTTTAATCAGTTTTATATTAAAAATTACTTCAAGATTTGATATTATTACCAATTATTAATAATGAGAGATAAATAGGAATTAAGAATGAAAAAAAATTACCTCAAAATTCACCAGGAAAAACACACGGATCAGAAAAAATTGATATCACCGGGCACACAATTTGAAGACTGTGAAGAGAGTAGAATTTCAAGATTTGATATTATTACCAATTATTAATAACTATAAATATAAGAATGAAAAAAATAATTACCTCAAATATCACCAGGAAAGATACACGGATCAGAAAAATTGATATTACCGGGCACAATTTCAAAACTGTGTGGAGAGTAGAAGTGGAAATGTGTGAGGAATTGAAAAAATATTTGGATTGAAAAAAAATGGAGCAGATGTGTATTTATAGGAGGTCGCGCCCACGGATCGTAGAGTATTTTTGAATTTGTTTTTCTTGGTTTTCGAAATTTTAATTAAAAGATTATTAATTAAAAAAAATACGGAACATATCGACTAATTAGTGTGACAAACTGACACGTAAAACAATTCCAATCACAAGAGCATAGTTCTTATTGAGTGTAAACATATTGTTTGGAAATAAGCAGTGCCGAAATAGCGGAAGTGATGAGAAATTCCGAACAAAAACTAGACTAGACAATTTAGCGAACCCCTGTTATGCATTTAACTTCAAGTAAGCAATAAAAGGAGCAAACCACAAACGCAAATATTTATGTGGAAAACCTTGGGAAAAAACCATAGGCAGAGATAGACAAAGCTTCACTGAAATGGTGGTGGAGTTACAACAGAGAAAGGAAAACCTGGAGAAGTAAATGCTCAGAATGGATTGGAGTTTAGATGGAGAATTTGTTCATCCAGCAATAAGATTTTACCCCAAATCTCCAAACACTAAGTTTAATGGTGGCTAAACATTAAGTTTCTATTGAAATATGATCTACACAAAGAAAAACACGTTCCATTGATATGACTTATTAACACTCTAAAAGGCTTATCAAACCCTAAGAAACAAGAAAAGGTATATATAAGGAAAGTTAGCTCCCATAAGGGTAAGAAAAAGGCTTAACTGCCATTACTAAGATAGTCGAGAAACAATTGACTATTTGCTAAACGATCGACCAAACATGAGATTCCAGGGAAGGATGAAACGATTCTGCTATCTGCAAATCAATCCACTGAAAAATTGGCAATCGACTGGAACTGAAAATTCGGATGACCGAAAGTCAAACGGTCCTCCATCAGAGAGAATCCAGAGAAGAAGCAGCAAGCTCGATCGACTAGGACTCAGACGTTGGAGCACCAAGCAGTCGTCCGAATTGGTGCAGACAGTAAACTCCAGGATCGACTTTGTCCAGAACATATCGGTCGTTCAATCTGGATTTGGATGACCAAAATCCAGACAAGTGTTTTCAAGGAACAAAATCTTACACATATATAACAGCCTGTGACTTTCTACACATGTTTTTATCAACACTCTATAACAAGTCTTTGCCTCTTTGGTGGGAGGGTTGACATTTCAAAACTTTAAGTAAATATTGAACAAACCAAACTAAAAGAGGCTGAGAAGGTTTTTCCCACATGGGACGAACCTACCAAGATGAAACCCAACACAAATTGGGTCCATCTGAATTCGGAAAGTCATTCAAAAAAAGTACCAAAATGCACTAATTTCAAGTTTCCAACTGATCATAGTTATAGTTATTGTGAATGCACGAATGTAAAACGCTTTGTAACAAAACTTAATCAACTTTTCTCAACGTAAGTGTGTAGGTTTTAAATTGAATAAAATTTCACAACACTAACATGTTCTGATTATCGTTATTGTTACGGATGAAGATACTGTATTAAAAAAAACATCCAGAAGCATTCACAAGGCTATACAATTTCACTTTGACAAATAAAAAAATTGCATCTATACGCTTTCAAACATTTTATAATGACTAAAACTTGGAGGTAGAATTCTCTGTGGTTATTATTTACTTTAACCATTCCAACAGGATTTGAGAGTTACCCTCCATGATTTTCTCTTTTCTGAACGTTTATATTTCTTGAATTTTTGTTGTTGGAAGTTTACAATCGTTTTTCCCCCCTCAGAGAACTCAAAAATATCTGTAGCTAATATACAATGGCTCCAGCCCATATATCTTCTACATAACTAAAACGACTCTGGGCCGAGGCGGAATGGTTATAGCATTTATCAAAAGCCAACTTACCGTCTTTTTGAAAAAGTAAACAACTTACCGTGTTTTAAAAAAATAAAATAAATCATATACTATACTTCCTAACCCAATTTAAATCCCAACCTCCCCCAAACAGTAGGATAATATTACAAAACCCCTTGTTTATCAATAGAAATTACAGAAAAGTTCCTTAAGTCTTACACGTATTCTAATATTTCTCGTACAGGCCAGGTTATTATTATATATGCTTTCAGAACTAAACAAACTAAAAACGTGCACCTTGACCATGATGGTACTTTGCATAATATGATGTGTACAGGCCATCTATCACTGCCCATAACACCACAGCCACAACCGAACCCAACCCAAGTTGTCAATTTATAAGGCCGTGAGTCAAGCTTAGCAAAACCCATATGGAAGTCAGCCCCCAAATTTTGACTCCGCAATAAATAAATTGCGTTTTGTCCAACTAAATGTTTAATTGCGCATGTGCTCAGATCACACCGTGAAGACATCAAATCTTTTGTAGTTGACAGGTCTAAATTTTGATTTTTGTTGCTTTTAATGGTAATGACCTGTGGCATTTTGTTTGAATTTGTAGGTAGAAGTAAAGTATCCTAAAAGAACTATGTTGTCATGTAATTTATGTGATAATCCAACTTGCATCAATGAAAAATGATTGTATTGGTTGACAAATACTATTGTTTCTTTTTTTTTGAATTGAACTATTGTCAAATACATACAAAATGTAATATTTACATTCATACCCTTCTATTTTTGTCTACCATTGCCCAAACTCTAAGAAAGTGAAATAAATTCAGAAGTTGAAAACAATAGTAAAATTTAACTTTCTATGCCTCAAGTACCCAACCTTTGGGGGGGAAATCATATTTTGACATCATTTGAAAAATATGTCTATCTTTCCACTTCTTTCGAAAATAGCATTGCCCATCTCGTAGGACCACCAACATCCTCTGAATCTCTCTCTATCTCGATATTTTAAATTATTTTAGAAATCGATCGGATTCGATGGTCCTCGACGGTATGCGATAGTTGCTCGATTTTTTAGTCGAAAGTTATACTTGGTTATGGTTCGATTGAACTCAATATGTGTTATATAGAAACTCGATATGTGCTCCATTGTGCTCGATGGTCAACATTATAATTGTTCAGAAGTCGAAGTGAAAAGTCTCATGATGGGACGTGTCATTATTATGTGAAGAGACGCAACCGTTTGGCATTCCCTGTTTTTGAGATGACACAACATTTCATTATTGTGCGAAGAGACGCAACTCATCATTACAGGGTCTATAAAATCAGAGGTGATGGTGTCTTTCATTTAGTTGTGTATTTGATACCCCCCCCCCCCCCCCCCCCGCTATTTAGTTGTGTATTCGATTCGTCTCCTTCACCCAAAAAAATGGCCTTCCAACACAATGCCTCAGCTGACTACTCGGACGAAGCTTAGCACATCGTCGATGGACCAATAAGGGGAAGTTGTCCTCCCGTTAAAATACCGAGAGTTTTACCTCTACCATATCTCACATGTAGGTGCAGTGTGAAGGCAACAGAGCTATGGTCTAACACTCTGAACAATATTAGCAAAAGGTTCTACGTTTGTGGCTCCTCAGAGCAACTCATTCGCTGTCGGTACTTCCTCTGGGACGATAGAACACTGGTACCATCAGTGGATAAACCCGACAAGAGCGTAAAGGACACAGGGATGCAGAAACTTCTCTGGAGGGCTGCTAAGTTGAGTCAGAGCCAAGAGATAAATAAAACTATGTTTTGGACTTGCAGGCGACATCTGAGTAGATCATTCTCTTCCAATTGACTGGGAACATATACATAATTTTTGTGTGTTTGTGTTTTTTGCTTGTCTTTGTGTTTATGTTTTTGCTTGTCTTTGTGTTTGTGATCTCTCATTGTTCTCTCCTTGTTCCTCGGTAATAATTACTATCAATATCAATAATAACTTGTTCTGAGCTCGATGTTTGTGTTTTGGGGTTTTTGTTTTTGTCTCCGTTTGTGTTTGTGATATCTCATTTTACCTTGATTGTGGTTCGATGGTAGTTTCATAATCACTCGATGGTCTAGGACTTAAACGAACCACCATTTATTTTAGTTTTTTTCAAACAAAATCTGAATGAAGTTTCTTTCTCTCCTTGCTCTCTCCTTTTACATCGATTGTGGTTCGATGGTTGTTTGATAATCACTCGGCGATCTAGGACTTAAACAAACCACTATTTATTTCAATCTTTGTAGGGTTTAGGGTTTAACAAAAAATTAGTTCGATGATAGCTAGATAATTGCTAGATGGTCAGATCGACTACGCCGATTGGATGAGGCAGATTGAAAAGTCACACCATTCACAACATTCGAATATTTTCAAAAAACAACGTAAACCATTCACAACATTCAAATATTAACAAAAAACAACACAAACAACATTACTGCTTGTGTATTGACTACACATTTCAAAAATAATAGGGTTGTCAAAGTTTGCAATTAACACATACACAACAAAAACCAAAAGGTATCATAGAATAAAACACTAAATAGAATAACTAAAATAACTTCGCCATCTTCCTAGTCCACCCGGGTGTGTTCTTCGAAGCCAGGAGGGCGTTGGGTAAGGAATGAGTGTCTCGGGGTAGGTGTGCTCCAAGAAGGGGGTCTTGAGGTTGATGTCCTCGGGGTGGAACTACGCAAACCAAATAACAAAATACTAGTGGATATTAACTTATAACTACATGTAACTGAAAAATAAAAAAAGAAACGATTAAAACCTACCACTGTCGATGAGAGAGTCTACCACCGTGTCCTATACGGCAGCCAAACAACGCTCCATGTCGGCTATCATGCGATGGAGTTCTGTCAGGGTCTGCTTGACCTCCTCCAGTGGTTCCGAGGGCGGTCGAACTGGAGACATAGCGTCAAGCACGTAAAACGTGCATTTTTTGCGTCGTGGGGCCCCGCAACGCCAGGTCTGTTGCACCACCCCGGTTGAGGACCCAACACACACCTGTCGTACAGGGTAACCGCAGCAGCAGAGGATGTCGTCGATGGGTGCGACCTCGGCGATGTCGTTGTTGCGCATATCGAGTCTCATACTAGTATGATTTTTCACACTTTCCTCGGAACTGACGGGACGTTTCGACAGAAGGAAACCCAACTGTCAAAAACGTATGTGTCTTGACAGTAGCGTTACTTATCAAGCTTCGATGGAGTACGTATCTAACTCATATATCCCAACATAGTGTCACCTTGAACCACACATTGGTACAGTTTTCAGGCTTCCCTCTTAATTGCTGAGTTGGAAGTTTGATGAAAACGTAAGTGGAATGAAAAAAATGCCTCAAATAATCGTGTCGTTGTTGGTCGAGTAAACTATTGAGTTTATATCGAGCTCCTCGATTCAAACAAAGACGACTCTCTTGTTTCATCATATCGAGGTCGCATCATACTGCCATTGTGTAGTTTCCACGTTTCGCTCTTAATTACTGACGTGACGTCTAGAGGGAAGGAAATCGAACCGTCGAAAGCTTTCTCAGTAATCGTGTCGTTGTAGGTCGACTAAAAAATCGAGCAACTATCGCATACCGTCGAGGACCATCGAAACCGATCGATTTCTAAAAGAATTTAAAATATTGAGAGAGAGAGAGAGAGAGAGAGAGAGAGAGAGAGAGAAATCCAGAGGATGTTAATGGTCTCACGAGATAGGCAGATGTATTTTGGGAAGAAGTGGAAAGATAGACATATTTTTCAGAAGATGTCGAAATGAGGGTTTTTTTCAGAGATTGGGTCATTTGAGGCATAGAAAGTCAAAATTTCTAAACAATATTAAAATTCATTGTATAATGAATCTATTTTTGTAAACGTGTATTTTCTTGAGCGAAAACTAGAAAATATATAGTATTAACATATATTTCAAGAATATCCTCCAAATAATTCAGAATCACTTATACCCTCCAATTTCTCATAATATATATCTTCAATATTATTTAATTTGAAATAAATTTTCATTGTATCCTGGTGTAGAATTATATTGGGTTTTTTGCTTGGATGTCAATTTAAAACATTATAATTCAAATTTCATCATCACTCTATAACTACGATTCATGTCACTTAAAAACTACTACATGTTCACACATGTCATTATATTTTTCAAACTGTCACTCCGTTAACATTTTTTGTTAATGTCGTTAACTTTTGATTAAAGGTGTTAACAATATAAATAAATAACACTCACATTTTTTTCGTCTCTTGTCTTCTCTTTCTTTCTCTCACTTTTCTCTTCTCTTTTCTCTTGCTCTCTCTTGTCACCATTATCTCTCTCCTCTCGTTTCTCTTCCCTCTCTCTCTATTCTCTCACTCTCTCTTTCACCAAACTCAAACTCAACTCCAATCCAAAGCAATCAAGAAACCAAAAATCAGCACAAATGCAGCAATAATTTGAATTTGAATCAACCCAATTTGCAGTACAAAATTCAGCGTAGTTGCAGCACAAAATGCAGTCAATTTCAGCACCATTTCAGCACAAAATTCAGCCAATCTCAGCCCAAAATTCAGTCAATTTCACCATTTCACCATTCAGTCAATTTCAGCCCAAAATTCAGACCAGTTTAAAAAATCAGATTTTTTTGCACAACTCATATCATAACTTAGCCCAAGATTTGACACAAATTTGGCACAATTGTGGTGATCAAATTCAGTACAAATGCAGAACCGGTCGGTAGGGTAACAAATCCATCAACTGCAGCCAAGCCAACATGTAGCAAAATATCGACTAATAGCTGCCACAATTTTGCAAGAAAAATTCTGAAACAAGGCACCCAAAATTGCAGCTCAAAATCAAACACTAAAAAACGATTCAATCCGCATTTTGCAGCACAGATTCTACCACCCAAAGTTTCCAAAATTGCAGCACTATAAAGTTAAAATCAAACAAAGACCAACTCAAATGGAGGTAAAATGTTAGCAATTCAAACAAGATATAACCAGTGAAATAAGAGCAATATTGCAGCAGTTACAAAACAAAGTATAGTCAATATCAAAAGTGCAAATTAGATGTGAATCGACACAAAATTGCAGCACAAGAGAAGGCACAATAATTCAAGATAAAATCAAGTATAAACCAACTCAAGTGGAGACAACAAGTGAATCTAAAGTGCGAGCAAATCAAGTCAAAAATTAGGCACGATTAGAATGATAATGAGACAACAATTGCAGCAAACGAATTTGGAAATGAAATCACACAATCACACAACAAGTGAATATTAGCTAGGGAATGAAGATTTGAAGATGGGTCTAGAGACGTCGGAGGTACATCGCGACCAAAGACGCCCAAAATCCCTACGAGCAGAGACGCCTAGGGAAGGCCATCGACAAGGGATCAGAGGCGCCAAAAGTTTGACCGGAGACCAGAGACGCTGATTGAGCTTGCAAACATTCTCGAACAGAGCGACGATTGGTCAGCAGCATTCTGGTGGTGAAGAGTAGACCTGAGTAACGAGCCGAAACCCCAGCATGGCGTGTTGTGTTGGCACGTGCCGGGCCGAAACCCCTCGGTCTGGCATGGCACGAGACCCAGGTCTAGTAAAGCGTGAGGGAAAAGATGAGTGTTATTTATTTATTAGTTAAGGAAAAATTTGTAGATTTTACAATTAAATATTAATATTGGTAACATCATTAATCAAAAGTTAACGGTGTTAACGGAAAATGTTAACGGATGGTAGTTTGAAAAACATAATGACTTTTGTGAACGAGTAGTAGATTTTGGATGACATGGATAGAAATAGTTGTATAGTGATAGTAGAATTACAATTATATTGTTTTAAATTTGCACCCAAGCAAAAAAAAATTTAAAGTATAACTGCTAATTACATAATCATTACGATATTAAAATAGTGAATTACGACTTCTAAATTTGATCTCATATCAATTTAAATATTCTTACTTAATGTTCAACTAAAGGAACCAACAAAAAGGACACGAGAAGGTTTTGGTAAAAAGCGAAAGGAAATTAGATATTACTAAGAAAATTAAGGGTACAAATGATATTTCATGTTAGTTAAAGCCACTTAAAGGGTGTTAGAAGGAACTAAATGTATGTATAATTGTTACAGTAGGTCAGCATGGGCGAGATAGAGGTGGGTATGGTAGGTATGGTGGGAAGTGAAAAGGATGATCCGATGGATAGGATGGGAAGAGACTTGTGAATAATGAATAGTGGTGGTGAGTGGTGAAGGATGACTAAAGATTTGATGCATGGGCATCATTCGAGGGTTGAACAAGGAAAGATAAAAATAAAAAAACATGAAGTTCTACAAACCCCAAGTGATGCATGTCACTGACTCACTGTGAGCAGAGCCCACCACTATCAATTGCCTGGTCGGCCGAAACCAAGACAACCACCGATTTAATTAAAACACCCCATCTCTCCATCCTATTCCAATCTATTAATTGCCTCCACTTTCACACAGATGGTTGTACACCCATAAATATAAATATAAATATATGATATGTCTTTCTTTTTTGATGTGTGTGAATTTGGGTTTTGTATTCTTCCACTAAGCCTGTTTCCCCATGCGTATATATTCTCAGTGCCTATTGGTACTAAAATCCAATCCTGATCACCATCGGTCCTGGGTTAGTTAGTTTGCATGTCCTTTCCTCCCCATCTCCCTAGTCCTGCACTGAATTCCACCATTTTGCTCCAATGTTGAGGGGTCTATCGGATTTGATATTATTTGTTTGGTAGTGTTTCGACAGCTTGTGTTGGAGAAGGTCTGCAGGAAAGCACTGAGGGAGATTGCATATACGTATTATAAAATATGTATTCATAGCCGTATCCAATTAATATCGTATATAACATGTATATGTATATATTTATTAAAATTTTATAATTTGTATGTAATTATAAATTGCAACTTAATAAGTTATTGTTAATATATTATCAATTTATCTTTCATATGTAATATGACAAATTATGTTCTTGTTATGCAATTTACCCCAAGTATATAAGATCCCTAATTCTTATCCGAAAGCAAAACCCTAAAGTCCCCAACCAAAACCTTGCCGCCTCGTCCTCCTCCCGTGTCGTCTCCGCCCCATCTCGTCGCGCCTCGTTGTCTCCACCCCCCTCTGTTGTGCCTCGTCTCCGTCCCTCGTTGTCGTCGTTCTGTGTCGTCTCCGCCCCTCGTCGTCGTCGTCTTTCAACCTCTTGCTTGACAGTTACCGCCTTTGTCTCCTCTCGTGCTGCCTCCTCTTGTCGTGCCTTCTCATCTCCGCCCCCCTCTTGACGGTAATTTACGCTGCTCTGCCTTGATTAATGTCTCAAACATGTCTTCATTTGTGTTGTATATGTGTGTTTGTTGCTTCATTACATATTCATATTATGTGACTACAAACACATGGACTAGCAAATACTCATTACATTAATGAGTATATTTCATATATTTTATGTTTCCCTAACATAACATGTTTATAACCTTGTTCATTTCATTTTTTGTTGAATCAAAGTTGAGGCTATTGGAATTTCTCAGAAGCGTTTTGAAGCAAAGTTCTCTGTACTGACTATTTGAGAACGATTGGGCCATGAAGGAGGTGTCGGAGGCGGCGGCAAGGAATAGGAGGAGAAGGAAGCAGGTTGTGTTCTTATTGTTGGTTCTTGGTTGGGGATTTGGTATAGTTGTTGATTCTTGGTTATGTTGGTTGGGGATTTAAATGTGATAATGTGCTTTTTTCTTTTTTGGTAATTATTAGAGATTATGTGATGCTATTTTGGGGGTAACTAGTGAGTGGGATAGATTGCATGGATGTTTATGATTTTGTACTTCTTTCCTTGTTTATAAATGAATGTCTCTTATAAATTTAATGAGTATATTTCAGATATTTCGAATCCGGATGTATCCGAATGTTCAGATGTTATTGTTCGGATACATATAATATCCGTATTCGATCCGGATCCGCCGGATATTGATTCGGATATGATCAAAAAGATCCGGTCAGATACGGATCTGTAGGATTTCGTGTCCCTATGTATGTATATATTTTAAAATTTTAATACAACATACAAGATCGATTTTCATATTTTCAGCAATTTTTATGTACATAGTTTTGTGATTATTCTAATAACATGCAATCCTACATTTATTAAAATAATCCACAAAGATAGAATCATACCTAAAGGTTCTCTAAAACCTTTTTGATGATCCGGAGTCGAGTTGCCCGTTGAATCGTCCACGGATTTGCCTCCGAGTGTTCACCAAACTCTAAACAAGATTAGAGAGAAAAGAGCTAGTCAATCAATCTCTAACAAGGTTTAGAATCTAGCTAATAACCCCTCTTTAAGTCTCCTGAGATTCTTATCTCCAAACTTAATTTTACTAAGAGATTTTCGTGGTGATTAGGGATAGATTAATGAGAGAAAGAATTTTGCATTAGTCCTTAAACTAGTAGGAGTAGGGGTCATCTTATAGTCTCCCAAAACATT
This sequence comes from Triglochin maritima, assembly GCA_963682175.1. Lineage (NCBI taxonomy): Eukaryota > Viridiplantae > Streptophyta > Magnoliopsida > Alismatales > Juncaginaceae > Triglochin > Triglochin maritima. The sequence continues at coordinate 48,471,883 of OY821771.1, read as the reverse complement.
CTTATCAAGAGCTATTATTTAGCCATGATCTCTTGCTTATTCTCTCCTAAAATTAATCTCTAATTTCCACATAATCACCCACAAAAAAATGTTTTAATTAAATATGGAATTAATCCACCCATGATTTAATTAATCTCTTAATAATTCAGGCAGAATCGTTCTTGTTCGGTAGACCGAGTATTATTCGGTCAACGGAACCATTCGGTTATAACACTTGTTTGGTGCACCGTGAGCTAGACGGTCGACCGAATCCTTATGAGAAAAATTCCCTGGAAGAATTCGGACGAACCACGTCTTGTAGTCGATCTACCGTCGACGCACCAAAATCGCTCCTAGGACATAGTCATCGGATGACCGGGTCACCTTCGGTCTACCAAAAATACTACTTCTCGGTTGACCGTTTCCAATCAGTTAACCGAACCCGATTGTCCAGGCACTCTGGACAATCTCGGTCAAGCAATTACGCTTACCCGCTCCGTATTCGGTTAACCGATCTGAAGATTCCCCGGTCGACCGAACCATGAACGGTTCACCGTGTTTGACCCCGATTTTGCCTTTGTCAAATTTTGGAATTATTTCCAACAAAATTTGATCTTTTGGGATTTTTAGCAAATTCACATCTTATATAATATATTATCATACGTAATATTAAATTATTACACCCCATAATATATATACCTCATATGAATTTATCATGATTCTAATTATGTTAATTCTCATAACATATTGATTTTAATTAATTCACCACATGTGTCCCATTTTCACATGAAATCTGACACATCTTATGAACTTAAAATCAACCTTCTTGTTTCCCAGTTTTGTGGTGTGACCTATAGGGGGATCTAAGCCAAATTGGCAGCGTTATGAAACACTTAATATCTCAGACTATAAGCGGTATCTAGCTACACATTATAGTCACCCAATTAGCATAGATGTCTTTGTTCAACCCGAACCAAAACATGATCCATTTAGTGATGTAAGTGCATCACTTGTGTCCGTCCCTTGTCTCATGATATTAAGAATATATACAAAGTAGAAGTGTGTCACATTTGTATTATATTCATTTCTTGATCTCTTTAAGCTAATTATAACTATGTAACTTAACTCAAGTTACATTGTGCACATTATAATTTTGCTTTATCAAGAAACCCACCAATATCATCACTCAATTAGGAGGGGCAATGATAATCGTTTGACTAGCTATCTTTTACAGCATAAGTCGTGCTCAACCAACTATTGTTTTTATCAATATACTCGTTGATAGCTTTTGACAATAATCAAATTAAGCACTTCTTGCGTGAAAAGATATAAGTCTCATATCATAGGATCCAAGACACAGTAAAAACATTAATGACACGAAACACAATTCCATAATGTTTTACTTGTTAGGTCTATTCAATATATAAAAGTAAACTTTTCCTCTTTTATATACTCGTGTCGTCAATTATTTGTAGAGCTACAACAATCGATGACCAACACGACAATCTTATCTCGGTAATTAATGTTCCATGTTAATTACCATGATTATGAATAACTTTTGATTTTATGTAAACCATTATGTTTTAGAGCTCTACGGTTAAGGACCAAACACCTCTTCCCTAACACTTCTAAAAGACGAATACTATAATCAATGAACAAAATGCTTGCACATCCAATTCATAATAATTGACAATTAAAAGTAAAACTTTTAGAACACATTCCTTTCAGGATCTGGATACGGATGTTAAGAAAAATCCCGGATTCAGATACGGATGTTGGCACATCTGATCCGTATTCGATCTGTTGACACCCCTAGTATTAGATGATATAAAATAATAGAATAAAGAATATAAAAGACAAAGATTTGAAGAAGGTATTTCATCATCTACAAAGTATTACAATAATTTCCTATTTGTAAAGTAGAGATGAAGAAGTTACGACAAACATAATGTTGGGAATTACAACACAATAATGTGAATTGAAATCTATATATGATAATACATTGCATTTGCATTTTAATGTTGAGGTTACAAGAATTTGTAACACTAAGTAATAATGTGACTCATCCATATGATATATTTGTTGTTTAATAACATTAGAGTCTTTCAGCTTAAACGATGGAAAGTGGAAACTTAAGGTTTGTTAATTTGGCAATTGATTCATGTATAGGATTCCATAGAAATTCAGATTTTAGGTAAATGTAGGAACCAAAGTTGCTTGAGAGAAGCAAAAAAACTTATTTGGATCGAGTAGATTCATACCTTGATTCTTATTGTTATACGACAATTATACTTTCGATACTACTTTATTTCGTTGAATTATTATAGGTACTAAAATATTATATAAAAAATACAAGTTAAGATATAACCTATGAATCTATGATAATAATTAAATCACTAATGTATAACAATAGAAGAAAAAATCTTTCTTGGGACAAAATTCACATCAGTAAAAAGGAATTACTATTTGTCACCCGGTTTTTACATAAATCGTCTGTTTAATTACCATTTTATCATTCACAATTCATTTAATACGTATTTCGTCTCTTAAACTAATGCTTCTGTCTAAGGTTTCCTCACTTTACTTGTACCAACACCACGAACATGTCTGACGAAACATCTGAATCCGGTGAAGTACCTAACAAAAAAAATTCATCTCGGGCGTCTGGCTATGACACCCCCTTTGGGGAGGCACCATAGACAGACGCCTACCCCATCGACGAGGCACCTCGGTAGGGCACCTCCCCCAAGGGAGTGGCGTCTGGCTAGGATACCCAAAAAATGTTTTTTTTAAACTTGAAATAAATTGAACATTTTACCATATTCGAGTGTACTAGGGCGTCCGCTACCTCCGAGACATTGTTTTTAATGATTATGAGATGAAGATGAAGAGAGTGGTAGTAAGATGGTGAATGAAGAGATATGTAAATAGAAATGAGAGAAAGACAAAACAGTAATTCGCAATGACGATTTAAGTTGTTTTCGGATGATGTTTAGTGGTTCAATAAAATATCTAACATAATTTTTTCAATCACAATAACACAAAACCTAAATATTTAGGGTTATCTAACGAAGATATTCCAGTGCGAGTGTCATATGGTAAACGCATCTAAGAGTTTGAATTCCTACGAGAAGCTTACGAAACTCGACTTATCCATTCTATGCAAATTTATTGTTAGGAATTTGTTTTCTTTTTGGAAAGTCCAAATTAGATTCCTAACTGATTCAACTAGAAATTCTTTGCCAAACTGTATCAAATTAAGTTGGATATCTAAAATTGGTGGACTTCATGTATAAGATTTTTCAAATTCTTTGATAATGGGTGTCTACGGGATTTTTTTAACATGTTTGACTTGAATTTGAATTATGATTATTGAAGTATGAGTTTCCAATTTAAAATCATTATACTCATGAAAAATAATCCAAGAGAATGTATTAAATTATTCAATATGAGATTATTATCCAACACTCATCGGTATGTATGATCATTGTGAGAACCTAATCCCTTGATTAAGGTTAATTAAGTTTAAGAACCTTAAACCCTGATTAGTGAGAGTATATAAACCAACCCAAACCCTTTCCTTCTCATTCTTTCCTTCTCTCTCTTTTTCATCTCACTCTCTCCCTCAACACTTTCTCTCCCTCCCTTGTAGTTCGTCGGTGGAAGAAGGAGGAGCTGCGGGTGCGCCGGCAAGTCTTGTCGCCGGAGTTCAAGGAAGGTGTGGAGTTCGCCGGAGATACGCCCTTTTGCGTGGGAGGATCGTCGTTGCTCTTCGAAAGCTTCTTCAAGCTTCCAAGGTATGCCAAGCCTTGCTTTTACGCTCACTAAGGTTGTGTGGGTGTTTGAGTGTTCGACGGTAGGCCGAATGACTCGTCGGAATAGTGTGGCAGAAGTTCTGCTCTGTTTCGGTCGACCGGTGCTCAATTCGGTCGACCGGTTGTAGTGTAATTCGGGCGTTCTCGCTCGAATCGGTTGAACGATACCCCATGGGTGGTCGACCAATTGTTCGTGTGAGCGAGAAGATGAAGACCCTGAGTGTTTTCGGTCGACCGGGTCCCCTTTGTCGGTCGACCGAATGCACTGTTGTATGTCGGTTGGGGGCGTTGACCTTCTAAACGGTCGACCGCCTCTTTGACCAAGTTCGACCGGATGTACTGTTTTAAGTCGGTTGGGGGTGTAGACTTCTAAACGGTCGACCGCCCTGAGATCTCGTTCGACCGATGACTTAAGACAACTTAAGCGTGGTTCGACCGATTCATATTTCGGTTGACCGGTAATGACCTTGTAGAATGTTGAAGTCCCTGTGGTTTTTCGGTCGACCGGAAGCCCATTGTCGTTCGACCGTTGGGATGTGTTATTTAATATTTATTTTGTGGCGTAGACCTTCTAAACGGTCGACCGCCCAGAGACCTTTGTTCGACCGTTTCGATGTTTTCCTTGGTTCGACCGATGGACTGTGGTTCGAACCAAGTACCGGTTTTAACGACCAACCGGTCGACCGTATGACCTTTTCCGGTCGACCATTGGAGCTCAGTATTTGCATTGGTTGTTTATAAGCGCGTTGGTGCGTGGATTGTATTTATTGCTTATGTTCCCATGATATGACATGTGCATTGAGACCTAGGTAGTAGACCTGTGGGACCATATTCCCCTTTGCATGATCTATATGTGATGACTGTTATGACTGTCGGTCTGTGTGGCGACAGAGATGATTGTTGGCATGTGTGGCGACGGAGATGACCTTAGCCTTTGTTGCGAAGGAGATGACCTTAGCCTGTGTGGCAACGGAGATGACTGCTAGCCCTTGTGCAGCAGAGTTCTGTGCCTTAGCCTGTGTGGCGACGGAGATGACCGACCGATGATGTTCCGGCGGATGTGCTCGACCGATGCTGTTCCGGCGAGTATGATCGTCCAGCTGTGGCACGGCTGGCGAGTATGACCGACCAGAGCGACGGCTCTGGCGGATTGTGGTCTTCGACCACTGATCAGATCTGATGATGACTCGGAATTGCGTGCGACCCTCACCGAACCCATATGACTAGTGTAGCCGCGAGTGAGGGTGTGTCGCGTATTTTCCGTATGACCGCATGTGCCTGCGGTGGGTATCTACGGATGTCCAAAACTAGACTTATGACTAATGAACCCGGGTTGGGGAAATGACTATTATGACCTTATGACCCGTTTAGGGAATGACCAGTTATGATTTATGTTTGACATAATACTAGTATGATAGGTCATGATTGCATTGCATGTAGGTGGGTTTGGCATACGGGGTTTCCTTCGGGAGACTCACGGCATTGTTGTTTGCTTTCAGGTTCCCTCTTCGGGAGCTGCTTGGGTGGTGACTGAGGACGAGTGCATCTTGGAGTCGGGTCCTCGTATCGGTTTTGAGGTTATTATGACTACTTGTATATCTGTATATTGTATTTTGATGTAGTCATTCTTTTGACAACTCCTGTATACGGTGCAGCACCATATATATTATATTTATATTTTCGAGTAGCGTCCCCTGTGTTGATGTTTATCATTTGATTATCATTTATTTAAAAGTTTAAATTTTCCGCTGTTTCGGGGATGTTACAATCATAATTATTTTCTTCATGTCTACGAATCAACAACTTTGATTATTTAATGAAATCTTGCATTGCATTGAAACAAGAGACGGATAATGATTATTTAACAGAAGTGAGAAATCTTGCATCACAACCTGAAGACAGGTCTCCATATTAAAAGAGGTGAGACCATCATCGCATATACAACAATGCTTAATTATTAGAAAATAGTAGTTGACTTGAAACCTTAAGAATTCTGAGGTCAAACATTTTAAACACCTGATAGTGATGGAGTCCAACAGCTTACACCCGAGTAGAAAAGCGTCTGCTACCATATTCTGTAATATTCAACCTCATCCCTTACAATCACGTAGGCGATCAGTATGCGTTTTCTTGTGTATGTTTTATGCCATTACCGTTACCGACATTAGGTGTGGCCGTATGGGGTCTGATCCAGTTCCGTGGATCCATTTCTTCACGTCCAATTTCCAGTGTCGTTTTCGAAGATTTTGTTAAATTAGGATGGTCTTTCACGTCTTGATGAAGATGACATTGTTCTATACTTCTATCTTCATAGGAATTGTGAGTTTTCCCCCATCTTCCAATTATGTGATTTGACGTGATTCGAGTCGTTCCAACCAGACCAGGATTATGCGTTTGGATACTACTGTGAATAGGAAGAACAATAAAGTTTTGATACTTTCTATTTTTATATCTTACGGTTTTTTTTGACCTCATTCCTTTCTTTAATACACTTTCACTTTATTTTATTACAAATATTTGATCGAATAGCGAATATAGATCATGTACCAGAGACCCATAACACAACGTTTGATTAATCCGTCGAAATATCAAATTCGAACCATGCAAATAAATTTTAAATTGATTTTAAACCTGTTGGATTTTGTCTCAATTCCAACTTTCAGACTGTTTGGATAATTTTTCCAGCAACACTTGAAAACTTCTATAAAAGAGTTAACATGAATAAAAAATAACATAACATTTCGTGACAGCACTAACAAATGAAAATTTTCGTAAAAACAGTAATATAAATCTAATTTTTTTACTAATAATGAAAAATAATTAAAAAGTATAGATATAATGTTAAATTAGGTGTTTTACACGGGCACCCAAGCATAAAAAAACAACTAATTTTAAACCTGGAGTCCAGTACTAAATGACGTATGATTCCAACTTGCGTGCCTCTGATAAAAATTGGGAACTACTATTCGTAGCTGGAAAACTACTTAAATCGTCCCAAAAATAACTTTTTTGCCCTTAACAAATCAATTAATACTCATTTCGTCCTGTATCTTTAAACAAGGTATTTGACTCAGTTTTACTCACATTCCTAGTACCAACACCACGAAAATGTCTGGCGAAACACCTGAATCCAGCTAGGTAACGGAGACTGATTTTTTTTCCGACTCGGGCGTCTGGATACGACGCCTACTGATGTGAATTAAATTTATACCGCAAGTGCACGGCGTCAATGGAGACGTGGCAAATACGGGTCGAACACAAGGAGGGAGAGATTTCGTTGTTAGTGTGATTTCGATTGAGGGGAAGAAGGGAGAGAAGAATTAATTTGGGTTTTTGGGGTTTTTGGTTTAATTAACTAAAGTACGAAACAAAAACAATTAAAATTAAAACAAGAACAAAGAGAGAAATCCGTGGGGTGGAGGTTTAGACTTAGGTTTAGAGTAGAGAATTACTGAAACTTATTGTAAATCATGTTAGTTATGAAGCATTACAAGATAAATGACTTAACATAAACTCAAGTAATCAAAATACACTAATCATGAACTTAAAATAATAACATGCATTCATCATTCTCTAACCCTAATTCCATCACCTCCACCCTTTGGAGAGAGTTAGAAACTCATGGAGGGAGGAAGAAGAAGAGGTCCTTGAGACATTAAAAGAAAAGTAAAAACAAGAATTAAAAGAACAGAATTTTATTAATAAAACTAAGGTACACAAATAAGAACAACAACCAAGGACCCTATTTACATCGTTCTCGGGTCTATTTATAGTTGCTACAAGGGACTTAGGTATAGAATTGGATAGTACACGTGTCCATACACGAGTGGACGAAATTGGGACACACGGATCGACCAATGGGCGGCGGAATCGCCGCACATCATGTGTATTGTGCGGCGGATTCGCCTCCCACGTTGGTCGGATTTAATCAGGATTTTTGTCACGCGTTTATGGTATGATTTGATCTTTATTTGCGTGTCTGGATGATTTCTTTCCATTGTCTTGAGCTCCGGATTAATTCCTTCCATTGTTGGAGATTTATAGTTGATTTTTCTTTTGACTTTTCCAACAAAATAACTTGATCCTTTTCTTTTGCAATTAGGTCCTTGGCATTTTGCAATTAAGTCCTTGACCTTTTTGTGATTAGCTCCTTGAATGCTTTTATGCTTGGATGCATTTCCAATTGAAACCCGATAAACTTGAATTCGGTCTTTATGATAGAAGTGAATCTTTTGCACACGTTTATGCTCGGAATGTTGGTAAATTGCATTCATGTCCCTGTATTCTGTAAATAAGACTAAACACATACCTTAGTAGCATTTATTGATGTAAAAGTAATCTAAATGAAAGACATATGATGCAATGTATGCAATGCATCAAATACCCCCACACCTAGATTTTGCTAGTCCCTAGCAAAACAGAATATAAGAAAAATAAAAACAGGGAAATCCTAACTCACTTTCGTAGGAATCACGGTTGCACTTAGCATGTGCAACAAGCCTTTAAACCTCCTTGTTGCCAAGGGGGAGGAGTGTTGTCTCCTGAGGGTTTTCAGCAGATATACCCACAAAGTCTTAATTCATCATTCCATTAATAGCTCTTAATATTTCTGCCTTCACCTTATACATCTCACTTAAAGTTCTCGCATGCTCATTATATAAATCTAGCTCAAAAAAAAATATGACTTGGTCTTTGTTCCTCCAACATTCACACCACTAACCCCTCTACACATGTTATCACATAAATTATTTTGCACGCCTCCTCTGGTGGTGAAGTATCATTTGGATCAACCATGGCATGGATCATTCCTTTAGCTTTGGGCCTTGAGTATCTTAAAGTATTTATTTATTTATTTTTTTTTCTTTTTCCTTGATTCAACACATTTGCTTTTCTTTTTAACACTTATACCCTTTTTGCATTCGTGTAGCGAGTTTGGTCGATAATCCCGAGTTGGCAGACTCAAGTTACCGGGTTTCAAGATACCCCTACGGGCCAGTGACTCGAAGGCTTGGGCTTTTGTAATCATTTTGCAAAATGTGTTTTCCTCACTTTATTTTTATTTTTATTTTCCTCAAGGCTTAATTGCTATTAGAAGTCCACACTTCCCGGTATATTTTCCTCAACCTCTGCTTTTTATCAACCACTTCAAAGATTTGATTCATCCAATTTAAGTGCATACATGTCTTACAAGGGCCATGGGTTATTTCTTTGGAACTTAGATTTATGTCATAATTTCTACAAGCAGAACTATATAATAAGGAACAAAAAACTTAATGCAATTTGTACACGGGTTTTGGCAGTTCAATCTGAAGCTATGTCATAGAATATTGATTTTTTTTTATTTATTTTTTATTTAAAATAAAGCAGAGCAGAAAATCAAATAGATAGATATGTATATATATAAACACCCCCCCCCACACCTAAATCATGCATTGTCCTCAATGTATGCGAGCAAGATACTACATGGATTTATGCATGAAAAAGGAAAGATCTCACCAACGTGAAGTACAAAGGAAAGTTCATGGCTCTGTTGATGGACAAAAACCCGAATTCCCTCAAAAACCTGTGAGATGCTAAAGAAGGGATAAAAACAATTTTTTTTTTTTATTTTATTTTATTTTTAACTTATTGTTATACAAATATAACTATGTACAAACATAAGTTCCCATCTTCATTTGTCAAAAGACCTCAAAAGGGAACATGACACCACGTGGGGCCAGAATATTCATGCGTGGGCCCCCTTCACAAAGAGCACAAGAAGAAATGAGAGGTTCATGAATTGGACGCAAAGGCGTCTCATACAAAGGATCAAACTGAAAGAGCTTGAACCTCTCGAGAGTTTGGGAAATAGGGGGCAACGGAAGAAGAGTTTCTCCCGTTACGGTGTTGAAGTTATGATCGTCAATCCAAACTCTCCAACCAACTGACTGGTGCGTCGGAGCGAGGTCAGGAGCCTCGTTAGGCAAGTCCGACTCAACAGGTAAACATAAAATGGGTCTCATACCCAATGTATCTTCCAAGGAACTCCTAATACCCTCATGAGCACTGTAGTCGTTTGATGTTCCATCATTTCCAAGATGATCAGGAACGATAGTGAGAGGCAAACTCTCATCAGGTTGTTTGAAATTGAGGGTGCTAGGGAGCTCTTGCTCCACCGGAAGTGAGTCCTTAAGAGGCACAACATGAAGATCATGTGGCTCAAGGGCCACGGGGCACGAAGATAAGGCACAATCCTGGGCCGACTCATGATGAAATTGGTCAATGTGTATCGAATCCTCCACTAAGTGATCGTGAATTGAAACCCCAAGTCCTTCAGACTGACTAGGAGTTTGGCTTTGACAGATTGTGCTTTGAATTTGTGGATGTGGTGGTGGTTCGATATCAAAAGGTGGATCCTCATGTTGACACGAAAAGTTACTCTCCTTACGTTCACCTAATTGTTGTATCATTTGACTCAAATGCGATGTTATATTTTGTACGGATCGTTGAGTGGATTCCATGTACGTAAGGAAAGTTTGTTCCAAGGAATTAGGTACGTGGTCAACTATGAGGTCCAAGTTAGAACTCGGGACATTTTTAGGTTGTGTGTTGGTAGACTGAGGATAAGTCCAATGATTTGAAGTGGGTTGTTGGTAGAGTTCTGGGTATTCGGGAGAAGGATATTGGGGTGAAAATGACGTATAAGAAGTTGGATATGAATTGTTTCCCCACGAATCCATCACTCTTGGGTTATATGCGGAAGTGTAACGGTCATATCGAGCATTCTGGGAAAATGTATGCTCATACTCAGGCTCTTGGGGGACATAAGGACATTCCCTGATAAGATGACCACTCAACCCGCAACAGTCGCACGGTACGGCTACTGGAGCCACCGGTGCACTCATGTTACCCCAATATGAAGATTGCTCAGTTATACAATTAGGATTGTCCCAACCATATGGGGTGTTAGTCTGAGCCACCCTAGCCTGCATGGCTTTAGAATACCAGGAAGCATTGTCCTGGTCCCAACAATGATATGGATGGTTGCTCATGTAACCATCCATCAAAACACTCTCGAGTCAAGTACTCTTACCCTTAGGAGGCTAAGCAAGCACAAGTTCTCGACTCGACCCTAAAATGCTAATAGAGAATGTAAAGGGGAGGAGACTAGAACGTATAAGTAGGTGAGAAGAAGATGACTCAGAAGAGAAGGGAAACTTAACTCTAAAGATAGAAAAGAAGGTCGGTCAGAGGTTTCCCAAACAAGCACGGTTCAAACAATCCTAGACCTAGTGTCACTTAGATCTAGACGACTCCTAACTGGTTGAGTCGAATTGATTCGCTTGATTCACCTCCCTCACTAATCAAACCAAATTGGCCAGGTAGTGTATAGCTAGTGGGGGCGCTTCCGACAGAGTCGGTGCCAATTAGACAACCACTTCGCTTGGAAGACTCTCGTCAACACAAAAACACTTCCTAGACACCAAATTGAATTCGATCGGCTTCAGGTCATAGCAAGTCAAACCAATTCTTCTCCTTAATTGAGTCCGAGTCCTTAGGGGCCAATGTCTAATTGATTTTAAATTTTAAGGCTTGGGTGACACTTTAGGATTGTGATTTGTGGGCCACGGAAGGGTGATGAAATCCCCACCGTATCTTTTCCTACGGAGTTGCCCTTAAGGTAGTTTAACTTAAATCTAGCAAAGATAGTCAAACAATGGTCTTTAGAGGGGGGCAATTGCAAGGTTGTATGCAAACTAAATTATATGCTTAAATGCAATCGTTAAAACACGATACGTACCTTGCCTCCAGCACTCTTCAACAAGAATTAATTTGCAAGAATTTAGGAAGAATAATGCAAACAAAATATTATATGATGCATGCACTAAGTCCTTCTAATTTTGCCAATTTTAGGTCAGAGTTGAATTATTGCCAATTATGGAATTTTTGCCCTAACACGTGCAATTCTAATAAAAAGATTTTTTTTTTGAAAATAGAAATTACGAGGAAAAGAGGCAACAAAGGTTACCTATGCAATGCTCAGTCGGGTTCACCGCCCGCTCTCGAAATTTCAGTAGTTTCACGCGTCCACGAAGAGATGAGTCGCGTCCCAGAAAAGTTTGAAGCCCAGAAGCTCCAAGTGTGCGGCGGATTCGCCGCAAATTGCTCTATAGGTGCGGCGATATCGCCGCTCGTTTAGCTCAGAATGTGCTCGGATTTCGCCACGCACTCTGTTGTCTCCTGAAACACAAATCCAAATACTTAGATCGCGCACAAGATAAACAGGATAAAATCGAAATCAACAAAAGAAAACAAAATCTACGTCGCCTCCCCGGCAACGGCGCCAAAAACTTGATGTGAATTAAATTTATACCGCAAGTGCACGGCGTCAATGGAGACGTGGCAAATACGGGTCGAACACAAGGAGGGAGAGATTTCGTTGTTAGTGTGATTTCGATTGAGGGGAAGAAGGGAGAGAAGAATTAATTTGGGTTTTTGGGGTTTTTGGTTTAATTAACTAAAGTACGAAACAAAAACAATTAAAATTAAAACAAGAACAAAGAGAGAAATCCGTGGGGTGGAGGTTTAGACTTAGGTTTAGAGTAGAGAATTACTGAAACTTATTGTAAATCATGTTAGTTATGAAGCATTACAAGATAAATGACTTAACATAAACTCAAGTAATCAAAATACACTAATCATGAACTTAAAATAATAACATGCATTCATCATTCTCTAACCCTAATTCCATCACCTCCACCCTTTGGAGAGAGTTAGAAACTCATGGAGGGAGGAAGAAGAAGAGGTCCTTGAGACATTAAAAGAAAAGTAAAAACAAGAATTAAAAGAACAAAATTTTATTAATAAAACTAAGGTACACAAATAAGAACAACAACCAAGGACCCTATTTACATCGTTCTCGGGTCTATTTATAGTTGCTACAAGGGACTTAGGTATAGAATTGGATAGTACACGTGTCCATACACGAGTGGACGAAATTGGGACACACGGATCGACCAATGGGCGGCGGAATCGCCGCACATCATGTGTATTGTGCGGCGGATTCGCCTCCCACGTTGGTCGGATTTAATCAGGATTTTTGTCACGCGTTTATGGTATGATTTGATCTTTATTTGCGTGTCTGGATGATTTCTTTCCATTGTCTTGAGCTCCGGATTAATTCCTTCCATTGTTGGAGATTTATAGTTGATTTTTCTTTTGACTTTTCCAACAAAATAACTTGATCCTTTTCTTTTGCAATTAGGTCCTTGGCATTTTGCAATTAAGTCCTTGACCTTTTTGTGATTAGCTCCTTGAATGCTTTTATGCTTGGATGCATTTCCAATTGAAACCCGATAAACTTGAATTCGGTCTTTATGATAGAAGTGAATCTTTTGCACACGTTTATGCTCGGAATGTTGGTAAATTGCATTCAGGTCCCTGTATTCTGTAAATAAGACTAAACACATACCTTAGTAGCATTTATTGATGTAAAAGTAATCTAAATGAAAGACATATGATGCAATGTATGCAATGCATCACCTACACCATGGTGGAGACGTCTTAGCCAGACGCCTCCACCAAGGTGGAGGCGCCTCCACGAACGTGGAGGCGCCTCCACGAACGTGTAGGCGTGATAGCCAGACGCCTCCACGTTGGTGGATGCGTGTTAGCCAGACGCCCGTATTTTTTAATAATAAAATATAAAATATAAAATATAAATAAATTCTTAAAATTATACGGTGTGTTATCTCAAATTATTTGAGGTTCTGTTGCAAGATTTTTGGTGGTAACGGGGTCAAATTACAATGAGTTTTTTGCAAGTGATTAAATTTTCAAAAAATTTAAGATCCAAAATCCCCAGTGGTAAAACCTCCCAACTTACAAATACCACATCGACAGCGCCCCCTGGAAATTTTTTGGATTTTGAAATTGTTGGATCTGAATTTTTTTTGAATTTTCATCAATTGCAAAATCTCGTTGTAAGGTGATGTCGGGCGGTCGACCGTTTGCTTCTCGGTCTACCTAACATGTTCCATGCGGATGATCGAGTTTCCATCGGTCCACCGTGATCGTAAATACAGTAAGTTTTTGATCTTCCTAGAATCATTGTGTCGGTTTACCGATCTCTGCCCGGTTATCCAAATATTTATTCTCAGTAGCTTCGACATTTCTCTGGAAATCTCTATTCGGTGTACCGAAAGGGTATCGGTCATCCGAATATAGTAATTATTAACTTATTAATTAATTAATTTAGTAATTATCTAAATTTATAATCAATTATCTTTTTAATAAAAAAATAATAAAATAATAAAAAATTGCGGGCGTCTGTGTAAAACGCCCAGCGTAGGAGAGAGGCGTCTGGCTAAGCCGCCCAGCGTAGGAGAGAGGCGTCTTAGCCAGACGCCCGTCCCATGGGCGGGGCGTCCGTGTAAAATGCCGCCCCCTAGGGGGAGGCGTCTTACCCAGACGCCCCTCTCCTACGCTGGGCGGCTCCGCCAGACGCCCGCAATTTTTTATTATTTTTTATTATTTTTTTATTAAAAAGATGTTGGATATTTTACCAGATTCGAGTACACTGGGGCGTCTGTTGGCTCATTACTGACCTCCAAAACATTATTTTTTATGAATATAAGAGGAAGATGAAGAGAGATGTGTGATAGGAGGGTAAAATATCGCGTTATAGCAGTAGAAATGAGAGAAGGGCAAAATGATAATCTGTTTGGACGATTTAAGTAGTTTTAGGGTGACGAATAGCAATTCAGTAAAAATTACATAAACTAAATTTTGTATGCTCACGTGCAGGTAGGAAGGAGTAACATTAACTAAAGATCTTTTCAGACAAAAGACTTCCAGGAAGTAGATAAATGTCTCTCCTGAAGGACAGCACTGGATTTATGTCTTCCTGGGTTACTTTTCGGAACACCTTTTTTTAGCGATCCACATCAAAACACTAATTCTAGAGGGTTGTGATTTGTGAATCTTTCAATCGTTTTAATTTGAGAGTTTCGCATCATTTTGTGAAATATAGAAAACGAATATTTATAGCATGTATTGTTAATTAAGTGTATGTACGCACATTGAAATTCAAGTGAAAGTAAAGAAATTGCATCATTTGAATATATTGAAATTGATTTTTTTTGAAAGTCGGTAATTGTTCAAAATGCATTGTTTTACGGCAAATTTGGTAGTCCCAGCATAACGTAAAATTCATACCTTGTGAGGTACGCGTAAGTGACACAACACTACTACAAAATGATGATAGACTCTTCAATTGAGAACACAAGATTATATTTCCACACGAGTTTTACTACCTTACATAAACGACTGACATTAATTTCATACCTACGAGTTGATCACTCCATTGTCGTACCACGTAAACTACCACAAACCCAATTTGGCTGGTCACCTTGGAATTGTCTCAACAAATTTATGCAAATCAAGCCTCCCTACCACGACTATAAATTTCTTTTTATCCTTCTTTCCAAGACTTATGGTATATCCACTCTATCGATTAATATAAAAAAAACGAGAAATTTATTTTAAAAAAGACACAGTCCCAAGTTGGAAATGGTGAAGGTCGCATTAAACACATGCAACGTACCAATATGTGAGGTTGATGGATAATAAAAGTGGCAACAGTGGAGGGGGCCAACGATTGCAAGGGATGTCTTCAAAAGTGCCAAACAGGTCGCACTCGATTGGAACATATTCACACCGTTGGGGGTCCCAACAGGGGCCATCTCCATCAATGAACAGTAAGACCCAAGCCTTTGCATGTCAATTGAAACCATTGCGACAAGTCCCATCTCATGCTTTATAATTATTGTGGTTCCTAGTCCAGAAATTGTGTAGTTCCTGTAATAACAACAGTCACATCTTCCCTTATTAAACCATTTTTATTAAAATTAGAAGAAGAAGAAAATGAAAGGTTAAAATTATATTATTTACAAAGACAACAAAATACCATTACGACTTTATATCATAATTGAGTACTTAAGTCTTAATGTTAACCACAAGACTTTCTTATTTATATGTTGTCTCCTCGATTTATTTTTTCTTTCGCGATTGATAAGTTTGCCTGGTTGTCAAGTGACCCAGTGAGTCTTTGTTTTACCGAACGTGAATATGCATTGCATTTCATGATATATATATATATATATATATATATATATATATATATATATATATATATTATCCAAAAACAATGTAATTAAGAATACCAAGAAATTTTGAAAATATCATGATGGGGGCGGGACGTACTACGAAAAATCTTAGACAATCCGTTCATCAATCTTGTTTTTGCAGTTAAAATTTTATTGCTAAAATGACTTAACATATTCAAGACGGTGACATCAAGTGTAGTTGGTATGCTCTACAAATGGGTGTAATAATTTCCATCAAGATCTTATATATATCCCTCCAAGAATTCAAAAGAACAAACTCAGGATAATCAACTAGATGGTTTCTTAGACCATCCACTCTCGGGAGGTCATCCGCATGGGAGGATGACCCGGTCATCCATCGACCAGGTCATGGAGAGGATGACCCGGTCATCAATCGACCGGGTCATCGACCAGGTCGCTGGAGTGACCTGGTCATGGCTAGGTCGGTCGGGTTTTTATTTATTTAAATGTTTATGTTTTTGGTTTTATTTTGTTTGTTTTAAAAAAATATTTTTTTTAAAATACAATTTATAATTATTTTTTTAAAAATTAATTATTTTTTTGATTTTTGCAAAATCGACCTCGAAATGATCCGTAAGAGGGAGCGGTATTGAAAAGTTGGGTTCGATTTAGGAAAAAATTAAAAAAATATTAAAAAAATTTGGA
The DNA here is from genome assembly GCA_963682175.1 of Triglochin maritima. Lineage (NCBI taxonomy): Eukaryota > Viridiplantae > Streptophyta > Magnoliopsida > Alismatales > Juncaginaceae > Triglochin > Triglochin maritima. The sequence goes on along the minus strand of OY821771.1, from coordinate 48,455,277 downwards.
AAATAAAAAACAATTAGGAAACATATTTTAAGAAAATAAGATTTAAAAAACAGACTAAAAATGATAAAAAATAACAATACGAGATTTATTGGTATTTGTTATAATAAATAGGAGTTTATATTTTTATAAATAGTTACGATTTAAGTACAAAATTCATACTCAAATACACCAACTTTTCTGAAATAGAAAATATTATACTAAATTTAAAGTAGAAAACAACAATTAAACTGAAATAACAACAACCGAAACAAAATCATGAAAATATGGAAGATACCATGGTTTATGATACAACTGAGTTTGAGCAGAATTAGGACATACCGAGTTCGGGACCAACACCTTACTCCACTGCACAGGTTCTTGACATTACCAATTACATGGTGAACAAAGACCGCGTTCGTGATAAAACCCAGCATCGACAGATTTGATCGAAAACATCTGCCAGTGATTCCGCAGTAGTGACACTTAAGTGTGTTTTATTAATATGTATTGTAGGTGTTTTGTGGTTTGTGTCGTTTAATATTTGATTTATGCCATGTGTTATTTTGTTTATGTCGTGTATTTGGTTTATCATTTCGGGTAATGTAAGCTTACGTTTGTTTAATTTAATGTAATATTTATTTTATTAATATTAATGATATTTACGATTTGCTAATCATTGATGGTTAAATAAAAAAATTATATGTACTTTGGAAATACGAGATTTATTGGTATTTTGGTTTTTCCACACAGATTATTAATGTTTTTGATAAATATAAATGATTTTGGAATAGAATAAAAGTTGATAAGAAAATTAATAATGTGGAGGAAAGAAAATGTGATGACCTAGATCATGGTAAATTGGTGAATAGTGAAGGAAAAATAGAAGGTTGGTCATGATGACGTGGCAGAAAGAGAAATGAAGAGAGAGAGTGCATGACATATGTCATCAGGATGACCTAGGTCATGATAGCTGATGCTCTTAATTCGTGTTTGTGTCGACTATTTCTTATTAATTCACGTTGGGGTCAAGGAAAAACAATTCGTGTCAATTCGTGTTCGTGTCAAACACGATACGAAACACGAATTTGTCAGCCTTAAATGTTTACCACTCTATTGATAAAGGAAAATGATTAATGGACGCTTGCGTCCGGGACGCACGCTGACGTGGTCAGTCCAGTCTGCAGTCAGTAGTCCAGTCATCAAAAGTCAAATGTCTTTTACTTTCTGAAATTAATTAAATAACATTTTTTTGTCACATGCAACTTTTACTTTCCCAATACAACATTTCGCTTCCCCATGCAACATTTATTTTCTCAATGCAACATTTGATTCCCCACGGACCGACAACTTAAAATGGACAGACTCATACCTTATTATTTCCAGAATAAGTTCTGTGTCTTGAATAAGTCGTGTGTCTGTCCAGAATATGTTCAAAGTTTGTCCATAATAAGTTCAAAGTCTGTCCATAATAAGTTGTGTGTTTGTCCATAATAAGTTCAAAGTCTGTCCAGAATAAGTTCAAAATCTGTCCATATTAAGTTCAAAGTTTGTCCATAATAAGTTCAAAATCTGTCCAGAATAAATTGTGTGTTTGTCGAGAATAAGTTTAAAGTCTGTCCAGAATAAGTTCAAAATCTGTCCATATTAAGTTCAAAGTTTGTCCATAATAAGTTCAAAATCTGTCCAGAATAAGTTGTGTGTTTGTCCAGAATAAGTTCAAAGTCTGCCCATAATAAGTTGTGTGTGTTCATAATAAGTTCAAAGTCTGTCCAGAATAAGTTCAAAGTCTGTCCATAATAAGTTCAAAGTCTGCCCATAATAAGTTGTGTGTTTGTCCATAAAAAGTGCAAAGTCTGTCCAGAATAAGTTGAAAGTCTGTCCACAATAAGTTCAAAGTATGTCCATATTAAGTTGAAAGTCTGTCCACAATAAGTTCAAAGTATATCCATATTAAGTTAAAGTCTGTCCACAATAAGTTCAAAGTCTGTCCATAATAAGTTTAAAGTCTGCCCATAATAAGTTGTGTGTTTGTCCATAATAAGTTCAAAGTCTGTCCAGAATAAGTTCAAAGTCTGTCCACGATAAGTTCAAAGTCTGTCCATAATAAGTTCAAAATCTACCCATAATTAGTTGTGTGTTTGTCCATAATAAGTTCAAAGTCTGTCCAGAATAAGTTCAAAGTCTGTCCACAATAAGTTCAAAGTCTGTCCATATTAAGTTCAAAGTCTGTCCATAATAAGTTCAAAGTCTGCCCATAATAAGTTGTGTGTTTGTCCATAATAAGTTCAAAGTCTGTCCACAATAAGTTCAAAGTCTGTCCACAATAAGTTCAAAGTCTGTCCACAATAAGTTCAAAGTTTGTCCATAATAAGTTCAAAGTTTGTCCATAATAAGTTCAAAGTATGTCCAGAATCGGTTGTATGTCTGTCCAGAATAAGTTCAAAGTTGTCCATAATAAGTTCAAAGTCTGTCCAGAATATGTTGTGTGTCTGTCCAGAATAGGTTGTGTCTGTCCATAATAAGTTTTGTGTATGTCCAGAATATGTTCTGTGTTTGTCCAGAATTGGTTATGTTTCTGTAGAGAATAAGTTATGTGTCTGTCCAGAATATGTTGTCTGTCTGTCCAGATTAAGTTGTGTATCTGTCCAGATTAAGTTGTGTCTCTGTTGAGAATAAGTTGCATTGGGAAAATGTTGCATTGGGAAACGAAATGTTGCATTGGGAAACAAAATGTTGCATTGGGAACGTAATGTTGTATCGGGAAAATAAAAAATTGCATGTGATACAAAAAATAAATATGTTATTTATTTAATTTCAAAAAGTAACAGATATTTGAATTTTGATGACTGGACTGCTGACTGTATTGTCCATGTCAGCGCGCGTCACGAACGCCCGCGTCCGTGTATAAGGATCCATTGATAAAGTGTTTATAATGCTGGAAATGTCGTTTTCTCCATATAGATATTTGATTATTACTAGGCAATTGGAAGATCTTAAATCTCTAAATATTTAAGGGTTGAGAATTCACCCCACGTACAAATGAATTGTATTGCAATAGTTTAAGATTTAGGGATAACTATTTTGTTGGAGGTTTCTCATCAAATCTTTTGAGATTTCATTCTCCTTGTACTCTAACCATTATCCATGGTGAGCATTGATCGTCCCCACATCGTGGTTTTTCCTGCAAGGGTTTCCACGTAAAATCGGTTGTTGTGCTTACAATTTGTGATTAATTTTCAGTGTTGGTTGTTAGATATGCTAACTAGGTGTTTGTGGAATTTCCTACCTTGAGTTCGATTGGGATTTTCGTTGCTTTCGCTAAACGGAGCACCATCAATGATCCTAATAAACTAGTAACAAAGTTTTGGTTGTTGTGTTGAGTGAATCCGAAGATGGGTTCTTTATATTCTGCTTTATATTCGTCGATTCAACAATGACAAATTCTGGACTTGATCCCACCAAACCCGACTAGAGGCTCTAATAAACTTCAATTTCGAGGCCCTAGACGACACTACTATGTCAAGACAACACCTCCCTTCTCATGCAAGAGGAATGGGGTGCAACACAACAAAGTCTTGTGCAACAAATTCCTCCAACATATTCTTAAGTTGAAGTATTTTATACCACACATTCACTTTTTTTATGGAAGGAACGTTGTTGCACAGATTGTATGCGACTAATCATCGACCAATCCCAACATATATGCTAGGCCGTTGCGCTCGCGCTTTAGCTTGGGCCCAAATAACTGCATCTTTATTCATCTGTTAGGTCGTGTTAAGTTCAATTTAATATGGAGATAGGTTTTATGTAATTACGACATTTCTGCTTATACTATGTTGTCGTGAATCCTGTGATTACTCCAATATCATTTGTGCAACTATGTTTCAATAAATAAAACTCCAAAAAAATCTCTTCACACCTCACTCTTAGTCCAAGAAAGGACACTAAGACCATCTACAGCAACGACCTAGGTCATCCACTCTCTCTCCCTCCTCTTTCTCTCTTTGCCACATCATCATGACTAAAACTCATATTTCTCCATCACTATTCCCCCATTAACCATGACCTAGGTCATCCCAGTCTCTTTCCTCCGCATCATTAATTTTATTCTCAACTTTTATTATATTCCAAAATCATTTATATTTACCAAAATCATTAATAATCTATTTATTTCCAAATTGCATATACTTTATTTATTTAACACAATCTTCAGTACGCGTGCGACGTCTTATCTTTTCAGACTGACAATCTACAGTACCCGTGTGATGTCTTATCTTGTCGGATTGACAATCCATTGTACGCGCGTGATGTCTGTATCTTGTTAGATTGACGATCCACATTACGTGTGATTTCGAATTTGAAACCTTGTCTGGGAATATAATTATCTTAAAACATGTTTAGGAAGCTAATAAATCAGAAGTTCTATATAAATACCCTCAAGTCCACCTTACTCACCCCCACACAACTTCATTTCCCTCAACCTTCCAAACTCTTATGAGCCCATGTCTTCTCCTCACCACAACACTAAGGACCATCAAACAGCCTCAGTCCCTCGTCGTCTTTTTAAACCTCAAGGGTTTGTCGTGTACTCCCAACAAGATCCCTACTACTGACCTATCCTTCCACACGACGTAGGAAGTAGTACCCAACCATTTCCCGAACCATACTCCGAACATCCACCCCCGCACTAAAACTGGGAGAGCTCCCAACAATACTCCAGACGTACATCTCAATCACAATACTCCCAACAACTCCCAACCCCATTTCAGATGGACAACCAAGTCCTCAGTAGTCAGTCCAGTAGGAACGAGGATACCACTGCTCTAAATGACGAGGGAAGTGACGATGCAACCCCTTGCCTCATCCGTCTGTCCCAACATGCAGCAAGGACGGCCACCAGTCCCCTTAAAAGCAAGAACGTATGGGAAAAAGAGGAGGATGAAGCCCTCATTTCGTCGTACATGACCGTTAGTTGCGATGCAATGGTGGGAACAAATCAAAAGGCAGTGCTCCTTTGGAGAAAAGTGACAAGATTATATGACAGGGCGGGGCTCACAAATGACCGACTAAAGCCACAAAACCCCGACTCTCTCAAAGTCCGTTGGAGGAGGATAAATGTGGCTACTATGAAGTTGAGCGGCTGCATGATGAGGCTAGTCGGCAAAGCAGAAGTGGGGACAACACGAACGACCTCATCGGGTAAGCTCATGTGATTTATGAGTGCACTTATGGGACGACTTTCATGCACTACCCGACCTGGTTGATGCTAAAATAGTACCCAAAGTGGCGGTCTACCATCCCCATGCCCGGGATGACGCGTGAGGATAATTTTCAAAGTAGTCCTACCCGCCCATCCACCAGTTCGTCCGGGAAAAGGGGTCGCACAGACTCGTCGAAAGAAATTTCCTAGGCTCTCCCCATTCATCACCGACCCCAGAATTTGTCACCCCAAGTTCACAACGTCCTATGGGTGTAAAGAAAAGCAAAAGGAAATGGAAAGAGAAAGCGGTGACGGATGATCCAGACTTGGTCGAAAACGACCCCCGCACCCAGTCCCTTAAGGTCACGGCCTCAGTCAAACATGATGAAATTGTACTTCGCCAAGAGAAGATAGTGTTGGAGAGGGAGAAAGAAAAAACTTGTCGGGCTTCTATGAAGTACGACCTTTATATTTCGCTTCTGAAAGCCAAAGAACTTGGCATCCAGACTCCGAAGGATGAAATTAACCAGGAAAGGATCAACGACGAAATATTTAAGTAGAACTCTGTCGTTTTATTTTTTTAAGTTTCTGACTTATCTGCTCTATTTTCAGTTTATGACATATCTTCCCTATTTTCAGTTTTAGTTTTTATTTTAATATGGTTGTTGTTTAATTCTACTTCAAATTTAGTAAAATATTTCCTATTTTGAAGAGGTCGGTGTATTTCAGTATATTTTCATACTTCAATTATGAAGTTATGAAAATATAATCAACTGTAACCTTTAATTTTTATCAAAATGAATCTATCAGAATTTATTATTCATTTGGCCAATTGTCTATTGTTTGTGACTGCTGCAGGAATTTGATGGAAAATAATTTCCAATGTTTGTGCCTATCGCTAGAATTTACCGGAAATTATAAAAGTTGTTTCTCATGTCCTTAAACATAAATAATTAGGCATAGTATTTTTGGTCCATTCAAGTGTAACAAAATAATGTCAAATACTCCAATTACCTTTAAATTGCTTCAAATATTGTGGATTCAGTCAGTGCATTGCAAAAATAGGTCTTTTGGAATGAAAAATATTTATACGTGACTATCACAACTAGGTCAAATACCACCGTAAAACTAAAATATTTTTGTGAACTAAATTAGCCACCATTAAACTAGGACCCAAACACATCCAAGATGTTACCAACGAAGCAAAACAAAAATCAATATATAACATATAATAAGCAGACTCAAAAGACTACTGAATTAATAACTTCTTGAATTTGAATAAAAACTTGGCAATAAACCATCCCAAACATAATTTCGAATATAGTTTAAAAGAAAACAGAAATTGTAATAACCTAAACTAAACATCTTAATTAACTAAACCTAAACCTAATTAACCTTAATTAATTATGCATGGAGAGCAGGAGGTGTTGGAAGGAGAGGGAGAGGGAGTTGGTTGGCTTTGGTTGGTTAAGGTTTAGGTGAATGATGATTGGATTTAAGAGAGGTGAGTTTGCCTATTTAAAGGGCACTTGAGATCAAGTTGACGTTTTGCTTCATTGTTGGATTATCCAGAGAGTGAGAGAGAGGCTTTCGGAGAAGAAGAAGAAAGGAAGAAAAGGAGAAGAAGGTGAAGTGTTGAGTTGAAGTAGCCAAAGTTTGGGAGGCTTCTTCAACCGTCAAAAAGGTATGTCAAATCTTCAATATAACTCACATGAGCTTTGTGAGTGTTGGGGATCGACGTTGGTGTCGAATTCCCCGTCGGAATTCAACCAATTCAGAGGTTGAAGACGACGATCGGTCGACCGGTGCCTGTGGGCAGTCGACCGATCATATTATTATATTGATGTTTACCCGCGAACGGTCGAACGATGTCGTTAGACGGTCGACCGTTATGCCAGATTTGTGCGGGAAAAAGGGGATATGCTGTTATCGGTCGAACGGGACCACTCAGCCGGTCGACCGAATAACGATGAGAATGGGTCGGTTGGGGATTTTGACTTATTAAACGGTCGAACGTCCTTACCTTGTTCGACCTATCCATTCGATGCTAAGTCGGTTGGGAGCTTTGACCATCAAAACGGTCGACCGCTCTTTAACTCTCGGTCGACCGACTGAGCATTTAATTAAGCGGTAGAGTGCTTGTGTTGATTCGGTCGAACTGTATTTCAGTTCCGGTCGACCGAACGAGACTTGAGCAAATTATTGAAATCCCTGTTATCGGTCGAACGGCCCCTTGGTTCGACCGGTCGGATATATATATTATATAAAATGGTATAGCGTAGACCTTCCAAACGGTCGACCGCTAGATGACTTTTGTTCGACCGATTGGTCGGTAATTCGGTTGGCGTGGTTCGACCGGTAGATTTGTTTGTACAGTACTGTGTACTGTGTGGGGGACCGGTCGACCGGTGTGCTTGTAGCGGTCGACCGATCTGCCGCAGGTTGGTGGATTTATCCACACGCGATCCGTCGATGTCAGGTCGACTACCGGTGATGCATTGCATACATTGCATCATATGTCTTTCATTTAGATTATTTTTATATAAATAAATGCTACTAAGGTATTGTTTTGAGCAATTGTGCAGAATTCAGGAGTTACAATGCAATTTACCAATATTCGAGCCAAAACGCATGTAGTGGACTCAAATAGATCACAAAGACCAATTAGCTAGAGATTCAAGCTCAAGTTGAAATCCAATTGATCACATAAAGGAGCCAGGGACTTGATCGCAAATTAGAAGGACTAAAAAGCTATTTTGGAGAAGTATTCAAGAAGAAATTAAATTCAGATCTCCAAATATATGAAAGAGTCAATTCGGATGCGTGGAAGCCACCTAAATCATACCAAAAACACACCCGCAAAAGCACAAGAGGATCTGGACCATCCGTGCGGCGGAATCGCCGCATCTAAAGGTCAAGATGCGGCGGAATCGCCGCATGGACTTCGATCCGCGCCTCCAATTTTCGTCCTGTATTGTAATAACACGTGTCCTTTCCTTTAGCGTAATTGATTCTCTTGTATCGGCTATAAATAGCCCTAAACACGATGTTGCAAGACACTTTTTTCTATAGCAATAAAATTCTGCCCTTTTATTTCTCCATTGTCTTTGTCTTTTGTAAGCTTAATTTTAGATTAATATTTCCTGTTCTTAATTCCAGAAGAGTAATTTAGTTGTTCTTGATTCTTTCTTTTTCTCTTAGAATACTTTGTTGCGTGCTTAGAATAATTGCTTTTTCTTTCGTAGATCGTAGTTTAGTATAATATTTCCCTTTCTTTCTCCGTATTCTCTCGATGATCTCCATGACCCCTTCTCCTCATCTTCTCCCCATGGGTTTCTAAAACCCTCCAAAGGGTGGGGGTGACGGATTTAGGGTTAGAGAAGAGAGATCGTTTTTATTTTAATTTCTTGTTAGTGTTTTGATCATATGAGTTTTTGTTAAATCAATTATCATATGATGCTTAATATCTCACTTGATTTATAATAATTTTCGTAATCTCTAATCTAACTTGAAGATTCATAACTCCCACCCGCTGGACTCATCTATATTAATTTTCTTTTTAAGTCTTGTTGTTTTTGCTTTAGAACATTAAAAAACCAAAAATCTAAAACCCAAAAATTATTTCCCTCTCTTTCTTCCCCTAAATCGAAAATCACAAAAATACAAGAATCTCTCCCTCCTTGTGTTCGACCCGTACTTGCCACCGCTTCAACGCGGCCGTGCACTTGCGGTATAAATAAAAATCTCAACAAGTTTTTGGCGCCGTTGCCGGGGAGGCGACGAGAATTCCAAGTTTTTTTTTGTGATTTTTGTTTGGTTTGTTTGGATCTTGGTTTGTCACGATATAACGTTATTTCTGTGCTTTTCAGGAAGTATTAGAGACGACGAAAAATTTCGAACGTAATCCAAGGTGACCAAGCGGCGGAATCGCCGCACCAGCAGTGTCGTTTGCGGCGGAAACGCCGCACAGGTTGGAGATCGGAGCCTGAAATTTTTCCTGGACGCGAACTATCTCTGGGTGGACGCGTAGAGAAGCTGGAAATTGTCGAGAGCGGGCGGCGAACCCGACTGAGCGTGCGTAGGTAACCTTTGTTGCCTTTTCCTCGAAATTTCTATTTTCGAAAAATTTCCTTCTTGGTAGAATTGCATGTGTAGGGCAAACTTCCATAATTGACACTAATTCAACTTGTGACCTAAAATTTTTGCAAAATTAGAAAGGCCTTAGTGCATGCATCATTTAGAGATTTTCTCGCATTATGCATGCTAAATTTTGCAAATCAATTTATTGTTGAAGAGTGCTGGAGGCAAGGTACGTGCGCAGTTTTTATCGATTGCATTTAAGCATATAAATTAGTTGCATATAACCCTTGCAATTGCCCCCCACTAAAGACCAATGTTTGACTATCTTTGCTAGAGTTAAGTTAAACTATCTTAAGGGCAACTCCGTAGGAAAAGATACGGTGGGGATTTCATCACCCTTCCGTGGCCCACAAATAACAATCCTAAAGTGTCACCCAAGCTTTAAAATTAAAATCAATTAGACATTGGCCCCTAAGGACTCGGACTCAATTAAGGAGAAGAATTGGTTTGACTTGCTATGACCTGAAGCCGATCGAATTCAATTTGGTGTCTAGGAAGTGTTTTTGTGTTGACGAAAGTCTTCCAAGCGAAGTGGTTGTCTAATTGGCACCGACTCTGTCGGAAGCGCCCCCACTAGCTATACACTACCTGGCCAATTTGGTTTGATTAGTGAGGGAGGTGAATCAAGCAAATCAATTCGACTCAACCAGTTAGGAGTCGTCTAGACTTAAGCTACACTAGGTCTAGGATTGTTTGAACCGTGCTTGTTTAGGAAACTTCTGACCAACCCTCTCATCTATCTTGTAGAGTTAAGTTTCCCTTCTCATCTGAGTCTTCTTTCTCTTCTCACCTCAATTCTCTAGATTAGGATTCCTTTCTCATCTTTTCCCCATTCTATTGTTTGTTTCCCTTTTGAAAGAAAAAAAACATAAAAAAAAACGAAAATTAAAAAAAAAAAATTTGTAATTAATTCTTGAAATTAAATTTGGAATTTAAATTTCGAATTTGAATTCAAAAATTAATTCGAACCGGTGCACTCAGATTTGGGTTCGGGACTTGAGCAATCGACTCTCACGAGTTCATCTAGATTCCAGTCTAGAGCTTAGACCCAATCCACCTGTTGCACCACCTCACCCGGATCCAATGGGTGAGAATGTAGTGGACCCACCTGTTGCACCACCTATGACTCTGAGGGATCGGTGCTACCCAACGATGGCTGCTCAGCCATCGTGCATCGTTATGCCCACCATACCGGGTCGCGACTTCGAACTCAAGGCACAATACCTGAGTATGTTGCCCAAGTTCACCTCTAAGGAAAATCTATATCTCTTCCTTAGAGAATTTGAGGAAATCTGCTCCCTTATGCATTACCAGCATATCCCTGAGGAGGCAGTGCGTCTTAAATTCGTGCCTCTAGCACTGAAGGACGACGCTAAAAAATGGCTATATAGTCTAGCCGAAAGATCCATTAGGAGTTGGGCTGAGTTTGTTCAAGTGTTTTTAAAGAAATATTTCCCCAACCATAAGACTATTAGGATTAGGAATGAAATTTGTGCATTCGTTCAATCTGAGAGCGAGCCATTCTATTCCTATTTAGAAAGATTTAAGCACCTTCTGACCCAATGCCCTCATCATGGAATCCCAAGATGGCAATTGTGCCAAATTATCTATGAGGGATTGACACCTACATCTAGAGTTATGCTAGAATCTGTAAGCCAAGGAAGCTTTATGTCCAAAAATGAGAATGATGCTTGGATTTTTCTTGAAGACTTGGCTGATAATAGTATGCAATGGGACACTGCTAGGGCACCGACCAACCCAAGTATTGGATCTAGAATAGCAAATCAATCCAGATCAGGTGTCTTAGCTGTAGATGCTTCTATAGCTACTGAAGCGAAATTAGCCACCCTTATGCGTAGGATGGAAACCCTAGAGCTTCAAACCCGACCCCCAGTAAATCAAATCTCTTCTGTTTCTTGCTCTAGGTGTGGTCAAACCGGTCATGTTTTGGAGGAGTGTGCACACATTTCTTCGGACATGGAACAAGTGAATGCTGCATTTAATCGTCCTAGGAATGACCCTTATTCGTCAACCTATAATCCAGGTTGGCGCAACCATCCCAATTTTTCATGGAGCCAAGGGAGTTCAAATCATGCACCCATGCCTCAGCAAGGCCAACCACCTAGACAACAAATGTATTCAAACAACAACAACAATAATAGTGATGGCCGATTAACTGATTTGGAAAACTTAATGAAAACATTTGTTCAAACAACTACTCAATCTTTTCAAAAACTAGAGACTCAAGTAAGTCAATTAGCACAAGTTGTAGGTGAAAGAGAAAGAGGAAGATTCCCAAGCCAACCCGAGGTGAACCCAAGAATTAACAATCCACATAATCAATATACGGCATATCAACCACATCAACATATGCCATATCAACCACCTCAACCATTCAATCCTCAACACATTAGGCCTCCACCTAATGTACCACATAATGCACCACCTCCTAATGTGAACAATAACAACAGACCAGTTCATATGGTTCAAGAAGAAGAGCAAAATCAACACATTAATGCTATACTTACATTAAGATCTGGAAAATCTGTTAATAACAATGTCACTCACCCCTTGGCTAATGAGTCTAATAATTCTGTCACACCTGAGCCATCCAACGAGCCACCAATTCAATCTGAGGAACCAATTGAAATTGAACCCACTGAACCTGAAAGAGTATTCATTCCTAAAGCACCATTCCCTAATAGACTTAATAAGAATCATACAAATCAAATGGAGAAAATGTTGGAAGTCTTTAAGCAAGTAAAGGTAAACATCCCCTTATTAGAAGCTATTCAACAAATTCCACCTTATGCAAGATTCTTAAAAGACTTATGCACCAAGAAGAGGAAAACACAAGTACCAAAAAGAGCATTCTTAACTGCAAATATAAGCTCTGTGTTAACCCAACCCACACAAATCAAATATAAAGACCCTGGTTGTCCGACTATTTCATGTGTAATTGGTAACACCTTAATCAATAGGGCCTTGCTGGATTTGGGTGCTAGTGTTAATCTGCTTCCCTACTCTGTATATAAAGAATTGGATATAGGAGACCTTAAACAGACTAGGACCACACTCCAATTGGCTGATAGATCTGTTAAGATTCCTAGAGGTGTGGTTGATGATGTTCTGATCAAAGTGGGTGAATTCATATTTCCTGTGGACTTTGTTGTCTTAGACACGGAGCCTGTTGCTAACCCTAGCAATCAAATTCCTGTGATCTTAGGAAGACCTTTTTAGCCACTTCCAATGCCCTAATCAATTGTAGGAATGGATTGATGAAATTGTCCTTTGGGAATTTGACAGCTGAGCTAAATATTTTTAACTTAGGGAAGCAACCTGGAATTTTCTCTGATGAATCGAGTGAATTGAATTACATTCAGGATTGTAGTGAAGATGAGCTGATTTCGGATTACTTAAATTTCACCCAATTGGATGAAGTTGATTTTCAAAAGAACCTGAGTGGTGAGGGCACAATTTGTGACCAAATCAATTATATAGGTTCGAATCGATCTTCACCCAATTGGTCAGCCTTAGGTGGACTTTTAGCCGAACCAAGACCTCAATCCAAACCCTCACTACAAGAACCACCATCACTGGAGTTGAAGCCCCTCCCTACTACATTGAAGTATGCATTTTTAGGACCCTCATCCACCCTCCCAGTTATCATAGCATCGGATTTGACCCCCAATCAAGAGAATGAATTGTTGAGAGTCCTCAGTAGGAATAAAGAAGCTATTGGATGGACCATGGCCGATATCAAGGGGATTAGCCCATCTATAGTCCAACATAGGATCCATTTGGAAGATAATACTCAACCCCGTAGGGATCCGCAAAGGCGGCTTAACCCGGTCCTAACTGAGGCGGTCAAAAAGGAAATACTTAAGTGGTTGGACAATGGAATTATATACCCTATATCCGATAGTGCGTGGGTTAGTCCTGTTCAGGTTGTCCCTAAGAAATCTGGAGTTACGGTAGTTGAGAATGAGCTTAATGAGTTAGTCCCGACCCGTATCCAAACAGGTTGGAGGATTTGCATTGACTATAGGAAACTGAATTCTGCAACCCGTAAGGACCACTTCCCTCTTCCTTTCATAGATCAAATGTTAGAACGGTTAGCCGGATATGAGTATTATTGTTTTCTGGATGGATATTCCGGCTATAACCAAATTCATATCGCTCCTGAGGATCAGGAGAAAACTACCTTCACGTGCCCATTCGGCACGTTTGCTTTCCGTCGCATGCCCTTTGGCTTATGCAATGCTCCTGCCACATTTCAAAGATGCATGGTTAGCATCTTCTCTGATATGGTGGATAACTTCATGGAAATTTTCATGGATGATTTCTCTGTCTTTGGTCCCACTTTTGCCAATTGTTTGAACCATTTGGAATTAGTACTAGTAAGATGTAAGGAGAAGAACTTGACCTTAAATTGGGAAAAATGTCATTTCATGGTTAAGAATGGAATAGTACTTGGTCACATTGTGTCTAAGGATGGCATTCAAGTGGATAAAGCCAAGGTGGATTTGATTAAGCATCTCCCTCCACCAACAAATGTCAAAGAAATTCGTTCATTTTTAGGGCATGCCGGATTCTATCGAAGGTTTATCAAGGACTTTAGTAAGGTGGCTAGACCATTGACTGAATTATTAGCGAAGGACTCTAAGTTTGAATTTTCTGATAAATGTTTGGAGTCCTTTAACCACCTTACGAGGGAATTAACGTCGGCACCCATTATTCATTCACCCGATTGGACCCAACCCTTTGAGATAATGTGTGATGCATCGGATTACGCCATAGGAGCGGTGTTGGGTCAGAAAATTGAAAAGAAACCTCACGTGATATATTATGCTAGTAAAACATTGAATGATGCCCAATTGAACTACACGGTAACTGAGAAAGAATTTCTAGCAGTCATTTTTGCCTTGGAAAAATTTCGACAATATTTGATAGGCACACATGTGATTATTTACACGGATCATGCGGCAATAAGACATTTAGTGAACAAAAAGGATGCCAAGCCGCGTTTATTGCGTTGGATCTTACTACTGCAAGAATTTGATGTCGAAATCCGTGATAAAAAGGGTTGTGAAAATGTAGTCGCCGATCACTTGTCTAGAATTCCTCTTATCCCAGTGAATAACCCACCAGTGAATGAGAACTTTCCGGATGAACAGATTATGGCTGTGTCTGGCGAACCATGGTTCGCCGATATAGTCAATTTCTTAGTAACTGGTGTGACCCCGACTGAATGGTCTAAGAACGATCAAGCCAAATTTAGGTCCCTAGTAAAGAATTTTTATTGGGATGACCCATATCTTTTCAAGTATTGTTCGGATCAAATCATTAGAAGATGTGTTCCTGAGGAGGAATTTGCAAGTATTCTATCTTTTTGTCATGACCAAGCATGTGGAGGACATTTTGGAGCTAAGAAAACTGCGGCCAAAGTTTTACAGTGTGGATTTTATTGGCCCACCCTATTTAAGGATGCATTTGCATTTTGTAATTCTTGCTCTAGATGTCAAATGCTAGGAAAACTCTCTCGTAGAGACATGATGCCTCTACACCCTATTCTCATAGTTGATATCTTCGATGTTTGGGGTATCGATTTTATGGGCCCATTTCCAATGTCTTTTGGGAAGGAGTATATCTTGCTAGCTGTGGACTATGTGTCCAAGTGGGTTGAGGCTATCCCCACAAAATCCAATGACAACAAAGTTGTTGTCAAATTTCTGAAGGAGAATATTTTCTCCCGATTCGGTACTCCACGTACCATTATCAGTGACCGGGGTACTCATTTTTGTAATCGATCATTTGAAGCTTTGATGAGAAAATATTCCATAACTCATAAGTTAGCTACCCCGTATCACCCTCAAACAAGTGGGCAAGTTGAGGTCTCCAATAGACAAATCAAGCAAATTCTGGAAAAAACGGTTAATGTCTCACGTAAGGATTGGTCTGTAAAAATTAATGATGCGTTGTGGGCCTATCGGACCGCTTTCAAGACCAATTTAGGAATGTCCCCTTACCGGTTAGTCTTTGGAAAAGCATGCCACTTACCGGTCGAATTGGAGCATAGAGCCCTTTGGGCTATTAAGCAACTAAATATGGATTTAGAGGCAGCTGGTAATGCTCGAAAATTGGATTTAGTTGAGCTTGAGGAAATAAGAAATGAGGCTTATGAGAATGCTAAAATTTATAAGGAAAAGACCAAGGTTTTTCATGATAAATCCATCGTTAGGAAATCTTTTTCTCCTGGACAGTTGGTCCTTCTCTATAACTCTCGCCTTCATCTCTTTTCCGGCAAACTAAAGAGTCGTTGGACCGGCCCTTTCATGATCAAAACTGTTTTCCCTCACGGAGCGGTTGAGATCAGTAATCCGGAGAACGGTGAAAACTTTAAAGTTAACGGGCATCGATTGAAGCCCTACTTAAATCGTCCCTCCAATGTTGCAGAGGAAGTCGTGTTTTTACACGCAATTCCTCGTTCTGATTAAGTTTTATTTTATTTCAAAAAAAACAAACAAACAAACAAACAAAAAAAACAAAAAAAAAAACGAAAAAAAAAAAAAAAAAATTCATTATTGGTACATGATGTATTTTGGAAAACGGTGGGAATACATGACTTATTTTTCTAAATCTAACACATATCACTTTAGCAGTATTCTATCACCATGGTGTTTCCTGAGAAGAACTTCCACCCGTTGCTTGTTAGTGATCAAAACGGCACCCACTTTTACGAAGAAATCATAGCACGGAGTTGGAGCTACTTGGTCCATAATAACGATGATGTGTACTGCCCTAGCTTAGTGGAGGAGTTCTATAGCAGTATCACTAACATACACCTGGACAGTGGGTACATTTTACTGAATTGGAGAAACAAAGTCTGGGCGATTGACCTCAACATCATCTCCAACTTGACTGACATACCACAAGGGGCCTCCACTTTGCCATCCGAGGAACTCAGTTTCTATCGGTCACTCATGGGACCAGATTGTGTGCTTAGCCGTGATCGGGGTATCAAGGGCACATCCATGTACCGGAATGTCGTTATTCGGTCGAACGGGACCACTCAGCCGGTCGACCGAATAACGATGAGAATGGGTCGGTTGGGGATTTTGACTTATTAAACGGTCGAACGTCCTTACCTTGTTCGACCTATCCATTCGATGCTAAGTCGGTTGGGAGCTTTGACCATCAAAACGGTCGACCGCTCTTTAACTCTCGGTCGACCGACTGAGCATTTAATTAAGCGGTAGAGTGCTTGTGTTGATTCGGTCGAACTGTATTTCAGTTCCGGTCGACCGAACGAGACTTGAGCAAATTATTGAAATCCCTGTTATCGGTCGAACGGCCCCTTGGTTCGACCGGTCGGATATATATATTATATAAAATGGTATAGCGTAGACCTTCCAAACGGTCGACCGCTAGATGACTTTTGTTCGACCGATTGGTCGGTAATTCGGTTGGCGTGGTTCGACCGGTAGATTTGTTTGTACAGTACTGTGTACTGTGTGGGGGACCGGTCGACCGGTGTGCTTGTAGCGGTCGACCGATCTGCCGCAGGTTGGTGGATTTATCCACACGCGATCCGTCGATGTCAGGTCGACTACCGGCTCCGAGGCGACGGTTGATTACCGGCTTTGAGAGCTACGGATTTCACCTTCGACGAAGGCGTATTATTGTTGTACCTTTTTCCTCTCTTACCGAGCGGGGTGTGAGGGATGTGTACCGTAAACCTTGGGCAGTTTGCGAGGGTTTAGCGGTAGGCCGAGGATGTTCCGGCAGGGTGCGCGCTAGGCGACTCTTGGGGGAGCAGTGGCTGTCGTCTGACCCGAGTTGTGTATTCGGCGGGCTGACTCGCTCCTTGGGTGCGGCGTGTACCGGGGGTTCCTTCCTGCACTTTTTGGGGAGCAGTGGTGTCGACTGACCCTTGTGAGGCAGCGGTGGACTGACTTGACCCTAGTGGCAGGAGTGGTTCAGTGCCGCGGAGGCGGTGAGGGCATTATTGTGGGCCCGAGGTGGATGATCATGTGCATAGCATTGCATTGTATTTAATTCCTTTTTATATTTTAGGAGGTTTGGTATACGGGGTTCCTTCAGGGAACTCAGGCATGTTTGTTGTTTGCATTTCAGGTAGCGAGCAGGGTTAGAGTTTGAGGTGGTGACCGAGGACGGTACCCCCGAGATCGGATCCTGTAGTTGTCTTCTTCTTTTGAGGTGATTACATGTTGTATAGCTTTTGTTGTAATCACAGTCAGTCGGTATAGTATGTATAGTTGACTTCCACGTGGGTCTGTACCTTATATATTTTATATATATATGTGGTTTATTTCCCGTGACGTGCCCAGTGTTGACCGTTGACGGTCTTTATTATTGTTTAAATTTTCCGCTGTTTTCGGGTACGTTACAATTTGGTATCAGAGCGTTGATCTCGGCGTACTTGTCCAAAGAAACCACCTTTGAGTTAGGAGTTAGGTCTAGAGGATCATGCATGCACAGATTATATTGATATTGTCTTGTTTCCTTTGGCAGATGCCTCCTAGACGGGAGAAGGCGGTTGCCCATACTCGCGGTGAGAGTGAGACTGCGAGGGATGATGCTTGGGAGGATGAGCGTCGGACGTTGTTCGATACGGTCGGACGTCTGACGGAGATGCTACAGCAGCAGACAGCACAGACTGGGCAGACGGGGACTGGCGCTATGCATGACCGGTTTATGCGCCAGCATCCGCCTACCTTTCTGGGGCAGTACGACGCAGAGGCTGCGGAGGAGTGGATCTTCACGATGCAGAAGATTTTCAGTGCTATTGGTTGTCCTCCAGAGGCGAGAGTGGGCCTGGCTACATATGTTTTGGGCGGTGCTGCGTCCAACTGGTGGAGGTCCACATCTGCAGTGGTGTTTGCGGACAGAGATGATATAGCCTGGGAGGAGTTCGTTGGCGAGTTCAACGAGCAGTATTTTCCGCAGCATGTTCAGGACGAGAAGAGAGAGGAGTTTCTGAGTCTTCAGCAGGGAGACATGACCCTGGCAGGCTACATCGGGAAGTTCAACGCCCTTGAGCGTTACTGTCCCGAGATGTACGTTACGCAGGAGCAGAGAGCAGGGAAGTTCGTCCGAGGGCTCCGGAAGCAGTTGAGGACGAAGGTGCTGACACATATGCCACGCACATTAGCTGATGCGGTGAAGAGTGCTACTGTTCTTGATCGTGACTACAGAGAGAACTACCAGGATGAGAGGAGGCCATCGGGTAGATTCTCTGGGCGGCCGGGAGGTCAGACTGGAGGGAATCCGGGCAAGAGGCCCAGATACGAGGGAGCAGGAGTTGCAGTACCACGACCAAAGCCTTGTGGTACTTGTGGGAGGTTTCACTCCGGGCCGTGCTTCACCCCCGGAGCATGTCATGGGTGTGGCCAGCTGGGTCACTTTATCAGGAGCTGTCCGAGCCGAGGAGCTGGGCCGAGCAGACCACCGGGTTTACCCGCACCAGGCAGAGCAGGAGGCGGAGGTAGACCACCTTTCAGACCCCAGCAGGGGCAGCGCACTGGCAGAGTTTTCACCATCCAGGCAGAGGAGGCTCGGGATGGAGGCGCTGTCGTGGAAGGTACACTTCTTGTCGCAGGTTCAGTAGCTAGGGTGTTATTTGATTGTGGCGCGACACACTCGTTCATCTCAGAGCGATTTGCGGGAGTGTTGGGCTGTACCCTTGCGATGTTGACTGCCACTTTGGAGGTCAGCACACCCCTGGGTCTGGTGGGCACTGTGGGGAGATTTGTCCCCGGCGCCACGGTTGTTTCGGGAGATCAGGAGTTTCCGGCAGACCTGGTCTTGTTACCGATGGAGGACTTTGATGTCATACTTGGGATGGATTGGCTGTCCCAATATGATGTTCGAGTCTTGTGCCGTGAGAAGAAGATTTTGATCCCGAGGAAGGGTTTGCCTGATATTCTGATTAGAGGGATCAGAAGCAGAGGGGGTCGCATTATTGTATCTGCTGTGAGAGCACAGAGACTGTTACAGCAGGGATGTGCAGCATTTCTGGCGACGCTTGTGGTTGCGGAGGCAGAGTCCCAGAGGCTAGAGGACATTGAGGTGGTGCAGGAGTTCGCGGATGTTTTTCCAGCGGAGATTCCAGGTTTACCACCACACCGAGAGTTGGAGTTCGGCATTGAGTTGGTAGCTGGCACTACACCACAGTCGAAGGCTCCATACCGGATGGCACCTGCTGAGTTGACAGAGTTGAAGAAGCAGTTGCAGGAGTTGATGGACTCAGGATTTATCAGACCGAGCGTCTCGCCTTGGGGTGCACCAGTTTTGTTTGTGAAGAAGAAGGACGGATCCTTGAGGATGTGCATAGACTACAGGATGCTGAACCAGGTGACGGTGAAGAATATGTATCCCTTACCTAGGATTGAGGACCTCTTTGACCAGCTGCAGTCAGCGAAGGTTTTCTCGAAGATTGACCTGCGTTCAGGATATCACCAGTTGAGGATCCGAGATGAGGACATCCAGAAGACAGCCTTCAGGACGAGATATGGACACTATGAGTTCTTGGTGATGCCATTTGGATTGACGAATGCTCCGGCAGCGTTCATGGATCTGATGCACCGGACATTCAGGCAGTACATTGATATATTTGTGATTGTCTTCGTGGATGACATCTTGATCTATTCACCAGATGTGGAGCAGCACAGAGAGCATCTGAGGATTGTACTCAGCATCTTGAGGACTCAGCAGTTATATGCTAAGTTCTCAAAGTGCGAGTTTTGGTTGGACAGAGTGGCATTCCTCGGACACATTGTATCGGCAGAGGGGATATCAGTGGATCCGGCGAAGGTAGAGGCGGTGACACAGTGGAGGACCCCTACGAGCGTGACAGAGATTAGGAGCTTTGTTGGACTGGCGGGCTATTACCAGCGGAGATTCCAGGTTTACCACCACACCGAGAGTTGGAGTTCGGCATTGAGTTGGTAGCTGGCACTACACCACAGTCGAAGGCTCCATACCGGATGGCACCTGCTGAGTTGACAGAGTTGAAGAAGCAGTTGCAGGAGTTGATGGACTCAGGATTTATCAGACCGAGCGTCTCGCCTTGGGGTGCACCAGTTTTGTTTGTGAAGAAGAAGGACGGATCCTTGAGGATGTGCATAGACTACAGGATGCTGAACCAGGTGACGGTGAAGAATATGTATCCCTTACCTAGGATTGAGGACCTCTTTGACCAGCTGCAGTCAGCGAAGGTTTTCTCGAAGATTGACCTGCGTTCAGGATATCACCAGTTGAGGATCCGAGATGAGGACATCCAGAAGACAGCCTTCAGGACGAGATATGGACACTATGAGTTCTTGGTGATGCCATTTGGATTGACGAATGCTCCGGCAGCGTTCATGGATCTGATGCACCGGACATTCAGGCAGTACATTGATATATTTGTGATTGTCTTCGTGGATGACATCTTGATCTATTCACCAGATGTGGAGCAGCACAGAGAGCATCTGAGGATTGTACTCAGCATCTTGAGGACTCAGCAGTTATATGCTAAGTTCTCAAAGTGCGAGTTTTGGTTGGACAGAGTGGCATTCCTCGGACACATTGTATCGGCAGAGGGGATATCAGTGGATCCGGCGAAGGTAGAGGCGGTGACACAGTGGAGGACCCCTACGAGCGTGACAGAGATTAGGAGCTTTGTTGGACTGGCGGGCTATTACCGTCGTTTCATCAAAGACTTCTCGAGATTGGCAGCACCACTGACAGCTCTGACGCAGAAGGGGGTTACTTTTGTTTGGTCGCAGAAGTGCGAGGACAGCTTTCAGGAGCTGAAGAGACTGTTGACCACAGCACCAGTTTTATCATTGCCGAGTGGCACGGGTGGATTCGTGATTTATAGCGACGCTTCAGGTGTTGGCTTAGGATGTGTACTTATGCAGCACGGGAGGGTGATCGCGTACGCATCCAGACAGCTGAAGGTCCATGAGAGGAATTACCCGACACATGATTTGGAGTTAGCAGCAGTGGTTCACGCACTGAAGACCTGGAGACACTATCTTTATGGCGAGCAGTTCGAGGTGTTTACAGATCATCAGAGTCTGAAGTACCTGTTCTCGCAGAAGGAGCTGAATATGAGGCAGCGCAGATGGCTTGAGTTCATTAAGGACTATGACTTCACTATCTCTTACCATCCGGGAAAGGCGAACACAGTTGCAGACGCTTTGAGCCGGAAGGTGGAGGTATCAGTAGCAGGTCTATGCATTCAGGAGTGGCGACTGCTAGAGTCTTTGGCAGAGTGGAGGCCATTTGCTGATAGCTCTGAGGGCGCAGTGATTGCCGGATTGAGAGTAGAGCCTCAGACAGTATCAGCAGTGATTCATGCTCAGACTACAGATGAGGAGTTGAGCAGTTTGTTACAGTTAGCTGCCAGAGATGGGTCAGATTTCAGAGTTGGAGTGGACGGAGGTCTGAGATTCAGAGATCGTATCTGGGTGCCGAAGACAGAGGACCTGAGACATGATATCATGGAGGAGGCACACAGATCGAGATATTCCATTCATCCAGGGAGCACCAAGATGTACAAAGACCTGCAGCGGAACTTCTGGTGGCGAGGTATGAAGAAGGACGTTGCAGACTTCGTGTCGAGGTGTTTGGTCTGTCAGCAGGTGAAGATCGAGCACCAGAGACCAGCAGGGCAGATGCAGAGGATTGAGTTGCCCGAGTGGAAGTGGGAGCACGTGACGATGGATTTTGTTACGGGGCTACCGAAGACACGGAGATTCCACGACGCGATTTGGGTTATAGTCGATCGACTGACCAAGTCGGCGCATTTCTTAGCTATTAAGACCACTCTTGCTCTGGAGGGTCTAGCTAAGTTATATATTGAGGAGATTGTCAGACTTCATGGCGTACCAGTCAGTATCATTTCAGACAGAGATCCCAGATTCACTTCGAGATTTTGGGAGAGTCTACACAGAGCACTGGGGACACGTCTGAAGTTTAGCACAGCTTTCCACCCACAGACAGATGGCCAGTCAGAGCGGACGATACAGACTTTGGAGGACATGCTGAGAGCGTGTACACTTGACTGGGCAGGACATTGGGATGAGCATTTGCCGTTGATCGAGTTCGCCTACAACAACAGCTACCATTCGAGTATTGGGATGGCACCATATGAGGCATTATACGGGAGACCGTGTAGATCACCGGTATGCTGGAGTGATGTGGGCGAGAGACAGCTAGTTGGACCTGACATTATCCAGTTGTATTCAGAGAAGGTCGACGTGATTCGGAGACGACTAGCTACGGCGCAGAGCAGGCAGAAGAGTTATGCTGATACGCGGAGGCGTGAGCTGACTTTTGAGGTAGGAGATCATGTCTTCCTGAAGATCTCGCCTTCCAGAGGGGTGATGAGATTCGGGAAGAAGGGGAAGCTGAGTCCGAGATATGTCGGACCTTTTGAGATATTGGATCGGGTCGGTGAGGTGGCATATAGGATTGCACTACCGCCACAGTTTGCAGGACTTCACAACGTCTTCCATGTTTCTATGCTGAGGAAGTACGTGGCCGATCCAGCTCATGTGATAGAGATATCAGTACCGGAGATCCAGCAGGATTTGTCATTAGATGAGAGACCAGTTGAGATTGTGGATCAGATGGTACATCAGCTCAGGAGGAGAGCGATTCCTATGGTGAAGGTCAGGTGGCAGCATCACACTGACAGAGAGGCTACCTGGGAGATCGAGGAGGATGTCAGGAAGCAGTATCCAGAGTTGTTTCGGTAAGTCAGTTGTTTCGAATTTCGCGGACGAAATTCTTTTAAGGAGGGTAGATTGTAATAACCTAAACTAAACATCTTAATTAACTAAACCTAAACCTAATTAACCTTAATTAATTATGCATGGAGAGCAGGAGGTGTTGGAAGGAGAGGGAGAGGGAGTTGGTTGGCTTTGGTTGGTTAAGGTTTAGGTGAATGATGATTGGATTTAAGAGAGGTGAGTTTGCCTATTTAAAGGGCACTTGAGATCAAGTTGACGTTTTGCTTCATTGTTGGATTATCCAGAGAGTGAGAGAGAGGCTTTCGGAGAAGAAGAAGAAAGGAAGAAAAGGAGAAGAAGGTGAAGTGTTGAGTTGAAGTAGCCAAAGTTTGGGAGGCTTCTTCAACCGTCAAAAAGGTATGCCAAATCTTCAATATAACTCACATGAGCTTTGTGAGTGTTGGGGATCGACGTTGGTGTCGAATTCCCCGTCGGAATTCAACCAATTCAGAGGTTGAAGACGACGATCGGTCGACCGGTGCCTGTGGGCAGTCGACCGATCATATTATTATATTGATGTTTACCCGCGAACGGTCGAACGATGTCGTTAGACGGTCGACCGTTATGCCAGATTTGTGCGGGAAAAAGGGGATATGCTGTTATCGGTCGAACGGGACCACTCAGCCGGTCGACCGAATAACGATGAGAATGGGTCGGTTGGGGATTTTGACTTATTAAACGGTCGAACGTCCTTACCTTGTTCGACCTATCCATTCGATGCTAAGTCGGTTGGGAGCTTTGACCATCAAAACGGTCGACCGCTCTTTAACTCTCGGTCGACCGACTGAGCATTTAATTAAGCGGTAGAGTGCTTGTGTTGATTCGGTCGAACTGTATTTCAGTTCCGGTCGACCGAACGAGACTTGAGCAAATTATTGAAATCCCTGTTATCGGTCGAACGGCCCCTTGGTTCGACCGGTCGGATATATATATTATATAAAATGGTATAGCGTAGACCTTCCAAACGGTCGACCGCTAGATGACTTTTGTTCGACCGATTGGTCGGTAATTCGGTTGGCGTGGTTCGACCGGTAGATTTGTTTGTACAGTACTGTGTACTGTGTGGGGGACCGGTCGACCGGTGTGCTTGTAGCGGTCGACCGATCTGCCGCAGGTTGGTGGATTTATCCACACGCGATCCGTCGATGTCAGGTCGACTACCGGCTCCGAGGCGACGGTTGATTACCGGCTTTGAGAGCTACGGATTTCACCTTCGACGAAGGCGTATTATTGTTGTACCTTTTTCCTCTCTTACCGAGCGGGGTGTGAGGGATGTGTACCGTAAACCTTGGGCAGTTTGCGAGGGTTTAGCGGTAGGCCGAGGATGTTCCGGCAGGGTGCGCGCTAGGCGACTCTTGGGGGAGCAGTGGCTGTCGTCTGACCCGAGTTGTGTATTCGGCGGGCTGACTCGCTCCTTGGGTGCGGCGTGTACCGGGGGTTCCTTCCTGCACTTTTTGGGGAGCAGTGGTGTCGACTGACCCTTGTGAGGCAGCGGTGGACTGACTTGACCCTAGTGGCAGGAGTGGTTCAGTGCCGCGGAGGCGGTGATGGCATTATTGTGGGCCCGAGGTGGATGATCATGTGCATAGCATTGCATTGTATTTAATTCCTTTTTATATTTTAGGAGGTTTGGTATACGGGGTTCCTTCAGGGAACTCAGGCATGTTTGTTGTTTGCATTTCAGGTAGCGAGCAGGGTTAGAGTTTGAGGTGGTGACCGAGGACGGTACCCCCGAGATCGGATCCTGTAGTTGTCTTCTTCTTTTGAGGTGATTACATGTTGTATAGCTTTTGTTGTAATCACAGTCAGTCGGTATAGTATGTATAGTTGACTTCCACGTGGGTCTGTACCTTATATATTTTATATATATATGTGGTTTATTTCCCGTGACGTGCCCAGTGTTGACCGTTGACGGTCTTTATTATTGTTTAAATTTTCCGCTGTTTTCGGGTACGTTACAGAAATTATTTCCGAAATTCAACATCTGAAAATCAACAATAACCAAATCCACAGCCAAACACTTATTTTTCTTAAAAAATTAACAAAAACGGTCCTTCCATAAGTTCGCCGGAGGAAAGGGTGTATTAAGCTTAGGAGGGACTGGGGAGGGAGCGCCCAAATGTTGGAGGCCCGAGAAAAAAATTGAGAGGTAATTGTAGTACGCAAAGTAAAAGTTTTTTCTTTTCTGTGGCCCAAATACTTAGAAAAATATTGGTCAAAAAAGAATTTATTTTCTTACCCCTCTTACACACAAAAAAATCCCAGTAACCTAAATAAAAAAATACAGTTCATTTAAGTATGGAACGGATTCTAAGGTCCACCTGTAAACACAGAGTCCAAGGAACAATCTTTATAACCCACTCTGTTTTTTTACGGATTTCCATTGCAGAAAGCATCCGGCATTTTCTCCAATGGAAAGGCAAGCCGATCAAAAGGCTAACTTTTTCATTACAAATCAACTCAACTCACTTCATGTCCATCTACATGTGTGCTCATTAATTCCAACTATTTTACAAGTGCTTGCCTCTTTGTCCACTGTTGCCAATTGGATAGCTCTAAACCAATCCAACAGTGCATGTATTGGCCACTCATTAATGATCGAGAAGCAAAACAAAACAAAATAACCAACAACTGCATCATTCCATTTGGTAGAGTGGATGTAGAAAATGAACACATGAAAATATACATCTCTGCCTTTCTTACCTCCAAACCCAAGATTAAACCCAAAAGAAGAAGAAAAAACACAAAATACATGCACACAGAGCTCCATCTGCTTATATAATAATTCCCTTTCTAGCCTAAAACCTTATCTTCCTCCCATAATCCACCACCAGATTTGTTGAAAAGCGCTTCCCACTGGATAACAACATGTAAGACCAAGCAAATGGTCCGGTCAACCTGACTAAGATTTGATAGAGATGTGATTAAGTCATCTCTAGACTCTTCTTAAATGCCCAACAGTATGTAGTACACCAGAGTAATTGGCAGTGCTATCAGCATCCCAAATATAACACTGCATCAAAAAACATTAAAAAAATTAAAACGTTGTGGAAATGCTTTTTTTATATACAAATGGTAGAGTTCTTGTTAATTATTTAAGTGGACTATGTAATCCTAACCTCCTGGTTGTTAAGAAGGTAAGACACTAAACCCATGTCCCACGTCTATCCAATTAGTTACTGAAAGAGTAAAAAAAAATTTAAAAACAAAAAGTTACTATTAAGATTATCTTTATTAAAATACAGTAATTCTTCCGTCGGGGTTTAATTTAATCTTTAGTCTTAGATTAAAATTATAACGGTTATACTAATAAAACAATGTAACGACAGATTAATCGTAATCTAAAGATAAGACCCTGTGGCAGATTAACGTAGATAATTATCATATTATCATAATGATGTGAGACCTAGATTAACTTTGGCAAAGGTGAAATGTAATTTTTTAAGTTTGAATGTGAAATATGTACTGGAGTGTGACGAAATGCTTACGCTGTACTGAGGATCTGAGGGTGCAGATTGTACTCCTTAGCGAACACAAAGGGAACAATACCCTGTGGCAGAGCCGCCTGAAAACAACAAAAAAATATTTGGTGAGACGTGACGAATAGGAAGGAAAGATAGAGAAGACAGAATAAGGAACCTGTACGATGGCGACACGTAAGAGAACACCACGCAATCCGATGGGTATTGAAGCAATGGCCATCACAGCTGGACCTGCGAGAAACCTCACGGCCATGGCAAACGTCGCCACTGAATTCCCACATGCTATGATCCGCGGCTGCAGCGCCATAAACAGCCCTATTTTCGTTTCCGGACAAACAATCAATTGTCTTAATAAATGATATACCAAGCCAAGCAATGTGGGAATGTCTTGCAGGGGGAGTTAAAAATTGTTGTTTGTGTCAAAGAGAGAAATGAAAGGAAAGGGTAAAATTTGAGAGAGTGTGATACCGACCAAGACTAAACATTGCCATTCCCAGCCCTGCATCCGACAGTATGGAGATGGATTTAGCTATAATTGCCGGCATCTCAACGTGCCACCTGCAACCAAATCCAACACACATTTATGATTCGGAATTGGAATCTAATGTTTACTGGATTTCACCAAACAACCAAAAAGTATAGTTTGAGTGACCTGAAGGAGACTAGTGACCAAGTGAGGCCGATTAAGCTGGAGTAGGTGTTGGGGTTCCTGATCAGCTTTCTCCAGACCATGATCAAAATGAGTCTTGTCATGACGCTGGTTGGTGGCATGCCTTTTGGTCCGCCGACCGGAGGCTTACCATCGTCCATCAGGGCCTTGCTGCTGCTGTTGTGCACTCCTTGCTGTTGCATCAGCTCTTCCGGAGCACCGCCGTCTTTGGGGCCTTTGTTGCCGAAGCTGAACTCATCCCTTTCTAAGTACTCCTCCCTACCTCTCCGCCCGTCTAAAACCAACGAACCAACACAATTAAAATTCAATAACTTGAGAAAACATTTTGTAATTAACAAGTATTCAACTTGATCAAACCAACTTAATTACCTTTGCCTGGGGAAACCACCATTTTGACTTCCTTAACCGGAGCTCCACCAGCGGAAGCAACGGCATCGGCCGCACCGAGACCGTACTCCTGGTGTCCACCGAACACATCCGAAACCGGAGAAGCACTCGAACTCCAAACGAACATATGTAAATCCCTCCCTCCAGCACCCGCAGCAGCACCCTCCTCCGCTTTCGCCACCTGTCCATTAACCTTCTTCCCACCGACCGCCGGAGCCACGCCGGCGGTACCACCACTCCCTGCACCCTGCAGAGTAGATACCGTATTCGCCTTCGGGGCCCCACCGGTGGGCGAGAAGACGCCTGGATTGGGCGCCGGATAATGCATTGCGGCAGCCTGAGGTGGTGGATTCGACGCCGTAACCGGAAGATGGTAATGAAACCTGCCTTTACCGGCGGCACCACCGGCAGTCTCTTCCTCGTAATAATTAGACGGTCTCGGCGTGGGGCCCCTCGACGCGGCCATCCCGTACACGTCACCGGAGCCGAAGTTGGAGCTCCGCCCACCAACCATGGAGTAAAAGTCATTATGGTTAAAACTGGATCCCCTCGGCGTCGGGTTCCTGGACGACTGCAGCGAGTAAATCTCGGCGTTGGTAAGATTGGACGGTCTCGGAGTAGTAGCGGAGAATCCCATCGACCTTCTAGAGTAAATATCGGAGCGAGAGGCGTTGGAGCGGCGGACGACAACGTGGAGCTTACCGTCCTCCTTAACCTCGGCTTCGGTCTCAATCGCGTCGCGACCGCCGTCGAGCGACATGACGTCGGGATCAACAACAATGGACGCTATAGCACCAGCGGAGTCAGGGAACTGCTCGGTAATAAGCATCCGGGCGGCACGAAACTCGAAGAGGAAAAGCATGAGGGTGTACCAGATGATGCACTGGAGCACAACAATCTGGACCATCAAACTCCCGGAGAATTCCCCGTACATGCCTTTGAGGAGAGGAATCCCCATGACGAGAGTGTTGGGGAGAGTGGAGAGAGAGAAGAGAGTTATCGTCCAATCCAAACTCCCCCTACTGCTCAGCTTCGTCCAGACGGTGAGTAACGCCAGGACGATCAGCTTCTGGAGCGTATCGGCGGCGATGAAGCGGAGGTTCATGGTGTAAGGGTTATTGCTGGCGATGAAGTGGAAAGAGAGGAGTGGCACAGCGAAGAGAGCGACGAAGCGGTTGATGCCTGAGCACTGGTCGGGTGTGAAAATCTTCCACCACTTAACCGACCCATAGGCGAGCATCATCGCCACGTAGAGCGGCACCATGGCCGTCATGACGTGGTAGAAGTCGACCAAGGTGATCATCTTTCAACTGGTTTGGGTTGTGAGGAAAGAAGAGATGTAGGAGTGATACTAATAATAAGAGGGTGGAGTAGGAGGAGGAGTGAGGGATTCGAGGTGTGGGAGCATGTGTGGTGGTATTGTAAGGAGCGAACAGGAGTGGAGTTACCGGAGCATGGGGAGTTGCGGACTCCCAAGCCACAAGCAAACAACAAACAAACGTCTCTGTGTTTCTTTCTTTAATATAATAATAAATATAAATAGTTGAGGAGTTTGAGGTTTATGTGTTTTTTTAATGAGTGGTGGGTGGGTGGGTGTGGAAGAGAGGCAGCAGCAGCGGTGCTGCCGGTGGCCGTGGCGGGGAGGTAGAGGAGGAGGAGGAGAGAAATCAGAGAGATTTGATACGTTGGGAAAGCCTACATGCATGTGCTTGCCTCTCTCTTCCTCGGGAGCATTTTAAAGTCTCCCCCACGCCCACTTCTATCTTTCCAGCTCTTCTGGTTTTTGCTGCTTCTCCTTGGACTTTTTTTCTTTATTTCTCCTCTTTTCTTTTCGCGAGGATTTTTGCATGGGCACCCCTTCATTTCGTTTTTCAGGACCTCATCTCATCTTCTAAGAAATTGAACCTGCCTAAAAAGTTGATTTCCAAAAAGTGAACGGTTAACATCATCTACAAATTACTTAAATTATTTGTACAAATTATCATCTTGTCATTCTCTCCATTTTTATTTATTTCATCTCTTTATTCCACTTTCCCATCACCACTTTCTATTCATTTTCCTCCCAACATCAAATTTCAACCACAAAAATATATATCTCGGAGAGCAGGAAAAACGTCAGCAGACACACTTTTAGATTTGATTACGATAAAATTCTACCTCTAAAAAATGGGGATGGCATCTGGCGGAGACACCTCCCCCTAGGCATCTTGTACTTCTCGTTTTGTACGTCGAATCCTAGCAAATTACCGAATGGTATGTATGTAACATCTTAACTGACGTCGGATGAGCTAAGAATGCGTGAGTGACAACATTAGTTTTTCGTCGTCCATAATCCAATACAAGTGCCGATATTGCACTGCATGATGCAGAAACTGCTCAGCGGGGTTTCTGTTTTTAGACAATATGTTACGCGGTTTCGTTTGTACCCCAGTTATATCACGGATAATTTTCTTAGCCTCATGACTAAGACTGGTGATTTGTTAGTGACCTTCTAGATGAACAGCAAGGTTGTGGTTGTGCTGACAATTTGAACTATCAATAACTACGAACAATCTATCACGCTCCAGTCGCTCGACCACATTTATCAAAAACAACATCTGCAACCCTTCCTTTTCATGTTCTTCCGTACTGTGGTATCCATATCCCGAATTTTCATTTCCTTTCTGCGATCGCATCTCAGATAACAATTTGTCTGCCATCTCGTCGTGATTTATAGGAGAATACCACCCAAAAAAACTGACTCTGATCACAACTTGATTCGCCCATTTTATAGTGTTGTTGCATGCTAGAAATAATTCATTACTTACAAAAAACTCGTTGTAATCCATCATGTCACCACTTAAATTTTGAACGGAACCTGAAATAATTTGAAATAACACACCATATAAATTTTTTTTTTTAAATGGCCGTTTGCACCCCCCCCCCCCCGGGTGGGGCGTCTAAGAAAAACGCCCCATGGGAGAGCGTCCTAGCCAAACGCCTCGGTCGAGAAAAAAATTGTAGACTTACCATGCCAGATTTAGACAGTTTGTCAAACATTTTCTTGACGTAGGTACTGGTAGAATGAAGGTAATTAAGAGAGGAGAATTCTTTTAAGAGACGGGACAAGATGAGAATTAAATGGAAAGTGAATGACAAAATAGTAATTGACATGGACGATTTAAGTAAATTACAGACGACGTTTAATAACCTTTAGCAGAAATAAGATGGTTTACTTTGTGCTTTCTTATATCGTTGGTTATAAGAATATTTTTCCAATTTCGTTTGAGTTGTTGTTCAAATACTTTATTTCTAAATTTCTTTCGTTTAATTAGTAAATTTTTCATATCACCCCAACATATATTAGATTTATAACTATGGATCTCTCTGCTCACGCTAAGAACCATTGATCTTAGCTTATGAATTGGGTTTAAGGTCAACTTAATGTAAATATAAATGCCTCTAAATCATATAATTCTAACCATATATCTCCATGTTACATGTGGATAGAAACAAGTACTAAACCCACTTGCACATGTGTTGATTGAATTACTACCGTAAAGTAGATCATCGACTCTTGAAATAACGTCAAAATGTTGCAATGTTAAAGCTAAAGCAACGGTGTACGTGTCGTGACATGATCAAATTGATGTACAGATTAAAAGTGTAAAGCAAATAATATAATTGAAGAGTATATTTGACACCATAGTATGCATACAAGCATACAAATTGGTAGCTTCAATGGCTTATTTCAATGCAAAAACGATTAAACAAAGGTGTAAGTGCAATATACATTTTTAATAAACAAAAATCCGAGTTCACTTTTTTATAGTACAAGAATAGTGGGGACTTATGCTCTTCCTTTTTGCTGTGGCTGTAGCCCACTGGAAGAAATAAAAAAGAAAAGGAAAAGAAAAGAAAAGAATAGAAAAGAAAACGAAACATAGACGACAGACAGAGTGAGTGAAAGGGATGATTAAAGTTGGGTGGACTGTTGCTGCCCACTCTCTTGTGCTGGGCTTCTTCCATCCATCTGCCCATCCTCACCCTTCCATCCATCTAATCTAATAATAGCAACCCAGACCCTATTACACGAGAGGTGCGATTGGGAAGTCGGAGGCGGCATGGGGGTTAGTGTTTGGTGTCATTTGCACATGACATGTTTGCTTCCGGTTATGCTTCTCATGATGTCGTTGTTAAAGTCAGTAAGAGAGTGATATAATTATTGGAGAGAAAGGAGGACATTCCCTGCGCGTGCACTTGCTGCAATTGAGTGCAGTAAATTCTCCTATCTCATGTAATGTTATGTTATGTTATGTTATATATCTACGTATCATACTTTTGTATATACTCAAATAATTAAACTTTTTGTTACCTCTCGTAGCTGTCTGTCGAGCTCACCGCAACATATTTCTGTCTTCTCCAATTGGATTGTTGCAGTAACATGAATCGAAACATCTGATATTCCTCATCTTCATGCTTTGGGTTCTAAAATTATTTTTCAGGCGACCGTTAGAAGAAAAGCCCACGTAACAAGTAACCCCTGTGGGCCCACTTCACAAAAAATTACATATATATGTTATTACTTAATTGTTCTTAAAGATATGGTTGTTCGCTTTCTTATATTTAATTCTAAGCAATCAGGCAAGAGATGGTGGATACGATTCTGTTATACTGTGCCATGCATTTCGAATTCGAGTTTGTGTGACTGTAAACTTCAATACTTCTGTGTGCGTGAGTGGAACTATTTTGTGTCTGGATTCAAACGATATAAGTTGTAGCCACATAGTCACAATCAAATAGTAGAATCGTAAAACTTATTTGGTTGTTCTACCATCCTCTAGATTCTTAAACTTAGGTGCGAGATAATGAATACGACTCTTATGTAACGTCATGAGACTTGAATTTTGAACAATGGGAAATATTTTAGTATATTTTCTCACCATTTTCAATACAGTTCCATTTTGAATAAAAAAATTAATCTCGACTGTTAAGGACTTCACAGGATATATAATTGCCAGAAAAAAAAAGGGACATGTATATTTCTTATAAATGAGTATCAGGTAATGCGTTTACTTGCTTATATGTTCCGAATAGTATACGTTTTAGTTCAAGAAACTTGAAGCCATCATGATCATTTGGAAGAAAATTTTCAATACATATCAAATTTAAGTGGAGAAAAAGGTGGAAGGTAATATGGGTGAATGATTGGAATTAAGAAGAAACACACTCAACTAGCTTGCAAGCACTTGTAGCAAATTGAACTCCAAGTATACATGGTAGATTCATGACAAGGAGAAGCCGATGAAATGGATTTCTGTCATCATTACACATCCTTTTCTAAATCTCTTCAGCATTCATTTACTCCTCCAAAAGTACATTAATTTAGATATATAAAATCCCAGGAAAAAAGCATGAATCCTGGGATTCAACTGCGAGGTGCAAAAGGGAATCAATCAATATCCCCTCAGACAAGGTGCAATGCCCATTTCTCTTTGGTAAATGGTGTCACTGTTGGTAGACAGATGTCCCTAACTTAAGGTCATATGCTACCACCCAACCATGTCCATCAAACCTCTGGCCCCCTATCCACTTGGATCCTTGTCTAAATTATAAGTTATCATCTTGTCTTTGGGTTGTAGTTGTAGGCCTCTTAAATGGGTCGGATTCCATTTCGACGCTTATTATGAAGACAATGTGGTTTTTGTTATATATATGATTGTTTAGTTATGTCCACCAAATTATTCGAGGCTGACGTGCATGCACACAGCCAGTTAAGTACTATACGAAAAGGTTCATGTTCCCTAAATAAATATCAACTTAAAGGTGTTAACGCATTATATCTCGCGTTAAATGGTTTGTGACAACATTACCTTCCAGAATTAATTTGAATGATTCATGCTAGTGTTGATGTGTCTCGCAGTCATACCATCTTGGGAAATAAAAATATGAATCTTATTTTTTTCTTTGTAATAATAATATGAGCTAAAATGTAAGATGTTTTTTTTATATCTTAACGTCGTGCAGTTAGCAGTTAGCAAGGAATTAGCATGTTTGGGACCATTAGATTGAGTTGGTGCCGACATTAGATTTGATTCAGCCAACCATTGACCTTCCTTTATCGTGCCGTTCCAGACGTTAAGAGCAACTTTGTTCTTTGTTTTTGCCTAATAATGTTATTTTAATAATGTTATTTCTTGGGATAATATTATTCTAGCTGCTAAAGACTGCCTGCCTCTCCTTGGTTATGGTACGATAAAGAAAATATTCTTATGCCTTTTTTAACTTACTGTTTGGTTTGTAGGGTTAATGGACGGACTTCTTGGTGTAGTGTGATCTGAGTTGCTTACTTTATTCCATAGTTTGGAGGGTTGCTTTAATAGATTATTGGCTGGTAATGATGGAGAGTATAAATTTGTAGATGCTATGGTAGTCTGGTGGCTGGTGTACTTTCCCCCTCCTTAGTAATCGCAATAGGCAGTTTAAAATTAAATACTCACAACTAAAAGCCGTTAATCAGCCCATAGTATAAGAAAATAACAGGCCCATGGGTGCTTATGCGGCCTATCCAAGGCTTATCTGAACTTGTCAAAGAAATTTTATTCTAGCGAAATTCTTACCTTTTTTTGTTTGTTGTTGAAATGCGAAAAATTCTAACTGTTGAAGTGTTGACTAGACTTTTGAAATCCCAAGAATAAACCCATCATTTGAAGTTTATGTTTTTGTTGGTCATGCGAGAGAGATGTGGCACAATGTGTTGGTAGAATCTGTTAGCTTCGAAACTCCAACCACTAATCCTTCTTTCCCCTGGGATTCCAGACAGGCTTTGGCAGTATAGGATACTTGCCATATTATTCCTAGAAAAACAAATACATTGTTGTGGTTGCTAAATACTTGTCTGCCTCAAACATCATCTCTCTTCTGTAGCTCTAGCACAAAGAGACATACCTCTCCCTTTTCGTCTTACTGTGTGTGTGTTAATGCCTTAATGGACATTAATTAATGCTCCGTGTTGCATATTTTATTCTAGGATTTGGCCTTTTGCACCATAAGCCATTGTCCAATCAAATTAAAATTATATGCGGAGGAATTCGGTAGATGCTTTCTGTGCGGATCGGTGGATGCTATCTGTGAACTTTTATTTGGATCGGTACATACGTTTGCTCGATTTTAGTTGGATCGTGGCTCAGATTGGTTAATAACAAGTAGGCCACAAGCAAAAGAAATTCACTCGACAAACTAAACGAGCCGAGCACAAGCAAACTTTGCTCGCTCAAGACCAGTTTACTCTATTCAATCACCCGATTAGTGATTACATTATCAAGACTTGATTACTGTATCCAATTACCAATTTACCAAACCTGTATAAATATCAAAAAAAAATCTTAACCCTCCATCTAAAGCAAACCCTAACGCCGACTCCTAACCCTCCTACCGCCGACTCCTTGCCATGACGCATTTTCGTTGTCTCCCTCGCTCTTCTTCTACTACTACTATGGTCTCGTCGAGGAAATAGGTAAGATATTCTCACTCTATTAACCCAATTAGGTTTCTGATTGATCGTTTTAATGACCGCAAGTGCACGGCGTCAGTGAAGACACAGTAAATACGGATTGATCCACATGGATCGTGATTGTTCGGTTCACAATTAATTCCGTAATCAAATCGGCAAAAATGATGGAGAAGGGATTGATTTATCATAATCTACACTACAATTAACTAAATCCAACCTAGCTAACACTTAGAAGATGAGGACTATGGATTAAGCATAGATTAAGATGATGTGTGTAGTTGAGATTAAGCATAAGTGGTGTCATTAGTGTCATGAAAGAATGAAATGTATCTAAAGATTATAACAAACATCCATCAAACATTAACATCTAATTTCAAGTTAGTGATGAGAGCATAGAATGTGCATAAAGATTATGGCAAACATCCATCAAACATTCACATAATCCATTATTAATGTCAAACATATATTCTAAATAATAATTTAAGGCAATGCACTTAGATATGAGCACGAAGCATGAGACTAATTAAAAAATAACATTTCGTCAAACACCTAATGAGCATGTACCTTAAAGAAGTGAATCTACACATTAGAGTCTTAACCACCACATTCAATGTAAAAACAATAATACACAATCACCATTAACATGTCCTACCATAATCCCCACATCTTAAGAGGTGGTTTAGTCACACATTAACATGAGAAGTAGTAGAAAAGGAAATGAGTGAAGATAATTACCAAATAAAGGTTGCAACAATACAAAAGAGAAATTCAAAACTTGATCATTAAATCTACTCATAACCTATTTTACCATACTCTAATGGTGGGGAAAAGGGAAAAAAAGGAAGAGAGGTTATCCTCTCCTTATATAGGATTAAGGTACTAGATCTTTTTGATGAAATCAATCCAACAATCAAGATGATTTCCCACGTTTTTATCATTGTTTTGTGAATTTGTCCTGACGTGGGGGCATATATTGGAACTCTATGTGTAGATTTAGATTCCTCTCGTCGAGCTGGTCGATTTGAGTACCAAATAACCATAATTTGAACTTCTCTAGACTCGTAGAGGCACCTTTTAAGTCCATGCATCATTTCCAGCGGGATTAGAATTCAATTAGTTTTCTATTTGGTACATAATCCTTTATTCTAGCACAATTATCTTTATTCCTGAAATACATGTAAACATACTCGAGTAGCAATAGTAGAGGGTCAAATTAAACAAATATATCATTGATATTACACATGATATGCTACTAATCAATTTCCTAGATCAAAGTTTGATCCAAGGGAAAAACTCCTAGCGAGGGAGTGGTGACAAGATTTGTCAAGAAAATAGTGTTAAAAGGGATTTGAACCACAGAAAGTATAATGTATTTAAACTAGATGTTGATCAATTCCACTGGTAATGTTTGTGAAGCAAGTAGAGATCAGTAAAGACCAGCTTGCCTTCAGAGAGAGTTTGCATTCAGAGTGACTGATATTGTTGTCATAGGTGTGTTATATTACTCCAGCTTAGGCATCTTTCTTTTCTTTGAGTAATGGTGTCTCTAGTGAACTGTTGAACGTCGCCCGCGAATTACTTAAATTGCTCGTGTCAATTACCATTTTGTCATTCTATCATTTCTATCTATTTCCTCTCTTCATTCCACTCTCCCACCACCGCTCTCTCTTCATTTTCCTCTCAACATCAAATTTCAACCACCAAAATTAATGTCTCGGAAAGCAAGAAAAGTGCCGACGGACGCACCGTTAAATTCGAATACTGTAAAATTTCTACCTCTAAAAAAAGGCGACTCCGATAATAACTTGTTTCACCCATTTTATAACATCATCGCATGCTGGAAATACTTCCTGACTTACAAAAAGCTCACTGTAGTCCACCCCGTCACCACTGAAATCTAGCAACAGAACCTAAAATAATTTGAAATAACACACTGTATAAATTGAAGATTTTTATGAAAAAACCCCATGGTGGGGGCGTCATGGGGACGTCTTTGCCAGACACCCCCACCCATAGGGGGTGCATTTTTTTGGAGATGCTCAGGGTGAAAATTTTGTTTTTTTGACTTATCGTGCCGGATTCAGACGTTTCTTTCGACATTTCCTTGGTGTTAGTACTAGTATAGTGAGGGTAATTGAGAGAAGAGAATTCTTTTAAGAGACGGGATAGAATGAGAATTAAATGAAAAGTGAATGACAAAATGGTAATTGACGTGGGCAATTTAAGTAATTCGCGGACGATGTTTATAATTCCCTTTTTTTAAGGGCATGTTCATCGAGGACCGAGGGAAAATGCCACCCCCGTGTCACATTTTCCCGCTTCCCTCAATGGGGGAGTGTGACCAGGTGGTGGGCCGCCTGCTCATGGCCTCCACCCATTGGTTTTATTTTTATTTTTTTAAGTTAGTTTATTTTTTATATTAATTAGTATTGATTAACGAAATGATTTGTTAATTATGTTTATTAGTTCAATTGAATTTATATTGTTAATTAATTTAGTTAAATTATGTTAATTACTTACAAAATTTTAATTAAAAAATATTTTTGCTAATTCATTTTCTTAATTTTTGTTTGATTATTAAATTTAGAGGAGTAGTTAGAATTAGCAATTATTCACATTTAATTATGTTCTTAATTTTTGTTATATTTTATTAGATAAACATGTAATTAAAAATACAAGAAGTAGACCACAATAAAATTAATAATATCAAATCACGAGCAACAAAAGTACATAAGTGCATACGGGCAACAGAAAGAAACATAATGTAATACGTTGCATTACTAAAATGCAGCTTAAATCCTGGTGTTATTTCTCGTTTAGTTTCTTAGCCAATTTTTTTTAGTTTCGTCTCCTCCTCGGTCAACGATGGATTTCCCCTCACAAACTCTTCAATCATTCGAACATCATTTTGCGCTCTCTCATTTGAAAATCATTTTTTTCCTTCTCGACCTGAGACTTTTGGTCTGCACTATAGCGAATGCTCTCGCTCAGACTTGTAACATATTGGAAGGTTCCTGGACGACATTCCCTTTCTCTTTAGCTTTCTTGACATCCTCCGGACGGACATAAGGTTGAGGTTCACCAAAGTCCATATCTACAATTGGTGTTCCGATGTCACCAGAGTCATCAGTTCGTGTTCTAGGGCCAAAATGAAAGAAATCGAAATGAATTCAAAAATCATAAATTCAAAATACCTAAGAATGCCTACACTGGCAGATCCAACTAGGCTACTCGATGTTGGTGAGCAACGTTGTTTTCCATGTATGATGGGGAGCATTGATTGCATGCACTGGGAGTGGAAGAATTGCCCAGCTGCTTGGAAAACACAATATCAATGATGTAACGGGAAGACAACACTTCTCCTTCAAGTTGTTGCCTCCTACGATCTGTGGATATGACATTCATTTTTGACAATCCTGTAGGATTTCATGTTTAATTATACATATATATTTTTCGAATTTTCATGTATAATAAGGATCTATTACAATTTTCTTCGATTTATTTATGCATGCATCGGTTTGTTTTAACAACTAGTTTCAAAAACTTATTAAAACAAACACAAAGGGACTCCGAAATTCATACCTAGAA
This sequence comes from Triglochin maritima, assembly GCA_963682175.1. Classification (NCBI taxonomy): domain Eukaryota; kingdom Viridiplantae; phylum Streptophyta; class Magnoliopsida; order Alismatales; family Juncaginaceae; genus Triglochin; species Triglochin maritima. Next base: position 48,416,534 of record OY821771.1, on the reverse strand, counting down.
GTTCTCTAAAACTTCTTGAAGATTCGGAGACGTTGGGAAGATGATCGTCGCTTCCCGTTAAGCCGGATGCCTCCGAGTGTTCACCGAAACCCTAAACAAGGTTGGAGAGAAAGGAGCTAGCCAATCGATCTCCAAACAAGCTTAGAATCTAGCTACAAACTCCTTCCTTAGCCTCTGAGATTTCTCCTTCCAAAGACTTAGAAAACTAAGAGAATTTTCGTGGGTTTTTGTGGTGAATTAAGAGAGAAAATAATTATTGAATTTTGTAACCCAATTAGGGAGAATAAGGACCTATTTATAGGTTCCAATCTTACTCTTAATCATGATTATTCTTTAGCCACGTTTTTCTTTACATTTTCTCTCATAAATTAATTCCTTCATGTATTACATGCACCCACAAAACGTTTGACCAAGTTTGGAGCTAATCCAACCATCAATCAAATTAATCACTTAATAATCAAAGGCAGAAAATCAATCGTTGTTCGGTTGACCGAGACCCATTCGGTTAACCGAATATGTCACGATTGGTTGACCGAGTACTAGACGGATGACCGATTCTTAAAGAGAAAAATTCTCCTTAACCGATCGGACGAATTCTCGTCTAAGACCGAGTGTCATTCGGTTAACCGAAAATATCGGAACTTAACATTATTCGGTCGACCGATTTTGGTTCGGTACACCGTACCAAAGTTCCAGGCACTTTGGTCAAGCTCGGTCAATCAAATATGACTATCCGTTCCATGTTCGGTTGACCGATCCACAGATCCTTCGGTCGACCGAACCTCAACGGATTACCGAACTTTTACCCGATTTTGCCTTTTTCAAATTTTGGATTTATTTCCAACAAAATTTGAACTTGAGGGAGTTTTAGTAAATTCACAACTTATGCAATATATTATCCTATGCAACAATAAGTTATTGCACCCCATAATATATGCATCTCATATGAATTTATCATGATTCTAATTATGTTATATATAACATGATTGATTTTACTTGTTCACCACATGTGTCATATTTTCTATAAGAAACCTGACACATCATATGAACTAAAAATCAAGCTTCTTGTTTCCCGGTTTCTTGCGGTGTGACATATGGGAGGATCTAGACTAAGTTGGCAGTGATATTAAGAGCTTAATATCACAAGCTATAAGCGGTATCTAGCTACACATTATAGCTCCCAATTAGTTAGATGTCTTAATTCCACTCGAACCAAAACCCGATCCATTTAGTGATGGAGTGCACCACTTGTGTCCGTCCCTTGCCTCATGATATTAAGAATACACACAAAGTAGTATTGTGTCATCTTTGTATTAGTATTCATTTCTTGATCTCTTTAAGCTAGTTATAAATATGCGACTTAACTCAAATCACATTGTGCACATTATAACTTTTCTTTATCAAGGGGCCCACTAATATCATCACTCAATTAAGAGGGGCAATGCTAATCTTTTGACTAACTATCTTGTCCAACGAAAGTTATACTTAACCAACCAATGTCTTTACACTACACTGATCGATAGTTCAAGACACTGATCTAATTAAGTATTTCTTAAGTGATCAGATATAAGTCTCATATCAAAGGACCAAAGACACAGTAAAATATTAATGACACAGAAACACATTTCTATAATATTTTACTTATTAGGTCTATTCAGTATACAAAAGTAATATTTTCCTCTTTTGCATACCCGTGTTGTCACTCACTTGTAGAGCTACAACGATCTATGACCAACACGACAATCTTAACTCGGTAATTAATGTTCCATGTTAATTATCATGATTGCGAATATCTTTTGTTTTATGTAAACCAATATCTTTTAGAGCTCTACGGTTAAGGACCAAGAGCCTCTTCCTTAACACTTCTAAAAGACGAATAACATAAACAAGGAACAAAATGATTTCTCATTCAATTCATAATAATTGACATTTAAAAGTAAAACTTTTAGAACACATTCCCTTCAAATCCGGGGTCATGTAATGATATCAATGTCCTCCATCGATTCTAAGGGAGAGCAAAACCGGGTCGAGTTCGGGTTTTTGGACCGAACCGACCGGTCCGGGTTCGGACCGTGGAGACTGACTGAGTGTAGCTGTGCGTATAAATACGAGAGACACTACGAATTACTGCAGGGTCGCTTTCCGAAATCTCATCAACAATGTTTCGAAAATGCTCGACGTCTTGTGATGACTGATCCACACACTCTGGAATGTTGACTCCTTCTCCAATGACAAATGTTCTCCAGAATGGATGAATCTACTCTAAATAAATTCATTCGCCTGACTCAAAACAATAGTGGATGGTACATGCATAAGGAATCTCATGTGAAGTCAGAAAAGCGCACCCACAGCGATATTCAACTTGATCACTTAAGTCATGCATTCTCTTAAACTCCTGACTCAACAATGACAAGCAATAATTGGAGATTCGGCCATTTAGATGCTAATATAAAGCATTTATGAAGTTAGTGCAATTTTGACGTCTCCAATCTTCAAGAAAGTTTTGAATATTCGTCAGTTGCATTTCAATAGTCATGTTGACGCGGTCGAAAAGAGTGTCCAAAGCTGCAATCGATGAAGTGATCCGGTCTTCCAGAGCCGAATTAGCGATTTCGACCCTACAGTTCATAGTGTTGCCGAAATGAAAGACTTTGTCCGTCCAATTCAACACAAACTTTTCTTTATGCACTAACCATGTCCCGTCCAGATACTCCGTGATAGCCAGCCAAGACCCATACGAATCTTTCAGAAGATTAACAACTCTATTATATTCAGTTTCTGAAGTAGAAAGTATGATTTTCCTCAACTTTCCACACTTCAAAGTCTCTGTCATCTGCTTGTTCTTGCCGATTGTGTGGTATGTGTAATGGTATATGTCTTTGTTGATATGTCAGGTGCAAAGTAAATTAGTAGAGTCAGGAAAAACCTCTTTCACTTGTCGCATCAAGCCTAACTCATGGTCCGTTATTATTGCAGTCAGGCTGATAGTACTGCATAACAAATATCACAACTTCTCCAACACCCACCGGTAACTAGACTCAGACTCATCATTCATAATTGCATAGCCAAAGGAAGTTCATGTTTGTTGGTGTCACCCAAACCATCTCGAACAAAGGTATCTTGTACTTGTTCGTTTTGTACGTCGAATCCATGCAAATTACCAAGGGTATGTGCGTGACAACTTAACTGACGTTGGATGTGCCAAGAATACGTGAGTGACGACATTAGTTTCTTCATCAACCATAATCCAATACAAATACCGATACAGCACTGCCTGATGCAGAAACTGCTGAGTGGGATTCATGTCTTTAGATTTCACCCGCTTCATGTAATCTTTACATTTATAAATGTGTCTCTGATTCGGATTATCCTTCGTGAACTTGTCTCTGCAAGTATGTGGTTGTGTTGACCATGGGAACTATAAGAAACTACGACCGATCTATCACACTCTCGTTGCTCGACCACCTTTATCAAGAAATGACACCCGCAACCATTTCTTTTCATGTTCTTCCGTACTGCAATATCCATATCTCGGGAACTCATTTCATTTTACGATCACATCTCATATAACAATTCATGTGACTATATCGTTGTGGTTTATAGGAGGATACTATCAAAAAAATCTGACTCCAATGACAACTTGTTTCGCCAATCTATTCATGTCATCGAGTGTTTGAAATACTTGGGGACTTACAAAAAGTTCACTGTAATCTACCTATCACCACTGAAATCTTTCAACGGAACCTGAAATAATTTGAAATAACACAACATATAATTTTTTTTAAAAGCGTCTGCAACAGACCCCCCCCCCCCCCCACATGGGGGAGGCGTGTTTTGCAGACGCCCCTGACAATTTTTATTTATTTTTCCTTACCTCGCCGGATCCAGACGCTTCACCAGACATTTTTGTGGTGTTGGTACTGATATAGTGAAAAAAATTGAGACAAAAGCTTTATTTTAAGAGACGAGACGAAATGGGTATTAAATGAAATGTAAATGGTAAAATGATAATTGACGTATACGATTTAAGTAATTTGCGGACGATATATAATAATTCCCAATAAAAATTATAATTTTATTCAAGTATGCAAGGCTTACAGCCCACACCTGGTCTGTTGATGAATGTCCGTTGGGCTGATAAGGCCCCAATCTAGTACTGATGATACTGTTTTATTGCTTTATTTTTCATTTTTCAAGTTTTAATTGTTGTTGCATTGCCTATTTATATATTACAAATTGGAATTGCAAAAATAAATGGAAGTACACTCTAAGATGTCGGTCTAATCTGGATGATGGCCGATGGAACAAAAACTACGTTTGTCATATTTTTATTTATGTTTGCTAATTTTGAAATAAAACTATGTAAACTAGCAAAACAAACTTTAAATATTTTTTTGACATAGATGTCATTTCAAAATACCTTATTCTAGTACGACTATTTTCTGAGACGTCACGTAAAAAATGGTTAATATCTAAAATGCCATTATATTTTCTGAATTGATATTTTAAAGTTGGATTTTTGCTAAAAGTGTCATTAAAAAACAATCAATTCCCAGATCTATCATCTTGTTATGACTAATTTCTTAGATGTCACTAAAAATATGATTAACATTCAAAATGTCATTATATTTTCTGAATATTACATATTTGTCACTCTATTAACTTTTTCCGTTAGTGACGTCATTAGTGACATCATTAAAAATAATAATATTTAATTGTAAATTTTACAAATTCACATTTGAATAACTTAACAAACTTTTTTTCTCTACTTTTTGTTTCTTCCCTCTCGACTCTCTCTTCTCTATCCTCTAATATTTTCTCTCTCTCTCTCTATTGTTTCTCTCCTCTAATATTTTATCTCTACTCTTTCTCACTCATCTCTCTAATCTTTCCTCTTTGCTATTTCTCTCTCTAATATCTCATCTTAATAGAGAAGAAGGAGAAGAGAGAGAGAGGTGAGTGAGGAGAGAGAAAATAGAGTAAAAAGAAAAAAATGGTTAAGTTATTCAATGGTAAATTTGTAAAATTTACAATAAAATAATATTTTTTAATGATGTTAACGAAATAGTGACGTCACTAACGGAAAATGTTATTGGTAAATCTTTGATATTCACATAATATAATGACATTTTGAATATTAATCATGTTTTCAGCGACATCTAAGAAAATAGTGATATTGGATGACAAATCGGGAAATAAGGTGTTTTGTGGTGATATTTAAGCAAAAAACTATTTACATTGTACCCAAAGATATTGATGACATTTGAACTGTCTAGAGAATGTTTATCTCATTATCCCAAAAATCCACACCAATCGGGTGGTTGTAGTCAACCCGGCCCAACCCAGAAAACGAAATAACCACCGTAACGATAAGGCTTGGACAAAGTAGAGACCAATATCCAACATGAGCTACTGCTCTCACCCTCCTGCTCTGTTCACCTTCTCCTCCACTTCCAACTCCTCTTTGCTTCCACTGCCCATCGGCCGTTCGACTAAATGCCGAAACCAATCCCCCTCCTACAAATCCAAGGTAAACACCAACACCCCCTCCCAAACAATTCCCGCTAACTACAGCTTGAAATGCTTGTTATATACCAGAGGATTGTCTCCTGTCTACTTGAGAAGACGGATGTACGATCCATTTCCAATCCACACTCTTTCCTGCCACTAGGAGCTCTTTTGACTGCCGTAAGATGTCAAACAGTTTTTTTCTTCTTCTGAGGTTCTCATTCTCGTAGATAATTTTTTTTATCAAAGATGTGATGGCTGTTGTTGTAAGTTGGCATCAACAGATGGTGGACCAACCAGCTTTTGCAGTCACTGGAAGTAACAACTATGAGGTGGACTTGAACTCTTTGTTGATCCAATCGGGGATTGCTGCAGTCTGGTACTTCCTTGTTATGCCGGTGAGTGGAATTATTCACCTGCTCTTTGATTTTCTTGGTTCTTGATTGAGTTCGTTTATCTTGAGGTGCTACATTTTTGTTCATTTTCGTGTGAGGTGTAGCCTATCATCATGAATTGGCTTAGACTGAGATGGTACAAGCGCAAGTTCTTCGAGATGTATCTGCAGTTCATGTGTGTCTTTCTCTTCTTCCCAGGGTATGTTCATTTTTTCTCATTTTGTACTCGAATGTTCAATTTCCTTCTCCTACATCTACAATGGTGATATAAATTGCAAATTTATAATTTTAGGTACATATGATTCCTTGATAGTTACTTTAGGATCTAATTTTATAAAGAACAAAACCACGTGCTAACATCTTATGAATCTTGTGCGTCTTTCTCTTCTTCACAGGGTTTGTTAATTTTTTCTCGTTTTCTACTCGAATGTTCAATTTCTTTCTCCTACATCTACAATGGTGATATAATTTGCAAATTTATAATTTTAGGTACATATGATTCCTTGATAATCATTTTAGGATGTAATTTTATAAAGACCAGAACCACATGCTAACATCTTGTGAATCTTGTAACAACTAGTACCTACAATTTTTTGTCAAACAACTAAATGACAGGAAGAAATCATAATGAGCGAAGGTTGATAAAATTACAGCCATTGTTTGCATACATCAGAAAAGGGGATTCAAAAAATGTTTAATGTGTGTGACTAGAAAATCAGGTCTAGAATGATGGTGATTTCCTCCCTGATAGCTTTCTAGATTTCCAACAATAAACTAGACTAACTAGTATATATTCAAATTCAATAGTTGATTATGATATACGAAATTTCTTAGTGACTCCTTGTTTCTTTATCAAGTAGTATGCCAATGTAGTATTAAGAAGGAAGCATACATAGTGATTCCAGTTTCATTGATTATATATTTTTCAAGACCACCATTTAAATTTTATTGAGTGAAGAAATGTTGCAACTTGACTGCAATAGCCCATATTTTGGAGGAAATAAGCTACTAATATTAGCAAGCTAGCAGCAAGAGCATTTTTTTTGTTTTCTTATAAATCCTGCAATTGATATTTCTGCATGAAGATGGTCTTTCTTAAAATACAGAATTAAAAAAACATTTGATTCACCTTGGTTATGAAAATAATTTCATGGACCTTTGTCGTACCTACTTAAATAAACTTCATAATAATAAAAAACTTCAGCTGTATAACTGATGTTTTTGTCACTCAATTGGCATTTATCCTTTAAGAGCATATTTAAAAATAACTGATGAAACATGGATGATCACATATCCTTCATAAACAAGAAAATTCATTTCTTTGTTTTATTTATTGCACATTCAAGTCACATATTCATCCTCACTTTATTTTTCCATTTAGGATAATACACATAAATATGGTTGTTATGATCAGCTTAGCTCTAAGCAGAACGTTTTTGTAATATAAGTCATATTGAATTGATTTTTACTCCGTAATGTATAGCTTTAGTAGTGTTTATTAAGAGTTTGAGTTTGTTGATGTAGGATCATCCTCTGGGCTCCATTCCTGAACTTCAGGCGAATGCCGAGGGATCCAAGCATGAAATATCCGTGGTCCACTCCTCAGGATCCATCAATCAACAATTCATGATAGTAATATTTGTAAATTGTGTATCGGGTAATGTTCTATTCACAATAAACATCTGGGCAAATATATATGAGGTTTCCTGGGTGAGTTGATATAATCATCTTTCCTCTAAGAAAATTTATAGATTTATCGTTGTTCCAAGAGCCTCTACTGAACATATTTGCATGTTTGTTGAAATAACAAAGATTCACATACCTTTCTGGCTCAGACGAAATATCCTCACAGCCGGATTTCACTCATACCCGTTACACAATATCTTCACCTCCGGATTTCACTCATAACCGTTGGAAGGACGCTCCTCTTCTTATTAGGAATGTAACAACGGCTAAACCATTGTATTTCCCTTATATATATATCATTGTATAAATCAAAAAGTAATACAAAAAACAAACGACACTGTCTTCATCTTCATCACCACATTCAATAATGTTTGCTTTCATGTCTTGAAAACTGCTCATTAATCAAGTAACTAAACATGTCATATTCCTAGTTGCGGAAAACCTACGATCGCATGTAAGAACAAGGGGTCCTCTTGGATTCTAGGTTCACCTAATGTTGGCTGCACCAGGGTCGGTGGGTTTGAGTCGGTTTGACTCAATCCTGCACCAACCAGCACACAATCCCTTTTAGCTACTTGTTCAACATTCATTATAGGCTGAACCCTAGTTAACTCTGCTTCCAATTTGGCCCCATATGGGTCCGAGTCTGGATTGTTCTTGCTCATACTAATAATAGTATTTGTCTATGTCAAACTGAGAGGACAAAACACATTTTAATCTTTTCAATTGAACGTCCATGCTTAATTTTCACTTGTAAATTTGACTAGAATTCACACCTGATACTGACAGCAACTTCGGAAACACAATAAAAACATATTCAGAGTTTCCCGGTTATTTTCCAAGTTGATGTGTCTTATTAATCGATACTTCAATATCTTGGTCACCTTTGTTTGAGACTCGACAAAAACACACCTATCACTTCAAGTAGGAGTTAGATCAGGGCGAAGGGCTTATCTGGCTTGAAAATTCTGTTGGGAGATATGCAGTTTTCTCATAGAAGATTTATTTATAAGTGAGATAACCAAATTTCCCAGAACCTTCCCATAACCTAATCGCCAGCAACCAACTTTCGTCAGAATATTCTTATATAAAAACTAAATAATAATCTCTTTGATGCTTAAAATCTATTTTGGAGAAAAAACCGATACTCATACTCCCATCTTTACAGGAGTGGTTCTCTCATATTTTTTTCTTTTTCTTTTTACCTTCCATTTCTCTCCTATCTAAACATTCCTTTAATGCGAAGAGTTTGTGTATCGTCTTTGAGTCTTTTCTTATTCAAGCTAAATGTTTCTTGATAATTTTCATGTGGAGGTGTCTAAATCCGCGTGACATCTTTAAAGACACGTATACTTGTTAAAATCATAATAAGACGGGCAACGTGCAATAAGGTGTTGAAAATTATTAGTAGAATAATAAGATATTATTCTCTTAAGATATGAGTACTTCCGCTTCCACTGGAAGCCAATTAATTTCGGAATCGAAGTAATCATTTTTAATGCCTAAATCCCGAAGTACCTTCACCTCCACCGTAAAATAATAATTATATGTCCCTCAGCACGAGTTTAATGTAGTTGGTTGGGTGAGTGAAATATTTTCCTTTGAACATAAGTTCTAATTACGTTTCAGTTTCAAAATGATGTTGGACTGTAACCTCAACTTATTTATCCTCGAATGAATTTCAAGAAATTTTGAGACGCTAAAGAAAATTCAGAGTCGGTGTAATCATTTTGAATGAAAATCATACGAACCCCCTAAAAAATCATCAAAACCCAACCCACCAACCGTTTCCTTCCATTCCAACACGACGGATAAACCCCTAATCACCAATCCCCACACGGCACCAACTTAGTCCACCCCGAACCAACCTTTACCGTCCGATCCCGATCCAACGGCCAGGACTCTTCACGGCAAGTAAGAAACATAAAAAATAAAAACGGGTGGCGAGTTCGATAGATTCGTTGTTTGGGAATATGCGGATTTCTCTCCAATGGCGAGGGAAGGTTCGGTTTGGGATTCCGGATCTCCGCTTCGCTCCTGAAACGGATTATAAATTTTTCGTTGCAGGAGAAGAGAAGAGAAAAGAAGAGACGTGATTAAGCACGACGGCGCGGCTTCTTGGCTTTCGCTCTTCAGGTTTTTTATTTTATTTCTTGCTTTCTCTTGTTGGTTTTGGGTGGATTTCCGGATTTTGTGGGTTTGTGGAGGAAAGGTGGGATTTTGATGGGTACCCATTACTTCTGAGGATGTTTCTTTTGTGTTTGTGTGACTGTGTTTTTTTCTTCTTCCTTTTTTTAGGAAATTTGGGATTTTGATGGGTATCCATTAGTGTTTTGGTTCTTCTTTTGTGATTTTGATTTTTTTTTTCTTTTGGGTTTTTTAGATTTGTGTGAAAGGTGGAATTCGGAGTTTTAATTGTTACTACAAAAGTGAGGATTCGAGTGTTGTAACAAAAATATTTTTGTCCTCTCTTGTTTTGCATGCATATATGGTGTATCTGTTGTTGGAGAGAGTTGCTTTTTTGAGATTATTATAGGCAACTTTTGAGAAGGAAAAAATTTGCCTTAAATGGATCAACCATTTTGTATAACTTGTTTGGGCGAATACATTGTTGCTCTAGTTCTTCCATTCGCAGTATAGTTGAGAATTAAGAAATGTTTAAATAATGAAACTAGCCGGCAGAAAGCCCGAAATTTGAGCGAATGAGGTGGAATATCCTAGACTCTTTCACAACGTAGAATTTGCAAAATGTTTTGGAATTTTCTATCATCTTCTTGACCATCTATGTAGGAATTTTTTCCTTCTCTCACGTAGTTCGTTAGCCCTGAAACACATGGTTAGGACTGTCAATCGTGTCATGTGCTAATCGTGTCGTGTCAAGTCCTATATATAAGCTCTAGGTGCTGCGCCGTATCCGACCCATTTAATAATCGTGTTGTTAAATTTCTGCCGTATCCAACCCATTTATAATCGTGTTGCCATATCCAACCCATTTATACCCGATTATTAAACGGGTTACTTCGTGTACACGTTTAACACTGCTACCGTTTACACCATTTAACACACGATTAACACATGATTATCCACTCGTTCATATTTCAAACTTCAAAGTTTCAAACCATGGTCACACAAAATAAGATTCAAACTTCAAACAATAGTCACACAAAACAAGACAGCTTGAAAGCATAATTCCACAAGTCCACAACAAAACATAACTAAATTTAATGAAATAAAACTAAAGTTAATCCATCCAAGCTCCATAAACCATGACACAGACCAAGCTTTCAGTTCCTACACCATGCTCCTATCACCATTGTTTGATGATGATGTCTCTCCCAGAGTGAGGTTAGCAATATCTTCAGTAAGGTCATTGATTGTATTAACAGTATTACCTGAAATTGAAACAAAAAAATGAAGAAGTGTCAAATTATATCAATTCAATCGAACAACTGTATTAAATCTATTTAGTCCTAGTACCTTGCTGAATGTGAATGTCATAATTCCAATCTTGGCAACAAAGTAAGGCCTCAACAAGATCATGACCTGAGGCACTACGATGTTCATCAAGGACTCTACCTCCAATGCTAAAAGCAGATTCAGAAGCAACTGTAGAAATGGGAATAGCTAAGACATCACGAGCCATCATGACAAGATTAGGAAACCTGTACTGAATAAACTTCCAATAACCAAGAATATCAAGGTCAGCATGCCTATCAATCCTTTTCTCATCCAAGTATTTCTCCAACTCTGATTTTTCTTTAACAATTTTGAGTATCTCACTCTCATGTTCATCAAACGCCTTCAAGGAAAAACAACAAATACAAGTGAAATCAATATATTAAAAACCATCAAATGCCTTCAAATCAGTCAATTGAAAGCTAAGCAGAAAATACGTATAAAGTTCAGCAATGGGAAAAGAAGATACCTCCATTAAATCTTCTCCATGGGTTTCACAATCACTAATCAGTGTGACATTAGAAGAAGTTCCTCCCAAAGTTATCTTGTTCTTGTATGAGTCAAATAACAAGAACAAGTTATCATGAACCTTACCAAATTCTTCAGACGTATCGCCATAAAGCCTACGGTAGCAGAACTCAACGAATGTAAGCTTATATCGAGGATCCAAGACAACAGCAACAGCAAGGATCAAACTGAATTCTGACCAATACTTATCAAACTTTAACTTCATAAGTTCAGCCATCCTTCTTATATACTCGCTTGAGTCATCTACTGCTTTGGACAACATGTGTTGAATGACAAACACTTGTGGGAAATACAAGTTTGATGTAGGATATTTGGTCCCAGAAAAGATGCAAGTAGCTTTGTAAAACATTCCTAAGAACTTGGCAATTTTTTCTACTTTGTTCCATTCATCAAAAGATAAACAGTTCTTGTAGTTTGAGTCACTAAGTCGCAATTGCTGAAAAGCTCTTTGAAAAAAAAATAGCACTCTCAATCATCAAATATGTGGAGTTCCACCTAGTAGGGACATCTTGGCGCAATCCTTTCTTTCTACTCAAGGACACTTGCTCAATGCATTCTAAAAACTTTTGTTTTCTACTCTGAGACCCTTTAACATACTTAACACTTTCACGAATTTTGACAACAGACTCATCCATCTCTTTCAACCCATCTTGAACTACCAAGTTCAAAATATGAGCACAACAACGTATATGGAAAAACTCCCCATTACACAACAAAGCATTATTAAAAGACAGTTGAGTCTTCAACTGGTCAACAAAAGAATTATTGGATGAAACATTGTCTAATGTAATTGAGAACAATTTGCTTTGTATCCCCCACCCTGACAATAACTTGTATATCTTCTCAGATAGATTTACCCCTGTATGTGGTGATGGCATGTAAGAGAAGTTCAGAAGCTTCTTGTGTAAGACCCAATCATCACTAATAAAATGAACTGTAAGAGAAAGAAATCCATCTGTAGCTACTGATGTCCATAAATCACTAGTTAGACTGAATCTACCACCAAAACACTGAAGAATGTCAAAGAGGTGTTTTTTTTCACTCTCGTGTGTCTTCAAGATATCAGACCTAACAGTGTTTCGACTCATTAATTTCACATTTTCATCCACATAAGCAAATGCCTCTCTAATTCCCTCATATTCAACAAAACTTAATGGCAAATTATGGCGAATGATAGCTTTAGTTATTAACTTCCGAAACACCTCTGGATCAAACTTATTCGAACGGGTAGACAGTTCTCCACTAGAACTAGACAACATCTTTTGGCGAATGTCGCCGACTTTATCACAAGCCATTTGATGTCTAAGCATGTTACCTGTTCCATTTTTAGAACCCGACTTGCAGACATATCCACATTTGAGGCATTTAGCTCTTTCAATCTTATCAGCAGTAAGAGGAATTTCATCAAAAGTACCCCAAGCTTTTGACGTCTTCTTCCTTTTTCTTTTGACATCATCAGCAACACGATCACCCTCACTTGCTGTGGATGTTTCCACATCCGTATGTTCTTTTGCCTAAACACATTCACGTGATTATTAGGTTGTAGTTTGACATGGGAAAAATAACCATGTCTTATTTGAAATAGAAGTCCAAAATAATCTACCAAAAAACCATCAAGCCTAAGGTGCAAAATCAAATCTTTATCATCTTACAAAAACAAGCAAAACAGAAAATCTAGAAACAAAACAGTTTCCCTAATATCAAATATGATTTTCCAAATGACCAATAAAACCTGCTCACATCTAAAGTCAATTTTTTCTCAAAATAACGAATAAAAACCAAACAAAACAGACCAACCCAAACTTCAAATCAAAACATTATCCTGAAGCCAGATCAAAACTTTTTCTCAAACACAACACAAAAAATAATAAACTAATAAAATCACATATTTTCCTCAAAAACAAAAAGAACGAACAAGCAAACCAAAATCAGATATTTATACCCAAAAAAGCCCAACAAATCAACAATATTTCAATACCCATAAAAAGAAGAAAAGAAATTATTATCTTTCTTTCAAAAGCCGTCCTTGTGAAGCTAAATAGGGAACACTCAAGAATCTAACCTCTGGAGATGTGATCTCGACATCTTGTGAAGGCGAAGCCATCCTTTTTTGAGACGATCTAGCGAAGGAGAGGTTGAATCATGAATGGAGTGGGGAGCCGCAGCCGTCAGTGAGGTTTCAAAGAGAAACCCTAAATGAAAGTTGTTTTATAATTTAAACCCTAGAAATTTTAGTTTCATATATATAATTGGTAAAATTATAAATATGACATTCAGTTCTTAGAATTTGTTTATTATAATTTATAACTTATATATTACTTGTACACTTGTCGGTATTAGTCGTGTATTAATCGTGTCGTATTCGTAATCGTGTCCCTAATTACCCAATTACTTATCGTGTTTTATCATGTCTTAATCGTGTTAATCGTTTTTGCAGCAGAAATCCATATCCAACCCATTTAATAATCGTGTTGCCGTATCCAACTCATTTATTAATCGTGTTCAAATTCTCAATCCATATCCGCTAACTTCGTGTCATGTTATCGTGTTTCGTGTAAAATTGACAGCTCTACACATGGTGGAACTTTAACACTTTTACATAATGAAACACGTGTATATATTCATTAAACTTTTCAATAACTTAAGAGAGAAAATCAGGTAAGTGCTTAAGTCGACTATAATTCTTTTGCTCCTTATTGACTTCGTCCAGCAATACTTGTTTTCATCCTCAATTAATTCATACAACAATCCCAATTTTATGGATGTACCATTAGTGCAGCACCTTGTCATGTTACAGATTCTCAGGCATGTGGATGTTTCGTCCTAACAACACTTTGTCAGCCATCCTTATACTGCAAACTAATTTGTTTTCTATAAAAATTTCAGCTGATTGACTGCTCATAAGTGATAAGTCATGGGAGCTGAGAGTTCACCAAACCCATCTAGAATTTTAGATGGCCTGCATGGTGTGCAACTAGTGACTTCGCGTACTTCCAAAGGGAACGACACTCATAATTGTAGTGATTTTCATCTTTTAGATCGCAAAGAGTCTGGACTTCTCGGAGTAAACAGAAAAGCAGTTCAGTAAGCACTCGCACAGGCCCTCAAGTAAGTTAAACTGTAATAAAATATTTATTGGTTTTATTTATTGCTTCGCTGCATTCTCAGGCACACATGGGACCAGATACCTGCTTGCCTGAGGCCAATCCATTGTTGTACTCAGGGTAAATCTTCAGTGCATTAGTTAGCTTGAGAAATTTTTGTGGGCATTCATTGTTAAACCGTTATATTTTGCTTTCAGGTGATAAAAGCATTTCAGAAACAGTAGTCAATGTTTTAACATCATTTCCCTTCATCGCTCTTGGATTGCAGACTCCTAGGTGAGTTGCCCTTGGTTTTTCATGTTAAGGACTTTTATTTGCTTACTTGTAACGTATTGACATTTAAAAGTAACGACTTCCAATGTATGCTATGTGTGATGGCAATGCAGGAAGAATTTTAACAGTAGATTATATGCAAACTCATTAATTGGAGTTGGTGTTGCTTCGAGTCTTTATCATTCTTCAAGAGGAGAAGCCAGAAAATTCTTGAGATGGGTGGATTACACAATGATAGCTGCAACAACAGTTGTAAGTGAAACTTGAAGTAACAAACCTGTTTGGAAATAATTACTGATCTTTTTCATAGTCTGATAGAATATATCTTTTTTTCTCTGTATATGTTGTTGTATTCTTTTATCATTATAGGTTCAAATGAAAATTTAGTGGAGTAGCCCATGCTTGTAATATAAGCTTTTCAACTAGTGGGATTACAACAAGATTTCCTCAGTTGTTGTTTTATATCTGATAGGTTATCTATGAATGCACATTAATTATTATTGACATTGTTTGCTAATGTATTATTTTTCACAAAATATATATCATATATGCAGTGTCTCTCAACAGCACTTAGAGATGAAAATTCGAAATTTTTGATGGCAGCGTCTGCATTTTGTCTACCATTTCAACCTTTCATGGTTTCAGCTGTTCATACAGGATTAATGGAGGTAAGATTTTTACCTTTTTTGCTAGTGATTTTTTTTCTCAATCTAATTCACATCCAGAACTTTAAACACCTTATGTTTGATTATAATTGAAATCAATAAAAGTCGCATGCAATAAGAACTCAGATTTTCATTGTCTTGTTGAGGTTCTATATCAATCCCTTATGCCCCTTAATTTTGTGCTTTTATCAATCAAAACACATATAAGTCTATAACTCTTTTTTTGAAAGCATTATAGGTCTGTAACTTGTTAACAATTTATCTTTTAGCACAACATTAATTCATTTTCTTATGTAAAGCTCCAGAATGAACCTTTTGGTACAGCTTGTGATCTTTTTGGGGGGTTTATTTATTTATTTCAGGTAGCATTTGCTAGGAGAGCTTTAACAAGACCAGAACTCAGACCAGCACATAATTTACACACAGTTTCTTCTTTACTAGGAGGTGCCCTTTTTATTGCTGATGATTGTTTCCCTCAGACACCGTACATCCATGCTGCATGGCATCTTGCAGCAGCAATGGGTGTAAGTACATGCAATAAACTTCTTGAATGATATTGAAGGTATCCATTTATTTAGTTGGAAAACCGTTTTCCAGTCATTTTCACACCAGAAACTGAAGGGAGGGTTCACTAAAAATACCAGAGACGGTATATAGTTGAACCAGAACAAGTTTCCAAGAAACAAAATTCGATCCGGGAAAAAAAGTGGCATTCAAGCATAAGTTTGTGTTTTGTTACTTGAAGTTCATGAGTTCCAGATTTCTGAAAGAAAGTATGGGTAGAGAATCTGGATAGGTAGATAATGTCAATCATTGTACTAATACCACATGTTATCTAAAAAGTAAGGGTAGTCAAAATTACATTCCGGAATTCGCTTGTCTAGTTAGTCGGTAATCTTTCTTGCCACAGTCGCCAGATATGCTTGGGAATTGGGATCACTTTGTTTGTGTTTGGCTACCCAGAGTTGCTTGGGAGCAATTTGTTGGGGTTTGGCTAAAGCTTTAGGATAGAAAGTATATATATCAAAATAGCCTTTCTATATTGTTAACAACAGTTACAAACTTATAATACTACAGAGAATAATAGGAACGATAACTTTTAATAGAATAGAATACAATACTTGTTTCTCAATTTTGAAGAACTCATTTGTTTCTTTATTTCTAACACAAAACAATGTTATACTTCTCGGTTTCTCTCTTTCCAACCACTTTGCATCTCCATCCTGATCATTAGCTCATCCCGCCCCCAACATCGTGTCAATAGGCTCGACGGAATTAGTTGTCTAACTGCCGACCATGGTGTTACTGTGATCATACATGCATCTGCAATCAGCCAAAGGATGCCAAAGAATCGGCAATGGTTGCTCTCACAGCAAGGAAATTGCAAAACATAAGTTCTTAAAATAAAAAATAGTTAGAAGTGGCAGGAACTAAGAAGCACAAAGAGGCAACAAAAAATGGGAGTGCAGGCGTGCTAGGAGCTGATTCCCTGGTAATTATTCCAAAAAATGTGATCGAAGTTCATCAAACATGATTCCATCTGACATGTGAAATTTGAACCATTCACAATTGGAACCAAAAAACAATAGTACACGGGCATCCTTTGACCTTTGTCCGAAGTCGGAATTCAAACCATATATAAATATAGGAATTAATACCTTTTCCAACATATATTTCTGTACACAATCTGGGGAATTCAGTAACCCAAAGAGATTTTAGCACTAAGAAGCTCTATCTAATAAGTTAAACTTACGAAGTTGATGTCTCTCCACTCTCTGATCTATATTCAGAAAAACTTAGTAAACAGAGAAGTAAGCTCGTGACTCGTGAGGGACAGTTATGGTTAAAGATTCAATATTGTTAACAAATATTTGATCCATGAAATTTTAGGTGGACGAACCAGTTGACTGTAGCTAGTAGCTACAGGTACTATTGTTGAGCATAAGGAGTTGTTATGGGCAACTAACTCCTTAACGTGCTCAACATTTTAGTGGCTGCGGATTCTCTAGCTTTGAAAGGGCTCTTCATGTGATCTCCACTCTCATTAAATCAAAGTCAGGGCCTCGAAGAATGATATTGGCTTGAAATCCTCCTGCATTGGATGAGTTTTTGAAACAAACAATTCATTAATTACTAAAACGTACCATCAGGATATTTAATAACAAAAAATAAGATATACACTGATATCAGAGAGTGATTAACTTCAGAAAGACACCCGAAATTCGGTATTTGTGATTAACAATGAAAAGAATGACTTCAGGGTGAATCTTACCGTTTTCTGTTGATGGAAAAACTCTGTATCTGGGCAAAGACCAATTGTTTTTGCGGCAAATATTATCCAAGTCCTGAGGAAATGAACATACAAATACTAGGTTACTAAACAGTATTGCTCAGCAATATTACGAACGATGTGAATATAAGATGAAAGCCAAACTCCACAAAGTTGACAGGGAAGGCATATGAACAAAAACAACACACCAGAGAAACAATAGGTCTCATCCAGTTATTAAATTTTTACCCTGAAAATGTGGGGCTCCACCAAATCAATAAGAAGCTCAGCAATCAACTTTTTCAGTGAGGAATATCTTTTTTTCACTTACAAAAACATTCCTGTTAACAATACTAGACTGAAGGAAAAAAACATTTTTATATAGAAGCAATTCAACATTTGCAAGAAATATTATACACAATTACACATTATCACATTTCGAGAAAAACAATTTCCAGGACTGGAACAAATGCTCTTGTAACATCATTTAATTAGTTCAAACAAGAATCACCATTAAACATAATAAGTGTTTAACGAGAAGATAAGCAAATCAATCAAACTTCTATGCCATCATCTACCAATCCATGATTGTTTGAAGCTCTCAGAGTAAGATTTTTTTACCTGGCACGCAGTCTGCAGAGTAAGAACTGCCTCAGATAATTTCTTAATTCTCAGTTGAGTCTTTGTTGGACATGAGTTTGCAGACAAAGTCTTGATTGCCTCGACCACAGAACTCAAATTTGTTTCAGCGTTCTCAGCTGCAGCTACATCAGAAACAGATTATGATTGTTGCAGACAAATAGTAGAACATCCTTGGATGCAACTTTTATATTGAATGACGAAAATTACTGTAAGAGTGTTATGGTACAATGACCTCCCTTCAAATATTTTATAGTATTGTGAAGATGAAATCTCAGGTTTTGGCAAGCGTATGGACCAGACTATGACAAAAAATGAATATGGACACAAACTAATATTGATTCGTGATTCCACGTCAGGTTACAATCCTACATAGGTCCATCAAAATACACCCTCACATTAGCATTTTGCATTTAAAGTGAGATTTCTGGTCTACACAACTGTGGAATCCCCGAATGGGTGGTGAATGATAATCATTGTCCTTTCAGCTTGTCCCCGACGATTGTCAACTCAACTACAATACATACTTATTGTTGAAGATTGGCCTTGAATTGCTAAGTGAGCAAGAAAAGCACTGCACAGTAACAGTGAATACTGGCTGTACTAGGTGGTTGATCCAACCGCTGGTTAAGAACTTCGGCAGATTTGGATCGGGTAGAGGTCGACCAATTCTGCTCACAGATCAGAGTTTTCTGAAGGCATTGGCAGTTGAGCGGTTCATCAAGTCTTCATTGGTTTCATTTTGTGCTTTGGTCATGTGATTATTCTTGTCAAGCTTGCTATTGTGATTTGTGAATTCAATTTCTGTTTTGTATGCTACATCTTCGCAAATAATTATCTCCTTAAAAATTAATAATTATAATAGTTTTCTAGGCCATTTTTTATTTTTTCTGCTTGGACTTTTATTTCAACTACTTTCATAATGCATTTAACTAGTTTTGTGGTGGCAGAAATTCTAAAACAACTGTTCTTTTCAATCAAGTTATGGTTTGCACACTATACAATTGCATTAGCCAATTGGATCGTACAACCAATATGTTTCACCATTGTTGCTTATGAGATTGAATCATTAATATGGTGTTTTAATTCAACTAAAGCAGTTTTCAGCTACATGCTGAAAACGTATTCTACCTAACCTAACTGAACTGCATACTTATTAGCATCAATAAGACTAGTATTCAAAGATGTAGATGGGCAGCACAAACCATATTTTTATTTAATTGAGAAACATGCGGGATGAATAGGCTCTCCAACACCTTGTTACAACCATGGCGGATATTTTGGTGAAAGAAAATTGATTTTTTTGGTTTTCTTTTGTTTTAATATGTGAGAGGACTTCCCATCTGGCATATTCTCAAATAATTCCAAGGCAAGCTCTCCTTTACAATCCATTGGACATAATTCAAGTTTGAACTGATGAGGATCTTTACAATAACAAAAATAAAAAATGATCATGGTTCAAGTACCTGTTAGGATGGTCTGTATATCCATCTCACACTTCGCAAATTCCTCTTCCAGTGGGCATAATTGGTGATGCTGTATAAAACAGACATTAGTTTGTCATAAACAGGAATGAAAGAGGCATTATTACTTTGTCACAAGCAGTCTACAAATCAGCATTACCAATTCATCTCGTCTCTTCTGAAAAGCACGCAAGGTACTCTGCACTATTTCAGTTTTCTGTAATTCCATTTTATCTCGAAAGCTATTGTAGTCTTGGTTGGCAGATGGCAACGGAGCACATACAAGTTGACCAGACGATCCACAGACTTCATTCTTTGTTGATACCAATTGCTCTGCACCTTCACCGATCATATGCAACTGGGAGAAGAAGATAGCTTCAGTAATTCGAAAGATACAGAAAGATCTTTAGCTTTCTAGCAAAAAACTGAAACAAATTTATGTTGAAGAAGATCAGAAAAAATGCAATAAAATTTTTTATCAGTGAAAAATTGCAATACATTGTTTGTAAGGTGTGATAAACTGTATTATGTGCATTCAATAAGACTTCCAAATCATTGGCTTGGAACATCATGCACCAGTTGATTT
Organism: Triglochin maritima; assembly: GCA_963682175.1. NCBI lineage: Eukaryota > Viridiplantae > Streptophyta > Magnoliopsida > Alismatales > Juncaginaceae > Triglochin > Triglochin maritima. The sequence continues at coordinate 48,395,962 of OY821771.1, read as the reverse complement.
CCTTTTGCAATTACAAGATGTCCAGAAACAATAATCGCCGTTCTTATAGCTCTCGCAAGTTCTTTAGATAATTTCTGACTCTGTAACCTTGTCCACGTTTAAAAGTATATAATGAAAAGTGAGATGTATCACGTCTAGATATATGCAGATCAAATGATCTTAATCACGATGTTACCATTGTTACCCATGCAAATCAAAACCAAGATTTGTCCCAGTTGTATGATTAGTTGTCAATACTGATAATATCACATTTAGTGCATAATTATTACTATAATCATAAGCATATTTATGGAAATAATCATGAATTAGGAAATATTTTGAATATCTTCTACCCTAAATATTATTCTTTTATCTTTTTTGTAGATGATTTCAAATCCTTACCAAAAAGACAAGAAAGATTTTGATTGAAGGAAAAGAAAGGAAAAATTATCAATTAAGATTTTCATGACACCACAAAATCTTCCAAGATTATTTGAACCTTCCATATTGAAACAAAAAGGGAGAATGATCTCAAAAATTCGTCACTTTATAAAACCTCAAGAGAAAACCCATCAAATGAAGTAGAAAAGCTAACCCTAGTCTCCCAAATTCTTCCCTAACCTAATCATCATCAAAAGGAGCAAGTTGGAGTGTTCTTTGGGTTGTCTGAAAGGGGAGAAATTGTTGTTGGGATCGTTGGAACGGGAAGGAGTTGTTGTTCGTGCTTCTCCGTCACCTCTTCCAATTCCTAAGCACATTTCTACTCTTTTAAATCTTAGTTTCTCATATATGCATCAAATTTCAGTATTTTGTTGTTATTTGTTTCGTACAATGAGTAGCTAAGTAATTTTCTAGGGTGAAGATGAAGCATGTATGATGTGTTGATGTAATTTGCTACCTCAATGTTAATTGCAATTATTCTAGGAACTTTTTCATTTGTTTGATTTATTGCATGTTAATAATCATGAACTTGACTTTGTGGTTGTATGTTGATGGTTTCCCACTGCATACAATTAGACATAATAGATGAATTCATTTAACAAGTCAAAATCGTTGTTGTGAGATTTGTTAAGTGTAGGGATTTATAACTTGTGTATTGCTTGTTATTAATTTAATAGATGTGAATGCATGAATTAATCGTCTAGGTTATTTGTCTTGTATAAGTTGTTTGTGCCCGTATGATACATTGAGGATAGTGTAAGTTGCTTGCGCCCTCACTATCTAGTCCAAACACATCTTCCTAATTTACTAAGGTAATTGCATGGTCATTGGTAGTGAGTAAATCATCAACACAAATTACTTGTGGATTCCGAACTCTAGAACTCGTTTTATATAGAATTTCATCTAGATAGGTTTTGTTTCTGTTTTGTGTTAGTATAGTTAAAACTCAAAAACATCAATTACGTTTTTCTTTCGATTTAGTTTCCGCGTATTAAGATTTACTTCTAAACTTCTTCCTTGTGGACTCGACCCCTGCTTATCCTTGCTAGTTTAGGATATAAGTTGTGGTATTTTGAGAGCTTAACGACGACTCGACAAAAAACAACTCTAGGAAGTAGATATCTAATATTCTAATCTGATTAAAGAGCTAAAGAAAATAAGTCTTTGACCTTCGAACCCAATTAGCTACTCATCTCATTCATCTTGATATAGAACGCCTCTTAACGTGAACTCAACAAAATGAGGCAAGATGGTGACCATTGATGAAGTGGCCAAAAGTGAACATGGTAATTGTAGTTTGAAATTCTTATTTAAAATAAGAGCACAAAAAAGATCAGATTAAGGATAGCGATTTTCGGTCAGTGCATAATGCAAAATTACATATATAAAAAAGGCAGTCTTACATCAATGGAGCTTACCTTGTCCTCCATGGCATTACCAGCAACAGCAACACCATTGTAAATAGCAGAGTTGTCTTGATTGAGATATTTACCACATTCAATGGAACTTTTTTGCTTTTTACACATCTTGTCAGTGTGTTTGCCACTTTTTACAGTGGGGTGAGACTCACGGGAACGTTTCAAGGGCAAATTATTAGCACTATTTTCTTTAGTATTAGTACAAAGTCCCATAGTAGATGCCTTGGTGGAGCGTCGATCACTTCCATTGATTTTTACGTTGGATTTTTCAGTTTTGATAATTTTTCTGCCCGATATGTCTTCTTTTGCGCCATTGACTTCGGATTGATTACTACATTCTTTCTTTTGAGTAACCTTTTCTGTTTTGGAAGAAATATATTTCTCATGGCTCAATTCAACCTTCTGCCCTATGTCAGAGGAAGGATCCTCCAGCTTGACAGAGCTTGACTTACTTTCTTTAATTTTCTTGGAGATGTTACCCTTGTTTTCATCCATAGTACTTATGTCCTCCTTATTGGATTCATGTACAATATTTGTTATGTTCTCTCGAATCGCATGATCTATCTGGGACTTGTAAGAGTTACTAACATGAACACCCAAGTCTACCTTCATTTCAGATGCATTACCATTAGAGTACCTGCAACAAAAAGGGTAGTTGTATGAACTTGAGATGGATCAAGCAATTCAAAAATGAATAACTACCTCGACCTTCAGTAATCAAGATTTCTAAGCAAATACCTCAGAAGCCAGTCCGATAATATTTCAGCATATGGTAGCATAAGAAAATATTCAGCTGCCGTTGTTACTTCTTGACAGTTTGTCAGGACAGGACCTTGTAAGCTGCAAAAAGACGAGACCAGTTGAAATCAGCAACAAAAAGGTATTGAAACAAACTTGTCGACAGAAATTTATATCAAATTTGAGAATATTAAAGTTAGAAATTTGAGTTGAAAATGGCAGTTCCAAGCATCCGGAACTGATTAAAGTTTTCCTTATTGATTAAATTCTGGACAGCTCATTGTCATGGATCCAATGTTCAGGATATATTTGTGAGAAATTGTAGACATGATTCAGAATGATAATTACTATGTATAACAAAACAATATGAAATTTTGAATGGAACTACCTGTCTATAAGATGCTTAGTAGGAGTTTTTTTCAGTCCAACGACAGTACTTGAAAGTGTTGATATTCCAGTAAGCTTAATCATATAAAACTGAACAGCCATCTTTTCTTGACTCAGCGAATACGTACGCCCTTGTCCCATAATAGTCATCTCCACGTCTTTGATACCTAATTCACAATAATCATGTATTACTAAGACTGGAACAGTAGTGCTATATGAAACTATTTTTCTGAAAATGAAAAATGAAATCAACCTTCCGGCAAAATATATTCCATTAGTTCATACAGTTTCATAGTTTGGACAGTGATAATATTAGATGCCTCCACGAGTAACTGAGTAGTTCGAGTAAATTCCTCAACCTGAGCATGTGTGCAACATGCACAAGAAGAACCTCCCCTGCATAGGAAATTATGAATGTACACAAGCATCCTCATGGATTGGAATGTCACTAACTTGATTATCAGGTATTCTCCCTTCTATTGATGAGTTGAAGGAAGACTTCTCTTCAGTCTTCGGTAAAGTAGGCTCTATAGCCTACTCGGGAGCGCAAATTTTATCTGACTAAAGTGTTTGTTGGATCTGAAGTTAGGATCTGATTACTTCTGTAGGAATACCTACCTAATGGAATTGGGTTTATTGTCTCAGACTCTCAGTAATCTCTTTCCAACGGTTTCTTGTATGTTCATTTTTCAATAAGGCTTTATTAGAGGCTTACACATGCTTATCCATATGTATTTGAATTCTATCTAGGTCCTCGGTTTCCGACTCGTGAGGTTGCACAATTTCAACCAATATCAAAGGCTAGTCTGTGTTATACCTTGTTTCAACCTAATCTTTTGATTCAAATCTACTGGAGTCGTGCATGGTATTAATGTCTGGACCTAGAAGTACAGTATTCCAATAGGTGGTTGGCGAGCAACTTACTCTAAGTATATTTAGCTTAAAAGTCGGCTACATGATCAGTCAGATGGAAAACAATGCATCACTAAGAGCCAACATATGGAATTTAGCGAATTTTCACATCTAGCGGTTGAACTAACGCTGCTTGTGAGAAACTTTGCTTCGAAAGCATCCATATTTTTTATCAATTGGTGTTTGTTTTCAGTTTTTTTTTCCGTCATGATTGAGCCCAACTACTCCCATGATTCCCAATTCATTAAGAACTCAAGCAGAAGCCAGAGAAATATAACTACTGGAATGAGTTCGTAAAGCGTATTAAGTACAAGTAGAAGCAAAGCATACCTATTTTCTCCTTTAGAGCTGCACAAGCTGTGCGTGGAAGATCATTTTCTGCAAAGCAATGCTGATTCCCCCGAGACAGTTTTTTTGCACTTTCGCCTTTTCTGGAAGTATTATTTTCTATTTCTAATACAGACCAAACACCTTGAATTGCAGATCCAAACTGAAGAAAACAGTTCTCCACAAGTTAATCGATTAGCAGAAATGCAACTTTGCCGACAGGCCACCCCTTTATGTTTGGATTTTTCTTAGTTGCATCTAACCCGATGCAAATATCACATGCATCTTTAACCATCTTCTCTGTGACTGAGTACTGTTCTTTGACATCCCCTGATATCAGTGGAGGCCCATGCATATATTTCATGTATGAGAGTAAAGATGGGTTTGCGATTGAAGCCACCTTGCAGAAAGAATCAAGCAGAAGGGGTTCCAACTCCGGAAAGTGCTTCCTGTGGTAGTAGTTGTATAATAGCACCACAGCGTGCAACTGAAATATAGGTATATTGGTTAGAAGAAGATAATTACCTAACATCAGAAAGTACTCTAGTAGATAATAAAACAATTAACTTAGCAACAATCAAGGTCAATGGCAAATACAAACTTGCTTTTGAATGTTTCCATGTTAAGCAAACACGTGATGTAGCAAACAATTATCTACAAAATGTTGGAGACTTGGGGTTGTGATAATCCTGGATTCTTCTCAGATCGTGTACGAATCACTTTCCGAACAAGATTATTCGACCCTTTTACACTGCCCGGTTGCACGAATACCTTGCTGGGATAATCCTGAGAAGGAACAATCTCGTTCAGGCAATATGAACTTCGATCAGAAAAGTAGAGAAGGAGTATGAATTTTCGTATATCTGTTTTGAGTACCGAATTTCTCTTATAAAGCAGAATGGTGGTTGGCGGTTACACAAGCACCTTTTGGGTTGGTATTATCCACTCAAACGGAAATACATAAAATCAAACGAAAATTAATATGGATCCCAGCCAGGGGCTCTGCCCCTTGGACCCCGCAGGGGCTCCGCCCCTCGACCCTGCTTCATATTCGTGGTCGATAAACCGTTAGCTCAACAAGCGTGCACTCCGCACTACCCAAACTCGTTTCCGAGCCTAACAATAAATCGCATCGGTCTCAAGTAAATCACATTACGACTAAAATGAATCGATGACACTAAAATCACCAACACAAAATTGTGTACATTTTGGTCTTGAGCAATGTGAGGTATAAATTTAACAAGCTGAAACTAATACCGTTTGTAGGAAACCGATATATGACCTCGGAAAAAGTGATTTAGACTTCATCTTTTCTCTAACCCCGGACCCTTTGCTTGGTATGCTACCTCTCGGAGCTCCAAGAGGCTCACGTCTAGGTGACTTCAACATGCAATCAAAGTTCAAATAGAAACTTATTATCTGGGGGTGTTTTTACTTCCTGGTAATTAGTAAGAGTAGTTCTGAATTGTTTTTCTTATACATTTAGTTTATTTGGTGTAAGCAATGAAGCCCGACTTCTCTTCTCTACTGGAAGTGGTTCATAACCTGTTTGAATAATACAATCTACAACTTGATTTTAGAAGGAGATTCTCTCTTGGATTATGTTTGGAATAACATTTTGATAACGATCACACCAAAAGAACAGAAAGCCAAAAAAGAAAAACACTTTTCCGGAAAACAAAAGCGTTTTTTTTTCCAAAAAAGGAAAGGAAAAGGCACCTGTTTGGCGACGGCCTCCTGCTTGGAGAGAGAAGGGGTTTCTCGAGAGGGGAGCGCTTGGAGGGGAGAAGAGGGCACACGAAGCGCTCGATCAGGGCTTCTACGGCTTCTTCCATCCCCACCGTTGGATTTGGACACCGACCGGGACGAGGCAAGGGAGGAGGATGTCGGGAAAAGGCGCCAATCTTTTCCTATTTCTTTCCCTACACTGTTTTTCACTTTTCTCACTGCGATATTATATGAAGCGCACGAGTCGAGTGCGACACCCTACGAATTTTTGACAACGTTACCAATTTTTTGTTTTAATTAGTTTTATGGTTTGCTTAATATTCAGTTGTAAATAATTTATTAATCTTGCTAAGAAATTTTGTTTTTTTATTGTATAAAATACCATAACATTTCAATACACCGAGTTATCGAAGTGATTTGGAGGTCGATTATTGAAAAAATTAAAAATAATTTTAAAAAATTTGAAAAAATAATATTAATTAGAAAACATATTTTGAAAAAAAAAAGATTTAAAAAAAGATTACAAATAATTATAATAAAAAATAAAAACAGAAATAATAAAATAAAACCAAACCAGAAAAACAGAAAAAAAATTAAGAAAAAAATTCAGCAAAAAAAAAATTAATTTTTTATTGTTTTCCACGGATCGCGGGTGGGAACCTCGATCCGTGGAAAAAAAATTAAAAAAAAAATATGACGGATCGCGGTTCCAACCCGCGATCCGTCAAAAAAAAAAAAAAAAAAAAATTTTTGTGGGACGGAACGCGGGTGTGACCCGCGATCCGTGGAGCACGGATCGCGGGTCACACCCGCGTTCGTAGTATTTTTGGAAGAAAAAAAAAATCCTAAATTTAAAATTTTGATTTTTTTTTTATTAAATAAAAAAATTACGGGCGGTTTAAGCAAATTAACATCGATTAAATACTAATAGGAAAGAAAGAGAAAAAAAACATGCGGTCGGTTAACTTTTGTTCTCTTGATAATGATTGTTTTTTATGTTCATTATTCAAAAATCATACGGTCGGTTAACTCCTGTTGTCATAATAATGTTTATTTTTAATGTTGATTATTGCAATTTTTAGAGGTATGTCAGTTGAGTTTCCTAAGCATTATCAGGGTAATATGCCTTTAACTATGCTTAAAAAATATGGAAAAGGTAAGAGACTTTTTTCCCTCAATTTTTAGTAGGTTTGCTCTGTATAAATGCTTCTAGGAAACAAAATTTCTATTTCGATGAGGCCACGCCAGAAGTGGCAGGTGTTTACTATCCGGCCCGGCCCGGCCCACGACTTTGGTCGGTTTGCAATTTGCATCCACGTGACCACATTAATGATGTCATATATATCGGCATGTGTTTTTCACAGTTGTTTATGTTTTCCCAAAAAGTTATATTTTTTTACAATTCTAAACCTTCCAAAACCCACTTCTGGGAGCTCCTGTTTCAAATAAAAATCAAGAATCAATACTGAACTGCTAAACATCGCCCCAAAATTACTTAAATCGTCCCTTGAAATTACCAAATTGCCCTTCCTCCTATTTTTGCTTATATATCTCACAATTTCACTCTTTTTTCAAAACTTTCTCTTCCTATACCTACTACACAAGATTACGAATGTCTCGGAGGCCAGGGAAGCAGCCAGCAGTTCCCCCGATGTACCCGTATGATGTAACATTACGTTATTTATTTGTTTTTAAAAAAAAAAAAAAAAAAGTCGTCGGCGTCCGAGGAAGCCGCTCCCCCCATAGGGGGGAGCGGCTTCCGAGGACGCCCGACCCATGCGGGGGGCGTCTACCTCGGACGCCGACCCGTAGCGGGAGACGTCTGCGGAAGACGTCTCCCCGATGGGGGAGACGTCTTCCGAAGATGTCTCCCCGTAGGAGGCGGCGTCTCCGACAAACGCCTCCACCTTGCGGGAGGCGTCGCGGGAGGCGTCTCTCGCAGACGCCTCCACCTTTTTTGTTTTTTTAATTAATAAATATCATAATTACTTTAATAAATAGTGATAAATCAAAAAAATTAATTTAACAAATTCTTATTAAGTTTAACATTTGTGATATTTAGTTTTAACAAATTTTGATTTAGTTTAACAATTGTTTTAATTTAGTTTAACAAATTTTGATTTAGTTTAACAATTTTGATAATTTAGTTTAACAAATTTTGATTTAGTTTAACAATTTTGATAAATATGATAATTTAGTTTAACAAATTTAACAAATTTGTATTTAAAATTTCAATTAATAGTCATCGGGTCACAGTGGAGGGAAAGGCAAGTCGATACCATTACACGCCTTCCATTCTTTAGTTGATGATTCAGCACCGCGTCATCCACGTAGACGGGGGATATCTGCTTCGGTCAGGAGGGAGAGGGAGGCATTACGTCGTCGTGAGGAGGATGATTCCTTCGATGATGAGCATGTGGATAGTTTCGACGACGAGAGCGACGATGATGGCCCGTATGAGTTAGTGCGGCCGGAGGTGGAGAGGCAGGGGGATTATAGCGGAGGACGTGGTCGAGCGGGTACTTCTACTTCCGCCGGATGGATGGTGCGGAAGGGTAGGGGTGGGAGGTTTACGACCGGGGATTCGAGCTCGTGCACTGTTGATCCCCGCGCTCAGAAGAAGAAGAGGGTCCAGGACGATTCTTGGATCGTGAGCAGTATGACGCCTGGTGGTCCTTTAGATGGGAGCGTCATTCCTAGTTTCTGGGGTCACATTGCTAGACGGATCTGGGACGGAGAGGATCGGAAGGTTCTGAAGTGCCATAATCGGCACAGAGCCTGTACAGCACTACAGGGTTGGCGGTCTACACTGAGTGCTGATATCAGAGAGGAGATTAGTGCCACGCATTTGGGGCACTTACCGTACAGCATGTTCCCTTATCTCGACATGCCTTTGATTTCGGCATTTGTGGAGCGGTGGCAGCCTGACACCAACACTTTCCACATGCCTTTCGGAGAGATGACGATCATGCTTCACGATGTTTTCCAGATCCTGCGCATTCCTGTGGATGGTCGTCTGGTTAGTGCTCAGGGGTCGACGTCTGAGCTGAGGTGTTATGTGGCAGAGTTGCTTGGTGTCACACCTGATGGTCTGGCGAGAGATACAGCTTTATGGAGTGGTGGTGGTGTCGGCATCGACTCCCTTGAGGACCTATGCAGACGGGCACGACCTCCGCGGGCCGATGATACACAGTTGACGGCGTACCTATTCTTGATGCTCGGAGCCGTCTTGTTTGTCGACAAGAGTGGTTGTCGGATCAGACCACGCGATCTACTGGAGGCTAGGGACCCGGAGACCGTTCGTGAGTACTCGTGGGGGTCAGCGACGTTGGCATACCTGTACCGGCAGCTTGGGATAGCTAGCCGTGCGGATTGTTCTGGGATTGCAGGTTGTCTTACGCTGCTGCAGGCGTGGATATACGAGTACTTTCCTGCATTCCGCCCGCATCGTGAGCGGAAGATTATCGACGAGGGTCATCCACGTTCGGGTATGTGGGCTATCCGGAGCGAGGACAAGAGCGATGGACGATTGCGTTCCATCCGCGCACGGCTTGATCAGATGACTGCATCAGAGGTATCAAACTTTACACCATTTATTTAATTTTAAGATGTATTATTATTAATGTGTTAAACTTTAGGTGGAGTGGTTACCCTATGGTCCTGACCCAGCAGCGGATGTCCCGAGGACTTTATTGATGGGTCTTATTCGTTATCGGGATATCATAGAGCCTTATATGCCCGATCGGGTCTTGCGTCAGTTAGGATATGTTCAGGTGATCCCGGTTGACATTCCGACACCAGAGCATGCGGTGCGGTCTGCGACAGCAGCGACGTACGACGTCAGGTTCCCCGCTTCTACAGCGGAATCGACTTGGCGGACATTTCCGAGATCATGCCGATTGTTCCTTGGCGACTTCAGACGTAGTCGCGACCCCTCCGAGTGTGATGCACGTTATCTTGATTGGTTCAGTAGTTACTCACATCCTATCATCGTCCGTGGTGCCTCCCGGAGAGCAGATCGACCACCAGATAGGACGTGTGGCGATCTGGTAATTTTTTCATTTTATCTATATTTATTTGTACCGTATAATTTGTTAATGTACGCTAATGTTATTGTTATGTGCAGTGGATGGGTAAGATGATACGGGCTGTAGACCCAATCTTGCAGATGAGGGATGAGCTGTCAGACGATGCCAGAGCTGCATGCGGAGATTTGGATGAGATCATACACTCGTGGCATACTCAGTTAGGCATCTCCGACCATGATTCGGATGATGAGTAGGCTGATCTGTTGTACCATACTCTTACTATTTGCATTTATATTTGTTTATCTGTTGTACGCTTATTGTTTGTATTTGTGTTTTGCTTATCTGTTGTACGCTTACTATTTGCATTTATATTTGTTTATCTGTCGTACGCTTATTGTTTGTATTTGTGTTTTGCTTATCTGTTGTACGCTTATTATTTGTATTTGTGTTTGATAACCTGTCGTATTATTATATATAATGCAAATAAAGCAAACATATCAAAACATATTACATAATAAAGCAACACTATATAATGTACAAACATATCAAAACATATTACATAATTATACAAACATATCAAAACATATTACATAATTATACAAACATATCAAAACATATTACATAATTGTTGCCAATATGCTATCCTATTTTGGTACTCCAGCTCCCATCCAATAACACTCTCATCTCGTATTTGATACCACAGAGTCGCTATAGGAGGTACGGGGAATCCCTCATTCAATTCCAAACGAATGTAATGAGCGTAACTCCCTAAATGAGCAATAATCAACTCTCTGCACGGTCTCGTCACGGTAGGCGGACTCTCCCAAGGTAGAACTGTAAGACATTGGTACAATGAACCATCATTTCCGAGAGAGAAGAACATAACTGCACACTTGTAAAAATTTGCAATGGGAAACAAGTCCGTCCACGTCTCCATATAGTGATTCTCGCCACAAGGGTCCCCCGCCCCAATTAATCCGGTGACGAGCCTCCGCCACACCGTCGTAGTATACGTGCTCATAAAAAGATGGGTTCGCAGCTATCTCATTTGAAATCGAACGACGGGCGAGTTGCCAATTGTCTTCACCACCGTGGAAAACATCGGCGACACATCGAAATCCACAGTTTCCATCAGCACGTACATCATTCCACTGGTGTAGGAATGGCATAATGATTCCTGGAATTCTATCTCCATATGGGAAGTCGTCTACGTCAGCCCGCCCAGTCACTACAATATGAACAAAAAATACAGTTACATATAATAACAAAAGATACATATTTACTGAAATAAATAACAAAATTATAATAATAATAAATATAGGGATGGTATACCTGATCCTCCCCTCACAGACGAAGAACCAGAAGATCGACCACGACCTTTGCTTCCACTACCGGAAGAACGACCACGACCTCTACTCCCACTACCTGAAGATCGACCACTACCTCGCTCTGCATACTCAAACGCACTAGGGTCCCGTCGTGTCGACTTTCCCCTTGGTCGACCTCGTAGCTTTGTTTTTACTGCAGGCTCTTTCAAATTCGAATGTTCGGGGTGTAGCTGCTCGAATAAAACCCGAGAGGCAGATCGAATTACGGTAGGGTCACTTCCTGCAATCTCATCAACCAGACTGCGAAAATGTTCGGCGTCTTGAGCTGCCTGAGACACAAACTCTGCGTTCCCGGCTCCTTCTCCAATGACAAGTGTCCTCCAGAACGGATGAATCTGCTCTAAGTAAATTCCGTTTTCTGATTCAAGACATCCACGGATGGTACATGCGCAAGGTATCCCATGAGAAGTCAGAAAAGCGCACTCGCAACGATATTCAACTTCATCATCTAACTGTTGCATTCTCTTCACCTCCTGACTCAGCAACTGCAAACAGTGATGCGAAACTCTACCATTTATGTGACGATATAGAGCATGTCCGAAATTAATCAAATTTCGCCGTCTCGAGTCTTCAAGAAAGTTTCGAATATTCGTCAGCTGCATTTCAGTAGTCGCGTTGACGCGCTCGAAAAGAGTGTCCAGAGCTGCAATCGATGTAGAAATCCACTCTTTTAGAGCCGAATGAGCACTTTCGACCCTACAATTCGTGGTGTTCCCAAAATGAAGGACTTTGTTCGTCCAATTCAGCACAAACTTTTCTTTATGCACCAACCACGTGGTGTCCAGATACTCCGTGATAGCCGGCCACGATCTATACAAATCTTTCAGAGCATACACAGTTCTATCATACTCGGCTTCTGAAGTAGAAAGCATGATCTTCCTCCATCTTCCACGCCTCAAAGTCTCTGCCATCTCCTTATTCTTGCCGAATACGTGGTATGCGTAATTCAATACGTCTTTGTTGATGTGCCATGTGCAAAGTAAATGAGCAGAGTCAGGAAAAACCTCTCTCACTGGTCGCATAAGGCCTAACTCCCGGTCTGTTATTATTGCAGTCGGGCTGACAGTCCCCAATAACAGATCTCTCAACTTCTCCATCACCCACAAATAACTGGAGTAAGATTCATCCATCAAAATCGCATATCCAATAAGGAAATTCATGTTTGCTGGTGTGACCCCAATCATTTCGAACAAAGGCATCTTATACTTGTTCGTCTTGTAAGTCGAATCCATGCAGATAACGAAAGGATATGTCCGCAACAACTGGACTGACGTCGGATGTGCCAAAAAAGCGTGAGTTACGACATCAGTTTCTGGATCCGCCATAATCCAATGTAAGTACTCACACTGCACTGCTTGGTAGAGAAACTGCTGGACGGGATTCCGATCTTCAGATTTTGTCCTCCTCATGTAATCTCTGAAATTATAAATATGCCTTTGATTTGGATTGTCGTCCGGGAATTTTTCTTTTACTGCCTTCAAGATGTTCCGTGGTTTTGCTTGCGCCTCTGTCATATCACGAACAATCTTCTTCGCCCCAGAACTTAGACCACTAATTTGACGATGACCCTCTGGATAAACTGCCAGTCTGTGGTTGTGATGTCCGTGAGCACTATCATAAACCACAACCCATCCATCACGATCTCGTCGCTCCACCACTTTTATTAAGAAACGGCAACCGCAACCCTTTCTTTTGGTGTTTCTTCGAAGTGCAGTATCCATATCCCGAGACTCCATTTGATTTCGCCGGTCGCATCTCAAATAACAATCCATCCGACTATCTGATCTTGTTTTGTACGACGACACGACCAAAAAAAACCCAGCTCCGATAGCTACTTGTTTGGCCCATTTACATGCTTCATCGATTGTTTCAAAGATTTGTGTAGTTTGAAATAACTCACTGTAATCCACTCCATCACCACCGAAATCTGGAACCTACAAAAATAAAATCGAAATTAAAAAAATAAAAAAATAAAATCAAAATTAAAAAAATTAAAAAATAAAGTCGAAATTAAAAAAACAAAATCAAAAAAAAAAAAAACAGGCGTCTGTATTAGACGCTGACCCCATGGCAGGGGCGTCTGTGTTAAACGCCTTCCCCAACGGTAAGGCGTCTGCGTAGGACGCCTTGCCGTAGGGAAGGGCGTCTAATACAGACGCCTTACCCATGGGGAGGACGTCTACATAAGACGCCTCTCCCATTGTGTAGGCGTCTGCGTTAGACGCCTCGGCCATGGGGAGGGCGTCCTACGCAGACGCGCTCACCATGGGGGAGGCGTCTAATGCAGACGCTCGGCCCAAAAATTTCCCCGCGCCAGGCTTACCTCACCCGATGCATCACCCTCGCCAGACATTTTCGTGGTGTTTTTACTGATAAATTATGAATATACAAGACTATAGGCCTTATTTATAGACACGGGACGATATGGGTATTAAATATATTGTTAAAGGCAATTTGATAATTTCAAGGGGCGATTTAAGTAGTTTTGGGGCGACGTTTAGTAGTTCCCAATCAATATGATATGGATCGTAAGTAACTTGTACATATTAATTTGGACATAAATCGATGTATAATTGTATATATAACTTTGAGGATTACAAGCAAGGACGAAAGTAGGTGAGGGACTGGTGGGTGGTGCTCATTGCTCAATGCCCCGTTAATCCATTAATGCCATAACTTTCGTAAATTACTGAATTAATTAAACTGATATACCAAATAAGTTCTCGAAAAAAATAAGAAAAATTTCCCGTAATTGAATTTTTCAATAACCAACTAGATAAAGCTCACAAAAATCGTGGAATTTTCAAATTACATTTTACAAAAAAAAAATTGGATTCATCCTTTGTTTCAAGTTTTTAAGTACTTGAACTTGTATTGATGTCTAACTATTGTTAACCGCTGCTGAGTAGCTGTAACCATCAGTTTACTTTTGGTGCTTTGCGGGTGGCGACAATAACTGTTGAGGCATCTGATGATCTGATCAGCGAATTGGTGGATGTTGAAAGTATTTATGATGACAAACAGATGCTACCAGATTAGATTCCAGGTGGATAATCACCGACCTCTCCATGTCACGTTCTCAAACACACCGAAAAATTTAAAAAAATTTAAACAACAATCAACAGAGGATATTACTCAAACACAGAAAAGACGGTACACCAACATATATAATATATAAATCTGAATATTTCCCCAAAAGGGTGATTACATCAAAGGCTAAACAATAAATACAATTAATCACTCGACCTCAAATGAGAGAAAGCAGGATCAGGTAGCAGTGCTCCTCTCCTCGGTCATTACCACACTTAACGCCGGTCACGGCCTGAAAGTAAACATGCAACAATGTCTGAGTTTCCGAAAGAAAATCCCGTATGCAAAACTCTACAATGTATGAAATGAAAAACACCATAGTATGCAATTCTACTAACAAGAAAATCATCACAAGCAAGCTGAGCTCCAGGACCTTTTCACCCAATCACAACACACACCACAGTCACGAGGCTCCAGGGCTTTTTCACCCAACTACCGCAACACACACTCGTCGCCAAGCTGGGTTTCAGGCTTTTTTCAGCCAACCGCAACTACCACAACACGACCAATGGCTCCGGACCTTTTTCAGTCAACCCAAACGTCTAAGGGTTCCAGTCTTTTTTCAGTCAACCCTTAACACGCGGGCCCTGCTCAGGCTCCAGGCCTTTTTCAGCCAACCTGAACGCACTACGGATCTCCAGGGCTTTTTCACCCAACCCCGTACAGACTAGCTGGGCTTCAGGGCTCTTTCACCCAACTACAGCTCTTACACAGTTACGGGGCTCCAGGGCTTTTTCACTCAACCACCGCAACACCACATTTTCTAAACTGGGCTCCAGGGCTTTTTCACCCAACCCAAGCTCTCACACAGTTACGGGGCTCCAGAGCTTTTTTCACCCAACCACCGCAACACTCGTGCACCCTAGCACACTTGCCGGAAGAACATCGGCACCACAACTCTCCCCACACGGACGACCACAACAACTGCACCTCCATAGTGCAAAACTGGACACAAACGGTCGACCGAATCACGCAAACACAGGGCAATCGCCTCGACTGACACTCCATCGGTTGACCAATTCCCACCAACAGTACTCATTCAGTCGAACCAAAGTCAAGGGAGGTCGACTGTTTAGATGGTCAACTCCCAGGTTCAACGAAACGAACGACCAATCGGTCGAACAGCAAAGGGGCCCCGTTCGACCGAAAGTCACCAGGGACAAATCCCTCACTCTCCACAACGAATCCGGTCGAACCCCCGAGCACTCTCGGTCGACTGAATTCCACCAGGGAATTCCCCCACGCTCAACATCAATCCCGGTCGACTGAAGCCACCTTCGGTCGAACCGACCACTCTTCCACTTAAGTCACGGTCGGATGAAGTCATACAGGCGGTCGACCGTTTAGATGGTCAACGCCCTATCCGACCCATGACAGTGCACACGGTCGAACGACAAAGGGGCCCCGTTCGACCGAAACCATCCAGGCTTGCCTCCAATGCACAACCGGTCGACCACCCCAAGGGCATCGTTCGACCGTTGTGAGGCAGAACCCGAATTCTCAATACGAACGGTCGACCGTTTGCACCAACCGGTCGACCGACCAGGTAGTAAAATCTGCTGCACATTTACTTGCGACGAGCCGGAAGGCCTACCGTCGGCTTCCAAATACTCACACTACTTAAGTGAGCGAGTTGACATACCGGAAGGTTTGAAGAAACCTTTGAAGAACCACGACGATGCTTCCACGAGCACGTCTCCCCAAAATCACGATCCGTCGACGAACCTCACGTTCGAACCACGATCAACACCTCCTCGACGATCCACACTCACGATTTCACCTTCGTCAACCTCCACACGCAACCACGACCACAACAACAAGTTAGGTCGAGGGAGAGAAACCAAAACGAGCAGGAAGGTCGAGAACCCAATACTCACCTCCACACGCAACCACAACGCGACAACACCTCCTTCTCGACGGAGCCCCCCCCCCCCCCCCCCCCCCCCCCCGGAGCACCACCTCTGAGAGAGAGAGGGAAACGTGAGGGAGAGAATGAGAGAGTCGTGAGAGGGAGAGAGAGAGAGAGAGAGATCACCCCTAAATATCTTCCACTCCTTCAATCCTCACCATCCATTCCATCTCCACCGCTCATCCATCACACTCCATTTGAGCCGTCCATCCCATCTCCTCCTAATCACCACCTAAACCACATTAAAACCCAATTAGGATCAGGATCTCACATCATCTTTCCACCCTTTCTTGTTCCAACCATAATTCTTTGTTTTAGTTGCGTCTTAATTAAGTTTTATGGGAGTCTTGTATTCGGGACAAATTGGCAATCCATTAGCCTCTTGATTATTGATTTCTTGACAAAGACCATCTAGTTTTCACTTCTGGAATTATTCTTTCTCAAGAGTTCGGTTTCTTCCAAACTATTTTTTCGCGAAAACTAAGGAACTGCCGGCAATATACCCCAAAAATAGTATGAATAGTTTTGTACAAATTGACATCAGGTAGCTTTGATCATTTTTTGGTTATTATTTCAGAGCTGAAATCGAAACTATTAAGATCCCAACTAATTTCGGAACTCTTATGGTCAGTATAATTTAAAGTCTTTTAGTTGTTCGTTGAATATATCAAATTAAAATTCATTGCTCTCTTCGATCTTTTTTATTTCGGTCTTTTACTTGTATATTTCGGTCTTTTGATATATTTCGGTCTCCCAAACACCACTTGTATATTTTGATATGGAGGGGAGATATAATTGCACTCCGCAGTTTATAGTACACGATTTTTTTTATCCTATTAGCCTGGTCAAGAGAAGGAGAATATATAATTATTGATACCAAGAATTAACATCATCAAACATGATATTTGGATCAAGGAAGCCAAGACACGAGAAGTTGATTCGAACATAGCAACCAATAAAAAATTTGACATTTTCCCCGTAATATCCAGCATGTCCTTTAGCCATGCATGTCAAGATCTCTAACAAGAGGTTGTTTGGTTTACGTATCTGTGACAATGTAAAGCAACAAAACGTTATCAAGATACAGTAACAAAACCATAACTTGGATTTATTGTTCCTGAAGAAGTTGGTTGACTTTAGGTGAGCAACAGGTAGGTGAACCTAGTCTTGTACCCATACCTCTCTAGATTAAACTATAAATTACTAATTACAAGCAAACTACGACCCTCTGTAAAGCATTTAGGTAGGCTTACATGAAAAGATCATAGTTATTCTTAGTCCCGAGGATCATTATATGCAAAAATTAGTTTCTTATTTTCTCTCTCTCATCGTTTCGTTATTTCCCGCGTGACATATACGTGCACTTCAACTAAAAAACATATTTATTTACGTTTATGTCATTATTTTTCAAACTATAATTTTGTTAATTTTACAACTAACTTTGTTAATTTAAACTATTTTTTTATTGTAAAATTGACTTTTACCAATCCAACAACTAGAAATCACATTCATAATCAACTCTTATTCTTTTTTCGTTGTCTTTCTCCATTCATGTTCACATCTTTGTCTTTCTATTTTTATCTTTATATCTCTCTATTTTCTTTATTTTTCCTTCTCTCTTTCTATCTATTTGTCTATCTCTTCTTTCTCTATCCTCTCAACTCTCTCTCATCTTGTCTTTTCCATGTTTCTATCTATTATCTCTTAAACTTTTATCTCATTTGCAAATGTTTAATTACTTTTAATTGGAAATTAAATATTTAAAATTTTCAAGGAGAGACGAGAGAAGTGGGGAATATACAAGACAATAGAGAGAAGTGAGATAGAAGAAATGAGAACACAGAAAAAGATAGAGAAAAAAGAGAAGATGCATGAACACGAGTAACATGAGAAAATAAGATGAAGAGAGGGAAGTGAGAAATGAGAAAAGAATAGGAGTTGAATGATTTTTATAGTGTTTAAGAGATACTTTTTTGCAAATTCGTAATTCAATATTATTACAAAAATACTTTAATCTAATTGTAAGGGTTAATTTTGTAAAATTTACAATTAAAATTTAATTTATATTTACGATTTTTTTTATAAAAGTAACAAATTGACATAAACATAAATAAATAATTTTTTTAACGATATAAGTACAAATATCGTAGTGATCCGATCACAAAAAAGTAAAAGTTTTTTTTATTTTACGTTAACATACAAAGTGATTTAACCATATTATATTGCATTCCCGTGTGACACCCGTTTACAAAGTGCAGCCACACTCAAGTGAATATAAGTTTTGAGTGTTGACCCCACTTATACAATCAAACACACAACTCATAATTTTTAATTAATTTCTTATCCTTGCATACGAGTCTTTGGTTATCACTAACCATGACGTAGATGTCCTAGTCATCAGCTCTCTTTCTTCAAAATCAGCTTTTTCTTCTTCCACATCAGCTTTCTTTTTCCTCAACCCACTTTTTTCTCTTTCCTACACTATTCATCTCTTAACCAAAACCCAACACAACCCACAACAACCTATCTTTCTCCTCCACATCATTTAGGGGTCCATCTTGGTAAAAATTAAAAAAAAATCTAAAAAATAAAAACAATTATAAAACATATTTTCAAAAAACAAAATTTTAAAAAAACTCAAACAAAAAATTCTAAAAATCAAAACAAAAACAAAATCAAAAAATAATAAAATAATGAACGACATGGTCGTCGACCTGGTCATCCACGACCTCGGATGACCTGGGGTTAAGGATGTGATGCCCATGCACCTTCAACCGGTCGCGGATGACCCGAGAAAAATGCCTCGTAAGGGGTGCTCTTAGGTCATCACTAACCATGACCTAGACGACCTCGTCATCAGCTCTCTCTCTTCAAAATCAGTTTTATCTTTCCTCAACCCACATTCTTCTCTTTCCTACAATATTCATCTCTTAACCACAACTCAACCCAACCCAACCCAACCCACAACAACCTACCTCTCCCCTCCACATCAATTTTTATTTCCACTAACTTTTATTATATTCCAAAATCAATTATATTTACCCAAAACATTAATAATTCAAACAAATATTTATTAATAAGCAAATAGTTATTTTTATCAATAAAAAACAAAATACATATTTATTTAAACCATTATACGTAACGTAATACAATAAAATATTACATTACCTCAATTTCATTAAAATGAAAATGCATACTACTAAAAAAAATTAATTTGAGGTTCCCCCGAATCGTTGCCATATGTTTTCGATCAAGTCATATCTTAAGGCGAGATGCCTGCTTTTTTCACGAACGCGTTCTTTGGTGTCCATGTACGTATCAAGATTGACAACACGACCGATGGAGAACTGATTCGAACCCAGAGTTGATGTGCCGCCTAAGTTGGGCGGGAGGTTCTGCTCAAACTCTGTTGTATCATAAATAGTGGAATATGAGTCTCGTTCGTCCTCTACTATCATGTTGTGCATTATGATGCTCGCAGTGATGATCTTGCTCAGCAGGTCAACATTCCAAATGACTGAGGAGGACGAAATCCAGCAAGCAAATGTACGTAAGGAGTTGATGTCATTTTCCGTTTAAGCGTTGTAAATCTGGTTTAATTTCAATTAAGCGGGTTGTAGCTTCATTTCAATCCAAGTGTGCTAATATAGTTTTAATACCAAATTATTTACGAAATAATACCCCCATGTATTTAAACCAAATAAAAATTAAATCCAACATCTCCAACAAATAAATAATACCCCAACATATTTAAACCAAATAAAAATTAAACCCAACATCTCCAACAAATAAATCAACCAAACATCTAAAACAAATATTTAACCAATAAATATTTAACAAATAAATAAAACTAAAAACTTAAAAAACCCCAACCCGGACGCGCCACGTGGCGCGTCCGGGTTGGATGACCCGGGCGAAGATGACCGAGGTCATCTTCGACCGACCGGGCAAAATACCCCGTTAAGGGGTGCCCTTACGCAAGGCATTGCTCTATTGCGCTTCGTCTCGACTGTAACTTTAACAATGACAGTGTATTTGGATAGCACGCATGAAGAGAAAAGATAACGTTGATTTCTGGTTTGTTCTTTTGTGAAATACGTTTTTCTGTTCCGGAAAAAGAAAGAGTAGTTAAATTTTGTTTAGAAAAGCGTCTAGACTCTGGATAGCCAAAACTACGGGATGAACTAGAAAATACAAATCAAACAGACTTCTTTCATTAACCGAGGAAAAGTTGAAGACAAAGGTTCTGCATTACAACATTTTGTTCGTGTTTCTACCTCTAAATCTCTGGCCCAAAGGATGAATTTATATTGGACGGCGAAAATGAAATTTCCGTCCATTTTGGTCCACGTCAGATTTGAATTTTCAAATCTCGATAACTCTTGAATGGCTGAATACTAATCTTGCACTTAAGGTTTTAGATTATTTATATTATTTTAATGTTTTAGATTCTTATCTTATATTTCCCAATTAAAACACTTATTAAATTAAAAGATTCAGGATTGATCGGTGGAATCCTCCCATACTTAAATCCCGCATGCACTTCCTTAAAATCCTGACCCCCTTGAGGTCAGTCAGACCTCGTCCCAACTCCCAAGGTGTTAAAATATTGACACCATGACCAGACCTGTACTAGATATTTGCATACTTTATTACAAACAAAACATAAGGATATTTCAACAATAGTACAACTGTACAAGACCCTACTAAATGATATAGTGATATGCACTTCTTTTATTTTATTACTATTTTGAGAATTCTCTCAAAAGACTTCCTAAATCAAACTTTTGACAAATTTAATCACATTAAGCGTAAGAATTCAACTCCATTTAAAAAAAAACGAGCGTAGTAGATTTTTTTGGAACTCACATGATATAATAGAGAGATTAAATTTCTAGAATGATTCCTAGATAATCATCTTTAGTAAAGTTCAAAATATATACGTTTGGAATTATGTCATTTGAAAACTCGTATTCAATTTGAAGAAAAAGTTGAAATATCAATTCATATATTTATCTTTCTTTCTATATCTCTATTTTGTTCTCCACTTCTTTTCTTAAAATTGTTATCCAAATAATAATTTATTTATTTTCCCTTCATTTTCTTTAAAATTATTATCCAAATACACTATTAAGTAAGGAAAAATGGAAGATGTAATAACAGGCATGCGCGGTGGAAAAAATTGCACAAACAGAGTCCTAAATGGATTCCTAAAGAATTATGAATTTATTCCCAAATACAAGATTCCGAAGGGGTATTTCGCAAGAAAAGTGAGAAAAGGTAAAAGAAGAAGAACGTAGTGGGATGTAGCGTGGAAGCCAAACTCAACGGCCTTTCTCCCCCATTTCTCTCCAACCGGATCAGGTCGGAGAGGGTTCCGACGACGCCAACTCTATCCCGATTCCGGTGCTGGAATGACCTCAGGAAGCTGGCGGAGGACCGGCAAGACCGCGCTGGCCGTCTCCGCTCACTCCCTCCTTCTCGCCTTCACTCTCCTCCTCGCGCTCAAGCTCGACCGTCGAATCTCTTCTTCCTGGTGGTCTCTTTCTGACCCTCAGATCCTTATTTTCACTATTTTTGGCGTCTTTTTGTTGTTTTCCGCGTTTTCGTAGACGAGATTGGTCTGCATGTTTTCCGGTGAGAGGAAAGGTTGGGTATTTTACCTTTTCGATTTCGCGGTTATTTGCAGTCGGTGTTAACTGGATTTTGAGGTTTTGTATCGAACGGGGACTTGCATGGCTGATTTACAGTAGAAGAAGTGGAGAGAGAGAGAGAGAGAGAGAGAGAGAGAGAGAGCGCATTGGAAGTGGGGAGTTTTGGATTTTGATGTTGCTATAATCTGCTTGCCTTCTTGCTGGAATTCTTGGGAGGAATGGATTTAGTTTTTGAAACTATGATGTCTAGATTGGAATTGGGGAAGTGTATAGTTTAGTGTTACAGTACATTGACCTGTATTTTGAGTTGGAACACGAGGTAGGATTGGATTTGATTGGAAGTTGTAGCAGGTGACTGACGTCTGGATTGAAATGGCGAATTTATAGACTTGGTGCAGCGCCTGTGTATTTGGGGGTCATAGTCACATGGCTCTTAAATCTTGTGTTTTGCATGCATACATGGATAATCGCGTTTGCCCTTTAATCCCAAAATAATTGGGTTTGAAACTAATCGAGAACCACAGTTACAGTTTCAATACGCTAATTGCATCCTTCCATGCGCATCCTGCCTTAGGGCCATACCTTGAGAGACGTATTCTACTGTTCTAATTTTTTAATTTCTTTTGACTGTTTCATTACAAGTTTATTTTCTTTTGCCTCTTCTTACACTTTTCTCGTGGTTCAAAATTGTGTGTGCGGGATTCTTAATTTCCTTTTTATGATATTATATTTATATGTTTAAATTTGCACGTGCATACAAAATTACATTTTTTTGTAAAATCTGTAGATTTACATAAGCATGTACACAAACACATACTAATACACCGCAGAAACACTTGTATGTGTAGTTATGTATATATAACTCCATGTTGTAACAAGCCACATTCATAGGTTAGATGAGGTCTACAAGTCTACAACTTTCCTGTGCATTTGGAGTTTTGGAGTCTTGGACTTGACTTTTAAACTCGGTTCATTTTACACCCATGGTCATCCGGTGATTTTCCTTCGTTTTCTAGATTCAGTTTTGGGTTATTTGCTGGTCCTTGCTTTTGAGCTTTTAAAAAGCTTGTTTGGCCACTCTTAATGGTTTTGCAGGCAATACTTCGAAGGACCAATATCACCAAGCAACTTGTGCTTAGTTGTTATTGTTCTTCAAATACCTATTCCTTAGAGCAATTGAAGAATGTGCATGTTATTAATTACTCTAACATGCTTTATAACCATTCAGTGTATTGTATGTTCTGCTACCACTGTTGAGGTACAAGCTGCAGCTCGTAGCTCCCTACTGACGTACCTCAGTCCTAAACTTCATCTGATCGGATCACCAGCATTATTTAAAAAAAATATCAAAATATTTGAATGCAGTTATTTTTTTATGAAACATGATTGTTCTTACTTTAAATACACAAGCATGTTTCTCCTTTCTACATGGTGTGCAATTTTCGGAAACTGTATGACTGCAAGTTGTTTCATCATTATCTATTTTGAGTATTCCCCCCCATAATGCAGGGTAATATTTCTCCCTCTGTGGGTTTTTCACACTGTAGTTGCCAGAGGCAGATTCTCCTTACCTGCTCCTGCACTACCTCATGATCGAAATGTATGAAATTCTGATATATCACCCTGAAATGCACTTCATTGATTCCATTTTTATTTCACTTCAGGTCTCCCACAGTCCAATATTGGTAAATGAGCATTCTTTGTTTTGCAGTGGGCACCTTGTCATGCTGTTGTTGCAACACCATTGCTTATTGCATTTGAGTTACTCCTTTGCATCTACCTTCAGAGTTTGTGGGGTAAAAATTTGAGACCAGAAACTCATCCACAAAAATTAAATCACCATACTTATTTAAATATTTTGTGCAGCTCATGGTGTGGCTGCAGTAAACTTGAAGATAGTATTTCTTCCACTTCTAGTTTTTGAAGTTATAATCCTTATTGACAATTTCAGGTAAGTTATTGCCTGTAAACTTTTGTCTTCTGAGATAATAACTTTTTTCAATGTTAAGTATTTCAGCTTGAGTTTTGAGTGTTGGTGCCTGTGGCATCAAATGCAATGAAAGCTTATTTACCATCTCCAAATTTCTCTACTTGATTGGGAAATATTCATTCAGTTGTTTCTTTGTATAGCTTGTTTGTGCTAATGATTAATGCCTGGGGATGAAGTTTAATGCCTGTATAGCTGTTTTTTAGAATGTGTAAGAGTTTAATGCCTGGGGATGAAGAAAGCTTGAGCGATGAAGCTATATGGGAGACTCTTCCTGTAAGTTCATTCTGGAAGGCATTATAGATTTGTCTCTAGGGTCATGTTAACTCATGATAAAACATTGTATTATTCCTCCTGCACATTAATATTGTAACATGACCTTTTGTTCCACCTACTTCCATAAAGTATTTTTGTTTTACATTTCTAAGGTAAACATTTAACACGACCTTAAAATTCACTCTTACTTAGTAGAGCATTGAGGCAACTAGTGCCAGTTTGGTGTGGTTTGCCTTCTCTCTGTGGCATACTAGTAAAAGATGAGAAGATTTTTCTTGGTTTTCCTTTTCCCTATTTATGAGTTATTGTTATGTCTTTACCCTCCTTAATGAATACTTTCTTGGATTTTGTAGCACTTCTGGGTTGCAATCTCTATGATTTTTTTTGTTGCAGCCACAACGTTCACACTACTTAAGCTATGTGGTAAATATGCAAAACCTATTTGTCCACTTCTCTTACAATGCATTATCTCTTTAAACATTTCATCTTTTATATGTTCATTTTTCTGTATGCACCCTTTTCTCTCTCTGGCCCTTCTATTACATGTTGTTTGTCATTCGATGTAATTTTTGTAATGCGGCACAACAAAATCATAATTTTGAAGTTTTGCAATTTTTACGTTAAACCAAGTTGTTTGCTAATTGGTCTTCCTGTCTTCTGCTCCTACAAACTAATCGGAATAAAAGAATCATTATTTTTTGGGGGAGGGGTTAGGTTTCTAAACTTCCTTTTAACCATTTTTTTTACTTCTGTGGTGATTTCGATAGATGGAGTCGTTACAGAGAAAGGGTTTAATAGGCACTTATTCTGAGGCAATAGATATTACCTTGTAAGGTACTAGGGGATTTCTGTGTGCAGAGTGAGACATTTTCGGTTTGCCGGTGATTGAAGGAAGATTTTATTTAGCTTGGATGTTAAGCTGACTTACGCCAACAAGGTCTAGTATATTCCCTGGAGGACATGCACCTCTTACCGAATTTATCTATACAATGAAGATATTTGATAGGAAAATTCTGCTTGTAAGTGTGTTTTTGTGGAAGAAGAACTAAAGGAAAATATATAATAAGCTTTACTAGTGATGGAATAAAGCATTGCTTCAACTAGGTGATTTTTTCATTAGTACCTCGAATCATCTATAGATATGACTTGAGAACTGACTTTGGGTATGTTTGGATCCTTGGTTGGAGGTGGTTTGTGTTAAGAAATTTTGCAAAACGCCTCCAACGCAGGGATTTGGTTCCCAAACAGCAAAAGTGGCGGTGGTGTGTTTGCGGCGGGTTGTGTTGCCTCTCTTAAAATAACAAGGGCATGAAAACACTACTCGGACCTTGCTTCTTTTTTTTTAAACGCAAGACAGAATCCCCCCCCCCCCCCCCCCCAAGTTTACCCTCAACAATTTATCTTTGTCTTTGTTATTTACCCATAATCTAGGTAAGTTCTTGTATCATACCCATAAATCAAGTAATTTTCGTGTCCAAACAAAATTATGTAATTTATTGTAATTTTTTTAAATATGTCCATTTCCACTGTGTCAAAGATTAAGTTGTTTTTTGACATATGAAGCATCATGGACTATATCAAAGAGTTATTTAAACGATCTGCAGTTCTTTTATTGTGGAATCACAGATGGTCAGTTGCATTTGCTTTGAGTCAATTGGAAACAACCTCACTGTTTTACAGTGGTAGGGTTGCGTACATCCGACTCCCCCTACCTCGCTTAGGCGGGAGCCTCTTCTGAGTCATTGGGGTTGTGTTGATGTTGATTGTAATTTTTTAAATATAAGCAACTTCTCATATTTTACCCACAAACTAGATAATTCCTTGTATCATTCCTAGTTCGGAATCGATTTTAGTTGCATTTTATCTTTCTTGTGAAACCTTTCCCTTTTGTAGTGACACCAACAGTAGTGGAATCTAAACGAATTTTACTATTTTTTATTTATGATCACTGTCTAAGTAGTTATCGTGTATTTTACCAAGTTTAAGTAATTATATTGTATGTTACACAATCGAAGTTTGATCTTGTATTTTATCCAATCTAATAGAAGGGTATATTAATCACTACAAACAAGACGCAAAGTAACACGTAGGTCACCCAAACAAACGGTACGTTTCAACAAAAAAATGCAAATGCACCCACACGTCCATTACTACAAATTCGTGCTTGAGGCTGCGTTGGATCACCGCCACCGCAAATGTGGGGTGATCCAAACGAAGCCTTTGAGTAGTACAAACTTTTAAAACCGACAATTTCGATCATCTACTTTGGTCTTTTGTTCTTCACGGCATGTTTTGCTTTGTGAATCTGTCTTCTAAATGTGAACATTGAAGATCTGCATTGGTGCAGGGGATATTGATGCTCTGGGCTGGTGGGATTTATTTATAAATTTCAGGTATAGTTACCTTCCAGTTTCTTATCCCACCTCTTTTGTACTATAGTCATTAACCTTTTCGTTCCTCCTCCTTAACAGTATTGCAGAATGCTTTGCATTTCTTGTTTGCACAAAATGGACAAATCCAATGATCCATCGACGTCCATTCCGTCCTGAACCTGGTTCATCTTCGACGACTATCACATATCGTGATTGGAATAGTGGTTTGATGATTTCAGTGGAAGATGACTCCCAGTACCAATTATGTGGACTGCAGGATATTGGTGGTCATATTATGAAAGTTCCTGTTATAGTGTTCCAGATTCTTCTTTGCATGCATCTAGAGGTAAGCGTGTGATAAATGTTTAGTTTATACAACATAGTGAGTGACGATCAAGCAATTTGTACTTTAATTTATGGTTTATTTGTTACAAGGAGTTGTGTTATCTTAAAATAGTCTAGCCATTTTAATATCAAACCCTTCAATCTTTATCATCAGATCTTGACTTGCACAATTTTTTTCCTCTATCATAGCTATGACTACCTTCTAATAAAAATCCAAATGGCATATAGTCACGTGCTGCATCTTGGCCATGTCCAATGAGAGAAAGATGGTTCAGTATTGTCTTCTTTAAGATTTGCTTTAGGTTGAGTTGAAGAATTCCATGGAGAATATCATTTCCGTTAGATACTTTGAGGTCTGAATTTAAACATGGGGTTGGTTATTAGGTTATTGCTTATAATGTTAGTGCTATATTGAAGTTTGGTCCTTGTTTAAACTTGAGAAATGAAGAGGGTGCATTGCGTGTTTTATATCAGCCTTTTAGAGATGTGGTTGTATCTATTTGTTTTCTTATTGTTCAAGGTTCAACGGCTTGCCAATTTCCACTTAAATTTTAGTTAGTTCATGGGTTGCCTTTCTGTTGGTTTATTATAAAATAAAATTATTTACTTGTTTAGGTTTGCACAAACGAATGGTTGGTCATAAAAAAGCTTGAGAGTGAAATATATGTGTATATATTATTTTTCACACTGTATTTACATTTAAACTTGTCCACTTCCATTTTTTATTGTTCAATTTGTCTTTTTCTATGCAAGTGCAGCTGGAGGGTTTTGTTTTAATACTTACTTTGGGATTTGCATCCATCATTCATGAGGGGAATCTTTAAAATCCGAAAACCAGAAGTTTGCTGGTAACCTGGAAATATTGCACCACCTTCTGTTTTTGAACTTGAAATATTATATGCCTATCCTTGGACAAATATCTGTAATATTACTTTACGTGATAAGTGTCATTTTCCCTAATTGACTATTCCTAATATCAGGGCACACCATCTGCTGCTAGGAATATTCCGATGCTTCTCCTTTTCTTGCCACTTTTTATTTTACAAGGTGCTGGAGTTCTGTTTTCTACTTCAAGATTAATAGAAAAGCTTGTTGTTTTGCTGCGTAATGAATCCTTACCTGGAAGTTATTTAACAATATCCTCCAGAGTGACTGACTGCTTTGCGTTCCTCCATCACGGTTCACGGTAAAATCTTTTTTTTGGGATGCTAATTATTCATTTGAATGGTTTTCTGTAGCATATCGTTTCTTGCATTAGGTATATTATCATACATAAAACTAACTTTAGAAATATTTGAACCTGCATTTCGTTTTTACTCTTGAAATGATACAGATTGCTAGGTTGGTGGTCCATCGATGAAGGAAGTAAAGAGGAACAAGCCCGCCTTTTTCATGCTGGAGGGACAGGGTTAGTTACTATATGTTCATAGTTAAGCATTAAATTGTTAAAAGTGATGTAAATGATTGGTTGCCAGTGGTTGTAAGTTTAGTTCTTGGTATATTCGGATAGGAATGAGGGAAAGAAGAAAAGAGTTGGAGAGCAATTAAGAGAAAGTAAGTTTCTCTCCAATTGTTTGGATTAAAATTAAGTGGGAGAGCAAAAATGAAATGTACTGCATAATGTGACCAACATCTTCTTGATCATTTACTTTTAAGTTTAACCTTATCTAATTTTAGTTTACTTCTACAAAAAATAGACAATTTGGATAGAAAATGGAAATGAACTTGCTCTCCAATTTCAGAGAGAAAGTTGAGGTTCCATCTTGCACAAGATATTATCTCTCCTTGAAGTTTCTATCCTAATATAAGCAAGATGAGGTGGTTTCTCTCATACTTTCTATCCAAGGCAAGGTTGCTCGTGTTTTCTCAATTTCTCCTTTTTCTCATCTTAAGATTCCGTCCAAACACCAACATAATGCTCAAAGTCCTGGTTAGTGTCTTAAGTAGATAAGAGAATATTGAAAAACTTGCTTCCAAAAAGGCTTACGACGTGAAGTCGAGAAACAGAGGTTGTGTGTGCAATAAAGATCAACGTTTATTTAGAGGTTGAAGATTTGATAATTATGAACATTGAAGAGGCAAAATTTGTTTGTTTTTTCATCTCTAGACGCCCTAAAGGTAATTAGGTTCATCTGGCCCAAACCTCAGAGTGTATTCACAGGGATAAAATTTACAGAGTGACTCAATATGGGTAAATTTAAATAATTTGGTAGTGTACTAAAAAATAATAAGCCAGTACAGCTTACTAGGTTGACATTTCAGGTATGATACATTCTGTGGTTATCCACCTGAAGTCGTGAAGAAAATGCCCAAGAAGGATCTCACAGAGGAGGTATACATTTCCCTTTCAATGTTAGCCTGCACGTCTTATGTAATTAAAATGCTTTTTTGGGTGCTAATGCTATCGAATTGTAATGTTTCTCCATATACAGATTTGGCGATTACAAGCAGCACTTGGAGAACAAGCTGAAATAACTAAGTATAGTCAGCAGGAGTATGAAAGGCTCCAAAATGTAATTTCTTATAGCTGTTCTTTTGTGTGGCGTCTGATATGAAGTTGCATGATGTCCCCCCCCCCCCCCCCCCCCCCCCCCCCCCCCCCCCCCCCCATTGTCTTTTTGAATAGTTTTGTTTCCAGTAAACATCATTAAATTTGTGATGCTTATTGTGATCTCTTAATCTAAAACCATTCTTGCCATGGTGGACTTAAAATAGTTTCCTGCCATGTAATACCCCAAGTTATTGTTTCCTTATTTTATCTGCATTTTCTTTGGCTTTGGCGTCAGACCTTTTCGGCTACACCATTCTATCTTGCAATTTTTCGTATTAATTACATGAACACCATGGGAGGCTTAAGCAGTACATTTATCGGGAAAATTTCACATGTGCATTTTTTTGGGTTTCTTGCAGTTAAATGAAACATTAGGGTTGTTTCCGGACGGTATATTCACGATGACATGGGCCCGGTCTTGGGGATCATTTCCTTTCCGTATGGTTATTTTTGTTTTTACAATTGGCATTTGTACATAGGACATTGGTGATTTATAAACTTGAATTGTTTCGGTTTGTACCATAAGCAGTCCATCTAATATACCTTTTTCCACTGTAGTCCTATTTTCGAACTTAAAGCAACTTTCATTTTCCTTGCCCTTTTTTTACGTCATTTTATTGGTCTAGCACGAAGGGGAAGATTTAGGTCTGTACTGATTAAGCTTAAGCAATTGATGACCGGAGTACAAATCAAGCAGGTGGTACTGCCTAAACCGTTTTTATAATCGTCAAGGTTAATGTTGCCACTTGCCAGCCTCATTCAATGGTCTTGCGATATTATTGCTTCATCATACACATTGAATCTACTTTAGTGGACAAAATAACAATTTTTTTCACATTTCACTTGTAACAGGAGAAGGTTCTCTGTAGAATTTGCTTTGAAGGAGAAATATGCACGGTCTTGCTTCCATGCAGGCACCGCACTCTGTGCAAGTATGTGCTTCTACCAAGTTTTTTTCTGAATTTTTTTTCTGGTTTTCTATATGCTGACTTTCCTTGATCAGGTCTTGCTCGGAGAAGTGCAAGAAATGCCCCATATGTCGAATAGCAATTGAAGAACGCATGCCAGTATTTGATGTGTGATACTGTGATGCGCTATCCCGAACACCAATGGATCTATTTATCAACATGATGCAAACAGTTCAAAGAAAAATAGGTAAATTATCAATCTGTACAGAACAGCGTGTGGCCTGTCATTTTCTTTTTCTTTTTCTTGTACAGATACCTAAACGGGGTGGTAGTTTCAGAATAGTTGTTTCCCGAAATCCTCATTCTTTCGTGGCTTGGTGTACATTAATTGTAAATGCACACAATGCTAGTCTTGTGTTATGATTGCAGGTACTGTAGTTGTATATATCAGAAAGGTGAAATATAGTTTCTTTCTTACACAACACCGGTTGGATTGTTGAGCTCATACACTCAATATCAATAGTCCTTTGTGTATTGGGCTGTTTGTAGACTGTCGCAACACGTGGAAAGAAGCATTTAGCGTACAGATCAATGGAAGCCCTTCCAATGTGCAACATAATTGCAAGAGAAGGAGCCTTTAGCTTTTGTTATTCTGGATTCACAAAGCCTGTGTCTGCATCTTTTGTTCAAGAGCAGCTATTGTATCTAATTACATATATATCTAGCAATTATAGCTCGGATAGACTTTTAATGAGTGCTAGACTTTGATCCTCTCCCTCATTCATTATTTGTCATTTAAACCTTCCTTCTGTGAATATGCGGGATGAAATAGTTGAAATAGTAAGGTCTCATATGGACTACAACAGCCTAACATTTAAGAAGAGGGAAGAAGATGGACAAGCACTAATGCATAACCATCTGCATCATTGCTTTTCGATTCGAATCCCAGTCGAGACACCCGTGTATGTTTAATTTCAGTGCATGTACCAATAAAAAAATCATTTGCATTATTGTTTGAGTTAGACTAGCTTAACCTTATCTACTAGTGGGCCAAGGTGGTTAGATTATTCTGAGCTATTTCCCTTTGTATCTGATGACGACGAGCCAATACATGGAATACAAACGTTTGACTCGACACTGAACAAGTTATATCCAACGTGGACTTCGACACTGAAGTTGTGGGTGAAGTTTTGAACTCCCAACATGGCTATTATTTGTTCCTCACCTTGAATATGCTTGATTCCCATGATAATGTCATTCAATAGATTATAGGGGTGTAGCAGGTATTACCCGTTTACTGACCATCATTTAATAAGTGGGTATGGATACGGTTTTTGTATCTATTTAAAAAATTATACATGTTTACCCATACCCGTTTAATATATAGGCAGGGTACAAGTATACCTCTACCCATACTCGTGTATCCATTTACCCGTTTAATTATTTAATTAATATATAATATATAGTTAACATAATAAAAGTGAGGTTTTTATTGGCAAAAATGATTGGTTCGAGGCTTGTTTGTGAGAAAATTGGTGATTTATCATCATTTTTGCTTAATTCCTAATCTCAAAAACCGTAAATGTAGTATTTTTTTGGCTTAAATCATTCTCATCCAATGATTAAGTTATTGTTAGCAAAACTACTCATTTTGTTAGCAGAAATTATACCCGCAATACCCATTATACCCTAAACGGTATATGATGGGTACGAGTACAACAATATTTAAACGAGTATATACCCGTACTCGTACCCGTTTAGTTAGGCGGGTATGGGTACGGGTATGACCATACCCGCCTCATACCCGATCCGTTTACACACCTAATTGTTGCTATGTTATGACTACAGAGAGTGATATCCTTACTTTGATTTACTCCTAGGTCCTGCCACAAGTATCTCAACCATGTACTCTCAGTGGTAGACCCACATACAAGGCAGGTGGGGTAGATGTCCCACCCATATTTGGGGCCTCCCTGTTATACGCTGGTTATGTGCAAACCGACGTAGTAGCTATACAACGTCGGTTATGTGCAAACCAACGTAGTAACTGTAAAACGTCAGTTGACCCACGTAACCGACGTAGAAAATCATTAAAATAATATAATAAAAATATGAAATCTTATCAAAAAAATCACTACCAAATCCTCCTAAACACCAAAACCTCAAATCCCGCATTCTCTCCTTCTCCATCAACCCCAATCACCGTCTGACACATTTCTTTTAAACGAATGAATTTGTTGTAAAACCTAGCTGATTTGATCTCCATCGTCGTCTGGCTTTGGGTGATGCATTAACCGAACAAAATAATAATTTTTTATTTGATAGAGTGCCCACGAATGAGAATGACATGTAGATTTGAGAGAAATTATATGATTTTGTGGTTGATCATGTGAATGTGAATGAAGTATATGATTATGGTGTAAAAATATTTTTTGGTTGATTAGAGTTCCAAACGATTTACCAATACGTGAAATTGGGTGACTATGACGACCAAATGTTAACTTAGGTAGATTTGGATTTTGTTTGTTCATGTGAATGCAAATAAAACATTTAGGTATTGAGATTGTAAAAGAGATAAATCATTTCATAGTTGTTTTACCTCTACGGAATTATTGTAGGAAAAATATTTGGATGTTTGAGTTTTCAATGGATTTTCAGGTTCGAAAAATTGTTAAAAATACAGAGAATATTCAGAATTTTCTTATTTACTATTTATTTATTTTAAGTAATGTCCTTAAGGTCAATAACATTAATTTGTAACAAAAGGTCAAAAGAACGTAAAATAATTTTTCAGGCCAATGCGGGACCCGCCCATCTACCCCCACCAACCAAATACACCTGGATCTGCCCGACTCTCACATGTAGTGGTTGTCATCGACCTGGTTCCTGCTACAGACCTTAACATTGTATGTTGCTGTGTAGTATTCCAAGAGGCTAAGGCCATCCTTAACGGATGGCCTTTGGGGGGGGGGGGGGGGTCAGGTCGTGACTTGGGTTGGGGACCCGATCTGGGTTCTGACCCACGTGGCCAACTCGGGTTGTCTCAATTTTTTTTAAATAAAGATTAAAAATTAGTTTTTTTATTTGTTAAATAATATTTAATTGATATGTATATGTTTTTATATAATTAGAATTAATTTCTGAAAATTAAAATAAATGAAAATTAGTAAAATAAATATAAATAATTAATCAAAATTAGTATAAATAAATGTAAGTAATTAAAAAAAATAACCTAGTAAAATAGAACACATGAATTTACCCAGGTTGATCTAAAAACGAATTAGTAACCCAGGTTCACCCCCGACCGACCCGTTGGAGTGACCATTATTAAATCTACTTTTTTTAAATTATTTGGAAATTAACGTAATTTAATTAGATTAAGTTACTGTAGAAATAATTTATTTAGTAGTTTATGTGTTTTTGTGATGAAATAGAAAATGAGGTAAAAAATTATGTGGATGAGAGAGAATGTTGAAAGTGTGGTTGAGATTAAGAAGTGAAAAATGGGTTGGGTGATGAGTTGCATATCATTTTTTGCTGACGTGACGGAGAGGGAAACTAGGTTGGAGGAAAAAATTAGGTTGGGGTTAATGGTGCTCTAAGTATCCTTGGAATATAGAATACTAGTGATTGAATTTCCAATATCGGAAAACTTACCTAATCACATCATTGAAGCGTTTAAATTGTGGACCTTGTCATGCTTCAAACGACCAGTCTTGTTCCAGAGCCAAATTCGAATATGTTATCAGATCTAGAGCACAAATTGTTTATGTTTTGATGTTTCTGCACTAACTTGTTTGTTTACTAAGGTGTGAAATGATGGAACTCGACTAGTGACTTCAGGTGAAGTATGAGAAATTCGTCTTGTGAAGGCAAGGATGTGGTTGGCTGTCTGTATTCATTGCAAACCAGATGGCTGACATAATAGTAGCCTTTCAGAGACCTGTGTTATCAATTCTTGAGATACTATAATTTCTTATGCAGAGCCAGTGACGATCGCTCTAATACCAGAGAACCATGAAGACTAAGACCAAATGACCAATAGGCAATAGGAAAGTGAGTGCAAAAAATCTCCACAGGTGCTCGTGATATTTTAGTTTCTTTGGTGCTAATTTACTTGTTGGATTCCAACGAACAATTGACTAATTTTATATATGTGAGTTAAATTGCTCTCTGTTTTTGCTTATCTCACTTTTAAGAAACATTATTTGTTTTATAAAGTAATATGTCAGATGTAGTAAAAAGAAATACCAACCAACGTGGTTCCAGACCATGATCGGCGACAGAACCAAGATTTTACTGTTGGGGGACCAAATTCATATTAAATATTTCACATGATATGTATTTCAATATATGTAGGTTGAAATTACGATCTAAAATTGTGGTCAACATTATAATATAATCAAATTCTTTTGCAATTTACTTCATGACAAAACAAACATTAATTTTGGAATTCACAATAACTTCATCCTCAATCATGTTGCAAATTTATTTTCAATTATTTTCATAGTTGAAACTACCGGCTCAATTGTAGTTTCAAATATAATAAGAGTTAATACAAGTTCAATCAATCAGCTAACCAAATAGTGTATTTCCATTTGAATTTTACTAACTAAATTTAAACTTTAGCCCATTTTTAGCTAGATTTGTGTTAATTCATACTAAATGTGCTCAATCCTAACATATAACAAATTAAATGACTTTTATTTAACGGTACTTTTTGGACATGAGAATAGAGAGAAAATAATAAAACTTGCCCCCAAACAAACCGTAATTTTTTATATAATAAAAAAATGAAAATTTCGAATTTTAGGATTTTTTTTGTTTTTCCAAAAGTACTCGGACCGCGGTCTGTCCCCCAAAAAAATTAATTTTTTTGAAGAAAATTTCACGGATCGCGGTTGTGAAACGCGATCCGTGATTTTTTTTAAAATTTGTTTTTTTTTCTGTTTTCTGTATTAGTTTTATTTTTTTATTTCTGTTTTTCTTTTTTATTGTAATTATTTGTATTTTTTCTTAAATCTTTTTTTAAACATGTTTTCTAAGTCATATTATTTTTTAAAAAATTTTAAATTTGTTTTTAATTTTTTAAAATATCGACCTCCAAATCACGTCGATAACTGGACGTATTAAAATGTTAGGGTATCTTATACAATAAAAAAATAAAAGTTCTTAGGCAGAATAAGAAATTATTTACTACTGAATATCAAACAAACACTAAAACTAATTAAAACAAAAAATTGGTAACATTGTCGAAAATTTGTAGGGTGTACACACATTACAAACAGTTTTGGATGTCGACACAACAACAAATAAAAAACACAATTAAATTTTTCTAAAAAATAATAAAATTACAAAACATATTTTCAAAACAAATAAAAAAACATAGTTAAAATGATTTAAAAAAAATCAAAACATAAAACACTACAACTAAAATCCGTGACTTTATTTATTTGCTTTTATTGTTTTTGATTTTATGTTTTGTTTTTTTAAATCGTGTAACTATATTATATATATATACTTCAAAATATGTTTTCTAATTTTTATAAATGTTTAAAAAATAATAATTATGTTTTTACTTTTTTGCAGTATCGACCTCCAAAACTTTTTGTAATGTGTTTTTACTCTACGAATTTTTGACAACTTTACCAATTTTAAAAATTTATAAAAATTAGAAAACATATTTTGAAACATCTATATATATAACACAGTTAAAAGGATTAAAAAAACAAAACATAAAATGAAAAACAATAGAAGAAAATAAATAAAGTCACGGATTTTAGTTGTAGCGTTTTATGTTTTGATTTTTTTAAAATCATTTTAACAACGTGTTTTTATTATATTTGTTTTCAAAATATGTTTTATAATTGTTATTATTTAAAAAAAAATTAATTGTGTTTTTAATTTTTTGCTGTATCGACCTCCAAAAATGTTTGTAATGTGTGTACACCCTACGAATTTTCGACAACGTTACCAATTTTTTGTTTTAATTAGTTTTAGTGTTTGTTTAAAATTTAGTGTACATAATTTCAATAATTTATTATTGTATAAAATAACCTAACATTTCAATACGCCAAGTTGTATGTGATTTGGTGTTCGATTTTTGAAAAAATTGAAAACAAATTTTAAAATTTTAAAAAAATGATATTACTTTCAAAATATTTTTGAAAAAAAAAATTTAAAAAAAAATTATAGATAATTACAATAAAAAAGAAAAAAACTAAAACAGAAAACAGAAAAAAAAAATTCCACGAATCGTTAAATTTTTTAAAAAAAAAATCCCACGAATCGCACGTGGTTTTTGTTTTGTAAAAAAAAAATGGACGGATCGCGGTTCAGACCCGGGATCCGTCAATTTTTTCTTTTGGGGACGGATCGCGGGTCACACCGGCTATCCGACTACTTTTCGAATTTTCCCCCCTAAATTTCGAAATTAATTTTTTATTAGATAAAAAAATACAGCAAACAAGTAGTATCATGTGTTAACAATTAATAACACATATTATGGAAACAACTGGCAACTGGCAAGGCATGTGAACACGGTAATTCAGAACGGCAGAATGCTCCTGAGGGTGTGTTTGGACGTGACTGGCATACGTGAGCTTCCGGTAAGAAGTTAACTTTTGAGATTTTGAATCCAGAAGTTGGTTCTTTCGGTCAAAATTGAAGTTGTTTGGATGTCGAGAATCTTTTTGAATTCCTAGTCGTTTTGTCCAACAATTCCTGAAGTATCATCCAATAAAGTAAAATATATTACTCAAAATTATAAGATCATGTATCAACTATTTTACCTATCTTTTACGCAACAAAATAAATGAAAAATATGAGTAATAAAAAATATGAGTAATAGTTGAGGTTTTTAACAAAATCAGGTGCAAGTTTTTAATAAAAAATTGAAGGCATCAAACTTGTGAATAATAAATAACAAAATTAAATGTAATTTCCTCGACTTAGCAGTAATAGGATGATCCAGATTTTTAGGCCAACAGGAGAAGCTGGAGAAGCTCGCGTTTCGGCTACCATCAATACAAAAAATGACATCGGGATACGCACGAGGAGCTTAGATTCCAGCTCTCCCAAAAGTGTTTGCATGCCCTACAAATACTGTAGCGACTTCTTAAGTGCAGACGAGTTGGAATCACCCCATCCACCTTTCCCGCCCGATTTTCCGCTAGGGCGGGTAGGTGGGGGGCACGTGTCCCCCTGGATTGGTTTTTGTTTTTTTATATAAAAATATTTTAAATTCTTTTTTCAATTTCTTTATGAAAATATGTTTTTTATTTGTGTATATTTTTTAAATTTTTTGTGTGTTTTACTCAGAATTGATTCCCAAATAACATGAAAGAGAGAGAATGTAGGACGTTTAAGATATTTCTGGGTGCAGTTAAAACAAGTCGCAAGAAAGTGTCCGGGCGTTGTTAAGTTGGCACCCAAAAGAAGTTGTCGTTTCCAATGTTGGATCGGAGTCATTGGACACGTTGGTTCATCATGATAACAGCGATTGCAGTACTTACGAAGACTGTTCTATGGCAGTGGGGACAACCTTGACTGCTCACCTTAACCCTTGTGTCTTCTTCCTTCCTTCCTTCTCCATAATATGATCTATACGACTATGCCTCTATAATCTTCTCATCTCACTCAAACTTGACATTATCATGTCACTGTAATCTTCTCATCTCACTCAAACTTGACATTATCATGTCACTGCTTATTAAAAAAAGAAGACATTATCATGTTAGTAGTACCCAAATACCCCTACTAAAGATGGGAAGTAAAAATGTTATTTTTACACACACACAAAAACCAACCTTAGCTGAGGTGACATAATGTTACAATTTTGTGATAATCAATTGAGGTATTTCTGCAACAAAATTAGGTTCACGAGGTTATTATTCATTTTATTAATTTAGATATCACCAAATCCAATTATATTGTCATTGAGGTTTTATTTAAATATCACCCTAAATTTTTATTTTTTTAAATGTTTTTTGAGAGAATATAGTTTGAAATGAGAAAGAAAAGTACGTGGTTGCACGTCAAGTAGCTCACGACGAAAACAGAGATCTACGTCTCCTAACCTATACGCGGGAGAAAAAGAATAAGTGGGAGACCGATTTGCATTAGTCATTCAATATGAGTGGCTATAATTACCGATAGATAGGATATAATTAATTATTTACATTGTTGCTATGTTTTTTCTTTGTCCCTGAGGCCACCCTTAACGTTAGGGCGTGGATCGGGCGTCCGATCCACGTCCCACCCCCCTAATGCCCCCGTAAAATTGCACCCTCCACGCGTCTCTCCTTTAATTCGTTGATTTTTTTTGTTTGTTGTTGTTTTAAAAACTGATTTGAAAATTACTTGAAATTATTTGTCTGATTTTTTTCCTTCTGAAAATATGTTTTTTTGTTTAGATTTTTTTTATTGTTTTAACTAGTATTGATTACCAAATGACGTTTATGAGATAGAACATTTTGTGTGCGCCTGGGAAGTTTCGAACGCTGTTAAAATGACCTGAATTGTTATCTAAGACCACCATTAACAGTGTCCGGGCAGTTCTCGGGCGTCCGGTTTTCTCTCTCAGTCACATCAGCTTCTCTATCCGCCACGTCAGCTCAAACCAACTCCCATAATCTTTTCATAACCGCACCCAAAAACAACTCAAACACCTTACATTCTCTCATCCACGTCGTTTGGGGATCAATTCTAGGTAAAACACACAAAAAATTAAAAAATATTGTAAAATAACGATCAAACAAAAGGACAAGAAGTTGAGGGAGAATGAATGAGTTGTATTTCATTTCTTTTTGTATGTTCTCAATACATACTACAACCTCATATATATACACATAGATGTGTGTAAGTTACATAGTCTACATTAAATAAGGATGTAAATATAATGCACATTACAACACATTTTAATAGAGGAGTTATAATGGATTGGTTGGAAGATGAATCATCTTGGAAGGTGAATCATCCACTATACACAAATTTCATAACACTCCCCCTTGGATGATCACCTTTTGGTATACGTTTTTCGATCTGCCTCATTAAAACCCTTGTCAAGTAAAACCATGTGGGACAAAAAACTTGGTGAAGGAAAAAAGAGTGCAGAGCGTATAATTCTCCTCATCATTTCAATATATATTTATACACTATGTTGAAAAATAGTGTTATGTTCATGTCTCATTAAAAACCTTGCTATAAAACCCAGTGGAAAATAGCTAAGGGAAAAAGAGTGCATGATATATGTTAACACAATTGCGCAAGCTGTCTCGTTAAAAACATCGCCAAGTAAAA
The DNA here is from genome assembly GCA_963682175.1 of Triglochin maritima. NCBI lineage: Eukaryota > Viridiplantae > Streptophyta > Magnoliopsida > Alismatales > Juncaginaceae > Triglochin > Triglochin maritima. The sequence continues at coordinate 48,356,224 of OY821771.1, read as the reverse complement.
CCTTGTGGGACAAAAACTTGAAAAAGGAAAAAAAGAGTACAGCTATAAGCCTTCTGGGTATTATCCTTCAGGGATAATTGTTCTTTAGGGATGATGATTAGAAATCTACTCCCCCTGATACGTAGTTCACCAACTTGCATAAACATTGCAACGTCTCCACAATAACACAAAATAATTTGTGGTTTTTTATTGTTGTGGATTAGACATATAGGAATCATCACTTAACAAAATATTTATCTCATGAATATAGTAAGTAAATATTGATAATTTCATGTGAACTTTCTTTGTAAAATATATTTTTATATAATTGAATCACTGTAACAATTCTCTTCTGGAGAATGTCTGAATTGCATATCGGAAAATAGTTGATTGTTCTCTAGTCATCTATTTCAAAATTTATCATTCGAATATTTCACGGGTGCGTGTTTAATCTCTTCAGGAGTTCCTCTTAATATCATTATTCAAGATGATATGCATATTCTCTTTGTTTGTTCATATGATGATTATAATGCATCTCTTCATCATAATTTTCCTTGGGCAATTTTATTCCTTCAGGGACTCTTATTTATGTCAATACCAAATGACTTATACAAATTTGCAGTCAAACACATCTCATATGTTTATCTATATTTATGTCATATTGATCAAGTAACATAACGTAATATTATACATTTCGAGAGAATGAGTAACATCGTAATGGATATTTGGTCCTGCGAAAAACCCTTGTGTCACTACTCGCTTTATAATGTACCACCATGTTGTAGTGTGATTTCTATTCACATTCTTCAGAAATCAGGACTACATGTCCAATAAGCAAGTTTAGTTCTATATTATTTGCCTTCTTTTGTTCATTTCAAATACAAATGCTTCTGGCATTCTTATAATACTATAAATTCTGGATCCAGATTTTCTATTGAATTAACATGCTCTAAGAAGGCGAATTTGTCGTCGACAATAACCTTTTAATGCTTCTCTCGTATCAGCATAATTGATTGCAACTTTTATAATAATCAAATCCTCGTTGTTTCCCAAAATATTAGGATCTGACCGTTATGTATTCCCTGAATTGTTACATTTGCTAGCAGTTGCTTTTTATTTTACCGGGTTTATATTCTTCAGGAATAACCTCTTTAGGATGTGTAATGAGTGACTAAGTTTTATTTTCATTTCCACAAATAATATATGTTATAGTCCACGCTTCTGGTGTTGGTTGAACTCAAATAAATTTTATCATGTGACAATCTCCACTTTATATTATATTATACGCTTTATGTCTAGTAATACAAGACATAGTCACTCTTTTCTGATCAATAAAGATGTATGACATTTACTTGCCAGATATTGCAAGTTAATGATTTTAGGAACTTCAGGTTCAACGATACTTGTACGTATATTCTCTAATGAATTTCAGGTTCAATATAGTACATTTTCTTGTCATTCTTTAAGCTTCTGACTTTCTCCCCCTAATGCCAAAAAAATATGTCTCTATATATATAAATGTTGGACTAGACAATAAAATACATCACCCTTCAGGGGCTTCAAGTATTTTAATATTATCGGGAATATGAATCGTACTTAAATGTCCAATTTAATTTGAGACCACTAAATTTTAGAGGTGGTAAACTATTAATCGTAGATGAGAAACATTTCATTCAATATTGTACAAGTAAAATAGGGGAACATTCATAACATGATGTACATGACAAAAAAATATGAATAATATCAACATGTATGCATATTAATGTATCATGTATAAATTTTAAGATCTAATAATGATCCATATTCAGAGATATTTTATAAATCGATGCTTAATTTGTAACGTGTGCTTCGGGCACATGATCCAAACTACGATGACACATATTGTGATTTTGCAATAACTTATGCTTATGACTTTCAATCACAAGTTATCTCATCTTACGTAAAGATAGAGCTCGTAGATACCTACTTAGTTGAAGAATCTTCTCCTTCTTCAGTGGATGATCATATGAAATTTCAGTAACATTTGTCATTATATATGTCCTCATTGACCCAATCGGTCATACCATATCTTATTAGAATAAATATTCATTTCATTCATATGTGGCGGAGAAAATTATATATCCGCATGGTTCCATCAATAGTTCAAGTCACACACTCCCATAATCCATTTTCTCTTGACAGAATCCACTTCAACCAGTGCAAGTCTTTTGACCAAGCCACTACGTATGCAATGACACATTGTTCAAAAGTCAGGTAATTTTCTTGATAGCATTTTTCCTACCTGACATGATTGTAGGAATATAAAACATTCTTCTTTACTTCAATTGTAGTCTCAATACAAGTCATTTTTGCGATTTGAAACTTAATAAGTTTCTTGAGACATAATATATAAAATGCATCATTTAAAGCCAAGATAATTCAACATGTAATAGTAGATATGACTCTTCTGGAGCTTTCTACTAAATTTGTACGACCTTGTACAGTAGTGGCTTCGGCTTTTCTCATTATCAAATTAGAGAATACTTATCTCTTAATATAGTGTGCATGACAACACTATACATGATGCATAATTCATCTTTTCTGATCTTAAATCAAATAGGAGACTGAAGAATATCCATACTCTTCATTTCAAGCCGAATAAAATATTTATTGTAGATAAATTATTTATGCAACTATTACAAAATAAATGATAAAGTTCTTCCAATGACAAAATATAAAATAAGAACCATGCATTCAATCACATGAATGTCAATTAATTTCAACGTAACTTGATATAAGTCTTTTAGATAGAAATTGTGCATACCAACATATCACCATATGCACGTGTACTTTGCCATTTTAAGACGATAATGCAAATATTATCTTTGTTATTGATCTTAAAAACATATTATAATGATATGCATAAATAGTCATCACAAACATATAAAAAATGTTGAATATCGATATGTTAGCAACATATACATGTGTATTATTAATATCTAACAAGAATCTCATCGAAAGTGAATAACAATCACAAGTATGAAAATATATTGGACTAACGAGAGCACTGACCAATATAAAATATATAGTTTCAATATAAATGACAAATAAATCAAAGCTTAAACAAAATATTTGTATCATTGTATATAATACCCATTTGTCATATTGGTATTCCAGCATATAATCATGTATATCTACTAGATAAAGTATATGTTACTTATCAAATAAAACACACATAACTACAAATAAACCCATTTTGATTGTGGAATTTATATACTATAAGAACATTAATTATTTTGTCATTTATCTCATCCACATTCACATCCATAATCATGGTCACAAAATGATTATAATAAACTTTTGTAAGATTTTTCACGCTCTCATACATTCACTTCAGGGAATGGAGCAAGTCAATTACTTGTGATTTTTTGGATTCCGTACTACTACTAGAGTATCGGATCATTAATTTGTGAAATGGATATAAGATTTTCCTATCTCATCTCTCTATGGTCTTCTGGACACGCATAGAGCTAGATTTAGGGAATGAGTTTGATGAGTTTATGAGACTTTGACATTTGCACACCCTTTTGATGCTCATAAGAATCCTTTAGGGATTGCTATACATTTTCATAGTTTTATTCACATGAATATACAATCTTGATATCATTATATATTTGCACCTCATGAAGACTACCGTTTTTGCCATCGGGCCTGAAGTGCTTCTTTTTCAATGATAACATGACATATGGTAAATAATTTTTTTCATAATATGAAAATCCAAATTTTGTTGCAATATACCACATTATATCATATATATAATTGCATAAATAAATCACATGTGCTGGAAAGAATAACCATAATATTTCCAGATGTGATGCAACAAAATAACATCGAAATTTTATGTGGCATAATTGTTGGCCTTTTGGCCTTAATCTATGTTTTGATGATTTATTCAACCTAATCTTAATTATAATCATGTAGAGTAGCACACATATTGCATTGCATACATATTCCTTTGTGCTAACCTCTACAAGTGATCAAGACTCAAGGAAGAAAGGAAAATCAAGTCAAGACATGTAATCAAGCTCTTTTGAAGACATGTATTTTGTATTTTCTTTGAGTCTTACGAACATGTGTAAATTGAGCATACTTGATCTAAAATCAACTTAAACACACACTAAGTTCCTTATAGAAGTCACACACGAAATTTCACATAATTTGGACTTCAATAGATCACTCAAACTTAGACCGGAAAACACTAAACCAAAACCCAAATGTCTGCCCACATTCGGTCGACCACAACAGGCCGTTCGGTCGACCGAGTGATCAATCTCCTGTTTGTGTTTTCACTGCCCAGTTTCGGTCAACCGTGTTTTGCCTTTCGGTCAACCTTCTGAACTTAATTTTCCTACTGTTACTTTTGTCGTATATACCCAACGGTCGTATTCGTATTAAACCAAAAATACCGCAAATACATTTCATGTATCGGTCGACCGAGGACCATGATCGGTCGACCGTTTGTCCATCTCCTGACAAACTCAAATCTCCTGTTGAAAAACGGTCGACCTCGAGACCTGTTTTGGTCGACCGAATACATCACTGTTTGTCAACCCCGAAGTGCCTGGTACAAATCGGTCGACCGATTCCTTTGTCGAGTTCGACCGACCACTTAAGTGTACCTAAGTCGTAGCGTTGGGCGGTCGACCGTTACCTAACCGGTCGACCGAACTTAGTTCAAAACTGTAAAACGGTCGACCGTTCGTCCCGTTTTGGTCGACCGAATTTACTCAGAATTGGGTCTTGTGATTTTTTGTTTTGTGTATTACTCATCAACTTACACCCAATCAATCCCAACGGCTCTATTCTCTCTAATGCCTATATAAAGAGTTGTAAAACACATTTTAACACAACTCTCCCTCCACAAACTTGTCCAAAACATTAGGGAGAATCCCAAACACTCAAAGCCTCCAATTTCCACACTTAGTGATCAATTCATTATTTCTACTCAAGTGTGCTCAAGTTAGAGAGTGTATTCCACTCAAGTTCTCAGTTGTAAAAGAAGCGAGGACTTCGGTGAAAGCCCGAAGTGTCCTCTCGGATTGTGAGAGAAGAAAGTCAAGCTCATGAGGGTGTTCGTGGAGCTTGTTTTGTAAAAGGCGTTCTCTCCCGGCTCGGAACGGGGAGTGGATAGTGAAGACGCGAGCGAAGCTCGAAGTGTTGAGCAGAGCTTGCAAGAGAGGACGTAGGCGGTGGCCGAACCTCTGTAAAACCCCCGTGTCCATTGTGGTTTGCATTTCTAGTCCTTACTTGCTTGTTTAGTTTAAATTCCGCTGCATATCTTTGATTGTTTAAACAAGTAGAGATTTAGGTGATTAGCCTTAATTGTGGACCCATAACCCACACGATCCTACATTTGGTATTAGAGTCTTGTGCGCTAAATCGTATACTTAATCGTATTTTTAGCATGGCTAGTACATCTAATCACGTAGAGGGATTATGCACAACTCGACCTCCTTTGCTTAATGGGTCAAATTATGATTATTGGAAGAATAGGATGAAGATTTTCCTAATTTCTAATGACCTTAAGTATTAGATGTTTCTTCAAAATCCATACACCCCCCAAATGAAGATGAATTAGATTCACTCACTAGGCCCAAAATGAAAGAAATTGAGATGAACTCAAAAATAATGAACATTCTATATTGTGGGCTAAATGAGGGTGAATACAATAGAATTAGGGGTTGTGTTAGTGCATATGAAATTTGGCATAGATTGCAAATGCATCATGAGGGTGATAGCAAAACTAAGGAAACACGCATTAGTCTCCTCATGCATAAATATGAAATATTTTCTATGCAAATCGGTGAGAACATAAGCAAAATGAACACTCGCTTCACTGATATTACTAACTTTCTTTTGGTTCTTGGAAGAAAAATCAATGAAGGAGAGATGACAAGGAAGTACCTCTGGTCACTTAGCATCGATTGGGAAGATAAAGTTGTCACAATTGAAGAGGCGCACGATCTTTCAAAATTAAAGATGGAGGAACTCGTTGAAAATCTCATGGCTTATGAGCTCCAAATTAACCATCGGAAGGAGAAGGAAGCCTCCAAGAACAAATTCACCTTTAGGATTACATGCAAATATTGACCAACCAAGGAGAAGTGTAGAAGATGAGGACATTGAAGTCCTAGCAAAAGACTTCTTCAAATACCTCAAGAAGGATAAAGAAGAAAAGAATGAAAGAAGAGGTAGAAGAAGTGAAAAAAGAGAAAAGAAGGAGAAGGAAGAGAGTGAAAATGAGAGAAAAGAGAAGGAGAAGAAAAATGAGAGAAGGAGAGAAAAAGATAAGAGTAAGAGAAAAGAGAAGAGGTTGGAAGCTCACAAGGCTACTTGGGACGACTCATCGTCTTCATCATCATCCAAATCAACCGCACCTTCATCAACAAAAGAATATGCCCATATGTGCTACATGGCAATTCAAGATGAAGGAAGTGAGGTATCTTCTAACTCTCACTCTAGAAGATCACATTAATGCACAACTAAGTCTTATTATAGTGATAGCTCACATTCTAGTGTTAATGAAGAAACTTATACACATGTTGAGCTTCAAAACGCATTTCATGACTTAGTTAAACAATATGAGATCATTTGTGAAAAGAACAAAAATTCTATAAAGCAAATCAAAGATCTCCAAAGCCAAATTGAAACATGCATGAATGAGAAAAATGAGGTGGTTGCTAAACTAGAAAATTTTACATCAAATTTTGATAAATTAAAAGCAACACCTACAGATTGTGAACAATTAGATCTTCAAGCTTGCAATGTGCAATTAAGAGAAGATCTAGAAAAATTCACACATGGAACTAAGATGCTTAACATGCTATTAGGTAGTCAAAGACAATCTTTGCAAAAACATGGTTTAAGATACAATGCAAAATTGAAAAACCATGTATCTCACACTACACTAAATGACAAGCATATGTTCATTAATCATAGTTCCTCAAGTGTGTGGGCTCCTAAAACCAAAATGGTTTGGATTCCCAAAACTAACATTCAATGACCCAAAGTGGTTTGGGTACCGAAATCTACACTTGTAGGTGCTTGAGGAAGAAATCGGTGGTGACCGGGCGAGCTTAAGAGTCGAATTCAAAGCCGGTTGCATCACCAAATCAGATTAGAACCAATTCAAGCTTCAAGTTGGTATAATTACCTATCCTCTAAATTTTTTCAATTGGTTCTAGTCTAGGTTTTTATATGCTTTATTGACATATCATTTATCCATTCATTGCAAATCTTTATGGTTGAATAACATCCATAGTTTTAAAGTCAAATTTTCTAAATGGATGTAAAAAGGAGAAATGAAAACATCACATGCTTAATTGTAGTATTTGCTTGATGTTAATAGGGGAGAATTAAGAATTGAACTTAATTGCAAAATCATATTCATATCGATAGGGTGAGCTTAATGAATATCATTTTCTTAGAGTAATGAAGTGCAAAATTTAGGGGGAGCAACTTCATTACAATACATCCACATTGACCCTCAAATTGTATAATCTTTGTTTTATCTATATCAATTTTTTTTGATGGATGTCAAAGGGGGAGAGATAATTAAGGGGGTAACTTGGAATTTTGTAATAAAATTGAACAAAAACTATGCACATCCATAGGGGGAGCATTAATATGCATAGTTTACATATACAAATTCCATGTATTAAGATATAGTTAAGATATAGGTTGTCATCATCAAAACATAATATTTCAAACCAAGATTTTGCAGTAGAAATTTGTAAACATACAACATCACATTTAAGAATATAATATGAGTATATTCAACAAGTAAATAGATTAATAATATTATAAATTGTAAAAGACTACCTGGAGATGAATACAACCTTATGTTGTAAACTACCTTAATCAAACAACAAACAACTAGTGTTTGAATTGATCACATCGAGCGAAGTCGTGCTGATAACGTGTTACAAAATAACGATCAAACAAAAGGACAAGAAGTTGAGGGAGAATGAAGGAGTTGTATTTCATCTCTTTTTGTATGTTCTCAATACACACTACAACCACATATATATACACATAGAGGTGTGTAAGTTACATAGTCTACATTAAATAAGGATGTAAATATAATGCACATTACAACACATTTAATGGAGGAGTTATAATGGATTGGTTGGAAGATGAATCATCTTGGAAGGAATCGTCCACTATATACAAATTTCATAACAAAAAATAAGAACAAATAAAAAACATATTTTCATTTTTTTAAATACAATTAAAAACAATTTTTAAAATAAATATTAACATATTTAACTATAATTTTTATATTAAAAATAACAGTAACCGCTGGAAGGGACCACGTGCCCCCACCCACCCACCCCAGTCCACTCGGGCAGATGTAAAATCACCCTTCCGGCCTACGTGACCAGGCGCACTACCGTAGCACCGGTAAGGGTGCTCTAAAAGGTCGCGAGAAAGGGTCGTGACTTCTGAACTTAACGTTTCTTTACTGAACTGCTAAACATCGCCCCAAAATTACTTAAATCGCCCCTTGAAATTACCAAATTGCCCTTCCTCCTATTTTTGCTTATATATCTCACAATTTCACTCTTTTTTCAAAACTTTCTCTTCCTATACCTACTACACAAGATTACGAATGTCTCGGAGGCCAGGGAAGCAGCCAGCAGTTCCCCCGGTGTACCCGTATGAGGTAACATTACGTTATTTATTTGTTTTAAAAAAAAAAAAAAAAAAAAAAAAGTCGTCGGCGTCCGAGGGAGACGCCCCCCGCATGGGGCGGGCGTCCGAGGAAGCCGCTCCCCCTATGGGGGGAGCGGCTTCCGAGGACGCCCGACCCATGCGGGGGGCGTCTCCCTCGGACGCCGACCCGAAGCGGGAGACGTCTGCGGAAGACGTCTCCCCGATGGGGGAGACGTCTTCCGCAGACGTCTCCCCGTAGGAGGAGGCGTCTCCGACAGACGCCTCCACCTTGCGGGAGGCGTCTCTCGCAGACGCCTCCGCCTTTTTTGTTTTTTTAATTAATAAATATCATAATTACTTTAATAAATAGTGATAAATCAAAAAAATTAATTTAACAAATTCTTTTTAAGTTTAACATTTGTGATATTTAGTTTTAACAAATTTTGATTTAGTTTATATATTGTTTTAATTTAGTTTAACAAATTTTGATTTAGTTTAACAATTTTGATAATTAAGTTTAACAAATTTTGATTTAGTTTAACAATTTTGATAAATATGATAATTTAGTTTAACAAATTTAACAAATTTGTATTTAAAATTTCAATAAATAGTCATCGGGTCACAGTGGAGGGAGAGGCAAGTCGATACCATTACACGCCTTCCGTTCTTTAGAGGATGATTCAGCACCGCGTCATCCACGTAGACGGGGGATATCTGCTTCGGTCAGGAGGGAGAGGGAGGCATTACGTCGTCGTGAGGAGGAGGATGATTCCTTCGATGATGAGCATGTAGATAGTTTCGACGACGAGAGCGACGATGATGGCCCGTATGATGTGCGGCCGGAGGTGGAGAGGCAGGGGGATTATAGCGGAGGACGTGGTCGAGCGGGTACTTCTACTTCCGCCGGATGGATGGTGCGGAAGGGTAGGGGTGGGAGGTTTACGGCCGGGGATTCGAGCTCGTGCACTGTTGATCCCCGCGCTCAGAAGAAGAAGAGGGTCCAGGACGATTCTTGGATCGTGAGCAGTATGACGCCTGGTGGTCCTTTAGATGGGAGCGTCATTCCTAGTTTCTGGGGTCACATTGCTAGACGGATCTGGGACGGAGAGGATCGGAAGGTTCTGAAGTGCCAGAATCGGCACAGAGCCTGTACAGCACTACAGGGTTGGCGGTCTACACTGAGTGCTGATATCAGAGAGGAGATTAGTGCCACGCATTTGGGGCACTTACCGTACAGCATGTTCCCTTATCTCGACATGCCTTTGATTTCGGCGTTTGTGGAGCGGTGGCAGCCTGACACCAACACTTTCCACATGCCTTTCGGAGAGATGACGATCATGCTTCACGATGTTTTCCAGATCCTGCGACTTCCTGTGGATGGTCGTCTGGTTAGTGCTCAGGGGTCGACGTCTGAGCTGAGGTGTTATGTGGCAGAGTTGCTTGGTGTCACACCTGATGGTCTGGCGAGAGATACAGCTTTATGGAGTGGTGGTGGTGTCGGCATCGACTCCCTTGAGGACCTATGCAGACGGGCACGACCTCCGCGGGCCGATGATACACAGTTGACGGCGTACCTATTCTTGATGCTCGGAGCCGTCTTGTTTGTCGACAAGAGTGGTTGTCGGATCAGACCACGCGATCTACTGGAGGCTAGGGACCCGGAGACCGTTCGTGAGTACTCGTGGGGGTCAGCGACGTTGGCATACCTGTACCGGCAGCTTGGGATAGCTAGCCGTGCGGATTGTTCTGGGATTGCAGGTTGTCTTACGCTGCTGCAGGCGTGGATATACGAGTACTTTCCTGCATTCCGCCCGCATCGTGAGCGGAAGATTATCGACGAGGGTCATCCACGTTCGGGTATGTGGGTTGTCCGGAGCGAGGACAAGAGCGATGGACGATTGCGTTCCATCCGCGCACGGCTAGATCATATGACTGCATCAGAGGTATCAAACTTTACACCATTTATTTAATTTTAAGATGTATTATTATTAATGTGTTAAACTTTAGGTGGAGTGGTTACCCTATGGTCCTGACCCAGCAGCGGATGTCCCGAGGACTTTATTGATGGGTCTTATTCGTTATCGGGATATCATAGAGCCTTATATGCCCGATCGGGTCTTGCGTCAGTTAGGATATGTTCAGGTGATCCCGGTTGACATCCCGACACCAGAGCATGCGGTGCGGTCTGCGACAGCAGCGACGTACGACGTCAGGTTCCCCGCTTCTACAGCGGAATCGACTTGGCGGACATTTCCGAGATCATGCCGATTGTTCCTTGGCGACTTCAGACGTAGTCGCGACCCCTCCGAGTGTGATGCACGTTATCTTGATTGGTTCGGTACTTACTCACATCCTATCATCGTCCGTGGTGCCTCCCGGAGAGCAGATCGACCACCAGATAGGACGTGTGGCGATCTGGTAATTTTTTCATTTTATCTAAATTTATTTGTACCGTATAATTTGTTAATGTACGCTAATGTTAATGTTATGTGCAGTGGATGGGTAAGATGATACGGGCTGTAGACCCAATCTTGCAGATGAGGGATGAGCTGCCAGACGATGCCAGAGCTGCATGCGGAGATGTGGATCAGATCATACAGTCATGGCATACTCAGTTAGGCATCTCCGACCATGATTCGGATGATGAGTAGGCTGATCTGTTGTACCGTACTCTTAGTATTTGTATTTATATTTGTTTATCTGTTGTACGCTTAGTATTTGTGTTTGCTTATCTGTGGTACGCTTAGTATTTGCATTTATATTTGTTTATCTGTTGTACGCTTATTATTTATTATTTGTGTTTGTGTTTGCGAACATGTCGTACGCTTATTGTTTGTATTTGTGTTTTGCTTATCTGTTGTACCCTTATTATTTGTATTTGTGTTTGATAACCTTTCGTACTATTATATATAATGCAAATAAAGCAAACATATCAAAAACATATTACATAATAAAGCAACACTATATAATGTACAAACATATCAAAACATATTACATAATTATACAAACATATCAAAACATATTACATAATTGTTGCCAATATGCTATCCTATGTTGGTACTCCAGCTCCCATCCAATAACACTCTCATCTCGTATTTGATACCACAGAGTCGCTATAGGAGGTACGGGGAATCCCTCATTCAATTCCAAACGAATGTAATGAGCGTAACTCCCTAAATGAGCAATAATCAACTCTCTGCACGGTCTCGTCACGGTAGGCGGACTCTCCCAAGGTAGAACTGTAAGACATGGGTACAACGAACCATCATTTCCGAGAGAGAAGAACATAACTGCACACTTGTAAAAATTTGCAATGGGAAACAAGTCCGTCCACGTCTCCATATAGTGATTCTCGCCACAAGGTCCCCCGCCCCAATTAATCCGGTGACGAGCCTCCGCCACACCGTCGTAGTATACGTGCTCATAAAAAGATGGGTTCGCAGCTATCTCATTTGAAATCGAACGACGGGCGAGTTGCCAATTGTCTTCACCACCGTGGAAAACATCGGCGACACATCGAAATCCACAGTTTCCATCAGCACGTACATCATTCCACTGGTGTAGGAATGGCATAATGATTCCTGGAATTCTATCTCCATATGGGAAGTCGTCTACGTCAGCCCGCCCAGTCACTACAATATGAACAAAAAATACAGTTAGATATAATAACAAAAGATACATATTTACTGAAATAAATAACAAAATAATAATAATAATAAATGTAAGGATGGTATACCTGATCCTCCTCTCACTGACGAAGAACCAGAAGATCGACCACGACCTTTGCTTCCACTACCGGAAGAACGACCACGACCTCTACTCCCACTACCTGAAGATCGACCACTACCTCGCTCTGCATACTCAAACGCACTAGGGTCCCGTCGTGTCGACTTTCCCCTTGGTCGACCTCGTAGCTTTGTTTTTACTGCAGGCTCTTTCAAATTCGAATGTTCGGGGTGTAGCTGCTCGAATAAAACCCGAGAGGCAGATCGAATTACGGTAGGGTCACTTCCTGCAATCTCATCAACCAGACTGCGAAAATGTTCGGCGTCTTGAGCTGCCTGAGACACAAACTCTGCGTTCCCGGCTCCTTCCCCAATGACAAGTGTCCTCCAGAACGAATGAATCTGCTCTAAGTAAATTCCGTTTTCTGATTCAAGACATCCACGGATGGTACATGCGCAAGGTATCCCATGAGAAGTCAGAAAAGCGCACTCGCAACGATATTCAACTTCATCATCTAACTGTTGCATTCTCTTCACCTCCTGACTCAGCAACTGCAAACAGTGATGCGAAACTCTACCATTTATGTGACGATATAGAGAATGTCCGAAATTAGTCAAATTTCGCCGTCTCGAGTCTTCAAGAAAGTTTCGAATATTCGTCAGCTGCATTTCAGTAGCCGCGTTGACGCGCTCGAAAAGAGTGTCCAGAGCTGCAGTCGATGTAGAAATCCACTCTTTTAGAGCCGAATGAGCACTTTCGACCCTACAATTCGTGGTGTTCCCAAAATGAAGGACTTTGTTCGTCCAATTCAGCACAAACTTTTCTTTATGCACTAACCACGTGGTGTCCAGATACTCCGTGATAGCCGGCCACGATCTATACAAATCTTTCAGAGCATACACAGCTCTATCATACTCGGCTTCTGAAGTAGAAAGCATGATCTTCCTCCATCTTCCACGCCTCAAAGTCTCTGCCATCTCCTTATTCTTGCCGAATACGTGGTACGCGTAATTCAATACGTCTTTGTTGATGTGCCATGTGCAGAGTAAATGAGCAGAGTCTGGAAAAACCTCTCTCACTGGTCGCATAAGGCCTAACTCCCGGTCTGTTATTATTGCAGTCGGGCTGACAGTCCCCAATAACAGATCTCTCAACTTCTCCATCACCCACAAATAACTGGAGTAAGATTCATCCATCAAAATCGCATATCCAATAAGGAAATTCATGTTTGCTGGTGTGACCCCAATCATTTCGAACAAAGGCATCTTATACTTGTTCGTCTTGTAAGTCGAATCCATGCAGATAACGAAAGGATATGTCCGCAACAACTGGACTGACGTCGGATGTGCCAAAAAAGCGTGAGTGACGACATCAGTTTCTGGATCCGCCATAATCCAATGTAAGTACTCACACTGCACTGCTTGGTAGAGAAACTGCTGGACGGGATTCCGATCTTCAGATTTTGTCCTCCTCATGTAATCTCTGAAATTATAAATATGCCTTTGATTTGGATTGTCCTCCGGGAATTTTTCTTTTACTGCCTTCAAGATGTTCCGTGGTTTTGCTTGCGCCTCTGTCATATCACGAACAATCTTCTTCGCCCCAGAACTTAGACCACTAATTTGACGATGACCCTCTGGATAAACTGCCAGTCTGTGGTTGTGATGTCCGTGAGCACTATTAAAAACCAAAACCCATCCATCACGATCTCGTCGCTCCACCACTTTTATTAAGAAACGGCAACCGCAACCCTTTCTTTTGGTGTTTCTTCGAAGTGCAGTATCCATATCCCGAGACTCCATTTGATTTCGCCGGTCGCATCTCAAATAACAATCCATCCGACTATCTGATCTTGTTTTGTACGACGACACGACCAAAAAAAACCCAGCTCCGATAGCTACTTGTTTGGCCCATTTACATGCTTCATCGATTGTTGCAAAGATTTGTGTAGTTTGAAATAACTCACTGTAATCCACTCCATCACCACCGAAATCTGGAACCTACAAAAATAAAATCAAAATTAAAAAAAATTAAAAAATAAATTAGAAATTAAAAAATTTCAAAAATAATGTCGAAAATAAAAAAACAAAATCAAAATCAAAAAAAAAAAAAAATAGGCGTCTGTGTTACGCGCCTGCCCCATGGATGGGGCGTCTGTGTTAAACGCCTTCCCCAACGGTAAGGCGTCTGCGTAGGACGCCTGACCGAAGGGAAGGGCGTCTACTACAGACGCCTTACCCATGGGGAGGACGTCTACATAAGACGCCTATCCCATGGGGGAGGCGTCTGCGTTAGACGCCTAGTCCATGGGGAGGGCGTCCTACGCAGACGCCCTCACCATGGGGGAGGCGTCTAATGCAGACGCTCGGCCCAAAATTTGCCCCGCGCCAGGCTTACCTCACCCGATGCATCACCCTCGTTAGACATTTTCGTGGTGTTTTTACTGATAAATTATGAATATACAAGACCATATGCCTTATTTATAGACACGGGACGATATGGGTATTAAATATATTGTTAAGGGCAATTTGGTAATTTCAAGGGGCGATTTAAGTAGTTTTGGGGCGACGTTTAGTAGTTCCCTTTCTTTACGAAAGAAGACTGATCAAACAACTATAGCAACTGTTTACTAGATTTGTCTAGTTAAAGTTTCTACCTTATGTATGCAGAATCTAGACAACTTCATAAAACTTGAATAAATGTATGATCCAGTTTGGATTGAAACATGTAAACCCACGTACCTATCAAGTTGCGTGGCAATCATTTTTGTTCTAAAACATACATATATCTAGGTTGTTAGAGCACAATAGAGTGCTATACGTAGAATTTACATACGGAGCAATGCCAAGACATAATTGCAATATCTCCCCGCATGCTTGACGATAATTATTTTTCACATACATGTAAAAATATGAGTTTTAGTGGGTCATCACCGGGCAATCAATATGTTCTTATACCATGTTAAATTAAGTTTATCCATGACCCGTCTCTTCTTGGAACTCAAATAATAAGTGAAAGACGGTCAATAAAATTCAATTTTATTTTTTACTCAACTTCCATATATTGCGTCATGGAACTTCATTTCCATTAAATCCAGATTTTCTAAATTCAATTGATCTCCATATGAATTTGAACTCAAGTAATATTTTATCAAGCGCGATTCATATATGTGAACATGAATTGAAATGGATTCCATCTGGGGTCTCAAGTTATATAACGTCGAACATTTGCTTGAAATTAATTACATTTGACCAATGAAATTAAGTGTTCAAGAAACTTACGAGAAAGATGGGGCTGGAGTTAAGAATAAGGTAATCGACTGTCGGCTCTGGTCGGCATTTTCAATCTTCCATCCGAAAAAGGAGAAAATCTAAATGAATTTGAAAGTGTCAAACGTTCACCGTCAAATCTACTGTGTTTGACCTTTGGGACTCGGGTAGACTATCTGTCAACAAATTTTGGATTATTACCTAAGGAAAATTTCAGCTTAACTATCATCTCTTCAAATACAACCAAAGAATATAACTTCTCCGATTTCCCTTAATTTGCTTATTCTGGTTCATAAAATGTAGTATTCAAAAATCCTACCGAAGAAATTGTTAGTATTCATATAACAAAATTAAGAGAAGTGTGATGATTGTTAGAATTTCAAGTAATCCTGCTAAGATTTTAACTAGGCACATATTTCATTTACAAACCAAATAGGACTCCTTAATTAATTATTATCCAACATGTTAATCTTTTCTTGCGTTTCAGTGACTAATCAAATACAGCCAATTCTCTGATTTGAAAGGGTACCCTAACAGTGGGCCTTCTGCACCCCAAACAGTACTAGATAGACATTAGAAATTTTTTCCATCTTTGGGATGTCTCTTGTACCTTTATCATACCAACACCGCACCTCTCAGTCCCACTCCAAAGAGAAGGAATACTTACTTCTATCTCTTTCCTCAATACCCATCATCTACTGGAACTTCGGTTGTACCTTGATTCTTGACCATCCAAACATATTCCTTCCACCCTTGTGTTGAGCCGAGCTGTGTTTCCCTAGGAGGTAAATTTTTTTTGGGTGAGTTGTAAGTTTAGGTGTGTATATTTTCATTGTTGTTGGTTTTGTGCGTGATTTTTTTCTCTCATGTTTATGGGTTTCTCATTTTCATTCCCAAAAGGTTCTCGTGGTACATGTGGTATTTTTTTTGGCCTTTGATGGTTGTGGTTCCTTTTTAATGATTTTGATGCCATTTATGTGTTGCTATTGGTTATCATCTTCACATTATTGAATCCAAGATGCTCTTTGATGGTTGAGATTCTCATTTAATGAATGTTAAATGCTATTTTTGTATGTTTTATATGGTTCCACACTTTCACATGCTATGATTTTTATATTATTGGGATTTTTGACTTAGTTTCACATCTATTGTTTAAATGCCATTTTATCACCTTTTCCTTGGTGATGAGTGCTTAACTAATGGGGTAATTATTTTTTCCTTCAAATGGAAATGGTTTGTCTTTTTTGCGCTTTGCTAACCCAAGGTTGGCCTAAGGATTGAACCATATGAGACCAATAACATGTTTTTGTTTCATGGGTATCTAGTTGTGATTACCGGAGGTGATCGCATGTTCTCAAACATGTTAATAGCGACTCTGAAGGTCTTAGCTATGATTATGAAAATAATTTTTTCTGAAAGAGATAGCCTATGTCTATGTTTAGGTTGTGGTTTACTTCCGCCCCAGGGGCATGGAGTTCTAATGAGTAGTCACCTAGCTAAAGCATGCATGCATATTTCATCGAGATCAATGAAAGGCAAAATCATATGCGTGAAAGAGGATTGGCATACAACTTGATACGTTTGATTTCCTTGACAAGTATATCAAAACTTACATAAAGAATCCATAGAGAGTTCTCCCACAAGTCCATTCGGATTTTGTATTATGCAATTCATCTTAAGCCTTAGATGGAAGGAAAAAAATATATCATATTGGTCATCCTTGTATTTCCACAGTTCTTCGAAACAGGCAAAACTCAGAAGGCTCCAATATTCATGTCTACACTACTCACAAGTATTTAACATGTAATCCTTAAGGGCAAGCATATGATTCACAAAACAAGTCGAAATTAACATGCATAGTGATCGATTTTATTTAGTGTAACCATAATATTTCTACATGACAAGATTACAGTTAATGATCTGTTTGCACGTACAGTCAACTATATTTTATGTGCTTAAGTTGAATAGGGGTGAGTTATGGTATTAGAGTTGGTAAAGCAACATATAAGGCCGAATAATGTACAAGTCGATATAAATGTCATCAGTGGGAGAAACATGACATATATACCTTGTTTATCAACTGATACCCTTATAGAGCTTGACCATAAGGTTTTAAGTTACCCAAGCTTAAGACAGTAAGACTTTGTATGGTCAATCTTGCCTTAGTTATTTATTCAAAGAGGGGATCTTGAGATAAACTTTTTATTGTACAACTCACAACCTTATGTAGCTTTTTGTAGATATGGGAACAATGAAAGTCTTCAGTCTTCACTTGAGAAGAAATGTGATTATGTACATTTACTCTTATATATAGTCTACAAAGCTTATAAACAAACTAATAGTAAGTTGGTTCTGGAAAGTACCAGGTGAGGAGAAAATAATATGTTCAATCCTATCACATAGGGCTGTGCACGGTCCGGTTCAAACCGGGTTTTTGGACCAGACCGGTCGGTCCGGAAGTTTTGATTTGGTTCGGTCCGGTCCGGGTTTCGGTCCGGAAGTTTTAAAATTTCGGGTTCGGTCCGGTCCGGTCTGGACCGGTCTGTTTTTTGGTTTTTTTATTTAGAAATTCGGTTTTGACCGGACCGGACCAGACCGTTTCGGTCTGGTCCGGTCTTCGGTCCATGAGCATCCGCTCCGGTCCGGTCTTCGGTCTGGACCCCGGATAAAATTTCGGTCCGGACCGAATGCTCACCCCTACTATCACATATAATAAGCAAGGAAATGAAATTCAAATCATGCAGGAGATATAATTGAGATAGGATTATAATTACAGAAAATATATATTAGATTTCTGAGATGTTTATTTATTTATTTATTTCCTATGTTCTATAAATTATGGTCTAAGACGACAATAATACAATATATAACTTGCATGATTAAATTAGAATTCCAGCCCTAGTCAAAGTCTCAGGACTAAGATATGCTAGGAGAAAATCTCAAATAAAGAACAAAAATATTTGGTAGTGTGGTAATAATAATTGCAATTCAATTTAAATGTAGAACTAGGAATTCGAGATCAAAGAAACTCAAAATTTTAACACCCATTCCACCTATTCCTTCATAACTTGCCACAATTTCCCCTATTCTTCACGAACTAAACACTACCAATTTAGTCAATTATTGCTTCAAAATAAAGGTATCCATAAATCGTAGAAAATAACTAGATGTGATTGATGAAGGAAATACAAAGTTCTAGAGGAACTAGTCAGACTTCTGAATGGTAGAGTATTTGGAGGGAGTGAAACAATCGATTTACTCGAAGAGTACGGATCTAGGCTCTGGAGGTTTATTGGTCTACAATTGACGTTCATCTTAAGTAATTCTGCAACATGTAGTTGCCTAAGATCAATTCTTATGGATGTCGTGATGCTTGGAACAATTGGAATTCACTTCATAATTTTGATTTGTTGTCTTAATCTGTAGGGTTTTTTTAAGCTTTTTTTAAAGAGCTAATAGGCTTTATGTTTTTGTTTTTCTGTTGATGCAAGGCTTAGTAATTCCCAACCTATAGGTTGCATTAATCCCAACTAGTTCTTTTCCTTGTTTCCTTGCCTATATATATTGAGGTTCCACTCATCTTTGACTTCTTTTGAAGAGCTTCTTCCAAGAAGTTTGTTTCTTACTTTTTCCACCATGTAAATTTACTGGGAGACAGGCTTCACTAAGAAGTGCTTGGAAGAAGCTACATCCAAAACACACCTTAGTTTGCAAATAAAAAAGAGTAAATTTCAAATGGTTGTGGCGATTGGAAAAAACTAAACATAAAATAAATAAAAGGTAGCAGTAGCCCACCAAATGCTGATGTAGGTGAATGATAACTGACCCATCAGAAGAAAGATTCTTCGAAGGATACCTACTGTTGCACATCCCATAAATGTTTCTTCTTTTGTTGTTTTCTACATTCGTGTCTAGTGACTACGACAGGAGTTACTGTTAGGTGCATGCTCGTGTAGAGCTTTGATTGGTTCTATTCCTTAACAGAAGCCTTTCTAGATTGTCAGTGCTTTGCCTACAATTTTGTAACAAACTGGTTGGAGATCTTGATACGCTCTTCAATTGGATAGGATATATAGGAGCTAACCTTTTTTTTAATGTAACCCATCACTTTCACTCCCTTTTGGATGCTTTGTTTTTTTTTTTTTTTGGCAATTTTAGTTAGGATTAATAAAAGAGCATTTGCTATGAACCACAACAACTAAACAAGAGGTACCAACAAGAGCTTTTGGATGCTTTGTTGAAAGGTGAACTCTTTTAGGGTAGAAGATGTTTTGTTTCTACAACGAAGTATGTTAATCTTGTGTTCTTAAGGTGAATTTCTTACAAAATGCTAGTTCTTACGACCCTTTATTAGTAAAAAAAGTTGTAATAATATTCTAGAAATAGCGTAATTTGTCAATTTTATTTGGTCAATCAAAGTTTTGGAATCTAATTATTGTCCATCAATTGGTCCTCGCCTATAACATAAACGAAGTTTGATTTAAGATATTTCATATTAAGATAGTCTCGTGATACACACACACTATTGGGTCCGATACTCGATCCCATGGAGAATGATTGTAGCTCTTCTTCTTGAATCTACAATACTCACCACTAAGTCTTTTTTAGTCGTTTCCTAGGACTAAGGTAAAAATTATGAAGAAATGCTTATCTTTTGATAAGCTATTGTGTATCATCTTTGTCTAGGAGCTTGCTAATCTATTATCCTTTTTAATTTAAATCAGATGGTTTCGAAGAAACTTGTTGCCCTAATAGCTACTTTGTCTCCAGGATTCTCAAATGCATTCCTTTAATAAAGCACACAGTGAAAGTGAACATAATTTTGATAGGAAGTCCATTATTATCTTAGGATATTTTCTCAATATTAAGGTCATTACTTGAAAGGTACATGGTTCAACTTAAGGCCCAATACTAGCAATACTAGTTTAATTAGTTTTGATTTCTAGATGCTTTCACTTAGCAAATCAAACGAACATTGGGCTTGGATTGCTAGATTTACATGTTGATCAATTGCCTAGGAGCCTAGAAGGAATTTTAAGACTTGTCCTAGAGAATCTAAGGCATTTATGATGTACTCTGCGCGATATTGTCTTAGGTTGCTTACAAAAATAATCTAACATCAAATGCATATGACATTAATGAGCTTTGATGGGAGGGTATTAGTGTTACTAGTCCTTTCATGGAATTACTACTGGCTATAATTTTTTTGTTATATTATGTTTTTTACTTTGGATTTGTCCTACCCTTGCTATGAGATGCCTTGTTATGATCTTTACTGTATAGGCGATCAGTTTATGTTATCCAATAACTTGCTATTTGATGGTGGTCTCCAGTCACTGGTATTTGTACTATATACTATCAAATTTGTCTTTCTCATAGCATACTTATGATCCTTTATTGGTTGTTGATTCATGGTTCTTGTTTTGCAAATCTAAGATTTTATGAGATTGCTTTATGCACTTATGTGACATAAATTCAAATGAGTCAACCACAATAATCATTTAGAAACAATCACAATTTTAAGTATCATTTTGGATATCTTTAGAAGCTTATATAGTACTTGTAGCTAGCTAATTAATATCATGGATCTTTAATTTGTGAGAATTCTAAATATATTAGTGCTTTATTTTTCTTGCTTTAAGAAAAACAATTTAAAATGTGACTAGATTACTTGCTTTCGTTGCGAAATATACATATAAGTGATATTTCAGTTCAAACTTCAAAGTGACAAAATGGCGGACATAAGTTTGAAACTTTTGGTGTACAATGTACGATATATGTTACCTTCGGAGAAAAGGTGGTACTTCTACATGTCGGATCTATTGTTGACGCATTAGTTATTCATAAGTGGTATCTCCCAGATTTCCATGTTGGATTTTCTGATAATTACTAACGTGTGCAAACTTACTTATTAGCATGCTTCTTTACCAACCACACTATTAATATCAACGCCATAACATGAAAAATATAGTCAGTGTGTGACTTTGCCATGCATTGGCTCTCCCTTTCTAGAGCTATGTTATGCCATGCTTAATGTTATAAGTCACCTTTCTTATCGACATCTAATGATTTCACGAGTCAATTAAGCAGGCTATACCATGTTGATATGTCATAACTTCACGATGGTATTGGCCTCATATTCTCTCCCTAACAGCTTGCCATATGGCGCAAGGTATGATTGAACCACATTAACTCTGCCATAAGTTCAGTCATCAGCAATTCAGCATTCTTTTATTTATGCAAGTGTCTTTAATGCATCAAATAAAAGTTATTGAGCGTCAGAAATAATCTGGAAATGGTTTTTTATATTTCTAGAATTACCAACGGGAGCAGATTCTATTCCTGGAGCCACATTCGCATGTTTGGGATGTTGGGATCCAAAATGTGGTGGGTGGTAAATAAAGTAGATAAACCATGTTTGGGATGCCATATACTTCCTAATTATGGATATTGGACTGGGCAGTATATCATAGCAAGCACTTGGTACGACCTACTGTCATAGTAACGCTTATTGTAAACATAACAAATATATGTCTGCATTTTTTTTCTGGATTAGGTCATCCTACCTTCTTATTACTTAATGTGAAACTGTAAGGAATGTTATGTTATGTTGTGGACTCACAGCCATCGAAGTTGCATGTTTAGAAGAGAAAATACACATACACGGAGCTTCCAAGATCACAGTATGGTTCAGAAAATTGTAAGTTATGATTTGACATTCTTTCTATATGCTAGTGCTACATGAACTCATACTTGTCAACAAATGCACCATACCAATATCTTAGAAGGGAAAAAACTTAAAAAAACCAGTACATGTATACTACATTCCGCATGACCCCCCTGTAGTTTAATAATTCAACATTTATGAGGAATTTTCTGTTTCATTTTACTTTAGAATCATAATTATGCATAAAAAAGGCATCATTAGACGAGCTAGCTGGAAGGTGCAAGTTGACTATGTTTTTTAGAAAGTGATAGCAAGTACCACAACCAAAATTTCTTAAACCAATCCAGTTGGTAATTGGTAAATATACGTGAATTGCCATGACATTAACTAAAAGTAAATTGTTTTTATTAGAATCAAATAAAATACCAAAATTAATATGTATACTAGAGCCCATATGCAAAGTTCAAATTTCACACCATTAATTACCAAAATAATTCATGGATGTTCGTGGTTCACACAACATAAAGTTTGTAGATCCACCTCTGTTGTTTGTGACTGTTATTGTTGATACCTTTCCAATTACTCACATGGGAACAATTCATTATGCCGCATCATATTCACACTTAATGGTTAGTTAGCTACATTGCGCTTTGCCTCTGAAAATTAAATAGGAAAGCGACAAGATAGGTTACGTCCTCTAGCTTGTTGTTTCTAGCTTGGTTAGTACACTATTGTTAGTACCGGAAGACAATTTACCAGAGGACAATCTCGATGTCGTAATTTAGCGAACAAGAAATCACGCATCTATGTGCATTTGGCGATACGTGGTGCTGCCTTTTCAATTATTTCCTCTAGGATTTATAGCAATTAAACATGTTGGTCCATGTTGATGTACATTAGAATGAACATGTCATAGACGTGGTGGATCAAGGTCTACATATATTTTGGTTGGTGTGATTGTCTTTAAGATGATTAGTCATCAGTGCTTTGTGTGTTCTTTATCCTATTCATGGTCTGACTTCTTCCATGCATGTGTCTGGATTAATTGGGCATGTCTGTTGTTGTTACAAGAAAAACACATACAGGAGAATCGTACAGAGTTAACGTCCCAGCTGACTTTGTTGGTGAGATTTTCCAACTGAATTTCTTAAAGTTTAAGATAGTTTTTGAAATGGATATGCTACAACTTTGAAGTGATACATTGACTAACAAGCAAATTATTCTCAACTCGAGAAACTATTGTAATTTTTATCAATATATATTGTGATGAAATCAGGAATTAACTATTGGTATACATTAGCAAAGTCACTTGAGCTATCAGGGATCATCTTATCATTACTTCATGTATGTGTAAATTATGGTCTATGTTTAGATATATTTAGTTGCTAGCTAGAAGTTGTATATATATGGTGAACATCAAGTAGTGATGGCAATAATATATTACAGGTCTGCGCTTTTTAATTTTGGTATCTCTATTGCAGGGCTAGCTACCACCTCCAATTAAACTAATTTGTCTACAAAGGCCAACTACTTGATTACTAGTTCTTTCAGCCTATGTTATGTACACTTACAACATGGTGATGTGGAGAAATATTTATTTTTTCTCCACGCATGGTCTCCAGGAAATTGTGATTTGTAAATGTAAGTGTACTTATTCATGAGCAGGAATATGTTTAAAAGTAGAAACAGGTAAGATAATTTCATAAACAATGTGAGCGTTTTTCACATACTCAATTTGGAATGTTAATCTTCATGACATGAAAACTTTGTGCTGGTGTTGATCATCTGTATGCATGCTTCAATCAACACCTTAACATATTGGAGTTTCAGAATAAGTTAGAGGATATATAATGTTCTCGTCGTGTTGTAAACTGATCGGAGGAATTCCCCGTTATTAAGAAAAAAAAATCTCTTTGTCATGATGGTGAACTTTAAATCTCTTTATTAAGAAGGTGAACTTTGATTGATTTAATCTTTTAAGGTAAAATGAACTAGTGATTCAGTAATTACACTCAGCGGTCTAGGAAGGGCAATCTCGTTTGGTGTGAAGCTAATGGATCAGCTCAGTGAAACGAAATCCGGCACTAGTACATATATACAAACAGTTTTTGTACAAAAGATTATTAATTTGTCCTTTATTCTTTTGTGTGGCATATTGTTGATTGCATGAAACTCGAAGGTGGGCCAAGAACAACGTTCACTTCCCTTTTACTTTGTAGGTTTTGGATAGAGCTGAAAAATAGACCTTTCAGTTTGGTGGATTAGGGTTTCATTCAAAAGCTTCGGTAAAGTGAGATAACTGACAGCCATAAAGTAAAAACAGGTTGCCCACATTCCACTTCCTATCAGAAATTGACAAGAGTATGGAGTCATGGTTACAGATTCCCATGCGCATGATCGCTCAACACAAGTTGATAATCTATGGGTCACTGAAAAAGTTCCCCATCTCCGATCACTTGCAAGTTCATTGAAACTGGTCACCACCTGGCCAACTCCTTGACCAATCTGATATTGGAGAGAGGCACATTTAATATACTTGCCTGCCTAAGAAGACACATCAATACTAGAGCTGTTAAAATCAGATACAAAACGATAACACGACACGAACACGACAAAATAATTTCGTGTATGGATACAGGAAGCTGTACACGACAACAAGATAAGCATACACGACACGATACGCAAATCCTTATCATGTCGGGTTCGTGTATAAAACCTCATACACGATAACCCGATAACATACACGATAAAGAATCGTGTATTCGGATACACAATTACAGTTGTACATGAAATACACGTGTATACATGATACATGAATATACACGATAACACAATAACCCATTAGTACACAATAACCTGATAATTTATTTTTTAATACACGATAACCCGATAATTAATTGGATACATGAATAACCCGATAATCAATAATACAAGTATGAGTGTGTCTATTAGTGTATACATTTAGTTATAATGTACACATGTACTTATCGTGTACGTAGGTACTTATCTTGTATACATGTACTTGTCGTGTACGTAGGTACTTATTGTGTATATAGGTACTACTCGTGTCCATTCGGGTATGATTGTGTATCGTGTTAAATGACGCGATAAGAGTTTTTGTACATATTGTGTCGTGTTCGTATCCGGATTTGTGTACACGATTCATTATCGTGTCATGTTTGTGTTAACATCAAACTACATACACGATAAGACACGTACACGACATGATTGACTGGTCTAATCAATACAGTCCTGACCAATAATTTGTTTGGAGGCCCTTGTGAATATTTTCATTCATAGTAGCACAAAACACCTTTGTTGCAGTCGCGAGAAAAAGAAACAACTATTTGTTGTAGTTTCTTCCTTGAGTATTGATATACTCACTATTGAAGTATGAAGGTGGAAGATGCATGTTTCAACATGGATGAACTACATAACCAAGTTGAGATAGCTCAACTGGATATCTGTGGTTTCCTAAACCAAAAAGGTGTAGGTTTAAACCCTACAACAAGATCATAGTGACTGAATTTTTCTCATCTTTCTCGGGACTTATGTGTGTGTACTCTACTACAAAAATAGTATTTGCCAATGACCGTTTGTCGATGGAAAATCCGTCGGAAAGGTTACCGACAGAAATGTCATTGGAGTAAGCATCAATTCTGTCACTCTGCAATGAGTTTTCATTTTGGCGCTTAAGAGTTGGAGCCAATTTGGGAAAAATCCAAAAACCCCTCCAATAGAAATCAAGTGTTGGTGATTTGGACTTAAGTTCGTTTTAATGTTGAAAATGTGGAAATGTCAAGCTTTGTTTTGCATTTTTGATGAATTTGTCACTAACAACGTAACTTGAAGTGAGGATTAGGGCCATATTTTGTTGTTCTTCCCCTCTTTTGGATTCAGTAGTGAATGTGTTGGTTTTCCGGACTCTAGTTGAAGTTTGTCGTTGTCTTAGATTCGAGTGTTGCACCACCTTCTGTGTTTGAACTTGAAATATTATATGCCTATCCTTGGACAAATATCTGTAATATTACTTCGTGTGATAAGTGTCTTAACAAAAGTGTAATCATTCCTTACAATTCTAGATTGTTTGTATTTGTGTTTTTTGCTTCTAATGGTTCTGTTATGGCTCTTCCCTAATTGACTATTCATAATGAAGAAATTTTGGTGTATATTTTATTTATTCTTGAATTTGAATGATACAAATACATGTATATATTTATATATAAGTAGATTAATTTCCTAATACACGACTAGTCGTTGTGTTGATTGGTGTGTGACCAATGATTGCTTTTGGTGGAGATCCGTCATAGATAGGAGATTTGCTTGATTGAAGATTTGTGTTCAAAATAGGGTTGTGATGACCGTTGTATCCGAGCCATTGTATTTTGTATTGTATTTTTAACACTCTCCCTCAAGTTGGATCTGGAAGGGATTGAAGGATCCCAACTTGTGAAGAATGCTATCAAATTGTTTTTGATCCAATGAGTTGGTGAAAATGTCTGCGAGTTGGTCTTTGCTTTGGACATAGGGAACTTCAATTTCCTTAGCTTGAATTTTCTCTCTGATGAAGTGACAATCTACTTCAATATGTTTGGTTCGTTTGTGAAACACGGGGTTGGAACCTATATGTTGAGCAGCGTTGTTATCACAGAACATTTGCATTGGTCCTGGACATGGAAGTTGTTTGAGCCAAGTAAGCTCGCTGGTAGTCGATGCCATGACTCTATATTATGCTTCTGCACTGGATCTTGTTGGCCTTTTGGCCTTAATCTATGTTTTGATGATTTAATCAACCTAATCTTAATTGTGATCATGTAGAGTAGCACACATGTTGCATTGCATATATATTGTTTTGTGCTATTTTCTACAGGTGATCAAGACTCAAGGAAGAAAGGAAATCAAGTCAAGACATGTAATCAAACTCATTTGAAGACATGTAATTTGTATTTCTTTGAGTCTTAGTAACTTTGTGTAATTGAGCATACTTGAGCTAAAAACTACTCAAACACATACTAGGTTCCCTATAGAAGTCGCACACGAAATTTCACAAAATTTGGACTTCAATAGATCACCCAAATTTAGACCGGAAAATACTAAACCAAAACCTGAACAGTCTGCCCACATTCGGTCGACCGAAACAGACTGTTCGGTCGACTGTGTGATCATATATCCTGTTAGTGTTTTACTGCCCAAGTTTGGTCGACCGTCCCGACCTTTTCGGTCGACCGAGTATCAACAAATTTCTGACCGTTTGTTTTGTCGTATATACCCAACGGTCGTATTCGTATTATCTCCAAATACCCCAAATACATTTTGTGTATCTGTCGACCGAGGACCTTGTTCGGCCAACCGAACCTAAGAAGACTTGACAAACCCAAACTGCCTGTTAGTTTTCGGTCGACCGAATATGATCTTGTTTGTCAACCCCAAAGTGCATGGTGTGAATCGGTCGACCGAACCTATCTCAGTGTTCGATCGATAAATTAAGTGTACCTAGATTAGAGCCTTTGGTGGTCGACTGTTCTTTTACTGGTCGACCGAATAGAGTTCTAAATTGCCAAACGGTCGACCGAACAATCCGATCTGGTCGACCAAACTTACACTGAATTGGGTCATGTTAGTTTCTGTTTTGTGTATCTTACACAATCTTTACCCAATTCATCCCCAACGGCCATAACTCTTTTGGAACTTATAAATTAGAGTTGTAAAACACATTTTAACACAACCCTCCCACTACTATTTGTCTCTTACATTAGAGAGAAAGCTCCAAACACTCCAAGCCTCAAACCTTCCACACTTTAGTCTTAAATCCTATTCTCACTCAAGTGTGCTCAAGATTAGACAGTGTTGTTCCACTCATTGTTTGTTCAAGAAGCAAGGGTCTTGGTGAAAGCCCAAGACAAGAGTATAGACTTCGGTGAGAGCCAGAAGTATCCCTCTCGGATTGTGAGTGGAGGAGCCAAACTCGGCGAGGGTTGTTCGCGAGCTTAAAGATTGTAAAAACGTTCTCTCCCGTCCCGGAATAGGGAGTGGTTAGTGAAGTCGTGAGCGGAGCTCGGTGATCTGAGTGGAGCTTGCAATAGAGGAATAGGACCCGGGTGGGGTGCCAAACCTCTATAAAAATCCCCCGACTCCTCGTGGTTTGCATTTTCCATTCCTTTACTTGCTTGTTTAGTTTAAATTCCACTGCATATCTTTGATCGTTAAACAAGTAGGTAATTAGGGTTAAAAGTGATTAGAATTGTAGACCCTCACGATCCTATAGGTCTCGCCACGACATTTTTCTTATTGCTTCTCCAAGTGACTAGGTTTCCACCGACGAATGTACAAAAACTAGTAGTGAATTTGCGATCGTGGCTTCCATCCCAATCTGCATCATAGTAGCCAATTATTGAGTTGAAATTATTCCTTTTCATCCATAAACCTTGCCTAGGTGTTTTTTTCAAGTATTTGAGAATTTTATTTATAATATCTAGGTGCTGAGTGTGTGGAGTATGCATTAATTGACTTACTGTGCTAACAACATAATTTATGTTAGGTCTGGTGACAGTAAGATAAATGAGTTTTCCTACTAATCTTTGAAAATGTCCTATGCCTTTTAGAGGTTCTCCATCAGTGGGACTTAACTCAATTTCAGTTTGTCTCAATATGAGTATTTGTAGGTTTGGAGCCTAATTTTCCTGTTTCTTGAAGTAGGTCAAGGGTATACTTTCTTTGGGAAAGAAACATGCCCTTTTTGGAGTGAGCAATTTCGATGCCTAAAAATATATTTTAGGAACTCTAGATCTTTGATATCGAATTTGGTTTTAGGTAGCTTTTACTAGATTGATTTCATCATCATTATTTCCACTTATTATGATGTCATCTACATACACAAGAACAATGATAGTGTTGGTATTTCAATGCTTAATGAAAATGGATGCATCAACAGAGCTTTTCAAAAAACCAAAAAGAATAAGAGAGTGACTAAGTTTCACATACCATGCTCTGGGAGATTGCTTCAAACCGTAGGTAGATTTGTGAAGTTTACAAACCTGATACTGGGGACAATCGTAGCCTGGATGTGGAGTCATGTAAACTTCCTCTTCAAGGGTCCCTTGAAGGAAGGCATTCCAGACATCCATTTGGAAAAGATTCCAACCATGGTTAACAACAATAGATAAAACAACTCTAACAATATTCATTTTGGCAACAAGAGCAAAAGTCTATTGATAGTCAAGACCATAAGTTTGAGTGTATCCTTTAGCGACTAACTTAATTTTATATCTATCAATTGTCCTGTTACTATTATATTTGATTTTGTATATTCATTTGCATCGTACAAGTTTGGTTCCTGTTTTAAGGGGAACAATTGAGCATGTATGATTCCTATCTAAAGCTTCTAATTCATCTTTCATGACTTTTACGCAATTTGGATCCTTTAGAGCTTCGTGATAGAAGGTTGGTTCTTGGTGAGGTCTATTGTAGATAGGAAACTTTGATGATTAGGAGCGATATTGTTGTAGGAAATATATTTTTGAATAGGGTAAGCAACATTGTAAGTAACAAAGTCTCGTAGGAGAGACGAGTTAGGCCCGGATTGGTCTTGAAGACCATCTGGTGGTAACTCTTCCTTGAGTTTCATCTTGCACAATATTCTCATTACCTGTGGCACTGTGTCCCCCTTCTTGAGGGACGGGGGGGGGGGGGGGGGGGGGGGTGTCCTCAAAACAATGAATCCATAGTAGGGAGGATAGTTTAGGTATTAAAACAAATTAGCGTTGGGGCTGACGTCATGGTCCAACAACTCCGAGAGCCGTTGGAACAGTGTGTCGTGCCGACACGACACAATTCCCAGGTTTACTGAAGTTGGTGAGTGCAAGTTTTGAACTCCCAACATGGCTATTATTTATTCCTCACTTTGAATATGCCCGATTCCCATGATAATGCTATTTGATATATGCTTAGCTCCCTTGTGAACTTGGATTTGATGTTATGTCAATTTTTGCTATGTTATGACCGTAGAGAGTGGTATCCTTACTTCGATTTACTCCTAGGTCCTGCAACAAGTATTTCAACCATGTACTCTCACAGGTAGTGGTTGCCATCAACCCGATTACTGCTACAGTTGAGGACCTTAACAAAGTATGTTGTTGTTTAGTATTCCAAAAGGTTAAAGATCCTTGGTATGGGTGTAAACGGGTCGGGTATGTTTTTATCCGTACATGGCTAAATTAATAGGTACGAGTATATATCCGTCCAAAATTTTTGTGCCTGTACCCGACATGTACCCACTAAGTTAGTGGGTACGGGGCGGGCAAATAGGTAGGATGGGTGGATCGGAAAATACATTTACAAACTCTAAAGTGGATCAATCTTACGTGATTAAAACATGGCCAACAATCTATGATTATCTTATGACTTTGCTTTATATATAATATATATTAAAGGGTTAAATGGGTACTGACAATGCGTATATCCGTACATGACTTGTTTATTAACATGATAAATGGGTATGGGTATACGGGTATTACCTGCACCGTTTATAGTCCTAATCCTTGGAATATAGAATACTAGTGATTGAACTTCCAATATCGGGAAACTTACCTAATCACATCATTGAAGCGTTTAAATTGTGGACCTAGTCTTGCTTCAAACGACCAGTCTTGTTCCAGAGCCAAATTCGAATATGTTATCAGATCTAGAGCACAAATTGTTTATGTTTTGATGTTTCTGCACTAACTTGTTTGTTTACTAAGGTGTGAAATGATGGAACTCGACTAGTGACTTCAGGTGAAGTATGAGAAATTCGTCTTGTGAAGGCAAGGATGTGGTTGGCTGTCTGTATTCATTGCAAACCAGATGGCTGACATAATAGTAGCCTTTCAGAGACCTGTGTTATCAATTCTTGAGATACTATAATTTCTTATGCAGAGCCAGTGACGATCGCTCTAATACCAGAGAACCATGAAGACTAAGACCAAATGACCAATAGGCAATAGGAAAGTGTGTACAGTAGGGTTGAGTGCAAAAAATCTCCACAGGTGCTCGTGATATTTTAGTTTCTTTGGTGCTAATTTACTTGTTGGATTCCAACGAACAATTGACTAATTTTATATATGTGAGTTAAATTGCTCTCTGTTTTTGCTTATCTCACTTTTAAGAAACATTATTTGTTTTATAAAGTAATATGTCAGATGTAGTAAAAAGAAATACCAACCAACGTGGTTCCAGACCATGATCGGCGACAGAACCAAGATTTTACTGTTGGGGGACCAAATTCATATTAAATATTTCACATGATATGTATTTCAATATATGTAGGTTGAAATTACGATCTAAAATTGTGGTCAACATTATAATATAATCAAATTCTTTTGCAATTTACTTCATGACAAAACAAACATTAATTTTGGAATTCACAATAACTTCATCCTCAATCATGTTGCAAATTTATTTTCAATTATTTTCATAGTTGAAACTACCGGCTCAATTGTAGTTTCAAATATAATAAGAGTTAATACAAGTTCAATCAATCAGCTAACCAAATAGTGTATTTCCATTTGAATTTTACTAACTAAATTTAAACTTTAGCCCATTTTTAGCTAGATTTGTGTTAATTCATACTAAATGTGCTCAATCCTAACATATAACAAATTAAATGACTTTTATTTAACGGTACTTTTTGGACATGAGAATAGAGAGAAAATAATAAAACTTGCCCCCAAACAAACCGTAATTTTTTATATAATAAAAAAATGAAAATTTCGAATTTTAGGATTTTTTTTGTTTTTCCAAAAGTACTCGGACCGCGGTCTATCCCCCAAAAAATTTAATTTTTTTGAAGAAAATTTCACGGATCGCGGTTGTGAAACGCGATCCGTGATTTTTTTTAAAATTTGTTTTTTTTCTGTTTTCTGTATTAGTTTTATTTTTTTATTTCTGTTTTTCTTTTTTATTGTAATTATTTGTATTTTTTCTTAAATCTTTTTTTAAACATGTTTTCTAAGTCATATTATTTTTTAAAAAATTTTAAATTTGTTTTTAATTTTTTAAAATATCGACCTCCAAATCACGTCGATAACTGGACGTATTAAAATGTTAGGGTATCTTATACAATAAAAAAATAAAAGTTCTTAGGCAGAATAAGAAATTATTTACTACTGAATATCAAACAAACACTAAAACTAATTAAAACAAAAAATTGGTAACATTGTCGAAAATTTGTAGGGTGTACACACATTACAAACAGTTTTGGATGTCGACACAACAACAAATAAAAAACACCGTCTGACACATTTCTTTTAAACGAATGAATTTGTTGTAAAACCTAGCTGATTTGATCTCCATCGTCGTCTGGCTTTGGGTGATGCATTAACCGAACAAAATAATAATTTTTTATTTGATAGAGTGCCCACGAATGAGAATGACATCTAGATTTGAGAGAAATTATATGATTTTGTGGTTGATCATGTGAATGTGAATGAAGTATATGATTATGGTGTAAAAATATTTTTTGGTTGATTAGAGTTCCAAACGATTTACCAATACGTGAAATTGGGTGACTATGACGACCAAATGTTAACTTAGGTAGATTTGGATTTTGTTTGTTCATGTGAATGCAAATAAAACATTTAGGTATTGAGATTGTAAAAGAGATAAATCATTTCATAGTTGTTTTACCTCTACGGAATTATTGTAGGAAAAATATTTGGATGTTTGAGTTTTCAATGGATTTTCAGGTTCGAAAAATTGTTAAAAATACAGAGAATATTCAGAATTTTCTTATTTACTATTTATTTATTTTAAGTAATGTCCTTAAGGTCAATAACATTAATTTGTAACAAAAGGTCAAAAGAACGTAAAATAATTTTTCAGGCCAATGCGGGACCCGCCCATCTACCCCCACCAACCAAATACACCTGGATCTGCCCGACTCTCACATGTAGTGGTTGTCATCGACCTGGTTCCTGCTACAGACCTTAACATTGTATGTTGCTGTGTAGTATTCCAAGAGGCTAAGGCCATCCTTAACGGATGGCCTTTGGGGGGGGGGGGGGGGGGGGGGGGGGGTCAGGTCGTGACTTGGGTTGGGGACCCGATCTGGGTTCTGACCCACGTGGCCAACTCGGGTTGTCTCAATTTTTTTTAAATAAAGATTAAAAATTAGTTTTTTTATTTGTTAAATAATATTTAATTGATATGTATATGTTTTTATATAATTAGAATTAATTTCTGAAAATTAAAATAAATGAAAATTAGTAAAATAAATATAAATAATTAATCAAAATTAGTAAAAATAAATGTAAGTAATTAAAAAAAATAACCTAGTAAAATAGAACACATGAATTTACCCAGGTTGATCTAAAAACGAATTAGTAACCCAGGTTCACCCCCGACCGACCCGTTGGAGTGACCATTATTAAATCTACTTTTTTTAAATTATTTGGAAATTAACGTAATTTAATTAGATTAAGTTACTGTAGAAATAATTTATTTAGTAGTTTATGTGTTTTTGTGATGAAATAGAAAATGAGGTAAAAAATTATGTGGATGAGAGAGAATGTTGAAAGTGTGGTTGAGATTAAGAAGTGAAAAATGGGTTGGGTGATGAGTTGCATATCATTTTTTGCTGACGTGACGGAGAGGGAAACTAGGTTGGAGGAAAAAATTAGGTTGGGGTTAATGGTGCTCTAAGTATCCTTGGAATATAGAATACTAGTGATTGAATTTCCAATATCGGAAAACTTACCTAATCACATCATTGAAGCGTTTAAATTGTGGACCTTGTCATGCTTCAAACGACCAGTCTTGTTCCAGAGCCAAATTCGAATATGTTATCAGATCTAGAGCACAAATTGTTTATGTTTTGATGTTTCTGCACTAACTTGTTTGTTTACTAAGGTGTGAAATGATGGAACTCGACTAGTGACTTCAGGTGAAGTATGAGAAATTCGTCTTGTGAAGGCAAGGATGTGGTTGGCTGTCTGTATTCATTGCAAACCAGATGGCTGACATAATAGTAGCCTTTCAGAGACCTGTGTTATCAATTCTTGAGATACTATAATTTCTTATGCAGAGCCAGTGACGATCGCTCTAATACCAGAGAACCATGAAGACTAAGACCAAATGACCAATAGGCAATAGGAAAGTGTGTACAGTAGGGTTGAGTGCAAAAAATCTCCACAGGTACTCGTGATATTTTAGTTTCTTTGGTGCTAATTTGCTTGTTGGATTCCAATGATCAATTGACTCATCTCACTTTTAAGAAACATTATTTGTTTTATAAAGTAATATAATCAAATTCTTTTGCAATTTACTTCATGACAAAAACAAACGTTCAATTTTGGAATTCACAATAACTTCATCCTCAATCATTTGCAAATTTATTTTTAATTATTTTCATAGTTGAAACTACTCGCTCAATTGTAGTTGCAAATATAATAAGAGTTGATACAAGTTCAATCAATCCGCTAACCAAATAGTGTATTTCAATTTGAAATTTACTAACTAAATTTAAACTTTAGCCCATTTTTTAGCTAGATTTGTGTTAATTCATACTAAATGTGCTCAATCCTAACATAAAACAAATTAAATGACTTTTATTTAACGATGAAGGAAATGTCTCTCTTGGCCGGTTAACGATACTTTTTGGATACGAGAATAGAGAGAAAATAATAAAACTTGCCCCAAACAAGTAGTATCATGTGTTAACAATTAATAACACATATTATGGAAACAACCGGAAAGGCATGTGAACATGGTAATTCAGACGACGGAAATGTTACCGATGGCGTGTTTGGATGTGACTCTCACGTGTAAGCTTCTAGTAAGAAGCTAACTTTTGATTTTTTGAATCCAGAAGTTGATTCTTCCAGTCAAAATTGGAGTTGTTTGGATACCAAGAACCTCTCTGAATGCCTAACCGTTTTGTCCAACAAAATTCATAAAATACCATCCAATGAAGTAAAATATATTATTCAAAATTGTATGATCATGTATCAATTATTTTACTTAACTATCTTTTACACAACAAAATAAAAGAAAAATATAAGTAATAAAAATATGAGTAATAGTTGAGGTTTTTAACAAAATCATGTCCAAGTTTTTAATAAAAAATTAAAGATATTAAACTTGTGAATAATAAATAATAAAATTAAATGTAATTTTCTCGTCTCAACACGGATAGGACGATCCAAAATTTTGGGCCAACAGGAAAAACTCAATACAAAAAATGACATCGAGATAGTGCACGAAAAACTTAGATTCCAATTCTCACACAAGTGTTTGGACTATTTACTGTAGCGACTTGTGAGGTCCGAACGAGTTGGAATCACTCCAATCCAGACACAAACTAAGTTGGCACCCAAAAGAAGTTGTCGTTTCCAATGTTGGATCGGAGTCATTGGACACGTTGGTTCATCATGATAACAGCGATTGCAGTACTTACGAAGACTGTTCTATGGCAGTGGGGACAACTTTGACTGCTCACCTTAACCCTTGTGTCTTCTTCCTTCCTTCCTTCTCCATAATAAGATCTATGCCTCTATAATCTTCTCATCTCACTCAAACGTGACATTATCATGTCACTGCTTATAAAAAAAAGACATTATCAAGTTAGTAGTACCCAAATACCCCTACTAAAGATGGGAAGTAAAAATGTTATTTTTACACACACACAAAAACCAACCTTACTGAGGTGACATAATGTTACAATTTTGTGATAATCAATTGAGGTATTTCTGCAACAAAATTAGGTTCAGGAGGTTATTATTCATTTTATTAATTTAGATATCGCCAAATCCAATTATATTGTCATTGAGGTTTTATTTAAATATCACCCTAAATTTTTATTTTTTTAAATGTTATTTTGAGAGAATATGGTTTGAAATGAGAAAGAAAACAGAGATCTACGTCTCCTAACCTATATGTGGGAGAAAAAGAAAATGTGGGAGACCGATTTGCATTAGACCATCATTAATTGCGCCCGGGTGCTTTCCGGACGCCTAGTTTTCTCATTCAGCCACGTCAACTCAAACAAACCTTCCAAATTTTCCTTAACCACATCCACAAACAACTCAAACGTCCTACACTATTTCATCAACGTAATTTGAGGATAAATTTTAGGTAAAACAAAAAATGTCATTTTTTAAAAAATATAAACAAATAGAAAATACATTTTCATAAAAAAATTTGGAAAAACAATTATAGATAGTTTTTAAAATAGTTTTGAAAACAAAAAAATCAATTTTTTTTAAACCAATGTGGGGCGGGGGGCACGTGGCCCCCCATTGGGGCGCCCAAACGCATTTTCTGGTGGATACCCGCCCGAAAAAGATCCCGGGCGCACTCGCCCGGGAACCACCCTCCCGAAAAAACAGCTCTTAGTCATTCAATATGAGTGGCTATAATTACCATTATATATGCTATAATTAATTATTTACATTGTTGCTATGTTTTTTCTTTGTCCCTGAATTGTTATCTCAAAGGTCGTGAGAATGCGTCATGACTTCTGAACTCAACGTTTCTGAATCTAGACCGCTTGATAAAAACTTGAATAAATGTATGATCCAGTTTGGATTGAAACATGTAAACCCACGTACCTATCAAGTTGCGTGACAATCAATTTTGTTCTAAAACATACATATATCTCGGTTGTTAGAGCACAATAGAGTGCTATACGTACACTTTACATATGGAGCAATGCCAAAACATAATTGCAATATTTCCCCGCATGCTTGACGATAATTATTTTTCACATACATGTAAAAAATATGAGTTTTAGTGGGTCATCACCGGGCAATCAATATGTTATTATACGATGTTAAATTAGGTTTATCTAGGGCTGAGCATCGGTCCGGTCCGGGCCGGACCGGAAAAAAAATTTAGGTCCGGACCGGAAAAAATTTGAAGGGTCGGACTGAAGACCGGACCGGTTCGGTCCAAAAACCCGATTTTTTATCTTAAATTTAAAAAAAAGAATTTGGACCGGACCGGACCGGACCGGATCCAAATTTTTTGTTTCGGTCCGGTCCGGTCCAAAAACCCGGACCTGACCGGGTTTTGCTCACCCCTAGGTTTATCCATGACCTGTCTCTCCTTAGAACTCAAATAATAAGTGAAAGACGACCAATATAATTCAATTTTATTTTTTACTCAACTTCCATATATTGCGTCATGGAACTTCATTTGCATTAAATCCAGATTTTCTAAATTCAATTGATCTCCATATGAATTTGAACTCAAGTAATCTTTTATCAAGCGCTATTAATATATGTGAACGTGAATTGAAATGGATTCCATCTGGGGTCTCAAGTTTTATAATGTCGAACATTTGCTTGAATTAATTACATTTGATCAATGAAATTAGGTGTTCAAGAAAGTTATGAGAAAAGGTGCTCGTGAACTACGTACTTGATATATGTAATTTTCAAATTTAAAGCGACTAAAATATGTGATTTTCATTTTTCTGCCCTGAAAGAAATACTAGTGATGACTTTCCTGAGCTTGGTAGACTAAATACTTGTGGTCGGCATTTTCAATCTTCCATCCAAAGAAGGAGAAAATCTAAATGAATTTGAAAGTGGCAAACGTTCACAGTCAAATCTACTGTGTTTGACCTTTGGGACTCGGGTAGACTAACGATCAACAAATTTTGGATTATTACCTAAGGAAAAATATTTACGTAATATAATACGAAAATTTCAGCTTAACTATCATCTTGTCAAATAAAACCAAAGAATATAACTTCTCCGATTTCCCTTAATTTGCTTATTCTGGTTCATAAAATGTAGTATTCAAAAATCCTACTGAAGAAATTGTTAATACTCATATAACAAAATTAAGAGAAGTAATCCTGCTAAGATTTTAACTAGGCACATATTTCATTTACAAACCAAATAGGACTCCTTAATTAATTATTAACCAACATGTTAACCTTTTCTTACGGTTCGGTGACTAATCAAATACAGCCAATTCTCTGATTTGAAAGGGTACCCTAACAGTGGGCCTTCTGCACCCCAAACAGTACTAGATAGACATTAGAATTTTTTTTCCATCTTTGGGATGTCTCTCGTACCTTTATCATACCAACACCACCCCTCAGTTCCCACTCCAAAGAGAAGGAATAATTACTCCTATCTCCTTCCTCAAAACCATCATCTACTGGAACTTTGGTTGTACCTTGATTCTTGACCATCCAAACATATTCCTTCCACCCTTGTGTTGAACCGAGCTGTGTTTCCCTAGGAGGTAAGTTTTTTTGTGTGTGGAGAGTTTGTAGGTTTAGGTGTGTATATTTTCATTGTTGATGGTTTTGTGCATGATTGTTTTTTCTCATATTTATGAGTTTCTCATTTTTATTCCCAAAAGGTTCTCATGG
Organism: Triglochin maritima; assembly: GCA_963682175.1. NCBI lineage: Eukaryota > Viridiplantae > Streptophyta > Magnoliopsida > Alismatales > Juncaginaceae > Triglochin > Triglochin maritima. The sequence continues at coordinate 48,317,529 of OY821771.1, read as the reverse complement.
TACATGTGGTATTTTTTTTGGCTTTTGATGGTTGTGGTTCCTTTTTAATGATTTTGATGCCATTTATGTGTTGCTATTGGTTATCATCTTCACATTATTGCATCCAAGATGCTCTTTGATGGTTGAGATTCTCATTTAATGAATGTTAATTGCTATTTATGTATGTTTTATATGGTACCACACTTCACATGCTATGATTTTTATATTATATGGATTTTTGACTTAGTTTCACATCTATTGTTTAAATGCCATTTTATCACCTTTTCCTTGGTGCTGAGTGCTTAACTAATGGGGTAATTATTTTTTCCTTCAAATGGAAATGGTTTGTCTTTTTTGCGCTTTGCTAACCCAAGGTTGGCCTAAAGATTGAACCATATGAGACCAATAACATGTTTTTGTTTCATGGGTATCTAGTTGTGATTACCGGAGGTGATCGCATGTTCTCAAACATGTTAATAGCGACTCTGAAGGTCTTAGCTATGATTATGAAAATAATAACTTTTTCTGAAAGAGATAGCCTATGTCTATGTTTAGGTTGTGGTTTACTTCCGCCCCAGGGGCATGGAGTTCTAATGAGTAGTCACCTAGCTAAAGCATGCATGCATATTTCATCGAGATCAATGAAAGGCAAAATCATATGCGTGAAAGAGGATTGGCATACAACTTGATACGTTTGATTTCCTTGACAAGTATATCAAAACTTACATAAAGAATCCATAGAGAGTTCTCCCACAAGTCCATTCGGATTTTGTATTATGCAATTCATCTTAAGCCTTAGATGGAAGGAAAAAAATATATCATATTGGTCATCCTTGTATTTCCACAGTTCTTCAAAACAGGCAAAACTCAGAAGGCTCCAATATTCATGTCTACACTACTCACAAGTATTTAACATGTAATCCTTAAGCGCAAGCATATGATTCACAAAACAAGTCGAAATTAACATGCATAGTGATCGATTTTATTTAGTGTAACCATAATATTTCTACATGACAAGATTACAGTTAATGATCTGTTTGCACGTACAGTCAACTATATTTTATGTGCTTAAGTTGAATAGTGGTGAGTTATGGTATTAGAGTTGGTAAAGCAACATATAAGGCCGAATAATGTACAAGTCGATATAAATGTCATCAGTGGGAGAAACATGACATATATACCTTGTTTATCAACTGATACCCTTATAGAGCTTGACCATAAGGTTTTAAGTAACCCAAGCTTAGACAGTAAGACTTTGTTTGGTCAATCTTGCCTTAGTTATTTATTCAAAGAGGGGATCTTGAGATAAACTTTTTATTGAGCCAAGTACAACTCACAACCTTATATAGCTTTTCGTAGATATGGGAACAATGAAGGTCTTCAGTCTTCACTTGATAAGAAATGTATTGTAAGTTGGTTCTGGACAAAAAAGACTTCAAGTCAATATATTGTCCACAAAGTATTAATTAGTACATAATCAATATTGTATTTGTGTACAAAGTCATTTAGTGAATACTAAGTACTTCAGTGATCCATAAATTATATATTAAATAAGCGCTCTAGCTTAACTAGCCAAGCCTAGCTATAGTATGATTTTGCTCAAGTTGTGCCATGTACACGTACAAATGAGGTAGAAACTTTGGTGAATCATTTATTTAACTACTCAATCTCTAGCCAAGCTTAAGTATCTTTCAATAACTTATACTCCAATCAGATACGTACCATCCAACTCTAGAATATTTTGTAATTGGAAACATAAACTCAAATAAGATGAATAGTCGAATTGAAAAAAAGTAGTCAACTGATATGGTTATACATCTTGGATTGTAAAGAGCTGACAACTATACAATTTCAAACTTAAAGATTTTACTGTACGAAGGTTTACAAGAGATATCTGCATATAATAAATTCACTTACATAAAACAATAAAATAATATCAATAAATGTTTAGATAGGCTATAATAATGTGTATAAGTTGAATTTTGTTTGAGTTTTTGCAATTTAATCTTTCAGTTCCAAATTTTTGTTTATAATATTTTTATTAAAGATAATTCAAATCATCGTATATGTTATCTCATTTGTTATTTTCAGCCATTTTTATTAAAAATATTATAGTTTCTTAATATAATAACTCCAACTTTATACTTTACTATTTGTAATCACGGTACATTTACTTTCAAAAAATTAGATTACATTCTAGGTGAGGAGAAAATAATATGTTCAATCCTATCACATATAAGCAAGGAAATGAAATTCAAATCAGGCAGGAGATATAATTGAGATAGGATTATAATTACAGAAAATATATATTAGATTTCTGAGATGTTTATTTATTTATTTATTTCCTATGTTCTATAAATTATGGTCTAAGACGACAATAATACAATATATAACTTGCATGATTAAATTAGAATTCCAGCCCTAGTCAAAGTCTCAGGACTCAAGATATGCTAGGAGAAAATCTCAAATAAAGAACAAAAATATTTGGTAGTGTGGTAATAATAATTGCAATTCAATTTAAATGTAGAACTAGGAATTCGAGATCAAAGAAACTCAAAATTTTAACACCCATTCCACCTATTCCTTCATAACTTGCCACAATTTCCCCTATTCTTCACGAACTAAACACTACCAATTTAGTCAATTATTGCTTCAAAATAAAGGTATCCATAAATCGTAGAAAATAACTAGATGTGATTGATGAAGGAAATACAAAGTTCTAGAGGAACTAGTCAGACTTCTGAATGGTAGAGTATTTGGAGGGAGTGAAACAATCGATTTACTCGAAGAGTACGGATCTAGGCTCTGGAGGTTTATTGGTCTACAATTGACGTTCATCTTAAGTAATTCTGCAACATGTAGTTGCCTAAGATCAATTCTTATGGATGTCGTGATGCTTGGAACAATTGGAATTCACTTCATAATTTTGATTTGTTGTCTTAATCTGTAGGGTTTTTTTAAGCTTTTTTTAAAGAGCTAATAGGCTTTATGTTTTTGTTTTTCTGTTGATGCAAGGCTTAGTAATTCCCAACCTATAGGTTGCATTAATCCCAACTAGTTCTTTTCCTTGTTTCCTTGCCTATATATATTGAGGTTCCACTCATCTTTGACTTCTTTTGAAGAGTTTCTTCCAAGAAGTTTGTTTCTTACTTTTTCCACCATGTAAATTAACTGGGAGACAGGCTTCACTAAGAAGTGCTTGGAAGAAGCTACATCCAAAACACACCTTAGTTTGCAAATAAAAAAGAGTAAATTTCAAATGGTTGTGGCGATTGGAAAAAACTAAACATAAAATAAATAAAAGGTAGCAGTAGCCCACCAAATGCTGATGTAGGTGAATGATAACTGACCCATCAGAAGAAAGATTCTTCGAAGGATACCTACTGTTGCACATCCCATAAATGTTTCTTCTTTTGTTGTTTTCTACATTCGTGTCTAGTGACTACGACAGGAGTATCTTACTGTTAGGTGCATGCTCGTGTAGAGCTTTGATTGGTTCTATTCCTTAACAGAAGCCTTTCTAGATTGTCAGTGCTTTGCCTACAATTTTGTAACAAACTGGTTGGAGATCTTGATACGCTCTTCAATTGGATAGGATATATAGGAGCTAACCTTTTTTTTAATGTAACCCATCACTTTCACTCCCTTTTGGATGCTTTGTTTTTTTTTTCTTTTGGCAATTTTAGTTAGGATTAATAAAAGAGCATTTGCTATGAACCACAACAACTAAACAAGAGGTACCAACAAGAGCTTTTGGATGCTTTGTTGAAAGGTGAACTCTTTTTAGGGTAGAAGATGTTTTGTTTCTACAACGAAGTATGTTAATCTTGTGTTCTTAAGGTGAATTTCTTACAAAATGCTAGTTCTTACGACCCTTTATTAGTAAAAAAAGTTGTAATAATATTCTAGAAATAGCGTAATTTGTCAATTTTATTTGGCCAATCAATGTTTTGGAATCTAATTATTGTCCATCAATTTGTCCTCCCCTAAAACATAAACGAAGTTTGATTTAAGATATTTCATATCAAGATAGTCTCGTGATACACACACACACTATTGGGTCCGATACTCGATCCCATGGAGAATATTGATGGTAGCTCTTCTTCTTGAATCTACAATACTCACCACTAAGTCTTTTTTAGTCGTTTTCTAGGACTAAGGTAAAAATTATGAAGAAATGCTTATCTTTTGATAAGCTATTGTGTATCATCTTTGTCTAGGAGCTTGCTAATCTATTATCCTTTTTAATTTAAATCAGATGGTTTCGAAGAAACTTGTTGCCCTAATAGCTACTTTGTCTCCAGGATTCTCAAATGCATTCCTTTAATAAAGCACACAGTGAAAATGAATATAATTTTGATAGGAAGTCCATTATTATCTTAGGATATTTTCTCAATATTAAGGTCATTACTTGAAAGGTACATGGTTCAACTTATGGCCCAATACTAGCAATACTAGTTTAATTAGTTTTGATTTCTAGATGCTTTGAGACTAGAAGGAATTTTAAGACTTGTCCTAGAAAATCTAAGGCATTTATGATGTTCTCTGCGCGATAGTCTTAGGTTGCTTACAAAAATAATCTAACATCAAATGCATATGCCATTAATGAGCTTTGATGGGAGGGTATTAGTGTTACTAGTCCTTTCATGGAATTACGACTGGCTATAATTTTTTTGTTATATTATGATTTTTACTTTGGATTTGTCCTACCCTAGCTATGAGATGCCTTGTTATGATCTTTACTGTATAGGCGATCAGTTTATGTTATCCAATAACTTGCTATTTGATGGGGGTCTCCAGTCACTGGTATTTGTACTATATAATATCAAATTTGTCTTTCTCATAGCATACTTATGATCCTTTATTGGTTGTTGATGCATGGTTCTTGTTTTGCAAATCTAAGATTTTATGAGATTGCTTTATGCACTTATGTGACATAAATTCAAATGAGTCAACCACAATAATCATTTAGAAACAATCACAATTTTAAGTATCATTTTGGATATCTTTAGAAGCTTATATAGTACTTGTAGCTTGCTAATTAATATCATGGATCTTTAATTTGTGAGAATTCTAAATATATTAGTGCTTTATTTTTTCTTGCTTTAAGAAAAACAATTTAAAATGTGACTAGATTGCTTGCTTTCGTTACCAAATATACATATAAGTGATATTTCAGTTCAAACTTCAAAGTGACAAAATGGCTGACATAAGTTTGAAAGTTTTGGTGTATATTCATAAGATGTAACATGTAGTACTTCTAGGCGTCTAGGTAGCAATACTGATTGGCCAGACTACATGTCGGATCTATTGTTGACACATTAGTTATTCATAATATCTCCCAGATTTCTATGTTGGATTTTCCGATCATTACTAACGTGTGCATACTTACTCATTAGCATGCTTCTTTACCAACCACACTATTTAATACCAATGCCATAACATGAAAAATCTAATCAGTGTGTGACTTTGCCATGCATAGGCTCTTCCTTTCTAGAGCTATGTTATGTCATGCTTAATGTTATAAGTCACCTTTCTTATCGACATCTAATGATTTCACTAGTCAATTAAGCAGGCTATACCATGTTGATATGTCATAACTTCACGATGGTATTGGCCTCATATTCTCTCCCTAACAGCTTGCCATATGGCGCAAGGTATGATTGAACCACATTAACTCTGCCATAAGTTCAGTCATCAACAATTCACCCTTCTTTTATTTATGCAAGTGTCTTTAATGCATCAAATAAAAGTTATTGAGCGTCAGAAATAATCTGGAATTGGTCTTTTTATATTTGTAGAATTACCATGTTACGGGAGTAACGCGATTAAGTAAATTGTTTAGTAGTATCTTTGAGTAACGGGTTAACATGAATAACCCGAAATAAAAATCAATTGAAATAAAACCATGTCGTGTCAGTTCGTATTAATCATGTCATTTCGAGTTATTCGGGTTAATTTGTGTTCGTGTTGATACGAACACGAAATAAAATCGTGTCAACGTGGGTTGTATTCAAGTTATTCAAGTTATCAAGTTATCTACTGTTTAGGTGTTTGTGTTTAGGTGTTTGTGTTGACATTTTCATTTTAATTCGTGTTCATATTCGGAATCGGGTTGAGAAAAAAATTCATATTTGTGTCGAACACGACCGAAAACACGAATTTAACAGCCAAATGGAAATGAATCCAATTTCAACTTGCGAATTGTTTAAGCTAGCTCCAAATTGAAATAGGAGTTGTTTTAATTCGTAAAATGCAAAGGAAAACACAAGAATCATTTTCAACTCCAACTTGGATGTTTTGAAAATAATAACCCATTGGAAAGATATTCAAAAATCATTGGTGTCAATTTACAAGAATAAAAAAGATATTCAAAATTGCACTAAGTAATAGAGGTATCAAGCTCATGTGTCATACTATGAAATTTTGGAAAAAAATAATTGAACACTGTCTAAGGAATGAGACATGTGTTAGAGATAATTAATTTGGTTTTATACCTGGAAGGTCAATGATAGAAACCATATTTTTTATTAGACAACTTATGGAGAGGTATAAATAACGAAAGAAAGATCTTCACATGTTTTTTATTGATTTAGAAAATGTATATGATAGAATTCCAAGAAATGTTATGTGGTTGGCCATAGAAATGAAAAATTTATCAACAAAATATGTGAATTTATTTAAATATATGTATGAAGGAGTTGAAACTAGCATTAAAATTTATGATGATGTGACTAAAACTTTTCCGATTTAGATTGGATTTCATCAGGGTTTAGCTTTAAGTCAATATCTCTTTGCTTTAGTAATGGACGAAGTGACAAAAGACATATAATGTGAGATTCCATGATGTATGCTTTTTGCGGATGATGTAGTATTAATTGACGATAGTAGAGTAGGTGTGGAGAGAAAACTAGAGTTGTGGAGAAATACTTTAGAAACAAAAGGTTTTAAACTAAGTAGATCTAAAACTGAATATATGAAGTGTTGTTTCAGTATCGTTAATATCGAGGAAGGTGAGAAAAAATATTTTTAGATATCTTGGATCAATACTTCAAAAAGCTGGTGAGATCGATGAAGATGTTAACCATATGATTAGAGCGGGATGGATGAAATGACGACAAGCCTCAGGTGTCTTATGTGACAAGAAAATTCCACTTAAGTTAAAAGAAAAAATTTATATAACCGCAATAAGATCTGTAATGTTATATGATGCGGAATGTTGGGTCACTAAAAGACAACATATACAAAAGATGAGTGTATCTGAAATGAGGATGTTGAGGTGGATGTGTGGCCATACGCGAATGAATCATATTAGAAATGAAGACATTCGTGAGAGTTTGAGTTGTTCCAATAGAAGAGAAAGTTATACAACACAGATTGAGATTGTTTGGACATGTACAAAGAAGATCTATGGAAACACCTATAAGAAGATGAGTATTGAATCATATCGAATACACAAAAAAGGAAGATGTAGGTCACGATTGACTTGAGAGGAAATGATGAAAAAAGATCTAAAAGATTGGAATGTTCGTCGGGAATTTGCATTGGTTAAAAACGCGTGGAAGAAGACGATTCACGTGTCTGAACCGTGACTCCTTAGAGTTTCATTTCTAATCTACCCAAACTGATTTGGGAGTAAAGGCTTTGTTGTTGTTGTTTGTACCAACAGTTGAGAAAATCATTGTCTTAAAATGGTCAAGAGAAAAGATTCAATTCCAGGAGTCACGTTCGCATGTTTGGGATGTTGGGATCCAAAACGTGGTGGGTGGGAAATAGAGTAGATGAACCATGTTTGGGATTTCAAATGCCATATACTTCCTAATTAAGGATATTGGACTGGGCAGTATATCATCGCAAGCACTTGCTACGACCTACTGTTGTGGTAACGCTTATTGTAAACATATCAAATATATGTCTGCATTTATTTTTTGGATTAGGTCATCCTACCTTCTTATTACTTAATGTGAAACAGTAAGGAATGTTATGTTATGTTGTGGACTCACAGCCATCGAAGTTGCATGTTTAGAAGAGAAAATACACATACATGGAGCTTCCAAGATCACAGTATGGTTCAGAAAATTGTAAGTTATGATTTGACATTCTTTCTATATGCTAGTGCTACATGAACTCATACTTGTCAACAAATGCACCATACCAATATCTTAGAAGGGAAAAAACTTAAAAAACAGTACATGTAGTAATAGTATACTACATTCTGCATGAACCCCCTGTAGTTTAATAATTCAACATGTTTAAAATGTGGTATGTAGTATCATTGTTCATCACCTGACCATTGCATAGTCATGTATGATTATCCAAGAAGTTCTAATATAAATAAAATTACAAAAAATTATAGAGTAAATTACATTTGACACCAATAAACAATACAAATCGACATCCAGAAAATGTATTGGAAATACGTACCCATATAGAAAAAATTAAATGTGATTATTCACCAATTTGTAACATAGCTTAAGTTATATTATTTTTATCTTGAAAGAGTTACATGCTTATGTTGATCTCTTGTATACAAATAGGGATGGCTTATCTCTTCAATTGCATATATAGTTTGCATTAAAATAGAAGATGAGGCTTATTTTGGGCATTTTTCTGCATCACATTCTATAAATCTAAAGTTCAAAATTGCGGTATCCAAACAAGATTATTGACAATTAAGTCGTGTTTCAAACTCAAAATCAAATTGCTCGTAACGAATGGAAAGTCACAGGATCTTGTGATCAGTCACAAAAATAATACGAATCATCCACTGTGAGACCATTCTCTCAACAAACAAATTAATTGTCTTGTAGAGAACCATACCCAGAGTCACTTCTGACGAAAAATAGTCAAAGTTGACTAGCTATATATGGTTCATGTGTTTGGAGTGCAAAAGAGCGTCCAAGTCTAGATCACTCTAGCAGTGCAATATATAGATTATAGTTGCATGTTAAATTCCTGTCATGATTGGATCCATGAATATATACCGTTGAATTTTTTTGGAGTCATATATAGATTATACATTATATATTTGATTTTTAAAGCAATGAAAACAAGAAAATTATACATGTAAGGATCTCTGTCTCCGGAGAAACTCATAATATTTATAATTTAACAACTATAAATATAAGTTCTAGCAGATTTTCCCGCTTTATTTTTTTGTCATATCATGTACATGTGAAAAATAAGCAGCAACATTTATCTCTTTCATAATATATATAGGATGCGCTTATTCCTTCAGGGACTGCATGACATTCACATTATGGATTAACATGTCTACTATTTGCAAACTAATTCTCTGGTGCGTCATCAATTTATGACAGCAACATATAAATGGAACACAGTACTCGTTTGGTCCCTTTAAATTTATGGAACCATGTGTCTTTGTTAAGGTGAATTTTTAAAAAAAAGTCATATTTCATTTTTGAGGAATTTTATGTTCATTTTACTTTAGAATCATAATTATGCATAAAAAAGGCATCAATATACGAGCTAGCTGGAAGGTGCAAGTTGACTAAATGTTTTTTAGAAAGTGATAGCAAGTACCACATAACCAAAATTTCTTAAACCAATCCAGATGGTAATTGATAAATATATGCGAATTGCCATGACATTAACTAAAAATAAATTGTTTTTATTAAAATCAAATAAAATACCAAAATTATTATGTATACTGGAGACCATATGTAAAGTCCAAATTTCACATCATTAATTACCAAAATAATTCATGGATGTTCGTGGTTCACACAACATAAAGTTTGTAGATCCACATCATTAATTATTATGTATACTGTTGTTTGTGACTGTTATTGTAGATACCTTTTGTAATATCCTGAATTTTTTAGTTGAGGTAATAATCAAATATCTTAATGTACTAATTAAGATTGTTGGATGATTGTGTGGTTTTAGGAGAAGATGAAATTTTGAGAAGAATATAGAGAAGAAAAAGATGGAGATTTTGAGGCAAGTATTGATTCGTTATTCTTCAGTTTCATATCACGCCTGTCTCTCTTCATATTCGTAGTTGCATGCATGTTGAGTATTGATATTGATTTTATGGATATGCATATGATTACATGGTGGTGTTTCGGTCGACATGTCTTGTGGCTGTGTGTATGTTTTTGGCAGAGCAACTTAGGAAAGAGCTGCCTAGCGGACAGCGTGTAGCCACCCGAGAGAGGAAAGGGCTGTTTGTCGTTAGTGTGAAGATACCAGGTGTGCGTCTGACTAATTGATAGATTTCAGAAGCACAGGATGTGGTCGAATCCGAATGGGGGTTCCAGATTGTTATGCATGTATTTTATTTGTGATGCATGTCTTTTGATTGTGCTTATTGACTGAATGTCATATTCCGTATTATTTTTCACATGATTATGATTCTGATTGATTGATGGTTGATACTTGCGGGCTGTCGAGCTCACAATTTGTTGATTATATTTTTCAGATTAATTATGGGTCTATCAAATGGATTTAAATATCAGAGTGGGCAGCAGTCAAGATCGTGGATCGTATCTTAACGCACCGGTTTCGGGCGGATGAGCAGTTGCCCGAGCTCGGGGCGTTACACCTTTCCAACTAGTCACATGGGAACAATTCATTATGCCGCATCATATTCAAACTTAATGGTTAGTTAGCTACATTGCGCTTTGCCTCTGAAAATTAAATAGGAAAGCGACAAGATAGGTTACGTCCTCTAGCTTGTTGTTTCTAGCTTGGTTAGTACACTATTGTTAGTACCGGAAGACAATTTACCAGAGGACAATCTCGATGTCGTAATTTAGCGAACAAGAAATCACGCATCTATGTGCATTTGGCGATACGTGGTGCTGCCTTTTCAATTATTTCCTCTAGGATTTATAGCAATTAAACATGTTGGTCCATGTTGATGTACATTAGAATGAACATGTCATAGACGTGGTGGATCAAGGTCTACATATATTTTGGTTGGTGTGATTGTCTTTAAGATGATTAGTCATCAGTGCTTTGTGTGTTCTTTATCCTATTCATGGTCTGACTTCTTCCATGCATGTGTCTGGATTAATTGGGCATGTCTGTTGTTGTTACAAGAAAAACACATACAGGAGAATCGTACAGAGTTAACGTCCCAGCTGACTTTGTTGGTGAGATTTTCCAACTGAATTTCTTAAAGTTTAAGATAGTTTTTGAAATGGATATGCTACAACTTTGAAGTGATACATTGACTAACAAGCAAATTATTCTCGACTCGAGAAACTATTGTATTTTTTATCAATATATATTGTGATGAAATCAGGAATTAACTATTGGTATACATTAGCAAAGTCACTTGAGCCATCAGGGATCATCTTATCATTACTTAATGTATGTGTAAATTTTGGTCTATGTTTAGATATATATAGTTGCTGGCTAGAAGTTGTATATATATATGGTGAACATCAAGTAGTGATGGCAATAATATATTACCGGTCTGCGCTTTTTAATTTTGGTATCTCTATTGCAGGGCTAGCTACCACCTCCAATTAAACTAATTTGTCTACAAAGGCCTAATACCTCATTACTAGTTCTTTTAGCCTATGTTATGTACACTTACAACATGGTGATGTGGAGAAATTTTTATTTTTTCTCCAAGGTCTCCAGGAAATTGTGATTTGTAAATGGAAGTGTACTTATTCATGAGCAGGAATATGTTTAAAAGTAGAAACAGGTAAGATAATTTCATAAACAATGTGAGTGTTTTTCACATACTCAATTTGGAATGTTAATCTTCCTGACATGAAAACTATATGCAAACTTCAGTCAACACCTTAACATATTGGAGTTTCAGAATAAGTTAGAGGATATATAACGTTCTCGTTGTGTTGTAAACTGATCAGAGGAATTCCCCGTTATAAAGAAAAAAAAATCTCTTTAACATGATGGTGAACTTTAAATCTCTTTATTAAGAAGGTGAACTTTGATTGATTTAATCTTTTAAGGTAAAATAAACTAGTGATTCAGTAATTACACTCAGCGGTCTAGGAAGGGCAATCTCGTTTGGTGTGAAGCTAATGGATCAGCTCAGGGAAACGAAATCCGGCACTAGTACATATATACAAACAGTTTTTGTACGAAAGATTATTAATTTGTCCTTTATTCTGTAGTGTGGCATATTGTTGCCTGCATGAAACTCGAAGGTGGGCCAAGAACAACGTTCACTTCCCTTCTTTTACTTTGTAGGTTTTGGATAGAGCTGAAAAATAGACCTTTCAGTTTGGTGGATTAGGGTTTCATTCAAAAGCTTCAATAAAGTGAGATACCAGACAACAATAAAGTAAAAACAGGTTGCCCACATTCCACTTCCTATCAGAAATTGACAGTGTATGGAGTCATGGTTTCGGATTCCCATGCGCATGATCACTCAACACAAGTTGATAATTTATGGGTCACTGAAAAAGTTCCCCACCTCTGATCCAGGGCCGTCTCGGGATTTTTCGAGACCCTGTGCGAAAATCAACAATGAGACTCTTAAATTTGAAAACTTTTGTTCTTCTAGTTTAAATAATAAAAATTTCACTAACTTAGTGCAATATCACTTGAAAATTTGTCATCCTATCATTCTTTGAGGTAAATTTATCAATGTTTATGTGTTATTTATGTGTTAACACTAATCCTCTTTGTAACCCAATAAGCCCATATGCATCAATATTTTTTTTAGGCCCCTTCAGAATGAGGCCCAGAGCAGGAGCTCACCCTGCTCCTGCTATGGGCCGGGCCTGCTCCGATCACTTGCAAGTTCATTGAAACTGGTACCACTTGGACAACTCATTGACAAATATATCATGCATGCATGATCAAAGTACATTATTTCAACAACCTTGAAGAAAAATTAAGTTGCACTACTAATTTATAAGGTACCATGCACCATGATTCTAAGTTTAGAGCACTACGATGGTTTATAGAAACCTACTTAGGAAATTATAGTTGGTGGGCAATTGAATATTGGAGAGAGGCACATTTAATATACTTGTCTGCCTAAGAAGACACACATCAATTCTAGAGCTGTTAAAAACGGACACAAAATGATAACACAACAAGATAATTTCGTGTATGAATACAGGAAGTTGTACACGATAACAAGATAAGCATACACGACACGACACACAAACCTTTATCGTGTCGGGTCCGTGTATAAAACCGCATACACAATAATCCGATAACATACACGACAAAGAATCGTGTATTCGGATACACGATTACACAGTTGTACATGAAATACACGTGTATACATGATACACGAATATACACGATAACCCATTAGCACACAATAACCTGATAATTTATTTTTTAATACACGATAGCCCAATAATTAATTGGATACATGAATAACCCAATAATCAATTATACAAGTATGAGGATGTCTATTAGTGTATACATTTAGTTATAATGTCTATTGAAATTTGACTCATTTCAGTTAGTTCAAAAGTAAAGAATTAAAGATCTACTAAATAAACTAGATGACGTACAATTTAAATGGAATACAAGAAATTTATTTGGATTCGAGAGACATCAATAGGATTTGAGAAACATCACAAAATTTATTTGATCAATACATATTTTTAAATCCATCCCAAAACATATTTCTGATCAGCCTTAATAACTTCAATCAATCAACAAACCAAACCAATTAAACTATAAGTGGAATACAAACAAAACATTCTTAAATATAACTGAAAATTAAAATATACTTGTGCGGCAAGAAATTGGACCCACGTGGTGGGGGCAGTGCAGAGGTCGGCAGCGTTGACGACGACAACGCGAAGGTGACGGCCGCATACTTAGGGGTGATGAAGATGGTCGGCGTGGCATTGTCAGAAGAGATTGGGCAGTGCGGAGCTCGCAAGACGACGCGAGACTGAGCGTGGACGACGGTATGGCGTTGAAACGACGCGAGGGAGCGACCAGCGAAGGACGACGGGTCAGAGAGATGGGAGAAGCAGTTTCGTGTGCGGGCAGCGAAGGAAATTGAAAGGGATTTAGGGTTTCGTCGGGTTGAACATGGGTTTTAAATCCCCTAAATAACTAGCATGCCGATGGACTTCCGTCGACATGCTAGTTATACGCACGTTCCAAGCCTGTGCATTTATTAATCCACCCGACGGAATCAATTGGCATGCCAACGGAATTTCCGTCGGCATGGTCGATTTTGCATGTTCTCCGCATGTGCAAAGTTTCGTCGGCAGGATGGCGCACAAACAAAATTTCCGCGTAAGACCCGACAAAATGTTTCTCTGGCCGATGAAAATTCCGTCGGCAGGATTCCGTTGGTAAAAGTCCTTTTTCTTGTAGTGCACAATCGTACATGAAAGACACGTATATACATGATTACACGAATATACATGATAACCCATTAGTATACAATAACTCGATAATTTATTTTTTAATACACGATAACCCGATAATTAATTGGATATATGAATAACCCGATAATCAATTATACAAGTATAACATGTCTATTAGTGTATACATTTAGTTATAATGTACACATAGGTACTTATCGTGTATACATGTACTACTCATGTCCATTTGAGTATTATCGTGTATCGTGTTACACGATGCGATAAGGATTTGTGTACAATCGTGTCGTGTTTGTGTCCGAATTTGTGTACACGATTCTTTATTGTGTCATGTTTGGGTATACCCAAAATTTGTTAACATCAAACTATATACGACACAATAAGACACATACACACTACGATTGACAAGTCTAATCAATACAGTCCTGACCAATAATTTGTTTGGAGACCTTGGTGAATATTTTCATTTATAGCAGAACAAAACACCTTTGTTGCAGTCGTGAGAAAAACAAACAACTCTTTGTTGTAGTTTCTTCCTTCTTCCTTAAGTATTGATCTACTCACTATTGAAGTATGAAGGTGGAAGATGCAAGTTTCAACATGGATGAACTACATAACCAAGTTGAGATAGCTCAACTGGATATCAGAGGTTTCCTAAACCAAAAAGGTGTAGGTTAAAACCCCACAACAAGATCATAGTGGCTGCAATTTTCTCATCTTCTTATCTTTCTCGGGACTTATGTGTGTGTACCCTACTATGAAATAGTATTTGCCGACGACCGTTTGTCGACGGAAAATCCGTCGGAAAGGTTACCGACAGAAATGTCATTGGAGTAAGCATTAATTCTCACTCTGCAATGAGTTTCATTTTGGTGCTTAAGAGTTGGAGCCAATTTGGCAAAAACCCCTCCAACCCTAGTGGGTGTAGAAATCAAGTGCTGGTGATTTGGACTTAAGTTGGTTTTAATGTTGAAAATGTGGAAATGTCAAGCTTTGTTTTGCATTTTTTGATGAATTTGTCACAAACAACGTAACTTGAAGTGAGGATTAGGGCCAGATTTTGTTGTTCTTCCCCTCTTTTGGATTCAGTAGTGAATGTGTTGGTTTTCTGGACTCTAGTTGAAGATTGTTGTTGTCTTAGATTCGAGTGTTGTCTTAGATTAGGGTGGTGGTAGTGGAGGTGGGGTAGTGATGGTTGTGGAGGTGGGTGGAAGTGGTGGAGGGGGTATGTTGAAAGGTGGAACGAGGGTGAAGGGGATGGTCGGTGAGAGGGGTGGTGGCGATTGGTGGAGGGGGTGGTCGGGGAGAGGGGAGGTGGTGACCATTTGGGGAGAGGAGGAAGAAAACTCTCACCGGAAGTGAAGCAAGGCAGTCACGCTGGGCCGACAGCGAGGCTACAACAGCACATGGGAGGCGACAGTGATGGGGCGACAACGATCGGGAGGAAGCACTAGAGGTTTGGAGAATGAAAGTTAAAGGAAGCCCGAATCAGGCTCCTGATAAAAAGATTCATTGGCAGACGTTATTCATTGGTGTAGGGTTACACATCCGTCGGTGTGGTTTTTTCCTACGAAAATTTCATTTTACCGTGGATTTTTTTACCTAAAACATACAACAAATGTACGTATCTGTTAGTGTAGGGTAAGACATCCGTCGGTGTTGTTTTCTCTGCGAAAACTTCATTTTACCACAAATTCTTTCTCTAAAACATACAACGACGATATGGATCCGTCGGTGTAAGTTTCTGGTTTGACGAATACTACGACAATATTAACCAACTTCACCAACAGATAGAACATCAACGGATATGTATCTGTCGGTAAAGCGTGTTTTTCTAGTAGTGTGATAATTAGGTTTGGACTTGGGAGGGAGTTGTCTTATAAATAGGGTCTACATGAAGATTCTAAATTTTGTATGTGAATTGTAATTATCGAATGTGGTTCCAAACGATCCTTAGTAGTTAGGAATTTCACCAATTGGGGAAGGCTAGGTCTAGGAAGTAGAGCTCAAGTGCTCTTGATTTTTAATTAAGTTGGGTTTAAAGTTGAAAAATATCATGCTTTGTTGTGCACTTATGCCTCTACTTAGGCCCTTTGTCCTCTGTCTTTGAAGATTGGTAAGAAGTACTCATATTTTTCCATGTTTACAGCTGAAATATGAGAGGTTGTGTAACATCCCGAAACAGCGGAAATCTTAAATTTTTCATCAAGACAATAGAAATCAATAATCAAAGACGGGACTGTTACTTCTCATAAAACATATAAGCGGCGCACCATATTACATCAGAGTTTGTCAAAACGATACATGATTACAACAGAACAACAAGGGAGATAAAAGTAATCATGTCGACCTCAGTGGTCCGAAGAAGAGGATCCGATCACAGGATGCGCGCGCCCGTTGATCACCACCCTACTGGACCTACTGCGGTCTTGAAAAAGATATAACAACAATGCCTGAGTTTCCATAAGGAAACCCCGTATGCCAAGCTCACCTATATGCATGCAGTAGTACACATGAACCTATCATACTAGTAGCATGTCATGTCATCAACAATAAGTAAAATAGTTCCCCCGGAGGGTAACACATGACATCAGTCCGACAATCATCATCGGGTCTCCCAAGGAGACCTACCGTAGGCACATACGGTCTAACGGAACATGACGTGACACTCCCCACACACGGCTACACTAAACATGGGGTTCGGCAAGGAGCATCCGCCAAGTCCGTGCCATAAGAAACATATTTGTAACTTCGTGGTCGAAACCACACCAATGGAGTCGTCGCTCGGTCACTCCATCAATCATCATCTAGGTAGGTGCCCATCTGAGGAACATAGCCGGAACAACATCGGCCCATCAATCATCATCGCCGGAACAACATCGGAGGCATCACCGGAACATCATCGGTGGTCCATCAATACGTCCGACACAACATCGGACGGGTCCAGACCGAAGTCTGCCAGGTCATCAGGCTCCACGAGCCGCAAACACCAACCGTGCTGCTATAAAAGCAGGGCAGCGACCTCCGTAGCCACATAGGCCGGTAGTCACCTCACCCAACGATAGTTGCGTGCCCGCACAATCATCATACATTGGGATCCGCGATCCCTCAGGCCTGCTACTCTACAATGAGTCCAATCAATCCATCATATTAGTCACGATCCATACATGGAGGTGACGCGTCCCGAACACCCACACTCTTCCACACGGCGGTCCCTGGGCAGGCACGCGTACGCGCCCACCGTCACCTCCTGACTCACGCACAAGGTGAGGATACGGGTTTCCGTGGACAGAGTTGGCATCCTAAAAGGACCAGGAATTCAGTCCTGTGCAAAAATGGTCGACCGAAAGAGGCAACCCGGTCGACTGCTTCCACAAGGAAATCAGTCGACCGAAAGTCTGCAACGGTCGAACTCTTTGCGCAAAACTTCAGTCCTAACGGTCGAACAGAGATCTAAAACCGGTCGACCGATACGAGATCAAAATCCGGAGTCTATTCGACATCAAATCAAACTATCGGTCGACCGACTCAGGGGTCTCAGTCGATCGAAAACTACCAGGGCATCCTAACAGTTCTAAGTCATAAACGGTCGAACACAATCATAACAATGGTCGAACGACCACAAGGAACCGGTCGACCGAAAACAAACAGACAATCCGACACCGACGATTAGGTTACCCTGCACCGATGGCTGGGTCCGTCGGAGTAGAGTGTGAAAAAACCGTTTAGCTTTTATTACAATAAACAACATCGACGGAAATATATGTTGGACAATTTGTAAAGATAACGATGTATACGCTTTAGCGACATCGACGGATAATAGTCATTCCAGTACACTTTAGAGTTTGAAAAAGAAACTTTAACTTTTTTATTACGTTTAGAGACACCGACGGAGTCATTCCAGTACACTGACAGATATATCTGTCGGACACTTAGTGAAGAATACACTGAATTATACGCCTATCGACACCGACAGATACATGCGTCACACGATTAGTAAAGATTACACCGATGTATACGCTTATGTACACCGACGGATACGTACCGTCAGTGTAGGGATTATATCAGTAACCCCTCGACCGACTCGATTTATTTCTTGCGCAAAACTCTTCCCCTACCCTAATCGCCACCTCCACTACCGCTCGCCGTCGTGCCGTTCTGACGCTCCCACCGCCGGCTCCTCCTTTGTGGTAGCTCCCTCGTCCTCTACTATAATCACCACCCATATCCTCCCCGCAACTAAGCCAACCTTACCCCCACAGCTACCTACCCTTTCCCCTAATCTCGTAGCCTCCCCGACCCCCGCAGCTAACGTAAATGAAAAAGAGGTTCGCAAACATGGAGTGGTTGATGGAGCAATTGATAGCGAATGGGGTTATAATCGTGAGGTATTCTATTTTTCTAATTTAATAAATTTTACATTTACTAAGTTAATTTATATGCATTTTATTATTAATGTATAATGTTTAAATTGTGCATGATTTTAATGTAACATCTATTTGCACACCACCTCCGCCGCCAAGTCTTTCTACCTTTGAAGAGGCACTAGAGGTTACCATTGTCAAAAATTGTGTTTGACAATGTAGTCTTTCTATTTTTGAATGTTGTTTAGCTAAGTTTTTTTAAAGTATTTTTACTTTGGAATTGTTAAATGTTACTTTTAATGAAACTACAAGTTTTACTTTAGAGTTTACAAGTTTGGTGGTGTATGAATGTTTGAATTGTGATTTATATCTTTTGTGTGAATGATGATTGAATTGCGAATGTTTGAGTTATGAATCTATGAGTTATGAATGTTTGGGTTGTGATGAATGAATTGTGAATGATAATTGAATTGAATTGCGACGATATATTTGTTTGAACAGGGAAAACCAGAACTCGAAAAGAACAAACAAGCTCTTTCAGGTTCTGTATAAGGCCTACACCGATATATATTATCCGTCGGTGCAGATCGTGGCGTTTGTCAGTATACATCGACAAATGATATCCGTCGTTGTAGGTAATGACAGACATACACCGACAGGACATATACGTCGGTGTAGGTCATAGATATTACGCACCGACTTGACGTATCCGTCGGTGTCGGTGTCGATGTCATGTCGTCAAAGTATATATGTGTCAGTGTTATCCAGACCGTATCCGTCGGTGTTATCCGAGGTGACAAAACAAGGTGAATTTTTTTACGCGAAAGTTCGCGCCAAAATATATACCGACGACCCTTATCCGTCGGAGTTACGCAACACCGACGTAAGATGTGCCGACAAATATGTATCCATCGGTGTTTCACTACACCGACAGAAGAGGACGTACACCAACGGATAGATACCGTCGGTGTATCCCTATAATGTAGTAGTGTTTGTAGCATACACGTCATAACCACTACACACGCGAAAGTATTTATTTCTAGGATGCACTAGTGTGAAATTGTTTTGTGCTACATGTTTGTGGAGACAATGATAAAAACTTTGTTGTGGTCAATCAGAAAAGAATTGACGCTCCTTCACTTGGGCCTTATAGCTAGAGCTGGGGTTAGTGCCTTATTTTGTTGTGTTGTCTTTTTATGTTGATACCTTTAAGCTTGTCTAGCCTTCTAGGTAGTTTTGTTAGCTATTAGGGCATCTGTCATTTTTATTAATTTTTTAATTGGTATTGTCCTTGCTGTTGGATGAATTATCCGGTACGTTGTTGGATAATTATCCACAATCTACTTCTGCTGATTTGGTTCGCTCTTGCCACTCTTTGGAATTCTGGGCAATAACTGGTTCTTTATTGGTTTTATTAATATGAACTGGAGAGTATAAAGGAGGAAGTTCTTTTATCTCCCGGGCACGCACTTTCTTTAAATGTTCATGTTATTTTTTTATGATTAGATATTTATATAAGTATGTTAGATGAATGTTCAATTTTAGATATTTATGAGTATATTTATATGGATATTGAATGCTATTTTTAGTGTTGCATGCATTCAAAATGCAAAATTCATTTAAATTTAGATTTAAAGAAAAAATTAGACCTGACAATCGTGTCGTGTACTTTCGTGTACACTAGTCGTTTTTCCTAAACACGGACATGACACGGTTTATTTTCGTGTCTGCTTTTCGGTACACGAAAACGACACGAAATAAATAACTTATACACGACACGACACGATATGTACACGAAATTGTTCGTGTACATATCGTGTAATAACTACACGACACGACACGATACACGGATATACACGAACCTTGTACACGATTTACACAAACCTTGTACACTATTTACACGAAAACATTATACATAAAATAGAATAGAACAAAATTTAAAAATAAAATACATTCATTAAAACACATTTGATCACCTAAAAATTAAAATACATGCATAAGATCCAAAAATTAAACATGAACTTCTAAATGGTTGCAATTGATCTCCAAAATAATAACATGTAGATGTAGACATTCAATCATCATTTACCAACAAGGTAACAAGTATCACCGTATAAGTTTAGCTTATCACGTAAGAGATAAGACTATTATAGATACAAAATTAGAATAGATTAGTCCATCGAATAGCTAGATCAATAGACTATTCCAATAACAAGTTCGCAACCCACGGACCCCGGTGCTTCGGAAGACCGTGACTGAATGCAATCGATCAAAAATGAACATATTAGTCCATCGAATACTATTGGATTAGTAGTTATTCTAACAACAAACTCATATTATTCCCATGTTGTTGAGAAACATGTCTATCAGAAATTCAGAATCCATTGTGGGAAATACAATTGTCTTTAATATAATGCAAGTGTTTGATTAAAAAATTGATCTGTTTAGGCTTCCTGGCAAAATGTTCCTTTTGGTCTTCATGTTATCCTTTTTTGTCGTAACCTCAGTGTAGATTATGTAATCAGCTACCCAAGATGACCATTTGGTTGTGGTGTTGTGGTGAATATGTATTCAGAATTTACTTGTAGCCTCAATGGTTGTGCAGTTGTGATTTTGTTTAATTTACTAGTTTTATATGCAAAGGCTGCAATTTATTCCCATATGCAACTTGTAGTTTTGTAGTACTTGGTTGTGGTCTTGAACTCAGAATATGATTGCATGACTTGTAATAGCTTATTAAGTGTCCACATTACTTGTAAAACTAATAATATGATTGCATGACTTGTAATAATACAAATATGATTGCATGACTTGTATTAGCTTATTAAGGGTAACTGAAGGTCATATGCACCAATCAATCATCAATAAAGGCACAAAATCCATGTAAAACTCAGAATGTAACAAAATCCAACAATGATCAAACCCAATCTTGAACTCACCTTGAACTCTCAGAAGTCATTATCGGACAGAAGGATTTGAACCTTGACCCGAATCTTCCTCAAGTATTGCTTCAATAATATCTTCCGTAAGTTCTTCCCAAGTAAAATCACAAGCATCTATGACATGAAAGATAAGAAGTGTAAAGAAATCATGTTAAGTTGAAATGGAAATTTGATTAAGAAATTGTATTACCTTGACCATTGAACTTCCAATCTCGAGTGCAAATCAAACTCTCAACAACATTATGAGCCAAAGAACTACGGTATTGATCGAGCACCCTTCCTCCAATACTAAATGTTGACTCAGAGGCCACAGTGGAAATTGGAATGGCCAACACATCACGAGTCATTAGTGCGAGATTGGGGTACCTATACTGGTTGGTTTTCCAATATGCTAAAACTTCAATTTCGTCATTCCTATTAAGTATCTTTTCTTCCAAGTACTTATCCAACTCAGTTTTTTCCACAATCTAGTTGAGATCCTCATCTTCTTTATCAAATTCCTTAAAAATAAAGAACCAAGCAAAATATATTTTTATGGTTTGAAACTTGATTTACAAAATAAAAATCAAACTATGAAAGTAAATAATAAGTTATGAAAATATACCTCGAAGTCATTTTCACCTTTATATTGAACTCAATTATCCTCATGAATGGTGAGTGTGCCACGTGTAGGCCGACTTACACCTATCGAGTTCTTGTACAAATCAAATAATGACCTCAGTTCAACATTAATTTTTTTAATCTGCTCGCAACCATCTCCATAGAGTTTTTTGTAGTAGAACTCAACAAATTTGATCATGTAACGAGGATCGAAGAGAATTGCAAGAATCATGCTATAATCTGCCCAATACTTATCAAACTTTGGTTTCATCTTTTCGGCTAAGGATCTCATTACAGTTTATGAGTCTTCCATTGTCTTCAGTAATGTACTTTCAACTAAATACACATTTGGAAAATACAAATTTGCAGTGGGATATTGTGTACCTGAGAATAATCGAGTAACAAATTTGCAGTGGGAACTTGCAAAGGCTTTCTACTCTGTCTCATCCTGTATGGAGAGACTATGCTTGTAGTTTGAATCTGTCAACTGCAAATGGACGAAAGCACGACGGAAATAAAGAGCACTATCCAGCATAAGGTATGTCGAGATCCACCTTGTGGGCACATCTTGACGCAATCCTCTCCTTTTGTTTAAACCAGCTTGTTTAATGCAATCCATAAATTTTTGTCTTCTTCCTTGAGAGCCTTTGAAGTACTTGACAGTCTCCCGTACTTTAACAATCGCCTCATCCATGTCTTTCAACCCTTCTTGCACAATCAGATTAAGAATGTGGGCACAACCTGATATGGAAGTACTTCCCCTTACAAAGAAGTGCGTTTCTCAAATCCAATTGTTCTTTCAAAGTATCTACAAACAAGTTATTATTAGAGGCATTGTCTAAAGTAATGTTGAACAACTTGAACTTGAACAACTTCAACTCCAGTCTACTAACAACTTGTAAATCTTATCTGATATTGTGATGCCAGTATGTGGAGATGGAATATATGAGAAATTCAACAACCTCTTCTGCAAAACCCAATCATCCGTGATAAAATGAGATGTAAGAGTGATGTAGCCATCAATAGCCACTGAAGTCCACAAGTCAGAAGTCAAACACAATCTTCCTCCATAGCATTGCAACATATCAAACAAGTTCTTCTTCACAGATTTGTAGCAAGCCAAAATGTCACTTTTAAGGGTGTTCCTGCTCACCAATTTTGCACTTGGGTTTGCATAAAGAAATGCTTCTCTAATTCCTTCATATTCAACAAACTGAAGAGACAAATTATGTCTCACTACAGCTGATGTTATCAACTCTCTAAACACTTGAGGATCAAACCTAGGATCACGCACTCCCAAACCCCCTTCCGTTGTCCTTGCCACAATCATTTGCTTGATGTCGTGGTTTGTTTCACATAATTTCATATGTTTCAACATGTTACCCGCCCCATGTTTTGAATCACAACCCACAACGTATCCACACTTCATACATTTGGCTTCTTTTTTCTTTCCCACTACTAGTGGAAGAGGATCAAAACATTTCCAGACCATGGATCTCTTTCTTTTGGTACATTTCTTTTTCTTTAGACTTGAAGCTTGAGTAAGAACTTTTCCATAGCTATTTTTTGAATCATCACTTGAAGCATGAACCACCTACCATATTAAAACTCTTAAGTCAATATTCATGAGCCTATGGTTTGTAATTGTATAAATAAAAATATGATCATGGCATGTAAGGTAAGGTAAAAGTATCCTCAACTTGCTTTTCCTTCGAGGGTTGCTTTTTCTTTGGTGATTGACCTTCATTTGTCATCTTAATTACTCTAAAATAGAGCTAAGGCCTAACAATAAAATTCTTTCAATTAAGGATAAAATACATTATGAGTTATTTCAAGGGTTGACAAGTAAATATCTTAGATGTAACTTGTAAGGTTAGAACATGTAATTAAATAAATATCAGAACTCTAAAGGTTCACTTCAGGTTGGCATATGAAACCAACAGAACCAAATCAAACCCCACGTGATCCATATCTCATTATACGATCACATGCAACAAAAACCAAAATAAAAACTAAACATTCCACCAATTATCTTCCCAATTCGCCCCTAAACGTGAAATCCCAAACCTTCTCTTTGTTCACCATCACATCACATGCAACAAAAATTAAAATAAAAAACACTGAAATTCCCAAACCAAAACGAACAGAAGCACTCTCAAATATGACACCAAACCACAAAATCACAAAAATGCAAAATAAAAAGACTTAAATTCCCAAACTGAAATGAACATAATCACACTCAAATACCACACCAAACCACAAAATCCCAAAACAAATGCAACAAAACAATAACAGAAAAACACTTGAATTTCGAAAATGAGAAGAAGAAGAAGTGTTACCTGTGGTTGGGGTTGTGGGAGAGAGAGAGCCGATAGGAGTGGCTATGGGCCTGTGGCGGCGTGGCCTGTGGGAGAGGAGAGGGAGATGGGAGGAGAAGGTGACGGTAGGAGAGGGTGACACCGCGTGGTTGTGGTTGTGGGAGAGAGAGCCAGTAGGAGATGGTAGGAGAAGGAGAGGGAGTGTTGTTGTTCGGTTAGGGTTAGGGGCTTAGGGTGCTGCTGTAATGGTAATTTAATCGGGTGGGAAGTAATCGGTAATAGCAATGTTTCCGTAGGCGACCGCCCGTCGCAGTGGTCGCCTGGGCGACCACCGCCTTTCGCCCAGCAAAGCTGGGCAAAATAGGCGATCACCTCGCCTAGGCAAGAGCCGTTGGAGGAACTCCAACGGCTCTTTCCTTTTTTGTTTTTTTTCAAAATTTACATGAAGAGGATGAGAATTGTCATTGAAGGGAACCTGCTACGCCCTGCTGTCACGAGATTTGCCACTGCCTTTCTGACTTTGCAAAGATTGTTCCTAAAGAAAGACAAACTCCGAGCCTTTGTTGTTTCCCCGGAGTACAACGATCCTAATGCAAGTTGGATAAAGAACAAGAAAAAGAAGGAGATCTCTACTGAAGTTGCCGAGACCATTCTACAAAGTGGCTTCTGGATAAACGTCGTGAAGGCACTGAATGCCTCACAACCTATGGTCCAGGTTCTTAGACTTGTTGACGGCGATGAGAAACCACCGATGGGATATCTATGTGACGCAATGGAGAAAGCCAAAGAACAAATCATGAGGAACTTTGACGGAAACCCGAGGTTGTACAAGCAAGTCATCGACACCAGGTGGGGTCCAAGGAAGATGATGTCATCACCGCTACACTCAGCTGGTTTCTTACTCAACCCTGGTACCTTCTTCTCCGTCCCACCCCAGGATCAAAATGTAGCTTTCAATGAGCATATGCCTGGATTCATGGATGTCGTAGAGCGGCTTGTCCCCACTCCTGCAGAACAAGACAAGATTTGCGGTCTACTTGATCGTTACAAGAACTCCCTCGGAATATTCTCGAGGGATATGGTCGTCAGATAGGACGGAAAGAAGACCTATAGATTGGTGGCCCTGAGAGAGACCGCATTACAGAGGTTGGCCCTGAGGGTATCGGGATTGACATGCTCGACATCAGGTTGTGAGCGGAATTCGAGTGTCTTCGAGCAGTTTCACTCAACGAGAAGGAACAGGTTGGCTGTGAAGAAGATGAATGACTTGGTGTATGTGAACTACAACCAAAAGTTAAGGCAAAAGTTTCAGCAAAGGATGGAGAATCCCGGATTTTATGACCCCATCAGTGTGGACTACGATCTCTTCGACGAGCATCCCTGGTTGGTAGAAACAGAAGATCCAGTCTTCGCTGAAGAGGAGCTTACATGGGCCGATGCCGAGGAAGCAGTTTTAGGACATTCTTCTTCACGGAGACGCTTTGCTCGATCCATGTCCACTGCATCTGACGCGCAGTGTTCCACTGCATCTGACGCGTCATTATTAGGTGGTGGCATGGATGATGTCATCATTCACATTAGTTCTAGAGATCCAGGTGCATCGAGTTCTCAACCACCGATGGACATCGACGAGCAATATGTCAAATCCGACGATGAAGAAAGTGAAGAAGATGATGTCTACGTCGACAATCCAAACGAGAACCACTCCGACGACTCTGATGGTGGTGGATGATATGATATGGTTCCCAGTTGGACATTAGATCAATGTGTCCAATGGAATTAGTTAGTTAGCTTGTAATTCTAATTTCTCTCTTATCTGTTATTGTATGAACTCTGAGTTACCTTTGTAATCGTACTACTAAGCAATAAATTGTATACCTAAGTGTTTAGGTGGGTAGAGGGGGTGCCTAGTGAGGCCTTGGTCGAGGAAGTAAGTGTCTTTTCGAAGCCTAAACATGTATGATATTTTTAGATAATATTTGAGCATTTTTTACTATTTTTTACTATTTTTCCTGATTTTTTATCTATTTTATAAATTTTAATTGAATTATAAAAAAAACCCGCCCTGACTTGGGCGGTCGCACAATCGCCTAGGCGACCGGACGCCCCCGGTCGCCTAGGCGGTCCGTGAACATTGGGTAATAGGATAAATGGGTAATCATTAATTGGGTATTAGGGTAAATCAATTTCGTGTACTTACGCGTACTTTCAGGTACCAGACAGTAGAGACACGAAACCGACACGAAGAACATTTCGTGTACCATGATATGACACGAAACACGAAAATTGTAAACCCAGACACGAATTTTTCGTGTCGTGTTCGTGTCAAATTGTCGGGCCTAGAAAAATTTCAGAAAGAAATTACTTTTGCGGATTGGATTTTTGTCCGCAAAAGTTCAATTTGGCGCCAAAATTGTGGCGCCAAAAGTTTTTGCTGACGGGTCTTAGGCCGACGACTTGTGCTGATGAAATTTCCGAAGACATGAGCATTGCCGGTGGAAATGGGGTCTCTTCCCGATGGAAAACCTTAAAAATAAAAAAACCTTAAAAAAACGGATGGACTACATATGTAGTAAAGAAAAAGGAAAATGATAAAAAAAGAAAATAGTAAAGACAAGAAACAAGCATTGGTTCTTTAAATTGGCTAGTTATATTCAATCAATAGATTATGGTTGAGTACCTTGCCCACGTGCTAATTGGGTGAACATAATACTAACATTTTCCCTTTTGTTGGACTAACAACCCCTTGCATTATAAACCAAGAAAAGAAATAAATGAAAAACATGAACTTATTGGAGATTAATAAGAGTTGTTGGATCACATGTAACCTCTTCAATGGTGGAGAAGGTGTATCTAAGATATGATGGGAGCTTCTTGGGGTGACACTGTGGCAGTTTAGGACGATAACAATGAAAAATGAGTGCGTTTCTGGTTGACAATTAGATTTTAGATTGAATTTACTGCAACATATATAATATTGTTGACAACGTAATTGTTGATGGTGGGTGAAGTCCTATTTTGGAGTCATAAAACTGAAGCTTAACACACAATTCGGGTACAACTTTATCTAATCAGTTACCCGAAATACCATATGGAGTTGTTGAATGACTATACATGCAAATCCAAGTTTAGTAGAAATTCGCCCAACAAGGAAAATATCCTCTTCGAACTATTTTGATAGTGTTTTAGAAGGAAATGGAAAATGTAGACTTTGCCCTAAAAAAACGAGAGAGAAAAGAAAGGTTAAGAATTTAAAACCCTCCTATATATTTATAATAGTAGAGCTGCCTCCTTAATTTGGATGGTTATCACAATTAAATATTTCCTTTCCCATTAGTAGTTATTTATTCAACAATAAACGTATACCCCAATCGCAACTATATTAACAATATTATCATATTGCGTCTCTTGATAAGGTTAGTTTACATACAAGGAAATCACAAAAAATATGCTTCGCCAAAAACCTTTTATCGATCATTGCATTGGCAGCCCATACTGATGTTGATTATTCAAGATCTTTGTTTTCCTACCTTTTGATAAGAGCATACCATTTTTAATTTTCATAACTAATCACAATAAAGATAAGCAGTACAATCGAAACTACAGATAAGCAAAATTAGTCATCAGCAACTTAACAAAAGAAAATATACATCATATATGAACATAGCACGCCAAATTAACATGGAATCAGGAACCTCTGCCCAATTAAAACACAATACACGCTGCACACAAGACATCACAAGCAGACAGAAATAATCATGAAGAAATTAAGAAGAGTTGTAACTAACTAACTAACTAACTAACTAACACCATCGATCAAAGGATTCCCTAACTGTTCATTTCATCCCAGTACCTCTCATAAAAAGGGTCATCACCAAAGTTAACCTCTTGTCCACCACCACCACCCAACAAGCAGCACTGCATGCTCCAATTCTCCTGGAGTAAGTTGAGACTACTGGTACTGTTTGCTCCGAACTCGACTCCATACTCGTTCGTCCCAACTACTGCAGTGGACGATTTCATGTCGTATGCCGTCTCCGACTCCTCGCAGGTGGTTTCTAGGGGAGTAGTTGAGGACAAAATTTGCTTGGATTGGTCTTCTATATTTGTTGCACTTGATGATCTCCTAATTATTACCTCTTTCTCCTTTCGTTTGGAATCTTTCATGATAAGCAAATTTCTGTTTGTTGTCAGCGAAGCTTGAGCCTCCTTCGGTGTTTTATCTTCTTCTTCGAAGCTTGTAGAGTGGTTAAATATTATGTTCCCAGCATTATAATTGGTTGAATTAACCTCACACTCAGAAACGGAAGACTCGGACTTACCAATTCCGCTGCAACACCTTCGCTGCTTGGGAGTGGAATGTAATAAAGACACCGCCTTGATGGCTTTGGAGGACTTGGTGAGAAGCCAATCCACGGTCTTGCTCGCCTTGTCGAACCCAAGCATGTCTTGGAGATCGAAGAACCTTTTCGCTACATCAAGCGAAAGCCTCATCCGGCGGTCCCTTGTTCCCTGAGCCGTCACTATCTTACTGTGTCGGTCCTTCCTAGTCGCTCTTTTGCGACTACTGGTAGCCACACGGGTGGACGTCACCGCAACGTCCAATTCTTTGGTTGGACCATTGGATAGTGGTGTCCTGGAGGTTGTGGGCCGAAGATGTGGAGCAAGGAGGAGATCATCGAAGCCGTTGTGGTTGACCAATGCCGAAGGAGAAACTTGGTACATGTTGGAAATTGGTGTGGTGTGCATAAGATTTTGCCTCTGGAGTTGTTGGTCTTCACAGAAGAACATGTTCTCATCACTCTTACCCTCAAACATAAATAAAAGAGATATTTTTCTATTTATTGCACACACAAACACAGTAATACTCGCAATATGAGCTAAAAATTTGAAGTGAGAACGTACAACTTATGGCAATTAATTATAATAGTTAGATAGAAGTTCATAACTACTTGCCCAGTTGCTCTCTAATGTTGTAAGAGATGCTCGACAAAGTAAAGGACATAAGTGAGAAATAGAAAAGAGGGTCGATGTTGCAGAGAGGAGAGAGAGTTTAGACAACGCCTAAAGATCCCCTGAGCTGGTACATGTATTTATTGACGTCAAGAAGGGATATGGATTATGGACTCATCACTCATGAAACAAAATTTTAATAATAATAATAATAATCATTACTGGAATTTAAGAGGGTGCAGTGTTTGAAGCAAATGGCGTGGCGTGATCTTCACGTGGGTGCAGTTGATGGAGGGTGACCACTGAAAGGCCGAAAGGAACCCCAGACACTCGTTAGGGCAAAGCTTCTGATGTTGGTGCCTAGGGTTTTGTGGGTATTTCTTCTTTCTAATTAACCACTATATATATATATATATTAACATTTAGACTATAGGCATGGAAATTGATACAAATGATAAATTTTCATATGAACCTCCGTCTCATGTTTGTTGAAAACCAATTGCATGGTATTGAGTATAGATAGGTACTTTATGATTTTATATCTCATGAGTCATTACAATGTTTATAATTTTCTAATTTATGATTATTTTAAATTTTAAATCAATTAAATATGATTATATTTTATATTTCCCGTGTATGTGGTATGCTTTGGGTCATATTTGGATAAACCCAAAGATTGATTGATATGTTTGATCGTTCTAGGATCTGACGGTATGGCTTCAAACTATGTCTGACATGCGGACTAAAGCCACATAACCCCATGATTTTGATTTATTTCTATTTTTAGAATAATCACTTGTTTCAAAAGGAGTATATGTCACATACTGAATCAAATATTGGCTAAGTGTACATGTTTGAATCCATGCATGCATATCCTTCCTTTGTTTGATTGATCGTCGCTATTATCTCTTATATCACGTTAAGATGTGGACATCTATCTCAAAATCTAATGATCCATGATCTTATAGAATGTCCTATATGTAATTTGAATTATATAAATATTACTTGTCAACTTATATATATTTAGAAAAGTTACCATGTCATGCATAGATATGCAGTGATGCCTAGAACCCTAAGTACGGGCACAGTAAGTTGATGACACATGTAAGAAAATTTTACTCGGGTCGGTTGTGATCTGGTGTGTGATTGCCCGGCCACACCTCTCTGACAAGTTTACCGGTTGTTTAATTTCCTTGACGTCCAACGCCTCTCTCTCTCTCTCTCTTCAAACGTTCAAACTAATTTAACGTCCGCTGCATGGGCGTTGATTTGCACTGATCGATCAACCCTTCTGGTCTACTACATTAATTTCTGCGTTGGTTCCATCTTGTACCTTACTGTTGTGTTTGTACTTGCTTGCATCCTATTCACGAGTTTAGCTTTGGTTCGTCCATGTTCTCTTGGGTTTGATGCCTCTAAGTTGATACCCGTCACCTCCCACCACATACGGCTTTATTCTCGTCGTGTCCGCGCCACCGCACTCAACTTAACAGTTACTACTATGCATCCTCCACTCCCAATGTGAACATGAAATCGTTTGTTATCTCACTTATACTTAATTATTTTAAGATGGCTCATCGAGGTTTGACGTCATGAAAAGATTAAGTGGTACGTCACATTAGATCCCTTCTTTTGTTACTTTTGATCGATGCTTAGGGTAGGGGGATCATAGAATCCCTCTAGAAGACAATTATCCAGGTCCTAAGCCTTTATGTCTTAGAAGCTTGATGGACTAATCACGCTTACCAACTATTAAAACGTAAGTGCTTTTTTGAGGTGGGAGTAATGAGAATGGAGGATTTAGATATACAAAAAAATTGCATTACAAAAGTCACGTCTGGATTACCCAAAATAATAGGGTTTTTAGGAACTTTTTTGTTAGAAAATAGTCTCACGTTGGGAGATATGATACCACTTGGTTTTGGTTTTAAGAGTTGAATATCTATGGTATGAGAGTCAAAAGGCTCTATGGTTGATCTAAGACATCCAATCATGTTGTTGTCTGTGAGTAGACATGCACGGAGAAAAAATAACCCCGAGCATGAATGTGGGAGAGTGTCAGAGAATAATAACATATTTGAAGATTTGTGGACATGCTCTTAGATCATAAGTTGTAGTGTTCATCAATACATTACCAATTAGTTTTGAATTGGATACTTTCACTTCAATAGTTTTTATTTCAAAGAACAAGCTTTCACATCGATGAGTAACATTTGGATCCTCACAAATCTCTTAGTTTTCCACTAAAAACACATTTTTAAAGAGGTGTGACCTTATCCTTAATTTTACCATTCCCCTCCCTCATTCCAAGTGGTATTATATCCTTCAAAAAAAACTATCAAAGCATGTAGCCCACGAGTGGAAGCTCATTTCAAGCCTTATTGTGCATGAAAATGTCAGACATACATATATTCCCAGGTTGTCGAATTTAGTGAGAAATCCTCAGCACTCTATAATAGAATAGCATGTTTAGCACGGTGCATACATTTTTTATTACAATAAATTATGTATTGAGGATTTGATCGTTGTTTATTCTTAAGGGGTATGGGCGATTGGGATTTTCCCATGTTGCTCTTCAGGTAAAAAACTTACTGGGTCTATCTGCTCCCACTTGTTTCTATTTGCCAAAGGAGCAAAGTTGGAGTAGGAGAAGATTTCACACAATGTATCGTATACCTGGGATCCGTGTCCTAACCAATCGAACGCTGTCCCCCTCATAATTGTAGTCCTCTGAACTAGATTAGAAAAGAACACACACAAAACGATTTTTATGATGAATGCGCATTTGTTTTCGTGCACCGAAGAGTGTCTGATTGGTAGAATATTGATCCTTCGAAGTCGTTATAATATCTTTGTTTGAGGTATTTGAATAAATTTAATCATTGCTTTTCTTATTGACATGGCAACTAACTCCCTAAGTGGATCCTGAACATGTTTCGTGGTGTGAATAATTGACGAAATAATGAATTTGATATTTAGCATGTATGATTATTTTAATTGGACGTAAGTCTACAATTGCAGTTTCTAAGAAAATTAATCTTGGAAAAAATGTTACCTGCGGGACTTGAATTAATTTGCGACGTATGCTATAGAGGGATAAATAGTGTAACGATGAACTACCTAAAAATGTTCGTCATAGATGGTGTTGAAGATGAAAGAGTCAAATCATCCTACGATAAAATGGATTTAGGTGACATTAGGGTAGGAGGAGCTAAGAATTTGTAAACCTTGATAAGAAATATACTCGCACCATTGGCATGCATATAATAGAGCAACCAACCCACTTCAATATATCTACTATTGTTCCAAGGATGTGTTTGGCACACGCACACCCAATGCAAATTGGGGGCCATAGAATCGCAAGAGAAACCACCAACGATAACCAATGGAGTTGAAGGTGGAGGCATTTTAAAGGAGGCAAGATAGTGTTTGGCTTCAGGCGTCGCTTGGGGAGGGCAGTTGCCGATGGGGTTTCAGATGTGGGACGGAATAGATGTTACGGAGGGACACGTGTAAAAAAGTGATTGGGCAGAGGGACCAAAAAAAAATCAATTACGGGACACTATTTATTTG
Source organism: Triglochin maritima (assembly GCA_963682175.1). Classification (NCBI taxonomy): domain Eukaryota; kingdom Viridiplantae; phylum Streptophyta; class Magnoliopsida; order Alismatales; family Juncaginaceae; genus Triglochin; species Triglochin maritima. The sequence continues at coordinate 48,284,491 of OY821771.1, read as the reverse complement.
TGTAGATGCATCTAGGGTGGGAATTTTGTTTTTTTACCCTAGAAGCTTGGGTATGTCACAAACACATCTCTAGCATTAGCATCTCATGAAACAAGCATGGGGAAAAGAAAATTTCAATAGGAAAATAGCGACAGAGAGAAACAAATCTATGTTGCAAATCTTAACCATTGTCGTCAAAGTTTTTTCAACCCACACCCTAGAAGCAAAGCAGACGCAAAGATGAAAAAACGTTCGTGACGCCTGCATCACTGTCGTCCAACACCAGACGTTGGTACAACCAAACGTTCCCGTAATCTTGACCAATTATATTCGTGAAATTTGAGTCTATGCTTTAAGTGTCTCAATTTTTGAAAAGAAATCTACACTTTAACATCATCGTAGAAATATGTTTATGTTTTCTATGCTACCCAAAATACCTCTTGCATAAACTGTTCATTTTCTCGATGGTACTCATGAAGCTCGATGGTACTCGATGATAGTCGATGGGTTCAATAAGTTCTCGATATGAACTCGATAGTATGCTCGATAGATCTCAATGAATGATCATTTCTTATGACTGAAGCATATCGACGAATCGGTTCGACTTCCATCGATTCAACTCACTCCATAAAACACTCAATCTAACCCACTTGTATTGATATGATTCTTTTTTTCTTCAAATATTGAGTCACTTGAAGCGTAGAGACTCAAAAATATTTGAAGAGGATTAGATTGAGTGTAACATCCTCAAACAGCGGAAGAATTTAAAATTTTAAATAACACACAATCAACAGAGGATATTACGCAAATAAGGGAAACAAGTGCACCAACATATATCATATCTATATGTACATCAGAGTATTTCAAAAGTTGTGATTACATCAAAAGGCTATACAACGAATACAGTAATCACCCGACCTCAACTGAGAGAAAGCTGGATCCTGGAGCAGTGCTCCTCTCCTCGGTCACCACCCCTTATCGCCGATCATGGCCTGAAAAGTAAATGTGCAACAATGCCTGAGTTTCCAGAAGGAAACCCTGTATGCCAAACTCTACAATGCATAAAATGAAAGCACCCTAGCATGCAATTCTACCAACAAGAAAAACATCTCAAACAGGCTGGGCTCCAGGGCTCTTTCACCCAACCACAGCACACACCACTGTCACGGGGCTCCAGGGCTTTTTCACCCAACCACCGCAACACACTCATCGCCAAGCTGGGCTCTAGGCCTTTTTCAGCCAACCGCAGCTACCACGACACGACCAAGGGCTCCAGGTCTTTTTTAACAAACCCAAACGTCCAAGGGCTCCAGGTCTTTTTCAACCAACCCTTAACACGCGGTCCATTCTCAGGCTCCAGGCCTTTTTCAGCCAACCTGAACGCACTACGGAGCTCCAGGTCTTTTTCAACCAACCCCGCACAGACTAGCTGGGCTCCAGGTCTTTTTCAACCAACCGCAACTCTCACACAGTTACGGGGCTTCAAGGCTCTTTCACCCAACCACCGCAACGCCACAAATTCTAAGCTGGGCCTCAGGCCTTTTTCAGCCAACCCAAGCTTTCACACAGTTACAGGGCTCCAGGGCTTTTTCACCCAACCACCGCAACTCACGTGCACCCTAGCACACTCGCCGGAAGAACATCGGCACCACAACTCGCCCCACACGGACGACCACAACAACCGCACCTTCATAGTGCAAAACTGTACACAAACGGTCAACCGAACCAAAAGTCCTGGTCGACCGAATAACGAAAACACAGGGCAATCGCCTCGACCGGCACTCCCTCGGTCTACCGATTCCCACCAACTACACTCGTTCGGTCGAACCCAAATCAAGGGACGGTCGACCGTTTAGATGGTCAACTCCCAGGTTCAACGAACAAAATGGCCAATCGATCGAACGGCAAAGGGGCCCCGTTCGACCGAAAGTCACCACAGGAGCATTCTCGGTCGACCGAATTCCACCAGGGAATTCCCCCAACTCTCACCATAAATCCGGTCGAACGCCCGAGCACTCTCGGTCGACCGAATTCGTCTAGAGCATTCCCCCACGCTCCTCAACAAGTTCGGTCGACTGAAACCTCCTTTGGTCGAACCGACCACTATTCCAACTTAAGTCACGGTCGAACGAAGTCAATGAGCGGTCGACCGTTTAGATGGTCAACACCCTCAACCGACCTATGACAGTGCACACGGTCGAACGGCTAAGGGGCCTCGTTCGACCGAAAACCACCAGGGTTGCCTCCTATGCATGATCGGTCGACCGCCCCAAGGGCATTGTTCGACCGATGTTAGGCAGAACTCGAAATCTCAATACGAACGGTCGACCGTTTGCACCAACCGGTCGACCGATCAGGCAGTAAAATTTGTTGCACGTTTACTTGCGACGAGCCGAAAAACCTACCGTCGACTTCCAAATACTCACACTACTTAAGTGAGCGAGTTGACATACCGGAAGGTTTGAAAAAACCTTTGAAGAACCACGGCGACGCCTCCACGAGCATGCCTCCAAAATCACGATCCGTCGACGATCCTCGCGACTAAACCACGATCCACACCTCCTCGACGATCCACACTCACGATTCCACCTTCGTCGACCTCCACCACCCAACCACGACCACAGCACACGAGTGAGGTTGAGAGAGAGAATCAAGGCAAAAGGGACGGCTAGAAAAACCACAAACTCACCTCCAACCACCTTCGCCGCTCCTCACTTCGCCGGAGATCACAAAACTCGCCGGAGCTCAAAACTAGGAGAGAGAGAGAGAGGTGAGTGAGAGAGTAAGGTGAGAGAGAGAAAATTACCAAATAAATATCTCACCCCAACTCCATCCTCACCATCCATTCCAACTCCTCTCCATCTCAACCACTCATCTCATCTCCAATCCATCTCAACCCCTCATCCATCCACATTCCATCTCAGCCCTCCAATCCATCTCCTCCTAATCACCACCTAAAACATCATTAAGGCACAATTAGGATTAGGAACTCACATTGAGTGTTTTGTGGAGTTGGTTGGATCGATGGAAGTCGGACCGATTCATTGATATGCTTCAACCATAATAAATGATCATCCATCGAGCTCTATCGAACATACTATCAAGTTCATATCGAGAATTTATTGAACAAATCGAGTTTCATCGAGTACCATTGAGAAAACGAATGGTTTATGCAATGGGTATATTGAGTGGCATAGGAAACATAAGTATATTTCTACGATGATGTTAAAGTGTAGATTTTTTTCAAATATTGTGTCACTTATAGAGACTCAAATTTTCCTTCTCAAATGCCCCAAGAAAAATAAGTAACGGAATGAGATAAAAGGATTGTAAAACTAGTGATCGAGTATCGATCTCTTTCTTTTCCAAATTCGAGGAAGTCCAAGAAGTTTGTTTTGATATCGAGGAAATGCGGAGGAAGATGATGCTTATTGGTAATTCTTTTTCATTGAGTTACAATGATTATCATAAATGTGTCTATGAGAAAGATAATTATTTTATAGAGAATCACTGAGTCTAATTTTTACTGGTACCTTAATTTCATTTTATTTTGTCCTTACTTTATGTTTTATGTTAAGGTCACAAGATTTTAATTAGATGTTTCATGCTCATCGATTTTTACTATGTTAAAGTCACAAGATTCTAATTAGATGTTTCATACTATTTGATTTTGATTGAGTTGAGACTTAAGAATATTAGGTTGCATTCAAAATTTCCAAATCCTTTTCAGTTAGTCATTTCAAAGGCACAATTTTTAAATTATAAATGAATTCATGGAGTTAATTTTGCATACTTATAGAGAACAAGAATATGAAATCTAGAAATTCCAAAATCTGCAAAACGGACAGTATCTTAACGTTCAAATCATAAAACAGAGGGTGCAATCAATGACAAGCTTGAAATCATTGCCACAAGATACCATCTTAACCAACAACATATTGCCGGGATTCTACTACAGAGACTAACACTACACTAAAATAAAAATACGCAAAGAACAATGTAATTCTTGGCAACAACTTTTACAAAAATGTCTTATGCCTTCTTGTGACCCTTTCTAAGGAAATCAAGTAGTACAACTTGGGATACTAACTTAAAAAAATGGAATCACTTTCTAAGGATTTTTCTACTTTATTCTAATTAAATTTTACAAATCAACCTACTACTATTGATGTTTGGTGTAACGTCCTGTTCTTGAACCCGTTCTTAAACCCGCACTGAGTCCAAAACCAAAGATTAACACAACGTCGCCCCTACTGGATGCGGTATTGATTGAATATTAGGTTTATGAAAGAAGTTCACGGTTTCAAAAGATATATAAAATTACTCTTACAAACGGTTTCAAATGGCAACATGTTAACGAATTCGATCTGCGGAAGAAATCAACCGAAGCAAAAACAACAAGTATGTAACCACAAGACAATTTTTACGTGGAAAACTCTTAGAAGAAAAAACTACAGAGACCTCAAAGTTTAATCCACTATTAGCCAAAAGATTACAATAGGAGGGAGAGATATACAAGTGTTTTATAGAAGCCCTAATTCTGGGATTAATCCGAACCGTTCATCTCTAAAGGGTTTAATTAAAATCCGAGTCAACCTGATTAAGGATCGAAATATAATTTCGGGTCACCAAATAAATTTTAGCACTTGCTCGTATCGCAGTAGGATTGCCCCACATTGAGATCATGCTTTAATCAGACTCACGTACTTAGCACAACCCTCCAACGGCTTGCATTCCTTTGATGATCATCCAACTGAAAAATGACAATTCATTATTGACTCTCTAGCTTCAATCCCATATCCTAACATATCAACCAATAGTAGATTCTATGTAGGTGCCACTTTCCACCTTTGGCCTCTACATTTGCAAAACTAGCTAGTCGAAATTCTTCCTCATCCTCAGTTTATCATGTGGTCCACAGCTCATCACATCCCTCCCCACACTAGATCTACAGTTCCACACACATATATATTTCTTGATGATGCATAAATCGTCTACATTGACACATATATAGATTATAATATTTGGTGTCAACATCAGCCACCGACACTAGCTGCATGCAAAAAAGCACTGTCACATACATGAGGGAAGCCAGACAGTGATCCCTTGCAAAGTTGTTGGTATTGTGGAATCCACTTTGCTGTTATGACATGCTGGGGAGGCTTAAAGTTTGGCATGAGGTTCCAACATCCAAACCCAAGTGCCATCCTTTCGTTGAGAGTCTAGAAAGGGTAGGGAGATAAGACGGACACTTCAGTGGTTTAAAGGGTCAGTCAATTTGGCCAACAGTGGGAGCAGATGGAAGGCATTGGGAAGTGAGGTGATTGGTCTTGTTGACTGTGCAGACTCTTGCAGTCTTGCCGCCCATCTTGTTGTCATTAGAGCCCATGTACCAACCCACCCCCATCATCACAAACGATATATCTTTGGGTACGTTCCGATTCTAGTGGAGTCGGGCGTCAAAGACTCAAAAGCAACGTGAATGTGAAAATTTTGCAAACACAACTTACCCAAGCAAGAGCCAAGATGTTATTATGTACACCCAAATAACAAAAGTGTCGATGTGTTTTTTTGTGTCAAAATCCACTAAGACTTGCGTTGTGAAAGAAGCTGATTGTTTCTAGCTTTTTCTGCTTGCATAATTAATCCAACATAAGTAGACAGTATCTCACGCCTTTAACGTCGACTCTCCCAAATGGATCCTGTGTTTGCGTCACATATTTTGGTCGCACGTCTCAGAAGTTTTTTGGTCTTCCACTCCCACCGTACGTCTGGACGTACGTCCTTAATTTGTAAAATTCTAGACGACAAACTCCACTCCTATTTCTCTCCATCGTTACGTTTCACACAAATTTTACGGCATCTACTTTTGTCGACGACGATAGCCTGAACCTATTTGGATGCTCCTCTTGATGCAGACGCTTTGACTTGCATCCCAATCCGGACTTTGAGAAACTTCCTAACATTAATTTTCTTTGATAATAACTAATCACTTTTAGTACCCTAAAAATATTAACCACTTTCAATAATTATTATCGGTATCAGAGGTACCTCTTGTATCTAAGAATTTATTTTGAGGTATAAGTCCATATATTGAAGAAGATATGTTTCCTTGTGGGCGAGGATGACCGTTAGACTGAGCCAGCTGTTATTTTCTTTTAACACTCCCCCCAAGTTGGGTCCGGAAGAGGTTGAAGGATCCCAACTTGTCGGGAATGTTATGAAATTGTTTTTGATCCAGTGGCTTGGTGAAGATATCAGCGAGTTGATCCTTGCTTTGGACATAGGGAACCTCTATTTCTTTAGCTTGGATTTTTACCTGATAAAGTGGCAGTCGACTTCTATATGCTTAGTCCGTTCATGGAAGACTGGATTGGAGACAATGTGTCGAGCTGCGTTGTTATCACAGTACATTTGCATAGGCTTTTGATACGGAATCTTCATATCTTTGAGGAGTTGTTTGAGTCAAACTAATTCACTGGTGGTAGATGTCATGACTCGGTATTCTGCCTCTGTACATGATCGTGCAACAACATTTTGCTTTTTGCTTCTCCATGTGACGAGATTTCCACCAACAAATGTGCAAAAACATGTAGTGGATTTGCGATCATGACTACCTGCCCAATCTACATCAGAATAACCAATTATTGAATTAGAATTATTTCTTTTCATCCATATTCCTTGCCCTGGGGTTTTCTTTAGATACCTGAGGATTCTGTCTACTATATCGAGGTGTTGTGTGTTTGGAGCATGCATGAACTGGCTAATTACACTTACCGCATAAGTGATGTCGGGTCTGGTGACAGTGAGGTAAATGAGTTTACCAACTAATCTTTTAAATTGTCCTATGTTATGTAGAGGTTCTCCCTCGTTGGGACTTACCTTCCGATTTGTCTCAATGTGGGTGTTAGCAGGTTTGGATCCCATTTTACCAGTTTCTTTTAAAAGATCTATGACATACTTTCGTTGAGATAAAAAAAGACCTTTCTTAGAATATGCAAGTTCAATGCCTAAAAAATATTTCATAAATCCTAGATCCTTGATGTCAAATTTGGATTTTAAATATGATTTTACGAGGTTGATTTCATTGTCACTATTTCATGTGATTATGATATTATCTACATATACAAGAATAATTGTGGTGATATTGTTATGGTGTTTGGTAAACATAGATGCATCAGCGGAACATTTAGTAAAACCAAATTGGAGAAGAGAGAAGCTGAGTTTTGCATACCATGTTCTGGGAGTGTTTTAATCCGTAAATGGATTTGTGGAGTTTGCAAACCTGATTATGTGCCGAGTTGTACCATGGAGGGGGAGTCATACAAACTTCTTCTTCTAGGGTCCCTTGTAGAAAAGCGTTCTGGACGACCATCTGATACAGATTCCAACCATAGTTGACGGCTATAGAAAGGAGGACTCTAACCGTGTTCATTTTTGCTACTGGAGCGAAGGTTTCGAGATAATCAAGACCGTAGGTTTGAGTGTATCCTTTAGCGACTAATCTAGACTTGTACAGATCAATAGAACCATCGCTATTATATTTAATCTTATATACCCATTTACATCCTACAGGTTTTATTCCGGGTTTGGAGGGGACAAGGGTCGAGGTTTGGTTTTTTTTCTAGGGCATCTACCTCATCCTGCATAGCTTGTACCCAATGAGGATGATTAAGGACATCATGGGAGGAGGTAGGTTCACTAACTTGATCGATAACATTCAAGAAACTACGATAGGATGTAGATATAATATTGTAAGAGATATAGTTTTGGATGGGATATGCGACGTTGTAAGTCACAAAGTCTTGGAGGTGAGATGGAGTACGAGTAGGTCTCATGGACCTCCTTGTCGTAGTCCCATCTTGCGGTTCTACCTGTTCGTCATTTCTCTCTCCTGTATTTCTTGTATATTCGTCTCCCCCATCTTGGGGAATGGGAGTTTCCTCAAGAGAAGAGATATCAAACATATCAAAGATAGGGAGAGGAGATATCTCACCTGAGGGATTAGTTTTTGTAGATTCAAAATAAGGTTCATGTTCGAAGAAGGACACGTCCCGTGAAATATAAAGTTTGCTTTCAGAAGGATCGTAACATTTGTACTATTTCTTTTGAAAAGAGTACCCAAGGAAAACAATTTCCACATAACGAAAATCAAGTTTATCAGGGTGGCTTTTCTGAACATAGCAGATGCAACCAAAAATCCTAAGATGATCAAGGGTCATTTGCCTACCATTCAGAAATTCTAAGGGTTGTTTATTTTGGATTATGAGACTGGGCAGGCGATTAATCAGGTAAACATCAGTTAAGATGACTTCAGACCAAAAAACTTTAGGTACGTGAGTTTGAAACAAAAGTGCTCTAGTGACATTCAAGAGGTGCCTATTTTTCCTTTCAGATATTCCATTTTGTTCAGGGGTGTAAACACAAGTAGTTTAATGAAAAATTCCTTTTTCTTTTAGGAAGTGCTGAAAAACATTATTAGTGTATTCAGTGCCATTATCAGATCTAAGAGTTTTTATTTTCGTATCATACAAATTTTCTACCAAGGAAACATATTCACAAAAAATAATGAAAACATCAGATTTTGATCTAAGCAAATAAAGCCAAGTTGTGCGAGAGAAATTGTCAATAAAGGTAATAAAATACTTAAAACCATTGTAAGATTCAACCGAGGCTGGACCCTAGATGTCAGAGTGTATCATCTCCAGTGTCTTTCCTGTCTTAGAAATAGATGCATGAAAAGGTAACCTGGTTTGTTTTGCAAGACGACATGTATCACAACATATTTTAGTATTTAAATTTAAAGCAGGGAATAATTGTTTTAAAACTAGCATAGATGGATGTCCCATGCGTTTGTGCCACAAGTTAGAGTTAAATTGTGACACATTATTGGCAAACATATTGTTATTTGAATCTAGCACATACAAGCCATTTATGAGAAATCCTCTACCAATCATCTTCCCGTAAGTTCGGTCCTAAAATAACACATCAAAAGGTGAGAAAATAACATTACAATTTAAATTTTTTGTTATCCTTGCTACAGATAGTAGACTAGATGCAAATTCTGGGATATATAAGACATGTTCAGAGGTGTTATTAAGTAATGTTGATTGTCTCGTGCCGCTAATTTTTATTTGATTACCATTAGCCACAGTCACGAATTTATTTAAATCTGGGTTATATTGGATATCATGTATAAGATCTTTATTACCGGTCATATGATCAGTGGCACCTGTGTTTATAATCTAAGAGTTAGGTGTAAAAGTTTGATTAGCAAAAGATTGATTAATACTTTGATGAGCAAAAAATTGAGTTATACCTGACCCAACACCTTGTGGGCTCTGATTTTTGTTAAGCAGATTGTTGAGGTAAGCCAGAACAAGGCCCAACTCCTTGTGGGCTGAATCCGGCCCGCTCCCAGAACTTCCTCTCGCATTGGCGTACACATCTGGTCGGTTGTTGGAGGCGTGCGCGGCATAGTCGTGTGTACCCGGGTGTGTGTCGACCCGTCCGTTTATCAGCAGTCGGTTGTCGGGTGTGGGTGAATCCGCGAAAGACTCGGATATATAACCTTGGCTATCGGTAGCGGACCGATCTGCGACCATTTTTGCTTCCCATCAGAAAAATTAGGGTTAGGGTTTAGAGAAAAACCTGAGTGGGGTCCGCCGCCTAGTCGTCCTCTGCCGTCCCCCCTTCGTTCTCCGGTGCAGGTAGAGAAACCAACACCGGTCGCGGCTATGTCCTGGTTTCTTGCATTTATCACAGTGTTCATCTTTTCGTTTCCCAAACTGGGTCTTTGCTTTTGTGTTTTGATTTCGGTTGTGCGCGGCCGCGAATGCTTGATTTTTTTATTGGTAATTTGTTGCATGGCATGCCTCCTTGTTTCCTCTCGTTGGACCATAGAGATGATCTGGCTGAGTGGCGGTAGCTCCAATGATAACACAACTTGTGATTTCAGGGTCTCGTAGCTAGAGTCGAGTCCTACCAGAAACTGGTAGACCCAATTTTGCTCGACCTGTTCTTTGATGATTTCAGGGTCTGTTGTTGGCGGTTCGTAGATTCCGAGTTCATCCCACTGACTTTTTAGTGCACCGAGATACTCGGTGATTGTCCTTTGCCCTTGCCTGGTTTGAGAGAGTTCTTGTTTAACTTTAAATACATGAGCGAAGTTCTGTTGTTTACTGTATAGATCGTGGATGGAGTCCCAGAGCTCCTTGGCCGAGTCGGAGTAGATGAATAGTTCGGCGATCTGCGGTTGTATGGAGTTGAGCACCCAGGTCATCGTGAGGTGATCAGTGGTCTGCCACTCTTCGATCTTGGCATCGTCAGTGGTTGGTTTCGTCGTTTTGCCAGTGATATGACCATGTTTTCTCTTCCCACTGAGAGACAAGGTGACCGACCGAGCCCATGAAAGGTAATTTGTACCATTTAGCACTTGGGTGGTCAGTCTTTGAGGCGTTGCCCCTTCTGTTGCCATAGCGAGGGGTAGGGTGTGGCTTCTGCTTCAACCCCCCTCGTCGAGTGCTTTGAAACTGAGGTCAATCGACCGATGATGTGTGGGTTTCTCCCTCAGGTCGATCGACCGATGATGGTTTGTTTTTGGTGGTTTGTGTTTTGGGATTTTAATGGGTAGTCAATGATGACTTGGGTGGTCTGAGGCGGTGGTCTGAGAGATTGTCGTCGATGAAGCAACTCTTTTACGTCTGAGATCGACGCTTTGATACCATATTGAAGTTTGCGATTTGAATGTTTGTTTTTATTGTATTGCTTATTACAAAAATATCGATACATTTATATGTCTTTGGAGATAGCAGTTTGAGTTGTTTCCATATTACAAAGATTTGCTTGATACGTGGAGTTTAACGTTGCCTTGTATGCGGATAGAGATATGTTTCCTTGTGGGCGAGTCAGCTGTTGTTTTCTTTTAACACCTACTTCTCTGGAATATTCTACCATAAGTTTTAACCTCACCGTGAGCTACTTCAATGTATTTATATTTATAATTAGTTTATAAGAACTGACACGTTAAAGATTCCTATGTGTCAACATGTTCTTATCTCCAGTGCAATGCACTATTTAATCATCAATCTTCTAAGCGTATGTAGGAACTATTCTGAAAAGTGGCTAGAGAGCAAAACTCAATCACATCATCAATACTAGAAAGATGAAATAACTGTGTTAATCCTGCAGGAATCATTCCCTGCATCTCTCCAAATCCTTGAGGATAGTCTATTTTAATCCAATCCCTGTTCGTATTTTATTTGTAATATTCTTCTTCTAACAGTTTTAAAAAGGTGGGAGACTCTCTGTCGATGTGAATGTTTTTACCAGAGTCAAAATAATAAAGAATTTTTTCAATCCCATCCCCGTTTGGATTTAACCGATTTAGTCGACAGTATTATAACCAATTTTCACGTAGGCGGTCGCCTAGGTGGCAGGCGACCACCGCCTTTCGCCTGGGCGATAGCCGTTGGAGGCACTCTAATGGCCATCAACTTTTTGATTTTTTTTTTCAAAAATTACAAGTTTGCCAATACCCCCAAATCCTATATAAACCCCTCCAAACCTCTTCATTTTTCACACATCTCTCATTCTCTTCTTCTTCATAATTCTATTCTAATCATCAAGTTTCCTAATCATCAAGTTTTCACGATTAAGTCTCCGGTCTGGTGCTTAGTTTTGAAGTTGGAAAGTAAAGTCTCCGATCCGGTTCTTCATTCTTCAACCGTCAAAATCAAGTGCACTCTTTCTAACTTCTCTTTAGAATTAAATTAATTAGTATTTCATTTTCATATTAGTCTAAATTTTTATATTAGTCTAGTTTTAAGATATGGCCTACGTACCCGGCACTAGTCTCCCCATGCATCACGAGAGTTACGATGACCTAAGACCTACCCGTACAAATGACCCTGGTTGGAATACTGCCAATTACATTAATACTAATGATAAAAACTGCATTGTCTGTAAGTTATGTGGTAAGGAAACTAGAGGTGGTATAGCCCGTCACAAACAACATCTTGCACACACACGGTAGCAATGCTAGACCTTGTGATAAAGTTTCTGACTCTGTTAAACAAGACATAACTGCATACATGATTAGAAACAATAGGACATTACAAAACAAAAATGTATGTCTTGATGATTATGTAGACAAAGAAAACATAGAATTTGATCTGGAAACCAGGTCGAGTTCCGGTTCTGCTCGGACCCCAACCTCCCGTCCTCGCCCCGTTCCTGGTCGAAAGAGACAAAAACAACGTTTGTGGGGACCATTTTGCGAACGTGGGAAGGACGTGGTTTCCGGCGCCCAACAAACAACCATCGAAAGAACCTTTAAAAAAGAAGATAGGAAAACAATTAATCAAAAATGGTCTAGGCTTTTCTATAGATGTGGTATATCATTCAACACTGTAAGGACGCCCGAGTGGAAGGAAGCAATATCCGCTACTTGTACTTACTGACCCGGACTTAAACCCATGACGTATCATGAAGTTAGTGACTCGTGCCTTAAATAGGAAATTGACTACACTAGAGGTATACTAGAGTCGTACAGACAAGATTCGATTGGGCAACATACGGGGGCACGTTGATGACAGATGGCTTGACTGATAGGTCTGGTAGGAATATAATCAATTTTCTAGTAAATTGTCCAACAGGTACCATGTTCATGAGGTCTGTAGATGCTTCCGGTCACTCTCACACCGCAGACTACCTGTACAAGCTGATGGACAAGGTAGTTGGCGAGATTGGCGAAGAACACGTTGTTCAGGTGGTCACCGACAATGCCGCCGCGTACGTACTTGCCGGTAGGATGTTGCAGCAAAAAAGAAGATTGTTTTGGACTCCCTGTGCAGCGCATTGCATCGATCTCATCTTGGAGGATATTGGCAAGTTGTTTTTGAAGACTATTGCTTTAGCTCGTAAGATCGTCAAACATTTCAACAGCTCTGCCATGTTGTTGAAGATGATGCGAATTACCATTAAAGGGAACCTGCTACGCCCTGCTGTCACGAGATTTGTCACCGTCTTTCTGACTTTGCAAAGGTTGTTTCTGAAGAAAGACAAACTCCGAGCCTTTGTTGTTTCCCCGGAGTACAACGATCATAATGCAAGTTGGATAAAGAACAAGAAAAAGAAGGAGATCTCTACTGAAGTTGCCGAGACCATTCTACAAAGTGGCTTCTGGACCAACGTCGTGAAGGCACTGAAGGCCTCACAACCTATGGTCCATGTTCTTAAACTTGTTGACGGCGATGATAAACCACCGATGGGATATCTATGTGACGCAATGGAGAAAGTCAAAGAACAAATCATGAGGAACTTTGACGGAAACCCGAGGTTGTACAAGCAAGTCATCGACCTCATCGACACCAGGTGGGGTCCAGGGAAGATGATGTCCTCACCGCTACACTCAGCTGGTTTCTTACTCAACCCTGGTACCTTCTTCTCTGTCCCACCTCAGGATCGAAATGTATCTTTCAATGAGCATATGCCTCGACTCATGGATGTCGTAGAACGACTCGTCCCCACTCCTGCAAAACAAGACAAGATTTGCGGTCTACTTGATCGTTACAAGAACTCCCTCGGAATATTCTTGAGGGATATGGTCGTTAGACAAAGGACGGAAAGAAGACCTATAGATTGGTGGCAATCTTATGACGTAGACATGGGAGAGACCGCGTTACAGAGGTTGGCCCTGAGGGTGTTGGGATTGACATGCTCGGCATCAGGTTGTGAGCGGAATTGGAGTGTCTTCGAGCAGTTGCACTATACGAGAAGGAACAGGTTGGCTGTGAAGAATATGAATGACTTGGTGTATGTGAACTACAACCAAAAGTTAAGGCAAATGTTTCAGCAAATGATGGAGAAGCCTGGATTTTATGACCCCATCAGTGTGGACTACGATCTCTTCGACGAGCATCCATGGTTGGTAGAAACTGAAGATCTGGTCTTCGCTGGAAAGAAGCTTACATGGGCCGATGCCGAGGAAGCAGCTTTAGGACATTCTTCTTCACGGAGACACTTTGCTCGATCCACTGCATCTGACGCGCCATTATTAGGTGTTGGCATGGATGATGTCATCGTTCACATTAGTTCTAGAGATCCAGGTGCATCGAGTTCTCAACCACCGATGGACATCGACGAGCAATATGTCCAATCCGACGCTGAAGAAACTGAAGAAGATGATGTATACGTTGACAATCCGAACGAGAACCACTCTGATGACTCTGACGGTGGTGGAGGATATATATGATATGGTTCCCAGTTGGACATTAGATCAATGTGTCCAATGGAATTAATTAGTTAGCTTGTAATTCTAATTTCTCTCTTATCTGCTATCGTATGAACTCTGAGTTACCTTTGTAATCGTACTACTAAGCAATAAATTGTATACCTAAGTGTTTAGGTTGGTAGAGGGGTGCCTAGTGAGGTCTTGGTCGAGGAACTATGTGTCTTTTTGAAGCCTAAACATGTATGGTATTTTTAGATAATATTTGTGCATTTTTTCCTATTTTTCCCGATTTTCCTGATTTTTTAACTATTTTATCAAATTTAAATTGATTAAAAAATGAAAAAAATGACCACCCAGACTTGGGCGGTCGCACAATCGCCTAGGCGACGGGACGCGCCCGGTCGCCTAGGCGGTGCGTGAACACTGATTATAACCATGAGCGTAACAAAATAATTAAGGCCATTTAATTTCATGCAACTCTTCAGTTTTCACGGATGACACCAACTCAGACGATACCAAGAAAGAAAAATCGAACATAAGACTTCTTATTAATCGTGAACTTTCATCTCAAAATATTCACAAAAAATGATCATGTCGTGTGCGTCTGCCGAGCATAATCAGATTTTCCTTGTAGCAGTACTCCCATAATGATGACATATTTCGTTTGCTATTAGTCTATAACACGACATGATTCAGTTGCTATTAATCATTAATTTGTTAATTAATTTTCAACACTTAACTCGTATGGACTAATGGTGTTCAGTCTTATGGCAGCATGCTAATCTGTTCTTTTGAGTTACGTTATTGCGTCTCAATGCATCATTCGTAAAATAGTTAAACAAGTTTCTAAATATAACTTAGTGACATTGCAAATGAGAAGTTATAACGTGTGAATGATAAATGCTGAGATTCCAATCATGATCTTAACTATCTTAAGACGACATATTTTTCAATTGAGCTGGCCCCAGTTGATACCAAGGAAATCATCAACAAAGCAAGCGGCTATGTTACAAATAGTGACATACTTTTGGATCTCAATGTGAACCATAATCCTAAATTGAACTACTTCATCCAACCCTGGTGAGACTAAACTAAATCTAAATGCTTAGTTAAGGTTATAAGTTATAACCGTAGGAAAATGATTAATGAACGCTTGCGTCCGAGATGCGCGCTGACGTGGTCAGTCCAGTCAGCAGCAACAATCTAGTTATCAAAAGTCTGTCTATAATAAGTTTTGTGTTTGTCCATAATAAGTTCAAAGTCTGTCCAGAATAAGGTCAAAGTCTGTCCATAATAAATTCTGTGTTTGTGTAGAATAAGTTAAAGTCTGTCCAAAATAAGTTTTGTGTGTGTCCATAATAAGTCCAAAGTCTGTCCAGAATAAGTTCAAAGTCTGTCCAGAATAAGTTCAAAGTTTGTCCATAATAAGTTCAAAGTTTGTCCAGAATAAGTTGTGTGTCTGTCCAGAATAAGTTTTGTGTCTATCCAGATTAAATTGTGTGTCTGTTCAGAATAAGTTGCATTGGGAAAAGGTTGCATGAGGAAACGAAATGTTGCATTGGGAATCGAAATGTTGCATCAGGAAAGTAAAAATTGCACGTGACACAAAATAAATATGTTACTTAGTTAAGTTCAAAAGGTAAAAGACATTTGAATTTTGCTGACTGTACTGACCATGTCAGCACGCGTCACCCGCGTCCGTGTATAAGGATCCATAACTGTATGTAGCAGTTGTTTATAATACATTACTGTCACAAGTGTTTTCAAACGATCTCACGTTGACTGGATATTTGCAATGCCTAATTCAGAGTCTAAATAAGTAGATAAGTGGACCAAATTGAGAGAACGTAAAACTCTCTTATTGCTTGAGTTTGCACTCATCTTTTTCTATTCGGTATATTTGGACTGACAATTAACAACATTGGAGCCCATCTTAGAGGCCATTACAGGCCCATATCAGAGGCGCCGTGAGATGGCAAAGAAAGATGGTTAGATTAGTCCTTGCTATTTTTCTTTGATTTTAAAAAATGGTGATTTGTTCTAATGTTATTATCTTCAAGTTTTTTTAGCTTGTGTTTGATTCGTAAAAATGGTTACAAAGAGATATTTTAAATCGTGAGACCAACTTTTATGTGATTTCTATGTGAAGGCTTTGGAATTTTGGTTTTTACCTCAATAAGTTACTATATATAAATGTAAAAAGAAAACATATTTTCTGTTTTCCCCCTAAATAATCAAGAAATACTAGAAAAGTACAATCTCCAATTTAGAACACTTCTCATGCCGACATAAAATCAATTTCATAGCAAATATTTGGACCATATAACATTTTCTGAAGTTGACGGTGTTATTCCTGGCCAAGACTTGGGATGAAGTTCTGGGAACGTAGATAGCATTACATTTTCAATTTAAATAGGGGTCGTGATAGACGGACGCGGGCGTCACGGACGCGTCTTACGTGGATCTGTACAGCTCAGATATTTTCTTTGAGTCAGCGTCCAGTCAGCGAAATTTCTCTTCGCGCGTTTTGGTCTTTTTAAAAAACACCGGTTCTTTAAGTTGAACGATTCATTTCCCAATACACAGATAAGACAGTGTGCAGACCCTAGGACATCGTGCAGTCTCATTATTCGTGCAGAGCCCACACTTATCATAATAAAATATTTGTTTTTAAGTTTTACGTTGGATCAACTTAATTTGTCTACCTTACTTTATGTGTGTGTGCAATTTACATTATGTGTTTGTCCTGTTTACGTTATGTGTCTGTCCGGAATAAGTGTATTTGCAGTCCATAATAAGTGTATTTGTTGTCCGGTTTAAGAATAAAGTGTGTCCAGAAACGGAACATAAAGTTTGTCCGGAATAAGTGTATTTGTTGTCCGGAATAAGTGTATTTGCAGTCCGGAATAAGTGTATTTGTTGTCCGGAATAAGTGTATTTGTTGTCCGGTTTAAGAATAAAGTGTGTCCAGAAACGGAACATAAAGTTTGTCTGGAATAAGTGTATTTGCTGTCCGGAATAAGTGTAGTTCCTGTCCGGTTTTGGAAGAAAGTTTGTCCTGTTTATGTAGAAAGTTTGTCCTGTTTATGTAGAAAGTTTGTCTTGTGTATGTAGAAAGTTTGTCCTGTTTTGTCATGTTTATGTAGAAAGTTTGTCATGTTTATGTAGAAAGTTTGTCATGTTTTGTCATGTTTATGTAGAAAGCTTGTCATGTTTTGTCATGTTTATGTAGAAAGTTTGTCCTGTTTATGTAGAAAGTTTGTCTTGTTTATGTAGAATGTTTGTCCAGTTTATGTAGAAAGTTTGTACTGTTTATGTACAAAGTTTGTCATGTTTATGTAGAAAGTTTGTCCTGTTTATGTAGAATGTTTGTCCAGTTTATGTAGAAAGTTTGTCCTGTTTATGTAGATACAATGAGAGCACAATGAGATATTGATGATACATATTATTGATGATAACTATTACACAATAAGATACAATGAGAGCACAAAGACAAACAAACAATACAAGCACAAACACAAACACACAAAAATTACAAAAATAATATATCTTCTCCCAGTAAATCACACACAAACAAACAATACAAACACACACAAATTACAAAGATAATATATATTTTCCCAGTAAATCGGAAAGAAGATGTAAGACTTAAACATGATCGTCTCATTCACGCTGCTTACGTTGTGAAGAACCTTGGGAGTCGACATCAGACGCTTCTTCGACGTAATATCTTACTCGAAATGGTGATTTATTACGGAGAGATGTACGACATAAACCGAACAGACGTAAGTCTTCACCACGGAGCGTTGTACCTCTCTCTGGAATAAATCACCATTTCGAGCAAGATATTATTTCGAAGAAGCGTCTGATGCCGACTCTCAGGGTTCTTCACAACGTAAGCAGCGTGAATGGGACGGTCGATGACACTCTTTCTTTCTTCTTCCTTCTTTTTCTGTCATGGGCACTCCAACAATGCAGCAAAGATGTTGTGGTGTGAAGTCTTCACCACCGGATCGTCACATTCACGATGCTAACGCTGACAAGAACATCGGGAAGTCTTCGCACCGTCCCATTCACGCTGCTTACGTTGTGAAGAATCCTGGGAGTCGGCATCAGACGCTTCTTCAACATAATATCTTGCTAGAAATGGTGATTTATTCTGGAGAGAAAGAATGAAGAAGAAAGAAAGAGTGTCATCATATTTGTATTTGGGTGGAGAGAGAGAACGTGCTGAGTTGAAACGCATTTAATGTGATTTGAGTGGACATCAGGAAGAAAAAACAAAAAAAAACATTCATGCTTTGACCACGTAAGGGCTGACATGGATGTCAACGTAGAGCGCGTCCGTGACGCGCTGCGTTCATAAAACATTTTAGCACAAAATAATTACGAATCTATATCCATCACTGTCCATTAACTTCCTTAAGACCAAAGATTGTCTCAATGAAATGAGTAGCAACCTGAGACTTACGTAACATAGCATAACAAACAACTTTCACGAAATTGATTTGCTAGAGCAAATTCTATTTTATCTAGTCATTCGACACCCTTTCATACAATTATATTATTATACTCGACTGTGGTTTAGCCTAATTAAGAAATCATTACCCTTAAAATAAGAAATATAAACAAATAAAACCCCAACAAATCATAACACGAGGTTTAATAGAATGGAGTCAATTAATGGACTATGATCCTCTCAATTTACTTGAAGATCAAATCCCTTGAATACAATAATATAATTGATTATTTAGCGATGGACGACACCAAGCAAAAGACTTGTTCAAACATTAAAATAAAATAAAAGGACTTTTTGCTTGCATACGCCTTCAACTTGTTGAAATTGGCTGGATATACTTGTGTACGCATCGTTTTGTTGAGAAGTAACTTGGATACGCCTACACCGTCAGTGAGACCTATTTCGTAGCTCAACCGTAAGCTCAAGTTATCATCTCAAGTTCATTTTGAGTTTAAAGAAGATGTTAGCCATGACTATATGCTAAAACATATTAAATTGAAGATCTAATTAATTAAAATCCACCCACCTGAATAGGAAACTGTTATTTTTTAATTTATTAAAATTTAAATTAAAAAATAGGAATTTTTTTTCTAAAAGTGATTGGATCGCGGGTGTAAACCGCGATCCGTGGGCACGACCCAATTACCCCAGATCCCCCATTTGTCCAAACATGACAGCCAAAATCCTTAATTCCCTCCGCCCCCAAACCCTAACCTCCCAAATCCGCAAAGCCTAAATCCCAAATTCCTCAAATCCACAAACCCAAAACGACTGACTCCACTCCAGACACAGATTAGACCACCCAAAACGGTGATTGCAACTCCCATTGTGATCATAGCTCCTCTGACAAGTAGCCGGAAGCAATGCACACTAGAAGTGGCCTTGTGGGGAATCAACAATGATGGTTAGATCTTTTTTCCTTTTCTCTGTTAATTTGTGATAGTTGTGAAATTGCTTGATTATTTATTTATTTATTTAACATGGTCAAGTACAAATGGTCGTAGTCTTAAAATTAGGTTTCATTGTGATGGAAAGTTGGTGAATCGAAAGGGTAAGAAAATTGTTGTCAGTTTTAAGGAGTTGGGTAGTTGGCTAGTGGTTGAGGACTTGTCAATTGAGATGTTGCAAACTTGGATTTTGGGGACGAGATAGTGGGGTTGAGACTACAAATTTTTGATAGACTACATGATCCCTAAATTTTTGCTTATGGTGGAGTACGGTGACTAACTCTATAGCAGAAGTCAGTTTGGAACTGAAGTAAATTTTCATATTTGACCAACAACATTAGTGAATCTTTCAATAACTACATTTGCTAAGCAAGGCATCTCCCTATTATTAGTATGATAGACACACTATGATAGGAGTCAATGAATAACATGTATATGATATTAGAAATTGTTAGGGCTTGGACGAAACCACTAGCACTTAGGGACAATAAGTAGATAACTGATATCTCTAGAGACTTCGGTACTTACACACTTCTAAGGTCTATCGAGATTTGGGCAAAAGTAATCATTAACAAGAAAAGACGTGTAGTGGAGTTATGTGACAGAACATGTAGTTGTAGGGAAAAGGAAGTGAATGAATTGTCACGTGAGCATGTTGCAAACTTCCTTGCCACTATTAGAGGAGTGGTTTGGGAAGACTACGTCGATCATTGGTACACTAAGGAGATGTGGTTGAAGGCATATGAGTTTAGGATCGGTCCAAATTAACATAGCAACCACAAGTTGGTGGTGTGAATATTAATCCACCAGCAGTCAAGAGAGGACCAGGGAGGGCACATAACAATAGGATCAGAAGACCTCTAGATCCTAGAAGCACAAAAGAAAGAATAAATGCAAGAGGTGTGGGAACCTTGGCTACCAAGCAAAGAAGTGCAATGAGCCAATTGGTTCTCAGCAGGAGGTTCCTGCGAGGTATTCCTTGTTTTTTTAATTAATTTTTGTGTTTTTGCTATCTCTTATGTGTGAGTCTAATTTCTTTCTTGTGTTGCAAGAAGAGGAGGAAGGTCATCTAAAGGTGGAAGGACAGGTGGAGGAAGGAGAACACACACGACACTGTGGGGATCGTAAGAGGCCCTGTAGTGATCGTAATTAACTAAAGTGCGGAATTAAAACTTAATTACGAAACTAACAACTAATCATGCAAGGGTTAGATGAGAGTTAGAGAAATTGCAAACCACGTTGTAGTCGACGCTCGATGTAACGAGGTTCGGCACCCGCCCCGGGTCCTAGTCCTCACTCACAAACCTCGCTCGTCCCTCGAGCCTCGCTTGTGGTTTCCACTATCCGATCTCCATTACCGGGCCGAGATCAACGCCATTACAAACAACGAGCCTCGCGAACACCCTCGCCTCGCCCGTGTCTCCTCTCACAACCCGAGAGGGAGCTTCCCCGAAGCTATTACAACTCTTGTGATTTGGATGAAGGAATGAATCACACTTCTTGCTAATAACACGCTAACTTTGAGCACACTTGGATTATGATATGGATCTAGGAATACAAGTGGTGAAGTTTTGGCTTGAGTGTATAGGATTTGAGCTTTGAAGGTTTGGAAAAGATAGCACAAGGATACTTGATGTTTGAATAGTGTAGTGCTTGTTGTTGTGCTTCTAATGAGGTCCTTATATAGGCTTCAAAGCTCTTAGAGCCGTTGGGGAGTGGGTGAGAAAGTTGACCCATGAAATGTGATGATGTGACAAAAGTTCGGGCAGAATTTGCACGCTCCTCGGTAGACCGTTAACCCAACGGATTACCGAAGATGGTCATTTCGGTTTACCGAATCCTATTCGGTTAACCGCTCACTCAACTCCAGTAGCTCTCTAACTAGCAACCCTAATACAATTCGGTTTACTGAAACCTATTCGGTGAACCGTTCCAAACTGGACAGTAAGATTGGTAGGGTTCTGTTAATGCTAGGTTCGGTTGACCGTCTATACTTCGGTATACCGAAGTTTACGCGGGTTTTGCGCTGACAATGCGTGGGAAATTATTTATCAATAACGGTCAAGTTAAATAGCCGTTGAGCTCCTAAAGCAATATGATTCGGTTGACCGAATGAAGTTCGGTGTACCGAATATGGATAAGTCAATTGGGCTTTAGGTCAAGATTTAAATACGACCGTTGGAGCAAAGTCCAAAACCGGTCCAGGCTAATTCGGTCTACCGAAGGTGGTTCGGTATACCGAGGTGGTTATTCCAGGGAACACCTAAATGATTCTACATAGTTGACCGCAAGGTGTTCGGTGGACCAAACTCTACATGATTCGGTTTACCGATAGGGGTTCGGTAAACCGTGGGGATACGGGACAAAATCCTAATGTGCTCAAGTTTACATTTATCCTTAGGACTCAAATTATACTAAACATATTTTGGGGATACCACTGTTGGATTTCGTGCCCTATAGTATGTATATATTTTCGAAATTTTATAAACATATAAGATCGTAGTATTCATATTTTCTTTGATTTTCATATAGACATGTATTTGTTTATCCTAATTATTTAACATGCATTAGAATAAACAAACAATTGCAAAGAGGATCATACCTAGAGGTTCTCTAAAACCTTTCGAAGATTCGGAGTCGCGTTGACGGTCGAATCGCCCGGTAGATTGCATCCGAGTATTGATGCATTGCATACATTACATCATATGTCTTTCATTTAGATTACTTTTATATCAATAAATGCTACTAAGGTATGTGTTTAGTCTTATTTACAGAATACAGGGACCTGAATGCGAATTACCCACATTCCGAGCATAAACGCGTGCAAAAGACTCATTTCTATCATAAAGACCAAGTTCAAGCTTATCGGGTTTCAAATGGAAATGTATCCAAGCATAAAAGCATTCAAGACCTAATCACAAAAAGAACAAGGACTTGAGCACAAAAGTAGCTGGGGACTCAATTGCAAAAAGACAAGGACCTAATTGCAAATCACG
This sequence comes from Triglochin maritima, assembly GCA_963682175.1. Lineage (NCBI taxonomy): Eukaryota > Viridiplantae > Streptophyta > Magnoliopsida > Alismatales > Juncaginaceae > Triglochin > Triglochin maritima. Next base: position 48,261,817 of record OY821771.1, on the reverse strand, counting down.
AGTAGCTTTTATTATCTTGGAGAAAATCTAAAGAAAAATCAATGTGGATCTTCAAATATATAAAAGAATTAATCCGGAGCTCAAAAGAATGGAAAGAATCAATCCAGACGCGTAAAGGAGGATCAAATCATACCATAAACATTCAACCAAAATCTGGACCAAATCAGAGCATGATGTGCGGCGATTCCGCCGCATATCACACATACCATGCGGCGATTCCGCCACCCCCTAGTCGATCCGTGTGCTCCAATTTTGTCCAGTCGTGTCTGGACATGTGTACTCTCCAATTCTATACTTAGGTCTCTTGTAACAACTATAAATAGACCCGAGAACGATGTTAGAAGGTTCCTTAGTCTTTGGTTGTAGTTTTTATTCTTAATCTTAGTTTTGTATTCTTTATTTCATTAATAAAATTTTGTCTTTTATCTCTTACTTTTAGTTTTCTTTTGTAATGTCTCAAGGACCCCTTCTTCCTCCCTTCATGAGTTTCTAACTCTTTCCAAAGGGTGGAGGTGACGGATTTAGGGTGAAGAGAAGACGAATAAATGTTATTATTTTAAGTTCGTATTAGTCTATTTTGATTACTTGAGTTTATGTTAAATCATTTATCATGTAATGCTTCATAACTAATATGATTTATTATAAGTTTCTGAATTCTCTAATCTAAACCTTAAATCTAAACCTCCACCCGACGGAATTCACCTCTTTGTTCTTGTTTTAGTTTTAATTGTTCTTGTTCTTGCTTTAGATAATTAAAACCCAAAAATCACAAAACCCAATTATTTCTTCTCTCCTTCTTCCCCTTAATCGAAAATCACACTAATAACAGAATCTCTCCCTCTTTGTGTTCGACCCGTATTTGCCCCGTCTTCATTGACGCCGTGCACTTGCGGTATAAATTTAATTCTCATCAAGTTTTTGGCGCCGTTGCCAGGGAGGCGACGCAGATTTTGTTTTTTGTTGATTTCGATTCTATTCTGTTTATCTTGTGCGCGATCTAACTATTTGGATTTGTGTTTCAGGAGACAACAGAGCGCGCGGCGAAATCTGAGCGCAGTCTGAGCAACAAGGGCGGCGGAATCGCCGCACATCAAGAGGAACCTGCGGCGGAATCGCCGCACAATTGAAGCATCTAGGCTTCAAATTTTTCTGGGGTTAGCACCATCTCTGGGTGGACGCGTGGAGCTACTGAAATTTCGAGAGCGGGCGGCGAACCCGACTGAGCATTGCGTAGGTAACCTTTGTTGCCTTTTTCCTCGTAATTTCTAGTTTCAGAAAATTTCCTTTTCATAGAACTGCATGTGTTAGGGCAAAATTCCATAATTGGCAATAATTCAACTCTGACCTAAAATTGGCAAAATTAGAAAGGCCTTAGTGCATGCATCATCTAGTGTTTTGTATGCATTATTCTTGCTAAATTCTTGCAAATTAATTCTTGTTGAAGAGTGTTAGAGGCAAGGTACGTATCGCGGTTTTTATCGAATGCATTTACGCATATAATCTAGTTTGCATACAACCTTGCAATTGCCCCCTCTAAAGACCATTGTTTGACTATCTTTGCTAGATCTAAGTTAAACTATCTTAAGGGCAACTCCGTAGGCAAAGATACGGTGGGGATTTCATCACCCTTCCGTGGCCCACAAATCACAATCCTAAAGTGTCACCCAAGCCTTAAATTAAAATCAATTAGACATTGACCCCTAAGGACTCGGACTCATTTAAGGAGAAGAATTGGTTTGACTTGCTATGACCTGAAGCCGATTGAATTTAATTTGGTGTCTAGAAAGTGTTTTTGTGTTGACGTAAGTCTTCCAAGCGAAGTGGTTGTCTAATTGGCACCGACTCTGTCGGAAGCTCCCCCACTAGCTATACACGGCCTGGCCAAATTGGTTTGATTAGTGAGGGAGGTGAATCAAGCAAATCAATTCGACTCAACCAGTTAGGAGTCGTCTAGATCTAAACGACACTTGGTCTAGGATTGTTTGAACCGTGATTTCTTAGGAATTTTCTGACCAACCCTCTTTCTATCTATAGAGTTAGGTTTCCCTTCTCATCTGAGTCTTCTTTCTCTTCTCACCTAAATTCTCTAGATTAGGATTCCTTTCTCATCTTTCCCCATTCTATTGTTTGTTTCCCTTTTGAAAAAAAAAACATAAAAAAAATATTTAAAAAAAACGAAAATATATATAAAAAATTGTAATTAATTCTTGAAATTAAATTTGGAATTTAAATTTGGAATTTGAATTCAAAAATTGATTCAACCCGGTGCACTCAGATTTGGATTCAGGACTTGAGTAATCGACTCTCACGAGTTCATCTAGATTCCAGTCTAGAGCTTAGCCCCAAGACATCTGCCGCACCACCTCACCCGGATCCAATGGGTGAGAATGTAGTGGACTCACCTGTTGCACAACCTATAACTCTTAGGGATCGATGCTATCCAGCGATGGCTGCTCAGCCATCGTGCATCGTTATGCCCACCATACCGGGTCGCGACTTCGAACTTAAGGCACAATACATGAGTATGTTGCCTAAGTTCACCTCTAGGGAAGACACATACCTCTTCCTTAGAGAATTTGAGGAAATCTGCTCTCTTATGCAATACCAGCATATTCCTGAGGAGGCAGTGCGTCTGAAATTCGTGCCTCTAGCACTGAAGGATGACGCTAAGAAATGGCTATATAGTCTAGCCGAAAGATCTATTAGGAGTTGGGCTGAGTTTGTTCAAGTATTCCTGAAAAAATATTTTCCCAACCATAAGACTATGAGGATTAGGAATGAAATTGTTGCATTTGTTCAGTCTGAGAGCGAGTCGTTCTATTCCTATCTAGAAAGATTCAAAAGTGTTCTGACCCAATGCCCTCATCATGGAATTCCGAGATGACAATTATGTCAAATTATTTATGAGGGATTGACACCCACATCTAGGGTTATGGTAGAATCCGTAAGCCAATGGAACTTTATGTCGAAAAATGAAAATGATGCCTGGACTTTCCTTGAGGAATTAGCTGAAAACAGTATGCAATGGGACAATGCTAGAACACCGCTTAACCCGAGTATTGGATCTAGAATAGCAAGTCAACACAAACCAGGTGTCTTAGCTGTAGATGTCAACATAGCGGCTGAAGCAAAACTAGCTACCCTTATGCGCAGAATGGAAAGTTTAGAGCTACAAACACAAAACCGAGTGAATCAAGCCTCGACTATCCCGTGCTCTAGATGTGGTCAGACTGGTCATGTAATGGAGGATTGTGCGGAATGGGACCAAGTTAATGCCATGTATAACCATGCTAGAAATGACCCATACGCATCAACCTATAACTCGGGTTGGCGTAATAATTCCAATTTCTCATCAAACCAACATGGTCAACCTCCTAGACAACAACCAAACCCGTATAACCAAAATAATACATCATATGGGTTTAGTAACAATAGCGATCATGAGGTTAGGTTGACAAGCTTGAAAAATTTGATGAAAACCTTTATACAAACAACCAACCAGACCTTCCAAAGGCTAGAGACACAAGTCAGCCAACTAGCACAAATAGTAGGTGAAAGAGAAAAGCGTCGGTTTCCAAGTCAACCTGAGGTGAACCCTAGATCTAATAATTCATATCAATCCTATCAAGCACCTTCAGGAAATAACAACCCTAGACCGGTTCAAATGGTTAATGAAGAAGGACCGTTCCAACAAATAAATGTTGTAGTATCATTACGGTCCGGAAGACAGATTGATAATAATGTGGTAAATCCTTGAACGTCTAATCAATCTAGCCATCAAACTGCCACATATGACCTAACCATTGAACCCGACGTCCAATCTGAAACGCCCACCCCACCTACTCAATCTGAACCCGTAGCTCAACCTGAACCTGAGCGAGTCTATGTCCCTAAAGCCTCATTTCCCAATAGACTCAAAAAGAACTCAAGTGCACAAATAGAGAAAATCTTGGAAGTATTTAAGCAAGTTAAGATGAACATCCCACTCTTAGACATGATTCAACAAATACCTGCTTATGCTAAATTCTTAAAAGATTTGTGCACTAAAAAGAGAAAAACAAACGTACCAAAGAAGACATTCTTAACTGCAAACATAAGTTCTATTTTGTCCAACACATCTCCTATAAAATATAAGGATCCTGGATGTCCCACAATTTCATGTGCAATAGGAGATACTTTTATCAACAAAGCCCTTCTAGACCTTGGTGCTAGTGTTAACCTACTCCCATACTCTATCTATGAGCAAATGAACCTTGGTCCACTAAAACCCTCTAAGACAACCCTTCAATTTGCTGATTGTTCTATTAAGAAACCAAGAGGTATAGTAGAGGATGTTTTGATCAAGGTTGGTGACTTCATTTACCCAGTGGATTTTGTCGTACTAGATACCGCACCTGTTGTAAATCCTAACCGACAAATCCCTGTAATTCTAGGCAGACCTTTTTTAGCCACTTCGGAAGCATTGATAAATTGTCGTAATGGGCTCATGCAATTATCTTTTGGGAACTTAAAAGCTGAATTTAATATCTTTCATATTGATAGTGAGCCAGAAATAACATGCAATCAAAGTGATGTTGTGATGAAATCGCGTATCTATAATATTTCTGAATCATCACAAAATCAAAAAGGAAGTAAGAAAAAGGGGAGGAATTCATCTACACACCCACCGTCACTCGAGCAAATAAGAGAACCAATTTATGTGAGGGGTGTGGAACCTGTAACTCAGGACTCTCATTGCAACATGGGGAACAATTCAACTGGATACATGCACCAACATGGTGTCATTCAATCCAGTTCTGACTATGGTTGACTCTGAGCAAGTTCAACCCTTCTACCGCAATTTGACTCAGGTAATAAGTGCATTTACTTTATATTTGCATACATTGAGGACAATGCATGATTTAGGTGTGGGGGGGGGGGTGTTTATGTATATATTTATCTATATAGCTGTCTTTTATTTAAAAAAAAATTAATCAATGTTTCATGACATAGCTTAAAATTGAACTGCCAAAACCCGTGTACAAATTGCATTGAGTTTTTGTTCCTTATTATATAGTTCTGCTTGTAAAAATTATGACATAAATCTAAGTTCCAAAGAAATAACTCATTGCCCTTTAAGACATGTATGCACTTAAATTGGATGAATCAAATCTTTGAAGTGGTTGATAAAAAGCAGAGGTTGAGGAAAATATACCGGGAAGTGTGGACTTCTAATAGCAATTAAGCCTTGAGGAAAATAAAAATAAAAATAAAGGAATAAAGTGAAGAAAACACATTTTGCAAAATGATTACAAAAGCCCAAGCCTTTGAGTCACTGGTCCGTAGGGGTATCTTGAAACCCGGTAACTTGAGTCTACCAGCTCGGGATTATCGACCAAACTCCCTACACGAATGCAAAAAGGGTAAAAGTGTCAAAAAGCAAATGTGTTGAATCACGGAAGAAAAGAAAAAAAAAATACTCAAGGCCCAAAGCTAAAAGAATGATCCATGCCATGGTTGATCCGAATGATACTTCACCACCAGAGGAGGCGTGCAAAATAATTTAAGTAATAACATGCGTAGAAGGGTTAATGGTGTGAATGTTGGAGGAACAAAGACCAAGTTATATTTTTAATGAGTTAGATTTATATAATGAGCATGCAAGAATTCTCGGTGAGATGTATATGGTTGAGGTAGGGATATTGAGAACTATTAATGAAATGTTGATTTAGGATTTTGTGGGTATATCCGCTGAAAACCCTCAGGAGACAACACTCCTCCTCCTTGGCAACAAAGAGGTTTAACGGCTTGTTGCACATGCTAAGTGCAATCGTGATTCCTTCGAAAGTGAGTTAGGATTTCCCTGTTTTTATTTTTCGTATTTTCTGTTTTGCTAGGGACTAGCAAAATCTAGGTGTGGGGGTATTTGATGCATTGCATACATTGCATCATATGTCTTTCATTTAAATTACTTTTATATCAATAAATGCTACTAAGGTATGATTTAGTCTTATTTACAGAATACAGGGACCTGAATGCAAACTACCCACATTCCGAGCATAAACGCGTGCAAAAGACTCATTTCTATCATAAAGACCAAGTTCAAGCTTATCGGGTTTCAAATGGAAATGTATCCAAGCATAAAAGCATTCAAGACCTAATCACAAAAAGAACAAGGACTTGAGCACAAAAGTAGCTGGGGACTCAATTGCAAAAAGACAAGGACCTAATTGCAAATCACGAGTAGCTTTTATTATCTTGGAGAAAATCTAAAGAAAAATCAATGTGGATCTTCAAATATATAAAAGAATTAATCCGGAGCTCAAAAGAATGGAAAGAATCAATCCAGACGCGTAAAGGAGGATCAAATCATACTATAAACATTCAACCAAAATCTGGACCAAATCAGAGCATGATGTGCGGCGATTCCGCCGCATATCACACATACCATGCGGCGATTCCACCGCCCCCTAGTCGATCCGTGTGCTCCAATTTTGTCCAGTCGTGTCTGGACACGTGTACTCTCCAATTCTATACTTAGGTCTCTTGTAACAACTATAAATAGACCCGAGAACGATGTTAGAAGGGTCCTTAGTCTTTGGTTGTAGTTTTTATTCTTACTCTTAGTTTTGTATTCTTCTTTTCATTAATAAAATTATGTCTTTTATCTCTTACTTTTAGTTTTCTTTTGTAATGTCTCAAGGACCCCTTCTTCCTCCCTCCATGAGTTTCTAACTCTTTCCAAAGGGTGGAGGTGACGGATTTAGGGTGAAGAGAAGACGAATAAATGTTATTATTTTAAGTTCGTATTAGTCTATTTTGATTACTTGAGTTTATGTTAAATCATTTATCATGTAATGCTTCATAACTAATATGATTTATTATAAGTTTCTGAATTCTCTAATCTAAACCTTAAATCTAAACCTCCACCCGACGGAATTCACCTCTTTGTTCTTGTTTTAGTTTTAATTGTTCTTGTTCTTGCTTTAGATAATTAAAACCAAAAATCTCAAAACCCAATTATTTCTTCTCTCCTTCTTCCCCTTAATCGAAAATCACACTAATAACAGAATCTCTCCCTCCTTGTGTTCAACCCGTATTTGTCACGTCTTCATTGACGCCGTGCACTTGCGGTATAAATTTAATTCTCATCAAGTATTCACCAAACTCTAAACGAGATTGGAGAGAGAAGAGCTAACCTCTCAATCTCCAATAGGGTTTAGAATCTAATTACTAACCCCTCTTTAGTTCCCTTGAGAAGATAATCTCTTAAAAATTAAAACTAAACTTAAGAATTAAGGAATTTTCGGGGAGAATTATGGAGAGAGTTTTTGCATGAGAAAAACAATGAATTAATTAATGAGGTAATGAGATAAACTTGTATTTATAAGTTCTCTCCAAATTACCTATTCATGTGCAACCTCTTGCCCATGATTTCATGCAAACTTCCATCTAACCATCCATTATTTGCTAACAAATAATCTCAGCCACGAATTAAATCAATTATGGACCAATTCCACGCATGATCTAATTAATTCTGCATAAAACCGTCTGGACCGGTCGACCGTTTGAGGTTCGGTCGACCGCTCGAACCAAGTTTCGGTCGACCGCTCGAACCAAGTTTCGGTCGACCGTTTGATATTCGGTCGACCGCTCACAACATTAAAATATTTCATTGCAATATTCGGTCGACCGACCGATAGGTTCGGTCGACCGATCGATAGATTCGGTCGACCGTTCCGAACAGACGAAAATTCCCTGTTATCGGTCGAGACGTGTCCGGTCGACCGTGCACGTTCGGTCGACCTTTTACTGTTAACCGGTCGACCGTTTGTGCACAGTACTGCAGACTTGTCAAATTTCAGTTTAACCCCTACAAAATTTGACTTTTCGGGATTAGTATTAAATTCACAACTTATGTAACATATTATCCTATGTAATGATCACTCATTACACCCCATAATATTCACATCACATATGAATTTAATTTAGATTCTAATTATGTTATTAATCACACGTCTTATGAACTCAAAATCCTCATTTCTTGGTTCCCAGTTTTGTGGTGTGACCAATGGGAGGATCTAAACTAAGTTGACAGTGATATTAAGAGTTTAATACCACAAGCTATAAGCGGTATCTAGCTACACATTATAGCTCCCAATTAGTTAGATGTCTTAATTCCACTTGAATCAAAACCCGATCCAATTAGTGATGGAGTGCACCACTTGTGTCCGTCCCTTGCCTCAGGATATTAAGAATACATACAAAGTAGTATTGTGTCATCTTTGTATATTAGTATTCATTTCTTGATCTCTTTAAGCTAGTTATAAATATGTGACTTAACTCAAATCACATTGTGCACATTATAACTTTGCTTTATCAAGGGGACCACTAATATCATCACTCAATTAAGAGGAGCAATGATAATCTTTTGACTAACTATCTTTTCCAACGAAAGTCATACTTGACCAACCAATGCCTTTACACTACACTTATCGATAGCTTAAAACATTAGTCTAATCAAGCATTTCTTAAGTGATCGGATATAAGTCTCATATCAAAGGACCAAGGACACAGTAAAATATTAATGACACAAAAACACATTCCTATAATATTTTACTTATTAGGTCTATTCAGTATACAAAAGTAATATCTTCCTCTTTTGTGTACCCGTGTTGTCACTCACTTGTAAAACTACAATGATCTATGACCAACACAACAATCTTAACTCGGTAATTAATGTCACATGTTAATTACCATGATTGCGAATATCTTTTGTTTTATGTAAACCAATATCTTTTAGAGCTCTACGGTTAAGGACCAAGAGCCTCTTCCTTAACACTTCTAAAAGACGAATAACATAAACAAGGAACAAAATGATTTCTCATTCAATTCATAACAATTGACATTTAAAAGTAAAACTTTTAGAACACATTCCCTTCAATCTCCCACTTGTTATCATAGTTTTCTTTCACATACATTCTCAATGCATAAAACATTAATAACTAGGGTAACCTTCCCAAATCACCTATCAAGCCAATCCACATGGATCCTCGGATCCATGGACTCGAAATATATTTCGTCTCTTAGCTTGGTATGGAGGTTTGTTGAATGGATCAGTTGTGTCACTGTTGTGTCCACCTATTTATTTATTTTGTCTTTCGTTGGCGGTTGAGTTAGCTGTAGTGATATTACTCCTAACTACACTAGCTCATACCTCCACCTTCGATAATGATGACGCATCATCATTCCAACCTCCATTGTCAAGAATTCCTATGAGAATTGCATCAAAATAGCCCTCGGTTATTTTCTCATTTGTCTTCCATAAACAAGAACCTTATCTTTAGTCCGGTTAAGGTACTTCAGAATATTCTTGACCGCAATCCTACGATTAGGACTTGCGTTGGATTGGTGACCTCTTGTCACGTTTAGAGCATACGAGATATTGAGTCTTGTGCAAGTCATCGTCTACATGGTCCTTCCTTTTGCCGAAGCATAAGGGATACCTTCATGTACTCCAAGTCTTTGCGTGATTGAGCACGTTGAGACTTCTTGAGTTGCACACCTATACTCATACTTATTGACACATTGCCCATATCGGAATTGTTCACCCTGAACATTTCCAAGACTTTGTCAATGTATGCACGTTGACTGAAGCCAATGAGTCTACGGGATGTATCTCAATGTATCTTGATTCTCAAGATGTGTTGAGCCTTATCCATTTCTTTTCATTGAAATGCCGATTTCAATGAAATTTCTCGTTTGCTAATGCTAAGGTATACTATTGCTCATGAGCAATATGTCATCGACATATAATATCAGAAGTACTACATGGCTCCCACTAATCTCCTTGTATCAACAAGGTTTTCCTTTACTTTGAATGAAGTGAATTTTCTTCACCTCTTCGTCAAAGCGTTTGTTCCAACTCCTCGATGCTTGTTTCAATCCATAAATGGATTCTCTAAACTCGCATTTCTTCTCGCTATTATTTGGATCATCAAAACCTTGAGGTTGTACCATGTACATATCCTCCTCCAAGTTCTTGTTTAAGGAACACCATTTTGATATCCATCTTCCATATCCCACAATTGTGAAATGCGGTAATAGTGAGCATAATCCGAATAGATTTAATATGGCAACTTCTCAAAAATTTCATCAAAGTCAATTTCTTGAATTTGAGTATAACTTTTGCTACAAGCCTTGCTTTGTAGGTTGTCAGGTTACTATCCATGTCTATCTTCCTCCTAAAATCTCATTTATACCAAATGATATTTTCTCTTGTGGAAGGAAAATCAAGTTCCATACTTGATTACCATACATGGATTCTACTTCGGATTTCATGGCTTTTAACCACAGTTTGGACTCTTTTCTTTCCATTACTTCTTGGAAGGTCGAGGGATCTTTGGTATCTAGTACCATGATTGATTGATCTCGTTTTATATTTAACCGCAAGTGCACGGCCGCGTTGAAGCGGTGGCAAATACGGGTCGTCCACTGGGAGGTGTGTCGACACTTGGTTTGTTCGAAGGCGAGAGGTGAAGAAAGGGAAGAAATGTTGGTTACACTAAACTACACTAAGATGCAAAAAGGAAATGAAGATAAGCAATAAAACTAAACCCCAAAGGGGGTAGAGAAATAATGTGAACATAAAGAAGTGTGTGTGTGTTCATTAAGCTCCTCACAACATGTAGTGCATGAAATCATAAAACTACATCCAACTTTGCCTCTACATGAATTAAGATAAGACTACATCATTAAAACATACAAGACAATAATTGGAATGAAGCTACATGAACTCAAGTATAAAGACTATACCCTACTATGCCTCTACATGAATTAAGATTTCACTACATCATTAAAACATACAAGACATTAGCTAAGGTAAAGGCAACAAGAGCACATACATTACAAATTGTGTTTCCAATATTAACATCATCCATATCCTAACCTTATCATTCCCCATAAAATAGGTCCACTAATCAAAGCATAAGCTAAGCTTCATTCAAGAGCATTAGCATATCAAAGATAAGAGTGGAGACCCATTAGATGGTTATGGAAATCATATAAAGCTCAATGGATAAAAATAACACACACTTAATAATTATATCACATATTTCTCCACCCCCCCCCCCCAAATGGGGATGGAACTACTCACTACTCATTACACTACTGATTAGACTAAGTAAAGGAAACATTTAACTAAGATACTAAAATTACTAAACAAGAAATTAAACAAAGTAAAGCAACCCACACAAAACAAACAACATAACAAAACAAGATTAAAAGAAACAAATAAACTTTTATTAACAATGACTCACATTGAAGGTAGCATCCTTCTCCACCTTGAGTTATTGCTTCAAGGCTCACTCCTTAGTAGAGAGAATGCCACCAAACAATGGGTGATTACAATGGAAGGTGAAGAGTTCTATTTATAGGCATGGAAAAAGCTAATCCGGGACAATCCCCCGATGTGGGACTAAACCAATACCAAAAATACACTAAGCATACACTAATACACGTGCTACAGAAAACTAAACGGATTCTGTGTCATCTGGACCGCCAATTGGCGGTTCCAGACCGCCAATTGGCGGTCTATATGGTTTAGATCCGTTTGGTTTTCTTTGTGGGCTTTGCTTGAAGTGTTTGTTGGTCTTGGATGCATCTGGTTGGTTTGTTGGAGGTCCGACCCGAATCCAATTGCTAAAATACTCCCCATGATGGTGTGAAGTATTCTGTTTTGCTCTTAGGTCCTTCTGTCTTGCATTCAGGTCCTTCTCCCTTGCATCTTGGTCCCCAGATCTCACAATTCAGTCCTTTTTCCCAGCTTTTGGGTCCTTTTATGCTTCATCTCTTCAAACCTATTTATTCCTGAAAACTAAACATAAAACTCGTCACGTAGCATTGCTTAGGTGTAAGATAATGGATATAAGGTACAAATATAAGCATGAAATGATGTCAATCAATGATCTCATGAAGTCCCACATACTTATTGGGTTTCTTCCTTTCCCTCATTGACCTTCTTAGTTCTTTTGGTTCTTCTCGTGTCTCTCGAACTTCTTTCACAATTTCTTGAGGAATAGGTTCATGTTCGACTCTCGAACGCACACTAGGTGAGGATGATTGAGATTCTCTCATAATTTCTTGTAAGGATCTCTCGCTCATGCTCCCACTAACCAAATGAATCTCGGTTGGTCTTCATGATTTTGAATGCAACATTCACATCATGATCTTGTAGAGTATCTTGAGTTTCCTCAAGCTTAACTCCACTCCCACTACTTTTCTCTCTTTTCCAGAAATTCCAGAAAAACCATATCTCTCTCTACAATCTTTCGATTGGAGGTGATAAACTGAAAGTAGTATCCTCTTATCATACGAGGACAACCTATAAAGAAGCACTTATCCGCTTTTGGTTGAAGCTTGGTCGACATCAATTTCTTGATGTATACCTCACAACCCCAAATCTTGAGAAAGTCGAGCTTAGGTGTCTTTCAACTCCATAGCTCACAAGACATTTTCTCCACGGATTTGGATGGAACATTATTTAGTGAGTTTGTCATTATTTGTAGTGCATAATTCCAAAAGTAAATAGGCAATTTAGATTGACTTATTATTGATTGAACCATTTCGAGCAATATCATGTTCCTACTTTAGGAATGAGTCAAATCAGGTATCCTAAGCACTCACCCCTACGAACCTTTCATAAAGACTCGATATTCTTGTTGAGTCAGTTCATTACTTCATCCTCGAATTCCTTGAACTTGTCAAAGAATTCACTTTTGCTTCCCATTAGACAAATATAGCCATAATGACTATAGTTGTTCGTAAACAAAATGAGGTACCTTAAACCGTCTCTTGCACTTGTACTTATCAGACCATATACATTAGAATGTATCATATCCAATTAGTTATTTGTTTTCGTTCCTTTCTTCTTGAAAGGTCTCTTGGTCATTTATTTGACCAATCCGATAGTGCTACAAGATTGTATCATTCACGTGAGTTATCTTAGTTTCTCTTTTGTTATTGTTTGTTTGAGTTTGTTTATTATTCATTTCAAGCAAATAGAAGTCATTCTATACGAATGTATTTGCATAGAAAATTCCATTCTTCGATATAGACAAGCAAGAATTAAAATATTTATTAAAATTTATCCATATCTAGAACTTGATACTTAAATGTTCTTGCTGATCGAAAGCATATAACAAACATTCTTCAAGGTACAATTTAAATCACTAGACTATTGAAGTTCCATAGAATCTTGTACAATCGCAGCGATGCTTGTACCTTTTCCAATCTTCAATATCATCTCGTTCTCCACGAGTTCCTTCCTATCCTTCAATAGTTGCACATCAAAATTATGTGAGCACACGATCCGGTAACTATTACCAAATCAGGGACAGAGGTGATTAAATTTATCTCAATAACAAACATACCTACGGCGTTTCTCGGGTGCCTACGTTCAATCATCCCATTTTCAAGGTTTTCCTTGTACTTGGGGCAATTAGGTCGGATGTGTCCCTTTTCACCGCAGTGAAAGCACTCCGTGTTGGGAGTTGGAGATTTGAAAGAGTTCCCCCTTGAGGAACTCCCATGAGCACCTCCTACTCCCTTGCTCTTGATTGACGTATCTTTGGTAAATTTTCCTTCACCTTTGTTGATCTTTTTGCTTCTCTCATGGACGGCTAGGACGTGATTGTCCCGACCTTTGCCCATGTCAATTTCTGCCGTTTTGAGAGCGTTGTGAAGCTCCTCAAGACTCACCCCTTTTTCACGCACATGATAGTGCATCACAAAGTCCTTAAAGGACGGGGCTAGAGAGCCAAGAATCAGATCTTCGGCAATGTCCTCGGGCATTGGAGAAGAGAGCTTCGACAATTTCTCAAGGTATCCTTGCATCGTGAGAAAATGCATGGACACCGATGTTCCCTCCGCCATGTGGCACATTGTGAGTGCGATGGTGGTCTTATAGCGCTCCTTTCGGGCATTATCCATGAACATCTTTGTTAAAGCTTCCATGGTCTTCTTGGGTTTTGAATCCAAATATTTCGCTTGAAGCGAGTCACCCATGGATGCCAACATTAGACCGTGAACATGGTTCTCTTGGTCTTCCCACTTGGCTATCGCCTCTTTCTCATTACCGGTTGCCTTCTCATTCAATTTTGGGATTTCACCATCCAAAATATGAGATAGTTTTTCAAACCTCAACACGATATTAAGATTGAGTTGCCATTTCATGAAGTTTGAGCCATCATTTTGCAAAGGATTCTTTTCGATCATAGATCGCACAATTGGTTGGATATTAGACATTTCTACAAAATAAATTATACAGGATTTTAATGTCAATTTTATGTTTTGAAATACATACATATATATCGAATATAAATGTAAATACTGCAAATAAAATTTTGCCCGTAAATGCAGTAATCCAAGATCCCATCAATTGTAATATAGACTAGCTAAGGGCTATCGAATACATTACAATATCAAGGTAAGAAAAACTCTTTCTAATCACAACCTTTTTTAATTTTAGCAATATTAGAATCTTCAAACTCTTGTGATTCTTGTCGTTTTAATTATGAGGGAATGCGACCTATCCTCGTAAGAAAAACTTTTTCCCAAAACCGAGCGAGGACTCTAGGTAATGTTAAGAAAACTTATTTTCATTTGATACGAGATACGTTTATCCATTGTATTCACAACTAAACATACTTGGCGTTCACTAGGGTGAAACACACCTCATATATTTAATCTTGGCACAATAATAGACAACTATTATATCTCCCACTATTCCCAAAGATGGAGAGAGCTATCTCCCGCTAAGGGCGAGCAGAGTATCTCTCGATCAATGGCTGCTAGTGGATGAAATAAGAAGGAAAATTACTCTTAATTTTGTTGGGCAATTTCATTTATTAACATGTGATTCAGAATTTTAGTTATCATGCATATTATCATCCATACACATCCTAACATTCAATCACATTCATCACATGCATAACAGAAATTAAAAATAGAAATTAAACCATTCACACAATCCACATTGATGCATTGCATACATTGCATCATATGTCTTTCATTTAGATTATTTTTATATAAATAAATGCTACTAAGGTATTGTTTTGAGCAATTGTGCAGAATTCAGGAGTTACAATGCAATTTACCAATATTCGAGCCAAAACGCATGTAGTGGACTCAAATAGATCACAAAGACCAATTAGCTAGAGATTCAAGCTCAAGTTGAAATCCAATTGATCACATAAAGGAGCCAGGGACTTGATCGCAAATTAGAAGGACTAAAAAGCTATTTTGGAGAAGTATTCAAGAAGAAATTAAATTCGGATCTCCAAATATATGCAAGAATCAATTCGGATGCGTGGAAGCCACCTAAATCATACCAAAAACACACCCGCAAAAGCACAAGACGATCTGGACCATCCGTGCGGCGGAATCGCCGCATCTAAAGGTCAAGATGCGGCGGAATCGCCGCATGGACTTCGATCCGCGCCTCCAATTTTCGTCCTGTCTTGTAATAACACGTGTCCTTTCCTTTAGCGTAATTGATTCTCTTGTATCGGCTATAAATAGCCCTAAACACGATGTTGCAAGACACTTTTCATTCTATAGCAATAAAATTCTGCCCTTTTATTTCTCCATTGTCTTTGTCTTTTGTAAGCTTAATTTTAGATTAATATTTCCTGTTCTTAATTCCAGAAGAGTAATTTAGTTGTTCTTGATTCTTTTTTCTCTTAGAATACTTTGTTGCATGTTTAGTATAATTGCATTTATTTTCGTACGTTATAGTTTTAGTGTAATATTTCTTTTTTTGTAATCCCTCGATGATCTCCATGACCCCTTCTCCTCATCTTCACCCCATGGGTTTCTAAAACCCTCCAAAGGGTGGGAGTGACGGATTTAGGGTTAGAGAAGAGGAATCGTTTTTATTTTAACTTCTTGTTAGTGTTTTGATCATATGAGTTTTTGTTAAATCAATTATCATACGATACTTAATATCTCACTTGATTTATAATAATTTTCGTGACTCCTAATCTAACTCGAAGATCCATATCTCCCACCCGCTGGACTCATCTATATTAATTTTCTTTTTAAGTCTTGTTGTTTTTGCTTTAGAACATTAAAAACCAAAAATCTAAAACCCAAAAAATTATTTCCCTCTCTTTCTTCCCCTAAATCGAAAATCACAAAAATACAAGAATCTCTCCCTCCTTGTGTTCGACCCGTACTTGCCACCGCTTCAACGCGGCCGTGCACTTGCGGTATAAATAAAAATCTCAACAAGTTTTTGGCGCCGTTGCCGGGGAGGCGACGAGAATTCCAAGTTTTTTTTTGTGATTTTTGTTTGGTTTGTTTGGATCTTGGGTTTTCGCGATCTAACGTTTTCTATGTGCTTTTCAAGAAGTATTAGAGACGACGCAAAATTCCGGACGTAATCCAAGGTGACCAAGCGGCGAAATCGCCGCACCAGCAGTGTAGTTTGCGGCGGAAACGCCGCACGGGTTGGAGATCTGAGCCTGAAATTTTTCCTGGACGCGAACTATCTCTGGGTGGACGCGTAGAGAAGCTAGAAATTGTCGAGAGCGGGCGGCGAACCCGACTGAGCGTGCGTAGGTAACCTTTGTTGCCTTTTCCTCGAAATTTCTATTTTCGAAAAATTTCCTTCTTGGTAGAATTGCATGTGTAGGGCAAACTTCCATAATTGACACTAATTCAACTTGTGACCTAAAATTTTTGCAAAATTAGAAAGGCCTTAGTGCATGCATCATTTAGAGATTTTCTCGCATTATGCATGCTAAATTTTGCAAATCAATTCATTGTTGAAGAGTGCTGGAGGCAAGGTACGTGCGCAGTTTTTATCGATTGCATTTAAGCATATAAATTAGTTGCATATAACCCTTGCAATTGTCCCCCACTAAAGACCAATGTTTGACTATCTTTGCTAGATTTAAGTTAAACTATCTTAAGGGCAACTCCGTAGGAAAAGATACGGTGGGGATTTCATCACCCTTCCGTGGCCCACAAATAACAATCCTAAAGTGTCACCCAAGCTTTAAAATTAAAATCAATTAGACATTGGCCCCTAAGGATTCGGACTCAATTAAGGAGAAGATTGGTTTGACTTGCTATGACTTGAAGCTGATCGAATTTAATTTGGTGTCTAGAAAGTGTTTTTGTGTTGACGTAAGTCTTCCAAGCGAAGTGGTTGTCTAATTGGCACCGACTCTGTCGGAAGCGCCCCCACTAGCTATACACGGCCTGGCCAAGTTGGTTTGATTAGTGAGGGAGGTGAATCAAGCAAATCAATTCGACTCAACCAGTTAGGAGTCGTCTAGACTTAAGCTACACTAGGTCTAGGATTGTTTGAACCGTGCTTGCTTAGGAAACTTCTGACCAACCCTCTCATCTATCTTTTAGAGTTAAGTTTCCCTTCTCATCTGAGTCGTCTTTCTCTTCTCACCTCAATTCTCTAGATTAGGATTCCTTTCTCATCTTTTCCCCTTCTATTGTTTGTTTTTTTTTTCTTTTTCTTTTTCTTTTTTTTTGAAAAAAAAATAAATAAATAAAAATTAATTCAAACCGGTGCACTCAGATTTGGGTTCGGGACTTGAGCAATCGACTCTCACGAGTTCATCTAGATTCCAGTCTAGAGCTTAGCCCCAATCCACCTGTTGCACCACCTCACCCGGATCCAATGGGTGAGAATGTAGTGGACCCACCTGTTGCACCACCTATGACTCTGAGGGATCGGTGCTACCCAACGATGGCTGCTCAGCCATCGTGCATCGTTATGCCCACCATACCGGGTCGCGACTTCGAACTCAAAGCACAATACCTGAGTATGTTGCCCAAGTTCACCTCTAAGGAAGATCCATATCTCTTCCTTAGAGAATTTGAGGAAATCTGCTCCCTTATGCATTACCAGCATATCCCTGAGGAGGCAGTGCGTCTTAAATTCGTGCCTCTAGCACTGAAGGACGACGCTAAAAAATGGCTATATTGTCTAGCCGAAAGATCCATTAGGAGTTGGGCTGAGTTTGTTCAAGTGTTTTTAAAGAAATATTTCCCCAACCATAAGACTATTAGGATTAGGAATGAAATTTGTGCATTCGTTCAATCTGAGAGCGAGCCATTCTATTCCTATTTAGAAAGATTTAAGCACCTTCTGACCCAATGCCCTCATCATGGAATCCCAAGATGGCAATTGTGCCAAATTATCTATGAGGGATTGACACCTACATCTAGAGTTATGCTAGAATCTGTAAGCCAAGGAAGCTTTATGTCCAAAAATGAGAATGATGCTTGGATTTTTCTTGAAGACTTGGCTGATAATAGTATGCAATGGGACACTGCTAGGGCACCGACCAACCCAAGTATTGGATCTAGAATAGCAAATCAATCCAGATCAGGTGTCTTAGCTGCAGATGCTTCTATAGCTGCTGAAGCGAAATTAGCCACCCTTATGCGTAGGATGGAAACCCTAGAGCTTCAAACCCGACCCCCAGTAAATCAAATCTCTTCTGTTTCTTGCTCTAGGTGTGGTCAAACCGGTCATGTTTTGGAGGAGTGTGCACACATTTCTTTGGACATGGAACAAGTGAATGCTGCATTTAATCGTCCTAGGAATGACCCTTATTCGTCAACCTATAATCCAGGTTGGCGCAACCATCCCAATTTTTCATGGAGCCAAGGGAGTTCAAATCATGCACCCATGCCTCAGCAAGGCCAACCACCTAGACAACAAATGTATTCAAACAACAACAACAATAATAGTGATGGCCGATTAACTGATTTGGAAAACTTAATGAAAACATTTGTTCAAACAACTACTCAATCTTTTCAAAAGCTAGAGACTCAAGTAAGTCAATTAGCACAAGTTGTAGGTGAAAGAGAAAGAGGAAGATTCCCAAGCCAACCCGAGGTGAACCCAAGAATTAACAATCCACATAATCAACATATGGCATATCAACCACATCAACATATGCCATATCAACCACCTCAACCATTTAATCCTCAACCATTCACTCCTCAACACATTAGGCCTCCACCTAATGTACCACATAATGCACCACCTCCTAATGTGAACAATAACAACAGACCAGTTCATATGGTTCAAGAAGAAGAGCAAAATCAACACATTAATGCTATACTTACATTAAGATCTGGAAAATCTGTTAATAACAATGTCACTCACCCCTTGGCTAATGA
The DNA here is from genome assembly GCA_963682175.1 of Triglochin maritima. NCBI lineage: Eukaryota > Viridiplantae > Streptophyta > Magnoliopsida > Alismatales > Juncaginaceae > Triglochin > Triglochin maritima. The sequence goes on along the minus strand of OY821771.1, from coordinate 48,242,623 downwards.
GTCTAATAATTCTGTCACACCTGAGCCATCCAATGAGCCATCAATTCAATCTGAGGAACCAATTGAAATTGAACCCACTGAACCTGAAAGAGTATTCATTCCTAAAGCACCATTCCCTAATAGACTTAATAAGAATCATACAAATCAAATGGAGAAAATGTTGGAAGTCTTTAAGCAAGTAAAGGTAAACATCCCCTTATTAGAAGCTATTCAACAAATTCCACCTTATGCAAGATTCTTAAAAGACTTATGCACCAAGAAGAGGAAAACACAAGTACCAAAAAGAGCATTCTTAACTGCAAATATAAGCTCTGTGTTAACCCAAGCCACACAAATCAAATATAAAGACCCTGGTTGTCCGACTATTTCATGTGTAATTGGTAACACCTTAATCAATAGGGCCTTGCTGGATTTGGGTGCTAGTGTTAATCTGCTTCCCTACTCTGTATATAAAGAATTGGATATAGGAGACCTTAAACAGACTAGGACCACACTCCAATTGGCTGATAGATCTGTTAAGATTCCTAGAGGTGTGGTTGATGATGTTCTGATCAAAGTGGGTGAATTCATATTTCCTGTGGACTTTGTTGTCTTAGACACGGAGCCTGTTGCTAACCCTAGCAATCAAATTCCTGTGATCTTAGGAAGACCTTTTTTAGCCACTTCCAATGCCCTAATCAATTGTAGGAATGGATTGATGAAATTGTCATTTGGGAATTTGACAGCTGAGCTAAATATTTTTAACTTAGGGAAGCAACCTGGAATTTTCTCTGATGAATCGAGTGAATTGAATTACATTCAGGATTGTAGTGAAGATGAGCTGATTTCGGATTACTTAAATTTCACCCAATTGGATGAAGTTGATTTTCAAAAGAACCTGAGTGGTGAGGGCACAATTTGTGACCAAATCAATTATATAGGTTCGAATCGATCTTCACCCAATTGGTCAGCCTTACGTGGACTTTTAGCCGAACCAAGACCTCAATCCAAACCCTCACTACAAGAACCACCATCACTAGAGTTGAAGCCCCTCCCTACTACATTGAAGTATGCATTTTTAGGACCCTCATCCACCCTCCCAGTTATCATAGCATCGGATTTGACCCCCAATCAAGAGAATGAATTGTTGAGAGTCCTCAGTAGGAATAAAGAAGCTATTGGATGGACCATGGCCGATATCAAGGGGATTAGCCCAACTATAGTCCAACATAGGATCCATTTGGAAGATAATACTCAACCCCGTAGGGATCCGCAAAGGCGGCTTAACCCGGTCCTAACTGAGGCGGTCAAAAAGGAAATACTTAAGTGGTTGGACAATGGAATTATATACCCTATATCCGATAGTGCGTGGGTTAGTCCTGTTCAGGTTGTCCCTAAGAAATCTGGAGTTACGGTAGTTGAGAATGAGCTTAATGAGTTAGTCCCGACCCGTATCCAAACAGGTTGGAGGATTTGCATTGACTATAGGAAACTGAATTCTGCAACCCGTAAGGACCACTTCCCTCTTCCTTTCATAGATCAAATGTTAGAACGGTTGGCCGGATATGAGTATTATTGTTTTCTGGATGGATATTCCGGCTATAACCAAATTCCTATCGCTCCTGAGGATCAGGAGAAAACTACCTTCACATGCCCATTCGGCACGTTTGCTTTCCGTCGCATGCCCTTTGGCTTGTGCAATGCTCCTGCCACATTTCAAAGATGTATGGTTAGCATCTTCTCTGATATGGTGGATAACTTCATGGAAATTTTCATGGATGATTTCTCTGTCTTTGGTCCCACTTTTGCCAATTGTTTGAACCATTTGGAATTAGTACTAGTAAGATGTAAGGAGAAGAACTTGACCTTAAATTGGGAAAAATGTCATTTCATGGTTAAGAATGGAATAGTACTTGGTCACATTGTGTCTAAGGATGGCATTCAAGTGGATAAAGCCAAGGTGGATTTGATTAAGCATCTCCCTCCACCAACAAATGTCAAAGAGATTCGTTCATTTTTAGGGCATGCCGGATTCTATCGAAGGTTTATCAAGGACTTTAGTAAGGTGGCTAGACCATTGACTGAATTATTAGTGAAGGACTCTAAGTTTGAATTTTCTGATAAATGTTTGGAGTCCTTTAACCACCTTACGAGGGAATTAACGTCGGCACCCATTATTCATTCACCCGATTGGACCCAACCCTTTGAGATAATGTGTGATGCATCGGATTACGCCATAGGAGCGGTGTTGGGTCAGAAAATTGAAAAGAAACCTCACGTGATATATTATGCTAGTAAAACATTGAATGATGCCCAATTGAACTACACGGTAACTGAGAAAGAATTTCTAGCAGTCATTTTTGCCTTGGAAAAATTTCGACAATATTTGATAGGCACACATGTGATTATTTACACGGATCATGCGGCAATAAGACATTTAGTGAACAAAAAGGATGCCAAGCCGCGTTTATTGCGTTGGATCTTACTACTGCAAGAATTTGATGTCGAAATCCGTGATAAAAAGGGTTGTGAAAATGTAGTCGCCGATCACTTGTCTAGAATTCCTCTTATCCCAGTGAATAACACACCAGTGAATGAGAACTTTCCGGATGAACAGATTATGGTTGTGTCTGGTGAACCATGGTTCGCCGATATAGTCAATTTCTTAGTAACTGGTGTGACCCCGACTGAATGGTCTAAGAACGATCAAGCCAAATTTAGGTCCCTAGTAAAGAATTTTTATTGGGATGACCCATATCTTTTCAAGTATTGTTCGGATCAAATCATTAGAAGATGTGTTCCTGAGGAGGAATTTGCAAGTATTCTATCTTTTTGTCATGACCAAGCATGTGGAGGACATTTTGGAGCTAAGAAAACTGCGGCCAAAGTTTTACAGTGTGGATTTTATTGGCCCACCCTATTTAAGGATGCATTTGCATTTTGTAATTCTTGCTCTAGATGTCAAATGCTAGGAAAACTCTCTCGTAGAGACATGATGCCTCTACACCCTATTCTCATAGTTGATATCTTCGATGTTTGGGGTATCGATTTTATGGGCCCGTTTCCAATGTCTTTTGGGAAGGAGTATATCTTGCTAGCTGTGGACTATGTGTCCAAGTGGGTTGAGGCTATCCCCACAAAATCCAATGACAACAAAGTTGTTGTCAAATTTCTGAAGGAGAATATTTTCTCCCGATTCGGTACTCCACGTACCATTATCAGTGACCGGGGTACTCATTTTTGTAATCGATCATTTGAAGCTTTGATGAGAAAATATTCCATAACTCATAAGTTAGCCACCCCGTATCACCCTCAAACAAGTGGACAAGTTGAGGTCTCCAATAGACAAATCAAGCAAATTCTGGAAAAAACGGTTAATGCCTCACGTAAGGATTGGTCTGTAAAAATTAATGATGCGTTGTGGGCCTATCAGACCGCTTTCAAGACCAATTTAGGAATGTCCCCTTACCGGTTAATCTTTGGAAAAACGTGCCACTTACCGGTCGAATTGGAGCATAGAGCCCTTTGGGCTATTAAGCAACTAAATATGGATTTAGAGGCAGCTGGTAATGCTCGAAAATTGGATTTAGTTGAGCTTGAGGAAATAAGAAATGAGGCTTATGAGAATGCTAAAATTTATAAGGAAAAGACCAAGGTTTTTCATGATAAATCCATCGTTAGGAAATCTTTTTCTCCTGGACAGTTGGTCCTTCTCTATAACTCTCGCCTTCAAGCTCAAGTTGAAATCCAATTGATCACATAAAGGAGCCAGGGACTTGATCGCAAATTAGAAGGACTAAAAAGCTATTTTGGAGAAGTATTCAAGAAGAAATTAAATTCGGATCTCCAAATATATGCAAGAATCAATTCGGATGCGTGGAAGCCACCTAAATCATACCAAAAACACACCCGCAAAAGCACAAGACGATCTGGACCATCCGTACGGCGGAATCGCCGCATCTAAAGGTCAAGATGCGGCGGAATCGCCGCATGGACTTCGATCCGCGCCTCCAATTTTCGTCCTGTCTTGTAATAACACGTGTCCTTTCCTTTAGCGTAATTGATTCTCTTGTATCGGCTATAAATAGCCCTAAACACGATGTTGCAAGACACTTTTCATTCTATAGCAATAAAATTCTGCCCTTTTATTTCTCCATTGTCTTTGTCTTTTGTAAGCTTAATTTTAGATTAATATTTCCTGTTCTTAATTCCAGAAGAGTAATTTAGTTGTTCTTGATTCTTTTTTCTCTTAGAATACTTTGTTGCATGTTTAGTATAATTGCATTTATTTTCGTACGTTATAGTTTTAGTGTAATATTTCTTTTTTTGTAATCCCTCGATGATCTCCATGACCCCTTCTCCTCATCTTCACCCCATGGGTTTCTAAAACCCTCCAAAGGGTGGGAGTGACGGATTTAGGGTTAGAGAAGAGGAATCGTTTTTATTTTAACTTCTTGTTAGTGTTTTGATCATATGAGTTTTTGTTAAATCAATTATCATACGATACTTAATATCTCACTTGATTTATAATAATTTTCGTGACTCCTAATCTAACTCGAAGATCCATATCTCCCACCCGCTGGACTCATCTATATTAATTTTCTTTTTAAGTCTTGTTGTTTTTGCTTTAGAACATTAAAAACCAAAAATCTAAAACCCAAAAAATTATTTCCCTCTCTTTCTTCCCCTAAATCGAAAATCACAAAAATACAAGAATCTCTCCCTCCTTGTGTTCGACCCGTACTTGCCACCGCTTCAACGCGGCCGTGCACTTGCGGTATAAATAAAAATCTCAACACACATCGTGTGAGTTTATATGTTCCCTCCGATCCTTGATCCTCGATCCCTGATCTTTGATCCTCGATCGATGTGCTACAGCGGCGACTTCCTCTTGCACTGGAGATGTAGATTTTACAGAAAATAAACAGCTCCTCACATTCGATGGATTGCCTCCGAGTATTCACCAAACTCTAAACGAGATTGGAGAGAGAAGAGCTAGCCTCTAAATCTCCAATAGGGTTTAGAATCTAATTACTAACCCCTCTTTAGTTCCCTTGAGAAGATAATCTCTTAAAAACTAAAACTAAACTTAAGAATTAAGGAATTTTCGTAGAGAATTATGGAGAGAGTTTTTGCATGAGAAAAACAATGAATTAATTAATGAGGTAATGAGATGAACTTGTATTTATAAGTTCTCTCCAAATTACCTATTCATGTGCAACCTCTTGCCCATAATTTCATGCAAACTTCCATCTAACCATCCATTATTTGCTAACAAATAATCTCAGCCACGAATTAAATCAATTATGGACCAATTCCACGCATGATCTAATTAATTCTTAAATTAATTCTGCATAAAACCGTCTGGACCGGTCGACCGTTTGGAGGTTCGGTCGACCGCTCGAACCAAGTTTCGGTCGACCGTTTGATATTCGGTCGACCTCTCGCAACATTAAAATATTTCATTGCAATGTTCGGTCGACCGACCGATAGATTCGGTCGATCGTTTCGAACAGACGAAAATTCCCTGTTATCGGTCGAGACGTGTCCGGTCGACCGTGCACGTTCGGTCGACCGTTTACTGTTAACCGGTCGACCGTTTGTGCACAGTACTGCAAACTTGTAAAATTTCGGTTTAACCCCTACAAAATTTGACTTTTCGGGATTAGTATTAAATTCACAAGTTATGTAACATATTATCCTATGTAATTATCACTCATTACATCCCATAATATTCACATCACTTATGAATTTAATTTAGATTCTAATTATGTTATTAATCACAACATAATTTTTATTTTGCTTGTTCACCACATGTGTCATATTTTCTACATGAAACCCGACACATTTTATAAACTCAAAATCCCCATTTCTCGTTTCCCAGTTTTGTGGTGTGACCTATAGGAGGATCTAAACTAAGTTGGCAGTGATATTAAGAACTTGATATCACAAGCTATAAGCGGTATCTAGCTACACATTATAGCTCCCAATTAGTTAGATGTCTTAATTCCACTTGAATCAAAACCCGATCCATTTAGTGATGGAGTGCACCACTTGTGTCCGTCCCTTGCCTCATGATATTAAGAATACACACAAAGTAGTATTGTGTCATCTTTGTATTAGTATTCATTTCTTGATATCTTTAAGCTAGTTATAAATATGTGACTTAACTCAAATCACATTGTGCACATTATAACTTTGCTTTATCAAGGGGACCACTAATATCATCACTCAATTAAGAGGGGCAATGATAATCTTTTAACTAACTATCTTTTCCAACGAAAGTCATACTTGACCAACCAATGTCTTTACACTACACTTATCGATAGCTTAAAACCAGGGGCGGATCCAGAAAAAAATATGGGTGGGGCAAACTGTTCCCATATCGGTTAATTTTTTTTGAAAATCCACATCTTTAAGATGATATTTTAAATAAATTAATTAATTAAAAAAATGATTTTTTTTGAAAAATATCCTTTCTATTTTTAACATTTTTCCAAACCTAAATACATTAAAATTCAAACATCCAAAAAAAATTACAACCATAAATTATGACACATCAGTTGACCAACTAATTAACTAAACAATTTAGCATAAAAAACACAAATAAAAATCATTACAAAATCATTCTATTAGGCTTCATGTCTTGGAAATATTTCATGTCTTCTAGACCTTCCGTTACATGAATATAAACTTCTTAGAAAACAGATACAACCCGCAACTGTTATTTCCAATTTTCCACAAACACTTAAGTTAGAAGAATCCAAACACAAAGGTTTACAAATATTTGTTGAACCCTTCGAGGATTGGGCTACAAATTGTTTAAGCGAGATCTTGACTGGATCGATGGAAATGGAAAGCTCAGAGGAGTGTCCCTCCTCTGAATTTGTTCTGCCAACAATAGACACAATATGTTTTAAGAGTCAATTAGTTTTAAACCTTTTCCATTTGAAGACAACCATCATATCTAAAATTGTAACATCAAAAGCATCAATTATATCAGACTTTATTGGTGCGCAGCAATAACCTTTCTTGCACTGTGGAAATTAAATACATCAACTTAATAAACTTAGCTGGAACAACAGTAAGAACAAGGTTTATTGCACTTCAGAAAAAAGACAGAAATCGTCCGCCACATATGATAGGATTATCTGTTTTCTAAAAAGAACAAAAAATAATGATCCGTGTAGGTATCCACCCAATCCATGAACGAAAAAAATGGTATAGAAATGCAATTATGGTCTTTAGTACATTCTTACTCAACAACAAAGATGAGATAACTTGACAGAATGCAGTTATATGACTACACTAGATAGTTCAGTAAGAAGAAGATTAAAAAACAATGGAAACTAGTAAGACTTTAAACACAGAGGAGTTGGGAGGCTGGGAGCGGAAGGTAGTTGGCCGAGTGGGAGGAGCAAGGCCGCATAGAGGAGATCAACTTGCGGTAGAGGGGTTAAATTTGCTCAGAGTCAACCATAGTCAGAACTGGATTGAATGACACCATGTTGGTGCATGTATCCAGTTGAATTGTTCCACATGTTGCACTGAGGTACAGATTCCACACCCCTCACATGTATTGGTTCTCTTATTTGCTCGAGTGATGGTGGGTGTGTCGAAGAATTACTCCCCTTTTTCTTACTTCCTTTTTGATTTTGTGATGATTTATTTGATTCAGAAATCTTATAAATACACGATCTCATCACAACATCACTTTGATTGCATACTATTTCTGACTCATTATCAACATGAAATATATTAAATTCAGCTTTTAAGTTTCCAAAAGATAGTTGCATGAGCCCATTTCGACAATTTATCAAAGCTTCAGAAGTGGCTAAAAATGGTCTGCCTAGTATCACAGGGATTTGTCTCTTAGGATCGACAACATGTTCAGTGTCTAGAACGACAAAATCCACTGGGAAAATGAAGTCACCAACCTTAATCAAAACATCCTCTACTATACCTCTTGGTTTCTTAATAGAGCAATCAGCAAATTGAAGGGTTGTCTTAGAGGGTTTTAGTGGACCAAGGTTGAGTTGCTCGTAGACAGAGAACGAGAGTAAGTTAACACTAGCACTAAGGTCTAGAAGGGTTTTGTTGATAAAAGTATCTCCTATTGCACATGAAATTGTGGGACACCCAGGGTCCTTATATTTTATAGGAGATTAGTTGGACAGAATAGAGCTTATGTTTGCAGTTAAGAAAGTCTTCTTTGGTACGTTTGTTTTTCTCTTTTTAGTGTACAGATCTTTTAAGAATTTAGCATAAGCAGGTATTTATTGAATCATATCCAGGAGTGAAATATTCACCTTAACTTGCTTAAATACTTCCAGGATTTTCTACATTTGTGCACTTGAGTTCTTCTTAAGTCTATTGGGGAATGGAGCTTTAGGAACATAGACTCGCTCAGGTTGAGCTATGGGTTCAGGTTGAGTAGGTGGGTTGGGCGTTTCAGATTGGACGTCAGGTTCAATGGTTAGGTCATATGTGATTGCTTGATGGCTAGATTGATTAGACGTTCTAAGATTTACCACATTGTTATCAACTTGTCTTCCGGACCGTAATGATACTACTGCATTTATTTGTTGGAACGGTCCTTCCTCATTAACCATTTGAACTGGTCTCGAGTTGTTACTTCCTAGAGGTGGTTGATAGGGCTGATATTGATTATTAGATCTAGGATTCACCTCAGGTTGACTTGGAAACTGACCCTTTTCTCTTGCACCTACAATTTGTGCGAGTTGGCTGACTTGTGTCTCTAGCCTTTGGAAGGACTGGTGGGTTGTTTGTATAAAAGTCTTCATCAAATTTTCCAAGCTTGTCAACCTAACATAATAATCTCCATTGTTACTAAACCCAGATGATGTATTATTTTGGTTATACGGGTTTGGTTGTTGTCTAGGAGGTTGACCTTGTTGGCTTGATGAGAAATTGGAATTATTACGCCAACCCGAGTTATAGGTTGATGCCTATGGGTCATTTCTAGCATGGTTAAACGTTGCATTAACTTGTTCCCAGTCCGCACAATCCTCCATTAAATGACCAGTCTGACCACATCTAGAGCAAGGGATAATCAAGGCTTGATTCACTCGGGGTCGGGTTTTTAGCTCTAGACTTTCCATTATGCGCATAAGGGTAGCTAGTTTTGCTTCAGCCGCTATATTGGCATCTACAGCTAAGACACCTAGTTTGGGTTGACTCGCTATTCTAGATCCAATACTCAGGTTAAGTGGTGCTCTAGCATTGTCCCATTGCATACTGTTTTCAGCTAAATCCTCAAGAAAAGTCCAGGCATCATTCTCATTTTTGGACATAAAGCTTCTTTGGCTTACAGATTCTAGCATAACCCTAGATGTGGGTGTCAATCCCTCATAGATAATTTGGCACAATTGCCATCTTGGAATTCCATGATGAGGACATTGGGTCAACAGACTTTTAAATCTTTCTAAATAGGAATAGAACGGCTCGCTCTCAGATTGAACGAATGCAACAATTTCATTCCTAATCCTAATAGTCTTATGGTTGGGGAAATATTTCTTTAAGAAAACTTGAACAAACTCGGCCCAACTCCTAATAGATCTTTCGGCTAGACTATATAGTCATTTCTTAGCGTCGTCTTTCAAGGCTAGAGGCACGAATTTCAGACGCACTGCCTCCTCAGAGATATGCTGGTATTGCATAAGAGAGCAGATTTCCTCAAATTCTCTAAGGAAGAGATATGGGTCTTCCCTAGAGGTGAACTTGGACAACATACTCATGTATTGTGCCTTCAGTTCAAAGTCGCGACCCGGTATGACGGGCATAACGATGCACGATGGCTGAGCAGCCATCGTTGGGTAGCACTGATCCCTCAGAGTCATAGGTGGTGCAACAGGCGGGTCCACTACATTCTCACCCATTGGATCTGGGTGAGGTGGTGCAACAGGTGGATTGGGCTAAGCTCCAGACTGGAATCTAGATGAACTCGTGAGAGTCGATTACTTAAGTCCCGAATCCAAATCTGAGTGCACCGGTTTGAATCAATTTTTGAATTCAAATTCGAAATTTAAATTCCAAATTCAAATTGATTTTTTTATTTTATTTTTTTTATATTTTTTTTCTTTCAAAAATGGAAACAAACAATAGAATGGGGAAAGATGAGAAAGGAATCCTAATCTAGAGAATTGAGGTGAGAAGAGAAAGAAGACTCAGATGAGAAGGGAAACTTAACTTTAAAGATAGAAAAGAGGGTCGGTCAGAAATCTCCTAAGCAAGCACGGTTCAAACAATCCTAGACCTAGTGTCGCTTAAATCTAGACGACTCCTAACTGGTTGAGTCGAATTGATTCGCTTGATTCACCTCCCTCACTAATCAAACCAACTTGGTCAGGCAGTGTATAGCTAGTGGGGGCGCTTCCGACAGAGTCGGTGCCAATTAGACAACCACTTCGCTTGGAAGACTTACGTCAACACAAAAACACTTTCTAGACACCAAATCAAATTCGATCAGCTTCAAGTCATAGCAAGTCAAACCAATCTTCTCCTTAATTGAGTCCGAGTCCTTAGGGGCCAATGTCTAATTGATTTTAATTTTAAGGCTTGGGTGACACTTTAGGATTGTGATTTGTGGGCCACGAAAGGGTGATGAAATCCCCACCGTATATTTTCCTACGGAGTTGCCCTTAAGATAGTTTAACTTAAATCTAGCAAATATAGTCAAGCGTTGGTCTTTAGTGGGGGCAATTGCAAGGTTGTATGCAAATTAGATTATATGCTTAAATGCAATCGATAAAAACCGCGATACGTACCTTGCCTCCAGCACTCTTCAACAAGAATTAATTTACAAGAATTTAGCAAGAATAATGCAAACAAAACATTATATGATGCATGCATGCATTAAGTTCTTCTAGTTTTGCCAATTTTTAGGTCAGAGTTGAATTATTGCCAATTATGGAATTTAAGCTTAACACGTGCAGTTCTACAACCGGAAATTTTCGGAAACTAGAAATTACGAGGAAAGAGGCAACAAAGGTTACCTATGCAATGCTCAGTCGGGTTCGCCGCCCGCTCTCGAAAATTTCCAGTAGCTCTACGCGTCCACCCAGAGATGAGTCGCGTCCCAGAAAAATTTGAAGCTCAGATGCTTCAGGTGTGCGGCGGATCCGCCGCAAGTTGTGCTTGATATGCGGCGATTTCGCCGCCTTATAGCTCCAAATGTGCCCGGATTTCGCCGCGCACTCTGTTGTCTCCTGAAACGCAAATCCAAATAGTTAGATCGCGCACACGATAGACAGAAAAAAAATCGAAATCACTAAAATAAACAAAAATCTTCGTCGCCTCCCCGGCAACGGTGCCAAAAACTTGATGAGAATTAAATTTATACCGCAAGTGCACGGCGTCAATGAAGACGTGGCAAGTACGGGTCGAACACAAGGAGGGAGAGATATTGTTATTTGTGTGATTTTCGATTAAGGAAAAGAAGGAGAGAAAAATAAGTTTGGTTTTGAGATTTTTGGTTTTTTTAATTTTCTAAAGCATGAAACATGAACAAATAAAACTAAAATAAGAACAAGGATGGTGAATTCCGTTGGGTGGAGGTTTAGATATAGGGTTTAGATTAGAGAATTCAGAAATTTATAATAAATCATATTAGTTATAAAGCATTACATGATAAATGATTTAACATAAACTCAAGTAATCAAAATATACTAACACGAAATTAAAATAATAACTTTTATTCTTCTTCTCTTCACCCTAAATCTGTCACCTCCATCCTTTGGAAAGAGTTAGAAACTCATGGATGGGAGGAAGGGAGAAGGGGTCCTAGAGAAACTACAAAATAAACTAAAAACAAGAAATAAAATAACATAATTTTATTGCTAAAGAGAAGAACAAAAACTAAGACTAAAATTAAGAACATAAACTAAGAACCTCCTCTACACAACGTTTCGGGGATATTTATAGCCGATACAAGGGACCTAGGTATAAAATAGGAAAGTACACGTGGCGAAACACAACTGGACAAAATCCGGAGCCACAGATCCACAAGGGGGCGGCGTTTCCGCCGCACAATACACGTAGGATGCGGCGATTTCGCCGCAATATATGCGCTGATTTAATCTGGATTTTTCCTGTGTGTTTATGGTATGATTTCAATATCCTTTGCACGTCTGGATGATTTCTTTCCTTTCTTTTGAGCTCCGAATTAATTCCTTCATATATTTGGAGATCCAAATTGATTTTTCTTTAGAATTTCTCCAAGATAATATTTTGGTGCTTAAATTGCAGTCGGGTCCTCGGCTTTTTGCAATTCAGTCCCTGGCTACTTTTGTGCTTAAGTCCTTGGCTTTTTTGCAATTAGGTCCTTGAATGCTTTTATGCTTGGATGAATTTCCATTTGAATCCCGATAATCTTGAACTTGGTCTTTATGACAGAAATGAGTCTCTGGCACGCATTTATGCTCAGGATATGGGTAATTTGCATTCAGTTCCCTGTATTATGTAAATAAGACTAAACACATACCTTAGTAGCATTTATTGATATAAAATTAATCTAAATGAAAGACATATGATGCAATGTATGCAATGCATCAGGTGTGGTATGTGATATGCAATGAATAGGGTATAAGATATGCAATGAATTATATTACAAGATATGTCCATTAAGCTTTAAAACTTAGATTAGAGTCAATCGAAATTTATACCGTCGTGGCGCTTTGAATTGACTCAACCCGTATTCGGTGATGTAACCGGCTTTAAATTTTTCTTTGAAGCTCATCCGGTCACCACCGATTTCCTCCTTCAAGTACCTACAGTTAAAGATTTTGGTACCCATTTTTGCTTGGGTCCAATCATGTTAGTTTTTGGAACCCAAACCATTTTGGTTTTAGGTGCCTAAATACTTGAGGAAGTTTTATTCACTACAAAATGTTTTACATTCAAAGTAGTGTGAATAACAGGGTTCTTAAAGTTATTAGTATAAAAACATATACCATGTTTATCTAGTGATTGTCTTTGACTACCGATAAGCATATCAAGCATTTTCTTTCCACTTGTGAATTTTTCAAGATCCTTTTGTAATTGAACATTCTTAGCAATTAGATCTTGAATATCAATACTACATGAAGGTTTTGCATTTAGAGTTGCAATTTCATCAATCAATTGAGTGTTCTCTAATGCAATTTTATCATGACTAGCAAGTAATTCATTCTTATCATTCATGATAGATTCAATTTGAGATTGTAGCTCATTGATTTTCTTTCTTGCTAGTTTATTCTTTTGACAAATTTTCTCAAAATTTTCAAGCAATTCATTGAATTCACATTGAAGTTCATTATATGCATTTGAATCATTTGAATCAATTGAATCGCGACTAGAGCAAGAAGATACCTCACTATCATCGTCTTCTATTGCCATGAAGCACATTGAGGCGAATTCGCCTTCAATTGATGAAGATGATGAAGTGTCCCAAGTAGCTTTAAGAGCTTTCTTCTTCTCTTTTCTCTTGCTCTTCTTCTTCTCTTTTCTCCTTTCTTTCTCTTCTTTGAGAAATTCCTTAAATTGATGTGTCACCAATTGTTCCTCGATATCACTATCTTCTTTGATCGAATTGGCGACGGCGTGTAGCCCTAAGGATTTCTTGACTCTCTTCTCATTGCGGTCTTTCATTTGTATCTCATATGTCATGAGACTTCCCATGAGTTCTTCAACCGACAATTTCGTTAGATCTTGCGCTTCTTCTATTGCGGTTGTCTTTTCTTCCCAGTCGTCGTTGAGAGACCGGAGAATCTTCCTTGTCATTTCTCCCTTGCTAAAAATCTTTCCAAGAGCACTAAGGGAGTTAATAATCTCGGTGAAGCGAGTGTGCATCTCGCTTATGTTTTCACCGGGTAGCATATGAAACAATTCATACTTATGCATGAGTAGATTAATCCTAGTTTCTTTTAATCTAGTGGATCCCTCATGATGCATTTCTAAAGTATGTCATATTTCATAAGCACTCTCACACCCTCTCACTCGATTATATTCATTTTCATTAAGACCACAATATAACATATTCATAATGCGGGCATTAATTTCCGCCTCCTTAATTTTGGGTTTGGTTAATGAAATAATCTCATCATCATTTGGTGGGGTGTATGATTTTAAAATAAAATACCAAAATTTTAAATCATGTGATTGCAAATAAATTTTCATCCTCTTTTTCCAATAATCATAATTTAGGCCATTAAAAAGAGGTGGTTTATTAGTTGATAAACCTTCACTATGATTAGATTGAGCCATGCTAATATTTCGATTAAGAAAATAAATTTAGCTAACAAGGCTCTGATACCAAATGTGGGGATCGTAAGGGCCCCCCTAGTGATCGTAATTAACTAAAGTGCGGAATTAAAACTTAATTACGAAACTAACAACTAATCATGCAAGGGTTAGATGAGAGTTAGAAAAATTGCAAACCACGTTGTAGTCGACGCCCGATGTAACGAGGTTCGGCACCCGCCCCGGGTCCTAGTCCTCACTCACAAACCTCGCTCGTCCCTCGAGCCTCGCTTGTGGTTTCCACTATCCGATCTCCATTACCGGGCCGAGATCAACGCCTTTACAAACAACGAGCCTCGCGAACACCCTCGCCTCGCCCGTGTCTCCTCTCACAACCCGAGAGGGAGCTTCCCCGAAGCTATTACAACTCTTGTGATTTGGATGAAGGAATGAATCACACTTCTTGCTAATGACACTCTAACTTTGAGCACACTTGGATTATGATATGGATCTAGGAATACAAGTGGTGAAGTTTTGGCTTGAGTGTATAGGATTTGAGCTTTGAAGGTTTGGAAAAGATAGCACAAGGATACTTGATGTTTGAATAGTGTAGTGCTTGTTGTTGTGCTTCTAATGAGGTCATTATATAGGCTTCAAAGCTCTTAGAGTCGTTGGGGAGTGGGTGAGAAAGTTGACCCATGAAATGTGATGATGTGACAAAAGTTCGGGCAGAATTTGCACGCTCCTCGGTAGACCGTTAACCCAACGGATTACCGAAGATGGTCATTTCGGTTTACCGAATCCTATTCGGTTAACCGCTCACTCAACTCCAGTAGCTCTCTAACTAGCAACCCTAATACAATTCGGTTTACTGAAACCTATTCGGTGAACCGTTCCAAACTGGACGGTAAGATTGGTAGGGTTCTGTTAATGCTAGTTTCGGTTGACCGTCTATACTTTGGTATACCGAAGTTTACGCGGGTTTTGCGCTGACAATGCGTGGGAAATTGTTTATCAATAACGGTCAAGTTAAATAGTCGTTGAGCTCCTAAAGCAATATGATTCGGTTGACCGAATGAAGTTCGGTGTACCGAATATGGATAAGTCAATTGGGTTTTAGGTAAAGATTTAAATACGACCGTTTGAGCAAAGTCCAAAACCGGTACAGGCTAATTCGGTCTACCGAAGGTGGTTCGGTATACCGAGGTGGTTATTCCAGGGAACACCTAAAGGATTCTACATAGTTGACCGCAAGGTGTTCGGTGGACCGAACTCTACATGATTCGGTTTACCGAGAGGGGTTCGGTTAACCGTGGGGATAGGGGACAGAATCCTAATGTGCTCAAGTTTACATTAATCCTTAGGACTCAAATTATACTAAATTACATATTGGTCCAAAGCTTGATTACATGTCTTGAGTCTTTATCTTCTTGTCCCAAAGCTCCTTAGCTTGATTCTTCATCAACCTATTAAGAATATCGCAAATACACGAATATATATGCAATGCATGTATTCATGTTTGCTTACTTTGATTGTCTAGGTTGATTGATTAAATATAGATTAAGATTAGATTACTTAATCATCAAAACTAAATAAAGATTAAGGCCAAAAAACCAACAATCTAAAGGTGGAAGGACAAGTGGAGGAAGGAGAACACACACGACACCCTCTACAAGTGAAGGTACTGAAGAACCTGCTTCCTTAAATGTGCCCCCAACCAATTCAATTGGTCCAATGATGAGTTTGTTTGAGCAGTTGAGCTATGGGTATACGTAGTTTTTATGTACTTAGGTTTTTAATTGACGAATAGATTTTATATAATAACATCCTTCTATCCCAGATTGATTCTAATTGAATCTAGAGATTGGATCACATCGCATTCAATAGTAATTGTATTCAACATATGCTTAATATCATCAATTTAATTTGTATCTGGTTTTTTGGCATTAATCTATGTTTTGATGATTTAATCAACCTAATCTTAATTGTGATCATGTAGAGTATCACACATGTTGCATTGCATATATATTGTTTTGTGCTAACCTCTACAGGTGATCAAGATTTAAGGAATAAAGAAAATCAAGTCAAGACATGTAATCAAGCTCATTTGAAGACATGTAATTTGTATTTCTTTGAGTCTTAGGAACTTTGTGTAATTGAGCATACTTGAGCTAAAAACTACTCACACACATTAGGTTCCCTATAGAAGTCACACACAAAATTTCACATAATTTGGACTTTAATAGATCACACAAACTTAGACCGGAAAACCCTAAACCGAAACCTGAACAGTCTGCCCACATTCGGTCGACCGAAACAGACCATTCGGTCGACCAAGTGATCATATATCCTGTTAGTGTTTTACTGCCCAAGTTCGGTCGATCGTCCAGACCTTTTCAATCGACCGAGTAGCAACAAATTTCCAACCGTTTGTTTTGTCATATTATACCAAACAATCGTATTCATATTATCTCCATATACTCCAAATACATTTAGTGTATCGATCGACCGAGGACATTGTTCGGTCGACCGAACTTAGATGTCTTGACAAACCCAAAGTGTTTGTCGGTTTTCGGTCGACCGTAGACCTTGTTTCCGTCGACCGAATATGATCTTGTTTGTCAACCCCAAAGTGCCTGGTGTGAATCGGTCGACCGAACCTATCTCGGTGTTCGACCGATCACTTAAGTGTACCTAGATTATAGCTTTGGCGGTCGATTGTTCTTTTACCGATCGACCTAATTTACCAAACGGTCGACCGTTCAGTCCAATCCGGTCGACCGAATGTACTCAGAATTGGGTCCTGTCAGTTTCTGTTTTGTGTATTTTACACAATCTTTACTCAATTCATCCCCAACGGCTATAACTCTTTAGGAGCTTATAAATAGAGTTGTAAAACACATTTTAACACAACTCTCTCACTACTATTTGTCTCCTACATTAGAGAGAAAGCTCCAAACATTCCAAGCCTCAAACCTTCCACACTTTAGTCTTAAATCATTTCTCACTCAAATGTGCTCAAGATTATAGAGTGTTGCTTCACTCATTGATTGTCAAAGAAGCAATGGTCTTGGTGAAAGCCCAACACAATAGTATAGACTTCGGTGAGAGCCCGAAGTGCCCCTTTCAGATTGTGAAAGGAGGAACCAAGCTCGGCGAGGGTTGTTCGCGAGTTTGAAGATTGTAAATGTGTTCTCTCCTGACCCGGAACGGGCAGTGGTTGGTGAAGTCGTGAGCGGAGCTCGGTGATCCGAGCGGAGCTTGCAAGAGAGGACTAGGACCCGGGTGGCGTGTCGAACCTCTGTAAAATCCTTTGTCTCCATTGTGGTTTGCATTTTCTATTCCTTTACTTGCTTGTTTAGTTTTAAATTCCACTGTGCATATCTTGATTGATTAAAAAAGTAGGTAATTAGCTTAAAAATGATTAGAATTAGAGATCCTCATGATCCAACACAACGCCTTCGACATCTTGCGCTTCAGGTCATCCACCTCCCCTTGCATAACTCCACACTTCTTGATCACCATAAGCTCGGTCATGTCGAAAGGGTTATTGTGAGGAGTGTGGAGGTTGGGGAAGAATGAGTTTGTAAGGAAAGAAGAAAGGAAATAATTGTGGGAAATGTTAGGGTCTGTCGAGAAGGATACGTGCTTATGGTTGACGTGGAGTTACGGAATATGTCTTATTGACGGCATAAGCGTACTGATTGACATCAGTTCATGCTCATATTTGTATCTTATATCCATTATCTTTCACCTAAACAATGTTATGTCACGAGTTTTATGTTTAGTTTTCAGGAATAAATAAGTTTGAAGAGATGAAGCATAAAAGGACCCAAAAGCTGGGAAAAATGACTGAATTGTGAGATCTAGGGACCAAGATGCAAGGGAGAAGGACATGAACGCAAGACAGAACGACCTAAGAGCAAACCAGAATACTCCACACCATCATGGGGAGTATTTTGGCAATTCTATTCGGGTCGGAGCTCCAATAAACGAAGTCGATGCATCTAAGACCACCAAATACACTAAGCAAAGCCCAACACAAATTCCAGATGGATCCGGACTTTTTAGACCGCCAATTGGCGGTCACTTTTGGCCCAAATCCGCTAAGATTTCTCTGGATTACGTATTAGTGTATATTTAGTCCATTTTTGGTATTGGTTTAGTCCCACATCGGGGGATTGTCCCGGAGTGGCTTTTTCTTTGGCTATAAATAGAACTCTTCACCTTCTATTGTAATCACTCCATATTTTAAGTGGCTATTTTTCCTACTAGAAGTGAGGCCTTGAAGCACACACTAAAGTAGGAGGATGCTACTTTTAATGTGAGTCATTTTATCAATAAAGTTTTGTGTTTCTTTCATTGTTTGTTTATGCTTCTTTTATTGTTTGTGCATGTTTTAGTTTAATCGTCTTTTATTTCTAGCTTAGTTTTAATATGTTTTCTTTGCTTAGTTTAATAATTAGTGTAATGTTTAGTGAGTAGTTTCATCCCCTTTGGGGGGTGGAGTAGATGTACATACATGCATTAGAGAATGGGATGGATGCTTTATTTTTGATATGTTGATAAAACATGAATGTATGCTTGCTTGTTTAGGATAGAATTTATAACTTGATGAGTTTTGACAAAATGATTAGACACCTCTCATGCTTGTTTAGGTTCTGAAATAAACAACTTGCATATGTAAATGTTAATCAACTAAGTTGGTGAATAGATTGATAGGTTTTGCCATAACATTTAGACACTTCCTATGCTTGATAAACACCACCTTCATGTGCTTATAGAATGTATTCTACACCCACCTCTTTGCATGTGTGCACTCACTCCACCCCTTAGGGGTTTTCCCATTTCTGTATTCCAGCATTTTTCTTTTGTTCTTAGCTTAGTTGTCATTTCATTGTTTGTTTGTTTCGTTCGCATTTCATACTTCTTAGCGTAGTTTAGTGTAGAGTAGCATAATCAATCTTTCTCCCCTAATTTTTGCCACTTGATTTTGGATAAACAAGAGCCTGCTCACCTCCCTGAGGACGACCCGTACTTGCCACCGCTTCATCGTGATCGTGCACTTGCGGTTTAAAATTAAAACATTCAACACGTACCCAAGTTATTTCTCAACAAAACGAGACGTACGCAAATAATTCACAGAAACATGAGGGTATCCCACCAATTTCAGCAAGCTGAAGGTGTACGAAAGGTGACCCCTATATCTTTCTCAGGGAATTTGAGGAGGTTTGTGCTATGTTCAAGCTGCAACAACTTAGCACAGACTCCATCCATCTTAGGCTCGTTCCTTTTGCATTAAAGGATGGCGCCAAGAAGTGGTTGTACAGCAACCAGGCGAATGCCTTTAAGACTTGGGACGAGTTTCAATCTGCATTCCTCAAGAAGTACTTTCCAAATCATCGGACTCAAAAATTGAGGAACGAAATCAATTCGTTTTATCAACATGAGACTGAATCATTCCATGCATACTTAGAGAGGTTCAAGGAGCTACTATCCTCATGCCCTCACCATGGCATCGAGTTGTGGCGCCTTTGTCAGATTGTTTACGAAGGTCTTCACATCCCGTCAAGAACGCTCCTTGAGTCCATGTGTCAAGGAGAGTTCTTGGGAAAGGATGAAAGGGAGGCATGAGCTTTCCTAGAAGACCTCGCTGAGAAAACCATGCAATGGGAGAGTGTGAGGGAACCACCTGCATCATCTAGCATAGGAGCAAGGATCGCGAATGCAAACTCGACTAGATCGGGTTCCGCATTTATTGTCGATACCACTACGGCCACCGAGGCGCGCATGGCGGCCTTAATGCGCCGTATGGATTCGATTGAGCTCCAAAACAAACAAGGTGCACCTCACATGTCCACATCTGGTCCAGTTCCCTGTCATTCATGTGGTAGGATAGGTCATGTAGAAAGCGAGTGTGTGTCTATTCCTCCTGAGATGGAGCGTGTCAACACCATCTATGACAGAGCTAGGAATGACCCATACTCATCATCTTATAATCCTGGATGGAGGAACCACCCCAATTTTTCATGGAACCAAACTAATGCCTCGGGTGGTCCTTCAAACTCCTCTAGACCACCTTACCAATCACACCAACCCCACGCATGCACAATCTTATCAGCAACCCCAAGCGCAAACCACCAATCAATCGGGTTTCCCAAATTCCAACAATATGGAAACCCGATTCAATTCGCTTGAGACCTTGACTCGTGGACTTGAAAACTCAATGAAAAATTTTATGTCAACTACGAGTCAAGTTCTCACTTCAAATCAGCAAACCATCAAATCTCTTGAGCTTCAGATGGGCCAATTGGCTCAGTCTGTACATGAGAGAGAGATAGGGTCTTTGCCTAGCCAGCCTGAGGCTAACCCCCGTATGTACCAGCAACAACACATGCAAAATGAGAATGTGGTACCTCGGGGGAGGCAAGTGAACCATGTGGAGGAACCTGTTCACCATGTCAATGTCATTGTTACCTTAAGGAATGGAAAACAGGTTGACAATCACATTTCCTTGCCACACCCACCACCATCTATGCAGCCCCTCAGTGGGGGGAATGGTGGTGAAGAAGAGGCTGAGGGTGAGGGTAATACACCAACGCTTCCTTCTTCTCAGGCACCGCAGAAAACCTACCTGCCAAAAGCTCCTTATCCAAGTAGGTTAACCAAAAAGTAGAGTGACAACATGGACAAGATATTAGAGGTATTTAAGCAAGTGAAGGTTAACATCCCCTTGTTGGATGTCATCCAACAAATACCTCAATATGCCAAAGTGTTGAAGGATCTCTGCACAACCAAGAGGAAGACCAATGTTCCTAAGAAAGCATTTTTGGCTGCAAATATAAGCTCTCTTTTGTCCAATCCCACCTACACAAAATACAAGGACCCTGGGTGTCCTACTATTCAGTGTACGATAGGGGACACTAGATTGAGCAATGTATTGCTTGATTTAGGATCGGCGGTCAACCTCCTCCCATTCTCTGTTTATCAACAGTTGAACTTGGGAGAATTGAAACCAACTAAGATCACCCTCCAATTGGCGGATAGATCCATTCGTCTTCCAAAGGGGATTATCGAGGACGTACTTATCAAAGTTGGAGATTTTATATTTCCAGTCGATTTTGTTGTCCTCGATACCAATCCTGGTGCGAACACCCACTCTCAAATACCTTTGATTTTGGGTAGACCATTTCTGGCAACTTCCAACGCCTTAATTAATTGTAGAAATGGTCTCATGAAGCTCTCATTCGGTAACATGAGTGCCGAGTTTCATGTGTTCAACTCTGGTAGGCAACAGGAACCCATGGATGAACCTTTAAATCTAAATCTCATCCGCCAATTGGAGAAAGCACCACAAAATCAATGAACACCCCTAACCCCAATGCAACCCGTTGAGAATGTTTGTGGGCCCAGCGAAAACTCATTGCCTGTCTTCGCAATGCAACAGAGTGAGCTGACCTTGAACATGAATGTCCAAAGGGAGTGTTCATTGCATGATTCAATTGAGAGTACTAGTGAGAGTGAGACACCTCATCATATGCCTATACCAGAAGGTGCCTCTACCTCATGTCTCATGGTCATTGACCATTTGAGCTTCATATTGACTCCAACAAGGACCCACCTATGACCGAGCTTATGCTTGATGATCTAAATGATGGTGGGAGGTCCTTGTTGGATGACTTGGGGAGAAGCCCCATTCTTAGTGATGCAAGTCTGCTGCATCCATCGAATGAGCATGAGGAACTCATTCCGATGCACCCGCCTATTGGTTGGAGGGTTTTCTTCGATGAGCAATTAAACCCTAGTGAGGCAACACAACTTCATTCTTTGTTGCCCACACCCAACCAATATCATGAGGGGTTCGAGCCGTTCAGCTTTGACATTTCACCCCTCATGACACCTCAGAGTACCAGTGAAGTTTGCCCATCTCGGCAAGTCTCTGGTCCTCAAAACTTGATGTTCTCATTTGATGTTCCTTGACCAAATGATTATGAGAATATCTTGGTTGATGTATATATCTTGTAAAAAAAACAAAAACAAAAACAAAAAAAAGAAAAAGAAAAAAAAGAAAAAAAAGTGTGTAATAAAAGACTCCTTCAGTGAGCATCGATTGTTGTGGGCCACAACCCTTGTGTACTTGGGCCCACTTCCTTCACGTATTTATCTCCCTTCTTCAGCTTCTCACAGGTTTTGAGGGAATTTGGGTTTGTGTCCATCAACATGACCCTGAACGTCCCTTTGTACTTCATGTTGGTGAGATCTTTCCTTTTTCATGCATATATCTATGTAGTATCTTGTTCACATTCATTGAGGACAATTCATGAAGTAGGTGTGGGGGGTGTTTTACGTGTGTACATAGTCGAGTCTTTTCTTTTGATTTTTTTGTTTTCTTTTGTGTGCATTGTTAGGGTCATGTTAGTGTGCCGCATTTAATATCGATATATCTGCTTGTCATGATCCTTGGGTGACTTGTCTTCTTTTGCTTGCCTAGTGCTTTAAAATTTTCACATTTCTTTCAAAATCTTCATGTGTTTGCGAAAGAAAATGTTTTTGTGGGTTTTGCGTGTGTTTATCATGTGCAAAACCGTTGAGAGGCAAAGTAAAAAGAAAGCTCCCAAAATTGTCTTGAACTTGATGCATTAGGATTTCTAGTTTACTGGCTTTAGGTCTTATCGAGTCGTTAGGATGCACCCCAGTTTTCCCTCGGGGGCGTGTAATCATAGGGTTTCAGCACTCAAACATTTAAAGAAGTCCACCCTGAACCTAGTGAGTCAATAATTCGTGTATGTTAGTATAAGGAAGTTTGTCATACTCAGGGGCCTTTAATCTCTTTTTGTGAAACTTAAGTGTAGGGGTTTTGGTTCCCATGTAGATAAATAAGTGGTTTTCTCTCTTCTCGCACGACTCCTATCACTCGGGAAAGTAGGTCTGAGGGGACTTTGTGCCTGGTACTTTCGAGTCATCTGACTTGGGATGCGCCGACCGAACTCCCGTTACACGGGTGGTAGGGATCGCCCTATGTGGAGATTTGGGGGAAGGTGTACGTGATAGTGTAAGTCCTCATGGGCAATGATGCACGAAACCTGACCCTGGGAGAATCAAACACCAACCAATAAACTGCTCCAAAGAAAAAGAAAAAAAAAGAAAAAAAAGAAAAAGAAAAGAAAAAAAGAGTCAAATAAGAACCAAAATGGACTTTACACATTGTATCACATTCAGAAGTTAAGGTTGCCCATGTCTTTCACTTAAGTCCTTAACTAACTCTCACGAATAACTCATTAGGCTAAGTGTGTGGACCGATTACATATATAGAGTCGACACGTAGTATTACCGCGTCCCATGACCGACAAAATAAGTCCAACGAGTCGTGTAGCTAGATTGATTAATGCATCTTGTTCGGATTATGTGGGTATATCCGCTGAAAACCCTCAGGAGACAATACTCCTCCTCCTTGGCAACAGGGAGGTTTAACGGCTTGTTGAACGTGCTAAGTGCAACCGTGATTCCTACGAAAGTGAGTTAGGATTTCTTGTTTTTCGCATGCTTTTCTCTTTCTTTGTTTTGCTCGGGACTAGCAAAAGTTAGGTGTGGGGGTATTTGATTGACATCATTTCATGCTCATATTTGTATCTTATATCCATTATCTTTCACCTAAACAATGCTATGTCACGAGTTTTATGTTTAGTTTTCAGGAATAAATAAGTTTGAAGAGATGAAGCATAAAAGGACCCAAAAGCTGGGAAAAATGACTGAATTGTGAGATCTAGGGACCAAGATGCAAGGGAGAAGGACCTGAACGCAAGACAGAACGACCTAAGAGCAAACCAGAATACTCCACACCATCATGGGGAGTATTTTGGCAATTCTATTCGGGTCGGAGCTCCAATAAACGAAGTCGATGCATCTAAGACCACCAAATACACTAAGCAAAGCCCAACACAAATTCCAGATGGATCCGGACTTTTTAGACCGCCAATTGGCGGTCACTTTTGGCCCAAATCCGCTAAGATTTCTCTGGATTACGTATTAGTGTATATTTAGTCCATTTTTGGTATTGGTTTAGTCCCACATCGGGGGATTGTCCCGGAGTGGCTTTTTCTTTGGCTATAAATAGAACTCTTCACCTTCTATTGTAATCACTCCATATTTTAAGTGGCTATTTTTCCTACTAGAAGTGAGGCCTTGAAGCACACACTAAAGTAGGAGGATGCTACTTTTAATGTGAGTCATTTTATCAATAAAGTTTTGTGTTTCTTTCATTGTTTGTTTATGCTTCTTTTATTGTTTGTGCATGTTTTAGTTTAATCGTCGTTTATTTCTAGCTTAGTTTTAATATGTTTTCTTTGCTTAGTTTAATAATTAGTGTAATGTTTAGTGAGTAGTTTCATCCCCTTTGGGGGGTGGAGTAGATGTACATACATGCATTAGAGAATGGGATGGATGCTTTATTTTTGATATGTTGATAAAACATGAATGTATGCTTGCTTGTTTAGGATAGAATTTATAACTTGATGAGTTTTGACAAAATGATTAGACACCTCTCATGCTTGTTTAGGTTCTGAAATAAACAACTTGCATATGTAAATGTTAATCAACTAAGTTGGTGAATAGATTGATAGGTTTTGCCATAACATTTAGACACTTCCTATGCTTGATAAACACCACCTTCATGTGCTTATAGAATGTATTCTACACCCACCTCTTTGCATGTGTGCACTCACTCCACCCCTTAGGGGTTTTCCCATTTCTGTATTCCAGCATTTTTCTTTTGTTCTTAGCTTAGTTGTCATTTCATTGTTTGTTTGTTTCGTTCGCATTTCATACTTCTTAGCGTAGTTTAGTGTAGAGTAGCATAATCAATATTTCTCCCCCAATTTTTGTCACTTGATTTCGGATAAACAAGAGTCTGCTCACCTCCCTGAGGACGACCCGTACTTGTCACCGCTTCATCGCGGCCGTGCACTTGCGGTTTAAAATTAAATTGTTCAACACGTACCCAAGTTATTTCTCAACAAAACGAGACGTACGCAAATAATTCACAGAAACATGAGGGTATCCCACCAATTTCAGCAAGCTGAAGGTGTACGAAAGCAAAACAAACTAAATAAAAAGGCGTCAATTTGTACAGCCAAAAGACAAGTTACCAAGCAAGCCAGGCCAAGCCTTAACAACCAACTGTTCCAACGTCAACATCTCACTCCCACACACCAAAGTTGACCGTCGAGCTTAAATGGCCGACTCCGGCGAACCACCACCGTCGCCGGTGAAAGGAATCGTGATCATAACCCTCCCCCCACCCGACTCCCCCACCCAAACCAAGACCATCACCGCCTTCTCCGTCCCACTCCAACTCCCATCCAACCCAACCCCAACCCCAACCCCACCTCCTCTTCCTCTCTCTCCTCCCACTCCCACTCCCACTCCCACTCCAACTCCCAGATCCCTCTCCCTCTCCCTCACCCTCCGGAAGACCCTCATCGCCCTCCTCTCCGCCGCCGTCGTCGTCTTCCTGCTCCGGTCCTGGGCATCCTACCGGGGCGGGTTCGAGTTCCTCGGGGTTGATACTGGAGAGGATGGGGAGGAGAGGAGGGAGGTTAGGTCGATACTGTTCCCCCTTTACCAGAAGAGGATTGCTGCGGCCGAGGTCAGGCTCGGGAAGGCCCACATCGGGTTGGCTTCGGCGGTGAGGAGGCGGAGGAAGGTTGTGGATTCGTTTGGAAAGAGGAATGAGTCCGTCGTCTTCGCCGTCAACGGGAACGTTTTCCCCAACGTGTATGTATTTATGTATGATGTATTTATGTCTTTGCTTCTTGATATGGAATGTTGGTTAGTGAGTGGGATAGTTGGTTAGGGGACTGTGTTGTGGTATTGCTATTATTAGTGTAGCAATTGAAATTTACATGCAACTGAAGAGCGATCAGAGGAAGTAATTAGTGTGAGGAAGAAAGAAATATATATATATATATATATATCTCATTGGTTCTTTTGGTGTAAAATATAATTAGTGAACTTATGCTTGTTTTTTGGATGCAACAGGGTTTGATTTAATGTTGGTATTGTCTCAATTGCTCCTCTCACTTCACTTCAACTGATCTGAATTTTTTTGGGTCTGTTAGGAAGGAACACATAATTTTGAGAATAATACAACCTTTTGAGAATAATTTTGTGTGTGTGTGTGTGTGAGAGAGAGAGATGGAGTTCCTTCATGTACCTTGATCAAAATTTTCAATCCTATTAAAATTTCCTGGTTTTTCATCTTCTACTTTTACTTACAACCAACTAACTAACCTCTGTCATATTTGCAACCTAAGCTGCTGCCAGAAAAATTGGAAAAGCTCTTATTTTTGTCCATATTCCTGTCCACTGACTCATTGAGAATCCATATAGTTATGACTGTTTTTTTAATTTTCCTCGTTGGGTTTTAGTCATTTTACTGTTTCTCACTTGGTTTCTCATTTGTGGCGTGTGTCTCCATTATTAAGAGTTGGAAGTTATTGTAGGATGTATTACACCATTATTCGTGTTGGGAACCCTCCAAGAGATTATTATCTTGACATTGACACTGGCAGCGATTTATCGTGGATTCAGTGTGATGCTCCCTGTGCTAGTTGTGCAAAGGTACTTCAAGTGCATTAAGGCTTTGGCAGCCCAATTATTTAAAAGAGATGCATGCTGTTGGAAAATTTTGTAACATAATCTTAACTCAAAATGCAATTTTTTCTCATGTATTTTCCTGTCCAACCATTTGCACTATAGATAATGAAAACCTTGTCGTAGGAAGCCCTTAATTAATAGGCTTGCATTTCCATTTAAGATAAGTATATTTTGATTTTCCATTGATGTCAAATTTGATGTGTTTCTCTTAAGCATTCTCCATAATACAATCTTCTTGATTATAACAATATCAAAAATTAACTTTTGTAACATATATTGTTTCATGTAGGGGCCTAATCCTTTATACAAGCCTTCTAAAAGTAAGATTGTGCCATCAAGGGATTCACTTTGTATAGAAGTGCAAAATAATCAAAACTCAAAATTATGTGATACTTGCACACAATGCGACTATGAGATTGAATATGCAGATCATAGCTCATCCATGGGCGTTCTTGTCAAAGATGACTTGTCACTTGACATGGTGAACAATGATATAGCAAATCCGACTTTTGTTTTTGGGTATGACTTCATGACCTCGGAAACAATTGTTCTTGTATGCCTTGTGATACATCTGCCGTTTTTCATGCAATTGCAGGTGTGCTTATGATCAGCAGGGACTACTTTTAGCCTCTCCTGCCCAGACCGATGGCATACTTGGGCTAAGTGGTGCTAAGGTTGGCCTTCCTTCTCAACTAGCAAGTCAAGGAATCATCACAAATGTGGCCGGCCATTGCATTGCGAAAAAACAGGGTAACAGCGGATACATTTTCTTGGGTGATGAATTTGTACCTCATTGGGGTATGACTTGGATTCCCATGGTCAGATCTTCACTGTAAGTGTGCTTCTGTTCAGTCCATCAAATAATTAGTGTACCTCATAACAGATTATAAATAAACTGTTAGATACTTAGATCCTCTTAACAGCAGGTACTGGTAGGTAAATTCCTTGCTTAATCATGGAAGAATTGGTTATAATGATCATGTCTTTTGCTTTTGTATAATTTTATGATCTTTGGACTTCTATTGCATTTCTGTTGTTCCCTTTAATTTTACAACACTGAAGCAATTTATTGTTTCTCTCCTACTGTTTGCGTCTCACTGAGTTACTCTCCCATTCCTAGAAGATTGCATACGGAGTTCCAGATTAGCTCGTTTATAGGAAGTGATGTCATGAAACTAGGAAATGGCTGTAGCAAAGCTAGTTCCCCCATTTATTCGAGGAAACATTATTGAAAATGTTAGCTGTCGCCTGTCCTGTTATCCAAGGAAAGTTTTGATGTTGGATGTTAAAGTGAAGATGCAATTCTGCAATATCCATATGTTACATGTTGAAGACCATGTAAAAAGCATATATTTATTTGAATTTAAGCTATAAGAGTTTACCAGACCATGCTAGGATGTGGACTCATATATTAAGAGCCTGATAGGTTGACATGATGTGGTTAGATGTGGCTGTGCTACCATGTATGTGAAAATCTATTACGTATTGTTTCCCGTTTGACGCTATTTCATCAGTTGTAGACGTTCTCCCATCTAACTTCGATAAAATTCTAAATGATCCATTTTGCAGAAATTTCTATGTAGCAGAGGTGCGTAAGTTGAAATATGGAGCGGAACAACTTAGTTTAACTGGAAAGGGAAGTAACAGGGGTCTCATTGTTTTTGACACTGGCAGCTCCTATTCGTACTTTACAAATGCAGCATATGCTGACCTTATCACTTCGGTAAGAACCCATTCTAGAAGGCATGATCTTCCAGTCTCTCATTGTCGAAGGTTTGATCAATGAAATAACTTGACAGCTAAAAGCTGTTAATGGCCTTGCTCAAGATATCTCAGATCAGACCCTTCCCATATGTTGGCGAGCTACCACACCTATAAGGTAAAAAAAAATTAGAGTTTCAGCAATCTAACTCGCTGATCTGGTCCCTGAACTCACACCTGTTTTTAATCTTCGTGATGTTTCCTTTTAGACTGATTTAGTTAACCCTGTTTTCTTCAAATAAACATTGGATGATTAAGATGTTTGACTAGACTTATGGTCCTTCAGGTCCATTGAAGATGTAAGAAGATTTTTCAAGCCATTGACAATCCACTTTAGGAGTGCTTGGCTATTCATTTCCAAAGTGATGGTCATTCAACCAGAAGGTTACTTGATAATCAGTGTAAGATCTTCTGAAATATGAAAACAAGTGGAGCTGAGCATATATTCCTTTATCCTATTTTACAAATTTCATCACCAATTCAGAAGATGAGTTTGAGGATTAAAACAGTGGTTTAAGACTTTGATCATGCATTTTCTTTCCTTTCCAGAACTGACGCCTTAAATGTTAGTCCAAATTTATTTGCATAATGCAGAATAAAGGCAACGTCTGCTTGGGGATTCTTAATGGCACTGATGTACATGATGGATCATTTAATATTCTTGGAGGTACATATTCTCTTGTGCAATGGTCAAGATAATGTTATTAACAAAGAATAAATATGAAACTGCCAGATATTTGACAAATGAGTGACTATATCTCGTTTTCAGAAAAGGAAAGGAAGAATATTTTACTTCTCTGAACACGTCGTGTTCCTTAAACTATCACTAATTAAGTATCAAAATTTGACTTCGCAGATATCTCACTTCAGGGGCAACTGATTGCGTATGATAACGTGGAGGAGAGGATTGGATGGATGCACTCCCATTGTGCTAAACCACATAAAATGGATTTGGATTTTGCCTTCTGATACGCTTATACTTATACCCGGCGGTAGTCTGTCCACAGCATACCAGCATGTAACTTTACTATGTTTAGAATCTATCGTCAAATATTTGCTTATATTGTATCATTGCTATTTTTGTCGAAACACAACCAACACGTTATGCGGCGTTGTTTATGGTACCCGTAGCACTAGACCTATTTGTAAATTGATGAAAATTTAATAGAAGACAATCTTGTTGGTTGTAGACTTGTATGTTGGTTGCCATCCTAACTAACCTTGGAGACATCACCCTATGCTTCTTGTTTTCAAGAAACTTGAGCACTCTTTTATATTCTGAAATAAAAAAAAAGTCACAAAAAGTACACCTAGAAGTCGTTGTGGCTCATGGCCTCGGTTTAGTAATCCTAATACAATCACCTAATAATCAAACAATAATAACGAGCCCTTCATACACAAAAATACAAAATCCGTTTATATTCCAGCTTTACTATCCTCGGAAAACTTGAAGCAAGGTTACAAAAGTAAATAGAGCCCTTTTCGGCTTTTCGTGCTTTGAGGCACTATATAGGTAGAAATACAGATACAACATGTAATTTCAGAAGAAGAAAAAAATTACAAAATCATCTTGTTATATCACTTTGTTAGTCGTTCACATTTCAAAAAATATTGCACATCCACGGCACTATGTTGCAACCTTCAGGCTCTTGTTGCTATCAAGTTACAAGTTCACATCTGCATTTGCTCCTCTTGCATGAAGTCATAAAAGGGGATTGCCATGGCGGTCACTATGTGTTCTTCAAACCATCAAATTCATAGTGATTCTCTGCACAACGGCAAAAACTCGTTTCCTCAATCCAAAATACCTAGCATTTTTTCCTTAAATTCCATTGCATTCTTGAAGTTCAGAGTCTGCTATTGGAATTTAGCCACCTCACTCAGATCCTCAAAGGATTCCACTAGATACGAAAGTCTGGCCACAAACTCGATCAACAAAGAAGCAAATGTTGCCAAAGATAATGCGCTTGCGCTCTCGAATGTCTTTGATTCCTCGACAATATCATCGTCCCAAGCCAAACCTTGTCTTGTAGGCCTTGGCGGGCCCTGGGCATCTAACTTTGACCTTCTACTTTCTTGGGATTCTAGTTTCGGATTTGCAGAACCAATGGAAATGTACTTGACATCAGGAGCATCCCAACTTCTTGGAATTTCAGTGTATCTGAGATCAAGCACAGCTTCACTATGTGATTTGACACCAATATGATTTGTATTATTTTCGTAAGGGTCAAGGTCATCAGGCACGCTTTCAGTGTCGTCTCGCCGGGTTCCAATTTCCCAACTCTCCGAGTTCACAAGAAGATATGACCTTGTATCTATTTTCTTTTGCAATTCTTCAACAGCATTCATTACTTCTGAGAGAATATCTTCATCAACAGCTAATTTTTTCATTGTACTTACTTTTTTCCCTAGCTCCTGCAACACCTTTGCACCTTCCTTACCAACCCTCTGCAACTCTCTTTTGAAAACCTGTCTCCTTGCTGGTGGAGCCTGCAACAGGCATAAAATCAATATAACACTGTTACACTAACATAAAGCAAGACCAAGTTACATACCATAGAAGGAATAGAAGTCGCAATTAGGACTAAGTTACAAGTATCAGAATTCAAACGTTAGGTAACACAATCCATCAGATATGAATACTCCTTCAGCTATGAGGTTTCCATGTTCAGAATACAAAAGGGAAAATATACTATTTAAAAAGGTCTATCACATAAAAAGACAACTATCTTAACATTCTATGCACATAGGAGAAATGGTAAACCGTAGATTTCATAATGTCGAATGATCCACAAAAATGATGGAAAGTGAAGCATGTTTTCTTTGATGATGCAGCACAATTCCTTCCAAAATTCAGAAAGAACTATTAGACAAAATGTTTATCACCTGGATCTCAGAAAGTATGCATCCATGCATTGCCATTACTGAAAAGGCACAGTGTCTCAGTGCACCACTAACTTTAATATAGCTCTTCCATGGATATCGTAGCATCTTATAAGGGCCATGGGGTGGCTCCCACACAGCAAAACCCAACTGTAAGGATCAACGACGAACTTAAACGTTATATCCTCTCTAGAAGCAAAAACAAGATAAGAAAAATTGTGTACACCAGATGAATACCAATGCATCTTCTTGAGCTTTTGATTCTACAGCCGCCCTGTAACCTTTGTATAGGGGATCATCAGAGGCTTCATATGTAAGAATTTTTGAAGGAACCCTCGCGTATTCAAAGCATTTTAGGTATCCATCGACGCATCCTAACAAAATTGTGGTTCTAAAATTAGAAAATGTTTGACTATGCGGTGGCATCTGTGGAAATTTCCGTGACATTTTTCTTCTTCTAGACAATACCTATGCAAGCACTACCAATCTACCATCAATTGTTTCACAAATTATGACATCTTATTTTGTAAAAGATGATGTAAAAGATAAAACCATTTAGTGGAAGAAATTAAAGATGCAATAATAGTAATTTAAATACTTCATAAGTGAGATGCAAAAGAAAATAAATAGACATGGAAAGCCAAAACGGCAAAGGTGATAGGCTTTCATGCAATCACGAAATAAGAATTTGGAATGATGACTTTGGACAAAAGAAAGCTTATTGCTTCCTCCACAAGGCTTCTTTCGGCCTCAAATCCATGAAATTGACCCATGGAAATGACATATCCAGAGGCTGGAGTACAGGTCTTTTAACATTACATTAAGTATCTAATAAGAAACCTCGTCCACTAGTGTTTTATGTTAGATGTAGAAGAATGATATAAGGCAAGTAGATAAAATCATGTAACAAAGTAAATATATAAAATAACAATTTCAAGTATATACCAGTACACCTTAAGCAAAACAAAAGAAAACGGACCTTCAAGAGACTGTGCCACGCTGGTGAAGTTTTTTGCAACCAAATTGTGCAAATCTTCCCCAGCCCATATTGGATAAATGAATATGTTCACAGCCAAAGCAACAGAAGCACCAACGCAGATGAGAAAAAACCGAGTAACTGCTGTCTGAGTGAAAGCACCTGTCCTAAACCCCGATACTACTATGAAACAAAAGGTTATCAGGAAGACACGAAACCCATATTCGTAAGGCTTCATTGTCGGATAGAGCTTAAGAAAGCTGGACAAAAAGCCTGTAAGAAAAGAAGACAATTCAGATTGCCTCATCAAAAGAGCTCTTCAAATGAAGAAATAAATGTGAATGGCAAACTGAGACCTGCAAGATAGATACTGAGGATAATGACGAACTCTTCCCAACCACCAGCCAATACAGCCAGTTCTGCTATCCCAAGAGCTAGTCCTCCAGCTAACAATGTTCCCAGACCCCTATTAAACCCTTTGCTTAGGGTAGCACCTGCAAGAGTAAGTTAATGGTAAACAAAGTTAGTTAACCCAGAAGAAACATACAACACGAATCAAAATGGGGATTAAGTTTCACCAATATCATGTAGAACCAGAATTCCGTTGTTCAACAACAAAGATGTTTAGAAACTTGACTCCTTTGAATTTACTATGTAAGAAATTAAATGATAATTTTCTTTTTTCACCAAAACTTTTTATTTATTTATCAAACTATCTAAAATGGATGATACAACATAGACTGAGATGGTTTGAACATGTACAAAGAAGACCTTTGGAAGCACCTATAAGAAGAGAAGTATTAAATCGGATCGAAAAAATAAAAAGAGGAAGAGGTAGACCACGATTGACTTGGAAGTAAGCGGTCAAAAGAGATCTAACCGATTAGAATGTGTCTCGGGAATTTACATTGGATAGAAACGCGTGGAAGAAGACGATTCGCGTGACCAAACCGTGACTCCTTAGAGTTTCATTTCTAGCCTACCCCAACTAGTTTGGGATTAAAAGCTCGTTGTTATTGTTGCTATCTAAAAGGCATGGTCCAATCCTCGTTCTGAAAATAACCAAATGAAACGTGTTTGCGGATTCCAATTCACCAACACATGACTCCCTCCAACTTCAGATAAATCCAATACGTAATCTTCAAGTTCCATCAAAAGTGAAAACAAAAGGGACACAAAAGGTTTAGGTGAGTCGTCACCAATGCTGAACTCGAAGACGACAACGACGGTTATGATGGCCCAAACGCAGTGACTACTAATGGCGTCGAAGGGCTCTTTGAGGAAAATAAGAAAGGAGAGCAGCATGAGCGCCAACCCCATCTTAGCCGAGAAAACGACCTTCCTCGGATCCGACCGGGCGAAGCCCCAGATCTTCCCGGCAATCTCGATCGCCCTCTCCCCGACCTTGGAAACCCAGAGGCGGGCCTTCCGGAAGAAGTTCCCGTCGTCGTCGTCGTCGAGGAAGGAGGGAAGGAGTGGGGCCCGCGTGGGGTCCCAGTCGCTGTCCATGTGGGAGTGGGAGAAGAGGCGGTGCTTGCTCCTCTGCGCCAGGCTGTTGCGGAAGGATCCCAACCGAGGCTGCGCCATTGAAGATGGAAAAGGGAAGAGGAGGAGTAGTAGTTGAAGATGGTGGATTGAGGAACACAGGTGTACGGTGGAGGATATGGGGTTGATTACTTTGGGGTTTTTTTTGTTTTGTTTGTGGTTTTGCTATGAAGCTGAAGCTTCTTTGCTAATTGCCAACTGCTAATTTGCTATTGCTTTGGAGTTTGGGAATGGGAAGAACGTCGCAGATGAGATGAGTGACATCTTTTGTTTATTGGAATAAATAAACAACTCCAAAAAAGGTGGTGGTTTGGTCTGGGTGTGGGAGATGTTTGCATTTTATTTTTATTTTTCTTTTTGTGGAAGGGTCTCTTTTGCATCGGCCACAAATAAATCAATACCCATAATGAATGTTTAGACTATGTTTAAAAAAAGGTAAATTACAGATTACCCTTACCAACTACTTTGCGTTGTGTGACTTGTGTCCCACTTTGTTAGTAGTTTGCTTCTTTTTTAAATAAATTACAAAAAAGGTAAAACTTTCTCCTTGGCTTCGACTATGGTCTTGTTTCAATTTGTTTGATTTGTTAAAAAGAGAGGGAAAAAACCCATAACCATTTGGCTTGATATGGCGATTTTGTTCTCACCTAAATTCCTATATATATATATCTAACACTTGTTTTTTTTAACTATTCAATGCATATTACCTAATCCATCACGGTTTGAAAAGAAGAAGAAAAAGAACAGAAAAGGGAAGAGAATGTTAAAAAAATTATATTAGGGGTAAAATATTTTTGTCAAAAGAAGAAAAAATCAGTTTTTGATAAATTTGGTCAAACTAAAACAACATCATAATTCGAAGAGACAATATTATTGTTTATAATTTAAGTGGCAAAGTAAAACATACTTTAGGAGAAAAATAGTAATTTAACCTAAGAAACAAATCACTTTTTTACTTTATTTTTCCAAATTACAGCCTTTTAGTTAGCATGTTTTTTTAATAATAAAATAATAAAATATTGTAATGAATACTGTGAATTCAGTAGAATACGCCTTCTGTTGGCCCTTATTTCTTTTCCTTATACCTCTCATAATAAAAACAAGGGTTAATTACAGTTTGTCCTCCTGCTTGGTATCACTTTGCCTCCCTGAAGTTTCAAAGTTAACAGTTAACTCCCCTGAACTTTAATTTTATAACATTGTCCTATTGAACTTCAAAAACTCATTATTTAACACACATTCGACGTTTTTTTTCCTAATTTTTTTTTGTTGTATCCCTAGTACACTTCTAAACTTATATTTACGTGAAAGTTTGGATCGAAACAGTAGTCGAATATGGTTGGAATTTGGGACGGATTGAGTGAAAAACGTTGAATGTGTGTTAAATAATGAGTTTTTGAAGTTCAAGGGGGCAAAGTGTTACAAAATTAAAGTTCAGGGGAGGTAACTGTTAACTTTGAAACTTCAGGGGACAAAGTGATACCAAGGTATAATTAGGGAGAAAACTGTAATACCCTAAAAACAACCGTGAGAGACTCATTTTCGTGCACAACAATTTTCCACTTTTGATTAATAAAGAAAAGCCTATCACAATCGCAAACGTCATCAACCAACCAACTCAAACAACGCTGAAGACAATAGATGAACGACACGAACTACCAAGACTATCTCTTCCTCAAATTTTGGTTCTCAAGCATACCATTTGACCCGAAAAATATAAGAATAAGCAGTAAAAATAAAGTTCTAAAACCAACAAACCCAATGAAGAATTGGAATTGATGTCTAAATGACTTTTGATTTCAGGGTGAGATATTCTGCAAAACTCTCCAAAAAAAATGTGAACAAAGAACGCCAATGTCACGGTAATCTCGTGCTAAACATGGTTTCCGAATAGACCTGCATTCAATAGAGAAATCCTTCATACTTAATCACGATTAAAAAAAATCAATTTTATAGAAACAAGTTCATCAACCCCATAAAGTACATTATAATTATGTACAAAGTAGTAGCAGTGAGAAAATGACATATGAAAGCCATAATCACGTATTTACTTGAGCTCCAAGTCTCCAAGACTCCAACTACCTAAAGGCCAATACCCTAACAACCACCACTAGCAGGCTCTATCGAACTGACAAGGCCATTGCCCCTCAGTTGCATGCAATGCTCCTCTGCAACGGCTTGAGCACAAACTATGGCAACTGCCATGCCATTATGGTGAGCCTCTTGCATTATGTTGACAGCATTATCAAGTGTCATTCCAGGTATAACCTTGATCAGTACTTGCACAACGTACTCCCTCTTGTTGAAGTTGTCGTTGTGCAATAACACACGATACGGAGGAGACATTTTTCTTGATTTCCTAAACCAAAAGAGTGAAAAAAAATGACCTAAGACGTTCTTTCTACAATCATAAACTCTAGTAAACACATATGTTTGTAAGTGTTTTAATATCAAGAAAAAAGTTGTTCTCAACAATTAAATACAAGCTAAATTGACAAGCCATATACCACATCTGCATCACAGCAACAACATATTTGTTGAGTGTGCCATATGCAACAACAAAGTATTTTCTAATTTGTAAGTGTGTCATAAAGTTTAACTTCTTTGACACATGCCATCTCTTTATAGTGCACAATTATCTTAAATTACATGTCAGAAATGTAATTCAATTTGTATACCCTGTAGATGTTAACTTATAACTGACATGATAGCATGGCATGCCTTTCTCGGCAACTTTTATTCCTTGTTTGGTGACTACCAACAAGGCTTGCATGTTTAGAATTCTTCATTGTTGTCCTAACTCTTTTCCACTTGTTATTTCTACCTTGTTCATAACACTGATAGGTACAACTTATGAAGCACAGGAATACACGGTCAACCTGCCTCCCATATGCCACAAAAAGCACCTTGTCCTATATAATCTTAGTAGTGATAGGAGAATCACTTCAGAATGTTATGAAAAATAACTTTTAGGGAAAAGAAATGTGACTACAAATAAAATGTTTTCTTTTTTCAGAACACATTTACAATTTATACACAAATACAGTTAAAGTTCTAGAAATATCAATATGCTGTATGTTGACCTTTAATTTGCAGGTTGTAACTTTTCAGTGGACATAAGATGATTTTCATTCAACTACAGAACAATCCAAAATATTATCTAACAGACAGAGAACTAGACATTATTTTTAAAAGATAGAACACTGACTTGACATCAAAACATTGAGTTATGTGAAGACCTATTGTCAAAAGCAATACTTGGAGTCTCAACTGTGGGAAAACTGCTTTGACTGATTAAATGTTTTACTGGAAACACGAGAGAAAATGTATTCACTTGTCTAATTTTCTGTCTTAATATTTCATGCCGTAGTTGCAATAGTATCAAATTTGTCTAAAGCTTGCTATCACCTTCAACATGGAACGTATTAATCATGATATGATCTTTCAATCAATCAGTTCGTCTCATGTGGATTTATCTTTTTTTAGGGTTTGTGGACTTAAACCTGAACATTATGTAGTATCTAGATGGTGATAACCAAACGCCAGGCATCCAATTAGACTCATAATGTCATGCTTAAATCTGATGTATTTGCATAATTATGTTGAAAAAATATCCTGATTTCTCCAAGATTGTATCTTTCTTATAAATTGAATAAATATCCATTCTTTTCTCAGCAGTTAGGATTATATCTTTCATATGAATTATTTTGGTGAACTTTCGAAATGGAAAAAAAACAATAGGCACCTGTTTATGTTCTTTTACTTGTTTGCCTAACTTGAACTGTTGAACAACTGATCTCTATACAGCTCCAAGACACAAAGTTCTTGAAAAGAATGGATATTTCTCTTAAACTAAACAGCACTTTTGGTTTGCCACTTCTGTCGAACAGTCGTCCAATATGCCAAGGACACTCAACTTTGATGATCTAATCTAGTAAAACTTGAATGCAAAGCTTTTAGTGACCTACCTCAAATCAAACTCTGATTCACGCCCAGGGGTAGTCCTCTCAATTGTAGGCCTATCCAACAATCCACCGCCCTTGCCTTGTCCAGCAACTGAAATTGCCATGAGAACAGCTCTACTTAAAACATGTCCTTTGACCGGAGAGAGCTTGTCACCTGTGTGTGAATGATGAATTAGAAGCTGTATAGTCTCAGCAAATTACAAACACAAATAGGATGTGCAGAGAGATTCCTTTCATGTCCTGTTTGCTCCAAACATGGTAAATTCAAAACAAAAAAAATCATTTTCATCAATAAGATACCTGGATTCATTAGAATTAAGAAATTAAGACTACTAGGTACTAACAATGTAAGGGTGATTAGAAATGAAAATGTCTTATGGCCTCTAAATGTCAAACTATTTTTTTTCATAGACAGAGAAACTTAATACACATTTATCCAGCTATTTTCACTATAGTTCCCAAATACACAGGCATTTGTACATTTCCCTTCGTATTGTTGACCAGCCATGTTCACGTTTGGCCGTACATATCAAAGTATCTCTCCAAAAAAAACTTAATAGACAGTAAGTAACAAGTGATTAGAACTTCAAATAAATGTAAGACAGGCACCATTGATCATACCTCATAAACGTCGATACTTAAACCGACTATGCAAGCAAAGGGAATAACAGAGACCAACCATAGGCAGAGAAAACTCCTAAAATTAAGTTCTTACTATGCTCACAATAAGAACATCAAATGAGAGTATGAGACCAAAAACTAGCACAACCAACTTCCATTTCCAAATTACATCTACACGTAGACTGCCAGAATCGTCAACTAAAACATTTTCAGCAGTTTATAACTACCAAAAGAAATTATTTTTTTCTTGTAATTGTTAATTTCAGGAATAAAATCTCATTTTTCCTCAAGAATACTCAAAAATCAACTTAAACCAACCACCCAATCCTCTTCTCCCACTTTTCTACACCATTTACCCAAACAAATCCAATCCAATCCAATCCAATCCAATTGTCGAAAAAACGGCAAACATAGATAACATTCAACCAGACCTCGTCATGTGCACATGCTAAATAAAACCGAGAATTAGAACGAGGAGGATGGTGATGAGCGGAGACCTGGTTTGGGGTTAAGAACATGGGTGGGGGAGAGAGCGATCCTCCCGCATATGGCCGTCGCCATTCCCGGCCTCTCTCTCTCTCTCTCTCTCTCTCTCTCTCTAGTGGTTACTGTTGGAACGGCAGTCGACGCCCACAGAAATTGGAGAAATTATGATACCCCTGGAGAAGTAGCTATTTACATCTAACCCCCTCAACCAAAATTTTGGATAATTAATCCTTTCTTTGAATATCCTCTAATACTAAATAAGTAAATATCACTTATACATTTTGGGTCTTTCGTAATATCATAGCGACCCTGAAGTATGGAGTAATTTTTCATTTGTACTCTTCTTTAAGGAAAAATATTTACAAGCTAACTTAACGCTCATTTCAACACTATATTTTGTTATGTATAAGTTGGATTGTTGTAGCTCTTTTTTATTTGAAATCGATTTTTAAACCCCTTTTCATTTTTTAAACGTTTTTAGTAGGATACCGACAACCAACCTAAATTACATTTAAATTTGATCAAATATCTCTCCATGACTAAAGAAGTTAGGCCATGTTTGAGGTCTTTGTCAATTTCTGTGTTTTAGGACTATACATACACACTGACACACATGACATATCTATGAAGATCAACATACGAGAATATAAGATAAGGAGGGAAAAATCGAAAAAGTTATGTGACCTTTACTATATGACTAACACTATTATCGGTAATGGGGTTGACAAGATAGCTGAGTAATTTTATTTAGTTGAAGCCTGAAGGTGTTGAAAGCAACCACCTTGTGTTTGCAGGGTATGTTAATAAAAAAATGGATTTCCTGGGCCTTTTTGTACATTCGTCTTTCATTTTTATTTGTTTTCCCCCAAATAATTACAGCCTCTGGGTTTCGAGTACACGCGGCCTGATTTACTCCCACTAACTTCGATCCGAGCCTTCCAGAAAAATATCAAGTATCTGTCACATCTTCATTTGATTGCAACTTGTGATCTGAGGAGATCTTCATAAACTGTGGATCTTAATTTTGTTCTTTTTTCTTGATATTTGTAAGACTGATATGTTTAGAGGAGAATATTACACAGGAAAACACTGTCTCATCTTTTGGACCTTATTAGGATTCATAATAGTCCACAATCTGAATAGGTAGGCTACATCTTGTTCTCCTGTAGCACAACTTATGAAATCTTCGTTCATTCTACAACACCAGACCTAATGATCATTCGTAATGCTGTCCAATTAAGGATCGTGATCGTGATAAGCTCGGATCTGTAGGAAATCACAATAGAAAATCATATACATCTAACCCTGTCTGGTGTATTTGAGCAGTAGAAACATTAACTTTCAGGTCTAGCCAAAATGCTCATGAGACGGGGCAACAATAAGAAAATGAATAGCAGTAGTTCTGTTATATGGCAAATGAAAAGAAATAGCAAGAGTTATTTCATATACAATGTCAGCTCCACAATCACACCAGAAATAAAAGGCTATATGATTTTTTGTTTGTTTCTATTGTCGTGTCGAACCAAATCATATTCATTCTCAGTTTCTCACCTTTCTCTCATCTCTCAATACTTTAACTCTAAACTTTAAAGAAAACTAACGCCTTTATATTTTAAATCTTCCAACCCATTAACAAAAGCTAACAAAAGCAGCGTCGATGATGGACAATCTAACAGTTACTGTAGGGCCATTTTCTTTCTGATATGAGATTCCATCGTACTGATAATAAATATAAATAGTAAAAAACATAGATGAAGAGATACTGAATTGCAATTCGTCGTCCTAAAACTACTTAAATCGTCCCAACAGATTACCATTTTGCCCTTCTCTCATTTCTACTGCTATAACGCGACATTTTACCCTCCTATCACACATCTCTCTTCATCTTCCTCTTATATTCATAAAAAATAATGTTTTGGAGGTCAGTAATGAGCCAACAGACGCCCCGGTGTACTCGAATCTGGTAAAATATCCAACATCTTTTTAATAAAAAAATAATAAAAAATTGGGGGGCGTCTGGCGGAGCCGCCCAGCGTAGGAGAGGGGCGTCTGTGTAAGACGCCTCCCCCTAGGGGGCGGCGTCCCATGGGACGGGCGTCTGGCTAAGACGCCTCT
The DNA here is from genome assembly GCA_963682175.1 of Triglochin maritima. Lineage (NCBI taxonomy): Eukaryota > Viridiplantae > Streptophyta > Magnoliopsida > Alismatales > Juncaginaceae > Triglochin > Triglochin maritima. Next base: position 48,201,400 of record OY821771.1, on the reverse strand, counting down.
CTCCTACGCTGGGCGGCTTAGCCAGACGCCTCTCTCCTACGCTGGGCGTTTTACACAGATGCCCGCAATTTTTTTATTTTTTAATTTTTTTATTAAAAAGATAATTGATTATAAATTTAGATAATTACTAAATTAATTAATTAATAAGTTAATAATTACTATATTCGGATGACCGATACCCTTTCGGTACACCGAATAGAGATTTCCAGAGAAATGTCGAAGCTACTGAGAATAAATATTCAGATAACCGGGTAGAGATCGGTAAACCGACACAATGATTCTAGGAAGATCAAAAACTTACTGTATTTACGATCACGGTGGACCGATGAAAACTCGGTCATCCGCATCGAACATGTTCGGTAGACCGAGAAGTAAACGGTCGACCGTCCGACATCACCTTACAACGAGTTTTTGCAATTGATGAAAATTCAAAAAAAATTCAGATCCAACAATTTCAAAATCCAAAAAATTTCCAGGGAGCGCTGCCCCCTTGCCACCCCCGCCACCTCACCGGCGAGGTGGAATGCCGCTATCTCACCGGGGAGCGAGACCCCCGAACGGACCTGTCGATGTGGTATTTGTAAGTCGGGAGGTTTTACCACCGGGAATTTTGGATCTTAAATTTTTTGAAAATTTAATCACTTGCAAAAAAACTCATTGTAATTTGACCCCGTTACCACCAAAAATCTTGCAACAGAACCTCAAATAATTTGAGATAACACACCGTATAATTTTAAGAATTTATTTATATTTATATTTTATTTTTTATTATTAAAAAATACGGGTGTCTGGCTAACACGCCTCCACCAACGTGGAGGCGTCTGGCTATGACGCCTCCACCTATGTGGAGGCGTCTTAGCCATACGTCCGAGTCGGAAAAAAAAATCTGCCTCCGTTACCTAGCCGGATTCAGGTGTTTCGCCAGACATTTTCGTGGTGTTGGTACTAGGAATGTGAGTAAAACTGAGTCAAATACCTTGCTTAAAGATACGGGACGAAATGGGTATTAATTGATTTGTTAAGGGCAAAAAGGTAATTTTTGGGGCGATTTAAGTAGTTTTCCAGCGACAAATAGTAGTTCCCTAAGAGATATGGCCGGACAAATTGTTCTTAGATGGCTTTGTTTTCTGAAGACATGATATCTGAAGTCTAAAAGGAGTTGAAGGAAAAAACTACGAGTAAACTAACTACCCCGTTAAATATAACACTAGAACAATTGTTGTGCCTCAAATATAATTCTCATACATGTTTTGGATAGAAGTACAATGAAAGATAACTAGCTCAAATGAAATCCAAGAAGATCTTTTGTCCTCAGATAAACACAATTTTTGTTTCTCAAACAAACAAGAAGAAAATACACTTGATGTGTATTCGAATTCTAAACTAGTAAACTCAATTACCAAAACCTAACTCCTTACCTTGCTCTCTTGTTCTTGCATGTAATCTTTCTTCATTTCTTCCAAGACAGAATCATTGGTGCTGCCAGCAAATCAGAGTCAAAACAAAAGACCATGTACTGCCAGTGCCAGCTTAAAATAAAAATAAATATCAAGCAATCAAAACCTAATCATGTTTTCCATATCTATTTAGATTTCAGTACAATTGTAAGTATACGAGATACATTTGCTACCTCAAACCTTATCCTAACTACCATGGTGTAAACCGTAGCATCATGCAGTCCTGCAAAATGGTCACGTGGTCATTTACAGCCTACTTCTGATTTTTTGAAGGTTAAAGCACGTGCCCACACAATTGAAGTTTGAACAGAAGCAAATTCTATTGTTTGCGTTTCTTATTTATTATGAAATACCACGCAGTCTTTGAGTTGCAGATCAAGGGTCAACTGAAACAATCTAATTTTTATGCAAGGGGTGAGGCTGCTTATATCCGACTAGAGGTGCTGACAAAGCCAAACTTGAGTGTAGAAGCCTAAACTTTGTGAACCAAACATTAAATTGGTGATCTGACCTGCTCCCCCAACTTTGCCCAAGGTAGGAACATATTTTGATACTTCGGGGGTAATATTGACAGTTGGTGTTGGCGAAGGAGAAAAACTTTTTTATCATAAGTAATATGTATTATGTGCTTTCATGTGAAAATATACCTTTTTGTATCATTGATGTGAAAATATACCCATGCTAGATAATGATATTCACTAGGACCCAATTCTATCATCCTCAAAACAATAACTATGTAATATTTTGTTACTTCACACACCTCCATAAACAAGCACCATTAGAACATGAAATTAAGTGATAAATTAATATGAGATAATTCAAAAAACTACCCTAAGATCAACAATTGGTCACAACTCCCACACTAGAGAAATTTCACATGAAACAATGATTGAGGAATTCAAACTTACTACTGGTGAAGACAATCATTTAACTCTTTTGCTTGTCCACGACATTTCCAAACAACAGAAATCGTTCTTCCTTTAGCGCACTCGGCATACTTGGTTGTGTAGACAACACACTCTTTTAGCGCTTTTTGTTTCATTTTACTGCGTAAGGCTGAAGACAATATAGAGAATGGAACAGACACTACTAAGTCAAGATATAAACAATATCTCAGATCACAGAATAACAACAGAAGTGATAATTTGAAAGCAGCAGTAACCATTCGTAAACAAATGAAAACCCAGTACCAGGGGGGAAAAGGGACATATTAGTGTAGCATAAGATAAATCCCTTGTGTAATTGTTTGGATAGATTCTGACAGGTGCCCAAAACAATATGTTTACACTTGATCAAAGGGTGGTTTGGGTGTACTGGTGGTTTTTTAGGTCCATGGTTTCGAGACCCTTGGTTCATCCACATTTTGCCCTATACTTAAGCTTATCCTACTTCTTTCTGGGTAATCAACTACGTGAATCAGCTCTAACATTATGCATTCATGGGACCAAATAAAGCTATTTCACAGTACCAGTCTTATTCCTAGAACTATGAAGCAGAGAGTGAGAGACTCCACCATCACAAGACGGACTGACAATCACAAATCTTCTTCATTCTGAGATCATGAAAAGTCATCTGTCTAAGCTTGGGGCCAACATTGACGGTTCAATTAAGAAGGAAACCATTATCAATGAAAACAAATCGTAATTCCAACAAAATCATAGGAAAAACACTAGTCAGTCAGGCCTTCGGTATCTGACCGACCAACTTGACTGAAAAAATCAAACCCCTTGTCTAGGCATAAGTAAAAACGACCCTTACGCTCACCAGGAAGATAGAGGCAGCTACAGTGTTGACTCGTTACCATTGATTCCAGTAGAAACAAAAGGGATGCACGAAAAAAACTACGACAAACAAATAAGCACGATTCGTTTGATGACATTATGCTTCTTTTAATGTAGACTGCGAAGCATGTAATAAATAAGGTAAGTAGAAACTCTAGGCATGTGTTTTGCACAAACAATTCTAAAAAAACTCACTGTAAGACCATATACGGCATGATTTAGAATCACATTTTGCAATCAGATATTTCTAAAATATGATCAAATCTCAAAATCAGTTCCCAAAAGTACCCAAGCTTTAATAGGAAGATTCTAAGTATTTCGATTTCAATAGTAAAACGCATTTGATTTTTGGGAATAAAAAAGTGATTATCAAGATGAAGTACAACGTTTCTTCTTACTCCCCTCCCCTTCAAACAAAGTGAACCCTAGTCATTGCTCGAAATCACTGGAACAAAAACCCACACAAGGATTTGAAATAATAATCGTCAATACATTTCGCCAACGATAACCGTAAGTAAAATTCGGTCGTAATTTGTAGGTTTCGGGTGATGAAATCGATAGAAGAGTTAGAAAAGAAAGGAGAGATTGAATTGAGGGAAAAGGGTAACAACCTTCTTCGACTTTCTTCTTGACGTGGTTCTCTCTGGCTTCCTGAACATATCCCATTTTATACGCCGAACCACCAACTAATCTGCCAACTCTTCTTCCCCTAGCCTTTTATTTCTTCTTCTTTTATGTTCGGGACTCGACTCTTTAATTGATTGGCATTGGATCATTATTTTTGTGCCATCCAACCAAAGTTGAACTTTTAATTGATTGGATCTAAAGAATTACTGTGGTGTCCAATATGTCACCAAAGTTAAACTCGCAGAGAAGAAAAAATGAGGTGTAGTACTAGACAAATAATATGCATCCAATCCAAGTACAGTGAATTGTGTTCTGTGTGGAATTTCTTTGAACCCAAAAATGAGATCGGAGTTTGACGGTCTCATCCTCGAGTTCCTTCGTAAGGGTATGGTTAATCTGGAAAAACACAACTTGAAAGTAGAGAATTGATTTTCAGAATAATTTTCCGGTGATTGGTTTGTAAAAAAAACTTAAAATAATTTTAAAAATTAAGTTCCAAATCCTTATAAAATCACACCGTAAATGACTTCCCCTACAGTAAATTTTAAGAAAATCACGAAATTAAGTTTTTTTTATTTTTCCCAACTTCCTGCAAATGAATCACACTTAAACTTACAACTTGGGTTCCAATTTTCTCTGGCTTTTGGATAGGAGAAGAACCTCACTTCCAATTTGTCGTTAGAAGTTGGATGAAGTAATCTTTATCTTTTCTGTTGGAGCGTTTTCTACCATGCCAACTATGTTTTTGAGTTGAAAGAGGGATAATGCGTATAGCATGAAAAGTTTTACCCGGAGAATGCAAACCACATTGTCGATTTACTTTCCGAAACACATGCACTTAATACACAATACAACCATAGACATATAACAAACATGCAAGTGAATAAGAAGATGATGTAAACACATTTTACGTGTCTGGTGCGCTACCTAGATCGGCAAATTGTAACATAATCACATTCGAGTGCGGTATCGAAATAAATTCCCTTCAGTATCATGGTACCAGACCGAATCTGATAAAACATTATGCGATCCACACCCTACCATGTTTGCAATATCAGAAGTTCCTGTGTTGCTACTTCTGCAACGCAAGTGAACAATGTTTCTTGAGAAATAATAATTAGGAAAAAAATTGAAATAATCACGGAATTAAAAAAAATGGACGAATATGTATGTAAAAAACTTATTTGACAAACTATGTTTCTTAAAAATGACATTTAAGATGTCGTTTTTATCATAAATGAAAACGATATCACGGATGTCGTTTTCACCTAAAGCATGTTGAACTAACGACGAGTCGGTCGAAAGTCTCGTTCTCCGGAAAGACGAGTAAGTCATCGGTCGATGCATCAACTCCAATTATTATATCCAAGTAGAACATTTTGAGGATTTCAAGTTGATTTTCATTTTATTTTTTGATTTTCTTGATTTCGAGATATCATTTTTAGCTTAAACATGTTGAACTAGCGACATATTGGTTGAGAATTTGGACTGGAGTATATATTAGTAATTTTGTATCAAAAAAGATGTTAGTAACCCAAAAATATATTAGTAATGAAAATCAACTTGAACTTTACTTGTCGTCGGAAAAATGAAGTAATGAGAAGTGATTGGGGGTGAGAGAAGGAAGAGGAGGCCGACACAGGTTTTCTCTGTCTTTGGTAAAAACGACATCCATGGTACCGTTTTCATATATGATAAAAACATCACAAGTGTCGTTTTTAATAAGAAAAACACGATGTCATAAATTTTTCACATGCATATTCTTACTTTTTTTTTATTCCGCGATTATTTCAAGAAAAAAATTCCTAATAATTACGTACATACATTCAGCTTGAAAACATTTGTAACATGGCACTGAGGCAGTGACAATCATATTCATCCTCATCTACAAATAACATCTTAATTGGATCAATGATAATATCACGCCAAACATGTAACTGGCAAAATTCTTACAATTTGGAAAATTAAAAATAGATATAAACGTTGACAATTTCAAAAATTGCTACAACATAGCGGCGATAGCGCCCTCTCAATATGAACAAATATACAAACTTAACAGACCATCATCACAAAAGAACAGTAAAAAAACCCTTAAAATCCGCCACTATAAAAGGAATAATAATTGGGACGAATTTGACCAGCAAAAGTACCCCTCTTCATGTCTACCAACAACTGAGCAGAGTGAGGAAGCAGCCAGCACTCTTATTCCATAAATCATGACTCGGTCATTACGAGGAAATGCAATACAATAATCAGCACGAGTGTAATTCGAAAGTGGCAGCAGAAAATGCTCAGCTGTTCAAGATTTCAGAAACTCTCTCCTCTGCATCTGCAGGAATCTCCCTGCCCGGAACGTTCACTTTCAAAAGGCTAGAGAACCTGACAAGCAGATTACTGTTATACCTAATGGTCTAAATATAAACATGAAGTTAATAGTCATGCAAAGCACTTACTCAGCAGGTGTGAACAAGTAAACGTGCTCTGTTATGAACGCAAGCAAGGCCTGCATAGAGGAATTCAAAAAAATCGAGAAGAAGAGAAGAAATAAGACCGAATGCAAATTTCAAAAACAGTTCTAGACCCTAAAATTCCAAGTTGCTGACAACTTAAAAAGAAAAGAGCTACTAGCCCCTTAGCTCTTTTAGAAGAAACAGCCACGAAATTTTCACCAGATTAAAGAATGTCGATTGAAGGCATTGAAATGAATCAAACAAAAAAAGGAAGATGCTCCTAGTAAGCCACCAAACGAGAAACCCCCAGGTTTAATCACCATGTTCTCTTCCTAAGAGTTTACCTCAAATGGTAAATTCAATAGTTCATAATAAGTCCTGACATGATCTAATCTTTGTTGGACTGCTTCATTATCCATCGATGGAATGCTTGCCAGAGCCTGAACAAGGAAAGAGTGGTTATTATCAAACAAAATCTCGTCAGATTGGCCATGAGGCAAAAAAAGAAAAGATCTTCCAAGTGGTAATTATTTGTTCTCATGCACCAGGAAAAGAAAAGAAAATACTGTTAAAAAATAAAACATTTCTCCCCATGCATAAATTTAACAGGGAACTCCATTTGCACTCCAAATAACCTATGATTAAGTACTTCATAAATAAGAGCGTCGACTCAAATAAGTTTAGAGTAGCACCAATATTACCTGTTCCAATGCAATGGAATTTCTGCATATCTGCTGAACCCCTAAAAGGTTGATGGATTTCATTTCAGTAAGAACCTGCAAGAAAGTTCAATCAGCAAAAACAAGTAATGCTGAAACCTACGCAACTACAGTAAGAGAGGATATTATTTAATCCCCGGAAGAGAGATTGCAAAAGCATAAATCTCTAAAAGGAGTGAAACCTTTAGGGATGTGTTAGCTGCAACACTACATATCCCTCCAAATATATAGTTTCTCTTTATGTCTGCAACAAAAGGTGCCATTTGCTCATCTCGACGCATTATCTGCAGAATGTATTCACAAGAATCCACAAATATAATTTCAACATGAGATCAATCTTCATCTTTCACCAGAAACAAGAAAGAGATCACTACTTATTATATCAAGATGCATAAAAACAACAATTTGAAGAGTTACTGATTCAAAGCTTCTCTTAATGGAAGTCCAGATGAGAAGTGTCAACAAAAAAGGTGAGCATTAACTAAAATTGATCCGATAATGATACGAGTAAAACATGTAGTCCATAAAACACACTTTGTTGGTCCATGATAAGATCCCTAAAGGGTGCTGCTAGCACATACCACATAGAGAACAAAATTTTAGGAGCTTTAATTGTACTGCAGCTATAAGGCAAAATTGTTCTGGTCAAGTATTTACATGATGAACAGAACACATATATAAGAGTATCTTGGCAGCTAGGTGAAAAACAAGAGTACCATTTTTCACCCATTTAATGTTTATGCGTCCCATTTTTCATGTTCTATCCTGTTTCATTTTCTGGTTTTAAAGTAATATTCAGCTCTCGGCTCCAAGTAAAAGAAGCATTGACATCTATATTCATGCCAATAAAAGATCAATATTAACAAACAAATAAAATGATATTTGTCAAATAGAATGCTCATGCTCAAGTTTACAATCAGAAAATCAAATTGAGACGAACCATCCTCACAGATTTATAATTACCTGTGTGGTCAGTGAAATAATAAAATCATCTGGCTCTTCTGCATCTTGGTCCTCCAGGTACTCTCTGTTGGTCATTTGCTGCATAAAAAAATGAAATGTCAATATCTATTACACAGTATGCTAAAACTATAAAAAACTAAAAGTCAAAACACACACACACACACAAAACCTTAGCAAGTGACAACACGGTGAAATAACATGGCAAACCTGCATGTGGAATATGGTCTCCAATTGCATTTCCACCCTTAAGACCTTTAGGCAATCGACAGAAAGTCTTCTATATTCAGATGCAAGGGTTGCAAGGTTCCTTGGAATTGTACTCGGAATTCGTGCATGGTGATGATTTTGGTGAGTGTAGCCATTATCTTCCACAGTACTTTGCGGCCTTAGAGTGGATTCCCCAAGCCTAATTTATCGGGAAAAAACCAGTCAACAATAAAAAAAACTATGGCACCAATTGTAAGTAGTTATTTCCAGATCTTAAAGCTCTATGAAAGATAAAAAGAACTCTGCCATTAAAACAATACAATGTTACCATAAGGACACAGAAAATCAAGAACCACCCGCAAATGACATCCTGATCAATTATAGTAGTAAGTTCGTGATACCTCAAAACATTTGATTTCTTGAATTTATTTCCATGTGGTCATGTGGACATAGTGGAGGTTAGCAGTAAGTAGACCTAATTCAAAGTTTAAACCAATACAGTACTACAGTAGATGTTTTTGTAGTTTCTAGATATTATTGGCAACATTGCTTTTGCATGGAGACTTCCGGGAAATGTATCTTAAGATTCACGACAAAGATTTTGTGAATGACATGTGTATAGTAAGAAAACAACCACATTGCTCTGTTTTCTGGTTGATGAACATCTTATTACATTTGAGCCTTATTTAGAGAAACATTACCTTAGCCTTTTGCTCGAGTGATTGAACTTGAGAAGCAAAAAATAATCCTTTTCCAAGCATATGCTTAGAAAGTAAACGAAAATTCTACAAATTCCTAAATAATAATAGTGATACAACAGAACAATTTCAGTAAAAGCTTATGAAATGAAAACATATATAATTTTTTTATCAGATTAACAGCAATTAATGGGCCGCATAATGTCAACACAGAAATTCAAGCAAATTAAAGACACAAAGGTAAAAGAGAATGCCTTTTGAATATAACAACCACCTTTCAATAGAATCTGCCACATATTCTAATGAGTCACTAAGAGATGCCAACAAAATGAACTTCTGGTCATCACGGATTAGATTTTCCTGCACAAGGACCGTGAAGAGAGGTGCTCAATATATGTACCATAGAAGATGACCAAGTCATATTTAACATTTAGTAGTGAGATAAGAAAATCAACTATGATTAAAATTTCATAGCAGCAGCACCCAATATCATAGTTGCAGAAGCATTCAATAAACGAAAATTGGAATAATTCAGAAAGAATATGGGAACCTGCTTGATTGGACGTAAACCAAGTAACAAGTCACTCAATTCAGCCTCTAATTCAACAGTTTCAGCATCAGACACTCCAGTCTCTAGAACTTGTTGACCAGTTGAGCTTGTTAAACATGCACTGGCTGGATCAAGTCGCATTAAGCTCTCAACATCATTCCTGCCTAAAAGCATGTAACTTTGCTTTTCCAAAACAGCCTGGAAGCTCCTCATGGGATAAACAATGTAAAATACAAATATAAATCAAATTGAGAAGGACCATACATTGAAGAGATACATGCATGTTACATGAACATTGACCAACATTACAACGAGGACACTGAGGTACCACTCAAACTACCAATTCACAATAGAATTCCTACATGTGAAGGTGACTACATGATTCTCCATGTGACAAATGCAAATAGCAAAGAAAAGATAAAAAAACAAATTAACAATCACGTACCTTACGATACTATCAATAGCTCCAAAAGAAAATTGGAAATATCGATACATCATCATCATAATTTATACCAAATGAGCTAATGGAGAGAATATACTTAAAATACAATGGACTCTGTGTGCCTCAAAAGCTTATGTGGTTTCGACAAATCTTTGGATAATCCAGAGGAGGTTAAACAATACAAATTGTGTAAGTATTTGTTCTATTGAAGTATCGATCATACATGTTAACCTCAAGTACATTGATGTATTTTTGTGAATGATTTAGTCATGATGTAAAAAGGCTCTATACTACCCTTTCCTAGCAGGGCAACAGAATAGTGTGCAGACCTATTCGAGATTATCATTTGATTCATGTCATATAAAATAAAATACTTACCTCCATGTATGATGTCCGACATCTTTCATGTGTACGCTCCAAAAAGGTTTGCACATACTCCACTAGCTCACTGGCATATTTAGGCATTGCTTGCGCCCAACCTAACACCTGATAAGGACCCCAAAAAATCCAGTCGGCAGAGCTCCATGAATATGAACAAGAAACTAAAAGAAACTCCCCAGATATAAGAAAGAAGGAATAGACTAAAGAGATTTATAGACCTCTTTTGCTAACAAATCAATCGCCAATAAACCTTGCAATACTGGACGGCCTTTCTCAAGGGCTGAACTGTACACTGAAGCAGCATGTACCCGTGGTCTGAAAGCAGCTGGATCTGAAAAGAAATTAGAAAAGGAATGGTAAAGAAGATCAATAATGACAATTCTGCTTGCTTCCAGAATTGCACAAAAATGTAGTTATGAAGGTTAAAATGAATGTAGTCTACTTGATGGAAGGTATGGCAAATGCCCATTCAACAGACACATTAAACTAAAAATATTGCGGAAAGATGTATTGTATGAGACACTGTTATAAACTTCAAATCAGTGTCAAAAAAAGGTACAAAATAATAATAATAAAATATTGTTTTTCATGGTGTGAATGAAAATTAACAGAAAAACTATACAATTTTTTAGTACAAGGTAGGTAAAAGAACAATCCAATGAATAAGCCATTTTTTAAAATTAATAGGATCTTCATCTAGTCAGAAATTGTTTTACTGCTGGGGAACAAAATTTATCAATCAGTCCCAACTCCTAATCCCAGAGGAAGTGACTTTAGTCAGCGATGGTAAAACCTTCATATTTTGAACTACAAATAAAACCTTCATGTTTTGACTTGTTTAGCATAAAATATAAATGAATGGGATATTAGGATAATATCATTACTTGATATAGCTTGCTGTACGCATTTCCGGTAATCTACAAACATAGCTGGCAAAAAGTGATCCTTCAGAAAGTTTTCCACAAAGGCCAACAATCCGTCCTTCCTGTTACCAAACAAATGAAAACATAAATTATGAAACAAATCCAACTCGAGATCACAACTGACAGCAATATATAAAACTCTCAGGGCATTACCAAAAGAAAATCATTAGAGGCATGGATACTAAAAACAAAGATCTGTTGCATATATTTCCAGATAACTTACAACTGATTTCGAAGAGTTACATTCATTGCGAAACAATATACTTTTTTGCTTCTTAATTATTATTTTCTGCTAAAGCACCAATTATTAGACAAGTTACAAATATTATCAGAACTATGCACTTCCAAAATTTAGGTTTGAAGCTCATCGATAAGCATGACACATCCTATCGTGAAGTCGCTGGGTGGGTGCTGGACAGACCATCAACAGGCAGCACCTGTTGGTTTGGTTAATTAGCTGGAATTTGGAAATCTAGGGTTTGGATAGGGGAAAAGGAAAGGGGACAAAGTTTTTGAAGAATAGGTTTTTTCGTAAAAGCTAATTACTCGGGTAATTTACAAATGAAGTGTTGAAGTAGGAGTATTGATATATTTTTTTCATGAATACTTTATTTATTTTACAATAATTCTTGTATTTTCTTTACATTGCATTTAAAGTTGGAAAATTAAGAAGGTAATGAAATATTAATTTACTAAATTCATAAAATATAGTACTGCTTCATTAAATATTTGCAAAAATTGAGGAAGAGGCCAGCCCTCCTTTCCCCCTGTCCCCGGAAGCTTATCAATAATTTCATAAGAAATAACACCATCACAAAGAAGAAACATGCGTCACATTAATCTCGTACCCGAGTTTCGAATATTTTTGAGGCAGCATTGAAGCAATTTTGTCAGTGAACTGCCAAAGTTGGGAAAAGAGAAATGTTAAAAGTTTTGGCAGTCTGACCAAAACAACATATAATAACCAAATACCTATTTATCACAAGTTACAACTACAAAGAAAATGTAATGTCTAAAGGTCAAAACCTGAAGCACAGGTCGATATATTGATGCAGCTAAATAAATTCCTTGCTCAGAAAGAACTGCCCCTGTTCCATACCCTTCTTGCAACACATTTTGGCCCTTCCTCCATCCTTGGCCTACATATATTGAGAAAATCGTCAACCATAGAAGGGTCACTAAACTGGTCTAGTAATAGAAAGTATAAAACACATCAGTCACCGTGACTTCTATATTGGATCAAATATTAGACATAAAAGTAACAAACTAAAAGAAATATTGCCTAATATATATTTGAAAAGAAACTTCATTGGTTGATATACTTCCTCCTGGCTTGAAAAAACATAACGAAAAAAAAAACTTGGACTCAGCCACTTAGAATTTGCATAAGAAAAATCAACAAAACATTAACAAAACCTGATCAATATAAGTTAATAACTATCTTGCAGTTATGTGATAAATCAAGACAAAATTACCCAGAAAGCCACAAAATCAGCCTCTATTGATCTCATTTTGATCACATAAGTGCTTAGAAGCTAAATAGGTGTCATTCTCTGAGCACAAGAAATTTCACTCACACAGACATGTTAGAAATGGCATTATTTATCATCTGGAAATGGCATTGCTTATCATCATTGACGAAGCTCTTGATGAAACAATTTATAGACAACAATTGTGAACTATTTACAGCCTTGAATATTTTCCAAGAATGAGGTTCAAGATAGAACACTCTCACATGGTCCAGTTAGGTGATTGTCACACATAATTGAAATTCAACCTTATCTTGAGTTTCGGATAGCTCGGCCACTAAGGTTCGTGGGGGCAGCAGACAAATCCAGAGATCCAGGTTACAATAAAAGACCTTTAAATCACTCTCACATGGTCCAGTTGGGGATCTCATAACTGAAATCAAACCTAACATTCAAGCTTATCTGGAGCTTAGGATATCTCAGCCAGTAAGCTTCTTGGTGGTGTTGACAATTCCAAAGTCCAGCCAATTATTCCGACCTTCCTAATATAAACTGTTCCGGTCACTGATGAGTCATTTGTATCCTTTAAATTGCTAACAGATAATTTGTTATTTCAACACTTTAGATATAGAACATTAGTACTCTCTTCTTCCTTAAAGATAATGAGAACATATTTGTGTCCTAAGTTATAATTGTGGGAAAGAGTGAATAGTAAAAATAGTTTTTCTGTTAGTTTAGGTATAGTTTCTTTCATATTTAGCTTTTAGTATTTTGGAATTTCTTGCCTGTAATTTTATCTACCAGAAGACAGATTCGCCAAGATCTAACAAGAAAATCTATATTATAGGTAGCATGATTATTTTTGTTGACAAAATGTTTAAAAAGAATTTGACCTCCTAATATTTTCTTGGATTGTTTCTAGAAATTTAAAGAGTGACAATCATGGATAAGGTCATAATAAGGACATATGGTAAGAACATATTGGATTTATTTTTGAAAAACAAAATATTGAAAAAGGATAAGTGAACAACGATACCCTGGTTGGGCATAGAAACAGCTGCTTCGGTAAAACGAAAGGCAAAGGAAAGCCCTTCTGATGCATCCCTGCGACCAAATAACATTCATTTAATTCAGGTTTATACAACCTTCATGAACTAGTTTAAAAAATGCATAAACATATTTGGTTAAACATCATATTACATGAAAATTCTGATTCCTGCCTCTTAATTAAACTAAGTCTAAAGATAAGGAGCCGATGTCATGTTTTTCACATGGTGCCTTCATTTGGAGAGGGAAGATAGCTGGAATGGACAGGTTATAATTTTAGCATATTCACTCATAACCTCACTGTCCAACAGAAATGACTAGATGTCATTTATAATAAAAAAAATTGAAATGATAGTTGATGGAACTGATGCCATCCATAGTTTAAAATTTACATTGTAATTTACAAGTTTAACGAACGAAAAGGGGAAATGATTTTGCCCGTTGAAGAGGGCTTCAGCAAGAGGAAAAATAGCATCTCAGCATAAATAAACTTGCAATTATAAGTGTTATAGATGTGATTCTGGTGATGTAACAACAGATTTATTTTCCAGTTGCCCTAAAAGTACTAATCAGCTTGATTGAATTCAACGAAAATGGGGAACACAGAACACCTGTTCCTACTAACTGAAGTCACTAGGAAAAAGTAATCAGGAAACTTCCAAGTGAATGGTACTAACTATTAAAATTGCCACTTAAAACTTCAAAAACACAAAACAATGACAACTTGTAAAGCTGATAAAATGTCATACAAATAAAAATAACAAAGATAAACATCAAGGTATGAGGAAATATAAAAGTTTATAATTCAATGATTTTCACATGCCTTTTGTCCTTATTTGGGGTCTTGCTAGCAAGTCTAGCTGTCTGAACAGCAGCATCTGCAGATGCAGCTTCAGGTGTTGCTCGAAGAACCTCACATATGAGTTGTTGGCACTCACTCTTTTATCCATCACAGCAAACAAAGAAAGGGGGGAAGGTCAATTACTGAAAATTAACAATAAATTGAAGAATATGGGAACTCTATTGTCTGATGAGTAAGTACTAATATAAAACAAGAATTTGATATGGCTCAAGCATCGCTCTTTCCAAATCCATATGCACTTTACCTGTATGACTGTCAAGGAAAAGCCCACACTAAAACCTCCTGTAACTTGAGAAGATTCAGTGTCTGGACTCCAGTTAACATCTCCGTTTGATGATCTGGGAGTGTTTATGTTGTCACCTTGATGAGACGATTTTGACTCCAGGACTTCCCCCACAATAATATGATTTTCTGATCATAAATGAAGTATCCAAAACCAGGTATACACATCATCAACAGGGGGGGAAAATGCAGAGCATGGTGAAATCATTGCTTTTTCTCACCAAGTATTTGAGTGATAGAGTCCAGGATTGAAATCAGTAGTTCACTTGCAGCTCTCTGAGCATTGCCCATCGGTGTCATTTCAGGTGAGACTGGGCTAATTGCCAACTGTGTCCCCACAATAGAGGACCCATTTTTGGGTTTCCTTTTGAAAGGATGATAACTATCTAGGCCTTTGGAGTTACATATGCTGGAAATATTCTTCCTTGTCGACTGACTAATAGATGCTCTTGACATATTCTGGGCTGATGTATATGATTTTATCTTTGATGTAATGATCTCATGAATTGTAGGACGTAATCTCTGGCTATTAAAGATGAATTTTTAAGTTAGTTGAAAGATATATGAAATAAAATAATTTAATTGAATACGGTTTTTAATACTATAATGGAAGATAATTTAAAGCAAACGGTAAAGAGTCTCAAACATAAGGTCCTATTGCACTAGCTCTTTCAACATTTGCTAACTGGTTCCAACTTCGTGCTTTGCATGAATGAAGTTTTCAATTTGGACCGAAAGAAAAAAAAAACCTTGGATATGAAAAGAATAGTAAAGATGTTAATAAAAAAGAAGACTAGATTAAAAAATTAAAAAACCATAGATTTATGGAACCATAAAAAATCATCATCCTTGGTAAGAATGTGCTTGATTAGGTCATGCTATGTAGGAAATAAGCAAGAGGTGATGGTAGAGCTCCTAGGTTCAACAGATTTTATAACTTGAAGAGAATAAAGAAAACTGAAGAGATGTTAATTGAGCAAGATTTAAAAAAATGTTAGTGGAGTAATAAAAAGGGGTGTTAGTGACTTGTTGTGGTGGTTGTAGTTTAAGAAGATGAATGGTTAGATGTTGAGGGACCAAGCGACCAAGGACTAAAGGACCAATCTACGCAGAACCAATGTACTTTTATAGAAGGCTGGTATAAACAATTCAAAACACTCGTCACTTGTCAGAACCAGTCAGGAATCCAAATCTGGAAATTTTTAACCCAACTCCCAAGACTTATTGGCGTACATAAATCAGTCAAATACTGAAACCTTCCCTAATGTGCTACTACTTCTATAATAGACATTATTGAGTATAAATTTGCACTCCCAGAAAAGGTTAGGGGAAAAGAAGTTATCAGGACATGGCAATGCTCACGGTGGCATCATTTTGCTAATTAGCTACCAAGAGGAGATGGCAAGGCAACAGTGATGGCGACACACCACCAAGGGGGAAAAGTAATTTTTTGAATTTCCAAAAGTTTGTAGTTGTACAAAGAGAACCCACATATATATTCAAAAGGCAGTAAAATGCATGAAATTGAAACTCAAAAGAGTAAGTTATTTCTGCAGCATAATTGCAGGTCACTGTCATAGTGATTATGAGAAGTGGCTGAACAGTGACCTAGGAGGCTAGGACATAATAACAGTGGTTAAAAACACTTTCTTTTAAGCCCCCTCGGCCCTCACCAAAGTCCCAAATAAACATAGTTGACTTTATAGTCTAAATGCGCCAGATTATACATTTTAATTTCCTGTCAAAATACCACTTTTTTATTTTTATTAGTTTTTTTATTAACAAAAGTGCATCATCAGTATAAGCTTCAACCAGATGATTGGACCAACAGCAACCCGTGCCTCCCCAACCACCCGATTTTTTTATATTATTAGTTATTAAACCAAACAAAGAAAGGGGGAAAAAGAGGGTATTCTGTGGAGCTGTGATAAGGAAATTGTTTCCTGAGCAAGGGGTCACAAGTTTGAATCACGAAAATAACCTCTTTGGACAAAAAAAGGCAAGAGAAAGGTTGTGTACAAATGTACACTCCCCCAGCCCTCAAAAAGTGGGAAGCCTCGTGAAACAGGGTTGTGCTTTTTTTATTAACCAAATAAAGAAAATGCAGACCCACGGGAAAATCTAATGTTAAGACATTGAATCTAAAGCATGGTACATCAGAAAGTACAGAGTTGTTGAGATACCACAACAGATTTTGCAGGAGTGTGACAATACCAGATTATAGCACCGGCAGCAGCTACTTTACCAAGCATGCATAGGCATTCCACGAGTGTTTGTAAATATTTCACGCTAAGGGTAGCATCACTTTTTTTTATCGACTCCTGCAGACAAGGAATCAAGGATCGCCAATTTCAATTGATTAAAAGAAAATTTGATCCTAAATACAGGCAAACCTAAATGAAGCTGCGAGATCAATACAATGAACTCATCTGGAGTAGAATCTATGAGCCACATTGGAACCTTCCAGGAAGCAGTTCTACTGTCACCCATGATTGACCTTGAGGTGGAACCATCAGCAGAACCACCTTCATGTAAGTCTGAAATACTCTCATCATCACGACCATCAAATGAACTGAAAGCAATAGTTACCATCAGAAGCATGTTATGCAGCAATAAATAAAACAGACTTACTGTCTGTCAGCACAGTAGGCATATCACAATGCACTAATGAGTCCATCTTTAACATGATGGAGCAAACTCTAGTGCATAAAAGTGATATAAACCAATATTAATCTTACTTCCTAGTTCCTAGTACAAATTGACCCCATATGGTAGCAGAGCTTTTTAAGAATGGGTAGAATTAAAATCAATAGGCATACCATATAGACTGTTCAGTGCTAAATTTTTTGCATAACCAGACAACAGACCATGTGCAATTTGGTTAAACTTATCAACGGGGGGAGGACAGACATTGGAGCAGTGGTAAGGGAACTGCTTTGTCATCAAATGGTCAAAGATTCAAGTCACGGAAACAAACTCTTAGCCAAAAAAAAGGCAAAGGGAAAGGTTGTGTACAAGTATACCTCCCTCAACCCTCACAAAGCAGGGAGCCTTAAGCATCGGGAACCTTTTTCTTAAACTTCTCAAAAGGGAAAGTCATGTGCACACAAAGGCCAGTGAATTAATGTTCTAAAGGAAACCAACAAATAGAAGAACGAAGTGCATAAACTATAAAGAGAGTTACAAATGAGCAAAAAAACTCATGGTTGATTCTTTGAGTCTTACCTTCCATCCACAGAACCAAGCCTGTCACCTGATTGAGAAAAGTTGTCAACTTTAATCAATCTGGTACGTCTAGATAGAGGCTGTGAACTATTTGTGGAAGAAAATGTCATTGCAACTGTTGTCGGCATTTCATCATCTCCATCTTCCAAGCTAACACCTGTCAAGCTGCATAGCATCATACCAAATAAGACAGGTATTTACATCTCAAATAAGTGTTGGCCGCACCCCAAGTGGAAGAAATATTCTCATTGTCCTATTCTTGTGCTTCTTTTACTAGATGAGGACGTCTAGTTGATTTTTTTTATTTTCAAAACAAAATTGAGTTTCTAAACATAAGACTGGGTTCAGTTTGAACTTGCAATTACTTGAAGAGTAAACCAGAAGTTTGGTAGAAGGCATGTTATCTAAGCATGGTCAGGTACAAAAATCCTGTCCCTCAACAGTGGAGAAAATAATCTACACGATTTGGTAGAAGTTTTGATCCAAGGACAGGGATTTATGGCTGTGCTATCTCAGGAAACACCCTTCCCTCTCCAGTTAGCCAGTAAATTTCTGATGTACATTATTGTCAGCCATACCCTGTACCCCAGAGCCCGGAACCTCAAGGCTCCCACCGTGCACACAGTAAGGGAGTGTCGGATGTATGTGACCTTGCCTCTAAGCTATTAGAATCTAATGTATATTAAATTTCATTAATCTTGTTTTCATTAATGTTCAAAGAGAAAAAATTGTAGTACTATAAACACACCAACCAGAAAAGGAAAGAAAAAAAGAATAGGCACCTATAATCTCCTCTATTGTAAAGGTGACTGTGTAAATCTTCCAAAACCTTGTAAAATAGGACACCACGCAGCTTCGTCAATTCCGAACGAACATCTTGCAATGCTCCAACCTACATTGTGTTACTAACTGGTTAATAAAATGTAGCTTCAGAACAATCTAGGAGAGTGATATTTCTCAGATTATACGAATTACTCAATGCACGGTTATCCATGTGAGACAGGATATGCACAACTCTTACAAGTCCCATTTCTCTTCGTTATTCACTCAACCTGCAAGCTTATATTAATATATTGACATTTCTATGTTGGAAGACATCTTGAAATGTCCAAACACAGGAGATGAAGATTTGTATTATCATCAAGGTTCTAAATTTTTATTTGCATCTGAATCTTAAAATTAAGGGTCCAATTAAGACATTGTTAAACATCTAACCCAATAAAAACCCACCTAAAGTTGGAACTCTTCTTGGTACGATATACATCAAAAAACACATATAGCATGTGTAGGTTACTACATGGATTACATGCATAGCTTTTATGCATGCTGATCGGTGATTGGTAATAGACTAATAGGCATTCAGAAGTGTGTCAGCTATGTTACAAGACGTAGATAGCTTAGAAAGAATGGATCATTGTATTCATGTATGGTAAGTGCATCAACTTAAGTAAATCGGGTAACTGCTGCTATTTTTCAGAAGTTACATTTTCGCTTCTTCTTCCTGTAGACGGGAGAGCAGATAGGATCCTTCATTATTTCTTTGCATGGTTATTGAGAACATATGTTTAATAACATTGCCACCTTCGCACTCCTAAACTGTCACACTCTAGTATACATAATTAGGGTTGACAGTTTGTCACTAATTACTTACAGTTTAGTGCTATCATATGTATACATAATAACTCATTATTAACTAACAAACATGTAATTTTAAAAATATCTTATTTTTGTATGATGTCTGTGTTGAAAAAGATAGTTTCACGTTGCTAAACATTGAAAGTGGTCTTATAAGAGAGTTGTGCCACTGTCCCTCACCTAAGTATTTGGGTATTGATAAGGTGATGGCCCAATCAAAATTTTCTAAGCGAGTCAATCAACCAGTGGAAGCTCACTCCAACTCATATCATTTACGCACAGATATAGAGAAAATAATCTTGGTCAGGCATGGGGGGAGATTGGAAAAGATAGACTCGCATTGTTAAACACTAAAAGTGTGGAATGCTTTATGAGAGAGATGTTCCATTATTTATCGCCTAAGTGCTTGAGTTTAGATGATGTGGTAGATTAACCGATTTTTTCACAACCTAGGAAGCTCTTCCGACTAAATGCAATTTATTCATGGAATTAGGTCCCAAAGAATATCACATGAAATCCCGATGTGGCCATTTGGCCTAACACATGCATATTGTGCCTGCAACCTGTCTAGTCCACTGGTGTGAGATGAAAGGACATGCCAGTGATAATATTAACAAAAAAGATGCTAAATCTAGACACTTCCAAACTATTGGAATACATTAATATCGTACGGTGATATTCAGCTCTTACCTCGACTTACTAGACACAACACTTGGTTTCCCAAGGTTACAGAATTGCAAGATGATTGATGATATTTCAAGATACAACTTCTTGCCACAACATATTAGTAGAATTACACTGTAGTATCATATATATTTGCATATTTCCCTCGTAAGCTATTGAGTTATCCAAACTACAAAAAACTTCACAGTTTTAACCACTTGTTAAAGGACTTTCAGTTTGTACTCACTTGTTCTTAAAAGATCATTTATCCTTGCATTCTAGTTCATCTCCGAACTACTTCAAAATTGTTATGTACCTAATTACAATGTCCCAAAAATGAACAATATATTATAAGTATATGAAAGGAAAAATAGAAAAGATTCCCCAGTATCAACACAAATATGTGTTGTTATATTGTGTTTCTCTTACGAAAAAGTCATATCCACTATCCATATATTCACTATCATATGGTTTTCGTGCATCCCAAGCTGGGATCTATCTTCGTAGTTGACCAATAGTTTACAAGTTACCAGTCGTTCAAAAAGAAAAATAAATTTTATAGTGGAATGAAGCACCAAGAGAAAGTAAAAGGTCACATTAGAAGCATAGGTACACAAAGGATGAAAACTGACCACTTGAAGGCCCTCCCTTTCAAGCATCAGACTTGACTGGACATGTAGTTGAACCGCTGCATATAACTGTTTTTCGGCAATAAGTTTCTCTATACGAGCAGGAACCTGCATACCATACATATGACCTGTTATAAACTTATGAGTGATGTAAGAAGTTGATAACTGAATGTGTCAAGAGCCATGAGTTGAATTTTGGTCAATTAAATTGTTTTTCCGGAAAAAAATGACTGAATATTAGTATTGTGTTGAAGCACTACCTAAATTGCAACTATTAAGCCCATGTAGTCCTCGTGTCCTTGCTACTTTTTATGTTTAGTATCTTGTATACGAGAATATGCCAATTTTCTGCATTATGTGAATTACAAAGCTTATATCTCAAGGACACGAGGCCTAGATGCCAAAATAGATTCCAACTATGACTGTGAACATGCACATGGAAATAGACAAACTGATGTCGGATAGACCTTGGATACGCCTTCGATTTGATTGAGGAGAGATATTATGTGCCTCAATGTAAGAGACCTATACCACAATTGCCGTAGCTGTTTATTGCGTGAACCAAGCAGCTTCTGTGTGTCTGCCAGATCCCCTTTTAGGTCAGAAATGCTTTCAGCAGATTCACTAAACAGTCTTAGGATCTGGATGAGATAATAGAAGAAAATAAATGGTAAAAAGTAGCAACATGATTAACAAGTGGGAACAAGGATGTGGACTAGAAACATACTTGGGAATAGTTCTGAATTGCTTTATTGAAACCACTATGATAAGCATGTACAACTTCATCAACAACTTCCTCAACAACATCGCTTTGTTCCTTCAAAAACTGAACTTCACCTTCCCGGTCTTTTGATGTCAATATGTGAACAACATGAGGCAATGAATCAAAACGAGAAGCGGCCCAGCTTTCATCTATTCTTGACAGTTCTTCCTTCAGGTACTGATCCAGGAATGTGCATTTTTTAAAGCAGATCAGAATACTCAAATGAAAACTGTAAAAGAAACTGATTTGTGCAAGTAACAATGTGTAACAGGACCTATTCCTGTGCAATGGTGACTTGCAAACTACTGGACAAATAGAAGCTATGAGGCGTTGAGATCACTCTAAAGGTATATAAAATGCATTTAAGAAATTATGTATGTCGATGACACATCTTACAAGTAGCTACATGCTTAAAGCATTCTCAAAGCAAACTGTCAATGATAAAGGTTAGACATGCAAGATGCAATTACACAAGACTGAATTTTGAACAAATGAAGTTTTTTGCTTTTCTCACTCTATAAGCATGTAATAAGGCTATGGGAACAAGTCAAAGGTGGTTTAAAGAATGTACTGTCATTTTTGTCTCTTTATTTGGTCAGTTTAGGCACTCTTGGCAGCACTTGCTTCAGTGATGAAACAAGGACCCAGCCCATGCTGAAGAAGACTGGCCACAAATATTTATGCTGGTAAACCAACTGAAATGCATTCGCCTTTCCCATGCAACTACAGAAACTGCAAACAGATAAAGGAGAATATTGTCTCCAACTTCTCAGTCACTATGAGTAACTCATTTATATGCTTGTACTATAATCTCCCTCTCTCCCCTGTCTAGATGCTAGTACCTACTGAGTGTCTGTTCTCTGTTGCTCATCCAACTCAATCAACTGAAATTGTTTTTAGAAGTCACTATTTCTGATTGAATCGGCAAATCAACCTAATAGTTGAAAAAGAAAATGGAACAAAAAAATTCCCAATTGCCACAATTCTTCTAGCTTTGGAATTCTTCTACTCTACGGACAATGCCTACGCTCTTTTGACCTATTCCTGACCCATTCAGTTCAGAATCTGTTCCCACTTCATCGAACAGAAGTTGAAGTGACCTATCTATTTTCAACTGATCCACTAGTTAAATTTTGAACCACCGGATCGAGAAAAACAGGGAGTTCGAATTGCCGGAAACTCATCACATACGCCCAGCATGAATTTGACAATTGGAATCATACGAAATGGACCGGAACTTCTAAATTCTAAATAAGGAAACCAAAAATAAAAATTCAAGCCATTTTGACGGAACTCACAGATTTATCCGGAGGAATTGGAAGCCCGTCGAACATCCTATTCCCACGACCGTAGCTCATTCCTCTTCAATTCTGCGTCATTTGAACAAAGCAAACATAAGATAAAGCCAAAATCAAATCCAAAATTCGATCCTTCGCAAGTACACGAGAAAACACACGAATCGTGGAAGTGATCGGCGTGGTCAGAGACGACCGGAGAAAGCGAGGAGGTCAACCACGACCCGACGGGGGTGGATAAGAAAGAGAAAGGTGGGAGGAGAGGAGGATGGTGGCGGAGATCGGCGAGGGAGACGTGGAGGAGGAGAGATCTGGGGCTGCTCCTGGAGATGAGAGGAGGGAAGAGGGGAGAGGACGGGTAGTGGAGATCACGTGCGTCCGGCCTTGGGATTACAAATTCTTCCTCACGGGCTTGGGCTTGGGCTTGGGATTACAAAATACGTTTTAAGTATTTTCTAAAAAGGTTTTTAAAGACATTTTAAAAGGAAAAATTTTCAAAATAAATTTTTTTTAAAAAAATTTGTTAAAATAAACCTCCATTAAAAGTAATTTTCAAACTAGACCCGCTGTCATCACGTGGTGACACGTGGCGGCGGCGGGTTTGTTTTTTTGTGCATAGAGAACTCGGCATCACCAGTGCCGAGTTCATCTTTTGAGAACTCGGCACTGGTGATGTCGAGTTCAACTTTGGTATAACTCAACATGAATGATGCCGAGTTCAACTTTGGTAGAACTCGGCATGTGTGATGTCGAGTTCTCCTTGGTTTTTTATTGGCCAACACTTCGACATTTTTTTTGAGGTGATTCAAATAGAACTCGGCACTTAGAGTGTCGAGTTCTATTTAAGAAATTGTTCTCCTAATGATCAGATCGTGTATGAGATTGATTGCCAGGAGAACAGTTACTTTAATAGAACTCGGCACCGAGAGTGCCGAGTTCTAAAGGAAGAACTCGGCGTTACTAACGCCGAGTACGCTGATTTCACTTTAAAAAATGAGTTTAATAGGCTGAAGTAGGCAAATTTGCGGTCCTAAAAAATACATTACATTCATTCGTCTTACAATTAATCAACTCTTAAAAAGGATTTAAGTCGTACATTCATTCAAGTCATAACAAAATACATTACAAATACATTACAAGTCTTACAATCAATCAACTCTTACATTCATTCGTCTCACATACAAAATATTTTGCTATATAGGTTCCTTGCATCGTTTTCGGTTATGCCCTATACCGCCGCATCTCCCACACCTTACCTTTCTTCCAGAGTGTTCGTCCATCTCGTTTCGGATTCGCGTTGATTTAGGCCGACCGGGAGGTCTTTTGGTTTGGGGAGACTTCATTGTGATGTTGCCTCGATCTGGCCAATACCTCACATCAGGAATTGGAACAAAAATCGGTGTGTACGCCTCCCTGTACATTTGAACCTCATAATACGGGGAGACCAAATGTGAAGTGTTGACATTTGCATGTCTGCCACTGCAAACTGCTAGTACATGTGAACATGGGACGTGCATTGCAATTATGTATCCACAAGTGCAAGTAATAACTCCTTCTTCAAATTTCACGAGGTATTTTTTCTGGTCATTGGCTTCAACCTGGTACATCAGCTGGTGGTACCGAGTTACTGTATGTGTTCTGGACAGATTACTGTTTGCCATCGCCACGGTCTGGACTGTCGGTACATATGTTTCATTCCACGACTCGGCGACGTCCCTTCTTTTGACAAAGAATTTGTTCAAGCGGAGAAAGGTCATCAAAATCATGGTTGTAATTGGCATACCGCGTGCCCCTCGTAAGACAATGTTGAAGCTTTCTGACATGTTTGTTGTCATACATCCGAAACGCCGACCCCCGTCGTGACAATAAGTCCATCTTTCCAAAGGACCTTGATGTTGAATCCACTCGTATATCGGTTTATGTTCCTCTGCAATAGCCTTAATTAACTCTTCAAATTTCATAAATGAATGAGTTTTACCCGCTTCGTAAAACTTGATTTGTCACAATCTTTCCTTGCAATTTCGATGTTTAGCAAGATTTGTTTTCATGTGTCGAAGACAAAATCAATGTACATGGCCCTCCGAAGGTGGAAATGCGGCTCACACACAAGCATTTATTCCCGAAAATCTGTCGGTGATAATACACAAATCGGGTCGCCTTGTAACTCTACTTGCCAGCAAATGAAGGAACCACGTCCACGACTCTGTATTCTCGCTCTCTACAACAGCAAATGCCAAAGGAAAATTTTCGTTGTTTGCATCCGTGCCCACATCAATTAGCAATAAACCTCTATATTTGCTTTAGAGGTGTGTTCCATCCACACTGACAACGGGTCTACAATAATGAAACCCACTAATTGATGACCCGAACGCCCAAAACACACACTTAAACATCTCCTCGTCTGAATTTACCTGCACAGACTCTATTTCGACAACAGATCCTTCATTGTTCTGACAGAGAACTGTGACGAACCTTCGCAAATCTTTAAAATTGTCTTCTTCGGCACCATATATTTGGTTCAACGTTTTTTGCCTAGCATGTCATGCTTTAGCGTAACCAATTTCAAGTGAGTATTTGGTCTTCACCCTTTCCATTATTTCAGCAGGAGTAATTGTGAACTTAGTTCTAACATATGGCATTATCAAGTCGCATACAAAATTAGCACTGCATTGTTTGTTGTCGTTTAGCAATATCGGATTGGAACAAGTGTGCTCGGCGTCGTATGTTTTAACTTGAAAATATTTGCAGCCTTTTGGAACAGACGCATGTAGACGCCATTTGCAGTTATCTTCGTCACGACGAATACAACGAAACAGTATACTATTTCGTTGAAGAAACCACAACTGAATACTAAACCAACTTTATAACGTGCCACGATTGCAGAGCATGAACCAAATCATCTTTCATTGGGAAAATTCGTTTATCCCAGAAAGAACGACCATATTCCGTATGCCAATCACTCTGTTCTAAATTGTTCGCAGTATCGAAGAATGAGTGTTCAATTACCGAATTCTCTATCCAGTTGTCGTCCTCGAAGATATCGGGAAGTTCATTAAGAGTTGGAACCATGTCGTTGTTAGCAACTGCATCATCAACAACGTCGTCGTCTTCACGGTTTATGGATTGTCTCATCGCATATATGACATCCTGCGTCTCCGGAACGACTTCATTAGCAGAAACACCTTCAGGTTTATCTTCTACAGCGAATGGTGTGCTGTAATCCCCTAATTCCTCAGTGTCATCGTCTTGAACGCTATGCATCTCTTCCAGGCCTTCTGGTCGACTAAAATTAATTGGGTCAACAGCTGACAAACCAAGTCCAAGGTAGGGATATGAGGTAGATGGTCCAGCTCTTCCAGCAAACTCATCATGACTGTAATGCGTGGGTTCAAATTGCGACAAACCAGGATAAGGATTTGCACTGCTAGAAGGAATGTCACACGCATTTTCTGGTCATTCGGTGCCTATTTGGAAGTTATGCGATTGGAAAAATGGAATTTGCTGGTATGCTGGAACTTCGATTGTAGGATTTAGACTTATATTCAAATCTATTCCACAGTCCCAACCGGTCGACCTTACTGTACCATACTCCGGCGAATGAGTGTTCGTTGTCAGCGTAGGGTCGGGCACTTTAGGTTCAGCTTCCACATACACTCCAACCACAGACATCCGTTTAAACAAACACATCAATCCATAAACCGACCTATCATTTAATGGAACGTGTGTCCAATCATTGTTTAATGGCAATTTCGTCGTCAACTTGACATCAAACATACTGTGTGGATAAGAACATTCAGATCTTATAACATCCATTAAATCCTCACATTTGATGTTCAACGGAACAACTAACAATTTGCGGTCAGATCCTGTGTATTCTGCCACATCTCCGTTACATTCTAATTTCCCGTTATACATGACCAACAAAGATCCTTCATCATCTTTATCCATACCTAAATATTTGAAAATGTGTTCAAGTGAGACGATCGAATTCCTTACTAAATACTTAAAAAGTTGAAAATACTTAAATGTTTTAGAAGTTACCTCAATCGAGTGTAGTAGCAAATGATTGTAAACGTCGAGCAATCTCTCCAATAAAACCAACTACAATAAACAACATTACGATACCGTAGACCTATAATCAACAAAACTAAATTCAATAATCAACTATCAAACAAGAAATAAAACATTTTGCCTAAAAATCCAAAATCGAATTCGAGTTTCCACCAAAACGGGTTCCTAAACCAACAAAAACACTACAATCATACATAAAACACCAATGTATATCATCCTAATACATAAAAAAGCAAGAAAACGGAAAAAAACGGAAAAAAACGAAACCCTAACCTGAAAATCGCGAGAACCCGTCGTGAGGGAGAGGGGGGCGTCTGGCTGCTTTTATAGACCTCCAGAACTCGGCGTTGGTAACGCCGAGTTATCTTTTTTTAAGTGAACTCGGCATCTAGGACGCCGAGTTCTATTTAAGTAACTGTTCTCCTGGCGCGTCAATTGTCTCATGCACGACTTGAGTTATATGGCAACTCAAGTCGGGTGGAATATCAAGTGGGGCAATAAAAAACCCACTTACATAGAACTCGGCATTTAAGATGTCGAGTTCTATTGGTGTGAACTCGGCAGGAGTGATGCCGTGTTCACAACAAGAGAACTCGGCATCCTCAGTGCCGAGTTCTCTTGTAGAGTTCAATGATTTAAGAACTCGAGTTTTTTTTTCATTTCCTGTTTCACAATCAACGAAAACAATTCAACCACGACACAATCAACGAAAACACAATTCGACCACGACACACAAACAAGTACGATAAAACACAATACAACTACGAGTGGAATATGAAGTTCAACATTTTAACATACATCCAAAAGTACCATATAAAAACAACCAAATAAGTTCACAACTAAATATCTATCCTAAGTGACCTCTCAATCTCTTCTTCCTTTTAGGACGTGCTTGAGCACGTCCTCTCCCCCTGTCGCGTCCCCCTCCTCGTGCTGCATTCTCAGTATCCTGAGTGAGATCGTCAGCGTCTTCTTGAGAGTGTGAATCTTCTTCTTCAACGACGCGATCCTGACTCAAATGTAATGTGGGTTCTTCAGCACCAAAACACATAAGTCAAGCCTTCATTTTTTCCTTTAATTTTCCAACCATCGAAGAGTCTGTCTTGTGATATTTGATCACCTTGTGAATTTTATGGAGTTCTTCGTGAAGCTCATAAACTCCGTGCACCTACAGATAATTAAAAGTTAATGAAACACTAAACATAATTTTAAAACGTGATAATTGTTTAAATAAATATTTAAATCTTACCATCTCTCGCTCTCTACCCGCTCGAGGTCTATATAAGGTATTAGTCGGAGCCAAGCAGTGATGAACTATCCAACGTACGGTGATGCTCCAGTACCATTCCATATACAGTCGTGTGCTCTCTTCACGAGTGACACCTAGGAGTGGTCGCTCAAACTGTAGATAATCTCTTCTGTGCGACCAATGCTGAATGAGTTGGTGATTTTCCACCAACCAATTAACATCTGACCTCCCCTGAACCGATTTCACTACATGTCTCTCCATCGGCTCTGGAATGTGCTGCTGTAGACCGAACTGTCTCATCACTCGGTCTGGACAATGCATAACCACCTCACCAAAATTTATAAGCCAAGTACGGCTTGTCCAGATCTCTGAACCTTCCGTACATAGTAGTGGTAACTGACTAAGATTCAAATTTCCATAAGGGTCCCAGATCACTTGATCGAATTCCTGCACGTCCAGCTCATTCCGATAAAAATCAAGTGTCGTCGTCTTCGCACTACCCTTGAATGTTCTTGGTCGTCTCCAACGGGACCCTAATGGTGCCCTCTCGTCCTCCGGGTATACTAATGGTCATCTCTTCAAAGGTCTCCCAATGTGTAGATGTTCCCAGCACCACAATTGCAGGAACGTAAGACACCACACAAATGTTTCGTCGGAATCAGTGAGGCTTCATCTAACATGTGATATAAGTGGGCCAGAGCCGCACTACCCCAACTGTACTCTGATGCGACTGCCAAATCTCCGAGCAAATACAGGTACTTCAAGTGAACCATCGTACCACTCTTATCTGCCAAAATACTACATCCCAGCTGGAACAGAATGAAGGCTCTGGTGTGTCGTGTAACTGTCTCCTCGTCAGCATCAAAAGGCAAGTGCTGAAACTGAGCTTGCAACCAACCCAGAGTTACGGAACCCTTACGACCCAAGTCATCGGGGACCTGACCCAATAAATCCATGCAGACCTCTGACCAAACGTACTCCTGAGACTCACACACCGGCAAACCATCTACCCGCAAGCCGGTAATCATCGAGATGTCACGCAAGGTGCACGTGATCTCACCATGTCGCAGGTGAAATGAATGAGTCTCCGGTCTCCAACGCTCGACCATCGCCTCCAGTAAGGTATGATCGAACTAAACTTGGCCCAACCGAGTGACTGTGTCAAACCCTGCCATATCTTGCAGAAACAACATTCTCTCATCAGTGATCTGTCATTCGTTGAGCTTCGATCCATGCTCAACGCATTTTACACCATCAACATCCTTCTGCATAAATTTAGAGAAATGTCAGAATATTGAAATTCACGTGCAAATATTTAACTTGAAAACGTAAAATACTTACAAAATCTTTGAACAAGTCAGACTTGTGGTTGGCCTGCAAAACCAACACTGATCTGTCTACCGGACCCTGTGAAGCGTAGCTACCTCCAACTGAACCAGTACTAGAACCACCAAACTCCATCTGTACATAACACGTTAACAAGTGAGATAGTTGTTCTTCATTACTAACTACTTAAAAAGTTGAGAATACTCTAATGTTTTAGAAATTACCTCAATCGAGTGTAGTAGCAAACGACTGTAAACGTCGAACAATCTCTCCAATAAAACCAACTACAATAAACAACATTACGAATAATGTCAGATTTTTTTTAAAATTTTGACAGAACTAAATTCAATAATCAACTATCAAACAAGAAATAAAACATTTTGCCTAAAAATCCAAAATCGAATTCGAGTTTCCACCAAAACGGGTTCCTAAATCAACAAAAACACTACAATCATACATAAAACAACAATGCATATCATCCTAATAGATAAAAAGGCAAGAAAACGGTGGAAAATGAAAAAAATCGAAACCCTAACCTTAAAAACTTGGAACTCGGTGGGTGGGGGGAGGGGGGGCGTCGGGCTGCTTTTATAGCCCGACGGAACTCGGCGTTAGTAACGCCGAGTTCTTCCTTTAGAACTCGGCACTGCGAGTGCTGAGTGCTATTTAGGTAACTGTTCTCCTGGCGCGTCAATCGTCTCATGCACGATCTGAGCGCCAGGAGAAGTTTCTTATATAGAACTCGGCACTCTCAGTGCCGAGTTCTATTTGAATCACATCAGTAAAAATTGTCAAGTGTTGGCCAATAAAAAATCAAGTTGAACTCGGCATCACTAGTGTCGAGTTCTACCAAAGTTGAACTCGGCATCACCAGTGCCGAGTTCTACCAAAGTTGAACTCGGCATCACCAGTGTCGACTTCTACCAAAGTTGAACTCGGCATCACCAGTGCCGAGTTCGCAAAAGATGAACTCGGCACTGGTGATGCCGAGTTCTCTATGCACAAAAAAACAAAACCCGCCGCCGCCACGTGTCACCACGTGGTGGCAGCGGGTTTAGTTTGAAAATTACTTTTAATGGATGTTTATTTTGGAATTTTTTTTAAAAAAAAATTATTTTGAAAAATTTTCCTATTAAAACACTATATTTCTATTTATTTATCGTTCTACAGTTATTTCTAACTATGTCACTCCAAAAGTATTATGTGTTCATGGATGTCATTACTTTTTCAGTTTTGTCATCCGATCAAGTTTTTCATTTACAGTATTAAGAAAAATAATACTTAATTATAAGATTTACAAAATCTTCCGTAAATAATATAATAAATGACATTCAATTCTATCTACTTTTTAATTTATATAAGAGTGGGAGCGGGCGGAAACAAGGTTGGAGTGGAGGGTTAGGAAGGTGGAGGAGACGTAGGGGAGGAAAGGAAGGGGAGGTGAGGACACTGATGGTGACCACGAAGAGGAGGATGAGGAGGAAGGAGAGGAAGATCTTAGAGGACAAGAATGGACGGAGGGTGAGCGACCGGTGGGACGGTCGACCGCCAACGGCCATGGTGGTGGTGAGCAGTGGCGGACCTACAGCTCAGGCAGGTGGGGTAGCTGCCCCACCCAGATTTTGGGGGGAAAACACCTCAAAAATTTTTGTAATGAAAAACACCCAAATCCCAATCCCATCTGTTGCCCAGCCAGCCTCCTCATCTCCTCCTCAACTCCCTGATACCTCCGAGACTCTGACTCCTCCAGTCCTCCTCATCTCCTCCTCAACTCCCTAATCCCTCCGAGGCTCTGACTCCTCCTCAACTCCCTCCTCCGTATTGTGGCTTCTCAGTTCCTCCTCTGTGCAGGTGTGCATCCCAGCTCAGTTCCATGCGGTTCTCCCAGTCCCGCAGCCCGCTCTGACTATCGCTTGACTCCGGTGCTCCCAGTCGGCCAGTCCCGCTCTGGCGCTCCTAGTTTCCTCCCACTCGTGCGATCTGGTAAATGGGTTTTTTTTAATTGATGTGGTTTCTTCTAAAGGGGTTAACTAATTTGCATGTAATTTGTATCATCGAAAAATAAATTAGTGATTCTTTTTCGAAAAATTGTTGGATACTTCTTGTAGAAAACAATTTGTGAATTGTGATACTTCTTGTTGGATTTGTGATACTTCTTGTAGAAAACAATTTGTGATACTTCTTGTCGGGTTTTGGATTCTTCTAAGTCTAACTTAATTTCCGGATGGAACCTTTAGGGAGGAATTTTTCGGACTTGTTGAACAATAGGAGAGGGGTGTTTTGTTTGACTTGAATCCTGTAAATGTTGTAATTTTGGAGAATGTGATACAAATATTGCACTAAATAGTAGTTTAACAATGACTCTAGAAAAAGAAAGAAGTTGGATAAAGAAAATACAATAAATAGCCTAGCTGCTAACCTGTGAGTACAATAGGACATATTTGTTGACTTTGATTGTGTAATTAGTGATTTGAAGGTTACAATTTTGAAGGTTTGGTTGCTAGAGGTGATTGTAAGAAGAGATCAGAAGACAATTGGAAATGATAAAAAAATAGTTGAGTTGTTGAAAATATATTATGCCCATGATATTTCATTACAATACATCTAAGTCCATAGCGTTAATAATTTCTTTCTTTTCTAGCAAAGTTAATTTTATTTTATACTATTTGTGTTTGGATATTGGAATATGAGTTGTAAGAATAAAACATTTTGAGATGTTAATGTATGATACATGTTGTCTAAAAGAATTTGGAAATTTTTAATTAAGATGGAAAAATTTATTGGAACTTTCATTACAAGTTCAAACAGAAGTAAACATTCTAGATCTGAACCTTCAACTGTTGAACTCACTCAAGAGTCACGTAATTTAAAGTTGTGGGTCTTCAAAAAAAATTAACTAATTTATAGAAAGTCTGCCCCACCTAGATTTTTTTCTGGATCCACCCCTGGTGGTGAGGAGGTGGTAGGAATTTTTTTATTATATTTAGATGTCATTTATTAGATTGAATGTCATTTATTAGATTATTTGGGGAAGATTTTGTAAATCTTACAATTAAATATTATTTTTCTTAACATTGTCATCTAAAAATTAACATTGTTGATGAAAAAAATTGACGGAATGACAAAACTGAAAAAGTAATAACATCCATGTACACACAATGCTTTTGGAGTAACACTGTTAGAAATAATTGTAGAACAATGGCAGAAACAAAAATATAATATTTAAAAATAGCATGCAAGTAAAAAATTCTTTCTAAAATCACATTGTCGACGATTTTTTGCCTTGTGTATACCCAAAATGACACCATAGTCCCATTCACCACCTCTACTTGTGTGTGGGGGTGTTCTACAAAGCTCTCTCGTTCACATTTCCTATCCACTCCAACAACTCGACAATTATCCCATCGTAATGCAAGAACTTTACTTTTTTCTTCTCAATATTATTTTTTTATGACTCAGATTTCCCTAGCACTCACCCCCGCTTGGACAGGTGGGTTGGGATCTAAACTGGAGGTGGTGGCCCACACCATTTTCACCGAAACCACTTTGACGGGATTCAAATCGGCAAATTAATAACACAAGATCACATCCCTTGCCTTTCTTCTCAATATTGTTGATCAACCTTCATCGCCTTGTAGTATTGTCATGTTTCAAATACTTGAAAGATTGGAATATGTCTAGAGGATTAGCCCTGGATGGGGCAAGGTCCACGTAGTATAGCCATTTTATTCTCATTGACTTTAATTCATAGACTCCTCGACTAGTTTCGCATTAAAGACCTTGTCATCGTCATATATTCTCCCTTCAATTAGATCAATTTTATTGGATGACGCCCGAATCGAAAATTTAGCCATGCATGCAAATTAATTGCAATCTCTTTCATAAACTATTGATATATACTCTCTCTTTAGGTAGAGAATTAGGGTTATTCCTTTAAGTAGAGGTTCCAGTGATAAACACATATAAGTACTCGATATATATACTCATCCAAGAAAATACAATATCCTTTATTTAGGCAGGAGTGCCTTTATTTATTAACATACATAACTCAAACACAAGCATGCACATAGCAACCCCAAACATGCGATATTGCAGTGAACATAAGGGTTTAGAAGCACGAAGCAATGATGATTGGTGGGTATTAATATCCACCCCCACCATAACCAGAGCCATAACCGGAACCATAACCTCCATTGGATCCACCCCCTCCACCACCACCACCACCACCTCCACCTCCTACCCCACTGCCACCATATCCACTACCATAACCTCCTCCAGATCCAGAGCCATTACCACCTTTGCTACCTCCACCACCACCGCCTCCTCCACCACCACCACCTCCACGGTATGGCCATCCATGGCTTCCACCGTATCCTGATCCATATCCAGATCCATAGCCATAACCATCCTTGCCACCTCCACCACCACCTCCTTCACCACCACCGTCCAACATTCGAGCACCCATGGTCATGCTAGCTACAGAGAGCATAACCACGAGAACAAGAACAACATTCATAGACATTGTCATGCTTAATCTTTTGAAAAGGGTGGAGCAATTAAGTTCTTGGGGGCAATGTGAACTTAATTTAAGTTTGAGTTACACCTTGAATTAAAGGGGGGTATTTATAGCTATCTTGAGGGCATATATATATATGATGATTTAAGAGCTTATAAACGTGATTGTGACCTAATACAAATGTTTCATTTACCAATAACAATGTTGTCCTCGCATATATTTAAGTACGATTATCTTACATTTTATATCATTATCTCAAACAAAAGATGAATATACACGTCTAGCTTTCTGTTGAATCTTGAACGGGTTTTTATTCCTTAACTTATGAGGAGAGATGAAAAATAAATCTCAACGATAATATCTTAATATAATTGAGAATTGGAAAAAGAAAGATGATATTCAGTGCCCTTGCTCGATGGCGATGTTGTAAATACCTAAAGCATTAGACCCGGGTGTGAAAGAAGGCATGCATTAGAATCGTGGAATCGTGCAAGAATAATAAGTGATTAAAGAGATAGGCCTGGTGTCACTGGTAGCAACCTATATCTTATGTCTTAACCCAACAATATTGCTCGAGCATTTTCGGCCATCACGACATGCGTTGTGTCACCTCGCTCCGATCGAGCACAATTAATCTTGAAACTCTTAAAACCCCACATCTGCAATGCCAAATATCCACAATACACATAATAAATAAAACATGACTCATTTTTTGTTAAGTCCCTAACCCGGTTTAGGGTTTAATTAGTGTTAAGTGAGGTTTGACTTTGAGGAGGAGAGAGAGGAGTATGGGTGAGGTATGGGAGTGGGGTTGTAGGGGATGGTGGGGAGTGAGGGAGGTATGGTGGGGGTGTTGGTTTTGTTTATATAACAAAACTCTCCTTCTCCATTTTTCTTCTTCTTCCACTTTTCTTCTTCCTCACTCACCTTGTTCTCACGTCCTCTCTCTTTGGTCGGCGAGCAGCTCCGGTGGACAGTGATCGAGGCGCGGAGGCTCCGGCGTGAGGAGGTCGCAGCAAGGAGGAGGTTGCGGGTGCGGAGGCGCGAGCGTTGCTCCGGCGTTTCTCCGTCCTTGTTTGAGGTATGCCGCTCCTTAGTGTGGTTTGTTTGTTGACCCTCATGTGAGGGATGCATTGGTCGAGTCGGGGGAGGTCGGAGACCTCTCCGGCGACGCGTTTCTTCGTAAAACCTCGGCTGGCGCGAGGTTGAAGACGACCAACGGTCGACCGGATCCTTCGGGCGGTCGACCGTTTTAGCACTGTTTGCCCGACTTTAACCTTCACCGGTCGAACGATGCCTTGGGGCGGTCGACCGGTAGTGCATTATTGCTGGTGAGTTGGGATTTTCTGCCTGTTGTCGGTCGACCGGTCCTTGTTGTGTTCGACCGGAACTTAAGTGTACCTGTTAGTTTTACTTGATTTGTTCGACCGATTTCATGTGGCGTTCGACCGATCATTTGTTGTTCGACCGTTGGAGGTTGGCGTTCGACCGATTATACGACTTAGAATAATAGGTTGACCCTGTCTGTTTTCGGTCGACCGAGACCCCTGAGTCGGTCGACCGATAGAGTTGAATTTAATGTTGACCAGACTCCGGATTTTGACCTCGTTCGGTCGACCGGTTTTAGACTTTTGTTCGACCGTTTGGGAATTAGTGTTGCGCAGTGAGTTCTACCGATTCAGACTTTCGGTCGATCGAATTCCTCGTGGAAACGGTCGACCGGTTAGACTATTTCGGTCGACCGAATCTGCTCAGAACTGAATTCCTGGTTCCCTTTTTGAACGCCAACTTTGTCCACGGAAACCCGTGTCCTCGCCTTGTGCGTGAGCCGGGAGGTGACGGTGGGCGCGTGATGCGTGCCTGCCCAGGGACCGCCGTTGGGAAGAGTGTGGGTGTTCGGGACGCGTCAGCTCCACGTATGGACCGTGACTTTTGAGATGTTTGTTGGCACTTTGTAGTATAGCAGGCCTGAGGGATCACGGATCCCAGTGTTGATGTTGTGCGGGCACGCAACTGGCGTTGGGTGAGGTGACTACCGGCCCACGGGCTACGGAGGTCGCTGCCCTGCTTTTATAGCGGCGCGGTTGGTGTTCGCGGCTCGAGGAGCCCGATGACCTGGCAGACTTCGGTCTGGACCCGTCCGATGCTGTGCCGGACGTTGTGATGGACCACCGATGCTGTGCCGGTGATGCCGCCGAGGTTGTGCCAGCGATGATGATTGTTGGGCCGAGGTTGTGCCGGCTTTGTTGTTTTCCTCGGCTGGGCACCTACCGAGATGATGTTGTTATACCTTCCGGGCGACGACCCCGTTGGTCCCTGTGGCCCCGACCACTGAGATTTACAGATCTGTTTCTATCGGCGCGTAGACGTGACAGAGGCTCCCTGCCGAACCCTTGTGTAGTGTAGCCGCGTGTGGGGGGTGCGATGTCGCGGGCTGCTAGACTGCATGTGCCTGCAGTAGGTCTCTTCGGGAGACCCGATGATTGATTGTCGGACTGATGTCCTGTTTTACCCTTCGGGGGAACTGTTTTCCATTTCTGTTGATGCCATGACATGCTACTAGTATGATAGGTTCATTATGTGATGCATGCATATAGGTGAGTTGGCATACGGGGTTTCCTTCTGGAAACTCAGGCATTGTTGTTGCATCTTTTTCAGGATCGCAGTAGGTCCGGGTGGGTGGTGACCGAGGACGGAGCGCGTTGGAGTCGGATCCTCTTCGGCAGTTGCTAGACCGTACGACTACTTGTATTCTATTCCATTGTATCAGTATTGTAGTTGTATTTCTTTTGGAAAACTCCTTGTATTTTGGGTGCACTCGGATTTATATATTTATATATTAGTGACGTTCCCGCGTGAGTTGTCTGTTATGTTGGTTATTTTGAAATTTTAAATCTTCCGCTGTTTCGGGACGTTACAACTTGGTATCAGAGCGGTCGATTCCTGTGTCTTCGTCTAAAGAACCACCCTTAGGAGTAGTGCTAGAGGCATGCATTAATTTCGTAGCTCATGCATGCATTGTTGCTTATCTGTTGATTGTTGTGGTGACAGATGACACCTAGGCGCGTGAGAAGTTCTCCACGCGATCGTGATCCCAGTGACGACACTTCGGGTGCTCAGTGGGACAGGTTGGGCGAGTTTCTGGAGCGTCAGGCAGCTCAGAGCGCCCAGGGCGGAGTGGGGGCTGAGCACGATCGGTTCATGCGTCAGCACCCGCCGACTTTCGATGGCAGGAGGGCCCCAGAGGTTGCAGAGGACTGGGTCTTCAGGATGGAGAAGATTTTCCGTGCTATTGGTGTAGCACCTGAGAGGATGGTGGAGCTGGCCACCTACGTGTTCGATGGCGAGGCCGCCAACTGGTGGAGATCTACGTCCACAGTTCTGTTTGATGACCGTGCAGATGTCAGCTGGGAGGAGTTCTTGGAGGTGTTTCATGAGCAGTACTTCCCCCAGCATGTTAGAGATCAGAAGAGGGAGGAGTTCATGTCGGTGGAGCAGAAGGACATGACACTGACGAGCTACATCAGCAGGTTCAACGCTTTGGAGCGTTACTGCCCTGAGATTTGTGTGACCCCAGAGCAGCGGGCGAGGAAGTTGGTGAAGGGACTGAGACAGCCGCTTCGATCTCGGGTGATCAACAGCATGCCGCGGACCCTTGCAGATGCGGTGAAGCATGCTACGATCATCGAGCAGGACCAGAGGGAGTGTATTCAGGAGGCGCGGAAGGCGCCAGTGAGCACCGGCAGCAGAGTAGCTGGTCGTGGAGCAGGGAACCCGGGCAAGAGGCCCAGGTTCGATGGAGGAGGAGCACGTCAGTCAGGAGCGTGCACTTACTGCGGGAGGTTCCATCCAGGACAGGAGTGTCCTCGTCGGACTGGAGCATGCATGGGTTGTGGTCAGATGGGGCATTTCGTCCGTGATTGTCCTCAGAGGCAGGGAGAGCCGAGCAGGAGGCCAGGACCACCGGCAGTAGGCAGAGGCGGAGGCAGCCGATCAGTTGTTTCACCGGGCCAGGGCAGGAAGACCGGGCGAGTCTTCACTATTCAGGCTGAGAAGGCGAGGGACTCCAACACCGTCGTGGAAGGTACGCTTTCAGTTTCTGGTTCAGTAGCGCGTGTGTTGTTTGATTGCGGCGCCACTCACTCCTTCATTTCGGAGAAGTTTGCTGGCGAGTTGGGTCAGACCCCTGTGCTGCTGACTGAGGTTTTGGAGGTCAGCACGCCCATGGGTGAGGTGGGCACTGTGGGGAGCTATTTCCCCGGCACCACAGTTGCTTCGGGAGACCATGATTTTCCGGCAGATCTGGTCTTGTTACCGATGGTGGACTTCGACGTCATACTGGGGATGGACTGGCTGTCCCAGTACGACGTGCGGGTCTTTTGCCGTGAGAAGAAGATCCTGGTTCCGATGGAGGGCATGCCAGATGTTCTGATCAGAGGTGCGAGGAGCAGAGGGGGTCGTTTGATTGTGTCTGCGGTTAAGGCACAGAGACTGATACAGCAGGGATGCAGGGCGTTTGTGGCCACGCTGGTAGTTCCTGATCCTGAGACGAGGAGGCTGGAGGACATTGAGATCGTGCAGGAATTTCCGGATGTGTTTCCAGCAGAGATTCCAGCGTTACCGCCGCACCGAGAGGTCGAGTTCAGCATCGAGTTGGTTGCGGGTACGACACCTCAGTCGAAGGCACCTTATCGGATGGCACCTGCTGAGTTGACAGAGCTGAAGAAGCAGTTGCAGGAGTTGATGGAGTCCGGGTTCATTCGACCGAGTGTTTCTCCATGGGGAGCGCCTGTGCTCTTCGTGAAGAAGAAGGACGGATCGTTGCGGATGTGCATTGACTACAGGATGCTGAATAAGGTTACCGTTCGGAACCGGTACCCTTTGCCCAGGATTGATGATTTGTTTGATCAGTTGCAGACGGCGAGAGTGTTCTCGAAGATCGATCTGCGTTCGGGTTATCACCAGTTGCGGATCAGGGAGGCGGACGTTCAGAAGACAGCCTTCAGGACGCGGTACGGCCACTATGAGTTCTTGGTGATGCCATTTGGACTGACGAATGCGCCTGCAGCATTCATGGATCTGATGAATAGGACCTTCCAGCCGTACCTCGACAGATTTGTCGTTGTATTCGTAGACGACATCTTAGTATACTCGCCTGACAGGGAGCAGCATCGAGAGCACCTGAGGATTGTGCTTGGCATCTTGAGGGATCAGCAACTTTATGCCAAGTACACGAAGTGTGAGTTTTGGTTGGATCAGGTGGCTTTTCTGGGGCATATTGTGTCAGCAGATGGGATTTCAGTGGATCCGGCGAAGGTCGAGGCAGTGACTCAGTGGAGAGCCCCGACGAGCGTGACGGAGATCAGGAGCTTCATAGGTCTGGCAGGGTATTACAGGCGGTTTATCCAGGATTTCTCCAGACTTGCATCGCCGCTGACAGCATTGACGCAGAAGGGCGTCAAGTTCGTTTGGTCCCAGAAGTGCGAGGACAGCTTTCAGGAGCTGAAGAGGCGATTGACGACAGCACCTATTCTGACGCTACCGAGTGGCAGTGGAGGCTACGTGATTTACAGCGATGCATCAGGGATAGG
The DNA here is from genome assembly GCA_963682175.1 of Triglochin maritima. Taxonomy (NCBI): domain Eukaryota; kingdom Viridiplantae; phylum Streptophyta; class Magnoliopsida; order Alismatales; family Juncaginaceae; genus Triglochin; species Triglochin maritima. The sequence continues at coordinate 48,161,579 of OY821771.1, read as the reverse complement.
CTTGGGTTGTGTTCTGATGCAGCATGGGAAGGTGGTCGCGTACGCTTCGAGGCAGCTGAAGGTGCATGAGAAGAACTACCCGACTCACGATCTGGAGTTAGCAGCAGTAGTTCACGCGTTGAAGACCTGGCGGCACTATCTGTATGGCGAGCAGTTCGAGGTCTTCACCGATCATCAGAGTCTGAAGTACTTGTTCTCGCAGAAGGAGCTGAATATGAGGCAGCGCAGATGGCTCGAGTTCATTAAGGACTACGACTTCATCATTTCCTATCATCCGGGGAAGGCGAATTCGGTTGCAGATGCGCTGAGCCGGAAGGTGGAGGTTTCTGTTGCGAGTCTGTGCATCCAGGAGTGGAGGCTACTCGAGGCTCTGTCAGAGTGGAGACCGTTCATAGAGGGCTCAGAGGGAGCAGTGATTGCTGGGCTTCGGGTGGAGCCGCAGACCGTCTCACGGTTGGTTCAGGCTCAGCAGGGGGATGATGAGTTAGCTGGTCTGCTACAGTTGGCTTCCAGAGATGGATCAGATTTCAGTGTGGGGGTTGATGGTGGTCTGAGGTTCAGGAGTCGGATCTGGGTGCCGAAGGTTGATGGGCTGAGAGATGACATCATGGAGGAGGCACACAGAGCTAGATACACCATTCACCCGGGGAGCACGAAGATGTATAAGGACCTGCAGCGGAACTTCTTGTGGAATGGCATGAAGAGGGACATTGCAGAGTTTGTGGAGCGATGTTTGGTCTGTCAGCAGGTGAAGATCGAGCATCAGAGGCCAGCAGGACCGATGCAGTGTATTGAGCTTCCTGAGTGGAAGTGGGAGCACGTGACGATGGATTTTGTCACGGGTTTGCCGAAGACGAGGAGATTCCACGACGCGATTTGGGTGATAGTCGATCGACTGACCAAGTCGGCGCATTTCTTAGCGATCAGGACCACGTTACCTTTGGAGGGTCTGGCTAAGTTGTACGTGGAGGAGATAGTCAGGTTGCATGGAGTGCCAGTGAGCATCATCTCCGATCGAGATCCTCGATTCACCTCCAGATTTTGGGGGAGTCTGCAGCAGGCTTTGGGGACGCGTCTGAGATTCAGTACAGCGTTTCATCCGCAGACCGATGGTCAGTCAGAGAGGACGATTCAGACCCTGGAGGATATGCTGAGAGCATGCACACTGGATTGGGCAGGGCACTGGGATGAGCACCTGCCGCTGATAGAGTTCGCCTACAACAACAGCTACCACTCGAGTATTGGGATGGCACCGTACGAGGCATTGTACGGGAGGCCTTGTAGATCACCGGTATGCTGGAGTGATGTGGGCGAGAGGTAGTTAGTTGGGCCAGAGATCGTGCAGATGTATGCAGAGAAGGTGGATGTGATCAGGAGGAGACTGGCCACAGCGCAGAGCAGGCAGAAGAGTTATGCAGATCGACGCAGACGAGTGCTGAGTTTCGAGGCGGGCGACCATGTGTTTCTGAAGATTTCCCCAGCCCGAGGTGTGATGAGGTTTGGGAAGAAGGGGAAGCTCAGTCTGAGATATGTTGGACCGTTTGAGATCCTCGACCGAGTTGGAGAGGTTGCCTACCGGATTGCATTGCCACCACAGTTTTCGGGTCTTCACAACGTCTTCCATGTATCGATGATGAGGAAGTACGTTGCAGATCCGTCGCACGTCATTGAGATAGCAGTGCCAGAGATTCAGCAGGACTTGTCGCTCGAGGAGAGGCCAGTCGAGATTGTTGATCGCATGGATCACCAGCTCAGGAGGAGGACCATCCCGATGGTGAAGGTCAGGTGGCAGCATCACAGTGAGCGCGAGGCCACATGGGAGATTGAGGAGGACGTCAGGAAGCAGTATCCAGAGCTTTTCGGTGAGTAGTTGTTTTGATTTCGGGACGAAATCCTTTTAAGTTGGGTGGATTGTTAAGTCCCTAACCCGGTTTAGGGTTTAATTAGTGTTAAGTGAGGTTTGACTTTGAGGAGGAGAGAGAGGAGTATGGGTGAGGTATGGGAGTGGGGTTGTAGGGGATGGTGGGGAGTGAGGGAGGTATGGTGGGGGTGTTGGTTTTGTTTATATAACAAAACTCTCCTTCTCCATTTTTCTTCTTCTTCCACTTTTCTTCTTCCTCACTCACCTTGTTCTCACGTCCTCTCTCTTTGGTCGGCGAGCAGCTCCGGTGGACAGTGATCGAGGCGCGGAGGCTCCGGCGTGAGGAGGTCGCAGCAAGGAGGAGGTTGCGGGTGCGGAGGCGCGAGCGTTGCTCCGGCGTTTCTCCGTCCTTGTTTGAGGTATGCCGCTCCTTAGTGTGGTTTGTTTGTTGACCCTCATGTGAGGGATGCATTGGTCGAGTCGGGGGAGGTCGGAGACCTCTCCGGCGACGCGTTTCTTCGTAAAACCTCGGCTGGCGCGAGGTTGAAGACGACCAACGGTCGACCGGATCCTTCGGGCGGTCGACCGTTTTAGCACTGTTTGCCCGACTTTAACCTTCACCGGTCGAACGATGCCTTGGGGCGGTCGACCGGTAGTGCATTATTGCTGGTGAGTTGGGATTTTCTGCCTGTTGTCGGTCGACCGGTCCTTGTTGTGTTCGACCGGAACTTAAGTGTACCTGTTAGTTTTACTTGATTTGTTCGACCGATTTCATGTGGCGTTCGACCGATCATTTGTTGTTCGACCGTTGGAGGTTGGCGTTCGACCGATTATACGACTTAGAATAATAGGTTGACCCTGTCTGTTTTCGGTCGACCGAGACCCCTGAGTCGGTCGACCGATAGAGTTGAATTTAATGTTGACCAGACTCCGGATTTTGACCTCGTTCGGTCGACCGGTTTTAGACTTTTGTTCGACCGTTTGGGAATTAGTGTTGCGCAGTGAGTTCTACCGATTCAGACTTTCGGTCGATCGAATTCCTCGTGGAAACGGTCGACCGGTTAGACTATTTCGGTCGACCGAATCTGCTCAGAACTGAATTCCTGGTTCCCTTTTTGAACGCCAACTTTGTCCACGGAAACCCGTGTCCTCGCCTTGTGCGTGAGCCGGGAGGTGACGGTGGGCGCGTGATGCGTGCCTGCCCAGGGACCGCCGTTGGGAAGAGTGTGGGTGTTCGGGACGCGTCAGCTCCACGTATGGACCGTGACTTTTGAGATGTTTGTTGGCACTTTGTAGTATAGCAGGCCTGAGGGATCACGGATCCCAGTGTTGATGTTGTGCGGGCACGCAACTGGCGTTGGGTGAGGTGACTACCGGCCCACGGGCTACGGAGGTCGCTGCCCTGCTTTTATAGCGGCGCGGTTGGTGTTCGCGGCTCGAGGAGCCCGATGACCTGGCAGACTTCGGTCTGGACCCGTCCGATGCTGTGCCGGACGTTGTGATGGACCACCGATGCTGTGCCGGTGATGCCGCCGAGGTTGTGCCGGCGATGATGATTGTTGGGCCGAGGCTGTGCCGGCTTTGTTGTTTTCCTCGGCTGGGCACCTACCGAGATGATGTTGTTATACCTTCCGGGCGACGACCCCGTTGGTCCCTGTGGCCCCGACCACTGAGATTTACAGATCTGTTTCTATCGGCGCGTAGACGTGACAGAGGCTCCCTGCCGAACCCTTGTGTAGTGTAGCCGTGTGTGGGGGGTGCGATGTCGCGGGCTGCTAGACTGCATGTGCCTGCAGTAGGTCTCTTCGGGAGACCCGATGATTGATTGTCGGACTGATGTCCTGTTTTACCCTTCGGGGGAACTGTTTTCCATTTCTGTTGATGCCATGACATGCTACTAGTATGATAGGTTCATTATGTGATGCATGCATATAGGTGAGTTGGCATACGGGGTTTCCTTCTGGAAACTCAGGCATTGTTGTTGCATTTTTTCAGGATCGCAGTAGGTCCGGGTGGGTGGTGACCGAGGACGGAGCGCGTTGGAGTCGGATCCTCTTCGGCAGTTGCTAGACCGTACGACTACTTGTATTCTATTCCATTGTATCAGTATTGTAGTTGTATTTCTTTTGGAAAACTCCTTGTATTTTGGGTGCACCCGGATTTATATATTTATATATTAGTGACGTTCCCGCGTGAGTTGTCTGTTATGTTGGTTATTTTGAAATTTTAAATCTTCCGCTGTTTCGGGACGTTACTTTTTTCATACATTAGCATAAACTATATGAACTTTTGTATAATTATTTCAGTACATCACTTCTACCAATAATATGTAACTTGTAATTTCGTCCTTCTAAAAAATCCATAGATTAGTAGAAGCGAAATATAAACCTAAAACTACATATATTAAATGATGAAATATGCTCATAATTTTATAATCCGCAAAGAGTGTAAAACAAAATTGCTTCAAAAATAAAATCGTGTCCATATATAAGAAGGCAAAACGTCGTGTTCATATGTAGTTCTATCAGCAAATTAAAATAAAGCTACAACGGAGATGCCCAGAACCTACGTAATTTGACTATTTCTCGTTTTTGTGTAAGTGTTCTCAATTATATTATTAACTAATTTCGTGTCAACGTTACTTAACTTTGCATCATTGCATGAAATAAACCTCGCTTCAATTCTGTCGGTATAAATTATATGAACTGACAGATGCCTGATCGATATCTTGAAGAAAGGATTTTAATTATAATTTGGTGTTGACTTGGCTTGGGAGATCAAATGAAAACGCCCCATCAACAGCTCGGAGAATTTTTATTATATATTCTTACATACATGATGTCTTCGTTTGATCGGGATGATTGTGTTTTTATATAGAAAAGTGTTAAGAATTAACTCGACAAACTTGGTTCCTAACCTAGCGGGCAAAGTCTTTAATTAGTTACGAAGTTCTAATAGAAAATATTTCAGTAGCATCGCGAATGAAACATTGATCTTTCCGAATTCTATTTGTACACGCATGCTAGTCTGAAAGAACCAGTTATATATTTTTAAATCAATTTTGTATTACATCTGTAATGTATGCATGCTTTCGCAGATAATGACATGAAATTTAAAACTGGATCTACTATCCTTCATAATAAAATTGGATCTACTATTCTTCTTTAATTACAATTAAATTATTGAGCAAATAGTCTAGTATTAATGCTAAACATAAGATGCATACAATACTCAACAATAAAAATGGCCGGATCTACTATCCTTCGTAATAATCATGTTTCAAGTTGCAATTCTGTTAAAAACGATTTCAGTTTCCACGAAGTATTCAAGTTTAGAATTCTATATCCAGAAGTATTATATATTTCAAACTCCAAAGCTTCCATACGAGCTTGGGTTAATTGGGAATAAGAGTTTTAACCCTACTTAGAGGGTATTATATACTCCAAACTCCAACTCCAAAGTATTATCGAGAACCTAATCCTTTTGATTAAGGTTAATTGGGTTTAAGAGTTTTAACCCTACTTAGAGGAGATAATTGTGAGTTGATGTGATGGTTAGGTGGGGAGGTGTAGGGTGGAGACGTGTGTTAGGGAGATGGTGGGTTATTTAGGGTGCGTTTGGATTGGTTATTCTGGTCGGTTACAGAATCGGGAGATTTTTTTTAAACCAGACCAAACATCTCCGAGCTTCGGAATCAACCCAGAAGTCCTAGATTTGGCTCACTCTCATATAAACAGTGTCAAAGAAGATGCAAAGGGGTATCTCCAGTCAAACCTTATTTAACAAATGCCACTACTTTTCTTAAAAATTACTGTCATTACCACCTCCAAATTATGAAATCTACCACCGACTTAAATACTTTCCATTATTGACCATTACATGTCTTACGTACCTTGGTGATTCCAGGTGTTCTCATTTTCACTGTTTTTCTTTATCATAATTTTTGTTGTTGATCAAATATATGATGGAACTTCCCTTGAGGAGTTTGGATCAAATATATATGATCTACGAATCAATTTATAGTAGTTCAGGAGTAAGAATTCAAACCAAACATGATGACGAAACTTCCCCTGAGGAGTTTGGATGGAAAACCATGCAACAGTCGTGGTGTTTCACTTGTCTGGAGAGCAAATTTACTACAAAATTCATGAATGCAAGAACATGATTTCGTCCAGAATATCAAAACACCAACAGACAAAGGTGTTGAGAGAGAAGATACTAGTGTTGCGCTACCAGTGGGAGACAAGAACATGCTACAAGATAATCGAAACAACTAACTTGTAGATGCTTCAATAGATGCTTTAAACTTGTACTGAATGTCTACCATAGATAACAATTTGTCAGTCAAGGTAACGTTGCCCATTCTTGTTGGGATTAGTGATTATTAGATTTGCACTTGTACTGAATGTCATGGGTTCTGAAAATTGGACCTGCAACGATCAGGTTGGGAGAAACGAGAAGGGAAATAGGTGGATGAGGGAGGAGGCAACGACAACGGGGGATGGGTTGCTTGGGGCGGGGGTCAAAGAAGAAGGGAAGTGTTGCTTTTGGAGGGTATTTATGTCATTTTGAATTGAAGAGGGGGGAGCCGAAGAGTCATCCATACCAAACGTCTCCCCATGTGGGAGACATGGAGGAGCTTCAAGGGCTTCTTGAGGAGAGGGCTTCAGGTGGAAGATGAGGGGTGAGAAGATCATACCAAACACACCCTTAAGCAAACTCATCTTTTTTCTTTCTTTCTTCCACTCTCTTCTCTCTCTCTCCGCACTCTCTCATCTTACTCTCTCCCAGTTCAGTTGGTGCAAAGTGAAGGAGAATCATGGCAGGGTGATCAGTGAAGGTGGAAGGAGTTCGAGTACGTTGTTTCGCCAGGTTCAAAGAGAGGTGGTGGTGATCGTCAGTGTCGTGGAAGCGTTGTTGATCTTCTGAAGCTTTTTCAAGCTTTGCTTTTATGCTCACCTAGTTTGTGTGAGTGTTGAGTGGTCGATGGTAGGCTGAAAGACTTGTCGGACGTCTTGTTCAGCAGTTTCCTTTTGTTTTCGGTCGACCGCTGCTAGTGTATTTTGGGATTTTTGGCTTGCACCAGTCGAACAATGCCTTGTGTGGTCGACCGGTCAAGCATGTTAGGCAAGCTATAGGTGTTTTCGGTTGATCGGGTCCCCTTTGCCGTTCGACCGAATGCACTGTTTTAAGTCGGTTGAGGGTGTAGACTTCAAAACGGTCGACCGCCCTAAGATCTTGTTTGACCGATGACTTAAGTTAACTTATTGTTGGTTCGACCAGTTGTTGGTTTTGGTCGACCGATGTAGTCTTCTTTCGAAGTAGGATGCCCTGGTTTTATTTGGTTGACTGATTCTTCTTGGTGGTTCGACGGATTGTGCACTTTGAGCGAATGAAGGAGTTGCTCTTTATTTTCGGTCGACCGCAAGTGTTCTTCGGTTCGACCGGTTGGTAGTTATTTTTGTTGGATCAAACCTTTTGTATGGGGTTTCAGTCGACCATGTGCTTTGTTCGGTCAACTGTTTGCGCCCAGTATTGCCTTGTTGCTTTGAGATGTTTTTGTGTGATCTATTTGAGGGCGACGGGTCTCCGGCCTTTTTGGGGCGACAATATGGACGTTTCCGGCCTGATGACGATCATTGTGGTTTCGATTTGGTGTGGGTTGGGGCAGATGTCCTTGGTGCCTACGGGGTTGGGGCAGCTGCTCTTGGTGACCAGTTGTTGTGTCGTGTGAGGTGTGGTTGGAATAGATCTCATTGGTGCATGTTGTGGTTGGGCTTGATATTCTTGGTGCCCAACTTGACGACGTTGGGGAGCTATGGTTGGAATAGATATCCTTGGTGCCCGTTGTGGTTGGGATTGATATTCTTGGTGCCCAACTTGATGACGTTGATTGGTTGTGTTGTTGTGGGTCATGCGTGATTGTTGATAATATTATTGTTGTATACTTGTTGTTCATGTTACACTCATATTTCATGCATTTATATTAGTTTGGCATATGAGGTTTTCTTATGGAAACTCAGACATAGTTTATGTATTTCAGGACGCGAGTAGCGTTGGGGGTGGTGATTGAGGAGAGTGCACTCGGGATCAGATCCTGCTATCTATTATCTTTTGAGCTTGTTATGATTACTCATGTATATGTTGTATATCTTTTGATGATGTAATCATACTCTTGAGTATTTTGTGGTGCACCACTAGTTGTATATATTATGGTTTTTCGTAACGTCCTCGGGTGATTTGATTTGGTAAATATATATTTTAAAAGTTTAATTTCTTCCGTTGTTTTCGGGGCAACATGAACTCTTCTCACTTTCCAAATGCTCCATCTTTGACACGTCGGGTGAATCCGATGCAGATGTTTAGCGACATGTTTATTTGATTTCACTTGAATCCTATATAAAACTTATAAATGATACATAAGTAACAAGATGTACGTCCTTTATTTAGGTTACTTGTTCAATTTTTCTAGTGTAGAATAGAGAATAAGTGTCGCTAAATATACGTCAGGACTCCCATAAAAGTGACGTCTATAGGTATATATGTCGCGTGTAAGGGAGACCGTCTATACATAACTATAGACGTCGGTTGTATACATAACTATAGACGTTGGTTATTCTACAACCGACGTCTATAGTTATGTATAGGCGTCAGTTGTAGTATAGTTGGCGTTTATTCCTCCTTAAAAATGTTATAAAAAATTGTATAATCGTTGATCAAATCACTTTTCCCAAAACCTTAAACTTTGAACCTCGCCGCTCTTTTCTACTTCGTCCTTCCTCCTCCCCATGCTCCAACCCCTCTAGATAGCCCTCCTCGGCAACCCTCGCTCGCCTCGATCGATCCACCTTCTTCCCCTCCTCCTCCCCTCCCGATCGGTACCAAAATCTCAAACTCTCACCTTTTATAACGTGTTTCTCTAGTGTGATGCATTATATGCTTCTGGTGAAGCGATCGATTGGAGCAGAAGGCGAGAAGTCCGACTCATCTCTGCTGAAGAAGCTGAAGACAATCGGAATCAAGAACATCATTGTGTTCTACGGTGGGAAGATGGACAAAAGTGGAGTTTTGAATAGGGTGAGTGAGGGATTGGTTAGTTTGGTTTTGTTTGAGTATTTGACTTTTTTTAAAATCTTTTTTGGTGGTGCATTTTTTCTTTTTTCAGTTAATATAGTTGTTGGATTATGTTCGTCTCATTCACAAATTTTAGCATAGGAAATTTCTTCTCATTTTATTATGTACCAACAGTGGTAACATTATTATGATGATATTCAAAAGTTAAAAACATTTGAGGAGACCATGCTTACGGAAGAGAGATCATTGATGTTCGGATATTGCATGTTTTGTATTTTTCACTCTTATATATCCAGTTATTATGGAAAATTTCACGGGCTTTGACGTGCATGAGAACTAATTTATAGTTTGTTGGATAAATTACCATGAGCCTAGCCATCATGTAATATATTTTACTATTACTATATCTGATAATTTTGACGTGAGTTATGCTTTGAGATTACAAAGGGAAATTTGAGTTTCTATGCATCAAGTGATCCAACATCTAGAGAGAAAAAATCACACTTTAACATCATCTGAAAATATGCATATTATTCCACTTCTTCCCAAAATACTCATGTCTATCTCGTTGGACCACTAACATCCTCTGAAACTCTCTCTGTCTCTCTATGTCTCGATATTTTAAATTGTTTCAAGAATCGATAGGGTTCGATGATACTCGACGGTACGCGATATATATAGTGTGGTCGATGTGTATGCTTGGTAGTTATATTTTGTTATGGTTCGATTGAAATCGATATGTGTTATACAGAAACTCGATATGGGCTTGATTGAGCTCGATGGTCAACATGATAAATATTCACATGTTGAAGTAAACCGTCCCATGATAGGACGTGCCATTATTATGCGAAGAGACGCAATCGTTTGACATTCCTTCCTTTTAAGAGACACAACATTTCATTATTACGCGAAGAGACACAACCCTTCATTACAGGGACTATAAAATCAGATGTTAGAGTGTCTTACATTTAGGTGTGTATTCGATCCCCTCCCAACTAAGTGTATTCAATTCGTCTCTCCACCCCCAAAAATGGTCTTCCAACACTATGCCTCAGACGACTACTCTAACGAAGCTGAGCACATCGTCGGTGGTCCAATATGAGGAGCTTGTCCCCCCGTACCGAGAGTTTTACCTCTGCCCTATCGCACCTATAGGTGCGGACTGAAGTCAACAAAGATGTGGTCCAACACTCCGAATAAGTTAGCAAAAAGTTCCACATCTGTGGCTCCTCTAAGTCAACCCTTCACTGTCAGTACTTCGTCTGAGACAATGGAACACCGGTACCACCAGTGGATAAACCCGACCAGAGCGTAAAGGACCCAGAGATGCGGAAGCTTCTCTGGAAGGCTGCTAAGTTGAGTCAGAGCGAAGAGATAAACAAAACTATCACTTGGGCTTGCATGCGACATCTGAGTAGATCATTCTCTTCCAATTGACTAGGAAGAGATATATATTTTGTGTGTTTTTTGTTTGTCTTTGTGTTTGTGATCTCTCTTTGCAGTCTGAATGAAGTTTCAAATAAAGTCTGAAAGAAGTTTCTCAGTTCGATAATCACTCGACAATCTAAGATTAAACGGAAACACCATTTATTTGAGTTGTTTCAAACGAAGGCCTCAGGGACTTTAAGGTTTATGGTTTAACAAAAATTTAGTTCAATAATAGCTCGATGGTCATTGTGCACTTTCAAATGAACTACTTCGCTTGTTCAAGTCAGTTCTATCCTTCTACCTCGATAAAGCTCGACGGTTGCTCGACATTGGTAGATGATTGTTCTATTACCTTTTCAACTATGTTGTTTGCATGAGAAAGATTGAAACAGCCACATCATTCACAACATTCAAATATTAACAAAAAACAACGTAAACAACATAACTGCTTGTGTATTGACCACACATTTACAAAAAAAACAGGGTTGTCAAAGTTTGCAACTAACACATACACACAAAAAACAAAAAAAGTATTATAGAATAAAACGTTAACTATAATAATTAAAATAACTTCGCCATCTTCCTAGTCCACCCGGTGTGTTCTTCGAAGCCAGGAGGGACGTTCAGAAGTGGGGAAGGCGTTGGGTCGGGGATGGGTGTTCGACGTATATGAGTTTTTCTGCACTAGTGCTTAATGATAATTTCCTTCTAAGTTATACGGTTAGGGAAAGTTTAACCGTAAAATAATTCAATTGTCCAAAATATGTTCTCTAACGGTCAAGAATTTCAACTTTTGAATTTCATTTGAAATTCAAAATGGTATTTTGCTATTCTGTCACTTAGAAACCTTTGAATTGTTAAAATGTCATCCAATTACGACTATTTACTGAGGAACAACTAAAATAAGTTGATAACCTCCCAATTGTCATTATAATTTTTTTTGTCTTTCTATTAGTCCACACGTTTACTTCCTGTTAGCTACACATGATTACTTTTAATTAGAAATTCCTTACACTAACCTAACCCTCCTCCCTCCAACCGTTTTTCTTCAACTTTTGCCCCCAAAATGCCCCCAACCCTCACTCTCTTCACCTGAAATTTCCAAGTTACCATAACTACTTCTCCTCCACCTTCTTCGACCCCCCCCCCCTCCATTTAGCTCTCCATATTGTTGTTGGTGTAGTCTTGTGTGCGAAGATAAAGAAAAAAATGTCAAGGTAGCAGTGGGTCTACAAGCCACTTTGACCGACCACACATTTGTAGTTGTCACCTTCACACGGTCATTTACACCTTCGGCCAGTCATGGAACTTCGGCGAAGATTTTACGGTTGTTCTTGGTTTTAGGTACATTTTTTTTCCAATTTGTTCAACTTTTGTATTGTTGTAGTTTATGTGTTTCACGAAATGTCATGTGCTTGTAACAGGAAGGCAAAGGATGCAGTTACTTTGGCTGGGTAGATGACAATGTTATCGAGACCGTTAATAACATGACGCAATGATTGGAACAATTAAGCCACGATGACGTGCGACCTATTATCCATAATGTGAGATATGAGCTTTTGAACCTTCATTATTGCCTAGTAGAGAAGATAGATTCTATGGAATGCAAGTTAAAGGCTGTTATTAAGGCACAAAGATTCCAAGTTGTGGTCGTTCAAAAAGTACGAGAAGAGTTGCTGAAGAGTTTGATTGGACATGTGAGTTGGTAGACAAGTTGTTATTGTCTTTAACCTTTTTTGTTGGTTTATTGGCTATTTGGTTCAAGTATTTTTGTTGGGTAGTGGTTGTGTTTTTCATTTGTGTGGTTATGGTTGTAGTTAGTTGTTGTTGTTGTTGTTGTTGTTGTTGTGTTCTTGAGTTAAATTTATGTTTATGGTGGTTGGTGTTGTGTTGGATTAATATACAACAAGTACATTGCAACAAGGACAATGAAATGTAATGCAAGAAGGTAATGTCTTGACATTGAATGACACAGTTGCAACAAGGGAATTGTTTTTCATTGAGGAAATGTTTTGACAAACACATTAGAACAACAAGTGGACTAAAGTCTAAGTCCTGATGTTTGAAATTCACATTTAGTTAATGTAATGTAAGCTGACATACAATTACAAATAAACTAAATTCTAAGGTCGACAATAAGTCAAAAATTACATCGCATCCTCCCTAAATATCCAATTTGTATTAGGTCCAAGTATATCAAATACTTCTCTGATTGGTGGCAGATCTGATCCACACCAATGTCTTCTTGTGCTTGTGCTTCACCTTTTGCTACTTTTGTTGATTGGGCTGCTGCAACAAGTTGCCATTTTTGTGATGTAGCATCTCCCATTGCATGTCATGCTACAATTGATGCTCTTTCTTGTGTTTCTCCCTCTCCTACTCCATCTCTTGTTGCATCTTCTGTTATTGGTTCTTATGTTATTGGTTCATATGTGCTTGATAGTAAACAAATGAGAGTGATGGTATGATATTCATGGCAGTAATGGTATGTTTTACCTTTGTTTCTTGTTACTTTCATTTGTTCTTTGTTTTGTCGCATTTTTGTCTTATGGATCTGTTGTTGGGCCAGAGCTGCATTTAAAAAGTGAACATTAGTATTCTGTTAAAAATATATCTTCAAATTGTAAGTACATGGAAGTGTTAGGATCGATGACCCTCTAATCTAAAATAAAATACGGAATTAAACAATAAATTAAGGGATAAAGAAAGAACATGCAAACCATAATTGAAGACATCATATTTAAAGATGTTCGACACCGCACTTAGTCCTAGTCCTCCTTGTAAGTCCTGCTCGATTAATAGTTCCACTAACCAATCTCAGTTCCAGGCCGAGATCAAAGATTTTACAAACACCGAGCCTCACAAACAATCATTGCCTCGCTCGTGTCTCCTCTCACAACCCGAGAGGTAGTTTCCTCGAAGTTTTACAACACTTGGGTGATTCTTGGATATGAAAGTTGAATCACAATCTAAACACTCTAACTTGAACACACTTGAATATATGATATAAAATTGATATGCAAGTGGTGAAGTTTGACTTTGAGTGTATTTGAGATTTGAAGGTTTGAAAATTGAGAGCATAAAGAGTATGAATCAATAAAGAGTGTAGTGTTCTAGTTTGTGTCTATTGAATGATATTTATATATGCTTCAAAGCAAATAGAGCCATTTTGGGTTGGTTCGGTTGACCTAAGTCCATTCGGATGACCATTTGGTTGCTCCAGAAAAGGACTTCAATTTTCAACCAATAGAGATTTCGTTTACTGAAAGGAGTTCGGTGCCCCGTTTCAATATAACAATGTTGAAGATTGGTTGTTTTCAAACTTATGCTAGTTTGGTAAACCGTTGTCTTTTGGGATGACCGAAAGAGGTACGGTCGACCTAATGCAATTTGGTTGACCTGACTTGGTTGAGATAGAATCTTAAGATCTAAGGCAATTCAGTCAACTTAATGCAATTCGGTTTACCTAACTTCGTCGAGACAAAATCCTAAGGTCCAAGACAATTCGGTCGACCTAATAAAATTCAGTTGACCGAACTTGGCTGGGACAAAATCCTAAGGTCCGAGGTAATTCAGTCGACCTAATACAATTCAATTGACCTAACTGAAAGGATTGTGTGTTCTAAAAATATTCTTTTATATGTTTTTTAATTATGAATTGAATGTATAAACATTTTGTTCATTGATTAATGTATTCTTCGTTTAGAAGTGTTAAAGAAGATGTTATTGGTCTTTAACCGTAGAGCTCTAAAAGATAATGATTTACATAAATCAAAATTAATTCACAATCATGGTGATTAACATGTGACATTAATTACCGAGATAAGATTGTCATGTTGGTTAAATGATATTGTAGTTCTACAAATATTTTAACATGAGTATATGAGCATTGTGTCTTTGAATCCTAAAATATGAGACCTATATCTTTTTACTTGAGAAGTACATAATTTAATTATTATCAAAAGTTATCATTGAATATAGTGATAAAAATATTAGTTGGTTATATGTGACTTGTGTCGGAAAAAATTATATGTCAAAAGATTATCATTGCCCATTTTGACTTGAGTGATGATGTTATTGAGCCTCTTGATGAAGCGAAATTATAATGTGCACAATGTAACTTATGTATAGTTACATATTTATAATTTGCATAAGAAATCAACAAAAGAATATATAATACAAAGATGACACATTTCTACTTTGTATAATATTCCTAATATCATTAGGCAATGGATAGACACAAGTGATATTATTTCATATCACTAAATTGATCGTGTTCTGTTCGAGTGAACAAAACATCTTTGTTATTTGGGTAACTATAATGTGTAGCTAGATACCGCTTATAGTTTATGATATAAAGTGTTTGTATTATTATCAACATAACTTAGATTCTCCTATAGGTCACACCACAAAATTGAGAAACAAGAAATATAATTTTGTGTTTTATGTGATGTATTGAATTCATGTCAAAGAAATATAATTTTGTATTTTATGTGATGTATTGCATTTCATGTGATATGAAATGAAATACATATGATAAAATAATAAAATTAATATGTCGTAATAACGACATTATTAGAATAACAAATAAATTTTATATGAGATTTAAATATTATGATGTATAATGTTTTCACATTATATATGATAATATATTACACAATACAATGTGATCCGCAACATTATAACATATAAATTTGCTAAAACCCCAAAGTTCAAATTTTGTTTGGATTTTGTTTCAAAATTTGAGAAAGGCAAAAAACAGTCGAAAATGGTCAAACGCTTTCAAGAACCGGTCGACTGAATTTTTCAGTAACTTTTGAATTCTAAAACGGTCGACCGACCGAACGAGGACTGGACGTGCACTTTGACCAAAATTATCATGACCTTTCCTGGTAAGTGAACGGTTGACCGGTGTAGTGTTTGGTTCGACCGTAATTATTAGGAGCTTTCCTGGTAAGAGAATAGTTGACCGACATGAAACACAGTGCAACCGAAAATATCAGGGAATTTTCTTGGTAGCGAATTTGTGCTTACCGTTCGACCGAAATTATCGTGAACTTTTCCAGATAACCAAACAGTCAACCAGTTGAGTGGTTCAATCGACCGTTTCCCCACGTTTTTTCCCAATATTAATAAGAGATTGTTTCTGATCAATGACTGGATTTAATCCACATTGGTCAATGATAGTTATGGGATGATGATGTGTCAAAATATGATTGGTTTAGAGGATAAATTAACATGGATCATGTGTAAGTGGTTTACACGTGACGTAGTTTGGAGAAAACCCTACAAATAGGTCTCTCCTCCTTCCTTTCTGAAGATATACAAAAATTCTCTCTTCTCCATATTTTCTCCATCATTCCATTAAACTCTCTCTTAATTAATTAAGTGTTGGATATTAAATTATTTAGAGCATATAATGAGTTATTAGCTAGATTCTAACATTGCATTAGAGTTGATTGACTAGCTTCGATCACTTTAATGTTGTTTAGAGTTTGATGAACATTTGGAGAAAGGTTTCGAGACGATTCAGATTGCAACACGACTTCCGATAATTAAAAGGGTTTGACAATCCTTTTATGTATGATTTTAACTATGCAGTTTAATAGTATACATTATATTGAAATGGAATAATTACATGTTCATTGAATTAGTGATGAAATATGAAATAAACGATTTTGCTTGTGTATAATATATATATACACCCAAGCATAGGGACAAAATCTTATACTAACTTGGTTGGGACATAATCCTAGTGCTCAACTTTACATATGATCCTATGAACTCAATAAATAGAAAATTACAAGTCTTCTCATTGAGATTTAATTACAAGTCTTGAGTCTTTATCCCAATGCTCATTCTCTTGATGAATTTTGATCAACCTATTAAGATAATTTGTAAGTATACAAGTATATATGCAATGCATGAAATCATGTTTTCCCTCTTTGATTGATTAAGTTAATTAATTATGATTAGTTGATTAATCGTCAAAATCAACATATATTAAGGCCTAAAAGCCAACAGGAAGTCTTTATTCTTGATCTGATTTGTTGTTGTGTTGCTTCTGGTTATTTAAATACAAAAAATGTCTTAGTGTTACTAACCAAAATAAGGAAAGAATATCTGAAAATAAATATGCATATGTATTTACCTTAATTTGTGTGGATTGCTGGCTATTTGTAACACTATCCTTGGAAGTCCTAACTTGATGGCCAAATTCATTCCAAGTCTTGCACCTGTAGGTATTTGTCACTCTGTTGTCTCATCAAATGGTTATATCCTCTTGGTCTTAGGCCTTATTAGAGGTCTCACTAGATCAAGGGGACTGCATTTGATGTTTTGTTCCTCACACTTCCAATGTGCCTTGATTGTGTATAGTAACAATGATGGACATAGATTTCCCAAACAACCCCATTATTGTGCCAAAAAATGTAGTTGCATGATTGCAATGTAAGCCCACCAACTACCACTTTCTGCATGTGCAACTGCCCACCTCCAGTTATACAATACATCTCATAGTTGGATTGTGAACCTCTGCCTTGTGATCATCTAATCTGTACACCACATAACCACCAAACCATCTACTTCTTTTGGTTAACCATTGCCTTGCAAAATGACACTGGTATATCATCACAACCTCTGGATTTCTTTTGTCTATCATAGAAGAGCTTCATTAATTTTTGTCTAATGATATCAACAAACATTATGGTTGGTTTGTGTCTTGAATCAGAAATCCAATAGTTGAAGCACTCTGAAATGTTGTTTGTCACACTATCACACTTGGCTGTAACACCAAGTTGACGTCTTGACCAACACTTCTCCTTAACTTTTACATTTTCATCCAATCACATGCTTCTTTGTTGACTAGTTGTATTTCACCAATCAATCTACTTTAATCCTCCATTGTGTAAGCTCTAACAACCCCCTTATAAGATTCATCATGTGGTCACCCTTAAAATGTCTTCTGAAGTTCTGATACAAATGCCTCATGCAAGTCCTATGTCCTGCCCCACTGAAATTCTCTCCAACTGCCACTTCTAAACCCTTACATTTGTCACTCGGAAGCACTAATCCAGGTACCTCCTCAATCGACCCCTATAGCCAACCCAGGAACCAATCTTAGTTTGCTTCATTTTCAATCTTGGCAACACCAAAGGCAAGTGGGAAAATCCTATTATTCACATCCACACTAACTGCAGCTAAACGAACTCCCATAAACTTGGATTTTAGGTGGCATCCATCCAATCCTATGACTGGTCTACAGTCCTGATGAAACACGTGTTTGCATGTTTGGAAGCAAGCAAATAGTCTGCTCAACGTGTCTTCTTATGATGACAAAATCGTGATTTCTTCTATTCAATTCCGATAGAATGGCTAACAACAATTCAAACTAGGATTCATGACTACCATGAATTTTTGCCAAATAAATATCTCTACCTTTTCACACTCAGGTGGTAGGGTTCCTCTGCCAACCTAATCCTTATGTGAACTACTATGATATTTTCATTTTTGGTTAACCACTTGTAGCATAATTGGGCAATCAATTTTCTAGAGGTCATAGGTGATGAAACATTATTAACACTAAAACATGTATGATCCTACTGCATACTCTTGATTTGGAATACAACACTTTGCTGAAGCTTGGATGCATGGATCCTCCAATGACATTTGATATCTCTATACTTGTCTATAACCCTATTTTGTTCACTTTTCTAAATCTTAACAACACTCTCATTCAAGATGAAGTGCTATCCAAGGGAAAACTTAAAGGCCTCTACATTTTGAAAAATTCTGCCCAATACAACTTGAGATTTAATATATCTACATCTATGGTGGTTGAACCTGAAAGGCATGTGTTCTAAAAGTTTTACTTTTATATGTCAATTATTATGAATTGGATGTGCAAACATTTTGTTCCTTGATTAATGTATTCATCTTTTAGAAGTGTTAAGGAATAAGTTATTGGTCCTCAACTATAGAGCTCTAAAAGATAATGGTTTACATAAATCAAAAGTAATTCACAATCATGGCAATTGACATAGAACATTAATTACCGAGATAAAATTGTCGTGTTCGTCGTCGATTATTGTAGCTCTACAAATATTTGATGGCACGAGTATATAAAAGAGGAAAATGGTTACTTTTATATATTGAATAGAACTAGCAAGTGAAACATTATAGATTTGTGTTATGTTTCATTAATGTTTTCACTGTGTCTTGAATCCTAAGATATGAGACTTATGTCTTCTCACATAGTAAGTGTTCAATTTGATTATTGTCAAAAGCTATCAATGAGTTGGTTGAACTCGACTTGTGTTGGAAAAATAGCTAGTCAAAAGATTATCATTGCCCCTCTTAATTTGAGTGATGATATTAGTAGACCCTTGATAAAGCAAAATTATAATGTGCACAATGTGACTTGAATTAAGTTACATATTTATAATTAGCTTAAGAGATCAACAAATGAATATGTAATACAAAAGTGACACATTTCTAATTTGTATAATATTCTTAATGCCATGAGGTAAGGGATAGACACAAGTGATATTTTGTACGATTTCGTGTCCCTATGTATGTATATATTTTAAAAAAATTAATACAACATACAATATCGATTTTCATATTTTCAGCAATTTTATGTACATCTATTTGTATTTTATTCTAATAACATGCAACCTACATTTATTAAAATAATCCACAAAGATAGAATCATACCTAAAGGTTCTCTAAAACATTTTTGATGATCCGGAGTCGCGCTGCCCACTGAATCGTCCACAGAATTACCTCCGAGTGTTCACCAAACTCTAAACAAAGTTAGAGAGAAAGAAGCTAGTCAATCAATCTCTAACAAGGTTTAGAATCTAGCTAATTATCCCTTTTTAAGCTCCTGAAAATCTTATCTCCAAAACTTAAATTTAGTAAGAGAAATTTTGTGGTGATTAGGGAGAGATTAATGAGAGAAAGAATTTAGCATTAGTTTTAAAACAAGTAGGAATAGGTGCCCTTTTATAGGCTCCCAAAACATCCTTATCAAGAGCTATTATTTAGCAATGATCCCTTGTTTTTCTCTCCTAAAATTAATCTCTAAATTCCACATAATCACCCACAAAAAACGTTTTAATTAAATCTGGAATTATTCCACCCATGATTTAATTAATCTCTTACTAATTCAGACAGAATCGTTCTTGTTCGGTAGACCGAGAATTATTCGGTCAACCGAACCATTCAGTTATAACACGTGTTTGGTGTACCGTGCGCTAGATGGTCGACCGAATCCGTATGAGAAAAATTCCCTGGAAGAATTCGGACGAACCACGTCTTTTACTCGGTCTACCGTTGACCCACCAAAATCGCTCCTGGGACATAGTCATCGGATGACTGTGTCACCTTCGGTCTACCGAAAATACTACTTCTCGGTTGACCGTGTACACTCGGTTAACCGAACCCGATTGTCCAGGCACTCCAGACAATTTCAGTCAACCAATTGTGCTTACCCGTTCCCTATTCGGTTAACCGATCCGAAGATACCCCAGTCGACCGAACCATGAACGGTTCACCGTGTTTGACCTCGATTTTACCTTTGTCAAATTTTGGATTTATTTCCAACAAAATTTGATCTTTTGGGGGTTTTAGCAATTCACATCATATATATATCATCATATGTAATATTAAATTATTACACCCCATAATATATACCTCATATGAATTTATTATGATTCTAATTATGTCAATTCTCATGACATATTGATTTTAATTAATTCACCACATATGTCATTTTTTCACATGAAACCCGACACATCATATGAACTTAAAATCAACCTCTTGTTTCCCAGTTTTGTGGTGTGACCTATAGGAGGATCTAAGTCAAATTGGCAGTGATATTAAACACTTAATATCTCAAACTATAAGCGGTATCTAGCTACACATTATAGTTACCCAATTAGCATATATGTCTTTGTTCCACCCGAACCAAAACACGATCCATTTAGTGATGTGAGTGCACCACTTGTGTCCGTCCCTTGCCTCATGATATTAAGAATATATACAAAGTAGAAATGTATCATCTTTGTATTATATTCATTTCTTGATCTCTTTAAGCTAATTATAACTATGTAACTTAACTCAAGTTACATTGTGCACATTATAATTTTGCTTTATCAAGGGCCCCACTAATATCATCACTCAATTAAGAGTGACAATGATAATCGTTTGACTAGCTATCTTTTCCAGCACAAGTCATGTTTAACCAACTATTGTCGTTATCACTACACTCATTGGTAGTTTTTGACAATAATCAAATTATATACTTCTTGAGTGAAAAGATATAAGTCTCATATCTTAGGATCCAAGACACAGTAAAACATTAATGACACGAAACACAATTCCATAACGTTTTACTTGTAAGGTCTATTCAATATATAAAAGTAATTTTTTCCTCTTTTATATACTCGTGTCATCAATTATTTGTAGAGCTACAACAATCGATGACCAACACGACAATCTTATCTCGGTACTTAATGTTCCATGTTAACTACCATGATTGTGAATAACTTTTGATTTATGTAAACCATTATCTTTTAGAGCTCTACGGTTAAGGACCAAACACCTCTTCCTTAACACTTCCAAAAGACGAATACTATAATCAATGAACAAAATGTTTGTACATTCAATTCATAATAATTGACATATAAAAGTAAAACTTTTAGAACGCATTCCTTTCATATTTTACATATCACTAAGTGGATCGTGTTTAGTTCGAACGAGCAAAACATCTTTGTTATTTGGGTAACTATAATGTGTAGCTAGATACCGCCTATAGTTTATGATATAAAATGTTTTATATCATTGAGAACATAATATAGATCCTCATTTAGGTCACACCACAAAACTGGGAAACAAGAAAAATATGTTTTCATGTGTTATGAAATAATATACATGTGGTAAAATAATAAAATCAATATATCGTAAAAATGACATGGTTATAACAATAAATAAATTCGCATGAGATGTATATATTATGTGGTATAATATTTTGACATTATATATGATAATATATTACATGATATAATGTGATCTACAACATTATAACATATCACTTTGCTAAAACCCCAAAGTCCAAATTTTGTTGGATATTAATCCAAAATTTGGTAGAGTAAAAAATAATGAAAAATGGTCCAACCGTTTGATCACGTTTTTTCATATATTAATAAGAGAATTTTTACTGATTAATGACTGGATTTAATCAGCATTGGTCAAATGTAGTTATAGGATGATGATGTGGCAAGATAAACAAGAGATCATGTGCAAAATGGTTTGCATATGATGTGGTTTATTTAGGATCGTATATGGCGCTTAGTTCTAATCACTTTTAAGCTAATTACCTACTTGTTTAAGCAATCAAAGAATGCACATCGGAATTAAACAAATAAACAAGCAAGCAATGGAAATTCAGCAAACCACAAAGAAGCCACTAGATTTTCATAGAGGTTCGGTCTCCCTCCTACTTCTTCTCTTGCAAACTCCGCTCGAACACCCTCAAGCTCCGCTCGCGTCTTCACTATCAACCTCGTTCCAGGACGAGATTAAGCCTCTTACAAAACAAGTTCCGCGAACACCATTGCGAGCTTGACTTTCTTCTCTCACAATCCAAGAGGAACACTTCGGGCTTTCACCGAAGTCTTTGCTTCTTTGAACAACAACGTTTGAGTGAAACACACTATCTAACTTGAGCACACTTAGCTTAGGATGTGAAATTGATCTAAGATGTGGAAGTATGGCTGGGAGAGTATGATTTGGGGAATGAGAGACTTTGAATATTCTCTTAGATGTATATGATAATAGAAAGTGTAAGAGTTGTGTAATTGTGTCATGGGAACACCTATTTATAAGCTCCTAAGGTGTTATAATCATTGGGGTTAAGTTGGGTAAGGTTTGATTGAGAATCATAAAATAGCAACCTGCAGGACCCAATTCTGAGTAAGTTCGATCGACCGAATCGAGTATAATGGTCGACCGTTGGGCAATTTTGAACTCGGTTTGGTCGACCGATAAAGGAATGGTCGATCGCGATAGGCTATAACTTAGGTACACTTAAGTTAACGGTCGAACACCGAATAGGGTTCGGTCGACCGAAAATCAACATGCTTTACGGGGTTGATAAAAATGATCAAGTTCAGCTGACCGATCCAGAGTCTTTGGTCAACCGAAAACGTCCACACAGTTTCACAATTTTGGAGACAATAAAGTTCGGTCGACCGAACAGGTGCACGGTCGACCGATAGGCAATTTGTATTTAGGGGTATTTGTGAATAATTCAAATACAACCTTTGGTATAATACGACAAGTCTAACGATCGAAAATTTGTTGTTACACGGTCTACCGAAAAGGTCTGGACAGTTGACCAAATGGATGGTAGAAAACACTAACTGTTTAAAGGAACAAACGATCGACTAAAAGGTCTGAAACGGTCGACCAAAAAGGTTCTGGCAGTTCTGGTTTGGTTTAGACCACCCTTAACGGGTGGTCTTTTTCAGCCGCCCGAAATGTCATTCCTTAACGGGAGGGCGGTTCCCGGGCGTAACCGCCCGGGCACCCTATCCGGAGGTCACGTGCCCCCCCCGGATTGGTTTTTTTTGTTTTGCTTTAGATTTATTATTTTCAAAATTATTTAAAATCGTTGTTTTCAACAACAAAAAATGAAAAAATGTTTTTTATTTGTTTATATTTTTAAAAATATCTTCACATTTTGTGTTTTACCTAGAATTGATCCCGAAATGACGTGGAAGGGAGAGAATGTAGGGCGCTTGAGTTGTTTCTGAGTGTGGTTAAGAAAAATTTAGGGGGTTGGTTTGAGCTGACGTGACGGAGAGATAAGTTGACGTTGCTGAGAGAGAAAATTGGGCGCCCGGGAACTGCTCGGGCGTTGTTAATGGTGGTCTTAATGTTTTCGGGTTCTAGTTTGGGTGATCTATTGAAGTCCAATGAATGTGAAATTTTTTGTGACTTCTATAAGGAACCTAGTGTGTATGTGAGTTGATTTTAGCTCAAGTATGCTCAATTACACAATGTTCCTAAGACTTAAAGAAAATAAGCTTACATGTCTTCAATATAACTTTAATACATGTCTTGACTTAATTTCCTTTCTTTTTTGAGTATTGATCACCTGTAGAGGTCAGCACAATACAATATATATGATATGCAATATATATGCTACTCTACATTGATTACAATTAAGATTAGGTTGATTAAATCATCAAAACATAGATTAATGCCAAAAAGCCAACAGTTTAGTGAGGAGATTAATAAGGGATCATGTGTAAGTTGTTTGCACATGATGTGGGTTAGAGGAAATCCTATAAATACGTCTCTCCTCCATTCCTTGTTAACACTAATGAAAAATTCTTCTCTCTCTAATTTTTCCATCATTCCATCCAAAATTATCTTAGTTTTAATTGTGTGGTGGAGATTAATTTTTTTGGAACATAGAAAGGGTTATTAGCTAGATTCTAACCTTGATTTAGAGATAGATTGGCTAACTCTTCTCTCTCTAATCTTGTTTAGAGTTTCGTGAACACTTGGAGGCGAATTGGCAGACGATTAAACAGGCAATGCAACTCTGAATCTTCATAAAGGTTTTAGAGAACCTTTGGGTATGAACATACTTCTATTATTTTAATATATATGTAGATTACATGATATTAGAATAAATATAAAATAATGTACATTAAATTGTCGAAAATATGGAAATTGATCATGTATGCATGTGTTTTTTTTGAAATATATACATACATAGGGGCATGAAATCCTACATGATCATCTGACTTAATTGTTGCATTAATGTCCTCATCATCCAATTCCTCCCCAGGGAATTCCTCATCACTAATGTCTACTTCAGCCTCATTGTTGTACTCCTCATCTGAACATAATGAGTAATGAAGGTCCTCATATGTCTAGTCTCCCCCACTCATGTCATCCATCTTTTCATGAATACCTGGGTTTCTAGGAGATAATTTTTCCTCATTATTTGTGTGGTATTGTGATCTTTTCTACTTCTTATTGTGCTACCATTATGACTCCTGTCATTTCTGTAGGATCTAATGTGCCCTAATATTAGTCTAGGGGGGTGAATAAACTAATTAGGTTATTTAAACAACTATTACAAATTAAAAACTAGAAGAATAAAAATGAAGAAGAGATATGCAAACCACAACACCAGATGTATATAGGTTTGGATCCAACCACCGGATCCTAGTCCTCTCTTACAAATTGCTCTTTCTCGAGAAACTTCGCGTCCTCCACTAATTCGATCTCCGTTGCGGGCCGAGATCACGCCTTTACACCACAAGCTTTGCGAACACCCTCGCCTAGCTTGGACGACATTCTCACAATCCGAGAAGAGCTTCACTCCGGAAGCTAGTACAACTCTTGAAGAAAATACTTCAGCAAACTAATATTTGGCACTTGAAATGAATGATGCAATCAAATGAGCTTGTTTCAAATGATTAGATGTGAGCACAAGGATGTTTAGAGAAAAATGAGAGTGATAAGAATGTTTGAGCTTGAAGAAAGATTGGTGACTTAGAAATGTGTTCTCAGCTCTATTTATAAGCTCTAAACTCAATCTAGTCGTTGTGATTAAATTCGTATTGGGTTGTGTAACAATACACAAAACAGAAAAGCTCAGGGCACAATTCAGGATAAGTTCGGTCGACCGACACAGGCAAAACAATTGACCGGATGATGTCCAAAAATGAAGTCCAGCAAGTGCCAAAACAAAACGGTCGAACAGATGGTAGGTTCGGTCGACCGTTTGGGTAATTTGGTTGGGATGAAACAATGCAAATTGAGATAACGGTCGACCGCAAAAGAGAATTGGTTCGACCAAAATCGTCCAGTAAGTTTGGCAGTGGAGAGTTTCATAAACCGGTCGACCGTTTGAAGGTTTTGGTCGACCGATAGATCAAATACGAAAATGGGGTTATGTGAGTATGTATATACGACCATTGGTATGATACGACAAGTATAACGGTCATATTTAATACAAATACGGAAACCAATCGGTCGAACAAAATAGACTTTCGGTAGACCAATTTCTACTATAACCAGTTTTACGTGTCAATACATGATTGGTGAGCGAGATAAGTATTGGTTGAATTGGGTAATATATGTTGACAAAGAGAAACGATCGAACAAGGAAATGAATTCAGTCGACCGATTGGGACTGTGAAAATACACAGTCGAATCAGCCGAACTAAGGGACTATCTGGTCGACCGTTTGGGAAAAGAGAGGACAATCTATGAAATTCCGGTCGAACCAGATGGCCTACCGGTTGACCGGTAAAACCCAGAAAGCACATTTTAAGGGAATATCATATTAGTATTCATCGCATATCTTAATTTTTGAAAAGCATCAATTACTTAAGTGGCATATGTGTAAATGGATGTCAAAAGGGGATAAAACATCACATGCCTATTGTTAATATTTGTTTGATGTTAAAAAAAGGAGAATAAAAATGAACTTAATTGATATCATATTCACATTTATATATGGAGCTTAATGAATAACTTTTACATAGGGTAATGAAGTACCAAATTTAGGGGGAGCAACTTCATTACAAGACATCCTAAATTCCATGTTTAAACTTATATTTTTTATGGATGTCAAAGGGGGGAGATATATAGATAAAGTGGTAGCTTGAAATTTGATTATAATTGAACAAAAACTATGCACATTCATAGGAGTTCAATAGATCACCCAAACTAGAACCAGAAAACACTTAAACCAAACTTGAACTACCAGGACCAAATCGGTCGACCGGAACGAGTTCATCGTTCGACCGATTGGGTTTGTTTATTCTGTTACAGACTCAAGTGTTAAACCGGTCGACCGTTTAGATCATTTTGTTCGACCATCTACATATGTCACATGATTGTTAGACTTGTTGTATTCTTCAATGGTCGGATTTCCCAAAACTCCAATTTTATCAAACTTTCGGTCAACCAAAACTTACCTAGCGGTCGACCGATCAAACAATCTTTGGTTACCTTGAACACTCTAGAATTTTCCGTTTGAACGTCTCCTAGACCTTGGTCAACCGAAACTCAATTTTCTCCCAATCCCAGAAGTGTCTGGAAATTTCCGGTCGAACCGACCATTTGCTGAGTTCGACCGATCCATCCTTTACCAGACCAAACCCCCCGGACGGTCGACCCACTCAAAACATTAGTTCGACCGTTAAGTGAACTTAAGTTATAGCCAGATTTGACCAACCGGTCGACCGAACTTATCCTGGAATGTGGCATGCACCTTTTTGTTTTGTGCATCTTACACACACTTACCCATTTAATCCCAACGGCTATAACTCACTTAGAGCTTATAAATAGGTGTTACCTTGACACAATCACATAATCTCTTACACTTCTATTTGTCATATACGCCTAAGAGAAAACTTCAAGTCTCCCATTCCCCAAATCCTACTCTCCCAGCTAAACTTCCACATCTTAGATCAATTCCATATCATAAGCTAAGTGTGCTCAAGTTAGAGAATGAGTGATCTACTCAACCCACTGTTGTAAAGAAACAAGGACTTCGATAAAGCCCGAAGTGTCCATCTCGGATTGTGAGAAGAAGAAAATCAAGCAAGTGAGGGTGTTTGCGGTGCTTGTGGTGTAAAAGCTTAATCTCAGCGAAGAACGATGTTGATAGTGAAGACGTGAGTGGAGCTCGAGGGAGATCGAGTGGAGCTTGTAAGAGAGGAAGTAGACGGAAGACCGAACCTCTATAAAAATCTGGTGCATTCTTGTTGGTTTGCATATTTGCTTTGCTTGCTGGTTTATTTATTTTAATTCTGTTGTGTATTTTTTGATTGCTTAAACAAGTAGTTAATTAGCTTAAAGTGATTAGAACTAAGCCATACATACGATCCTACAACATACATATGGATCTCCTTTTGGGGTTTTGAACTCCTCATAACCTCAGCTAACTCCTGATTAGAACTTAATAGTATGAATTGAGACCTTGACTCACTAGGAATTTTTGACTTAAATAATAGTTTGTCATCTAAACCCCATTTCATTTAGCAGTGATGGACACCCTAATCATCTGATAATTGAATTTGTTCACCATAAGGAAGTTGCCAACCTCCACAACATTAATTGAAACATGTATCCCCTTCCTATTAACTCGTTTACCACCCCTAAATATTCTGAATGTGTAGTGTTTAGGAGGACCAAGGTTGCAGTATAGGGAGGAAAAAATGTTGATCAACATTCAAACGTAATTGCATATGTTGATCAACATTCATGAATCAAACGTAATTGCATGTGTAGCAAATCAAAGATTTCTAAGCGGTTGTGACGGATGCGCTGGATGCACTTTATGAGAAGGTTGGTTCTGTTTGTTTGGGGAATTAGTTGTTCGAGTGATGGGACAAACTCACCTGCTTTGACATCAGGATTCAGGAACTTCACATATAGATCTTAGAAAGTTATACTTTGAATTGTCATATGCTCATACCTCAAAAGAGTGCATATATTTACGACGTGAAAATAAAATTTGCATAATTCATTCAGTAATAATATGACATTGAAATGATTTTGGGACTTCACCTCTCGTGCAATATTAAACGAGAGTGCCATTGGAGTTAGCATTCCATTAAAATTGCCAGTTCTCGAGTGCTGATTTCAGTGGGCAACGCTCAGCGCTTAGGTGTGGGATCCTATTTAGCATTACTTTTCCAATTTGCTTTGATGTTGAAGTTTCTATTTTCAACTTTCTGGTGCTGAATTCAACACACAAACACTGGTAGACTTTAGACTACCTTTTTGCAAGGCAAAGAATTAGAACGCTATCCTTGCATAATATTTCGAAGGAGTTATAGTTCACGAGCATGTAAATGATGCAAGTGTTACACAATTAATCTTAGGAATTGCTTTTCACTTTGCCATAACCTACTGTTTATTTCTGTCTGGAAATATAGGTGAAGCCTAAGGGCGTTACCATGACAGTGCTCTTAGCAAAGGCTGCAGCAATGGCTCTTGCACAACACCCTGTCGTGAATGCTACCTGCAAGGATGGAAAAAACTTCACTTGTAACCCCAACATCAATATTGCAGTGGCAGTGGCTATTGATGGCGGACTTATAACCCCTGTTCTGCAAGATGCCGATAAGGTTCCCAACTGAAATGAAAATTTTCAATGTATTTTTTTCCTCTTCTTCATTTCGCTTGTTAATGAGGTTTTTGGTGATGAAGTTGGATATCTACCTCTTATCACAACGATGGAAGGAACTTGTTGGCAAGGCTAGGTCTAAGCAGCTTCAGTCCAGTGACTACAATTCAGGTGTACTTTTGACCGTAATTGTCTGTTCCTTCATATCACTTATGACTTGTTATAAGTTAAGTAATTTTCTAATTCTTTTCAGGGACCTTTACTCTATCCAACTTGGGTATGTTTGGGGTGGATAGGTTTGATGCTATCCTTCCTCCTGGCCAGGTGAATGTCCATTGCAAAGTTGATCTTTTCATCATGAACTGGGTATTTGGGTTATCCTTGAAATTCAATTATTACAAACACTGTCATTTCAGGGGGGCATTATGGCTGTTGGGGCATCCAGGCCTACTGCCGTGGCTGATGCAAGTGGTTTCTTTGGTGTAAAAAGCAAAATGCTGGTGAGTTTTCCCCCCCTTTCATTAACTGTGTAGATTGGGATGTGTCTTACATGACATAAAAGGGAAGCAAATCATGTGAATTTTGGTAAAAGGTGTTCTATATGTGCTTTTTTTTAAAGTTTTTTTTGCAAAGATTCACTCAATGAAATTTACCGTCTTTCTAAAATTTAACCTACTAAATGCAAGTGCCTTCGAAAAACTCATCCAAATCCAATCCAAATAAGGTGTTAATAATGGAGATTGAACTCCATCTATTTTCACTTTGATTGCAGAAATGAACTATGCGACCGTGGGTTTAGAATAAAGTTTGGTCTCAACAATTCAAAGTGGAGGATGCACTGTCCAAAAAAGTAGGAGCAGTGATTTTTAAAACTGTGTTGTAATTTTACTTTAAAAAAAGTGAAATGGTTCAAAAGCTACATATCATGATAGTTTGAACCCTAAGGTGGTAGTACTCACTATTACAAATCATCTTTAAGTTTAAGAAAGAATATTCCCCTGTGCATAAATCCTTTCTGAAAAGTGTTTAGAACTGAATTATTTTCTTGACTGTTTTAGTTGCGATGCATTAACTTGCTTTTATTTGCTCAAACACTAATATTTGATATATTTCATAACATTAGATAGAGACATAACTTAATGTGATTTACAACTGTAAGTTTCATTATATGGGTTTTCTGGGATCATTTCTTGATCTGCAACATTGTTTTCATCTTCTCACGACAAACCATTGTATTATTAATTTAGCAACACAGTAGTCTTATTGCTGTTGGATTTCACAGCTTGCTTGTGTTAATTTTCTGTAAGTTTTACATAGTTCGGGTGTCATGTCATGTCCTCACAGGTGAATGTTACTGCTGATCACCGAATCATATATGGAGCTGATTTGGCTGCCTTCCTTCAGACGTTTGCAAAGATTGTTGAGAATCCGGATGGCCTCAGTGCCTCACCTTGTAGGAAGTGGTGTTGGTGTTGTATTCAAAATCAAATGGGCCAGGACGTACTTAACATTATGTGAAATAGATACTAGAGAGCTGTGGTTCTGCCCCTTTGTATGTTGATTTTATTTTGTGGGGATTTGAATTTTAGCTTCAGAATTTTCCACTTTTGAGTTAAGTTTGTGACGTTGGGATTCATTGTTAAACTTCTCGTGCTCTAATAAATCCTGAAATATTCATCAAGATTTTGTATCCGAGGGCTTACATTTGACTTGATGTTATGTTAAGTTCAAATCAGCCACTTCAGTGCAGTACATGGCCGGCACCATGTACTGAACAAACGACACTTAAAAAAGCTGAGCAGCCTAGGCCAATGTGAGCTCTAGTTTACCGGGTAGTTGGTTCTCAGGTCATCACTGATCATGACTTCGGACGACCTGATCATGAGCGTTCTCTCTCTTCTTTTTTTCTTCCATATTAGTTTTCTCTCTATTCAACGTACTTTCTTTTTTTCTTACACTATTCACATCTTAACCACAACATATAACAATTTATCTCTCTTATCCACATCATTTCGAGATCTATCTTGGAAAAAATTAAAAGACAAACATCTAAAAAATCAAAACAATTATAAAACGTATTTTCAAAATAAAAAACTCAACCAAAAAATTTAAAAATTCAAAACAAAAAAACCAAAATAATAAAAAAAACAATAAAATATTCAACACCTGGGTCGACGACCTAGGTGTTGTTGACCTGGGGTTAAGATGGAGATGACCCGTGTTGTTGACCTGGGGTTAAGATGGAGATGACCCCTCGTGACCGGTCGCGAGGGAATAACCCCCGGTAAGTGATGCTCTCAGTAGTCACACTTAAAAAGACCCATAATCAGATGCGCTACCTTGGTCTCTGTGGGGGTTTATTAATTGGCAACTACAATTCCCTCGACTCCAAAATGGCGGCAGTTGATTTTGTTAAGCCATGCGCGTAGTTTGGCACATGAAGACCCTTTGAACCAAAACTAAAAGGGATAGTTGTGGTCGTAGGCCACATCTTCATGTGCGTCATGATTTTAGATCTACAATTCTACAAATAATAGGACATCAACATCATGACGTTAATTAGCAAATCCGATGTGCTAAGATGTCTTAACGCTAGTTGCGATGGTCATGCACAAGTGAAATAACATCACTTGATCCCTTGTACAAAAGTTGAAAGGGATGGTAGCTACTTATTTGCTAGTTAAGCATTGAAACGGGTGAATATAAATACTTGGATTGTGCGAGCAAAGAGCCGACTAGAGGAAAATTTACATGTTTACAATGTAGTCAGCAGCAGCAGCAGCAGCTAGCTTCACTAGTCAGATAAGCATGCTTGGCAATACATTCATACTATATTTGGGCATAAAATATGTTTCAGCAGAAAATGTAGATATTCCCACGATAATAATTACATCTTCATCTTCTTGGTAGGTCTATTCAACTCACTGACGGCCTGGAGACTGACTCCGACATCTTCATCGTATTCAATTCCTAGTTCCTCCTGCGAACAATTTTTTCAACTCTTCAGAAGATGCAAATGATCACAAGATAAAATGATAAAAAGTATTTACCTTGAATTCTTTGGGATCCTTTGGTGAGTTTTCAGTTATAGCACTCCAAAGGTCCTTGAACATTGTTTTACGTTTCCTCCACTGCTTGACTTTCTCAGAGAACTCATCTTCAATTTTCTTTCGGTCTTCTGGCCTGACCAATGTCGCCCCCTCCCGCAAATTGTTTAGTTTTTCCTCCATTTGAGAAACCTAATGATGAAAATTGGAGTACAAAAATGCTCTCGTAATTTAAAATTCAGTAAACAAAACGTACCTAAATCAGCATACCTCTTCTTTTAGTTTGGTCTCCTTGGCGATGATTTCTTCAAATGTTTGGTTCAACTGTAGAGCCCGGATTTCTAATATAACAAAGAGCGCACTTCGTTTCAGAAATGATGTGAACATAAATTTCCAAGTTCAACCAAATACAAGCATTAATCACATAAAGGAGGGTCATTTTGAATCAACCTGCCTCAACCTCGCTGCATGCCTTCTTTTGGGCTGCAAGCTCTCCTTGAAGTCCACTGTTCTCTTTCTTCATCTGGTCGAGCTCTTCTGCATTTGGAATGCTGAACTGGTCTTGCCGTGCAAGGTATATCTTCTGCTTACCATACTCTTTGAAAGAGATCTGTTTACTATCACACAGACTATCCAATGCTTTCTGAACGGCAGTCTTTTTTAGATTAAACTTTTGCAGAGCATCAGCAACATTCTGGGAATTCAGGGGCCTGTTTTGCTGCATAAGAAGATACCACCATTGAGCGAATAATTTGACAAGGCAATGAGAAAGACATTTGACAAAAGAAAATTTCTCAAAAAAAGGCCTCATCTCACTGAAGATTAAATCAAATCGAACAAAGTAATCAGAAAAACTCAGAACTCTGATATCTCTAGGACTGGATGACTGTTCTAATTACCGAACAGGCTTGAGTGAAGATGGCAACGTAGAAGACTTGGCCATGGAAAGGGGGGCATACCAATGGCATCCATTGACCATCCTCTTTTAGCAGTCTCACGGATAAAACTAGACAGTAGAAAAACAAGTAATGCAGAAGAAAAGGGGGGACCACACACAAAACAGATCCATGTCCTGGTCTCCTATGCACTTCTGCGTATGCGGCCGCACATTAAAAGTTTAAAACAATGGTTAATCTAAACTTTCTCTCTGCACCAAGTGATACTGCCGGGCGCAGAGAAGGAAGGAACCATGACCTATAGCTTGAAGTATATGTACAAAAGAAATTTACAGGGATGGCCGAGGCATAAGCCCACAATCTGTTAAATCCACTCGAGACTCGTTTCTTCAACACACCATTTATAACATCTATTCCTTCAAATTTCAAACTTATACATAGAACCTACGTTGAACTGTTAACTGTTAAAAAACAATTTTTTAAAAAAAAATACAAATTGGTTGGTACAGAAACCGAAAGTCTCTGGAAGTCAATATACAATCCAATAAACCAAACATCTAAAAAAAGAAATCCACAACGACAAGAGAGTTGCCTTCGCCTCCAAAAGATCTAAACAATAACAAACTTTTTCGAGGGGTAAAAAAATATTCCGTCGAGCACTGAATCCATCTGGTT
Source organism: Triglochin maritima (assembly GCA_963682175.1). Taxonomy (NCBI): domain Eukaryota; kingdom Viridiplantae; phylum Streptophyta; class Magnoliopsida; order Alismatales; family Juncaginaceae; genus Triglochin; species Triglochin maritima. Next base: position 48,128,429 of record OY821771.1, on the reverse strand, counting down.
CATATAAACTGCGAAAGGTTTTTAAAAATAAATAAATAAATAAATCAGATTCTCACCTCGTTGACGTAGTTGAGAACGATACCTGAAACCAAACCAAACCAAACCAAAAGGGAACTTGAGCAAATCGACATCTTACACCACGATTTCTGTGGCAATGTCATCGAATGGAAGGGATTAGGGTTGTCCGTACCTTCGATGCCTTCGGATTTCACCGGAGCCATGGCGGTGGTGGTTTTGGCCGATTTCGTTTCCCTCCAAAACAACTACCGCGGCTTTAGTTAATGGTCGTCAGTGGGCTTCTGGCCCAACATATATAAGCTCCTCTTTTTTTCACATCTCATTTTAGACGATTTCTTTTTGTAATATTGAAATGACGGTGTTAAAGTTAATAAACACGATCCATTTGCGATTTGTATGTGATATCAAGCAAGGAATGGGGACCTTGGGTCCGTTTGGATATTACTGTGTCATGAATTTGTTTTGGCATTTAGGGTTTGTAAAATCGGCAAATAAACCCCCAAGCGCAACATAAACATGGCACCTCACGACTCACGTGTGGCGTGTGTTTTGAAAATACATTCGATTTTTTTCCCTTTTTTTTGCATTTCACTAACCATACAAAAAACATGCGGTGTTAAATTGCCGACGAACATGATGTGGTGGGATCCAAATTGACCCAATATTTCGGTGCACCTAAATGATATTATTAGAGCGTTAAACATCTGGTGTAGCCATTAGGAGTGGGGAGCATCATAGGTTTGGTACCGTAAAACAAAAGGCAAGCCGAGGTTAGTTCATTAGAGTTTGAGTCATTCGCGAGTTAACTCTTAACCCCAATTTCTGATAAAACTTAAAAAGACGCCAGGAACGGCCAAGTAGTACCTAAGTTGTTGTTCCTAAAAAAAAAAGTAGAATGAAAATGATTTCATGACGTAAGTGTAGAATTAACCAAATATTATAGATGAAATTATATTAGCATGAACTCTTAGACTGAACTTTTTAAGATTGTGATAGCATTACCTAATTAAGTTTCGAAACATACTTGGATAGAAACAAAGGGTGGATTGAGATAGAGGCACGGGTGGGCAAGTGTCCACCTCTCAACGTGAACTTCTTTTGAATTCGAAATATCGGCGCTCATGTCCCAACTATATATTAACATGTCTACCGCAACATGTCACAAAAGTAGAGATAGCTTGCTGGTTCAATGAATGTTTAGTAAGTCTTTGAAGGAGTAAATCAATGACATTTTTTTATTTTATACCATATTTTCATATAATTAACCACCCAACAGATGAACAGATTGTGGATTTGTAAGGGTGTCGTCCATCCTTTAAAAACACCAACATAAACTAAAGGGAAAAAATCAAAATAATCATTGAAAAAAATGATTGGAAGAATATAAGGTTAAGAAACTATTTGGAAAAATATGATGTAAATAAACGACATCTCTAGTACTGCGTTTATTACACTAAAAATGTTATCACATATGTTATTTCATTATACATGTTTAATAAAAATGACATTGCGGATACCGTTTTCATTAAACAGAAAACGGTATTCGATATGCAATTTTTGCCTAAGGCGAAGAAGGGATTGTCGACACCTTCTTCCCACCAATTTCTATTTTTCTTGGAATTTCATATTCTCAAAATCAATTTTTTTGTTGTTTCTTCCCCATCAGAATATCCAGGTAACATACATAGTTTCTTTCTCATCTTGGTGATATATGTGTAGTATTGTTGGTGTGTTGAGCGAGGTTTTTGTGATATTTGGAAAGGTGTTATGTAATGACCCTAACTTTTTATAGGCTAATGGTGATTAGGTGGGCTAATGATGTTGTTTGCATGGGAAAGGAGGAGACGTGATGGGAAGGCATGGGTGAACAGTGGATGGGAGTGATGTTGGTGGTGTAGGGTGGTAGGGTGATGGGGGGAGTGTTGCTTGGTTGGGGGTGTTGGGAGGAAACACACCCCACTCATCAGATCTCTCTCTCTCATTCTCACGTTCTCTCATTCTCACGTTCTCTCTTCTTCTCCATTCCCCTCTTCATTTTTCTATCTTCTTCTTCTTTCATCTCTCCCTCTCCTTGGTTGGTTTTTGGTGGGTGTTGAGTGGCCGGGAGGTGTTGTGGAGGTTGCTTTCGTGAAGGAGTGAAGAGGAAGATCAGTGTAGAGGCGTGGTTGAAGGGGACAAGGCTTGCAAGCTAGAGGCAAACAGAGTGGTGCGGACTGAAGAGGTGCGAGTGGTGCGGACCGAAGTTGGTTGCGGAGCTCCGGTGTTCTCCAGTGGAATCGTCATTCTTGCGAAGAAGGTATGCAAAGTTCTTGCATTAGAGGTTGTTGCTCACCCACGTTGGGGTGATGTTGTGGTCGGTCGTGGGAGGTCGGAGACCTCCCCGGCGGCGAGTTTGCCTAAAGAAACCTTGGCTGGCGCGAGGTTGAAGAAGACTGTCGGTCGACCGGGTACCTCGGACGGTCGACCGAACGTAGTGTATTTCGTTTGTCTGTGGTGTTTCGGTCGACCGGGTCCTTGTGTTCGGTCGACTGAGACTTAAGTGTACCAGACCTTTAGTGTGGTTTGCGGTCGACCGTTATACAACGTAGAAATAATAGGTTGACCCTGTTAGTTTTTGGTCGACCCAGACCCCTGAGTCGGTCGACCGATAGTTTTGAATTTAATGTTGATCAGACTCCGGATTTTGACCTCGTTCAGTCAACCGGTTTTAGACCTTCGGTAGATCGTTGGGACTTATGTTTTGCGCAAATAGTTCGACCGTGGCAGACGATTCGGTCAACCGAGTTGTCACTTTCGGTCGACCAATTCCCTTGTGGAAACGGTCGACCGGATGTCACTTTTGGTCGACCGATTCCCTTGAGGAAACGGTCGACCGAGTTGTCTCTTTCGGTCGACCGTTTTGCACAGGACAGAATTCCTGATTTCGTTTAGGATGTCAACTCTGTCCACGGAAACCCGTGTCCTCGCCTTGTGCGTGAGCGGGGAGGTGACGGTGGGCGCGTTACGCGTGCCTGCCCAGGGACCGCCGTGTGGAAGAGTGTGGGTGTCCGGAACGCGTCACCTCCATGTATGGATCGTGACTAATATGACGGATTGATAGGACTCATTGTAGAGTAGCAGCCTGAGGGATTGCAGATCTCATTGCTTCAGCGGGTACGCAACTGTCGTTGGGTGAAGTGACTACCGGCCTGAGGGGCTACGGAGGTCGCTGCCCTGCTTTTATAGCGGCGGAGTTGGTGTCTGCACGTGGAGCTCTTTGACCCTGCAGACTTCGGTTCGGATTTGTCGATTGTCTGGTCCTTTGTGTGGCGGATATGTTCAACTGGCCTTGATGACAGTGATTGCACGTGCCATGCGACTTGTGTGGCGGCGGTAGGGCCCCTATGCGGCCTGTGTGGCGGCAGGGAGGATCGCGCATGGCCTGTGTGGTTGCGGCGATGGACTGCCGATGATGTGTTCCGGCAGGTAGCTCGACTGGGCACATATGGAGTGAGGTACCGTGCGACCTGTGTGGTGCCGGTGATGGACCGACCTGAGCGACGGCTCCGTTGGTGTGGTGGTGGACCACGATGTTTTCAGATCTGATTCTACCTGCGCGGAAGTGCGAACGCCTCCTCACCGATCTCTTGGCTTGTGTAGTCGCGTGTGGGGATGTGTTGCGTACTGTCCGTTAGACCGTATGTGCCTACGGTAGGTCTCTACGATGACCCGATGTTGGACTGTGTGGCCTGTGTGGTGGCGGTGATGTTTGACCGTGTGGCATGTGTGGTATCGGTGGTTGTTGGACCGTGCGGCCTGTGTGACAACGACGATGTTGCGGACCGTGGGGCCTGTGTGGCAGCGGTGACGATTGTAGACCGCGGGGCCTGTGTGGCAGCGGGAACGATTGCAGGACGGATGTCCAGTTTTACTCTTGTGGGAATGTTTACTGCTTTGTATTCCATGACATGATATACTAGTATGTTAGGGCATATAGGTGAGCTTGTCATACGGGGTTTCATTATGGAAACTCAGGCATTGTTGTTGCATCTTTTTCAGGACCGCGTTAGGTTCCAGCGGGTGGTGACCGAGTGAGATTGCACTTTGGGACTGGATCTTGTCATCTACCTACTTTAGGTTGTCGTGATTACGTGTTTTATGTATTACGTATTCTGATGTAATCACTCTTTTGACAAACTCTTATGTATTACGTGTTTCAGTAATGTCCCCACTCTTTATGTTTTTATCCTCGTGTTTCCCTTGATTTTAAAAGTTTAAATTTTCCGTTGTTCGGGGATGTTACATGTTATGTTTATGTTATTTATTATTTATAGTTAATTGATTCTAAGCTATAAAAATAGAATTTTGTTTTTCTTATTTCTTCATATTTGGAATACAATATTGGTTTGGGACATGTGGAATAAAAGGAAAGAAACCTTATTGTGTTAAATACTATAGACGTGAGAATAAATCAGAGAGACATATTTAAAGGTTTAAGTCCAACATCAAAGATAAACCAACAAGCAACATGTAAAGGCGATCAAGATTATTGCAGAAATCAGTCTTTCTGGTTGCTGCAGATCAAAACTAATTGATATTCTATCAAATATGTCACCTTTTTTAGAAGAACGACCTCCAGGTAAGGCTCAATGGACTCATCAGGCTTGGCCGAGAGAGAGAGAGAGAAATTGGTGGTGGAGGTTTGAATTGGCGAGGAAAAAGAGGTTGACGGTCCATTCTTCGTTCCCGGTAAAAATGATATTTCGGATATCATTTTTCGTTCCATGAAAATGATATCGTGATGTCGTTTTTATTAAACATGTATAATGAAAATGACATTCGTGATGTTGTTTTAATGTAATAAATGATACTAGATGTGCTATTTATTTGCATCATATTTGCCAAATAAATTTTTTAACATTATATTCTTCTAATTTTTTATTTTTTTCATGATTATTTTGACATTTTTTCCTAAACTAAATGTTCATTCTTGTTTCAAGTAATTGTGGTTTTTCAAAGTAGTAATTAAACATTTTTCTATAAATATAACACGAAATTTAGTTGAAGAAAACTAAAAATGAGAGTTTGTAGTTAATTTAATTTTGAAAAAAAAACATTTTTCTTATATTGCTGTTGTGGTCAATGGTGCCCGCCATCTCTTTGTTTTATGGGCTCACAGCTGGGTAGAAATCTGTTCACTAGACTCGTTGGTGCTTGTGGTTATGTTGAGGGGGATTTTAGTGCTTTAAGAGCAAAATAACTATTAAACCGCAAGTGCCTTTTTTTTTGGTAAATATTAAACCGCAACTCACAGCCCCAAGCCCCCAAGCCCAACCAAGTTATCAATATTTCTCTAGGAAAAAAAATCTGAGAATATACACAGAAATATTCACGTCAATACCAGAGGTCCAGAACACGTGCAACTATATTCCAGTGCGAAAGCATTCTAATGTTACACTAATTAATTAAGAATAAAACCAAGTATCAAATAGAAAAACAACAACAACAAGTTCTAGACTTCCTCTGCTTAATCTCAATGCCACTTTCTACATCTCCACCACCATCCTTGTTCTTCTCAACCTCAGGCCCTCCATCCACTTCCTTGATGTCCAAAATCTCCACACGTCTATTGATTGACTTTCTCATCTTAATTGCTACATCCTGTGGTACAAAATTCCCACAAACGCTCACCCTGAACTGTTTCCTCTCTATTAAGTGGCTCTCCAACTCTTCACATGCAATAAATTAGAACTTTAAATATACAGGAAGAAATCAACATATAAGTGTCCATATTTCAAAAACATGTCTTGGGCATGTTTCTAACCTTGCATCTTGAGAAGGGTCCTCCTTATTTTTTTGTAACAGCAGTTGCAGTCTATGTTCATCCTCATCACCATGCAATAGAACTGCAAAGGCCAACAATAAAATTTCAATAAAAAACAGAGGGATGGAATGTGGACATGTTTGAAGTGGATGGAAATGGATTTCCTTTTCCGACATGAAGGGTCAATGTTTTGGAGATGACGGTTTGATGTCAGTGAGTTGGTTACTGCAGCCTTGGGGGCATTAGAATGGCATGGGAGGGTATAAAAGGTGGTTGGTGTGTTTCTGTTGGTTGATTTTCTTCCTTTGGGGTTAAGATGAGAGTTTGGTTTTGTCAAAATGAAGTGGCATCTTATTCTCTTTTGGTACGTAGAATGGACATAGAGGTAGGTATGTGTGCCTTCATGGCATTCTTGTTGTTCGGGTCAGGTTATGGCAAAGCATCTCTGGCCTCTTATGATCATTACTTCTTGCATTTTCCACCTTGTGTTCGGACCAAATAAAGCAGTATATACCAAATAATACAATAAACAATTGTGTATAGCTGCAACGTCAAGAAATTATAAGTTGACTGAACTTTTTTTTTAGTTTCTTGCATTTTTTTAGTTGCATTTTTGTTAGAACCCTAACCCTTGATTAGGGTTAATCTCGGATTAGAAGGTGTTTTGCATGGGGAAGGGAAGAGAGGCGCGCACTGTAGACGTGAGGGGGAGGTGCGGGCTGGTGCGTAGGGCACTGTAGCGAGGAGGAGTGTGATGGGTTTAAACGTGGTTTCTTTCTCTCTCTCTCTCATTCTCTCCATTCACTCATTCTCTCTCTTTTCTCTTGTGCGGCGAGCAGCTGAGGAGGAGACGACGCCAGTGGCGTGAGGCGTGCGGAGGATGTGCGCAAGGAGGTCACAGGAGGCGACGGGCGCGAGCGTTGCTCCGGCATTTCGTCGTCTTTGCTTGAGGTATGCCGCTCTCTAGTGTGATTTTGTAGTTCCTAACCCTCGTGGGAGGGTTGTGTTAGTCGGACGGGTAGGTCGGAGACCTCTTCGGCGTTGTTTCCGTGAGAAACCTCGGCTTGCGCGAGGTGCAAGACGACCAACGGTCGACCGGTCCCTTCGGGCGGTCGACCGAATGTAGTGTTTTTACCCGACTTTAATCTTCACCGGTCGAACGATGCCTTGTGGTGGTCGACCGGTAGTGCGTATTGCTGGTGAGTTGGGACTCTCTGTCTGTTTTCGGTCGACCGGTTCCTTGGGGTCGTTCGACCGGAACTTAAGTGTACTGGATTATTATGCATGTTTGTTCGACCGTTGTATGCTTGCGTTCGACCGTTTATATGACGTAGAGTAATAGGTTGACCCTGTAAGTTTTCGGTCGACCGAGACCCCTGAGTCGGTCGACCGATAGATTTGAATTTAATGTTGACCAGACTCCGGATTTTGACCTCGTTCGGTCGACCGGTTTTAGACCTTTGTTCGACCGTTTGGGATTGTGTTTTGAGCGCAGCGGTAGACCGTGTTAGGCGTACGGTCGACCGATTCCTTTCTGGAACCGGTCGACCGAATCACCTCTTCCGGTCGACCGTTTGGGCCCAGGACAGAATTCCTGGTTCCCTTTTTGAATGTCAACTTTGTCCACGGAAACTCGTGTCCTCGCCTTGTGCGTGAGCCAGGAGGTGACGGTAGGCGCGTTCCGCGTGCCTGCGCAGGGACCGCCGTTGGGAAGAGTGTGGGTGTTCGGGACGCGTCACCTCCATGTATGGAGCGTGGCTATTGTGATGGATTGGACTTATTGTAGTATAGTAGGCCTGAGGGATCGCGGATCCCAATGTTGATGTTTGTGCGGGCACGCAACTGGCGTTGGGTGAGGTGACTACCGGCCTACGGGCTACGGAGGTCGCTGTCCTGCTTTTATAGCGGCGCGGTTGGTGTTTACGGCTCGTGGAGCCTGATGACCAGGCAGACTTCGGTCTGGACCCGTCTGATGATGTGCCGGACGTTGTGTTGGACCATCGATGCTGTGCCGGTGATGCCGCCGAGGTTGTGCCGGCAATGATGATTGTTGGGCCGAGGCTGTTCCGGCTATGTTGATTTCTCGACTGGGCACCTATCGAGATGATGTTGTTATACCTTCCGGGCGACGGCCCCGTTGGTCCCCGTGGCTCCGACCACAGAGATTTGCAGATCTGTATTCTATCGGCCCGCAAGCGTGACAGAGCTCCCTGCCGAACCCTTGTGTAGCGTAGCCGCGTGTGGGGGTGCGATGTCGCGTGCTGTAAGACTGCATGTGCCTGCAGTAGGTCTCCTCGGGAGACCCGATGTTGACTGTCGGACTGATGTCCTGTTTTACCCTTCGGGGGAATTGTTTTCCTTTCTGTCGATGTCATGACATGCTACTAGTATGATAGGTTCATTTGTGTAATGCATGCATATAGGTGAGTTGACATACGAGGTTTCCTTCTGGAAACTCAGGCATTGTTGTTATATATTTTTAGGACCGCAGTAGGTCTAGTTGGGTGGTGATCGGCGGGCACGCGCATTTTGGAGTTGGATCCTTTTCTCGGACCGTTGAGGTCGACATGATTACGTTTTATCTTCTGTTGTCGTTTTGGTTGTAATCATGTATCATTTTGACAAACTCTGATGTAATTTTGGTGCACCGCTATTTGTTTTATGAGAAGTAACAGTCCCGTCTTTGATTATTGAGTTTCTCTGTCTTGATTATAATTTTTTTAAATTTCTGTTGTTTCGGGATGTTACAATTTTAGACCACCTTTAATAAACAAAAAGAAAAGGACTTATAAATTTTAATTTGTTTACCAATATACCACAGAATTGTGTACAGCAGCAAGGTCAAGAAATTTAATTATAGCTTAAACATTTCTGCCAAAGCTCTTTCATTCTATTCCAACTAAATTGAATATACGACTCATTTTGCTGAAAAGGTGATTCATCTTGATTATTACAAGACTAGAATCAACATACTATTTAAGCTTTGGGTAGTTGGGAATGAGAACTGTATTCTGTTTTTTATGATATATATATATATATATATAAAAGGAATGGGAACCTTATGAGAAAAACGAAAGTATGAATCTAAAGGACACACAATTGTGCATGTAACTGCTATCTGCAGACTGAAGACCAAAACCACATGCCACATTCATGCAACATACCTACCATGTTAGTATAAATCATAGGTGCTACAATCCACAGCATTCAGCAATCACCAAAAACTAACCATGCAATCACTGTCTGGTAGCCTTATTGCTTCCATGGTCTCCATTGCATTATTGCTGCTGCTAAATTCTGTTCCAACCATAATGGCATCTGATGCCACCGCAGACAACTGCGAGGCCCGACTGTTGGTGCTGCTCCCTTGTATGCCTTTTGTGCAAGGCGTGGTTGCCGTCCCAGCGGAGATTTGTTGTAACAACCTCGTAGACATGTACGACCACCACCCGAGGTGTTTCTGCTCACTTATAGACCAGTCTAGCACCTCCTTTTCCATCAACCGTACGTTGGCGTTGCGCCTCCCTCCTCTGTGTGGAGTCAGTAATATCGATGCATCACAATGCTCAGGTGTGTTTAGAATATTAAAGTAGGTATGAATCCCAAGAACCAAATTATTATGTGCTTGTGTTTTGTTTCAGAGGGACCAACTTCACATACTGTGGAGACAAGAAACAGCACAGATAATCATGCACCAGGTTTGTGAATGGTCTCTGCAGATGATATTTTCATTATTGGAATTCACTTATATGATGTGCATTGCTAACTGGTTTCTGTTAACGCAATGTTCGTAGTTGCTGCAAGGTCGGGTAGTGTGGTGTTTGGGATGCCTTCAGGAGGTGGAAGTCAATTGGAAGGTCCAACTGGTCTGGTGTTGCTTATGGCCTTTCTTGTCGCCAAACTGCTCTTCAAATAAATTACAATGATGGGCTTTTGGATTCCATTGCATCCAGATAACAGGTGCCCATGTATCCTATGATCGCCCATCTTAAAATTTACATTTAACTACCAGCTAGATGAACACTCAAGAAGTATACGAGGTAGCAGCATATTGCTTTCGATCCCATTATGTTCCCTGTACTGTATAACAGCTACATATATATCTATGCCACCATGTCCCCCATACATGATGTATATGTAATGATTTCGAACTTCGGATGTAGTTGAAACTAGTTTGAGTGCTATAACTTTCTTTGCCAAAAACGTTCTACCCCGGTTCTTTAGCACAAGTTCTCTTTCATCTATCATCTATCAATCACAAAAAACAAGAATTTACATCGAAGAAAACATAGACATGGAGAACAACTACTTGTCAAAATATTTAGCATTTGTATCAGAGGGTAACAGTGAGTGGCACTTTATAGTCATTTAACAGATGATGAAATGTTTTGTACATGTGCTGAGAGAAGAAACCAGCAGTAAATAGATTAGATGTTCTAAAGAGGAAAAACGTGAAAACCAAAACCAGGAATGATTCCTGGAATAAATAAACAAATCACCTCCAATGTGGTGTTCCTAGAGTTCTAAAGCCTGTCGAATTGTAACAATATGAATTCGAATCAGAATAGGCATGCCGTTCTACTTCAGTAATTAGTTTCACCAGTCCAAACTAATATTCTTAGACGTGTAAAGCTTGTCAATGTATTGGATAATTGGCCTTGAAGCGTCTATGTATCGCCTCATTTCCATCTGAACCGAGTCATCTGAACAAGAAAATAATCATTAAGACTGAAGAAAAAACTCAAATACATTGCCAATATGCATCCGAATGAAATGTTAACTTCAACTGTCAAATCAATGTAACAGAGCAAAATAAACTAAATATTGCATCAACAATGTAGACAATATGGTAAGTAGGATAATTCACAGTAGGTCTTTGTCAGTTAAAAATTGGCTGTTTGCCATGATATATCCAGGAACTTCCATGGACTAACACCATCGAATCTTACTGGCTAAACTTCAATGTTAGTAGACCTTGGAACTCCCACTGGTTTGTACTACGAAAGACTATCAGTGTGTTTCGGAATATGGCTTTACATATATTGCATGTGTATCATTTCAGAACTAAAGACAGTAAAATTAGTTCAGCTTCAAAATCAAGGAAACTCAAGCAGAAGCTGCAGAACAAATCTCATATCATTTAAGGAAAAAGGATGTCTAAACCTTCACCTGTTTCATTCAGCTTTACAATCAACTGGTCCCTGGTTGGCAGAGCATACATCCCAGCACAAACAGCTTTTCTAATTGCCCAAGTGTGATATGGTGCACAAACTTGTGAATAAGCTGTTGAAGCTGCTGCTTTAAGTGAACAGTCACTGAAAAACAACTTGGAAGTTGTTAGCACAAAGGAACCTCCGTAAAAACTTGGCATAATTTTCACTTCAATTTCTCCAGTCACAAAATATTGATATCAATAATGAATGTCTGGAGATAGTTTTGGTTGTTCAAACGCTGCTCATCTTGTAACACTTTTTGCCTAGAATTATTCTGTAGGATCTCAGCTCCAGGCTCAGGCAACAACATGACACCTATGTGCTTATGTCATTTTATAATGCACATCTCCTACAGAAAAACTATTATTCACTTCTAACCGTGGAATTGAGAAAGAGAAATGGCTGCTTACAGAAAACAACACCTAACTTTTAAATGGGACTGGCATGGAGTTTGTAAAAGTGTTTCTGTATAGGTGAATTGACAAAATCACAAACACTAAAAGCATGATGAATATAGATACTAATGTGAATGTGTATGAGCCATATAACAACTAGTGAAAAAAAGTCATCATACGGTGATTTTTTTTGTTTGGACTGGTTCCTTGGGAACTCTGGGAGAATATTACGAATCTGATCTTGTATGCATTTAAGAATATGTGAATTAAATTTCTAAATATCCCCTTTATGTGCACTGCGTGGCATCATCATGCATATAAAACGAAAAACAACAGTGACATATATGTGGATGGTGAGCTTGATACCACAAAAAAATCTCACGAAATAAGATTAACATAAATTAAGGAGATGGGTTTTGTTGAATGAGGACACTTACTTAGTCATAAGGAACTGCTCGAAAAGAGCTGTTATGAGGCCAAGACCCTGTCTGACCCGCCGCAAATTACGTGTGTGGCTTCCTTGTTTTCTAACCGTATCATTTTTTAAGTCATATTCAATTATGTGACTCAAGGTATCAAAAATCTTTGATGCTTCTGCTAAGTTGTGAACCTGAAAAAATACAAAAAAATACTTCATTTTAGGATAGAAATTTTTGTTTCACTGGGGAAAAAACCACGGGTAGCAACCCAAATGTGTCAGCAATCAAAGTCCTAGAAAGAGACAAGGTCATTATAATTGAATCAATGGAATAAGAACATCAATATGTGTTTTGCTGATGGGATGGATGCTTTTCATAATCTTCCAACACTGAGATTATTTAGCAGGACGGATTATATAGGAAAATTAGCTTCTCTATTAACCGACTTGTGCGTTTTTCACCTTTAATCAACTTGTTGCATTATGTATGATCAGATTGAACTTTTTTCCCTTTTAATGAAAAACGACGCTTTCATTAGCAGCTGTATAATATTGAATTCTCCAATCACTAAAATATCAGCCATTTTTTTCCGGGAGTTGTATCAAAAAAGTATTGGATATTCAAATTCCGGTGGTTTTGAACACCCGAAATTTCGCACCCTTCAATTGCCAATACACAAAAACGAGAATAACGAGAATTCCAATATCAGCAAAAGACAAAACAATTCTCCCCAGATCTGACAAACAAATCACTTGCAGCTGAAACACGTGCCAATCAGCTAACATCTACAATTGATACATCGTAAACAACTTTCAGGAATCAAACAACCAAAAGAAGGATGATTTTTAGCGATCCAACCGCAAATAAAATTCCACAAAAAAGATAAAAAGAGGAAAATTCTAAATCTCTCCAACAAACAAACTTACGAAAAAGAGGGTCAAATTACCGAATCACTCACACTTCTCGATATCACAACAAAAACCAACCAAATCCCAAACCAAGAAGCCAAAAACGACGAAATCACCATCCCAAAACCACTATTCTCCAGATCCAAGATTCCAAATAAAAAACCAACCTTGGCGACGTACTCCATCTCGGCGAACTTGAACGCGAACCCGAGGCACCCGAACAGCACGGACACAAGCGAGCAGGCGTCGCAGAAGGGCGCGAGGCGGAGGTCGTCGGCCCTGCCGTCGCGGAGCGACAAGGACAGGTCCTCGAAGGCCACGGCGACGGCGGAGAGCGGCGTGGGAGACTCGACGGGGACGTCGAAGGTCCCCGACGAGGGGCGTCGTCGGAGCTCCTCGGTTCTCGCGCGGCTGAACATCGTGATCGGGAGAGGAGGGACGGACGGACGGGTTATGTGGGGGTGAATCGATAGATAAAATGGGATTCTCGGTTCCCGCGGAAGTGGGAATATGCTGCGTGGAAAAGGAAGTCGAGTTCGGAAGAATCGGGAATTGGAAACGGAAAACTAATTTCTGGATGGACAATTGGACATGGACTATGTAACGTGCCGGGAAGGTTGGAAATTTCGTTAGAGCTTTTGCATTTCGTTTCCTTTTTCTTTCCATGGTTTGACGATTTGAAATCTTTTCATTGGTTCTGCAAAAGGTAAATCGGACCGACCAGGTCGTGGGACTTAACTTGAACCGTCTTTGGTTCTAAAAATAATCATATAAAACAATTATTTTTTTTCAATTTAATCTAATAATATTATTTTATTTCAATTACTAACCTTTTCAAATATAATAAATATTTTGAGTTTAGGAAAATATTAAATAAAATTAATGATAAATTAGAATTTGTCACATCAATTGTGGTTGACTTTGACTTTTGAACTTAAAAACGTCGTCCTTAAATTTTAATTTATGTAATACTTTAACCATTTCTTCATCAAAAAATTATTATTTTCAACATATTCATCATTTTTCACAAATATTTTGTATTGTTTGCCAAACATACTTCTAATTTATCTTCGTGGTAATTTCCAATCAAATAGGATATTGAACTTGCTTCAAAATTAGGTCAGATTTTCAACCAACCAATCCTGAATTCAAGTAAAATATGATATCTGGTTTTATTCAAACTTTATAATAAGATACATTAAAAGCATGTTGGGCAAAAACACAAAAAGAAATTGCGAAAAAAATTCTAAATACGTTGAAAAATAATAATTGTATAATATGAAGGGGGTTAAAGTGTTACATAAATCAAAATCCAAGGGAGTGTTAATGTAACATTTTAAAGTTCAATATACAATTTTTTACTCGAGCATAGTTGAGAGGGTAAACTGTAATTTACCCATAAAATCAATTAATTTATGTAACTCTAAACTTATCATTTCTTTGGTTGATGATCATTACATAATAACTAATATGTTTCAATATTTTGGTAAACTTTATAGTTAATTTTAGTTACATATGTTGTATGAGACTTAAATATTTGAAGGTACACGTATCATTCAGTTCAATCGATCAACCTACTGGTTGGATCGTCATTCTGAAGTCGGTTTGGTTCAATTCTCTCTTCACAAAATGATGATGTCATGTTAATGTTATAATTGATTATACCATGTTGAACCAAACTGAGCATTGATCGATTCACTCTTCATTCAATTTCGAAAACCTTGGTTTAAACCCTTTCTTCTTCCAAACTCTTCAACTTCAAAACCAGCACATCTCCTAGCATAGCCTTCATGTCGTAGTCGATGTCGCCGACCATCTCATTCTCCAACAACGTCATTGACTTGAACAATAGTTCACACGAGAGTGTACAAAAACTACGCGTCAGTGAAGTTTTAATATTTCCAGGCGAGCTAGGTGAAGTTTTTTTATTTTTAATTTTGAGTTTGGTAAGCTACATTCGTGTGTGGGGGGGGGGGGGGGGGGGGGGGGGGGTGGGGTGGTAAAACACATGATGTGGTGGATACTGTAATAGATGACGTATAGCCTCAGTATATATAGGAACATCAAACTTCAATTTTCATCCTCTTTTTCTTATTTCTCTCTGTCAGTGGTTTTTAATTTCACAACACAATGTCGAGAATTTTGACAATCCTTTCGAAAAACGTTTAAAGGTAGAATCACCACTCGCTTACTGAGAGGGTTCTGAATTTTTTTAAGTGGTGCGAATTTGCTCTTCTTTTCTCTCGTCCAATAAATAATTTGATACAATATTGATGGACTCCTACGGGATTTTAGCACTTAGAGCATCCCTTATCGCTGACAGTAATTTTTGTTTCGTTAACCGTGATTTTTCACGGTCGAAGATGCCTGGGTCGTCGACCTGGGCGTTTCAACGCCCGGGTCGACGACCCGGTTGTCTGGGTTAGCCAACCCGGACGCGCCACGTGGCGCGTCCGGGTTGAATTTTATTTTTTTTTTGATTTTTTTTTGTTTTGATTTTTGTTTTGATTTTTTTAATTTTTTTTGTTTGAGTTTTTTTATAAATTTTTTTTGAAAATTCGTTTTATAATTGTTTTGATTTTTTAGAATTTTTTTAATTTTTTTTTAAAATTTTACCAAGATGGACCCCGAAATGATGTGGAAGAGAGAGGTAAGTTGTTGTGAGTTGTGTTGGGTTGTGGTATAGAGATGAATAGTGTAGGAAAGAGAAGAAGATGGGTTGAGGAAAGAGAAAGCTGATGTGGAAAAGAGAGAAAGCTGATTTTGAAGAGAGAGAGAGTTGATGACCGGGTCGTCCAGGTCATGGTTAGCGATGACCTCAAGCTAAGCCATTTTTTAAGAACAGATCATCCAAACGATTCCCACTTTTCATACCAATAATCCAAATTCGAACCAGCTGTCTAATCAAATGAAGGTGATTTAACTTTAGGCGTACTCCAGTTCTATCGTTGGCATACACGTATACGAAACATTTTTTTCCAGACGTCATTAAGCACCTCTGGCCAAAGCCACGACACAACCTACTCTACTAACGCAAAGATGCTTGTAGTCATGCATAAGATAGCAAAGAAGCTGTCGTTTGAATTATTCTAACCTCCACAAACACATATACACACAAGAAAAACTGAAAAAGGTGTCCATAAGAAACAACCCACGTACACATATTTTTCTGATAATGCCCACTTGCTACGTTGATAACACACACAAAAAGTGTAACACAGTTTATCATGAAAGCTTTAGGAATAAACTAGATAATAATCTCCAACATATCTTTGGTATGATGTATTAATGCAACGCAGCTAAGTTAAACAGCACATATCCTTTTTTGTGCTTTCATGTCGTTTTCTGGAATCAAATGACCTGGTGGGCAAGGTAGCGTTACCACATATATTCATGATCCGTTTAGGCCATCAGCTTATCGAGCCTCTAAAAGTAGGTGGTAAAGACTCAACTTCATTCGCAGATGGAAGTTGTACTTGTAGGAAGGGGAGAGATGCTGGCTCTTTTGTTATAATTTTTCTTTAATTTGTTGTTGTTACTACCATTTTTATTAAACACAACAATATTCTATATTAACACACCCATTCAAAGGGTTGATTGCAAATTCCCCCTTATTACACGTAAATGAGAGGTTTTAACTCTCAGTAGGAGTCATAGGACCTTAAGAATGCGACTGAAGAAGAAAAATTGAGATCTTAAAATTCGAAGTAAATATAATCGGGTAATTATTTTGCAATAAATTTCAATATTGAACTTTAAACAACGCAAAATCATATACCTTAAGAATGCGATTGGTTTGAGAAAAAAATGATATCTTCAAATTCAAAGTAATATAATCGGGTAATTATTTTACAACAAATTTCAAATTTTAACTTTAAACAAGGAAAAAATGACTTATACCCTAAACCCCATGCACATCTCACGCGGGCATGACGTGGCAAGCCAACTAAACAACCTTGGTTGATTCATTTTATAATCTCCATCAAACATGACCCCACCCAAACTCTCTCTCTCCCCGTGAAGACAACAAACTCTGTCTTGTACCACCATTCTCTCTTTCTCCCAAAAATATCTATCTCCATCTTTTGAACTGCTCATTAATGAACCTGCATCATGTCTCCAACCATTAATGAATCTCAGAGTCATGCTTTTGAACCATCCAAAATCATGTTTTTTGAATTTCAAATTTCATTGTTACCCTCAAAACCTTCTTCCAGCCTCTCCTCCAACCTCCCCCTCCTCGTCATGGCATCCAAATCATGTAAGCTTATTTTCATTACCTTTTTTGGCTTCACGAGTGGTCTTTTTTGGTTTTCTCCTAACTTCATATGGTGTAACTATGGATTTCTTTCCTTCTTTGCTATTGCTACTCGATCCCATTAAATGCTTCTATATTTCTTTGTTTTTATGTTTGTGAATAATGTGGCATGAGGTATTTGTATGGTTCTTGTGTTTTTCAGGTTCTATTGAAGTTGACTACAAAATTTAAGTATGGACGAGTCTAAGGATGATGAGGACTTCACACCTCAACTGGCTCAGAACCCAGTGGATGCACACCCTCCTTTTCGCTAAACAAGTCTAACGCAGATAAATAGGTTGTTTGTTTGAAGTCACTCACTGGCTCCTTCGAAAGAACCCAACCTTGTTTGGAACTTACCCCATCACCATCCAACTCCTGAAAAACAAGATATACCCACAAAATATACTTGGACGTTCTAGCGGCTGCGGGAGGAAACTCCAATAGGCACATATATTTTTATGATTTATTATACTTTTTTCTATCATGTTACGTTATCTACTAACCTTTACGTGTTGTATAATTTTTGTTAATTAAATTCATTTTTTATTGTCATTGTGATTTTCTCCTCATTTAATTTAATATCATCCTTCAAGTTTGAGTTATTGCATTCAACGTGGTTATCTAAATCTATATCTAGTGTGGATAATGTTGTTTTATGTTTGCGAATAATGTGGTTATGTTGTTTTATGTGTGGATAATGTGTCATGAAGTATTTGTATGGTTTTTTGTTGTTTTTATGTTTGTAGATAATGTGGCATGAAGTATGTGTATGGTTCTTGTGTTTTTTAGGTCATATTGAAGTTGACTACAAAATTTAAGTATCGATTGGTTCTTGTGTCTAGTTGAATAGGTTGTCTGTTTCAAGTCACCCACTGACTCATTCGAAAGAGCCCAACGTTGTTTGGAGCTTACCCCATCACCATCAACCTCCTGAAAAACAAGATATACCTACAAAATGAAGGAGGTAAAACATACCCGGTCAAATTTGGGGGATATCCTCCTATTAAATTCAACTTATCATCTATCAATTAGGGTCAGCTTGTTAGATTTTGAAAGGAATGTGTTCTAAAAGTTTTATTTTTAAATGTCAATTATTATGAATTGAATGAGAAATCATTTTGTTCCTTGTTTATGTTATTCGTCTTTTAGAAGTGTTAAGGAAGAGACTCTTGGTCATTAACCGTAGAGCTCTAAAAGATATTGGTTTACATAAAACAAAATATATTCACAATCATGGTAATTAACATGGGACATTGATTACCGAGTTAAGATTGTCGTGTTGGTCATAGATCATTGTAGTTCTACAAGTGAGTGACAACACGGGTACGCAAAAGAGGAAAATACTACTTTTGTATACCGAATTGACCTAATAAGTAAAATATTATAGGAATGCGTTTCTGTGTCATTAATATTTTACTGTGTCCTTGGTCCTTTGATATGAGACTTTTATCCGATCACTTAAGAATTGCTTGATTAGACTAGTGTCTTGAGCTATCGATGAGTGTAGTGCAAAGACATTAGTTGGTTAAGTATGACTTTCGTTGGAGAAGATAGTTAGTCAAAAGATTATCATTGCCCCTCTTAATTGAGTGATGATATTAGTGAGCCCCTTGATAAAGCAAAGTTATAATGTGCACAATGTGATTTGAGTTAAGTCACATATTTATAACTAGCTTAAAGAGATCAAGAAATAAATACTAATTCAAAGATGACACAATACTACTTTGTGTGTATTCTTAATATCATGAGGCAAGGGACGGACACAAGTGGTGCACTCCATCACTAAATGGATCGGGTTTTGGTTCGAGTGGAATTAAGACATCTAACTAATTGGGAGCTATAATGTGTAGCTAGATACTGCTTATAGCTTGTGATATTAAGATCTTCATATCACTGCCAACTTAGTCTAGATCCTCCCATAGGTCACACCGCAAAAATCGGGAAACAAGAAGCTTGATTTTTGGTTCATATGATGTGTTGAGTTTCTTATAGAAAATATGACACATATGGTGAACAAGTAAAATCAATTATGTTGTATATAACATAATTAGAATCATGATAAATTCATATGAGATGCATATATTATGGGGTGCAATAATTTATTATTGCATAGGATAATATATTGCATAAGTTGTGAATTTGCTAAAACCCCCTAAAGTTCAAATTTTGTTGGAAATAAATGCAAAATTTGAAAATGCAAAATCGGGTAAAAGTTTGGTAATCCGTTTATGGTTCGGTCGACCGAAGGTTCTGTGGATCGGTCAACCAAACGTGGAACGGATGGTCATGGTTAATTGACCGAACTTGACTAAAGTGCCTGGAGTTCTGGTACGGTATATCGAACCAGAAATGGTCGACCGAACAATGTCCAGTTTCGATATTTTCGGTTAACCGAATGACACTCGGCTTTAGACGAGAATTCGTCCGATCGGTTAAGGAGAATTTTTCTCCTTAAGAATTGGTCATCCGTTTAATACTCGGTTAAACAATCGAGACATATTCGGTTAACCGAGTGGGACTCGGTAAACCGAACCGCGATCGATTTTCTGCCTTTGGTAATTAAGAGATTAATTTGATAAATGGTTGGATTGGCTCAAAACTTGGTCAAAACTTGGTCAAACGTTTTGTGGATGCATGTAATACATTATGGAATTAGTTTGTGAGAGAAAATGTCAAGAAAACGTGACTTAAGAATAGCCATGATTGAGAGTAAGATTGTAGCCTATAAATAGGTCATTATTCTCCTTAATTAAGTTAGATGTTTTTCTAATTATTTTCTCTCCTAATTCACCACAAAAAGCCACGAAAATTCTCTTAGTTTTCTAAGTCTTTGGAAGGAGAAATCTCAGAGATCAAGGAAGGGGTTTGTAGCTAGATTCTAAGCTAGTTTGGAGATTGATTGGCTAGCTCCTTCTCTCCAACCTTGTTTAGGGTTTTGGTGAACACTCGGAGGCATCCGGCGCAACGAGAAGCGACGATCATCATCCTCAACGTCTTCGGATCATCAAGAAGTTTTAGAGAACTTCTAAGTATGAATTTCGGAGCCCATGTTTGTTTTAATAAAGTTTTGAAACTAGTTATTGAAACAAACCGATGCATGCATGAAACAAATCATAGAAAAATTGTAATTGATCCTTATTGTGCATAAAAATTCCGAAAATTTATATGTGCAATTAAACTAGAAATCCTACAGATTTAGCCCGCTAGATTCAACTACATTTACACTGCTATTAAATATAATTTATCCCGCCTATCAATTAGAGTTATCCCAACAAACCATCAATTCTACCGGTTTGACATATGGTTCTCATTTTATGTAAATTGACAAACTTACCCCATCTATAAATTATGATTACCCCCACGAACCATAATTTAATTCATCATATATTCCTATTTAATACAATTTATCATGCTATTGAATTCAACTTATCTCGTTCATCAATTAGCGTTACCCTACGAACCAACTATACATTTCACACTCCAAGTTACCCCATCCAATTAAATCAAATTACCCCACATCACTACTAGATTTACCCCATCCTACCATTCCTTTACCAACAAGATTGAATTCAACCTTTTAGGATCGACATATGTTTTCCATTTTAGTTTTATGTTTTCTTTGGAGAGAAGTTGTTCCAATCTCACGAGCGATCATGGGAGGTGAGCTTACTTGAATCTAAGTCGGACGCATACAATGAAGTCATAACATCTACAAAAGGTGCAACTCTTCCCCTCTGGCATAATACTTCAAGACAACCCACATGTCTAACTAAACAACAAGTGCACTGTCATTTGTCTAACGAATATTTCATTTTAATATTTCACAGGAAGTGATGGAGGAGTACACCAACAGTCGTCTGACTTTCATTATTGGCGGAGAGTTGTCAAACAAATGAGAGTTCCTCACAGAGACCTTTTTTGGGAGGTGGGGTATACACCGTATCACCAATTGTGCACGAATTTACCACTATGCTCATGTCGAATTTACCACCTCTTGGAACGACCCTATTTGAATCCATATCTACGTAGCGTTCATTATGCTTCAGATTTGACATTGGTTACGGTGTTATGTTATGTTTTTTTATGTTTGTGGATAATATGACATGAAGTATTTGTATGGTTTTTGTGTTTTTCTTGTCTTTTTATGATCCTATTGAAGTTGACTACAATTCAAGTATGTTTATTCATTGATGGTAGGTTGGGGTAAATCTAGTTTCGTTAGGGGGTAATTTAATTTATTAGGACGGGATCTTGAAGTAATAGAATGGATTAAATGTTAGTTCGTGGGGGTAACCCTAATTGATTGACGGGGTAAGTTGAATTCAATATCAGGGTAAATTTAGCAGGGTAACCCTAATTAATGACGATGTAAGTCGAATTTAATAGAAGGTTAACCCTAGTTGAATTTACTTTAATTTCTTCTATTTAATCCAATTTATCATATTCCAGAATTCAACTTACGCCGTCTACCAATTAGAATTACCCCCACGAACCATCATTTAATTCATTCTATTTACTCCAAGTTACCCATCCTATTACATCCAATTACCGTCGTTCACAACTAGATTTACCCAAACCTATCATCCTACCAATTGGATTTATCAATTACGGTTACTCTGTTATTGAATTCAACTTACACCGTCTACGAATTATGGTTACTCTGCTACTAAATTCAACTTACACCGTCTATCAATTATGGTTACCCAACTAGATTCAAGTAAAATTACCATGCTTTTGAATTCAACTTACCCTATCTATCGATTATGGTTACCCCCATGAACAATCATTTAATCAATTATATTTACTCCAAGTTACTCGTCCTGTTAAATTAAATTACCCCCTATCGTAACTAGATTTACCCTAACCTACCATCCCTTCTACCAACTAGATTTATCAAATCAAGTTACGCCATAGATTTGGCTAAATCTACTGTTGAAATGAAAATAACATTGTACCTAAACGCATTGAAAGGAATATTGCATGTCATCTATGAACTAGAGAGTAACTACAATTTCATTCTAGTTTCAATTAAATGGGATATAAACTAGTATGCATGGAACATGTAAGTGTTCTTAATGATAATTCCACCAAATAGATTTACCTTACCCTCTAGATCGATTAACTTTGTATCTATGTGAAATTACTATTCACTGCATCTAAATTATACTAATAAAGTAACTAATCCAAGGGAAGTATTGATCTGTCATACATACTATACACAAATGTTTGTACATGGATTTGAAGTAAATGTATTTACTTTACGGTGTACAAGAATTTACCATCAATTTTGTACACAAGAATACAAGATAAATTGTATTCTTTCTCATCTGACATCACTTGTAGGTGTTGACAAGACAAATTTTCCCGCTAACTTTCTCATAAAAGATTTATCTTATCGTCAGACTTGGTACTTGATAAATCTCACTATACGTGATATATCACTGTTTGAGTTGATATTCACACGATATCTTAGGAAGAAACGAAAAAAATATGAGGAGCCCACACGAGTTTTCCTTTTAATTATCAATGTGGGATGTGATTATGCAACCCACTAATCATGGTTGTTATAGAATTGAGAATTGAACTTGAATCACAATCTTACCCACTATTTATGTAATACCATACATCAATATTAGTCTACCACATAACATTCATGATTTTAAGGAAGTAATAAAGAAATAAAAATAAGAACATCAAAAGTGTCAACTAAACCATAAATGATCAACATTAAAAGATCAAATAAAACCACCAAAATTACCATTAATGTATTTGAAAATGTTTCAACACAACCATCTATTCTTAAAAAAAAAAAAACTAAAAAACAAACAAAATATGTTAAATCCTGAGACAAATTGCTCCCACGGATTTCAAGAGGATATTCCAATGTAGAAAATTTAGTTGGGTCTGAAAAAGTGAAGTCAAGTTTTGCAGTATCAGTCCATCAGAAAAAAAGAGAATCACATCATTTGGTGTCAAAACCTTCAAGTGGAATTAACACACTACCCAATCATCCTGGTTGGATTGCCATGTTGGACCTAGGTAGGAAGATGCGTGAGATTTCGAGTAAGCATCCTGAAATCCTTAAACAATACAAAATCATATGATTTTTCACACTTTCAACTCAAAACCAACAGGAGGCATAGTCAACATATTGATTTCACCTCTCAACATTTGAAATTTCAGAAGGAAAGAACTTGTTCTACATCAAACCCAGACAAATACGTAAAAAAACTTTCTTTCCCTTTCAAACAAACGTGTACTGAATGAATGTTAGGATCCAATTTCACGTCCAACAATTCCAATCAAAATCCCAACCTTTCCCATCTTTCCATCCTAGCCGTCAATCCACCCACTTTCCCACCTCACCCGATCCAACGGGCCATATCTCCCCTCATTCCTCCTAAAATCCCACTCTCCCCACCACCAGTCCTCCTCACTTCACCACCTCTCGCCGGAGCTCCACTCCCTTCCATGGCCTCCGCCGACCCCGACGGCAACGTCGGAACCAAATCCACCATCCTCGCATGGTACGTCCCCTCTCTCCTTCCCGAAACCCGCGAAAAATATCGTTTTTTACCATTTTTCCGTTGGAAACAGGGGTTCCGGAGAGGACGGGCAGCTGGGGATGGGGGATTGGGAGGATAAGGATAGGATTTGTAGCATCCAGTCGTTGGAGTCCCTGAACGTTAAGGTCGTCGTTGCCGGGAGTAGGAACTCGCTTGCCATATGCGATAACGGCAATGTGCGCAGCGAAACCCTAGTTTTTTAGTGCTTCGTTTGGTTCTGTTGTTTTTATTTTGAAGAAAAGTTGTTTATTTGTTTGCGTTCTGTGTGAAGTTGTATACTTGGGGGTGGAACCAAAGGGGTACGTTAGGGCATCCGCCGGAGACGAAGACGGAGAGTGTTCCTAGTCTTGTGGGATCTCTTGCCGGTGTTAAAATCGTTCAGGTGCATTTTGGATGATAATGGTGGTCTTAATGTTTTATTTGTATGCCTTTTTACAGGTTAGGGTGGTTTGATTTTAGTTTTTTTTTGTAATTCCTCTTTGATTTCAGGCGGCTATTGGTGGGTGGCATTGCCTAGCAGTGGACGATAAAGGTCGTGCTTATGCTTGGGGTATGTTGATTTTGATTTTTCATTTTGTAGCCAGGAAGAGAGTGTATTGTTTTCTATTTTTCCTCTTATATATTGACTTGTTTGTTCTTCGATGGATAGGTGGAAACGAGTATGGACAGTGTGGGGAGGAGCCTGAGCGGAAAGATGAATGTAGGACAATGAGAAGAGATATTGTCATACCTCAGCGGTGTGCACCGAAGCTTACTGTTCGTCAGGTGACAACGCTTTACCTATTTGAATTTGAATGGTTGTATTCCTTTTCCCAAACATCTCAACTTATTATGAATATAAGACCAATTTGGCTTAGCGTCTGGAGCTTGGCATTAGTTATACTACTATAAACTAATCGGACTGTCACTTAGACTGTGAACCTTATACTTTAGGAACTTTTAATTTTGTGTATTGTCTTTCATTTACCAAGGGTCTTTTTATTTTTGTCGTTGTAATTTATAAGTTTGTTTTCACGTTTGTTTTGTCGAAATTAATGGAGAAGTTGCCATTCTTACATCTGAATCTATTTTTGAATAAGTACAATATGAACTTATTGTCCTTTACTGATAAGAAAAAAAAGAATTTATTTTCGCTTTTAAATACAAACGACCCCCCACCCCCCCCCACCCCCCCCCCCCCCCCCCCCCCCCCCCCCCGAATATGATGAATGTTTCAATTGTTTTCAGGTAGCAGCCGGAGGTACACACTCAGTGGTGCTTACAGATGATGGGCACATATGGACTTGGGGTCAACCGTGGCCACCTGGGGATATGTATTTCTTCTTCATTTAGTACTTTCTAAAAGCTGTTATCTTTTTCTTTCTTCTTTTTAATTACACTCACAAGTTCCTTATTTCAGAAAACAGATTTCTACTCCTGTAAAAGTACAAGGTCTTGAACGGGTTCGGCTAATTGCTGTTGGTGCATTTCATAATTTGGCACTTGAAGAGGAAGGAAAATTGTGGGCATGGGGGAACAATGAATACGGTCAACTTGGGACTGGAGATACTCAACCAAGATCACAGCCTATTCTTGTTCAAGGACTATCTGACCTTAACTTGGTTAGTGACTTAGTGTTACCCCTATCCACTCTTTCTCTTGCTTCTAGCACGCTGCTTAACTTTCCATAAGATTGTTCATTTTCTGCAATTTTTACCTATATTTGGTCATGTCAGCATCACAGGCCCTGTTGAGGTAAAATTTATCGTTTGGTCTGCATGATTCAAGCCTTTTTATATATATCTTGCTTCAGTGATTTAATTTGTGGTTGCCCTGTCTTAGCTCCAGCCTCTAGGAGTTAAGTCGTCAATGTCAAATGGACACTGTATTAATGTATGTCCATGACTCCATGTATGTGAACAAGCTGTGTATTTTCATTTATAGGTGGATATTGCTGCTGGAGGATGGCATTCAACTGCTCTGACAGATAATGGAGAGGTAATTTTAGTTTCCAATAAGCTCGCAGAGTCCATTTTGGAATTTTTTGTTTCCAGTTTCCACCAACTGGCTTTGGTTGTATGTAAATATACAACTTATTGATCAACTCCGAAGAAAAGGAGAAAATGATCGATTCAGATATCCACATCAAACATTGTTAGTTTCAAATCGAAAACAGGAATAAAAATTTTCTTTTTTTTTGAAAAATGGCATATCTGACTATCTGAGTCGTATTTAGTATCCAACATTCTAACAATGGACAAACAGTAAACCAAACTGATACAGTTGTACTGTCACATCATTTTAATTTATACAGAAGGTTGTATATCCAGCATTACCAGTAACAAGCTCATCACTTAGGAGTTAGGGCCATAAAATCTCACCACCCTTTCAACTCTGTCTCTTATTTATCATCTCAGAGACTCAGACTAGCTAGTTCCAGCTTGATCGAATACTCAGAAAATCATCTTGAAACATGATTCCATGAATATCTGTGTGCTAGAGGTGTTTGTTTTATATCCTAAGCATAGTCAACTTATGTCAGCTAGTTGACTTTGAAAAAACTTATGAAATTTTAGGTATATGCTTGGGGAAGAGGGGAACATGGGAGGCTTGGTTTCGGAGATGATAAGAGTAGTAAAATGGTTCCACAGAAGGTTCCACTTTTGGCAGGCATGGACATAGTTCAGGTGCTTTCACACTTCAGAAACACTCTTATAATAGTCTTCCCTAGTTTATGCTGCGACCAACAAATTTTTCTCCAATAAGAGGCAACGATGTTATTGAATGCTGGATTTGTGTAACATATAGGTATCGTGCGGAGGCACTCATTCAGTTGCTTGTACACGTGATGGAAGAATGTTTTCTGTAAGTTTAATTATTACTTCCTTTTTTGTGCATTTTGGTAACTGTAATTGTGTTTGCCCATAGTCCTAGGCGGCTTGGCCTGGGTGTAATTCTCTCAAACTAAATGTTAAGCTTAATTGTGTCTATTTCCACTGTGTCAAAGATTAAGTTGTTTTTTGATATTTGGAGCATCATGGACTATATCAAATGGCTATTTAAACGATCTGTATTTCTTTTATTGTGGAATCGCAGATGACTAGTTGCATTTGCATAATTTGGGTCAATTGGAAACAACCTCACTGTTTTACAGTGGTAGGGTTGCGTACATCCGATCCCCCCTTACCTCGCTTAGGCGGGAGCCTCTTCTGAGGCATTGGGGTTATGTTGTTGACGTTGTTGTTGTTGTTTGAATGTTAAGCTTAATTGCTAATAGCATGTACCCTTATGAGTTCTTCACATGGGTATTAACTTTGACTGATTCTATAGCTTTTGATTTTATTAAAATGATTCTACTAATTCGAAGGTGATCTGAGAAAATATTGCAAAATATTAACAGAATAAAATTTTGGTTGCACTTTGGGATCAACTAAGAAAGCTCAACTGGCTTTCCGAAATAGTTTTGAGCTATATTTTTATGAAAAATAGTTAAATGCAACAATTGCACGAACTAATTTTCCAGTTTTTAGAGATTATGGTTATTTCGAGTGGTGTTGGATTAATGGTTCATGGTTTCTATTTGTTGTTTGCAGTATGGGCGGGGAGACCATGGCCGGCTTGGATATGGGAGGAAAGTGACAACCGGTCATCCAGTGGAAGTACCCATAGACCTACAATCTCCTCAGGGCATTGATAGTGACAACAGACGGTGGTGTGCCGAAATTGTTGCCTGCGGTGGCCGTCACACCCTTGCAATTGCTAGGCGGGTTACCGAACCAGAGCATCAGGAATGATGTGAAGAAACAAGGTGTCGCCTACATAGGATGTCGTACCCTTGCTATTGCTATTGGGTTAGCAAACTGGAGAATTAGGATCGATGTTTAGAAAACAGACAGCGTATAGTTAATAGTTGGAAGTTTGCGCGGCAATAAACTGTTCCTTGTACTAAAACGGGGAAAAACCTTTTCTATTCAATAAAAGAGTTCTGTCAACACATCTATCATCTATGTATCAAGCTTTCATGATGCTTATATAGGTGCTACTTCTGGTATTTGTGCGTCAAGTTGACTAGTTAGTTCTCTAACACGGGCACTTCTATATTGCAGTCGCTGATGAAGCATTTCAGACATTTGGTTGAAGAACACGGCATCCCATCTATGGATGAGTGACGGATCTTCTGCATAACAGATGAATATCGATGTAACAGCGCTTTCAACGATTACCACTGCCACACCTACCTGAACAAGGAAAAAATAAACTATCACCTGCGGATCAATAAAAAAGAAGGGGACGTCAACTTCTTAATTCTAAGTAATCTTGATACAAATTACGTTGGTAGAGAACAGACGGCATAAACCCGAAAAGCATGTGGTGTTCTATAGTAGACCCTTAGAACATGAACGCGGATGGAGTTATAATATATGAACTGAGGGAATCAGCAAAGAAGGCAATGCAAGGTTGCAAACAGTTGTAGTTGCACAAAAAGCGGCAGTTGGTTATTTTATATAGCCCATTCTAGTATTCAATTGACTTTTTTAATATGAAGTATTCTACGACTCATGCATCTGCCGCCATAATAATATTTATGAAGGCAATGATGTACCTCAGTGCCCCAGCGTTTCCCAAGTGAAGGGAAGGTTTTATATAATAATAAAAAAGTAAGGGGAAGGTTAAAAAACAAGTAAAGGCTACAGCCACAACCACCACCATATGTGATGCCATCATGTCAGTCCAGCAAATCCTCTGCTATTTATGAATCCGCACATAGTGATTGTAGTATAGAAAATTACTTGTCCTGGTCAAGAATTAGATGTTGCTTCTTCCTAACCGAGCTCGAGATCTATTTCTAGCAATTTGATTTAATCAGTATTATGGATAATTGTAATGAAAATGTAGGGACTCATTGAGACTGCTAGAACAGCAAGTGAGTATGGAAACTATAAAACGTGCAGTTGTAGTCACAAATCTCAAAAACTCACCAAAATCATCCCCATCAGCATGGAAGTACTGGCAACCATCATAAATCTGTCTTCCCACCTATACCAGGTATAAACACCTGCACACGTCCCAGTCATAAGCCCACCCAAGACAATGCCCATCAAGAGAATAGCTCCAGTACAATCATACGCCACCAGTGCTTCAACCCCAGTTGACTGGAATAGCTCCCAGGCATCTCTGGCTGAATGATTAAAGCCTTTTCCGCTTACTGCAATCTAAGAGAATGACCCAGAATCATAAGTGAAAGTAGCATCAACAGAGATTACTCCACCCTTGTATGGTAGGAAATAAAACATTTACCTGAACATAAGCATATTTATTGAAAAATCGAACTAGTGTCTCAACAATATGAAAGAGGAAGTCAACACAGCAAAGCAAGCATTCATTATTGCCAATTTTAGATCGAATTCCTCGAATCTGAAAATGAAGATGGAAATGACCAACTAAGCAGAACCAATTATCATGATAAAATAAGCGAAAGAAAATTTTCACCGCTGACAGCAAAAAATCGTTTCGTGCACGTATACCTCCCAACGCAATGTTCTGATGGCAGCTGTGAAAAGTGAGCCATAGCAAATACTACCAAAGGAAGTTGTAACTGCGTATCTCAACGATTTAAGCAGTGGTTTCTGAGGCATTGTTGTAGCTTCTCGACCACCATGATTTAGAACAAGGAAAACTATACCAGATACTACAACATGAACTGTATTGGATAGGACAGCCCCGGTCCAAAATAAACTCGTAGAGAATACCTACAAAGGTGGATAGAAAAGCTTGTTATTGCAATAATCATCATCTGCTTATTAGCTACTTCCTTTACAAGCGCACTAATATACGGAATCCAGAAGAAAAAACTTGCCAGCTCACCACAAGAAGCCACCAACGTCCATTGTCACCAATACTCGAAGCCACAACGCCTGCTGCCCCAAAAGACCATATCACCATCCAGCAGAGCATGATCATCATGAAAGCATAAGCTATTCTCATCACCTCGGGAAGGTTCCATACCATCTTCACCGCCTTTTGTAATACCAACATTGTAAAAGGAATTCTGCGGAACATAAGTTCATGTCGGAAGAATATTATCGACTACAATTAAGAGTTCAACACAAACCAAATACACCTATCATTACATGAATCATCGAAAAGCCAAAACAAAATCCCTTCAAAAGCAGGTTTTTTACCTGTCAATTACTGACAGAACATATAAGAATTGTACAGCTGCACCAACAGCAAATGCAATGCCCCAGAAAAATTGATTGCTCCAGAAACATAATACGCTTATAACAGCAAGGTAAGTAGTAAGGAGGTGGATCGAAATCTTCATAAGTTGGCTACCCTGGACTCCCAAAACCAACAACCACAAGAACCCAATGAGAGTGCCCACACCACCTGCTACACCATATATGGGCCAATAAGTTTCTGTTAACCCTCCCTTGCTCAAATTGAATCGAGATGTATATCTATCAATATGAAGTCTATCTGGCACTCTAAATCTGTTCATCCCAAAGATTGCAAGTACAAACCCCAACCCAACCAAGTGAAAGACGAATACAAATAGCCAAAAAACATCTCTCCAGTGCCTTGGCTCCGAAGACATGCCATCATCACTCTGGCTTCTCCGACCATCCTAGTTCACCAGAAATAACAAGATTATGAACTGTATCACTTCACTGGGTAGAACAAAATGCCAAAAAATATCTAAGTGTTTACAATAGGAGAGTGATTTTATTAAAGTACCGGGAAACAATGAAACCCGGAATCCCTAAAGTCTGAAACAATAAATCGTGGATTAACATGTGCCACAAACACGATTTAATAGTAATATTATTTGCATTTAAATTCAGTTAATCAACAATGACATTACTGGATCTCTTCAATATTTTCTCCCTCGATAAAGAACCATATCTATGAAACCAAACACCTGGCTTAGACATTATTTGTCTACACTCCACGGCTGGATGACTTGTGTAGGAACAGGACATCCTAACTCGATCCTCATTGATTTGGAGAGATCCAAAATTGAAAACCACATCGTCGGTACTTGGTTAAAACAGCACACCCATGATCCGTCCAAGATTATACTCAATAATGGTCAGATACTCACATGACATCCAAGGGAGTCAATGAAACCATTTCATACATAAATTCCACAAACAAACACTTAAAAAAACATTTCAGTCCAGGATTCCAAGGAGCCTAATTTGTAGTGGTACCTTCAAACTTCATTATCTCAACAACACGACTTCTTTTACAACCACGGCGGAAATTTGTATACCACTTGATGAATATTCATCGATTTTCTTTTTCACGCAAGTCGGTTTTCTTGCCGAAATTCATTAAGAGATCAAAAAATGCATTTTGCATCTACCATTAGTGGAGATTGCTCTTATTAAACAATAAATATTTCTTAAACATAGCCATAAAATTATGTCCCACAAAGTTTCAACTCAAACCACCACTAATCCCAATCCCATCCAAATCACTAAATCAAATTTCGATATTCTTTTAAAAAAATCACTTAACTTCCTTTTCCTTTTAAGCAATAATAAATGAAAACGACAGATTAAACCCCCAAAACCCACTAAAGCGGACCCAAAAAGACGGGATTTTTACAACAAAAAATCGAGCAAAAAGGAGATCAAAACCGACCTCTACCGCGGTGGGGCTGGACGCGAGGTCGGTGTCGGACGACATAATCCGAAGAAGAAGAAGAAGAAGAAGAAGAAGGGGTCAACTCAAAGGGTGGTTGATTTGAAAATTTCTTTTCTTTTCTTTTTTTTCTTTTTTCCAATGCGATTTTGATTGGGGGATGCCTCGTGTGGTTTGGTTAGAAATGGAAAAAGGCGTCTTTACTTTGGAAATTAGGAATAGCGCTTCTGTTTGCTTTCTCTCTCTAAACTTCTTTCTCTTGTTTAATGGAGAGGGAGAGAGAGAGAGAGAGAGAGAGAGAGAGAAAGTGTGTGTGCGTGTGTGTGGGAGTTAACTGCTTCCCTTCGAGTTTGACAGCGGTTACGGATTTGCCCACTCACCAAGCGCCAATCGGCGCGTTTTGGTTTTTTTCCCTCTTTTCTTTTTGGTTTCAAAAAAATAAACTAATATATATCACAAATGATCTAGATTAGCACATGTATTAGCTTGGTTTTTACTTTACTTGTTACTTGTTAGACGGCAATACTACGGACCATTTCTTAATTTATTTGACCCAATTATACTTCGATTCCTCTTAATTTTGACCATTTAGATACACTTTGACCTCTTGAATTTTGACACCTTGCGTATGTTACGTTTTTTACATTTACATTTTCTTATATTTTACGTGAGGTTGGTGTAAGTAAACTTCTATCGGTTAATGGTCCAAACAAATGCACATTATTCCAAGGCCTGATTGAGACGGTCTCAAACGAATTCTCACTCCACATTAGGCTTCGCAATCAAGTTTGTTTGTGTGTGGATGTCACAATCTCACGTTTTCAGAATCATATGTTGCTTGGAATTCTTTCGTGTTCTTATATTAGTAATTCTATTTCATCTTTGGCGTTATAATTAATGGAGTTGCAAGAGTTGAGATCTGAGAGTCAGCAATAAGAAAAATCATTTTTCATTCCAAAACTTAATTACATGATAGCACGACAAATTTACCAAAACACTTCTATCGTTACGTGGAAAGAGACTAATAAGAGCTGACTTATCCATCTCCCTCAACACCCATATAACGTCATTATAGTTCGCTATTAGAGTTATAACGGTATGGATACGGAATAAAAGATGTAACACAGCTGGAAAGGGAATAAACTCGATCGCATTATTGGTCGTCTTTTCATTGTCTCGTTTTAAATATGTGAAGTGGGGCGTTCACGATCGATATATAAAAGCGATAATTCTGTTCATTGGATAACGATTAACTTGGTGTATTTGAGTTTGTTGCACCCGTTTTATTGCTGGTAATATAATTAAAAAATGTGACAATAAATTAAGATACCCAATACTAAATAATTTGTTATGATTTAAGTGCGGCGGTATAATTTCCAAGTTACAACTAGACTTGCTATAACTATTGTCTATTGAGCTTACTTACCACATGCGTCTCCACTCGTTTTGTTGTACACTCAACCAATGAATACAAGATTTAATCCGAACCAAAATGCACCCCCGAAGCAAATCGTAAACTAATGATGTGCTCAACTATACCAACTACGTTAATCGAATTCCCAAATTAATCAAATTCGAAAGAAAACCAACTGGGGGTTATCAAATTCGAAAAGAAACCGGACGCAAAAACATATGACACATATGCATCGATCGTGCCACGTCTTCTGCCTGGGTATATATAAAATGTTTCGTTCTTTATTTATATATAAAATGTTTTAAAATATATTAAAATATTATTTTAAATCGTTAAAAAATACAAATATGTTTTTTATTTGTTTATATTTTTTATTTTATCCCGAATTGATCACGTGTAAGAGATAGAATATATGACGTTTGAGTTGTTTATGGGTGTAGTTAAATTTTTTTTGGGAGAGATTGTTATGTACTGACATAACAGAAAGACAATTGACGTGGTTGAGAGAAAAAACATTCCACCCGAACACCCGGGAAATGGTAAACCGTATAAGCCGTAATTTTGTTATCTAATAAAAATAAATTCAAATTTCAAATATTAGGGATTTTTTTTCTTTTTCGAAAAGTAGTCAGATGTCGTCCCCAAAATTTATTTTATTTTTCTTGACGGATCGCGGGTCTGAACCGTGATCCGTCAAATATTTAAAAAAAAGTAAAAATTCCACGGATCGCGAGTGTGAACCGCGATCCGTGGATTTTTTTTTCTTCTCCTATTTTAGTTTTTTCTTTTCTGTTTTTCTTTTTTATTGTAATTATTTGTAATCTTTTACTAATTTTTTTTCAAAAAATATTTTGTAATTAATAGTAATTTTTTAAAAATTTAAAATTTATTTTCAATTTTTTCAAAAATCGACCGCCAAATCATGTCGATAGATAACTGGACGTATTGAAATGTTAGGTTATTTTATACAATCCAACTACTTTTCGAATACATCGACGTGATTTGGATGTCGATTTTTGAAAAAATTGAAATCAAATTTGAATTTTTTTTAAAAATGATATTAATTACAAAATATTTTTTGAAAAAAAATTAAAAAAAAGATTACAAATAATTACAATAAAAAAGAAAAAAAAACTAAAACAGAAAACAGAAGAAAAAAAAACCACGGATCGCGGTTCACACCCGTGATCCTTGGAAATTTTCTTCAAAAAAAATTTGTTTTTCAAAATTTGCGCGGATCGCAGGTGTGATCCGCGATCCGTAAAAAAAAAAAAATTTGGGGCACGGATCGCTGGGATAACCCGCGATCCGACTATTTTTCGAATTTTTTTTCATCCTAATATTCGAAATTTGAATTTAGTTTTTATTAGATAAAAAAATTAAAAAAAAGATTACAAATAATTACAATAAAAAAGAAAAAAAACTAAAACAGAAAACAGAAGAAAAAAAAACCACGGGTCGCGGTTCACACCCGTGATCCTTGGAAATTTTCTTCGAAAAAAATTTGTTTTTCAAAATTTGCGCGGATCGCAGGTGTGATCCGCGATCCGTAAAAAAAAAAAAATTTGGGGCACGGATCGCTGGGATAACCCGCGATCCGACTACTTTTCGAATTTTTTTTCCATCCTAATATTCGAAATGTGAATTTAGTTTTTATTAGATAAAAAAATTACGGCCGTACAAGCCCCGCTAACCTACTTCTACGTGGAATCCAGCCGGGGTTGGCCCAACCATCTCACCCACACACGTGTCACCTTCCGATTGGCCCATCCCGCGTACGTGGCCTCGAGGGCGAGGGTTTCGTTCATCTCGTGGTCGTCACGAACACATCGTTCCACACCTATCCTTTCTCCCCTTCCGTCTCCGGTCGTCGACTTCGTCGGAAAGCCCATATCCGAGTGCGTAATTTCCCCTCTTTCTCCACCTCTTCCCCTTCCCTTCCCAACCTGCTTTCGCACCTTTGACCCGATCAATTTTTTTTTGGGGGATTTTTATTTTCGCGAACTTTTTGCATGGTGGAAGGTGGATTCTGGAGTGTGGAAAGATGATAACTTTTTCTATGTTAAAGGATTGGGTATCCGGTGTTTCGCCCCCTTGTTTTGGTTCTTTTTGGATAAAAAGTTGTTTGCCCTTTTCCACAGCTTGTGCATTAGGGTTTGGGGAAGTGGAAGTTGGGTTTGTAAATCTTTTCGTATGAACGAAAACGTATTTTTTTCTTTGTAATCTGTACACGATTTAGATGCAATCATCAGACTTTTCCGAAACCAATAGCAAGCAAAAACTCTGAAGTGGTATTTGGAATATCCAGTTATAAATGACAATAAGTATCGGATTCGATTTAACTTTTTGGAGTTCAAATTTTCTTTTCTTCTTCTTCTTCTTCTTCTTCTTCTTCTCATTCATGCTATGTTTTTGTTTCTTTACATGTAATAAGAAGGAAGAGGGATTTAGAGAGTTGGAGAGATGACACAGGCTTCTAGAGAGGACAATGTGTACATGGCTAAGTTGGCCGAGCAGGCCGAGCGGTACGAGGAAATGGTGGAATTCATGGAGAAGGTTGTTAAGGCAGTGGACACCAAGGAGCTTACTGTCGAGGAGCGAAATCTCCTCTCTGTGGCCTACAAGAATGTCATTGGGGCGCGTCGTGCTTCCTGGCGCATTGTGTCATCCATTGAACAAAAAGAGGAAAGCCGTGGGAACGAGGAACATGTGTCCTTGATCAAGGACTATCGGGGCAAGATCGAGGTTGAGCTCAGTAAGATCTGTGATGGAATCCTTAAGCTGCTGGAATCCAATCTTGTGCCATCCTCGTCCACTGCAGAGTCCAAGGTGTTCTATCTCAAAATGAAGGGAGATTACTATAGGTAAGAAAATGCTTTGACGATGGGAAATAATGAATTCACATTATCATTATATAACTTTTCGCAGTTCACATCATTTCCTTCTTCAGTTCATGCATTCGGTTCTCATTTGGAGCTCCTTGTGTTGCAGGTACCTTGCAGAGTTTAAGACCAGTGCCGAGAGGAAGGATGCTGCGGAGAACACTCTGCTGGCTTATAAGTCTGCCCAGGTTGGTGCTTCTTCAGAATTTGTAGTAGTCAACCTTAACCCTCAGAAAGTAACTATAAATTCTTTATGCTGATCTCACCTTTTTTTGTTTTGTATAGGATATTGCTATGACTGATCTAGCTTCAACTCATCCAATAAGGCTAGGTCTTGCTCTTAACTTCTCGGTGTTTTACTACGAAATCCTGAACTCCCCTGACCGTGCTTGCAATCTGGCAAAGCAGGTTTGTCTCTGTATTTTTTCATTAGGTCATGGAAGCATAGTGATATTTTGGGTTTCACATATACAACGTAGCTAATATTTTGGGGTTTTAGTACATATATACTCCCACATGCTCCCTTATTCCTCAAACACGCCTTTCTGTAATTTCAGCTATCTATTTAGGTTAGTAACCCTCAAACAGAAGAAACTTGTTTTTTTTTTGTCCCATTTGCCCTCCACAAACCTAAGTTCACCTCCACCTACTATACCTTTCCAGAAGAGATGGGTTTTATGAATATACTTTTCGTCCTGATAATCAATGTCCTTGTTATCGACTGCTTCCATTTGTTTGTGACACATCCTCACAGCGTTGTGTGTGTGACATGTATGATTCACTTAACGTCTCATAGCACCTCTTTTGGCATATATAGCCATCACACAGTGGCACCCGTAACGTCAATACCCATCATGGTCCAGCCACGTGCTGGTGTAAAAATATGCTATGAAGGGCATTGTCTGTGTCTTAGCATGTTAGAATCTCTCACATAGCAGCAATGTTCTGACTGTAGACATTATAATTTAAACCTGATTTCCACCTTTGTAATCATCTGAAGGAAATTGTATATTTGTTAAACAACCTTAAACATTCCCTAGACCAGTTGGGGCTTCAGGATATCCTACTTTGAATTATTCTCAGAGTGATTTTTCTCAAGTTTCTGACCTTGATGAGTAATTATGATATGGAAATGTTTAGGGGTGAGCAAAATTCGGTCCGGTCCGGGCACCCGGACCGAACCGGACCGAATTTTTTCGGTCCGGTCTTCGGTCCACAAAATTTTGGAAATTCGGTCTTCGGTCCGGACCGGACCGAAAATTTAAGGGGAAAATTCGGGTTTTGGACCGACCCGGACCGGACCGGACCGAACCTATTCGGTCTGGTCTTCGGTCCGGACTTCCCGAAAATTCGGGTTTCGGTCCGGTCCGGTTCGGTCCGGTCCTGGACCGAAGCTCACCCCTAGAAATGTTAGTTAGTCTTAATACTTGATGATTAGAACATACTCTGACATAATTTGATTCAATAACATCTTCAAATTTTAATAGTGACAGAAAATTTTGGCGTGCTTTTGTTTTTTTATCATGAAGAACTTATGATCTGATCATGCACCTTGTTGTTTATAATTAGATTCACTATCATAAGACACCCATAATATGTTGTTACTTAATATGCTTGTTGTATTGTGTATGTAGGCAGTCCAATCAATTGACTTGATAATTCACTTCCATTGAACTCCTCTTACTAGTTCACTACTTCATGCTAGTCCTCCATGTTAATAGCTTTTAAAATGCAGGGCTCTTACACCATATTATTTTTAGAAAAGAAACACATTTTTGTTTCTTCTGCACACTCATTCCAAAGATTCCTTTTCATATTTCTTTATTCTTGAATATTTCTAACTTCGTGTCTTCGTGATAAAGAAAGTTCCCACTAGACAAAGCATGTTGTGAGATGTTGAAGTGATCGATTGATTATTTTGATATGCTTTTTATAGTCCCTGTCATTACAATTAACAAGGAATATTTCTTACAAGTTGATTGCAAAGGAAATAGATAGCACCATTTTACTAACTACCCTATTATGTGCCGACATCAGTATCATAAGTGACCAGAACACAGCTCGACGTAGGTTCTCTTGTTTAGATGATTTAGTGTATGTGTATCAATTGCATGGAGAATGCTGCAGGTTGACCTCATACGCAAAAGCACTAGGAAGGAGGTTTCGAAGAAGGGGATTCCCCATATATTTTGGTAAACCAGACCATACACTATTACCTAAACGTTCTAAAGAAAAATAGACCATACCCAGTGATTCATGTCCTGAAGACATTCACTGTCACATTAAACTAAACCGGGGTCATGTCACTGTACCTAAAAGTAATAGTAGCAGTGAAATATTTTAGGTATATTTTTTTCATGCTTCCCCCTCATCCCTCATTTGATGCTTATGGTATATTGGTATTATGTTGAAATATTGTTATCTTGTTGGGCTAGAGTGTCAATAAGATTTGACATGCGCGACCCTGTTGATCTGAATTGCTTATACTAACTCAATACTATATTTTGTGCAGGCTTTTGATGAGGCTATTGCAGAGCTGGACAGTTTGGGTGAGGAATCATACAAGGACAGCACCCTGATCATGCAGCTTCTTAGAGACAATTTGACTCTCTGGACCTCTGATGCCACGGTCTGTAATTTATCGTGCTGTGCTTTCTTTCTTGACTTATTTTGGGCTTTCAAATTATGCGAGTCTAGAATTCTTGATTGAGTTATCTGATAGCAGGAGGAAGCTGGTGATGAAATCAAAGACGCTCCAAAGCCCGATGCTGCCGGAGGACAGTGATGTTCTCCAATGTTGCTGCTTGCTTGAAACAGTAGATTAAACAGTTGTGCCTGTGTGTTTTTTCCCCGTGTTTTGGGACAAATTGATGGTATGATGTTACGCAGACAGGGCTTGAAAGTCACTCTTCTGTTTGCCACCGTGTTCGAGACTTTTGTCTTATGGAGAATGCTGTGCTTTTGTCAATGGGACTTGTGTCGATGCTGTGCTTTTGATGTTTTGATATCCACCTGAATCTAATGGCTGTAATGTTTATCAAAAAATACTACAACGACAAACTTTTTATTCCAAACTAGTTGGGATATGTTAGAAATGAAATTCTAAGGACGTGAATCGATTTCTTCCACGTGTTTCTATCTAATACAAATTTCCGATGAACATTTTAATCTTTTAAATCTCTTTTGACCGTTTCCTCCCAAGTCAATTATGGTCTTCTTCTTTTTATCTCTTCGATCCGATTCAATACTTTTTTTCTTATAGGTGTTTCCATAGGTCTTTTTTGAACATGTCCAAACAATCTCAGTATGTGTTGGATAATTTTCTCTCCGTTGAAGTAACTCTAACTCTCTCACGAATGTCTTCATTTCTAATCTGATCCATTCGCCTATGACCACACATCCTCATTTCAGACACTCATCTTTTGTATGTCTTTTAATGGCTCAACATTTCACACTATATAGCATTGCATGTCTTATTGCGGTTGTATAAAAAAATTCTTTTAACTTAAAAGTGGAATTTTCTTGTCACATAAGACACTTCAGACTTGTCGTCATTTCATCCATCATACTCTAATCATATGGTTAATCATAAGACACCTGAGGTAATGTTTATCAAAAAAATAAATCTAATGGCTGTAATGGCCTGGAAGAAGAATCTACAGAAAAGCATATAGGCAACTCTTGGATAGTTGGATGTTTGGTTAAAGAGTGTTTTTTGGTCCAAAAGTTTGAACCGAAGAGCTTTTCTTCCTCCCACCCGAAAACTCACTTATGAAAAAGCTAGAAAAAGTTATCAGCTTTCCACTTCTCAAGGAAATGTCAAATCCAACGTATAGACCTTTTTGCCCTTCGTCTGCTCGTCGACGAAGGCAGGCGACACGTCGGCTCCTTCCTTAGCACTCTGAACTTCAAATCCGTTGCCTGTAATAAGATGGACTGCCCGTCGGAGGTTGATTTCGACAAGGCAACGGTCCAGGTGGATGTTTGGAGAAAGGAAAAGAGGTGGTGTCGAACAGTAACAAAGCAAAATAATAAAGACAATAAACATGCAAATTTGATTGCTCGAAATTTCGGAAAGACAAACTTGTAAAAGCTGAGACATAATTTTGTATAACATTAAGGCCACATGTGAAACCGCGAAAAAGACATGAAGTCGGACCTGGGTCATTACCAACTTCCTCTTTTTCTTCCCTATGCATCAATTTACCCTGATTTAGGTCATCACACTCTTTTTCCTCAACATCATTAATTTCCTTATCAACTTTTATTCTATTTCAAAATCATTTATATTTATCAAAAATATTAATAATATATTTGGAAAACATTAATTTCCTGATCAGTTTCGGATGTTATTTCAGTTTAATTGTTGTTTTATACTTTAAATTTAGTACAATATTCCATATTTCAGAAAAGTTGGTGTATTTAAGTATAAATTTCGTACTTAAATCTTAACTATTCATCAAAATATATATCCCTTAATTATTATAACAAATACCAATAAATCTTGCATTGTTATTTTTTTATCATTTTAATCTGTCTTTAAATCTTATTTTTTAAAATATATATTCTAATTGTTTTATTTTTAAAAAAATTAAAATTTTATTTTAAAATTTTTCATGAATCAACCTCAAAAAATGAGTGCACAACCACGGACTTGACAACCTCATCATTTTTTAATTAGTTTTTGTTTTTGTTTAATATTTAGTTGTAAATAATTCATTAAGTTTCGATAAGAGAATTTGTTTTTTTATTGAATAAAATAATCAAAATTTTCAATACGCTCTTCTCTTTTTCACATTATTTGGAGGTTGCTTTTGAAAAAAATAATTTTTTTTTAAAATAAAACAATTATAAAACATTTTAAAAAAGATTAAAAATAATTTTAAAAAACAAAACAAAACCAAAACCAAGACAAAAAAATTTAAAAAACAAAACAAATGCACGAGTGGGTTGTGCTCCCCACGACCAAGTCTGTCGTGCGAATGACCGACTGTTGCCTCCATAGTGGATGGTCCAAGGGACACGAGCCCGTGTTGTGCCAGGTTGATCAGGTCTTAGTATGACCCGCTCATTTATTTTAATCACCTCCAAAAATCTAAAATAATACCTCCAAAAATCTAAAAATACCTAAAATAAATAAAAATACTAGACCCCTGGGCACGATTAGCCCAACGGGCTGCCGGCTCAATCGAATACCCAGGTCTACATGGCGTGTCCTTTGTGAAAAGACTAGGGGCATGGTAGTAATTGCATGGATGGGAATAGTAATAAAGCACCAGAATTCCTGAAAAACTCACTTAGGGAACTTTTGCGTAAAAAAATGTATCGAACTAATCAACAAAACTTTCAACTTTCAACATTTTTGTTTGGATGCAAACTCCAGCTTTTCTGGACTTCCGGACATATTGAAAGCTGTTAAGAGTTTCTAAAAATTAGATCCAAACATTGTCACAGTAACAGTAACAAATTATTGTGTGGATTTACTAACATGATGTTAAAGAACATTAGGCCATCTTTAACCCCAACCCCAAATATCT
The DNA here is from genome assembly GCA_963682175.1 of Triglochin maritima. NCBI lineage: Eukaryota > Viridiplantae > Streptophyta > Magnoliopsida > Alismatales > Juncaginaceae > Triglochin > Triglochin maritima. The sequence continues at coordinate 48,087,345 of OY821771.1, read as the reverse complement.
TGACACGTCAGCTTTCTCTCTCTGCCACGTCAGCAAAAAACACTATGCAACCCACAACCCAACCCAACCCATTTTTCTCTTCTTAACCCCAACCCCACTTTCAACACTCTCTCTCCTCCACATCATTTCTTTTTACCTCATTTTCTATATCAACATAATAATTCACAAACTATTAAATTTATTATTTTTATAATAACTTAATCTAATTAACTTACAATAATTACGAACAACACATAATAATTAGATTTTATTAAAATTCGACAATTACATATTATAATAATTCAAAGATAAAATATTACAATACATATTACAAACATAATTAATTCTCATTCCGTCCAAAACGTCGCCATATATTCTCGATCAAATCGGCTCGCAATGCCATATGTTTTTGAGCGTTGCGAACTCGATCTCTGTTACGCAGATATTTGTTAATATCCACGATACGCTCAGTGGAATACCGGAGACCCGACGGGTTTGAACTTTCACCGATTTCTTGAGGGCGCTCATGTATAAATTCGTTTATATCCACCAACTGTTCATAAGAGTCGCGTTCGTCCTCCACGATCATGTTGTGCATGATTATGCATGCAGTCATAATTTTACCGAGAATGTCTGGAGTCCATGCTAACGACGGTCTTTTCACGATGGCGAATCTTGCCTGAAACACTCCAAATGCACGTTCCACATCTTTCCTTGTTGCCTCTTGAAATTGGGCAAATAATTTATCTTTAGGTGTTTGAGGAAGGATGATTGATTGCATAAATGCTGCCCATTTTGGATAAATACCATCTGTAAGATAATAACCCATATCATACGAGTTATCATTCACTTCGTATCTCACAGGTGGTGCGCGACCCTCCAGAATGTGATCGAAAACTGGAGAGCGTTGGAGGACATTGAGATCATTACACGATCCTGGGATCCCAAAAAATGAATGCCAAATCCAAAGGTCGTAAGATGCAACAGCTTCCAGAACAAGTGTCGGTTTTCCGCTTCGACCTTGATATTGTCCCTTCCAAGCAGCTGGACAATTCTTCCACTCCCAGTGCATACAATCGATGCTCCCCATCATGCCTGGAAACCCTCGTAGCTCACCAACCTGGAGCAGTCTTGCTAGGTCCGCTGCGGTAGGGGTTCGTAGATATTCATCACCGAAATTGGTAATGATACCTTGACAGAAATTTTGGAGAGATTGTCTTGCTGTTGCTTCGCTTAGACGTAAGTACTCGTCCACCTCGTCTGCCGCTACACCATATGCTAACATCCGGAGCGCTGCAGTACATTTTTGGATACCTGATATGCCAAGTCGACCCACAGCGTCCGGTCGTTGCTGGAAGAACACATCGGTAGCCTCAAGCGTGTTTACAATTCGAAGGAAGACATGCTTCCGCATTCGAAATCTCCTTCTGAAAACACGATCACAATACACAGGATTGTCATTAAAGTAATCTGCAATTAGACGATTATAACCAACAGTGCGATCTCTATCTGGGTTAGAAGTTCGTCGCCTCCTGTTACGTGGTCGTTGTGCTTCGAGGTAAGAGGAGAGGTACTCGGCAACCATTTTAGTTGCCTGGTCTATGGCCTCATCTAGGTCATCAGATGATGAAGACGAGGAATTAGAGTTAGAAGATTTGTCACTCGACATAGTTGAGACTTGAGGTTTGAGGAAGACTTGCAAATGACCTTCTATTTATAATGTTTTGTCGGACGACTGTTCATCATCACGCGTTGTTAAACGAACTTTCAAAGTTGATTGTCATGTGTTGTCTGTTAGTTGTCACGCGTTGTCTTCACTATTTGTTGTCACTCGTTGTCGACGAATCTCCACTGTTGGTTGTCACGCGTTGTCTTCACTATTTGTTGTCACTCATTGTCGACGAATCTCCACTGTTGGTTGTCACTCGTTGTCGACGAATCTTTACTTTTTGTTGTCATGCGTTGTTGGACGAATCTCCACTGTTGGTTGTGACGCGTTGTCGGACGAATCTTCACTGTTGGTTGTCATGCATTGTCGACGAATCTCCACTGTTGGTTGTCACGCATTGTCGGACGAATCTTCACTATTGGTTGTCATGCGTTGTCGACAAATCTTCACCCTTCATTGTTATATAAGCTAACACTTCAAACTTCATTTCCTACAACTCATCCAAAGCTAGTCTCGCATGTTAAACAAACATGTCTTCTCCTGACCATAATCGTGACTCACGTCCTGCACGGGGTATTTCCCAACCACAATTTTACCAGTTCGATCCTTACAACTATCCAAGCTTATCACAAAATCCACCACCACAATTTTTTCAACCACAACAATATCACAATCCATTACCACCACAACAATATCACAACCCATTACCACCACAACAATATCACAACCCATTACCACCTTATGTCATGTATGCCAACCTAATTAGTGGACATGATCCGAATGATGCCGATGTGAATGATCAGAATCAGAGCGACGACCATCCCTCCTCCCAACCAACACAATCATCGCAACCAAATAAAGTGAAGGCGTGGTCAACGTTGGAGGATGAAGCGTTGATTTCGGCTTACATGCAGGTTAGTATGGATGCCATTGTCGGGACCTCACAGAAAGCCGGAGCTTTATGGGGTAGAGTGGCACGTGTGTACGAGCATGCTGCCCGCTCGAACAAGAACATAGCCCCACGCCTGTCGGACTCCTTAAAAGGTCGTTGGAGGAGGTTTACGCCTCTTGTAATGAAATGGAGCGGTTGCTATGATGAAGCTGTACGACGTCAAAGGAGCGGATACAACCACGACGATGTAATTCGTGAAGCGCATGCTATTTACGAATCCACTGTTGGTTCTAAGTTCTCATTTCTTCATGTATGAGAAATGTTACGTAAGTACCCAAAGTGGGAGTCGTTCGTTAAACCTGGTTCGGGAAGTGCAACACGTGCACGCCCACCCATAATTGAACTAGAGGAAGTAGAAACTACTCCAACATCAGGAAGCGGGAGTAAGAGGAAAAGCACGGAAGGCTCTTCGACCCGGTCGTCTCCACTGAACGAAAGAACACCAGATGAAACTCCAGAACAATCCTTTCAGCGTCCGGAAGGGGTTAAAAAGGCAAAGAAGAAGGAAAAAGCTCGAGCAGCAAATCAACTGGACGATCGGGTTGTAGACTTGTGTTCAAAACTTGAATATTGTTCGCAAGTTAGAGGTGAAAAATCGGAGCGAAAAGCGATGTTGAAGCTGGCCACTGAGAAGATAGCATTAATGAACACATTATTTGGTAAATCGAACCGCACAGAAGTGGAGGAAAAGACACTTGGAAAGTTGCTGGATTGGGCTGAGAAAAATGGACATCTTTAAATTAGTTTAGTTATGTATTTAGTTGCTAATCGATTTCGGTCAAGTTTAGTTTAAGTCAAATTTCATGTTATTTCCTTTTTGTAGTAGAAATCTATGTTATGTGTTTGGTTGTTAATTTGTTTTGAAGTTAATTTAATTTATTTGAGTTTCAATTTTTTTGTTTACTATATTATTAACAAATATTAATAAGTGATACACTTTAATTGATTTATTTAACAAAAACACAAGAAAATGTAATTTTTTTTAAAAGTTGGATTGAAACATATTGAACTCGTACGAACGGCTGCCCAGCTCGCCGGTGAGCTGGCGGGGATCTCGCAATTTCAAATTTGATATTAAATTCAATATTGATTTTGTATTATTATAGTTAATTCAATTGATTTATTTTATTAATTATTATATTTATTTACAATTTATTTTAATTATATATATTTATTAACATATTATTTAACTAATATAAATAAAAAAATAAAAAAAAATTCAACCAACCAGGTCAGGCCACGTGGCCAGACCTGGGTCGGAACCCGGGTCGGGTAGCAGACCCAGGTCGCGACCCGACCCGGGTCCGCTCCCCATTAAGGGGAGCCAGGTCGGGGCGAATTTCGCCCCGACCCGAAAAGGGCCTCCGTTAAGGAGGCCCTTATGGCGTGGTGCCGTGGATGGTCCTTTGATGGGACCGCGACATGGTCTTAAATTCAAGTGTAACAACAAGGATTTGTCTGAAAGACAGAAAAAGTATGATGATTCTGATTTTATTGGTGAAGAGACCGAAGACGTTACTCTTTTTGTTGAAATTTGAAGACATTACACGGTTACGATGATAACTATTCATTACTTGTGACGCAGAAAATTCGTTCTTTTTCCGCGATGATCGTAGGAGTGAACGGATCGTGTGTGTGTGTGTATATATATATATATATTTATATTCGTATGAAATTTACAGGTTCAGATACTGATTGTTTGCGGATATGAAAAAGTCTACACCCGTTCAGATATTTGACGGATTCGGAGCAGACACAGATAATATCCGCATTCGTAAACATAATTCTCCACCTTATAATATTTTTCATTTTAACTTAAATAAATTCTTATACATAGTCACATTATAACTTTATTTGGTTTCAAATATTAAATTACTTTATCTTAACTTCTAACTCCATATTTTTGAAAATGATAACAATATTCAATGCTTGAATAAATGTATCAGCAAATATATTTTTATTTGAATAAAAAAATTTAAACTATATATTCAAAATATAATCACACAATGTTGAAATATGAATACTTCTAGCTATAATAATGTATTGTATAAGTATATAATACAAATATAGATACGGAGGTTGAAATACAAATTTGTAGCTCCGAAACAGATATTATTCGGATCTGATACAACAATATTCATATTCACCACTCAAATTGATGGATATTCCATCATAGATACGAACACGGATTTCAGATATAATTTTTTCTAGATTAAGTTACAATGAATTATCAACCATGTACAAATCATAAAATTTTAATATATATATATATATATATATATATATGTTATGTATGATATTGAGCGAATATGGATACATATACAAATACGGATACAGATCTTATAATACAAATATTCAATCTCGGATCGGATGTTATACGGATCGGATGTATCAATATCCATATTCGCTCCGCGAGTTGCCGAATATCAAGTTTTGGATACGAATATGGTTTTACGGATGACGGATTCTCAGATAAAACGAATATGAACGCGGACGGATTCTCAGATTTCGGACAACCACTGACACCCCTAGTTCATCGTTTTGATTGTCTTAGGTCATTCTCAGCAGTGATCCCGTTTTAAAGATCACAACCATCATTCTCTCATCCACCACAACACGATTTTTACTCTCATAATCTTTACACTATTCATTCATCAATAGTGATTTTATCCCACTACTTTTCTTTCCTCCACCTCACTTTCTTTTCCATTATTTTATGTTTTTCCCCAATAATCAATGTACAACTTAATTCATTTACATCACTTAATGTAATTAATAATTATGAAATATAACAATAACTTAATTAATTAATAATTCTAAAAATTCAAAACAAATATTATTAAATATTAATAATGTATTACAATTATTTAAGCTACAAAATAATTTAAACATTATTAAATAAATTACATTCTCATTCCAGGGACGCACATACCAACGGGGATCATGAGGTGCTCTATGCCCAGGAATTAAGGCCATTGAGAATGGCCTTAAAAGCTTTGTCCCGAAGTTCTATAGAAAGGAAAGGAGGAAAATGTAATTATGTATTTGGATATCAATGTGGAAATGCCCAACCATTACCATATGGTGACAACAAAAGGAGAGAGAGAATAATAACAAAAGAGGATAGAAGGAAACAGACCCACTTCAAGATACATAAATAATCTGAACGAACAAGTTTATTGAAGAAATAGTAATTTGGAGATACGAGAGAACACATGCTAATGGGAAAGGAAAGACCCTTGGTTGACAAAAAGGAAGAAATCAAAGATAAAGTCTACTTGGTCATGGCAATCTCTTGCACTTGATAATCTAAAAACTTGCGAATATTTACATGGATTACACATACATTGCTACTTACACAGTAAAGTGACAGAAATACAACTCTGAGCAACTTCTGCTCCATATAAGCAGTGCAGAATAAAGCCGCAGAGACTATGAAAAAGAGAACAGCAGACATAGCTGGTGGGTCTTAAAATCACAACACAAAAACTGGTTGTTAGATGATGCTAAGGTGACCCAAGTGGTCTTCAAGGCTTCAACCATCAGAGATTTCTACAATCTCCTCTGCATCTGGTAAAACAGACTCTAATGCACCATTTTCAGGTGGAGATACTTGGATGCTACAAGAAGCAGGCAGTTTTGAAGTTGATTTTTCGTCTTTTCTACTATCCTGTGATAATGGTGATGTTGCATCTAGAATCTCGACATCATGGGCACAATCTTTGTTTGTTTCATCAATTAACTGTATTTTCCCCGCACCATTTTTACCAGCAAAATTGTTCGACATATTCAGGTTGCTGTTGCCCGAAACACTTGTCTGAGCAGAGACGCCCAGCACATTTTGGTCCTCCAAGATGATGCCTTTAAGGTTATTTAGTAGTTTCTGCTTTTTCCTTCTCTCTGTTCTTTTGTTTACTAAAGGTGCTTCATCTTCAATTTCGTCCCCATCACTGCAATATAATCCTAACCATGCACTTACGATTGTGTACTCAGTCTTGCCAGACCAATATTCACTTGAATTTTCTTCATTGTCCCTTTTACGCTTATTACTCAAGGCAGTAGTCCTTGCACTTCGATCTTTTCCTGGAACAACAGGCCAGAGAGCCTTTAAGCCAGCATCTTTGACTTCTCTAGGTTGGGATCCTTTATGGGCCCGAGAATCAGAATCATGGCTTTCAGGTTGGTCTTTTCCTTCTATTCCTCGTTTTCTCTGCACTATACCTCTGGTAAAATGGGTTGGATGATCACCAGTTGTGAGGCTTGAATTGCATTTGTCCTCCAAAATAGCAATGGGTAGGGTACATTTATCTTTAGATTTTCTGGCTTGTGAAGAGCTGCTCTTATAAATTGATTTACAATTTCTTTCCTTCTTTTGAGTGGCATTGATTGGAGGCGTTGATGTATCCGCTTGGCCTGAAAGTAGAAAATGATTATAGCATTCAAAACAATCAAATAATGCATTTTCAAGAAAATAAGATATCAGGTTGCAGGATTGGATCAAAGAACACTGCAGCAGAACAATCAGCAAACAGAGAAACAACGATTCATGTTTGAAATTTTGAAACTTGCCGCAGACTTACTATATAAGATTAACTTCTGAAATCCTTAATTAGTATTTATCATATTTTCTCCAATAATATGTAGAGGGAAATAGGGTTATGAGTGACCGATAGTCATCTTGGCTATGGTACTTCGTTTTTACCTACTTCTTTTGAGTTATTTTTTATGAAATTTTGTGGATTAAATATACCATGCCTAACTAACATGTGGTAGAATTTTCAAACCAAATGAATTATTATAAACCTTAATCTAACCATTTTAAAATTCAGTAAGTGGTAGTCATTCAAATTTGGACATTTTAGATTAATGGTAAAATTAACTTGGATTGACCTAAAAATTTAGTGTTTTTTAGATTAATAGATAAGAATGAATTTTATTTAGTTTGAATATGATTTTAAGACTACTAAAAATGAAGTACCATGGCCATCACTATTAGTGACTCATAGCTACATTATTTCCTAATATGAATAGCTATATTGACATTAGATGCTAAATGACAAATACTCGTAAATAAACTAAACAAACAATGCAACCTCTGAACCTCTACCTCTGAGTACCATTCCACTGGGAAGACTCCTTTATGAGAGGAAAAGAAAAGAGATGTAGATCATGATTGTGAGACTCACCCTTTAGACCCCTCTTGCGCCTACCTCCTAAAGGCCCTTCCATCTTCACATATCTACCTGAACATGACAGTACGTGTCTGCAAAAGATGCAAAGGACTCAGACCCCATGCTATAAATGCTGGTTAGGAACACTTCATAGTAGATGACGAAGACGACGACAATAAATGGAGCAAAACAAAACGATGAAAGTAAATATCCTATATGGCTGTATGCATGTGTATTTCCTACTGCATGGTTATGTTAACGACTATATGATTATGGATATCCCACACTATAACTGCTGGTTATCCCTCTAGTTAGATATCAATCACAATATGCATGTGTATCCTATATGGCTGGTCAAGGAAAGCATTCTTCACTCTGAAAAACTACCCACACAACTTTATAGCAATTATAACTATAGTCATCAAAAGGAAAATGGGAAGTTCTCAGATATATCAGCCACGTTTGTATTGGCTTTGAGAATTGATGTTTAACTGTAGATTACAGGGTTAAAGAAACAGATGATGCAAAGAAAATGTATGGCACAAGTCCCTCAAAATTATTGTTGTGAAAAGTGGAGATTCAGGAAAGATATTCATATTTACAAATTACAACCTTGCACACATTTCAAAATCTACAGACCTACGGCCTGGGAAATTTGATTCTTTCTCTGTGTTTTGTGTTCAAATATCAAGGGGCCTATAAATGGTGTATTGGTCATTTGGTCCTAGCAAGCGCATAATTATTCGACTATTACATCAATAACAGAACAACTATTTTATTTACCTATGCCAAGAACATGATGGATCTTCACATTTCCCATCATGCTGCACCTTTTCAATGAAACCACTGCATGAAGGTTCTTCACCATCATGTTTCTCAACTGAATCACCACAAACGTCACACTGAGATCAACACAACAAATACAATTAGCCAGAGCTTTACATTCATTCGTAAGTACTCTGAAAATCACAATTCAGAAACCATGGCTAAAAGAGAAGGTAAAGTTTTTCATTATTCATGATGTATTACAGTCCATTTCTGAACTCTACGGCTGAGAATCTCCTCCTCAAACTCGTGATCTAGAGGAATCTTATAGCCACCATCTGGTCTCTGCTAAGAAAAAAATAGAAAAAAATTAATTCAAGGGCAAATTCAAACTAATTAATTAAACAATTAGACACAATTAGTCATAAGAACCTGACAGTCATCCACCAAGCTACATTCAATTTTGTTAATCAATTCTAAGAACATTTGGACATCAAACCTGCAAGACATGGTAAAGCAATTAATTACACAAAGCAAAAGATGGTATTTCCTTTGGATAAAAACTTAAAGCATCATACTCTGGTTGACTCTTCTGATGCTTTGTCCATAAGTAAGCATGGATCATTTCATGCAACAAGGTGTTCTTGATATCTACACTGGTATAGTGACTCAGTAAAGGCTTTGACAAATTGATTTCACAAAAGCCTTCTTCATATTGACAGATATCTGCACACCTACTTAATATTATGTAAAATAAAACACTGGTCCCATCGTGTAATTCAATAAGATAACTTAAACAACAGATACATCAATGAGTGTTTAATACCAGATAAGACTCGTCATTCCAAGATACCATATTAATGAGTTCTATACTGTAGGAAAGCCAGAGATGATATGGTTTTGACCATTTCACAAGCACTCGTAATGAGAATATTATAACATTTGGAAGTAGCCAGGATCATAAAAAAGAGCACGACGAAAACCTCATCTAGATAAATCAGTAAATAGACTTCCATACTCCAACAAGAATCCTCCTTGTAAGATTAGTGGCACGGGTTCACATTATTTAAGAGCAAAGGGCTCCATTGCTACTTGCAATCCCAACACTTTCTTTCCAGAACTAAATTTAAGAATTGCAATGCATATGTAGCTTTGCCTGCTTAAATTATGAGTTCTCGCAAAGGTTAAAAGAGTGACATGGTAGGACAAACAATACTGTAGCTACTGAGAAGGTATGAAAAATATTTCCTACTGTCCCTCATCTACAAACATAAGTCCACAACATCATGAGCATCACCACAAGTATCCGACACCCTTTTGGCTGCATGAAAAGAAGGATCATCGGCCATTCACGGCAAAAGTTGATCTACGGTGCAACTTAGTTCTAAATGTAAAAAAGATCCACAGCTTTAGGCCTCCCAGACTTCCATTTAGACGGATAGTCATAAATCATAGTATCTATGCATGGATGGGTCAAGTGAATATTGATTGCCTATTTGATAATTATCTATGCTTCAATGTAACGCCTAAAACAACTGATCTGAAGAAAAATAGATCCCCAAGTTAATTAAAACATGGTAGTTTGTAATCTAGTAGGGAAGTAGTTTGTAAAATAGCAAAAACTCTGATCCCCACAGCTTTCCTCCGTCACATTGTTATTGCAGTGTCTCCTCAAAAGCATAGGATTAAAACCCTTCACTTGGTGATCCAAAACCCTAAAATCCCAACTCAACCGACACCACAAACCATCCATCCACATTCCACCCCGCAAACAGCAATGCATGTGGACAAACGGACCACCGAGAGGAGGAGGGAGGGCGAACCTGGTGATGCGGGAGTCTGTCCAGGAGACGACGCAGGCGCCGAGGTCGTTGTCGAAGTAGAGGGAGTTGTAGTGGCAGAGGAGGTCGTGGATGTCGACCTCCGTTGGGGCCATCAGGATTCCCAAACGAACAAACAGTTTGTGGGAGTCGGAGGACATTTCATGATAACAAATCGTATCCTTCTTTTACGACTACGGTTTTTAGGTCATGTGCGTTGCGCGTGAGGGATTGAAAAACATTTTGAAATTTGATTTAAATCCGGCCAAAATCAAACTAGGGTTTCCACCGCTTCCTTCCTTTGTGACGGCGGCGAGGAAGCAAGAAACGGAAAAGAAGAGGAGGAGATGTGACTTTTTTCGTTTCTTTCTGTTATGATTTGAGTTTTCCATTATTTCGTTAGGATTCAAAGATTTCCAATATTTTTGGGTTGATCAATGGTCGGAAGTTTGTTGTGGGTTGAAATGGTTGTTGTCGTGACATCATGGTTTGAGGTTGAAATGGTTGAACTCGTCGGTTTGGAGATAAACATGATGACCATGATTATGATGTTTTTTGTTAACAAAATACACGTTTGTGATACTAATCTTAGGATTTTGCTTGATCACGACGAAGCATGATTCTGATGGATTTTGATACACGTTTTAGGTTTTTGAGTTTACAACACGTGTTTTTGTTTTCTTGTTAACAAAATAAACATTTTATTGATATAGTTTATTTATTTATTTTGGGTTCATTAAGATCACAATCAGTGGGTTAGTTGCTGTTTATGGTATGCATTTGTCGTAATTTGTTGGTGGTGATCTGAGATCTTGATGTTTGTTTGTGGGACTTATGTTCTGTATTTAAGCTCACAGGACTTATGTTCTGTATAGTGGATAAGGGATTTATGTTCCCGTTATTGTAGTCAGGATTTTGGCGATTTAACGAAACTGTTATTGTAGTCAAGGATGATGGCGATTTAAATAAGCATTTACTGTATGTAGCCTGTATTTTGGTTTGGTATTAAAGAAAGTTATGTTCCTGTTATTGTAGTATGTTCTTAAATAAATTTATGTTCCCGTTATTGATGCTCACGAAAGAACCTTCCGAAATTGCAATTGTGAAATCTCAACTATCGAATTTCCTCTTCGTGGATTTAGTGCTTATGGTTGAGCGATGGTACCTTCTTTAGTGTTTATGGTTGAGAAAAAGTTGATTTTCAGGTAACTTTTGATTATTTGTCGTGAAGTCTAACATTTGATGGACTCCGATTCCTGAATTCAAAATTAACTTTGTGATTTGTATTTGGATGTTTGTATTTGTTTTGTAATGGGAATTGCATAGTGATCTAGAAATACGACTGTCTGTTTAATAGCGGACGTCGCACGCTAGTTTCTTGGAAGAAGTAAGCCAAAGAAATTAGGGCATCAGTAACGGGGTCGTGGATGACCGATGACTGGGGTCGGGACGACCCTCACCTGGTCGACGACCGGGTCGTGCAGCACGCGTCCCTGTTGGTTTTAATTTTTTTAATTAATTTTTTGTTGTAATTTTTTTTGGTAGTGTATTTGGTTTTAAATGATTTGGGGGTATTATTTTGTAAATAGTTGGGTATTTATTAAGATTTATTTAAAATAACGATTCAGACAAAGCGAAAATTAATTGTGTTTTTATTAATTGACATTTACATTTTTATGAAATTTAAGTAACGAAAAAATTTCAAAATAATCACCAAGATTGGGTAAGCAGATCAATATTCGGAATATAATAAATGTCTCCCGCAGGGACTGCCACCATCACACTCCTAATCAAACTCATAGACTTAACAAATCTCTCACTATATGTTTTACCCTACAAGAATTATTAATAGACTCTCAACCAACCCGTAACTAATTCAACATATAAAAACGATGAGCAATGAAGAGTGGTGAGTGATTTGGAGGTGGGAGGAGGAAAATGGGTCCGTCTGGAGGAGGAAGTGTATTGTGCTACGAACAATTGTTTAAATAAATATGTATTTTATTTTATTATTAATAATAATAATTATCTGCTAATTAATATATATTTTATTTGAATTATTAATGTTTGGGTAAATATAATTGATTTTCAAAATAGAGAATGTTTGGAGAAATTGGAGAGATTTGCGTAAAGAGAAGGAAAGAAGTTAGGGGATTTATATAGGATAGAAGGGTAGTTTAGTAGATTTAAAAAAACAAAAAAAAACTAGATAAGTGTCGTGCCGAAAACACCCAGGTCTACTCTAGATAAGTGAGGCATGCATTGTAGGATTTCATGTTTAATTATACATATATATTTTTCGAATTTTCATGTATAATAAGGATCAATTTTCAATTTTCTAGAATTTATTGCATGCATCGGTTTGTTTTAACAAACTAGTTTCAAAAACTCTATTAAAACAAACATGAAGGAGCTCCGAAATTCATACCTAGAAGTTCTCTAAAACTTCTCGAAGATTCGGAGACGGTTGGGATGCTCCTCGCTGCGCCGGATGCCTCCGAGTATTCACCAAACTCTAAACAAGATCCGAGAGAGGGAAGCTAGTCTCTCAATCTCCGATTGGGTTTAGAATCTAATTACTAAACCCTCTTTAGTTCCCTTTAGAAGATGACCTCTGAAGAACTAAAACTAAACTTAAGAATTAAGGAATTTTCGTGGAGAATTATGGAGAGAGATTTTGCATAAGAAAAATAATGAATTAATTAAGGAGGTAATGAGATAACCTTGTATTTATAGGTTCTTTCCAAATTACCTATTCATGTGCAACCTCTTGCCCATGATTCCATGCAAAATTCCATCTAACCATCCATTATTTATTAATAAATAATCTTAGCCACGAATTAAATCAATTATGGACCAATTCCATGCATGATCTAATTAATTCTGCATAAAACCGTCTGCTGGGTCGACCGTTTGCGAGGTCCGGTCGACCGCTCAAACCCGATTTCGGTCGACCGTCCGTGACTCGGTCGACCGTTCTCAACAGTAGAATATTTCATCGCAATGTTCGGTCGACCGACCGATCACATTCGGTCGACCGTTCGAACAGACGAAATTCACATGTTATCGGTCGAGACGCGTTCTGTCGACCGGACACCACCGGTCGACCGTGCACCGATCGGTCGACCGTTTACTTCCAACCGGTCGACCGTTTGTGCACTATTTTGCAGACTTGTCAAATTTCGGTTTAACCCCTACAAAATTTGACATTTCGGGATTAGTAATAAATTCACAACTTATGTAACATATTATCCTATGTAATGATCAATCATTACACCCCATAATATTTACATCACATATGAATTTAATTTAGATTCTAATTATGTTATTAATCACAACATAATCTTGATTTTGCTCGTTCACCCCATGTGTCATATTTTCTACATGAAACCCGACACATCTTATGAACTCAAAATCCCCATTCCTTGTTTCCCAGTTTTGTGGTGTGACCTATGGGAGGATCTAAACTAAGTTGGCAGTGATATTAAGAGCTTAATATCACAAGCTATAAGCGGTATCTAGCTACACATTATAGCTCCCAATTAGTTAGATGTCTTAATTCCACTCGAACCAAAACCCGATCCATTTAGTGATGGAGTGCACCACTTGTGTCCGTCCCTTGCCTCATGATATTAAGAATACACACAAAGTAGTATTGTGTCATCTTTGTCTTAGTATTCATTTCTTGATCTCTTTAAGCTAGTTATAAATATGTGACTTAACTCAAATCACATTGTGCACATTATAACTTTGTTTTATCAAGGGGCCCACTAATATCATCACTCAATTAAGAGGGGCAATGATAGTCTTTTGACTAACTATCTTCTCCAACAAAAGTTGTACTTAACCAACCAATGTCTTTACACTACACTGATCGATAGTTCAAGACACTGATCTAATTAAGTATTCTTTAAGTGATTAGATATAAGTCTCATATCAAAGGACCAAAGACACAGTAAAATATTAATGACACAGAAACACATTTCTATAATATTTTACTTATTAGGTCTATTCCAGTATACAAAAGTAATATTTTCCTCTTTTGCATACCCGTGTCGTCACTCACTTGTAGAGCTACAATGATCTATGACCAACACGACAATCTTAACTCGGTAATTAATGTTCCATGTTAATTACCATGATTGCGAATATCTTTTGTTTTATGCAAACCAATATCTTTCAGAGCTCTACGGTTAAGGACCAAGAGCCTCTTCCTTAACACTTCTAAAAGACGAATAACATAAACAAGGAACAAAATGATTTCTCATTCAATTCATAATAATTGACATTTAAAAGTAAAACTTTTAGAACACATTCCCTTCATGCATGACAACAAATAAAAATAGGGTATTACTATTCATCGTCTGAATTACTTAAATCGTTCGCATCAATTACTATTTTGCCTTTCACTTTCCACTTAATTCACATTATGTCTCGTCTCTTAATTACCCTCACTATTTCAATTACACTCACTCTACCAGTACCAACACCAAGGAAATGTTTGACGAACCGTCTGAATCCTGCGCGATAAGTCTAAAAAAATCTTGAATTTATACGGTGTGTTATTTCAAATTGTTTCAGGTTCCGTTGCAAAATTTCAGTGATGACAATGTGGATATTGATCCGTTTAACCGATTACTCATATCCGTTTATCCGAATCTGGAAAAAAACACAAACGTAAATAAACGGGTAAATATATCAATATCTGTAGTACAATAATATGGTGTCGAAACAAAAAAACGTAATATTCGATTTTATTTTTTTCATGGTTATTTTTTGTTGTAGTATGAACATAAAACAACCTATTGGGAGCAATTTCCTGCTCTCCTAGACTCTTTTTTTGTAGTTGAAATTTGATGTTGGGAGGAAAATGAAGAAAGCCGAGTAGTGTAAGAGTAGAATAAAGAGAGGAAATAAGTAAAAATAAGAGAATGACAAAATAGTAATTAACATAGATGATTTATGTAATTCGCCCGTGACGTATCACAGTCCACTAAAAATATCGTAACTTTGACTCTTCGATTGCCCTCACCAGTCACCACATTATGTAACTCTTGCATCAACTTTCTTTGTCGCCCTAGTACTGGTGGTTAGAAGAAATTAATCTCCACACATATATTGTTGGTTGCATCCCCATTCCTGCACCAATTCGAGCAGACAACAAAGACAAGAAGATAATTCTTAACCAGATTCACTGCAAAATTATAAATCTACAATTACGAAATCCTACTCATCATATTTTTAAGTGTGAGAGTGTATAAATAAACCTACTTTAATTTTACCATAAATAAATTAACTGTATAATTTTAGTGGAATAGAAGAAAAAAAATAGAAATGTCATCAATCATGAAACTTTGATCGTTTCAGGGTCAATACAGAGGGAAAGCCAAGTCAAAATCCTAGGATATTTTATAAGCATGTTTTATATCGAATTCGTTTAAAACAATCCATGTGGAAGCAAAATATACCACTATATATTAAGATATTATCGTTGAGTTTTATTTTTCGTCTCTCGTCATAAGTTAAGGAATAAAGACCCGTTCAAAGTTTCAACAGAAGCTAGACGTGTATATTCATCTTTTGTTTGAGATACTGATATAAAATGTAAGATAATCGTACTTAAATAATACACAGCTTTCAAATGCATAAAGGAAAACATGTGAGGACAACATTGTTATTGGAAAATGAAACATTTGTATTAGGTCACAATCACGTTATAAGCTCTTAAATCGTCATATATATGCCCTCAAGATGTAACCCCCCCCCCCCCCCCCCCCCCCCCCCCCCCCCCCTTTAATTCAAGGTCTAGCATAACTCAAACTTAAATTAAGCTAACGTACATGTAGGATTTCATGTTTAATTATACATATATATTGTTTCGAATTTTCATGTATAATAAGGATCTATTACAATTTTCTTCAATTTATTTATGCATGCATCGGTTTGTTTTAACAACTAGTTCCAAAAACTTATTAAAACAAACACAAGGGACTCCGAAATTCATACCTAGAAGTTCTCAAAAACTTCTTGAAGATTCGGAGACGTTGGGAAGATGATCGTCGCTTCCCGTTGCGCCGGATGCCTCCGAGTGTTCACCGAAACCCTAAACAAGGTTGGAGAGAAAGGAGCTAGCCAATCGATCTCCAAACAAGCTTAGAATCTAGCTACAAACCCCTTCCTTAGCCTCTGAGATTTCTCCTTCCAAAGACTTAGAAAACTAAGAGAATTTTCGTGGGTTTTAGTAGTGAATTAGGAGAGAAAATAATTTCTGAATTGTGTAACCCAATTAGGGAGAATAAGGACCTATTTATAGGTTCCAATCTTACTCTTAATCATGGCTATTCTTAAGCCACGGTTTCATGACAATTTCTCTCACAAACTAATTCCATAATGCATTATATGCACTCACAAAACGTTTGACCAAATTTGGAGTTAATCCAACCATCGATCAAATTAATCTCTTAATAATCAAAGGCAGAAAATCGACCGCTGTTCGGTTTACCGAGTCCCACTCGGTTAACCGAATTTGTCACGATCGTTTAACCGAGTACGTGACGGATGACCGAATCTTAAGGAGAAAAATTCTCCTTAACCGATCAGACACATTCACGTCTAAAACTGAGTGCTATTCGGTTAACTGAAAATATCGGAACTTGACATTGTTCGGTGGACCGTTTCTGGTTCGGTACACCGTATCAAAGCTCCAGGCACTTTGGTCAAGTTCGCTCAATCAATTACGATTATCCGTTCCACGTTCGGTTGACCGATCCATAGATCCTTCGGTCGACCGAACCATAACGGATTACCGAACTTCTACCCGATTTTGCCTATTTCAAATTTTGGATTTATTTCCAACAAAATTTGAACTTAAGGGGGTTTTAGCAAATTCACAACTTATGCAATGTATTATCTTATGCAACAATAAATTATTGCACCCCATAATATATGCATCTCATATGAATTTATCATGACTCTAATTATGTTTATATACAACATAATTGATTTTACTTGATCACCACATGTGTCATATTTTCTATGAGAAACCCGACACATCATATGAACCAAAAATCAAGCTTCTTGTTTCACGGTTTTTGCGGTGTGACCTATGGGAGGATCTAAACTAAGTTGGCAGTGATATTAAGAGCTTAATATCACAAGCTATAAGCGGTATCTAGCTACACATTATAGCTCCCAATTAGTTAGATGTCTTAATTCCACTCGAACCAAAACCCGATCCATTTAGTGATGGAGTGCACCACTTGTGTCCGTCCCTTGCCTCATGATATTAAGAATACACACAAAGTAGTTTTGTGTCATCTTTGTATTAGTATTCATTTCTTGATCTCTTTAAGCTAGTTATAAATATGTGACTTAACTCAAATCACATTGTGCACATTATAACTTTGCTTTATCAAGGGGCCCACTAATATCATCACTCAATTAAGAGGGACAATGATAATCTTTTGACTAACTATCTTCTCCAACGAAAGTTATACTTAACCAACCAATGCCTTTACACTACACTGATCGATAGTTCAAGATACTGATCTAATTAAGTATTTCTTAAGTGATCAGATATAAGTCTCATATTAAAGGACCAAAGACACAGTAAAATATTAATGACACAGAAACACATTTCTATAATATTTTACTTATTAGGTCTATTCAGTATACAAAAGTAATATTTTCCTCTTTTGCATACTCGTGTTGTCACTCACTTGTAGAGCTACAATGATCTATGACCAACACGACAATCTTAACTCGGTAATTAATGTTCCATGTTAATTACCATGATTGCGAATATCTTTTGTTTTATGTAAACCAATATCTTTTAGAGCTCTACGGTTAAGGACCAAGAGCATCTTCCTTAACACTTCTAAAAGGCGAATAACATAAACAAGGAACAAAATGATTTCTCATTCAATTCATAATAATTGACATTTAAAAGTAAAACTTGTAGAACACATTCCCTTCAATCTCCCACTTGTTATTAAAGTTTTCTTTCTCATACATACTCAATGCATAAAACAATAATAACTAGGGTAAACCCCATTACATATCAATCATCAAGCCAATCTACATGGTTCCTCAATCCCATGGACTCGAAATGCATTTCGCCCTTGGCTTAGGATAAGGGTTTTGTGAATGGATCAGCTGTGTTGCTGTTGGTGTCCACCCATAACAGATTTATTTTGCCTTCGTCGATGAGGTCACGCGTCACGAAGTACTTACGATCCATGTACTTCACTTTGTGGTGTGATTTGGGATCCTTGATTTGCGAGATAGATGCACTATTGTCGCAAAATAGCTCTATTGGTCCCTCGCTCGAGGGAACTACTCCAAGCTCTTCAAGGAACTTCTTAATCCACACTCCTTCCTTGCTCGCTTCAGCGACAGCCATCACTTCGGAAGCAGTGGTTGAGTCGGCAGTAGTGCTTTGCTTCCAACTACGCCAACTCACAGCTCCACCATTCAGAAGGAAGACGTATCCTGATTGCGACCTTCTATCGTCTGGATCACTCATGAAACTCGCATCCGAGTAACCTTCAGCTATCAATTCCCTTTGTCCTCCATAAACAAGAATCTTATCCTTAGTCCGGTTAAGGTACTTCAGGATATTCTTGACCGCAGTCCAATGCTCAGGACCTGCGTTGGATTGGTGACGACTTGTCACACTTAGAGCATACGAGACATCGGGTCTTGTGCAAGTCATCGCGTACATGATCGACCCAATTGCCGAAGCATAAGGGACATCTTTCATGTACTCTAAGTCCTTACGTGATTGTGCACGTTGAGACTTCTTGAGTTGCACACCCATACTCATTGGCACACTGCCCTTTTTGGAGTTGTTCATCTTGAACCTTTCCAAGACCTTGTCAATGTATGCACGTTGACTGAGGCTAATGAGTCTGCGAGATCTATCTCGATATATCTTGATTCCCAAGATGTATTGAGCCTCACCCATGTCTTTCATCGAAAATGCAGATTTCAATGAACTTCTCGTTTGCTCAAGCAAAGGAATATGATTGCCCATAAGCAATATGTCATCGACATATAGGATTAGGAACACTACATGGCTCCCACTAACCTTCTTGTATACACAAGGTTCTTCCTTACTTTGAATGAAGTGAAGCTTTTTCACTTCCTCGTCAAAGCGTTTGTTCCAACTCCTTGATGCTTGCTTCAATCCATAAATGGATCTTTGAAGCTTGCATACCTTCTCACTATTCTTTGGATCTTCAAAACCTTGAGGTTGTACCATGTACACATCCTCCTCCAAGTTCCCATTCAGGAATGCCGTTTTGACATCCATTTGCCATATTTCATAATCGTGAAATGCGGCAATAGCGAGCATGATCCGAATAGACTTGAACATGGCAACCGGTGAAAAAGTTTCATCATAGTCAATTCCTTGAACTTGAGTGAAACCCTTCGCTACAAGCCTCGCTTTGTAGGTTGTCAAGTTCCCATCCATGTCCATCTTCCTCTTAAAAACCCATTTATTATGAATGACCTTTTTCCCTTGAGGAAGGTCAACCAAGTCCCATACTTGATTATCATACATGGATTCTATTTCGGATTTCATGGCCTTAAGCCATAGTTTGGAGTCTTCCCTTTCCACTGCCTCTTGGAAGGTTAAGAGATCATTGGTATCTAGTACCATGATTTCATGAAGTCCCAGATATAAATCGGGTTTCTTCTTTTCCCTTGTTGACCTTCTAAGTTCTTTTGGTTCTTCTCGTGTCTCTCGAACTTCTTCCACAATTTCTTGAGGAGTGGGTTCACGTTCAACTCTTGAACGTACACTTGGTGGGGATGATTGAGATTCTCTCACAATTTCTTGTGATGGTCTCTCGCTCACGCTCCCACTAACCAAAGGAATCTCGGTTGGGCCTTCATGATCTTGAATGTCATTATTCATGTCATGATCTTGTAGAGTATCTTGAGTTTCCTCAAGCACAACCCTACTCACACTACTTTTTACTCTTTCTAGAAATTCTTTTTCCAGAAATGTGGCATCCCTCTCTACAATCACTCGATTGGAGGTGATATGCCAAAAGTAGTATCCTCTTGTCTCACGAGGATAACCAATAAAGAAGCACTTATCCGCTTTTGGTTGAAGTTTGGTCGACATCAATCTCTTGACGTAAGCCTCACAACCCCAAATCTTGAGAAAACTGAGCTTAGGTGTTTTACCACTCCATAGCTCATAAGGAGTTTTCTCCACGGATTTGGATGGAACATTATTTAGTGTGTAAGCCGCAGTTTGTAGTGCATAACTCCAAAAGTAAAGAGGTAATTCCGCATGACTCATCATTGACCGAACCATATCGAGCAATGTCCTATTCCTCCTTTCGGATACCCATTCCTCTGAGGTGTACCAGGAGGGGTGAGTTGAGGTACAATACCAAACTCCTTTAGGTATGAGTCAAATTCGGCACTTAAGTACTCACCTCCACGATCCGTTCGTAGAGACTTGATTTTCTTGTCGAGTTGGTTCTCTACTTCATTCTTGAATTCTTTGAACTTGTCAAAAGATTCACTTTTGTTTCTCATTAGATAAACATAGCCATAACGACTATAATCATCCGTGAACGTAATGAAGTACCTGAAACCATCTCGTGCACTAGTACTCATTGGACCACATACATCGGAATGTATCAAATCCAACAAGCCACTCGCCCTTGGGCCTTTCTTCTTGAAAGGCTTTTTGGTCATTTTTCCCATTAGACATGGTTGGCACGTCTCCAATGATTTAAAATCAAGTAGACCAAGAAGGTTAGCTTCTTGCAATTTCTTGATGCGTTTTTCATTTATATGACCAAGACGATAGTGCCACAAGAGAGTATCATTCTCGTGAGTGGTCTTAAGTCTTTTGTTATTGATATTAAAGATTTGTTTATTATCCAATTCAAGCAAATAGAGACCATTCCTTATGAACACATTTGCATAGAACACACCATTCTTCGATATAGACAAACAAGAATTTGAAATATTTATATTAAAATTATCCATATCCAGACATGATACAGAAATAATATTCTTGCTAATCGAAGGTACATAATAAACATTCTTTAGACATAAATTTAAACCACTACACAATTGAAGCACCACAGAACCTTGTGCAACCGCAGACACGTTCGCACCATTTCCGACCTTCAATTCTACCTCGTTCCTTACGAGTTCCTTCCTATCCATGAGTAGCTGCACATTAGAAACTATGTGAGCACAAGATCCGGTATCAATTACCCAATCCTGGACAGAGGTGGCTAAATTTATTTCAATAACAAATATACCTTTGGCCTTTTTGGGGCGCCGACGTTCAATCACTCCGTTGTCAAGGTCTTCCTTGTACTTGGGGCAATTTGGCCGGATGTGTCCTTTTTCACCGCAGTGAAAGCACTCCGTATTGGGAGTTGGAGATTTCTGAGATTTCCCCCTCGAGGCACTTTTATGAGCACCTCCTACTCCCTTGCTCTTGATTGAACCACTTTTGGTAGATTTGCCCTTTCCTTTACCAATCTTATGGCCCCTCCCATGGACGGCAAGGACTTGCTTGTCCCTACCCTTGCCCATGTCAACTTCAGCAGTTTTGAGAGCGTTGTGAAGCTCCTCAAGACTCACCCCTTTTTCACGCACGTGATAGTGCATCACAAAGTCCTTAAAGGACGGGGCTAGAGAGCCAAGAATCATATCTTCAGCAATGTCCTCGGGCATTGGTGAAGAGAGCTTTGCCAACTTCTCAAAGTATCCTTGCATCGTGAGAAAATGCATAGATACCGATGTTCCCTCCGCCATATGGCACCTTGTGAGTGCGATGGTGGTCTTATAACGCTCCTTTCGGGCACTATCCATGAACATCTTTGATAAAGCCTCCATGGTCTTCTTGGGTTTTGAATCCAAGTATTTCGCTTGAAGCGAGTCACCCATGGATGCTAGCATAAGACCGTGAACTTGGTTCTCTTGGTCTTCCCACTTGGCTTTAGCCTCTTTCTCTTCATCGGTTAATCTCTCATTCGACTTTGGGATTGGACCTTCCAAAATGTGAGATAGTTTCTCAAACTTTAACACGATGTTGAGTTTGAGTTGCCAACTAATGAACATTGAGCCATCATTCGCTAAAGGGTGTTTTTCTATCATGGATCGTACGATAGGTTGGATGTTCGACATTTTTCTACAAAATAAATCATATAGGTTTTAATGCCAATTTTATGTTTTAATACACATGCATACATATATCGAATATATAAATGTAAATGTTGCAAATTAAAATCTTGCCCATAAATGCAACAATCCAAGATCCTATTAATTGTAATATAGACTAGCTAAGGGCTATCGAATACATTACAATATCAAGGTAAGAAATCATTTTCTAATCACAACATTTTTGAATTTTAGCAACATTTAGCATCTTCAAACTCTTGTGACTCTTGTCGTTTTAATTATGAGGGAATACGACCTATCCTCGTAAGAAAAACTTTTTCCCAAAACCGAGCGAGGGCTCTAGGTAATGTTAAGAAAACTTATTTTCATTTGATACGAGATACGTTTATCTATTGTATTCACAACTAAACATACTTGGGGTTCACTTGGGTGAAACACACCTCATATATTTAATTGTGGCACAACAACAGACAACCTTTATATCTCCCACTATTCCCAAAGATAGAGGGAGCTATCTCCCGCTAAGGGCGAGCAGAGTATCTCTCGATCAATGGCTGCTAGTGGATGAAATAAGAAGGAAATTTATTCTTAATTTTTGTTGGACAATTTAACATGTGATTTAGAATTTTAGGTTATCATGCATATTATTAATCATACACATCCTAACATTCAACACATTCATCACATGCATATCAAGATAAAAACAGAAATTAAACATTCACACAATCCACATCGTGTGAGTTTATATGTTCCCTTCGATCCTCGATCCTCGATCCCTGATCTTCGATCCTCGATCGATGCGCTACAGCGGCGACTTCCTCTTGCACCGGAGATGTAGATTTTACAGAAAATAAACATGCTCCTCACATTCGATAAAACCGACTAGTGCAAGTCCTATGTAAAAACCTCTCATATGCAAATGCAACTATCTAAAAGACGGAAATAGAGAGAATTTTGGCTTTTAAATACATAAGCCCCTGTATAATAATAATTACATACATTTGTAGTGTCTGATTTGGAACATATAAACTCACAATCCTGCAAAGCAACTCAAGCAACCATGCACGCAATTGCTATAAACTACAGAATCTAATTTATCAATCATCCAGAATTCTCAACAATTCTTTGAAAAATATTTTGAAATCCATTAAAAACATTTTTCATTCATCCATAGTTCAAAACTATTTTTGAACCGCTGTCCATCCAATTTCCAATGGAAAGATGAACTGCAGTTTTTCGGTTTTGTTGATTCTCTTACAAAATAATTGTTTTTAAATAAAACGAAATTATTGTAAGTTGGACTAATGTCTTAATCCTAATTCCAATAATCACATGGCATGTTTTAAAACTCTTAAAACATTCAGACGAATTATTATGGAGAATTATATCAACAAAACATCCATACACCGAAAAACCGGTAAAACCGAATTGTTTAAATCCTAGATGGCAAACTAAATTCGTTTACAGCCATAAATCATAAGAAAATTGAACCCTAAGCTCTGATACCACTGTAGGATTTCATGTTTAATTATACATATATATTTTTTCGAATTTTCATGTATAATAAGGATCTATTACAATTTTCTTCGATTTATTTATGCATGCATCAGTTTGTTTTAACAACTAGTTTCAAAAACTTATTAAAACAAACACAAGGGACTCCGAAATTCATACCTAGAAGTTCTCTAAAACTTATTGAAGATTCGGAGACGTTGGGAAGATGATCGTCGCTTCCCGTTGCGCCGGATGCCTCCGAGTGTTCACCGAAACCCTAAACAAGGTTGGAGAGAAAGAAGCTAGCCAATCGATCTCCAAACAAGCTTAGAATCTAGCTATAAACCCCTTCCTTAGCCTCTGAGATTTCTCCTTCCAAAGACTTAGAAAATTAAGAGAATTTTCGTGGGTTTTAGTAGTGAATTAGGAGAGAAAATAATTTCTGAATTGTGTAACCCAATTAGGGAGAATAAGGACCTATTTATAGGTTCCAATCTTACTCTTAATCATGGCTATTCTTAAGCCACGGTTTTATGACAATTTCTCTCACAAACTAATTCCATAATGCATTATATGCACCCACAAAATGTTTGACCAAATTTGGAGCTAATCCAACTATCGATCAAATTAATCTCTTAATAATCAAAGGCAGAAAATCGACCGCTGTTCGGTTTACCGAGTCCCACTCAGTTAACCGAATTTGTCACGGTCGTTTAACCGAGTACGTGACGGATGACCGAATCTTAAGGAGAAAAATTCTCCTTAACCGATCGGACCCATTCACGTCTAAAACCGAGTGCTATTCGGTTAACCGAAAATATCGGAACTTGACATTGTTCGGTCGACCGTTTCTGGTTCGGTACACCGTATCAAAGCTCCAGGCACTTTGGTCAAGTTTCGTCAATCAATTACGATTACCCGTTCCACGTTCGGTTGACCGATCCATAGATCCTTCGGTCGACCGAACCATAACGGATTACCGAACTTCTACCCGATTTTGCCTATTTCAAATTTTGGATTTATTTCCAACAAAATTTGAACTTAAGGGGGTTTTAGCAAATTCACAACTTATGCAATGTATTATCATATGCAACAATAAATTATTGCACCCCATAATATATGCATCTCATATGAATTTATCATGACTCTAATTATGTTTATATACAACATAATTGATTTTACTTGATCACCACATGTGTCATATTTTCTATGAGAAACCCGACACATCATATGAACCAAAAATCAAGCTTCTTGTATCAGGGTTTTTGCGGTGTGACCTATGGGAGGATCTAGACTAAGTTGGCAGTGATATTAAGAGCTTAATATCACAAGCTATAAGCGGTATCTAGCTACACATTATAGCTCCCAATTAGTTAGATGTCTTAATTCCACTCGAACCAAAACCCGATCCATTTAGTGATGGAGTGCACCACTTGTGTCCGTCCCTTGCCTCATGATATTAAGAATACACACAAAGTAGTATTGTGTCATCTTTGTCTTAGTATTCATTTCTTGATCTCTTTAAGCTAGTTATAAATATGTGACTTAACTCAAATCACATTGTGCACATTATAACTTTGCTTTATCAAGGGGCCCACTAATATCATCACTCAATTAAGAGGGGCAATGATAGTCTTTTGACTAACTATCTTCTCCAACAAAAGTTGTACTTAACCAACCAATGCCTTTACACTACACTGATCGATAGTTCA
This sequence comes from Triglochin maritima, assembly GCA_963682175.1. Lineage (NCBI taxonomy): Eukaryota > Viridiplantae > Streptophyta > Magnoliopsida > Alismatales > Juncaginaceae > Triglochin > Triglochin maritima. Next base: position 48,061,618 of record OY821771.1, on the reverse strand, counting down.
AGACACTGATCTAATTAAGTATTCTTTAAGTGATTAGATATAAGTCTCATATCAAAGGACCAAAGACACAGTAAAATATTAATGACACAGAAACACATTTCTATAATATTTTACTTATTAGGTCTATTCAGTATACAAAAGTAATATTTTCCTCTTTTGCATACCCGTGTCGTCACTCACTTGTAGAGCTACAATGATCTATGACCAACACGACAATCTTAACTCGGTAATTAATGTCCCATGTTAATTACCATGATTGCGAATATCTTTTGTTTTATGCAAACCAATATCTTTCAGAGCTCTACGGTTAAGGACCAAGAGCCTCTTCCTTAACACTTCTAAAAGACGAATAACATAAACAAGGAACAAAATGATTTCTCATTCAATTCATAATAATTGACATTTAAAAGTAAAACTTTTAGAACACATTCCCTTCAGTACATTGTCACAAGAATTTAATTGCTCCACCCTTTTGAAAAGATTAAGCATGCTGCATGACAATGTCTAAGAATGTCGTCTTGTTCTCGTGGTTATGCTCTCTGTATCTAGCATGATCATGGGTGCTCGGATGTTGGCGGTGGTGGTGGAGGGGGTGGAGGTAGCAATGGTGGTTATGGCTATGGATCTGGATATGTATGGATATGGATCGGGATAAGAGTGGATGTTAGAACCTAAACCTAATTAGGAAGAGCTAATTATGTTTTAGGATTGATTTGGATTTGAGGAGATATTTTGGTGAGGTGGTGTGGCTTGTGGTGAGGTGGCGTTTGGTGATTGGATGGTGGTTGGGTTTAAGAGAGCAAATCCTTCCCTTTCTTCTTTTCTTTTCTCCTTTTTCTTCTCCCTCGCTTCAACTCTCTCTCTCTCTCCCAAGACCTTGAAGGCGCCGACGAATGGGTTTTGGCGAGAGGAGGAGATCCAACAAGAATTGGTCAGAGGTGGGTGATCATAGTTCGTGAGAAGAAGTCGTCGGAGAAAGCTCGTTTTGGGTGGAGGTGGTCGTCGTTGTTCTTCATAAGCCTTTTCAAGCTTTCAAGGTATGCCAAGTTCATTATTGGTGCTCACCCGAGGAGTGTGAGGTGTTGGTTTCATGCGTCGGTGATTGGAGGTTGCGACGATTATCATTGTACAACAAGGTTGCTGCAGGTGATCGGTTGACAGACGTGTGTTTTGGTCGACCGCTCGCAATGTAATCGCAGGAGTTTTGTTTTTCATCGGGTCGAATGATGCCTTGGGCAGTCGACCGATTGTGTGATTTGAGCAAGCTTTGTTGTTTTCGGTTGAATGAGTCCCCTTTGTCGTTCAACCGGTTACACTGTCGGTAGGTCGATTGGGGGCATAGACCATCTAAACGGCCGATCGCCTTTTGATCTCTTCAACCGATTGTACATGTAGCTAAGTCGGTTGGGGCCTTGACCTTATAAACGGTCGACTGCTTTCTGATTTTTTCGACCGATGACTACTGGATTGGCCTGGACAGAGCGTGGACAACCCAAACGATCGACCGTTCTTGACCTTTTGTTCGACCGGTCACTTAAGTTGACTAAATTGTTGTGCGACCGTTATATGTTGGATCAACCGTTGTTTTTTATCCAAACATTCGACAAAGGGGTGAGCATGAAAGGAATGTGTTATAAAAGTTTTACTTTTATATGTCAATGATTATGTATTGGATGTTCAAACATTTTGTTCCTTGATTATGATATTCGTCTTTTAGAAGTGTTAAGGAAGATGCGTTTGGTCCTTAACCGTAGAGCTCTAAAAGATAATGGTTTACATAAATCAAAAGTTATTGACAATCATGGTAATTAACATGGAACATTAATCACAGAGATAAGATTATCGTGTTGGTCATCGATTATTGTAGCTCTATAAATAATTGACGACACGAGTATATAAAAGAGGAAAAAATATTTTTATATATTGAATAGACCTAACAAGTAAAACATTATGGAATTGTGTTTCGTGTCATTAATGTTTTGCTGTGTCTTGGATCCTAAGATATGAGACTTATACCTTTTCACTCAAAAAGTGCTTAATTTGATTATTGTCAAAAGTTATCAATGAGTATAGTGAGAAAGACAATAGTTGGTTGAACATGACTTGTGCTGGAAAAGATAGCTAGTCAAACGATTATCGTTGTCCCATTTTATTGAGTCGTGATATTAGTGGGCCCTCGATAAAGCAAAATTATAATGTACACAATGTAACTTGACTTAAGTTACATAGTTATAATTAGCTTAAAGAGATCAAGAAATGAATATAATACAAAGGTGACACATTTCTACTTTGTATATATTCTTAATATCATGAGGCAAGAGATAGACACAAGTGGTGCACTAACATCACTAAATGCATCGTGTTTTAGTTCAAGTGGAACAAAGACATCTATACTAATTGGGTAACTATAATGTGTAGCTAGATACCGCTTATAGTTTGGGATATTGAGTATTTAATATCGCTGCCAATTTGGCTTAGATCCTCCTATAGGCCACACCACAAAATTGGGAAACAAGAAACTTGATTTTGAGTTCATATGATGTGTCGAGTTTCATTTGAAAAAAGAACACATGTGGTGAATAAATAAAATCAATATGTCATGAGAATTGACATAATTAGAATCGTAATAAATTCATATGAGGTATATATATTATGAGGTGTAATAATTTAATATTACATAGGATAATATATTACATAAGATATGAATTTGCTAAAAATCTCAAAAGATCAAATTTTGTTGGAAATAAATCTAAAATTTGACAAAGGCAAAATCGGGGTCAAACAAGGTAAACCGTTTAGGGTTCTGTCGAACGAGGTGTCTTCAGAATGGTCAACCAAATGGGGAATGGTTAAACACAATTGGTTGACCGAAATTGTCTTGAGTGTCTGGACAATTGGGTTCGGTCAACCGAGCGTGAACGATCAACCGAGATAAAATATCCAAGAGATACCTTGGGATATTTTCAGTTGACCGAAGGTGACACGGTCGTCCGATTAATATTCGCCAGGAGAAATTTTGCTGGGTCAACGGTCGACCGGAGCAAGACGCGGATCATCCGAATATTTTCAGAGAATTTTTCTCATGCATATTCGGTCGACCGTCTAGCTCACGGTCCACCAAACATTTGTTAAAACCGAATGGTTCGGTTAACCGAGAAGAATTATCGGTCAACCGAACAACACGATTTTTGCCTGAATTATTAAGAGAATAATTAGATCATAGGTTAGATTAATTACAGATTTGATCAAACGTTTTTTAGATGCTTATGTGGCAATTTGAGATTAGTTTTAGGAGAGAATAAGCATGAGATCATGACTAAAGAATAGTTCTTGATAAGGATGTTTGTGGGCCTACAAAAGGACCCATCATCCTACTTGTTAATGTTAATGCATAAATTCTTTCTCTCATTTAATCACCATAAAAATCTCTCTTTAAGCTCTTGAGATAGAAATCTAAGGAGCTTAAAGATGAGTTATTAGCTAGATTCTAAGCTTAACTAGAGATTGATTGACTAGCTCATCTCTCTCTAATCTTGTTCAGAGTTTGGTGAACACTTAGAGGCGAATCGGCGGACGATTCGACGAGCAACGGAACTCCGGATCTTCTGAAAGGTTTTAGAGAACCTTTGGGTATGATCCTCTATCCTTTGTTTATTTTAATATGTGTAGGAATGCATGATATTAGAATAAACAGATACATGTAAGTAAAATCGATGAAAATATGAAATCGATCTTGTATGTTTGTATTAAAATTTTAAAATATATACATACATGGGGACACAAAATCCTACAAAGCATTGGTCCGGAACCGGAACAGACCGGACCGAACCCGGACCAGACCCATATGCTCTCTGGGGTCCGAACCGAACCCAGACCGGACCCAGATGCTCTCCGGGGTCCGATCGGTCTGGTCCAAAAACCCAGACCAGACCGGGTTTTTGAGGGGAAAATCAGATTTTCAGTCGGGTTCAGACCGGAACCGAACTTGTCCCGAGGTCTGGACCGAAACCGGGTTCGGACCGAAAACCGAACTTTTCCCGGGCTCTGGACCGGAACCTGGACTGAAAACTGCACAACCCTATGTTGACCGGTAAAAGTTGATTTTGAAACTCGAAATCCCTGTTGTATTTCAGTCGACCGGGTCCCCTTTATCGTTCGACCGGTGGGGATGATTTGTTAAATAATATGTGTGGCGTAGACCTTCTAAACGGTCGACCGTCTATGACCTTTTGTTCGACTGTTAGGTCGTTTTTTTAATTGGAACCATGCATAGACCTTCTAAAGGTTGACCGCCTGTGATCTTGGTTCGATCGTTCCTTTGGTGTTTTGTTTGACCGATTGCGTGCGATTGAACCAATTACTGGTATTAACGACCGTCTGGTCGATCGTTTGTCTTTTTCGGTCGACCGTTTGTGCACTGGACTGTATTGTTTGTGTGATTGTTTATGGACGTGTTGGCGCGTAGATTTATAATATGTTTTCATGACATGACACATGCATTGAGATCCTTGTAGTAGATTTGTGGGACAATAGATCCCTATGTATTGCATTGCATTGCATGGTACCAGACTCGGTGGAACGGGAAGCCCGCCCTGGCGTTGGCCGGCGGATGGGTTATTACAGCTTGTGTGAGCAGCCGTTGGGGTATTACAGCTTGTGTGGGCAGCCCTTGTCTGTGGCATCGAGTGCGCAACGGTATTACAACTTGTGTGAGCAGTTATTGCCTCTTGAGTAAATATCGGTATTATAGCTTCTGCGAGCAGCCGATGTTTACAGGTGGTGTTTGTGGACTGTGCGGCTTGTGTGGCAGCGGTGCGAGCAACGATATTACAGTTTGTGCGAGCAGTTGTTGTTCAGTTGGTTTCAAACTTGTATTGTTGGACGGATGTCCTTTATGTCATTACATGTGATATACCATGATATACTAGTATGATATGATCATTCATTGTACGTAGTATGCATGTAGGTGAACTTCATATACTAGGTTTTCTTTATGAAGACCCAGGCATCGTTGTTATGTTGTTTTTCTGGACCGTCGTAGGTTTTGGTGGGGTGGGGTGGTGACTGAGGACGAACACATTTTTTATCCGAATCCTCCAGTCTTTTGTGATGATTATGATTACATGTATCGTTTATGTTGTATTTTGATGTAATCATATGTTTCACAAATATTGTATTCGGTGCACATTGTGTATATATTTTAGTAGCATTCCCAGTGTTTGGTTGTTGGTATCTTTGTTTATTCCTTTTAAAAGTTTAAAAAATTTCGTTGTTTCGAGGACGTTACAGTGGAAGCTATGGATGGCCAGACCGTGGATGTAATAATCTTAATCTAAACACCTAAATTAAACTAAACTAAACCTAATTAACCTAATTAAGCCTTGATTAGTAAAGCATGAGGTGTCTTGCTATGGTTGGAAGCTTTGGAGGTGGAGTTGAAGATAAACTTGGTTTCTTTTATAAATAGGGTTGAGGTTAAGAAAAAAACGTTTTCTTGATCATTTGTTTTCTTCAGAGAGTGAGAGAAGTGATTTCAGAGGAGAAGAAGAATGAGAGAAGGAGAAGGAGAAGAAGTTAAGGAGAAGGAGTTGGGTGGAGTTTGCCAAAGCTTGGGAAGCGTCCACAAACGTCAATAAGGTATGCCAAGTCTTCAATATAACTCACTTAAGCTTTGTGAGTGTTGGGGATCGACGTTGGTGTCGAATTCCCCGTCGGATTGCAACTTGTTCAGAGGTTGAAGACGACGATCGGTCGACCGGTGCCTGTGGGCAGTCGACCGATCCTATTATTATATTGATTTGCACCCGCAAACGGTCGAACGATGTCTATGGACGGTCGACCGTTATGCCAGATTTGTGCGGGAAAAGGGGTTGATACTGTTATCGGTCGAACGGGTCCACTTAGCCAGTCGACCGAAAAACAATGAGAATGGGTCGGTTGGGGATTTTGACTTATTAAACGGTCGAACGTCCTTAACCTTTTTCGACCGATCTATTCGATGCTAAGTCGGTTGGGAGCTTTGACCATCAAAACGGTCAACCGCTCTTTAACTTTCGGTCGACCGACTGAGCATTTTAATTAAGCGGTAGAGTGCCTGTGATGATTCGGTCGAACTGTATTTCAGTTCCGGTCGACCGAATACCACTTAGGCAAAATGCTGAAATTCCTGTTATCGGTTGAACGGCCCCTTGGTTCGACCGATCGGATATATATATTATATAAATTTGTATAGCGTAGACCATCCAAACGGTCGACCGCTAGATGACTTTTGTTCGACCGATTGGTCGGTAATTCGGTTGGCGTCGTTCGACCGGATGCTATTGTTTGTACAGTACCGAGTACTGTGTGGAAGACCGGTCAACCGGTGTGCTTGTAGCGGTCGACCGATCTGCCGCAGGTTGGTGGATTTATCCACACGCGATCCGTTGAGTATATGTCGACTACCGACTCCGAGGCGACGGTCGATTACCGGCCTTGAGAGCGATGAATTTCACCTTCGACGAGGGCGTATTATTGTATTATTGTTGCCTCTCTTACCGAGCGGGGTGTGAGGGATGTGTGCCGTAAACCTTGGGCAGTTTGCGAGGGTTTAGCGGTAGGTCGAGGATGTTCCGGCAGGGTACGCGTCTGGCAGCTCTTGGGGGAGCAGCGGTTGTCGTCGTACCCGAGTTGTGTATTCGGCGGGCTGACTCGCTCCTGGGGTGGCGGCGTGTGCCAGGGTTCCTTCCTGCACTTTTGGGGAGCAGTGGTGCCGACTGACCCTTGTGAGGCAGCGGTGGACTGACTTGACCCTAGTGGCAGGAGTGGTTCAGTGCCGCGGAGGCGGTGAGGGCATTATTGTGGGCCCGAGGTGGATGATCATGTGCATTGCATTGCATTATCTTTAATTCCTTTTTGTATTCTAGGAGGTTTGGTATACGGGGTTCCTGCAGGGAACTCAGGCATGCTTCAATTGTTTGCATTTCAGGTAGCGAGCAGATTTAGAGTCGATGTGGTGACCGAGGAGGGTGCCCCCGGGATCTGATCCTGTCTTCCTTGTATATCTTTCTTTTGTTGAGGTAGTGATTACATGTATATAGGGGTCCACATGGGTCGGGTTGGGTCGGGTTTGGGTCTCAACCCGACCCAACCCGAAATTTTCGGGTTGGGAAAAAACCCAACCCAACCCGAACCCAAACCGGTTTGGGTTCAACCCAACCCGACCCGAAATTTTCGGGTTGGGTCGGGTTGGATCGGGTTGAACCCGAATTCGGAAATTTTCTCCCATACTTGGTCGGGTTCGGTCGACCGGTGCTTAAACGGTCGACCGGTGGCTTGAAAACCTGAAATTTTCGGGTTGGAAACGGTCGACCGAGTGATGTTCGGTCGACCGAGTGATGTTCGGTCGACCGGTTTATTTGGGAAAAAATAAAAAAAATAAAAAATCGGGTTCGGGGTGGGTTGGGTCAACCCGACCCCGTCAACCCGAACCCGACCCGAAAATTCGGGTTTTTGATTTTCCCAACCCGACCCGACCCGAACCCCTCCCCAACCCGACCCAACCCGACCCGACCAGTCGGGTTCGGGTTGGGTTTCAGGTTGAACCCAACCCATGTGCACCCCTACATGTAGATTCAGTTTTGTTGTAATCACAGTTGACTCATTTGTATAGTTTGACTTCCACGTTGATCTATATCTCATATTTTTTATATATGTTGGTTTGTTTTCCCGTGACGTGCCCGGTGTTAACCGTTGACGGTCTTTATTATTGTTTAAATTTTCCGCTGTTTTCCGGACGTTACAGTGGAGGTGGTGGTGGAGGAGGAGGCGGTGGTGGAGGTGAGCAAAGGTGGTTATGGTTCTGGCTCTGGATCTAGATCTGGAGGAGCTTATGGTAGTGGATACGGTGGCATTAGGGGAGGAGGTGGTGGTGGTGGAGGGGCTGGATCCAATGGAGGTTATGATTCCGGTTATGGCTCTAGTTACGGTGGTGGTGGATATTAAAATTCACCAATCATCGTTGCTTCGTGCTTCTAAACCCTTACGCTCACTGCAATATCGCAATGTTAATTTGGTGTTGCTATGTGCTTGTGTTTGAGTTATGCATGTCAATAAATAAAGGCACTTCTGCCTAAATAAAGGATATTGTATTTGCTTAGGTGAGTATATATATCGAGTTGTTTGTTTATCACGGGAACCTATACTTAAAGGAACCCCTACCTAAAGAGACAGTATATATATATCAATGATTTACAAAAGACATTTAAATTAATATGCATGGCTCAATATTGTACTCGCTCTCGTCCAGACTTCAGATACATTTGGTGAAAGTAAATTGGCCTAATGAAGTGGACTTCAGATACTTGAAAAGATTCAAATATATACGTGGTTCATAATAATATTGAATGTAATTAAAACCATATATAGGTAATAGTAATATTACTACTCAGACCTGAAGGAACGATTTGCATCTAAATAACAAATATCTGGGAATATATATAAGTACATAACCATGTTATGTTATGTTATGTTATGTTATGTTGATCACTGGTACATTCTAAATTCATAACTTTTTGTTCAGAGACACTAACATTGGTTCTTTTTATTGGTCGGTAAGAAGACAAACTGATTAGGGTAACGATATGGTTTATGTGTGAGTCATTAATCTATTCGAGTCGATGTTAAGGAGGTTGAACTGTTGAAGTGTTGAGTCTACCCTCCCGTTATCATCCAATGCACCAATTTACGGCATTAAGAGGATGCAAAATAATTAGTGGTGGAACATCATTGTGTGACACTCTTAAAAATGACAAACCAATGTATTTAAAAGCACAAACCAATTAATTAAAAATGATAGAGTCTCCGTTTAAGAAAGATCGACAGTAAGTATAAAAATGTCCTTAAAAGGACAAATCCAATGTCTATAACGGAACTCACTTCATGATGCCTGCGTCCACCTATAACAATCCTAAGAGGATAGACTCATCAAGGTATAAAACCTAAAGTGATTGACCGATTTCACAACACCCAATCATCGTGTAACGATGTAATTTTGAGATTATATTATTGGACTCATAAGTCCGATCTTAATCACCAAACGGAACACAGGTATAACGGGAGGGTATCATGTTATTTTCACCTTTCGTAACTTCTCTTTCATAGTGAAATTATCCTCATGCGGGAGTCTTAACCATCATCTCTCATAGTGAAATTTCATAGTAATTAATGAGTTGCCGAATCCAGGAAAATTCAAAGCTTTCTCCTCATTTTGTTGTTGTTGTTTTGTGTTTCTTCTACAATTTGTTGCACGCTTCAATTTTGAATTTCGAATGAAATTCCGAAGAAGCTGAAGTTCTTGACCGTTAGATAACATATTTTCACGGTTAAACTTTGGACAATTGAATTCTTTCACGGTTAAACTTTCCCTGACCGTATAAATTAGAAGGAAATTATCATTAAGAAAAAAATGAACAAATAACCTAAATAAAGGACGTACATCTTGTAACTTATGTATCATTTATAAGTTTGATATAAGATTCAAGTGGATTTAAATAAACATGTCGCTAAACATCTGCATTGGATTCACCGGACGTGTCAAAGATGGAGCATTTGGAAAGTGAGAAGTTAGAAATATATAATACTTCTGGATATAGAATTCTAAACGTGAATACTTCGTAGAAACTGAAATCATTTTTGATAGAATTGCAGCTTGAAACATATTACCGTGAATGGTAGTTTATTCTAACTTTATTATTAAGTATTACATATATCTTAAGTTAAGCATTAATACGAAACTTTTGCTCAATAATTAAGGGAACTACTAAACGTCGTCCCAAAACTACTTAAATCGTCCCTTGAAATTACCAAATTGCCCTTAACAATATATTTAATACCCATATCGTCCCGTGTCTATAAATTAGGCCTACGGTCTTGTATATTCATAATTTATAAGTAAAAACACCACGAAAATGTCTGGCGAGGGTGATGCATCCGGTGAGGTAAGTCTGGCGCGGGGCAAATTTTGGGCCGGGCGTCTGCATTAGACGCCTCCCCCAAGGTGAGGGCGTCTGCGTAGGACGTCTTTCCCTTGGCCGAGGCGTCTAACGCAGACGCCTACGCAATGGGAGATGCGTCTTATGTAGACGTCCTCCCCTTGGGTAAGGCGTCTGTAGTAGACGCCCTTCCCTAGGGTCAGGCATCCTACTCAGACGCCTCACCCTTGGGAAGGGCGTTTAACTCAGACGCCCCTCCCATGGGGTAGGCGTTTAATACAGACGCCAGGAATTTTTTTGATTTTTTTAATTTCGATTTTTTTTTGTAGGTTCCGTTGGAAGATTTCGGTGGTGATGGAGTGGATTACAGTGAGTTATTTCAAACTACACAAATCTTTGAAACAATCGATGAAGCATGTAAATGGGCCAAACAAGTAGCTATCGGAGCTGGGGTTTTTTTTGTCGTGTCGTCGTACAAAACAAGATCAGATAGTCGGATGGATTGTTATTTGAGATGCGACCGGCGAAATCAAATGAAGTCTCGGGATATGGATACTGCACTTCGAAGAAACACCAAAAGAAAGGGTTGCGGTTGCCGTTTCTTAATAAAAGTGGTGGAGCGACGAGATCGTGATGGATGGGTTGTGGTTTTTAATAGTGCTCATTGACATCACAACCACAGACTGGCAGTTTATCCAGAGGGTCATCGTCAAATTAGTGGTCTAAGTTCTGGGGCGAAGAAGATTGTTCGTGATATGACTGAGGCGCAAGCAAAACCACGGAACATCTTGAAGGCAGTAAAAGAAAAATTCCCGGAGGACAATCCAAATCAAAGGCATATTTATAATTTCAGATATTACATGAGGAGGACAAAATCTGAAGACCGGAATCCCGTCCAGCAGTTTCTCTATCAAGCAGTGCAGTGTCAGTACTTACATTGGATTATGGCGGATCCAGAAACTGATGTCGTCACTCACGCTTTTTTGGCACATCCGACGTCAGTCCAGTTGTTGCGGACATATCCTTTCGTTATCTGCATGGATTCGACTTACAAGACGAACAAGTATAAGATGCCTTTGTTCGAAATGATTGGGGTCACACCAACAAACATGAATTTCCTTATTGGATATGCGATTTTGATGGATGAAACTTACTCCAGTTATCTGTGGGTGATGGAGAAGTTGCGAGATCTGTTATTGGGGATTGTCAGCCCGACTGCAATAATAACAGACCGGGAGTTAGGCCTTATGCGACCAGTGAGAGAGGTATTTCCTGACTCTGCTCATTTACTCTGCACATGGCACATCAACAAAGACGTATTGAACTACGCATACCACGTATTCGGCAAAAATAAGCAGATGGCAGAGACTTTGAGGCGTGGAAGATGGAGGAAAATCATGCTTTCTACTTCAGAAGCCGAGTATGATAGAGTTGTGTATGCTCTGAAAGATTTGTATAGATCGTGGCCGGCTATCACGGAGTATCTGGACACCACGTGGTTGGTGCATAAAGAAAAGTTTGTGTTGAATTGGACGAACAAAGTCCTTCATTTCGGGAACACCACGAATTGTAGGGTCGAAAGTGCTCATTTAGCTCTAAAAGAGTGGATTTCTACATCGACTGCAGCTCTGGACACTCTTTTCGAGCGCGTCAACGCGGCTATTGAAATGCAGCTGACGAATATTCGAAACGCTCTTGAAGACTCGAGACGGCGAAATTTGACTAATTTCGGACATGCTCTATATCGTCACATAAATGGTCGAGTTTCACATCACTGCTTGCAATTGCTGAGTCAGGAGGTGAAAAGAATGCAAGAGTTAGATGATGAAGTTGAATATCGTTGTGAGTGCGCTTTTCTGACTTCTCATGGGATACCTTGCGCATGTACCATCCGCGGATGTCTTGAATCAGACAACGGAATTTACTTAGAGCAGATTCATTCGTTCTGGAGGACACTTGTCATTGGGGAAGGAGCCGGGAACGCAGAGTTTGTGTCTCAGGCAGCTCAAGACGCCGAACATTTTCGCAGCCTGGTTGATGAGATTGCAGGAAGTGACCCCACCGTAATTCGATCTGCCTCTCGGGTTTTATTCGAGCAGCTACACCCCGAACATGCGAATTTGAGAGAGCCTGCAGAAAAAACAAAGCTACGAGGTCGACCAAGGGGAAAGTCGACACGACGGGACCCTAGTGCGTTTGAGTATGCAGAGCGAGGTAGTGGTCGATCTTCAGGTAGTGGGAGTAGAGGTCGTGGTCGTTCTTCCGGTAGTGGAAGCAAAGGTCGTGGTCGATCTTCTGGTTCTTCGTCTGTAAGGGGAGGATCAGGTATACCATCCCTATATTTATTGTTATTATAATTTTGTTATTTATTTCAGTAAATATGTATCTTTTGTTATTATATGTAACTGTATTTTTTGTTTATATTGTAGTGACTGGGCGGGCTGACGTAGACGACTTTCCATATGCGGATAAGATTCCAGGAATCATTATGTCATTCCTACACCAGTGGAATGATGTACGTGCTGATGGAAACTGTGGATTTCGATGTGTCGCCGATGTTTTTCACGGTGGTGAAGACAATTGGCAACTCGTCCGTCGTTCGATTTCAAATGAGCTAGCTGCGAACCCATCTTTTTATGAGCACGTATACTACGACGGTGTGGCGCATGCTCGTCACCGGATTAATTGGGGCGGGGGACCTTGTGGCGAGAATCACTACATGGAGACGTGGACGGACTTGTTTCCCATTGCAAATTTTTACAAGTGTGCAGTTATGTTCTCTCTCGGAAATGATGGTTTGTTGTACTCATGTCTTACAGTTCTACCTTGGGAGAGTCCACCTACCGTGACGAGACCGTGCAGAGAGTTGATTATTGCTTATTTAGGGAGTTACGCTCATTACATTCGTTTGGATTTGAATGAGGGATTCCCCGTACCTCCTATAGCGACTCTGTGGTTTCAAGTACGAGATGAGAGTGTTATTGGATGAGAGCTGGAGTACCAAAATAGGATAGCATCTTGGCAACAATTATGTAATATGTTTTGATATGTTTGTACAATTATGTAATATGTTTTGATATGTTTGTACACTATATATTGTTGCTTTATTATGTAATATGTTTTGATATGTTTGCTTTATTTGCATTATATATAATAGTACTATAATAGTACGATAATAAGCGTATGACAAATAAGCAAACACAAATACAAATAATAAGCGTACGATATGTTAGCAAACACAAACACAAATACAAATAATAAGCGTACGACAGATAAACAAATATAAATGCAAATACTAAGAGTACGGTACAACAGATCAGCCTACTCATCATCTGAATCATGGTCGGAGATGCCTAACTGAGTATGCCACGAGTGTATGATCTCATCCAAATCTCCGCATGCAGCTCTGGCATCGTCTGGCAGCTCATCCCTCATCTGCAAGATTGGGTCTACAGCTCGTATCATCTTACCCATCCACTGCACATAACAATAACATTAGCGTACATTAACAAAATATACGGTACAAATAAAAATAGATAAAATGAAAAAATTACCAGATCGCCACACGTCCTATCTGGTGGTCGATCTGCTCTCCGGGAGGCACCACGGACGATGATAGGATGTGAGTAACTACCGAACCAATCAAGATAACGTGCATCACACTCGGAGGGGTCGCGACTACGTCTGAAGTCGCCAAGGAACAGTCGACATGATCTCGGAAATGTCCGCCAAGTCGATTCCGCTGTAGAAGCGGGGAACCTGACGTCGTACGTCGCTGCTGTCGCAGACCGCACCGCATGCTCTGGTGTCGGGATGTCAACCGGGATCACCTGAACATATCCTAACTGACGCAAGACCCGATCGGGCATATAAGGCTCTATGATATCCCGATAACGAATAAGACCCATCAATAAAGTCCTCGGGACATCCGCTGCTGGGTCAGGACTATAGGGTAACCACTCCACCTAAAGTTTAACACATTAATAATAATACATCTTAAAATTAAATAAATGGTGTAAAGTTTGATACCTCTGATGCAGTCATCTGATCTAGCCGTGCGCGGATGGAACGCAATCGTCCATCGCTCTTGTCCTCGCTCCGGACGGCCCACATACCCGAACGTGGATGACCCTCGTCGATAATCTTCCGCTCACGATGCGGGCGGAATGCAGGAAAGTACTCGTATATCCACGCCTGCAGCAGCGTAAGACAACCTGCAATCCCAGAACAATCCGCACAGCTAGCTATCCCAAGCTGACGGTACAGGTATGCCAACGTCGCTGACCCCCACGAGTACTCACGAACGGTGTCCGGGTCCCTAGCCTCCAGTAGATCGCGTGGTCTGATCCGACAACCACTCTTGTCGACAAACAAGACGGCTCCGAGCATCAAGAATAGGTACGCCGTCAATTGTGTATCATCGGCCCGCGGAGTTCGTGCCCGTCTGCATAGGTCCTCAAGGGAGTCGATGCCGACACCACCACCACTCCATAAAGCTGTATCTCTTGCCAGACCATCAGGTGTGACACCAAGCAACTCTGCCACATAACACTTCAGCTCAGACGTCGACCCCTGAGCACTAACCAGACGACCATCCACAGGAATGCGCAGGATCTGGAAAACATCGTGAAGCATGATCGTCATCTCTCCGAAAGGCATGTGGAAAGTGTTGGTGTCAGGCTGCCACCGCTCCACAAACGCAGAAATCAAAGGCATGTCGAGATAAGGGAACATGCTGTACGATAAGTACCCCAAATGCGTGGCACTAATCTCCTCTTTGATATCAGCACTCAGTGTAGACCGTCAACTCTGTACAGGCTCTGTGCCGATTATGGCACTTCAGAACCTTCCGATCCTCTCCATCCCAGATCCGTCTAGCGATGTGACCCCAGAAACTAGGAATGACGCTCCCATCTAAAGGACCACTAGGCGTCATACTGCTCACGATCCAAGAATCGTCCTGGACCCTCTTCTTCTTCTGAGCGCGGGGATCTACAGTGCACGAGCTCGAATCCCCGGTCGTAAACCTCCCACCCCTACCCTTCCGCACCATCCATCCGGCGGAAGTAGAACTACCCGCTCGACCACGTCCTGTGCTATACTCCCCCTGCCTCTCCACCTCCGGGCGCTCTAACTCATACGGGTCATCATCGTCGCTCCCGTCGTCGGGACTATCCACATGCTCATCATCGAAGGAATCATCATCCTCCTCACGACGACGTAATGCCTCTCTCTCCCTCCTGACCGAAGCAGATATCCCCCGTCTACGTGGATGACGCGGTGCTGAATCATCCTCTAAAGAACGGAAGGCGTGTAATGGTATCGACTTGCCTTTCCCTCCACTGTGACCCGATGACTATTAATTGAAATTTTAATTACAAATTTGTTAAATTTGTTAAACTAAATTATCATATTTATCACAATTGTTAAACTAAATCAAAATTTGTTAAACTAAATTATCACAATTGTTAAACTAAATCAAAATTTGTTAAACTAAATTAAAACAATTGTTAAACTAAATCAAAAATTGTTAAAACTAAATATCACAAATGTTAAACTTAATAAGAATTTGTTAAATTAAATTTTCAGATTTATCACAATTTATTAAAGTAATTATAAGATTTAATAATTTAAAAAAAAAATTGTGGAGGCGTCTACGAGAGACGCCTCCCGTATGGTGGAGGCGTCTGTCAGAGACGCCTCCTCTTTGGGGGAGACGTCTGCCGAAGACGTCTCCTCCATCGGGAAGACGTCTTCCCCAGACGTCTCCCGCTAGTGGTTGGCGTCCGAGGGAGACGCCCCCCGCATGGGTCGGGCGTCCTCGGAAGCTGCTCCCCCCTGTAGTAGGTATAGGAAGAGAAAATTTTGAAAAAAGAGTGAAATTGTGAGATATATAAGCAAAAATAGGATGAAGGGCAATTTGGTAATTTCAAGGGACGATTTAAGTAATTTTAGGGCGATGTTTAGCAGTTCAGATAATTAATGAGGGAACCTCGGAAAAAAATAATTGTAATTAAAAAAGAAGGCGGACTTGGCCAACTTTGAAAAATGTTACCGAACATTTTATTTTAGAAAACTTGCAATCAATCAATCAATCAATCATCAGTAAAGTCAAACGTTGACCTTTACGTACATTTATCTATCTCAATGTCGTGATTTTTGTCAAAGAAAAAAAAAATCAAAACTTAGAAATAAATTGGGCGTGCCACTTTCATGACGTAATATCATGAGAGAAAAATAAGATGATCGCTATTGGCCATCTTGGACAAGTTCCAAACCCACGTGTTATCTTGGCACAATCCGTTGTGATATAACGCTATTAGTGTTTGACCTTTTAAATCTCATGTCATTATCTGTAAAAGCATGCATAGATTAAAATGCAATACAAAATTGATTTAAAAATATACAACTGGTTATTTTTCAGACTAGCATGCGTACGTGTACAAATAGAATTCGGAATGATAAATATTTCATTCGCGATGCTACTGAAATATTTTCTATTAGAACTTCACAACTAATTAAAGACTTTGCCAGCTAGGTTAAGAAACAAGTTTGTCAAGTTAACACTTTTCTACATAAAAACACAATCAATCCGATCAAATGAAGACATCATGTATGTAAGAATATATAATAAAAATTCTCCGAGCTGTTGATGAGGCGTTTTCATTTGATCTCCCAAGCCAAGTCAAGACCAAATTTACAATTAAAACCCTTTCTTCAAGATATCGATCAGGCATCTGTCAGTTGTTTATATAATTTATACCGACAGTATCGAAGCGAGGTTTATTTCATGCAAAGTCATGCAACGTTGACACGAAATTAGTTAATATTATTATTGAGAACACTTACACACAAACGAGAAAAATTCAAACCATTAATGTACGTAGGTTCTGGAGAATTTCGTTGTAACTTTATTTTAATTTGTTGATAGAACTATATATGAACACGACGTTTTGCGTTCTCGAGCAAGAAAACTCCTAGCGACCACGTCAAAAAAAAACTGTGTCATATTTGAGTTAGCGTCTTGGCACGTTAGAGGTAAAAAGAAGAAGATATAAACGGAAGGAAAAGATATGTTTAACTTAATATATGTTAAAAATGTAATTTTCAGAGTACGTCATAAAAAGAAGTTTGATTCATTCGTCTCCAAATTTAAGAACTGCCTGGCCAAGCAATCTAATCCTATAAAACTAGATAGTGTAAAATCTTAACCGGATCATATTTTGCTCTCTCCTCCTCACTATTCATATTTCTTGTTAATTACTTCGTCCAAATTTAATTAGTTTGGTGATGGCAGGAACAAGGTTTGTTGTTATTTGTGCAGTTATGGTGATGGAGCTGTGCATGTCGGCAGCCTCCGGCTCACGTGCTCTTGGCGGTGTAGTTGCCGACAACAATTATGGTTATGGTTATGGTTACAGAAGGGGCGGTGGCAACGGCACCAGTGAAGGATCTGCACCAGCAACCCCACCAACAAACGGACCTGCATATGAGTCTGGTGGGCCTAACCTCCCACCCGCACCTCCCAGTGAATATGGACCTGCAGATGGGTCTGCATCACCACCTTCACCCCCTAATGAACCTGCATCACCACCTTCACCCCCTAGTGAACCTGCATCACCACCTTCACCCCCTCCTAGTGATTATGGGCCTCGTTATGGATCTGCATCACCACCTTCACCCCCTCCTAGTGATTATGGGCCTGGTTATGGATCTGCATCACCACCTTCACCCCCTGGTGAATATGGAAATGGATATGGAACTGCATCACCACCTTCACCCCCTAGTAAATATGGACATGGATATGGACCAAGCGGTCGATACGGACCCGGAAATGGATATGGATATCAATATGGTGGTGGCCCTGGATATGGTCAAGGTGGTGGTCGTTATGGACCAGGATACGGGTACGGTCCAGGGTATGGATATGGTGATCGTGGTGGCTATGGAGGATATGGTAATGGGGGTAGAGGATACGGTTATGGTGACTACGGAGGATATGGAAACGGATATGGTCAAGGTCGGGGCGGCAACGGTGGAGGATATAATCCGGGATATGGATATGGATACAATGGAGGATATCGTTAATCAAATTTTATCTTTTTATCTTGTATTTTGTTTGTGTTTATAAATATGAAATAATAAGAGTTGTATGTCAGATGTGTTTTGCGCTTCCTTGAAATGAGAAATAAAGACTGATAGATATTGTGTATATCTTCGTAATAATGAGTTTGTGAACTGCTAATTGCATCATAATAATATGTTTTCGTTACGGTCGCGTATAGTATATTGTGTCATGGGCAGTAAAATTGATTAACCTACGAAGAACCTCGGAAAACATGCTTAGAACATCCTTAAAGCGTCCGGGCAGTTCCCTGGCGCCCTGCTTTCTCTCTAAGCCACGTCAGCTTCTTTCTCTGTCACGTCAGCACAAACCAACCCCTTACAAAATCATTAACCATTACCCAATCCACTCAGTTCCCGGGCGGTTCGCGAGTTCGAATCTTCCCAATTTTTTTCGGTTTTTCCCAATTTCGGTAAAAAGATAAGCTTCGCTCGGTTTCGAACCTGGGTCCCCAGGGGAGAGGCTTAGCGTACGAACCAATGCACCAAGGGAACTAACACGGTTAAATGTCGGGTTGTAATTACTTAGTGTATTTCGTGTATTTTTTGGGTACACGAACAAGAGACACGAACACGACACGAAATCAATTTCGTGTACCCAAAACCCGACACGAACACGACACGAAATCCTGAAACCCAAACACGGATTATTCGTGCCGTGTTCGTGTCGTGTTTTCGTGTTCCGTGTCAAATTGTCAGGCCTATTCTCAGGCATCAAGGACCTACAATATGCGTGTGACTCACAAAAGACGAGACGATTGGATCGATGTTTGGACTTCTCAAGCATCGAGGACCTACAGTATGCGCGTGACTCACAAACGACGAGACGATTGGATCGAGGCTTGGACTTCTCAGGCATCGAGGATCTACAGTATGCGTGTGACTCACAAAAGACGAGACGATTGGATCGAGGACCTACAGTACGCGCGTGACTACTTCAATATATATACCCCAACCACATTAATTTTCTACTCACCTATATTCCAATCTTACTTCTTCCACCATAATTCTCTACTCACCTCTACTCTCTACTCACAATGTCATCTTCAGAAGACAATGGTTCACCAGATTACCGACGATCTCCACGTCGTCCACCCCCAAGCCCACATTTTTTCCCTTACCAAAATGTTCCACAACCAAGATTCCACCCGTTATACCAAAGTCAATTTACCACACAACCAGGATTCCACCCGTCCCACCAAAGCCAATTTTTACCACACCCAGGGTTCTACCCACATAATCAATATCAACCGCCAACTCAGGAAGAATGGCAAACCCAATTCTCAATGGGTATGTATACTCGCCTCCTAAGTGGCGAAAGTAGTGGAAATGCAAGCCGATATACAACTGATGTGAATGACGAAACCGCGACCGAGGGAACACGCAAAACCGCGACGATGAGGTCGCAAAAATCATGGTCCGCACAAGAGGATCAACGATTCGTCTTACATGACTGTCAGTGGCGATGTTGTGGTTGGGACAAACCAAAAAATGAAGTCCTTTTGGAAACGTGTGGAGCGCATCTACAATGACTCAGGCGAGCCAGGTGTAGTAGAGCGTAACGATGAATCATTGAAGGGTGATGGAGGCCTACATTGCCATCTGTGAACCAATGGGTCGGTTGCTTCGACCAGGCGGTGCGGAGGAAGAGAAACGGTTACAACGAGGACGATGTCATCCATGAAGCGCACATCATCTACGAACGAACACACAACGCCAAATTTCAGTTCATGCATGTTTGGTTTTTGTTACGCAGGTACCCTAAGTGTGAGTCTGTTGCGCTTGGACTTCCCACCGGAAACGTCACTGCAGAAAGTCCAGAGAGTTTTAGCAGCGGGAAAAGAAAAAGCACTGACGACGATGGGAGTAACGCAACACCGTCAGCAGATGAAATGGTGTTCGAAACATGTCCTCGTCATGAAGGTGTTAAAAAGCCAAAAAAAAGAAGGGGAAACAACCATTTCAGGCACAACTTGATCCTGATATGTTAGAACTAGGGAAACAAATTGAATATAGCGCAAAAGTGAAAGAGGAAAAATATTTGCATTACGAAGAACGAATGGAGAGGAAACACATCGAAGCTGAGGCGAATTGTCAAAGGGAACTAAACAGCAAGAAACTTGATGTCCTCTTCGCTCTAATGAAGAAGGAAAACAATGACGAATTCGATAAAGAAACACTTGCTGAACTCAAGGAGTGGGCTAAAGCACAAGGATATCTGTAGGTGCTTATGTTTTCAATATGTCTGTGGTAGTTTATCAGTATTCTGGTAGTTTAAATTCTGTATCCGTAGGATGATTATCTTTCCTTTCCTTATTTCTGTTGTATTTCGTATTCTGTATTTGTATTGTATTTTATTTCCGAAATGTATGAGTATTGTACTACTATTTCTTAAATTGTTTATGATTTTTTAATTTTTTTATATCTAAGTAAATCAAAAAATTGTTAATTAATTATAAAATATTTTTTCAATTATTTTGTAATACCTAATTAATTAAATTTCATTTACCTAATTAATACATTATCCTAATTATATATAAATAATCTTTATTTTAAAAATAAAATAAAAACAAAACAAAAAAATTCGGACAAATGGGATGTTACGTGGTCCCCGCCCTGGACGCGCCCTCCCGTTAAGGGAGGGCTGTCCGGGCGAATTGATGTGATAGTTTCAGAATTCTGAGGTGATAACGCAGACTAAGTAGAATTGAATATAGCTTCGTAACCGGACCCTACTGATGAATTTTTTTTGCTGCTGAAGTTTTTTTTTTGTTGCTTTAACAACTTAATTTGCTTAAATGTCCGTTACGTGTTTCCTAGCTATTCGTCAAAATACAATTCATATTCGTACAGTTATTGATATCTTATTATATATCATCTATGTTTAACTTGCAGTTGTGTCTAAATTAACGATCGACCTTCCGAATTTTAACTCTCAACTATCATGGATGTGTAATTAACAAAATGAACATTTGAGAAAAAAGGAGGTGAATTTATAACTTTATTCCTATAATAAGCATAATTACTGACAAACACCACACACGTACGTATATTTACATAATCCAACTAGCTAGCTAGACTTTGTTTGTGACCTCCTGAAGCGGTCTAACATCAAGTCCCACAGGCTTGTACGTATAATAGCGGGCACAAACCAAGTAGTATATGAGGTTGGCCATCTGAAGCAATGTGATTATCCAGTACAAGTACTCCAACCTCCCCTTGTTGAGATTGTCGGAGAGCCAGTTCGACCCGTCTGGCTTCGCGCTGAGGTGGTGCACCAGAGACACAATGAATGTGCTGACGTAGTTGCCGACCGATATGGAGAGCCAGAAGAGCGCCGTGGCGGTGCTCCTCATGCTCTCTGGCGCTTGGTCGTAGAAAAACTCCAAGTGCCCGATTGATGTGAATGCTTCGGCAATGCCATGGAGCGCGTACTGCGGTACGAGCCAGAAGACTGAGATAGGGATGGTGGTTGAGGGAGAGTCCACTAACCCATGGCCGATGGCCGCCTTCCGACGCTTCACCTGAAGAATTCAGAATTGTTGGATCTTCATTTTTCTTTACAGTATTGTTGTTCACACTTTGAATCAATTCTAACTCTACTAACATTATTGTATGTATCTAACGAACATACACAACAAAATCTTTCTATGCTTTTTTGTGTAACAGTTTTCCTTACTAAACGAGTTGGGCTTCAGACCTGACCCATATTTTAGTAAGCCCGATTAGACTTTGACTAGGCTGGCCCAATCAATCATTGGATATTCACACCTCGGCTATCAATTCTAATACAAGAATTAAGTCATTCTAATACTATAAGTCTATAATGTTGTGAATTTTGGGTTGTTGAGTGAAAATATGAGTTCATCTGAAAGAAAGAAAGAAAGAAAAAGAACTTTTTGCATCTAAACCCTCATAAAATATTGTATCGACATAATAAATACACCTCATTTGATTTTTAATGATTACCTCGATGACGCCCGCGACCAAGGTTGCGAGGATGGAAATGGCAAACCCAATGCCCATGCGACGAAGGAAGGAGATGCCGCGACCAAGCCCGGTGAAGCGACGAGTGACGGGAATGAGGACACGATCATAGATGGTGATGGTAGTGAGCATGGCCATCATTGTGAACACGGACATGGATCCCGGCGGAATTTGAAAGGAAGAGGTCGGGACAATCCGACGGTCCATTGTCCGGGCCTGTTGGAGCGAGAATGTGTGCTGTTGGGCCGAGGCGGTGATGACAAGGATACCGGCGGCCCATATTGGGCCCATTCGGATAACGGATTTCAACTCCTCCACTCTGTGGACTGTGTTCAGCTTCCACAAATTGGGCTTTGTTGGTGGCGGCCCAGTCTTAGCTCCAGTGGTTGGGATCACAATAGCGGCTTTGTCAAATAACCTGAAAGATTTTTCTCTCTCTCGATATCTTAGAGTAATTACGAGACATATCGTATTTATTACAGTAATAAATTGTATACGTATCTTTGCTTAAAATTAGAGACGATTAATCCAAATGTATGTTACAACTACAAGTGGGTGAGATTTGTTTTTTCTCATGATTAATTAGACAGCAGTGAGGGAGACAACTCTATGACAGGAAGCAATTGAACCCCACATTGTCTAAACTTGTTCGTAAAGGCCATATTACTAGTTCTCTAACATCTTACGTAATTTAAGACAATAATGTTGGCTGATGAACTAGAATACAAATCCTAAATCATTCTAGTCAAAACATGTCCTCCTCAATCTTAATCTGTTTATAGGACTCCCTAGTGCGAATCGTAATTAATAACATCCTAAAAATCCTATGATTTAATTTGTCTACATGACCAAATAATAGATTATTCACTAGAATTGGACCATTCATTAATTAATTACACCATTCAATAGCGTATTAATTTCAATGGACAGTACAATAATTGGACTCACTCGCGTGCCTGTTGGTCTCACCAAGTACGTACTCATCCATTGGTGACTCAAAGATCATACGAAGAAGAACAAGTCTGACCAGTTTAGCTAATTGCCTATTGGGGGGGTCATGTATTCAAATTTGCGAGCTCACATGGCTGGCTTGCCTGGCTGATAGGCTTTATCCGTCACCTCTAAACTCTAATGTTTCCTTCTCCATCAATGCACGCATCCTTCCAAAGTCCCCCATGCATGAATGCGTCATTCGTCAACGCTAGTGAACACTGCTTGTGATTCGTTTTTGTTTTTACTGTTCCCTTCTCACTGACAAGTGACTGCTAATTATGACAGGCCACAGACAAGAACCCAAGCATCACCCCGAAATCGGACAAAAGTAGAGATGCCCACAATCTACTAGCTTAGTCACTGTGTGGATTATTGACTTTGGTATTATTATTGCAGCCCACAACCAGATAGATGTTTCTCCCTCCCTTATCTTTCTTTTTCCTTGTATAGCTAGTTGTCTGGTATTATTATTAACTTATCAAATATGACCATTTTCATCGAACATTCAACTCGTAATTGAAAATTTATCTTGTTGGTGGATTTTTGTATGGTTGGACCAGCTTAGATTTTAGAAGGTTGTTATTTATGCGACACTGTTGTTAGAAGTGTAGAACTTATATAGACAGTGTCAAACGAATGTCACGTTAGTACTCCTATTATTTGTCAATTTGTATAGTATACATCGATTTCAACTGTCTTTCAAAAAATCAGTTCAAATAGTGTACTTACGTGAGATGGTTGGTATGAGAAAGTTTGCCAAAGAGGGATATTGATTTATCCAACTCCTCGTTCTCATAAAGGACGCTATCCGGCGTCAACTTCAGTTTTCTATTCCTTGCGGCTGCGATCACGACCTGCGCCAAGCGAGTAAACGGACTTCCAGAAGGTTCCATCATCTTGTACATATTGAATCCGGCAACAAACGAAACGACAGAAATCGCCATGGCGATGGTCGGGATCCCCAAGCCGACACCCCAACCGACGTTGTCTTGGATGTAGACAACGACGGTGACGGTGAGCATTATGGACACTCCCATGCAGAAGTAGTACCAGTTGAAGAAGTTCCACGTTTTGGAGTTTTTCTGGTCGCTACTATCCTCGAATTGCTCGGCGCCAAAGGCCACCACGCAGGGGCGGATTCCGCCCGCACCGAGGGCAGTGAGGAGAAGGGAGACGTAGAATATGGCTAGTTGGAAGGAGTTGGCTTCTTGGCATGGTTGCGATCCGGTGCAATGTGGTGGCCGGAGTTGGGGGAGGATCGCCGACGTCGTTAGGATTGCCATACCCTGAGCACAAAAATAAAAATGTAACTTCGTAAAACGGTCAAACTCAAAACAAAATAATAAAAAAAGTATCCCAATTATATATTCCTACCCAATATTTGACCCGTTTACTTGGACATTTTTTGTTATTGTAAATTTAGAAATCTACGACTTCGAAATTTGGTTGTCAAATTAAATCTAACAGATAATGCTCAAGTGATAACAACTAACTAATGACTTCTAACAGAAGCCAAGGACGCAGGCACAATGCATGATTGCACGAGAGAGAGTTAAAAATTTCCGGACAACATATTTGTCGATGAGAATACATATGAAAAAAGTAAAAACAACACGTTTTTCCTACAAAAATACATTTTTCAAGTAAACACAGGGAAAAAAGGATATGCCAAATAATAGGTCATATCAATGTAGGGTTACATTTTTAAACCTTTTAACTATAACCTACTCTATCTATTTTACGTACTGTGCCCTTTTAGTATAACCATTTCAAGAGTATATTTTGCTTATCGACCCCAAAAATGTTTGATTCTGGGATATACGAATGCGATATCTTTTGTAGTTCCAAAAAGAGCCAGACTATAATTAAGTATATGTTCGTTGAAGTTTGAAAATAACGTACAATTAGATAGATAAAGGAGGCAGAGGCGATGGTCCAAAAGCGACCGATACAAGCATCGGCGACGAACGCCCCAAGAAGCGGAGTGAGACTGGCGGTGCCGCCGAAGTTGGTGAGAGTGTTGGCGGCCTTAGTGAGAGGCATGTGAAGTTGCTGGGTTAGATATGTAATCATGTTGGCCGAGAACCCCACCACCGCCAACTTCTCAGATATCTCATTTGCTGCAAAATTAATTAAATTAAAAACAAAATAATAATAATAAACATATAATTACACAAACCCAACTCTTTAATTTGATAAAAATCGCTATAAGTTGTGTACGTACCAAAGATGAAGGGCATAGTCTTGATGCCTCCTTTGGTTTTCTCCTTGGGAAGGCCATTATGGGGCATACGAGTCTCTCCCTCCAACTCCATTGTGGCTTCCTTTGTGTTTGATTTCTTTGCTTTGAGGCATTTAGGCAGTTATTTATAGAGTTCAGGGAGGGGAATGGTTGTGGGCTAGATATGGATGTGGTGAGGTCTCACACACACACACACGCCTATACAGTTTTTTTTTTGTGTCCACACTTGAATAATTGTGGTCGTCGACAAAATTATTTTTGATTTCCTTTTTTCATTAGATTTTAATTAAGTTGTAACTTGCGAATGGATTGGGTTTTACTTGAATTTGAACAGAGATGTAAGTTCTTACCTCTAGCCAATATACGATAACCGCCATTAATTATGGTAGGTTCACCACTGACACCAATTTTGGCGCCATCTTGATTAATTATTACAAACTTTTGACGTAATCGGTAAAAGATCTGATCATCTGAGTATTTGAGTTTCATATCAATTATTATCATGCTATACTTTTCGCCGGATTTGGAATCTCTAACCAGAACTTTAAAGCCTGAGAGTAGATTATTCTACTGATGAAGATGTGGGAAATAGAGATTGATGCTACCAATTTCGTGCATATGATGTGTAAAATTACGTTATAAAAGGCATTAAATTTTATTATAGAACTATTGTAACATGTACAATGAGGCATTAACCCCAATTTCGTGTTTGATTGTTGTCATAAATTACAATTAATCGATCCATTTCATGATCGATCATTACAAAAGAAGTACACTAATTGTGATCATTTGAAACCATGAGAGTATATACATTTTTTTCCTATTGTGCAAACATTTGGATCCTACGATGAATGAGAATATCTCGAAAGAATCTTCTGAAATATGAATCTTTTTCCAATGCGGACTATTTCGTGTAGATCTTGAACTGCCCAATACAGTGCAGTGTGCACATGGATGGCCTTTTCTGATTAATCCCTGTGCCAAATTAGACCCCAACTTGCGAGGTCTGGAGTCAACATTCCAATTATATATTGAAACAGAGTTACACGGAGATCAGTATCTAATAACAGATCATCGTATCTTCACATCAGTTGCCACAACTTGCAAGTAGTGTTGTTCTGTTTCATTCAGATACGCAAAAAAATCATATGTTAATTATTATATGTACGTATTTCTATATTTCTACTGCTGGAATTCAGAATGTGACCAAATAACAATGATTAGGTTCAAAAAATAAATCCCAAAGTCTTGTTTTGGAACAATGTTATTGTAACGTCCATGCATGGCTCTTTGCAATTTGGGTACGTTACAGTTCGGATACTTGCAGTGGCTAACATGTATTCAGAAAAACATCTCAATATCAGATGAAACTTGTAGTGATCTCACTGAATATGCTGTTATATTGCTATCTATGGGTCTGCTTATCTAACTGCGCATATAAAATATCTGACATCTTGTTGTTGGATTTCTTAATATGTTATTCGACCAGCTAACTAATGTAAATGAAGTATATAACCACGATATAATAATCAATACCAAACGCCAAAAAGAAAAGGAACAGGGCGCTATTCGCACTAATACAGTATGCTTAATTGACGTTGCTGAATAGACGTCGGATATAAAAACATCTGACGTCTATAGGTATAGACGTCGGATGTTTGGATATCCGACGTCGGTTTTTTAGTATAACCGACGTCTATACCTCCTGAAAGAGGAAATTTTTTATTTTTATTTTTTGGATTTATTTCCTATAAGAATTTATGTGGATTTATTTTTTATCAGAAATAACACAATTTTTGGGATTTATTTCGTGTAAGAATTAACTCATTTTTGGGGGATTTATTTTGTATAAGAAATAACGTAATTTTTTGGGATTTATTTTGTGTAAGAATTTATGTGGATTTATTTTGTATAAGAATAATGTGAATTTAAAAATAGTTACAATAATGTGTGTTGTACACATGTGTGTGTATGGTGACATGTTTAGTCCCATATTGGAGAAAGTTTTTTATTGGTGGAGTTGAAGTACTGCACAACTCATTTACTTCTAAATGAGAGTTTAGTACCACACTACAAAATGCAAGTAAGATACATATATATATTTAATGGTCAAAATATTGGCACTTGAGTTTAATATGGTTGCAACGTTTTTTTACTATTTACCCATGTATAGATGTCGGTTGTATATGGTAGCCGACGTCTATAGGACGTATTTTTATTATTAATTATTGTTATTTCAATGTATAGACGTCGGATGTATAGCTCGTGTTGTTATTTCAACGTTTTCAAACTATACATCCGACGTCTATAGATCGTGTTGTATGTATAGACGTCGGTCAACCTATATATCCGACGTCTATAGGGTGTAATAGTTTAGTCTCACATAGAAGAATTTATTTTTGTTGGTGTGATTGATGTACTCCACAACTCCTTTACTGTTGAACGCGAATGACTTGAGGCACCTGGGCATGTTGGGCTTGATATTCGTGGTTATTTGTCAAAAGATTGACACTTGGGGTACTTGGGCAGCTTGGGCTTGATTAATGTGAGTGCAGAATGCTCGATATAGGTTGCAATGTATTTTTTGGTTAATTAACATATAATAGACGTCGGTCGTATATAGTCGACGTCTATACAACAAGGTATAAACGACGAGGAAATATACGTCGGGTACTTGAACCGTCGAAATCCGACGTCTATACCCCTGTATATCCGACGTACATGAGCTTTTCTGCACTAGTGCCGTATGCTCAATAACCCACAGCTTCTAGAAGAGTGATATTTTAATATGATGAACCTTAGATCCTCCAAGCACATGCCATTGTAATGCAATATTGGGTTTGCATTATTGATCCTAAAGAAGACAAGAAACTGGTTGTAAAATACTAGCTTGTTCAGGGATCATTGCGAATAGAAAGCTATGTGGAATCGTTCCAACTCTCACACTGTTCTTCCTTCAAAAGATTAAAAAAAAATTTATCCAATCCATGACAAATGAGCCATCTTAGTGGTTCATACTTAGTGCACCGTCTTAAGTCTTAACTACTGGTTGATATGGACATGCACATGTAGGATCCAATGAAAGCAAAGTGCTAACGTATTTTAACCAAATGATGAAATTTGATTCTTCAGCATGACACAAAAGGGTAATGAAACAACCTTGTATTCTTTTGAAAACATTATATAATTTTCAGTTAAATCTCAGACATGTAATAATCTCATGTTCTAGCTAATCTAAGACTAAAAATATACTAACTGAGATAATCGCAAGTGGTTCAACCATATATAATGTTTCGCCATGTTATGAATTTGTATTAGTTACCGCCCAAACTATTGTAGTCACAATTACGCACAAAGATTTCAACTTGAACTCGATTCGTTAGGGGAGATTTCTAGTGTTGGAATCAACGGTCATACCAAACATCTCCTTCAGTTTGATATTGACAAGGAAGATATGATTGGAGTAGAGAAGCACTGTTACAGTTTGCCAAGTAAAAGGAATGGATGCAAAGAAGACATATGTATGAATGGCGTGGGTGAACAACTCCTACCCACTATCTTGTATGAAAAATGTAGGAAAGCTGGTCCACGGAAGCGTGCTTAAGAATGATTGGGGACAGAAAACAATCACATGCATGAAAGCAATCTCCACTTGAAAGGCCACTATCAATTCTTACCCTTTTTGTTTAGGTGGTATTATTGGACCTTTTAACGTTCATAGTTTTTTATTACCTCGATACAATTGTAAACTTGATGAATTGATTTGGTGCACTTCCATTTTTCCATCGTTGGGACGTCTGTTATGTTTGACGAATATAGGTTAATTTGTAGTTAAAATGTTCATACTTCGGTTGATCGAATGACGTTTGGTCGACTATTCTGGGTGTCCAATAACTCTAAGGAACTCTGTTAGCTAGGTCTCAGACGACTGAATGAGATTTGGTCGATCGTTCTGGGTGTCTAGTAACTTTAAAGAACTTTGTTAGCTGCGTATTGATAAACTGAATGACTCTATCGATCGTTCTGAGTGCTCAGTAACTCTAAGGAAGACTTTGTCGGTTGCATCGGACGACTGAATGGGGTTTGATCGATTGATGTGAGAGTCCAGAAACTACAAGGAAGACTCTGTCGGTTGGGTATCGGTGGACCATGTTTGGTTCAGTCGACCGATAAGAAGACTCTATTGTAGGGTGGTCATTTTGGAAGCAGTCCTCTGTATGGGTCAACAGTCAGGTGGGGAGAAATTGGGGTTTTGGGGGAGAGGGAAATTTCAAGGAACAAAAAAAATTGGGGATTTAGAAGTTAGGGTGATATCGTTGAACATAATTGATCGAACTGGACACCCATATCAGTCGACCGAAACCCATTCGGTCGTCCGAGACCCAACTGACAAAGTCTTCCTTAGAGTTACTGGGCACTCAGAACGGTCGACCGAGTATCATTCGGTTTACCGATACCTAGCTAACAAAGTTTCTTAGAGTTACTAGACACCTAGAACGGTCGACCAAACCTCATTCGGTCGTCTGAGACCCAACCAACAGAGTTCCTTAGAGTTACTACACTTGTAACAGTTGACCGAATGTCACTCGGTCAGCCGAAGTGAGCCTTTAATCACAAATTAACCTAAATTCGTTAAATATAACAAATGTCCCTAACAGTCGTTTACGACATTAAAAGGGAAGTGTGTCAAAGCAATTCATCAAATTTGCAAGTAAACTAGGGTAATAAAAAATTATATATGTGGAAAGATCCAATAACATCCTTTTGAAAGTGCACCCGGAAAAATATCTTATTCTTGCACCAATTTTATAAGGGAAATGTTTTATGAACGCAGCGCGTCACGGACGCGCTCTACGTGGACATCCATGTCAGCCCTTACGTGGCCAAAGCATGAATGTTTTTTTTGTTTTTTCTTCCTGATGTCCACTCAAATCACATTAAATGTGTTTCAACTCAACACGTTCTCTCTCCACCCAAATACAAATATGATGACACTCTTTCTTTCTTCTTCATTCTTTCTCTCCAGAATAAATCACCATTTCTAGCAAGATATTATGTCGAAGAAGCGTCTGATGCCGACTCCCAGGATTCTTCACAACGTAAGCAGCGTGAATGGGACTGTGCGAAGACTTCCCGATGTTCTTGTCAGCGTTAGCATTGTGAATGTGACTATCCGGTGGTGAAGACTTCGCACCACAACATCTTTGCTGCATTGTTGGAGTGCCCATGACAGAAAAAGAAGGAAGAAGAAAGAAAGAGTGTCATCGACCGTCCCATTCACGCTGCTTACGTTGTGAAGAACCCTGGGAGTCGGCATCAGACGCTTCCTCGAAATAATATCTTGCTCGAAATGGTGATTTATTCCGGAGAGAGGTACAACGCTCCGTGGTGAAGACTTACGTCTGTTCGGTTTATGTCCTACATTTCTCCGTAATAAATCACCATTTCGAGTAAGATATTACGTCGAAGAAGCGTCTGATGTCGACTCCCAAGGTTCTTCACAACGTAAGCAGCGTGAATGATGAGACGATCATGTTTAAGTCTTACATCTTCTTTCCGATTTACTGGGAAAATATATATATTATCTTTGTAATTTGTGTGTGTTTGTATTGTTTGTTTGTGTGTGATTTACTGGGAGAAGATATATTATTTTTGTAATTTTTGTGTGTTTGTGTTTGTGTTTGTATTGTTTGTTTGTCTTTGTGCTCTCATTGTATCTTATTGTGTAATAGTTATCATCAATAATATGTACCATCAATATCTCATTGTACTCTCATTGTATCTACATAAACATGACAAACTTTCTACATAAACTGGACAAACATTCTACATAAACAGGACAAACTTTTTACATAAACAAGACAAACTTTGTACATAAACAATACAAACTTTCTACATAATCTGGACAAACATTCTACATAAACAAGACAAACTTTTTACATAAACAGGACAAACTTTCTACATAAACAGGACAAAACAGGACAAGCTTTCTACATAAACAGGACAAACTTTCTACATAAACAGGACAAAACAGGACAAACTTTCTACATAAACAGGACAAACTTTCTACATAAACAGGACAAAACATGACAAACTTTCTACATAAACAGGACAAAACAGAACAAGATTTCTACATAAACAGGGCAAAACAGGACAAACTTTCTACATAAACAAGACAAACTTTCTTCCTAAACCGGACATGAACTACACTTATTCCGGACAGTAAATACACTTATTCCGGACAAACTTTCTGTTCCGTTTCTGAACACACTTTCTTCTTATTCTGGACAACTACACTTATTCCGGACTGCAAATACACTTATTCCGGACAGCAAATACACTTATTCCGGACAGCAAATACACTTATTCCGGACAAACTTTATGTTCCGTTTCTGGACACACTTTATTCTTAAACCGGACAACAAATACACTTATTCCGGACTGCAAATACACTTATTCCGGACAGCAAATACACTTATTCCGGACAAACTTTATGTTCCGTTTCTGGACACACTTTATTCTTAAACCGGACAACAAATACACTTATTCCGGACAACAAATACACTTAGTCCGGACTGCAAATACACTTATTCCGGACAGACACATAACGTAAACAGGACAAACACATAATGTAAACTGCACACACACATAAAGTAAGCTAGACAAATTAAGTTGATCCAACGTAAAACTTAAAAACAAATATTTTATTATGATAAGTGTGGGCTCTACACGAATAATGAGACTGCACGATGTACTAGGGTTTGCACACTGTCTTATCTGTGTATTGGGAAATGAATCGTTCAACTTAAAGAACCAGCATTTTTTAAAAAGATCAAAACGCGCGAAGAGAAATTTCGCTGACTGGACGCTGACTCAAAGAAAATATCTGAGCTGTACAGATCCACGTAAGGCGCGTCCGTGACGCCCGCGTCCGTCTATCACGGCCCATTTTATAATCATGCGGCTAATGCATTATATATAAATTATTGGCACGTTCCACTTTTTTGTACGTTCGAGATTGACGAATGGAAGTCAAGTTATGCACTTCCATTTGAGTTTCATTGTTAGTAAACGAGTAAAAGTTTGTTCATACCTTCCAAAAGTTGTTGATAATGAGGACAGTAACAATCCTGTATATTACAAGAATGTGATCTGACCATCAAAGGTTTTCAGTGCACTTTCATCCATGTGTATCCTCATTCCGCATAATCCATCTTCCGGTTTTTACTTCGCAATAAATTGTTACGGGAGGAGACACCTAAAACCCTATTTGTGACAAGAACGCCTCCTGGACGGTACTGCTTATTGTGAAAAACCTTGCCAAGGAAAAAATATCTCGGGCTAGAGCCCAACATTAACTAACGCAAGTCCGATGAACTCGGCCTACTTCCTTGAGCAACTACTGTAACGGGAAGAAAAGAAAAAACAGCGCCAACAGGCACACTCAATATCTCTTCCTTTCTGCATTACCGAACGCAATCCGAAATCAGAAAACAGAAACCATGAACATGTCCTATTTCATCCATTCTGCAAGCAAAAAAAAGAAAAAGAACAAGGAATGAAAGATAGTGAATAGTGAGTTGTGACAGTATAACTTAAAACTCGAATGAAACTTCAGCTAGTCACAAACTGGCAGCATTCAAAAGTTATTTTTTATCGGTAGCAGAATTTTAAAACCCTTCACTGTAAATTGTGATCGGGTAACAAGTTTGTTTGATTACATAGATAGCCATCTAAGCATTGTTACTTAGAGATGTGTGGCAAAGTAGCAAGATCTATACCAGTAAATCAGAAAAGTTAGTAATTAACCGAGTAGCTGCAAGTAAAATGCAAAAATTGCCAAATCTCTACGCCCCCAACCGATCTTCCTTCAGTAATCCAACAGCCAAAAAGAAAACATAACCCAACAACTTCAGAACACCGGCTAGTGTCAGTCTTCAGAAGAGGGGAATGTAGGCACGAAGATTCATTCGGCTCCAAGCTCCACACAACACCGATCTTCTTCCTCCGTCCTCATTCTTGATGCTTCTGCCGCTTAAATCGTGGCCACACCTTTGTCAGCCAGTTCATTCATGTGAGCCTCGTGTTCAGATTCTGTGGGACTCGTGAGCTCGATTCTGGGGACATGGTGAGTGTCATGGATGGATTTTCTTGCCCTCTTAAGGTACTCCTTAAGTGACAGGTTCGTCTCGTATTCATTTTTCCACTGTCACTTCTGCCATCTTGTTTGAAGAGGTACAGAGGTTGTTGTACTGTTCCTGGAACTTTCCGATATGTACTACATGTTCCTTCTCTGACATGGATTCCATACCTTCGTTGGCATGGACTCTCTCTCAAGTTCGCGGAGACGATCAAAAATGTAAATTGCACTTTGTTCCTCGTTTTTGTGATATGCAAGCTAGACCTGGAGCGCCATGTCCCGTTTGAAACTCAATGTCTGAAGCTGCAATATAGATGAACAATGAACATGACTGAAAAATTCATGAGTTCATCAAAAAGTTAAAAGGCCAGACGTGAATGGACATGACTGCAAATAAAAGATCCGAGCACTGTTAAAATCCAATAGTAACTAAGGAAATTGCAATTGGTTGTTGAATCGAATGTGAATCTCAAAGTAAATTATCCTCCAGCTAATGTCAGGCAGCAAGGCACTATACAATGCAATATAACCCGATCCCACAAACAGAATGAATAATGTTGAATGAAGTAGTGGAGAAAAGCAAATGATGCAGTCACAAGTGATGGATCATCAATTCATAACAAACATAAGTAGAAGTCAGCGTGATCATATAAAGATGATTTTTTTATCGATAATCATATGAAGATGATTTTTATTGTCATTTAATTTTGTAAAACTACCTTCTGAAATTTAATTTTAACAAAAACACCATCAACACAAAAAATAGCAATAGCACTATTGGGATCATTGACCACTGAAAATCATGTCAGCAAAAAAGATAGGATGGCAAAGACTTACACGAGTGATGGCTTAACGTTCTAGAGGAGTGAGTGCTGCTGGCAGCGCCAGAGTCATTCCTATACCTTGGATAATACTATTTCGTACATATAAGAATGAAATAAACAATTTCATACAAAAAGGACGAAATAATCACAATTGTAAAGTTTTCCCAACATAGCCTTCCCAAAATAGCAATCAAAATAATGACGTAATTGAGGATTTCGGTTGAGATGATTATTGAATTGCATTTGTTATTTATTTCTCTCTCTGAGGTACAATTCATGTCAGATTTTCAACTAAAAGGCCAACTCATTGGTGGCGTAATTGCATTTCTTCTTTCAAAAATTAAAAATCAAAATAAGAGTCAAGGTGTTTTGACTTTTGATTTCAAAAAATATTTCAGTTTCTCACCTTTCCACTTCTGCATCACCATCATAATAGCACCTGAACAATATATGAGGTGCATGTCGCCGAAGCAGCCCTTCAATGTGAGGATGTTTTGTCATGTTCTGAGCTTCCTGTGAAATATAATTAGAAAGTGCAAAGGCATATTGCCGCACAAGAGTATATTTTAAATTTCTGACATGCTGAGTCAGAAGAAAAAAATATACATCTAGTAGTTAATACCTTGATTCCTTCCAGCTTGGATATCCGGAAACCAAACGGGTATAATCCAATAGTAGCAGCTGAAGCATCAGGTTTTCAGCAGGAAATAACTATTTAAATAAAGAAGTATAATTCACTGACATAGAGGAGAGCATCAACCTTGCTGCTAACACTACTATCACTCTGCCATGGACTGGTATTAAATGGAGTGAAGTCCACAATACCGTCATGAAGGTGAGATGCATTTTTCCAATACAAGAACCTCGGGTCTATTTAGGCAACTGGGGGGACACAGCAGGCTCTGTGAGTTGTATAGGAGTAGCTTCTTGGTTCGAAGGGGTTTGAAGCACACTCGGAACATCTAGCCTAAAATTGGAAAAATACGGTTCACTTAGTGTTTGAACTTCTTTTTTTGATAAAACTTAGTGTTGGAACTAGGAAGATATAATCCAAGTATTTAGATCTTCTCAATGCATATCCGAAATTCATGCAAAATAGAAAATTGTACAAACAGATGAACAAAACAATTAAAGAATACCACCTTCAACTATGAGAGCGGATTAATATTATACCGATTAATTACAAGTACCCATCTGCATGTGGACAATACTAACAATAATACCATGACATTAGAACACATGTTCATGGTATAAATAGTAAAAAGATACATAAATAATGTGTATAAGTACATGGCTAGTTCTAAAGTTGGTGATTATTTTATCGAGGTAATTCGTATTTCTTAATCTAATGTTGGTTCCAATCTCTCCTTTATAAAATGTTGGATGCAATGCAATACCATCCTTTATTTGGGATTAATATAATTGTTCAATCCTCTTTGTGCAATAAGCACTTAAACCATCAAGATATAGGTGAAACTAACTCACAAAGATTATGGTCCAACACACCAAAGCAGTAACAAAATTTAAAGGAATATAGGTGATTACATTGTTAAAACTCAACTTTTAAGCGTGAGACAACTTACAAGCCAGTAGGTCTACAACTTCATTTACCAATCTAGATTTCTCTGCTGTAGACACCATATCATGGGTAATACACTAAAAAATAGTAATTTCGCCGGAAATTATGACTATGTGATATATCCAACCATGAAATTTACCAAAATGCTTCACAAATTAGTGTTCCACATCGTTACATGGCGAAGTTCAGAAGAAAACATCATTTTAGTAACTATGTTATTCATCTTTAGTCAGCACAAGAAAGCAAGGAAATTACAAATCACTGCAATATGAGAACCTAGAGAAAGCATTTTATTCTACATGAAGAACTATAATACTAAATAAAAAAACTCAAATAGTTGACCAAACTATTGTATCAATAGCATAAACAAGTTCAATGATTCAATCACAGATAAAAAGCTGACAGTAAGAAATACTCCAAAAGCTTAACTAGGAATTGTTACTTTGTATAAGGACATAAGAATATTAGAGAAAATTAGAGAACTGTGGTCGGGGGTATTGTTCTCTAACAATGTTGTATGGTCTAAGCTTTTGCTCTTATAAACAAGCATTTGTTTCTCGCCAGGGTAATCATTTTTACCATGGCTGATTTCTATATTATTCTTTCCATCAGCAATCTGTAAAATAATCAGCAGGCCAGCAGGGTTAAGTATCCTTTTTCTTATTAATGAGATTAACTAGAACATTATTAAGTTATAGAACAACATCGTGTAAATTATGCCTATTTGGAAAAGGTAAATGGGGAAATAGTTGCAGAGGTATTACAGATAAGTCAAGATAAATATCTTTCAGTCATAATGGTAACCGAAGGGCAGTTCATTAAGTGATGAATAAGGTTAACTGGTGGAGAAAATTTTCAAGGAAAAAAGGAAGATCAGTTATGGAAGAAAAAACGTGATTTAATTCTTTTATTTTTTTCCTGACAATGGATAAACTTACTAAGAGTGACACTCGAAAGTTGACATTGTATGCACATTTCAATGCAGAAGTAGATTAGAATGGAAACAGATTTACAAGTGTGATGACCACCAAAGCAGATTAAATTAAATTTCTTAGATATGTGTAAAGTGTGCAGAAAAAAGTAGACCCTGAAAGTGCTGCAATGTCTCCAATAAAAGATCTTCGAGTTTTGATTCCTTCTCATATTACATCGAAAGCTATCGAATGGCAACCTCACCTGCTACTAATTACTTGTTCCATTTTTTCTTAATTTTTTGCTTTTCGCTGCCAAAAATAAAATAAAATAAATTCATAAGCAAAATTAGTCGCCAAAATGAGTACATGTACCATCGATAAACCCTAGAGCCAGCAAAGGAATAGACTTTACTGCGAAACCGAACGAAGAAAACACCTTCGCAGCAACCGCGAACGAAAACCTCGAAATAAACCCTAAATCCGAACCAACATCGGATTGGATTCGAACGCAGAAGCATCGAAACGGGAAATCGGAATCGGCGGACAGAGGAAGAATCGCAAAGACGGTACTCGAGGTAGAGAATCACAGTGGTCACCGCGTCGAATCGCTCATTTTCAGGAATATCTTCATCTTCTAGGGTTCTTCGTCTGCTCTCCACTTCTGCACTGTGTCTCGGGAAGAGGACTCCAATGGTTGGGTTCGGAAACGGAGGGTTGTCGAGTGAGGGCTTTCATAGGGGAGTTAATTGGGCTCTTCGTTGGGTTTTTCTACGGAGATGATAATTTTTTAATTAAATGTTGCTTGTCATCTTACCTAAAGTGTCACTGTGTCAGGTTAGTACAGTAAACGCGGCGAGTCAAACCCTGTTTACAAAAGGAAATGATTAATAAACGTGTGCGGATCATGTCTGGGATCCGGTCATCAAAAATCACATATTTATTATTATTAATGATTAATTAAATTACATATTAATTAATTATTTTCTCACAACACATACACGGTATATATCTCGTCAAAACCTTCCATTCTCCATCATTTTCTTCCGACACAAATACCTGTGACGACCTTTGACGAGATTAAGGTCGGGATCCACCTCGTTGGTGCTATCGATGGAGAGGTTGAGGACAGGGTGGAAGGCGAGATCGGTGAGAGGGATGCCGAGGGAGACGACGCGTGAGTGAGTCTTGAGGGAGGTAGGGACATCGACGATGTTGGTTAGGACATCGCAGTGAAGTTGGTCGGCGATGAGGAGGAGGAAGTGGTCGACGATGGAGCCCATCTCGATGCCGAGGATCATGTTAAATTTCACGAACTCCATGACACGGTGGGCGGCGAGACACTTGCAGTCATCTTAGGAGGAAGAGGAAGGGAGAGCGGAGGGGTGGTGGGGTTGGGAGTGATTAGATTGGAGGAAGAAGATGATATGAGATAATATGGTCATTGCATTCATCCTTTTGAAATGATCATCCATTTAAAATGTTCATCCTTTGGGGGGGGGGGGGGGGGGGGGGGGTGGATGAGAGGACAAAGTGACAAACACATACGATAAAAATGTCAGATTCATATATTAAAAATGACAAACTCATTAGTTAAAAATGACAAACTCATAAGTTAAAAATAACAAACTCATATGATAAAAAAACAATCGTAGATGATAAAAATGACAAACTCATATTTTAAAAAGGACAAACTTATAACTTAAAAATGATAAACTCATAAGTTAAAAATGACAAACTCATATGATAAAAAATACAAACGCAGATGATTAAAAGACAAACTTATATATTAAAAAAGACAAACTCATAGCTTATAAAGGACAAACTCATATGTTTAAAAGGACAAACACATATGATAAAAATGACAAACTCATATATTAAAAATGACAAACGCATGTTGTAAGGTTTCTTCGTTTTACATGAACTCTTCATTTTACTTTTGTATCTGAATGTTGCATGATAAAACCAAATGTTGCGTTTGGAAAGTAAATATTGCATGTAGAAACCAAATGTTGCGTTGAAAAAATAATGTTGCATTGGGAAACTAAAGGTTGCATTGGGAAACTAAATGTTGCATGTGACATAAAATAAATAAATAAATGTATTATTTAATTAATTTCATAAAGGAAAAGAAATTTGACTTTTATTAACTGGACTGACCAAGTGAGGTGCGGATGGGACGTCGCGTCCGTCTATAACAACCATTTACAAAATAAAAACGGCTAACTCACTTACATGCTTCTTAGTAGGTCGGGTTAAAATAGGGCAAAAACCCACAACTCCACTAAAATAAAAATAATTATTAATATTATATTAACATATAATCAAACTTATCGCTCCTAAACTTATTTGAACTTATTATTAATTCCTAATCTAACGTATCAGAATTTAAACTAAACCTCCCAAGTAATAACCAAAACATATTGTTATTTACTTAAAAAATAATGTTATTTTAATGAATTTTTTGAATTTTCAGTATTTTAATATTTTTGAAATTGAAGCCCCCCACCAACCCACCCTGCAACCCGCTAAGACCACCCTTAACGGGTGGTCTTTTTCGGGGACCCGAAATGCCCTCCCTTGATGGGAGGGCAGATCCGCCTGGGCGCCAATCGGGGGGGGGGGGGGGGGGATTGGGTGATATTTTTTGTTTTGTTTTGTTTTTCATTTATTGTTTTCAAAAATATTTTAAAAATTATTTAAAATCGTTTTTCAATTTTTTTATTGAAAATATGTTTTTTATTTGTTTATATTTTTTTTAAATATGACAATTTTTTGTGTTTTACCTAGAATTGATTCCAAAATGACGTGAAAGATAAAAATGTAGGGCGTTTGAGTTGTTTCTGGGTGTGGTTAAGAAAATTTTAGGGGGTTGATTTGAGCTGACGTGACGGAGAGAGAAGCTGACGTGACTGAGAGAGAAAACCGGACGTCCGAAAATTGCCTGGGTGCTGTTAACGATGGTCCAAAGAGGTGGATCGTGGATTTTCTGATGTGCATTATGATCTGACCCGTAACCAACCCAACCCTGAGGATTCAAGTACGGGTCGACCTGACCTACCCCGAACTACCTGATTACAGCCCTAGCCAGGGGTGATCTCGGTGGGACGTATAATTCTGATCTTTTGGGTATCACCCGCTAACTTGAATTAGTGGGCCAATGTCACATTGGCTGGGCGTTGGTCATTAAAGGGAAATGTTTGTTGAACGCAGTGCGTCACGGACGCGCTCTACGTGGACATCCATGTCAGCCATTACGTGGCTAAAGCATGAATGTTTTTTTGTTTTTTCTTCCTGATGTCCACTCAAATCACATTAAATGCGTTTCAACTCAGCACGTTCTCTCTCTCCACCCAAATACAAATATGATGACACTCTTTCTTTCTTCTTCATTCTTTCTCTCCAGAATAAATCACCATTTCGAGCAAGATATTAGGTCGAAGAAGCGTCTGATGCCGAGTCCCAGGATTCTTCACAACGTAAGCAGCGTGAATGGGACGGTGCGAAGACTTCCCGATGTTCTTGTCAGCGTTAGCATCGTGAATGTGACGATCCGGTGGTGAAGACTTCGCACCACAACATCTTTGCTGCACTGTTGGAGTGCCCGTGACAGAAAAAGAATGAAGAAGAAAGAAAGAGTGTCATCGACCGTCCCATTCACGTTACTTACGTTGTGAAGAACCCTGAGAGTCGGCATCAGACGCTTCTTCGAAATAATATCTTGCTCGAAATGGTGATTTATTCCGGAGAGAGGTACAACGCTCCGTGGTGAAGACTTACGTATGTTCGGTTTATGTTGTACATCTCTCCATAATAAATCACCATTTCGAGTAAGATATTACGTCGAAAAAGCGTCTGATGCCGACTCCCAAGGTTCTGCACAACGTAAGCAGCGTGAATGAGACGGTCATGTTTAAGTCTTACATCTTCTTTCCGATTTACTGGGAAAATATATATTATCTTTGTAATTTGTGTGTGTTTGTATTGTTTGTTTGTGTGTGATTTACTGGGAGAAGATATATTATTTTTGTAATTTTTGTGTGTTTGTGTTTGTGTTTGTGTTTGTATTGTTTGTTTGTCTTTGTGCTCTCATTGTATCTTATTGTGTAATAGTTACCATCAATAATATGTACCATCAATATCTCATTGTGCTCTCATTGTATCTACATAAACAGGACAAACTTTCTACATAAACTGGACAAACATTCTACATAAACAGGACAAACTTTCTACATAAACAGGACAAACTTTGTACATAAACAGTACAAACTTTCTACATAAACTGGACAAACATTCTACATAAACAAGACAAACTTTCTACATAAACAGGACAAACTTTCTACATAAACAGGACAAAACAGGACAATCTTTCTACATAAACAGGACAAAACAGGACAAACTTTCTACATAAACAGGGAATCTGAGATGCTATTTTTTCCCTAAACGTAATTCTTGTGGGGTAAAATATACAGTGGGAGGTTTGTTGAGTTTGTGCGGGGGTGGCAGGGGGCGGCAGCCCCTGCGGGGGACGTGATATTATTGCATTCCATTTTTGTTTCGACATCATATTATTGCATTCCATATATTGATTCCGGACTGCAAATACACTTATTCCGGACAGCAAATACACTTATTCCGGACAGCAAATCCACTTATTCCGGACAAACTTTATGTTCCGTTTCTGGAAACACTTTATTCTTAAATCGGACAACAAATACACTTATTCCGGACAGCAAATACACTTATTCCGGAAAAACTTTCTGTTCCGTTTCTGGACACATTTTCTTCTTATTCTGGACAACTACACTTATTCCGGACTGCAAATACACTTATTCCGGACAGCAAATACACTCATTCCGGACAACAAATCAACTTATTCCGGACAAACTTTATGTTCCGTTTCTGGACACACTTTATTCTTAAACCGGACAACAAATACACTTATTCCGGACAACAAATACACTTATTCCGGAAAGCAAATACACTTATTCCGGACAAACTTTATGTTCCGTTTCTGGACACACTTTCTTCTTATTCTGGACAACTACACTTATTCCGGACTGCAAATACACTTATTCCGGACAGCAAATACACTTATTTCGGACAACAAATCAACTTATTCCGGACAAACTTTATGTTCCGTTTCTGGACACACTTTATTCTTAAACCGGACAACAAATACACTTATTCCGGACAACAAATACACTTATTCCGGACAGCAAATACACTTATTCCGGACAAACTTTCTGTTCCGTTTCTGGACACAATTTCTTCTTATTCTGGACAACTACACTTATTCCGGACTGCAAATACACTTATTCCGGACAGCAAATACACTTATTCCGGACAACAAATCAACTTATTCCGGACAAACTTTATGTTCCGTTTCTGGACACACTTTATTCTTAAACCGGACAACAAATACACTTATTCCGGACTGCAAATACACTTATTCCGGACAGCAAATACACTTATTCCGGACAACAAATCAACTTATTCCGGACAAACTTTATGTTCCGTTTCTGGACACACTTTATTCTTAAATCGGACAACAAATACACTTATTCCGGACAAACTTTCTGTTCCGTTTCTGGACACATTTTCTTCTTATTCTGGACAACTACACTTATTCCGGACTGCAAATACACTTATTCCGGACAGCAAATACACTTATTCCGGATAACAAATCAACTTATTCCGGACAAACTTTATGTTCCGTTTCTGGACACACTTTATTCTTAAACCGGACAACAAATACACTTATTCCGGACAACAAATACACTTATTCCGGACAGCAAATACACTTATTCCGGACAAACTTTCTGTTCCGTTTCTGGACACAATTTCTTCTTATTCTGGACAACTACACTTATTCCGGACTGCAAATACACTTATTCCGGACAGCAAATACACTTATTCCGGACAACAAATCAACTTATTCCGGACAAACTTTATGTTCCGTTTCTGGACACACTTTATTCTTAAACCGGACAACAAATACACTTATTCCGGACTGCAAATACACTTATTCCGGACAAACTTTCTGTTCCGTTTCTGGACACATTTTCTTCTTATTCTGGACAACTACACTTATTCCGGACTGCAAATACACTTATTCCGGACAGCAAATACACTTATTCCGGACAACAAATCAACTTATTCCGGACAAACTTTATGTTCCGTTTCTGGACACACTTTATTCTTAAACCGGACAACAAATACACTTATTCCGGACTGCAAATACACTTATTCCGGACAGCAAATACACTTATTCCGGACAACAAATCAACTTATTCCGGACAAACTTTGTGTTCCGTTTCTGGACACACTTTATTCTTAAACCGGACAACAAATACACTTATTCCGGACTGCAAATACACTTATTCCGTACAGCAAATACACTTATTCCGGACAGACACATAACGTTAACAGGACAAACACATAATGTAAACTGCACACACACATAAAGTAAGCTAGACAAATTAAGTTGATTCAACGTAAAACTTAAAAACAAATATTTTATTATGATAAGTGTGGGCTCTGCACGAATAATGAGACTGCACGATGTCCTAGGGTCTGCACACTGTCTTATCTGTGTATTGGGAAATGAATCGTTCAACTTAAAGAACCGGCGTTTTTTAAAAAGACAAAAACGCGCGAAGAGAAATTTCGCTGACTGGACGCTGACTCAAAGAAAAATATCTGAGCTGTACAGATCCACGTAAGGTGCGTCCGTGACGCGCGCGTCCGTCTATAACTATTCGTCATTAAAAGGGTGCACGAGTTGGCCACTTGGCCCTACCATTCTACCAAGGCTTTTTCGTTATTTTATTTTCAATATAAGTAAATGTTGTTCAATTGCGTATTTGTTACTCTATGGATGTGGATACACATCAATTAATGTTTTGATAATTGCATATCCATATCAATGCGGTCAGAGAACAAATATTTTACAAAAGGATGTATTTATATTAAAAAAATAAATATTGTTTTTGTTCAAATACAATATAAAGAAATGTATATTTCGCAACTCACATAAAATTACTTATTATCGATAAAATTATGTATTTGATATATTAACTTAGAAATGCAATAAATTTAACGTAGAGTAGTACAAATTTAAATAAAATCACGAATAAAATCTTAGAAATCTTGTAGATATCCATAGTTGCAGCAATAGCGATATCTACCCATACATATCAATATTTGGCAAATTTTTAAAATAAGATGCAACTTCCTTCCTTTATTCTCTTCCACCTTGCTTAGAACTCAGAAGAAACAAAAAATTGTTGTTAAGGGTGCACTTGGAATAAGAGTATAGGGGGGAAAGGAATTAGGGATAACCTTTTAGAACGGGATTGGTTTGAAGTAAAATTTAAGTAAGAAAACTCAAACTTCCTAGATATTCTTTAAGCGATTGGTTTGCAATAAATTTAAATAGGAAGAACCAAACTTCCCAGATTAGACGAATTATGGGTAATTGGTTTACAATAAATCTTAAAAAGTTCTCGAAGTAGAGTTGCATAATTTCTAAATATTATATTCGAGATGAGTACCTCCACTTTCACTCAAACCGGTGGAAGTCCAGTTCCACACAGTTTACCGAAAAAAAATTATTCTAATAATATCTAAAAACTGGATTGTTTTTCCTAATTTCATAAAAAAAGATATATTTTCGTACCAATAACAAGAATTTGATTCCTAGAACTAGAGGTTTGGAACTTAAGTTATAATTAAGAACTTGTGAATGACTTCCTTCGCTACTCTCTTGGAGAGGTAATAATTACTTTTCTCTAGTTTTCA
Source organism: Triglochin maritima (assembly GCA_963682175.1). Classification (NCBI taxonomy): domain Eukaryota; kingdom Viridiplantae; phylum Streptophyta; class Magnoliopsida; order Alismatales; family Juncaginaceae; genus Triglochin; species Triglochin maritima. The sequence goes on along the minus strand of OY821771.1, from coordinate 48,017,044 downwards.
TATGTTAATGAAAAATTGCATGGAGTAATATTCTCAAAGTTTGGATCCGTACAAATCAGATGAATTTTCGTTTTTAGTCGTCGAATAATATATTTATATCTAACAAATACATTAGAAGTCAAAAAGATAAAATTAAATTTCCATAGTTTTTATCACATGAAAGAAGGTGCGAAGGTATTATCCTCAGACAAGGCTACTTAATCTCTAATCTAGTAATTTTTGTTTTTCACATCTTATTCTTACTACTACGATCCTGTTTGAGCAGCCGCCCGGGAATGCGTAATGAGCACCCGGACGGGGGCCACGTGGCCCCCTATTGGTCCCGAAATTATTTTTTTTGTTTTGTTTTTGTTTTAAAGATAAAAATTATTTATATATAATTAGGATAATGTATTAATTAGGTAAATTGAATTAAATTAAGTAGGTATTGAAAAATAATTGAAAAAATATTTTATGATTAATTAACTTTTTTTGATTTATTTAGATAAAATTAAAATTAAAAAATCATAAACAAAATAAGAAATAGTAATACAATACTGAGACACTTCGGAAACAAAATACAATACAAATACAGAATACGAAATACAACAGAAATAAGGAAAGGAAAGACCGTCCTCCTACAGATACGAAATTTAAACTACCAGAATACTGATAAACTACAACAGACATATTGATATTACAAATGAAACACATGAGCACCTACAGATATCCTTGTGTTTTAGCCCACTCCTTGAGTTCAGCAAGTGTTTCTTTATCGAACTTGTCATTGTTTTCCTTCTTCATCAGAGCAAATAGGACATCAAGTTTCTTGCTGTTGAGTTCCATTTGGAAATTCGCCTCAGCTTCGATGCGTTTCCTCTCCACCCGTTCTTCGTAACGCAAGTATTTTTCCTCTTTCACTTTTGCACTATATTCAATTTGTTTCCCCAGTTCTAACATATCAAGATCAAATTGTGCCTGAAATGGTTGTTTCCCCTTCTTTTTTTAGCTTTTTAACACCTTCAGGACGAGGACATGTTTCGAACACCATTTCATCTGTTGAAGGTGTTGCGTGACTCCCATCGTCGTCGTTGCTTTTTCTTTTCCCGGTGCTAAAACTCTTCGGACTTTCTACAGCGACGTTTTCCGGTGGGAAGTCCAATCACAACAGACTCCCATTTAGGGTACCTGCGTAACAAAAGCCACACATGCATGTACTGAAATTTGGCGTTGTGTGTTCGTTCGTAGATGGTGTGTGCATCATGGATGACATCGTCCTCGTTGTAACCACTTCTCTTCCTCCGCACCGCCTGGTCGAAGAAACCGACCCATTGGTTCACAGATGGCAATGTACGCCTCCATCGCCCCTTCAATGATTCATCGTTACGCTCTACTGCACCTGGCTCGCCTGAGTCATTAAAGGCGCTACACACGTCTCCAGAAGGACTTAATTTTTTGGTTTGTCCCAACCACAACATCACCACTTACAACCATGTAAGCCGAAACGAGTCGTTGATCCTCTTGTGTGGAACACGATTTTTGCGACCTCATCGTCGCGGTTTTGCATGTTCCCTCACGACTTGTAGGTTGAACGACATTTTCGTCATTCACATCACGTGTAATGCGGCTTGCATTTCCACTACTTTCGCCACTTAGGAGGCGAGTATACATACTCATTGGGAATTGGGTTTGCCCTTCTTCCTGAGTTGGTGGTTGGTATTGATTGTGCGGGTAGAACCCTAGGTGTGGGAAAAATTGGTTTTGGTGGGACGGGTGGAATCCTGGTTGTGGGTTAAATTGACTTTGGTATAAATCCTGGTTGTGGAACATTTTGGTAGGGGAAAAAGTGTTGGGTTGGGAGTGGACGACGTGGAGATCGTCGGTACTCTGGTAAACCATTGTCTTCTGAAGAGGACATTGTGAGATTATGGTGGAAGAAGTAAGATCGGAATAGAGGTGAGTAGAGAATTAAGGTGGTTGGGGTATATATATGTAGGATTTCATGTTTAATTATACATATATATTTTCGAATTTTTTTATGTATAATAAGGATCAATTACAATTTTCTTTGATTTATTTCATGCATGCATCGGTTTGTTTTAACATCTAGTTTCAAAACTCTATTAAAACAAACAAGGGCTCCGAAATTCATACCTAGAAGTTCTCAAAAACTTCTTGAAGATTCGGAGACGTTGGGGATGCTTCTCGCCGCGCCGGATGCCTCCGAGTGTTCACCGAAACCCTAAACAAGGTTGGAGAGAAAGGAGCTAGTCAATCGATCTCCAAACAAGCTTAGAATCTAGCTACAAACCCCTTCCTTAGCCTCTGAGATTTCTCCTTCCAAAGACTTAGAAAACTAAGAGAATTTTCGTGGATTTTTGTGGTGAATTAAGAGAGAAAATAATTATTGAATTGTGTGTCACAATTAGGGAGAATAAGGACCTATTTATAGGTTCCAATCTTACTCTTAATCATGGCTATTCTTAAGCCACGGTTTTATGACAATTTCTCTCACAAATTAATCCCATAATGCATTATATGCACCCACAAAACGTTTGACCAAATTTAGAGCTAATCCAACCATCGATCAAATTAATCTCTTAATAATCAAAGGCAGAAAATCGACCGTTGTTCGGTTTACCGAGTCCCACTCGGTTAACCGAATTTGTCACGGTCGTTTAACCGAGTACGTGACGGATGACCGAATCTTAAGGGGAAAAATTCTCCTTAACCGATCGGACTCATTCACGTGTAAGACCGAGTGCTATTCGGTTAACCGAAAATATCGGAACACCGTACCAAAGCTCCATGCACTTTGGTCAAGTTCGGTCAATCAATTACGATTATCCGTTCCACGTTCGGTTGACCGATCCATAGATCCTTCGGTCGACCGAACCTCAACGGATTACCGAACTTCTACCCGATTTTGCCTATTTCAAATTTTGGATTTATTTCCAACAAAATTTGAACTTAAGGGGGTTTTAGCAAATTCACAACTTATGCAATGTATTATCCTATGCAACAATAAATTATTGCACCCCATAATATATGCATCTCATATGAATTTATCATGACTATAATTATGTTTATATACAACATAATTGATTTTACTTGTTCACCATATGTGTCATATTTTCTATGAGAAACCCGACACATCATATGAACCAAAAATCAAGCTTCTTGTTTCACGGTTTTTGCGGTGTGACCTATGGGAGGATCTAAACTAAGTTGACAGTGATATTAAGAGCTTAATATACACATTATAGCTCCCAATTAGTTAGATGTCTTAATTCCACTCGAACCAAAACCCGATCCATTTAGTGATGGAGTGCACCACTTGTGTCCGTCCCTTGCCTCATGATATTAAGAATACACACAAAGTAGTATTGTGTCATCTTTGTATTAGTATTCATTTCTTGATCTCTTTAAGCTAGTTATAAATATGTGACTTAACTCAAATCACATTGTGCACATTATAACTTTGCTTTATCAAGGGACCCACTAATATCATCACTCAATTAAGAGGGGCAATGATAATCTTTTGACTAACTATCTTCTCCAACGAAAGTTATACTTAACCAACCGATGCCTTTACATTACACTGATCGATAGTTCAAGACACTGATCTAATTAAGTATTCCTTAAGTGATTAGATATAAGTCTCATATCAAAGGACCTAAAGACACAGCAAAATATTAATGACACAGAAACACATTTCTATAATATTTTACTTATTAGGTCTATTCAGTATACAAAAGTAATATTTTCCTCTTTTGCATACCCGTGTTGTCACTCACTTGTAGAGCTACAATGATCTATGACCAACACGACAATCTTAACTCGGTAATTAATGTTCCATGTTAATTACCATGATTGCGAATATCTTTTGTTTTATGCAAACCAATATCTTTTAGAGCTCTACGGTTAAGGACCAAGAGCCTCTTCCTTAACACTTCTAAAAGACGAATAACATAAACAAGGAACAAAATGATTTCTCATTCAATTCATAACAATTGGCATTTAAAAGTAAAACTTTTAGAACACATTCCCTTCAATATATTCAAGTAGTCACGCACATACTGTAGGTCTTCGATCCAATCGTCTCGTCTTTTGTGAGTCACGCAAATACTGTAGGTCCTCGATGCATGAAAAGTCCAAGACTCGATGCAATCGTCTCGTCTTTTGCGAATCACGCACATACTGTATGTCATCGATGCTTGAGAAGTCCAAGCCTCGATGCAATCGTCTCGTCTTTTGTGAGTCACGCGCATACTGTACGGTCTCGATGCTTGAGAAGTCCAAGCCTCGATGGAATCGTCTCGTCTTTTGTGAGTCACGCGCATACTGTAGGTCCTCGATGCTTGAGAAGTCCAAGTCTCAATGCAATCGTCTTATCTTTTGTCTAGTTACGCGCATACTGTAGGTTACTTCTCACAACTATAAATGTACTCTTTCTGGTTGGTTCTCTCTCATTCATCTACGAACAATGTCTTCACCCGATAAGTCTTCCAGTTCAAAGTCTTCATCATCTTCAACATCCAATGACGAAGTTTACGACCAAGTGTTGAACTGCTTAACGGAGTATGTCTCCCAAGTGGTGGACCGATGTCCTAAGAGGCGCAGAAGGCGAACTTCGAACCCATATAGAGATAGGGAGTTTGATTACAACTGTTTGATTGCCGATTATTTTTCTAACGACCATTTTTATCCTGACAACATTTTCAGGAGAAGATTTAGGATGCGAAAGCATGTCTTTCTTCGCATTGTGAGTGTCATTGAGGCGTCTGATGCCTTCTTCCAACGTAATCCAGACGCCACCGGTAGGATGAGCATCTCTGGCCTGCAGAAATGTACCGCGATGATTCGTATGCTAGCGTACGATGTTGTGGCTGATGAGGTGGACGAATACTTGAGGCTAAGCGAATCCACGGCAAGAAACACACTTGAAAAATTCTACGATGGTGTAATTAACAACTTCGGCGGTGAGTACCTCCGAAGACCTAATGCAAATGACCTAGCACGACTACTTCACGTTGGTGAGTAGCGTGGGGTTCTCAGGCATGATGGGAAGTATCGATTGCATGCACTGGGTGTGGAAAAATTGTCGGGTTGCTTGGAGGGGTCAATATCAAGGGCGTAGTGCTAATGCCACTCTTGTCCTCGAGGCAGTGGCGTCGGCTGACTTGTGGATATGACACTCGTTTTTGGGCACACCAGGTTCATGCAATGACTTAAATGTCCCGCAACGATCTCCGGTTTTTGACGACGTAATGGAATGACGAGCTCCACCTGTGAATTTTGAGGTAAACGATTCTCGATATAATATGAGATATTATCTTACTGATGATATTTATCCAAAATGTGCAGCATTCATTCCGTCTATCGTCCATCCACAAACACCGAATGACAAGTTATTTGCTGAACGACAAGAAGTAGCACGCAAAGATGTAGAACGTGCATTTGGAGTCTTGCAAGCACGGTTCGCGATAGTGAAGAAGCAATCTCTTGCATGGAGTAAGGTTGTGCTTAACAAAATAATGACAGCTTGCATTGTAATGCATAATATGATAGTGGAGGATGAACGTGATTCCTTCGATAATTTCAGAGATTTGAACGAATTTGTTGACGACCAACCTGAAAATTCCGTGCACGAGCCGGTTCGGTATTCCACTGAACGTGTAGTGGATATTACTAGGTACTTGAGAAGGAGAGATCAATTGCGTGATCGCACCACACATTTGAACCTTCAAGCCGATTTGATCGACAATTTATGACAACGATTTGGAGGAAATGCGACTTGATATATTTTAAGTTTCGTATTTTAGTTTAGCATTTAATGATGTATTTTTCGTTTTAGTTTTTATATTTCCAGTTAATGTACTATGTAATGTGGTTTCCTAAATTTTAATAATATTTTCGTATTTATATATTAAATGTTAATTAAAAATAAATGAATTGTTGATATTAAATAATTACGATAATGATTATTAAAAGATTTTGTTGATTGTTGAAAGAGTTTTAGAGAGAATAATAAAACTAATGACGTGTCAACAAATACTGTATCGTAACTAGGTGGCTGATAAAGAAGGCGCCCTTAACGATGCTCACAGGGTGTCTTCGTCGTACCAACGACCCACCGCAGCGGGAACGAGCAAAACCTTAATCCCCAATCTCCTCTCCCGTTCACCATGGTAGGCAAGGCAACTGCTCCAGGTCACGTCTCTCTCGAGTCTCGATTTAATTCCACTATCTCTAATCCTGTGTTTTGTTCTATTAAATTTCGGATTAGCTTCTTCGTGCTCTGTTTGCCGTTTTGTATGTTGTTGGATATGCGGGGGTCAGACAATCGTCGTAACTTATAATGATCTCCGACAATGTTATAACTACTCCATTTTGCGATTAGATATTAAACTTGAAATACCTACCAATTTGTAGTCGAAAGGGAAACTAGATATTTGGTATCGAATTCCTATAACTTCTAGTGGACTAAGCAGAAATTCATGCTAAAATTTAAACAGTCATTTGTGAGGGCTTAAAGCAAATATTTATCCTGGATAATGAACAGGTATGGTGAATTTTCACCAACGTTGAACTGAATCGCATTCAGGTTCTTATCCACCCATTCATTAACTGGCTTGTGATCTAATTAAACCCATAAATTCATATAAACCTATTTCAGTTTGTTCTCGTGTTTAATGACACATTCAAAGGAAAATCCCAAATCGTGAGCTTATCCTTGCTGTTGGGCATTAAATGTTTCGGTGCCCATACATGTCCTGAAATCGTCGGCAAGAATAAGGTTGTCCAAGATGCCAAGACCCTAGTGTTTCCAAGTTTTAGATACAACAATGATGTCAAGCTCCGGGATGATTTAATTTATACCACAATGCCAAGACCCCAATCACATATGAACTTTTCATTCTTCTAAATATAGGGCTGCATCTTCTTCTTATTTCTTTCAAAAGTGAAAAATATACTTCTTCATGCAGCAATTGCATGTCCATTCAGTTGTTAGTCTAAATGCGTGCGTTTAGTTTCAGTTACAAGTAGTTATCAATAGCATCGGCAGTGTTCCATAAAACTTTTCCTCTCTCTCTCTCTTTGTTGTAGTTGATTACAATAAGTCGGTTAGTAGATATTCCATTCCTTCTCCTTATATCAGTATATGAATGAGTTGAAGTTCAATATTTGCGAATTGCCACGAGTCAAAAAAGAAAATTCCTATACATCACATGTGTCGAGTGACGAACTGCTTGATATGTTAGGTATATTGAGTTTATTGTTGTAATAGTCATATCTTAATGTGGTGTGCTCTGAACCCATTTAGTAAGTACATGCTTAGTACGTAAAGGATTACTGACCATCACAAAAACACATACGGAATGAATGAAATATATAATATTTGGCAAGCATTCACATATGAGTACATGACTAAGAGGTATCTATATGACTATATCAATGTCAAAAGATTCAGAAATAGCGACAAATATTTCAATCTGCATCCGAGTAGTAGTATTATACAAGTAAGTAGGATTTGTAGTGATTTATAGCCACGTATGAATACCTCAATAGGACTGTAGCTCGAGTCCTGATCCACTATTGACTCCACGTGATGCCAAGGTTTCACTGACATTTTTGTCCAAAAGCTATCCTTTCACAAAGAAGATTCACAATTTTCAAATGGTTAGCTCAATTTTACAATTGATCCTATAGAGCCGAGGACATTCCAAAATAACGCGACATATCAAGATCACATATTACAACCAATTTTCGATCCCTTTGCATTTCATGAACTACAATATTCATAGTATGGTGCTCTTTCAGGTCAAGCATGATCTGGGTAACTGGCAGTGCCAAGTTAGGATAATTCAGAGTATATCTAGGAGAATCATTAGTGCTTCAAAGCATCTTCATCTTAGCATATCGAAGATTGAATCCAAAGATACACTGCTAACCATACTGTCAACTTGGTAACTGTTTCTTGTCTCAAGTCCTAAAATCTACAAGTTGCATATTTCAATGCAATTATTTATAAAAAGTGAGCTGGTGCAGGTTTTTCTTTTTTGGAAAACAACTAGTGCAGAAATGTTATGCAGAGGTAGAGCAGAAATGTTACGGAAATGGTGGACTGCTGCTCTGAATCTCATATCTGAACTTTTACTCTTTCTGTTCAAATTTGTTAATATATTTTAGCTGGGACTTCCAATTAGTTGTTCTCATTCTTTCTTATTTCCTCGTTGCAAAACTCCAAACAACTAATTCCGCTTTATGTCATCACTACATCAGTATTTGTCGTAATGTCATTATGTTAAATCATTATTTATACTAATGTCATTTTGACAGTGTGTCTCATGCCAACCCAGCCAAATCGTTGCCTTTTCCATTAAACATTTGTGTGGCAGGTAAATTGCAAACCCTCTCCTCAACTAATAATATTTGGGAAACGATATGAATCATTAAATCAAATTACAACGAATGACATTAAAACACAACCACCAAAATCTAATCATTTCTTTAGCCTCAAAAGCATTTGGTAATTATACTCAGTTTATCTAATCACATAATGTTACTAGAGTTAGGTCATTCTCTTATCACTTTGAAGTTCCAATCATACAACAACAACAAGAACAAAATCTTTTATGTCAAACTAGTTTGAAGAAGTTCCAATCATAATTTTGACAAAATTTTGGTTGGATTGCAAAATACCAACAAAATTACCGATTTTGTTGGGTTGGCATGAGACACACTGTCAAAATGATATTAGTATAAATAATTATTTAACATAATGATATTACAATAAATGTTGGTGTAGTAATGATATAAATGAAATTAGTTGTTTGGAACGACATCCAACCAAAAACCCCATAAATTTATAATTGCTTCACAAACTGCAGCATGGTTGTTTGCAGTTATAGTGTTAGCAGAGTCTATTTAGCAAGGGAAAAGACACTTAAAGCTAAGACCCCTTTTCTTCATTCATAAAGAGTATGTGTTGCTTGATAAGCAGCCTTATAATTTGATTCTTTAAATCCATCAGAAGTTTTGTGTTTTGAGGGTATTAGTAATTCCATGCTAAATGAAGAAATGATCTATGGTAGAGAATTTGCCTATCATGTGGCGTTGCTTCATTACATTAGTTTTGTATGCTTGTCATTGGTGACTTAGCGTGTCTTCCTCTATTGATAGCTTTGAAGCAAATCAGCTCCCTTTCGTTGTCCGATTGATCCTACCCCTTGATACTAACAGTAAGCCGAGTCAAGTTCTAGTACTTGCTAGCAATGCTAAGTTGTATAGAGCTTTTAATGTGACAACTTGAATTCTGCATGATCGTATATCTATTTTTCACAAGCTAGCCTGGTATCATTTATTTTTCATGTTCAGTTGCATTAATTTCCAATGTTTAGTACCAACATCTCCCAATCACATCCTTAGTATAATCCCTTAATATACACTGGCAAGGGCCACTCGTTTATCAGTCTCTCATACTCGGCCTAAGATTAGGCATTGTCTAGTTCTGCGTGGATTGCGTTACCTGATGAGCTTTTATGACAACTGCAAGGCATTTGTTTAAGTTGTTCAAATCAAAGGAAAGATTACATGTGCCCACTTGATCTTGTCCTGGTCTTTGTTGTGCTATGTCTGTCCTAGGTAGCATGAACACGAGGTGTTCCAGCAGATTGGAATTTCCGATTTGCTGCTATGGTCCCCATCGAAGAAGATTGCTTTTATTTGTGCATGGTTGGCATTTCCAGTACAAAAGCGTCTCCCTATCTCAACATTTTTTCCTTCATAAATTATTCCAATTGAGATGAGGATATGGTGCTTTTGGAACCACACATTGGCTCTCTTTTTTAACCTTTACCGTGAATAATGGCTTCACTAGGAAATAACGTGAATTCATTAAGGTTGTGTATGTGTGTGTGTGTGTTTTAACATGTTCTGAATTTCATCCACTTTTTTGGACTTCATATATGGCGTTACTCGACTAATCCAATGGCAAAATCTATCTACTCAGCTAGTGTAACGTCCCGAAACAGCGGAAGATTTAAAATTTCGAAATAACGAATAAAACTGACAACTCAAGGCGGGAACGTCACTAATATATAATATAGAAATCCGGGTGCACCCGAAATACATGGAGTTTACAAAAGGTGTACAACTACAATCCAGATGAAAGAAATGAAAATACAAGTAGTCGTACGATCTCGCAAATGCCGAAGAGGATCCGACTCCAAAGCGCTCCGTCCTCGGTCACCACCCACCCGGACCTACTGCGATCCTGAAAAAGATGCAACAACAATGCCTGAGTTTCCAGAAGGAAACCCCGTATGCCAACCCACCTATATGCATGCATCACATAATGAACCTATCATACTAGTAGCATGTCATGGCATCAACAGAAATGGAAAACAGTTCCCCCGAAGGGTAAAACAGGACATCAGTCCGACAATCAATCATCGGGTCTCCCGAAGAGACCTACTGCAGGCACATGCAGTCTAGTAGCCCGCGACATCGCACCCCCCACACGCAGCTACACTACTCAAGGGTTCGGCAGGGAGCCTCTGTCACGTCTACGCGCCGATAGAAACAGATCTGTAAATCTCAGTGGTCGGGGCCACAGGGACCAACGGGGCCGTCGCCCGGAAGGTATAACAACATCATCTCGGTAGGTGCCCAGCCGAGGAAAACAACAAGCCGGCACAGCCTCGGCCCAACAATCATCATCGCCGGCACAACCTCGGCGGCATCACCGGCACAGCATCGGTGGTCCATCACAACGTCCGGCACAGCATCGGACGGTCCAGACCGAAGTCTGCCAGGTCATCGGGCTCCTCGAGCCGCGAACACCAACCGCGCCGCTATAAAAGCAGGGCAGCGACCTCCGTAGCCCCAAGGGCCGGTAGTCACCTCACCCAACGCCAGTTGCGTGCCCGCACAACATCAACACTGGGATCCGCGATCCCTCAGGCCTGCTATACTACAAAGTGCCAACAATCATCTCAAAAGTCACGGTCCATACATGGAGGTGACGCGTCCCGAACACCCACACTCTTCCCAACGGCGGTCCCTGGGCAGGCACGCATCACGCGCCCACCGTCACCTCCCGGCTCACGCACAAGGCGAGGACACGGGTTTCCGTGGACAAAGTTGGCGTTCAAAAGGGAACCAGGAATTCTGTCCTGGGCCCAAACGGTCGACCGGAAGAGGTGATTCGGTCGACCGGTTCCAGGAAGGAATCGGTCGACCGTACTCCTAAAACGGTCTACCGCTGCGCTCAACACAGAACCCCCAACGGTCGAACAAGGGTCTAAAACCGGTCGACCGAACGAGGTCAAAATCCGGAGTCTGGTCAACATTAAATTCCACTCTATCGGTCGACCGACTCAGGGGTCTCGGTCGACCGAAAACAGACGGGGTCAACCTAGTATTCTACGTCATCAAACGGTCGAACGTAAACATACTACCGGTCGAACAAACATGCAATCGGTCGAACGCAATATAAATCGGTCGAACAAACATGCAATACTAACAGGTACACTTAAGTTCCGGTCGAACACAACAAGGACCGGTCGACCGATAACAGGTAGAAAATCCCAACTCACCAGCAATAATGCACTACCGGTCGACCGCCCCAAGGCATCGTTCGACCGGTGAAGGTTAAAGTCGGGCAAACAATGCTAAAACGGTCGACCGCCCGAAGGACCCGGTCGACCGTTGGTCGTCTTCAACCTCGCGCCAGCCGAGGATTTACGAAGAACGCGTCGCCGGAGAGGTCCTCGACCTCCCCCGACCGACCAACAACACCCTTCCACAAGGGTGGGCAACAAAATCACACTAATGAGCGGCATACCTCAACCAACGACGGAGAAACGCCGGAGCAACGCTCGCGCCTCCGCACCTCCGCACGCGCAACCTCCTCCTCGCCGTGACCTCCTCACGCCGGAGCCTCCGCGCCTTCTTCCTCCGCTGGTCGCCGGACAGAAAAATGGAGAGAGAGTGAGAGAGAGAGCAAGTAAGGGAGAGAGAGAGAAAACCCAACTTAAATACTCTACCCCCATCACCTCACCCTCACCCTACACCATACTCCTACACTCCAACCCATACCTCCACAACAACTCCACCATACCTCCTCTCTCCTCCAAGTCAAACCTCACTTAACCCTAATCCAATCCTAATCCGGTTTAGGGACATAACAATCCACCCAACTTAAAAGGATTTTGTCCCGAAATCAAGCAACTACTCACCGAAAAGCTCTGGATACTGCCTTCTGACATCCTCCTCAATCTCCCAAGTGGCCTCGCGCTCGCTGTGATGCTGCCATCTGACCTTCACCATCGGAATGGTCCTCCTCCTGAGCTGGTGATCCATGCGATCAACAATCTCGACCGGCCTCTCCTCGAGCGACAAGTCCTGCTGAATCTCTGGCACTGCTATCTCAATAACGTGAGACGGATCTGCAACGTACTTCCTCAGCATCGATACATGGAAGACGTTGTGAAGACCCGAAAACTGCGGCGGCAACGCAATCCGGTAGGCAACCTCTCCAACCCGGTCGAGGATCTCAAACGGTCCAACATACCTCGGACTGAGCTTCCCCTTCTTCCCAAACCTCATCACACCTCTGGCTGGGGAAATCTTCAGAAACACATGGTCGCCTACCTCGAAACTCAACTCTCGTCTGCGTCGATCAGCATAACTCTTCTGCCTGCTCTGTGCTGTGGCCAGTCTCCTCCTGATCACATCAACCTTCTCTGAGTACATCTGCACAATCTCTGGCCCAACTAACTGCCTCTCGCCCACATCACTCCAGCATACCGGTGACCTGCAAGGCCTCCCGTACAATGCCTCGTACGGTGCCATCCCAATACTCGAGTGGTAGCTGTTGTTGTAGGCGAACTCTATCAGCGGCAGGTGCTCATCCCAGTGCCCTGCCCAATCCAGTGTGCATGCTCTCAGCATATCCTCCAGGGTCTGTATCGTCCTCTCTGACTGACCATCGGTCTGCGGATGAAACGCTGTACTGAATCTCAGACGCGTCCCCAAAGCCTGCTGCAGACTCCCCCAAAATCTGGAAGTGAATCGAGGATCTCGATCGGAGATGATGCTCACTGGCACTCCATGCAACCTGACTATCTCCTCCACGTACAACTTAGCTAGACCCTCCAAAGGCAACGTGGTCCGGATCGCTAAGAAGTGCGCCGACTTGGTCAGTCGATCGACTATCACCCAAATCGCGTCGTGGAATCTCCTCGTCTTCGGCAATCCCGTGACAAAATCCATCGTCACGTGCTCCCACTTCCACTCAGGAAGCTCAATACACTGCATCGGTCCTGCTGGCCTCTGATGCTCAATCTTCACCTGCTGGCAGACCAAGCATCGCTCCACAAACTCTGCAATATCCTTCTTCATGCCCTTCCACCAGAAGTTCCGCTGCAGGTCCTTATACATCTTCGTGCTCCCCGGATGAATGGTGTATCTAGCTCTGTGTGCCTCCTCCATGATGTCATCTCTCAGCCCATCAACCTTCGGCACCCAAATCCGACTCCTGAACCTCAGACCACCATCAACCCCCACACTGAAATCTGATCCATCTCTGGAAGCCAACTGTAGCAGACCAGCTAACTCCTCATCCCCCTGCTGGGCCTGAACTAACCGTGAGACAGTCTGCGGCTCCACCCGAAGCCCAGCAATCACTGCTCCCTCTGTACCCTCTGTGAACGGTCTCCACTCTGACAAGGCCTCGAGTAGCCTCCACTCCTGGATGCACAGACTCGCAACTGAAACCTCCACCTTCCTGCTCAGCGCATCTGCAACCGAATTCGCCTTCCCCGGATGATAGGAAATGGTGAAGTCGTAGTCCTTAATGAACTCGAGCCATCTGCGCTGCCTCATATTCAGCTCCTTCTGCGAGAACAAGTACTTCAGACTCTGATGGTCGGTGAAGACCTCGAACTGCTCGCCATACAGATAGTGCCGCCAGGTCTTCAACGCATGAACTACTGCTGCTAACTCCAGATCGTGAGTCGGGTAGTTCTTCTCGTGCACCTTCAGCTGCCTCGAAGCGTACGCGACCACCTTCCCATGCTGCATCAGAACACAACCCAAGCCTATCCCTGATGCATCGCTGTAAATCGCGTAGCCTCCACTGCCACTCGGTAGCGTCAGAATAGGTGCTGTCGTCAATCGCCTCTTCAGCTCCTGAAAGCTGTCCTCGCACTTCTGGGACCAAACGAACTTGACGCCTTTCTGCGTCAATGCTGTCAGCGGCGATGCAAGTCTGGAGAAATCCTGGATAAAGCGCCTGTAATACCCTGCCAGTCCAACGAAACTCCTGATCTCCGTCACGCTCGTCGGGGCTCTCCACTGAGTCACTGCCTCGACCTTCGCCGGATCCACTGAAATCCCATCCGCTGACACAATATGCCCCAGAAAAGCCACCTGATCCAACCAAAACTCGCACTTCGTGTACTTGGCATATAGCTGCTGATCCCTCAAGATGCCAAGCACAATCCTCAGGTGCTCTCGATGCTGCTCCCGGTCAGGCGAGTATATCAAAATGTCGTCTACGAATACAACGACAAATCTGTCGAGGTACGGCTGGAAGGTCCTATTCATCAGATCCATGAATGCTGCAGGCGCATTCGTCAGTCCAAATGGCATCACCAAGAACTCGTAGTGGCCGTACCGCGTCCTGAAGGCTGTCTTCTGAACATCTGCCTCCCTGATCCGCAACTGATGATAACCCGAACGCAGATCGATCTTCGAGAACACTCTCGCCGTCTGCAACTGATCAAACAAATCATCAATCCTGGGCAAAGGGTACCGGTTCCGAACGGTAACCTTATTCAGCATCCTGTAGTCGATGCACATCCGCAACGACCCATCCTTCTTCTTCACGAAGAGCACAGGCGCTCCCCATGGAGAAACACTCGGTCGAATGAACCCGGACTCCATCAACTCCTGCAATTGCTTCTTCAGCTCTGTCAACTCTGCAGGTGCCATACGATACGGTGCCTTCGACTGAGGTGTCGTACCCGCTACCAGCTCGATGCCGAACTCGATCTCTCGGTGCGGCGGTAACACTGGAATCTCCGCTGGAAACACATCCGGAAACTCCTGCACAATCTCTATGTCCTCCAGTCTCCTCGTCTCACGATCAGGAACTACCAGCGTGGCCACAAACGCTCTGCATCCCTGCTGTATCAGTCTCTGTGCCCTAACTGCAGACACAATCAGACGACCCCCTCTGCTCCTCGCACCTCTGATCAGAACATCTGGCAAACCCTCCATCGGAATCAGGATCTTCTTCTCACGGCAAAAGACCCGCACGTCGTACCGGGACAGCCAGTCCATCCCCAGTATGACGTCGAAGTCCACCATCGGTAACAAGACCAGATCTGCCGGAAAATCGTGGTCTCCCGAAGCAACTGTGGTGCCGGGGAAAAAGCTCCCCACAGTGCCCACCTCACCCATGGGCGTGCTGACCTCCAAAACATCAGTCAGCAGCACAGGGGTCCGACCCAACTCGCCAGCAAACTTCTCCGAAATGAAGGAGTGAGTGGCGCCGCAATCAAACAACACACGCGCTACTGAACCAGAAACTGAAAGCGTACCTTCCACGACGGTGTTGGAGTCCCTAGCCTCCTCAGCCTGGATAGTGAAGACTCGCCCGGTCCTCCTGCTCTGGCCCGGTGCAACAACTGATCGGCTGCCTCCGCCTCTGCCTACTGCTGGTGGTCCCGGCCTCCTGCTCGGCTCACCCTGCCTCTGAGGACAATCACGGACAAAATGTCCCATCTGACCGCATCCCATACAAGCTCCAGTCCGACGGGGACACTCCTGCCCCGGATGGAACCTCCCGCAGTAAGTGCACGCTCCTGACTGACGTGCTCCTCCACCATCGAACCTGGGCCTCTTGCCCGAGTTCCCTGCTCCACGACCAGCGACTCTGCTGCCGGTGCTCACTGGCGCCTTCCGCGCCTCCTGAATACACTCCCTCTGGTCCTGCTCGATGATCGTAGCATGCTTCACCGCATCAGCAAGGGTCCGCGGCATGCTGTTGATCACCCGAGATCGAAGCGGCTGTCTCAGTCCCTTCACGAACTTCCTCGCCCGCTGCTCTGGGGTCACACAAATCTCAGGGCAGTAACGCTCCAAAGCGTTGAACCTGCTGATGTAGCTCGTCAGTGTCATGTCCTTCTGCTCTAGCGACATGAACTCCTCTCTCTTCTGATCCCTGACATGCTGGGGGAAGTACTGCTCATGAAACACCTCCAAGAACTCCTCCCAGCTGACATCTGCACGGTCATCAAACAATACTGTGGACGTAGATCTCCACCAGTTGGCGGCCTCGCCATCGAACACGTAGGTGGCCAGCTCCACCATCCTCCCAGGTGCTACACCAATAGCGCGGAAGATCTTCTCCATCCGGAAGACCCAGTCCTCTGCAACCTCTGGGGCCCTCCTGCCATCAAAAGTCGGCGGGTGCTGACGCATGAACCGATCGTGCTCAGCTCCCACCCCGCTCTGAGCGCTCTGAGCAGCCTGACGCTCCAGAAACTCGCCCAGCCTGTCCCACTGAGCACCTGAAGTGTCGTCACTGGGATCACGATCGCGTGGAGAACTCCTCACGCGCCTAGGTGCCATCTGTCACCACAACAATCAACAGATAAGCAACAATGCATGCATGAGCTACGAAATTAATGCATGCCTCTAGCACTACTCCTAAGGGTGGTTCTTTAGACGAAGACACAGGAATCGACCGCTCTGATACCAAGTTGTAACGTCCCGAAACAGCGGAAGATTTAAAATTTCGAAATAACGAATAAAACTGACAACTCAAGGCGGGAACGTCACTAATATATAATATAGAAATCCGGGTGCACCCGAAATACATGGAGTTTACAAAAGGTGTACAACTACAATCCAGATGAAAGAAATGAAAATACAAGTAGTCGTACGATCTCGCAAATGCCGAAGAGGATCCGACTCCAAAGCGCTCCGTCCTCGGTCACCACCCACCCGGACCTACTGCGATCCTGAAAAAGATGCAACAACAATGCCTGAGTTTCCAGAAGGAAACCCCGTATGCCAACCCACCTATATGCATGCATCACATAATGAACCTATCATACTAGTAGCATGTCATGGCATCAACAGAAATGGAAAACAGTTCCCCCGAAGGGTAAAACAGGACATCAGTCCGACAATCAATCATCGGGTCTCCCGAAGAGACCTACTGCAGGCACATGCAGTCTAGTAGCCCGCGACATCGCACCCCCCACACGCAGCTACACTACTCAAGGGTTCGGCAGGGAGCCTCTGTCACGTCTACGCGCCGATAGAAACAGATCTGTAAATCTCAGTGGTCGGGGCCACAGGGACCAACGGGGCCGTCGCCCGGAAGGTATAACAACATCATCTCGGTAGGTGCCCAGCCGAGGAAAACAACAAGCCGGCACAGCCTCGGCCCAACAATCATCATCGCCGGCACAACCTCGGCGGCATCACCGGCACAGCATCGGTGGTCCATCACAACGTCCGGCACAGCATCGGACGGTCCAGACCGAAGTCTGCCAGGTCATCGGGCTCCTCGAGCCGCGAACACCAACCGCGCCGCTATAAAAGCAGGGCAGCGACCTCCGTAGCCCCAAGGGCCGGTAGTCACCTCACCCAACGCCAGTTGCGTGCCCGCACAACATCAACACTGGGATCCGCGATCCCTCAGGCCTGCTATACTACAAAGTGCCAACAATCATCTCAAAAGTCACGGTCCATACATGGAGGTGACGCGTCCCGAACACCCACACTCTTCCCAACGGCGGTCCCTGGGCAGGCACGCATCACGCGCCCACCGTCACCTCCCGGCTCACGCACAAGGCGAGGACACGGGTTTCCGTGGACAAAGTTGGCGTTCAAAAGGGGAACCAGGAATTCTGTCCTGGGCCCAAACGGTCGACCGGAAGAGGTGATTCGGTCGACCGGTTCCAGGAAGGAATCGGTCGACCGTACTCCTAAAACGGTCTACCGCTGCGCTCAACACAGAACCCCCAACGGTCGAACAAGGGTCTAAAACCGGTCGACCGAACGAGGTCAAAATCCGGAGTCTGGTCAACATTAAATTCCACTCTATCGGTCGACCGACTCAGGGGTCTCGGTCGACCGAAAACAGACGGGGTCAACCTAGTATTCTACGTCATCAAACGGTCGAACGTAAACATACTACCGGTCGAACAAACATGCAATCGGTCGAACGCAATATAAATCGGTCGAACAAACATGCAATACTAACAGGTACACTTAAGTTCCGGTCGAACACAACAAGGACCGGTCGACCGATAACAGGTAGAAAATCCCAACTCACCAGCAATAATGCACTACCGGTCGACCGCCCCAAGGCATCGTTCGACCGGTGAAGGTTAAAGTCGGGCAAACAATGCTAAAACGGTCGACCGCCCGAAGGACCCGGTCGACCGTTGGTCGTCTTCAACCTCGCGCCAGCCGAGGATTTACGAAGAACGCGTCGCCGGAGAGGTCCTCGACCTCCCCCGACCGACCAACAACACCCTTCCACAAGGGTGGGCAACAAAATCACACTAATGAGCGGCATACCTCAACCAACGACGGAGAAACGCCGGAGCAACGCTCGCGCCTCCGCACCTCCGCACGCGCAACCTCCTCCTCGCCGCGACCTCCTCACGCCGGAGCCTCCGCGCCTTCTTCCTCCGCTGGTCGCCGGACAGAAAAATGGAGAGAGAGTGAGAGAGAGAGCAAGTAAGGGAGAGAGAGAGAAAACCCAACTTAAATACTCTACCCCCATCACCTCACCCTCACCCTACACCATACTCCTACACTCCAACCCATACCTCCACAACAACTCCACCATACCTCCTCTCTCCTCCAAGTCAAACCTCACTTAACCCTAATCCAATCCTAATCCGGTTTAGGGACATAACAGCTAGTCCTAAATCCTAATTGCTATTTAGCTTTTGTTTGGAAAGATTGAAGTATAGATTTCTTTTGGGAGAGGAGGGATTATATTATATGAAGAATTTGAATGAAACTAAAACTAATAATGAAATCAAAATCCCTTACCTGACTAGTACAGGTTGTATATAAACCGAAGGACCGCTTGAGAGAGCTTTTGGAACCAGAAATCACAAAAAACTGGGAGATAAGTTTTGCATAAGATTCTTAATCTTTTTATTTTTGCAAACCAATAACACGGAGCTCTCTAGTCCAATCATGGGTCTATTGAGAATATATTAGTTGACTAAACGGAATTGTTCCAGTGTTTAACTTCATGGACTGGAAGTTATATATGGCTCAATAGCTAACCTCACGCCACAATTGAGAACCAAAAAACACAAAAATGTGTCATTGGGTTTTAAAAAACCGCAGAACTTTAAAACTTTTATATTTGATTCAACAACTGATCTACCCACCAGGTGGAGTACGAAACAGTCTATATTATTGCCAATTATCATCGAGCAAAAAAACAAAGGGTATCTGAGAACCTTAGGGCACCCCCATGTCCTGATAGTCCCAACAACTGCCAGCCCAAAATCCAACAACACTGGCTGATCACTGATGATCAATTAGAAAAAGCCGAACAACAGCAAATAGTCTTACCCAGAACATGCTGCCAACTACAAGCCTATCTTAGCAATTTGCATCGTAAGATATTGGGATCCACACACCCAATCCCACAGCAAAAATAATACTAAAAGATTCCGATCTTTCTTCTGTCTCTCCGTGCTTTGTTTACTTCTCCCTCTCACTGTCCCACAGCAACAAGTTGCATGCCCACAGCCCACAGACTGCTTCCTCTCTCACTAGTCACCATCCATCCCACGCTTGGTCGACCATACTTTTAGATCTTTTCCCAGCTCCACCTATAATTAGATCCGGTTTACTGGTTCGTTACCCACGAGTCTACTAAACGCTGACTCACCACAAGTAAAAACACTAAAATGTTTAAACATGAATCATGATGCTGTCCGTCACCATCATAACAATTGATTACATGAAGTTGTAGTGAATTGATTAAGCGTAAATTAGAAAATCAGATTGAGTTTCATCTTCTTCATAGTACCAACTCGTGCCAATGACACGAGCTACATTTACGAAGTCACTTAGTAATTTCTTGTCGGAGTGGCAATTGCTATTCATTTAAGATTGGTTGGTCTATTTTCCAATTATTAGTTGCCTCCATGTCTGGTAGATGTGATGCCCACTTCTTGCGAGTTGCGACCCCATTTAAAAAGAGCAGCAATCGTTTTCTTTGTTCTACAAGTGATAATTTATTATGGAACTTTCTTCGTTGAGACATGGCTCAGTAGCTCACTATCATGGTTGACGTATTCCGAAAATAAAAATACAATGGTTTTTTATATGTATTCCTCCTTAAAACTTATATTGACAAAATGCAATCCTTATGTGATTGTGTGGCTTCTTTACAGTTGTTGTCTAATCCATATACCTTCTTCTTAATCTGCGGTTGTTCCATGATGCCTTTCTGGTAACATTATCGGACATTCGGACACATGTTGACAACATTATCTGACATTTTCTTACATAATTTGTCATGCTTTTTTTGTTACGTTCCCTAAATAATATTTAGAGAAAAATAAAGAGCCAAGTTCTTTGTCTTGATGATTTTGTGGTCTTCCATATACATTTCAAACTTTTCTAAAATGGTTCATACAAAATTGTGAGAGGGGAGCACGGACTAGGAGAACAGATACGGATACTATAAGACATGGACACTGTAATAGTATATACTTAAATTATCTGATTTGTATATATAGATGAAAATTCAACATATACAACGTCAAATCCTAAGAAGCGGACAGAGGTTGAAGAGGGCTTTGGGTTTTGGGAGAGAAGTTTTCAAACAAGAGTACAAATGTACAATTACGGATTTTTGCTTTCATGCCTCTAAAAATATATTTATTCTATAATTTACTATCATTTTCTTTATATTTATTTTCATGTCACTACAAAGCCTTAATTATGTTAAGCCATCATATTCATGGAGATCATTGCTTTGCTCACCAAACATAATTAAGGTATTCAATTTATCTTAACCAGCGAGTTATTTTCCTTCTATTTATAATAAATATCATAAATAACTCCTAATAAAGAAATTTATTAGATTAAACTAATGATAATATTAGGTTATAATTACAATTAAGAACAACAAATTACTCGTAGCTAGCAAGTAGCAACCAATCCAATAAGTTAGGCCATTAACGAAAACACATTCAAATTAGTAGAATAACATAAGCATAAAATATAAAGGTTTTGTAATATTAGAGCTTTAAATGACATATGAAAAAAATCTAATACTTTATCGATAAAACAAGTGTTTCCAAGTGTAGAGCATTTTGATCAACATCAAGAACGTACAAGGTTTTATTCAAATATATATATAGATAAAACTTAAACTATCATCTTTTCATGTGGACATTGAAGAGCAAATATGACACCTCGTCTTCAGTTATCCGAGTCGTCTTCGTTAAGTAACAAGTGCACAAGACGTATTTGAAACATGGTTGGCGCGTGTTGGTGTCTAATACGAGCATGACACAAAATTAATGTCATCTTAATTGCGCTTCTTAACGCTTCACATGACTTTGTTTTCATATTGATTAAATAAAATGTGTAACATTCCCGAACAACGGAAAATTTAAACTTTTAAAATCAATAAGAACACAAAGATAAAACCATCAAGAGTGAGGACATTACTGAAAGAAATACCCAAATACATAAGGTGCACCATAATACAAAAGAGTGATTATTTCGGAATACAAAATACATAAAACATGTAATCACGACAACCTAAATAGGTAGACTACATGATCCAGTCCCAAAGTGCAATCTCCCTCGGTCACCACCCGCCGGAACCTAACGCGGTCCTGAAAAAGATGCAACAACAATGCATGAGTTTCCATTAGGAAACCTCGTATGACAAGCTCACCTATATGCCCTAACATACTGGTATAGAATGGCATGAAACATAAGCAGTAAACAATCCCACAAGGGCAACACCAGACATCCGTCCTGCAATCATTCCCGCTGCCACACCGGCCCCGCGGTCTACAATCGCCACCGCTGCCACACAGGCCCCACGGTCCGCAACATCGCCATCGCCACACAGGCCGCACGGTCCAACATCGGGTCCCCGTAGAGACCTACCGTATGCACATACGGTCTAAAGGACAATACGCAACGTATCCCTACATGCGACTACACAAGCCAAGGGATCGGTGAGGAGGCGTTCGCACTTCCGCGCAGGTAGAATCAGATATGAAAACATTGTGGTCCACCACCACACCAACGGAGCCGTCGCTCAGGTCGGTCCATCAACCGGCGCCACACAGACCGCACGAGATATCACTCGATAGGTGCCCAGTCGAGCTACCTGCCGGAACACATCATCGGCAGTCCATTGCCGCAACCACACAGGTCACGCGCGATCCTCCCTGCCGCCACATAGGCCGCACAGGGGCCCTACCGCCGCCACACATGCCGCACGGCACGTGCAATCACTGCCATCAAGGCCAGTCGAACATATCCGCCACACAAATGCCAGACAATCGACAGATCCGAACCGAAGTCCGCAGGGTCAACGAGCTCCACGTGCAGACACCAACTCCGCCGCTATAAAAGCAGGGCAGCGGCCTCCGTAGCCCCTCAGGCCGGTAGTCACTTCACCCAACGACAGTTGCGTGCCCGCTGAAGCAATGGGATCCGCAATCCCTCAGGCTGCTACTCTAACGCGAGTCAAACGATCCACCAGATTTGTCACGATCCATACATGGAGGTGACGCGTTCCGGACACCCACACTCTTCCACACGGCGGTCCCTGGGCAAGCACGCGTAACGCGCCCACCGTCACCTCCCAGCTCACGCACAAGGCGAGGACACGGGTTTCCGTGGACAGAGTTGACATCCTAAGTGGAACCAGGAATTTTGTCCTGTGCAAAACGGTCGACCGAAAAAGACACTCGGTCGACCGTTTCCCTCAAGGGAATCGGTCGAACGCTGTGACAACCGGTCGACCGCTTTCACAAGGGAAAACGGTCGACCGAAAGTGACAACTCGGTCGACCGCTTCCACAAGGGAATCGGTCGACCGAAGCGTCTGCAACGATCGAACTATTTGCGCAACACATAAATCCAACGGTCTACCGAAGGTCTAAAACCGGTCGACCGAACGAGGTCAAAATCCGGAGTCTGGTCAACAACAAAATCCAATCTATCGGTCGACCGGCTCAGGGGTCTCGGTCGACCGAAACCTTACAGGGTCAACCTAATATTTTCTACGTCATCAACGGTCGACCGCAACCACACCAAGGGTCCGGTACACTTAAGTTCCGGTCGACCGAACACAAGGACCCGGTCGACCGAAACACGCCAGGCAGTCTAAAAACACTACATTTGGTCGACCGTCCAAGGGACCCGGTCGACCGACAGACGTCTTCAACCTCGCGCCAGCCGAGGTTTTGACGTTGAAACTCGTCGCCGGCGAGGTCTCCGACCTCCCGCGACCTACCAAAACATCACCCCAACGTGGGTGATCACTAAAGGTCTCTAATGCAAGAACTTGACATACCTTCACTTGAAGAACGACAACGACGAACGCCGGAGTTCACACGACCACGCCTCCAGACAACAACTTCACTCACGTCCTCCTCGCACCGCCCCACGCCCAGCACTTCTTGCCTCACGCGCACCTTCTCCACCAACTCACCAGGCACCCAGGAAGAGGAAGGAATAGGTGGAGAGGAGGAAGGTTTGAAGAAGAAGAAGAAAATCAAGAAGAGGAGAAGGAACGTTTGTTTCCTCTTAACCAAGTCAAGCCATCACTTCAGCCGCACCTACACCCCGCAGCCCACTATTCACCGTCACCTCTAGCCCACCTCTTTCACGTCACCCATCCTCTCTCCCCAATTCCCATGCAAACCCCTTCAGCAACTCCACCTTAACATCATTAATCCCTGAGCAAAGTTAGGGTACTTACAAAATGTACTTCGAATCTTGAATGGGAAAATTGAAAGTGTCGACAAAAGTTTACCATGAATCTATTGGGTTCATTATCATAGGACTGCATCAATTGTTATTTTTTAAGAACATCTCATTTTCACGATTAGTCCGCACCCATTATATATATACAAATATAATGTAGACTAAGAAAGATCAGCAGCATGTATAAGGGGTATATTTTTATAACAATTATTAGGGTATGCATTAGAGAGACCAGTCAGACCACAACAACGAGACCACATCAAAAATGAATTGGTCGATGGATTAGTCTTCACTTTTAAAAATTGTCTTTCGGAAAATGTAAAATAAGTAGTGATCAGTTGTATTTGTTGAGAAGATCCATGGATTCGTTTGTGCTGACCAGCTACTTTGTTGGCTTGTTACCATATCAAGTCATAAGACTGCTACTTATTGATTCCAAAATCCGTAAACTGTATTTTTAATACTAATTTCTTAGCTTTATTTGTTACAAGAAAATATTATAACAAGTTAACAAGTCAGTTTGAAGTCGATTCAATGATTCGACTTGAGATTTTTATTATTCAATTTATATTTATTTTAAATATTTAATTATAATATACAATAATATGTAAGACTTAAAATTTTAAGGTAAACGTCGCCCAAAACTACTTAAATCGTCCCTTGAAATTACTAAATTGCCCTTAACAATATATTTAATACTCATATCGTCCCGTGTCTATAAATTAGCCCTACGGTATTGTCTATTCACAATTTATCAGTAAAAACACCACGAAAATGTCTGGCGAGGGTGATGCATCCGGTGAGGTAAGCCAGGCGCGAGACACAATTTGGGTGGGGCGTCTACATTAGACGCGTCCCCCAAGGCGAGGGCGTCTATAAACATGAGGGGAGGATCAGGTATACCATATATTTATTGTTATTATAAATTTGTTATTTATTTCAGTAAATATGTATCTTCTGTTATTATATGTAACTACATTTTTTGTTTATATTGTAGTGACTGGACGGATTGACGTAGACGACTTCCCATACGTGGATAGAGTTTCAGGAATCATTATGTCATTCCTAGAGCAGTGAAATGATGTACGTCCTGATGGAAGTTATGGATTTCGATGTGGGGGGGCTGCTGACTCGGACGCCCGCCCCATGCGGGGGGTGTCTCCCGCGGACGCCCACAAATTTTTTTTAAATTTTTTTTGAAAACAAATAAAATACGTAATGTTACCGTATACGGATACACCGGGGGAACTGCTGACTGTTTGTCTGACCTCCGAGACATTCGTGATCTTCTGTAGTAGGTATAAGAAGAGAAAGTTGTGAGAAAATAGTGAAATTGTGAGATATATAAGCAAGAATAGGAGGAATGACAATTTGGTAATTTCAAGGAACGATTTAAGTAATTTTGGGACGATGTTTAGCCGTTCAGAATTTTAACTCCACTCGTTTTTACTCCTAATACGGATAATTTTATAACAATACGTGACCACCACAAAAACTCATTGTTACCGTAAGTCATTACAAAACGAAAAGAGTATTATTATGTATCAAACGGAACTACGCATTCTTATAAATTATAATTATGTACTCGACTCAGCTGGAGAGAGTATCCTATAAATTAAACCCGGAAGGTATCTCTATTCTTCTTCTTCTTCTCGTTATTATTCCCTTCTTCTTCTTCTCCTCGTTATTATTCCCGTTCGAGATCTACCACACGAGATGAGATGAGATGAGATGAGCTCCTCTCCTCACTGACCACTCTCCTCCATGGACGCCCCCCCGCTAGTGCTCCTCGCCTCGTCCCTCTCCACGTCGGCCCGTGCCGTCGCCGCCCTCGCTCCCGCCGGTCCCGACGCCGTCCGCCTTGCGCGCAAGGTCTCGCTCTTAGTCCACCTCCTCGACGAGATCGCCGACTTCTCCGCCTCCGGAGATCGGGACTGTAGTTCTCCTTCGTCCCCGTCGTCGTCGTCGGCAGCTGCGGCTCCCAACCCGGAGGGGAGGCTTAAGGGGCTTCTCCAGGCGGTTCGGGCTGTTGGGAGGTTCCTCTCGCGACGGAAGGCGGATTCGGTGAGTTTTGGGGCAATGTGTGTGGGTTTGGTGATTTGGTTTTTGTTTTTATTTTTATTTTTATTTTTCATGAGTTTTTTTTAGGTTGGTGGTTTCTCGAGCAATTTCGGGATGTTATTAGAAAGATTCAACCTTTATGGTGGATCCAATCAATAATTGGTCGGAAAAGCAATTCTTTTGGAAAGTGTTTTTTTTTTATGAATCGGTTTGGTTTGGAGTCCGAAGTTTTTCATGGCATCTGCGGACCAGTCTCTATTTTGATTCTTTTTTGGTGAATGATAGACAAATGTTAGACCTCTTCTGATCCCATATTGGGATGTGTTTCTTTTCCTTCCTTGCTCGTGTGATGATTTTTTTTTTGGTGCCATAAGATGTAGGTTTTTCTTGATTATTTCTGTGTTTTTTTATGGTAACTTTGTGAGCTCTGTTATGTACAAATTAAAAGTCAGTTTTCTATTTTTTTAACCGATTTATTTTTATTTCGTCTCAAGATAAAGTGTCCATTGATAAGCACTAAGGATGTCATCTATAGGTCATTTGCTATGTAGTCGCTGGTAGCTAATTGCTATGTTCATCTGTGCCTTAGAGGGCATCTATATTCATGCCAAGTTCATACCCGGACTTTTTTTTTGGTCTATGAAGAAAATTTTAATTTACACCATTTTTTTGGGGCCCATCAAGAAAAAATCTACTAGTTCATTTGATCTATTACTGGCACTTATAACTGTATTTTTCTTCACTTGCTAGTTTGATCAATATAATTTTCTATCATCTCACTTTATCCCAAAGGTTGACTAAAAATAAATTCAGCATCTCACCGAAGCTAGATCTCCTTTGGAATTGGCAGATTATTATCACATAGAAATGCTAGTATGGCTGTATAGGTCAATGAGTCAATCTACTTCAAAGATGGATCTCTTTCTGCATACATTCACATATAATCTAGAATTTGCGTAATGAAGTAGAGGAAACCTAAATGAATGATCACCATAAAAAATTACTATCAAGAAGAACACGAACTTGAAATTAAGCTTTTTAATCATGACTGGATACTTTTTATTCAACCTTGATTGTGCTTGTAGTCAGCTGGTTCTTTGGAAAATCCTAGTAAGCAATTAAAGTATTGCATTATGAAGGAAAATCCTATTTTGTTACTGTCAGCGTTCAAAACAATATCAACGACAGTGATTGTACCTTGAGTGCGATTTATTTGTTTAGGGAACATATATGCTGTATACATCCTTTTTTCTACTCTCTTCTGAAGTTTCATTACATTGACTCATGAAGGATCAAGCAAGCAAAAGTGTTTCTACACAATTCCAATACGTGACCTGGCAGCTGGAAAAGGCACTTGGGGCGTTACCATATGATTATTTTGACATATCTGATGATGTCCGTGAACAGGTATAAACTAAAAGCTATTATGCCTATGTAGTTGATTGGTTCAATCCCCCTGTGTGATACCACCCTGCAAATATGATTAGCTGGGCTTGAAGCTGACTTGTTCCCTTCGGCTTTCTACCAGGTAGATTTGGTGCGCTCTCAACTAAGAAGGGCTACTGAAAAAAATGGATTTGAAAATTTGGGAATGTTCACTGAAATTTACAATATATTGATGGAAGCCGGTTCCACAGAAACCAATAAAAACGTTACAGATGTAGATGGCACAGAAATCAGCTTACATTCACCACAGAGGGGCAAGGTATCAGAAAATGAAACTGTGTATTTTGCTGAAACTGGTTTTCAAGAGTTGGTTGACTTGATTGCTGAAGTAAACATAGCGGCTGAAGATGACTTGGAAGCTCTTAAAGCCCATCTATTGCAACAGCTGAGCAAATCTGAGCTTGCTGATTCTCCCAATTCTATAAACAATGATATCAGTCTTTGTGATCTTCCTGAGAAACCCTCAGAAGAACCTGAGAAGTCTGATCCTCTACAGATTCCTGAGGATTTTCGTTGTCCTATATCACTGGAGTTGATGAGAGATCCAGTTATTGTTTCTACAGGACAGGTATTAAGCTATCCTTTTTGTTTATCACACTGTTTAGCTGGCTATATGGTATGCTTCTGGGTACCTTGTCTCACTTAAAACTCTGTTTGTGGGATCATTTAGTGCCTCCAAAATATAAGCTTTTCTTCATCTTCGTTTTGCAGACATATGAACGTTCTTCCATCCAAAGATGGATAGATTGTGGCAACAAAACCTGTCCAAAGACTCAACAAAAGCTCAATAACCTTACGTTAACCCCTAATTATGTATTAAGAAGCCTAATCATTCAATGGTGTGAAGCCAACCATCTTGAACGGCCACATAGATTGGGAAATGGCCAGATTAGAAAGAGCGATGGCACCTACATTGATGTCAGTGGTGATCGAGCTGTGATCTGGGAGCTGGTTCGTAGGCTATCAAATGGGCCTCTTGAAGAGCAGAGATCCTCTGTTGCTGAGATACGATCACTGGCAAAAAGAAGCACAGACAACAGAATACTGATTGCAGAGGCTGGTGCTATTCCTATTCTTATCCATTTGCTATCTGCAGATGATGAAAAGATCCAGGAACATGCTGTTACTGCCATTTTAAATCTCTCAATATATGACACTAACAAGGGATTAATAATGTTTGGTGGAGCCGTAACCCCCATAATCCAAGTGCTAAGGTCTGGGAGCATGGAAGCCAGAGAAAATGCAGCTGCTGCAATTTTTAGCCTATCACTAATTGACGAAAATAAGAGAACCATTGGAAGCACACCAGGAGCCATTGACGAGTTAGTAGGGTTACTAAATAATGGGAGCATCAGAGGACGAAAGGATGCAGCTACAGCACTATTCAACCTTTGCATTTATCAGGGGAATAAATCTCGCGCTATCAAGGCTGGCATTCTGGGCCCATTGCACGAGATGCTTACAAGTTCTAACAGCAATGGTATGGTGGACGAAGCTCTAACCATATTATCAGTTTTGGTGAGCCATCCGGAGGGTAAGGTTGCCATAAAAAGGGCAAACTTGATCCCTGTTCTGATAGACTTGTTAAGGACAGTTCAACCTCGCAACCAGGAGAACGCTACAGCTATTTTGCTTGCGCTATGCAAGAAAAATCACGAAAACCTTGCATGTATAACGAGGTTAGGGGCGTTACTACCACTGACCGACCTCTCAAAGAACGGCACTGACAGAGCCAAGCGCAAGGCCAATTTACTATTGGAACTTATGAGCAGGTTGGATAGGCTTTAGCAAGTTATCTATTTTTACCCCCTTGCACTTTTCCAGGTAACCCTGTACAACAACTCTACTTGTATTTCATGTGTGAGTGGGAGAAAAGGGTGATCAGTAGATACAAAAGGAGGTATCTACTTTTTTTCTTCTACTTTTCTCATTCTTTGCAAAAGTGCGAGGATTCTTTTTTGTTTGTTCTTCTGTTGCTTTTGCCAATTCCTGTGCTTGTTGCTGTGGGTTTTTACAAGGCTGTTATCGTTGAACAGAGAGCCGCGTTGTTCTTTAAATGTAACATACGATCATATTTGCCAAGTTGTAATTTTCCTAATATTATCTCAGTTTTCTTATAATAACTTATAAATTAAATATCTTGTGAATGTTCTCCAACCTTTTTTCTCCTCAAAGGTTACCAGGTCGAATGTACGATAATATAATATTGTTGAGTGATAATAACTCACTTAAAACTACTTCCTCCGTACTTGAGTAAAATTAAGTTCATGTACGTCATGTTTGTTTTTTGGTCTTAATTTATATTAATTTTGATGATTAATCAAATTAATCTTAATCAATTAAAGTTAACAAACATGATTACATACATTGCATACTCTTAATGGGTTGATCAAAATTCATCAAGATAATCAGCATTGGGACAAAGACTCAAGAATGAAAATGTGTAATCAAAGTTTTGGATCAATACTTGTAACTTTATATTTATCGACTCTATAAGATTAAATATAAATTTGAGAATTTTGTCCCGATCGTGCTCAGTTGACCAAACCCCTAATGGATAACCAAAACCTTCCGATCAGTAGATGTTAGGATACACTTCGGAATTCTCCAGACGAAACCGAATAGAATTCAGTCTACTGAAATTTCTTGGATCAGTTTTGGATTTTACCCCAACTATCACATTTGAATT
The DNA here is from genome assembly GCA_963682175.1 of Triglochin maritima. Classification (NCBI taxonomy): domain Eukaryota; kingdom Viridiplantae; phylum Streptophyta; class Magnoliopsida; order Alismatales; family Juncaginaceae; genus Triglochin; species Triglochin maritima. The sequence goes on along the minus strand of OY821771.1, from coordinate 47,986,837 downwards.
TTGCCTTAAAGCCCAATTGACTTGTCCATATTTCGGACGACCAATCTTCTATCGGTCAACCAATTTCCCTTCTTGGCTTTTGGTGTGTAACGTCTATTTACACGTGGCATATGATCGTTGTATTCAACGAATATTTGAGTCATAACTGTCAGCGCAAAACGCACGCTAACTTCGACCGTCCGAATAGTCTACGGTCAACCGAACTTGATTAATCAAAGTCTGACCAATTCTTACTGTCCACATTGGAACAGTGATCCGAATGTAATTCGGTAAACAAAATTTAAATAGGTCGAAATTAGAAATAGTTACTAGAAGTTGGTGATTGGTGATCGGTGATCTGAATACGTGCCGGTTAACCGAATGCTTTATTAGGACCAATCCAAACAGTCATGTTTCAAACTACCATTCTTCATTCGATCGGCCGAACATGTTCTAAGTTCTGTTCGAGCTGAATTCACATATTGCTTCTCAATGTTCAAACCTTCACCTAACTCTTCCAATGACTCTATTAGCTTTGAAGCCTATATAAGCATCATTCAAGAGACAAATTAGAACTCTACACTCTCAATTCATCTATACTATTTGTATTCTCATTTTCCAAACTTTCAAAGCTCAAATGCACCCAAATCTTCATCTTCATCACTTTCATATCAATATCCAAGTGTGCTTAAGTTAGAGTGTTTTAGTTAGATTTGATTCAACTTCCATATCCAAGAATCATCAAGTTGTAAAGTTTCGAGAAATTCTCTTTCAGATTGTGAGAGAATACATGAGCGAGGCGAGATTGTGCGCGAGACCCGTTGTTGTAGAAGACATTGATCTCGGCCTGAATCGGAGATCAGATAGTGGAACTGTAAGCGGGACTCTGAGGATCGAGCGAGACTTGCGATGAGGAGTATGACCGGGTGCGATACCGAACCTCTCTAGTTCCGGTGTCTAATCGTGGTTTGCTTGTTCTTATTCTTAATTTCTTATTTCTTGTTTTTCATTCCACATTTAGTTTAAGAGTAGATGACCATGAATCCTAACACGTCTTAGTGGCAAAAATTCTACTCTGGTTGAAAACTCTTGACTGGACATATAATTATTATCGTCTCTCATGTACCTATCATCATTTTTCATGTTACAACAGAGCAAACCCGGACACACTTCACACGCATAAACTCCCGATCAAAATGAAAAGATGTTGAGTTTGTAATGTATCATATGGGAGAGAAGATGATAATCAGCAGAATTTGTTCTTTGAATAGAGGCTCAAACCTAGGGCTGTAAATGGGTACACATTTATCCGTTTACCTGTTATATTTCTACACGTTAAGACATTGGGGTATAAATTTCTTACCCATTTATATTTTCTTACTCGTTTTATCCTTGGCCGTTTTACACGCTTCCTTATCGGATAGATAGTAAAATGATTTTTTTTCTATCCGTTTACACATTAAGCAAGTGATACATGTATTTTTTGAAATCATATATGTTTAGAAAAAACTATTGCACAACATAACTCGTGTCATAGTTAATAGTACACTTTCGTTCTATATTTAGTAATACGTTGGTTTTTGTTTGTGTAATTGTGTTTAATTATTACGTCAAAGTTTGTGAATATAAATTAATCCTATATGTTAACATTCAATTATGTTTTGTTTGACAGATATGATATATATGTACAATTTACATGTGGTTTTGCAGAAAAATCGTGCAGTCATACGTGATTGTTCATTTTTTATTAATCAACAAATATATTTATTTGTCTACCTGTCATTCATTTCGTTACACATTCATTATTGGAGTAACGAGTAAGGGTAATATACTCATTTTATAACACGTTATAATTATCGAATATATAAATATCTTTACCTTATACTACCCGTTGACCTATTCAAACCAAACCATCCAGTGCAGGCCTGTCTTCTTCTTCTTCATCTCTAGAACTGTAGCACCGAATTGGGCTTCAAATGTTCCAACTCTCAGCCTACTTGAAGTCCAACGAATTGGGCTCCAATATTCAACATTTAATGGGACCAAGTCCACTTCAAGTTGGGCTTAAATATTAAACAGGTCTAGAGCATTTGCCATTTGGGAGAGGATCAGATTTTCGACGATGGTTTGTCTAGTCTTCTTCTTGATTTTTATTTGATGCCTCGGGCCCATTTCCCACACCAGGACTTAGAATTGAAGATCAAAGTTAATCGAAATTGACGCAGAGCAGAAGCGGTTGACCAAAATCAGACTCCTACTGACGAACTCCAACACGAGATCGAAGAGATAACTCGAAATCCACCAGAAAAGTCTCGGAATCCACCAAGAGACACCAAGAAGAGATAACAACAAACACCAAATTTAAAGCAAAAGTATAATGTTCCTTCTTATTCATCATTCAAATATAAAGCAGTCAATCACAGCTATGGATGACAACGAATCGGTTCTAGTTCGGATACTAGTAGAACCGGATCCGAATTACAAAGTGGGATCCGGATCGGTTCCCAACATGAGTATCCAGAATCGGATCCGGTTGGTTAACAGATACTCAGAACCGTATCCGTTGGATTTGGATTTGGCCTATGGTGAGGTTTTATAGTTTGGATTTGGAGTAAGGAATTCGTTTTTTTCCGATGTGAGACTATACTTTGCACACAAAATTCGTTTTTTCCAAAACAATATCTATTCAGGATAGCACTAATTACCAACTCCCATTAGTTAGTGTAGTAGTGAAGCTCATGTGATTGTGGCCCATGTACTCATGTTCGAATCCCAGTAGGTGACAATTTTTGAAAACATTGTTCATGTCGGATCTGGTTCCAGTTCCATTGGCTAGAACCATATCCAAACCGGAACCGGGTCGGTTCTGAAAGTGTTTATCCAGATCCGACCCATATCCGTTTTGTCCCGGTTCGGTACCACCGGTTCCGGTTCGGTTCCATCGGTTCCGGATAGCCATTGCCACCCCTAATCACAGCTAAGGTAATTTGCAAAAATTATCCTAAACTAACTACAATATTACCACTGTATAAGGAAATTACTATTTAGTGTCTGCAAATTACTTAAATCGTCTGCACCAATTATCATTTTCTCATTTACATTCCATTTAATACTCATTTCGTCTTGTCTCTTAAAATAATGCTTCTGTCTCAGTTTTTCTCACTATATCAGTATCAACACCACGAAAATATTTGGCGAAGCGTTTAGATCCGGCAAGGTAAGTAAAAAAAATTAAAAAATTCGACTGTGGCATATCTTGTATATGCCTATTAGATTTATTTTTTTAATTTTATATGTTGTGTCATTTCAAACTATTTCAGGTTCCGTTTTAAGATTTCGGTAGTGATGTGGTAGATTACAGTGAGTTTTTTGTAAGTCCGCAAGTATTTCCAGCACTCAATGACGTGAATAGATGAGCGAAACAAGTTGCCATCAGAGTCGGATTTTTTGGGTAGTATCCTCCTATAAACCACAACGAGATAGTCAGATGAATTGTTATCTGAGATGCGATCGAAGAAATGAAATATGTTCCTGCGATATGAATATTGCAGTACAAAAGAACACGAAAATAAAGAGTTGCATGTGTCGTTTCTTGATAAAGGTGGTCGAGCGACGTGAGCGTGATGGATGAGTTGTAGTTTCTGATAGTTCCCATGGTCAGCACAACCATAAACTTGCAGTTGACCAAATCCGCTAGCAGCAATGCCTCTCGTGATATCGGCACTCAAAATTGATCGCCTACCCTGCAGTGTAATACAGGCTCTGTTCCGATTATGGCACTTCAGAACCTTCTGATTCTCGCCCGCCCAAATGCGTTTAGCGATGTGACCCCTGAAACTAGGAATGATGCTCACGTCTATAGGACCACCATGCATCATAGCAGTCACGATCCAAGAATCGTCCTCAACTCTTTTCTTCTTGTGAGCTCGAGCATCTACAGTGCACGAACTCGAATCGTCTGTCACAAACTTACCACATCTACCCTTCCGAACTAGATACCCATCCGTAGAAGAACTACCTTATCGCTCACGTCCACTACCATACTGCTCATCTCGCCCCCGTCCTCTACCAAACACCCCTGCCTCTCCTCCTCATGCCGCTCCAACCCATACCGGCCCTCATCGTTACTCTCGTCCTCCACCTCATCTGAAACTTCCTCATCCTCGAATGAGTCATCACGTGTCTGACAATGACGTAAAATATCACTCTCCCTCCTAACCGAATCAGATATACTTTGTCTACGTGGATGACGAGGTGATGAATCCTTTTCGTAAACATGTACAACGTGTAAGTGTATGAATTTTCATTTTCCTCCACGATAACCCGATGACTATTAATTAAATTTTAGAAATAAATTTTCGTTAAATGGATTTAAGTTACTAAACTAACAAATTTATTAATTATTTTTTACTAATTACCAATTAGTACTAATTAATTTTTACCAAATAACAATTATAACTAATTTATAATCAATTTTAAAAAAAATTGGGCGTCTGCCCTAGTTGCCGGACGCCCATGCATTTTGTTTGTTTTTGTTTTTTAAAAGAAGTTGAAAATTTTATCGTATTCGAGTACACCGGGGAGCCCGCTAGCTCCTTTCCTGGCATCCGAAACATTATTTTTTATGATTAAGATGAAGATGAAGAGAGAGTGGTGATGGAAGAGTGAAATGAAGAGATATATAAGTAGAAATGAGAGAATGACAAAACCGTAATTTGTGCGGACGATTTAAATAATTCGCGGGCAATATTTAGCAATTCAGCTATATAATGATCTACTTATTTAAGTAAAACCAAACATCAACTTTGAAACATCTACTTATTTAACTAATGTCAGTTAAGTTGTGTGTATTATTAGCCACTTGATGCCAACGCTTTGGGCGTGATTCGTTCACATAAAGTAAAGAAAAGTTCAAAATTCTACTTGCTTAAATTCCCTTGGTTTTACGATGCAACTGAAACTAGTAGAAATCATCCCACATACATTATTTAAGACATGTAACTTATGTGAAAAACTTCAATTTCAAGATCTTTAGTTTTTTTTATTTAGAATTCAATTGTTCATAAGTTATTATGGGAGATCAATTCTTAAATTTTTTCTTTGATTTTTTTCCGGGAAATATCACCCTCATGGAGAGAAATGGTCGCCATATCTTGGTCACCTTAAGGTTGATTTTATCAACCAAGTACAGGTTCAAACATCATCATCTGCAAAGCGATTGAAATTTTCTATTTTCTTCCTTCTCCCCAAGGCTTATGTGTATAGATTCGTTTTGTTAAATAATAATAAAAGCGTCAAATAAAAAATTAGAACTATGACCAAGTTGTTAATCGTGAACTTAACATTCTTGAGTTCACATCTAAATTTTGTCAGTTGAATAATTCAAAATTTTAGACCTATGGGTGCTTTCATAGAAATCATAATAAGACCGAAGACCAATGTTTCTCGTGAAAAAAACGTCAACCACACCAACCGTTAATGGTTCTTAGAAGATTATTTGGTTAAATCAAAATGTTTTGTAAGTCAGTCCCCAAATTGAGGTCATTTAGTTCTTTACTGAGTGTACTAAATTTTAGTTTAGACTTCTATGACATTTACTCTTGACCCGCCAACACGTATGGGTTTGATTTTGAATCGGTCCTGACCGGTTGACCCAAACCCGACAATCCGTTGAATATCATACAAATTTGTTCCATGATAGTTTTTAGTAATCTTTGACCATCACTTATTATGGGTAATTAATGTTACGACTTATCAGTTAGGTACATATATTACTTACAAATCAATTTGTACTATTATCATTTGAGATACCACTGATGAAAATATAGAGAAGATACAACGGATCTATCTTTCTTTCAACGGCTTAAGAAATAATCTAAAATGTGTTTGTAGATAATAGTACAAAACATTTTTTCAAGAGTTTTATATTCTACATTCATATATAGAAAATATTTAAAAAGCAAAATATCGAGACACCAAAACATCCATGATCCACACACGAATTCTGGTCAAGAAAATGGACAAGAATAGCAATGGCACTTTTGAGACAGATTGAGGAGGCTCTACTTGTAATTCCATAACCAATCCTTTACATTGGAGATGTGTTTTAATTTTCTTATAGAGAATACTTTTAAGTTAAAAACTGTTACATTTGCACTATTATGAGAGATAACAAGACTACAAAATATATCAAGTTGGATTTCAAATATTAAAATAGGATTTTCAGTAATAAAAGTTCTTTGTGCCGTGACTATTGGGGAAATAACACTTATTCAAAATTTCAAACAGATCAATCGTTTTCTTTTGAGAAGCTCAAACAGATCAATCCTTAAGCTACCAAATTAGAAGCAAAAGTCTTCCAAAATCACATGCAATGTTGACGTTCCTTTCTTTTCATCATATTGTCTCCTACTGAACAATTCGGAAATTTTCAAACTTCGCATGTCCAAACTTTCCACATTTTGTTGCATGCGTAGGGTGGACAGGGGCCTTTCAATATTTTGACTTACATTGCCATTCATTTATGATTTTTCTCATTTTCACTCACTTACGGTTTCACCCAAGTTTATTATAACATCGTCACCCTAGCTAATTGTATTTAGAACACTATTAACGGGGGTGTCCCGCTGGGACGATCCCGACGACCCGGTTGTGACGACCAGGTCGTCAACCTGGTCGTGCAAATGACCTGGTCGTCCAAGTCGTCTCTTTTAGCATGTTTTCAAAGTTTTTTTTTTGTTTTGATTTTTTTAAAATTAATTTTAATTTTTTTTGAAAATACGTTTTCTAATTTTTTTTAATTTTGAGAAGTTTTTCCAAGATCACCCTTATTTATAGTGAAACAAGTTGAGAAGAGGTTGTAAATAATATATTGCCCAAACAAATAGGTAAAAAAATTCACCCAAAGTTTAATAATTGGTTCATTCTCATCCTGGGCAAAGTCCAACTTGTTGTGATAGAAATAAACAAAAACAAATAAACTTTAACTAATGTAATAAAAATACCAATTATAATTCCAAAACCCCCACACATTCCGAAATGATGTGGATAAGAGAGATAAGTTGTAGTTAAGAGGTGAATAGTGTAGGAAAGAGAAGAAAATAGGTTGGGGAGAGAGAAAACTGATGTGGATGAGAAAAAAAGTTGATGTTGAAGAGTGAGAAGAGAGAAAAACTGATGACCAAATCGTGAAGGTTATGGTTACCAATGGTCTTATGTTCACTCTTTGTTGAGTGAGATCCTCTTGGTAACACTTATAAGTTCAATATGTTATGACTTATAAGAAGTAATGAAACATTTCTGGTTATCTGTATTAACGAAGTGATCGTTAGATCGTTGAAGAATAGCTAGAGTAGAAATTTTGGTATATATTGACAAAAAAATCATACTTAATAATCTCTTCAACGGATACAGCTCCATCTTTCACAATATAAAATTAATGTCAAAGAAAACACAAGGATGACAGTAAAGAAAAATAAAGAATTAATAATGAAAAAAGGAACAAGGTAAGGCAGTCAACGGGCAGTGGATGTAGTTAAAGGAAGAAAAAAAACTAAATTCTGCACAACCAAAAATAGACAACTTTCCGTTCTTAATAAGAACACAACTTTCCAAGGGATCTTCTAAAGTCTTGGGCCAAACGAAAAATACATTTTCCATGGAAATTTGAACACTGTATGTATACTAAAGTCAAAATGTGATGACAATAGTACCCAACCTTGACCATAATTACCACACACTAGTGATCATTACCAAACCATTATAGCATTACAGCACTCTTACCTTCTTTACCCCACATCATGATACGAGAAAGGTAACGAAATAGACGCAAATCATTTAAAAAAACGTTCTGATGAGTCAAGTTTTTCGGAATGGAGTGTCTATTCTGTTTTGATCTAACTAAAGTTAGGTGTCGGTATGGAATATTTCATACTAATATTTGTCATGTCTAGACATGTTTAGGAAATGCTTCATCCAACACACTCAAATACAGTTGAAAAGTAATTGTTTTGGTAAAACATGTTTAGGGCATAAAAAATGTAAAGTGGATTTGTTCGTAAAGTAAGTTAATAACATGACTCTCACTACTAAGCATGATGTAATGCTGATCTTTTAGGAGTGTGGAAGATTTTTATTTTATTTTATACGATACCGTTCATTCTCAACGTGTTATCACAAATATCACCGTTTCCAACCCGCTTCAGTTAGTTTGTTAGTGCTAAGTTATCATCATGATCAAAGATGTGTGCGTCAAAGTTTGCAAAAGTGCGAAGACCTCTTACATGTAAAGAAAAACGTAGGATAGAAGTCAAATAATTATATGTTTTCGTCAAATCAAGTGTCTTGCCTAAATAATATAATTAGAACCAAATTACAACGTCAATTGCCCGTCTAACTAACATTCATCCCCTTCACAGTGGTGAGTTAGTAGCCTCTGTGAACTGTGAAGAGAATAATAATCTAAACTTTGTGAACTGTGAAGAGAATAATAATCTAAAATATAACTAAATGATGAGGTAATTAACCTCTAGAAGTCAAATAATTATTTTGTATACGTATTTTTTTAAGCTCATTCAGATCTTCTATATATCCAAATTTATCAAATATTCTTTTATTTAATAGATTGGTTCTATTTTATATATCCTAATTATAAGTTGTCAATTCGAATCACAAAACCTCTTTTCCTTGTTCGTTAAAATTGGTTGTATTTACTATTTAGAGCAAACATAGTTAATACTGGTATTTTATTAGGAAAAGGGACGATAAATTATTAAAGTCACGGATTTTATTTATAAATTTGGACATTTACAAAGATTGCAAAAACAATATTTATGAGGGGAAAAACTATAAATGCAAACTGTGCAAGAGATATTTTGCTAAAATTCTTAATTAATTGTTCGATCACTACTCACAAGTTGTATTAAAATTTGTTTTTGACTCTCCATGGAAAATCAAACCTTGCTTTATTTAATGACAACTACAATCCTAAATGATCATATATATTCATCCTAAACCTGGCACGTCATGCTTAAGAAGTTGCAGTCGCACATTAAATTTCGATTAATCAACTTTAAAAGCTGACAATTTTACAAGAACAAGTGAACTACTTGCAAGTTGCAAGTAATTACTAAAAAAATTATTTGCATCAAATCAACACCTTTAAGGCTTTAACGTGGATGATTTAAATCACAGAAAAGAAGAAAGAGAACCTTTTGGTGCCAAACTTTGTTCACCATACAAATGGTGGTTTCGTGTGGATTTCTAGCTTAGTGCCAAACTTTGCCTGTTATTATGACGGTCATTTTGATATATAATATTAGATTGGATTTGAAATAAACCGAACTCTTCTTTACGTACGTTTGTATTTTTATTTATTCATACTTAATAGAAACAAGTGTGGATTATGGAGTGGAATAAAGATGTTAAAGCAATAACTTACTCACTTAGACAGTTGGACGGAAGACCTTTTTTAAACTGGAAATTAAAGACCTCTCCATTAACAACAGAAAATACTGCTTGCTTTCTTTTTGGCAACTTTAGAGATGGCATAAAATTTCAATTGGTTCCGTGCTGATACATGGACGCGAAGCCAAGTCACTAGTCACGTTAGCATTATTACTACTGGGTGAGAGTTTTCCGACAAAGAATTATTACTTTATTTGTTTCCAAACTAATTGTGATTCCCAAAATTTTAAAGCCATCCTTCCAAAAAAGAACAAGATTGTTCACATTTTGTCCAGAATGGACACAGTTTTCGTCCAAAATCATTCCAGAATGGACACAATATCCGTCCAAAATCATTTCAGACTCAGTCCAGAATGGACATGATTGTTCACATTCTGTCTACAATCAATCCAGAATGGACACAATCTCCATCCAGAATAGATATGACTATTCACCTTCTGTCCATATTGAATCCAAAGTGTACACGGTTCTGGACACGATTGTCCAACTTAATCCATAATCACCAGAATGGACATGATTGTTCACATTTTGTCCACATTTAGTTCAGAATGGAACAGTTTCTATCCATATTCAGTCCAGATTGGACACAATCTCTATCCAGACTCAATCCATAATGTTCACAGTTTGGTCCAAACTTGACAAGAATGTGAACAATCTTGTCATATTTTGGAAGGATAACTTCAAAATTTTGGAAATCACAATTTATTTGGAAACAAATAAAATCATCATTATTTATCGGGAAACAACTCACCCCTTAGCAATAGTGTTAACGTGACTGCTGACTTGCTGCGCGTACGTTCAATAATAATTTTCCTTCCCAAAATATGATGATATGTTTTTTTAGTAATAAAATTAATCTCTTTTGAAGAAACAAACATTTGATGGTCAAAACAAAATTCCCAATAGAAAGTTCTTAATCGAAGACTCGTAGTCGACTGTTGCACCCACATGCGACATGTGACTCACACATGAAACAAAGTTTCCGATTGGAACTACCGTTGCCTTTCTAATTCCTTCATGTCTCCGTATATAATCCAATCAACATTCCAATAATTTTTTTATTTAAAAAATGACTCTTTTCAATACGTACGTACCCCCAAGAAAGAAAGAACCGTGATAGACGGACGCGCCTTACGTGGATCTGTACAGCTCAGATATTTTTCTTTGAGTCAGCGTCCAGTCAGCGAAATTTCTCTTCGCGCGTTTTGGTCTTTTTAAAAAACGCCGGTTCTTTAAGTTGAACGATTCATTTCCCAAAACACAGATAAGACAGTGTGCAGACCCTAGGACATCGTGCAATCTCATTATTCGTGCAGAACCCACACTTATCGTAATAAAATATTTGTTTTTAAGTTTTACGTTGGATCAACTTAATTTGTCTAGCTTACTTTATGTGTGTATGCAGTTTACATTATGTGTTTGTCCTGTTTACGTTATGTGTATGTCCGGAATAAGTGTATATTGTTGTACGGAATAAGTGTATTTGTTGTCCGGAATAAGTGTATTTGTTGTCCGGTTTAAGAATAAAGTGTGTCCAGAAACGGAACATAAAGTTTGTCCGGAATAAGTTGATTTGTTGTCCGGAACAAGTGTATTTGTTGTCCGGAATAAGTGTATTTGCAGTCCGGAATAAGTGTAGTTGTCCAGAATAAGAAGAAAGTGTGTCCAGAAACAGAACATAAAGTTTGTCCGGAATAAGTGTATTTGCTGTCCGGAATAAGTGTATTTGTTGTCCGGTTTAAGAATAAAGTGTATCCAGAAACGGAACATAAAGTTTGTCCGGAATAAGTGGATTTGCTGTCCGGAATAAGTTGATTTGTTGTCCGGAATAAGTGTATTTGCAGTCCGGAATAAGTGTAGTTGTCCAGAATAAGAAGAAAGTGTGTCCAGAAACGGAACATAAAGTTTGTCCGGAATAAGTGTATTTGCTGTCCGGAATAAGTGTATTTGTTGTCCGGAATAAGTGTATTTGTTGTCCGGTTTAAGAATAAAGTGTGTCCAGAAACGGAACATAAAGTTTGTCCGGAATAAGTTGATTTGTTGTCCGGAATAAGTGTATTTGCAGTCCGGAATAAGTGTATTTGATGTCCGGAATAAGTGTATTTGCAGTCCGGAATAAGTGTAGTTGTCCAGAATAAGAAGAAAGTGTGTCCAGAAACGGAACAAAAAGTTTATCCGGAATAAGTGTATTTGCTGTCCGGAATAAGTGTATTTGTTGTCCAGAATAAGTGTATTTGTTGTCCGGTTTAAGAATAAAGTGTGTCCAGAAACGGAACATAAAGTTTGTCCGGAATAAGTGGATTTGCTGTCCGGAATAAGTGTATTTGCTGTCCGGAATCGGAATAAGTGTATTTGTAGTCCGGAATAAGTGTATTTGCAGTCCGGAATAATATATGGCTTCATTATTGTCGGAATAAACAAATCAATATATTGAATGCAATAATATGATGTCAAAACAAAAAATTAGGTTTAGAAACTCAACAAACCTCCCACTGTATATTTTACCCCACAAGAATTACGTTTAGAAAAAAAATAGGGAAGAACATTCACGATGCTAACGCTGACAAGAACATCGGGAAGTCTTCGCACCGTCCCATTCACGCTGCTTACGTTGTGAAGAATCCTGGGAGTCGGCATCAGACGCTTCTTCGACATAATATCTTGCTAGAAATGGTGATTTATTCTGGAGAGAAAGAATGAAGAAGAAAGAAAGAGTGTCATCATATTTGTATTTGGGTGGAGAGAGAGAATGTGCTGAGTTGAAACGCATTTAATGTGATTTGAGTGGACATCAGGAAGAAAAAACAAAAAAACATTCATGCTTTGGCCACGTAAGGGCTGACATGGATGTCCACGTAGAGCGCGTCCGTGACGCGCTGCGTTTATAAATCATTTTCCAGAAAGAAAATGTTAACCAATAAAAAATTTAAACACGCAGTTATTGACCATCCTTATCTCTCTATTTATGTAGCTCTAACAAACCCAAGCTACCAACAATAACACGAACAATAGCTAGCAAGGACATTCTCCCATCTTCCTATCTTCTTCTTAAGTTGCAGTACTCCGAGTCCAAAACATTACACATCACATTTAGCCTCTCTTTCTTGACCACATCATACCCTTCAAAACTATATATCTCTACCAACACAACCAAAAACAACTTAATCAATACATATCCCACCAATTGATTCAAATGGGCAACACCATAGCTTCTAAACTAAAAAGGAAGTCACCAATCAAGGTGATGCTTGTGGACGGAACCACGTTCAAGCTCCGGCCACCTGCGACGGCCAAAGACGCCATGCAAGGTCACCCGGGGCTGGTCGTGATGGACGCGGAAGACGTCAAGCAACGGGGCGTAAAGGCCAAGCCTTTGGAGCCCCAAGAGACACTAAGGCCCAAGAAGCTCTACTTCTTGGTGGAGCTCCCGAAGCAGGACCTATCGGGAGCTAGGAGAGTGCGGTCGGCGATAAACATGACGGCCAAAGATCGGCTGGAGAGTCTCATGCTGGCAAGAAGGGCGTCGTCCGATATATCGGTGTTGCGGCAGGCACCGGGGGAGGAGGAGGAGGGGGTCATGAGGGTCAGGATGAGGCTTCCGAAGGCGGAGGTGGCCAGGTTGGTGAAAGAGAGTGGTGGGAGTGGGACGGAGGCGGCCGCGAAGATTGTGGAGGTTTGCGTGGGGCGGCGACAACAGGAGGGCGGATGCGGCGGATGCGGCGGCGGAGGAGGAGGAGACAAGGTGGCCGTGAGGGGATGCTCGTCGGTCAAAAGAGAGGTGCGTTGACTTTTCTTAAGTGGCTGTATAACATTAGTGATAATATGACAGTATATTATTATATACGATTGACTAATTAATTAATTGGAACTGGTTCACTTTAAATATCATGACCTTGAAACAGTTTTGTTAGAATAGGTCTTTCATTATAGTTGAATTGATAAAAAATTTAAAAAAAACAAAGGACTAAGCTAGGGTAGTCGACTTATGTTAAAGTATATATGGTGGATTATTTAAGATCACACCGATTTAGGTCAAGTCATAACGTTCCGTTATCTTAACGAGCCGAGAGATAACAAGTTATGCTGATCTCTTAGTTAGTTATAGGACTGTTGTACGTCTACGTTCCTAGATTCTAATTATATGAATTGTTATGTGGTGTTTAATTTTGTCCATCTACTTGAGTTTGATGGGGTTTATTTTTGACGTTTACATTGTTCAATTATGCGTTTGGCGTGCATGATTCTAATCTTGATCATTTGATGACTAAACATTTTAAAATCATTCCAACTCCAAAGGCTTTGCATAATGGAATCAGAGTTGAGTTGAATGAGCATTTAGCTTAATTGTCTCATGAATCAAGAAGAAAGTGGAAACCATGTGTTGGTCCCACAAACGTCAAATGAACCTAAACCGTTAAATGCGACTTATAATAATCACTTTTTATATCAATAAAGCACATAGGAGAATATTATTTTGTAAATAATAATAATGATGATGAGTTTTCATGAATAAGATGAAGTACTAGACCAACTATTTTTAAAAATGAATAAGATGAAGTCCTGTACAATTTTGCAATCCGTCACAAGGACAAGTTTGACTTGTCATTAGTTACCTTGAAGGTTCCAAAATATCACCAATTATCTCAGATTTGTTTAATATCTTATATACCTTTAACCAAAACTTTTAGCCATACCCTCACTAGACTCTAGCTTTAAGTTCATTGAACTTCATAACTTAAATTCATATTCGTCATCAAATAACTAGTATGAGAAAACTGTTGAGCTTGACGGCAAAAGAGAGAGTCAAGCTTTAAATATATATTGCTCATTTATATATAGTTAAGTTTGAAAGCTACTTGTGATATTTTAATTATATATAGAAGATATATATTTATGGAATGATATGAATGTATTTGTGTTCCATACAATTGACATAGTGCATGTTTAAATTAGTTTAAAATCACTTTTAAAGCTTTGCAGACATTGATTTCTCAACTAACGATATTTCTTTTAATGCAGAAAAAAATGAGATTCGCAGCAGAGAACGAGATAATCGGTTAATGGAAGAGAGATGAGAGGACGCCCGTGAAGTTGAGCAAAACTATAGCTAAAATATTACAAATTGAGTAATAGGATGGGGAAATGCCTTCTATATATAATATACACACATTTCGTTAAGCTAATGTAAAGTTTTAAATAGATGGTTGAAAATGAGAAGCTGCCGACATATGGCTTCCTTTTCCATCGCTATATTTCTTGGGTCCTGTGAATAATGATTTTCTTGTTTATTTTTCGTATTTTCTCGAAGTTCAACTTATCTTCAACCAGCCAAACTTCTCCCAAAATGAACATTTTTGGACGGAAAGAATGATTTCGTGTGGGGATTTACAAATTTGGATTACAACTCACTTCCTAATCCACTAATATAAAGGTCACAAGGAGAGGTTACCTCAATATTAGACTGAAAAATCACGATTACTAACATAATTTACTAATCAACTTTGAAAAGGGACTGGATATGCTAAGAATATATCACATAATATCGGTCAATTAAAGGTCGTTTTCATGTATTAATTGATATAAGATAATCTATACCGTCAACCGATGCCATTAAATTCTGAAGTAGACGTAATCTCACACAGCCCAATGAACCTCAAATGGTTATATATATTTTTACTAAATCGTACAATGATGTCGTGATACACAGCTTAAACACACCATAAACCGTTTGTTGTTTAATTAGGATAATTTGGCTTCAAAATGACACCTATGTGATATCCTCATTTAACTATGAGAAATAGATAATATCTATGTCAATGTCTCAGATTATTAATTATAACCGTGATTGTGATTATGATGACAACTATTTGATGGGAACATGGACCGTTGAAACGGCATAATTCGTGGATTCACATCTCAAAGTGAAGGCTAAAAAATATTTCTTTCATAACTTGCATTTTAATATAAGAAAAAAGTTCAAAAAAGAAGACTGCTGTATTGAACCTTATGTGGCACTAATCACGCAGGAAATTACGTAGCCACTAGTGCTAAAAGCTTACATGACAGTATAGATTAACCAGTAAATAATTTATGTTACAACATAGATTACGAATACCCAAAAGACGGTAAATAGCTAATTAATTCCTTGTTAAAAAAGTAATAATCTCTGTGTGCTCTATTGATCTACTTGATGGTTGTTAATTTATGAAGATTTACGGGCTTGCGGTATAAGGCTATAAGTGACTACCAAATTTTCATATTTTTTTCTTCTTTCTTTTTTTTACCCGCTCAAGTTTCTATGTGAACCGTAAGTAGGGATGCAAAATATCTAATTTGGTCCAATACAGAGAACATCCTCCTGATTGCAAAATGAATTTTACAATCCCTTTCGAATTTGAAGCAAACCAAATTTCACAATCTCTCAGTAAATTCAAATTTTAGAAGTCTCTTATGTGCCCATATGAGTTCCGAGCAAACCAAATTTTACTAGTCCCTTATAGGTCAACCCTGCAGGGGGGCCTTCTAAAATTTTGGGGGGTATTTCTCAAATACCAAAATCTTTGAGATCAAAGTCCAACTTAAGCATTTTGAAAACTTATTATGGTGACTTGGTAGGTATAAGGTTGTCATGTAAGCTTATAGGTTACTGACCAAATTAATCAGACTCCATGTTTGACTCAAGGACATCTCAATAAATATGATATCGAAACCTCAACAAGCTATAATTGGGAAGAGTTTTGGTTAATTGAACTATCACTTCGCCATAGATGCTAGCTGGTTTCAGCAGGGTGTTACACTCAACGTTTAGTTGTAATGCGGTTACATTATCCATTTTAATAATTAAATTTTATAAAAATTACCGCTATCAATTTTATTAATTGAAAAAAGTTATGATAATTTATCAATTACCGGTTAATTTTTTAATCAATTATAATGATTATGATTCAATTTTTTTTTAAATCCTACCAGTTATGGAATTTTTTTTCACTGCTATCAAAATTTCTGTTTAAACATTGATAAGTCAACAGTTCACTAGTGTGCCCCCATTACTCCATTAGGAGGCTATCCATGTGCAATTGTTTGTTCTTGAAAGCGATGTTCACATGGTTCTCATAAGAAATTATCTAATTAAACTCGATATATTACTTTCATTAGAAGATATGCTTTTGGGAGTTGTCTCACCCGTACACGAGGAATTTACGTCTGCTTTACTCTGAACCTAAAAAACCCGTAAGAAACTGTAACGTATCCGAAAACAGCGGCAAATTTAAACAATAATAAAGACCGTCAACGGTCAACACAGGGCACGTCACGGGAAACAAACCAACACATATATATAAAATATATAAGATACAGACCCACGTGGAAGTCAAACTATACAAATGAGTCAACTGTAATTACAACAAAACTAAATGTACATGTAATCACTACCTCAACAAAAGAAGATATACAATGACAACAAGATCAGATCTCGGGGGCACTGTCCTCTGTCACCACCTCAACTCTAGACCTGCTCGCTACCTGAAATGCAAACAAACAAACATGCTTGAGTTCCCTGAAGGAACCCCGTATACCAAACCTCCTAAAATACGAAAAGGAAAATTAAAGACAATGCAATGCAATACACATGATCATCCGCCTCGGGCCCACAATAATGCCCTCACCGCCTCCGCGGCACTGAACCACTCCTGCCACTAGGGTCAAGTCAGTCCACCACTGCCTCACAAGGGTCAGTCGACACCACTGCTCCCCAAAAGTGCAGGAAGGAACCCCCGGTACACGCCGCACCCAAGGAGCGAGTCAGCCCGCCGAATACACAACTCGGGTCAGACGACAGCCACTGCTCCCCCAAGAGTCGCCTAGCGCGCACCCTGCCGGAACATCCTCGGCCTACCGCTAAACCCTCGCAAACTACCCAAGGTTTACGGTATACATCCCTCACACCCCGCTCGGTAAGAGAGGAAACAGTAGTACAATAATACGCCTTCGTCGAAGGTGAAATCCGTAGTTCTCAAAGCCGGTAATCAACCGTCGCCTCGGAGCCGGTAGTCGACCTATACTCAACGGATCGCGTGTGGATAAATCCACCAACCTGCGGCAGATCGGTCGACCGTTAAAAGCACACCGGTCGACCGGTCCCCCACACAGTACAAAGTACTGTACAAACAAGTCTACCGGTCGAACCACGCCAATCGAATTACCGACCAATCGGTCGAACAAAAGTCATCTAGCGGTCGACCGTTCGGATGGTCTACGCTATACAATTTTATATAATATATATATCCGACCGGTCGAACCAAGGGGTCGTTCAACCGATAACAGGACTTTCCGCATTTTGCCTAAGTGATATTCGGTCGACCGGAACTGCTATACAGTTCGACCGAATCAACACAGACACTCTACCGCTTAAATAAAATGCTCAGTCGGTCGACCGAAAGTTAAAGAGCGGTCGACCGTTTTGATGGTCAAAGCTCCCAACCGACTAAGCATCGAATGGATCGGTCGAACAAGGTTAAGGACGTTCGACCGTTTAATAAGTCAAAATCCCCAACCGACCCATTCTCATTGTTATTCGGTCGACCGGCTAAGTGGTCTCGTTCGACCGATAACAGCATAACCCCTTTTTCCCGCACAAATCTAGCATAACGGTCGACCGTCCTAAGACATCGTTCGACCGTTCGCGGGTAAACATCAATATAATAATAGGATCGGTCGACTGCCCACAGGCACCGGTCGACCGATCGTCGTCTTCAACCTCTGAATTGGTTGAAATCCGACGGGGAATTCGACACCAACGTCGATCCCCAACACTCACAAGGCATATGTGAGTTATAATGAAGATTTGACATACCTTTTCGACGGTTGTGGAAGCCTCCCAAGCTTTGGCAACCTCTTCCCTTCTTTTCCCTTCTTCTTCTCCTCTTCTTCTTCTTCTTCTTCTTCTTCTTACTGCCTCCTCCTCTTCTCCGAAAATCTCTCTCACTCTCTGGTTGTTCAGTTGAAGGAAACGTTTCTATTAAAACTTCATCTAACTATATATACTAACTATAATTAATCACCTCTAAATCTACCAACCAAAGCCATCCACCTCAATCTCCACATGTCTAACACCTCCACCTCTTCATGCATGTATTAATTAGGGTTAATTAGGTTTAGTTTAATTTAATTAGGGTGCTTAGATTAGGTTATTACAGAAACAACTTACGTGTTGATTAAGTTCGGATCTTTTATTCTTTTTTTGAGGTAGTTTTCTAGTTTATTAAGTTTGGTGTTCTCATGAATGGTGCAAAAGTTACGGAATCCTTTAACTTTGCATCACGACTCTTGCACTGAGCCGGACGTTATTTCGTGTTTGTTGAAAATCCAAAACTAATTCTCTAGTTTTGTTATTCTTTGGACTTTGGAGATTTGGAGTAATATTAATATACTACTTGAATTAAATTCCAGTACCTCCTCAGCGAACTTGGTCCACTAACTTACTGCTGTCAGATTAGCAGACATTCCGCTACAAGGATAAATTTTGGAAAGAGTCGAGCAATCATTTGAAATCGATAGCTCCAGTGGACATGTGACTTATCTCATGTGAACCTTAGGATTCTTCCCAATGTGGACCCGTACTAAGTTCTTATTGCGAAAATTCAAATAATATGACTTCTCCCACCTACCATTCCTACCAGCGTTTATATTTCCTCAATTTTGACTTGTAGAATGGAACTCGTTCAACCTGTGTGTGAAGATTTACCTTCAAAAGTCCACACACATAATAATTTAGAAGGATTTCTTGAACTATTCAAAGAATCAGCTATAGTTGCTACCAAGTCATCTGCTAATTCACCTCGAGTGTACTCACTTCAACCATTCTAGGGAGAAAGATGCTTCGCACATGAAACATCTACCAATATACGATACCATGAATTATCTACAAAAATATCTCTATTTGAAAAAGGAAAAAAAAAATATTTACACACCAAAAGAAGTAGAACAACTTTCGGGTGCATGGTACGAGTTTAATCGATACCAAGTGAAACCCCACTAAATCTCTTTGGCTCTTTAAAACCAAAAAAATTAGGTAAAAAGTAGTAAAACAACCTCTGTTGCATATTATTTCACACCTTTTGTGTTAACTGGGATTATTTCCTAAACACTTTTGACTTGTGACTAGATTATTCTTTGTATCTACTTGTAGACAGTCCGACTTAAGGTAAACTCTAAGAAGTTGATCAATTTATTATAATACTATTATAAAGTTTAATTCTAACACGGAAATTAACTTTTGAGAAATTCCGAAGATTTTGAAGAAATTAAACAAGTTGAAATAACTAAACTAGTTACTTTGTAGTTTTCTCAACCAAAAGGTTACAAGTTTAAACCCTATCATCCTAAAACTAAAACGTATTACAAGAGAGACTTACAGAACACACGACCAATCAGCGAGAATACCTGATCGAATTTGCTCATACCGAATCCACAAGGATGTTCTCCTTCTTTTTTCTCTCAAGAATGCAAAGTAGACAAATAGTAATTGTTCTAATACAAAGAGGGACGGAATTGTCTTTATATAGTAGGTCAAAACAAGTATTAATTGCACCAAAATCGCGTGGAGAAAAGTACATAACGTGGGCAAAATTGTCCCGAACGGTCGACCGAACGTGTGCAATCGGTCGACCGAACTTAAAACCGTAGCGCAATCAAGATCTCCACCGGTCGACCGTCGCGCCTTCGGTCGACCGGAAATTTCCAGACCGTGTCACAATGCTCCAACCAGTCGACCGCAACATAAATACCGATCAACCGGAAAATTTCATGAAGTTTTCTTGGACCTCCAAATGCATACTCGGTCGACTGGAAACTTCCAGACACTTCTGCAAAACCTCTTAATGCGCACCCGATCGACCAAATAGGTCCCACCGGTTGACCGAAAACTTCCAAGAACTTTTCCTGGACAAACACAACGCACTACCGGTCGACCGAATGTCTGTTTTCTCTCACACAAATACATAATTCACATATTTAAGGTAAACAACAACAAGGTGCGGACATTTGTTTCGGAAGGATTAAATACGGATGGTGAGTTGTTCCGCAGGTGCACGAGAACAGACACCGACAAAGCAGAGATCTGTTTGTGCTGTTACATGGCTGTGCTGTTGCAAAAGTAACGCCGCAGTCCACGCTGGACGCGCTGCTGCAACTTTTATAACTTCCCGTCCACATTAACAAACCCACCTCGAAACCAAAACTTGTCCACATTCCATTCCCATTCCTCTTTTCCTCTCAACAGAATTAAACACATTATCATGGGAAGAAGGGAGAAGAGGAAGATGGGGTTCGAGTCCGACACCGCCGTTCACGACCTCGTCCACCAAGCCGGTGGTTGCGCCGTCATCGACGGGGGCTTCGCCACACAGCTCGAGTCCCTCGGCGCCGACATCAAAGACCCGCTCTGGAGCGCCGTCTGCCTCATCTCCAACCCCGATCTCATCAAACAGGTACGTACCTCGCGTTCATTCTTAATTCCCACACGTCTGTCACTCAGTCAATGTGTTAGGGATCCGATCATACGTATGAAACCTAACAAAATATTGTTCGGTGGATTATAACGACTTTAGTCTGCTGCCGTAACACACTATCAGCTTAAGTTTTGCAACAAGTTGTTGTTATGGGACAGTAGACTCGTGGGTAATGGACCCGACTACTATGTAGGAATAAGTCTGCGGATGGGGATTATAGATTCCATCGTTCATATGCTTGTAGTTTAAATCAGAGTATATATATGACTACTTTAAGAAAACAATTTAAGCTAAGCTGAGCAAGTAATTGTCATTGTGATGCAGAAATGGAGGATGAATGTGTACCGGTTGATGTTGTTAATGATGATGATGAAGTTAACGGAATGTAGACTTGTTTTGTGAGAATTTCGGAAAAAATGTGCTGTGGGATTTTGCGGGATATGTCTAGGTGAATGAAAAACTGAAATTTATGGGAAGGGAGGAAATTGACATTTTATACCTTCTTGTTACAACAGGCCTAACCAATCAATGTGCTCCACAAGTTGTATTCTTGGAGAATTTCTATGTAAGATCTAGGCCAGTGGAGGAAGGGAAAATCAAAGTTTAGGCCTTCAATTACAATTTGCAAGTATTATGTTTGACTACTAATTTAATGACCACATGTTTTGGTTAAATGGGATTTTTTTTTTAAATCTTAGAAGTCATGATGAGCTTGTAATGGACTATAATGTAAAAGAAATCTTGTGTGTATTGGGGGGGGGGGGGGGGGGGGGGGGTTATCACACGGATGGAAGCTAGTGAAGTTACAAAACGAGCAGCAGATATTCAAGCTTATGTATTTTGATCTATTATAATTTCGTGGCTTAGGATATTCTCTGGGCTCATCTCTGTGTTTTAGCCAAGCCATGTGGGCTTCGTCTGCATGTGTGCTATGAAGAAATGTTTCTTCAGTTCATAGCCTGAAGAGCTGAAAACGGATGTAATTTTTTTTAAAAACTTATATAGTTTGTTAAGCTCTTGATGGGCACCAATTGGTTGAGGTGGATACCACATAATTGATATAGGTGAAGGTACATTATGATTGTTATTGATCTACTAAATGAGTTATCCATCTCAACCACTTGTACCTCATAATTGGTTCAGGTGGCATTCATTTTGCAAAGGTTATTCGAAATTGATGTAGAATTTAGATTAACAAAGTAATTCTTCTTCTCCTCACGCTACAGGTTCACGTGCAATATCTCCACGCAGGTGCAGATATTATTGTCACCTCATCATACCAGGTTACTTTTCTACTTCAGTCTATCGTCTCTTTCTTTTTTGTATATTTCTTTCTTAATATGTTCATGTGATATTTCCACGACGTGTGCACTGCTACAATATGAGATAAACCATTCTATGACTGACTAATGGAAACAAAGTGTAATCAGTTGCTGGAATCTTAAACTAGAGAAAACTGAAAAGCTGGTGTTAATTAGTTCAGCTTTGCGATTTTCGGTTCAATTTCTGCATCATGAAGCACTCATCCTTCACAGTAATTTCTCTATATTAGGCAAGTATCCCTGGCTTCTTGACCAAAGGCCTGTCAGCTGAAGAAGGAGAAAACTTACTTCGTAAAAGTGTGAAATTGGCTGTTGAAGCCCGAGACAAGTTTTGGAAAAGCCGTCAAAAGGCAACTGATAGACGGTATAACCGTGCATTAGTGGCTGCATCTGTTGGAAGTTACGGAGCCTACCTCGCAGATGGCTCTGAGTACAGGTAAATGTCCTGCTGCAGCATCTAATATGACTCTTTTTTTCACTTGCACTGTTCTTTTGCCTTGTAAATTTTGTTTGGTTCCATTTTGATGAAACGCATTTTAAGGTTACAATTTGTTGCATGTCACAGTGGTTATTATGGGAAGGATGTGACCTTGGTAAAGTTAAAAGATTTTCACAGGAGAAGATTGCAAGTCCTTGTAGATGCTGGCCCTGACTTGCTTGCCTTTGAGACAATCCCTAATAAATTGGAAACTGAGGTTTATATTCTCCATCATTGTTGTTCATTCTGAGAAATTAGGTTTGATTAAGCTTTCTCGAAGTCTCACACAAATCTAGATGTTCTTGAATTTCTTAATTATTTCATTATACTTAATTTCCTTCTCTTTTCGTTGCATGCTCAGCATTCAAAACTAATTTGATTTAATATATTAAGGTACTATTTTCCTGCTGATTTAACTAAATATCTGAATGCCCATGGGTCATTAAATTCTGATTAAGGTTGTCTGTTGTCAACATTTTTGCATTTCATTTGCATTGTAGTAATTACTCATTGCGTGTTAGTGTTACTGCCAGGCTCTTGTAGAACTTCTGAATGAAGAAAATGTCAAAATTCCTTCTTGGATCTGCTTCAGTTCAACAGATGGTATGCATCTGCCATCGGGAGAAAGCTTCAAGGACTGCCTTCGCATATTAAATAAGAGTGAAAAGGTGGCAATTGTTGGAATAAATTGCTCTCCACCTCAGTTTATTGAGGCGCTCATCTGTGAACTTAGGAAGGTGTGATCCTCAAGCCCAGTTTCTAAGTTCATGGCTTAGAGCCCAAGGCCTTGTCGAACAGAGTAAAATATTAAATCATTCTAGGCTTCTAACTGACCTTATTCTATTCTTCATAGCAGCTGACTGGAAAGCTTATAGCCGTTTATCCGAATAGTGGTGAGATATGGGATGGAAAGGCTAAGAAATGGCTGGTGAGTCTAGTTTCAATCTACAAAAAAAGATTAGTATTTGGTTTTTGGTTTGTGTGACTTCCTCGTGTTTTTTGAGTTTTTAGCTGCAATTCACAACACAGCTAAATTAAAAGCTGGTTTTCGCTTCCTCTCACATAACATGATATTCAATCCTTAAGATGTAGATTTGTGTAAAGCTAAACCACATATTCATAATTTCAAAGTGTGATGAATATTTCCCTCCATTTCACTTTCAGTATCTTGAATAATATAGCTCAAATAGCTACAAGAACACGCTATGCTTGGGTAAGTTACTAGGGGTGCCTTGTGTATGTAGAGCGGGAGCATCTCAATAAATCTCATTTTAGAGAAATATGAAATGAACTGCTGCATGTTTCCCTTTGTGAAACTCCATGATGTTAATTTTTTTTATTTGCTATCATGATGTGTGAAACTAGGAAAGGACGATGTTATGCAACATTATTTTGCTAGATTTTCATGTTTACATGAAAAAATTGTTAATCTTGTTGGTTCACTTTTACTTGTGCAGATGTGCTTTATGATGCAATTATATTTCTCCATCCATACAGAATCTTTTGCTGCAACATAATATAAGTTTTTTTTAGTTCACATTTTATCTAAAATTGATCCAATTCTAGTATTTCATTCTTGCCTAATACGTACAGTGCGACGTCATGCAACTTTCTCCATGATTCAAACAAGTTTCTTGTTGTTGTGGCTCACGTTTCAATTTTAGGCTTATTATACACATCGATGTAACTAAACCTTTTAGCACGAAAACATTTTCTTTCTTCAACATCAAAAATTGGTTGCATAATGTATTTCCAATTTTCGACTGCAAATGGCTGAAATGTCTTATGCTTAGTTTTCTTTTATATGATTTCTGCTATATATTATTAGATGGCTAACCTTTCTCCTATTTTGTGGAAGCCTTCTGAATGCTGCGGTGAAAAGAAGTTTGAGGACCTTGTTAAAAGATGGCATGAATGTGGTGCTAATCTTATCGGTGGATGTTGCCGAACAACTCCTTCAACCATTCGATCAATTTCAAAAGTCTTGAAGGATCAATGCTAACTGGTATACAGTATTATGATCTCACACATACAGAAGAAAGTGAAATGCATGGGTTTGATAGGTTTAGAAAGAATTACCTGTAATATTTGTAACGATGCTATTTACTCATCCATTGTTATGCAAACAAAGTTCGACCGAAACGTCACTTCGGTTGCTATTTTTATCATCTTCGGCTGCTTAAAAATACCGACACAATGAGTTTGATGTAATATTTCTCATGCGGGTTATAGCTTATTTTGAGTTTAATGTCTTGCTCTAGTTGAATTATACTCCGTATCTAGGAAGGGTTCATCTGATTCGGTATGCTGTATTCTGGAAGGGATCTGACCAGTAGTCATCTTTTAATGTAGAATATGACCCGGTCAAGTTTGGCTGGTAAGCTATCTTATCTTAGATTTCAGATTCATCTGGTGGTTTCCCTACTCCAACAAATATTATCATATTGGTTGTGCCCACAAAGATTCCATGTGTTTGCCACATTACAATTGGTTAATTGACCCATCTAAACTAGTTATCCTGCTTTACCTACTTTTGGTTTCTTGGGTCCTTATCTTTTTGCCATCATTTTCATTGTTCTGGGCATTCTAGGTAATGTCATCCAACTTCACTATAATTCAGGGATTTTTGCCGTGGTTAGAAACTGGGTAAACAGTTAATTAGTGATATGCGGGGCTTTCGTGAATCTTATCTAAAGAGGAGGTTGCTCATAAATTTTTGTTTGTATATATTTCATAATAAGAAAGTTGATTATGATCTCATCCAAACACAAGAGTATGATGAATTCGGGAATCATGTGGCTTCAAATGCCCCTAATTCATCCATTTTTCTTCAAATTAACCTCATATTCTTCGATCATCGGTGGCACCAACCAATCACAGACATCTCTTAAAGATCCTTGAATACATCAATCAAACCAGTCAGTCAGATATGGCTGGAAGATTTCTAACATTTTCGTGATTTTTCTCTCCCTCGGTTAACACTGCAAAGATTGGCACACTTGCTTTGGTTTGTTGCTTCTCTCCCGTGGTCTATCTGGAAGGCCACATGTAACTATATTTTTAGACATGATTCTAGTAGACAACAAGATGTTGCTGGATGATTGATTGTTTTAAATCACTGTAAGTACACGGCGTAGGTAAAGATACGACAAATATGGGTTGAACTTCAAGAATTTGTGAGTGTTGTTATTCCAATCATACTCGAGTGAGAAATGAGAGGAGAATGAGTGAATTATGCTAACTAATTACACTAAATTATGAGTAAATTAACCGTTAAACTAAACCTCCATGAAGTAGAGGTGTGTGAGCGAGTCTTCGTTGTACGAGGTACAAGTGTGTAAAGTATGTGAAATCAATTAGAAACTAGTGTGTGGTCTAATTAACATCAACTACATTTATATGAATACATGACTAATATAGTTAAACATGAAATTAAGATGAACTATGAGTTCTCAAGCATAAAATAAGTACCTAGTGTGGACATTAGAACATCAATTAGCCCCTTCATACAACTCAATACATTCATGCATTCTCTACTAATTAAACATCTATACATAAATGTGTTCTAAAAGTTTTACTTTTAAATGTCAATTATTATGAATTGAATGAGAAATCATTTTGTTCCTTGTTTATGTTATTCGTCTTTTAGAAGTGTTAAGGAAAATGCTATTGGTCCTTAACTGTAGAGCTCTAAAAGATATTGGTTTACATAAAACAAAAAGATATTCGCAATCATGGTAATTAACATGGAACATTAATTACCGAGTTAAGATTGTCGTGTTGGTCATAGATCATTGTAGCTCTACAAGTGAGTGACAACACGGGTATGCAAAAGAGGAAAATATTACTTTTGTATACTGAATATACCTAATAAGTAAAATATTATAGAAATGTGTTTCTGTGTCATTAATATTTTACTGTGTCTTTGGTCCTTTGATATGAGACTTATATCTAATCACTTAAGGAATACTTAATTAGATCAGTGTCTTGAACTATCGATCAGTGTAGTGTAAATGCATTGGTTGGTTAAGTACAACTTTTGTTGGAGAAGATAGTTAGTCAAAAGATTATCATTGCCCCTCTTAATTGAGTGATGATATTAGTGGGCCCCTTGATAAAGCAAAGTTATAATGTGCACAATGTGATTTGAGTTAAGTCACATATTTATAACTAGCTTAAAGAGATCAAGAAATGAATACTAAGACAAAGATGACACAATACTACTTTGTGTGTATTCTTAATATCATGAGGCAAGGGACGGACACAAGTGATGCACTCCATCACTAAATGGATCGGGTTTTGGTTCGAGTGGAATTAAGACATCTAACTAATTGGGAGCTATAATGTGTAGCTAGATACCGCTTATAGCTTGTGATATTAAGCTTTTAATATCACTGCCAACTTAGTTTAGATCCTCCCATAGGTCACACCACAAAACTGGGAAACGAGTAATGGGGATTTTGAGTTCATAAGATGTGTCGGGTTTCATGTTGAAAATATGACACATGGGGTGAACAAGCAAAATCAAAATTATGTTGTGATTAATAACATAATTAGAATCTAAATTAAATTCATATGTGATGTAAATATTATGGGGTGTAATGATTGATCATTACATAGGATAATATGTTACATAAGTTGTGAATTTACTACTAATCCCGAAATGTCAAATTTTGTAGGGGTTAAACCGAAATTTGACAAGTCTGCAAGACTGTGCAAACGGTCGACCGGTTAACGAATAACGGTCGACCGAAGGTGCACGGTCGACCAGACGTGTCTCGACCGATAACAGCGGATTTTCGTCTGTTCGGAACGGTCGACCGAATCTATCGGTCGGTCGACCGAACATTGCGATGAAATATTCTACGTTAAGAATAGTCGACCGAATCTCGCACGGTCGACCGAAATTGGGTTCGAGCGGTCGACCGGACCTTCGTAATGGTCGACCGGTCCAGACGGTTTTATGCATAATTAATTTAAGAATTAATTAGATCATGCATGGAATTGGTGCATAATTGATTTAATTCGTGGCTAAGATTATTTATTAATAAATAATGGATGGTTAGATGGAATTTTGCATGGAATCATGGGCAAGAGGTTGCACATGAATAGGTAATTTGGAGAGAACCTATAAATACAAGGTTATCTCATTACCTCCTTAATTAATTCATTATTTTTTCTTATGCAAAATCTCTCTCCATAATTCTCCACGAAATTACAGTAATTCTTAAGTTTAGTTTTAGTTCTTCAGATGTCATCTTCTAAAGGGAACTAAAGAGGGGTTAGTAATTGGATTCTAAACCCTATTGGAGATCGAGAAGCTAGCTCGTCTCTCTCCAATCTTGTTTAGAGTTTGGTGAAATCTCGGAGACATCCGGCGCAGCAACAAGCATCCTCAACGTCTCCGAATCTTTAAAAAGTTTTAGAGAACTTCTAGGTATGAATTTCGGAGCTTTAAATTTGTTTTAATAAAGTTTTGAAACTAGATATTGAAACTAATTGATGCATGCATGAAATAAATTATAGAAAATTGAAAATTGATCCTTATTATACATAAAAATTCGAAAATATATATGTATAATTAAACATGAAATCCTACAAATAAAAGAATTCATCACTAATACATCAAATAATCTACATCACCTCCACCCAAAATGGGGTGGATATACTATTTACTCATTAAGCTAACTAATTATACTAAGATTTAAGGATATAAAACATGCAAGACTAAAGGAAACAATATCTAACTAAGAAAAAAATATTTTATTTACATGACTCATATTACAAAGTGACATCTTCTCCACCTTGGGTTTTTCTTCAAAGACTTACTCCAAGTAGAGAGAATGACCACCAAGCAATTAAGTTGTTTACAAAGGAAGATGATGAGTTCTATTTATAGACATGAAAAAGACAACTGGGGAAAATCTCCCGCTGTGAGACTATTGCAACATGCCTAAAATGGACATAAACAACATAATAAACAACCACGAGAAGTCGGTTCCGAACTGGACCAAAATGAACCGCAAATTGACAGTCATTATTGGTCGGATTCGACCCATTTTCGATTGTATTCTTAAATATTTCAATTCTTCACGTGTGGTGTACCCTGATCGGTTGTTTGAGTCTGGGCTTGAATCAAATTGCCAAAATACTCCTCATGATGATGTAGAATTTCTCAGTTTGCTATTTGGTCCATCGAGCTTACGTCTAGGTTTTTTCCTCTTACTGATGAGTCTTTGTGTATGACAGTCATGTCCATTTTGCTTCATTTAAGTCTTTTCTTTTTATGTTTCAGTCATTTTTCTCTTCCATTCTTTTCTTTATTACCTAATACCTGAAATATATAACAAACACTCGAGTAGCACAAAATCAGGGTAAAATAAAAGATATACAATATGATTACGATGTATGATATGCTACTAATCACTAGACAAATAGTAGCTATGTACCGGATATTTGCTTGGATGCACTTCCAAAAGTATCTTATTGGACCTTTGCACACATATAGTTTTTTATTGGCGTAGTATACCTACAAACTTGATTAATTTCTTTGGTGCACTTCCACTTAACAACCGTTAACGACTGTTAGAGTCGTATGTTTTGTTTGACGGATTTCCATTAGGATTAATTTGTAGAGTGGATCCAGACAACCGAGTGAGGTTCGGTCATCCGTTCTGGGAGTCCAGTAACGCTAAGGAAGACTCTGTTTGTTGGGTTTCGGATGACCAAACGCATCTGTTCTGGGAAATTTGGTAGACTGGAGGTTTGACATTCGATCGATGTAGTCGGATATCTTTTGGTATATCAAGTGAAAATTATATTTTTTCTTCTTGAACTTTGGTTACAAGTCTTGAGTCTTATCTTGAACTTGATTATACGTTCTTCATTTTTTGCACCTGCGATGTTAGAAGTACACGATATATATGGAATTTGATAATATGATATATGTGATGTGTTCAATTTTAGCACATCCTCTTTCTTTGAATATAGAACTTTATTGGAAGCCATTGAAAATGTGGTGGAAATTGGAAGAATTTGAGTTGAAGAAAGAGTCAAAGTGATTGTAGAAGAGATGGATGAAGAAAATGAGTAGAGAGAGGCTAATTATATAGCAAAAATCAAGGGCAGATTGAGAAATTCATGTCCAACGGTCGTCCATAAATGTGGTGGATGACCTTTGGGGAGGTCCAACGACTATATTCCGAGAGTGTCAGTCGACCAATTAAAGTTCGGTCAGCTAGATATTTTGGACATTGTATTTCAAGTTTGCTACTGGAACTATGGAACAGACGTCAGATAGGGGTTCGGTCGTTCGCGTTTGAGTGGAAGTAGAAGCGTTTAAGCACAAATTAACCTAAATCTGTCAAACATAACACTACTGGAACGGATGTCTGATAGGAGTTCGGTCATCCCAGTTTCAGTGGAAGTAGGAGCATTTGAGCACAAATTAACGAAAATCCGTCAAAAATAACATGACTCTAACGATCATTAACAACTATTAAGTGAAAATGCACCAAATCAATTAATCAAAATTGCAAGTGTACTGGAGCAATAAAAAATTATATGTACGTAAAATTCTAATGAGACACTTTTGTAACCGCCGTCAATCAAATATCCCCTTAATTTACACTAAAGTATTGTAATTAGTTAACAATAATGCAATGTCCATTCGAAAAGGGAAAAACAGTCAAGTGAGATATTTTCAAATTTGATGCCCAGCAAGAAGATAATCATCCAATTTCATCACAAGCTTTGAACACCAGTTGGTCACAACTCACAACAATCAAGTGGTAGACTGGTTGTTGTCATCAAGGGATCACTAATGCAAGAATCAATTAGATGGCATCAACATGGCCGTAAAACAACAACAGAAAAGAAACACCAAAGCAATGTAGCAGCAGTCTTATGGACCATATTTTGTGTACTAAAACTGAAGTATTTTAAATCTACTGTGTTGTGTTCTGGACTAACCTTCAGTTCCAAACATGTCTTATTGATTGGAATCATTGTCCTATTGTGCTTGATCTTTGGGTTGCTCTCTACACATGATTTGTAAAGTAAGTCGGTGACATGGAGGAGATGTGGGATCTTGTAGATTGACAGAAGGGTAGGTGTGAGTGCAGCCCCACTAAAACAATTCTGACCCAATCCTTAGCTTTGGGTCATGTGTTTTCTTTGCAAGTTTTATATATAAAACAAACACAAAGTCCAACTTACGAGGTTTTCTTTATAGCAACATGTTGTTAAAATTTAATTTTAATAGTAATGGGTGTCATGGCTAGGGGTGAGCAAAATTCGGTCCGGTCCGGGTACCCGGACCGAACCGAATTTTTCGGTCCGGACCGAACCGGACCGAATTTTTTCGGTCCGGTCTTCGGTCCTCAAAATTTTGAAAATTCGGTCTTCGGTCCGGACCGGACCGAAAATTTAAGGTAAAAATTCGGGTTTTGGACCGACCCGGACCGGACCGAACCTATTCGGTCTGGTCTTCGGTCCGGACTTTCCGAAAATTCGGGTTTCGGTCCGGTCCGGTTCGGTCCGGTTCGGTCCGGGTTTGGACCGAAGCTCACCCCTAGTCATGGCCATCAAGACCTCCAAGCTACTCAAGATAAGAATGAGGGTTAGCCTATGATGAATTCCTAGACTTATTATCCAGGAACCAGCTTCAAACTAAATGATGGTTTAAGAACTTGATTAGGCTTAGACATCTAATTAAGGTACCAACCAAAATCAAGACTTGAGCCCATTACTTGAGATGGTGCACCTAGAAATGATGAATTTGGTCTAAGAAACTGAGGCTCAAAATCGGATCCCATTCGGTCCGTCGGATCACACCCGATTATGTAAAGTAGAGTGATGTATTCGGTTGAGTGGTGTTGTATTCGGTTGTGTATTCGGTAATGATATCCGATTACCAAAAACCATATAAATACTTGTAACAAAAACTGAAAACCCTAACACGAAAAAAAGGCAAACCTTTTTCTTCCGCCGCAACTCATTAGGGTTCCTAACCCTAGTCTCTCTCCCACCTCCTCCGATCCACAGTGCATGTTCTCAACCCTCTTTAGGGTTTGTTCTCCGTTCATCCACCCCCTTGGTGGATTTCTCGCACTAAGTTCAGCTCAGAAGCTAAGCTTCAAAATAATGGGTTTTCCCACTTTTCTTTGGTAGTTGGCTATTGGGTGTTTTAGGAGGTTTTTGCCCACACAAAAGACTTATAATAGCCTGGAAATTTGGAAAATAAATTAAGGAAGATGTTTCCACTGGGTGTGGAAGTGGAGCGGATATAGTAGTATCTATGTTTGCATATGTTTGCATCCGTATAAAGATAAAAAACGGATACATATGTGGATTATTTGTAGACGTAAGAAGTGGATATCCATATGGAAATTCAACGGATTCAGAACAAATATGTATAAAATACGGATAAACCCACATCTAATTCAAAAAAACTTATCTAACAAAATTTTACATAATGCATGAAAAATAACTAAGTTTATAGTAAAATAACAACATGATCTAAACTTTAAGATATTTAATATGTAATATACAGCACAAAACAAGTACCAACTGAATCATAGTATTACAAATAATAACAGAAATAATATATGATTAATAGATAATATATAAATCCTTGCATATATAAGTATCATAAAAGGAATACAAACGTGAACACACACACACACATATATATTTAGAGTGGATATTATTCTAATTTAATGTACCAATATTCATATTCATTTCGTTTTCTTGCGAACGCTCAAATCCGAATTCAGTTGCAGATTTTTTCTAGTATAATTTTTCTTATTTCGGATACGAATGACTGGAAGCAATCAAATCGACGCATTTGAGACACAAAATTTCACCCCTAACTGAAAACCACTAAGAAACCACGAGAAGGTCAGATAAAGTTGAAATTCCAATTTGTGGAGAAATTGCGGTAAAAATAAATAACTATGTGATGTTGTCTAGCAAATTATATAAGTAAAAAATATCAAGAAAACTGTAATTACTAATTAGTGTCACGCATCATTCACACAGATCAATAAAAAAACGACACTCTTAAACTGAATGGGAAACTAAGTTTCTTAGGTAACAACTATCAAATTAAAATCTTCTTTTTCAAAATCTCTAGAAAGATGGTTTCCTTTGTTCATCAATTTCTCCATCTAGAATCTAGACAAGCCATCTCTTCATGATCATGGCCTAACATATATCAACCATAGGAGTAGATGAAGATGGTGATATCATCAAAGAAGATAAGGAGTAGGGGTGTCAACGGAGCGAATATGGACCGGATCTACCAATATCTGTATCTGTATTCGCGGAACAAATGATACATCCGTATCCGGATCCGTATCCGGACGGATATTAAATTGAATATCCATTTTAGAATCCGTCGGATACGGATCGAATACGGATATTATCCGTATCCGGATATAAATCGAATACGGATATTATCCAAGTACACAATTTAAGTACACATACAGGTACAGATATCTCCAAGTGATATACATGATGGATAGGATAACACACGAGAAGCTACGTTAATTATGACACCTTTGTCCACTAATATACTGTGAAGGAGAAGGAATCTGCAAAACCCTGTTTTAATAGTATGTATTTAGTCATCAAAAAGTGAGACATCTTCTTTATGGTGGACAGGTGGAGGGTGGAAAAAGAACATGAACACAAAAATGTTTCTATTCACCACGTCGATATGAGTCATCTACAACAAGTTAAAGAGGAAGTAAGGAGAGAGAGCCGTCCATCTTACCCATGTTTCTAACAGGTTGCACTGTCTTAATCAAGGGCATAAAGCAGATGAAATATTCTTTTACACCTCACACCTGTAGTGGTGATCCCATCTTTAATTCTTCCTTTTTCTTTTCCATAATCTGTATTAGTTCCGAAAAAGAATGTGGTTTTCCC
This sequence comes from Triglochin maritima, assembly GCA_963682175.1. Taxonomy (NCBI): domain Eukaryota; kingdom Viridiplantae; phylum Streptophyta; class Magnoliopsida; order Alismatales; family Juncaginaceae; genus Triglochin; species Triglochin maritima. The sequence goes on along the minus strand of OY821771.1, from coordinate 47,953,154 downwards.
TTTTCATTAGGTTACGGGTGGTTGTTTTAATACTCTGGAAGATTAAATTTAATTGGTCGATTCTATGTATGTAGTTAGGTGGAATTAGTAGATATGTACTTTTACTTTTTAGTAATGTATGTATATGCATACAACACAAGTTGGATTGAACCCCACGGATTGTTTGTCCCAGTCCCCATGAGAGTAAAATTTCTTTTGGGATATTAAAAACTATAATATCTACAAAATTGACTTCCTAGCATTGCCATTGGATGAAAGTTAATATTCAACCTTTTGTTTTGATTTAAGCTATGGCTTCTTAGCATTGCAATTGGATGAAAGTTAATATTTAACATTTTGTTTTGATTTAAGCTAATTTTTGAAGTATTAGGTTATTTGGGTATCCATTATTATTTTTCCAAACAATTATGGACTTCTATGAAAGGGGAAATAATTAAAGAAGCTGCTCATTTATTACTTGTAAAAATAAGTTATTGTGGTCCTTTTATAGGCCTGTAGACGTTTCTTTGTCGAATTAATAATATATTGAAAAAGGCAAGTAAAAGAAAGAAAATGACACCAAAGACATCTACCTTCTCTACTCAATCTTATCAAATTATTGGCCTTTAGTGCTTTCAAACCTTTATGGTTTGCTTTGATTTCCACTACGAATTAAAACATATGATGCTTAATTAATATTGAAACTTTTGTGGTGTTTGTAGTCGACAATAGAAAGTGACAGACTTACATTGGAATGACTGTTTAAAGTGGGAAAATGTTAAATGAAATAAAATTTAAGAAAAAAAGACGAAGTATTATTTTCGGGAAATAGTACTCATAGCACTGAAATATTAAAAAAAAATCTAACAAATTCACCATAGTTGAAGAAACTAGCAAAAAATAACAAAAATATATGAAATCAAAGCTTTGAATATCCCCACCGAATTGCAAGCAAACAATTAACAAATTACAATAATCTTTATATTCTCATCTATTTGACTATTTTAGTAGATTAGGGATTAGCTATTAGGCATTAATTAGTTTGAAAATCAGTATGGTTCGACTTTGTTTTCTCACTCCACTCACCTTGTTTTGCATGTATAACTGTTCTTCTAATTGAGTGGTTTTAGACGAGTAATGTGAGAATTCCTTTCATCCAACTTATTGTCTTGTTATTGCACATGTTTTACACATATATGTTTACTTTAAAAAGATTATTATGTGTCAAAAAAGTGTATTAAGGGTTACGTATGATATTTCAAGAATATAATATAATTACCCGTATCAAGAAAACGTACCCTATGTATTTATTTTACTTACAAAAATCGATATATGTAATAACAAGTAGAGCTTCAACTTCCCGTTACTTACAATCGGGATCAAGTTCTGGAGCTTGATTGGCAAGGGTGAAGGAGGACATTTCTATTTTGATTCACTATTTTTTTTCTATTTCCCGATCCAATTTACATTAATTGTTATTTACCATTACACATCTTCTTTCTATCCAGTGTAAAACAACAGTCGAAGAATCCTATAAGAAATCGACTAAAGGTCAATCTAAGAAACAGTCATCTTAAGTAACGGCCCGTCGTCCGGCTAATGACTGGTCGTCCTGGCCATGCAACCCAGATGTGTCATGTGGCGTGTCTGGGTTGGTTAAAAAATTAATTAATTTTTTGAAAATACTTTTTTAAATTGTTTTGATTTTAATTTTCCCCCCAAGATCAACCTTGAAATAATGTGGATGAGAGAGATGTGTTGTGGTTAAGAGATGAATAGTATTGGAAAGAGAAGAAAGTAATGTAACGCCCCGAGCCCGGACAACTGATCACCCGCCCGAACCCGGTGCGTTAAGATACGATCCACGATCCTGATCGCTGCGCATTCTGATATTTAAATCCATCTGATAGGCCCATAATTAATCTGAAAAATATAATCAACAATTTGTGAGCTCGACAGCCCGCAAGTACCAACCATCAATCAATCAGAATCATAATCATGTGGAAAATAATACAGAATATGACATTCAGTCAATAAGCACAATCAAGAGACATGCATCACAAATAAAATGCATGCATATCAATTTGAAACCCCCATTCAGATTCGACCACATACTGTGCTTCTGAAATCTATCAATCTGTCAGACGCACACCTGGTAGCTCCACACTAACGACAGGCAGTCATTTCCTCTCTCGGGTGGCTCCACGCTGTCCGTTAGGCAGCTCTTTCCTAAGTTGCTCTGCTAGAAACATACACACAGCCACAAGACATGTCGACCGAAACACCACCATGCAATCATATGCATATCCATAAAATCAATATTAATGCTCAACATGCATGCAACTACGAATATCAAGAGAGACAGACATGATATGAAACTGAAGAATAACGAATCAGTACTTGCCTCAAAATCTCCATCTTTTTCTTCTCAATATTTTTCTCAAAATTCCATCTTCTCCTAAAACCACACAATCATCCAACAATCTTAATTAGTCCATTAAGATATTTGATTATTACCTAAACTAAAAAATTCAGGATATTACAAGTAAGTTGGGAAGAGAGAAAATTGTTATGAATGAAAAAGAAAGTTGATGTGGAAGAAAAAAAAATTCATAACCAAGTTATCCAGATCATGATTACATATTATCTTAACTTAAATAGTTCATAAAGCTTGGAGAGGTTTCACCAACCTGTGTGGTTTTGACTTAAATGTCAAAATTTCTTTCTGGAAAACAATATTCCCCTCTATTCAAGCCAGTCCAACCGTCTAATGTGGTGCTCTAATATGCAATAGACCAAACAGTGATTTGTTCTTGACCTACCATAGTAAATTAATAATAAAAAATCAATGAAATAACATCTGCTCACACGCGCACATAATCCAGATTCCGAATCCATTAATTACATTTCATAAATTGATGGGCTCATTTTGCATCTACGCCTTCTCATTTCGTCATATATATGTTTATAACATCTTATTTGAATATTACCACTCTACATAAGGATCTACGGTTGTTATGCAAAAAGAGAAACAATGATTTTAATGTTTCACATAGTACTCTCTCTCTTCTTACAATGAAATGATATGAAATTTCCTTATAATTTTGACGTAGGTATACAAAAGATCCTCATATAAATCTCGAGGTTGTTATATTTTAATCTTGTTAAGTTTACAATGGGTACTCACCCATTAGAAGGGGGAGAAAATATATGAGCTTAAGGTTTATCTTCTAAAATAACATTGAAAGAGACGTGGTAGTTAGAGGATCGTTGTAGTTACTTGTAAAAATTAGGAAAACACCATTAAACTAAAGAAACAAGAGTTCATAATTACTTCAAAATAATTGAATCATTTGGAAACTAAAATTTACGATTTTTGTTGTGAAACTATTTTCATTGACTCACCGCTAAACTTAACACTTACCACTAATTCGAAACTTGCTTTAATCGATCAACAAACTTTTTCACATACCTTTTTGAATCTAGAAGTGCTCATAAATGAGCAAAATAAAAATAGTCAAACTTACTACATATTACAATATAATTTCACAGACCACGTAATATTGTTTGGAAGTTAAAACAACCAGAGTAACGAGGTAGACGATCTCACGTATTGATATTCGGGACAGTATCCTCCATCCCATCCATAAATACCAGAAAGAGAAAGGTTGCAAATAGGGCCGCAAACGGGGCGGGGCGAGTTTGGCTCCGCCCGCTACCCGTCCTACCAAAGTCAGGCGAGCAAACGGGGCGGGGCGGGTAAAAAAAATTGGGCCGCTACCCGCCCCGTTTAGTCCGGCGGGTTAACGGGTGGCGGGTTAACGGGTCACGGGTAAGAAAATTTTAATTTTAGAAGAAATGTCAGAAGTTTAATGAAATAACGAAAATTTTAATACATAAAATATGTATTTTTTTTAATAATTATATTTGTAACGGGTAAACGGGTTGGTAACACATTAAACGCAACCCATCCCGTTTAGTCCGGCGGGTTAACGAGTGGCGGGTTAACGGGTCACAGGTAGGAAAATTTTCAACCGCAATCCGCCCTACGCGGGGCGGGACGGGTTGGCGGGTCAAACCCGCCCCACGAACAGCCCGAGTTGCAAATGCAAAACCTTACAAAACAACAGCCAACACAAGGCAGAAAAACAAATAAAAAGTAGTGTGTTGGTGGCGAGGGGTAGAAAAAGAAGACCACAAACTTCAAACTCCAAACCAAAACCCAAAGCAAAGAATCATAACATATAATATAACATAACATAACAACAACAACAACAACCAAATCCACACAACATAAACCAGATAGATAGAGAAAAGCATTGTTTCCTCTCCTTCGCCGTCGCCGTCGCCGTCGAGACTACTACTATCTCCGAATCCTAGGGTTCCCTCCGGATGATTCGGTGACTCCCACCTTCTCCTCCGAGAATGCCGCTTCTAGAAGTCGTCCGGAGCCGGCGGAGCCGCTGCTCCTTCGTGACCGTCGACCGAGGCGGAACTCCATTGGAGGAAATCTGGGATTGGTCAGTTCTCCACTCCTCGTGTTGATACATCCCCGAAGCTATGTGTACATAACCACTTGTGCCGTCCGAGTGAAGTTTTTCGAGTCCTCGGGTCGCTCCGGCTTTTCTATTAGCGTAATCACGAGGACTTAATTGCTTGCTTGCTTGCTTGCCCGCTTCCACGTTTTAGACCGGAGGACGGTGAGGCGGATTTCGGTGTTGACAAAGGTGCCACCTTTTTTGCTTATCATATTCCTGCCTCGGATTTTAGTAGCTGGTAGATACCTGTGAGGGAGGGGAAGTGTGGTTTCTCTCGGTTGAAGGTGTTACGGCTTATGGGAATACACGACCAGTCGTTGTTGTGTGTCGTACAGAGTAAGGTCCGATCCTGGATTGCAGATCTTCCTTGGGTTTCTTCTGGTCAACCCTTGATCTCTGGCGCCGAAGGTGATTTTAGTGTTTGCTGTGATTGCGAAGCGTACCTCACCATGTCTGCTCACCGATACTGCTGCAGAAGCTGCAAACGGCTGTTTTGTGGCAATTGCATCTATTATCCGGACGGAGTTGCTTCGGATTATTTTGTGCAGGACGGTGTGTGTCGGCCGATGTTGTGCAAGTTCTGCTTTCAAGTTGTTAATTTAGGAGATGAGTTGCCTGGAGGAGGCTTCCGTGAGAATTTTGAAAGTGTGGCCTCTTCTTGCAAGATGGTAGCCCATCCCGAGATGGAGCAGTTATCTCCTTTCTATCTTAGCTGCTCAACTGCAAGGTATGAATAGTTTCTTGGTTTGGTTTTTGACCATGTCTTTGAATCTTTTTTTGCTGATGAAACCTGATCATGTTCTTGATTTCTGTTGCAGAAGCTGCGGAGAAGAAGAGAAGGATTGTAGCAAGTGTTCATTGAGCCCATCTAGTAGTATTTTCTCTCAGGATGTCACTGAGTTGGAAAGCAGTAGTTTTAGCACTGGCTCGGAGTTGTATAGCTTCAAATCTAGCCCCTCCAGTCCTAATAGAGCCGATCAACAGTCTGAAGGTTGTCGTGTTTCTCTAAAGCATGATTTTCCGGAGGATGTGGATTGTTTGAGAACTCTCAGACCAGAAAAGGAAGATGCGATGGAAATTTCTGGTGATTGCCATGTAAAGATGCCAGTGTTTCCACATCCTCAAAGTCAAATTTTACAGAAGCCCTTTGATTTGGAAAACAATAGCCTCGTCTGGCTTCCTCCACCAGCCAAAAATGGATCTAACAATAAAAAGAGTGACATGCTCGAGGATGAAGATGAGGACGATGATGTTGGACTGACGAGCACTGCTTTCAAGTCCTGTAGCTTTGATCTCGATGCCTTTTCTGCTAAACAAAACCCAAGTCACACATGGTTCGAGCTTCAAAAAGCTTCTGTATACAAGGATTTTAAGGCTCTTGTTTTTCATTTTCTCAAGGTTGAAGGTATCTGTATCATGAGCGAGAATCAAGGAAATGGTTGGTTGGAGATAGTTTCGTCCCTGTCATGGCAAGCTGCGAACTATGTGAAACCAAATACTGTTAAGGGAGATAGCATGGATCCTGCGGATTATGTAAAGGTGAAATGTATGTTAACTGGAAATCCACAGGAGAGGTATATATTATTATCTTATCATGCTTTGACTCCTGTGCTTCCTTTGATTTAGAAATTAAGCTCACCCGTTGCTGAAGGTTCATTAATCTTTTTTTCTTCTTCTGATTGACAGTGTTCTTGTCAAGGGAGTAGTCTGCACAAGGAATATCAAACACAAGCGTATGATTACGCAACATGCAAATCCTAAAATACTTATTTTGGGAGGTTCACTTGAATACGAGAAAGTATTTGACAAATTATCATCTATCAATACAGTATTGGAGAAGGTGGGTTCTTGGATCATTAGTTCATTACTTTCTATTTGGCTTTGGCTGTTTACAATGTTTGAAGCTTGATGTTTTCTCTGTTGTAGGAAACTGATCATCTCAAATTGATTTTTTCAAAAATAGAGGCCCACAAGCCTAATGTTGTTTTGGTGGAGAAGAGTGTCTCTCCACATGTTGTAGATTACATGCTTGAAAAGGGAATATCACTAGTGTCAAATGTTAAAAGATTGCTGCTGGAGAGAATATCAAGATGTACCGGCGCTTCCATTACTGATTCTCTGGATGGTATTCCTTCCGCCAGAGTTGGTTACTGTGAAGTTTTTCACATTAGACGGATTCCCGATGGATATACTGGTAGTCAACCTAGCAGAAAGTTAAGTAAGACAATGATGTTTCTCGAAGGTTGTCCAAGACGTCTTGGTTGCACGGTAATATTTATTTTTGGTGTTGATTCTAGGAAACAATCTTCTCTGTATTTCTCTCAATCCACCTTGTAGAAGCTTGTATATGTTAGGGATTTCAGCACTTCCGGAACCCCACCCACCGCCATCGTAGAGGTAGATGCCAGCACAAGATAGAAAAACAGGTGCCAGATACAAAATGAGGATTTACGTGGAAATTCCTCCCAATTCTGGAGGGTTACACACTTAAACTAAAAACAGTGGGCTAATACATAGATGAGGGGTATTTCGTTTATGTAAGACAAGTTTACCAAATGGTAAACTTATCTCTCACGACTCAACTTCTCTCTCAACCATAACAAACCTTAACCAGTTAACCTCCATTCAGAAGAAAGTAAGAGCATTCTAAAAGCAGTTGATAGGTGCTGTACTGATTTATTATTGTAGAAGACTAAAAGTACACCAAATAATTATACTTAGAGAAAGAGCTGGTGAATTTGTGGAACATATAGACTCTGTACATGTGTATGAAATAGCACACCTGATCTGGCTCAAAACATGTTGCCAATTTTAGCTCTCTGTTTTTGTGCAATAAAAGGTTAATTCATGTAGTATTTACTTCTTTTTTTAATCTACAAAGAGATGCAAACTAGTTATTTGCTGAGCTTGAAGGCTTGAGCTTTGCCTTTTGTGTTCTGGTTGATGTTAAACCAATTGATCTGATACTTCTTTTCCAAGATCTTTTTCTAGGTCTGAAATACGAAGCACATGTATAGGTGAAATATATGTTTATTACTTCTAACCTCCCAACTGGCAAACATTTCTAGGTTCTTTTGAAGGGAGCATGTCTTGAAGAGTTGAAGAAAGTTAAACGTGCTGTTCAGTTTGCCATTTTTGCAGCATATCATTTATCTCTGGAGACCTCATTTCTTGCTGATGAAGGAGCTAGACTTCCTGAGGTGCTACCAAACACTTCCCCTATTGTCGAGAAGATGCTTACAACTGCTGATGACTGTTTTCCAGCACTATTTGGGGTATCTTGTGCTGAACTGCGCCCTAGTATCATGAATTTACCTCAGAAAAGTGGTTCTCGCTCACCTTTCACATGTCATTCATCTCCCAGAATGAACTTTCACCATGACACTACTGAATCCGAGTAAGTTGAAATAGAATTATTTTCACATCATGCATATTCTGATCAGAATTTTCCTGATGCAATAAATGGGCTACATGCACATAGACATCACGATATAAAATCCAGAGATAGAAGCAAGCACTTGGATGAAAGTTCAGATTTCCCTGATGATGTCAAAGAGAGTGAAATAAAAGTGAGGACTGACATGACAGTTGGAAACATGATATCCTCTGAGCACTCGTCTGGTACAGAGAGCAGTCAGAGTATTTTGGTTTCCTTCACAAAGAGCTGTGTTAAGACAGGAACAATTTGCGAAAGACCCCACCTCTTCCGTATAAAATTCTACGGCAATTTTGACAAGCCACTAGGAAAATATCTATCTGATTATATATTTGATGAGGTACCTTTTCCATCCATTTTTGTTTTTATTTTTTGAGAGATAGAAGTTGAAACTTACTCCTTCAGTACGAACCAGATGTCATGCCAATTTTGTAAAGAGCCATCTTATGCCCATGTGATATCTTATACGCATCAACGAGGAAATCTGACCATAAGCATCAAGCGTCTACAATCTACGGTGCTGCCTGGTGAGCATATATGGATGTGGCATCGGTGCCTCAAATGTACCCAAGAGGATGGAATCCCACCAGCCGCCCAGAGAGTGGTAATGTCTGACGCTGCAAAAAAACTTTCGTTTGGAAAATTTCTAGAACTCAGTTTCTCTAATCATGCAACGGCAAATCGAGTTGCAAGTTGTGGGCATTCGCTCCAAAAGGAGTGCCTTCGCTTTTATGGGTATGTGTCTGCTTGGTTGTACTTTGATCCGTGGTCTAGTTAACATACAAAGTGTATGACCTTCAAATTATCAATTGACTTTGACAGGATGGGAAATATGGTGGCTTGTTTTCGGTATTCGCCTTCAGATATTCTTTTGGTTCATTTACCTCCATCAAAACTGGAATTCACATGCCTTCTTCAACAGCAGTGGCTCAAGAGGGAGGAAACCGAGGTAGACCTACAGACAACTTATAATTTCAAAAAATACCACATTGTGTGCAATTCACTGATTTTCTGTCATTTAATTGGCAGGTCTCCTGCAAAATAAATGCTCTATTCATTGAGTTCTTTGATTTGCTTCACACGATTGAAGAGAAAATTCCAGGTTCAGACTATGAAACTGCACAGGAAAGCATTCTTGTGGACATCAGCAATCTCAAAGAAAGGCTAAAAAAGGCAAAACATGCATATAATGTAAAATTTTGGTTTGTCTCCTCTTTCTATGGCTTAATATCTTTGCTTCGTACAATGATTAATAAAAATTGGCTTCAAATATTTCTTTGCATATAGATAGATCTTGACATCTTGTATTTCAAATTCTTTGCGCGCTACCAAATAAGTTAAATGGTCTCTGTTTTCTATTTCAGTTTGTAATGAAGTCCCTTGTAGTCTAATAATGTTCACTTTTTTAGGCCCTTGTATTGCATGCGAAATTGGAGAATATGCAAATCAGTCAAAGAAATTCAAATATCTTGAAGCTAAATAGCATAAGGCGCTCACTCCTAATTGATTCATACGAGTGGGATCACAAGATTCATCTTCTAGATTTATCCCTCCAGATCAAGAAGTCTGCCTCCAAGGGTGAGTTGTGTGTACCTACTTCAGTTAACCTTGTAAGGTGTGATGAATTTCGTCAAATTGGAGAACTTGATTGTTCTCTTGAAAAACATGATATGAAGGAAGCTGAGTCAAATCTTTTATGTAAAATAGATTTATCATGGACAAGTGGCCAACAATCTACAGAAGTTAAAAGGTGGACAAAGTTACAAGGTTGTACAGATGATCCTTATTGTAGAAAGCACATATTACCTGCCAGGTTTAACTCATTTGACTCTGCCCTTAGAAGCAGAAACATTAATAGACTGATTCCAAATATTCGAAGGGTATATTCTCAAAACTCATCAAGTCAGACTACCAACTTTACTTTAGGCTACACATCAGTTGTCTCATCAATATCTCTTCTCGTGAATGATGGAGCAAGACTACTATTACCAGAACGCTTTTGTGATGATTCTTTTGTCGCTGTATATGACAATGAACTCTCAAGTGTGATAGCATATGCCCTTTTTTCAGAAGAGCATGCAGATTTTGTAGCCTGTGCACCAAGTCCACAGAGTGGATCTAGAGAAGGGGAAATGGGGAAGAATAAACAATTTAGTGATCAAACTACATCTTCTCCATTGTTGGCTCCACAAGCTAATGAGAAATATGAGTTTCATGGGCCTGATGATAAATCTTTCCAGGGAACTTTTCCTTCCGAGAGGAAACAATATCACTTTCGATTTTCATTCGATGATGAATTTTCCTTCCCTGGTGATAGAATGAAATTTTCTGTGAATTGTTATTTTGCAAAACTGTTCCATGATCTTAGAAAGAAATGCTGCCCAAATGAAACGGATTTCATTAGTTCTCTTAGCCGATGTAAGAAATGGAGTGCTCAAGGTGGAAAAAGCAATGCGTACTTTGCAAAATCATTGGATGAGAGGTTTATTCTAAAACAGGTTACTAAGACAGAATTGGATGCTTTTGGGGAATTTGCACAACACTATTTCGACTATTTGAGTGAATCAATAAACACCGGAAGCCCTAGCTGTCTTGCAAAAGTTTTGGGCATCTATCACGTAAGGTTCTCGTGTTCCTTTTTTTTCTTCTCCTTTTGCACGTTGCTTTTGTTTAACGTCTTTGTGCTGATAATTTTTGTGCTTTTTAGGTTACTGTGAAGCATTTAAAAGGAGGGAGAGAAGAAAAAATGGATTTGATGGTGATGGAAAATCTATTTTTTGGAAGACATCCATCTAATGTTTATGATCTTAAAGGATCACTTCGTGCACGTTATGCGGATACCACAGGAAGCAACAAAGTTATGTTAGACCAGAATTTAATGGAGGTACTTCAAACAAATCCAATATTCTTAGGAAGCAAGGGAAAGAGAAGGTTGGAACGAGCAATTTGGAACGATACAGCTTTTCTCGCAGTAAGTTCTAGTTTGTCGCATGTTCTGCAGAAAAATCATGATTAACTTTTTGCTAATCCACGTACTGAGATAATTATTTCACGAAATTTGGTATAATGATAATGGTATATTCAGTTTTTGAACAAGTTTGGCAACACAAATTGATGTAAATATGTAATCACTATTAGAATTTTTATAGGTTTATCTCAGAGGCATTTTTGTAAGTTTCTTTCAGGGGAAAAAACAAGTTAGCATGTCCATTTGCCTACTCGAAGTTGTTTCATAATTTGTAGAATGCTAAGAGATAGGCATATAAGCTTCTAACTAGAAATTTAACCTAATTTTAATTCTATATTCTCTTCAGTTTCTTGATGTGTTTAAATGCTGTCGACTAGGGGCTGCAAACAAACAAAATATGAAAAGAACCTCTGCAGATCATTTTGTTATTAACAGATATCATTATTTTTCAGTCTATTGATGTCATGGATTACTCGTTGCTGGTTGGAGTTGACAACGAAAGGAAGGAGCTTGTTATTGGGATCATTGATTTTATGAGACAATATACATGGGATAAACAATTGGAGACTTGGGTCAAGGCATCTGGATTCCTTGGTGGACCAAAAAATGCAAGTCCTACAGTTGTCTCTCCAGATGTGTATAAGAAAAGATTTAGAAAAGCCATGTCTAGCTATTTCCTCACAGTACCTGACCAATGACTATGAGGCAATGACCATGAGTCAGTTATATCATTTCGATAATTTTTAACCAGTGCTAAGAATTAGACATTGATTCCCGTAATGATTGACACCTACACGGCTACACTGAGATAGGCTTATGTACCATTTTATTTAACATGTTTGAATTAGTTGAGTTTTTATGTTTTTTTGTGTGGTATCGTTGTATTTTATGTTTTACATTGATTTGAGGTTTTCCAAACTCGTGTATTCTTTACCGGTTGTATATTTGAAACAATTGAATTAAGTTTGAGAATAATGCTAATGTGATATGTTGCAGTTCTACTCACATGATCAAATGGGTTATGATGGCGAATCATAACTAATTGTTTCTGCAGCATGCATGAGCATTAAGCAGTAAATTTTATGCTGCCGGTTCGATTCGTTTTTTACTTGATTCATTTGTAGTATTTTGGAACTAACTTTGGCCAAAATCCTATCTAATTGGTGAAAAAAATATGATTTATTATCTTTCTCTTGGTTCCACTTTTCTGTTTTGACATTTGCTTCGTAGTTTATTTTTACCTATAAAAGATATATTTGTGCTTCATGGGATTTGTGGCACTTCAGATGTTCTGCTTATTGTCCACCGATTAAGAAAACCAAATAATGCTCTGCCTATCCAAAGTGCTCACTGAAGGAGATCAAGCAGACAATGGTTCCATATAGACCTACGCGTCATGCCGGGCTAGCCCAGCCTGTGATCTGTTGCGGGCCTACTGGGTCGGGTTTACGGGTCATTTTTCGTGCCGGAGATATTTAAAAAAGAGAGTAAATTACAAAGATTAAATAAAAATACTATCAAATTATAATTTCAACAAAATAATCGGTTTATCGACATCTTCGTTTCACTGACTACCTCGTCTGCCCATCCAAATTTTATTAAGTACAACAAGTTTACAAATAAAATACAAATTCTAATGAATTAAGTATTATAATTGTAAATTACATACATTGTAAATTGTTTATTTGTCTCTGTCGTGCTCTCATTGATTTGTATGTTTTGTATTTTATCTGTTTGCGTCCAACCATTCTTTCACGTAAACGGTTGTCTCGAGTGATCTGTCGGAGGTGTTGTCTCTTGTCTGTCAAGACCTGTTTAGCTGCGTTAAATGCAGACTTAGACACCACAGTTGACGTCGAAAGAGTTAGTAAATCACGTGCTAGTATATAAATTATTGAAAATCTAGCAAAGTTACATTTCCACCGGTCTAAAACATCAAAAGATATTGTTTCTGTTGGAGTTAAGTAATTTTGTTATTTAAATATCCAGCTAATTTGTTGTGTTTCATTTTGTACTAATTTTATTTTTTCTGGTTTAGCCAATTTCATTGAGAGTTATCATCATTTAATCTTGATTCATAAATAGGTATTGTTGGATAATGATGAACTAGTAATGCTTGTAATTGATTAACATATGTGATCCTTCATATATACTAAAATATATATTAAGGTGTACTTCATATATACTTCATATATACAGGAAAAAATTAAAAACAATTTTTTTAAAAATAATAACAATTAGAAAACATATTTTGAAAAATATATATTAAAAAATAGATTAAAAATGATTTAAAAAAATTAAAACATAAAAACACTAAAACTAATTGTTTAGGTTTAGTGATTTTAGGTTTAGTGTTTTATACAAAAGAGATGGTGCAGACCGCCCGGGGGTAGCCCAGACGCTGTTAAACATGATCTTACGGGAGGTGCCAGCGTGCACCACTATTAAGGGTGCCCTAATATGCCAATGAACCACCTAAAGGTGTTTTTTATATGGTACGTAAGATTAATTAAAATAATTTAAAAGCTATGAACCACAGCTCAGTTACGAAGTTGTTTAACAGAATTGGTCCGACACCCGAATAACCAACTGTTATGACATTTTCAATTTCCATCCAAAAAAACCGCGAATGCGACTTCACCATGACACAATAAGGATTGTCCAGCTGCGAGCTACAGAACACTTGGACCCTACAACGTCTGGGGCGGTGGATATCTGCAGCCGGTGGAACTACCTAAAGCTGTTCGTTCATCTTCAACTGTTATTTCTACAAGATTATAAAAACTATATTAACTTTGAAATGGTTATGTTTTTTTCCGTCAATTATTGTCTAGGCTAGAAACTACTTCTGGTGGAAAGAAGGCATAGCAGATTTCCAGCTTATTGAAGTGTCACTATTGATTAATCTTGAAAGGTGCTTACTATTGCCGATGCTTCTTTGCTACTACTTACCCCAATCATTCAAATGAGATCTGTTGCTTGTCCCCATCTCCACGGTATGTTGATTTTTGTCACTGTAGAACCATGTGTGGACATACTCTATAATCTCATTTAAAACATGACACCAAAAAGCAGAGACACTAGGCTGGATCACTCAACATCTTCAAAAGAAAAGCCAAAATTGCATCGTTCGGCTTTTGGTATACACAGTAGGAAGCACTTCAAATTTACGTCGCGACAGCCGATAGGGACTTTTTCTTGTTGAAGAATTAATGATGAGGTCCCGAAAAGTTTTAAAAGAAGTAGAAGACAAACTTCTAAGATGGTCAGAGCAAACCCGTATTTCGGCCTTCAACAACTCCACACCCACTCTGATGATGATCAATGTCCCAAACAACACAGCGCTACCCATCCTCTTGCAACTACCAAGAGGCCTATTGTCGACCCAATGACTAACGACACGCAAGACGTTGGAGAGACTCAGTGAGAGTGCACTGGATGGACAGAATATCAGGGCAAAAGACGACAGAATAATCTCTACTTGGAGTCCTCTTCTTCTTTTTTTTGGAGTTGTAAGGCTTAAGCCACTACTATATTAACTTACATTTTGTTTCAGTTCAGGACAGTGACATATCCAGGAATTAGAAATTGAATATGCAAAATTATTATAAAGAAAACAAAGCTTATAAAACACGACATATTGTTTTGCCAGAAACAATGTGAGATGGAAGTTTGGATGATCAAATGATCATTCCTAGAGTTGTTGGTTTCCACTCTATCCCCATTAATATTGTTTGGATAATATTGTTTCCACCTTCAGAGTTGTTGGTTTCCACTCTATCCCCATTAATTCTGAAATTTTGTTCCGTGATAAAGATCCTTGGGGTTCCAATCCCCTTCAATATTTCGAATACTAATATTAAACACACATATATATTTATATATAATAGGCTTTTATATATCTAATTAATCCAACTAGTAAAGAAATCCAAAAATATTCATTATAAGTAAAATACACAATTAAATACCAGTCTAACGGTGCACACCCAATCAAAATTAAGTGCTCGAAAAAGAAATTAATTAGTAATATTTTTATGTTTATGTAATATTTTTGAATTTCCTTACAACTTCTGACATTCTTAACTTGAAATCTTGACATCGCCTTTGGTTTGCACAAAATAAATTTAGAATTATACGAGTTCAACGGTGGAGTGAGAGAGAGATTTCATTCCGTTAAAACACCAATTTGAACGTCCCCATGCATCACTAGTGGAAAAAGTGTCATATATGTCGGATATACAGTGGTATATACGACGGATTTTTGCCATCGAAGTGTCCGACGTATATTCCACCGACGTCTATACCCTTGTGTATAGACGTCGGCTATATACGACCGACGTTTATTATACCTTTCATTTACGAACAAAAATATTACGCTTGTTATATGGCCTATAACAGGCACCCAACCTCTACAGTAATCAAGCCCAAGTCGCCCCAAGTGCCCATCTTTGACCAATAACAACGTAGAGCAAGCCCAAGTCGCCCAAGTGACCAAACTCATTCGCATTCACTTGTGTAGGAGTGATGGAGTACTTCAACCACAACAGCAAAAAAAAAAATGGTCGATGTGGGACTAAACTTTTACGGCCTATAGATGTCAGATATATGGGGTGACCGACGTCTATACATACAGTACGCCCGATAGACGTCGGTCACGTCATACATCTGACGTTACGTCCGTTAGACGTCGGTCATTCGATATATCCGACGTCTATACACGATTAAATAGTAAAAATGCTCATTTTTGACCATTATATATATATATATATATATATATATATATATATATGTCTCACTTGTGTTTTGTAGTGTGGAACCAAACTACCATTTAGAAGTAAATGAGTGGTGGAGTACTTCAACTCCACCAACAAAAAACTTTCTCCAATGTAGGACTAAACTTCAAGACATATGACAATACACACACATGTATACAACACACATGCATGTGATAGTTACATTGATGTTTAACTATTTTTAAAACAATCCAAATAATTCACATTATTCTTATACAAAATAAATCAACATAAATTCTTACACGAAATAAATCCCAAAAAATAAATCCACATAAATTCTTTTACGAAATAAATCCCAAAAAATAAACAAAAAAATATTTTGTTTCTTTCAGGACCTATAGACGTCGGATGACCAAATATCCGACGTCTATACAAACCTATAGACGTCGGATGAACATATATCCGACGTCTATACCTATAGACGTCAGATATTTTTATATCCGATGTCTATTCGATGACGTCTATTGTGCATTCTGCAGTAGTGCATCCTGGTGAAATGATGTGGAGGTGGATCTCACGGAATTATGGATCATGTAAAGAAGATCACGTATGACAACAAAATTCTATATTAATACGGAATACTTGTATTGACTACTACTACTATTTTTTTATTTTCCAAAAAGCTGGGCATGCCATTGCATTCCCACCTTACATGGTGATACACCATTGGTTCGGAATTCTTCCCTAACCGTTGGCCGACTAAATGGACATGTGGACCTTTTGGTTGAATCGTGGATCATGGTTCAATTAGTACTTTATTCAATGTAATCTCCAAATGTTTCAAAAAATAACTTCTATAATAGTTATTATAAATCTACTCACAATCTACGGTGCTAGCGAATGCAATAATACGTCACGTGTATTAAATAATAGATGCAGAAAGATATCCGAGAAGATAAGATCTTGATAATAAATTGTTGGGTGATTTAGATTAATTTTGTAGCTTATAAAATCTTGAAGACCTTTATTTAAAACCATTGATACGAGTGAACGTAGAAAAGTACCCTCAATATTTTATGAGGTCTAGAACCTAAGACCACCGTTAACAGCGCCCGGAAAGTTTCCGGACGTCCTGTTTTCTCTCTCTGTCACGTCAGCTTCTCTTTCCGTCATGTCAGCACAAACAAACTTACCTACAAAATCTTTAACCATTATCCAATCCACTCAGTCACGCTACAGTATTTGTTGTCACGTCATTATCTTTTTTCTCTTATTTAAAACTCTCACGACAATTAACAAAATATATTAATAATAATTATTGTAATCACTCAATTTAATTAATTCATTGGATTTGAATTAACAATTATATATAAATACGAAAATATTTTTTTATTTAGGAATAAATTTTTAATTAGTAAAGCTAAAAATACACAAATAACAAGACTATAACATCGAATCTTGAACCACTCGAGCATCGAGGATCTACAGTGTGCGCGTGACTACACGGAGTACAAGACGCTAAAATTGAATCTTAGACCACTCGAACATTGAGAATCGAACCAGGTGCAGTAGAACGTAACGATGAGTCATTAAATGGACGATGGCGGCGTACATCGCCGTGAGTGAACCAATGGGTCGGTTGCTTTTACCAGGCAGTGCGGAGGAAGAGAAGTGGTTTCAACAAGGACAGTGTCATCAAAGAAGCGCAAATCATCTACGAACGAACACACAACACCAAATTTCAGTACATTCATGTGTGACTGATGTTGCGCAGGTACCATAAATGGGAGTCTGTTGCGCTTGGAGTAACCACAGGAGACATCGCCGCATAAAGTCCAGAGAGTTTGAGCAGCGGGAAAAGAAAAGACACCGACGAAGATGAGAGTCACGCGACACCGTCAACAAATGAAATTGTGTTTGAACCATGTCCCCGTCCAGAAGGTATTAAATAAACAAAAAAGAAGGGGAACCAACCAGTTCAAGCGCAACTCATTCCCGATATGTTAGAACTGGGAAAACAAATTGAATATAGCGCAAAAGTGAGAGGGGAGAAATACATGCGTTACGAAGAACGGTTGGAGAGGAAACACATTGAAGCTGAGGTGAAGTTCCAAAGAGAACTCAACAGCAAGAAGCTCAACGTGCTATTCTCTCTGATGAAGAAGGAAAAAAGGACGAGTTCGATAAAGAAACACTCGCTGAACTCAAGGAGTGGGCTAAATCAAAAAGATTTCTGTAGGTGCTTTTGTTTTCATTTGGAGTTAATGCGTGTTTCATAGTTTATCAGTATTGTCTTAGTAGTTTAAATTTCGTATCTGCATGAGGACTGCATTTCCTATTCGTATTTCTGTTTGTATTTTGTATTTGTATTTGTATTGTATTTCAAATTTAGGTTTTAGAGAGCAGGTACTTGATCTTATTCCAATATTTCTTTTGCATATAAGATCCAAATTACTTTCATTAAGCTTGCACATGGAAAATATGGATTTGAGTGGACCACATAGGTCGATTAAATTCGTTTTAATAAATACCTAGTTATGCTGCTAAAAGATAAAACCAAGTAATTTATTGATTTATTTTATCTACTCTACTATTAAACTTATTTTTAAATCTCAAACATTGTAAATCCCAGACATGGGAATACATCTACGGGAAACATTTTATTTTTTGTCAACCCTCGTGAAAGGTGCATTGCTTCACATCATTGAGGTAGTAATCTAAAACGATATGGAAAATGATTTAAGCATTCAGACGTGTTAGGTGTTGCCTTAGGATAGTGCACTGTGCGGCTTCATACTCCAACTGTGCGACGCACAATATGTATAGTGTGTCGAGTGCCGTTGGCCCAACTAACCGTGGCTCACAAATCGCACCTTAGAGACGAGCTAGTGCCTAAAACTATAAATTGTAATGCACAATATACCTATTTTTTGTATTACAGACTTACAATAGTATATTAATAAAGAAGTTATGGACTCATGGACCTCATAAGGTCACTGGTTGTGATGTTGGCAAATTTGAAGAATATTAATGGTGGGCCTTCTATGCACGAGAGGATCTTAATCTGTGCTACCAATTGTACTATTTTTTTACTGGCACCAAATATATATAAATAAATTTGTCCTCGTCTAGAGAAATTAAACCAGTTGTACCAATTATATGTGTAACTTTTTATTAGCCGTGGGAATTAATTTTAGTTATAATGATGATCGTGTTATATGTGTACCAACCACAAGTTGTTTTATGGAGTTGTAGCTCGAACTTGTGCACTCTCATTACGTACTTAAACATTTTTTCTCTTTGCATTTGTGCTATGTGGGTGATTCTTTCTTTTTAAAATATTCAATAGTTCTCTCAATTTTCTCCTTTAAGTGTGCCTTTTTTTAAGGTTTAACATTTTAAAAGATTAATGATATATTGACCTCTCCATTTAGTCTACCACCACTTGATCAACACCTAATAATTCCGAAGTAGAAGGTGCTCTGGTACTGAACATAAGGACCATTTGCAAAATATATTCAGATTATTTGAAGAAAATAAATTCATAATGCCATGTTCTCAAAGTGTCAAGAGGACATGTCTCCATGATGTAACATTTTTAAGGCCAGAGTTTGTGGACAATGTTGTGACGTGCACACATAAAACAGTTATTCACTGTAGATGGGGTTCGTAAGCATGTGTGCATCACATGTTGGATTTGGTTTCTTCCAAAACCCAATCACTAAAGAACGATAATATATCCTTGGTTTCGATGGTGTGGATGATCTTAACGGTTGTGCGTTGGCTAGAGTGGCTATATAACAAGGATCGATATCTGTGGACAGCAAGATCAAAGAGCACAATGGTGCCTTCTTCATTCTCTTAGGATTTGGTTTGGATCTCTTGGTGAGTGGTGTCCATGCTATGCTTGTCAACTGAACTGTCCTTCGCAGACCAACCTTAGTCTCGTTATCTGTTCGACCTTGCTTCACACATTATTACTTATTTGTTTGTAAGCATGGGAGATTTTGTGCATACATAGTATTTCCGTTATATATATATATATATATATATATATATATATATATATATATATATATATATAGATAGATAGATTGTTCACGTAGTCATGGTTCCGTGATTAGAGTTGTAAACTTTTGAGTCATCGAATTTAAACTTACGAGATGACCGATTGTTATCGTCGCAAACTAGCTAGTAGTGTGTCTAAAAAAGAGCACAAAAAATTGTGCATATCTGCTTACGAGTTGGCTATATATATAGTTAGTTTTGCTCCTTCAAACCAAGTACTTACTTACGGTGGATTCAAGTTAGAAAACCTAGAATCTTGCACAGTTTGGAGTTAGGAGTTGGAGTTGTGCTGTCCGCATGTATTTACGTGACCTCTCACTTCCTTAACCTTATAGGATGTATATTCTGCAAGACCAGCTTCTCTTTCTTAGAATTTTGATATGTTGGATCATAGGATTATGATATATTGATAAAATCTCAATTCGAGAAGAGATTAGAGAGTGAAGTGTGAGGCAAGAGAGGTCGGGCGGACGAACGACGTACTTGGTGTTCGTCGTGGTCGTCATTGTTGTGGGAAGGTAAGTTGGTAATTTAAGATGTTCGACGTACTTGGTGTTCGACGTACAAACATGCTTCGATTCCACTTCTAAACGACGTTGGTAATTTAAGATGGGCGGGTGTGCGGGGATGGTGGCGGTGGTGTTGGTGGTTGCTCGACGTTGAGGCGGTTGGTGATGGATGTAAGGAGAGTAATGACAACTTCTAAACGATCTTCGATGTGGTTAACTTGGTTGGTCATGTCATTCAACGCCGCATCGTGGCGTTTGGATGCGGCTACAACTGATAATGTCTCAATTGGAGAAGAAACGATCTCCAAGAGATTAAACAGAATTTTAAATTTAGATTATTATTATTTTTTGTCTTTTAATAACAACTAGTTTGTCTCTTACAAGAGACTTACAAACGTAAATAGGAAGAAACAAAAAGGAATTAATTCCTAAAAGATGAAGAACTTGTAAAATAATGGAACACATGTATATAAGATATCTAGTATATTAGTATCAATTAAAAATGCTTATTAATTGATATGATTGTTAGTTTAAAGATTTAGTTTAATCAGAACTTCTATGATTTTCTTTCTCCTACTAAGCAATAAGCTCACTGGTTAGGAAATCGTATCAATATATATTTGAATAAGATTATGGTACATATTGTTTGACCATACATTTTTTAATCTTAGCTCAGACCTTCTTCTATGTACGTTTGTACGTTCATATGCATACACAAACCTATTTATGTGTATTCCATGGATCAAACTATCCATGTTGCCAATTATATCAGAATAAGCATGACAAAACAAATGGAAGTGGTAACGTGAGGTAGAACCGTAGAAGTTAACAAGTTCTAGATCAAGGTCGAGCAGACAACGCAATTGAGGTAGCAGCATGGGGACCGTTTAGTTGACAAGTGGTGGCATGGTAACCAATGCACGTCAAACTATTCCCAACACATATACCAAGGTAAACTTTTTTAATGTCTTTTATTATATTTTGTTTAGCGATATAAATTTAACACACGGAAGCCCCCAAGAGAACGAGCGAGGAGAAAAATACTAACTGCTTTGCAGCTTTCATATTGGATATGTCATGCAACTTATTTTGGTATTTCTGAAATTCAGATATGATTCGAAGTTTTAACACTAAGGTATTGGATCTCACATGCAACCCTTTGTTACTGGATTTGATTTTGATGTCAGCATTTCCAAAAAATATATTATGCTTATATATCTTTTAACCGTTACAGCATGTGTTGAAGATGTTGCAAGTAACTTTTCGCATATATGATTTTGCAACACAAATGTATTTTTATTTAATCACTGCAAAATATTGAAAATTTTGCCATAGGTATGCGTAATTTTTGTCACTTTAGTTAGCAATTTTTCTAAATTCCTAATATTCTCATGCTTACCTCAGCAGACATAACATGTACGTGCGTGGATTTGTGGGAGTTATTAAACAGAAGAGGAATTCCCTCTTATTCCTTCATTCGAAGCCTAAGTTATTAAACAGAAGAGGCAATATCAAATCATGCAAATGGTTAACTGCAAATTTTTCGTAGAGTATTGAATCATTGTCAACTTGAACATGTGAAGTGACTACGAGATTTGGTTAGTGGTCCAACATGTTCGGATCGAGGTAGGTGTGATAAGTGGTCCAACTTCTCCTTTCAGTTTTTCTATGGCGAAAACATAGAAGCGTATTTTCCAAGGCTGTATTTTTTTATGGCATAAAATGTAATATCCTGAATTTTTTAGTTGAGGTAATAATCAAATATCTTAATGGACTAATTAAGATTGTTGGATGATTGTGTGGTTTTAGGAGAAGATGAAATTTTGAGAAGAATATTGAGAAGAAAAAGATGGAGATTTTGAGGCAAGTACTGATTCGTTATTCTTCAGTTTCATATCATGTCTGTCTCTCTTGATATTCGTAGTTGCATGCATGTTGAGCATTAATATTGATTTTATGGATATGCATATGATTGCATGGTGATGTTTCGGTCGACATGTCCTGTGGCTGTGTGTATGTTTCTAGCAGAGCAACTTAGGAAAGAGCTGCCTAACGGACAGCGTGGAGCCACCCGAGAGAGGAAATGGCTGCCTGTCGTTAGTGTGGAGCTACCAGGTGTGCGTCTGACAGATTGATAGATTTCAGAAGCACAGGATGTGGTCGAATCTGAATGGGGGTTTCAAATTGATATGCATGCATTTTATTTGTGATGCATGTCTCTTGATTGTGCTTATTGACTGAATGTCATATTCTGTATTATTTTCCACATGATTATGATTCTGATTGATTGATGGTTGGTACTTGCGGGCTGTCGAGCTCACAAATTGTTGATTATATTTTTCAGATTAATTATGAGTCTATCAGATGGATTTAAATATCAGAGTGCGCAGCGGTCAGGATCGTGGATCGTATCTTAACGCACCGGGTTCGGGCGGGTGATCAGTTGTCCGGGCTCGGGGCGTTACAAATGGTATCAGAGCAATACGATCCTCGGAATTAGTCGAGATTTGGATTTGAAATAAAAATTTGATTTAATTAGAATTTGAGAAATTGGATTTAGAAGTATTGACTATTGATTTAAATGTGAATTTTGACTTAGTTGGATTTGCTACCAAATTATTAATAAATAATGAAAGATGAATTTAGAGATATTTGGACTTGAGTTTAAATGTGAATTTGGATTTGGTTGGATTGATTATCTAAATTATGAGCGATAAGTGGTGTTAGGTTTTTAGATTTAATAAATAATGAGTTGAAAAATTTGTATTGATTTGTTTGGATTGAGACAGTATTGAGATCAAATTTCGAGGACGAAATTTCTTTTAAGGAGGGTAGAATGTAATATCCTGAATTTTTTAGTTGAGGTAATAATCAAATATCTTAATGGACTAATTAAGATTGTTGGATGATTGTGTGGTTTTAGGAGAAGATGAAATTTTGAGAAGAATATTGAGAAGAAAAAGATGGAGATTTTGAGGCAAGTACTGATTCGTTATTCTTCAGTTTCATATCATGTCTGTCTCTCTTGATATTCGTAGTTGCATGCATGTTGAGCATTAATATTGATTTTATGGATATGCATATGATTGCATGGTGATGTTTCGGTCGACATGTCCTGTGGCTGTGTGTATGTTTCTAGCAGAGCAACTTAGGAAAGAGCTGCCTAACGGACAGCGTGGAGCCACCCGAGAGAGGAAATGGCTGCCTGTCGTTAGTGTGGAGCTACCAGGTGTGCGTCTGACAGATTGATAGATTTCAGAAGCACAGGATGTGGTCGAATCTGAATGGGGGTTTCAAATTGATATGCATGCATTTTATTTGTGATGCATGTCTCTTGATTGTGCTTATTGACTGAATGTCATATTCTGTATTATTTTCCACATGATTATGATTCTGATTGATTGATGGTTGGTACTTGCGGGCTGTCGAGCTCACAAATTGTTGATTATATTTTTCAGATTAATTATGAGTCTATCAGATGGATTTAAATATCAGAGTGCGCAGCGGTCAGGATCGTGGATCGTATCTTAACGCACCGGGTTCGGGCGGGTGATCAGTTGTCCGGGCTCGGGGCGTTACAAATGGTATCAGAGCAATACGATCCTCGGAATTAGTCGAGATTTGGATTTGAAATAAAAATTTGATTTAATTAGAATTTGAGAAATTGGATTTAGAAGTATTGACTATTGATTTAAATGTGAATTTTGACTTAGTTGGATTTGCTACCAAATTATTAATAAATAATGAAAGATGAATTTAGAGATATTTGGACTTGAGTTTAAATGTGAATTTGGATTTGGTTGGATTGATTATCTAAATTATGAGCGATAAGTGGTGTTAGGTTTTTAGATTTAATAAATAATGAGTTGAAAATTTTGTATTGATTTGTTTGGATTGAGACAGTATTGAGATCAAATTTCGAGGACGAAATTTCTTTTAAGGAGGGTAGAATGTAATATCCTGAATTTTTTAGTTGAGGTAATAATCAAATATCTTAATGGACTAATTAAGATTGTTGGATGATTGTGTGGTTTTAGGAGAAGATGAAATTTTGAGAAGAATATTGAGAAGAAAAAGATGGAGATTTTGAGGCAAGTACTGATTCGTTATTCTTCAGTTTCATATCATGTCTGTCTCTCTTGATATTCGTAGTTGCATGCATGTTGAGCATTAATATTGATTTTATGGATATGCATATGATTGCATGGTGATGTTTCGGTCGACATGTCCTGTGGCTGTGTGTATGTTTCTAGCAGAGCAACTTAGGAAAGAGCTGCCTAACGGACAGCGTGGAGCCACCCGAGAGAGGAAATGGCTGCCTGTCGTTAGTGTGGAGCTACCAGGTGTGCGTCTGACAGATTGATAGATTTCAGAAGCACAGGATGTGGTCGAATCTGAATGGGGGTTTCAAATTGATATGCATGCATTTTATTTGTGATGCATGTCTCTTGATTGTGCTTATTGACTGAATGTCATATTCTGTATTATTTTCCACATGATTATGATTCTGATTGATTGATGGTTGGTACTTGCGGGCTGTCGAGCTCACAAATTGTTGATTATATTTTTCAGATTAATTATGAGTCTATCAGATGGATTTAAATATCAGAGTGCGCAGCGGTCAGGATCGTGGATCGTATCTTAACGCACCGGGTTCGGGCGGGTGATCAGTTGTCCGGGCTCGGGGCGTTACAAATGGTATCAGAGCAATACGATCCTCGGAATTAGTCGAGATTTGGATTTGAAATAAAAATTTGATTTAATTAGAATTTGAGAAATTGGATTTAGAAGTATTGACTATTGATTTAAATGTGAATTTTGACTTAGTTGGATTTGCTACCAAATTATTAATAAATAATGAAAGATGAATTTAGAGATATTTGGACTTGAGTTTAAATGTGAATTTGGATTTGGTTGGATTGATTATCTAAATTATGAGCGATAAGTGGTGTTAGGTTTTTAGATTTAATAAATAATGAGTTGAAAAATTTGTATTGATTTGTTTGGATTGAGACAGTATTGAGATCAAATTTCGAGGACGAAATTTCTTTTAAGGAGGGTAGAATGTAATATCCTGAATTTTTTAGTTGAGGTAATAATCAAATATCTTAATGGACTAATTAAGATTGTTGGATGATTGTGTGGTTTTAGGAGAAGATGAAATTTTGAGAAGAATATTGAGAAGAAAAAGATGGAGATTTTGAGGCAAGTACTGATTCGTTATTCTTCAGTTTCATATCATGTCTGTCTCTCTTGATATTCGTAGTTGCATGCATGTTGAGCATTAATATTGATTTTATGGATATGCATATGATTGCATGGTGATGTTTCGGTCGACATGTCCTGTGGCTGTGTGTATGTTTCTAGCAGAGCAACTTAGGAAAGAGCTGCCTAACGGACAGCGTGGAGCCACCCGAGAGAGGAAATGGCTGCCTGTCGTTAGTGTGGAGCTACCAGGTGTGCGTCTGACAGATTGATAGATTTCAGAAGCACAGGATGTGGTCGAATCTGAATGGGGGTTTCAAATTGATATGCATGCATTTTATTTGTGATGCATGTCTCTTGATTGTGCTTATTGACTGAATGTCATATTCTGTATTATTTTCCACATGATTATGATTCTGATTGATTGATGGTTGGTACTTGCGGGCTGTCGAGCTCACAAATTGTTGATTATATTTTTCAGATTAATTATGGGTCTATCAGATGGATTTAAATATCAGAGTGCGCAGCGGTCAGGATCATGGATCGTATCTTAACGCACCGGGTTCGGGCGGGTGATCAGTTGTCCGGGCTCGGGGCGTTACATAAAATTTCCAAATACCCGTCTTAGACTGTTTGGATGCTGAGGATCCGGCTCCTCCACGGTGGAGGCGCAGCAACAGTACATGAGCACATCCATTCAAACATGATGGAGATCCTGGGAAACCCAACTCCTAAAATGACACTCAATGCAACTTTAATGCTTTAGACTAAGAAGTTGGGGTAGAGGAGTTTCTCAACTCCTTTTTAGTTCTAGTTTTGTTTGGACAAATTTACCTTACATTATTTGGAGATTAATCATGGATTAAAAAAATTGATTTTAAAAATATATATAAACAAATAGAAAACATATTTTCAGGTGGTTTCACCGCCGGGTTGAGACCAAGCAACTCCAATTGGAAATCAGGGCCTAATATAATAAAGTTGCTTGTTGGGGTTGAGTCAATTACAGGGCAAACGGAAGCTAAGTGGCTAGAATCATCCGTATCAGTCGATCCCATAACGGCTCCCCTAGCCGTCCCTTACCCGTTCTCCCTCGGGAGATGTGACTAAAAAGTGCAACGTTGACCAAAACCCGTCTTTTAAATTGAAAAACAATATTTGAAATGAATTTTTATTTAATCAAAGTCGGAAGATAATTTGGGAATTTCATTTGACAAAACATCACCCACTACTAGAAGTTTTATGTTTATCCAAACAACTCTCAATCTTGAAAAAGAAGTTGTTCCTACATCTACATTTTCAGAAGCCGACTTCTCATCAGAAGCTGATATTTGAGAGTTGCACCCAAACTCACCCTTCCCCCGTAAGGTGAGCTACAATTTTCAAACCAAAGGTAACTAGCATTTTAAAAACATCCTACTTCAAAGTGTGAACTTTGGAATTTTCTATTCTCCAAGTATTGATTAAATTGCTCCTAATTAATCAAGTGCAACTGAACATGTACGTATAAATTCACAACAATAACCACACATGTAAGCACTTCCTGCTGGCGAATTTGGTCTTCACTGAATCCCCAATTCCGGATCCGAGACGTATTCCCAACAATTCCCTTGTCTTCATCTAGTCCTAACGAATGGAGGTTATTACAACAACATGATCTTACACCTGTACCTCATGTTTTGTTTTTGTAACGTTTCTAGCCCGGTAGAAAAGAACCATGTTCGTTGAGCTGAACGGTGTGGATGTCATGTTGCATGGCCATCCAAGGGCTGTAAATTGGACGAAAAATGCTACATAACTAAAATCAACGGAGAAGGAGGAGAAGAAGAAAGTCTTGATGTAAGATGAGAGAAGATATAGAAGGGTGAGTGGTGTCCATGCTTTGCTTGTCAACTGAACAGTCCTTGCTTGTGGCAGATATCAACCTTGTGTTCGTTGTCTGTTCGACCTTAATTGTAATATATTTGTTCACGTTTCATGCCAATTATATATTGTTTTGTTTTGGGATCTTTGGGGTTTTTTTTTTGTCGCATAAATTTCAATGTATAGCCGAATAGATAGGATAAACATGAGCATATGATATCAGATAAATGCCCACAACCTTTGTGATGGGTGAGGAGAAGCATGGAATGAGTCGGAAACTCGGGATTTTTTATTCAATATAAAACTCAAATTGGGATGAAAATCGTGTGGTGATTTCTCCTTTTGTTTTCATTACTTTTCACCTTGCTCTCGCCTTTATAAGTTCAAGGATGTTGAGTTGTTAATGGATGGCATGTTCTATGTAGTGCATACATCTCCATGTATATTACAAGATATACATCTACTAACGTTTGAGTTATTGACCTTTCAATTGACTCTTCCCCGACAGATACTTGGACTCATAACTCCTTGTAGTGTGTTTCTTAATTGGGGGATCAAAAATCACTTCGTTATTCATATTTTTTCATGTTGATATTTCTTTTTTTTTGTTTGTTGTGTCCTTAGTTTGTATGCCAATTCCATAAAATTGAAGTGCTTAGGCCTTAGGTTATAGATAATAGATTCAATTTTCTTATAGACTGTTACATAACATTTTGTATTTAGCAACCTCGGATGATTTTGCCCTCAACTTGATCGCTTCAAAAGTCTTGAACTCCAAGTCTCCAAATAGGCTAAATATGTTAGTCATGCATTAATTTCTACTGCAAGATTAGTCGATATGGTCTAAGGTGGGACAGACATCGAACTTGAGGTGAAGACAAGAGGACTGTTTTGTTGATAAGCAGCTGCATGGAAACCAACGCACGTCCAAGCACGTAATTATAAGGGATGGCCTTAAGCTCCAAACAATCATTTTGTTGATAAGGGATGGCCTTAAGCTCCAAACCTGATGAGGTAAGGTAATCATCCAGGTACACAACTTGTCTTAATCTTATCACCTTTCTTGATTAATCAATAAGGAATGTCTTGTCTTGTCCCGAAGTTTTGTTTTTTTTGTTGAAATTAGTTAAATGCATTGGATAATGGAGGAGACGAAAACAAAACCCCCCTTAAGTAGAGACGAAAACAAAAACCCGACATAATGCAGAATCTGAAAATAAAAAGTGATGAGCTTAGTTTGGACGGTGAACCCGTGTATGAGCTTCTGATGAAAAATCAACTTCTGTGAATGTGGATCATGCAGTGGCGGATCCAGAAATTTCTTTTGGGTGGGGTAGAAATCGAATTTTTTTTGGAAGATCCACAACTTAAAAAAGATACTTTAAACAAATTATTTAATTAAAAAACAAAAAAATTGAAAATATTATTCCTATTATTAATATTTTTCCAAACTTGAATACATTAAAATTTAAACATCCAAAAGAAATTTTTACAACCATAAAACACGAAACATCAATTAAATTGATTTTATTCGTACAACTCAAATTCCAATATCCAAACGTAAAACAAGTGTTTGGGAAGATTTATGGGTTATGCTCGTTCTTAAGTTTAAAATCGATAAAATTTAGACAAATAGGGGAAGCAAAATAATGTATACGTATAACCTAAAATTACAATAAAAGAATTTTGTAATAATTGTAACTATTTATGCTCATTGTTATTTTCGTTCATGGAATTGTAGACTTTAGAATTATTATTCATTCTACGACTCTTATGTATAGAATGACCTTGATGAATAAGTTTCTTATAAATGTTAGTTTATTTTTAGTGTTCATTCTGTTTTCAGCCAACAAACGAACTCGACAGTATCAAAGTGAGATATAACATGTTTATAAGCATAATTGTACTAAAAAAATAAGATTGCACATCATAATCAAATAGTTAATTCTCAAACATCCATAACACCTAACTAAAATTCATGTAATGTTCATTTTTCAACTAAAAAATATCAAACTTACACAACAATGCAAATCCAAAAGATTATAGCTTATCTTCCAAATGTAGTTGTTCAAAAAAGTTTCAAAGTCTCCGATCAGAATCAAATTGACTCTAAAATCATTTTTTGTCCAAATTTTTTAACTCCTCTCAAATCTCAAATTAAACCACAGTTAAACAATCATATCACCAACTTCAAGATATTACACTTAAATCTATAGAATTGAACATAAAACAAATTGGTTTTTTTTTAAAATCTGGGTGGGGCAGGTTCCCCACCTGCCCTCTATGTGGCCCCGCCACTGGATCCAGGAGCAACATCTTCTCTAGAGGTTTTGAGTTGTTTAGAGGGAGAGAATGCTTATGAAAGTTCTAGATGTCTTGTCGAAATAATTCTTAAATTATCCCAGACTTTGATTAATAAAAGATTATGCAGGTATATGCTGAAATCAATAAGGACAAAATCGTCACAAAAATTCAACAAGTGAAAGAATTGCCAAAAGCTCCTCCGACGAGCTTTTCCATCCCAATACAAAATATTCTTTTAACACTCTCACAAAACATCCATTTAACAATTAAAACATTATAATATATTATTCAAGAATAATCTCACTTAAGAGAATTTATGAATATTCTCCTGGATTATAACATATGGGATCTCTCCGCTCACTGGTAGTTAGTTTTGAGTTTAATATTTAAAGTTCAATATATAATTATAAATATTATTTCCCGACGTTCGGCATGAAAATTTTACGAGATCTTACTATTATCTCCACCATCTCTCAGCTTAATACTTGAACCACAGGAGTGGGCCACTATAGTCATATATTGTTCAACATGACAATAGATAAAGTTTTGTAGACGATGTATCAACTATTTCTAAAAATAGGTGATGAAAACACAAGTTTTTACATATTTGAAAAGGGTGGATTCAATCTATGCTATGGACTATGTAAGCCCATGTCACCCTATTATGTTTATACATGCACATGAACAATAGTATTGATCACACAAGGTGGGGTGATGCTGGAAATATAGATACTTGTGAGAAAATTGGAAAAATGAAATTGAACAACTAAAGCAAACGAAGACGTAAGCTTTATATGATTTGTAATACAAAGTATTAAAGCAGAATGCCAAGCCGTGGGCTTCACAGTATAAAAAAGATCAAATAGTAATCCGAAGTTCCGAACCATGAAACTACAGACCTGGGCCGCTGGACCATATTCTCAAATGAAGACCATTTTCTCAATTGAACTTCTATTTCGGCTTAGAACAGAATAACAGATAAGCCCATCTCATCCGGAAAACGAAATTGATTTGTAAATAGACATCTCCGTGCATAATTAGGGCTGTTCGTGTGGTGGTGAATTTTTTCTTGACTCGCCACCCGTTTACCTGTCACTTGCCTACCCGTTAGACTAAACGGGATGGGTAGCGGTTGAAGTGTAACCCAACCCCGTTAATCCGCTTTACCCGTTACAGAATATCACCATATAAATAAACATATTCATACTTAAAAGATTATTTTATACTTAAACTATTGTATTTAAATTTAAAATATTTATGGGCTACAACTTTATGTTTCTGTAATGATCCTCTAGGAATTGTTCGTTGTAATTTTTTTGCCACGGAACCTTATTCCATAAACCAAGAGTTGGCTATGAAAATCTACTATATAAATCTTACATTTCAGTGTAAATCTCATGCGAAAATATGTTCTGGAGTTCCATTTCTTTTACTGTTTTAGGATGGGCTTGCACCTCAGTTGAACTACCATGAGCTGGTATTGAAGTTGACTTGAAAACATATAAGATAATGACACTGTTTTGTTTTTACCTCTCAAGTTCATTTTTTACTGCACAAGTTACATTTAAATTCAATGCACTTGATGTGTTTTTATTGGTACCGAAATATAAGATGCCCATGATATCATTTTTCTGACAAGTACCTTTTCTCCCAGGAGATTCTTGTTATTTTTTCTTGCCAAGTTAATTTTGTACATCTTTTAAATTTTCAGTGAATATATAATGTTTTCGACCCGCATAACCAGCCCTGCCCCGTCTAACCCGCGCTTAGGAGAGGCGGGTAGCGGTTGATTTTTTTTGATCCACCCCACCCCGTCTGCCCGCTAAACTTCGGCAGGGCAGGTAGCAGGTGGTACTAAACCTGTCCCACCCCGTTTGCAGCCCTCTGTGCATAATGCATATTTAGGCTCATTTTTAAAAAATTCAATCAGTTTTTATGCAATAATACAGCAAGCATAAGCTAACAATCTCAGGAGTCAGAATCATTTTTATAATTAATTGTGTTCATTTAGAATGATTGTTTATACTTCATGCCTTTGTTTGTTTGGGGTATTTTTTGTGCCCACTAGTATAATAACACAACAAACAGCGATGGAGTATTAAAAGAAAAAGTTTTTTTTTTTGCTTAGTTCGGTCATTCAACATATATGACTCAGTTGGACCTTAAGACCAACGTAAGTGGTCTTCCTAAAAAGGCTAAAATGGAGTGAACAATACAAAAACTGTGATTCTTTTCCAAAAGAAACAGTAAACAGAATAATATTATTTTCATGCCGAAAAAATATTCCATCCTTGGCACTTCTGGTGTTCAACTAATGTAATGACAGTGGACAGACTCTTCAACTTTTCCATATATTTTTGTTTGTGCATGTCATTGTCAACTAAGCAGCAGTTCAAATAATTATAGATGGAATATTTTTCAAAGAGACTTAAAATGAAAATAATTGTTCAAAAAGAGTACAACAAACATGATTGCTGGAGCGTGAATGTGTGTGTATGTGAAAATTTTCTCTCGAAGAAACAGGAAAGCATTCAAAGATAGATGCCTATAGGGCATGTCTTGATCCTTGTCTCGTAGCATGTTTGTTATAATGTTATTTGCAATTTAAAAGGCATGCCCATTAGGAATTTAGGATGGCAAAATAAAACAAAAAAAACTGGAAATGAGTCATGCAGTAATATCATCGACATTGTTAATGAAATCATCGCACATTATGTACGCATAAAACGACAAACTAGTAAAGAAACAACAGCAAACACAGTCCAAACAGAAATGGAGATTAACATCACAACTCCCCACTTGTTGCTTAAGATAATACTAATAGTCTAATTCAGTGGGCAGGCGAAGGAATCTTCAGTGCCCCAAGCTTCTCCTACAATTCCACCCAAGCCCACAAATAGGGTCTGCAAAGTAAATCTTGCATCTTCCAAATTCCAATCGAATCAATTTGCCAAATTTCACCAATAAATAAGTTTAAGTAAGCACATTTCGTTATGAGAAAAAATCATCATAATTTAAAATCATTTCAAATTTATGAAAAAAAGTAATAGTGATATTTATTCTTAATTATAAGAAACAAAAAAGAAACCAATTGGCAGAACAGACATAATAATCGTAGGAGAATGTTAAATGTTTATAGAAAATAGTTGCCTAAATTAACATAAACATGAAACAGATTAGTTGAATATTAGCCAAAGATTACGCAAGAACTAATGTCCAAGATCACATTGAAAAGCACAGAAGGGATGTTGTAGAACCGGAAACAACCAATTCCTAAAGAGGAGAAAAACATGAATGAAGTGATTAAAGAGGAGAGAACCAACGACAACATCATGCATAATGTACATGCGCAGTTACATTCATTCAGAGAAAACCACCAACTCAACACTAAACCAACCAACTAAAAAACAACAAACGCAGGGCATTACCAAATCACCCACTAACAACACTTAACCTACCAACAACACTTAAATTCATTTCATTAGCAACTCAAGTCAGTCAGACCCCCCCACGGTGACGGCCGGCTTGACCTTTGGCGGCCTCCCCCGCCCTCTCTTAACCCCAAGCGTGACCGTCCCAGGCACGCCAACAACCGCAGCCTGGGACGACGACTTCTTGGGCGGGCGACCGCGGCGCTTGGGCATTCCACTGGAAGCCTTGGCCGCAGCGACGGCCAACGGGTCCTTAGGCTTGGGCGGACGACCGCGGGGTCTGGGTGGGGACACGACCGTGCCGGGAGGGAGCGGTTCCTTGGGCTTGGGAGGGCGCCCTCGGCCACGCTTGGGGGGCGCATTGGGGTCGGGGCGCATGTAATTGTTCTTGGCAAAGACGAGATCGCCGTTGTCCTTCATTTTACTGAGGTGGTGGGCGAGGAGTGTCGAGTGCCCCGCCGGAAGGTCCTCGTACTGTGACTCGATGTGCTTCGATATCGCCGTCTTGCTCGATCCGTTCTCCTCTCCTAGACCACTTATTGCCGACATTATCATCTGAAAGTGTCACATTTTATACCAATTTGTCACGTTTTTCGCACTTACTTGCTCACTTACCAAACATGTACGTAGCTAAGTGGAGTCGAAGTAAACAGATTTAAATGTGTTGTCTTTTTTTCTCACTCAATCACAGAAACCTACCATTGTTGAAAAGAAAAATGCTGTAAAATAACATTGGTAGCTAAGTGAACCTACCAATGTTGAAAAGAAAAAGGCTGTAAACATTATATCTTTGAGCGTATTGGGTTAAGTTTCATTCAAATTTGTCACTTTTTTGGCATTTTCATTCTTACTAATTTACTTACAAACGTTTAGCTAAGTGGAATAGAAGTTTTAACACATCTAAATGCGTTACTGTTTTTTTAGACAATCTTTGAGAGAAAAACACTGTAAAATAACATTCTCAAACCAGAGATAAAAATAGATTTACAAAAATCGTTTTCTTCTTCTTCTTCGTAGCAGATTTGCATAAAAAATTCAAGGGAATATACTATGATTCCCTAAATCAGCGGGAAAAACCAGATTAGGTAACTTTATTACTGCAAAATTCTGACTGAAAAAATAAAATTATCACCACTGAAGAGAGAGAGAGAGAGAGAGAGAGAGAGAGAGAGAGAGAGAGAGAGAGAACAGAAACAAAACCAAAACCAAAGCAAAAGAGAAGGCGTTTTCCGATTCACACGCTACCCCCACTCCGTCCGCCCACCCAGACAAAAAGGTCACTCCCAAAATGGAATTTTTAACACATGCAAACCCAAAAAAAAAATCAGACTAACCACACCTAAAACTTCACGAGCTCCCACGAAAGAACCCAAAAGGATGAAATTTTTACCCCAAAAAAGCAGAAAAAATGGAATCGGGGTTTTGGGTAGTTCGGATATGGATGATACCTCGGGATAAGGTGGGAGAGACGGCGGCTTGTTGACCTCCTCCGTGGCCATCACAGCGGGAAGGATGGGTGTGGAGTGGGAAGATGAGTGGAACCCAAAACTAAATTGAATCAATTCGCAAATAAAATCCGAGTAAATATAGCAACAGATCTAACAAAACACAGCTCCCATTTATTTTAAAATAAACCCGTTTTTTCCCCATTAAAATAATAAAAGGTGGAGAAAAAGAGAAAGCGGGGGAGAACGGCATCGACGGCTGACAGCTGCGGAAAGGAGGGAAATCCGACGGTCGATACGTTGTGAGGTTGCACTGTTCGGATCGGTGACGTGGATTGGGCTTCGCCACTTTATTCTCGGATCCGCGGCTCTTTCCGGATCTGGTCACCGCCCATTCTGATGGGTTTGGGTTTCGGTACGGATTTGGAAGGTGGGGATTGAGGGAGCAGGTGGTGATTAGTAGTTTATGCTCACTGACGGTTTTGTACTTTCTGTTTTGCGTGATGGGCTTGAGTTATCTGGATTCTCCAGATATTCGGTATAGATGGACGCAATTACCCTCCGAGAAGGAAGTTTATGACGGAAAAGTCCATTTTGGGAACCAAAGTACAAAGGGTATTTTGGTCATTAAGGGAAGTATGGTGAGTTTCCAAAAGGAAAACGATTAGCGGACGCTAGCGTTCGGGACGCGCGCTTATGTGGTCAGCACAGTCAGCAGACGCGTTTGAGTTGGCAGTCTCCACATAAAAAGTTTATTTTTTATTTTATTCCTCGTTTCGTACAAATGTCTACATCCCTCCATCCCTCATTAATGCGTCTCAAATCACTCATTTTCCATGAACATTTTGGCTCTCCTACACAGCACAGGAGATTTGTTATAAATCTCAACATGCGTCTTCCTTTTTCTTCCCTTCTCTTCTGTGGTCCTACCTCTGTGCTTTGATGGAAATCGTTCATGTGTCTTTCCAAGTGGAGCACCCGACAAACGTTCCTAAGGAGGGGATGTTTTTCCCCTCTTTCGAAGAAGCCCAAACATTTTACGTTGCTTATGCCGATTCTTGTGGTTTTTGTGTTAAGAAAAGGCATCACACCCGTTTGTTTGCTACCTCTGGGTCAGGTGTTAATGTGCTGGAACGAGATGCAATGGTGTCAAAGCTTCCGAGGATTTTGGCGTGATGTTCTACTGTTAAAAGTTCAATCAGAAAGTTCTATGCTTTTGCGTATAATTCCACATATACAACAAACAAGACCAAAGTCATCCTTAAGAATGTAGGAATGATCACATTCTTCTTCATTTTCTTCATGTACAGCAGTTGTATGTCTGTTAGGAATAAGAAGTCAGTCTGTTCGGAATATGTTGTGTGTCTGTTCGGAATAAGAAGTCTGTCTGTTCGGATTAAGTGGTGTGTATGTTCGGAATACTTTCTGTTCCATTTCTGCACAAATTTTCAACATAATCTGGACAAACATTTTACATAAACTGGACAAACTTTTTACAT
Organism: Triglochin maritima; assembly: GCA_963682175.1. Classification (NCBI taxonomy): domain Eukaryota; kingdom Viridiplantae; phylum Streptophyta; class Magnoliopsida; order Alismatales; family Juncaginaceae; genus Triglochin; species Triglochin maritima. The sequence goes on along the minus strand of OY821771.1, from coordinate 47,917,176 downwards.
AAACAAGACAAGTTTTCTACATAAACAAGACAATCTTTCTACATAAATAATAGAGTACAAATTTTCTGTTCCGTTTCTGGACACACTTTCTATGCTTTTGCGTGTAATTCCACATATACAAACAAGACCAAAGTCATCCTTAAAAATGTAGGAATGATCACATTCTTCTTCATTTTCTTCATGTATAACAGTTGTATGTCAGTTCGGAATAAGAAGTCTATCTGTTCGGAATATGTTGTGTGTCTGTTCGGATTAAGTTGTGCGTCTGTTCGGAATAAGAAGTCTGTCTGTTCGGAATATGTTGTGTGTCTGTTCGGAATAAGAAGTCTGTCTGTTCGGAATAAGAAGACTGTCTGTTCGGAATAAGAAGTCTGTCTGTTCGGAATATGTTGTGTGTCTGTTCGGATTAAGTTGTGCGTCTGTTCGGAATAAGAAGTCTGTCTGTTCGGAATATGTTGTTTGTCTGTTCGGAATATGTTGTGTGTCTGTTCGGAATAAGAAGTCTGTCTGTTCGGAATAAGAAGTCTTTCTGTTCGGAATAAGAAGTATGTCTGTTCGGAATAAGTAGTCTGTCTGTTCGGAATATGTTGTGTGTCTGTTCGGATTAAGTTATGTGTCTGTTCGGATTAAGTTGTGTGTCTGTTCGGAATATGTTGTGTGTCTGTTTGGAAAATGTTGTGTGTCTGTTCGGATTAAGTTGTGTGTCTGTTCGGAATAAGAAGTCTGTCTGTTCGGATTAAGTTGCGCGTCTGTTTGGAATAAGAAGACTGTCTGTTCGGAATATGTTGTGTGTCTGTTTGGATTAAGTTGATCCAACCTAAAAGTTAAAAACAATATTTTATTATGATAAGTCTGGACTCTGCACGAATAAAGGGTATGCACGCTGTCCTAGGGTCTGCACGCTATCCTAGGGTCTGCACTATCTGTGTATTGGGAAAAGAATCGTTCAACCTAAAGAACCGGCGTTTTTAAGAAGACCAAAGCACGTGAAGAGAAATTTTACTGACTGGATGCTGACTCAACACGTCCACGTAAGGCGCGTCCGTGACGCCCGCGTCCGTGTATAAGGACTCTTTTCAAAATGTGGGGTGGATGTGAGGAGTTGGAACTTAATTATTACTTTCTGTTTTGGTTTAAAAAAAGTAAGTGAGAATCTACATCTGCTTATTCATGTTTTCCTGATTAGAAAAAAAGTTGTTTTAGAATGGTTTTATTCGGTGGAAAATAATTTAAGGTTTTTGTAGAGTATTCTTCTTTCTACATTAGATCATCCGCAACAATGACATAGGTCATCCACTTTTTTTTTTCTTCATTCTCTCTTTGTCACGTCATCATCACCAAATCTCGTATTTCTCTCTTACTATTCACCTCTTAACAATAACGTAAGTCATTCAACTCTCTCTCTCTCCACATCATTAATTTTATTCTCAACTTTTATTATATTCCAAAATCATTTATATTTAACAAAATTATTAATAATTATTAAATACCATTAATATTAAGAAAGTAATATTATATTATTTTAGCAAACGTACGGTTACACCAAAAAAGAACACAAACCAAATACAATACATAAACCAAATAACACACGAGATGTTGGGTTTTATTACGAGCAATGTCTTTGTTGTTTATGTAGGCATTAATGTTCATAACCTGTGTTGTAGAGTAAGGCGTTGGTTCCGAACCCGATATGTCACAATCATGCTCAAACTCAGTTGTATCATAAATCATGGAATAAGATTCATGCTTGTCCTCCACAATCATGTTGTGCATTATGATGCACACATTGATTATTTTGTTTAGGATGTCAGCATTCCACGTAAGAGATGACCTCCTTAGGATTGCACATTGTGTCTGCAACACTCCAAACGTGTGTTCTACGTCTTTACGCACTGCCTCCTGGTGTTATGCAAATAATCTATCCTTTGGAGTTTGCGGGAACGAGACGGACCTCATAAATGCCGCCCACTACAAGTAAATATCATCTCTAAGATAATATCATATATCATATTGACGACCATTCACCTCGTACTGGACGGGAGGCTCACGTCCTTTGAACACGTCATTAGAAAGGGGAGATCATTGAAGTACGTTGAGATCGTTACTCGAGCCGGGAATGTCGAAAATGTTATGTCATATTCAAAGGTCGTACGACGCTACGACCTCTAACATAATTGTTGTATTGTCGTTTCGGCCATGGTATTGTCCTTTCCAAGCTACTAGTCAATTTTTCCACTCCTAGTGCATACAATCGATACTCCCCATCATGCTCGGAAAGTCACGTTGCGCACCAACGTGAAGTAGTTTTGTCATGTTTTTTGGTGTGGGTCTTCTCAGGTATTCAGCACCAAAGTTGACTATCACTCCTTCTACGAACTTCTGGAGAGTCATCCTTTGTGTCGCCTCACTAAGGCGTAGGTACTCGTCAACGGCATCGTCTGTAAAGCCGTAGGCTAACATTCACAGAGTTGCAATGGTTTTTGTAGTCCTGATATGCTCATTCGACCAGCCGCATTCGGTCTTGGTTGAAAGAACACGTTCGAATTCTCAACGGCACCCGATATATGCCGAAATAATTTGAATCTTCATTCTGAAAATAATTAGAAATCAGACGACGGTAACCTTTTTCCTAATCTCTATCGGGATTTTGGGTCGTAGCGCGGGGTCACCTTCGAGCCTCACGAAATCAGTCGCCCTACTAGTATCCCTATGCTTATGCTCTTCGAGTCGATATGTGCTTACTCGGCTCCAAAGCTCGTCAAAGGCATCGTCATAGGAGGATGAGGAGGAGGAGGAGGAGGTCGATGGGTATCTTAAATTAGAGTTCATTGAATTAGATATGTTTGACGAGATATGTCTTACTACTTCCTTCCTTTTAATGTCGATCTGACAATCTACAGTATGTGTGTCATGCATTATCTTGTCAGACTGACAATCTACAGTATGCGTGTGATGTCTTATCTTGTCGTACTGACAATCTACAGTACGCGCGTGATACATTTAATATGACCGATTTCAAATCTTGTCTGGAAATATAATTATCTTCAAACCATCTTGGGAAATATAATTATCTTCTATTGTAGTTCTTTAAAATAAAATTTAATAAATACTCAACTATTTACAAAATAATACTTCAAATCATAACTCTAATCCTACTTATTATCAAAATATAAACTACAACTACTTAACCCCTAATAATTTATCAAAATATAAACTCCTAATTATTAAAACAAATACCAAAACAAATAAAACCCCACTCGACGATCGTCTAGGGTCATCTGGAACGGATGACCCCGCTAAGGATGCTCTAACATAACATGCAAATTTTAACCTACACATTTTATTAGAAACTACAAGGATTGTCAACTTTATTGGATTGTTTTATTTCATTGCTTTTTTCAATCTAAAGGCTACGTAAGTCATCCTAACAAATGAAAGAATCAAAGTAACCAATCACATCACATGAATAATCAACCTCATACAAAGAATAATGGTGTCATTAACCGGGGGTCATCCCCCCCCCCCCCCCCAACTGATGACCCAGGTCATCAGGTCGTGGACCGTCGGGTCGTCAACTGGGGCGTTCATACGCCCGGGTCAACAAACCGATCGTCGGTTTTTTATTTTTATTTTTATTTTTTCGTTTTTTTCGTTTTCTATTATTTGTTTGATTTTAAAAAAAATTGTTTGACTTTTTGTAAAATTTGTTTTTTGAAATACGTTTTATAATTGTTTTGAGTTTTTAGAATTTTTTCAGATTTGTTTTTCAATTTTTTTCCAAGATACCCCCGAAATGATTTGGAGAGGAGAGATGAATTGTGGTTAAGAGGTGAACAATGTAGAAAGAGAAGAAATTGGGTTGAGGAGAGAGAAAACTGATGTGGAAGAGTGAGAAAGCTGATTTAGAGGAGAGAGAAAACTGATGTGGAAGAGTGAGAAAGCTGATTCAGAAGATAGAGAAAACTGATGACCAGATCGTCCACGTCATGGTTACGGACCTAAGATTTCTCGAGATTTTATTCAACAAAGTTCTAAAAAGAAGAATCAACTCTTAGAAACAAATTCAAACGATTCGTCACGGAACAGTATGTGTTATTAGCCTGGCATTGTCTTTGGAAATTCGAAAAACAAAGTTTATTAGACAGACTCTTGGTGACTGGGTCCAAAATAACATCCAGACATGCTCCATATGCATATCGTATATGTAACTAGCACGATAAACGATTTAAGGTATTACCTGGTGGAGAGCAAGAGTCGTGATTGTAGTGCAAAACATACTAGGATTCACTGGATTTCCACCCACCATGTTTAAGGTTAAATGGCAAGTATCCCCTTCTAATTTCATTCTTTAATGTCAACTCATTGGAAAATATTTGTCATGTTACCAAATTCTCAAATTAACATGCATGGGGTGCCCTTGTAAATGCCGACCCTGAGTTGATTGACCGACATGTCGTGGAATCTGGTGGTCCATCGCCAAGTTCCACGACGAGGCGATCGTTGGGTGGAGGCCACGTCACCTCCACCCATTGCTTTTTTTATTTTTTATTTTTTTAATTAGTTTTAGTTTTATATTAAGTTAGAATATTTTTTTAAAATGTTGTTAATTCTTTGGTTGAATCTTATATTTTGTAGATGTAGTTATAAAAAATAATTATTACACTCGATGTAGTTAAACTAAAATTACCATAAGTAGACCAAAAATGCAACTGTAATTCAAAACTGGTACAAAATTACTAATAAATCTCAATTCCAAAAATATGAGTCAGTAAAGAAAATCTTGTGTACTCTGACCAAATTTTCTGAAAATCCTTTGTACTCTGACCAAATTTTCAGAATGCGAAAGCATGTGTTTCTTCGGATTGTAAATGTCGTTGAGTCGCCTGATGTCTTCTTCCAATGCCGACCAGATGTAGTAGGTAAATTTGAGATATTGGCCTTACAGAAATACATTGCGGCTATGCGAATGTTCGCGTACGAAGTGTCGACTGATGCGGTATATGAGTACTTACGTCTAGGTGAAGGAACAACAAGAAAATCCCTCCAGCGTTCACAGAGGGTGTCATCAACAATTTCGAAGCGGGATATCTAAGAAGGCCTACACCGACAGACCTAGCTAGGCTACTCGACGTTGGTGAGCGACGTGGTTTTCCAGGTATGATGGGGAGCATCGACTGCATGCATTAGGAGTGGAAGAATTGCCCAGCTGCTTGAAAAGCACAATATCAATGGCGGAGTGTTAAGGGAACACTTGTCCTTGAAGTCGTTGCCTCCTACGATCTGTGGATATGGTATTGTTTTTTTGGCATTCCGGGGTCCGGTAATGATCTCAATGTCCTCCATCGATCTCCTGTTTTTACGGACATTCTAGAAGGATGGGCACCTCCTATGAATTTTAGGTGAACAACCATTCGTACGATATGGGGTACTATCTCACGGATGGTATATATCTCACGAACATTCAATCTGTCACTCTCCCACAAACTCCACGAGCCATATTATTTGTCAGGCATTATGAGGCAATTTGTAAGGATGTGCAACGAGCGTTCGGAGTGATTCAAGCACGCTTTGCAATTGTCAGGAGACCATCATTCGTATGGAATCCTAATATTTTAAACAAAGTCATGACGACGTGTTTCATAATGCACAATATAATAGTGGAGGATGATCGAGAGATATGTGCAAATTTCGGAGATACAACCGAATTAGTCTAGGATCAACTGAGTTCATCTACTACAATTTCTAACAATGAGTCATTTTAGTTCTCCTCGGACTGTGTTGTTGATATCAACACGTACTTGGACAATATAAATCATGTTCAAAACAGACGTAAACACTTGGAACTCAAAGAGTACTTGATCGAGAACATCTGGCAGTGCTAAGGACGACATGTGGAATGAAAATGTTTTTTATTAATTATGTTTTTTTAATTGCGAAGTTTAGTTATTGTAACCCACGTTTAATATATAATAAATTTTATTTTGAGTTATCTACAAATATTCGCATTTAATTATAATAAGTTATGATAAATACAATATGTAATATAATTAATTGGAATTGTGAGAAATTAAAAATGAATGAAAAATAAATGATGTTGAAGTGAGAGAGTGTTGATGTGACTATGTTGACATTTATAGGTGTGTTGTATTTGAGCGGTGAATAGTAGAAAAAGAGTGAAGAAAAATATCATGCTAATGTGACGAAGAGAGAATGTTGATTTGATTAGGTTGACATTTAGATAAAGATCATGGATAAAGATGGCCTGATAGTCCTCGAAGAATCACAGAGGGCGAAAGTCATTTTACTACGGAGTATATATCACGTTTAAGATAAGACATTTTTTCTTCCAACGAAAGGATGACCAAGTAATGACCAATGAGAGGGAGTTTTATAGCAAAAAAACTGAAATGCGAGGATAATATAATTGATTTCGCAACCCGAAGTCTGTGGTTTCCTACGAGAAGCACGCAGTTTGTACAGTAAAGGAGTGGAGAATTTACATTAAGAATCAATACGATTAGAGCACCCTTAACGGGTGCTCTTTGGGGTCGGGTCTGAGGGGGACCTGACCCCAGCCCCCCGTAATGGGGGGCGGACCCAGGTCGGGTCCAGACCTGGGTCTGCGACCCGACCTAGGAGGGGACCCGGGTTGGCTGAAAAAAAAAATTGTTAATTTTTTTTTGGTTTTTTATATTTGTTATTTTATATATAATAATATATGTATGGTAATTTATATAATTAGAATTTATTTGATATAATTAAAATAAAGAAAAAAAATAATGAAAATTAATAAGATAAATGTAAATATTTAGTAAAAATAAATATAAGTAATTAAAGAAAATTAGTAAGATAATTGTAAATGTATATAATTAAATAAAATTACCTAGCAAAATAGAACACATGAATTTACCCAGGTTCACCCAAAAACGCATTACTAACCCAAAAAATCGACAGAGAATTACTAATAAAAATTTCAAAAATAAAATCTTCAGGGGGCGCTGCCCCCTTGCCACCTCTGCCACCTCACCGGTGAGGTGGAACGCCGCTCGCTCACCGGTGAGCGAGACCCCCGACCGACCTGTTGGAGTGGCCATTATTAAATCTACTTTTTTGAAATTATTTGACAATTAGCATAATTTAATTAGATTAAGTTACTGTAGAAATAAATTATTTAGTAGTTTATGTGTTTTTGTGATGAAATAGAAAATGAGGTAAAAAAAATTATATGGATGAGAGAGAGTGTTGAAAGTGGGGTTGGGATTAAGAAGTGAAAAATGGGTTGGGTTGGGTTGCGTGGTGGGTTGCATAGTATTTTTTGCTGACGTGGCGGAGAGAGAAACTGGGTTAGAGGAAAAAATGAGGTTAGGATTAATGGTGCTCTTACGTAGGAATGACCAAATGAGAATGTGTAGGATTTGAGAATAAAATTACAAAATATTGGAACTCGTTAAGGAATTTATCGTAGAATTCTTCGTAGGTGGACCTTAAGGCCATCATATGCTTTTTTTTGGTAACGCGGCACCTAATAATTAGGGTTGTTAATCGTGTCGTGTCATGTGCTAATTGTGTCGTGTCAAGTCGTATATGTAGGCTTTAAGTGTTGCGTCGTATCTGACTCATTTAATAATCGTGTTGCTAGACTTCTACCGTATCCAATCCGTCTATAATAGTGTTGTCATATGTAACTCGTCTATACACGATTATTAAACGAGTTACTTCATGTACACGTTTAACAAGAGTACTGTTTACACCATTAAACAATAATTCACACACAACTAGTTCTATTTATTACACAAATACAAGATTTCGTGATTGCACATCACTCGTTCATTATAATTTATAACTTATATATTACTGGTAGACTTGTCGGTATTGGTCGTGTATTAATCGTGTAGTATTCGTAATCGTGTACCTAATTATTTGATTACTTATTGTGTTTTATCGTGTCTTAATCGTGTTCATAATTTTTGCAGTAAAAATTCTATCCAACTCATTTAATAATCATGTTGTCATATTCAACTCATTTACTAATCGTGTTCAAATTCTCAATCTATATCCGCTAAGTTCGTGTCGATTTCATGTCGTGTAATCGTGTTTTGTGTAAAATTGGCCGCCCTACCCATGATCCCCTCAATGGGAGATCAGGCTCCCGCGCCCCCCGGCATGGGGCATGTTGGATTGTTACGTGCGTGGGTCCCACCCTATTAGTTTAATATTTTGTTTTGTTTTGTTTTTGGTTAATTACATGTTATTAATTATTATTATTATTTATTACCTAGTTAAATTTTTCAATAATTTTCTCAAATCATTTAAATATTGTTTAATCTAATTTAATTTATTAATCAACTAATTTGTCAAAAACTAAACTAAAATTAAAAAAAGAACAACATAAGTAATTAAAATTGATAATATTTTTTAGACCAACTAAAATTACAGTTAAATGACAATACATAATGCATAATTAATAAATAAATTCTAATTATACAATTATTTCTATAGATTTGCTCTCAATGTGTCCTCCTCGGGCTTCCTCAATGGGAGATCATGCTCCCGCGACCCCTGGCATGGGGCACGCGGGACTGTTACTGCGCAGGAACAGTGGGTGATGATCCCACGTGCGTGGGTCCCACCTCATTAATTTAATGTTTTGTTTTTTTGTTTTGTTTTTTGTTAATGACATGTTATTAGTTGTTATATTATTTTAATTACTCAGTAAATTTTCTCGATAATTTTCTCAAATCATTTAAAAATTATTTAATTTATTATTCAACTACTTTTTCTACAACTAAAGTAAAATTTTAAAAAAATTCAACATAAGTAATTAAAATTCATAATATTTTTAAGACAAACTAAAATTACATTTAAACAACAATACATAATGCATAATTAATTAATTATAATTATACTGTTGTTTGCATAGATTTGCCCTCAATGTGTCCTCGGGCGTCAAATTTTCCTTATTCAGCAACATCATCAACATGTCTTTCTTGTCTTTATTTTTTTGTGTCGCAGTTTTAATTTTTAATATTCCAACTTTTCCTTCTCTATTGCGAGAAGATTTTCTTTTACCTGCGACAAATATTCGAGTTAGAAACAAGCAGTATAGAGGTGTTCATTGGGTTGCCCGAAAATCTTTCATTTTCCTCTACCTTTTGCCTTTTTCACAGCTTCAGGACGAGTGAGGGGGCTTGTTATCATTATGAGTTCGCTCATATATGGCATGAGTTTCTCTGATTACGTCATCATCATTTATTTCGCTCCTTTTTCGTTGTAGTACTTCGTCGTGACAACCAACCCACTTAAGGACCGATGTTGTCAATCTTCTCCAACGTCCTTTAAGAGAAGCTGTGTTCGACCATGTCAGCTTTTCGTTGGTGGAGCATGCAATGTCGTAGGGTTTTTTTCACGTTGTTCCAGAGGGTGTTGCTTTTCTGGTTGGTGTTGACAATCGCATCACAACTTACGTTCATGTATGAGGAGATGAGGACCTCATCGTGTTGACCATTTCTTGCTCCCCCGAGTCGTTTGTTGTGTGTCGGGATGTGATGGTGGTGGACTAAATTGTTGTGATAATTTGACAGGACAATCATCTACAAGCTCTTCCTCTAAATTGACAATCGGTTCGTCAATTGTGTTCGCCTCTTCGTTTACATGGTTGGAACCAAGTTCAGATTGAAGTTAGTTCGAATAAATGGTGTAATTGTTGGGTCGAAGAACAACATCAACACGGAAGAAGAACGACAACATCCAACGATGAGTCTTTCCAGTACTCTGATCGTTTTGTGGATATTAGTGAATACTTGGATAATAGAGACCAGGTTCGTGACAAAGTTAAACATTTGGCTTTGAAGAATGACTTGATCAATAACATATGGGGTTGTTTTGGACAAAATGATGAATGAGAATGTAATTTATTTAATCACATTTTAATTATTTGTAGCTTAAATTGTTGTGATACGTTATTAATATTTAATAAGATGGTTGTTGTGGACTTTTCGGATTATTAATTAATTACGTTATTGATGTTTTTCGTTTTTATTAATTAATTACGTTAAGTTATGTAAATGTATTAAGTTATATATTGGCATAAGAATTTTTGAAAACAAAATTAGAATTACGTGGCGAACGGATCAAACCCAAATATAGTCCTCATTATTTATCCTCGCCGAACCCAAAAACTACAAAACAAGTTTTTTAAATTTTTTGCACGGTCTATAATACAAGTAAAGTTAATTCTCCAATTATGGCCTGGCAAAGAGTTTTTCTTTAACTTAGTTGGACACTTAGAGCACCCTTAACGGGTGCTCTTTGCCCGGGCAGCCATCCCTTAACGGGAGGGCGCACCCAGGGCGGGGCGCCCTGGGTGGATTCCCGGGCGACAGGAGAGATCAAGTTCGTGATCGCACCACACATCTGAACCTCAAGCCGATTTGGTCGACAATATATGGCAACGCTTTGGAGGAAATGCGTCTTGATGCATTTGAAGTTTAGTATTTAAGTTTAGTATTTAAGCATGTATTTTTAGTTTTAGTTTCTCAATTTCCGGTTAATGTACTATGTAATGTGGTTTTCTAAATTTTAATAATATTTTCGTATTTATTAATTAAATGTTAATTAAAAACGAATGAATTGTTGATATTAAATAATTACGATAATGATTATTAATATATTTTGTTGATTGTTGAAAGAGTTTTGGAGAGAAGAATAAAAATAATGACGTGACAACAAATACTGTAGCGTGACTGAGTGGATTGAGTAATGGTTAAAGATTTTGTAGGGGGTTGGTTTGTGCTGACGTGGCAGAGAGAGAAGCTGACGTGGCTGAGAGAGAAAGCAGGACGCCCGGGAAAACTACCTGGGCGCCGTTAATGATGCTCTTACTACGTTCCACAACACAACCAAATGATTCACCAATCCAACTTCGAACAAAGTGCTCTGGTAAGATAAACGATTGAATTTCAGTGCTGATAATCCATTTCTAATCATGAAGAAGTTTCCCCCCTTAAATTTAGAACCGGAAGAGTTGAAGTGATGATGTTTGACTTCAATTTTCTGAAAAAGCCGAGGACGGCGTACATTCAGTTTAATCACGATGAATAAATATGAAATTTCTAAATCAAAGATAGAGCGAGTGATCATTGAAAAAGATTCCTTAACTTTAAAAAAAGATGAAAAAGGTTAGAATACTTTTTCTGGAGTAAATGTGGTCATCATTCATGCATGTGCTATCAAATACGCCTAAGAAATCAACCCTTTTAAGTTGTTAACACTCAAAAGGTTAGTTAATAATGATACAACATGTCAAGAAACAGCCTCATTTTCTCCGTTTTTGCTGAGAAAAATGAGGCAGAAAGTGGCCATCAATCATCTCCCAAATGATATAACTTTCGAACTTAACCAAGAAAAAAAGGCTGAAGTTCATTCAAACCAAGCCCTCAACGACTTTTTCTGGGTACTCGACTCCAAAATGCAAATATAAATAGCTTCTTATTTCAAATGAGATACGAACCTCTTTCTTTAACCAATTCAAAAGTCAAGACATCTCATAAGTATACTTACAACCATGTAACTGTTAAGTAATTGTAACTTCAAAGCAAAGTAGTCCTAAAGTAAAAGTACAATAGAGTTTAAAGTTGTACCATACCGTGTCATATTGTTATGATGTTATCCACGTTTCCGTAGTTATTGGATTAATTACTTTCTGCAAGTGCACATGGAACATCAACAGCGAGAATAACCCACAAAATTGCTCATTTGGTTACCAAAAACCTGTCTATTTAACACTTAATGTCGATCTACTTCACTAACCAAAAGTATAAATTTAGATTGATAATGTTTATCCGACCATACAATTCTGAAGGTTGACACGTGTATCTTCGAACTGCATGTATCTTCGAAGATGTCGAGTTCATGAGACCTTCCCCTGAATTGAAGAAAAATGGGTGTGACTAACATTACTAGGCAGGGCGTCAAAGCTGTTATTCTCCAGACTGAAAATGTATGTTAGAAATCCATTGCCAGCAAAATGTACATGTGCCGTAGAACCCACTCACGACGCAAAACTCTCACCGTGATATGAGCAATTGCCCGATTTGGAGAGTGCATCCTCCCCTTTCTCATTTTCTAATCTGGAATAAAAAAATTGGATAACTATAAAGAAAGCTGGAAGTTGGAAGTACTTAAAAGGGCACTGTGTATGATAGCACAAGAACAGGTACACAAGACTCACATTTACATCCTGTACACCAATAGAGCCAGCAAACCGGCAAATCTTCAAGTTCATTACAGTAACAGTAGCACTCACGTTTCATTATTTGTTGGTGGATCTTCCTTCCAGCCTTTACTTAGTAGATCATAATTGATTGATGCTAGCTGAGAAAGATTCTGCTCAACAAAACCGTAAATAAGTCATGGAAAACACAAGATGACTCTCGGACAGAAACTTTATGAAAACAAAGGTCAGGAAATGTGACAAAAACAAAACCACAAAAAGTGCTGAATTTTCAACATCCCATGAAAATTAAGCTTCAATATGAACACAACTTCGAATAAGTAGAAAAAAATCGATAAAACATTCAGTTCATTGATTATGTAAATACCTTGAAAGAAAAATTACTGAAGGAATAATTGGCAGATGAGGCAGACTCGAATTCAGCAAAATCTTCACAATCATGTCCCTGTTTAAATATAATAGTGAAAATCATAAATATTATTCAAAGCTGTTGGTTACACGAAGATGAAGATGTTCTTAATCCTTCCAATATTTACGTTTTTACTATTGAGGTTGATATCAAAATAGATACCTGTTCTTCCTGGCGGTTGCTTACGCAACTGCCACCGCTCGTGCTGCCATTTTCACTAGAATCCTCAAATTCACAGCCTTCATGAATACGTTCATCCGATGGGTTCCATGTGTATCGACTAGTGAAGTAGCTTGTGTCAAGTGCACTTTCGAATGACGGAACAAATGCAGCCTGTAACAAGACTAGCAATTAAACTCTCTTTTGTACAAACCCCTATAACTACATCAAAAACAAATAGACAGGTTTAAACATGCATGACACCTTCTGCCTGGCTAGTGTATCCCAGTTGACATCTTTAAAGAATGGATGCTGCTTCACCTGAATGTCATTTTTTTATGGACATATATGTTTAAAACACTTTTTTAATGTATCATGATGTAACTTGTAGGAAAATTCACCTCTCCAGCTCCTTTAGCCCCAAGCCTCAGATTAGGATCTTCTGTCAACAATCTGAAATTGAAGTGCTAAAAATGTCAAAACCAGTGCAGAGTGTTTATGACCTTCATTAAAATGAATATAAACAATAGAATTCATAGTATATTCTAGTCACATCCATGGAAGAGTTCTAGCAATAATTGTCATTCACAGCCCATTACCGTGCTCATCCAAAATCTTGAGAAAAGTATCATTGCATCCTTTTAGTTCAAGTATCAATTAGCACTATGATACGGTGAAACAGTAGATAGGAGTGGAGAAAAGAGTGGTTCACTTTACCTTTGGTGACCTCTACTATTTATAGATGAAATGATTCTGTTACAAAATTTGTTACATAGTCAACTGGCATTCCAATCTACAACAACCCAGACTCAACGACTCTTTACAACCACAAGCATAGGATTCAAGACTTCTATGACGAATACCCCCCGCAAACTCATGCTTGCACAGGGTGGGACATGAAGTTGGTCACATAGGCCCTCAAAGTGAGACCGACAGTTTTGGTGAAGATATCTGCGACTTGGTCTTGCGTGGGAATGAACCGAACATCCAGGGCACGTTTGGAAACTTGATCTCGCACAAAATGATAATCGATTTCAATATGTTTTGTTCGGGCATGAAATATTGGATTTGCTATCAAGTAGGTGGCGCCCAAATTAACGCACCATAAAACCGGAGGACGAGAAAGAGGATACCCAAGCTCACCGAGGAGAGCAGTCGACCACATGAGTTCGGCACACGTGTTGGCGAAGGCACGGTACTCGGCTTCCGTCGACAAACGCGAAATGGTTTTCTATTTACGTGCGGACCAGGAACCAGATTGCCACCAAGGAAAATAGCAAAGCCACCAATTGAGCGACGGTCGTCTGGGAATCCCGCCCAATCAGCGTCGGAGAAGGCGTGGATGGAAAAAGGAGCCGGACAGTCGTGCCGAAAGAGCAATCCATAATGAGCAGTGTGCTTGACATGCCGGGGTTAAGGGAATGTGTTCTAAAAGTTTTACTTTTAAATGTCAATTATTATGAATTGAATGAGAAATCATTTTGTTCCTTGTTTATGTTATTCGTGTTTTCGAAGTGTTAAGGAAGAGGCTCTTGGTCCTTAACCGTAGAGCTCTAAAAGATATTGGTTTACATAAAACAAAAGATATTCGCAATCATGGTAATTAACAAGAAACATTAATTACCGAGTTAAGATTCTCGTGTTGGTCATAGATCATTGTAGCTCTACAAGTGAGTGACAACACGGGTATGCAAAAGAGGAAAATATTACTTTTGTATACTGAATAGACCTAATAAGTAAAATATTATAGAAATGTGTTTCTATGTCATTAATATTTTACTGTGTCTTTGGTCCTTCGATATGAGACTTATATCTAATCACTTAAGGAATACTTAATTAGATCAGTGTCTTGAACTATCGATCAATGTAGTGTAAAGGCATTGGTTGGTTAAGTACAACTTTAGTTGGAGAAGATAGTTAGTCAAAAGATTATCATTGCCCCTCTTAATTGAGTGATGATATTAGTGGGCCCCTTGATAAAGCAAAGTTATAATGTGCACAATGTGATTTGAGTTAAGTCACATATTTATAACTAGCTTAAAGAGATCAAGAAATGAATACTAATACAAAGATGACACAATACTACTTTGTGTGTATTCTTAATATCATGAGGCAAGGGACGGACACAAGTGGTGCACTCCATCACTAAGTGGATCGGGTTTTGGTTCGAGTGGAATTAAGACATCTAACTAATTGGGAGCTATAATGTGTAGCTAGATACCGCTTATAGCTTGTAATATTAAGCTCTTAATATCACTGTCAACTTAGTTTAGATCCTCCCATAGGTCACACCACAAAACTGGGAAACAAGAAATGAGGATTTTGAGTTCATAAGATGTGTCGGGTTTCATGTAGAAAATATGACACATAGGGTGAACGAGCAAAATCAAGATTATGTTGTGATTAATAACATAATTAGAATCTAAATTAAATTCATATGAGATGTAAATATTATGGGGTGTAATGATTGATCATTACATAGGATAATATGTTACATAAGTTGTGAATTTACTACTAATCCCGAAATGTCAAATTTTGTAGGGGTTAAACCGAAATTTGACAAGTCTGCAAAATAGTGCACAAACGGTCGACCGGTTGGAAGTAAACGGTCGACTGGTGGTGTCCGGTCGACAGAACGCGTCTCGACCGATAACAGGTGAATTTCGTCTGTTCGAACGGTCGACCGAATGTGATCGGTCGGTCGACCGAACATTGTGATGAAATATTCTACTGTTGAAAACGGTCGACCGAAATCGGGTTTGAGCGGTCGACCGGACCTCGCAAACGGTCGACCGATCAGACGGTTTTATGCAGAATTAATTTAAGAATTACTTAGATCATGCATGGAATTTGTCCATAATTGATTTAATTCGTGGGTAATATTATTTATTAATAAATAATGAATGGTTAGATGGAATTTTGTATGAGATCATGGGCAAGGGGTTGCACATGAATAGGTAATTTGGAGAGAACTTATAAATACAAGTTTATCTCATTACCTAATTAATTCATTCATTATTTTCTTGAGCAAAATTCTCTCTTCATAATTCTCCACGAAAATCCCTTAATTCTTAAGTTTAGTTTTACTTCTTAAGAGATCATCTTCTCAAGGGAATTAAAGAGGGGTTAGTAATTAGATTCTAAACGCAATCGGAGATTGAGAGACTAGCTTCCCTCTCTCCGATCTTGTTTAGAGTTTGGTGAATACTCGGAGGCATCCGGCGCAGCGAGGAGCATCCCAACGGTCTCCGAATCTTCGAGAAGTTTTAGAGAACTTCTAGGTATGAATTTCGGAGCTCCTTTATGTTTGTTTTAATAGAGTTTTTGAAACTAGTTTGTTAAAACAAACCAATGCATGCAATAGATTTTAGAAAATTGAAAATTGATCCTTATTATACATAAAAATTCGAAAAATATATATGTATAATTAAACATGAAATCCTACACGGGGGAGTCGCTTGGCAGCCACCCAATGAGAGGTGGTTGGTCGATGCATAAATTGACAAATACGGTTAACCGAGAAAGAGATGTCAGAGCGCGGGATCGTAAGATATTGAAGTGACCCACATACACTACGAAACAAGTGGGGGTCTGTCAACACATCGCCCATAGTCATTGACAGAGGGGTGGAGATAAGCGGAGTCGTCACGGGCTTCGTCCCATCCAATTTGAGGCGGCAGAGAAGATCGACCACATATTGCTTTTGGGAAAGCACGATACCATCAGTATGGGGAACTACCTCAATTCCGAGAAAGAATCGAAGGGAACCAAAATCTTTGATGGCGAAATGTGTTGCAACAGCAGTGAGGATGGTCTGAATATGAGAAATCAACATCCCGGTGAGGATAATATCATCGACGTATGCCAGTAGACAAGTACGCATATTGCCACGGCAAAAAATAAAGAGAGATGGGTTGGTTTTGGAACCAATGAAGCCAAGAGAAAAGAGGAATGTGGTGAGACTAAAACCACGCTCGTGGAGCCTGCTTGAGACCGTAAATAGATTTGTGAAGCCGACAAACATGACTGGGAAGGGACGGATCGACGAAGCCCGGTGGTTGCATCATGTAGACTTCCTCAGTGAGGGTGCCATGGAGAAAGGTGTTTTGAACATCCAATTGACGAAGAGGCCATTTGTGAGTGACTGCGAGAGAGAGAAGGATGTGAATCGTGGATGGTTTAACTACCGGGCTAAAAGTATCTCCGAAGTCACGACCAGGTTGCTGGTGAAATCCCCTGACCACAAGACGAGCTTTGTGTCGATGAAGACTTCCATCAGCGTGACGTTTTAGTTTAAAAACTCATTTGCAACCAACCACATTACAGTTGATAGGGGGAGGGACGAGGGACCACGTACCATTTTGAAGAAGACTGTTACACTCATAGGTCGTCGTGGCCCGTCAGGCAAGTTTCTTGACGACCTCAAAATAACAAGTTGGCTCGATGAGAGCTGGATCACAAACTCCAAGAAGGGCATACTTAGAGTTAGACGATGGGTGCCATCCATCGACCTGAGCTCCATGGTATGGGTGCGCGAAGGTGGAGCCGAAGAAGTAGGCATGGTGGAAGGAGGGGGCACCAAAGTAGCATCACTAGATGATGGAGAAGCACTAGGTGATGGAATCGAGTGTGAGTGATGCTCTGGCCTGGGAAGAGGTTGTGGGGGTTGGGTGGACTCACGTAGCATGGGAGAAGAGTGAGTGGTGGGAGGCGTGAGTTGGAGTTGGCGCCCGTCATGAGGTCCATTGGGCTGGGTCAAAGTGGCAATGAAATGGGACACGGGAAACTCCATCCATTCGAACCAGTTGGAAGCGGACGATGAGTTGGAAGACGAGTGTGGCACAAGACAGTAAGGTAGAACATCCTCGTCGAATTGAACATGCCAACAAAGATACTCTCGGTCATTGTCCAGATCCAGGCAACGATATCCTTTGTAGTGGGACGGATACCCCTAGAATACACACTTAGAGGAGTGGAAGTCCATTTTGTGACGATTGTAAGGGCGTAAGAAAGGATAACAAAGACACCCAACCAACCACAACATAGAATAGTCGGGTGGTGCACCAAAAAACGTGTGAGAGGAATCTCACGAGCAATCACCGTGGATGGAAGACGGTTGATGAGATGGACGACTGCCTCAAAAATGAAATCCCAAACGAGCGGGAATGAAAGCGTGAGCCATCATAGAGAGACCGAGTTCAACAATGTGGCGATGACGACGTTCGATCACACCGTTTTGCTCATGTGTATGAGGACATGTGATGCGATGGGCAAAATACCACAATCAGTTAGAAAGGGAACAAGGGCACGAAATTCGCCACCACCATCCGTTTGTAAAGCCTTTAATTGCATTGCAATTGGAATTCTGCATGTGCTTTGAATAGACAAAAAATGGAGTGTACGTCAAACTTATTCTTTATAGGAAAGAACCAAATATATTTCGAAAAATCATCTAAAAATGAAACATAAAATTTGTGCCCAGAGCTCGATAGCGACAACGTCGGTCCCCAAACATCCGCATGGACTAGAGCAAAAGGAGACGTGCTGACGGAGCCAGTCAGATAAAGAGGCAAACGATGGGATTTGCCAAGATTGCAACCATGACAGAGAATCGGAGGAGCTGAGGAGTGCGGGAGATGAAATTTTTTGACCACGAACTCGGATAGATCGTACGAAGGATGACCGAGGCGGCAATGCCATCATGAAAGAGAGGGAGAAGCACGTGATACTAAACAAGCACTACGGGAACAACCTGCGGGACATGATGAATAAGAAGAAGCTCGAGCCGGCCACAGGTCATAGAGATCAACATCACGCTGCCCGATGAGGATGGGAATCCTCGAAGGAAGGTCCTTCACATGCAAATTGTCAGCAAAAAATTCCACAGACCGAGTTATCTCGTGTGAGTTTTGAAACTGAAATCAACCGATGGCGAAGAGCCAGAACATGAAGAACATCTAATAAGCGAAGAGGATACGATGAGGGAAGAGTAGAAACACTTGTGTGATGAATCAGGACAGTTGAGCCATCCCCAAGTTTGACGTCGTCACCACTGGTGTGTTCGCGTGCAAGCGATAAAGACGATAAATCTGGCATCATATGATGAGAGGCGTCGGTGACAATACAATAGTTATCACCACCATGGGTAGCCTGATGCTGCAATGTGGCATAGTAAGCCTGGGCAGAGGAACTAGGCGGTACTGGTGGTCGATATGTTTGACCAAAGATCTGAGTCGATGGTGGTGCAGTGGGACCCGCAACGGGTAGAGGAGGCAACAACTTCAAGCGTTCAAAGAAACGATCAACAGTGTGATTGCGACGATTACAGAACAAGCATCGAGGAAAGGAGTTGCATCCCCGACCTTGGCGGAACACACCCACCGGTTGGTCACCTTGATGGAACCCATGGAGCTGCATATGAAGTTGGAGAATCTGAGCTTGGGTGGAGACGCAAAGGCCGTTTCAAGAGTCGACCAGGCATCACGAGTTGTTGCTTGGCCGATGACGTGACGAAAGACCTCTTCCATCAAGGAAGCATGAATCCATGTAAGAGCTTGTTGATCCCGAAGGTACCATGGAACGAACTCCGGATTCGGATCTCCGATGGTCAAGAACGCCGACGGGGAGGGAGACGTACTGTCAATGTGTCGTAGGAGACCTTGGCAGGAATAGTTGTCTTCCAAAGAAGAAGGTTGGTGTAAGCTTGATCTCCAAGAAGTGGGAGACATTGGTGAGAGGTGGAACATTGGGGGGGGGGGGGGGGGGGGGGGGGGGGGGGGGTGTGGAGAGAGAGGAGGACGAAGAAGAAGAAGAGATGGTCATGGTGGATCGAGGGGAGAGAGAGGAGATTTGGGGTCATCTGATACCAAGTGAAACAGTAGATAGGAGTGGAGAAAAGAGTGGTTCACTTTTACCTTCGGTGACTCTCTACTATTTATAGATTGAAATAATTCTATTACAAAGTTTTTAAATAGACAGTTGGCATTCCAATCTACAACAACCCAGACTCAACGACTCTTTACAACCACAAGCCTAGGATTCAAGACTTCTATGACGAATAGATACAACACAACATTGGGCTGATCTCTATAGAATGAGATCTCATCTAATCTAATGTATATAAGATGAAAAGAGGCTGATAGGCACTTTAATCTGAATAACATGGGTACTACAGTCACATTCAGTGACGCATCTAAGTCACATATATAAACTTCCCAGACATACTCAATCATTTATAAGATTGTAACATGGGAAAACCGGGAAAATGTATTAACTAATGCATTTTCTGCTTAAATTTATCTTCTTAAACAAGTGTTTAACTTGAAAAACAAGTAATGACCCTATTAAACAAGCATTGAGATGTTCTTAACAAAAGCATAACTAAATATGTTCATGGTATTTAACAGAACTGCTTAAGTATAGCTTTCTCTTACTTGTCGATTAGGTCATATGCTTCAAAGCTCATCTCCTCAGGAATTTGAGGCCAGGGTATCTTACGATTCAGTATGTTATCAAAAATGGTCTGCATAAAAAGTCATGCAAGCAACGCAACATATTACAACAATTACCAGAGGAAAATACTAAAGCTACAGGAAAATTGAAACCAAGAGGAAGAAAAAATAGCAATGAACCAAGCTGTGTCATGTAGAAATTATGAATATAGAAACCTAGGTTTTAGTACCATAAAAATTGAAAAGGCTTCGCATTTTCACAATAATATGATATCTTTTAATTTTGTTTTCACTATCCAATCTCATTATTGAATGTGCAACTTGTAGAATAGCCACTTGTATAGAGAATAAAGCAAGTCACCCGGATTTGATAAAGCCTGGTCTGATATGCAAAAAGGAGACTCTTCAATGAAAGGCATGAGATCACAAGGTTGTGCACAAATTCAATTCAAGAAATTATTCATGCTATCAGTTAAAATGAATGTTTCTATGTAAGTCGAAGAAAATACATGAATGTGTTCTTCAACACAAGGCATGAAATTTTAACGACAATAAGGTTGCAACCTCAACGTATTGAAAATCCAAAAATGTAACAGTACAAAATATTACCAAAGAATAGACAATTACTCAAAGCATTGTTTGGCAATACATTAATGTAAAATGAACTTAATTAAAGTTGGTAGACCATGTCTTTGTATGGTTCTGCCCCTATAAATAAGCTTTCAAATGAGATCTTAATCATTTGGATGGAATTTTATTCATTGTTAGGTTTCATTTTTAGGTCCCGTTAGACTCCAAAACCTTTTCTTCTACATCATGTATAACATCCTCGATCTCTAATGCACATCTGGGCACTTCCTGCTTTGTTGTTGTCTCAACGTCTCAAGCACGGTATCCTGGAATGATCCTACAAGACTAAAATCCTACTTACGGAGATTTGTCCTGATACGGACACTAAAAAATTACGAAAATGAACTCATGAAAAGTGTGAAGAACAAGGCAGTCTAGTATTCAACCACTAGACAGTCAAAAACTAATTCACTAAAATCACATATTGATTTAACAACCCAGTGAACAGACACCCTTGTTTGTTTGAATTACGTCTTTTTGAATTGAGGCCAGAAAAACCATAATCATCTAATAAATGTACACTTGATAGCGTCATTGATTGGACTTCCTATCCTACATTGAAATAAGGTTGATCTCTTAATTTGTATCGTGATAGTGTCCCATAGATATGTTTCATAAAGACAATGGTGGTGTTTGCAATCTACCAAGCTCTTGAGATTAAACCTTGGTCATTTGAACATGCCATAGAGCAGAATCCAATACCTAAGTCCTTTTGAGATGAGTTCACATAAGAAAACATATCCTTGGGCTGAGGGCATCAAGAGTTCTTCTAAACTTTGGGATGAAAAGAAAGGAACAGTGCAATTTTCATGCAGGAATCATGGAATCCTTTTACCCAATTACAAATAGCTAAAGAGAAACTCCACTTAAGAACTAGAGAAAGTTCTGAAAACCATTATCAAACATTGAAAATGGCAAAAACCTGAGGATGTTCAGCGTTAAATGGGGGAATTCCCACTATAAGCTCAAAGAGAATGACCCCTACAGACCACCAATCTGCACTCGCACCTGTATGTATGAGAATGAAAAACATCATTAGAATCGACACTATCAGACGAAAGGTTACCAGCTTGAAGAAAGAAAATATACGGACCATGCCCTGTTCCTAATAGAATCTCAGGAGCCAAATAATCAGGTGTACCAACAGCAGACCGCTCCTTACGCCGCTCTCTTTGATGTTCCAATAGAGATAATTGTGGTTCGTCATCTCCCATTAATGATGTCCCACTAATGGCAGGACCAGACAAGTCATCGGTGCTATTGATCAAGCCAACCTTTGAAAGCCCAAAATCTGTCAACTGCCAAAATTGAATCATCAAAATCATGAAAAGACCTCATAAAAAGACAACCATCTCAAGATCCATATGAAGGGAAAATAGGAATCGACGACAGCCACCTTTCCAGGCATTTGTGGACCTAATTATTGATGGAACAAATAAAAGGAAAAGGCTACTTTCTAGTACGCAAGCAACTTAGCATTCATAGTCAAGCACATTCAGTGAGTCCTTGTACATTGTTTTACACAGGAAAATGTTACTTGCAAAAAAAAGGTGGAAGTCAAAACTACAGACAGATAAGATACATTCTCCCGATAGGCCTATATACAATAAATTATCCTGCATATAGAAAATACATACTAACCTATAATGCTAATAGCAATTTAACAAGTGGTCGGACACCACATACAGTGGCCCTCTGGTTCATTTCATGAAAAACCGTCGAATGCAGAGTGTGTAACCTTATCAACCTTGATAAAGTCAGTTTTTGAAGTTATATAATCAACAATAAAAACTAGATGAAACAGCTCAAGTGAGGAGAGCAGAAATCAGACATGAAATACCATTTATATAGGATTTTACAGGCTAAAAGAGACAAATGGAAGAAAAAAACCAATACATCATCTGAATGTGCATGTTAGATTATCTATAACCTTGATATGACCATCATGCGCAATAAGCAAGTTATCTGGCTTCAAGTCTCGGTGAACGACTCGAAGAGAATGAAGATACTCCAGTGCAAGGACCTGGAGGTATTAATCATTATGAAAAGCTTAAGGCAAAGACATATGAGATAACAAACTTCCAGGTCAAAAGGAAACGAACTTACCACCTCTGCTATATAAACTTTTGTAACCTCTTCATCCAAACAACCTAGATTTCTAAGCAGTGAATACAAGTCCCCTCCGTTCAGGTATTCCATCACCAGATATAGATTCTCGCGAGATGTGAAAGAATAGAAAAAACGCACCTGACTCAACAGTGTTAATTTTGACTAGAAAATTAAACTAGTAAAAATAGCAGACACTTTGGCAATACTTACAACAAAGGGATTGCGTACTGTGATGAGAATGTCACGCTCAGCCAAGATACTCTCAACAGCATTCTTGCGAATCATATCAGCCTTTTTCAGTACCTGGAAATCAAGATGTTTAAAACACTATCTTTGTTTATTAAAACAAATACAAGGGAAAACTACTGATTTCCTTAGATACCCATATAATTTCATCAAGCAATATCGAGAAAAGTGAGCCTGGCCAAAGCTTGAAGAACCCAAACTCTGCCTTAACAGCTCAAAAAAGGAAATAATCTAAACATTAAAACAAAACCTTCTCGTTTTTAATATAGAAATACCAGCTATTTGGCATGCTTAATAATCAGAAGGGTTTGCGTACGACGTAAGACAATATCTAGTGCGCTGAGACACATGTGCACAGAAAGAAAATGAACGAGAAGATGAAAATATATGATCAAACATGGAAACCAGTATAGCAAGCATACTGAAACATGTGTTAAAATGTGTAATGAAAACTGCAAATAAAACAAAAGCAGACTTGTGTTAAATTATCTTACAAAATAATGAACCATAACCAATAACATATAAAATATGAACTGACCTAACTTGTCAAGAAGCACAATAGGATAAAATAAAATACCTTTATAGCGAAGAGATCCCCTGTTGTTTTTTTCTTAGCCAAAAAAACACGACCATATGCCCCACGACTTATGGGTTTTATTATTTCAAAATCATCAATTGATGTGCGATCTCTGGCAGAAGAATGAACTGGGCTTGTTCGCAGACTTCGGACGACATCATCTTCTTCATCTAATAGGGTGCTTGCCGAATCAACCTTTTCAATATCAACTGCATCACAAATTTGCAGATACTTCTCCCTAAAACCTCCCAACAAAAGGACAGAGAAGTCAGACAAAAGCACACAACATCGGAACAAAGTAACGAAAGAAACTCAATGCAAATATTCCACTGCTGAAGGAACAGCCAACTAAAAGCAATAAAACAGGAGGTGTTAAATTTACCGATGAAGCTTCTCTATGCGCGTTCCAAATGTTTGCACAGTGAGGGCATCAAGCTTCCGACGCTCAACAACTTCTTGTAGATCCTCTAGACAGGATACTAGATAAGGTACAGATTGTTCTTCATCCAGGCTTGTATTTACAATGCATCGAGCAATATCGGCAAGTTCGACAATCTACAATACCCAAAAGCTTTTCCATTGAGAAGATCACATAGTTGCAAACCACCTCCGGGTGTAACAGACATGAGAAGGTGAAAGAAAAATAGTAAAAAGTGTAGGTGGTGGCTCAAAAATTGAATGAAATCAAGACACAATACCGAGGCTACAATAAGCTTGTAAATATGCACTGTTGGGATCAAGCTCGTAAAAGGCCTCCACTACTCACCCTGCAGTTTCATATAACCGACCATGTCTTACCTTCTTAAGTATTTTATCAGAAAATTTCAGCAATCTATGCAACAACAAAAAAAACTAATTCCGTAACCGGGTAAGTAGGAGTGAAACTGTGTCCGAAATCCGTCAATCCGACCGACTCCGTATTCGAAATCAAAAAAATTATCCGAGAAAAAAAATCCACAACCGAATTTGTATTCGGATATAAACATCCGTAAAAAAACGAAGTGAATATGGATATTGGTACATCCGATTCGAATAATATTCGGTTCGTATTTTATATGCACATATAAATAAAATATATATATATACAATATATATGAATTAAATTATGTTATTTATATTATATTTAATATTTTTTCATGTAGCCAAAAAATAAAGGCTAAAATTTATTCTTGTTTAGATCAATCAAAAAATGTTTTTAAGTCTATTCGGATTTTTTAACGAATTCGGATATCCTAATTCGGAATGGATTTTAAACTTAATTCGGATGCGAATTTATTCGAATTCGGATCCGAATTCGACGGATACAAATTCAGATCCCTTTCTCAAACATTCGCTCGGATTCGAATTCGGATTTGGATTCGAGAAAAAAAACGGATACGAATTCGGATACTGGCACATTCGCTTCGTATCCGCTCCGTTTTCACCCCTACGGGTAAGTACTTAGTGATCACTAAACAAAATGAATGAAGAAAAGGACCAACGAAACATATGCTATTGCAATTTTAAATACAATTCTTTGTAACGGATGATGTTATTGAGCTTAGGAAATTCTAGTGATTTAACCAGGCTCATGCAAAGGTGCCCTCTCACAGCAAAAAAAGAATGCTAGTATTTGCTTTATATAATGACCCTGACTTGCTTTCACCATCATGATCAGACATAGAGGGAACAATTACATTCATGAAATAAAAGAAACACAAGAACGCCAGTATTATATTTACTTAAAGATTCAAACTCATTTACTTTTCTTATCTTAATCAGAAATAGCAGAAACAATTACTTTTCAAGAGAAAATGAAAATCAAAACAGGCATATTAGCTACTGGCCTTTGGGGAATATCCACGGTAATGGAGAAGAATTAGTGTGTGACATTACAAGGAATACACTTATACCTCAATAATTAGTGATTCATCAAGGCTCATACAAATTCATGCCAGCAACATTTCATATTATAGTTCTAAATGCTTTAGGAGCTTAGGTAAAACAAGATCATAACAGACTTTAGGCATGAGGCCTTAAAGAAGCACCATGTATTAGAAGAAAAAAATCATCATCAACCAGTAAGTGTACTTTGCACTTTGCCCTGTTTTTCCCAATTCCTGGCTCATATTGTCAAGTAGTATATGATATTATAATATATTAGCCAACTGACAAACAGTGGAAACTAAATAACAGTATGAACCGAGTTTCCAAGTTAAGCCAAAAGGCTATCAGTCAAATAGACGTACTGAACCTCTTCAACAATCCGGGTGCAGCGTAGTAGTACAAACAGCCATCTATATGAAAACAATGCAAATAAATTTTGTTTGCATGGGATTGGAAAGAGAATTGTCAGTTCAACACCCCTCAATCGATCATGCCTTCTTTTTAAAAGAAAAAGGGTAATCCATCATGCATTCTTATGTGTGAACAGTCAAGGGACATGGATATAAATACTGAGAATTGTGTGGCTGTGTATAATAATGTGGTTAAACATCAGATGGTGTTTGACTTCAACAATTGATCGATCCGAAGCAACAGAACAGAATGAGACCAGGTGAGATACTACCTGCGGAAGATCTTCACTTTCAGAAAGTGTGCCCTTTCCAGCTAAGAGTGAGTCTATATGACTGCTACGTGGGGTCTGTATGGGAGATCTTGGAGTCATGCTACCAGCTGAAGATGTTGCCATACCATGATCAGATTTGGGACCAACACGTTGGTTTTCAACCTCTTGGAAACAGTCAAGCATGTCTGCGGATCCTCGGCGTGACCCCTCACACATATTTGGAGAAGGAACATCAGATTCTTCTGTACTACGCAAATTTGGTTTTACAACTGGGCTGCCAGCTGCATTTTGAGAATCCATCTGTGAGCATAGTTCTATTATCTTTTCCAAAGTCTCTGCTATTCTGATAAGACGTTCATCAACACTCAGACCCTTTTGATCACATCTATCAGCAACTGTGCATACTTTGAGGTGTTCTTCAACGTAAGAAATGGGAACATACTCCTCACAAATACGACACATTATAGATGCATCGTCCAATAAATTCTGCTGATCTCCCCAGTAGCCCCAGGAAGCTTTATGTTGATGCTTGGGAAGAGAAGATGAATGCTCATCCTTGGAACTGGATATAGCAGTGGTACTTTCAGGCTTGATACTCTCCTCCAATATTTTGGGCATTTGCGATGAATCCTTTTCTACATCGGAAGGTGGTTCTTGAATAAGTTCTTTTTCGTTTTTCGTAAAAGGAGAAGGTAGCGGCTTCCAAGAAGATATTTTACCCCTGCGTGAGGGAGAAACTGAATCCTTTGCTGAATCAGGAGGGGGGAAAAAATTTCCAGGCTTTATCTCATGACTCTTTCTCCAATTCATCATGTGTTGTTCTTGACTATAAGATTTTCGTGCCGAACCTACTTCCGTAGGCTTCTTTGTCACTCTGTCATTTGTTTCCTCCCTAGCACTGATTGGTATTCTCTTTGCAGGCTGCACGACGGTAGATTTTCGAATATCCAAAGCATGCTCATCCTCGGCAAATACACTTTCTTTATGAAACTGGAGCAACCGCGTACATCTAGTGAGTATAAAAAGCATGCGAGTGTGAAGCTTCTTAAGAAGACCAACAGGTAATTCCTGACGCCGGTCATCAAGATCTTGAACTATGCCCTCACACTGGAGCCAAAATTCTCCAGGTGGTGTCACTACACAACTCCGTGCAAGCAACAACAAATCCTCCAAAGTTGTCTTCCACTCAGGTTGACTCTCTGCATTTTTTTCCATTATTCCAACCAAATCTCCTGCAAAAATAGCCAAATCTGAATTGACCTCCTCTTTTGCCTTCTCAAATTTTAGATGAATTATCTTCAGCACCTCCTGTTTTATAACATGATAAGTAAAATGTTGCAACGCCCATTAGGTTACAGATGATAAATAACTACAGATATATGTGTCATTTTTGGTATCAGAGCAACAAAATGACAGGAGAAAAAAAAGAAATATGATAATAATAATAATAAACAGTAACAATAAAATCATATTTTTACCTTCAAATTATTTATGCCACGAGGCTTCCAGAAAGGATAAGGTCGGACACCTTTCGAATTCAACTCATGTGAAAAACTTTTTATATCAGCAGGAAACCTCTTTCTAGGAGCACTCGTAGCCTGCATTATTTCTTTAAAACGAGGAGATTCTGATTCCTTCGGGGTCTCGCAAGAATCAAAAGGAGACTGCAAAAAAAAGATTCTATACAGTTAAATTATATTCAAACAAATAAGTCAGTAAAAAGGGACGAACAACAATCTTTTAAAAGGAAAAAAACACCAAACACTTGAGGTTCCACTTCTGCGTGAATGAAGGTGACAAACAAAACCTTAGAACTACCTCAGGAGTATACACATCTGACTGCCTTAAGCCTTCAGGTTGACTCCATGAGGAATTTGCTTTCCCTGGGAAGGAAAGGTTGAAGTAGATTATCAGGGAAATGCATATTCTCATATTTTTAAGAATAAAAAATGCACCTCTGCAAGTGAATTGTGATATTTCATAACTTCAAGTGAATGAAACCTGAGCGTAATGTGATTTTATGGGTGTTACAAAGCACGATTCGGGATGGTAATACCTCACAATCACATGTAAATATAAAAAATAACTGCTACAATTATTGTGTGTCGACATCACAAAGACTTCCTTAATACTTGAGATGCATATTGGTGTCCCTGATACACTCCCCCCCCCCCTCGAAAGTACATTGCATTTGTAATTCTTAATTGATAATTAATTTAAAATAGTGTTGGGCCTTCTCCTACAATTTGTGATCAGCTATCACCTTTAAGAAAAAACTAATAAAAACAAATATAAAACTTAAAGCCTACTAGGGTTAAGAAATCACATTCTGTTGAACAATCATACATCTTTGTTTATTTGCTTTTTAAATTTCTTAGTTTCTGTTTACATATAAACGTTGCTATCCATAATATAGCGTATTACTATTGTGAGACATTTGAAATTTAATCCATTTGGATTTTACAATACAGACAATGCTTAATAGAAAACATAAAAAGGTAAGATTACCATAGGACATGCATGCAGATCATAGATACCCGTTGTATACCATATCGAATTGAATGTCTGCAAGATCTAGGAAAACGGGCACTCTAATTGGATAACTAAAAACTCGTAAAGAACCATATCACACATGTATCAATTGATAGGCAATCGCAAGGCTCCAAAAACCAAACTCTTCTCTTGTCTCAACAGAACGGATATGGTTATCGGCACTACACATGTAACTGTGTAAGATTCTAATAAGTGACAATAGTTTTAAGAAAAAATCAGTTTTGGGCATAAAAAGATAAAACTGATGTTAGGAGGAGTCCATGAGGTATCGCCGGCTATATTACAGTAAAACCACCTTAACAAGAACACAAAAGATGTCCACAGTTACTTAGACAAAATTGCAAGTCACGACACGAAAGGCTGCTACACCCTTCAGTGGTGGTCATCAGTCGTATATTGATATATCACCAACCAACATTCTAGTTCCAGTTCCCCAATTAAACACAAGAACCGATCCAGAAACAATAGAATTGTCATACCCATCTTGACCGGAACAGAATCCCCACTCGAAAGGCTACTTCCGGTGCGTCCACTCGTACCGGCACCCCAATCCTTCAACCTCGCGGCATCACTCCCCACCCACTGACTCTCGTACGTCTCCGGAACCTTCTCCAACAACCCGGACTTCTTCCCTCCGCTCTTCCCTCCGGCATTCCCCGACACCCCACCGGCCGGGCCTCTGGCCAAATTACTGGGGCCAAGACTCGACCCGCGGTGGTCCCCACAGAGGCCGCCACCTCCTCCGCTCCTCTCCATCGGCAGCGGGCCAGATCTCGTCTTGATCCGGTTGAGCCCAAGTGACGATGCCAGAATCGGGGACAACGACGCCGCCCCAGCCGGAGGGGAGTCCTTGGCCGGAGACGAGAGCGGCTCCTTGCCCTTGGGGGAGTCGGACTTGACCTTCTTCTTGCCGGATCTGACGGGGGAGCCGGGGGTAGGGGTGCGGGGGCTGTTGGAGCCATCGGAGTCGGAGGACTTCTTGGAGGAGGAGAAGAAGCGGTTCTTGAACATGGTTTGGGGATCCGATCGAGGAGGAGTTAGGGTTTGCCGGAACCCTAGAGGAGGAGGTGGGGGAGGGTTGTCATCTGGGAAAGTGTGCGCTTTTGTGTTTGGGTATGTGTTAGTGGTAGCTGAGGTAGTTTCCTCTCTCTCTCTCTCTTTCACACACACTCACTGTGGGTTGACTTGGGATTACAGTTTTGATTGAGTTCTTTTCGGATGTTTTCGCGGATTACTTCTTGAAGTGGATTTAGGGAACTCCGAGGTTCTTCTCGGGTATTTTTGCGGATCACTTCTTGGATGGAATTTAGGGAACTCCAAGGTTCTTCTGCAAAATATCTCTGCGGAAACGGGTTTTTGGCATTTTGCCGTATTTTTTTCTTTATTAATAAAGTGAGTAGCATAAATGTAGTCCAATTCCATCACCCGTTATTAGTTATTATTAGGAAGGTGCTAATTGAACTACTTCCGCCAACATCGGTGTTAATGACATGAAAAACATCAGAAAGTGATTCTCATAGTCAAACGGAAAGCAGGAGAAAATAAAATCATATGGAAATTAGTTTTCCTTTGACCAAATTCCGTTGTTTGTGTCTGTTTCTGGAATCCGACAAAAAACAAATTATGTTGTTTTTTCTGTCTTTGGAATCCGATAGAAAACAGATTTTATTGTTTGTACCTATCTTAAAAGTTATAGGAAATTTTGTAGTTGCAATTCAATTTATAAATGAAATTATGTTGCTTTAAATGTCAATAATATTACAATCCAAACAACATTTAATTTATAAATGAAAATGTATTGCTTCAAAAACAATAATATTAAAATCCAAACCACATAATATACATAAATGTTAAGTTTTTAACAAACTACACCAATTTCATTTCTCTTTTCACAACTCTGTTAAGTTTTTAACAAACTACACCAATTTTCAATCACTCCAACATAAGCCAACGGGAAATGTAAAGCTCACTTAACCGTTGAAAGAGACAATACAAGAGTACCAAATTTAGTTGATAAACAAAGAGAAGTTCAAAACATAAGCTTCAAACAAATCCAAAAAACATAACATAGCCGGTCTACATCAAGTTGTGCTCCAAGTTTGTCTAGTACTTAATCGGCTCTAGTACATCAAGCCGTGCTCCAAGTTTCTTTTTCGCAGCCTTACTCGCCTTAACCCGAAGCTTCACATCCTGTTTTTTTCCTTTCATATGAAATAAGAGTCCTCTGCTTTCTCTTCTCCTCAAGTATGTAGTGAGTACTACAGAAAACAATGCTCAGTTAGAAAAGAAACAACAAAAAAGTGAAAATGAGATAAGTATGTATGCAAACTGAGAACTGGCAGAATCAGAACTACGTATGTTGAAAGCTTGGACTTATGATTACCATGGTATACTATTAATTAAGTTCGAAAAGTTAGTATTACATGTTTACTAAAGGTATCCAGTATCCACGCATAACTAGTAAATAATTTACTACCAGCTAAACTTCTGTATCATAGTCTTCTTCTTTCAATGATGCTAACCATAAAGTCGTATAAAAATATATAGTATTACTTCACATATGATCACATGCAACGTTCTGTTAGACTATTACCTTAATTAGGGCTACTATTCATTGCCGGAAAACTACTTAAATCACCCCCAAAAATTATCTTTTTGCCCTTAACAAATCAATTAATACTCATTTCGTCTCGTGTCTTTAAACAAGGTGTTTGACTCAGTTTTACTCACATTCATATTACCAACACCACGAAAATGTCTGGCGAAACACCTGGATCCGACGAGATAACAGGGGCAGATTCCCCCCCCCCCCCGGGCGTCTGACTAAGACGCCTCCACCTAGGTTGAGGCGTCTGGATATGCCACCTCCACCAATGTGGAGGCGTCTTATCGAGGCGCCTCCACTAACGTGGAGGCGTTTTGGGCAGACACCCGGGTTTTTTAGTTTTTTTTAATTTTCTATTAAATTTTTTTTTTCAGGTTCCGTTGCAAGATTTCGGTGGTGATGGAGTATATTACAGTGAGCTTTTCGATAGTAAAAAAATATTTACAACAATCAAGGAAGCTTGTAAATGGGTGAAACAAATTGCAATAGGAGTCATATTTTTTTTGATTATATCATCATACAAACAAAAAGCAGATAACCGGATGGATTGTTACCTGAGATGTGATCGCAGACGTGAAATGAGTTCTCGTGATACGAGTATTGCACTGCGAAAGAATACAAAAAGAAAAGGTTGCGGTTGTTGTTTTTTTTGGTAAAAGTGGTAGAGCGACGGGATCGCAATGGATGAGTCGTTGTTTCTAGTAACACATATGGACAACACAACCACGCACTTGCAGTTTATTCAGAGGGTCACCGACATGTCAGCGGATTTAGTGCTGGGGTCAAGCAAAACTCGCCCACGTCCCCGACCGTACTGACGTATCGCCTC
This sequence comes from Triglochin maritima, assembly GCA_963682175.1. Lineage (NCBI taxonomy): Eukaryota > Viridiplantae > Streptophyta > Magnoliopsida > Alismatales > Juncaginaceae > Triglochin > Triglochin maritima. The sequence goes on along the minus strand of OY821771.1, from coordinate 47,884,828 downwards.
CTCCTGTGACCCCAAGTCATACCGACCCTCATTGTCACTCTCGTCGTGACTCCTCAACTCATCTGAATCATCATCGTCGTCGAAAGAATCCCCAGGTGTCTGACGACGACGTAGAAGGTATCTCTCTCTCTCTCTCTTAACTGAAGCAGAAATACCTCGTCTACGTGGATGACGAGGACCTGAATCATCTGCTACACTACGTACCGTGCGTAACCCGAGGACCTGACTCATCTATCAGGCGGCCGCGGGAACCACCTCCCCCAAGGGGGAGAAGGTTCTGGTGGTCGCCCTCTCGTTGGGTCGGGCGTCTCCCGTGGACGCCCCACCCAATTATTTTTTTAAAAAAAATTAATTAAAATAAACAAGGGAAATTACCAGATTTAAGTAATCCGGGGCGTCCGCTGGTTTTTTTCCTGGCCTCCGAGACATTGTATCTGGTGAATAGAATAGTAAAATGAAGAGAAAGTGGTGTTAGAAGAGTGAAATGAAGAGTTATATAAGTAGAAATGGTAGAAGGGCAAAATGGTAATCTGTATGGACGATTTAAGTAGTTTTACGACGACGAATAACAGTTCAGTAAATTAAATAGCCAGGAAGATCTCCTTTCACCGCCAAAAACTAAAACGTAGGTTCAAACATGCAAAAGCAGTGTCGCCTAGAGATATATTTGCATTGTTGCATTGCATAGTGGAACACATCGTTGGAACCTCATGTACTTTAACATATTTCTACCTCCCCTAGATTATATTCCAACAGTGATCCGATCAGAGCAGGTGGTCCATTGGCAGTGTCATTTATGAACCAAATACATCTAATAAGTACACATCACACATCTGATGAAAAACTTATTGAACTAAACCCCAAGTGAGATAGCATGCTTAGATGTTAAGCATAATTATTGTTTTCCATGTTTTTACATGAGTACAACATTAATGAAAATAAAAAAGGACATAAAAATATACAATGCTGAGAACCATGGAATATAAAATTGTTGATTACTAATCCTACATGATGGTAACAAACCAGGACCGATCTGAGAACAAACCATACCTCAAAAAATTACTAATCCTACATGTAACAAACCAGACCACAAACCAAAACCAATCTAAGAACTCCCAAAATCTTAACCAAAAAATCACAACTGACCCCCAATCCCACAAAATCCCTTGAAAATCAGAAAAAATACACCCCAAATCCCATCAAAACACCAACTTCATATAAAAACACCCACAAATCAAACATAAAAACGAAGATAATGCACCAGAAACCGCGAGTGGCAACCTTTGCCCGTCGTCGTCCGAACCCAAGCCCATGTGCTGTCAAAACCCTTGGCCGTCGTCAACGGAACCCTAGCCGCAATCAACACAACTTGCTCGCGGAACACCAGGATAAGCCCTTACCAGTGAAATCGAAGAAGTGGAGAAAAGGAAGAAGAGTTGCAACCCAATCGATAATCGCGAATGAGAAGGTTTCCTTTGGTTTCTGGGGTGAAGAGGTGAGAAAAGGAAGGAGAAGTTTGGTTTTATACGAGGAAAACTGAGGGAAAACGAGTATATTTTCTGAAACATGCACAAATAGGTCCATTTCAGCAGTCAAACGGATTTTTTTTTTTACTTTTCCTTTAGATTCTCAACGGACAAACCCCCCTTAGACACAACTAGGATATGCTATGCATTGGGTGTTGATTTGATAACTTTAGATGCATCTTTGTGAATTGTTATTCTGACACTTTTACATGACAATGTCATTGTGTTTCTATACTTGAATAAAATAGAAAGAAGTTTCACGAAAGGCCACATTACCGGGCATTGAGTTTCCCTCACGACTCTTGAAGATCGTTGCCTTCTCACCTAATGCTCCCCTCACTACAACATTTGCTTGACAATCCCAGATATGCGGACCTTTGGCTGTAATATCCTGAATTTTTTAGTTGAGGTAATAATCAAATATCTTAATGGACTAATTAAGATTGTTGGATGATTGTGTGGTTTTAGGAGAAGATGGAATTTTGAGAAGAATATTGAGAAGAAAAAGATGGAGATTTTGAGGCAAGTACTGATTCGTTATTCTTCAGTTTCATATCATGTCTGTCTTTCTTGATATTCGTAGTTGCATGCATGTTGAGCATTAATATTGATTTTATGGATATGCATATGATTGCATGGTGGTGTTTCGGTCGATGTCCTGTGACTGTGTGTATGTTTCTAGCAGAGCAACTTAGGAAAGAGCTGCCTAACGGACAGCGTGGAGCCACCCGAGAGAGGAAATGGCTGTCTGTCGTTAGTGTGGAGCTACCAGATGTGCATCTGACAGATTGATAGATTTCAGAAGCACAAGATGTGGTCGAATCTGAATGGGGGTTTCAAATTGATATACATGTATCTTGATTGTGCTTATTGACTGAATGTCATATTCTGTATTATTTTCCACATGATTATGATTCTGATTGATTGATGGTTGGTACTTGCGGGCTGTCGAACTCACAAATTGTTGATTATATTTTTCAGATTAATTATGAGCCTATCAGATGGATTTAAATATCAGAGTGTGCAGCGGTCAGGATCGTGGATCGTATCTTAACGCACCGGGTTCGGGCGGGTGAGCAATTGTCCGGGCTCGGGGCGTTACAAATGGTATCAGAGCAATACGATCCTTGGAATTAGTCGGGATTTGGATTTGAAATAAAAATTTGATTGGATTGGAATTTGAGAAATTGAATTTAGAAGTATTGACTATTGATTTAAATGTGAATTTTGACTTGGTTGGATTTGCTACCAAATTATTAATAAATAATGAAAGATGAATTTAGAGATATTTGGACTTGAGTTCAAATGTGAATTTGGATTTGGTTGGATTGATTATCTAAATTATGGGCGATAAGTGGTGTTAGGTTTTTAGATTTGATAAATAATGAGTTGAAAATTTTGTATTGATTTGTTTGGATTGAGACAGTATTGAGATCAAATTTCGAGGACGAAATTTCTTTTAAGGATGGTAGAATGTAATATCCTGAATTTTTTAGTTGAGGTAATAATCAAATATCTTAATGGACTAATTAAGATTGTTGGATGATTGTGTGGTTTTAGGAGAAGATGGAATTTTGAGAAGAATATTGAGAAGAAAAAGATGGAGATTTTGAGGCAAGTACTGATTCGTTATTCTTCAGTTTCATATCATGTCTGTCTTTCTTGATATTCGTAGTTGCATGCATGTTGAGCATTAATATTGATTTTATGGATATGCATATGATTGCATGGTGGTGTTTCGGTCGACATGTCCTGTGGGTGTGTGTATGTTTCTAGCAGAGCAACTTAGGAAAGAGCTGCCTAACGGACAGCGTGGAGCCACCCGAGAGAGGAAATGGCTGCCTGTCGTTAGTGTGGAGCTACCAGGTGTGCATCTGACAGATTGATAGATTTCAGAAGCACAAGAAAGAAAATGGAATCGATACAAAGGCACAAGACAAATGAAATCTACGTCACAAAAACTAAGGCATCGCACTTGAATGATTGACCTTGAAACTACGCATAAAAAGGCAGAAGTTTAAGCTATATAGTTAAAAGGGAATGGTTTCGCACTTTCCATGACTGCATGTCCAAGACGAGATTGAATATCCGATTAGCTAATTGATTTAACGTTTCAAACCATCACATAAGATCGAATCAAATATTCAAATATGGCTGAATCATTAGAAACGACATTATCCGTTTGGAACACTGAATTGTACTAAACGATTTAAAATTGATACCTGATTAAGTTGATAGGACCGTTGGGATCGTGGACCGATGGAAGGTTTACTGGTTTAGAAAGAAATATGAAAATTGGTAATGACGTTTGAAATTTGAACCTTGAAGCAAACGTGCGTGAGTGGTTTTGACTTTTGACTGGGGTGGGATTTCGAAATCTACACATGTTTATAATTATTTTGATCGACGTGGTTGTTGGGACTTGGGATCCACTGAAGGTGATACGGACGATTTTGATAATCTGAGGTGAGACTAATATTCTTATTATATTATTGTGACTTTATTATTATATTACGGTAATTTTCAGGTGAAGTTGGAGTTTAATATACATACCTTAAGTTCTTATTATATCCACCGTTCATTTGGAATTGTAAGGTATATTAAGATTATGACGGTCATGCTAATAAAATGATCTAATTGTGGATATTAACCGTAGATTAACCGTAATTAAATCTAATTGTAAGATTGCAAGAGATTTAAACAAATAAGATGAGCTCTGGGCTCACTAGATCTTGACTTTATCATATTATGAATTATATTATACTATTATATGATTTTATTACTATACTATAATATTATATTATGACTATTATATTATACTATTATGAATAAATAATGTATTTTTTGCACAAAATCACACAATCTTGTAGAAAATTTCAAAAAAACTCTAAGTCTTCCCATGTGCATATGTCAAAAAATAAATGATGTTTTCTCACTCTTCAGTAGGGCTGTAAATGGATAGGATTTTACTCTCAAACCCGCCACCCACATAACCCGCCTAATATGCGAGTTGAGTTGCAATTGTCTTGCAACCCGCCCCGTATAACCCGCAACCTGCCTAAATCAAATATAATTAATTTTTTATATACGAAAATCATTTTACCGTTTTCAGTTTTACACATAACTATTAACCGGCCGTACCAAATCACTACTCAACACTCACTAAACGTCAAATTTTCTGAAAAATGCAACGAGTGATTACTATTTATCAAGGTTTGACATTTTTTTATTTTTCTTAGGAAAAATCTAAAAAGTTAAAAAAAATCAAGCCAAACCCGCATAACCCGCCCCGCCTAGTCCAACCTTAGGCGGAACGGGTAGCGGTTTTTTTTATTTTTGACCCACCTCGCCCCGCATACCCGTTTAACTTAGGCAGGGTGGGTAGCGGTGGGCGAAACATATGCCCCACTTACACCCCTACTCTTCAACCTACAAGTACACAACATAGGACAACAAAACATAATCATTTGTCCATGAAAAATCAATATTATACTAGACAAAGGAATCACCGACGGATATCCATCGGTGATCTAGACTGACTAATACATTTTCCTAATATCACCGATGAATAGCAACGTATACCAACGGATATGTTCCGTCAGTGCATTTTGTGGGATGAGATGGATGGCTGAGATGGAGTGGAGTGGATGGATGGTTGAGATGGATTGGAGGAAGATATTTATGGTGAAAAAGCTCTCTCCCTCTCTCACTCTCTCACGACTCTCTCTCTCTCTCTCGTTACTCACTCACTCACTCTCTCTCCCTCAGTTGTGCTCCAGCGAGAAGTAGAGATCTCCGGCGAGGAGAAGTGGTCGGCACCGGTTGGTTGGTGGAGGTGAGTTGGGTCGTGTGCTTATTCATCTCTTTTGCGTTTTCTCCTTTCTCCCTCTCAACCCATCTCGTTTCCGGTGGTTGGGGAAGCGGTCGACGAAGGTGGTTACGGGTCTGTGAAGCGTCGAGGAGTGGTGATCGTTGTTCGAGCGTGAGGTTCGTCGACGGATCGTATTTTGGGGAGAAGTGCTCGTGGAAGCGCCGTCGTGGTTCTTCGAAGGTTTCTTCAAACCTTCACGGTATGTCAAACTTGTAGTTGTAGCTCACTTTAGTAGTGTGCGTAATTGGAAGTCGACGGTAGGCCTTCCGGCTTGTTGCTAGTAAACATGCAGTAGATTTTACTGCCTGATTGGTCGACCGGTTGGTGCAAACGGTCGACCGTTCTTAATGAGATTTCGGGTTCTGCCTCATACCGGTCGAACGATGCCCTTGGGGCGGTCGATCAGTTGTGCATTTGAGGCAAGCCTGGTTGGTTTCGGTCGAACAGGTCTCTTTTGCCGTTCGACCGTGTGCACTGTTTTAGGTCGGTTGGGGCGTTGACCATCTAAACGGTCGACCGCCTGTGTGACTTTGTCCGACCGGTGACTTAAGTTGGATTGGTGGTTGGTTCGACCGAAGGTGGTTCGGTCGACCAGACTTGATGTTGAGCGTGGGGGAATTCCCTGGTGGAATTCGGTCGACCGAGAGTGCTCGGGGGTTCGACCGGATTCGTTGTTGTGCGTGGGAGATTTTTCCCTGGTGACTTTCGGTCGAACGACAAAGGGCCCGTTCGACCAATTGGTCATTTTGTTCGTTGAACCTGGGATGCGACTTCTAAACGGTCGACCGATCCTTGACTTTGGTTCGACCGAACGAGTGTGGTTGGTGGGAATTGGTCGACCGATGGAGTGCCGGTCGAGGCAATTGCCCTGTGTTTGTGAGATTCGGTCGACCGGGACTTTTGGTTCGGTCGACCGTTTGTGTCCAGTTTTGCATGTTGGAGGTGCAGTTGTCGTGGTCGTCCGTGTGGGGCGAGTTGTGGTGCCGATGTTCTTTCGGCAGGTGTACTAGTGAGCACGAGTGTTGCGGTGGTTGGGTGAAAAAGTCATGAAGCCCCGTAACTGTGTGAGAGTTGCGGTTGGGTGAAAGAGCCCTACAACCCAGCTAGTCTGTGCAGGGTTGGGTGAAAAGGCCCTAGAGCTTCGTAGTGCGTTCAGGTTGGGTGAAAAAGCCCTGGAACCCTTAGTCGTGTCGTGGTAGCTGCGGTTGGGTGAAAAAAGCCCTGGAGCACAACTTGGCGACGAGTGTGTTGCAGTGGTTGGGTGAAAAAGCCCTGGAGACCCGGAACAGTGGTGTGTGCTATGGTTGGGTGAAAGAGCCCCGGAGCCCAGCCTGGTTATGGTGTTTTTCTTGTTGGTATAATTGCATGCTAGGGTGTCATTCAGTTCATGCATTGTAGAGTTTGGCATACGAGTTTCCTTCTGGAAACTCAGGCATTGTTGTATGTTTTCTTTTCAGGCCGTGATCGGCGATAGGAGGGTGGTGACAGAGGAGAGGAGTGCTGCAACCTGATCCTGCTTTCTCTTATTTGAGGTCGGAGTGATTACTGTATCTATTGTTTAGCATTTTGGAATACAATCATACTTTTGAAATACACGAATATATTATATATATATATATATATATATATATATAGTGCACATGTTTCCTTTTATTGTGTAATATCCTCTGTTGATTGTGTGTTATTAAAATTTGAAATTCTTCTGCTATTTGAGAATGTTACATCAACACACCCCAAGCAAATTCAGAAACTTGTATCTACTGTTTTTTTGGCCAGAGAAATCACTTCGAGTAAACCAATATGCTTAACCACAAGAAGATCATTGACATGGCAAGAAAGCTGAGTCAAGCAAAGCCAAGTCAAGGTTCTAACGACAATATTGGCTTTTCATTAGTTGCTAGCAAAGGCCACACTGTGGTTTACTCCGTCGATGGGGAAAGATTCATGGCACCTGTGTCGTATCTCAGCAGCAAGATCTTTAGGGAGCTCTTCGACATGGCTAAAGAATTACTTGGAATACCACGCAATGGGCCTATCACATTACCATGTGATGCGGATTTCTCGAAACAAGTCATCTTAACACATAGGCGAAGGGTAACTCAAGAAGAAGAGCAAAATCTTCTTGACTTCATCTCAATCGGTCGATGCTCAGCTTCTCCTTTAATGCAGCAAGGACACATGTCAACAACAATTGCTTTGTAGTTTCTGAGGATTAAAATGTAGAACCTATCAGTGTACTAAACTTGTATAGTTTTTGTCATTCCTAGGAATTTTGGTGCTACATATTTCCTTTCGAGACATTTCTTCAGCATTTTATCTAATTTCAGCATTGTGAAGGATACTGAAATGAAAGATGGAACGGGTATTAAGGGTGTGATGAGGTGGACAAATACACTTCCAGTATTAATCTGATAATCTAAATAAATGATGTTCATCTCACTAACTACTCTGTGGAACTAAGCATTGCTATCAGAGGTATGTAAACGTTACAGTGGTCCCCTTCCTCTTTCTTCATAATTTGTGGATCATGCTTCTAAAGCCACACTTTTTTTCCTTAAAAATGTCTATTTTGTGTTTTGTTTTAGCAGACATTGTTTTCAACATGCTTTCTAGGATTCCACTACCTCGGCGATGGACAATCTCAAGGCTACAGTGAACACAGGCAAGCCTAATTAACAAGTTCAAAGATTTTCTCTAAATTAGTCATTTATTAAATGACTCGTTAAATCACTAAAAAATGAAGATATAGTAGGAGCGAACATCGCTCCTACTAATTGTAAGTTTGTTACAAAATAATGATGCAATATTGTTAGAGTCGGTGGTCATTTATTGATTTTGAGTTTCTCTTGAACTTTTATTTTTCTTAGTTAATAGGAATTCAATATCAGTTGAATGCAACTTGTAAGGTCAGCTGACTGAAGGCATATCAACCATTAGGATGAAGTGATGGTCCAACTGAAAGAAAAAAACACAAATGAAAGAAGGTATTGGTTAAGGGTGACATGAGGTGGACAAATAAACTTTCAATATTAATCTGATAGTCCAAATAATGATGTTCGTATTACTATTAATGAACTGGTCAGTGACATTACTAACAGATGCGAATACACATTATAATGTCCCCCTTCATCTTTCTTCATAGTTTATAGATTGTGCTTCTAAAGCCACACATTTTTTCTTAAAAATGCCTATTTTGTTGTAGCAGATATTTTTCTCACATGCCTTCCTAGGATTGCACTACCTCCATGTAGGACGATTTTGAACAGAATATGGAACCTACTATTGTATAGTTGTATATAACCTCTGGCCTACAATTCAACACATGCAAACCTAACCAACAACATCAAAGATTCTCTCTAAACTAGTCATTTATTAATTAACAAATTAAATAATTTAAAAAATAAAGGGATAGTAGGAGCCAACATTGCTCCTAGTAATTCTAAATTTGTTACAGAAATAGGATGACCTGCTTTGTGTGCAATCAGGGTCAATCCTCATTTATTGATTTTAAGTTTCTCTTGAACTTATATTTTCTTAGTTAGTAGAAAATTCAATATTAGTTGAATGCAACTAATGAGGTTGACCAACTGCAAGCCTTGTCAACCATTCCGACGAAGTGATGGTCCATCGAAATGCATCTACAGAAGCAGGGCCACAAACAAAAGTACAATGAACTAGTGCATGACCCAAAAGTAAACCTATTGAAGCATAATATTACCACAAATATTAAGAGGTCAAAACCCACCAGAAATTAGACACACAACTGCATATGCTTGTCAGGTACGTGGCCCTGTCGTCCTTGTTAGGATTGAAACCTGTTAACACTCATATAAGTGATGCAACATCCTTAAACTGATTTTGTGACAATATATAACGTGCTTCAACAATGTTACTGAGATGGTGCGTAATTTGTTCATTAACTGGGCTTTTGTATATACATTTGCACGGGTTGAGGGAAAGACATGACCATATATATGATGTGGTTGCAAATTGTGTGTTGTAGTTTTACCATCACTCAATGAGAATGTTTGATATCACTCGCAGTTGGTCGATCTTACAAGCTGCATTCAACAATATCTGGTGTTGAATTCCTACGTACAAACCAAGAAAATACAAGGTTCAAGAGAAATTCAAATTCAATAAGGTTACTACGATTATCCCGTCCATTTTCTCTTGTGATTTAATAAATGACGAATATCAAAAGGATCTTGGAACTTGCCGAATAGGCTAGCCTATGTCGAATTGTATTCCATGGGTGTTATGCAAGTATATAACTTCCAATTCTTTTTCCAGAATTTCCTTACACATATGGTAGAATGCTACGAAAGATAGGAGAAAAGAGTGAGTGCTAAAACAAAATACACGCGGTTGTATCGTGTGTTAAGTTACGCAACGGCTATAATCCCATTCTTTCCTAAAAAAATTAATTTCAAAAAAATATCAATATCATGACAAATTACAGGTTGTTTTTCTAGTGAGTTAAGCCAAGAACGCAACGGTACGAAATATTTCCCCTATAAATTTCCCTCCACTTCCCATTCTTCCCTCCTCCCACTCACTCCTCTTCTTCGTGCCCTTCTCCACCCCTCTCCCACCCGACGCTTCCAAACCCTAATCCCGACCTCGACCCCGATCATCATCTCCAAACCCGTTTCCTCCCCGATCCGTCTCCGGCCTCCCCGATTTGTCCCATTGCCGAGATGGAAGAACAAGACCAACCCGACGGTTCCAAACCCTATTCCCGACCCCGATCCTCCCCGCGATCATCTCCAAACCCTAATCCCAACCGTCCCATCGCCGAAATGGAAGAACAGGACAAGGTTTGTGAGTTCTTTCCACACTGGTTAGGGTTTGGGTTTTTTGGGGCTAGAATCTCCATCGATGTGTTGGGTTGGGTTGGAAACTCTTTTCATCTTCAATCACGTTTTCAAACCTTATCCTCTACGGCTGAAGGTGCCGGTGCGTGATTCGTTTTCTTCTGATCCCTGTGTTTGATGGGTTTGGGTCGTGGATTTGGTTATGGAATTGTGGAAAAGGTGTGATTTTGAGATTTGAAAGCTGTGGTTTTGATGTGTTTTTGAGTTGTTTTCTTGTATGTTCTGTTTTGGAATACGGTATGTTCTGCATGAATTCAATACGAGATTTTCCAAAACTGATAGGACTTCTTTGTCATGAAATTGAAAAACTGTTAGCAAATTTATTTTATTGGTATTTCACTCAATTTCTATTATAACCATCACAAGACAACCTCGTTAATCTTATGAGTCACAAAAAACTGACTTTAGAACAGATTTAGATTGTCTTTCTCACATTGTTTACATTTATAATATGAGTTTTGCTACTGATTGATGGTTCATTACAGATTTTTACATTGTTTTTTCAGATCAAAGGGAAACAAGAACGGAAAAAAACCCCACGTAGATGCCGCTAAGGCAACAAAGATGTCACTCTATGTGCCTTTTCCACCTTGAAGAACGGAAAAAACGCCACGGTATGTTACTTTTTTTGTTTGTGTGCATAGGCTTTCTTCATTTCCTTTTTTTTCATGGTCACTTTTAAAGCTAACATGTGAACAAAGATCCTTACATGTCTGATTTTTTCTCCTAAACTCAAATGTGACAGGGTTACGAGACCAAAAAGATTAAGTTAAGCTGACCTTGAACGCTCCGAGATTGTTTGAACAAGATTGCTGGCAGTAGAAAGAATTTGTAGAATGCTAACACTTATGGATTCACGGGTAAATATATTATTTTTGTCCTTTGGTTTCTACATGCAACCTCAATTCCTTTCATGTCAATTAGATGGAACTTCTCTACTTGAATAACATGATTAATACTTAAATTTCATCAACCTTTTCCTTACGAGAGTTTGATCTGAACATAACACATTATAATGACCTAATACTCTGATTGATTCTCAAAAGGTGTTACATCAAGTGTTTTTTCTTATATTAATTTCATATGCCGTGTGACATTAGACTACCAAATTTAAAAATGTAAGCACACGTTTTCAGACTTAAGACGTGTTTTATATTTTAAAATCTCACATATAAATTATATTCTCTAGTGTTATATCTAATCGTTTGTTTTACTTAGTCCATTTTCCTATATGTTTTGCATTTGCCACTAGTGCAATGACCATTCCAAATTTATTTATGCTGTCTTATTCAAAAACATCATACCTCACTAACCATCAGGGCAATGATTGAAAAGGCGGACGTTTAGGTGCCTAGAGACCTTATGCGAGTTAGTCGTGGGTCAATTATTAGTCAGCCCACTACATAATTGACCAACTAGGTAATCGAATCAGGAGGTTGGATTACCTACCTATGAAAATAAATAACCATAACGCATACCCCTACAAGCTCAACGTACTTCGGCCTGACAATTGTGTCGTATCTTATACTTTCGTGTCATGTTCTTTTACGTGTACTAGCCAACTTGGCCATACACTAACACGACCCGAAATTAATTCCACCTATTGAGTTATGACATCAAGTCCTTTAATTTTTATCTTAAGGACTGGTTTACAAATGAGTTTCTCTCTATGTCACATCTATCGACAATCAAAGGTATGACATCAAGTCCTCCGATTCTTATCTGAAGGACCTGTAATGTTTCATGTCGGTATCTAACTTCGACCTTAGTAAGGTCAGCGTATTTCTTACGCATTTGACTCCAATTTCCTTGTCATACCTCTCTCGACCTATGGAGTTTTGACATCAAGGCCTCCAATTTTATCGTAAGGACTTGTTTACGAATGAGTTCTTCTCTCTGTCATATTTCTTGACCTATAAAGGTATGCCATTAAGTTCTCCAATTTTTATCTTAAGGACTTGTGTTTCTTCTGCTTGTGTCTTTAAATCCAAACTTAGTGCGGTCAGTGTAATTCCTACGTGTTAGACTAAAATTTTCATGTCATATATCTCTCGACCTATGGAGGTATGAGATTGAGTCTTCCAATTTAAACATAAGGATTTGTTTACTTATCAATTCCTCTAAAATGTCTTATCTCTCGACCTACAAAGATGTGACGTAAAGTCCTCAATTTTTTTTAATCTCAAGTACTTGTTTACGAATAAGTTTATCTCTTTGTCATCTCCCGACTTATAGAGGTATGACATAAAGTTCTCCAATTTTTATCTCAAGGGCTTTTCTTTGGATGTGTGACATCAAGTCCTCCAATTTTTAGGTTTAGGACTTGTTTGTGAATAAGTTTCTCTCTATGTCTTATCTCTCGACTTATAGAGGTATGACATCAATTCCTCCAATTTTTATCTTTAGGACTTGTTTGCGAATAATTTTCTCTCTACGCCATATCTCTCGACTTATAGAGGTATGACATCAAGTCATTCAATTTTATCTCAAGGACTTGCTTCCATTCCCGTCGTTCTCCAAATTGGAATATATACCGTTGTCAGCGTAATTGCTACGCGTTAGACTACAATTTCAAGGTCATACATCTCCCCACTTTTGGATGTGTGTCATCAAGTCATTCAATTTTTATCTTTAGGACTTCTTTGCGAATAAGTTTCTCTTTGTCATATCTCTCAGACTTATAGAGGTATGACATCAAGTTCTCCAATTTTTATCTCAAGGACTTGCTTCCTTTCCCGTTGGTCTCCAAATTCGAATATATATCGTTGTCAGCGTAATTGTTACGCGTTAGACAACAAATACAATGTCCTATATCTCCCAACCTTTGGATGTGTGACATCAAGTCCTCCAATTTTATTTTTAGGACTTGTTTACGAATAAGTTTCTCTCTTTGTCAAATCTCTCGACTTATAGAGGTATGACATCAAATTCTCCAATTTTTATCTCAAGTTGAATATATACCGTTGTCTGCTTAATTGTTACCCGTTAGACTACAAATCCAATGTCATACATCTCCCGACCTTTGGTTGTGTGACATCAAGTCCTCCAATTTTTATCGTTAGGACTTGTTTGCGAATATGTTTCTCTCTATTTCATCTCTAGACTTATAGTTGTTTGATATCAAGTTCTCCAATTTTTTCCTAAAGGAATTGTCTTCCTTTCCCGTTAGTCTCCAAATTCGAAGAGAAATTGTTGGCTGCGTAATTGTTACGCGTTAGACTACAAATCCAATGTCATACATCTCCCGACCTTTGAATTTGTGACATCAAGTCCTCCAATTTTTATCTCAAAGTTTTGTATTCCTATCCAGTCGGTCTTCAAATTCGAATATATACCGTTGTCAGCGTAATTCTTACGCGTTCGACAACAAATCCAATGTCACACATCTCCCGACCTTTGGATGTGTGACATCAAGTCCTCCAATTTTTATATTTAGGACTTGTTTGCGAATAACTCTGTCTCTATGTCATATCTCTCGAGTTGTTATAGGGGTACGACATCAAGTTCTCCAATTTTATCTCAAATCTTGTTCCTTTCCTGTCAGTCTCCAAATTCGAATATATACCGTTAGCGTAATTCTTACGCGTTCGACTGCAAATCCAATGTCATACATCTCCCGACCTTTGTATGTGTCACATCAAGTCCTCCAATTTTTATCTTTAGGACTTGTTTGCGAATTATTTTTCTCTGTCATATCTCTCGACATATCGAGGTATGACATCAAGTTCTCTAATTTTTATCTCAAGGACTTGTCTTCCTTTCCCGTCAGTCCCCAATGTCACACATCTCCCGACCTTTGGATGTGTGACATCATGTCCTCCATTATCTTTAGGACTTATTTGCGAATTAGATTCTCTTTGTCATATCTCTCGACATATAGAGGTATGACATCAAGTTCTCCAATTTTTATCTCAAGAACTTGTCTTCATTTCCCACCGCTCTCCAAATTCGATTAGATATTGTGGTCAACATAATTGTTACGCGTTAGGCTACAAATCCAATGTCACACATCTCCCGACCTTTGGATGTGTGACATCAAGTCCTCCAATTTTTATTTTTAGGACTTGTTTGCGAATAAGTTTCTCTGTCTGTCATATCTCTCGACTTATAGAGGATGTTTATTTTTAGGACGTTTGGATGTGGGACGTGAAGTCCTCCAATTTCTATCTTCAGGACTTGTTTTCGAATAAGTTTCTCACTATGTGATGTCTCAGGACTTATAAAGGTATGACATCAACTTCTCCAATTTTTATCTCAAGGACTTGTGTTCCTTTCCTGCCGGTCTCCAAATTCGATTAGATACTGTGGTCAGCGTAATTGTTATGCGTTAGACTATAAATTCAATGTTAAAGATCTCCCGACCTTTGGATGCGTGACATCAAGTCCTCCAATTTTTATATTTAGGAATTGTTTGCGGATAAGTTTCTCTCTATGTCATGTCTCTCGACCTATAGAGACATGACATGAAGTTCTCTAGTTTTATATCAAGGACTTGTCCTCCTTTCCCGTCGGCCTCAAAATTTGATGAGAAATTGTGGTTAGCGTAATTCTTACGAGTTAGACAATGAATCCAATGTCATACATCCCCAGACCTTTGGATCTGTGACATTAAGTCCTCCAATTTTTATCTCGACTTATAGAGGTATGACTTCAATTCCTTCAATTTTTATCTTAAAGACTTGTTTGCGAATAACTTTCTATATATGTCATATCTCTTGACATATAAAGGTATGACATAAAGTTCTTCAATTTTGATCTCAACGACTTATCTTCCTTTCCTGTCGGTCTCCCAATTCGAATATAAACTATTTTCAGAGTAATTCATACGCGTTCGACTAAAAATCCAATGTCATACATCTCCCGACCGTTGGTTGTGTGACATCAAATCTTCCAATTTTTTTCTTTAGGACTTGTTTGCGAATAACTTTCTCTCTATGCCATCTAGTTCTCCAATTTTTATCTCAAGGACTTGTCTTCCTTTCCCGTGCGACATTTGGATTTTTTTTGAAGAATATGAGACAATCCATGTGCGACATTTGGAATTTTTTTTGTGAAAATGACGGTGGGGTTGTATGTCCGATCTCAAGATTTGAATTGTAGAAATCGTAGTACCTCACAAATGATGCAATCCTGAAAAATTTCAATTTTTTGAAGTACTTATGACGCGCTGCTCACGTCTTTCGAGTTTTATCACACAGATCTTCAGGACAGAATTATCTAAAGAGTAGTGATATTACTGATATATGTACTCCAAATTTGGCTCCTAACCATTTCTAATAGTGGAGCTGGTTGGTTATGTAAAATTTTCATTTTGATTGAAATAATTATAATATTAAGGTCTAAATCACAAATATTCCACTAAAATAAATAATTTTCTCCCCCATCCAATTCAAATTTCAAAATCACTTCCTTCCCACTCCTCCCTCCTTTTTTGCAAAGCAAAATGGAGGCTTGACCTCTAAATTTATTAAATGAAAGAACGAGTTTACAAAACTAGAAAACCCGAAAAGAAAACTTTAAGTCTGCGGGCATTCTAATATGCATAGCCGGCCACAAACA
Source organism: Triglochin maritima (assembly GCA_963682175.1). NCBI lineage: Eukaryota > Viridiplantae > Streptophyta > Magnoliopsida > Alismatales > Juncaginaceae > Triglochin > Triglochin maritima. The sequence goes on along the minus strand of OY821771.1, from coordinate 47,868,995 downwards.
CTACAAGTATTACATCGCTCAGCTATGTAGTTATAACATTTTCGAGTATCCCCAAAAACTAACACCACGTGGTCTGGAAATTCTACTCCTCGCTGTCTTTATCCGCAAGTTTCTTGACTTTACCCCAAAGACATCCGACCATGTCATTGATTGTAGCCACTATGTCTCCTGGCTTCTTCTCTCCCTCGAAAATCCTTTGGTTTCGTTCCAGCCAGCACTCATGAATCATGGCCCTAAAAGCCCACCTTTGTACCACCTTCTCAACCCCGCTTCCTCTCGCGCGTGAGAGGCGTGTAGCTTCGCCTTCGAGGTATCTTGCTAGCCGAGTGCTCAACTTCATGAGAAAGAGTAGTGTTGTCCACACCTCCTTAATGTACGAACACCTCCAGAATTTATGGTACATGTCCTCTTCCGCCCTCTCACACAGGCTGCAAACCGGGTCATGCTTTGCTCCTCGTAAATTCATAAGCTTCTTTGTTAGGAGGCGCCCCCTCATTGCTCGCCAAGCTGTAATAGCATGCTTGGGAATGACAACCACACCCGCCCAAGTGACCTTTCTCCCCGGTTCTACCACCCATTTCCACACTTCCTTGATTCCTAATGTAGCCCCCTTCCCTTCTATGCGTTTTGGCTGGTCCGTGCCTCCATGAATGCGTGTATTTGTGATCTTCAAGTGAACTTCCTCCGTTATCGTTGATATTGGGGGGGGGGGGTTCCACTTCTCCTCTCTTATGAAGTACGACACTTTGGTATCCCAAGGCACTCCCAATTCATGGTGGAGTCGAGCCCCCCAACTCTCACATTGAAATGGTTCGCCACACCACGGATATTGGAAGAACCGTATCTCTTGCCCACTTCCCACATCATATTGGATGTGCCGTCGAGCAATTTCACGAACTCGAAGAATCCCTCGCCATGCCCACGATGATGTTGATGGTGGCCTTGCTAGTCAAATAGAGCGGTTTTTAAGGTATTTTCGTCATACACACTTCACCCAAAAGGAGTTTCCTTCCGCCACCACAAGCCATAATAGGCGAAGGAGGCCCACATCATTCCAAGTCGTTAATCTTTTCAGACCGAGCCCTCCTTCATCCTTTGGTGTGCACACATCCTTCCACGCCACAACAACCCACTTCTTTTGCCCTCCCCAAATGAAGTGAGCCATGAGGCTCTCCATCTCTTGCAGCACCTTCCGTGGGATGAGAAAAACGGAGGTCCAATAAATACTAAGGGAGACAAGCACGCTCCTCACAAGTTCTACCCGACCGGCAATGGATAGAAAATTCTGCTTCCAAGTGCTAAGACGTTGCTTTACCTTGTTTACAAGTGACATGCAATGAGTTCTCCCCATCCTCCCGGAGAATAATGGCAGCCCGAGGTAGACCATCGTAAATTCCTTCCGTTCCATACCAAAGTGGGCTGCGATCCAAGCTCCATGTGGCACGTCCCCTCCCATGAATACTTGGCATTTCGCCGTGCTAAATCGCAACCCCGAGCACGCCGTGAACTCCTCTAGGACGACCTTTATGGCACGGGCGTTTGCCTTTGTTGCAATAGCAAAAACTAGGACATCATCGGCGAAGAGCAAGTGAGAAACGGGCACATCCCCGCAAGATAAGGGCTCAATCCTTCCATCCATCACCGCTTTTTTTACCATCTCACTTAAGACTTCCATACACATAACAAACAAGTAGGGTGCCAATGGATCACCTTGCCTCAAGCCATTTCTCGCAGCAAAGGAGGTGGAGTTAGCTCCATTTACCGTCACCACAAAAGATGCTTTGACACAACTCATAATCAGCCTTCTCCACTTCATAGGGAATCCAAAGCGATTCATCACCTCATCAAGGAAGCACCACGAGATGGAGTCATACGCTTTCCGGATATCAAGCTTTAGGCACATGCGTCTCCTCCCTTTGTCAAGGTGGAGATTGTGGCAAAGTTCATGTACGAGAAGAATATTATCACCAATTTACCTTCCTTTTACAAAAAACACTTTGGTTCTCCCCAATCAACCTTGGTAGCAGCCCCCTTAAGCGGTTTGCAAGCAATTTGGATGTGAACCTATAGGTCATGTTGCATAGAGTGATGAGGTGGTAGTCCTTTACCAAGTTCGGTGCCTTCTTCTTCGGGATAATCGTAATTGAAGTAGAGTTCCATTGGGTTAACACTCTTCTGCTGTCCAAACAAGAGTTCATGGCCTGGAATACGTCTCCTTTGATGGTGTCTTACGCGGTCTTGAAGAACTTTGCGTTGAAGCCATCGGGGCCTGGTGCCTTGTCCACATTTTCATGTAACACCACCTCTTCGATTTCTCTTAATTCCAGCTTTCGTGTGAGGTCCCTCCCTTCCTCCTGCAGGAGCTGTGGGAAGAGGAGGGAAGGATCAAGTGGTTGTACTTGAAAATCATTAGCAAATAAATTAGCATAAAACCGCCGAAACCGCTGGAGCTGGGCTCGCGGGCTCGGGCGTTGTTGTTGGTTTCCCGGAGTTGTGTTTCCCCCTGTGTTATTGAGGTTCGAAAAAGGGAGGTTCCAGTCTGTGCATCCATGCCTTGGAGAGGCAGCTGTGGAGCTTTGATCGGTGGCCCATAGGTGGAAGTGGTGTGGCGTGACGCCACGTGCTTCATGCAAGGGGGTTCGGGTTTAGGAACTCAACTTGTGGGAGTAGCTACGTGGGTCAACAGATGGTCGGGGTTTTGTGTGACACGTGTATGTAGAGTGGTGTCGTTTGGGAGTGTTGCCTTGTGGGCCGATTGCGCGTTCTTGTCGAGGGTGCACGCTTGGCCTGGTTGGGCCCGTGGTCGCTTCGGGACGTGTGTCAAACTGGATCTGTTGAGCTCAGTGTCATATATTTTTCCTACTCCTCTCAGTAGTTATGTAGTAGGATTAATAGTTCTTGTATTTCCCTTCCGCATTGTAATTTGACTTTGACCTTATAATATATTTTAATTAAGGTCTCGAGTTGGTTATTTCAGTTAATGTCCATTTTTCGCTTCCTTTTAGTGGTGTGATTATTGTTGTGTCCCGAGTGCGGATTAGGGGCGTTACAACTTGGCATCAGAGCTCAGGTCAGTCCATTCGCGTACAACCCAAGTTAGGACCTTTGGGCAAAGTCATGGAAGTTAGTGTGTTTTGAGTTTTTGGTTTCACGGGGTTGTTGTCGTCCCGTCGAGGTGGTAGAGCGAGGTGTGTGGACTCCTTCACACAAATTTCTCAGGGTGAGGACCAACGAGCGGTACGTGACCAGTTAGAGTGCTTAGGCCCGTTTATGGAGGAGCACGCTAGGAGGCCTCAGCATGAGGACAGGGGCGAGATTCTTGATCGCTTTATGCGGCATCGAAGGATTGAATTTTTAGGATCCAATAGATTTTCGAGGCGTTTTCTTGTCCGCCTGAGCGTCAGGTGGGGTTGGCCACATACATTTTCAGTGGGTTAGCGATCAATTGGTGAAGGTCCACTACCGTGGTGGTCTTTGGAGGCACGACTGCGATCAATTGGGAAGACTTTCTAGGGGAGTTCAAGAAGAAGTATTTTCCGCAGCACGTTCGTAATCGTTTGAGGCACGAGTTCTGGCACTCCAACAGGGAGATCTGAGCTTGTATCAGTATATCACAAGTTCAACTCTCGAGAGAGATACTGTGCGAAGATCTTTGTTATGCCTGAGCAGAGGGCGATGAAGTTTATTGAGGGACTTCGACAACCACTTCGGCAAGCAGTGCCTACTAGTATGTCTCGGACACTTGCGAATGCACATTGTAGTGCGATGACTTTGGATGTTGAGTACCCGAGTCGCACCCAGGAGAGTAAGGTTCGACGGCGATACAAATCAGTTAGTGGGGGAGGAGGTGGTAGTTGCCGTGACAGGAGCCAACCTATGGGCAAATTTGGGGGTCGTCTTGAGAAGAAGCAAGGGTTAGTTGAGGACTGTGTGAGTGATATTTGTGGGCGTTGTCTTCGTTCACACCTGAGACGAGAATGCAGTGTGGTGACTGATGGATACAATGAGTGTGGACAGCTGGGTCACATGACACGTGATTGCCCCGAGCATAGGGGATCAGCTAGTGGTAGTGACAGTATTGGTAGTGGCGGAGAAACGAGGTCCTGCTCTAACTGTGGAAATTCGGGGCACTTTGCGAGTGATTGGAGGGCACAATGACTGAGTGCCTGGGGTACGAAACCCTACAACTTGGGTCGTCGAGGACTGTTGGACGTGTTTTGCGAAATGTTTAGAGGATTCTGCAACTACTTCAGCTGACGTGGTGGAAGCACCCCTATTGGAGAGAGGCTTGTGCACGGGAAGTTTCATGTTGGCGTGCCGATTGTATTGGGCGACGAGGGCTTCCCGGTTGACTTGAGTTATTGTCGATGGTGGACTTTGGTGCGACACTCATGATAGATTGGTTGTTCTGTTATGACGTGCAAGCTCATTATCGAGAGCGAGATTTCTTTTTTGATTGTAAGGACAATGGGTCTGTATCTGTGGTCTGTGGTGTGCGTAGCAAAGCGAGTCGTATCATCATTTCTGCACTAGAGGTGGAGAGAAGCTTTTGAGTCAGGGGTGTGTAGCATTTCCGGCGAGCGCAATGTTGACAGAGAGTTAGTGCCCCGAATTAGAGGATGTGTATCGACTACTGGATGTGGGACAACGTGATTGTTAGGAACCATCATCAGTTGCCGAGGATTGTTGACATTTTTTTATCAATTGAAGTCTATGAGGGTCTTCTCGAAGATTGACTTGAGATCCAGATGACATCAGTTGAGGACTAGTTTGTGATCATGTTAGGGGGTGATATCTTGACTTACTCACTGGATCATGAGACGCAGAGAACACATTACGGACCGTACTAGAGGTGCTGAGGGAGCAGCAGTCGTGTGCCAAGTATTGAAAATGAGTTTTGGCTTGATAGCATAGCATTCCTAGGGCACTTTGTGCTAAAGGACAAGACATCGGTGAACCCAGCGAAGATTGAGGCAGTGATGCAGTGGCGGACATCCACATCAGTGTCAGAGGTTAGAAGCTTTGTGGGATTGACAAATTATTTCCGACACTCGGAGTTGGAAGTGGGAGAGTTTTGTGGCTTGTCTGTGAGTGGAGACTGTTGGAGGACCCAGTTCAGTAGAGACCATTTGCAGCAGCTAACAGCGGAGCTATGCTTGCCAGTTTACGGGTCGAGCCGAATAAAGTGGAGCAAAATGTTCGCGCGCAGGCAGAGGACCTAAAGAGGGCTGCTTTGATGCAGTCGGTTGAGACAGAGGGGTTAGACTTCAAGATTGCTTCGGATGGGGGGCCTTAAGTTCAGGAGTAGGTTGTGGGTGCCAGTGACAGCAGACCTGCGGAGAGGGGTCATGGAGGAGACTCATCATGTTCAATACACGATCCATCAGGGGAGCACGAAGATGTATAGGGATCTCCAGAGGCATGATTTAGGATATCGCAGAGTTAATGTCATGATGTTTAGTCTGTCAGCAGGTGAAGATCGAGCATCAGAGGCATGTAGGCGTGTTACAGAGGATTAGGATTCCAAAGTGGAAGTGAGAGTACGTGACCATGGATTTCGTTACGGGGCTACCAATGACGAGACGTTTCCACAATGTGATCTGGGTGATTGTGGGTCGACTGACCAAGCTGACACTTTTTGGCGATACGGATGATATCACCATCGAGCAGCTTGTCGCAGTTATACGTGGATGAGATAGTCAGGTTGCACAGAGTGACAATATCCATTATCTCGGACTGAGATACGCGGTCCACATCAGGAATCTGGGGTCGATACAGAGGGTGCTAGGAGCGAAGCTGAAGTTCAGTCTGACTTTTCACACTCAGATGGATGGTCAGTCAGAGAGGATCATACAGACTTGAACTAGGTAGACGCTCGATGACATGTTGAGAGTAGGTGACTTGAACTAGGTAGACAGTCGGGATGAGCACCTATCGCTAATCGAGTTCGCGTACAACAACAGTTTCCATGCCAGTATAGGGATAACATCCTTTGATGTGTTGTTTGGACGACCTTGTAGATCATCCTCGCGATAGGACGAGAGACAGCATGTCAGACCAGAGATCGTCCTGCAGTGTGCAGAGAAGATGGGTGTGATCGGATAGAGATTTACCACAACGTTGAATGGACAGACGACTTATGCAGACCAGTGCAGGCGAGAGTTGACTTTTGCAGTGGGAGACCACGTGTTCTTAAGGATTTCTCATGCTAAAATAGTGGTGTTGTTTGGTTACAAAGGAAAGCTGAGTCTGAGCTATGTGGGGTTGTATGAGGCTTTAGACAAAGTTGATATTGTGGTGTATCAGATCGCGTTGTCGACCCTTTGTACGTGTTAGAGGTAGATATGCCCGGAGTGCAAACTTATTTTGTAGGATTTCGTGTCCCCATGTATGTATATATTTTTTAAAATTTTAATACAACATACAAGATTGATTTCATATTTCCATTGATTTTACGTACATGTATTGATTTATTCTAATATCATGAATTCCTACACATTTTAAAATAAACAAAGGATAGAGGATCATACCCAAAGTTCTCTAAAACCTTTCAAAAGATCCGGAGTTCCGTTGCTCGTCGAATTGCCCGCCGATTCGCCTACAAATTTTCACCAAACTCTAAACAAGATTAGAGAGAAATGAGCTAGTCAATCAATCTCTAATTGGGCTTAGAATCTAGTTAATAACCCCTATTTAAGCTCCTGAGATTTCTATCACCAAAACATAAAACTATTAAGAGATTTTCGTGGTGATTAAGGGAGAGATTAATGAGAGATTTTTTTTTGCATTAACATTAAACAAGTAGGATGAGAGGTTTTTTATAGGCTCCCAAAAATATCCTCATCAATAATTATTCTTTAGTCATGATCCCTTGTTTATTCTCTCCTAAAATTAATATCACATTGTCACATAAGCATTCTCAAAATCATTTAATTAAATCTGGAATTAATCCAACCAATGATCTAACTATTCTCTTAATAATTCTGGCAAAAATCGTGCTTTTCGGTTGACCGAGAATTCTTCTCGGTTAACCGAACCATTCGGTTTTAATACATGTTTGGTGGACCGTGAGCAAGACGGTCGACCGAATATGTATGAGAAAAATTCTCTGGAAAAATTCGGACGATCCGCGTCTTGCTCCGGTCGACCGTTGACCCACCAAAATTTCTCCTGGTGAATTTTTATCGGACGACCGTGTCACATTTGGTCCACCGAAAATATCCCAACATATTTTCTCTCGGTTGATCGTTCACGCTCAGTTGACCGAACCCAATTGTCCAGGTACTCCAGACAATTTCGGTCGACCAATTGTGTTTACCCGTTCCCCGTTCGGTTGACCGTTCCGAAGACACCTCGGTCGACCGAACCCTAAACAGTGTACCGTGTTTGACTCCGATTTTGCCTTTGTCAAATTTTGGATTTATTTCCAACAAAATTTGATCTTTTGGGTTTTTAGCAAATTCATATCTTATGTAATATATTATCCTATGTAATATTAAATTATTACACCCCATAATATATACACCTCATATGAATTTATTATGATTATAATTATGTCAATTCTTATGACATATTGATTTTATTTGTTCACCACATGTGTCATTTTTTCACATGAAACCCGACACATCATATGAACTCAAAATCAAGCTTCTTGTTTCCGAGTTTTGTGGTGTGACCTATAGGAGGATCTAAGTCAAATTGACAACGATATTAAACACTTAATATCTCAAACTATAAGCGGTATCTAGCTACACATTATAATTACCCAATTAGCATAGTTGTCTTTGTTCCACTCGAACTAAACACGATCCATTTAGTGATGTAAGTGCACCACTTGTGTCCGTCCCTTGCCACATGATATTAAGAATACATACAAAGTAGAAATGTGTCACCTTTGTATTATATATTTATTTCTTAATCTCTCTAAGCTAATTATAACTATGTAACTTAACTCAAGTTACATTGTGCACATTATAATTTTGCTTTATCAATGTGTCCACTAATATCATCGCACAATTAAGAGGGGCAATGATAATCGTTTGACTAGCTATCTTTTCCAGCACAAGTCATGTTCAACCAACTATTGTCTTTATCACTATACTCATTGATAGCTTTTTACAATAATCAAATTAAGTACTTCTTGAGTGAAAAGATGTCTCATATCTTAGGATCCAAGACACAGTAAAAACATCAATGCCACGAAACACAATTCCATAATGTTTTACTTGTTATGTCTATTCAATATATAAAAATAATATTTTCCTCTTTTATATACTCGTGTCGTCAATTATTTGTAGAGCTACAACAATCAATGACCAACACGACAATCTTATCTCAGTGATTAATGTTTCATTTAATTACTTTTGAATAACTTGTGATTTATGTAAACTATTATCTTTTAGAGCTCTACGGTTAAGGACCAAACACCTCTTCCTTAACACTTCCAAAAGATGAATATCATAATCAAGGAACAAAATGTTTGCACATCCAATTTATAATAATTGACATATAAAAGTAAAACTTTTAGAACACATTCCTTTCATATTTATCATTGGAAAAGCGACCACTGGGAATAGTCGATCGAAGGGAGCACCAGTCGAGTGTGAGGCTATTCCCGATGGACATTGTGTAGTGACAAGACCACACTCTAGAAGAGGCTACATGAGATATCGAGGCAGATGTGCGGAGAAGTACCCAAAGTTTTTGGACGTGTAACGCGTTTTTTTCGTTAATGAAATTTCTTTTTGGTAGGGTGATTGTTAACCCCTAACCCTTTCTCCTTCCTCCATCTCCCTATCTTCTTAAACACAAATCCCTAAGCCCCAAATCCTCATCCTTTCCTCACCTTCTTCCTCCTCTTTCTTCAGCTCCGACGATGTCGACGACGCAACGAGAAGATCGGAGGAGCTCGACGAGGCCAGCGTGCGCGCGAAGGGGAAGGTGTCCCCTTCTCCGGCGAGTTCTCGACTCGTTTGAGTCAAGGTATGCCACCTACCTCGGGCTTAGGGTCCATGGGGTTGAGAGGGGGTGTAGGGCCGCCGGAAATGGCTCCTGTGGCTGCGTGAGTTCGGTCGGAGTTGTGGTCGCAAGTTGCAGTCGGTGTTAGAGCTGTGGCAGCTTGGGGCTGGCCGACGGCGGGTTGGATCGAACGACCGTAGGACGAAGGAGGGTCGGAGGCCAGAGAGCCGACGACTGCATAGGTTCTGGATCGGTTGAGGGTTGGGGGATAAGGTTGGGTTATTTGCATATTTTCCATGGAATTATTTTGTATTGGTTTGTGGTGTTGGTTTTGGGTTGAGTATTTGCATGTGGCCCGTGGTTGATGTAATAGTTGGGTTGTATGATTTAATTCGAATAATTGCAAAGAAATCCCAGATTTTATGAATATGTAGTTGAATCAATTAATCAGGGTTAATTGCAAAATAAACCCCGTGATATAATTCTAATTGGTTAAATAGTTAATAACCGGATAAATTACCTTGAGAACCCTGGAAGCAAGTGTATCGTTTGATTAAGTGATAATCGAATTATTTGCATGCAAAAGCCCTGGATTTTATCTGTTTTTGTTTAAAAATTCATAATTGGGCAAATTACTATTTTCCCCTCTGAACTTATGAGAATTATGTTTTGTTTGGAATTTTGGTAAAATTGCACTTGTACCATTGTATTTTTTATTGTGGGTTTAGAGCTATAATTTCATTACGTTTCTTATATGATTTTATAGTCTTGTTGATTCTTTATTGCTCTAAAGCTTGTTGTGGTCTTGGACCCGTGCTTTGGGGGTAAATTTGATTTACCCCTTGCTTGGTGAGAATGTGAGAGGTTCGTAGAATCGTTTGTTCATCCACGTTGTGGCGAGTGGTCGTTGGAGTGTTTGCTCACTAACTCGGGCGTGTGGTCGAGTAGTGGGGTTGGCACGTGAGGTTCATATGAGTAGATGTTAGGGTGTTTCCCTTGTTGGGGTGGTCCGGAGGGTTTACCAGCGATGTGTCGAGTTACCGCTGGAGCTGTGCTCGTGGGCTTAGGCGTTGTGGTTGGATTCCCGGAGTTGTGGTTCCCCTATGTTATTGAGGTTCGAAAATGGGGGTTCCAGTCTGTACATCCATGCCTGGGAGAGACAGTTGTGGAGCTTTGCTCGCTGTCCCATAGGTGGGAGTGGTGCGGTGTGACACCACGTGGTTCATGTATAGGGGTTCAGGGCCAAGAACTCGCCTTGTGGGAATAGCTATGTGGGGTCAGCAGGTGGTCAGGGTTTTGTGTGACACGTGTGTGCAGAGTTGTGTCGTTTGAGAGCATTGCCTTGTGGGCCGGATGCGCGATCTTGTCGAGGGTGCACGCTCGGCATGGTTGGACGCATGGTCGCCTTGGGACGTGTGGCAGTTCTGTCGTGAGAGCGGGTTGAGTGTTACCTCGTGGACCGGATGCGTGGTGGGGTCGAGGTGCACGCTCGACTTCGCTGGACGCCTTGGGACACGAGACCAGTGTGAGCCGTCAAGGACGGCTAGACCTTGTTGGGTGTCTGGTTGGGGTGGTGTACTGAGTCTTGATTTGAGACTCAGGCGTGCTTGTTCGTGTGAAGGCAGGACGCGGTAGGTGACTGCAGGCGACTTGGGCTTGGGTCGCGTTGACTGGATCTGTTGAGCTCAGTGTCATATATGTTTCCTACTCCTCTCAGAAGTTATGTAGTAGGATTCATAGTTCTTGTATTTTCCTTCCGCGTTGTACTTTGACTTTGACCTTATAATATATTTTAATTGAGGCCTCGAGTTGGTTATTTCAGTTAATGTCATTTTTTGCTTCCTTTTAGTGTTGTGATTATTGATGTGTCCCGAGTGCGGATTAGGGCCTTACACGAAGTCCAACGCTGAAATTTGTCTAGACGAGCGGGAGCAGTCCAACCGTCCAGATTTGTCCAGATGAGGTCCAAAGTACTGTTTCCCCATCTTCAACCGACAACTTCTTATTTTGATCGGATTCCTCACCAGAATCCTATCAGCCGTCCTCCTCCTCCAACCTCCTCCTTCAGCGTCCTCCAACTTTCATCATCCTACGAACTCATCCTCGTCATTTGGCTTGTGGACATATTTGTTTGTGATTATTTAGTAGTATTTTTCTGTGGTTATTGATTTTGTGAGACATGTCCGGGATAATATTGCATTGGTTTTTTGTTTGATAGAAGTTGAGTGAGAGCAGGAATAAGTACATATTGGATATCTGATACGTTGATATTTGGATATCTGTTTGGATGTGTGTGAGTATGTAGATATCTAGATTTGTTTAAAAAATTTGTTTAGTTTTATGAAATTTTATATGTTTACTATTTTTGTGTGATAACATTTTATATATCTATGAACCTCTGTTAATGATATCTAGATATTTATGGACATAATGTGTTGTGTCTAATGTCTGGAGATAAGCTGTTATGGATACATGTTGACTGGATATGTAGGACATGTGTCTGGATATTTCTGAACACAGAGCCTACTGTCTGGATATATAGTATAATTGTGTCTACTTGTAATGTTTAGACTGGTGGGCCAAAATGTACATCTGAACAACTAGATATCCAGATATTTTGATTACGATATATCTTATTCAAACATTTGCTGACATGTCTAGCAAACATAAACATATGAAATCTAAATGGTAGACATCGATCTGTCGCCAATAATCAGTTTCATAAACCTGTTAATTTATATCCAAACGAAAATGCAACTTTCATACCACATATATAATGATATATCTAGCTAACTTATTGGTCTGAATACTATTTTGAGTTAAGTAGAAAAGTGATAAATAAGCTCAAAATTATGCTCAGTCTAGACAAAAACAGTCCAGACATGTTTGGTATGTGTTGAACGTTTTAATTAAACCGCAAGTGCACGGCCGCGATGAAGCGGTGGCAAGTACGGGTCGTCCTCAGGGAGGTGAGCAGGCTCTTGTTTATCCGAAATCAAGTGGCAAAAAAGATGGAAGAGATGTTATTATGCTAACCTACACTACACTACGCTAAGAAGTACGAAATGTGAAAGAAGCAAACAAACGATGAAATAAGAACTAAGCTAAGAACAAAACAAGAATGCTGGAATTTCAGGAATGGAAAAACCCCTAAGGGGTGGAGTGAGTGCACACAAGCAAAGAGGTGGGTGTTGAACATATTCTTTAAGCACAAATTAAGGTGATGTTATCATGCATAGGAAGTGTCTAAATGTTGTGGCAAAACCTATCAATCTATTCACCAACTTAGTTGATTAACATTTACATATGCAAGATGTTTATTTCAGAACCTAAACAAGCATGAGAGGTGTCTAATCATTTTGGCAAAACTCATCAAGTTATAAATTCTATCCTAAACAAGCAAGCATACATTCATGTTTTATCAACACACCAAAAATAAAGCATTCAATCCATTCTCATTTGCATGTATGTACATCCACTCCACCCCCCAAAGGGGATGGAACTACTCACTAAACATTACACTAATTATTAAACTAAGCAAAGAAAGCATATTAAAACTAAGCTAGAAATAAAAGACGATTAAACTAAAACATGCACAAACAATAAAAGAAGCATAAACAAACAATGAAAGAAACACAAAACTTTATTGATAAAATGACTCACATTTCAAGTAGCATCCTACTACTTTAGTGTGTGCTTCAAGGCCTCACTTCTAGTAGGAAGAATAGCTACTTAAAATATGGAGTGATTACAAAAGGAGGTGAAGAGTTCTATTTATAGGCATGGAAAAAGCTAATCCGGGACAATCCCCCGATGTGGGACTAAACCAATACCAAAAATACACTAAGCATACACTAATACACATGCTACAGAAAACTAAACGGATTCTGGGCCATCTGGACCGCCAATTGGCGGTCTATATGGTTTAGATCCGTTTGGTTTTCTTTGTGAGATTTGCTTGAAGTGTTTGTTGGTCTTGGATGCATCTGGTTGGTTTGTTGGAGCTCCGACCCGAATCCAATTGCTAAAATACTCCCCATGATGGTGTGAAGTATTCTGTTTTGCTCTTAGGTCCCTCTGTCTTGCGTTCAGGTCCTTCTCCCTTGCATCTTGGTCCCCAGATCTCACAATCCAGTCCTTTTTCCCAACTTTTGGGTCCTTTTATGCTTCATCTCTTCAAACCTATTTATTCCTGAAAACTAAACATAAAACTCGTGACATAACATTGTTTAGGTGAAAGATAATGGATATAAGATACAAATATAAGCATGAAATGATGTCAATCAGTATGTACAACAAATACAAACACAAACGTAAGGCAATATATCTGAATAGGAAGTGATTATATTTGTCCAGACAAAATTCAACGCCCAGAATTGTCCAGGTTCGTCCAGACGAGCGGGGACAGTCTAGATTTGTCCAGACGAATTCCATCGTCCAGATTTGTGTGTGGGGAGAGAAAATGTGGTTTGCATGTGGGAGATGTTCTTTACACAATGGATAATGATTACAACCATTTAATAGGGTGCACATGGGGATTTGTTTGGAGGTAATTTGACAAAATCTGGGGGACTTTGGGTAAATTGCCCAGATCATGCCATGTGGAAGGCTGTGAGTGGATGAAAAGCTTACTCCCCCCACGTGATGAGAGGTTGAGAGTTTGGAGCTCAATTTGGAGCCCAAAATAGAGACCCTTTAGCATTTTTCTTATCTAAACGTGGGTAATGAGCATAGGAACTGAGATGTTCAAAACATGTATGATGTACAATTTCCTGGAACATTGCAGATTTGCGTTCGTTAAAAGAGTTGTTGGAGAATAATCTTTTAACTTTGGTTGTTTATAGTGGAAATGAGATTCTTACTGCCGAACTTGTAAACTTTATATAGTATTCAAATATTATACACACCAGAGTTTCTTAAACATCTCTACATGAATTCTGCACCAATGTAGGGAAGGAATTCTATCTATAAGATGAGTTTTGGAAGGAACGATCACGAAAAAATGTCGTTGTACCACATAATGTGATCTCTCTACATATAGTTTAAGGTTTCATTTGGAAGCAATCTCGTAGCACTCTGTCCCCTCGTCGAAGCCCATTTTGGTTACCACCAGAGAAGCAAGATCCAACTAACAAGATCCAGTAGAGTAGAACAACAGTTGTGGCCCTTTAGAAAGTAATAACGAGGAAGAAGTAGAAGAAAGTTAGGTAAGATAGACTCAACGACACACAAAAATTGACAGATCAGATGCAAGAAAATATGACAATTTCTATGTGGGTTTGTTAAATATTAACATTTATGAATCTTGACATTACGTGGTTTGGATTATAATATTATTGATATTAGAATAAATTTTCATTTATAAATTTAACTGCAGCTACACAGTTTCTCATATTTTCTAATAGTAGGCACAAACAACAAAATCTATTTTCTGTTGTATTCTAGAGACAAACACAAACAACAAAATTCGGTTAAAGGAAAATTATTTTCCACTGAATTCTTTTTTCTTCTGATTTTCGTTTGACTCCAAAAATCATTTTTCAGAACTTTCCATGCCACTAACACTCCAAAATAGCAGTTGGAGACAAGCTACATTTAATCAAAATATATTATTTCCGGTAAAATTGGAGTGCAATAATCTGAAGCAACGTATGCATGACATGAGAGAGTTTTATGAAGTCAAAAGATGCATCTTACGCATAATTGTCCCTACGCTTCAGCCTTCCTTTTCAAAACACAATCCCACCATCATTTTCAAAAGCAAATGCCATAAGTATAGCATATGGCTTGTCTCCTTTTCATAAATTTCTCATAAAATTAAACTTAATGACAAATTTGTCATAAAATTAAACATATTGACAATAAGATATCGAAATTATTCTCTAGTACTTTCTCAGCAAATAATCTCAACCTTTTCCAATTTAGAAGCACGAGTAATCATAAGAAAATCTTTGAGATGAAAAAGAAATGGAGCCAAACAGCAAGACTGAATGAAGATTCTGAACCAAATGCTAGAATTAATAATCCTATCTGAAAAGCCCACTAAACAATACAAAAATTCTTTGTTTTTTTATGAAAACAATAATTTAGGAGGGAAGATATCTATATTGTAAAAGAGAGAAAACAAGTATATTACAAAAAAAACTAAGGACATGGAGAGTAAGAGAACTTAGAACATCAAATGGCTGCTGAAGCATTGCTAATGTTATTCAATTGTTAAGATGGGCTCTATCAACTACAATGCCCAACAATTAATCATAAGCTTTCTTCAATGACCTTGATGTTAGAACCCTAACCCGGGTTTAGGGTTAATCCGGGTTTAAGGGTGTGGTTTGCATGGGGAAGGTAAATGAGCAGGAGTTGCATGGGGAGGTGAAGGGGCGAGCACTGTAGATGAGGGGAGAGAGTGATGGGGTGCACTGTAGCAAGGAGAGGGGTTTTAAGGGTTTCCTCTTCTCTTCTTTTCTTCTTCTTCTTCAAACCTTCCTTCTCTCCACCCATTCCTTCCTCTTCCTTTGTGGTGCTCGAGCAGTGGAGGTGCGCGTGAGGCGAGCGTGCTGGACGTGGCGTGGTGCGAGGAGGTGCGCGTGAGGTCGTGGTATCGAGGCGTCGTTGGAGCTCCGGTGAAGTCCGGTGTTCTTCGTCGATCTTCAAGGAAAGGTATGCCAAGTTCTTGCATTAGAGGCCTTAGTTGATCACCCATGTTGGGGTGAGGTTGGGGCGGTCGCGCGAGGTCGAAGGCCTCGCCGGCGACGAGTTTCGACGTCAAAACCTTGGCTGGCGCGAGGTTGAAGACGTCTGTCGGTCGACCGGGTCCCTTGGACGGTCGACCGATCGTAGTGTATTTGCACTATCTGTCGTGTTTCGGTCGACCGCGTCCCTCGTTCGGTCGACCGGAACTTGAGTGTACCGGTAGGATACGTAAGCTTCGGTCGACCGTTTGATGATATAGAAAATATTAGGTTGACCCTGTAAGTGTTCGGTCGACCGAGACCCCTGAGTCGGTCGACCGATAGATTCGATTTGAGTGTTGACCAGACTCCGGATTTTGACCTCGTTCGGTCGACCGGTTTTAGACCTTCGGTAGACCGTTGGGATTTATGTGTTGCGCAAATAGTTCGACCGTGACAGACGCTTCGGTCGACCGATTCCCTTGTGGAAACGGTCGACCGAGTTGTCACTTTCGGTCGACCGATTCCCTTGTGGAAGCGGTCGACCGGTTGTCACTTCGGTTGACCGATTTACCTTGAGGAAAACGGTCGACCGTGTCTCTTTCGGTCGACCGTTTTGCACAGGACAGGATTCCTGGTTTCACTTAGGATGCCAACTCTGTCTACGGAAACCCGTGTCCTCGCCTTGTGCGTGAGCCGGGAGGTGACGGTGGGCGCGTTATGCGAGCCTGCCCAGGGACCGCCGTGTGGAAGAGTGTGGGTGTCCGGAACGCGTCACCTCCGTGTATGGATCGTGACTATATCTGGTGGATCGTTTGACTCGCGTTAGAGTAGCGGCCTGAGGGATTGCGGATCCCATTGCTTCAGCAACACGCAACTGCCGACGGGTGCAGTGACTACCGACCGATGGCTACGGAGGCACAGAGACTACCGGCCAGGATTGGCGACGGAGGTCCAGAGAGGTACCGACCTATTGACGGCGACGGAGGTCGCGACCCTGCTCGGTTGGAGCCGGAGTTGGTGTTGCACGTGGAGCTCGTTGACCCTGCGGACTTCGGTTCGGATTTGTCGATTGTCTGGCCACGTGTGGCGGATATGTTCGACTGGCCTTGATGACAGTTATTGCACGTGCCGTGCGGCCTGTGTGGCGGCGGTAGGGCCCCTGTGCGGTCTGTGTGGCGGCAGGGAGGATCACGCGTGGCCTGTGTGGTTGCGGCGATGGACTGCGGATGATGTGTTCCGGCAGGTAGCTCGATTGGGCACCTATCGAGTGATATCCCGTGCGGTCTGTGTGACGCCGGTTGATGGACCGACCTGAGCGACGGCTCCGTTGGTGTGGTGGTGGTGGACCACGATGTATTTAGATCTGATTTCTACCTTGCGCGGAAGTGCGAACGCATCCTCACCGATCCCTTGGCTCGTGTAGTCGCGTGTGGGGATGTGTTGCGTATTGTCCGTTAGACCGTATGTGCCTACGGTAGGTCTCTACGGAGACCCGATGGTTGGACCGTGCGGCCTGTGTGGCGGCGGTGATGTTTGGACCGTGCGGCCTGTGTGGCGGCGGTGAGGTTGGACCGTGTGGCCTGTGTGGTACCGGTGGTTGTTGGACCGTGCGGCCTGTGTGGCGACGGCGATGTTGCGGACCGTGAGGCCTGTGTGGCAGCGGTGGCGATTGTAGACCGCGGGGCCTATGTGGCAGCAGGAACGATCGCGGGACGGATGTCCGGTTTGGCCCTTGGTGGCAATGTTGTTTTACTGCTTTGTATTCCATACCATGCTATACTAGTATGTTAGGGCATATAGGTGAGCTTGTCATACAGGGTTTCCTTATGAAAACTCAGGCATTGTTGTTATGATTATTTTCAGGACCGCGTTAGGTTCCGGCGGGTGGTGACCGAGGAAGATTGCACTTTGGGACTGGATCCTGTCGTCTGCCTACTTTTAGGTTGTCGTGATTACATGTACCTTGTGTTTCGTGTTGTAATGTAATCACTCTTTTGACAAACTCGTATTGTATTCTGGTGCACCAGACTTATCTATGTATTTCTTTCAGTAATGTCCCCACTCTTGATGGTTTTATCCTTGTGATTCCTTTGGTGTTAAAAGTTTAAATTTTCCGCTGTTCGGGGATGTTACACTTGACCTTGAGAATAATTCACATGAATACTGTCAAGTTGCCTTGACACCATCTGACAACCCAACAACCATAATATTGTGGTGATAACTAAGGTGTTGGACATCTACTCCACTGTCATTTTCACTTTCAATCACCACTAATAGATAACTCAATGGCACATGCACTGTCTAATGCCATTTCCTCATCCTATAAAGCTGCACCATTCTCATACTTATCAGTTCAACACACCCCAAGCAAATTCAGAAACTTGTATCTACTGTTTTTTTTGCCAGAGAAATCACTTCGAGTAAACCAATATGCTTAATCACAAGAAGATCATTGACATGGCAAGAAAGCTGAGTCAAGCAAAGCCAAGTCAAGGTTCTAACGACAAGATTGGCTTTTCATCAGTTGCTAGCAAAGGCCACACTGTGGTTTACTCCGTCGATGGGGAAAGATTCATGGCACCTGTGTCGTATCTCAGCAGCAAGATCTTTAGGGAGCTCTTCGACATGGCTGAAGAATAACTTGGAATATACACCACGCAATGGGCCTATCACATTACTATGTGATGCGGATTTCTCGAAACAAGTCATCTTAACACATAGGCGAAGGGTAAAATTGCTTTGCAGTTTCTGAGGATTAAAATGTAGAACCTATCAGTGTACTAAACTTGTATAGTTTTTGACATTGGGACATAATATAATTTATTGACAGAAAGCACTGTGTGCTTCCTAGGAATTTTGGTGCTACATATTTCCTTTCGAGACATTTCTTCAGCATTTTATCTAATTTCAGCATTGTGAAGGATACTGAAATGAAAGATGGAACGGGTATTAAGGGTGTGATGAGGTGGACAAATACACTTGCAGTATTAATCTGATAATCTAAATAAATGATGTTCATCTCACTAACTACATTGTGGAACTAAGCATTGCTATCAGAGGTATGTAAACGTTACAATGGTCCCCTTCCTCTTTCTTAAAGTTGTAGATCATGCTTCTAAAGCCACACTTTTTTTCCTTAAAAATGTCTGTTTTGTGTTTTGTTTTAGCAGATATTGTTTTCAACAGCTTTCTAGGATTCCACTACCTCGGTGATGGACAATTTTGAACAAAATTTGAAACCAACCCTTGTATAAAATCTCAAGGCTACAGTTCAACACAGGCAAGCCTAATTAACAAGTTCAAAGATTTTCTCTAAATTAGTCATTTATTAAATGACTCGTTAAATCACTAAAAAATGAAGAGATTGTAGGAGCGAACATCGCTCCTACTAATTGTAAGTTTGTTACAAAATAATGATGCAATATTGTTAGAGTTGGTGGTCATTTATTGATTTTAAGTTTCTCTTGAACTTTTATTTTTCTTAGTTAATAGGAATTCAATATCAGTTGAATGCAACTTGTAAGGTCAGCTGACTGCAAGCCATATCAACCATTCGGATGAAGTGATGGACCAACTGAAAGAAAAAAACACAAATGAAAGAAGGCATTGGTTAAGGGTGACATGAGGTGGACAAATAAACTTTCAATATTAATCTGATAGTCCAAATAATGATGTTTGTATTACTATTAATGAATTGGTCAGTGGCACTAAGCATTACTAACAGACGCGCATACACATTATAATGTCCCCCTTCATCTGTCTTCATAGTTTATAGATTGTGCTTCTAAAGCCACACATTTTTTTCTTAAAAATGCCTATTTTGTTGTAGTAGATTCTTTTCTCACAGCCTTCCTAGGACACAGGCAAACCTAAAATATGGAACCTACTATTGTATAGTTGTATATAACCTCTGGCCTACAATTCAACACAGGCAAACCTAACCAACAACATCAAAGATTCTCTCTAAACTAGTCATTTATTAATTAACAAATTAAATAATTTAAAAAATGAAGGGATAGTAGGAGCCAACATTGCTGCTAGTAATTCTAAATTTGTTACAGAACTAGGATGGCCTTCTTTGTGTGCAACCAGGGTCAATGGTCATTTATTGATTTTAAGTTTCTCTTGAACTTATATTTTCTTAGTTAGTAGAAAATTCAATATTAGTTGAATGCAACTAATAAGGTTGACCAACTGCAAGCCTTGTCAACCATTCCGACGAAGTGATGGTCCATGAAATGCATCTACAGAAGCAGGGCCACAAACAAAAGTACAATGAATTCCCACGTACATATTGCAGGGGTGGAGGGAAAGACATGCCCATATATATGATGTGGTTGCATATTGTGTGTTGTAGTTTTACCATCACTCAATGGGAATGTTTGATATCACTCGCAGTTGGTCGATCTTACAAGCTGCATTCAACAATATCTGGTGTTGAATTCCTACGTACAAACCAAGAAAATACAAGGTTCAAGAGAAATTCAAATTCAATAAGGTTAGCTACGATTATCCCGTCCATTTTCTCTTGTGATTTAATAAATGACGAATATCAAAAGGATCTTGGAACTTGCCGAATAGGCTAGCCTATGTCGAATTGTATTCCATGGGTGTTATGCAAGTATATAACTTCCAATTCTTTTTCCAGAATTTCCTTACATATATGGTAGAATGCTACGAAAGATAGGAGAAAAGAGTGAGTGCTAAAACAAAATACACGCGGTTGTATCGTGTGTTAAGTTACGCAACGGCTATAATCCCATTCTTTCCAAAAAAAAAATAATTTCAAAAAAATATCAATATCATGACAAATTACAGGTTGTTTTTCTTGTGAGTTAAGCCAAGAACGCAACGGTACGAAATATTTCCCCTATAATTTTCCCTCCACTTCCCATTCTTCCCTCCTCCCACTCACTCCTCTTCTTCGTGCCCTTCTCCACCCCTCTCCCACCCGACGCTTCCAAACCCTAATCCCGACCTCGACCCCGATCATCATCTCCAAACCCGTTTCCTCCCCGATCCGTCTCCGGCCTCCCCGATTTGTCCCATTGCCGAGATGGAAGAACAAGACCAACCCGACGGTTCCAAACCCTATTCCCGACCCCGATCCTCCCCGCGATCATCTCCAAACCCTAATCCCAACCGTCCCATCGCCGAAATGGAAGAACAGGACAAGGTTTGTGAGTTCTTTCCACACTGGTTAGGGTTTGGGTTTTTTGGGGTTAGAATCTCCATCGATGTGTTGGGTTGGGTTGGGTTGGAAACACTTTTCATCTTCAATCACGTTTTCAAACCTTATCCTCTACGGCTGAAGGTGCCGGTGCGTGATTCGTTTTCTTCTGATCCCTGTGTTTGGTGGGTTTGGGTCGTGGATTTGGTTATGGAATTGTGGAAAAGGTGTGATTTTGAGATTTGAAAGCTGTGGTTTTGATGTGTTTTTGAGTTGTTTTCTTGTATGTTCTGTTTTGGAATACGGTATTTCTGCATGAATTCAATACGAGATTTTCCAAAACTGATGGGACTTCTTTGTCATGAAATTGAAAAACTGTTAGCAAATTTATCTTATTGGTATTTCACTCAATTTCTATTATAACCATCACAAGACAACCTCGTTAATCTTATGAGTCACAAAAAACTGACTTTAGAACAGATTTAGATTGTCTTTCTCACATTGTTTACATTTATAATATGAGTTTTGCTACTGATTGATGGTTCATTACAGATTTTTACATTGTTTTTTCAGATCAAAGGGAAACAAGAACGGAAAAAAACCCCACGTAGATGCTGCTAAGGCAACAAAGATGTCACTCTATGTGCCTTTTCCACCTTGAAGAACGGAAAAAACGCCACGGTATGTTACTCTTTGTTTGTGTGCATATGCTTTCTTCATTTCCTTTTTTTTTCATGGTCACTTTTAAAGCTAACATGTGAACAAAGATCCTTACATGTCTGATTTTTTCTCCTAAACACAAATGTGACAGGGTTACGAGACCAAAAAGATTTAGTTAAGCTGACCTTGAACGCTCCGAGATTGTTTGAACAAGATTGCTGGCAGTAGAAAGAAGTTGTAGAATGCTAACACTTAAGGATTCACGGGTAAATATATTATTTTTGTCCTTTGGTTTCTACGTGCAACCTCAATTCCTTTCATGTCAATTAGATGGAACTTCTCTACTTGAATAACATGATTAATACTTAAATTTCATCAACCTTTTCCTTACGAGAGTTTGATCTGAACATAACACATTATAATGACCTAATACTCTGATTGATTCTCAAAAGGTGTTACATCAAGTGTTTTTCTTATATTAATTTCATATGCCGTGTGACATTAGACTACCAAATTTAAAAATGTAAGCACACGTTTTCAGACTTAAGACGTGTTTTATATTTTAAAATCTCACATATAAATTATATTCTCTAGTGTTATATCTAATCGTTTGTTTTACTTAGTCCATTTTCCTATATGTTTTGCATTTGCCACTAGTGCAATGATCATTCCAAATTTATTTATGCGTCTTATTCAAAAACATCATACCTCACTAACCATGAGGGCAATGATTGAAAAGGCGGACGTTTAGGTGCCTAGAGACCTTATGCGAGTTAGTCGTGGGTCAATTATTAGTCAGCCCACTACATAATTGACCAACTAGGTAATCGAATCAGGAGGTTGGATTACCTACCTATGAAAATAAATAACCATAACGCATACCCCTACAAGCTCAACGTACTTTGGCCTGACAATTGTGTCGTATCTTATACTTTCGTGTCATGTTCTTTTACGTGTACTAGCCAACTTGGCCATACACTAACACGACCCGAAATTAATTCCACCTATTGAGTTATGACATCAAGTCCTTTAATTTTTCTCTTAAGGACTTGTTTACAAATGAGTTTCTCTCTATGTCACATCTATCGACAATCAAAGGTATGACATCAAGTCCTCCGATTCTTATCTGAAGGACCTGTAATGTTTCATGTCGGTATCTAACTTCGACCTTAGTAAGGTTAGCGTATTTCTTACGCATTGGACTACAATTTCCTTGTCATACCTCTCTCGACCTATGGAGGTTTGACATAAAGGCCTCCAATTTTATCGTAAGGACTTGTTTACGAATGAGTTCTTCTCTCTGTCATATTTCTTGACCTATAAAGGTATGCCATTAAGTTCTCCAATTTTTATCTTAAGGACTTGTGTTTCTTCTGGTTGTGTCTTTAAATTCAAACTTAGTGCGGTCAGTGTAATTCCTACGTGTTAGACTAAAATTTTCATGTCATATATCTCTCGACCTATGGAGGTATGAGATTGAGTCTTCCAATTTAAACATAAGGGTTTGTTTACTTATCAATTCCTCTAAAATGTCTTATCTCTCGACCTACAAAGATGTGACGTAAAGTCCTCAATTTTTTTTAATCTCAAGTACTTGTTTACGAATAAGTTTAGAGGTATGACATAAAGTTCTCCAATTTTTATCTCAAGGGCTTTTCTTTGGATGTGTGACATCAAGTCCTCCAATTTTTAGGTTTAGGACTTGTTTGTGAATAAGTTTCTCTCTATGTCTTATCTCTCGACTTATAGAGGTATGACATCAATTCCTCCAATTTTTATCTTTAGGACTTGTTTGCGAATAATTTTCTCTCTACGCCATATCTCTCGACTTATAGAGGTATGACATCAAGTCATTCAATTTTATCTCAAGGACTTGCTTCCATTCCCGTCGTTCTCCAAGTTGGAATATATACCGTTGTCAGCGTAATTGCTATGCGTTAGACTACAATTTCAAGGTCATACATCTCCCCACTTTTGGATGTATGACATCAAGTCATTCAATTTTTATCTTTAGGACTTCTTTGCGAATAAGTTTCTCTTTGTCATATCTCTCAGACTTAAAGAAGTATGACATCAAGTTCTCCAATTTTTATCTCAAGGACTTGCTTCCTTTCCCGTTGGTCTCCAAATTCGAATATATATCGTTGTCAGCGTAATTGTTACGCGTTAGACAACAAATACAATGTCCTATATCTCCCAACCTTTGGATGTGTGACATCAAGTCCTCCAATTTTATCTTTAGGACTTGTTTGCGAATAAGTTTTTCTCTTTGTCAAATCTCTCGACTTATAGAGGTATGACATCAAATTCTCCAATTTTTATCTCAAGTCGAATATATACCGTTGTCTGCTTAATTGTTACCCGTTAGACTACAAATCCAATGTCATACATCTCCCGACCTTTGGTTGTGTGACATCAAGTCCTCCAGTTTTTATCGTTAGGACTTGTTTGCGAATATGTTTCTCTCTATTTCATCTCTAGACTTATAGATGTTTGATATCAAGTTCTCCAATTTTTTCCTAAAGGAATTGTCTTCCTTTCCCGTTAGTCTCCAAATTCGAAGAGAAATTGTTGGTTGCGTAATTGTTACGCGTTAGACTACAAATCCAATGTCATACATCTCCCGACCTTTGAATTTGTGACATCAAGTGCTCCAATTTTTATCTCAAAGTTTTGTATTCCTATCCAGTCGGTCTTCAAATTCGAATATATACCGTTGTCAGCGTAATTCTTACGCGTTCGACAACAAATCCAATGTCACACATCTCCCGACCTTTGAATGTGTGACATCAAGTCCTCTAATTTTTATATTTAGAACTTGTTTGCGAATAACTCTGTCTCTATGTCATATCTCTCGAGTTATAGGGGTACTGTTAAATCCTAACCCTTGCTTATGTGCTAATTGTGTTTATGGAGGATTAGTGATGGATTGAGATGGACGACTGAGATCGAGTGGGAGAAAAGTATATAAAGGTTGGTTTTACTCTCTCTCTCTCGCGTTCTCTTCTCTCTCATTCACTCTCTCTCTCTAGACGCGTCTCGCCGGAGTTCGAGTTATCGTGGAAATGCTCGCCGTCGTTTCTTCAAAGGCTTCTTCAAGCCTTAAGGTATGTCAAACTTGCTTTCAAGCTCACCTAGTGTTAGTGTGGGAGTGGGAGCGGTCGACGGTAGGCCGTTTCGGGCTCGTCGGACCTGCACAGCCGTTTCTGAACTATAAACGGTCGACCGGTGTTTTCGTTCGGTCGACCGGTTATGGTGTATTTTGGGCGAATCCCTCGCACCGGTCGAACGATGCCCTTTTGGGCGGTCGACCGGTTGTGCAATTTTTAGTGAGAGAAAATGTCCTGTGTATTTTCGGTCGAACGTGACCCCTTTGTCGGTCGACCGAAAGTACTGTTGTAGGTCGGTTGGGGCGTTGAACATCTAAACGGTCGACCGCCTGTTTGACTCGTTCGACCGACGTTTAAGTTTACTTAATGGTCGGTCGACCGTGATGTGAGGACTCTGGGTGAGTTCTACTGATGGTTTTCGGTCGACCGATAGGGTTCGGTTGTTCGACCGTTTTATTGTTGATTGCGAAAATGAATTTCTACTGGTGCTTTTCGGTCGACCGGGACCCCTTTGTCGGTCGACCGTTTGGCGGGTTTTTCGGTTGGGCCAGTTCTCTGGGTGAGGATCGGTCGACCGGAAGCCATGTTTTGTTCGACCGTTTTACACTGTTTTTGTGTGTGTGTGTTGCTATTGATTGGGGCGACGACACAGACATTCCGGCCCTGGTGACACGTGTTGTGATTTGTGGCCGTGGCTCCGGTGAATGAGGCAAAGCCGTGGCTCCGGCGAATGAGGCAAAACCGTGGCTCCGGCGAATGATGCAAAACCGTGGCTCCGGTAACACTGAGGCAATGAGGGGGTTGTGTGGCCGTGTTTTGGACCGGCGGTGCCTTGTGTGCACGTGTGTTGGTGGGTTGGGTGAGAGGACATTTGAGACCCGTGTTGTTGGGCTATGGCCGGGAGAGAGGTCCCGGGAACTTAGCGAGTGTTTCTGTTGTGGTGTTTTACGTTTCTTTGCTCATTTCATTTCTGTCCATATATGTGTTAGGGTTTGACATACTGGGTTTCCTCGTGGAAACTCAGGCATTCATTGTCTGCTTTCAGGCCGAGAGCGACGTTAGGTGGGTGGCGTCGGCGGAGGGAGCGCTCGAGACCTGATCCTGCTTCCCTACATTTTGAGGTGGTTGTGATTACTGTGTGTATTCTCTGTATATGATCTTTTGATGTAATCACATTCGTTTGTAAATTCGTTCACATATATATATTATATGTTGGTGCACCAGTTTGTGTATTTCTTTCGTAATGTCCTCGTTGATTGTATGTTTTTAATTTGAAATTTTCCGCTGTGTTTGAGGACGTTACAACTTGGTATCAGAGCGGTCTGTTTCAGTGTCTTTGTCCAATGGAACCACCCTTAAAGTTGTGTCAATCATGCATGCATTGTTCTCATTCATGTTTTGTGTCTCTTGTGTAGATAGCTCTGAGGCGTGTGAGACCTTCTCCCCGAGACCGTAGCACCAGTGATGAGGTGGGTGAGGGGAGTAGAGGTGAGGAGTTGAGGACGCTCCAGGGCACGCTGGGTAGATTGGGCGAGATTCTCGAGCGCCAATCCGCCCAGGCTGATCAGGGAGGAGCAGGCGCAGTGTTGGATCGGTTTATGCGTCAGCATCCCCCATCCTTCGATGGTAGCGGCGACCCTGAGGCAGCAGAGGATTGGATCTTTAAGATCCAGAAGATATTTCGGGCGATTGA
This sequence comes from Triglochin maritima, assembly GCA_963682175.1. NCBI lineage: Eukaryota > Viridiplantae > Streptophyta > Magnoliopsida > Alismatales > Juncaginaceae > Triglochin > Triglochin maritima. The sequence continues at coordinate 47,842,730 of OY821771.1, read as the reverse complement.
GTGTCCTCCTGAGAGGAAGGTGGATTTGGCCACTTACGTGTTGGACGGCGGCGCAGCCAACTGGTGGAGATCCACTTCTGCTGTGGTGTTCGAGGACAGTGAGGAGTTGAGCTGGGAGGAGTTCCTGGTGGAGTTCAACCAGAAGTACTTCCCGCAGCACGCCCGCGACAGGAAGAGAGAGGAGTTCCTGGCTTTAGAGCAGAGGGACATGACTCTGGTTGCCTACATCAACAAATTTCACGCTTTGGAGCGATACTGTCCAGAGATTTATGTGACGCAGGAGCAGAGGGCTCGAAGGTTTGTGCGCGGTCTGAGGCTGCAGTTCAGGGGCCGTGTTACCACGAGCATGCTACAGACGTTAGCAGACGCTGTGAAGTTCGCGACCATCATGAATCAGGATAGCCAGGACATTCAGGAGGCTAGGAGGTCGCAGGTGAAGACCAGAGTGCGTCCAGGGAGTCAGTTGTCAGGGAATCCGGGCAAGAGGCCTCGGATTGACGGAGGTGGACCACCGCAGGCTGGGTAGTGCAGGCAGTGTGGTGGAGTTCATCCGGGACGCGGTTGCGGGCCCCGTTCTGGCGCGTGTCATGACTGTGGCCAGCTGGGTCACTTTGTTCGTTCTTGCCCGAGTAGGCCGGGTGGGCCTGTTATTCGGTCGGGATCATCCACAGCTGGTGGAGCTGGACTGAGTCGTTCTGCAGCACCACCCCAGCAGGGGAAGAGAGCAGGTCGCGTATTCACTATCCAGGCGGAGGAGGCTAGAGATGCGAGCACGGTGGTGGAAGGCACGCTACTTGTTGCAGATTTGGTAGCTAGGGTGTTGTTTGACTCTGGGGCCACACACTCGTTTATCTCTGAGCAGTTTGCGAGCGTGTTGGGCCGTACCCCTGCGATGTTGACTGCCACTTTGGAAGTCAGCACACCCCTGGGTTTGGTGGGCACTGTGGGGAGATTTCTTCCCAGCACCACGATTACTTCGGGAGACCAGGAATTTTCGGCTGACCTGGTCTTGCTACCGATGGTGGACTACGATGTTATACTCGGGATGGATTGGTTGTCCCAGTATGACGTCCGAGTCTTGTGCCGTGATAAGAATATTTTGATTCCGAGGCGAGGTTAGCCTGATCTTCTGATCAGAGAATTGAAGGACCGCGGGAGTCGGTTGATTGTTTCTTCGGTTAGAGCTCGGAAGTTGATTCAGCAGGGTTGCAGGGCTTTTGTGGCCACCTTGGTAGTTCCAGACCCAGAGATGAGGAGGTTGGAGGACATCGAGATTGTTCAGGATTTTCCCGAGGTGTTTGCTGATGATGTCTCCGGTTTACCACCTCACAGAGAGATTGAGTTCGGCATTGATTTGGTAGCTGGGGCTACACCGCAGTCGAAGGCTCCGTACAGGATGACCCATGCAGAGTTGTCGGAGCTGAAGTAGCAGTTACAGGTTCTGATGGATACATGGTTTATCCGACCGAGTGTCTCACCGTGGGGTGCGCCGATTCTTTTTGTGAAGAAGAAGGACGACTCGTTGCGGATGTGCATAGATTACCGGATGCTGAATAAGGTTACTGTAAGGAATCAGTATCCTTTGCCCAGGATCGAGGACCTGTTTGATCAGTTGCAGTCAGCGAAGGTGTTCTCGAAGATTGATCTGCGATCCGGGTACCATCAGTTGAGGATCAGAGAGGCAGATGTCCAGAAGACAGCTTTTCGGACGAGGTACGTGCACTTTGAGTTTCTGGTGATGCCGTTCGGGTTGACGAACGTGCCTACAACATTTATGGATCTGATGAATAGGACTTTCAGTCAGTATCTCGTCCGTTTCGTGATTGTCTTCGTGGACGATATTTTAGTCTATTCACCAGATATGGATCAGCACCGGGAGCATCTGAGGATTGTACTTGGCATTCTAAGAGATCAGCAGCTGTATGCCAAGTTTTCGAAGTGCGAGTTCTGGCTTCACAGTGTTGCATTTTTGGGGCATATCGTGTCAGGAGCTGGGATATCAGTGGATCCAGCGAAGGTCGAGGCAGTGACTCAGTGGAGAGCCCCGACGAGTGTGACTGAGATTAGGAGTTTTGTTGGATTGACGGGTTACTACCGCCGGTTCATCAAAGACTTCTCGAGACTTGCTTCACCACTGACAGCGCTGACGAGGAAAGGAGTGAAGTTTGTTTGGTCCCAGAAGTGCGATGACAGTTTTCAGGAACTGAAGAGTCGGTTGACGACTGCTCCAGTTCTGACTCTTCCCAGCGGTAGCGGAGGTTATGTGATTTACAGCGACGCCTCAGGTGTTGGTTTGGGCTGTGTACTAATGCAGCACGGGCAGGTGGTGGCGTATGCTTCGAGGCAGTTGAAGGTGCACGGGAAGAATTACCCCACTCACGATCTAGAGTTGGCAGCCGTGGTTCATGCTCTGAAGATTTGGCGTCACTATTTGTACGGTGAGCGGTTCGAAGTCTTCACGGATCATCAGAGTCTGAAGTACCTGTTTTCACAGAAGGAGCTGAATATGAGGCAGCGCAGGTGACTTGAGCTGATTAAGGATTTTGATTTCACCATCTCCTATCATCCGGGGAAGGCGAATTCAGTTGCAGACGCGCTGAGCAGGAAGGTGGAGGTGTCAGCTGCGAGTTTGTGTATTCAGGAGTGGAGGCTACTCGAGACATTGTCAGAGTGGAGGTCGTTCACCGAGAGCTCGGGGGGAGCAGTGATTGCGGGTCTTCGAATGGAGCCGCAGACCGTCAGTCGAGTTGTCCAGGCTCAGCACAGGGATGAGGATTTGACTAGTCTGCTACAGTCAGCTGCCAGAGATGGGTCGGACTTCACTGTGGGAGTGGATGGAGGTCTGAGGTTCAGAAGTCGGATCTGGGTGCCGAAGGTCGATGCGTTGAGAGATGACATCATGGAGGAGGCACATCGAGCCAGATATTCCATTCACCCGGGGAGTACGAAAATGTATAAGGATCTGCAGCGGAACTTCTGGTGGCGAGGGATGAAGCGTGATGTGGCTGATTTTGTGGCTAGGTGTTTGGTTTGCCAGCAGGTGAAGATCGACCACCAGAGACCAGCGGGACCGATGCAGAGTATAGAGCTACCTGAGTGGAAGTGGGAGCATGTGACGATGAATTTCGTCACCGGGTTGCCGAAGACGAGGAGCTCCCATGACGCGATTTGGGTTATAGTCGATCGACTGACCAAATCGGCACATTTTCTGTCCATCCGGACTACTCTACCTTTGGAGGGTCTTGCGAGATCGTATATTGAGGAGATCGTCAGACTGCATGGGGTGCCAGTGAGTATCATTTCAGATCGAGATCTGAGGTTCACTTCCAGATTCTGGGGGAGTTTGCAGCAGGCTCTGGGTACTCGTCTGAAGTTCAGTACAACATTTCACCCGCAGACAGACGGTCAGTCAGAGAGGACCATTCAGACGTTAGAGGACATGCTGATAGCGTGCACTCTGGATTGGGCAGGGCACTGGGATGAGCACTTGCCGTTGATTGAGTTCGCCTACAATAACAGCTACCATGCGAGTATTGGGATGGCGCCGTTCGAGGCTTTGTACGGGAGACCGTGCAGATCACCGGTGTGCTGGAGTGAGGTAGGCGAGAGGCAGTTAGTCGGGCCTGAGATTATACAGGCGTATGCTGAAAAGGTTGATGTGATTAGGCAGCGACTAGCGACAGCTCAGAGCAGGCAGAAGAGCTACGCGGATCGGCGTAGGCGAGTATTGATTTTTGAGGTCGGCGATCATGTCTTTCTGAAGATCTTACCGTCGCGTGGGGTCATGAGATTCGGGAAGAAGGGGAAGCTCAGTCCGAGGTACTTTGGGCCGTTCGAGATTTTGGACCGAGTTGGAGAGGTCGCCTACCGGATTGCGTTGTCGCCACAGTTTTCTGGTCTTCATAACGTCTTCCACGTTTCGATGCTGAGGAAGTACGTGTCAGATCCTTCTCATGTGATTCAGATTGAGGTTCCAGAGATCCAGCAGGATTTGTCTCTCGAGGAGAGACCGGTTGAGATTGTGGATCGGATGGATCACCAGCTCAGGAGGAGGACGATTCCTATGGTTAAGGTCAGGTGGCAGCATCACTCTGAGCGAGAGGCTACTTGGGAGGTTGAGGAGGAAGTTCGGAAGTCGTATCCGGAGCTGTTTGGTAAGCACTGGATTTAATTTCGTGGGTGAAATTCTTTGAAGGAGGGTGGATTGTTAAATCCTAACCCTTGCTTATGTGCTAATTGTGTTTAGGGAGGATTAGTGATGGATTGAGATGGACGGCTGAGATCGAGTGGGAGAAAAGTATATAAAGGTTGGTTTTACTCTCTCTCCTCACTCTCTCTCTCGCGTTCTCTTCTCTCTCACTCACTCTCTCTCTCTCTCTAGACGCGTCTCTCTCTCCATCAGAGTTTCGTCGGCATTTGTGGAGGCGAGGGGGGCTGTTGGAGACGCCGGAAGTGCGGGGATCGTCGTTGTGTTCGCCGGAGTTCGAGTTATCGTGGAAAAGCTCGCCGTCGTTTCTTCAAAGGCTTCTTCAAGCCTTAAGGTATGTCAAACTTGCTTTCAAGCTCACCTAGTGTTAGTGTGGGAGTGGGAGCGGTCGACGGTAGGCCGTTTCGGGCTCGTCGGACCTGCACAGCCGTTTCTGAACTATAAACGGTCGACCAGTGTTTTGGTTCGGTCGACCGGTTATAGTGTATTTTGGGCGAATTCCTCGCACCGGTCGAACGATGCCCTTTTGGGCGGTCGACCGGTTGTGCAATTTTTAGTGAGAGAAAACGTACTGTGTATTTTCGGTCGAACGGGACCCCTTTGCCGGTCGACCGAAAGTATTGTTGTAGGTCGGTTGGGGCGTTGACCATCTAAACGGTCGACCGCCTGTTTGACTCGTTCGACCGACGTTTAAGTTAACTTAATGGCCGGTCGACCGGAAGTGTGGTTTCGGTCGACCGTGATGTGAGGACTCTGGGTGAGTTCTACTGGTGGTTTTCGGTCGACCGATAGGGTTCGGTTGTTCGACCGTTTTACTGTTGATTGCGAAAATGGATTTCTACTGGTGCTTTTCGGTCGACCGGGACCCCTTTGTCGGTCGACCGTTTGGTGGGTTTTTCGGTTGAGCCAGTTATCTGGGTGAGGATCGGTCGACCGGAAGCCATGTTTTGTTCGACCGTTTTACACTGTTTTTGTGTGTGTGTGTGTTGCTATTGATTGGCTAGAAGGCAACGGGTCTCCGACCTTTTTGGGGCGACGACACAGACATTCCGGCCCTATAGCGATTAGTGGTGACACGTGTTGTGATTTGTGGCCGTGGCTCCGGCGAATGAGGCAAAGCCGTGGCTCCGGCGAATGAGGCAAAGCGAATGAGGCAAAACCGTGGCTCCGGCGAATGATGCAAACCGTGGCTCTGGTAACACTGAGGCAATGAGGGGGTTGTGTGGCCGTGTTTTGGACCGGCGGTGCCTTGTGTGCACGTTTGTTGGTGGGTTGGGGTGAGAGGACCATTGAGACCCGTGTTGTTGGGCTATGGCCGGGAGAGAGGTCCCGGGAACTTAGCGAGTGTTTCTGTTGTGGTGTTTTACGTTTCTTTGCTCATTTCATTTCTGTCCATATATGTGTTAGGGTTTGGCATACTGGGTTTCCTCCTGGAAACTCAGGCATTCATTGTCTGCTTTCAGGCCGAGAGCGACGTTAGGTGGGTGGCGTCGGCGGAGGGAGCGCTCGAGACCTGATCCTGCTTCCCTACATTTTGAGGTGGTTGTGATTACTGTGTGTATTCTCTGTATATGATCTTTTGATGTAATCACATTCGTTTGTAAACTCGTTCACATATATATATTATATGTTGGCGCACCAGTTTGTGTATTTCTTTCGTAATGTCCTCGTTGATTGTATGTTTTTAATTTGAAATTTTCCGCTGTGTTTGAGGACGTTACAGGTACGACATCAAGTTCTACAATTTTATCTCAAATCTTGTTCCTTTCCTGTCAGTCTCCAAATTCGAATATATACCATTAGCGTAATTCTTACGCGTTCGACTACAAATCCAATGTCATACATCTCCCGACCTTTGTATGTGTCATATCAAGTCCTCCAATTTTTATCTTTAGGACTTGTTTGCGAATTAATTTTCTCTGTCATATCTCTCGACATATCGAGGTATGACATCAAGTTCTCTAATTTTTATCTCAAGGACTTGTCTTCCTTTCTCGTCGGTCCCCAATGTCACACATCTCCCGACCTTTGGATGTGTGACATCATGTCCTCCATTATCTTTAGGACTTATTTGCGAATTAGATTCTCTTTGTCATATCTCTCGACATATAGAGGTATGACATCAAGTTCTCCAATTTTTATATCAAGAACTTGTCTTCATTTCCCGTTGCTCTCCAAATTCGATTAGATATTGTGGTCAGCATAATTGTTACGTGTTGTAATCCAATGTCACACATCTCCCGACCTTTGGATGTGTGACATCAAGTCCTCCAATTTTTATCTATAGGACTTCTTTGCGAATTAGATTTTATCTTTGTCATATCTCTCGACTTATAGTGGTATGACATCAAGTTCTGCAATTTTTATCTCAAGGACTTGTCTTCTTTTTCCCGTCGGCCTCCAAATTCGAATATATATCGTTGTCTGCGTAATTGTTACGCGTGAGATTACAAATCCAATGTCATACATTTCCCGACCTTTGGATGTGGGACGTGAAGTCCTCCAATTTCTATCTTCAGGACTTGTTTTCGAATAAGTTTCTCACTATGTGATGTCTCAGTACTTATAAAGGTATGACATCAACTTCTCCAATTTTTATCTCAAGGACTTGTGTTCCTTTCCTGCCGGTCTCCAAATTCGATTAGATACTGTGGTCAGCGTAATTGTTATGCGTTAGACTATAAATTCAATGTTAAAGATCTCCCGACCTTTGGATGCGTGACATCAAGTCCTCCAATTTTTATATTTAGGAATTGTTTGCGAATAAGTTTCTCTCTATGTCATGTCTCTCGACCTATAGAGACATGACATGAAGTTCTCTAGTTTAATATCAAGGACTTGTCCTCCTTTCCCGTCGGCCTCAAAATTTGATGAGAAATTGTGGTTAGTGTAATTCTTACGAGTTAGACAATGAATCCAATGTCATACATCCCCAGACCTTTGGATCTGTGACATTAAGTCCTCCAATTTTTATCTCGACTTATAGTGGTCTGACTTCAATTCCTTCAATTTTTATCTTTAAGACTTGTTTGCGAATAACTTTCTATATATGTCATATCTCTTGACATATAAAGGTATGACATAAAGTTCTTCAATTTTGATCTCAACGACGTATCTTCCTTTCCTGTCGGTCTCCCAATTCGAATATAAACTATTTTCAAAGTAATTTATACGCGTTCGACTAAAAATCCAATGTCATACATCTCCCGACCGTTGGTTGTGTGACATCAAATCTTCCAATTTTTTTCTTTAGGACTTGTTTGCGAATAACTTTCTCTCTATGTCTTATCTCTCGACTTATAGAGGTATGCTATCTAGTTCTCCAATTTTTATCTCAAAGACTTGTCTTCCTTTCCCGTGCGACATTTGGGCTTTTTTTGAAGAATATGAGACAATCTGTTGGCTTTTTGGCAAATGTGTGCTTATCCGTTTTGATGATTAATCAACATATAACTTAAACACATGTAATTCGTTCATATCACTCTTGCACAATACACATATATTGTTTTGTACTAACATTTCAGGTGACAAGTTTAACGAGAAATGAAGTTGAAGAGTAGATAGGTTTACATTATTGTCATTAGGATTTAAATGTAACTTGAGCACTTAAATCTTGATGCATTGCATATCACTACTCTTTAGGATTCCATAGAAGTAGAACTAAACGTTCAAATTCCATACAAAACTTCTTTAGAAATCAATCAAACCATATCCAGGAATTCTGCACTCAACCGGTCGACCGGTCGACCGTCTGGTTCGACCGTTTAATCTAAAAACTATTTTCTGAACCCTTTCGGTCGACCGAACTGTGTTCTGGTTCGACCGGTTCATTAGAATAACTTAAGGTATTTTGGTCGACCGATCAACTGTTCATACGTGCTGGAAGACACGTGCCTTAGTGCAAACCGGTCGACCGAAAGTCCTTTTCTGTTCGACCGGTTGATTCCTATTTTTGTCTTCTTTTGTGACCGTTATACTTGTCGTATTATACAACGGTCGTATACACATACTTTCACCATACCCCGAAATACATAGCTTAACCGGTCGAACAAATCTTATTAACCGGTCGACCGTTTGACCATTGATCGTTCGTAGCATTCTTCCTGCTATCGGTCGATACCACCTTGGTTCGACCGGTCACACTTTGTCTCTACCGAACCTTCACATCGGTCGACCGTTTCCTTGTTTCGTCCGACCGGTACACTTAAGTTCCCTCCCAGTTAGTTCGACCGTTCCTCGTTTGTCTGACCGTTTGACTACTATTCACGTAACCGGTCGACCGTTTCATTCTTACCGGTCGACCGAACTTTGACAGAATTGCTTCCTGAATCTCTGGTTTGTGTATCTTGCACAAAACCCAATCAAATCTTTCTCAAACGGCTAGAAAACTTAAGAGGCTTATATATAGAGCTTAGATCATCTTTACAAGGTTACCAATCCATTCTCTAAGCTCCCATTGTGCTAAAAACTTCCAAGTGCTCTTACTCTATTTATTGCTCTCAACCACTCTCTTGATCAATCATTCAATTGCATTCATCATCAATTCAAGTGCTCAAGAGTAGGTTACACAAAATCTACTACAAAGGAGTTGTACAAGCTTCCGGAGTGAAGCTCTTCTCGGGTTGTGAGAAGGAGGTCCAAGCTTGGCGAGGGTGTTCGCAAGCTTGAATTGTAAAGGCTCGATCTTTGCCCGGAAAGAAGATAAATTTAGTGAAGATCGCGAAGTTGCTCAAGGAAGAGCATTTCGTAAGAGAGGACTAGGATCCGGTGGTTGGATCCAAACCTCTATACATCCGGTGTTTGGTTTGCCTTTTTCATCTCACTATTTTCATTGGTTATCTTGTTATTGCACAAATAGTTGGTAGTGAGAAATTAGTCTATAAACCCCCCCTTAAGACTAATATTTAGGGCATTTAGATCCTACATTTGGTATCAGAGCCTTGTTAATTGCATATAAACAAATTAACATTTGTAGCAATGGCCCAACAACGTGAGGGATTCCACACCGGTAGACCTCCACTTTTTAATGGAACCAATTATGCCTATTGGAAGAAACGCATGATAATCTTCATTCAATCATATGATGTTAAGCTATGGGTTTTCTTTCAAATTCCATATACTCAAAACAAAGAGTTTGAACTCATGAGTGATGATGAACTAGCAATGGTTCAAATGAATGCAAAATTAATGAACATTCTCATGTGTGGATTAACCGAAGAGGAATATGGTAGAATTAATGCTTGTGATTCTGCATTTGAGGCATGGCATATGTTAGAAAGTCATTTTGAAGGACGATCATCCGTGAAAGAAACTAGGATAGATTCATATATGCAAAAATATGAAATGTTTGCCATGAAACCCAACGAATCCATTAGCGAGATGCATACTCGCTTTACTCATATCACTAACTCCTTAAACCTTGGTAAGGTCTTGATTGAAAGTGACAGGGTACGGAAGTTTCTTAGATCGTTGACATTGGAGTGGGAGAAGAAGACAACGGCAATCGAGGAGGCCAAAGATCTCTCAAAGCTAAAGATGGAGGATCTCATAGGAAGCCTCATGACTTATGAGATTCAAATGGAGGAAAGAAGAGAGAAGGAGAAGGAGCGAGAGGGGTTAAGGAGAAAGGAGAAAACAATTGCTCTCAAAGCAACGTCGGATTTGGAAAGTATCGAAGACGATGACACCGATGATGATGTTGCATTTCTAACCCGCAACTTCAAGAAGTTTCTCGCCAAAGGAAGGTTCACTAGAGGGAAAGGAGAATCATCCCGGACTTTCACGTGCTACGAATGCAACAAGACGGGGCACATGAAGAAGGATTGTCCACTCCTTAAGTCAAGAGATCGTGAACAACGAGAACCAAGAAGATTCCCTCCTAGAAGAGAAAGAGATGAGAGACCGAGGAGAATTAGGGAAGATAGGCCTCCTAGAAGAGATAAAGAAGAGAGACCTAGAAGACGAGAACGTGATGATCACAAAAGAAGGGATCACCATGACAAAGACGGAAAGAAGGCTTTTAAAGCCACTTGGGATGATTCAAGCTCATCTACATCCTCCGACACCGAATACTCTCAAGAGGAAGAAGCACACATGTGCTTTATGGCACACAATGAGGATTCGGATTCAAGCACCGCTACATCCCCAAGGAGAAGCAATCAACCCCAAGTGGTGGAAATTGATGACGACGAGGTATCAATTCAAGAAACCCCTTCCTATGATGAGTTATTAGATGCTTTTCATGAACTTGCTGAAAGATATGAGATGATTTGTCATAAAAACAAATTAGGAAGAAAAGTGCATCTAGATTTATCTACTAAACATGAAAACTTACTTAAAGAGAATGAATTGCTTGCTAATGAGATAAACATGCTGAAATCTACTAGTAATTGTAACAACAACAAAGATCTTATTGCCAAGAATGAACAACTTACAAAAGATCTAGAGAAATTCACGTTGGGTAGAAAAATGCTAGACATGCTTCTAGGAACCCAAACTCAATCTTTGACTAAGCATGGTTTGGGGTACATGGGTGGAAAACAAAAGAAAGCTACATCTTATTTTGTTAAACATAACAATTCATATGTTAAGAAAGTAAGTTTGTCAAATGTATGGGTACCTAAGACCTCTCAAGTTTGGGTACCAAAAGCTAACCCTCAAGGACCCAAACAAATTTGGGTACCAAAGTCTTCACTTGTCTCTTTGCATGTAGATCAAAGCAAGGAGAAAGGGCAAGTGGATACTCAATAGTGGGTGCTCAAGGCACATGACGGGAGACTCTCAAGTTCTATCAAATCTAAAGCCTAAGAAGGGAGGAACCGTCACATTTGGAGACAACGCTAAAGGTCAAATTGTCGGCATTGGTAATGTTGGCAATTCCTCTACTCCTCATATTGAAAATGTTTTGTTAGTAGAAGGGCTAAAACACAATTTGCTAAGTGTTAGTCAACTAGCGGATAAAAATTATATGGTTATCTTTGACAATTCAAATTGCTATATTGTCTCAAAACATAACATGAAAACTATATTTAAAGGTTGTAGATCTCATAATATTTACATTGTGTTTGTTGATGTCATTAGCAATCTAGCCTTAGAGACTTGTTTAGTTGCCTCAAATGAAAGGCTCGAACCCCTCATGATATTGGTCGGGTGTAGGCAACATGAAAGAGTGAAGATGTGTTGCCTCACTAGGGTTTAGTTGCTCATCGAACAAAACCCTCCAACCAATAGGTGGGTGCATCGGAATGAGTTCCTCAAGCTCATTCGATGGATGCAGCAGACTTGCATCACTAAGAATGGGGCTTCTCCCCAAGTCATCCAACAAGGACCTCCCACCATCATTTAGATCATCAAGCATAAGCTCAATCATAGGTGGGTCCTTGTTGGAGTCAATATGAAGCTCAAATGGCTCAATGGCCATGGGACATGAGGTAGAGACACCTTCTGGTATAGGCATATGATGAGGTGTCTCACTCTCACTAGTACTCTCGACTGAATCATGCAACGAACACTCCCTTTGGTCATTCATGTTCGAGGCTAGCTCACTCTGTTACATTGCGAAGACAGGCAATGAGTTTTCGCTGGGCCCACGAACATTCTCAACGGGTTGCATTGGGGTTAGGGGTGTTCGTTGATTTTGTGGTGCTTTCTCCAATTGGCGGATGAGATTTAGATTTAAAGGTTCATCCATGGGTTCATGTTGCTTACCAGAGTTGAACACATGAAACTCGGCACTCATGTTACCGAATGAGAGCTTCATGAGACCATTTCTACAATTAATCAAGGCATTGGAGGTTGCCAGAAGTGGTCTACCCAAAATCAAAGGTATTTGAGAGTGAGTGTTCGCAACAGGATTGATATCGAGGACAACAAAATCGACTGGAAATATAAAATCTCCAACTTTGATAAGCACATCCTCGATAATCCCCATGGGAATACTAATGGATCTATCCGCAAATTGGAGGGTGATCTTAGTTGGTTTCAATTCTCCCAAGTTCAACTGTTGATAAACAGAGAATGGGAGGAGGTTGACCGCTGATCGTAAATCTAGCAAAACATTGTTCATTCTAGTGTCCCCTATCGTACACTGAATAGTAGGACACCCAGGGTTCTTGTATTTTGTGTAGGCGGGATTGGACAAAAGTGAGCTGATATTTGCAGCCAAGAATGCTTTCTTAGGAACATTGGTCTTCCTCTTGGTTGTGCAGAGATCCTTCAACACTTTGGCATATTGAGGTATTTGTTGGATGACATCCAACAAGGGGATGTTAACCTTTACTTGCTTAAACACCTCTAATATCTTGTCCATGTTGTCACTCTGCTTTTTGGTTAACCTACTTGGATAGGGAGCTTTTGGCAGGTAGGTTTTCTGCGGTGCCTGAGAAGAAAGCTTTGGTGTATTACCCTCACCCTCAGCCTCTTCTTCACCACCATTCCCACTGAGGGGCTGCATAGATGGTGGTTGTTGTGGCAAGGAAATGTGATTGTCAACTTGTTTTCCATTCCTTAAGGTAACAATGGAATTGACATGGTGAACAGGTTCCTCCACATGGTTCACTTGCCTTCCACGAAGTACCACATTCTCATTTTGCATGTGTTGTTGTTGGTGCATTCGGGGGTTAGCCTCAGACTGGCTAGGAAAAGACCATCTCTCTCTTTCATGTACAGACTGAGCCAATTGGCCCATCTGAAGCTCTAGAGATTTGATGGTCTGCTGATTTGAAGTGAGAACTTGACTCGTGGTTGACATAAAATTTTTCATTGAGTTTTCAAGTCCACGAGTCAAGGTCTCAAGCGAATTGAATCGGGTTTCCATATTATTGGAATTTGGGAAACCCGATTGATTGGTGGTTTGTGCTTGGGGTGGCTGATAGGAATGTGCATGCATGTGAGGTTGGTGTGGATTGGTAATGTGGTCTAGAGGAGTTTGAAGGACCACCCGGGGCATTAGTTTGGTTCCATGAAAAATTGGGGTGGTTCCTCCATCCAGGATTATAAGATGATGAGTATGGGTCATTCCTGGCTCTATCATAGATGGCGTTGACACACTCCATCTCAGGAGGAATGTACTCACACTCGCTTTCTACATGACCTATCCTACCACATGAATGACAGGGAATTCGACCAGATGTGGACATATGAGGTGCACTTTGTTGGTTTGGAGCTCAATCGAATCCATACGGCGCATTAAGGCCGCCATGCGCGCCTCGGTGGCCGTAGTGGTATCGATAGCAAATACGACACCCTATCTAGTCGAGGGTGCATTCGCGATCCTTGCTCCTATACTAGATGATGCAGGTGGCTCCCTCACACTCTCCCATTGCATGGTTTTCTCAGCGAGGTCTTTTAGGAAAGCCCATGCCTCCCTTTCATCCTTTCCCAAGAACTCTCCTTGACACATGGACTCAAGGAGCGTTCTTGACGGGATGTGAAGACCCTCGTACACAATCTGACAAAGGCACCACAACTCAATGCCATGGTGAGGGAATGAGGATAGTAGCTCCTTGAACCTCTCTAGATATGCATGAAATGTCTCGGTCTCAAGTTGATAGAACGAATTGATTTCGTTCCTCAATTTTTGAGTCCGATGATTTGGGAAGTATTTCTTGAGGAATGCAGATTGAAACTCATCCCAAGTCCTAAAGGCGTTCGCCTGGTTGCTGTGCAACCACTTCTTGGCGTCATCCTTCAGCGCAAAGGGGACAAGCCTAAGATGGATGAAGTCTGTGCTAAGTTGTTACAGCTTGAACATAGCACAGACCTCCTCAAATTCCCTGAGAAAGATATAGGGGTCATCTTTCCCAGTGAAGTGGGGGAGCATGGAAATAAACTGAGGCTTAATGTAACATCCCCGAAACAGCGGAAAATTTAAACTTTTAAATAAATGATAATCAAAGGATAAACATCAACACAGGGGACGCTACTCGAAAATATAAATATAATATATATGGTGTTGCACCGTATACAGGAGTTGTCAAAAGAATGACTACATCAAAATACAATATACAAATATACAAGTAGTCATAATAACCTCAAAACCGACACGAGGACCCGACTCCAAGATGCACTCGTCCTCAGTCACCACCCAAGCAGCTCCCGAAGAGGGAACCTGAAAGCAAACAACAATGCCGTGAGTCTCCCGAAGGAAACCCCGTATGCCAAACCCACCTATATGCAATGCGAAACATGACCTATCATACTAGTATTATGCCAAACATAAATCATAACTGGTCATTCCCCAAACGGGTCATAAGGTCATAATAGTCATTTCCCCAACCGGGGTTCATTAGTCATAAGTATAGTTTTGGACATCCGTAGATACCCACCGCAGGCACATGCGGTCATACGGAAAACACGCGACACACCCCCACTCGCAGCTACACTAGTCATATGGGTTCGATGAGGGTCGCACGCAATTCCGAGTCATCATCAGATCTGATCAGTGGTCAAAGACCACAATCCGCCAGAGCCGTCGCTCTGGTCAGTCATACTCGCCAGCCATGCCACAGCTGGACGATCACACTCGCTGGAACAACATCGGTCGAGCACATCCGCCGGAACAACATCGGTCGGTCATCTCCGTCGCCACACAGGCTAAGGCACAGAACTCTGTTGCACAAGGGCTAACAGTCATCTCCGTCGCCACACAGGCTAAGGTCATCTCCTTCGCCACAAAGGCTAAGGTCATCTCCTTCGCCACAAAGGCTAAGGTCATCTCCTTCGCCACAAAGGCTAAGGTCATCTCTGTCGCCACACAGGCCGACAGTCATCACATATAGATCATGCAAAGGGGAATATGGTCCCACAGGTCTACTATCTAGGTCTCAATGCACATGTCATATCATGGGAACATAAGCAATAAATGAAATCCACGCACCAACGCGCTCATAAACAACCAATGCAAATACTGGGCTCCAACGGTCGACCGAAAAAGGTCATATGGTCGACCGGTTGGTCGTTAAAACCGGTAATTGGTTCGAACCACAATCCAACGGTCGAACCACGAAAAACATCGAAACGGTCGAACAAAAGTCACTGGACAGTCGACCGTTTAGAAGGTCTACGTCACAAAATAAATATTAAATAACACATCCCAACGGTCGAACGACAATGGGCTTCCGGTCGACCGAAAAACCACAGGGACTTCAACAATCTACATGGTCATTACCGGTCGACCGAAATATGAATCGGTCGAACCACACTTAAGTTGTCTTAAGTCATCGGTCGAACAGGATCTCAGGGCGGTCGACCGTTTAGAAGTCTACACCCCCAACCGACTTAAAACAGTACGTCCGGTCGAACTTAATCAAAGAGGCAGTCGACCGTTTAGAAGGTCAACGCCCCCAACCGACATACTACAGTGCATTCGGTCGACCGACAAAGGGGACCCGGTCGACCGAAAACACACAGGGTCTTCATCCTCTCGCTCAAACGTACAATCGGTCGACCACCCATCGGGTATCGTTCGACCGATTCGAGCGAGAGCGCCCGAATTACACTACAACCGGTCGACCGAAGTAAGCACCGGTCGACCGAAACAGAGCAGAAACTCCTGCCACTCTATTCCGACGAGCCATTCGGCCTACCGTCGAACACTCAAACACCCACACAACCTTGGTGAGCGTAAAAGCAAGGCTTGGCATACCTTGAAAGCTTGAAGAAGCTTCCGAAGAGCAACGACGATCCTCCCACGCGAAAGAGCGTAACTCTGGCGAACTCCTTACCCGAAGCGGATCTCCACACCTTCCTTGGTCTCCGGCGAACCCGACTTGCCGGCGCCCCTCTCCTCCTTCCACCGACGAACTACAAGGGAGGGAGAAAAGTGTTGAGGGAGAGAGAAGAAAATGAGAGGAAAGGAAATGAGAAAAGAGGAAAATGGGATGAAATGGGTTGGGTTAGGTTTATATACTCTCACTAAATTAGGGTTAAAGTTCTTAAACCTAATTAACCTTAATCAAAAGGATTAGGTTCTCACAATCTACCCTCCTTAAGGAATTTCGTCCTCGAAATTCAAGCAACCAGCAACTCCAAAGCTCTAGTTCCTTCCAACCATTTCTCGTGCAGACGCAATAAAAACAGGAAGCAGGAAAAACAACAACACACCAGAACCAATCAAAATCCAAAGTGTACCTCTCCTCAGTTGCTGCCATCCTTTGCTTCCTCAGCCTGGATAGAATAGACTCGTCCAGCTGGCCTTCCCTGCTCCGGCCTCGCAATAGGTCGACTAACAATGCCTCTGCCTGCCTCTGATGGTCCAGGTCTCCTGCTCGGCTCTCCCTGACGGTTTGGGCACTCCCTGACGAAGTGTCCAAGCTGACCGCAACCCAAACAAGTCCCCGCGCGAAAGAAACAAGGTCGTCCGGGGTGGATCCTGCTACAACTCCTGCACACCTCAGGTCTGCGTGAGCTGCTCCCCTCAGGCTGTCTTTATTGCTCTAAAGCTTGTTGTGGTCTTGGACCCGTGCTTTGGGGGTAAATTTGATTTACCCCTTGCTTGGTGAGAATGTGAGAGGTTCGTAGAATCGTTTGTTCATCCACGTTGTGGCGAGTGGTCGTTGGAGTGTTTGCTCACTAACTCGGGCGTGTGGTCGAATAGTGGGGTTGGCACGTGAGGTTCATATGAGTAGATGTTAGGGTGTTTTCCTTGTTGGGGTGGTCCGGAGGGTTTACCAGCGATGTGTCGAGTTACCGCTGGAGCTGTGCTCGTGGGCTTAGGCGTTGTGGTTGGATTCCCGGAGTTGTGGTTCCCCTATGTTATTGAGGTTCAAAAATGGGGGTTCCAGTCTGTGCATCCATGCCTGGGAGAGACAGTTGTGGAGCTTTGCTCGCTGTCCCATAGGTGGGAGTGGTGCGGTGTGACACCACGTGGTTCATGTATAGGGGTTCAGGGCCAAGAACTCGCCTTGTGGGAATAGCTACGTGGGGTCAGCAGGTGGTTAGGGTTTTGTGTGACACGTGTGTGCAGAGTTGTGTCGTTTGAGAGCATTGCCTTGTGGGCCGGATGCGCGATCTTGTCGAGGGTGCACGCTCGGCCTGGTTGGACGCATGGTCGCCTTGGGACGTGTGGCAGTTCTGTCGTGAGAGCGGGTTGAGTGTTACCTCGTGGACCGGATGCGTGGTGGGGTCGAGGTGCACGCTCGACTTCGCTGGACGCCTTGGGACACGAGACCAGTGTGAGCCGTCAAGGACGGCTAGACCTTGTTGGGTGTCTGGTTGGGGTGGTGTACTGAGTCTTGATTTGAGACTCAGGCGTGCTTGTTCGTGTGCAGGCAGGACGCGGTAGGTGACTGCAGGCGACTTGGGCTTGGGACGTGTTGACTGGATCTGTTGAGCTCAGTGTCATATATGTTTCCTAATCCTCTCAGAAGTTATGTAGTAGGATTCATAGTTCTTGTATTTTCCTTCCGCGTTGTACTTTGACTTTGACCTTATAATATATTTTAATTGAGGCCTCGAGTTGGTTATTTCAGTTAATGTCATTTTTTGCTTCCTTTTAGTGTTGTGATTATTGATGTGTCCCGAGTGCGGATTAGGGCGTTACACGAAGTCCAACACTGAAATTTGTCCAGACGAGCGGGAGCAGTCCAACCATCCAGATTTGTCCAGATGAGGTCCAAAGTACTGTTTCCCCATCTTCAACCGACAACTTCTTATTTTGATCGGATTCCTCACCAGAATCCTATCAGCCGTCCTCCTCCTCCAACCTCCTCCTTCAGCGTCCTCCAACTTTCATCATCCTACGAACTCATCCTCGTCATTTGGCTTGTGGACATATTTGTTTGTGATTATTTAGTAGTATTTTTCTGTGGTTATTGATTTTGTGAGACATGTCCGGGATAATATTGCATTGGTTTTTTGTTGGATAGAAGTTGAGTGAGAGCAGGAATAAGTACATATTGGATATCTGATACGTTGATACGTTGATATTTGGATATCTGTTTGGATGTGTGTGAGTATGTAGATATCTAGATTTGTTTAAAAAATTTGTTTAGTTTTATGAAATTTTATTTGTTTGTCTAATCATTTTGGCAAAACTCATCAAGTTATAAATTCTATCCTAAACAAGCAAGCATACATTCATGTTTTATCAACACACCAAAAATAAAGCATTCAATCCATTCTCATTTGCATGTATGTACATCTACTCCACCCCCAAAGGGGATGGAACTACTCACTAAACATTACACTAATTATTAAACTAAACAAAGAAAGCATATTAAAACTAAGCTAGAAATAAAAGGCGATTAAACTAAAACATGCACAAATAATAAAAGAAGCATAAACAAACAATGAAAGAAACACAAAACTTTATTGATAAAATGACTCACATTTCAAGTAGCATCCTCCTACTTTAGTGTGTGCTTCAAGGCCTCACTTCTAGTAGGAAGAATAGCCACTTAAAATATGGAGTGATTACAAAAGGAGGTGAATAGTTCTATTTATAGGCATGGAAAAAGCTAATCCGGGACAATCCCCCGATGTGGGACTAAACCAATACCAAAAATACACTAAGCATACACTAATACACGTGCTACAGAAAACTAAACGGATTTTGGGCCATCTGGACCGCCAATTGGCGGTCTATATGGTTTAGATCCGTTTGGTTTTCTTTGTGGGTTTTGCTTGAAGTGTTTGTTGGTCTTGGATGCATCTGGTTGGTTTGTTGGAGCTCCGACCCGAATCCAATTGCTAAAATACTCCCCATGATGGTGTGAAGTATTCTGTTTTGCTCTTAGGTCCCTCTGTCTTGCGTTCAGGTCCTTCTCCCTTGCATCTTGGTCCCCAGATCTCACAATCCAGTCTTTTTCCCCAACTTTTGGGTCCTTTTATGCTTCATCTCTTCAAACCTATTTATTCCTGAAAACTAAACATAAAACTCGTAACATAGCATTGTTTAGGTGAAAGATAATGGATATAAGATACAAATATAAGCATGAAATGATGTCAATCAGTATGTACAACAAACACAAACACAAGCGTAAGGCAATATATCTGAATAGGAAGTGATTATATTTGTCCAGACAAAATTCAACACCCAGAATTGTCCAGGTTCGTCCATATTTGTCCAGACGAGCAGGGGCAGTCTAGATTTGTCCAGACGAAGTCCATCGTCCAGATTTGTGTGTGGGGGAGAGAAAATGTGGTTTGCATGTGGGAGATGTTCTTTACACAATGGATAATGATTACAACCATTTAATAGGGTGCACATGGGGACTTGTTTGGAGGTAATTTGACAAAATCTGGGGGACTATGGGTAAATTGCCCAGATCATGCCATGTGGAAGGCTGTGAGTGGATGGAAAGCTCACTCCCCCCACGTGATGAGAGGTTGAGAGTTTGGAGCTCAATTTGGAGCCCAAAATAGAGACCCTCTAGCATTTTTCTTATCTAAATGTGGGTAATGAGCATAGGAACTGAGATGTTCAAAACATGTATGATGTACAATTTCCTGGAACATTGCAGATTTGCGTTCGTTAAAAGAGTTATTGGAGAATAATCTTTTAACTTTGGTTGTTTATAGTGGAAATGAGATTCTTACTGCCGAATTTGTAAACTTTATATAGTATTCAAATATTATACACACCAGAGTTTCTTAAACATCTCTACATGAATTCTGCACCAATGTAGGGAAGGAATTCTATCTATAAGATGAGTTTTGGAAGGAACGATCACGAAAAAATGTCGTGGTACCACATAATGTGATCTCTCTACATATAGTTTAAGGTTTCATTTGGAAGCAATCTCGTAGCACTATGTCCCCTCGTCGAAGCCCATTTTGGTTACCACCAGAGAAGCAAGATCCAACTAACAAGATCCAGTAGAGTAGAACAACAGTTGTGGCCCTTTAGAAAGTAATAACGAGGAAGAAGTAGAAGAAAGTTAGGTAAGATAGACACACAAAAATTGACAGATCAGATGCAAGAAAATATGACAATTTCTATGTGGGTTTGTTAAATATTAACATTTATAAATTTTGACATTACGTGGTTGAGATTATAATATTATTGATATTAGAATAAATTTTCATTTATAAATTTAACTGCAGCTACACAGTTTCTCATATTTTCTAATAGTAGGCACAAACAACAAAATCTATTTTCTGTTGTATTCTAGAGACAAACACAAACAACAAAATTCGGTTAAAGGAAAATTGTTTTCCACTGAATTCTTATTTCTTCTGATTTTCGTTTGACTCCAAAAATCATTTTTCGGAACTTTCCGTGCCACTAACACTCCAAAATAGCAGTTGGAGACAAGCTACATTTAATCAAAATATATTATTTCCGGTAAAATTGGAGTGCAATAATCTGAAGCAACGTATGCATGACATGAGAGAGTTTTATGAAGTCAAAAGATGCATCTTACGCATAATTGTCCCTACGCTTCAGCCTTCCTTTTCAAAACACAACCCCACCATCATTTTCAAAAGCAAATGCCATAAGTATAGCATATGGCTTGTCTCCTTTTCATAAATTTCTCATAAAATTAAACTTAATGACAAATTTGTCATAAAATTAAACATATTGACAATAAGATATCAAAATTATTCTCTAGTACTTTCTCAGCAAATAATCTCAACCTTTTCCAATTTAGAAGCACGAGTAATCATAAGAAAATCTTTGAGATGAAAAAGAAATGGAGCCAAACAGCAAGACTGAATGAAGATTCTGAACCAAATGCTAGAATTAATAATCCTACCTGAAAAGCCCACTAAACAATACAAAAATTCTTTGTTTTTTTATGAAAACAATAATTTAGGAGGGAAGATATCTATATTACAAAAAAGAGAACTTAGAACATCATGGAGAAAACAAGTATATTACAAAAAAAACTAAGGACATGGAGAGTAAGAGAACTTAGAACATCAAATGGCTGCTGAAGCATTGCTAATGTTATTCAATTGTTAAGATGGGCTCTATCAACTACATTGCCCAACAATTAATCATAAGCTTTCTTCAATGACCTTGACCTTGAGAATAATTCACATGAATACTGTCAAGTTGCCTTGACACCATCTGACAACCCAACAACCATAATATTGAGGTGATAACTAAGGTGTTGGACATCTACTCCACTGTCATTTTCACTTTCAATCACCACTAATAGATAACTCAATGGCACATGCACTGTCTAATGCCATTTCCTCATCCTATAAAGCTGCACCATTCTCATACTTATCAGTTCAACACACCCCAAGCAAATTCAGAAACTTGTATCTACTGTTTTTTTTTGCCAGAGAAATCACTTCGAGTAAACCAATATGCTTAACCACAAGAAGATCATTGACATGGCAAGAAAGCTTAGTCAAGCAAAGCCAAGTCAAGGTTCTAACAGCAAGATTGGCATTTCATCAGTTGCTAGCAAAGGCCACATTGTGGTTTTCTCCGTCGATGGGGAAAGATTCATGGTACCTGTGTCGTATCTCAGCAGCAACATCTTTAGGGAGCTCTTCGACATGGCTGAAGAATTTCTAGGATTACCACGCGATGGGCCTGTCACATTACCATGTGATGCAGATTTCTTGAAACAATTCGTCTTAACACATAGGCGACGGGTATCCAAAGAAGAAGAGCAAATTCTTCTTGACGTCATCTCAACGGGCCGATGCTCAGCTTCTCCCTTAATGCAACAAGGAACATGTCAACGACAATTGCTTTGTAGTTTCTGAGGATTAAAAATGTAGAATCTATCAGTGTACTAAACTTGTATAGCTTTTGACATTGAGACATAATAGAATTTATTGACAGAAAGCACTGTGTGCTTCCTAGGATTTTGGTGCTACATATTTCCTTTGGAGACATTTTTTCACCATTTTATCTAATTTTGGCATTGTGAAGGATACTGAGATGAAAGATGGAACGGGTATTAAGGGTGTGATGAGGTGGACAAATACACTTCCAATATTAATGTGATAATCTAAATAAATGATGTTCATCTCGCTAACTACTCTGTGGAACTAAGCATTGCTATCAGAGGTATGTAAACGTTACAGTGGTCCCCTTCCTCTTTCTTCAAAGTTGTAGATCATGCTTCTAAAGCCACACTTTTTTTCCTTAAAAATGTCTGTTTTGTGTTTTGTTTTAGCAGATATTGTTTTCAACAGCTTTCTAGGATTCCACTACCTCGGTGATGGACAATTTTGAACAAAATTTGAAACCTACCCTTGTATAAAATCTCAAGGCTACAGTTCAACACAGGCAAGCCTAATTAACAAGTTCAAAGATTTTCTCTAAATTAGTCATTTATTAAATGACTCGTTAAATCACTAAAAAATGAAGAGATAGTAGGAGCGAACATCGCTCCTACTAATTGTAAGTTTGTTACAAAATAATGATGCAATATTGTTAGAGTCGGTGGTCATTTATTGATTTTGAGTTTCTCTTGAACTTTTATTTTTCTTAGTTAATAGGAATTCAATATCAGTTGAATGCAACTTGTAAGGTCAGCTGACTGAAGGCATATCAACCATTAGGATGAAGTGATGGTCCAACTGAAAGAAAAAAACACAAATGAAAGAAGCTATTGGTTAAGGGTGACATGAGGTGGACAAATAAACTTTCAATATTAATCTGATAGTCCAAATAATGATGTTTGTATTACTATTAATGAATTGGTCAGTGGCACTAAGCATTACTAACAGACGCGAATACACATTATAATGTCCCCCTTCATCTGTCTTCATAGTTTATAGATTGTGCTTCTAAAGCCACACATTTTTTTCTTAAAAATGCCAATTTTGTTGTAGTAGATTCTTTTCTCACAGGCCTTCCTAGGACACAGGCAAACCTAAAATATGGAACCTACTATTGTATAGTTGTATATAACCTCTGGCCTACAATTCAACACAGGCAAACCTAACCAACAACCTCAAAGATTCTCTCTAAACTAGTCATTTATTAATTAACAAATTAAATAATTTAAAAAATGAAGGGATAGTAGGAGCAAACATTGCTCCTAGTAATTCTAAATTTGTTACAAAACTAGGATGGCCTGCTTTGTGTGCAATCAGGGTCAATGGTCATTTATTGATTTTAAGTTTCTCTTGAACTTATATTTTCTTAGTTAGTAGAAAATTCAATATTAGTTGAATGCAACTAATAAGGTTGACCAACTGCAAGCCTTGTCAACTATTTCGACGAAGTGATGGTCCATCGAAATGCATCTACAGAAGCAGGGCCACAAACAAAAGTACAATGAATGGAGCATACAATGAACTAGTGCATGACACAAAAGTAAACCTATTGATGCATAATATTACCACAAATATTAAGAGGTCAAAACCCACCAGAAATTAGACACACAACTGCATATGCTTGTCAGGTACGTGGTCCTGTCGTCCTTGTTAGGATTGAATCCTGTTAACAGCCACTTAAGTGATGCAACATCCTTAAACTGATCTTGTGACAATATATAACGTGCTTCAACAATGATACTGAGATGGTGCGTAATTTGTTCATTAACTGGGCTTTTGTATATACATTTGCAGGGGTGTAGGTAAAGACATGACCATATATATGATGTGGTTGCAAATTGTGTGTTGTAGTTTTACCATCACTCAATGGGAATGTTTGATATCACTCGCAGTTGGTCGATCTTACAAGCTGCATTCAACAATATCTGGTGTTGAATTCCTACGTACAAACCAAGAAAATACAAAGTTCAAGAGAAATTCAAATTCAATAAGGTTACTACGATTATCCCGTCCATTTTCTCTTGTGATTTAATAAATGACGAATTTCAAAAGGATCATGGAACTTGCCGAATAGGCTAGCCTATGTCGAATTGTAGTCCATGGGTGTTATGCAAGTATATAACTTCCAATTCTTTTTCCAGAATTTCCTTACACATATGGTAGAATGCTACGAAAGATAGGAGAAAAGAGTGAGTGCTAAAACAAAATACACGCGGTTGTATCGTGTGTTAAGTTACACAACGGCTATAATCCCATTCTTTCCAAAAAAAAATAATTTCAAAAAAATATCAATATCATGACAAATTACATGTTGTTTTTCTTGTGAGTTAAGCCAAGAACGCAACGGTACGAAATATTTCCCCTATAAATTTCCTTCCACTTCCCATTCTTCCCTCCTCCCACTCACTCCTCTTCTTCGTGCCCTTCTCCACCCCTCTCCCACCCGACGCTTCCAAACCCTAATCCCGACCTCGACCCCGATCATCATCTCCAAACCCGTTTCCTCCCCGATCCGTCTCCGGCCTCCCCGATTTGTCCCATTGCCGAGATGGAAGAACAGGGCCAACCCGACTGTTCCAAACCCTATTCCCGACCCCGATCCTCCCCGCGATCATCTCCAAACCCTAATCCCAACCGTCCCATCGCCGAAATGGAAGAACAGGACGAGGTTTGTGAGTTCTTTCCACACTGGTTAGGGTTTGGGTTTTTTGGGGTTAGAATCTCCATTGATGTGTTGGCTGCAATCACGTTTTCATCTGCAATCACGTTTTCAAACCTTATCCTCTACGGCTGAAGGTGCCGGTGCGTGATTCGTTTGCTTCTGATCACTGTGTTTGGTGGGTTTGGGTCGTGGATTTGGTTATGGAATTGTGGAAAAGATGTGATTTTGAGATTTGAAAGCTGTGGTTTTGATGTGTTTTTGAGTTGTTTTCTTGTATGTTCTGTTTTGGAATATGGTATGTTCTGTTTTGGAATACGGTATGTTCTGCATGAATTTAATACGAGATTTTCCAAAACTAATGGGACTTCTTTATCATGATATTCAAAAACTGTTAGCAAATTTATTTTATTGGTATTTCACTCAATTTCTATTATAACCATCACAAGACAACCTCCTTAATCTTATGAGTCACAAGAAACTGACTTTAGAACAGAATTGGATTGTCCTTCTGACATTGTTAACATTTATAGCACGAGTTTTGCTACTGATTGATGGTTCATTACAGATTTTTACACTGTTTTTTCAGATCAAAGGGAAACAAGAACGGAAAAAATCCCCACGTAGATGCTGCTAAGGCAACAAAGATGTCACTCTATGTGCCTTTTCCACCTTGAAGAGGATGAAATATTTGCCACTTGCCTTGCCACGGTATGTTACTTTTTTTGTTTGTGTGCATAGGCTTTCTTCATTTCCTTTTTTTTCATGGTCACTTTTAAAGCTAACATGTGAACAAAGATCCTTACATGTCTGATTTTTTCTCCTAAACTCAAATGTGACAGGGTTACGAGACCAAAAAGATTAAGTTAAGCTGACCTTGAACGAGATTGTTTGAACAAGATTGCTGGCAGTAGAAAGAAGTTGTAGAGTGCTAACACTTATGGATTCACGGGTAAATATATTATTTTTGTCCTTTGGTTTCTACATGCAACCTCAATTCCTTTCATGTCAATTAGATGGAACTTATTTACTTGAATAACATGATTAATACTTAAATTTCATCAACCTTTTCCTTACGAGAGTTTGATCTGAACATAACACATTATAATGACCTAATACTCTGATTGATTCTCAAAAGGTGTTACATCAAGTGTTTTTTCTTATATTAATTTCATATGCCGTGTGACATTAGACTACCAAATTTAAAAATGTAAGCACACGTTTTCAGACTTAAGACGTGTTTTATATTTTAAAATCTCACATATAAATTATATTCTCTAGTGTTATATCTAATCATTTGTTTACTTAGTCCATTTTCCTATATGTTTTGCATTTGCCACTAGTGCAATGACCATTCCAAATTTATTTATGCGTCTTATTCAAAAACATCATACCTCACTAACCATGAGGGCAATGATTGAAAAGGCGGACGTTTAGGTGCCTAGAGACCTTATGCGAGTTAGTCGTGGGTCAATTATTAGTCAGCGCACCACATAATTGACCAACTAGGTAATCGAATCAGGAGGTTGGATTACCTACCTATGAAAATAAATAACCATAACGCATACCCCTACAAGCTCAACGTACTTCGGCCTGACAATTGTGTCGTATCTTATACTTTCGTGTCGTGTTCTTTTACGTGTACTAGCCAACTTGGCCATACACTAACACGACCCGAAATGAGTTTATACATACACTAACATAACCGATTGAGTTATGACATCAAGTCCTTTAATTTTTATCTTAAAGACTTGTTTACAAATGAGTTTCTCTCT
This sequence comes from Triglochin maritima, assembly GCA_963682175.1. Classification (NCBI taxonomy): domain Eukaryota; kingdom Viridiplantae; phylum Streptophyta; class Magnoliopsida; order Alismatales; family Juncaginaceae; genus Triglochin; species Triglochin maritima. The sequence goes on along the minus strand of OY821771.1, from coordinate 47,816,398 downwards.
ATGTCACATCTATCGACAATCAAAGTTTTGACATCAAGTCCTCCGATTCTTATCTGAAGGACCTGTAATGTTTCCTGTCGGTATCTAAAGGTCAACATATTTCTTACGTATTGGATTACAATTTCCTTGTCATACCTCTCTCGACCTATGGAGGTTTGACATCAAGGCCTCCAATTTTATCGTAAGGACTTGTTTACGAATGAGTTCTTCTCTCTGTCATATTTCTTGACCTATAGAGGTATGGCATTAAGTTCTCCAATTTTTTTCTTAAGGACTTGTGTTTCTTCTGCTTGTGTCTTTAAATTCAAACTTAGTGCGGTCAGTGTAATTCCAACGTGTTAGACTAAACTTTTCATGTCATATATCTCTCCACCTATGGAGGTATGACATTGAGTCTTCCAATTTAAACATAAGGATTTGTTTACTTATCAATTCCTCTAAAATGCCTTATCTCTCGACCTACAAAGATGTGACGTAAAGTCCTCAATTTTTTTTAATCTCAAGTACTTGTTTACGAATATGTTTCTCTCTTTGTCATCTCCCGACTTATAGAGGTATGACATAAAGTTCTCCAATTTTTATCTCAAGGGCTTTTCTTTGGATGTGTGACATCAAGTCCTCCAATTTTTAGGTTTAGGACTTGTATGCGAATAAGTATCTCTCTATGTCTTATCTCTCGACTTATAGAGGTATGACATCAATTCCTCCAATTTTTATCTTTAGGACTTCTTTGCGAATAATTTTCTCTCTGTGCCATATCTCTCGACTTATAGAGGTAGACATCAAGTTCTTCAATTTTATCTCAAGGACTTGCTTCCATTCCCGTCGTTCTACAAATTCGAATGTATATCGTTGTCAGCGAAATTGTTACACGTTAGGCTACAAATCTAATGTCACACATCTCCCGACCTTTGGATGTGTGAAATCAAGTCCTCCAATTTTTATTTTAAGGACTTGTTTGCGAATAAGTTTCTCTGTTTGTCATATCTCTCGACTTATAGAGGATGACATAAAGTTCTCCAATTTTTATCTCAAGAACTTGTCTTCTTTTCCCCGTCGGTCTCCAAATTCGAATATATACCGTTGTCTGTGTAATTGTTACGCGTTAGACTACAAATCCAATGTCATACATCTCCCGACCTTTGTTTGTCTGACATCAAGTCCTCCCTTTTTAATCTTTAGGACTTGTTTGTGAATAAGTTTCTCACTACGTAATGTCTCTCGACATATAGAGGTATGAAATCAAGTTCTCCAATTTTTATCTCACTGACTTGTCCTCCTTTTCAGTCGGTCTCCGAATTCGATTAGATACTGTGGTCAGCGTAATTGTTACGCGTTAGACTATAAATTAATTGTTATACGTCTCCCGACCTTTGGATGTGTGACATCAAGTCCTCCAATATTTATCTTTTGGACTTGTTTGCGAATAAGTTTCTCTTTATGTCATGTCTCTCGACCTATAAAGATATGACATCAAGTTCTCTAATTTTTATCTCAAGAACTTGTCCTCCTTTCTCGTCGGCCTCCAAATTTGATTAGATATTGTGGTCAGCGTAATTCTTACTAGTTAGACTATGAATCAAATGTCGTACATCTCCCGACCTTTGGATGTGTGACATCAAGTCCTCCAATTTATCTCGACTTATAGAGGTATGACATCAATTCCTACAATATTTATCTGTAGGACTTATTTGCGAATAACTTTCTATCTATGTCATATATCTCGACTTTGGATGTGTGACATCAAGTCCAATTTTTATCTTTAGGACTTGCTTGCGAATAAGTTTCTCTCTATGTCATGTCTCTCGACCTATAGAGATATGACATCAAGTTCTCTAATTTTAATCTCAAGGACTTGTCCTCCTTTCCCGTCAGTCTCCAAATTTGATTAGAAATTGTGGTCAGCGTAATTCTTACGAGTTAGACTATGAATCCAATGTCATACATCTCCCGACCTTTGAATGTGTGACATTAAGTCCTCCAATTTTTATCTCGACTTATAGAGGTATAACATCAATTCCTCCAATTTTTATCTTTAAAACTTTTTTGCGAATAACTTTCTAAATATAGGTCATATCTCTCGACTTATAACGAAATGACATCAAGTTCTTCAATTTTTATCTCAACAACTTATCTTCCTTTCCTGTCGGTCTCCCAATTCGAATACATACTGTTTTCAGCGTAATTCTTACGCGTTCGACTAAAAATCCAATGTCATACATCTCCCGACCGTTGGTTGTGTGACATCAAGTCCTCCAATTTTTTTCTTTAGGACTTGTTTGCGAATAATTTTCTCTCTATGTCTTATCTCTCGACTTATAGAGGTATGACATCAAGTTCTCCAATTTTAATCTCAAGGATTTGTCTTCCTTTCTCGTCGGTCTCCAAATTCGAATATATACCGTTGTTAGCGTAATTGTCACGCGTTAGACTAAAAATCCAATGTCATACATATCCCGACCTTTGGATGTGTGACATTAAGTCCTCCATTTTTTTATGTTTAGGACTTGTTTGCGAAGAAGTTCCTCTCTTCGTCATATCTCTTGACTTTAGAGGTATGACATCAAGTTCCCCAATTTTTATCTCAACGACTTGTCTTCCTTTCCCGTCGGTCTCCAAATTCAAATATATACTATTGTCAGCATAATTGCTACACGTTAGACTACAAATCAAATATCATACATCTCCCGACCTTTGGATGTGTGACATCAAGTCCTCCAACTTTACCATTAGGACTTGTTTGCGAATAAGTTTCTATCTATGTCATATATCTTGCATTATAGAGGTATGAAATCGAGTTCTCTAATTTTTATCTCAAAGACTTGTATTCCTTTCTAGTCAGTCTCCAAATTCGAATATATACCGTTGTTCGCGTAATTCTTACGCGTTCGACTACAAATCCAATGTAATACATCTCCCGACCTTTGGATGTGTGACATCAAGTCCTCCAATTTTTGTCTTTAGGGCTTGTTTGTGAATAACTTTGTCTCTATGTGATATCTCTCGACTTATAAAAATACGACATCAAGTTCTCCAATTTTTATCTTAAGGAGTTGTATTGCTTTCCTGTCAGTCTCCAAATTCGAATATATACCGTTGTCAACGTAATTCTTACGCGTTCGACTACAAATCCAATGTCATACATTGCCCGACCTTTGTATGTGTCACATCAAGTCCTCCAATTTTTATCTTTAGGACTTGTTTGCGAATTATTTTCTCTCTTTGTCTTATCTCTCGACATATAGAGGTATGACATCAAGTTCTCCAATTTTTATCTCAAGGACTTGTCTTCCATTCCCGTCGGTCTCCAAATTCGAATATATACCGTTGTCAGTGTAATTGTCACGAGTTAGACTAAAAATCCAATGTCTTACATATCCCGACCTTTGGATATGTGACATCAAGTCTTCCAATTTTTATGTTTAGGACTTGTTTGCGAAAAAGTTTCTCTCTTTGTCATATCTCTCGACATATAGAGCTATGACATCGAGTTCTCCAATTTTTATCTCAAGGACTTGTCTTCTTTTCCCGTCCGTCTCCAAATTCGAATATATACCGTTGTCAGCGTAATTGCAACACATTAGACTACAAATCAAATATCATACATCTCCCAACCTTTGGATGTGTGACATCAAGTCCTCCAACTTTATCATTAGGACTTGTTTGCGAATAAGTTTCTATATATGTCATATATCTCGCGTTATAGAGGTATGACATCAAGTTCTCCAATTTTTATCTCAAGGACTTGTTTTCCTTTCCCGTCGTTCTACAAATTCGAATGTATATCGTTGCCAGCGAAATTGTTACACGTTAGACTACAAATCAAATATCCACATGTCTCCCGAACTTTGGATGGGTGACATCAAGTCCTCCAATTTTTATCTTTAGGACTTGTTAGCGAATTTGATTCTCTCTTTGTCATATCTCTTGACATATACAGATATGACATCGAGTTCTCCAATTTTTATCTCAAGGACTTGTCTTCCTTTCCCGTCGCTCTCCAAATTAGATTAGATATTGTTGTCAGCGTAATTGTTACGCGTTAGGCTACAAATCTAATGTCACACATCTCCCGACCTTTGGATGTGTGAAATCAAGTCCTCCAATTTTTATTTTAAGGACTTGTTTGCGAATAAGTTTCTCTGTTTGTCATATCTCTCGACTTATAGAGGATGACATAAAGTTCTCCAATTTTTATCTCAAGAACTTGTCTTCTTTTCCCCGTCGGTCTCCAAATTCGAATATATACCGTTGTCTGTGTAATTGTTACGCGTTAGACTACAAATCCAATGTCATACATCTCCCGACCTTTGTTTGTCTGACATCAAGTCCTCCCTTTTTAATCTTTAGGACTTGTTTGTGAATAAGTTTCTCACTACGTAATGTCTCTCTACATATAGAGGTATGACATCAAGTTCTCCAATTTTTATCTCACCGACTTGTCTTCCTTTTCAGTCGGTCTCCGAATTAGATTAGATACTGTGGTCAGCGTAATTGTTACGCGTTAGACTATAAATTAATTGTTATACGTCTCCCGACCTTTGGATGTGTGACATCAAGTCCTCCAATATTTATCTTTTGGACTTGTTTGCGAATAAGTTTCTCTTTATGTAATGTCTCTCGACCTATAAAGATATGACATCAAGTTCACTAATTTTTATCTCAAGAACTTGTCCTCCTTTCTCGTCGGCCTCCAAATTTGATTAGATATTGTGGTCAACGTAATTCTTACTAGTTAGACTAAAAATCAAATGTCATACATCTCCCGACCTTTGGTTGTGTGACATCGAGTCCTCCAATTTTTATCTTTAGGACTTGTTTGTGAATAAGTTTCTCTTTATGTCATGACTCTCGACTTATAGAGGTATGACAACATGTTCGTCAATTTTTTTCTCAAGGACTTGTCTTCATTTCCCATTGGTCTCCAAATTCGAATATATACCATTGTCAACGTAATTGTTACGCGTTAGACTACAAGTTCAATGTCATACATCTCCCGACCATTGGACGTGTGACATCAAGTCTCTCGACTTATACAGGTATGACATCAAGATCTCAAATTTTCATCTCAAACACTTGTCTTCCTTTCCCGTCGGTCTCCATATTTCTTTTATATACCGTTGCCAGCGTAATTATTACGCGTTCGACAACAAATCCAATGTCATACAACTCCCGACCTTTGGTTGTGTGACATCAAGTCCTCCAATTTTTATCTTTAGGACTTGTTTGCGAATAAGTGTCTCTTTTTATAATCTCTCGACTTATAGAGATATGACATTATGTTCTCCAATTTTTATCTCAAGGACTTTTCTTCCTTTCCCGTCGGTCTCCAAATTTGATTAGATATTGTGATCAACGTAATTGTTACGCGTTAGACTATAAATTCGATGTTATACATCTCCCGACATTTGGATGTGTGACATCAAGTCCTCCAGTTTTTATTTTTAGGATTTGTTTGTGTTTAAGTTTCTCTATATGTCATGTCTCTCGACTTATAGAGGTATGACATCATGTTCAATTTTTATCTCAACGACTTGTCTTCCTTCCCCGTCGGTCTCGAAATTTGAATATATACCGTTGTCAGCGTAATTGTTATGTGTTTGACTACAAATTTAATGTCATACATCTCCCGACCTTTGGATGTGTGACATCAAGTCCTCCAATTTTTCTGTTTAGGACTTGTTTGCGAATAAGATTCTGTCTTTGTCATATCTTTGGACTTTAGAGGTATGACATCAAGTTCTATAATTGTTATCTCAAGGTCTTGTCCTCCTTTCCTGTCGGTTTGCAATTTCGAATATATACCGTTGGCAACGTAATTGTTACGCGTTAGACTACAAATCCAATGTCATACATCTCCCAACTTTTGGATGTGTGACATCAAGTCCTCCACCTTTATAATTAGGACTTGTTTGCGAATAACTTTCTCTATATCATATCTCTCGACTTATAGAGTTATGACTTTAAGTTCTCTATTTTTTATCTCAACAACTTGACTTCCTTTTCTGTCGGTCTCCAAATTCGAATATATACCGTTTTCAGCGTAACTCTTACGCGCTCGACTAAAAATCCAATGTCATACAACTCCCGACCTTTGGTTGTGTGACATCAAGTCCTCCAATTTTTATCTATAGGACTTGTTTATGAATAAGTTTCTATCTATGTCATATCTCTCGACTTATAGAGGTATGACAACAAGTTCTCCAATTTTTATCTGTAGAACTTGTCTTTCTTTCCCTTCGATCTCCAAATTCGAAGATATACCATTGTCTGCGTAATTGTTATGCGTTAGACAACAAATCCAATGTCATACATCTCCCAACCTTTGGTTGTGTGACATCAAGTCCTCCAATTTTTATTTTCAGGACTTGTTTGCGAATAAGTTTCTCTCTATGTGATGTCTTTCGACATATAGACGTATGACATCAAGTTCTCCAATTTTTATCTCAAAGACTTGTCTTCCTTTCCAGTCGGTCTCCAAATTTGAATATTTACCGTTGTCAGCGTAATTGTTACGCGTTAGACTACAAATTCAATGTCATACATCTCCCGACCTTTGGATGTGTGACATCAAGTCCTCCAACTTTTATCTTTAGGACTTCTTTGCGAATAAGTGTCTCTTTATGTCACGTCTCTCGACTTATACATGTATGACATTAAGATCTCAATTTTTTTTTATCTCAAGCGATTGTCTTACTCTCCCGTCGGTCTCCAAATTCGATTATATACCGTTGTCCGCGTAACTCTTATGCGTTCGACTACAAATCCAATGTCATACATCTCCCGACCTTTGGATGTGTGACATCATGTCCTCCGATTTTCATCTTTAGGACTTGTTTGCGAATAATTTTGTCTCTATGTCATATCTCTCGACTTATAGAGGTATGACAACAAGTTCTCCAATTTTTATCTGAAGAACTTGTTTTTCTTTCCCGTTGGTCTACAAATTCGAAGATATACCATTGTCTGCGTAATTGTTACGCGTTAGACTACAAATCCAATGTCATACATCTCCCTACCTTTGGTTGTGTGACATCAAGTCCTCCAATTTTTATCTTCAGAACTTGTTTGCGAATAAGTTTCTCTCTATGTAATGTCTCTCGACATATAGAGGTATGACATCAAGTTCTCCAATTTTTATCTCAAGGACTTGTCCACCTTTCCCGTTGGTCTCCGAATTCGATTAGATATTGTGATCAACGTAATTGTTACGCGTTAGCCTATAAATTCGATGTTATACATCTCCCGACCTTTGGATGTGTGACATCAATTCCTCCAATTTTTATGTTTAGGACTTGTTTGCGAATAATTTTCTCTGTACGTAATGTCTCTCGACCTATAGAGATAAGACATCAAGTTCTCCAATTTTTATCTCACGGACTTGTCCTCCTTTTCCGTCTGTCTCCGAATTCGATTAGATAGTGTGGTCAGCGTAATTGTTACGCGTTAGACTATAAATTAATTGTTATATGTCTCCCGACCTTTGGATGTGTGACATCAAGTCCTCCAATTTTTATCTTTTTGACTTGTTTGCGATTTGTCATGTCTCTCGACCTATAAAGATATGACATCAAGTTCTCTAATTTTTATCTCAAGGACTTGTCCTCCTTTCCCGTTGGTCTCCTAATTCAATTAGATATTGCGATCAGCGTAATTGTTACGCGTTAGATAATAAATTCGATGTTATACATCTCCCAACCTTTGGATGTGTGACATCAAGTCCTCCAATATTTATTTTCAGGACATGTTTGCAAATACGTTTCTTTCCATGTGATGTCTCTCGACATATGGAGGTATGACATCAAGTTCTCCAATTTTTATCTCAGGTACTTGTCCTCCTTTCCCGTCGGTCTCCGAATTTGAATATATTTCATTGCATGCGTAATTGTTACGCGTTAAACTACAAATCAAATGTCATACATCTCCCGACCTTTGGATGTGTGACTTCAAGTCCTCCAATTTTTATCTCGACCTATAGAGGTATGACATCAATTCCTCAAATTTTTATATTTATTATTTTTTTGCGAATAAGTTTGTATAGAGGTATGACATCAAGTTCTCCAATATTTGTCTAAAGGACTTGTCTTCGTTTCCCATTGGTCTCCAAATTCGAAGATATACCTTGTCTGTGTAATTGTTACGCGTTAGACTACAAATCCAATGTCATACGTCTCCCGACCTTTGGATGTGTGACATCAAATCCTCCAATTTTTATATTTAGGACTTGTTTGCGAATAACTCTGTCTTTATGTCATATCCCTCGAGTTATAGAGGTACGACATCAAGTTCTCCAATTTTTATCTCAAATCTTGTTCCTTTTCTGTAAGTCTCCAAATTTGAATATATACCTTTGTTAGCGTAATTCTTACGCGTTCGACTACAAATCCAATGTCATACATCGCCCGACCTTTGTATGTGTCACATCAAGTCCATTTTTTTATCTTTAGGACTTATTTGTGAATTATTTTTCTCTTTGTCATATCTCTCGACATATCGAGGTATGACATCGAGTTCTCCAATTTTTATCTCAAGGACTTGTTTTCCTTTCCCGTCGCTCACACATCTCCCGACCTTTGGATGTGTGACATCATGTCCTCCAATTTTTATCTTTAGGATTTATTTGCGAATTAGATTCTCTTTGTCATATCTCTCGACATATAGAGGTATGACATCAAGTTCTCCAATTTTTATCTCAAGAACTTGTCTTCATTTCCCGTCGCTCTCCAAATTCGATTAGATATTGTGGTCAACAAAATTGTTACGCGTTAGACTACAAATCCAATGTCACACATCTCCCGACCTTTGGATGTGTGACATCAAGTCCTCCAATTTTTATCTATAGGACTTCTTTGCGAATTATATTTTCTCTTTGTCATATCTCTCGACTTATAGTGGTATAACATCAAGTTCTGCAATTTTTATCTCAAGGACTTGTCTTCTTTTTCCCGTCGGCCTCCAAATTCGAATATATACCGTTGTTATGCGTAATTGTTTCGTGTGAGACTACAAATCCAATGTCATACATCTCCCGACCTTTGAATGTGGGACGTGAAGTCCTCCAATTTCTATCATCAGGACTTGTTTTCGAATAAGTTTCTCTCTATGTGATGTCTCTCGACTTATAGTGGTATGAAATCAAGTTCTCCAATTTTTATCTCAAGGACTTGTGTTCCTTTCCCGTCGGTCTCCAAATTCGATTAGATACTGTGGTCAGCGTAATTGTTACGTGTTAGACTATAAATTCAATGTTAAAGATCTCCCGATCTTAGAATGTGTGACATCAAGTCCTCCAATTTTTATCTTTAGGACTTGTTTGCGAATAAGTTTCTCTCTATGTCATGTCTCTCGACATATAGAAATATGACATCAAGTTCTCTAGTTTTATCTCAAGGACTTGTCCTCCTTTCCCGTCAGCCTCAAAATTTGATTAGAAATTGTGGTCAGCGTAATTCTTACGAGTTAGACATTGAATCCAATGTCGTACATCTCCAGACCTTTGGATCTGTGACATTAAGTCCTCCAATTTTTATCTCGACTTATAGAAGTATGACTTCAATTCCTTCAATTTTTATCTTTATGACTTGTTTGCGAATAACTTTCTATATATGTCACATCTCTCGACATATAAAGGTATGACATAAAGTTCTTCAATTTTGATCTCAACGACTTATCTTCCTTTCCTGTCGGTCTCCGAATTCGAATATAAACTGTTTTCAGAGTAATTCATACGCGTTCGACTAAAAATCCAATGTCATACAACTCCCGACCGTTGGTTGTGTGACATCATGTCTTCCAATTTTTTTCTTTAGGACTTGTTTGCGAATAACTTTCTCTCTATGTCTTATCTCTCGACTTATAGAGGTATGACATCTAGTTCTCCAATTTTTATCTCAAGGACTTGTCTTCCTTTCCCGTGCGACATTTGGAATTTTTTTGAAGAATATGAGACAATCCATGTGCGACATTTGAATTTTTTTTGTGAAAATGACGGTGGGGTTGTATGTCCGATCTCAAGATTTGAATTGTAGAAATCGTAGTACCTCACAAATGATGCAATCCTGAAAATTTCAATTTTTTGAAGTACTTATGACGCGCTGCTCACGTCTTTCGAGTTTTATCATATAGATCATCAGGACAGAATTATCTAAAGAGTAGTGATATATGTACTCCAAATTTGGCTCCTAACCATTTCTAATAGTGGAGCTGGTTGGTTATGTAAAATTTTCATTTTGATTGAAATAATTATAATATTAAGGTCTAAATCACAAATATTCCACTAAAATAAATCATTTTCTCCCCCATTCCAATTCAAATTTCAAACTCACTTCCTTCCCACTCCTCCCTCCTTTTTTTTGCAAAACAAAAGGGAGGCTTGACCTCTAAATTTATTAAATGAAAGAACGAGTTTACAAAACTAGAAAACCCGAAAAGAAAACTTTAAGTCCGCGAGCATTCTAATATGCAAAGTCGGCCACAAACACTACAAGTATTACATCGCTCAGCTATGTAGTTATAACATTTTCGAGTATCCCCAAAAACTAACTCCACGTGCTCTGAAAATTCTACTCATCGCTGTCTTTGTCCGCAAGTTTCTTGACTTTACCCCAAAGACATCCACCATGTCCTTGATTGCAGCCACTATGTCTCCTGGCTTCTTCTTCTCTCCCTCGAAAATCCTTCGGTTTCGTTCCAGCCAGCACTCATGAATCATGGCACTAAAAGCCCACCTTCGCACCACCTTCTCAACCCGGCTTCCTCTCGCGTGTGAGAGGCGTGTAGCTTCGCCTTCGAGGGATCTTGCTAGCCGAGTGCTCAGCTTCATGAGAAAGAGTAGTGTTGTCCACACCTCCTTAATGTACGAACACCTCCAGAATTGATGAGCCATGTCCTCTTCCGCCCTTTCACACAGGCTGCAAACCGGGTCATGCTTTGCTCCTCGTAAATTCATAAGCTTCTTTGTTAGGAGGCACCCCCTCATTGCTCGCCAAGCTGTAATAGCATGCTTGGGAATGACGTGTTTGTGCCAAACCACACCCGCCCAAGTGAACTTTCTCCCCGGTTCTACCACCCATTTCCACACTTCCTTGATTCCTAATGTAGCCCCCTTCCCTTCTATGCGCTTTGGCTGGTCCATGCCTCAATGAATGCGTGTATTTGTGATCTTCAAGTGAACTTCCTCCGTTATCGTTGATCTTGGGGGGGGGGGGGTTTCACTTCTCCTCTCTTATGAAGTACGACACTTTGGTATCCCAAGGCACTCCCAATTCATGGTGGAGTCGAGCCCCCCAACTCTCACATTGAAATGGTTCGCCACACCACGGATATTGGAAGAACCGTATCTCTTGCCCACTTCCCACCTCATATTGGATGTGCCGTCGAGCAATTTCGCGAACTCGAAGAATCGCTCGCCATGCCCACGATGATGTTGATGGTGGCCTGGCTAGTCAAATAGAGCGGTTTTTAAGGTATTTTCGTCGTACACACTTCACCCAAAGGGAGCTTCCTTCCGCCACCACAAGCCATAATAGGCGAAGGAGGCCCACATCATTCCAAGTCGTTAATCTTTTCAGACCGAACCCTCCTTCATCCTTTGGTGTGCACACATCCTTCCATGCCACAACAACCCACTTCTTTTGTCCTCCCCAAATGAAGTGAGCCATGAGGCTCTCCATCTCTTGCAGGTCCAATAAATACTAAGGGAGACAAGCACGCTCCTCACAAGTTCTACCCGGCCGGCAATGGATAGATAATTCTGCTTCCAAGTGCTAAGACGTTGCTTTACCTTGTTTACAAGTGACATGCAATGAGTTCTCCCCATCCTCCCGGAGAATAATGACAACCCGAGGTAGACCACCGGAAATTCCTTCCGTTCCATACCAAGGTGGGCTGCGATCCAAGCTCCATGTGGCACGTCCCCTCCTATGAATACTTGGCATTTCGTCGTGCTAAATCGCAACCTCGAGCACGCCGTGAACTCCTCTAGGTCGGCCTTTATAGCACGAGTGTTTGCCTTTGTTGCAATAGCAAAGACTAGGACATCATCGGCGAAGAGCAAGTGAGAAATGGGCACATCCCCGCAAGATAAGGGCTCAATCCTTCCATCCATCAACGCTTTTTTTTTACCATCTCACTTAAGACTTCCATACACATAACAAACAAGTAGGGTTCCAATGGATCACCTTGCCTCAAGCCATTTCTCGCCCAGCAAAGGAGGTGGAGTTAGCTCCATTTACCGTCACCACAAAAGATGCTTTGACACAACTCATAATCAGCCTTCTCCACTTCATAGGGAATCCAAAGCGACTCATCACCTCATCAAGGAAGCACCACGAGATGGAGTCATACGCTTTCCTGATATCAAGCTTTAGACACATGCGTCCCCTCCCTTTGTCAAGGTGGAGATTGTGGCAAAGTTCATGTGCGAGAAGAATATTATCACCAATTTGCCTTCCTTTTACAAAAGTACTTTGGTTCTCCCCAATCAACCTTGGTAGCATCCCCCTTAAGCGGTTTGCAAGCACTTTGGATGTGAACCTATAGGTCATGTTGCATAGAGTGATGGGGCGGTAGTCCTCTACCAAGTTCGGTGCCTTCTTCTTCGAGATAATCGTAATTGAAGTAGAGTTCCATTGGGTTAACACTCTTCTGTTGTCCAAACAAGAGTTCATGGCCTGGAATACGTCTCCTTTGATGGTGTCTCACGCGGTCTTGAAGAACTTTGCATTGAAGCCATCGGGGCCCGGTGCCTTGTCCACATTTGCATGTAACACCACCTCTTCGATTTCTCTTAATTCCAGCCTTCGTGTGAGGACCCTCCCTTCCTCCGGCAGGAGCTGTGGGAAGAGGAGGGAAGGCTAAAGTGTTTGTACCTGAAAATCATTAGCAAATAGGTAAGCATAAAACCTCCGAAAGGCGTCCCGAATATCTCCATCCTCCACGATATGCGCTCCCTCACACACTCTCCTCACTCGGAGTTGCGCATGAAAAAAACTAGTGTTTCGATCCCTCTCTTTTAGCCACTTCACCTTTCGATCCTCACCTTCATCCTCCTCTTTCTTCAGCTTGGACGATGTCGACGACGCGGCGAGAAGATCGGAGGAGCTCGACGAGGCCGGCGTGCGCACGTGCGCGAGAAGGGGAAGGTGTCCCCTTCTCCGGCGAGTTCTTCTCGACTCGTTAGAGTCAAGGTATGCCACCTACCTCGGGCTTAGGGTCCATGGGGTTGAGAGGGGGTGTAAGGCCGCTGGAAATGGCTCCGGTGGCTGCGGGTGTTCGGTCAGAGTTGTGGCCGCAAGTTGCGATCGGTGTTGGAGCTATGGCAGCTTGGGGCTGGCCGGCGACGGGTTGGATCGAACGACCGTAGGACGAAGGAGGGTCGGAGGCCAGAGAGCCGGCGGTTGGATAGGTTCTGGATCCGTTGGGGGTTGGGGGATAAGGTTGGGTTATTTGCATATTATCAATGGAATTATTTTGTATTGGTTTGTGGTGTTGGTTTTGGGTTGGGTATTTGCATGTGGCCCCTGGTTGATGTAATAGTTGGGTTGTATGATTTAATTCGAATAATTGCAAAGAAATCCCGAATTTTATAAATATGTAGTAGAATCAATTAATCTGGGTTAATTGCAAAATAAACCCCGTAATATAATAATATTTGGTTAAATAGTTAATAAACCGATAAATTACCTTGAGAACCCTGGAATCAAGTGCATCGTTTGATTAAGTGATAATTGAATTATTTGCATGCAAATGCCCTGGATTTTATCTGTTTTTGTTTAAAAATTCATAATTGGGCAAATTACTATTTGTCCCTTGAACTTATGAAAATTATGTTTTGTTCGGAATTTTGGTAAATTGCATTTGTACCCTTGTATTTTTTATTGTGGGTTTAGAGCTATAATTTCATTACGCTTCTTATATGATTTTATAGTCTTGTTCATTCTTTATTGCTCTAAAGCTTGTTGTGGTCTTGGACCCGTGCTTTTGGGGGTAAATTTCATTTACATCGTGTTTGGTAAGAATGTGAGAGGTTCGTAGAATCGTTTGTTCGTCCACGTTGTGGCGAGTGGTCGTTGGAGCGTTTGCTCACTAACTCGGGCGTGTGGTCGAGTAGTGGGGTTGGCACGTGAGGTTCATATGAGTAGATGTTAGGGTGTTTTCCTTGTTGGGGTGGTCCGGAGGGTTTACCAGCGATGTGACGAGTTACCGCTGGAGCTGGGCTCGCGTGCTCGGGTGTTGTTGTTGGATTCCCGGAGTTGTGTTTCCCCCTGTGTTATTGAGGTTCGAAAAGGGGGGTTCCAGTCTGTGCATCCATGCCTGAGAGAGGCAGGTGTGGAGCTTTGCTCGGTGGCCCATAGGTGGAAGTGGTGCGGCGTGACGTCACGTGATTCATGCAAGGGGGTTCGGGTGTAGGAACTCACTTTGTGGGAGTAGCTACGTGGGTCAACAGATGGTCGGGGTTTTATGTGACACGTGTGTGCAGAGTGGTGTCGTTTGAGAGTGTTACGTTGTGGGCCGATTGCGCGATCTTGTCGAGGGTGCACGCTTGGCCTGGTTGGGCCCGTGGTCGCTTTGGGACGTGTGGCAGACTGGATCTGTTGAGCTCAGTGTCATATATTTTTCCTACTCCTCTCAGTAGTTATGTAGTAGGATTCAGAGTTCTTGTATTTCCCTTCCGCATTGTAATTTGACTTTGACCTTATAATATATTTTAATTAATGTCTCGAGTTGGTTATTTCAGTTAATGTCCATTTTTCGCTTCCTTTTAGTGGTGTGATTATTGTTGTGTCCCGAGTGCGGATTAGGGGCGTTACAACTTGGTATCAAAGCTCAGGTCAGTCCATTCGCGTACAACCCAAGTTAGGACCTTTGGGCAAAGTCCTGGAAGTTAGTGTGTTTTGAATTTTTGGTTTTGCGGGGCTGTTGTCGTCCTGTCGAGGTGTCAGAGGGAGGCGTGTGGACTCCTTCACACAAATTTCTTAGGGTGAGGACCAACGAGCGGTACGTGACCAGTTAGAGCGCTTAGGACCGTTTATGGAGGAGCACGCTAGGAGGCCTCAGCATGAGGACATGGGCGAGATTCTTGATCGCTTTATGCGGCAGCGGAGGATTGGATTTTTAGGATCCAATAGATTTTTGAGGCGTTTTCTTGTCCGCCTGAGCGTCAGGTGGGGCTGGCCACATACATTTTCAGTGGGTTAGCGATCAGTTGGTGAAGGTCCACTACCGTGGTGGTCTTTGAAGGCACAACTGCGATCAATTTGAAGGCACAGATGCACATCGTAGTGTGATGACTTTGGATGTTGAGTACCCGAGTCGCACCCAGGAGAGTAAGGCTTGACGGCGATACAAATCAGTTAGTGGGGGAGGTGGTAGTTTCCGCGACAGGAGCCAGCCTATGGGCAAATTTGGGGGTCGTCTTGAGAAGAAGCAAGGGTTAGTTGAGGGCAGTGTGAGTGATATTTGTGGGTGTTGCCTTCGTTCACACCTGAGACGAGAATGCGGTGTGGTGACTGATGGATACCATGAGTGTGGACAGCTGGGTCACATGACACGTGACTGCCCCGAGCATAGGGGATCAGCTAGTGGTAGTGACAGTATTGGTAGTGGCGGAGAAACGAGGTCCTGCTCTAACTGTGGAAATTCGGGGCACTTTGCGAGTGATTGGAGGGCACAAAGACTGAGTGCCTGGGGTACGAAACCTACAACTTGGGTCGCCGAGGACCGCTGGACGTGTTTTGCGACATGTTTAGAGGATTCTGCAACTACTTCAGCTGACGTGGTGGAAGCACCCCTATAGGAGAGAGGCTTGTGCACGGGAAGTTTCATGTTGGCGTGCCGATTGTATTGGGCGGCGAGGGCTTCCTGGTTGACTTGAGTTATTGTCGATGGTGGACTTTGGTGCGACACTCATGATAGATTGGTCGTTCTGTTATGACGTTCAAGCTCATTATCGAGAGCGAGATTTTTTTTTGATTGTAAGGACAGTGGGTCTATATCTGTGGTATGTGGCGTGCGTAGCAAAGCGAGTCGTATCATCATTTCTGCACTAGAGGTGGAGAGAAGCTTTTGAGTCAGGGGTGTGTAGCATTTCCGGCGAGCGCAATATTGACAGAGAGTCAGTGGCCCGAATTAGAGGATGTGTATCGACTACTGGATGTGGGACAACGTGACTGTTAGGAACCATCATCAATTGTCGAGGATTGTTGACATTTTTTATCAATTGAAATCTATGATGGTCTTCTCGAAGATTGACTTGAGATCCAGATGACATCGGTTGAGGACTAGTTTGTGATCATGTTAGGGGGCGATATCCTGACTCTCACCGGATCATGAGACGCAGAGAACACATTACGGACCGTACTAGAGGTGCTGAGGGAGGAGCAGTCGTGTGCCAAGTATTGAAAATGAGTTTTGGCTTGATAGCATAGCATTCCTAGGGCACTTTGTGCTAAAGGACAAGACATCGGTGAACCCAGCGAAGATTGAGGCAGTGATGCAGTGACGGACATCCACATCGGTGTCAGAGGTTAGAAGCTTTGTGGGATTGACAAATTATTTCCGACGCTCGGAGTTGGAAGTGGGAGAGTTCAGTGGCTAGTCTGTGAGTGGAGATTGTTGGAGGACCCGGTTCAGTAGAGACCATTTGCAACAGCTAACAGCGGAGCTATGCTTGCCAGTTTACGGGTCGAGCCGAATAAAGTGGAGCAAAATGTTCGCGCGCAGGCAGAGGACCTAAAGAGGGCTGCTTTGATGCAGTCGGTTGAGGCAGAGGGGTCAGACTTCAAGATTGCTTCGGATGGGGGGCCTTAAGTTCAAGAGTAGGTTGTGGGTGCCAGTGACAGCAGACCTGCGGAGAGGGGTCATGGAGGAGACTCATCATGTTCAATACACGATCCATCAGGGGAGCACGAAGATGTATGGGGATCTCCAGAGGCATGACTGGTGGCGAGGCATGATGAAGGATATCGCGGAGTTAATGTCATGATGTTTAGTCTGTCAGCAGGTGAAGGTCGAGGATCAGAGGCATGTAGGCGTGTTACAGAGGATTGGGATTCCAAAGTGGAAGTGAGAGTACGTGACCATGGATTTCGTTACGGGGCTACCAATGACGAGACGTTTCCACAATGTGATCTGGGTGATTGTGGGTCGACTGACCAAGTTGACACTTTTTGGCGATACGTAGATGAGATAGTCAGGTTGCACAGAGTGGCAGTATCCATTATCTCGGACTGAGATACGCGGTTCACATCAGGAATCCAGGGTCGATACAGAGGGTGCTAGGAGCGAAGTTGAAGTTCAGTCTGACTTTTCACACTCAGATGGATGGTCAGTCAGAGAGGATCATACAGACGCTCGATGACATGTTGAGAGTGGGTGACTTGAACTGGGCAGACAGTCGGGATGAGCACCTATCACTAATCGAGTTCGCGTACAACAGTTTCCATGCCAGTATAGGGATAACATCCTTTGATGTGTTGTTTGGACGACCTTGTAGATCATCCTCGTGATAGGACGAGAGACAGCATGTCAGACCAGAGATCGTCCTGCAGTGTGCAGAGAAGATGGGTGTGATCGGATAGAGATTTACCACAACGTTGAATGAACAGAAGACTTATGCAGACCAGTGCAGGCGAGAGTTGACTTTTGGATGTGTGACATCATGTCCTCCAATTTTTATCTTTAGGACTTGTGTGCAAATAACTTTCTCTTTATGTCATGTCTCTCGACATATAGGCGTATCACATCAAGTTCTTCAATTTTTATCTCAAGAACTTGTCTTCCTTTCTGGTCGGTCTACAAATTCGATTAGATACTGTGGTCAGCGTAATTGTTACGAGCTAGACTACAAATCCAATGTCATACGTCTCCCGACCTTTGGATGTGTGACATTAAGTCCTCCAATTTTTATCTTTAGGATTTGTTTGCGAATAAGTTTCTAACTAAGTCATACATCTCGAGTTTTAGAGGTATCAAATCAAGTTCTCTAATTTTTATCTCAAAGACCTATATTTCTTTCCCGACGGTCTTCAAATTCGAATATATACCGCTGTCAGCGTAATTCTTACGCGTTCGACTACCAATCCAATGTCATACATCTCCTGACCTTTGGATGTGTGACATCAGGTCCACCAATTTGTATCTTTAGGACTTGTTTGCGAAAAACTTTGTCTCTATGTCATATCTCAAGACTTATAGAGGTACGACATCAAGTTATCCAATTTTTATCTCAAGGACATGTATTCCTTTCCCGTCGCTCTCCAAATTCGATTAGATATCGTGGTCAGCATAATTTTTACGTGTTAGGCTACAAATCCATTGTCACACATCTCCCGACCTTTGGATGTGTAACAACAAGTCCTCCAATTTTTATCGTTAGGTCTTATTTGCGAATTATATTTTCTCGGTGTCATGTCTCTCGACTTATAGAGGTATGACATCAGTTCTCCAAGTTTTATCTCAAGGACTTGTCTTCGTTTTCCCGTCGGTCTCCAAATTCGAATATATACCGTTGTCTGCGTAATTGTTACGTGTGAGACTACAAATCCAATGTCATACATCTCCCGACCTTTGAATGTGTGACATTAAGTCCTCCAATTTTTATCTTCAGGACTTATTTTCGAATAAGTTTCTCTCTATGTGATGTCTCTCGACTTGTAGAGGTATGACATCAAGTTCTCCAATTTTTATTCCAAGGACTTGTCTTCCTTTCCCGTCGGTCTCGAAATTCGGTTAGATAACGTGGTATGCGTAATTTTTTTGCATTAGACTACATATCCAAGACTTGTCCTCCTTTCCCGTCAGTCTCCAAATTTGATTAGAAATTGTGGTCAGCGTAATTCTTACGAGTTAGACTATGAATCCAATGTCATACATCTCCCGACCTTTGAATGTGTGACATTAAGTCCTCCAATTTTTATCTCGACTTATAGAGGTATAACATCAATTCCTCCAATTTTTATCTTTAAAACTTTTTTGCGAATAACTTTCTATATATGTCATATCTCTCGACATATAAAGGTATGGCATCAAGTTCTTCAATTTTGATCTCAACGACTTATCTTCCTTTCCTGTCGGTCTCCCAATTCGAATATAAACTGTTTTCAGAGTAATTCTTACGCGTTCGACTAAATCCAATGGCATACATCTCCCGACCGTTGGTTGTGTGACATCAAGTCTTCCAATTTTTTTTCTTTAGGACTTGTTTGCGAATAACTTTCTCTCTCTGTCTTATCTCTCGACTTATCGAGGTATGACATCAAGTTCTCCAAGTTTTATCTCAAGGACTTGTCTTTCTTTCCCGTCGGTCTCCAAATTTGAATATATACCGTTGTCAGCGTAATTGTCACGCGTTAGAGAAAATCCAATGTCATAGATATCCCGACCTTTGGATGTGTGACATCAAGTCCTCCAATTTTTATGTTTAGGATTTGTTTGCGAATAAGTTTCTCTCTTTGTCATATCTTTCGACATATAGAGGTATGACATCGAGTTCTCCAATTTTTATCTCAAGGACTTGTCTTCATTTCCCGTCGGTCTCCAAATTCGATTATAAACTATTGTCAGCATAATTGCTACACGTTAGACTACAAATCAAATATCATACATCTCCCGACCTTTGGATGTGTGACATCAAGTCCTCCAACTTTATCATTAGGACTTGTTTGCGAATAAGTTTCTATCTATGTCATATTTCTCACGTTATAGAGGTATGAAATCAAGTTCTCTAATTTTTATCTAAAAGACTTGTATTCCTTTCCAGTCAGTCTCCCAATTCGAATATATACCGTTGTCAGCGTAATTCTTACACGTTAGGCTACAAATCCAATGTCACACGTCTCCCGGCCTTTGGATGTGTGATATCAAGTCCTCCAATTTTTACCTTTAGGACTTGTTTGCGAATTAGATTCTCTCTTTGTCATATTTCTCGACATATAGAGGTATGACATCGAGTTCTCCAATTTTTATCTCAAGGACTTGTCTTCCTTTCCCGTCGATCTCCGAATATGATTAGATATTGTGGTCAGCGTAATTGTTACATGTTAGGCTACAAATCCAATGTCTCACATCTCCCGACCTTTGGATGTGTCACATTAAGTCCTCCAATTTTTATCTTTAGGATTTGTTTGCGAATAAGTTTCTGTCTAAGTCATACATCTCGAGTTATAGAGGTATGAAATCAAGTTCTCTAATTTTTATCTCAAAAACCTATATTCCTTTCCCGGTCTTCAAATTCGAATATATACGGTTGTCAGCGTAATTCTTACGCGTTTGACTACAAATCCAATGTCATACATCTCCTGACCTTTGGATGTGTGACATAAGGTCCTCCAATTTGTAACTTTAGGATTTGTTTGCGAATAACTTTGTCTCTATGTCATATCTCTCGACTTATAGAGATACGACATCAAGTTCTCCAATTTTTATCTCAAGGACATGTATTCCTTTCCCGTCGCTCTCCTAATTCGATTAGATATTGTGGTCAGCGTAATTGTTACGCGTTAGGCTACAAATCCAATGTCATACATCTCCCGACCTTTGGATGTGTGACATCAAGTCCTCCAATTTTTACCTTGAGGACTTGTGTCAAATAACTTTCTTTCTATGTCATGTCTCTCGACCTATAGGGATATGCCATCAAGTTCTTCAATTTTTATCTCAAGAACTTGTCTTCCTTTCCGGTCGGTCTACAAATTCGATTAGATACTGTGGTCTGCGTAATTGTTACGAGTTAAACTACAAATCCAATGTCATACATGTCCCGACCTTTGGATGTTTGACATCAAGTCCTCCAATTTTTATCTTTAGGATTTGTTTCCGAATAAGTTTCAATCTATGTCATACATGTCGAGTTATAGAGGTATGAAATCAAGTTCTCTAATTTTTATCTCAAATACTTGTATTCCTTTCCCATCGGTCTTCAAATTCGAATATATCCCATTATCAGCGTAATTTTACGTGTTCGACTACAAATCCATTGTCATACATCTCCTGACCTTTGGATGTGTGACATCATGTCCTCCAATTTTTATGTTTAGGACTTGTTTGCGACGAAGTTCCTCTCTTTGTCATATCTCTTTACTTTAGAGGTATGACATCGAGTTCTCCAATTTTTATCTCAACGACTTGTATTCCTTTCTCGTCCGTCTCCAAATTCGAATATATACTATTGTCAGCATAATTGCTACACGTTAGACTACAAATCAAATATCACACATCTCCCGACCTTTGGATGTGTGACATCAAGTCCTCCAACTTTACGATTAGGACTTGTTTGCAAAAAAGTTTCTATCTATATCATATATCTTGCGTTATAGAGGTATGCAATCTAGTTCTCTAATTTTTATCTCAAAGACTTGTATTCCTTTCCAGTCAGTCTCCAAATTCGAATATATACCGTTGTCAGCGTAATTCTTACGTGTTCGACTACAAATCCAATGTCATACATCTCCCGACCTTTGGATGTGTGACATCAAGTCCTCCAATTTTTGTCTTTAGGACATGTTTGCGAATAACTCTGTCTCTATGTCATATCTCTCGACGTATAAAGGTACGACATCAAGTTATCCAATTTTTATCTCAAGAAGTTGTATTCCTTTCTTGTCAGTCTCCAAATTCGAATATATACCGTTGTCAGCGTAATTGTTACGCGTTCGACTTCAAATCCAATGTAATACATCCTCCGACCTTTGTATGTGTCACATCAAGTCCTCCAATTTTTATCTTTAGGACTTGTTTGCGAATTATTTTCTCTCTTTGTCATATCTCTCGACATATAGTGGTATGGCATCAAGTTCTTCAATTTTTATCTCAAGGACTTGTCTTCCATTCCCGTCGGTCTCCAAATTCGAATATATACCGTTGTCAGTGTAATTGTCACGCGTTAGACTAAAAATCCAATGTCATGCATATCCCGACTTTTGGATGTGTGACATCAAGTCCTCCAATTTTTATGTTTAGGACTTGTTTGCGAATAAGCTTCTCTCTTTGTCATATCTCTCGACATATAGAGCTATGACATCGAGTTCTCCAATTTTTATCTCAAGGACTTGTCTTCTTTTCCCGTCCGTCTCCAAATTCGAATATATACCGTTGTCAGCGTAATTGCAACACGTTAGACTACAAATCAAATATCATACATCTCCCAACCTTTGGATGTGTGACATCAAGTCCTCCAACTTTATCATTAGGATTTGTTTGCGAATAAGTTTCTATCTATGTCATATCTCTCGACTTATAGAGGTATGACAACATGTTCGTCAATTTTTTTCTCAAGGACTTGTCTTCATTTCCCATTGGTCTCCAAATTCGAATATATACCGTTGTCAACGTAATTGTTACGCGTTAGACTACAAATTCAATGTCATACATCTCCCGACCATTGGATGTGTGACCTCAAGTCCAACATTTTTTTATCTTTAGGATTTGTTTGAGAATTAGTGTCTCTTTATGTCATGTACGTCTCTCGACTTATACAGGTATGACATCAAGATCTCAAATTTTTATCTCAAGCGCTTGTCTTACGTTCCCGTCGGTCTCCATATTTCTTTTATATACCGTTGCCAGCGTAATTATTATGCGTTCGACAACAAATCCAATGTCATACAACTCCCGACCTTTGGATGTGTGACATCAAGTCCTCCAATTTTTATCTCTAGGACTTGTTTGCGAATAAATTTCTCTCTTTATCAAATCTCTCGACTTATAGAGGTATGACATCAAATTCTCCAATTTTTATATCAAGGACTTGTCTTCTTTTCCCTTCGGTCTCCAAATTCGAATATATACCGTTGTATTCGTAATTGTTACGCGTTAGAATACAAATCCAATGTCATACATCTCCTGACCTTTGTTTGTCTGACATCAAGTCCTCCAATTTGAATCTTTAGGACTTGTTTGCGAATGTTTCTCTCCACGTAATGTCGCTCGACATATAGAGGTATGACATCAAGTTTTCCAATTTTTATCTCAGGGACTTGTCCTCTTTTTCCGTCGGTCTCCGAATTCGATTAGATATTGTGGTCAGCGTAATTGTTATGCGTTAGACTATAAATTAATTGTTATACGTCTCCCGACCTTTGGATGTGTGACATCAAGTCCTCCAATTTTTATCTTTTGGACTTGTTTGCGAATATGTTTCTCTTTATGTCATGTCTCTCGACCTATTAAGATATGACATCAAGTTCTCTAACTTTTATCTCAAGAACTTGTCCTCCTTTCTCGTCGGCCTCCAAATTTGATTAGATATTGTGGTCAGCGTAATTCTTACAAGTTAGACTATGAATCAAATGCCATACATCTCCCGACCTTTGGATGTGTGACATCAAGTCCTCCAATTTATCTCGACTTTTAGAGGTATGACATCAATTCCTACAATATTTATCTGTAGGACTTATTTGCGAATAACTTTCTATCTGTCATATATCTCGACTTATAGAGGTATGACATCAAGTTCTCTAATTTTTATCTCAAGGACTTGTCTTATTTTCTTGTCGGTCTCCAAATTTGAATATATACTGTTTTCAACGTAATTCTTACGCGTTCGACTAAAAATCAAATGCCATACATCTCCCGACCTTTGGTTGTGTGACATCAAGTCCTCCAATTTTTATCTTTAGGACTTGTTTGTGAATAAGTTTCTCTTTATGTCATGTCTCTCGACTTATGGAGGTATGACAACATGTTCGTCAATTTTTTTCTCAAGGACTTGTCTTCATTTCTCGTTGGTCTCCAAATTCGAATATATACCGTTGTCAACGTAATTGTTACGCGTTAGACTACAAATCCAATGTCATACATCTCCCAACCTTTGGATGTGTGACATCAAGTTCTTCAACTTTATCATTAGGACTTGTTAGTGAATAACTTTCTATCTATGTCATATCTCTCGACTTACAGAGGTATGGCATCAAATTCTCCAATTTTTATCTCAAGGACTTGTTTTCTTTTCCCTTCGGTCTCCAAATTCGAATATATACCGTTGTATTTGTAATTGTTACGGGTTAGAATACAAATCCAATGTCGTACATCCCCGGACCTTTGGTTGTGGTGACATCCAGTCCTCCAATTTTTATCTTCTGGACTTGTTTGCGAATAAGTTTCTCTGTGTGTGATGTCATTCGACATATAGACGTATGACATCAAGTTCTCCAATTTTTATCTCAAGGGCTTGTCTTCCTTTCCAGTCGGTCCCCAAATTTGAATATATACCGTTGTCAGCGTAATTGTTACGCGTTAGACTACAAATTCAATGTCATACATCTCCCGACCTTTGGATATGTGACATCAAGTACTCCAATTTTTATCTTTAGGACTTCTTTGCGAATAAGTGTCTCTTTATGTCATGTCTCTCAACTTATACATGTATGCCATTAAGATCTCAATTTTTTTTATCTCAAGCGCTTTTCTTACTCTCCTGTCGGTCTCCAAATTCGATTATATACCGTTGTCAGCGTAACTCTTACGCGTTCGACTAGAAATCCAATGTTATACATCTCCCGATCTTGGGATGTGTGACATCAAATCCTCCAATTTTTATCTTTAGGACTTGTTTGCGAATAACTGTCTCTATGTCATATCTCTGGACTTATAGAGGTATGACAACAAGTTCTCCATTTTTTACTTGAAGAACTTGTCTTTCTTTCCCGTCGGTCTCCAAATTCGAAGATAAACCATTGTCTGTGTAATTGTTACGCGTTAGACTACAAATCCTATGTCATACATCTCCCGACCTTTGGTTGTGTGACATCAAGTCCTCCAATTTTTGTCTTCTGGACTTGTTTGCGAATAAGTTTCTCTCTGTGTGATGTCATTCGACATATAGACGTATGACATCAAGTTCTCCAATTTTTATCTCAAGGGCTTGTCTTCCTTTCCAGTTTGTCTCCAAATTTGAATATATACCGTTGTCAGCGTAATTGTTACGCGTTAGACTACAAATTCAATGTCATACATCTCCCGACCTTTGGATATGTGACATCAAGTCCTCCAATTTTTATCTTTAGGACTTGTTTGCAAATAAGTTTCTCTCTTTGGCATTTCTCTCGACTTTAGAGGTATGACATCGAGTTCTTCAATTTTTATCTCAAGGACTTGTCTTCTTTTCCCTTCGGTCTCCAAATTCGAATATATACCGTTGTCTTCGTAATTGTTATGCGTTAGAATATAAATCCAATGTCATACATCTCCCGACATTTGGATGTGTGACATCAAGTCCTCTAATTTTATCTTTAGGACTTGTTTGCGAATAAGTTTCTCTCTTTGTCATTTCTCTCGACTTTAGAGGTATGATATCAAGTTCTTCAATTTTTATCTCAAGGACGAATCACCCTTTCCCGTCTGTATCGAAATTCAATATATACCGTTGTCAGCATAATTGTTACGCGTTAGACTGCATATTCAGTGCCATACATCTCCCGACCTTTGGATGTGTGACATCAAGTCCTCCAATTTTTATCTTTAGGACTTGTTTGCGAATAAGTTTCTTTCTCTTTGTCATTTCTCTCGACTTTAGAGGTATGACATCAAGTTCTTCAATTTTTATCTCAAGGACTAATCGTCCTTTCCCGTCGGTATCGAAATTCAAATATATACCGTTGTCAGCGTAATTATTACGCGTTAGACTGGAATTTCAATGCCATACATCTCCCGACCTTTGGATGTGTGACATCAAGTCCTCCAATTTTTATCTTTAATAAGGAGTTGTTTGCGAATAAGTGTCTATTTATGTCTTGTCTCTCAACTTATACAGGTATGGCATCAAGATCTCAAACTGTTATCTCAAGCGCTTGTCTTCTTTTCCCGTCGGTCTCCAAATTTGATTATATACCGTTGTCTTCGTAATTGTTATGTGTTAGACTTAGTCCAATGTCATACATCTCCCGAGCTTTGGATGTATGACATCAAGTCCTCCAATTTTTATCTTTAGGACTTGTTTGCTAATAAGTTTCTCTTTTTATCATATCTCTCGACTTATAGAGGTATGACATTATGTTCTCCAATTTTTATCTCAAGGACTTTTCTTCCTTTCCCATCGGTCTCCAAATTCGATTAGATATTGTGATCAGCGTAATTGTTACGCGTTAGACTATAAATTTGATGTCATACATCTCCCAACTTTTGGATGTGTGACATCAAGTCCTCCAGCTTTATAATTAGGACTTGTTTGCAAATAATTTTCTCTATGTCATATCTCTCGACATATGGAGTTATGGCTTCAAGTTCTCTATTTTTTATCTCAACGACTTGATTTCCTTTTCTGTCGGTCTCCAAATTCGAATATATATCGTTTTCAGCGTAATTCTTACGTGTTCAACTAAAAATCCAATGTCATATAACTCCCGACCTTTGGTTGTGTGACATCAAGTCCTCCAATTTTTATCTATAGGACTTGTTTATGAATAAGTTTCTATCTATGTCATATCTCTGGACTTATAGAGGTATGACAACAAGTTCTCCAATTTTTATCTGAAGAACTTGTCTTTCTTTCCCTTCGATCTCCAAATTCGAAGATATACAATTGTCTGCGTAATTGTTACGCGTTAGACTACAAATCCAATGTCATACATCCCCCCGACCTTTGGTTGTGGTGACACCAAGTCCTCCAATTTTTATCTTCTGGACTTGTTTGCGAATAAGTTTCTCTCAGCGTGATGTCATTCGACATATAGACGTATGACATCAAGTTCTCCATTTTTTATCTCAAGGGCTTGTCTTCCTTTCCAGTCGGTCTCCAAATTTGAATATATACCGTTGTCAGCGTAATTGTTACGCGTTAGACTACAAATTCAATGTCATACATCTCCCGACCTTTGGATATGTGACATCAAGTCCTCCAATTTTTATCTTTAGGACTTCTTTGCGAATAAGTGTCTCTTTATGTCATGTCTCAACTTATACATGTATGACATTAAGATCTCAATTTTTTTATCTCAAGCGCTTGTCTTACTCTCCCGTCGGTCTCCAAATTCGATTATATACCGTTGTCAACGTAACTCTTACGCGTTCGACTAGAAATCCAATGTCATACATCTCCCGACCTTTGGATGTGTGACATCAAGTCCTCCAATTTTTATCTTTAGGACTTGTTTGCGAATAACTTTGTCTCTATGTCATATCTCTCGACTTATAGAGGTATGACAACAAGTTCTCCAATTTTTATCTGAAGAACTTGTCTTTCTTTCCCGTCGGTCTACAAATTCGAAGATATACTATTGTCTGCATAATTGTTACGCGTTAGACTACAAATCCAATGTCTTACATCTCCCTACCTTTGGTTGTGTGACATCAAGTTCTCCAATTTTTATCTTCAGGACTTGTTTGCGAATATGTTTCTCTCTTTGTCATATCTCTCAACATATAGAGGTATGACATCGAGTTATCCAATTTTAATCTCAAGGACTTGTCTTCCTTTCCCGTCGGTCTCCAAATTCGATTAGATATAGTGGTCACTGTAATTGTTACGCGTTAGGCTACAAATCCAATGTCATACATCTCCCGACATTTGGATGTGTGACATCAAGTCCTCTAATTTTTATCTTTAGGACTTGTTTGCGAATAAGTTTCTCTCTTTGGTATTTCTCTCGACTTGTCTTTGTTTTAGTGTTGTGATTATTGTTGTGTCCCGAGTGCGGATTAGGGGCGTTACACGAAGTCCAGCGCTGAGATTTGTCCAGACAAGCGGGAGCAGTCCAACCGTCCAGATTTGTCCAGATGAAGTCCAAAGTACCGTTTCCCCATCTTCAACCGACGACTTCTTATTTTGATTGGATTCCTCACCGGAATCCTATCACGTCTCCTCGCCGTCCTCCTCCTCCAACCTCCTCCTTCAGCGTCCTCCAACTTTCATCATCCTACAAACTCATCCTCATCATTTGGCTTGTGGACATATTTGTTTGTGAATATTTAGTAGTATTTTTCTGTGGTTATTGATTTTGTGAGACATGTTCGAGATAATATTGCATTGGTTTTTTGTTTGATAGAAGTTGAGTGAGAGCAGGAATAAGTACATATTGGATATCTGATACGTTGATATCTGGATATCTGTCCGGATGTGTGAGTATGTAGATATCTAGATTTGTTTAAATTTTTTGTTTAGTTTTATGAAATTTGATATGTTTACTGTTTTTGTGTGATAACATTTTATATATCTATGAACCTCTGTTAATGATATCTAGATATTTCTGAACACAGAGCCTACTGTCTGGATATATAGTATAATTGTGTCTACTTGTAATGTCTAGCCTGGTGGGCCAAAATGTACATCTGAACAACTAGATATCCAGATATTTTGATTACGATATATCTTATTCAAACATTTGCTGACATGTCCAGCAAACATAAACATATGAAATCTAAATAGTAGACATCGATCTGTCGCCAATAATCAGTTTCATAAACCTGTTAATCTATATCCAAACGAAAATGCAACTTTCATACCACATATATAATGATAGATCTAGCTAACTTAGTGGTCTGAATACCATTTTGAGTTAATTAGAAAAGTGATAAATACGCTCAAAATTATGCTCAGTCCAGACAAAGGCAATCCAGACATGTTTGGTATGTACAACAAACACAAACACATGCGTAAGGCAATATATCTGAATAGGAAGTGATTATATTTGTTCAGACAAAATTCAACGTCCAGAATTGTCCAGGTTCGTCCATATTTGTCCAGATGAGCGGGAGCAGTCTAGATTTGTCCAGACGAAGTCCATCGTCCAGATTTGTGTGTGGGGAGAGAAAATGTGGTTTGCATGTGGGAGATGTTCTTTACACAATGGATAATGATTACAATCATTTAATAGGGTGCACATGCGGGATTTGTTTGGAGGTAATTTGACAAAATCTGGGGGACTTGGGGTAAATTGCCCAGATCATGCCACGTGGAAGGCTATGAGTGGATGGAAAGCAGTTTGGAGCCCAATTTGGATCCCAAAATAGAGACCCTCTAGCATTTTTCTTATCTAAATGTGGGTATTGAGCATAGGAACTGAGATGTTCAAAACATGTATGATGTACAATTTCCTGGAACATTGCAGATTTGCATTCGTTAAAAGAGTTGTTGGAGAATAATCTTCTAACTTTGGTTGTTTATAGTGGAAATGAGATTCTTACTGCCGAATTTGTAAACCTTATATAGTATTCAAATATTATACACACCAGAGTTTCTTAAACATCTCTACATGAATTCTGCACCAACGTAGGGAAGGAATTCTATCTATAAGATGAGTTTTGGAAGGAACGATCACGAAAAAATGTCGTGGTACAACATAATGTGATCTCTCTGCATATAGTTTAAGGTTTCATTTGGAAGCAATCTCGTAGCACTCTGTCCCCTCGTCGAAACCCATTTTGGTTACCACCAGAGAAGCAATATCCAACTAACAAGATCCAGTAGAGTAGAACAACAGTTGTGGCCCTTTAGAAAGTAATAACGAGGAAGAAGTAGAAGAAAGTTAGTTAAGATAGACTCAACGACACACAAAAATTGACAGATCAGATGCAAGGAAATATGACAATTTCTATGTGGGTTTGTTAAGTATTAACATTTATGAATCTTGACATTACGTGGTTTGGATTATAATATTATTGATATTAGAATAAATTTTCATTTACAAATTTAACTGCAGCTACACAGTTTCTCATATTTTCTAATAGTAGGCACAAACAACAAAATCTATTTTCTGTTGTATTCTAGAGACAAACACAAACAACAGAATTCGGTTAAAGGAAAATTGTTTTCCACTGAATTCTTATTTCTTCTGATTTTCGTTTGACTCCAAAAATCATTTTTCGGAACTTTCCGTGCCACTAACACCCCAAAATAGCAGTTGGAGACAAGCTACATTTAATCAAAATATGTTATTTCCGGTAAAATTGGAGTGCAATAATCTGAAGCAACATATGCATGACATGAGAGAGTTTTATGAAGTCAAAAGATGCCATCTTACGCATAATTGTCCCTACGCTTCAGCCTTCCTTTTCAAAACACAACCCCACCGTCATTTTCAAAAGCAAATGCCATAAGTATAGCATATGGCTTGTCTCCTTTTC
Source organism: Triglochin maritima (assembly GCA_963682175.1). Classification (NCBI taxonomy): domain Eukaryota; kingdom Viridiplantae; phylum Streptophyta; class Magnoliopsida; order Alismatales; family Juncaginaceae; genus Triglochin; species Triglochin maritima. The sequence continues at coordinate 47,786,344 of OY821771.1, read as the reverse complement.
AAAAATATCTCATAAAATTAAACTTAATGACAAATTTGTCATAAAATTAAACATATTGACAATAAGATATCGAAATTATTCTCTAGTACTTTCTCAGCAAATAATCTCAACCTTTTCCAATTTATAAGCACGAGTAATCATAAGAAAATCCTTGAGATGAAAAAGAAATGGAGCCAAACAGCAAGACTGAATGAAGATTCTGAACCAAATGCTAGAATTAATAATCCTATCTGAAAAGCCCACTAAACAATACAAAAATTCTTTGTTTTTTTATGAAAACAATAATTTAGGAGGGAAGATATCTATATTGTAAAAGAGAGAAAACAAGTATATTACAAAAAAACTAAGGACAGGGAGAGTAAGAGAACTTAGAACATCAAATGGCTGTTGAAGCATTGCTAATGTTATTCAATTGTTAAGATGGGCTCTATCAACTACAATGCGCAACAATTAATCATAAGCTTTCTTCAATGACCTTGACCTTGAGAATAATTCACATGAATACTGTCAAGTTGCCTTGACACCATCTGACAACCCAACAACCATAATATTGAGGTGATAACTAAGGTGTTGGACATCTACTCCACTGTCATTTTCACTTTCAATCACCACTAATAGATAACTCAATGGCACATGCACTGTCTAATGCCATTTCCTCATCCTATAAAGCTGCACCATTCTCATACTTATCAGTTCAACACACCCCAAGCAAATTCAGAAACTTGTATCTACTGTTTTTTTTGCCAGAGAAATCACTTCGAGTAAACCAATATGCTTAACCACAAGAAGATCATTGACATGGCAAGAAAGCTGAGTCAAGCAAAGCCAAGTCAAGGTTCTAACAGCAAGATTGGCATTTCATCAGTTGCTAGCAAAGGCCACATTGTGGTTTACTCCGTCGATGGGGAAAGATTCATGGTACCTGTGTCGTATCTCAGCAGCAACATCTTTAGGGAGCTCTTCGACATGGCTGAAGAATTTCTAGGATTACCACGCGATGGGCCTGTCACATTACCATGTGATGCAGATTTCTTGAAACAATTCGTCTTAACACATAGGCGACGGGTATCCAAAGAAGAAGAGCAAAATCTTCTTGACTTCATCTCAATCGGTCGATGCTCAGCTTCTCCTTTAATGCAGCAAGGACACATGTCAACAACAATTGCTTTGTAGTTTCTGAGGATTAAAATGTAGAACCTATCAGTGTACTAAACTTGTATAGTTTTTGTCATTCCTAGGAATTTTGGTGCTACATATTTCCTTTCGAGACATTTCTTCAGCATTTTATCTAATTTCAGCATTGTGAAGGATACTGAAATGAAAGATGGAACGGGTATTAAGGGTGTGATGAGGTGGACAAATACACTTCCAGTATTAATCTGATAATCTAAATAAATGATGTTCATCTCACTAACTACTCTGTGGAACTAAGCATTGCTATCAGAGGTATGTAAACGTTACAGTGGTCCCCTTCCTCTTTCTTCATAATTTGTGGATCATGCTTCTAAAGCCACACTTTTTTTCCTTAAAAATGTCTGTTTTGTGTTTTGTTTTAGCAGACATTGTTTTCAACATGCTTTCTAGGATTCCACTACCTCGGCGATGGACAATTTTGAACAAAAATTGAAACCTACCCTTGTATAAAATCTCAAGGCTACAGTGAACACAGGCAAGCCTAATTAACAAGTTCAAAGATTTTCTCTAAATTAGTCATTTATTAAATGACTCGTTAAATCACTAAAAAATGAAGAGATAGTAGGAGCGAACATCGCTCCTACTAATTGTAAGTTTGTTACAAAATAATGATGCAATATTGTTAGAGTCGGTGGTCATTTATTGATTTTGAGTTTCTCTTGAACTTTTATTTTTCTTAGTTAATAGGAATTCAATATCAGTTGAATGCAACTTGTAAGGTCAGCTGACTGAAGGCATATCAACCATTAGGATGAAGTGATGGTCCAACTGAAAGAAAAAAACACAAATGAAAGAAGGTATTGGTTAAGGGTGACATGAGGTGGACAAATAAACTTTCAATATTAATCTGATAGTCCAAATAATGATGTTCGTATTACTATTAATGAACTGGTCAGTGACATTACTAACAGATGCGCATACACATTATAATGTCCCCCTTCTTCATCTTTCTTCATACTTTATAGATTGTGCTTCTAAAGCCACACATTTTTTCTTAAAAATGCCTATTTTGTTGTAGCAGATTTTTTTCTCACATGCCTTCCTAGGATTGCACTACCTCCATGTAGGACGATTTTGAACAGAATATGGAACTATTGTATAGTTGTATATAACCTCTGGCCTACAATTCAACACAGGCGAACCTAACCAACAACATCAAAGATTCTCTCTAAACTAGTCATTTATTAATTAACAAATTAAATAATTTAAAAAATAAAGGGATAGTAGGAGCCAACATTGCTCCTAGTAATTCTAAATTTGTTACAGAACTAGGATGACCTGCTTTGTGTGCAATCAGGGTCAATCGTCATTTATTGATTTTAAGTTTCTCTTGAACTTATATTTTCTTAGTTAGTAGAAAATTCAATATTAGTTGAATGCAACTAATGAGGTTGACCAACTGCAAGCCTTGTCAACCATTCCGACGAAGTGATGGACCATCTACAGAAGCAGGGCCACAAACAAAAGTACAATGAACTAGTGCATGACCCAAAAGTAAACCTATTGAAGTATAATATTACCACAAATATTAAGAGGTCAAAACCCACCAGAAATTAGACACACAACTGCATATGCTTGTCAGGTACGTGGTCCTGTCGTCCTTGTTAGGATTGAATCCTGTTAACAGCCACTTAAGTGATGCAACATCCTTAAACTGATCTTGTGACAATATATAACGTGCTTCAACAATGATACTGAGATGGTGCGTAATTTGTTCATTAACTGGGCTTTTGTATATACATTTGCAGGGGTGTAGGTAAAGACATGACCATATATATGATGTGGTTGCAAATTGTGTGTTGTAGTTTTACCATCACTCAATGGGAATGTTTGATATCACTCGCAGTTGGTCGATCTTACAAGCTGCATTCAACAATATCTGGTGTTGAATTCCTACGTACAAACCAAGAAAATACAAAGTTCAAGAGAAATTCAAATTCAATAAGGTTACTACGATTATCCCGTCCATTTTCTCTTGTGATTTAATAAATGACGAATTTCAAAAGGATCTTGGAACTTGCCGAATAGGCTAGCCTATGTCGAATTGTAGTCCATGGGTGTTATGCAAGTATATAACTTCCAATTCTTTTTCCAGAATTTCCTTACACATATGGTAGAATGCTACAAAAGATAGGAGAAAAGAGTGAGTGCTAAAACAAAATACACACGGTTGTATCGTGTGTTAAGTTACACAACGGCTATAATCCCATTCTTTCCAAAAAAAATAATTTCAAAAAAATATCAATATCATGACAAATTACAGGTTGTTTTTCTTGTGAGTTAAGCCAAGAACGCAACGGTACGAAATATTTCCCCTATAAATTTCTGAATTGCTATTCATCGCCCCAAAATTACTTAAATCGCCCCAACAAATTACCATTTTGCCCTTCAAAAACTTTAAAAAAAATTTTTTTAGGGGGAGGCGTCTGCCGGAGCCGCCTCCCCATAGGAGGGAGGCGTCTGCCGGAGCCGCCTCCCCATAGGGGGGAGGCGGCTGACACAGACGCCCGACCCTTGGATCGGGCGTCTGTGGTGGACGCCGCCCCCCTATGGGGAGGCGGCTCCGGCAGACGCCTCCCTCCTATGGGGAGGCGGCTCCGGCAGACGCCTCCCCCTAAAAAATTTTTTTTTTGGGTTTTTTTAATATTAATAGAAAATAGGGTTTACATTATCAAATTTAATATGTTTGTACATTATGTAGTGTGGATTGATTATCAAAAAATTTGAAAGATAGGATACTCATCATAAAAAAATAACAGTACGACAGAGAAACAAAAACAAATACGAAAACAAACGTACGACAGATAAAAAAATACTAATGGGGTTGTTATGTACAGTGGATGGGTAAGATGATTTGGGCTGTGTAGCCGATCCTGGAGAAGAAGGACGAGATGTCAGGCGAGTACACCAGAGCTGCTTGTGTAGATGATGATCACTTGATACAGGCGTGACATTCTCAGTTGGGCATCCCCGACCATGATTAGGTTGATGAGTAGTTAGAGTATTAGTATCTTACTCTTATTACTGTATTCTCGTTTCTGTCGTACACTTACTATTCGTACTTGTATTTGTTTATCTGTCGTACATTTTTTTTAGAGGGAGGCGTCTGTGGCGGACGTCTCCCCCCTATGGGGAGGCGGCTCCGGCAGACGCCTCCCTCCTATGGGGAGGCGGCTCCGGCAGACGCCTCCCCCTAAAAATTTTTTTTTAAAGTTTCTGAAGGGCAAAATGGTAATTTGTTGGGACGATTTAAGTAATTTTGGGGCGACAAATAGTAGTTCCCATAAATTTCCTTCCACTTCCCATTCTTCCCTCCTCCCACTCACTCCTCTTCTTCGTGCCCTTCTCCACCCCTCTCCCACCCGACGCTTCCAAACCCTAATCCCGACCTCGACCCCGATCATCATCTCCAAACCCGTTTCCTCCCCGATCCGTCTCCGGCCTCCCCGATTTGTCCCATTGCCGAGATGGAAGAACAAGACCAACCCGACGGTTCCAAACCCTATTCCCGACCCCGATCCTCCCCGCGATCATCTCCAAACCCTAATCCCAACCGTCCCATCGCCGAAATGGAAGAACAGGACGAGGTTTGTGAGTTCTTTCCACACTGGTTAGGGTTTGGGTTTTTTGGGGTTAGAATCTCCATTGATGTGTTGGCTGCAATCACGTTTTCATCTGCAATCACGTTTTCAAACCTTATCCTCTACGGCTGAAGGTGCCGGTGCGTGATTCGTTTTCTTCTGATCCCTGTGTTTGGTGGGTTTGGGTCGTGGATTTGGTTATGGAATTGTGGAAAAGGTGTGATTTTGAGATTTGAAAGCTGTGGTTTTGATGTGTTTTTGAGTTGTTTTCTTGTATGTTCTGTTTTGGAATACGGTATGTTCTGCATGAATTTAATACGAGATTTTCCAAAACTAATGGGACTTCTTTGTCATGAAATTCAAAAACTGTTAGCAAATTTATTTTATTGGTATTTCACTCAATTTCTATTATAACCATCACAAGACAACCTCCTTAATCTTATGAGTCACAAGAAACTGACTTTAGAACAGAATTGGATTGTCCTTCTGACATTGTTAACATTTATAGCACGAGTTTTGCTACTGATTGATGGTTCATTACAGATTTTTACACTGTTTTTTCAGATCAAAGGGAAACAAGAACGGAAAAAATCCCCACGTAGATGCTGCTAAGGCAACAAAGATGTCACTCTATGTGCCTTTTCCACCTTGAAGAGGATGAAATATTTGCCACTTGCCTTGCCACGGTATGTTACTTTTTTTGTTTGTGTGCATAGGCTTTCTTCATTTCCTTTTTTTTCATGGTCACTTTTAAAGCTAACATGTGAACAAAGATCCTTACATGTCTGATTTTTTCTCCTAAACTCAAATGTGACAGGGTTACGAGACCAAAAAGATTAAGTTAGGCTGACCTTGAACGAGATTGTTTGAACAAGATTGCTGGCAGTAGAAAGAAGTTGTAGAATGCTAACACTTATGGATTCACGGGTAAATATATTATTTTTGTCCTTTGGTTTCTACATGCAACCTCAATTCCTTTCATGTCAATTAGATGGAACTTCTCTACTTGAATAACATGATTAATACTTAAATTTCATCAACCTTTTCCTTACGAGAGTTTGATCTGAACATAACACATTATAATGACCTAATACTCTGATTGATTCTCAAAAGGTGTTACATCAAGTGTTTTTTCTTATATTAATTTCATATGCCGTGTGACATTAGACTACCAAATTTAAAAATGTAAGCACACATTTTCAGACTTAAGACGTGTTTTATATTTTAAAATCTCACATATAAATTATATTCTCTAGTGTTATATCTAATTGTTTGTTTTACTTAGTCCATTTTCCTATATGTTTTGCATTTGCCACTAGTGCAATGACCATTCCAAATTTATTTATGCGTCTTATTCAAAAACATCATACCTCACTAACCATGAGGGCAATGATTGAAAAGGCGGACGTTTAGGTGCCTAGAGACCTTATGCGAGTTAGTCGTGGGTCAATTATTAGTCAGCCCACCACATAATTGACCAACTAGGTAATCGAATCAGGAGGTTGGATTACCTACCTATGAAAATAAATAACCATAACGCATACCCCTACAAGCTCAACGTTCTTCGGCCTGACAATTGTGTCGTATCTTATACTTTCGTGTCGTGTTCTTTTACGTGTACTAGCCAACTTGGCCATACACTAACACGACCCGAAATGAGTTTATACATACACTAACATAACCGATTGAGTTATGACATCAAGTCCTCTAATTTTTATCTTAAAGACTTGTTTACAAATGAGTTTCTCTCTATGTCACATCTATCGACAATCAAAGGTATGACATCAAGTCCTCCGATTCTTATCTGAAGGACTTGTAATGTTTCCTGTCGGTATCTAAAGGTCAGCATATTTCTTACGTATTGGACTACAATTTCCTTGTCATACCTCTCTCGACCTATGGAGGTTTGACATCAAGGCCTCCAATTTTATCGTAAGGACTTGTTTACGAATGAGTTCTTCTCTCTGTCATATTTCTTGACCTATAGAGGTATGACATTAAGTTCTCCAATTTTTATCTTAAGGACTTGTGTTTCTTCTGCTTGTGTCTTTAAATTCAAACTTAGTACGGTCAGTGTAATTCCAACGTGTTAGACTAAACTTTTCATGTCATATATCTCTCCACCTATGGAGGTATGACATTGAGTCTTCCAATTTAAACATAAGGATTTGTTTACTTATCAATTCCTCTAAAATGCCTTATCTCTCGACCTACAAAGATGTGACGTAAAGTCCTCAATTTTTTTAATCTCAAGTACTTGTTTACGAATATGTTTCTCTCTTTGTCATCTCCCGACTTATAGAGGTATGACATAAAGTTCTCCAATTTTTATCTCAAGGGCTTTTCTTTGGATGTGTGACATCAAGTCCTCCAATTTTTAGGTTTAGGACTTGTATGCGAATACGTATCTCTCTATGTCTTATCTCTCGACTTATAGAGGTATGACATCAATTCCTCCAATTTTTATCTTTAGGACTTCTTTGCGAATAATTTTCTCTCTATGCCATATCTCTCGACTTATAGAGGTAGACATCAAGTTCTTCAATTTTATCTCAAGGACTTGCTTCCATTCCCGTCGTTCTACAAATTTGAATGTATATCGTTGTCAGCGAAATTGTTACACGTTAGACTACAAATCAAATATCCACATGTCTCCCGAACTTTGGATGTGTGACATCAAGTCCTCTAATTTTTATCTTTAGGACTTGTTAGCGAATTTGATTCTCTCTTTGTTATTTCTCTTGACATATACAGATATGACTTCGAGTTCTCCAATTTTTATCTCAAGAACTTGTCTTCTTTTCCCCGTCGGTCTCCAAATTCGAATATATACCGTTGTCTGTGTAATTGTTACGCGTTAGAAGACTACAAATCCAATGTCATACATCTCCAGACCTTTGTTTGTCTGACATCAAGTCATCCTTTTTTAATCTTTAGGACTTGTTTGTGAATAAGTTTCTCACTACGTAATGTCTCTCGACATATAGAGGTATAAAATCAAGTTCTCCAATTTTTATCTCACCGACTTGTCCTCCTTTTCAGTCGGTCTCCGAATTCGATTAGATACTGTGGTCAGCGTAATTGTTACGCGTTAGACTATAAATTAATTGTTATACGTCTCCCTGACCTTTGGATGTGTGACATCAAGTCCTTTAATATTTATCTTTTGGACTTGTTTGCGAATAAGTTTCTCTTTATGTCATGTCTCTCGACCTATAAAGATATGACATCAAGTTCTCTAATTTTTATCTCAAGAACTTGTCCTCCTTTCTCGTCGGCCTCCAAATTTGATTAGATATTGTGGTCAGCGTAATTCTTACTAGTTAGACTATGAATCAAATGTCATACATCTCTCGACCTTTGGATGTGTGACATCAAGTCCTCCAATTTATCTCGACTTATAGAGGTATGACATCAATTCCTACAATATTTATCTTTAAAACTTTTTTGCGAATAACTTTCTAAATATAGGTCATATCTCTCGACGTATAACGAAATGACATCAAGTTCTTCAATTTTTATCTCAACAACTTATCTTCCTTTCCTGTCGGTCTCCCAATTCGAATACATACTGTTTTCAGCGTAATTCTTACGCGTTCGACTAAAAATCCAATGTCATACATCTCCCGACCGTTGGTTGTGTGACATCAAGTCCTCCAATTTTTTTCTTTAGGACTTGTTTGCGAATAATTTTCTCTCTATGTCTTATCTCTCGACTTATAGAGGTATGACATCAAGTTCTTCAATTTTAATCTCAAGGACTTGTCTTCCTTTCTCGTCGGTCTCCAAATTCGAATATATACCGTTGTCAGCGTAATTGTCACGCGTTAGACTAAAAATCCAATGTCATACATATCCCGACCTTTGGATGTGTGACATTAAGTCCTCCATTTTTTATGTTTAGGACTTGTTTGCGAAGAAGTTCCTCTCTTCGTCATATCTCTTGACTTTAGAGGTATGACATCAAGTTCCCCAATTTTTATCTCAACGACTTGTCTTCCTTTCCCGTCGGTCTCCAAATTCGAATATATACTATTGTCAGCATAATTGCTACACGTTAGACTACAAATCAAATATCATACATCTCCCGACCTTTGGATGTGTGACATCAAGTCCTCCAACTTTACCATTAGGACTTGTTTGCGAATAAGTTTCTATCTATGTCATATATCTTGCATTATAGAGGTTTGAAATCGAGTTCTCTAATTTTTATCTCAAGGACTTGTATTCCTTTCTAGTCAGTCTCCAAATTCGAATATATATCGTTGTCCGCGTAATTCTTACGCGTTCGACTACAAATCCAATGTCATACATCTCCCGACCTTTGGATGTGTGACATCAAGTCCTCCAATTTTTGTCTTTAGGACTTGTTTGTGAATAACTGTCTCTATGTCATATCTCTCGACTTATAAAATTACGACATCAAGTTCTCCAATTTTTATCTCAAGGAGTTGTATTCCTTTCTGTCAGTCTCCAAATTCGAATATATACCGTTGTCAGCGTAATTCTTACGCGTTCGACTACAAATCCAATGTCATACATCGCCCGACCTTTGTATGTGTCACATCAAGTCCTCCAATTTTTATCTTTAGGACTTGTTTGCGAATTATTTTCTCTCTGTCTTATCTCTCGACATATAGAGGTATGACATCAAGTTCCCCAATTTTTATCTCAAGGACTTGTCTTCCATTCCCGTCGGTCTCCAAATTCGAATATATACCGTTGTCAGTGTAATTGTCACGCGTTAGACTAAAAATCCAATGTCTTACATATCCCGACCTTTGGATATGTGACATCAAGTCTTCCAATTTTTATGTTTAGGACTTGTTTGCGAATAAGTTTCTCTCTTTGTCATATCTCTCGACATATAGAGCTATGACATCGAGTTCTCCAATTTTTATCTCAAGGACTTGTCTTCTTTTCCCGTCCGTCTCCAAATTCGAATATATACCGTTGTCAACGTAATTGCAACACATTAGACTACAAATCAAATATCATACATCTCCCAACCTTTGGATGTGTGACATCAAGTCCTCCAACTTTATCATTAGGACTTGTTTGCGAATAAGTTTCTATATATGTCATATATCTCGCGTTATAGAGGTATGACATCAAGTTCTCCAATTTTTATCTCAAGGATTTGTCTTCCTTTCCCGTCGTTCTACAAATTCGAATGTATATCGTTGTCAGCGAAATTGTTACACGTTAAACTACAAATCAAATATCCACATGTCTCCCGAACTTTGGATGTGTGACATCAAGTCCTCAAATTTTTATCTTTAGGACTTGTTAGCGAATTTGATTCTCTCTTTGTCATATCTCTTGACATATACAGATATGACATCGAGTTCTCCAATTTTTATCTCAAGAACTTGTCTTCTTTTCCCCGTCGGTCTCCAAATTCGAATATATATCGTTGTCTGTGTAATTGTTACGCGTTAGACTACAAATCCAATGTCATACATCTCCGGACCTTTGTTTGTCTGACATCAAGTCATCCTTTTTTAATCTTTAGGACTTGTTTGTGAATAAGTTTCTCACTACGTAATGTCTCTCGACATATAGAGGTATGACATCAAGTTCTCCAATTTTTATCTCACCGACTTGTCCTCCTTTTCAGTCGGTCTCCGAATTCGATTAGATACTGTGGTCAGCGTAATTGTTACCCGTTAGACTATAAATTAATTGGTATACGTCTCCCGACCTTTGGATGTGTGACATCAAGTCCTCCAATATTTATCTTTTGGACTTGTTTGCGAATAAGTTTCTCTTTATGTAATGTCTCTCGACCTATAAAGATATGACATCAAGTTCTCTAATTTTTATCTCAAGAACTTGTCCTCCTTTCTCGTCGGCCTCCAAATTTGATTAGATATTGTGGTCAGCGTAATTCTTACTAGTTAGACTATGAATCAAATGTCATACATCTCCCGACCTTTGGATGTGTGACATCAAGAACTCCTCCAATTTATCTCGACTTATAGAGGTATGACATCAATTCCTACAATATTTATCTGTAGGACTTATATGCGAATAACTTTCTATCGATGTCATATATCTCGACTTTGGATGTGTGACATCACGTCCAATTTTTATCTTTAGGACTTGTTTGCGAATAAGTTTCTCTCTATGTCATGTCTCTAGACCTATAGAGATATGACATCAATTTCTCTAATTTTAATCTCAAGGACTTGTCTTATTTTCTTGTCGGTCTCCAATTTCGAATATATACTGTTTTCAACGTAATTCTTACGCGTTCGACTACAAATCAAATGTCATACATCTCCCGACCTTTGGTTGTGTGACATCAAGTCATCCAATTTTTATCTTTAGGACTTGTTTGTGAATAAGTTTCTCTTTATGTCTTGTCTCTCGACTTATTGAGGTATGACAACATGTTTGTCAATTTTTTTTCAAGGACTTGTCTTCATTTCCCGTTGGTCTCCAAATTCCAATATATACCATTGTCAACGTAATTGTTACGCATTAGACTACAAATCCAATGTCATACATCTCCCAACCTTTGGATGTGTGACATCAAGTCCTTCAACTTTATCATTAGGACTTGTTTGTGAATAACTTTCTATCTATGTCATATCTCTCGACTTATAGAGGTACGACATCAAGTTCTCCAATTTTTATCTCAACGACTTGTCTTCTTTTCTTGTCGGTCTCCAAATTCGAATATATACTGTTCTCAACGTAATTCTTACGCGTTCGACTAAAAATCAAATGTCATACATCTCCCGACCTTTGGTTGTGTGACATCGAGTCCTCCAATTTTTATCTTTAGGACTTGTTTGTGAATAAGTTTCTCTTTATGTCATGACTCTCGACTTATAGAGGTATGACAACATGTTCGTCAATTTTTTTCTCAAGGACTTGTCTTCTTTTCCCATTGGTCTCCAAATTCGAATATATACCATTGTCAACGTAATTGTTACGCGTTAGACTACAAGTTCAATGTCATACATCTCCCGACCATTGGACGTGTGACATCAAGTCTTTCGACTTATACAGGTATGACATCAAGATCTCAAATTTTTATCTCAAACACTTGTCTTACTTTCCCGTCGGTCTCCATATTTCTTTTATATACCGTTGCCAGCGTAATTATTACGCGTTCGACAACAAATCCAATGTCATACAACTCCCGACCATTGGATGTGTGACATCAAGTCCTCCAATTTTTATCTTTAGGACTTGTTTGCGAATAAATGTCTCTTTTTATAATCTCTCGACTTATAGAGCTATGACATTATGTTCTCCAATTTTTATCTCAAGGACTTTTCTTCCTTTCCCGTCGGTCTCCAAATTGGATTAGATATTGTGATCAACGTAATTGTTACGCGTTAGACTATAAATTCGATGTTATACATCTCCCGACATTTGGATGTGTGACATCAAGTCCTCCAGTTTTTATCTTTAGGACTTGTTTGCGAATAACTTTCTCTATATGTCATGTCTCTCGACTTATAGAGGTATGACATCATGTTCTTCAATTTTGATCTCAACGACTTATCTTCCTTTCCTGTCGGTCACCCAATTCGAATATAAACTGTTTTCAGAGTAAGTCATACACGTTCGACTAAAAATCCAATGTCATACATCTCCCGACCGTTGGTTGTGTGACATCAAGTCTTCCAATTTTTTAATCTTTAGGACTTGTTTGCGAATAATTTTCTCTCTATGTCTTATCTCTTGACTTATAGAGGTATGACATCAAGTTCTCCAATTTTTATCTCAATGACTTGTCTTCCTTTCCCGTCGGTCTCTAAAGTCGATTAGATATTGTGGTCAGCGTAATTGTCACGCGTTAGAGTAAAAATCCAATGTCATAGATATCCCGACCTTTGGATGTGTGACATCAAGTCCTCTAATTTTTATGTTTAGGACTTTTCTGTGGCTAAGCTTCTCTCTTCGTCATATATCTCGACTTTAGAGGTATGACACCGAGTTCTCCCATTTTTATCTCAAGGAATTGTCTTCCTTTCCCGTCGGTCTCCAAATTCGAATATATACCGTTGTCAGCGTAATTGTTACACGTTAGACAACAAATCAAATATCATACATGTCTGGACCTTTGGATGTGTGACATCAAGTCCTCCATTTTTTGTCTTTAGGAATTGTTTGCAAATAACTCTGTCTCTATGTTATATCTCTCGACTTATAAAGGTACGACATCAAGTTTTCCAATTTTTATCTCAAGGACTTGTATTCCTTTCCTGTCAGTCTCCAAATTCGAATATATATCGTTGTCAGCGTATTTCTTACGCGTTCGACAACAAATCCAATGTCATACATCTCCCAACATTTGGATGTGTGACATCAAGTCCTCCAATTTTTATTTTTAGGATTTGTTTGCGAATAAATTTCTACCTGTCATTCATGTCGAGTTATAGAGATATGAAATCAAGTTCTCTAATATTTATCTGAAGGACTTGTATTCCTTTCCCGACGGTCTTCAAATTCGAATATATACCGTTGTCAGCGTAATTCATACGTGTTCGACTACAATTCCATTGTCATATATCTCCTTACCTTTGGATGTGTGACATCAGGTCCTCCAATTTTTATCTTTAGGACTTGTTTCCGTATAACTTTGTCTCTATGTCATATCTCTCGACTTATAGAAGTACGACATCAAGTTCTCCAATTTTTATCTCAAGGAATTGTCTTCCTTTCCCGTCGGTCTCCAAATTTGAATATAGACTGTTGTCAGCGTAATTGTTACACGTTAGACTACGAATCAAATATCATACATCTCCCGTCCTTTGGATGTGTGACATCAAGTCCTCCAACTTTATCATTAGGACTTGTTTGCGAATAAGTTTCCATCTATGTCATATATCTCGCGTTATAGAGGTATGAAATCAAGTTCTCTAATTTTTATCTCAAAGTTTTGTAATCCTTTCCTGTCGGTCTCCAATGTCATACATCTCCCGACCATATGATGTGTGACATCAAGTCCTCCAATTTTTATATTTAGGACTTGTTTGCGAATAACTCTGTCTCTATGTCATATCTCCCGAGTTATAGAGGTACGACATCAAGTTCTCCAATTTTATCTCAAATCTTGTTCCTTTCCTATCAGTCTCCAAATTCGAATATATACCGTTAGCGTAATTCTTACGCGTTCGACTACAAATCCAATGTCATACATCTCCCGACCTTTGTATGTGTTACATCAAGTCCTCCAATTTTTGTCTTTAGGACTTGTTTGCGAATTATTTTTCTCTGTCATATCTCTTGACATATCGAGGTATGACATCGAGTTCTCCAATTTTTATCTCAAGGGCTTGTCTTCCTTTCCCGTCGGTCCCCAATGTCACACATCTCCCGACCTTTGGATGTGTGACATCATGTCCTCCAATTTTTATCTTTAGGACTTATTTGCGAATTAGATTCTCTTTGTCATATCTCTCGAAATATAGAGGTATGACATCAAGTTCTCCAATTTTTATCTCAAGAACTTGTCTTCATTTCCCGTCGCTCTCCAAATTCGATTAGATATTGTGGTCAACAAAATTGTTACGCGTTAGGCTACAAATCCAATGTCACACATCTCCCGACCTTTGGATGTGTGACATCAAGTCCTCCAATTTTTATCTATAAGACTTCTTTGCGAGTTATATTTTCTCTTTGTCATATCTCTCGACTTATAGTGGTATAACATCAAGTTCTGCAATTTTTATCTCAAGGACTTGTCTTCTTTTTCCCGTCGGCCTCCAAATTCGAATATATACCGTTGTTATGCGTAATTGTTTCGTGTGAGACTACAAATCCAATGTCATACATCTCCCGACCTTTGAATGTGGGACGTGAAGTCCTCCAATTTCTATCATCAGGACTTGTTTTCGAATAAGTTTCTCTCTATGTGATGTCTCTCGACTTATAGTGGTATGAAATCAAGTTCTCCAATTTTTATCTCAAGGACTTGTGTTCCTTTCCCGTCGGTCTCCAAATTCGATTAGATACTGTGGTCAGCGTAATTGTTACGTGTTAGACTGTAAATTCAATGTTAAAGATCTCCCGATCTTAGGATGTGTGACATCAAGTCCTCCAATTTTTATCTTTAGGACTTGTTTGCGAATAAGTTTCTCTCTATGTCATGTCTCTCGACATATAGAAATATGACATCAAGTTCTCTAGTTTTGTCTCAAGGACTTGTCCTCCTTTCCCGTCGACCTCAAAATTTGATTAGAAATTGTGGTCAGCGTAATTCTTACGAGTTAGACATTGAATCCAATGTCATACATCTCCAGACCTTTGGATCTGTGACATTAAGTCCTCCAATTTTTATCTCGACTTATAGAAGTATGACTTCAATTCCTTCAATTTTTATCTTTATGACTTGTTTGCGAATAACTTTCTATATATGTCACATCTCTCGACATATAAAGGTATGACATAAAGTTCTTCAATTTTGATCTCAACGACTTATCTTCCTTTCCTGTCGGTCTCCGAATTCGAATATAAACTATTTTCAGAGTAATTCATACGCGTTCGACTAAAAATCCAATGTCATACAACTCCCGACCGTTGGTTGTGTGACATCATGTCTTCCAATTTTTTTCTTTAGGACTTGTTTGCGAATAACTTTCTCTCTATGTCTTATCTCTCGACTTATAGAGGTATGACATCTAGTTCTCCAATTTTTATCTCAAGGACTTGTCTTCCTTTCCCGTGCGACATTTGGAATTTTTTTGAAGAATATGAGACAATCCATGTGCGACATTTGAATTTTTTTTGTGAAAATGACGGTGGGGTTGTATGTCCGATCTCAAGATTTGAATTGTATAAATCGTAGTACCTCACAAATGATACAATCCTGAAAATTTCAATTTTTTGAAGTACTTATGATGCGCTGCTCACGTCTTTCGAGTTTTATCATATAGATCATCAGGACAGAATTATCTAAAGAGTAGTGATATATGTACTCCAAATTTGGCTCCTAACCATTTCTAATAGTGGAGCTGGTTGGTTATGTAAAATTTTCATTTTGATTGAAATAATTATAATATTAAGGTCTAAATCACAAATATTCCACTAAAATAAATTATTTTCTCCCCCATTCCAATTCAAATTTCAAACTCACTTCCTTCCCACTCCTCCCTCCTTTTTTTTGCAAAGCAAAAGAGAGGCTTGACCTCTAAATTTATTAAATGAAAGAACGAGTTTACAAAACTAGAAAACCCGAAAAGAAAACTTTAAGTCCGCGGGCATTCTAATATGCAAAGTCGGCCACAAACACTACAAGTATTACATCGCTCAGCTATGTAGTTATAACATTTTCGAGTATCCCCAAAAACTAACTCCACGTGCTCTGAAAATTCTACTCATCGCTGTCTTTGTCCGCAAGTTTCTTGACTTTACCCCAAAGACATCCACCATGTCCTTGATTGCAGCCACTGTCTCCTGGCTTCTTCTTCTCTCCCTCGAAAATCCTTCGGTTTCGTTCCAGCCAGCACTCATGAATCATGGCACTAAAAGCCCACCTTCGCACCACCTTCTCAACCCGGCTTCCTCTCGCGTGAGAGGCGTGTAGCTTCGCCTTTGAGGGATCTTGCTAGCCGAGTGCTCAACTTCATGAGAAAGAGTAGTGTTGTCCACACCTCCTTAATGTACGAACACCTCCAGAATTGATGAGCCATGTCCTCTTCCGCCCTTTCACACAGGCTGCAAACCGGGTCATGCTTTGCTCCTCGTAAATTCATAAGCTTCTTTGTTAGGAGGCGCCCCCTCATTGCTCGCCAAGCTGTAATAGCATGCTTGGGAATGACGTGTTTGTGCCAAACCACACCCGCCCAAGTGACCTTTCTCCCCGGTTCTACCACCCATTTCCACACTTCCTTGATTCCTAATGTAGCCCCCTTCCCTTCTATGCGCTTTGGCTGGTCCATGCCTCAATGAATGCGTGTATTTGTGATCTTCAAGTGAACTTCCTCCGTTATCGTTGATCTTGGGGGGGGGGGGGGGGGGTTCACTTCTCCTCTCTTATGAAGTACGACACTTTGGTATCCCAAGGCACTCCCAATTCATGGTGGAGTCGAGCCCCCCAACTCTCACATTGAAATGGTTCGCCACACCACGGATATTGGAAGAACCGTATCTCTTGCCCACTTCCCACCTCATATTGGATGTGCCGTCGAGCAATTTCGCGAACTCGAAGAATCCCTCGCCATGCCCACGATGATGTTGATGGTGGCTTGGCTAGTCAAATAGAGCGGTTTTTAAGGTATTTTCGTCGTACACACTTCACCCAAAGGAAGCTTCCTTCCGCCACCACAAGCCATAATAGGCGAAGGAGGCCCACATCATTCCAAGTCGTTAATCTTTTCAGACCGAACCCTCCTTCATCCTTTGGTGTGCACACATCCTTCCATGCCACAACAACCCACTTCTTTTGTCCTCCCCAAATGAAGTGAGCCATGAGGCTCTCCATCTCTTGCAGGTCCAATAAATACTAAGGGAGACAAGCACGCTCCTCACAAGTTCTACCCGGCCGGCAATGGATAGATAATTCTGCTTCCAAGTGCTAAGACGTTGCTTTACCTTGTTTACAAGTGACATGCAATGAGTTCTCCCCATCCTCTCGGAGAATAATGACAGCCCGAGGTAGACCACCGGAAATTCCTTCCGTTCCATACCAAGGTGGGCTGCGATCCAAGCTCCATGTGGCACGTCCCCTCCTATGAATACTTGGCATTTCGTCGTGCTAAATCGCAACCTCGAGCACGCCGTGAACTCCTCTAGGTCGGCCTTTATAGCACGAGTGTTTGCCTTTGTTGCAATAGCAAAGACTAGGACATCATCGGCGAAGAGCAAGTGAGAAATGGGCACATCCCCGCAAGATAAGGGCTCAATCCTTCCATCCATCACCGCTTTTTTTTACCATCTCACTAAAGACTTCCATACACATAACAAACAAGTAGGGTGCCAATGAATCACCTTGCCTCAAGCCATTTCTCGCCCAGCAAAGGAGGTGGAGTTAGCTCCATTTACCGTCACCACAAAAGATGCTTTGACACAACTCATAATCAGCCTTCTCCACTTCATAGGGAATCCAAAGCGGCTCATCACCTCATCAAGGAAGCACCACGAGATGGAGTCATACGCTTTCCTGATATCAAGCTTTAGGCACATGCGTCCCCTCCCTTTGTCAAGGTGGAGATTGTGGCAAAGTTCATGTGCGAGAAGAATATTATCACCAATTTGCCTTCCTTTTACAAAAGTACTTTGGTTCTCCCCAATCAACCTTGGTAGCATCCCCCTTAAGCGGTTTGCAAGCACTTTGGATGTGAACCTATAGGTCATGTTGCATAGAGTGATGGGGCGGTAGTCCTCTACCAAGTTCGGTGCCTTCTTCTTCGAGATAATCGTAATTGAAGTAGAGTTCCATTGGGTTAACACTCTTCTGTTGTCCAAACAAGAGTTCATGGCCTGGAATACGTCTCCTTTGATGGTGTCTCACGCGGTCTTGAAGAACTTTGCATTGAAGCCATCGGGGCCCGGTGCCTTGTCCACATTTGCATGTAACACCACCTCTTCGATTTCTCTTAATTCCAGCCTTCGTGTGAGGACCCTCCCTTCCTCCGGCAGGAGCTGTGGGAAGAGGAGGGAAGGCTCAAGTGTTTGTACCTGAAAATCATTAGCAAATAAGTAAGCATAAAACCTCCGAAAGGCGTCCCGAATATCTCCATCCTCCACGATATGCGCTCCCTCACACACTCTCCTCACTTGATTGATGGCTCTCCTCACTCGGAGTTGCGCATGAAAAAACTAGTGTTTCGATCCCTCTCTTTTAGCCACTTCACCTTTGATTTTTGACGGATAAGAGACTCCTCTCGAGCAAGGGCACGCTCAAGTTCCCCCTTTGCTGTCCCTTCAGCAACGGCTAGAGCTTCATCATTTGGTAGGGTTTGCCTTTCCTTCCTCACCTCCTCAACGGCTATCCGGGCCTCACCCACCTTGTTTGTAACGTTTCCAAAGGTGCTTCCACTCCATCCTATAAGTGCCTTCTTGACTTCTTTCAACTTTTCAGCAACACGAAACATAGGCGTGCCAATCACAAAGGTAGACTAAGCTTGATCCACTACGGCTTGAAATTCCATGTGCTCCGTCCAATGGTTTTCGAAACGAAACATCTTCTTTTTCCGTCTCTCATTTCCCTCCGTCTTCATTACTAGCATGACATGGTCACTTAGATCCTTGTCACCGACGATGTAGTAGGATTTCAGAAACCTCTCGAGCCACGCATTCTTCATAAGTATCCGGTCAATCCTTGTCTCAATACAAGCACTTCCTTCGGAGGAATTTGACCACGTAAAGTCCCCTCCCGTAGAGGGCACCTCAAGTAGCTGAAGTGCATCGATACACTCATTAAAGTCTTTCATCGCTATCTCATTTCCAGCAGCACCACCGCGCTTCTTACTAGCAAAACGAATACAATTGAAGTCACCTCCTACAATCCACGGCCTCAACACCTCCGGAGCCACAAGATGAAGATCGCTCCACAAAGCTCTCCTATCCACATGCCCATTTTCACCATACACCGCCGTGATATCAAACTCGGTCCCATCCTTCTTGTGACATCACTTGAAGTGGAGTAGTTGTGGTGTTTCGAAAGTAACATGAAGATCCATAACGTAGTCATTCCACAACACCAATAGCTGTCCCGAGTCAACGATCAAGCTATTTGCAATCCATGCATGAGGCCAAATTGCTCGTTTGAATTGTTCCATCTTTTTGTGTTTTACCTTGTGTTCCATAAGACATACCACATCCGGATTTGTCTCCTTTATTCAACCCCTAATCATGAGTGCACGGTCGGGTCCATTTGCTCCACGCATATTCCACATCAGTACATTCATGGGTTTAAGGTGCGGGGTGACCCCATGACCTCCACGTGAACTTTTGTTGTTAGTTTTCCAACCACGTGAACTTTTGTTGTTAATCTTCCTCCCGGATCCCACTCCTCCCTCCTCATCCTCCTCCTTCCTCCTCCCACCATTCTCTTCCTCCGACCTCCTCCTCTTGAGGCATTCTCCAACCTCCTCCTCCTCTAACGTCCTCCGGCATGCTCTGACTTCCTCCTCCTCCGGTCTCCTCTAATCTTCATCCTCCTCTGGCATCTTCCTTCAATATCATCCTCCGAACGCCTCACACATTCGTCCTCACACCTTAGTCCAACCGTCCAGATTTGTCCAAACGAAGTATAGCATCCAGATTTGTACAAGTTCGTCTAGATTTGTCTAGACTTCCCCTAACCCTTTCTCCTTCCTCCATCTCCCTATCTTCTTAAACCCAAATCCCTAAGCCCCAAATCCTCATCCCTTCCTCACCTTCATCCTCCTCTTTCTTCAGCTCGGACGATGTCGACGACGCGGCGAGAAGATCGGAGGAGCTCGACGAGGCCGGCGTGCGCACGTGCGCGCGAAGGGGAAGGTGTCCCCTTCTCCGGCGAGTTCTTCTCGACTCGTTAGAGTCAAGGTATGCCACCTACCTCGGGCTTAGGGTCCATGGGGTTGAGAGGGGGTGTAGGGCCGCTGGAAATGGCTCCGGTGGCTGCGGGTGTTCGGTCAGAGTTGTGGCCGCAAGTTGCGATCGGTGTTGGAGCTATGGCAGCTTGGGGCTGGCCGGCGACGGGTTGGATCGAACGACCGTAGGACGAAGGAGGGTCGGAGGCCAGAGAGCCGGCGGTTGGATAGGTTCTGGATCGGTTGGGGGTTGGGGGATAAGGTTGGGTTATTTGCATATTATCCATGGAATTATTTTGTATTGGTTTGTGGTGTTGGTTTTGGGTTGGGTATTTGCATGTGGCCCCTGGTTGATGTAATAGTTTGGTTGTATGATTTAATTCGAATAATTGCAAAGAAATCCCGAATTTTATAAATATGTAGTAGAATCAATTAATCTGGGTTAATTGCAAAATAAACCCCGTAATATAATAATATTTGGTTAAATAGTTAATAAACCGATAAATTACCTTGAGAACCCTGGAATCAAGTGCATCGTTTGATTAAGTGATAATTGAATTATTTGCATGCAAAAGCCCTGGATTTTATCTGTTTTTGTTTAAAAATTCATAATTGGGCAAATTACTATTTGTCCCCTGAACTTATGAAAATTATGTTTTGTTCGGAATTTTGGTAAATTGCACTTGTACCCTTGTATTTTTTATTGTGGGTTTAGAGCTATAATTTCATTACGCTTCTTATATGATTTTATAGTCTTGTTCATTCTTTATTGCTCTAAAGCTTGTTGTGGTCTTGGACCCGTGCTTTTGGGGGTAAATTTCATTTACCTCGTGTTTGGTAAGAATGTGAGAGGTTCGTAGAATCGTTTGTTCGTCCACGTTGTGGCGAGTGGTCGTTGGAGCGTTTGCTCACTAACTCGGGCGTGTGGTCGAGTAGTGGGGTTGGCACGTGAGGTTCATATGAGTAGATGTTAGGGTGTTTCCCTTGTTGGGGTGGTCCAGAGGGTTTACCAGCGATGTGACGAGTTACCGCTGGAGCTGGGCTCGCGGGCTCGGGCGTTGTTGGATTCCCGGAGTTGTGTTTCCCCCTGTACTGTTGTGTCCCGAGTGCGGATTAGGGGCGTTACAGCTTGGTATCAGAGCTCAGGTCAGTCCATTCACGTACAACCCAAGTTAGGACCTTTGGGTAAAGTCCTGGAAGTTAGTGTGTTTTGAGTTTTTGGTTTTGCGGGGCTGTTGTCGTCCTGTCGCGGTGTCAGAGGGAGGCGTGTGGACTCCTTCACACAAATTTCTTAGGGTGAGGACCAACGAGCGGTACGTGACCAGTTAGAGCGCTTAGGACCGTTTATGGAGCACGCTAGGAGGCCTCAGCATGAGGACATGGGCGAGATTCTTGATCGCTTTATGCGGCAGCGGAGGATTGGATTTTTAGGATCCAATAGATTTTTGAGGCGTTTTTTTGTCCGCCTGAGCGTCAGGTGGGGCTGGCCACATACATTTTCAGTGGGTTAGCGATCAGTTGGTGAAGGTCCACTACCGTGGTGGTCTTTGAAGGCACAACTGCGATCAATTTGAAGGCACGGATGCACATCGTAGTGTGATGACTTTGGATGTTGAGTACCCGAGTCGCACCCAGGAGAGTAAGGCTTGACGGCGATACAAATCAGTTAGTGGGGGAGGAGGTGGTAGTTTCCGCGACAGGAGCCAGCCTATGGGCAAATGTGGGGGTCGTCTTGAGAAGAAGCAAGGGTTAGTTGAGGGCAGTGTGAGTGATATTTGTGGGTGTTGCCTTCGTTCACACCTGAGACGAGAATGCGGTGTGGTGACTAATGGATACCATGAGTGTGGACAGCTGGGTCACATGACACGTGACTGCCCCGAGCATAGGGGATCAGCTAGTGGTAGTGACAGTATTGGTAGTGGCGGAGAAATGAGGTCCTGCTCTAACTGTGGAAATTCTGGGCACTTTGCGAGTGATTGGAGGGCACAAAGACTGAGTGCCTGGGGTACGAAACCTACAACTTGGGTCGCCGAGGACCGTTGGACGTGTTTTGCGACATGTTTAGAGGATTCTGCAACTACTTCAGCTGACGTGGTGGAAGCACCCCTATAGGAGAGAGGCTTGTGCACGGGAAGTTTCATGTTGGTGTGCCGATTGTATTGGGCGGCGAGGGCTTCCTGGTTGACTTGAGTTATTGTCGATGGCGGACTTTGGTGCGACACTCATGATAGATTGGTCGTTCTGTTATGACGTTCAAGCTCATTATCGAGAGCGAGATTTTTTTTTTTTGATTGTAAGGACAGTGGGTCTATATCTGTGGTATGTGGCGTGCGTAGCAAAGCGAGTCGTATCATCATTTCTGCACTAGAGGTGGAGAGAAGCTTTTGAGTCAGGGGTGTGTAGCATTTCCGGCGAGCGCAATATTGACAGAGAGTCAGTGGCCCGAATTAGAGGATGTGTATCGACTACCGGATGTGGGACAACGTGACTGTTAGGAACCATCATCAATTGTCGAGGATTGTTGACATTTTTTATCAATTGAAGTCTATGATGGTCTTCTCGAAGATTGACTTGAGATCCAGATGACATCGGTTGAGGACTAGTTTGTGATCATGTTACGGGGTGATATCCTGACTTACACACCGGATCATGAGACGTAGAGAACACATTACGGACCGTACTAGAGGTGCTGAGGGAGGAGCAGTCGTGTGCCAAGTATTGAAAATGAGTTTTGGCTTGATAGCATAGCATTCCTAGGGCACTTTGTGCTAAAGGACAAGACATCGGTGAACCCAGCGAAGATTGAGGCAGTGATGCAGTGACGGACATCCACATCAGTGTCAGAGGTTAGAAGCTTTGTGGGATTGACAAATTATTTCCGACGCTCGGAGTTGGAAGTGGGAGAGTTCAGTGGCTAGTCTGTGAGTGGAGATTGTTGGAGGACCCGGTTCAGTAGAGACCATTTGCAGCAGCTAACAGCGGAGCTATGCTTGCCAGTTTACGGGTCGAGCCGAATAAAGTGGAGCAAAATGTTCGGGCGTAGGCAGAGGACCCAAAGAGGGCTGCTTTGATGCAGTCGGTTGAGGCAGAGGGGTCAGACTTCAAGATTGCTTCGGATGGGGGGCCTTAAGTTCAGGAGTAGGTTGTGGGTGCCAGTGACAGCAGACCTGCGGAGAGGGATCATGGAGGAGACTCATCATGTTCAATACACGATCCATCAGGGGAGCACGAAGATGTATGGGGATCTCCAGAGGCATGACTGGTGGCGAGGCATGATGAAGGATATCGCGGAGTTAATGTTATGATGTTTAGTCTGTCAGCAGGTGAAGATCGAGCATCAGAGGCATGTAGGCGTGTTACAGAGGATTGGGATTCCAAAGTGGAAGTGAGAGTACGTGACCATGGATTTCGTTACGGGGCTACCAATGACGAGACGTTTCCACAATGTGATCTGGGTGATTGTGGGTCGACTGACCAAGTTGACACTTTTTGGCGATACGTAGATGAGATAGTCAGGTTGCACAGAGTGGCAGTATCCATTATCTCGGACTGAGATACGCGGTTCACATCAGGAATCCAGGGTCGATACAGAGGGTGCTAGGAGCGAAGTTGAAGTTCAGTCTGACTTTTCACACTCAGATGGATGGTCAGTCAGAGAGCATCATACAGACGCTCGATGACATGTTGAGAGTGGGTGACTTGAACTGGGCAGACAGTCGGGATGAGCACCTATCACTAATCGAGTTCGCGTACAACAACAGTTTCCATGCCAGTATAGGGATAACATCCTTTGATGTGTTGTTTGGACGACCTTGTAGATCATCCTCGTGATAGGACGAGAGACAGCATGTCAGACCAGAGATCGTCCTGCAGTGTGCAGAGAAGATGGGTGTGATCGGATAGAGATTTACCACAACGTTGAATGAACAGAAGACTTATGCAGACCAGTGCAGGCGAGAGTTGACTTTTGGATGTGTGACATCATGTCCTCCAATTTTTATCTTTAGGACTTGTGTGCAAATAACTTTCTCTTTATGTCATGTCTCTCGACATATAGGCGTATCACATCAAGTTCTTCAATTTTTATCTCAAGAACTTGTCTTCCTTTCTGGTCGGTCTACAAATTCGATTAGATACTGTGGTCAGCGTAATTGTTACGAGCTAGACTACAAATCCAATGTCATACGTCTCCCGACCTTTGGATGTGTGACATTAAGTCCTCCAATTTTTATCTTTAGGATTTGTTTGCGAATAAGTTTCTAACTAAGTCATACATCTCGAGTTTTAGAGGTATCAAATCAAGTTCTCTAATTTTTATCTCAAAGACCTATATTTCTTTCCCGACGGTCTTCAAATTCGAATATATACCGCTGTCAGCGTAATTCTTACGCGTTCGACTACCAATCCAATGTCATACATCTCCTGACCTTTGGATGTGTGACATCAGGTCCACCAATTTGTATCTTTAGGACTTGTTTGCGAATAACTTTGTCTCTATGTCATATCTCAAGACTTATAGAGGTACGACATCAAGTTATCCAATTTTTATCTCAAGGACATGTATCCCTTTCCCGTCGCTCTCCAAATTCGATTAGATATTGTGGTCAGCATAATTTTTACGTGTTAGGCTACAAATCCATTGTCACACATCTCCCGACCTTTGGATGTGTAACAACAAGTCCTCCAATTTTTATCGTTAGGACTTATTTGCGAATTATATTTTCTCGTTGTCATGTCTCTCGACTTATAGAGGTATGACATCAGTTCTCCAATTTTTATCTCAAGGACTTGTCTTCGTTTTCCCGTCGGTCTCCAAATTCGAATATATACCGTTGTCTGCGTAATTGTTACGTGTGAGACTACAAATCCAATGTCATACATCTCCCGACCTTTGAATGTGTGACATTAAGTCCTCCAATTTTTATCTTCAGGACTTATTTTCGAATAAGTTTCTCTCTATGTGATGTCTCTAGACTTTAGAGGTATGACATCAAGTTCTCCAATTTTTATTCCAAGGACTTGTCTTCCTTTCCCGTCGGTCTCGAAATTCGGTTAGATAACGTGGTATGCGTAATTTTTTTGCATTAGACTACAAATCCAAGACATACATCTCCCGACCTTTGGATGTGTGACATCAAGTCCTCCAATTTTTACCTTGAGGACTTGTGTCAAATAACTTTCTTTCTATGTCATGTCTCTCGACCTATAGGGATATGCCATCAAGTTCTTCAATTTTTATCTCAAGAACTTGTCTTCCTTTCCGGTCGGTCTACAAATTCGATTAGATGCTGTGGTCTGCGTAATTGTTACGAGTTAAACTACAAATCCAATGTCATACATGTCCCGACCTTTGGATGTTTGACATCAAGTCCTCCAATTTCTATCTTTAGGATTTGTTTCCGAATAAGTTTCTATCTATGTCATACATGTCGAGTTATAGAGGTATGAAATCAAGTTCTCTAATTTTTATCTCAAATACTTGTATTCCTTTCCCGTCGGTCTTCAAATTCGAATATATCCCATTGTCAGCGTAATTTTACGTGTTCGACTACAAATCCATTGTCATACATCTCCTGACCTTTGGATGTGTGACATGATGTCCTCCAATTTTTATGTTTAGGACTTGTTTGCGACGAAGTTCCTCTCTTTGTCATATCTCTTTACTTTAGAGGTATGACATCGAGTTCTCCAATTTTTATCTCAACGACTTGTATTCCTTTCTCGTCCGTCTCCAAATTCGAATATATACTATTGTCAGCATAATTGCTACACGTTAGACTACAAATCAAATATCACACATCTCCCGACCTTTGGATGTGTGACATCAAGTCCTCCAACTTTACGATTAGGACTTGTTTGCAAAAAAAGTTTCTATCTATATCATATATCTTGCGTTATAGAGGTATGCAATCTAGTTCTCTAATTTTTATCTCAAAGACTTGTATTCCTTTCCAGTCAGTCTCCAAATTTGAATATATACCGTTGTCTGCGTAATTCTTACGTGTTCGACTACAAATCCAATGTCATACATCTCCCGACCTTTGGATGTGTGACATCAAGTCCTCCAATTTTTGTCTTTAGGACATGTTTTCGAATAACTCTGTCTCTATGTCATATCTCTCGACTTATAAAGGTACGACATCAAGTTCTCCAATTTTTATCTCAAGAAGTTGTATTCCTTTCCTGTCAGTCTCCAAATTCGAATATATACCGTTGTCAGCGTAATTCTTACGCGTTCGACTTCAAATCCAATGTCATACATCGTCCGACCTTTGTTTGTGTCACATCATGTCCTCCAATTTTTATCTTTAGTACTTGTTTGCGAATTATTTTCTCACTTTGTCATATCTCTCGACATATAGTGGTATGACATCAAGTTCTCCAATTTTTATCTCAAGGACTTGTCTTCCATTCCCGTCGGTCTCCAAATTCGAATATATACCGTTGTCAGCGTAATTCTTACGCGTTCGACTTCAAATCCAATGTCATACATCGTCCGACCTTTGTTTGTGTCACATCATGTCCTCCAATTTTTATCTTTAGTACTTGTTTGCGAATTATTTTCTCACTTTGTCATATCTCTCGACATATAGTGGTATGACATCAAGTTCTCCAATTTTTATCTCAAGGACTTGTCTTCCATTCCCGTCGGTCTCCAAATTCGAATATATACCGTTGTCAGTGTAATTGTCACGCGTTAGACTAAAAATCCAATGTCATGCATATCCCGACTTTTGGATGTGTGACATCAAGTCCTCCAATTTTTATGTTTAGGACTTGTTTGCAAATAAGCTTCTCTCTTTGTCATATCTCTCGACATATAGAGCTATGACATCGAGTTCTCCAATTTTTATCTCAAGGACTTGTCTTCCTTTCCCGTCCGTCTCCAAATTCGAATATATACCGTTGTCAGCGTAATTGCAACACGTTAGACTACAAATCAAATATCATACATCTCCCAACCTTTGGATGTGTGACATCAAGTTCTCCAACTTTATCATTAGGATTTGTTTGCGAATAAGTTTCTATCTATGTCATATCTCTCGACTTATAGAGGTATGACAACATGTTCGTCAATTTTTTTCTCAAGGACTTGTCTTCATTTCCCATTGGTCTCCAAATTCGAATATATACCGTTGTCAACGTAATTGTTACGCGTTAGACTACAAATTCAATGTCATACATCTCCCGACCATTGGATGTGTGACCTCAAGTCCAACAATTTTTTATCTTTAGGATTTGTTTGAGAATTAGTGTCTCTTTATGTCATGTACGTCTCTCGACTTATACAGGTATGACATCAAGATCTCAAATTTTTATCTCAAGCGCTTGTCTTACGTTCCCGTCGGTCTCCATATTTCTTTTATATACCGTTGCCAGCGTAATTATTATGCGTTCGACAACAAATCCAATGTCATACAACTCCCGACCTTTGGATGTGTGACATCAAGTCCTCCAATTTTTATCTCTAGGACTTGTTTGCGAATAAATTTCTCTCTTTATCAAATCTCTCGACTTATAGAGGTATGACATCAAATTCTCCAATTTTTATATCAAGGACTTGTCTTCTTTTCCCTTCGGTCTCCAAATTCGAATATATACCGTTGTATTCGTAATTGTTACGCGTTAGAATACAAATCCAATGTCATACATCTCCTGACCTTTGTTTGTCTGACATCAAGTCCTCCAATTTGAATCTTTAGGACTTGTTTGCGAATGTTTCTCTCCACGTAATGTCGCTCGACATATAGAGGTATGACATCAAGTTTTCCAATTTTTATCTCAGGGACTTGTCCTCTTTTTCCGTCGGTCTCCGAATTCGATTAGATATTGTGGTCAGCGTAATTGTTATGCGTTAGACTATAAATTAATTGTTATACGTCTCCCGACCTTTGGATGTGTGACATCAAGTCCTCCAATTTTTATCTTTTGGACTTGTTTGCGAATATGTTTCTCTTTATGTCATGTCTCTCGACCTATTAAGATATGACATCAAGTTCTCTAACTTTTATCTCAAGAACTTGTCCTCCTTTCTCGTCGGCCTCCAAATTTGATTAGATATTGTGGTCAGCGTAATTCTTACAAGTTAGACTATGAATCAAATGCCATACATCTCCCGACCTTTGGATGTGTGACATCAAGTCCTCCAATTTATCTCGACTTATAGAGGTATGACATCAATTCCTACAATATTTATCTGTAGGACTTATTTGCGAATAACTTTCTATCTGTCATATATCTCGACTTATAGAGGTATGACATCAAGTTCTCTAATTTTTATCTCAAGGACTTGTCTTATTTTCTTGTCGGTCTCCAAATTTGAATATATACTGTTTTCAACGTAATTCTTACGCGTTCAACTAAAAATCAAATGCCATACATCTCCCGACCTTTGGTTGTGTGACATCAAGTCCTCCAATTTTTATCTTTAGGACTTGTTTGTGAATAAGTTTCCCTTTATGTCATGTCTCTCGACTTATGGAGGTATGACAACATGTTCGTCAATTTTTTTCTCAAGGACTTGTCTTCATTTCTCGTTGGTCTCCAAATTCGAATATATACCGTTGTCAACGTAATTGTTACGCGTTAGACTACAAATCCAATGTCATACATCTCCCAACCTTTGGATGTGTGACATGAAGTTCTTCAACTTTATCATTAGGACTTGTTAGTGAATAACTTTCTATCTATGTCATATCTCTCGACTTACAGAGGTATGACATCAAATTCTCCAATTTTTATCTCAAGGACTTGTTTTCTTTTCCCTTCGGTCTCCAAATTCGAACATATACCGTTGTATTTGTAATTGTTACGGGTTAGAATACAAATCCAATGTCATACATCTCCCGACATTTGGATGTGTGACATCAAGTCCTCTAATTTTTATCTTTAGGACTTGTTTGTGAATAAGTTTCTCTCTTTGTCATTTCTCTCGACTTTAGAGGTATGACATCAAGTTCTTCAATTTTTATCGTAAGGACTAATTACCCTTTCCCGTCGGTATCGAAACTCAATATATACCGTTGTCAGCGTAATTGAGCTTTAGACTGCAAATTTAATGCCATACATTTCCCGACCTTTGGATGTGTGACATCAAGTCCTCCAATTTTTTTTCTTTAGCACTTGTTTGCGAATAAGTTTCTCTCTTTGTCATTTCTCTCGACTTATAGAGGTATGTTATCAAGTTCTCCAATTTTTATCTCAAGGACTTGTATTCCTTTCATGTCAATCTCCAAATTCGAATATATACTGTTGTCGGCGTAATTCTTACGCGTTCGACTACAAATCCAATGTCGTACATCGCTCGACTTTTGTATGTGTGAGATCAAGTCCTTCAATTTTTATCTTTAGGACTTGTTTCCGAATAACTTTGTCTCTATGTCATATCTCTCGACTTATAAAGGTACGACATCAAGTTCTTCAATTTTTATCTCAATGACTTGTATTTTTTTCCTTTCAGTCTCCAAATTCGAATATATACCGTTGTCAGCGTAATTCTTACGCGTTCGACTACAAATCCAATGTCATACATTCTCGGACATTCGTACGTGTCACATCAAGTCCTCCAATTTTTATCTTAAGGACTTGTTTCGAATTAGTTTCTCTCTTTGTCATATCTCTCGACATATTGGGGTATGACATTGAGTTCTCCAAATTTTATCACAAAGACTTTTTTTTCTTTTTCCCGTCAGTCTCCAAATTCGAATATATACCGTTGTCAGTGTAATTCTTACACGTTCGACAAAAAATCCAATGTCGTACATCTCCTGACATTTTGATGTGTGACATCAAGTCCTCCAACTTTTATCTTTAGGACTTGTTTGCGAATTAGTTTCTCTCTTTGTCAAATCTCTTGACAATAATCAAATTAAGCATTTTTGAGTGAAAAGATATAAGTCTCATATCTTAGGATCTAAGACACAGTAAAACATTAATGACACGAAACACAATTCCATAATGTTTTACTTGTTAGGTCTATTTAATATATAAAAGTAATATTTTCCTCTTTTATATACTCGTGTTGTCAATTATTTGTAGAGCTACAACAATCAATGACCAAGACAACAATCTTATCTCGGTGATTAATGTTCCATGTTAATTACCATGATTGTGAATAACTTTTGATTTATGTAAACTATTATCTTTTAGAGCTCTACGGTTAAGGATCAAGCGCCTCTTCCTTAATACTTCCAAAACACGAATACCATAATCAAGGAACAAAATGTTTACACATCCAATTCATAATAATTGACATATAAAAGTAAAACTTTTAGAGCACATTCCTTTCATATTTATCATTGGAAAAGCGACCACTGGGAATAGTCGATCGGAGGGAGCACCAGTCGAGTGTGAGGCTATTCCCGATGGATATTGTGTAGTGACAAGACCACACTCCAGAAGAGGCTACATGAGAGATCAAGGCAGGTGTGCGGAGAAGTACCCAGAGTTTTTGGATGTGTAACGCGTTTTTATTTCGTGAACGAATTTCCTTTTTGGTTGGGTGATTGTTAACCCCTAACCCTTTCTCCTTCCTCCATCTCCTTATCTTCTTAAACCCAAATCCCTAAGCCCCAAATCCTCATCCCTTCCTCACCTTCATCCTCCTCTTTCTTCAGCTCCGACGATGTCGACGACGCAGCGAGAAGATCGGAGGAGCTCGACGAGGCCAGCGTGCGCACGAAGGGGAAGGCGTCCCCTTCTCCAGCGAGTTCTTCTCGACTCGTTTGAGTCAAGGTATGCCACCTACCTCGGGCTTAGGGTCCATGGGGTTGAGAGGGGGTGTAGGGCCACCGGAAATGGCTCCGGTGGCTTCGGGAGTTCGGTCGGAGTTGTGGCCGCAAGTTGCAGTCGGTGTTAGAGCTGTGGCAGCTTGGGGCTGGCCGACGGCGGGTTGGATCGAACGACTGTAGGACGAAGGAGGGTCGGAGGCCAGAGAGCCGGTGGTTGGATATGTTCTGGATCGGTTGGGGGTTGGGGGATAAGGTTGGGTTATTTGCATATTATCCATGGAATTATTTTGTATTGGTTTGTGGTGTTGGTTTTGGGTTGGGTATTTGCATGTGGCCCCTGGTTGGGTTGTATTATTTAATTCGAATAATTGCAAAGAAATCCCAGATTTTATGAATATGTAGTTGAATCAATTAATCTGGTTATAATTCTATTTGGTTAAATAGTTAATAACTGGATAAATTACCTTCAGAACCCTGGAAGCAAGTGTATCGTTTGATTAAGTGATAATCGAATTATTTGCATTCAAAAGCCCTGGATTTTATCTGTTTTTGTTTAAAAATTCATAATTGGGCAAATTACTATTTTCCCCTCTGAACTTATGAGAATTATGTTTTGTTCGGAATTTTGGTAAAATTGCACTTGTACCATTGTATTTTTTATTGTGGGTTTAGAGCTATAATTTCATTACGCTTCTTATATGATTTTATAGTCTTGTTCATTCTTTATTGCTCTAAAGCTTGTTGTGGTCTTGGACCCGTGCTTTTGGGGGTAAATTTCATTTACCTCGTGTTTGGTAAGAATGTGAGAGGTTCGTAGAATCGTTTGTTCGTCCACGTTGTGGCGAGTGGTCGTTGGAGCGTTTGCTCACTAACTCGGGCGTGTGGTTGAGTAGTGGGGTTGGCACGTGAGGTTCATATGAGTAGATGTTATAGTGTTTCCCTTGTTGGGGTGGTCCAGAGGGTTTACCAGCGATGTGACGAGTTACCGCTGGAGCTGGGCTCGTGGGCTCGGGCGTTGTGGTTGGATTCCCGGAGTTGTGTTTCCCCTATGTTATTGAGGTTCGAAAACGGGGGGCTCCAGTATGTGCATCCATGCCTGGTATAGGCAGTTGTGGAGCTTTGCTCGCTGTCCCATAGGTGGGAGTGGTGCCGTGTGACACCACATGGTTCATGTAAGGGGGTTCGGGGGCAAGAACTCGCCTTGTGGGAGTAGCTACGTGGGTCAGCAGATGGTCGGGGTTTTGTGTGACACGTGTGTGCAGAGTGGTGTCGTTTGAGAGCGTTGCCTTGTGGGCCGGTTGCGCGATCTTGTCGAGGGTGCACGCTCGGCCCTGTTGGACGCATGGTCGCCTTGGGACGTGTGGCAGTTCTGTCGTGAGAGCGGGTTGAGTGTTGCCTCGTGGACCAGATGCGTGGTGGGGTCGAGGTGCATGCTCGACTTCGCTGGACGCCTTGGGACACGAGACCAGTGTGAGCCGTTAGGGACGGCTAGACCTTGCTGGATGTCTGGTTGGGGTGGTGTACTGAGTCTTGATTTGAGACTTAGGCGTGCTTGTTCGTGTGCAGGTGGGACGCGGTAGGTGACTGGAGGCAACTTGGGCTTGGGACGCGTGGACTGGATCTGTTGAGCTCAGTGTCATATATTTTTCCCACTCCTCTCAGTAGTTATGTAGTAGGATTCATAGTTGTATTTCCCTTCCGCATTGTACTTTGACTTTGACCTTATAATATATTTTAATTGAGGCCTTGAGTTGGTTATTTCAGTTAATGTCCCTTTTTCGCTTCCTTTTAGTGTTGTGATTATTGTTGTGTCCCGAGTGCGGATTAGGGGCGTTACACGAAGTCCAACGTTGAGATTTGTCCAGACGAGCGGGAGTAGTCCAACTGTCCAGATTTGTCCAGATGAGGTCCAAAGTACTGTTTCCCCATCTTCAACCGACGACTTCTTATTTTGATCAGATTCCTCACCGGAATCCTATCACGCCTCCTCGCCGTCCTCCAACCTCCTCCTTCAGGGTCCTCCAACTTTCATCATCCTACAAACTCATCCTCGTCATTTGGCTGGTGGACATATTTGTTTGTGATTTTTTAGTAGTATTTTTCTGTGGTTATTGATTTTGTGAGACATGTCTGGGATAATATTGCATTGGTTTTCTGTTGAATAGAAGTTGAGTGAGAGCAGGAATAAGTACATATTGGATATCTAATACGTTGATACGTTGATATCTGGATATCTGTTTGGATGTGTGTGAGTATGTAGATATCTAGATTTGTTTAAAAAATTTGTTTAGTTTTATGAAATTTGATATGTTTACTATTTTTGTGTGATAACATTTTATATATCTATGAACCCCTGTTAATGATATCTAGATATTTATGGACATAATGTGTTGTGTCTAATGTCTGGACATAAGCTGTTATGGATACATGTTGATTGGATATGTAGGACATGTGTCTGGATATTTCTGAACACAGAGCCTACTGTCTGGATATATAGTATAATTGTGTCTACTTGTAATGTCTAGACTGGTGGGCCAAAATGTACATCTGAACAACTAGATATCCAGATATTTTGATTACGATATATCTTATTCAAACATTTGCTGACATGTCCAGCAAACAAAAACATATGAAATCTAAATGGTAGACATCGATCTGTCGCCAATAATCAGTTTCATAAACCTGTTAATTTATATCCAATCGAAAATGCAACTTTCATACCACATATATAATGATATATTTAGCTAACTTATTGGTCTGAATACTATTTTGAGTTAATTAGAAAAGTGATAAATAAGCTCAAAATTATGCTCAGTCTAGACAAAAACAGTCCAGACATGTTTGGTATGTACAACAAACACAAACACATGCGTAAGGCAATATATCTGAATAGGAAGTGATTATATTTGTCCAGACAAAATTCAACGTCCAGAATTGTCCAGGTTCGTCATATTTGTCCAGATGAGCGGGAGCAGTCTAGATTTGTCCAGACGAAGTCCATCGTCCAGATTTGTGTGTGGGGAGAGAAAATGTGGTTTGCATGTGGGAGATGTTCTTTACACAATGGATAATGATTACAATCATTTAATAGGGTGCACATGGGGGATTTGTTTGTAGGTAATTTGACAAAATCTGGGGGACTTGGGGTAAATTGCCCAGATCATGCCACGTGGAAGGCTATGAGTGGATGGAAAGCTCACTCCCCCCACGTGATGAGAGGTTGAGAGTTTGGAGCCCAATTTGGATCCCAAAATAGAGACCCTCTAGCATTTTCTTATCTAAATGTGGGTATTGAGCATAGGAACTGAGATGTTCAAAACATGTATGATGTACAATTTCCTGGAACATTGCATGTCATACCTCTTCCGACCTCTACAAGTCCTCCCGTTTTTACCTTAAGGACTTGTATAACATATCAATTCATCCATATGTCATATCTCTCAACCTATGGAGGTATGACGTATTGTCACACTTTTCCGACAAAGGGAGGCGTGACATCTTGTCCTCTAATTTTTATCCTAATGACTTGTTTACGAATAAATTAATTTCAACGTCAAATCTCTCGACATATAGAGCTATGACATCAAGTCCTCCAATTTTACCATACCGTCATGGATTTGCCGTCCTTTCTTCATCGTCTCCAAATTTGACCATACTATCGTCAGCGTAATTCTCACGTGTTACACTAGAAGGTGGGACATGAAGTCGTCTAATTCTCACATTTTGGAGTCATACTGTCTCCAAAACAAGTCCAAAACAATCTCCCATGTCATACCTCTCTCGACCTAATGAGTTGTGACATGAAGTCCTCTAATTTTTATCTTAGGATTTTTTTTACGAATAAATTTATTTTTCTGTCATATCTCTTGACCTTTCCTTTCATGTCAGTCCTTAAATTTGTCTATATTGTGGTCGGCGTAATTCTTACGCGTTAGACTACAAATCTCATGTCATAGCTCTCCAGACATTAAGTCTTCCAATTTTTTTCTCAATGACTTGTCTTCCTTTGTTGTCGGTGTCCAAATCGACCATACTATGGTCAGTGTAATTTTTAGCGTTAAGTCTACAATTTTTATCTTAAGGACTTGTTAACGAATCAATTTGTTTAAATGTCATATCTCTGGATTTAAAGAAGTATGACATTAAGTCCTCTAATTTTTATTTTAAGGACTCGAGTATTCTTTTGATTCGCTCCCAACTGTCATCCTTAGTGTTGTTTGTGTAGTCCTACTTGTTATACACCGAATTCTAGTGTGATATCTCTCTGGAATTATACGGGTATGACTTCAAGTCATCCAATTATCTTAATGACTTGTCTGTTCTTTCGTGTCAATTGTGATAGTCGTCTTAATGTTGTCGTTATAATTCTTACTCCTTGGATACAAATTCCAATGCCATATCTCTATCAACGTTTGTAGGTATTATATCAAGTCCTATTTCCATCTTAAGGGTTTTTTTGTTAATCAATTTCTCTCAATGTCATATCTCTAGACTTATAGAATTAATCAAGTTGTCCAATTTTTATCTCATGGGCCTATTTATTCTTTGGAGTCGTTCCGTAAAGTCGTCCTTAGTATTGTCAGCGCAGTTCCGTCCCGGTAGACGACAAATTCTATTGTCTTGTCTATTTTAACCTATGAAAGTATGACATCAAGACCTCCTATTTTTATATCAAGGACTTGTCAATTAGTTTTAATTGTCTCTTAAGTCGTCCACGATTTTGTTAATAAGAGTTAGGTAACGATTCTCAATGTCATAATTTTCTTGTCCTATGAAGGTGTAACTTTCAAGTCCTTGAAATTTTATCTTAGGACTTCTTCATGACTAAATTCCTCTCAATTTCATATCCCTCAATCGAGGTATGACATCAAGTCCTGCAATTTTTATTTCAAGGACTGAGCGTAATAACCTAATCTAAACACCTAAATTAAACTAAACTAAACCTAATTAACCTAATTAAGCCTTGATTAGTATAGTATGAGGTGGCTTGTTTGGATTGGAGGATTTGGAGGTGAGTTGAAGATAAGATTGGATTTTTGTATAAATAGGGGTGTTAGATTAATTGAAACGTTTTCTTCACTTCTTAAGTTAACCAGAGCGTGAGAGGGGCGATTTTGGTGAAGAAGAAGGAGAGAAGAAGAGGAAGAGGAGAAGAAGAAGAAGAAGTGGGTTGAGGTTGCCAAAGCTTGGGAGGCTTCCACAACCGTCAAAAAGGTATGTCAAATCTTCATTATAACTCACATAAGCCTTGTGAGTGTTGGGGATCGACGTTGGTGTCGAATTCCCCGTCGGATTGCAACCTTTTCAGAGGTTGAAGACGACGATCGGTCGACCGGTGCCTGTGGGCAGTCGACCGATCCTATTATTATATTGAGGTTTACCCGCGAACGGTCGAACGATGTCTTAGGACGGTCGACCGTTATGCCAGATTTGTGCGGGAAAAAGGGGTTTTGCTGTTATCGGTCGAACGGGACCACTTAGTCGGTCGACCGAATAACAATGAGAATGGGTCGGTTGGGGATTTTGACTTATTAAACGGTCGAACGTCATTAACCTTGTTCGACCGATCCATTCGATGCTAAGTCGGTTGGGAGCTTTGACCATCAAAACGGTCCACCGCTCTTTAATTTTCGGTCGACCGACTGAGCATTTTAATTTAGCAGTAGAGTGTCTGTGATGTTTCGGTCGAACTGTATAGCAGTTCCGGTCGACCGAATATCACTTAGGCAAAATGTGGAAAGTCCTGTTATCGGTTGAACGACCCCTTGTTTACGAATAAATTAATTTCAACGTCAAATCTCTCGACATATAGAGCTATGACATCAAGTCCTCCAATTTTACCATACCGTCATATGGATTTGCCGTCCTTTCTTCATCGTCTCCAAATTTGACCATACTATCGTCAGCGTAATTCTCACGTGTTACACTAGAAGGTGGGACATGAAGTCGTCTAATTCTCACATTTTGGAGTCATACTGTCTCCAAAACAAGTCCAAAACAATCTCCCATGTCATACCTCTCTCGACCTAATGAGTTGTGACATGAAGTCCTCTAATTTTTATCTTAGGATTTTTTTTACGAATAAATTTATTTTTCTGTCATATCTCTTGACCTTTCCTTTCATGTCAGTCCTTAAATTTGTCTATATTGTGGTCGGCGTAATTCTTACGCGTTAGACTACAAATCTCATGTCATAGCTCTCCAGACATTAAGTCTTCCAATTTTTTTCTCAATGACTTGTCTTCCTTTGTTGTCGGTGTCCAAATCGACCATACTATGGTCAGTGTAATTTTTAGCGTTAAGTCTACAATTTTTATCTTAAGGACTTGTTAACGAATCAATTTGTTTAAATGTCATATCTCTGGATTTAAAGAAGTATGACATTAAGTCCTCTAATTTTTATTTTAAGGACTCGAGTATTCTTTTGATTCGCTCCCAACTGTCATCCTTAGTGTTGTTTGTGTAGTCCTACTTGTTATACACCGAATTCTAGTGTGATATCTCTCTGGAATTATACGGGTATGACTTCAAGTCATCCAATTATCTTAATGACTTGTCTGTTCTTTCGTGTCAATTGTGATAGTCGTCTTAATGTTGTCGTTATAATTCTTACTCCTTGGATACAAATTCCAACGGGCCCACTAAACGACCCGCGCACCACAGCAAACTCCAGTCACTCAACGTCCGTACAAACCCCACAGGAAAGCTCCGCCTGACGACTTCCTCTTGTCTTTCTTCCCCAAAATCGCCATGGACGAGGTGAAGGACAAGATGAAAGATCTGATGAAGAAGGTCAACCCTCCCTTCACCTCCTCCAAGTTCAAGGGCCAAGGTCGAGTCCTCGGCTCCTCCTCCTCCTCCTCCTCCCCCTCCCCCACTCCCTCCTCCCACCCTCTCCTCGACCGCGTTGGCCCCACCACCAAAACCCCACGATCTTCTCGCATCCCAAACCCTAACAATCCTCCTCCCTCCGACGGCTTCAGCCCATTTCACTCCCTCATCACGTCCGGGAATAAGGCCGTCGAGGTGGACTCCTTCGACTGCCCCGTTTGCTCCCGATCGTTCGCGTCCGAGGCCGAGGTGGAGGACCACGTGGATTCCTGCTTGGCCGAGGGCGAGAGGAGGGAGATGGGCGAGGTGGAGATGGTTGTGGCCGGGTTTTTGTCCGGGGGTGCGACGGACGCGGGGGTGGAGGTTGTGATTAGGTTGTTGGGGAATGTGGTTAGGGAGCCGGAGAACGTGAAGTTCCGAAGGGTTCGGATGGGGAATCCGAAGATCCAGGAGGCGGTTGGGGAGGTTAAGGGTGGGGTGGAGTTGTTGGAGTGCGTCGGGTTTCGACTCGGGGAGGAGGATGGGGAGGTTTGGGCTACTGTGGATGTGCCG
Source organism: Triglochin maritima (assembly GCA_963682175.1). Classification (NCBI taxonomy): domain Eukaryota; kingdom Viridiplantae; phylum Streptophyta; class Magnoliopsida; order Alismatales; family Juncaginaceae; genus Triglochin; species Triglochin maritima. Next base: position 47,747,977 of record OY821771.1, on the reverse strand, counting down.
TCTCAGGAGGTGTTGGGTCGGATTAAGGAGGTTGTGTTGCTTTTGGAGAAGCGGAAAGGTGAGGAGACTAATATCGGTGAGCCGGCTTTGGCTCCATCGAGTGCAGATGCTGAGGCTGTGGTTGAGAAAAAGAAGATCGACCGTCAGGTATGTTGGGTGAAGGATATGATTTCTGAAGGATATGATTTTATCCTAGGGCAACTAATGTCATTGTTCATGCATGATAAAAATCTGATTTATACCACTGGACTAACCTGTAGATTTAATGAAGAAACAAAATGGTCTTCATGTAATTTTTGAGGTCACTAATGATGATATGCAACTTCTTAAGTTTCGATTTGAACACACAAATAATGGCAAAACCCTTTAAAGTTCTATGTGCAAACCTGAAGACACCTAAAAAACAGCAGGAGCCTGGCGTCGGCCATTTTACTAAACACTGAGAAGCTTTCTGGAAGCTTTTGTTGGTAACTTCTCTTTGCCGTTGGAACCTTCTTATCGACTATCCCATTGATGCAATTTTGGAACTGCTGAGGAGACATGGAGCCATGTAAGTTTGTTTGCAACCACCGATTTAGGTGCTAGGTCCTTGATATTACATGCTCCACATCACTGAGATTGGAATTCAAACTGTTGGAATTGGTTTGTAGAATTGTTAAGTACAGGAAAACAGGGAGAATCGGTCGACCGAATAAGTCCAGGAGCATCCATGATTCGTCGAAAGGTCAGGTTCGGTCGACCGGTGTGGGGCACACGTTCGACCGAAAACCACCAGGAGCGTCAGGGCTCGGATCGAAGCAAGAATTGGTTGACCGGTGTTGGGCACGCGTTCGATCGAAAACCAACAATAACTTCAAGTCGAGAATCAACATCGCGGATCGGTCGACCGGAACTTAAGTTAGCTTAAGTCACGGTCGACCAAAATATTTCAGGGACTCCCAGGCGTTGTTCAGAAGCGCGATTCGGTCGACCAACTCGAGGTGAGCGGTCGACCGCAAGATGAAAGTTAAGCGCAAAACAGACAATCGGTCGACCGATGGTGAATTCCGGTCGACTTTTGCAGATGGTTTTGCCCACGATCTGCACATTATTTGTACGGTTTTAGCCCAATATAAAAGAGTTTTTCGACCTAATTTTGTAACACAACTTACAATACTTATTTTCTTGAGAGAAATTAGACTAGAGAGAGATCTAGAGTGCTTTGGGAGACATATTGTTTTCAACCGTTTGTAATCTCGGAGACTTCTCTTGTTGGAGAAGGGTTTGAAGGAAAGGAAACCTGCAAGAGACCCCCCAAGGACATAGACATCTTGCCGAACCTTGTAAAATCGCATGTGTCATGGTTTGTTTCAGGTGTGTTGTGTGATTGCTTGTGATTTTCATCTTATTCGTGTTTCTTGTTGCATTAAGATTGGAGGGTCTGAAGTTACTTTTCCGCAATCAATATTCTATTTTCGTGGTGCATTTAATCCGTAGTCGTGTTAGTGCATCTTAGATCCCCTCCCAACAGCTCCTGGTTTTCACAACCTTGACTCCAAGTTCTCCTTTTGAATCCTATGTTGTGCTTTATTTTTTCTCTTGAAGAAAGTACTTCTTTCTTCATGTTTCAGCTATTAAGAACGGAGAAGCTGTGTTTTTATTAATGGGTCTGGACAGGGCTTCTTATTTCTTTGTTAATGATCCTTAAGTTACTAGGTTTCTCTTTTGGCTTCTCTTGGGAGTGTTAATGCCATCAATTTCATCCATTGTTGGTAATCCTATTTACAGAACATGTGTGACCTCTATGCCTTTAAATAGTTCGTGTTACTAAGGAATCTTTTTGATACTTTCAATGTGGGTCAATGTATTTTGGGAGGCTTGGTGTCCTAACCTAAACTAGTCGCACTTGGGACCTCGTTTCGGCTATCTAATTTCCAACGACTCATTGACATATTACCCTAGCACTCAAGGATTTATGACTACATCCCTCCATATGGGCATGCGTATTATGTTTCTAAATACAATATTTGTTTGCTATTTTATATTGAATGAATATTTCTAGCATTGTATTGTATATCCTTTCATTTCATTTATTGCCTTTGGCAAGTCAATCATGATTATCTATGTTATGTATGTTGGTAATGGTAGTGGACTTGGTGTGATAGTTCTAAATTGTTCTTTTCTAGGTAAGAGTCTTCTTTGTTGTCCCTGGAAGTCTGCCAGAAAGAATTGAATTGCCAGACTCATTCTACCGGATTTCTGCAGAAGAGTTAAAAAGAGAGGTTGATCTTAGAAAGAAGAAGTTAGCTGATTCTCAGCTCCTAATTCCCAAGTCATACAGAGAGAAGCAGATCAAGGCTTCTAGAAGGAGGTATAAAGCCTCTATCATTCGAGTCCAGTTTCCTGATGGAGTTATACTTCAAGGCGTATTTCTACCCTTGGAACCCACCACCAATCTCTACGAGGTACAATTTTTGCACTTTCTGTTCTATCTTTTTGGTTTTCCCTATATTGATCGGTCCAATCCTTTAATATCTTGGATCTTCCCTTCTTTTTCTTTTTTAGTATTTGATGTGTAGATGTGGTCACTAAATGATAAAAAAGAATAGATGTGTTCACTACCTCTTTCTTGGATGTTTGATGAATGTTATTATAATCACAACAAAGTATACAATTTTGAGAATTAATTTAATATTTAGGATATACTAATGTTTGACATACAAAATTAATTTATCTTTCATTTTTCAACTGCAAACGGTGGCTTTATACATTCCTGTCGCAATTGGGTTGCATAAGTGAGGATTGTGTGTGAAATATTTTGGAGTGTCCTTTGCAATGCTTTTTTTTTATCATTGATAGAGATTGAAAGAAAGGGATACTAGAGGTGATAAAAAAACAAAATAAGACAACAAAAGGAAAAAAAAGGTGGCAGATAGGAACTCGAGCACATCCAAACAAAAGCAAGACTGAAAACAAATTACCCACAAAGTGTGGGTTAAAACAAGAAGATCACTATAAAAACATCCCAAAAAACAAGCCATAAACGTTTTACAACCGAAATTCCGCTGCCATTCCCGAACACTGGAGCCAAAAAGTAGATATCTCATTTGTCTTATACCAAATCTCCCCAATCACAATTTTCTTACTGTCGAACATTAGTTTATTTTGGGCCACCCTAATATTCCTCTATAATGCTGAAGGGCCAAGATTCCCATCTTCCTTAATGGGACCTTTAGGAAGATTCTCCATCCAATTCATCCAGAACTCTCCAAAATCAAAACCCACCTCCAAGGTAACCTTCCATAGCTTGGAAGGTACCTTATCCAATAGCTTCCCTATGCAACGCTAAAAATAAACCCTACTTCTGCAGTTCCACCTACCTGCACCAATTTGATCTATCCCAAAAGTTTTTTTCTTCCTTCGTTACATTTTTAATCTTTTATGTGTAGATTTTAAGTTTAGGTATCTAACTTGTGCATAGATAAATGGAGAGGAGATAATTGTGAACATCTGATCAAGAGTTTAATGGCGGGGTTCGCCTCTTCAAAAAGATGAGGACTTGATCAATAGTGACATTTCTCGTGATCCTCGTTGGCCTTTCTTATGTGAAGGGCTGGGCAAAGATTAGTGTCTTGATTTGGTTAATTAGTTTTTTTCTCGAGTTGTCTTAGATATTGAGTGTGATAAATTTGCTTATTGATTGGGCTTGGTACTTTTAAGAAATTTGGGAATGGGCTTATTGGGTTTCAGGTAATTGACTTTTGGTATTTTGAAACATCATTCATTATGGTCTGTGTTCTAAGCAACAGGTTCAATAAGCTTGTCCTTGACTTTGGAATAAGATCATAATCTTGAAATTCAGGTTGTACTGGGTAATGTCAGATACTCAGAGGTGGGAGCATCGGTACCCAAACAAGGGATTCATAACAAAAACAAGCTATCCGTGAGTAATATTGAAGTTATTGGAATTGGTTTAATTTTTTAGAGTTCGAGGTTTATTCAGTAAAGACAATAATTTACTGTAATTAGGTCATGTCAAAACATGATTGCGAATCGTGTTCTCTGTTGAATTATTCTTTTCAGTTGAAGTTCTAGTTCCTGAATATCTATAGCATTGGGCTTCTATACCCTGTGAAGGTCCATGCTCTAACCCACTGCCCCATTGTAATCGCAAAGTCAGCTTCCAGAGTTGGGTTAGCCTAGTAGAGGCAAGAGTAGCGTAATGGTTGATGTTAAACTAGTTCTATGTTTAGGCCTGGTGGTAGCATAATGTTCTCTGCCTTAACTTTGGATTTCCTTTTCAAGCTTTTAATCAAAGACAGTGGACGTGGCTCTGAACAGGCGTCCGTGTCACATGGGTTACAGTGTGTTTTCCCTAATTTGCACACTTGCGGTTGCTATATGGTTTACATTTGTCATAGTTGTGAATTGAAGGCTCATATACCATTTCTTTCATTCTTTCAACGTGAGAGTAAGCTGAACTTGGGATGTTACAACATCGTATCATATCATATCTCTCATACTCTAGCAACTTAGCTGCTATTAGTCCATTGCCCAGGAGAATCAGCCAATCAAGAGAGAATTGGATAATCCATCCAACTACAACATGTACTCTAATAGCCTCTTTATAGAGGTAGCGGTACGGATAAAAATATATGAAAAATTGAGGTAGCACAAGCACACCACATTCTCAATTTCTTTAACTACAGTTTTTTGCTAGGTACAATATAGCCAGTAATTTGTTGTTCCATTTCAGAGTTCTGTGATTAATTGAAACTAGTGCCTTCTGCATTAAATTGTTACTTGCTTTCCATTTTCTGTTTTTCTTCTCTTGTACATTTTAATGTTTTTTTTATCAGTTGCCAAATGCGTTCCTATCGTCAAGGTAGATGTCATAGTTGTTGCTGTTACAGCAGGGCAAGTTTTAGCTTGGAATAAGTCTTTCCCTTAGATCATCAGGGAACAAATTCTTACAGTAAATCAGATTAAGCTCCATATATGTCAGTCCAGTAATGTATATTGTTTTACTCAAGCTCATGTGGTTTGGAATGCAAGATTGTAGGAGAAATCTGATATAACACAGTGTCAGTTAATTAATTTTGCACAACAGCAGTAATGCCTATAGATTGATTGTTTACTGCATCATAGGATCATTTTCACGTTGGTTTGATACATAACTTCACAGAAATGTCATAACTTTCTAACTGCATCGAACTTTATTTCTCCTGAAAAAGTATCAATAGGCACTTCAGACATTACCTAGTTGGTAGTTACATTTACATTGTGAAATCTGTCGTTCACTGGATGTTCCCTTCCAAATTGAAATTGAAATAGATAATATGAGCATCTCCTCCTTTTTCATAGATACGTTCCAAGATCTCTCATTTCTCGTGGTTGTAGATTAAATAATCATCTTGTTTTAAAGACATGATAATAATATTCTTTGTTGTTGTTCCAGTTCGTCGGTTCAGCCCTGAAAGATCCCAGTTTGGAGTTCGAGCTCCTGCAACCAGCACCACACAGGCCTCGGGTGATTGGTTGGTTGCCAAATGCTGGAGGGAAGACACCGACATTAGAAGATGAAGAGCTGGTGCCTACGGCTCTCATCAAGTTCAAACCCATAGAGTCAGAATCCAGTGTCTTCACTGGACTGGCCAATGAACTTCTTGAATCCATGGAGCCGCTTACAGGGTTGACAGGGGTATCTGCTCCACAGATGAGATGACCACACAGATAATGACACTACCACCCAATCTTTGAATCCGTGTATAAATTAGTATACTTGTTTCGATAAAAAGATGCCACATTTTTTGTGATTGTTATAAACCGGGGAAATCATTTGTTAGCTAACAGGAACCCAGATAATTTTGTTTGTAAATCATTGCTTGCTATTCATGCGTGAATTTCCTTTTCTCTGCAATTGGAATCTGGAATTGTATATCCGCAACCAGTTTGAGCAGTCTTCTTGCAACCTTGCTGTCTACTTCCCGATGGTGTCTCTTCACAATCACATGACACATCCTTGATTGTTTTTCTAAATATATATTCCTGCATTTCCTTTGGACTTAAAGACTTATAGCGGCTAAGTTGGTACTTAGGGCACCCTTAACGGGGGTGCCCCGGACGGGCGCCCTTGGGTGGGGGCATGTGTCTCTCCTATTTGTCGATTTTTTTTAAGATTTTAATTATTTAATGGATGTTTTGTTATTAATGGATTGGGTATTTGTTATTAATGTGGGGTAATAATTTTTTTGCGAGTGATAAAGATTCAAAAAATTCTAGAACCAACAATTTCAATATTCAAAAAAATTCCAGGGGGCGTTGCCCCCTTGCCACCCCCGTCACCTTCACCAGTGAGGTGGAATGCTGCTCGCTCACCGGTAAGCGAGACCCTCGAACGGCCTGTCGAGATGGTTTAATAGTATGGTTTAATATCACGCGTGCACTTTAATCACGCTTCCACTGAGCAAACACGCGTGCACTGTTTAATCACGCGTGCACTGTTTTCAATCACGCGTGCACTTTAATCACGCTTCCGATGAGTAAACTGTGCAATCACACGTGAACAGTGCAACAGATACATCCAAACCCTCCCAACTATAAATACATCTACCTATCTCCTGACTCCTCACATTTCCTTAACTTGTTAACTTCTTCTCTCATCAATGTTGGATAATAGTTTAAACTCCGGTCAATCCGATGATGATAACTGGAATGAGACATTAAATATAATGGACTGCGCTATTGAATTGGTCGGACGGGTTGTTTACGAAAGGACCGCGCTATTAAATCTGATGTCTTCTTCCAACGAACACCGGACGCAACTGGTAGGATGAGCATCTCCGGTATACAAAAAAGTACGGCAGTAATGCGAATGCTAGCATATGGCGTTGCAGCTGATGGGATCGATGAGTACCTAGGAATGAGTGCAGCAACATCCAGAAATGTTATCCTCAAATTTTGTGAAGGTGTTATTCGCATCTTCGGCCCTGAGTATTCAAGACTTGGCACGCCTACTTTACGTTGGTGAGCAACGTGGGTTTCCAGGTGTGATGGGGAGTATCGATTGTATGCACTGGGAGTGGAAAAACTGCTCAGCTGCTTGGAAGGGACAACACCAAGAGCGTGCTGGGAAAACAACTCTGATCCTTGAGGCGGTGACATCGTACGACTTATGGATCTGGCACTCCTTCTTCGAAATACCGGGTTCATGCAATGACTTGAACATCCTGCAACAATCTCCGGTTTTCGACGACATACTAGAAGGCCGAGCACCACCTGTAAATTATGAGGTAAATGGTGTTCAATATGATATGGGATACTATCTTACTAATGGTATTTATCCACATTGGGCGGCCTTCATCCAATCCATCCTTCACCCTCACACCCCGAAGCACAGATTGTTTGCTGAAGTGTAGGAGGCAACGCGTAAAGATGTTGAACGCGCTTTCGGAGTGTTGCAAGCAAGGTTCGCGATCATCAGAAACCCGGCTCTTGTCTGGAGCAAGGACGTTCTGTCCAAAATAATGACAGCTTGTATCATCATGCATAACATGATAGTGGAGGATGAACGCGATTGTTATGCTAATTTATGGAAGATCGTCTTGGAATTTCAGCTGAGGAAACGTTGTATTCGACCGATCGTATAGCGGATATTCACGAGTTTTTTGTCAATCAAGATCGAGTGCGTGACATGAACCAACATTTGGATCTGAAAGACGATTTAATCGAGCATATATGGCAACGCTACGGACGAGGAGCGGTTTGAAAATCGGTTAACGTAGTTGCTAATGTAGTATTTGAAAGTTTAGTTTATGTAATATGTATTGTTGTTTCTTAACTTTGAGTGTAATATTTCCTATTTCAGTTTATCTTCAATGTAATGTGGCTCCGTAATATTTAATAATAATTTCGTGATTTAGCAGTAATTATTAACAATATTTCGAGTTAAAATAAAATTGTAATGTTATTAGAATTAGAATTATATAAAATGTAATTTGTTAAATGTTGTGTGAAAATTATAATTGTTTAATTAAGAAATGATGTGAATGAAAGAGAGTGTAGGGTGAGTGGGGGTAGCCTGGGCATAGGTAAGGTTTTTTTTTGGTGGGTTGGGTAAGCTGACGTGGTAGAGAGAGAAGCTGACGTGGCAGAGAGATTAAACAAGATTTGCCCAGGCGACATAGTGCTGATTATCACAAGACGCCAGGTGGAGAGAAATTTCTTTATATTAAAAAAGAAATTCAAGATAAACCTTTTGATTATGGTGTGGTAGTTACCATATTCATGTTGTAGGCAACACAAAATATGACTGTAGATTGTCACGTTGCCTTTTACCTATGATTGGCCCCGGAGCTTTTGCCAGCAGTAGTAGATCATAGATTGGTTCAAATTTACGACCTGCTGTGAGAAAATTATACATGTTTGTGTCGGTGACAATGGTTGGCATTATTAGGGCATGCTTAACAGGGGGTCGTGCTCCCCCACGACCCGACGACTGGGTCGTCAACCAGTAGCACGGATTTTAAAGTTTTTTTGTTTTGTTTTGTTTTGTTTGAATTTTTTTATTTTTTTTTTTGAAATTACGTTTAATCATTGTTTTGATTTTTTAGAATTTTTTAAATTTTTTATTATTTTTTAACCCCGAAATGATGTGGATGAGAGAGATGTTGTGGTGAGTTTTAGTTAAGAGGTGTATAATGTAGGAAAGAGAAAAAAGTGGGTTGGGGAAGAGAAAACTGATGTGAAAGATAGAGAAAGTTGATTTCAAAGGGAGAGAAAGTTGATTTCGAAGAGAGAGAAAGCTCATGACCAGGTCGTCCGGGTTATGGTTACGGATGGTCTTATGGTAACAAATTCACATGGAAATGTGAGCCTTGAAAGATGAACGGCTTAGGGCCTGTTTGGACACAGATTTTGGGCTCATCTTCCATTTAAGAAGCTAGATATATTTTTTTATAAAAAAAACCAAACATCTCATGGCTTTGGATTTAACCCAGAAGTCTCTGATTCAACCCACTCACGAATGCACAGTGCTCCAGAAGATCCTTTGGGGCTGCTTCTGGATCTCCACCCAAACATAGAATAACAAATGCCACCATTATTCATGGAAATTACGCTCATTATCACCACCAAATAACGAATCTGCCACCGACTTTACCAAATTCTCATCAGTGAATCATCTCTCACCCCATCTTCATTTTTTTCCGACGCCTCCACGGTCGTGGTGAGATCTCCGCTGTCGTTCTTCCCCCTTCGTCGTAACACTTTTAAATTTATTTAGATGGCTTTCATGTTAGTATGTAACACTTTCATGTTTATTTCTAATAATATATCAACCTTTCATGTTTAATTAGATTGCTTCTGTCTAACTGGGCTTATGCCTTCCGTTGTGATGCTGAAATTTTTGCTATGATCAGAGGTGTATCAGGACATATGCTAGGAACCAAGACAACCCTTTGCATTGCGGTTACAATTCACAGATAAAGAGGGTACAAATGAGGGTAAATTTAATGCATATACGAATATGTTGAGTGTGTTTGAAAAACCTTGAACCATTTTGGGTGTAATTATACAGTTATTATTATCGACTGCTGTATTATGATGACATGTTTTGAGTTGCAGATTTATTTGAACATGTTCATAATATTATACATCTTAGTAAGTTATAAGAAGATATCCTCACACAAACCCATATTTATGCTTGGGAAGGGGGTGGAAGAAGGGACGTTGTTTTTCGTGGGTATTTTGGGAATTTCTCATTTGTCGGAGGAGTCGAAGCCACACTGCCCAAATGTCTTCCTAGATGGGGGAGCTGATCAGCTTCCTTGGCTTCTCCAAACAGACCCTTAATCTCCCAGTAGGTGTGGGCCCATCTTAAAAAAATCATTAGATCTTAGGTATACCTCTACGCTAATTACTCGTGGAGACTTGATTCTAAGAAGATTATGAAAGAAGAATCTAAAGTTTAAACCACTTTATAGCCAAGTGTCGTCTTCAATCTTGTATCGCAACTCGCAACGACTAGAAATCCACAACCGCTAAGAGCAAAATTAACGGGGGTCATCCCGCGTGGGACGACCCCGATGACCCGGTCGTTACGACCAGGTCGTCTGTTTGAACACGTTTTTCAAAGTTTTTTTTCTTTTTTTAAAATTAGTTTTTTTTTAAATACGTTTTCTATTTTTTAGATATTTTTTGATTTTTTTCCAAGATCGTCTCCGAAATGATGTGGACGAGAGAGATGAGTTGTGGTTAAGAGATTAATAGTATAGGAAAGAGAAGAAAGTGAGTTTGGGAGAAAGAAAGCTGATGTGGATGAGAAAGAAAACTAACGTGGAAAAGAAAGAAAGTTGACAACCAGGTCGTGGAAGTCATGGTTTTGGAAGGTAGAAAGTTGATGGTCTAAGTAGATGAGAACTACAAGATAAAATGGTAGAAAGAGACCATGAAAAAGAAGCATGGTTTGCATAGAACACGGTTTGAAGGTACAATTATATCATGTCTTTCTCCCTAGCGTTTGTGAATAAGGTGGTGGATATGTCCACCTCAAATCCCCGCACCGTGTGGTGAGTGGTGACCACACAACCAGTGGATAGATTGATGCAATTCTTTTCTGTTCATGTGAGCGGCGTGAGCCTCATAGCCTTAAATGTGACGTCAGAGGGAAGAAAAAGGTTATGCTTGGATGCATTTGCCCTTTTTTTTAGTATATGGGTGTGCATGTGCAAGTATTGATATTAGAGTATTAGAGTAATATGCTTGAGTTTTTCAATTTTATTTTGATAAACTTGAATTTGATGTCGTTGGACACCGTTAGCTATCGAAATACATCTCACAAGTCACAACCAAAACAAAAGTAAAAATATACCAAAAATGAAACAAAATCGTTTATAAATCACATCAAGAAGTAGAAAAGAGAATCAGAGTTACCAACATCTAATTTCAACCATGTCATTCATAGTGTGCATATTCACAACCAATGTAGCGTTTGCGACAATCAGAATGGAGAATTTGGTGGAGGTGATAATTTCGATCCATGGTCTGATTTCTTAGGATTTCGTAGAAATAAGAAATTTGGCTTTGAATTTTGGGAGATTTTTTTTCTGCATTTACGGTTAGGTTTGTATATTATTTGGTTAAAACACCGGAGGTCAAACCCCTTATAGTTACTTTCAATCGTTTAAGGCTAAATATAATTAACTTTTTAACCAACTTAACAATATTACGTAAGGATAATGTAAGTTAAGCGATACGTCACAACTATCTCACATATACTGACATAAAGCTGAGATTCGGGCCGTGCCGGGCACTGACCGTTTTGAAGATCGCAGGCGACGGCGACGGTGTCGGGTCTAGAGGTCCGATCACCGTGTCATGTCAGCACGACAAGATTCCCAGCTTTATACAGACATTGAGTGAGACTTACCTTTTGACAAGTGCAGCAAAACAACTTTTTGAAATTTACAAGTACACCAAAATAAATTTTGAAAACTGAAGTGCATTACTTCAATATTTGAAATCTAAAGTGCATCTAAGTAAATAAAAGCACTATAATTTCCTTGCGATGTTTAAAAGGCTTTCTATCACATTCTCAAAGGCAATTTAGGTCACAGAAGTCTTCGGGAAAAGAAGGTTCAAAGAAGAGTATTTGTTTTTATAAAGTATGAAAGTGATTCGGGATAGATTATATTCTGCTTTGTATGTTAAAGAACAACATCTGCTGATATAGATTCATCATTCGAAGTTTCATTCTAACTTTCTGTAAGCTTGTTAAATGAATACGGACAATTTCAAAAGTATTGATACTTCATGAGCTTTACTGTTTTTTGTCCACGTGAAAATGCGGCATGTTGATAAGATCGGATCCTGCGACATATGTGGTGTTAAACAGTTACACTTATCTCAAACAGGGTGGTGCTTCTATCTAGACTACTACGTACTACTACCACATCTAGCCACGAATCTTTTGAAAGTGACCTAATATACAGTTATGTCAACATCACCCAACCGGAAAATTGACGCCGGTGGCACGTTTGTAATCCACGTGCTTTGCCAAATCATGCATGAATTATTAGTTCCACATATCAAGCGAAGGCAATTGATATTTTGGTGCATATATGAGACTTGTGGTTATAGTTTATTGCTCGGATTGTGCAATTCCAATGCTTTGATTAAACATGTTCAATAGTGTGGTATGCAGTATGCACTGCATGGTAATTTGTTATATTTGTGTAAACGTCTAATTTTATTTACATTAGAAAATCAAAAATATTGCAGGGATATTTTTATATCTTGGACGCTTATCATTAAATGCCTGCTAATAATTGCATGTCGTCATATCATATAATATTTATCTTAGAACTGCCTATTATATAAATTTGATGCGTAGAACTTGCAACCCGCCTTTTTTTGTCCGCCATATTTCCAGTATAAATTCAGCAAGTAATTAGAAAAAATGAAATTGAATAAAAGAAAAGAAAAGAAGAAACCTTTCTTGGTGTTACGCACGTCCTAGTGACTACTAATTACTCAGGGGAGAATTTAACACTAATAACAATAGTGGCGTCCCTTTGGTATAAATAAACCACTCTTGAGGGACTATTTGCAAATATTCATTTGTTTATAGTAATAGTAAATTAGTAATGATAATCATCATCATTCAACTAAAGTATGCCTTTTTTTCCCGGAGGAAAGCTACACTACTTCTATTCATTAATAAAAAAAGAGGTTTGCAAACTAAATAGATATCACATCGTGATTCTAGTCATGATAATAATAGCAACCAAAGTTTAAACAAAATACCCATACAACAAAATCTGGAGATTATCCCTCCATATAATTAAACTAGGATGAGAAGCAATTCTTAAGCCTAAAATTGTTTTAACGTTGAAAAAAAGACTTTACTAGACTGTTATACGTCGTCCGTGAATTACTTAAATCGTCTGTGTCAATTATCATTTTGTCATTCTTTCTTTTTTTACTTATTTATGTTCCCAATAGACTCTTCTCTTTTGTTTCGACATCCTATTATTGCACTCCGGATATTGATCTGTTTACTCGTTTATTTACGTTTGTGTTTTTTTTCACCCCGTCACCGCCGAAATCTTGCAACAGGACGTGAAATAATTTGAAATAACACAACGTATAAATTCAAGATTTTAAAAAAATAAATGGGCATCTGCAAAAAAAAGACCACCCCATGGGGAGGCGTCTGACCTAGACTGCCCTATGGGGGAGACATTTTTTGTAGACGCTCCAAATTTATCATTATTTTTTACGGGACATAATGTGTATTAAATTGACCGTGGAAGGCAAAATAGTAATTACCACAGACGGTTTAAGTAATTTACGGACGATGAATAGTAATTCCCAAAAGGTTTCCTGACTAACTGAGCAACACACCCAACCAACTGGAATCATCCACTAAGTAATTACTAATGTATGACGTCCAAAACGAGTTTGTAAATGACCATAGATTGGAGTTCACTGAGGTCTCAGTATTGAGAATTGAACTTAATCCTATGTGGCGACTTAATCCTATGTGGCATCCTAGTCATCCGCCACATTATCAGTGCTTGATGACACATCAAGGAGGAGATGAGTCAACACATGAGAAGACAAAAGGTTGAGGGAGTGGAAGAGACAAGAGTCTTTTCATTTTTTGAGTAATTTTCGTCCTAATTATGTATGCAATTTAAGTAGAGGGTGTAATGATCTTCAATGATCATGTTTATGTAGTCTTTATGTTTGGAAGTTGTAGGGTCATGTAAGTGCCTATATAAAACACTAGAATTCACCATTTGTAACACAACAACAACATATATCAAGCATTAGAAATTGAGCCATGAAATTGTGTGAGAAAAGAGTGAGTATGTGAGGAGAAAGAAGAAGAAGAGTGTGCATTGCAAAATCGGTTTTTTGCTTTGTGAGTAGAGAACCACCTTCTTTCCTTCGTGCCCCCCCTCCCCAGTAACATAGATCAAGAATGGATCTAGTGGAATCAAAAGAAGGCAAAATGAATGGTGATCAGGGTGGTCTAAGGCAGCACACGAGGTGAACCTTTTAGACCGCCAATTGGCGGTTGGGGACCGCCAATCAGCGGTCCCTGTAGCCCAGGAGACGGGTAATCTCCTGTGGTGGGTTGATCAGTAGCTCCCCGTCCTCCTCCCGTCCTCCAACACTCACGACATAAAACTTTAGCCTAAATTCCCTAAATTCATTAAAATATTATCCTAAATAGGACCCTAAATTCTTTGCCAAAATCAAGATAGATAAACCAAAAAAAATACACACGGAAAAAAAACACTGCAACAGCCTGACAAAAGTCACAAAACAAGCACACACTCACTAACATGTGTACGAGTAGTGAGTACCATTCTCTCATCTCTCTGACACTCAAAAGTACGGGAAATAATGCACTGGAGATTTAAAATTGTTCACGTTAGAGTTGAGGGAAAGTTTTTGCCGTATGTTTTTATTTTTCACACCTCTTATTATTCTTATGTCCACACAGACAACTATAGAAGTACTTGTGCACGTCTCCTTTAATATATAAATTCTTAATTGAAAATTCAATACGTAGATCTTGATCTATATTATGCAAATTCGTTAAAAATCCGATTTCTAGATTTCATACGAAACGATCATCACATTTTATGATTTTCGACATCCTTAATATACGCATATTGTAGATCAAAATCAATCATTCAAATTTTCAAATTGGAATTTAAATTTGATTTTATTATTAAACATAATTTAAGAGTAATGAATTTCTCATATATATATATATATATATATATATATATATATGTTGGCTTTTTGGCCTTAATCTAGGTTTTGATGATTTAATTAACCTAATCTTAATTATGATGATGTAGAGTAGCACACACATATTGCATTGCATATATATTGCATGTGCTAACCTCTACAGGTGATCAAGACTCATGGAAGGAAGGAAATCAAGTCAAGATTTGTAATAAAGCTAAATGAAGACTTGTAATCTTGATTTTATTTTGAGTCTTAGGAACATGTGTAAATTGAGCATACAAGAGTTAAAAACCAATCACATACACAATAGGTTCCCTATAGAAGTCACACACGAAATTTCACATTATTTGGACTTCATTAGATCACCCAAACCTTAGTCGGAAATCACTTATAAACTTAAACCCAGATTTCATGTGTGAACCGGTCGACCGAACCAGTTCTCAGTTCGACCGGTTTATAACAGACTCTCCACAGTGATTTTACCGAACTCTACCGGTCGACCGGTTTTACCTTTTCGGTCGACCGATCCCGGATTTTAATATGACCGTTTTTCTTGTCGTATTCCTATAACGGTCGTATTCGTATAAAACAAACTTAACCCCAAAATACATTCGGTAACCGGTCGAACGACGACCTTGTTTCGGTCGACCGGTTGAACATTTCTTCAAGAAACAAAATTCCCTGCTATCGGTCGACACATTTCTCGTTCGACCGATTGACCTTTGTCTCAACCGAATCCCCTTTTCGGTCGACCGCTCCATACTTTGGTTCGACCGATTCACTTAAGTAGAGTTAAGTTCTAGCTCGTTTGTCCGACCGAATATTCTTTTGTTCGACCGTTCTCCTTGAAATCAAGTGAACGGTCGACCAGTTTAGTAGTTTCGGTCGACCGGTTCTGGACAGATTTGCAGCCCGATTTTCTGCTTTGTGTATCTTGCACAAAACCCAATCAAATCTATCCCCAACGGCTAGAAAACCTTAGGAGCTTATAAATAGAGGATCAAGACTTGTTGTTAACACAACTCTCCAACTCCAATTGTCCCAATACATTAGAGAGAAACCTCAATCCTCAAAGCTCCCAATTCTACACTCTTTAAGCCTAAACTTCACACATTTGATCATATACTCATCCTACTCAAAGTGTGCTCAATTAGAGAGTGAATCTCACTCAGTTACAAGTGTTGTCAAAAGAAGCAAGGACTTCGGTGAAAGCCCGAAGTGTCCCTCTCGGATTGTGAGAGGAAGAATTCAAGCAAGCGAGGGTTGTTCGCGTTGCTTGTGGTGTAAAGGCGTTCTCTCCCGGCCCGGAACGGGGAGTGGTTAGTGAAGACGTAGGCGGAGCTCGCGGAGTCGAGCGGAGCTTACAAGAGAGGACTAGGACCCGGGTGGGGTGCCGAACCTCTATAAAAACCGACGCGTCTTTTGTGGTTTGCATTTTTCTGTTAATTTCCCTACTTGTTTTTAAATTTGTTTCCGCTGCGTTTATTGTTTGATTAGTTAGGGATTAGATTAAAAGTGATTAGTGGACCCATAACCCACACGATCCTACATTTGGTATCAGAGCCTTGTTAGCTAAATTCTCATACTTAATCGTATTTTTTAGCATGGCTTCTACATCATCTAATCACATAGAAGGATTATGCACCACTAGACCTCCTTTGCTTAATGGGTCAAACTATGATTATTGGAAAAATAGGATGAAAATCTTCTTAATATCAAATGACCTTAAGTATTGGGTGTTTCTCCAAAATCCATACACACCACCAAATGAAGATGAATTAGATTCACTCACTAGGCCCAAAATGAAAGAAATTGAGATGAACTCAAAGATAATGAACATTCTATATTGTGGGCTAAATGAGGGTGAATACAATAGAATTAGGGGTTGTATTAGTGCATATGAAATATGGCATAGATTGCAAATGCATCATGAGGGGGATAGCAAAACTAAGGAAACCCGCATTAGTCTCCTCATGCATAAATATGAGATTTTTTCTATGCATATCGGTGAGAACATAAGCGAAATGAACACTCGCTTCACCGATATCACTAACTCTCTTTTGGTTCTTGGAAGAAGATTAAATGAAGGAGAGATGACAAGGAAATTCCTCCGGTCGTTAAGCCACGATTGGGAAGATAAAGTGGTTGCAATTGAAGAAGCACACGATCTTTCCCAACTCAAAATGGAGGAATTAATTGGAAACTTGATGGCTTATGAACTTCAAATCAATCATCGGAAGGAGAATGAAGCCACCAAGAAGATATCCACCTTGGCATTACATGCAAACCTTGATGAGCCAAGGAGAGTGGAAGAAGAGGACATTGAGGTCTTAGCCAAAGACTTCTTTAAATACCTCAAGAGAGATAAGGGAGAAAAGAATGAAAGAAGAGGTAGAAGAAGTGAGAAAAGAGAAAAAGAAAAAGAGAGGGAGGAGAGTGAAAATGAGAGGAGAGAAGGGGAGAAGAAAAAGGAGAGAAGGGAGAGGAGAAAAGAAAAGGAGAAAAGTAAGAGAAAAGAGAAGAGGTTGGAAGCTCACAAGGCTACTTGGGACGATTCATCGTCTTCATCGTCATCCAAATCAACCACACCTTCATCAACAAAGGAATATGCACATATGTGCTACATGGCAATTAACTTTCTTGATTAACTTTCTAGCATTCTTGTTTTTATCACATATGATCTCATATTGTTTAACTAAATCATGGAATGCATTTTGAAGTTCATCATAAGAATAAGTTTCTTCTTTAGAACATGAACTATCACTAACATATGATTTAGATGAGCAAGAATGTGATCTACTAGAGTAAGAGTTAGAGGATACCTCACTTCCTTCATCTTGAATTGCCATGTAGCACATCGTTCGACCGGTTACCGAATGTATTTTGGGGTTAAGTTTGTTTTATACGAATACGACCGTTATAGGAATACGACAAGAAAAACGGTCATATTAAAATCCGGGATCGGTCGACCGAAAAGGTAAAACCGGTCGACCGGTAGAGTTCGGTAAAATCACTGTGGAGAGTCTGTTATAAACCGGTCGAACTGAGAACTGGTTCGGTCGACCGGTTCACACATGAAATCTGGGTTTAAGTTTATAAGTGATTTCCGACTAAGGTTTGGGTGATCTAATGAAGTCCAAATAATGTGAAATTTCGTGTGTGACTTCTATAGGGAACCTATTGTGTATGTGATTGGTTTTTAACTCTTGTATGCTCAATTTACACATGTTCCTAAGACTCAAAATAAAATCAAGATTACAAGTCTTCATTTAGCTTTATTACAAATCTTGACTTGATTTCCTTCCTTCCATGAGTCTTGATCACCTGTAGAGGTTAGCACATGCAATATATATGCAATGCAATATGTGTGTGCTACTCTACATCATCATAATTAAGATTAGGTTAATTAAATCATCAAAACCTAGATTAAGGCCAAAAAGCCAACATATATATATATATATATATATATATATATATATATATATATATATATATATATATATATATTCCCGACACCCCCACCCGTGTTGCTCTCTTTCACGTCCACCAATTCAAATAGGATGTTTATTTATAATAATAATACGTAAAAAAAGTATAACTCAAAACTAAAAAGTGTGTGAGCAAAGATTCATATCTGACAATGTGTCAATCTGTAGATCATATAATATAGTCTTGATTGAGGGTGAGAAATACAGTTTTCTTAAGAGGTCATCGATCCATAAAAGCAAAGCATTTTATTAGACCATCTTTAACGGGTCGTCCCGCTTCGGATGACCCTGACGACCCGGTTGTCTGGGTCTTTTGCTTCAACACGTTTTTAAATTTTTTTTTTTGTTTTGATTTTTTTTAAAAGTTTAATTTTTTAAATTTTTTTTTGAAAATACGTTTCTATTTTTTTTAGAATTTTTTCCAAGATCAACCCCAAAATGATGCAGATGAGAAAGATGAGTTGTGGTGGGTTGTGGTTAAGAGATGAATAGTATAGGAAAGAGAAGAAAGTGAGTTGAAGAGAGAGAGAACTGATGAGATGAAAAAGAAAATTGATATAGAAGAGAGAATAGAGAGAAAGCTAATGACCAGACCGTGAAGGTCATGGTTACGACTTATACGATACTCATAACTCAATCCCAATGTATGCTTTAGAAGCCACTCCACAAGTACCACAATGCATTTTTGTTGGTCTTTGAATTGTTTATAATTTTAGAATTGTCTTGAAAACTTTCCACAATGTCAGCTGGATTCACCTTGGCTTCGATCACGAGATAATTAAGAGAATGCAATCTGTCGGAACGGAATATTATTTTTAAACACCTCTTGTTAGGGAATAGATTCAATCCCAAAATACGCGGTGGAACTAAAAATAACAAATCTAATGGAGAAAGAAACCACAAATGAAAATCCACAAACACCAAACCACGTAAGAACACATGATTTAATGTGGAAACTCAATGCGGGAAAAATCACAGATGACACAACCTCAATTTACTATAGAGAAAATGTATTACAAGAGAGACTTACATAACACACGAACAACAAGCGAGAATTCCCGACTGAATTTGCCCATATAGAATCCACAAGGATGTTCTTTTTTTCTCTCTCAAGAATGCAAAGTAGACAATAGTAATCATATGTATTACAAAGTGGGACGGAATTGCATTTATATAGTAGACCAAAACAAGTATTAATTGCACCAAAATCGGGTGGAGAAAAGTGCAGAACGTGAGCAGAACTGTTCCGATCGATGGACTGGACGGGTGAAACGGTCGACCGAACTTAACCTCGTAACTAACTCTGGGCTCCATCGGTCGATCGTCACGCTCTTTCGGTCGACTGAAAATCTCCAGGCAATGTAACAGAACTTAAGTCGGGCGACCGGTTGAGAACTACCGATCGACCGAAAAACTCCAGGCAATTCTCCCGGACCTCCAAATGCAGACACGGTCGACCGGTAATGTCCATGCACTTTTCCAGGACGTGCATACATAGAACAAATCGACCGATCGAGAACGACAGGTCGACCGAAAAATATCAAGCACTTTGTGTTGGACATCCAACTGCAATACCGGTCAACCAAACTCCTACCGATCGACCGATTGTCTGTTTTTCCCATACAATTACTTAATTCACATATTCATGGTAAACAACAACACCTCTCAAGTCTTAATAAAGATGGTGTGAATTGAAAATTACTTGTGTGGACGGAAACAAAGAAAGAGAACGTCATTCATCTTCCCAGTCGGTGATCGTTATAATTAAGGAAAATTTTTCAAAATAATATTTTTTTTAAAAAAAAATCTCAAAATAAACCTCAAACAAAAGTATTTCTCAAACTAGACCCGCTGCCACCACGTAGTGACACGTGGCGGCGGCGGGTTTTGTTTTTTTGTGCATAGATAAATCGGCATCACCAGTGCCGAGTTCTCCCAGAGAGAACTCGGCACTGGTGATGCCGAGTTCGATTTGATTTTTTATTGCCCAACACTTCAAATTCCAGTCAAATTGAGTTGCCAGGAGAATAGTGATTCAGATAAAACTCGGCATTGGGGATGTCGAGTTCTATTTGGTCATGTTCTCCTGGCACTCAAATCTTGTGTGAAAATGGGTGACGGCCAGGTGGCCCAGGTCTACAATAGAACTCGGCATTCTAGATGCCGAGTTTCATAGGCAGAAGTGCAATTCAATAGGCTTAAGTAGGCAAATTTGCGGTCCTAAAAAATACATTACATTCATTCGTCTTACAATTATCGTCTTACAATTAATCAACTCTTAAAAAGGATTTAAGTCGTACATTCATTCAAGTCATAACAAAATACATTACAAATACATTACAAGTCTTACAATTAATCAACTCTTACATTCATTCGTCTCACTAAATAGTTGCATACAAAATATTTTGCTATATAGGTTCCTTGCATCGCTTTCGGTTATGCCCTATACCGCCGCATCTCCCACACCTTACCTTTCTTCCAGAGTGTTCGTCCATCTCGTTTCGGATTCGCGTTGATTTAGGCCGACCGGGAGGTCTTTTGGTTTGGGGAGGCTTCATTGTGATGGTGCCTCGATCTGGCCAATACCTCACATCAGGAATTGGGATAAATATCGGTTTGTACGCCTCCTTGTACATTTGAACCTCATAATACGGGGACACCAAATGTGAAGTGTTGACATTTGCATGTCTGCCACTGCAAACTGCTAGTACATGTGAACATGGGACGTGCATTGCAATTATGTATCCACAAGTACAAGTAATAACTCCTTCAAATTTCACGAGGTATTTTTTCTGGTCATTGGCTTCAACCTGGTACATCAGCTGGTGGTACCGAGTTACTGTATGTGTTCTGGCCAGATTGTTGTTTGCCATCACCACGGTGTGGACTGTCGGTACATATGTTTCATTCCACGACTCGGCGACGTCCCTTCTTTTAACAAAGAATTTGTTCAAGCGGAGAAAAGTCATCAAAATCATGGTTGTAATTGGCATACCGCGTGCCCCTCGTAAGACATTGTTGAAGCTTTCTGACATGTTAGTTGTCATACATCCGAAACGTCGACCCCCGTCGTGACAACAAGTCCATCTTTCCAAAGGACCTTGATGTTGAATCCACTCGTATATCGGCTTATGTTCCTCTGCAATAGCCTTCATTAACTCTTCAAATTTCATAAATGAATGAGTTTTACCCACTTCATAAAACTTGATTTGTCCCAATCTTTCCTTGCAATTTCGATGTTTAGCAAGATTTGCTTTCATGTGTCGAAGACAGAATCGATGTACATGGCCCTCCGAAGGTGGAAATGCGGCTCGCACACAAGCATTTATTCCCGAAAATCTGTCGGTGATAATACACAAATCGGGTCGCCTTGTAACTCTACTTGCCAGCAAATGAAGGAACCACGTCCACGACTCTGTATTCTCGCTCTCTACAACAGCAAATGCCAAAGGAAAAATTCCGTTGTTTGCATCTGTGCCCACAGCAATTAGCAATAAACCTCTATATTTGCTATAGAGGTGCGTTCCATCCACACTGACAACGGGTCTACAATAATGAAACCCACTAATTGAAGGCCCGAACGCCCAAAATACACGCTTAAACATCTCCTCGTCTGAATTTATCTGGACAGACTCTATTTCGACAACAGATCCTTCATTGTTCTGACAGAGAACTGTGACGAACCTTCGCAAATCTTTAAAACTGTCTTCTTCGGCACCATATATTCGGTTCAACGCTTTTTGCCTAGCATGCCATGCTTTAGCGTAACCGATTTCAAGTGAGTATTTGGTCTTCACCCTTTCCATTATTTCAGCAGGAGTAATTGTGAACTTAGTTCTAACAGATGGCATTATCAAGTCGCATACAAAATTAGCACTGCATTGTTTGTTGTCGTTTAACAATATCGGATTGGAACAAGTGTGCTCGGCGTCGTATGTTTTAACTTGAAAATATCTGCAGCCTTTTGGAACAGACGCATGTAGACGCCATTTGCAGTTATCTTCATCACGACGAATACAATGAACAGTATACCGTTTCGTTGAAGAAACCACAACTGAATACTGAACAAACTTTTTAATGTGCCACGATTGCAGAGCATGAACCAAATCATCTTTGGTTGGGAAAATTCGTTTATCCCAGAAAGAACGACCATCTTCCGTATGCCAATCACTTTGTTCAAAATTGTTCGCAGCATCGAAGAATGAGTGTTCAATTACCGAATTCTCTATCCAGTTGTCGTCCTCGAAGATATCGGGAAGTTCATTAAGAGTTGGAATCATATCGTTGTTAGCAACTGCATCATCATCAACGTCGTCGTCTTCACGGTTTATGGATTGACCCATCGCATATATGACATCCTGCGTCTCCGGAACGACTTCATTAGCAGAAACACCTTCAGGTTCATCTTCTACAGCGAAAGGTGTGTTGTAATCCCCTAATTCCTCAGTGTCATCGTCTTCAACGCTATGCATCTGTTCCCGGCCTTCTGGTCGACTAAAATGAATTGGTTCAACAGGTGACAAACCAAGCCCAAGGTAAGGATATGAGGTAGATGGTCCAGCCCCTCCAGCAAACTCATCATGACTGTAATGTGAAGGTTCAAATTGCGACAGACCAGGATAAGGATTTGCACTGCTAGAAGGAATGTCACACGCATTTTCTGACCATTCGTTGCCTGTTTGGAAGTTATGCGATTGGAAAAATGGAATTTGCTGGTATGCTGGAACTTCGGCTGTAGGATTTAGACTTATATTCAAATCTATTCCACAGTCCCAACCGGTCGACCTTACTGTACCATACTCCGGCGAATGAGTGTTCGTTGTCAGCGTAGGGTCGGGCACTTTAGGTTCAGCTTCCACATACACTCCAACCACAGACATCCGTTTAAACAAACGCATCAATCCATAAACCGACCTATCATTGGTTAATGGAACGTAAGTCGAAACCCTAACCTGAAAAACTCGGAAACCCGGCTTGAGGGAGAGGGGGGGCGTCTGGCTGCTTATATAGACCTCCAGAACTCGGCGTTGGCAACGCCGAGTTATCTTTTTTTAAGTGAACTCGGCGTTACCAACACCGAATTCTTACTTTAGAACTCGACCTCCTAGAGGCCGAGTTCTATTTCATTTACTGTTCTCCTGGCGCGTCAATCGTTTCATGCACGATATGAGCCCCAGGAGAATAGTGATTCAAATAGAACTCGGCACTACCAGTGCCGAGTTCTATTTGAATCACTATTCTCCTGGCATGGCACTACCAGTGCCGAGTTCTATTTGAATCACTATTCTCCTGGCAAGCCGAGTGGAATATCAAATGGGGCAATAAAAAACCCAAGCATAGAACTCGGCACTCATGATGCCGAGTTCTATTGGTGTGAACTCGTCACTGGTATTGCCGTGTTCACAACAATAGAACTCGGCATCCATGATGCCGAGTTCGTTTGTAGAGTTCATTGATTTAAGAACTCGACTTTTTTTTTCATTTCCTGTTTCACAACAAAGACAATTCAACCACGACACAAATCAACGAAAACACATTTCAAACACGACACACAAACAAGTACGATAAAACACAATACAACTACGAATGGAATATGAAGTTCAACATTTTAACATACATCCAAAAGTATCATATAAAAACAACCAAATAAGTTCACAATTAATTCTCTATCCTAAGTGACCTCTCAATCTCTTCTTCCTTTTAGGACGTGCTTGAGCACGTCCTCTCCCCCTGCCGCGTCCCCCTCCTCGTGCTGCATTCTCAGTATCCTGAGTCAGACCGCCAACGTCTTCTTGAGAGTGTGAATCATCTTCAACGACGCGATCCTGACTCAAATGTAATGCTGGTTCTTCAGCACCAAAACACATAAGCCAAGCCTTCATTTTTTCTTTCAATTTTCCAACCATCGAAGAACCTGTCTTGTGATCTTTGATCACCTCGTGAATTTGATGGAGTTCTTCATGGAACTCATAAACTCCGTGCACCTACAGATAATTAAAATTTAATGAAACACTAAACAATTTTTAAAAGTGGTAATTGTTTAAATAAATGTTTAAATCTTACCATCTCTCGCTCTCTACCCGCTCGAGGTCTGTATAAGGTATTATTCGGAGCCAATGGGTGATGAACTATCCAACGCACGGTGATGCTCCAGTACCATTCCATATACAGTCGTGTGCTCTCTTCACGAGTGACACCTAGGAGTGGTCGCTCAAACTGTAGATGATCTCTTCTGTGCGACCAATGCTGAATGAATTGGTGATTTTCCGCCAACCAATTCACATCCGACCTTCCCTGAGCCGATTTCACTACATGTCTCTCCATCGGCTCTGGAATGTGCTGCTGTAGACCGAACTGTCTCATCACTCGGTCTGGACAATGCATAACCACCTCACCAAAATTTATAAGCCAAGTACGGCTCGTCCAGATCTCTGAACCTTCCGTACATAATGGTGGTAACTGACTAAGATCCAAATTTACATAAGGCTCCCAGATCACTTGATCGAATTCCTGCACGTCCAGCTCATTCCGATAAAAATCAAGTGTCGTCGTCTTCGCACTACCCTTGAATGTTCTTGGTCGTCTCCAACGGGATCCTAATGGTGCCCTCTCGTCCTCCGGGTATACTAATGGTCTGTTCTTCAAAGGTCTCCCAATGTGTAAATGTTCCCAGCACCACAACTGCAGGAACGTAAGAAAACCACACAAATGTTTCGTCGGAATCAATGAGGCTTCGTCTAACATGTGATATAAGTGGGCCAGAGCCGCACTACCCCAACTGTACTCCGATGCGACTGCCAAATCTCCAAGCAAAGACAGATACTTCAAGTGAACCATTGTCCCACTCTTATCTGCCAAAATACTACATCCCAACTGGAACAGAATGAAGGCTCTGGTGTGTCGTGTAACCGTCTCCTCGTCAGCATCAAAAGGCAACTGCTGAAACCGAGCTTGCAACCAAGCCAGAGTTACGGAACCCTTACGACCCAAGTCATCGGGGACCTGACCCAATAAATCCATGCAGACCTCTGACCAAATGTACTCCTGAGACTCACACACCGGCAAACCATCTACGCGCAAGCCGGTAATCATCGAGATGTCACGCAAGGTGCACGTCATCTCACCATGTCGCAGGTGAAATGAATGAGTCTCCGGTCTCCAACGCTCGACCATCGCCCCCAGCAAGGTATGATCCAACTGAACTCGGCCCAACCGAGTGATTGTGTCAAACCCTGCCATATCTAGCAGAAACAGCATCCTCTCATCAGTGATCTGCCATTCGTTGAGCTTCGATCCATGCTCAACGCATTTTACACCATCAACATCCTTCTGCATAAATTTAGAGAAATGTAAGAATATTGAAACTCACGTGCAAATATTTAACTTGAAAACGTAAAATACTTACAAAATCTTTGAACAAGTCAGACTTGTGGTTGGCCTGCAAAATCAACACTGATCTGTCTACCGGACCCTGTGAAGCGTAGCTACCTCTAACTGAACCAGTACTAGAACCACCAAACTCCATCTGTACCGGCTGTAAACGTCGAACAATCTCTCCAATAAAATCAACTACAATAAACAACGTTAAGAATCATGTCAGAATGTTTTTAAAAATTTTGACAGAACCTCTCCTATATTTTTCAAATTGGTAAATTTAAACCTGCAAGGTAGAATAAACTAACAATACTACAAACTTCAATTCTAACATACATTCAAACTCACATACATTTAAACTCAAATAAATCACTTTTAAGTTAACATTCATTCAAATTAACATACATTCAAACCTAAATAACAACAAAAAATCTAATTTTAATCACAATAATCATACTTCAATTCAACTATTTTTAAGATGACTACCGTAGACCTATAATCAACAATACTAACTTCAATAATCAACTATCAAACAAGAAATAAAACGTTTTGCCTAAAAACCCAAAATCGAATTCGAGTTTTCACCAAAACGGGTTTCTAAACCAACAAAAACACTACAATCATACATAAAACAACAATGTATATCATCCTAATACATTAAAAAGGCAATAAAACGGTGGAAATCGAAAAAAAATCGAAACCCTAACCTGAGAAACTCGGAAACTCGGCGGATTGGGGAGATGGGGGCGTCGGGCTGCTTATATAGCCCGACGGAACTCGGCGTTTGTAACGCCGAGTTCACTTTTTTTTAAGTGAACTCGGCGTTACAAACGCCGAGTTCTACCTTTAGAACTCGGCATCCTAGATGCCGAGTGTTATTTCAGTAACTGTTCTCCTGGGCGTCAATCGTCTCATGCACGATCATGCACTCTAACTCGGCAGTTAGAGTGCCGAGTTCTATTTGAATCATCTCAGATAACGTCAAGTGTTGGGCAATAAAAAATCAAGTAGAACTCGGCATCACCAGTGCCGAGTTCTCCCAGGGAGAACTCGACACTGCACAAAAAAACAAAACCCGCCGCCGCCACGTGTCACCACGTGGTGGCAGCGGGTCTAGTTTGAGAAATACTTTTGTTTGAGGTTTATTTTGAGAATTTTTTAAAAAAAAAATATTATTTTGAAAAATTTTCCTATAATTAAACCCACATGTAGATATCAAAATCATATTTTTGCAATTGTGATGGTGATGTGAAGTTGTTTTCAAATTCTGCATTTAGAGAAAACTTAACCAACTGTGCAAAATGTTTCAGATCCACAACTATTTTTTTGTACAATGATTTATATGGTGACGTTTTTCGTAATCTAAAGTTAAGATATTATTGGTGCTAACTGCTAACTGCTCTGACCCACCCACTTGCCCAATTGCTCACGTGTTCTGTCCTCATGCTACAAGTGGAGATATTATTGCACCACTTACGTTTGTTTGTATTGTTAGATAAAATACAAGATCTAATTGAAATTAATGAGTAGTTAAGTAGCTATATATGTCCATGCTCATGACATCATTATTAGATTTTGAAATTGTCATTGTTGGCCATAAACTCATAGTTGATTTGTTCTGGATTCTTCAAAACACATGTCAAATCTCTAACCCCACACTTCATTTTCTATGAATGAATACATGAATGTTAAAAAGCAAGACCAAAGTTTCACAACTTGCATTTCTTGCTACTTGCTCAAGTGGCGATGGATACGGTCGGCTGACATTTGAATAAACCACTTGAACATGGGCCACAGTGAAATGCAGTAAACCATAGAACAATTTTGAAATTTGTAGTAGTTTGTTATTATCGTATACATATTTCAGGGAGACTCTCTTGGACAAACTCTAGTGTACTTTATGTACAACAGTAGTTAGAAATCGTTGAGAACATGGGTCATCAATAATCCGTTTGTGAAAGAACATTTAAGTAGTTCCATGTTTATGTTGCAG
Organism: Triglochin maritima; assembly: GCA_963682175.1. Classification (NCBI taxonomy): domain Eukaryota; kingdom Viridiplantae; phylum Streptophyta; class Magnoliopsida; order Alismatales; family Juncaginaceae; genus Triglochin; species Triglochin maritima. The sequence goes on along the minus strand of OY821771.1, from coordinate 47,720,374 downwards.
GATATGTATTTCGAGCACATTTCATCCAACCAATTCTTATAGGTAAGTAATGAAACCAGCTTCCACTGCATTTATATAGGGTGTATGACCAGTAAAAAAATATTTGAATTGGAGAATAACAGAGGATATAAAAAACACGTGAAGGAACACCAATGACTTATATTATATTTTGCAGGGTCAGATTGGAGGTTCAATGATATATGTGTATAAAAATGGAAGCAACAGATATGAAGAAAATCTTGACTTCTTGTTAGTGGCCTAATAACATGTACACCATCTTCATATTGTAAAAAACCTTGTAATGACATGTGACCTTAGTTCACAAATACATCTATTCATACTTTGCTTGACCCCAGACTAAATGAATAAAAGCTATCAGTTACAAAATGGAATGGCCATCATCGTCATCATCATCATCTTAAATCTCTATTGAATCAACGGGCCAATTAAATCTCCAGGTTGGTGTTTGGGGGCTTTTTCACCAACATCTTGGTTGTCTTTGGTGGTGTTGAATCACCAAGAATTCTCCCCACTGTTTCGAATTGATCCCTCAGGCGAAGTCATCGTGGATTTTCCAGACACAGCTCGTATTGAATAACATGCCGCCGTCAGATTTTGTGGTCGAGTACGGTGCCATGTTCATTACTCTGCACAAAACAATGATCATTAGAATTTAGTGGACCAAAACGTTTTACCTATGGTACGAAGCATATTAGCTAGATCAACTAATGACGAAAAATGATTTATGGATGTTAGTATGGTACCTTTCTTTGCGTTTCTCCAAGAATCTAGCCAGTGACGCTTTGCGAGCCATAGGCACAGCTGCAATAATAAAGCCCTTTCACGTTAATTACGGATCTAACTGTCATTTCTGTGAGAACATAATCCCTTGATTAAGGTTAATTAAGTTTAAGAACCTTAAACCCTTATTAGTGAGAGTATATAAACCAAACCAAACCTTTTTCTCATTCTTTCCTTCTCTCTCTTTTTCATCTCACTCTCTCCCTCAACACTTTCTCTCCCTCCCTTGTAGTTCGTCGGTGGAAGAAGGAGGAGCTGCGGGTGCGCCGGCAAGTCTGGTCGCCGGAGTTCAAGGAAGGTGTGGAGTTCGCCGGAGATACGCCCTTTGCGTGGGAGGATCGTCGTTGCTCTTCGGAAGCTTCTTCAAGCTTCCAAGGTATGCCAAGCCTTGCTTTTACGCTCACCAAGGTTGTGTGGGTGTTTGAGTGTTCAACGGTAGGCCGAATGGCTCGTCGGAATAGAGTGGCAGGAGTTTCTGCTCTGTTTTGGTCGACCGGTGCTTATTTCGGTCGACCGGTTGTAGTGTAATTCGGGCGCTCTCGCTCGAATCGGTCGAACGATACCCGATGGGTGGTCGACCGATTGTATGTTTGAGCGAGAGGATGAAGACCCTGTGTGTTTTCGGTCGACCGGGTCTCCTTTGTCGGTCGACCGAATGCACTGTATTATGTCGGTTGGGGGCGTTAACCTTCTAAACGGTCGACCGCCTCTTTGACCAAGTTCGACCGGACGTACTGTTTTAAGTCGGTTGGGGGTGTAGACTTCTAAACGGTCGACCGCCCTGAGATCCCGTTCGACCGATGACTTAAGACAACTTAAGTGTGGTTCGACCGATTCATATTTCGGTCGACCGGTAATGACCTTGTAGAATGTTGAAATCCCTGTGGTTTTTCGGTCGACCGGAAGCTCATTGTCGTTCGACCGTTGGGATGTGTTATTTAATATTTATTTTGTGGCGTAGACCTTCTAAACGGTCGACCGTCTAGTGACTTTTGTTCGACCGTTTCGATGTTTTTCGTGGTTCGACCGTTGGATTGTAGTTCGAACCAATTACCAGTTTTAACGACCAACCGGTCGACCGTATGACCTTTTTCGGTCGACCGTTGGAGCCCAGGATTTGCATTGGTTGTTTATGAGCGCGTTGGTGCGTGGATTTCATTTATTGCTTATGTTCCCATGATATGACATGTGCATTGAGACCTAGGTAGTAGACCTGTGGGACCATATTGCCCTTTGCATGATCTATATGTGATGACTGTTGGCATGTGTGGCGACAGAGATGACCTTAGCCTTTGTGGCGAAGGAGATGATTGTTGGCCTGTGTGGCGACAGAGATGACATTAGCCTTTGTGACGAAGGAGATGACCTTAGCCTTTGTGGCGAAGGAGATGACCTTAGCCTGTGTGGCGACGGAGATGACTGCTAGCCATTGTGCAACAGAGTTCTGTGTCTTAACCTGTGTGGCAACGGAGATGACCGACCGATGATGTTCCGGCGGATGGGCTCGACCGATGATGTTCCGGCGAGTATGATCGTCCAGCTGTGGCACGGCTAGCGAGTATGACCGACCAGAGCGACGACTCTGGCGGATTGTGGTCTTCGACCACTGATCAGATCTGATGATGACTCGGAATTGCGTGCGACCCTCACCGAACCCATATGACTAGTGTAGCTGCGAGTGGGGGTGTGTCGCGTATTTTCCGTATGACCGCATGTGCCTGCGGTGGGTATCTACGGATGTCCAAAACTAGACTTATGACTAGTGAACCCCGGTTGGGGAAATGACTATTATGACCCGGTTGGGGAATGACCAGTATGATTTATGTTTGGCATAATACTAGTATGATAGGTCATGATTGCATTGCATGTAGGTGGGTTTGGCATACGGGGTTTCCTTCGGGAGACTCACGGCATTGTTGTTTGCTTTCAGGTTCCCTCTTTGGGAGCTGCTTGGGTGGTGACTGAGGACGAGTGTATCTTGGAGTCGGGTCCTCGTGTCGGTTTTGAGGTTATTATGACTACTTGTATATCTGTATATTGTATTTTGATGTAGTCATTCTTTTGACAACTCCTGTATACGGTGCAGCACCATACATATTATATTTATATTTTCGAGTAGCGTCCCCTGTGTTGATGTTTATCCTTTGATTATTATTTATTTAAAAGTTTAAATTTTCCGCTGTTTCGGGGATGTTACAATTTCTATCCTGGATTTATGAGCACATAATATGAATCGTCGTGTTAGACTGGACTCAATCAAAACTTCTAAAATTTAACTGCTAAGTGTTAAGAATTATCATAGAATTCATTGCGCTGCGAATCCTTATAGGTAGATCTCACATAAGGTATGTGTTGTTGTTTACCTTGAATATATGATTAAAGTATTTGTGGGATAAAATAGACGATCGGTCGACCGGAAGGAGTGTTTCGGTCAACCGGATGTGTGTTTTAATTTGTCCAGCAGAAGTAACTGTCCATTTTCGGTCGACCGAAACTTAGGATTCGGTCGACCGGGTACACATGAGGAGCTGGGCAAAAGTGTCTGTCCATTTTCGGTCGACCGGAACTTAGGAGTCGGTCGACCGGACACATACGATGAGTTGGGCAAAAGTGCATGTCAGTTTTCGGTCGACCGTAACTTAAGTGATTCGGTCGACCGAGTATGCACTCGAGCAAGGAAGAAAAGTTACTGTCGCTTTTTGGTCGACCGGTACTTAAGTTTCGGTCGACCGGTAAAAGTTGGTTCGCGATACAGTTAGAGGATCGGTCGATCGAAGCACCCGTTCGGTCGACCGTTGGACCTATTTTCTGCCCACGTTTTGCATTTCTCCACGCAATTTTGGTGCAATTAATATTTGTTTAGGTCTAATATATAAAGACAATTTCATCCCCCTTTGCTTAAGGGTAATTCCTATTAGTCTACTACTTGTGTTTTTTAGAGAAAAGAGAGAAAGAACATCCTCGTTGATTCGTTGGGAGAATTTGAGCCCGGTATCTTCGTCAGTTCGTTCGCGTCTCATGTAAGTATATTCTTGTAATACGTTTCTCTATAGTGAATCTGGAGTTGTGTCGTCTGTGGTTTTTTCCGCATTGGGTTTCCACGTTAAATCTTGCGTGTTTTGTGTGGTTTGGATTTTGGATTTGCATTTGTTCTTAATTTCCGTCAATTAGATTTACTATTTCGATTCTGCTGTGTATTTGTGATTGGTTTTAATCTCCTAACGGTATGATCTACCCACGCTTCCGTTGTTTAGTTCCAACACAAAGTAGAATGGAAATTTACGACTTACGTCTTGATACGAATGTGGGTTGGGTATCACCATCAACGGCTGTAAATGTAGGCTTCAGGTGTTCGCTTTGGCTTTCAGGCACCAATGGTGGATCACTCTTCTGTTTTTTGTTATCATCAAGGCAACTAGAACCGCTAGCTGAATGAACTGTTGCATCAGACTTCATCGATATTGGGCTAGACAATACCGAACAAGGTGAAGAACCAGTATGATGTGGATGATGTTGGTTCACACATATAGGTTGGGGAGTGACAACTTTGCAAGGAACCGGTGCGGATGCTGTGTTTCCTGTGTTAGCTTCCATGGCAGCCTTTGCGATACAAAAAATTGCTTGAGCCTAGCAAAAAACAGTATGCTTGATTTAGCTTGCACACGAAATGGTACCAAATAAGTTTCCTTGAAGAAAATAAGTAACCTATTTATATGATCAAAAAGCCACACGACATGCCTTATCCATTTGGACATTCTCGTACACGCTAACGACGCCTTCATAAAATATGGTCATTTGTGGAGCTTTTGATGTGAGTTTTGGAGGACTCCTAGGTAGTTTAAGCGACAACGATTAGAATAAAGTTTAGGAATGAAGAAGATTTAAAGGTTCAATGAGCTTGTTCTTTGACTACCTTTGAGCCACAGCAATGCCTGAACTCATACATCCAACTGCAGCCACGGGAGCTTTAGTTCTTCCTCCGAAATTCTGCTTTTGATTTAAAGATTTCAAACCTGGACCGGCTCTGTTTCCGGAATCGTTACCCTTGAACATGTTGTTGTCTAGTGAAACAGATTTTTTTTTGTTCGAGGCAACCGGAATCGTTCGTCCATCAATAGAGAGGTTGATGCTTGATTGCTGACTTGCTGCACCATACAAATTGCTTACTGGGTACGGGTATGAAGGCACCGCAAATTGGTTGATTGTCCGTCCATCGGAACCAAAGTTCCTCTGCAATACCGAAAGGCATAAGAAAATACCCATGTTTGATTTAATACAGAAGGAAAGGGATACAGATGTCACAAAACCTGTCTGCAAGTTGAATCGAAAGATGTCATGGGTGATATGGTATGAAAGCCAGAAGAGAGTTGATCCAAACCATTCTTCTTAAGCCAGTCTTGCTGTGGCTTATCGAAGCTTATGATCTGCTCAGCTGTAGCCATTTTGTTTGCGGATGACTTCTGCACCACTGAACCTGATAACATCACTGCGAGTCAATCACAACACAAACAGAGTCAACAACAACTTGATTACTTTATTGGCAAATTGCTTCTCATATATCTGAAGAAAAAGGAGGGAAATTCAATAAGAAGAAAAGTTTGTAACAACTTGAAAGTGGAAGCTTCTGATCTGAAGAAATTAATATCACCCAAAAGAAAAATATAAAACCTTGGAAGAAGAAGAAGCAAGGTCTATTTGAGCCAAATCCACTTCTGATAAGGATAAGCAAAGATCAGTTGCAATGAAATACCCCAAAGACGCATATAATTTATATAGGACTAAAGAAGAATCCATCCACGAATTTATAGTCTCAGAATTGATCTTTAAAAAAAAGAATTATAATCCCAGAATTAGGAATTCAAGTGAACAGAAAAGGGTGGAATGTTGGGTGTGAAGGGGATAACACCATAAATAGGTCCGTGGCCTTGCACACATATCTCACTGCACATAGCTAACTGAAATGGGTTTTTTTATATAAAAAAACTTAATCTCAAGACCCGTAAATTCTAGAAGGAAGTCCAAACAGACCCATCCAAAAAAGGAAAGGAATCAACCCACTGCAAACAACTTAATCTCTAACTTAATAACTTCACAAATATGAATCCCCAATATCACTTCTCAAATCACGAAAAATCATTTAAAAAAAAAGGACCAAACACAGAAGAGTGGGGGGGGGGGGGGGGGGGGGGGCGTCACCAGAATCTTCAGAACTCTTGTCTAGAAAATAACTCCCAAACACCATCACATCACAAACCCAAAAATCCAAAATGATCAAATCTTTCCACCAAAAACGACAACAAAATTTGATTTTAGCATCATACCTCCATCGTTAGAACTCTTGCAGGCCTTCCCAACCATGCTGAGAAAATCTCTCTCCATGCACGAATCCAAAACGAAACGAAGACCCAACAGAGAACACCACTCCGTCTCACTTGGGTCGTCCTCGAATTGGCCCGAAACCTTCTCTTCACCAGAGCATGCACGGAACAAGAACATGAGGTGAAGAGGAGTGTTTTCATAAGTACGAGAGACAGCAGATCTGGGCCATTGATCTCGGACACGATTTTTTTCCCTTGGTTCGACCGGTTGTGTCGGCTGAAGGACACCTGGCGATCCGATCATGTTCCACGTGCATGGACTGTTATCGTCACCTTGGGTGGCGGAATGGATGGATTCCCACACGAGGTCATCTGACGGCGGATATTGCATCTTTATCCAGTTGGTACGGAGTCAAGATGACACGTCAGCTGTTGTCTTAGGCACATTTCATTGCAACAGTAATTTCATAACATGTGGTCGCATCTTCGTTATTTTTGGGAACTACTAAACGTCGCCCCAAAACTACTTAAATCGTCCATTGAAATTACCAAATTGCCCTTAACAATATATTTAATACCCAGATCGTTCCGTGTCTTTAAACAAGGTTTTTGACTCAGTTTTACTAACATTCCTGGTACCAACACCACGAAAATGTCTGGCGAAACACCTAGATCATGCGAAGTAACGGAGACAGATTTTTTTTTCCGACTCGGGCGTCTGGCTAAGACGCCTGCACCATCGTGGAGGCGTCTGGCTAAGACGCCTCCACCATGGTTGAGGCGTCTTATCCAGACGCCTCCACGATGGTCTAAGCGTCTTAGCCAGACGCCTATACCATGGTCTAAGCGTCTCGCTAAGACGCCTCAACCATGGTGGAGGCGTCTTAGCCAGACGCCTCCACGATGGTACAGACGTCTTAGCCAGACGTCCCGTTTTTTTTAATTTTTTTGTAAAATTAAAATTATACGGTGTGTTATCTCAAATTATTTGACGTTTCTTTGCAAGTTTTCGGTGGTAACCGGTCGGATTACAATGAGTTTTTTTGCAAGTGATGAAGATTCAAAAAAATTCCAGATCCAACATTTTTTAAGTTCCAAAATCCCCCGGTGGTAAAACATCATGACTTACAAATACCACCTCGACAGGTCGTTCGGGGGTCTCGCTCCCCGGTGAGCGAGCGGCATTCCACCTCGCCGGTGAGGTGGCGGGGGTGGCAAGGGGGCAGCGCCCCCTGGAATTTTTTTGGATTTTGAAATTGTTGGATCTGGAAATTTTTGAAGTTTCGGTGTACCGAAGGTGTATCGGTCATCCGAATATAGTAATTATTAACTTATTAATTAATTAATTTAACAATTATCTAAATTTATAATCAATTATTTTTTTAAAAAAATAATAAAAAATTACGGGCGTCCGACGGAGCCGCCCCCACGTAGGAGGGGGCGTCTGGCAAAGACGCCTCCCCAATGGGGGAGGCGTCTTACACAGACGCCTGTCCCAAGGGCAGAGCGTCTGGGTAAAACGCCTACCCGATGGGTAAGGCGTCTGGGTAAAACGCCTCCCCCATGGGGGAGGCGTCTTAGCCAGACGCCCCCTCCTACGTGGGGGCGGCTCCGTCGGACGCCCGTAATTTTTTTATTATTTTTTATTATTTTTTTATTAAAAAGATGTTAGATATTTTACCAGATTCGAGTACACTGGGGCGTTCGTTGGTTCAATACTGACCTCCAAAACATTATTTTTTATGATTATAAGAGGAATATGAAGAGAGATGTGTGATAGGAGGGTAAAATGTCACGTTATAGCAGTAGAAATGAGAGAAGGGCAAAATGGTAATTTCAAGGGGCGATTTAAGTAATTTTGGGGCGATGTTTAGCAATTCAGTTATTTTTCAGGAACAGAAAACAGTGGTGGGGAAGGAGAATTCTCGGTGAATTAGGGGTGATCGGTAATTTTGTTGTTTTTTAGAAGGTAAAGTGTGTTGAGTGCTTTGGGTCTGGTTGATAAATGTAGCACGAGGCAGAGGGTGGCCGAATGAGTTCGCCAATAATTTTTATTTTGTAGATCTTATTTTGAAATTGACTTATTTATCTGTGAAATTTGGTACAAATTCTATTAGAATTAGAGTTTTTGTAGGATTTTCCTATAAATATGTGTCTTTCTTCTCTTTGATGTATCATTTAGAGAGATAGTTAATTAGACAATATGTGATGACCATGTTTTTTTCACAAAAAAATCCATTTAAAATTGAGTATATTGTGGTTGTGTGCTTGTTTTTTGTTTGCTTGCCACGTTTGATCACTTCTACGTGGTCAAATTCCTAACAAAGTGTGGGTATAATAAACTAATGTAAGAAAATTTAGGTTAAACTATAATTAAGTTGATAAACAGCTTAACATAATATTACTTTTAATCATGTTTCTTACAACAACATTTATGCCAGAATATCTTGTAATGTAGTTGAAAGTGAAGTTCGTGACCGAACTATTTCAAACTACAAAAATACTAGCTGGAATATTATATGCAAGTAACTAGAATGTAAATTGAATGTTGGATGCGAGCAACTACTACTCAATAAAGGATTATGAATCCCGATTTTCAAAATTCTTGTAGTTTTTGTGAACCTCTTGGATTAGTTTTGGGTGTGAGAACTTTTTTTATAAAACCTCTTTTTGGTTTAATTTCTCTATATATTCTTTTGTTTTTACATATTTAACTTCAAGCATTTTTTCCGAGGGAGAACTTTAAAGCACTTTGAATTTCCAATAAATTCTTAAAATACGTACACACTTCATTAGTCACACAAGGCATCAGCATTTTAAATTCGAGAAATCAATAATACATTTTGGAGTAAATGAGACTACAATAGAAGTTATATATTTATGTCGTTGCAAGTGGTTTACGTGTTGCTTTTGGTTTCACAAATATATATTTTTTGCATATGATTTCATAGCACTTATCGATACTTCGTAGAATTATATATGAGATGTAGTTGTAAGTTAAATTATGGAGGTCCGGTTGTCAGCTGTCAGTTAGAATTAAGCTTCAAATATTTTGTTCACTGTAAAGGTTTTTAAATCTCTCTCCTGTTACCTGTAATCAAAATCTTCAAATTTATTGATTTACGGAAAACAAATCAAGTCCTCAAAGATTTTGTCATTACAATATCTTGAACATGACTCGGTGATTAGACATATCATATTGTATCTTTTATTTCATTTGAGTTCTGCTGCAATGTACGTGTCCTTCGTATACTGGAATTTCACAAAATAACTTTATTTTGTAGTAAAAAAGGACAATGTCAACTAAAGATCATGTGATGCAGGTTTAAGTTGAAAAATCATTCATCAAATAATAAATTAAATAAGAATATTATAAAAAGAGTTTAGGCTGACTTTTGATGTCGTTAGAAGTGGATTAAGTGTTTTTTTTGTTTATAATCAGAATTTTTTTTTTGTGCTCACCTAAATAATATTAATATAAGTCATGATGATTTATTATAATCAAGAAAAATAAAGGAACGAGTTTTAAAAACTTTACATCAAAATGCAAGCCAAGCCTTTATCTGTATCACTTCTCATGTTATTTTATATTGCTTACAAAAATTTATTTTATATTAATCTATTTCAAGGTGAAGTAAACGCAATTTTACAAAAAAAATTACATTACACGGATGTCGATATGTTATAGTTTGTAAAAGCTATAAGACCATCCACTATGCCTCCCCACAGGTCGGTCAGCCCCGTGATCGACCTGGTCATGGGGAGGATGACGTGATCATCCATCGGCCGGGTCATCGACTAGGTCGCTGGAGCGACCTGGTCATGAGTAGGTCGGTCAGGTTTTTTTTATTTAAATGATTTTGTTTATGTTTTTTATTTTGTTTTGTTTTTTAAATTATTTTTTAAAATACTTTTTATAATTATTTATATATTTTTAAAATTAATTATTTTTTTGATTATTTGCAAAACGACCTCCAAACGATACGTAAGAGGGAGCAGTATTGGAAAGTTGGGGTTTATTCAGGAAAAAAATTAAAAAAATAATTAAAAATTTGGAAAATAAAAAACAATTAGAAAACATATTTTAAGAAAATAAGATTTAAAAAACAGATTAAAATGATAAAAAAATAACAATACAAGATTTATTGGTATTTGTTATAATAATTAGGAGTTTATATTTTTATAAATAGTTAGGATTTAAGTACGAAATTTATACTGAAATATACTATCTTTTCTGAAATAGAAAATATTATACTAAATTTAAAGTAAAAAACAACAATTAAACTGAAATAACAACCGAAACAAATCATGAAAATATGGAAGATACTGTGGTTTATAATACAACTGAGTTTGAGCAGGATCACGACATACCGAGTCTGGGACCAACACCTTACTCCACTGCACGAGTTCTTGACATTACTAGTTACATAGTGAACAAAAACCGCGTTCGTGATAAAACCCAGCATCGACACAAAACACGTGGAAACCCAATACGGGAAAAAACCACGGACGACACAACTCTCTTCCGGTCGACCGATCGTCTGTTTTATCCAACAAATACTTTAATCACATATTCAAGGTAAACAACAACAGTTTCATTAACTGAACCTAGAGCATATAAAGAAGCATGTAATGATTCTAACGGGATAGATGTCATGCAGCTAGAATTAACTGTTCTACAAAATAATAAAACGTGAGATCTACTTCCTTTACCTGGTAAGAGAGCCAGATGGTCCAAATGATTGTTTAAATTCAAGTATAAAGCAAATGGTGATCTAGAAAAGTATAAGACTAGATTAGTTGCTCAAGGTTTCAATCAAATTAAACGTATAGAATATAATGAAACTTTTACTTACGTAACTAAAAGGGTAACTTCAAGATCTTTGTTATGTTTGGCTGCAATTAACAATTGGTATTTACATCAAATGATGTTCATAATGCTTTTCTTCGTAGGATCTACTTGAAGAAGTATTTATGAAACCTCCCCTTGGTTTTTATGATGTTGGAAATGAATCACTTGTTTGTAAACTGAACAGGTCATCAAGGTGTTGGTTTGAGAAATTATTTGAAGCTTTGCATACTGCTGGTTACGTCATGTCCAAACATGATTATTCACTATTCGCACATAAAACAACTAAACTTCTAAAGGTTGCTCGCTATTTACTTAAATCGTCCGCGCCTTTGACCATTTTGCCCTCCCCTTTCAATCTATTTCCCATTTTGTCCTCTCCTATCAAAACAATTCTCTCCCACCACCACTCTCTCTCTTCACTTATCTCCCACCACCAAATCTCAACCACCAAAGAAGGATGTCTCGGAGGGTAGGAAAGACGTCGGTCGCCGCATCGTGAGACCCAAGGAATGTAAACTTTAAATTTAAAAAGAAAAAGAAAAATGGGAGGCAAATAAGGATGTCTATGGGAGACGCTTCCTCCTTTTTTTATTTTTTTATGAATATTTTACATTATCAATTATTATTGAATAACAACATTAGTTGAAATTTAATAATATTGATTTAAGTGACATGTTTAGTTTTTTAATGATTATTAGTGTCATGTTTAGTAAACCAATTTTTTTAATTAATGATTATTAGCGACATGTTTAGTGAAATTAAATTTAAATTTAGCAATTAGTAATTATTAGTGGCATGTTTAGTAAACAATAATTTAAATTATAATATTGATTCAGTATACGAGACATGACGTATTGTATGCAACCAATTTAATGAATGAATTTCTATGAAATTTTATTTTCGAAATGAAATTAATAGTCATCTAGTTACTTGGAAGAAAAGGAAAATGAATACCGATTCAGTATATGAGACATGATGTGGAGTATTCAGGTCATCGTCATCCACATACTCGTGGTATATCTGCTTCGGTTGAGAGAGATGGAGACTTCACGACATTCTCAGACACGTAGTGACCCGTTTGATGATGAGACTTACGTCTTTTCACATGAGAAGTGTTTAATTTGATTATTGTCAAAAATTATAAATGAACATAATGATAAAGACAATAGCTGGTTGAGCACAACTTGTGCTGGAAAAGATTGTTCGTCAAAAGATTATCATTGTTCATTTTTATTTAAGTAATGATATCAGTGGGCTCCTTGATAAAAAAAATTATAATGTGCACAATGTGACATGAGTTAAATTACACATTTATAATTAGCTTAAGAGATCAAGAAATGAATAAATGATACAAAAGTGACATATTTCTACTTTGTATATATTCCTAATATCATAAGGCAATAGATGAACATAAATGATGTCTTTACATCACTGAATGTATCGTGTTTAGTTCGAGTGAACAAAATATCAATGCTAATTAGGTAACTATAATGTGTAGCTACATACCGCTTATAGTTTGTGATATTACGTATTTAGTATCACTGTCAATATGGCTTCGATCCTCCTATAGGTCACACCACAAAACTGGGAAACAAGAACCTTGATTTTGTATTAATAAGATGTATTGGGTTTCATGTGAAGTGGGATACACATGGTGAATTGATTAAATCATTATGTCATGAAAATTGACATAATTAGAATCATGAATAAATTCATATGAAATGTATGTATTACGAGGTGTAATAGTTTGACATTGCATAAGATAATATGTTACATAATATATGAATTTGTTAAAACCCAAATGATCAAATTTGCTGCATGAAAATTTGAAATTTGACAAAGGCAAAGAATCAGGTCAAATTGGTAGACCGTTTTGAGTTTGGTCGATCGGGTTCTTCGGAATGGTCGACCAGATAAAGATCGGATGCGCATGGGTCGATCGAAAATTATCAGGACGTGTCTTGAAAATAGGATCGGTCGACCGAGCGTAATACGTGATCGACCAAAAATCTCCAGGAAATATTTTGGGGATATAACAGTCAACCGGTATAGGGACACGATCGACTGAAATTTACTAGGAGAAGTTTTTGTAAGTAAACAGTCAACCAGAGTGAGACGTAGGTCGACCGAAATTTTTTAGGGAATTTTTCTCGTGAATATTTGGTCGACCATCTAGCTCACGGTCCGACCGAACTTGTCAAAGCAATAATCGTTCAGTCGACCGAGTGGTGATTTCGGTCGATCGTTCGACACGATTCTGCCTTGAACTATTAAGAGATTAATGTTGATCATGGGTTGAATTTGTTCCAATTGTGGTCAAACGTTTTTAAGGGAGAGAAAAATAAGAGATCATGAATTAATATGTAGCCCATGATGTGGGTGTTAGGAGAGTCTATCTAAGGTCCTCTCTCCCTACTTGTTTAATGTTAATGCAAAATTCTATCTCTCTCTAACCTCTCCACTAATCCATCCGAATTTCTCTTAATTGTTTTGAGCTTTTGGAGATAAAATCTCAGAGAGCTTTAGATGAGTTATTAGCTAGAGTCTAAGTTTAATTAGAGATTGATTAACTAGCTCATTTCTCTCTAATCTTGTTTAGAGTTTGGTGAACACTTGGAGGCAAATCAACCGGTCATTTGACGTGCGACACAACTCCAGATCTTCATAAAGGTTTTAGAGAACATTTGGGTATGATCCTCATACATTTGTTTTAATATGTATATGTGAATAATATAATATTAGAATAAATGTAAAACAATGTACATGAAATTATTGAAAATGTGAAAATCAATCTTGTATGCATGTATAATTTTTTCTTAAATATACACATACACATGGGCACAAAATCCTTGAGAGTGTTCCCCATGAGTGTTAGATGGTAGAGGACGGGGGCGACGTAGTAGTTTTTCAGCTGGTCAGTAGGTAGTTTGGAAGGGTAGACGTTATAGGTTTGTGAGTTCCGATACGAGCTCGTGCACTTTGCAGACCTGAAAAAAGAAAAAAAAGGTTGATGACGATTCTTGGATCATGAATGATATGATGCCCGGAAGTCAGAAAATCACATCCACACCGAGTTCCAAGTTCATCACTTAACTCTCTCATTCTCTACTGCTCCTGACACAATAATTTCAAGCAGTAATTGGAAGTTCAACCAAAATTAGATGCTGAAATAAAACCCCATCAAACATTGTGCCATGTCGACGCCTCGAATCCTCAAGAAAGTTTTGAAAATTTGTAAGTTGCATTTCAATAGCCGCGTTGACACGGTCGAAAAGAGTGTTGAGAGCCAAAGTCGATGAAGTGATCCAATCTTTCAAGGTCGAATGAGCGCTCTCGACCCTGCAGTTCGTAGTGTTGCCGAAGTGAATGACTTTGTTCATCCAATTCAACATAAAATTTTCTTTATGCAATAACCATGTCCCGTCCACATAGTTTGTGATAACCGTATTCCAACTGTACGCATCTTTCATAGCAAACACAACTCTATTATACTCCTTTAGTGAAGTAAAAACATGACTTTCCTCTACTTTCCACACTTAAATATCTCGACTGACACCTTATCATTGCCGCATACGTTGTATACATAACTATATATGTCATTGTTAATATGTCACGTGCAAAGTAAATGAGCGGAGTTAGGAAATACCTCTTTCACTGGTCGCATAAGGCCTAACTCGTGATCTGTTATGATTGTGGTAGGGCTGATAACATTGCATAATAAATCCCTTAACTTCTCCAATACCCACTTGTAACTACGCTCAGTCTCATCCTTCATAATTTTATAACCGATCAGAAAGTTCATGTTTGTTGGTGTCACAGTGTCACCCCAACCATCTCGAACAAAGACATCTTGTACTTGTTTATTTTGTACGTCGAATCCATGCAAATGACTGAAGGATATGTATGTAACAGGTTAATGGACGTTGGATGTGCCAAGAATGTGGGAGTGACAACATTGGTTTCTTCTTCGGCCAAAATCCAATGCAAGTACCGATGTTGGACTGCATGATTTTGAGCAGGTTCCTGCCTTCAGAGTTGACCCTCCTTATGTAATCTCTATAATTATAAATGTGTCTCTGATTCGGATTGTCCTCTGAAAATTCTCCTTTACGGCCACCAAGATGTCACGTGGTTTCGCTTGTGCCTTGGTAATATCACGAACATATTTTCTTAGCCACAAGACTAAGACTGTTGATCTATGAGTGACCTTCTGGATACACAACAAGGTTATGGTTGTGCTGACCATGTGAACTATCACTAATTAGGAACCACTCATCACGCTTCAGTTGCTCGACCGCCTTAATCAGAAATCGACATCCGTAACCCTCCCTTTTCGTGTTTTTTTGTACCGCGATTTTCATATCTCGTGGTTCTTTTTCTTACAGCGATCACATCTAAGATAACAAATTGTTCGACCATCTTGTTGTGGTTTATATGATGATACCACCAAAAAGAACCTGACTTCTATCTCAATTTGATTCGCCCATTTAATTGCTTGGTCACATGTTGGAAATACTTCCGGAGTTACGAAAAGCCCCCTATAATCTACCCCCCCCCCCCCCACACACACCAAAATCTTGCAACGGAACCTAAAATATTTTGAAATTACACACCATAAGAATTAAAATTTTAAAATATTTTTTAAGGCGGGGTATCTGGCTAAGATGCCCCGACCATGGACGAGGCGTCTGGCTTAGAAGCCCCGACCATGGTCATGGCGTCTAAGCCAGACGCCCTACCTTAATTTTTTTATTATAAAAATGTACCTCGTCGGTGGTGTTTGTTGTTGACGGTTCGTAGGTCATTTCCCTTGCTGTTGGTGGTAGTGGGGTGAGGGTAAGTGAAGAGAGATAGTTTGATAGGGGAGGACAAAATGTGAAATAAATTGAAAGGGGAAGGTAAAATGGTCAAAGGTGCGGACGATTTAAGTAAATCACGAACGACATTTAGTAACACCCTAAAACAAATGGGAGCTTTACTACTATCCTAATATATGTTGATGATATATTAATTGTAGGTAATGACTTGTAGAATATTAAAGCTCTTAAAGACAATCTGAAATAACTATTCCACATCAAGGACTTGGGGGACATAAAGTACTTCTTAAGTCTTGAAGTAGCAAGATCAAAACAAGGCCTCAACCTCAATCAAAGAAAGTACATACTAGAGATTTGTAAAGACACAGGACTGGAATGAGCAAAACCAGTTGCAACACCACTACAGACCAACCACAAACTTGCTGAAGATGGAGGCCACAAACTTGCTGAAGATGGGGGAGAATCATTGCATGATCCAACCAAGTATAGAAGGCTCAATGAGAGACTTTTAACCTCACAATTACTAGACCAAACATTAATTACTCAAGTTGTGAACTATATGAGCCAATTTATGTAGCAGCTAGAGGTCAAGTATTTCCAAGTTGTTCTCAGAATTGTCAGGTACATTAAGATGACACCTACTCAAAGGGTTATTCTTTCCATCAGACAATTCTACTGCCTTGACATGATATAGTGATTGTAATTGTGATTGGGCTAGTTGCCCAATCACAAGAAAGTCCACTACTGGCTATGTTGTTTACATTTGGGAAATCTCTGATTTCTTGGAAAACTAAGAAACAAGCAACAATATCTTGAAGTTCAACAGAGGTAGTGTATATATCAATGGCAAATGGATGTTGTGAGATAGTATATATGGCTCATTGGATTACTCAAAGATTTGCAAGTGCAGCAGCAAAAACCAGTTATACTACACTGTGACAACAAGTCTGCAATGTATATTGCCTCTAATCCAGTTTTTCATGAAAGAACAAAACATATTGAGATTGATTGTCACTTAATCAGGAGAAGATCCAACTATGCATCACCCAGACAACCTTTTGTCAGCAGTAATCAACAGATTGCAGATTTATTCACCAAACCCTTAACTCAAGCACAATTTAGCTCAGAATAGTCCTCGTTGCTTGCCTTCTTGCTCAATACAGTGATAACCTCCTCTTGTTGGCTCTGGCTCATTCGTCTTCACTCTGCGTAGAAACTAGTGAAGATGACACAAATGCTAGAGGGGTTGGATGGATAACACGTTGCACACAATGAGTTTTGCCTTGTGCAGATCCAAAAGTGGTCTCGTGAAGCTGGACAACATATGCACCTAAAGATCTTATCCATGAATCGGGATCCTCATGCATATAGATACCAATGGTATGATAAGAACACGAATTTTCAGGAACATTTCGTTTCTGAACAGAAGAACCGTTTTCAAGTAGTGTTCGATCGATTACATATTAATCAATATCCAATTGATTGGTCTGAGACTTTCACTAGGATAGGGAGATAAAGGGTGTATTCAATATCCTACATTCAAATGAGTGATGATTCGCTACACTCAACGAGAAAGGAAAGGTCCCAAAGGAGAATGCATTATTGGATCAACACTTTCCCTATAAAGTGTTTTTCGGCAACCTCTTGGAATTCAATGAAATCATTCTTGTTTCCAAGTTGGGAATACAAAATTTGTATTCTCCAACTTGAGGGGGAATGCTAAGATGCATAAGGAATCAGGAGTAGATGATCTCGGGTTTTCTTTGTAAAGTCAGATTAAGAGAGAAAATTATAAAGCCTATGCTTGAGTATGTAGAGTAATTAGGTTTTATCTTTGTTTAGTCTAGATCTGATGACTTATATTTGTGTTAACATGTTAACCCGATAAGACAACCACCTAACTATAAATTGCTGGTTCATTTTTACCATACAACTTAACCAATCACAATCACTCAATACCAACAACCATAACCAAATTAACTACCCTTTTTTTCTCGTCCGGAGCTTTCTTCTTTCTTTCTCCTTCTCTTTTTTCCTTCTCCATAGTCGTGATTTTGATACCGTGGGAAGTAAGATTTCTATAAAACACTAGAGAAAACTCACCCCTGAGTTTCAAAAACAAAAATGCATTTTCGTTCCAATACCCTACTTAGGAGTTGTATTAGGTTAAGTACCAACTTTACGTGACCATTTCCTTAAATGCTTGCTGAAATGTAAATTGTTTACTTCAATGTCATTTTTGCATTTCTTATTGCTTCAATTCAAATGTCTTGTGTTAACTGAAATACATACCTCAAGCACGAACTCAAATACCTCCCCTATCGAGCCATTTTGACCATTCAATATGCAAATTGGGGGACCCAATCGAGCCCAAATCAAATTGATTTGAATCAAAATAGCATTCAAGTAATAATACACATAGTTGTATCCCCATCTCATGATAATTTGGGGTCAAGTGGAGTACAGTTAAACAATTAATAATTAAAATTAATCCTAACCCCTTAAAAAAACAGGTTTACTTTTATCTGGCACGTCAGCTTGATGATGATCAGCAGATTCAGCACACGAGAGAGAGAGAGAGAGAGAGAGAGAGAGAGAGAGAGAGAGAGATGGAGTGGCGGAAGGTGAGTGATCTGAAGAAATTCGTAAATCGATGCGAATCCAGACCTTCCATACTACTCCACGACCCATCCCTCGCATTCTTCAACGACTACGTCCAAAGGTACGCTCACTTTTCATCTCCTCAACCTTCCTTTCTTTTAATCCTTTTCCTCTTCATAATTCGTTCGGATGTGTGTTCCATCACAGCCTTGGCGGTCGGATTCCTCGGGAAACCAAACAGGTGACCACTCTTTTTTTATTTTTTTGTGTTTTGTGGAATTTGTCTTTGTTTGCGTTCCCAAATTGGGACCGCCATGCCATGCTTTGGTTGTGTTTGTTGTAATGCTTTGTTCGTATCATGTCATTCTTTGCTTTATGTTGTTTGCAATTTTAAAAGATGATGATTATTGCTGACACGCACATACCTAAAAGTCCTTAATTCCGTGAATATTCACACGTCGGGAAAGTTGGGGATATTCTTATATAAGTTAGTCGAGTCAGTCCACCCAACACAGATTTGTTTTGAGATAGATGCTCACTTTAGTATGGTATTGCTGTCACCGGATTAGGCTTGAGGTCCGAGTGTGCCAGTTCTGGAATCACTTGAGTAGACACTAGGTCAAGAGACGGGCTATGATGACTCAGAAAATATTTTAACGGACCGGCTAGTACATCTCCCTCTCCTTCTTCTTTCACCGAGTCATCATAGCCCGTCCCCTTGATCAACGCCTTGTTAAGTGACTTCAGAACGGACTAGCTCGGGCCCTCAAGTCCAATCCAATGACAATTGTCATGTTGAAGTCCAATGCCCTAACCTTGTATATCTACCCATCTTTGAATGTACTCATGTTGGAACCAACAAAAACCACATAAGGAAAGTTCTGAGTATCTTGGAAAAGCGATGAACATTTTCTTCGGTTATGAGATCCAATGTCGCTTGATTAATACATATTGGTTTTGAGATGGAAGCTTTAGTACTCAATGACATTTTCAAAATCTTTTCTTCCCTGAGACACTATTTTTGAATTTACCAGGTAGGAGATAGTGATGCTGAGGATGAAATTGTGGAGTCAGATATTGAATTGGAGGGTGAAATCGTGGAAGCGGATAATGACCCTCCGCTAGAGGTTGTTGTACTAAAGTTTGGGTGTTGCTTGATTTATATTTTTATTATTAGTGGGTTCTAGACCCTGAGCACTTGTACATGTAGATGGGAGAAACAAACACTGAGGTTTCTGAGGAACGCAGTGATCATGCTCAAGCACTCAAAGCAGAAGCAATGCATGCTTTATCGGAAGGCAAGCTGTAATTTTGACTTTTATCTGTTTACCTTGTAAAGTGTAGTCTAATTATCTACTTTTGGTGCTTTATCGGTGAAGGGAATCTGGATGAAGCCATTCAACATCTTACAGTAGCCATCGTATTCAATCCGAAGTCTGCCATCCTTTATGCCACCAGAGGTGATTTTCGTCATCTGTGTATATTAAATGAATAACCATGTATTATTCAATTGTTTTCTCGTTTGATTGCATTTGCCCCTATAATTCTGATTCTATTTTCCACTTTTAGCTGGTATTTTACTCAATCAGAAAAAACCAAATGCTGCCATACGAGATGCAAATGCAGCTCTGGAGGTTAGATTTCTAATGATTTTCCTTTCGTGATTTATGTTTGCTAAACATCAGTTAAACGTTGTCACGCAAATGTGTGATTCATGGTGATTGTGATCTATAGTTCCTTGACAATCAGCCTGTAACCAGTTAGCCTTTTATCTAGATAAATCCTGACTTGGCTAAAGGCTATAAAACACGTGGCATGGCAAGGGCTATGCTGGGTCAGTGGGAAGAAGCAGCCAGTGATCTGCACCTGGCATCAAAGTTGGATTATGATGAGGACATTTCTTCAGTTATAAAAAAGGTAACACTTTGCTTGAGGTTAGTCTTGTAAACGACGTTTATTACAGATTTGTAGTGTATATGGGAATCTGCAGGTTGAGCCCAATGTCCAGAAAATTGAGGAACATCGTAGAAAGTATGAGCGTCTACGAAAAGAACGAGATGCAAAGAAAGATGAATCTGAAATGCGACATCAGCGAGCTGAAGCTGAGGTAATTAAATTGCGTAAGGTGTCCTGACAAATTTTCTAGATCAACCTTAATGTTGCTTAAATGATTTAGGCTAAATGCGAGAGGGAGAAAAAGGTACAATCTTCAAAAATAAGAGTGTCTGTAAGTGTTTTTCCAGTGATTTGTACTTCATGTTTTATTTTATGTGGTTCAAAATTAAGTTGGAATCTCATTTTGCTGCAGGATACTAAGATGGATGACGCAGATTCCTTAGCGTTTCTGCAAGAAGGTACACATTATGTTATTTTCCGACTTATTAGTACTAACAAAAGTATTACCTTGTTGGTTAGTGACTACATAGAGCTCTACGAAATCTTGTTATGCGAGCTCTATTTTTTAAAAATAGATTAAATATTTAATGATTGTTTTAGTTTTAAACTAGAGGTAGGAAATGTCCTATAGTTTTATATTATTTTGAGTTCTTCATGACCTCTATAGGATTAGTGGAGCAGTAGAAAAGATCATCATTGTATACACGTTTTTTGATCATTAGGTCATCTAATATATATTTTTATTAAAGAACTAAAGCCACAATTTTTTTACAGACAAACCACAGGTAGTAACGCTGGAGTTCAACCCCCACTTATAAACAATTTCCTCACAAATCAATCACACACCAATTGTAGTTTCTTTTTTATACATTGGTCACTTAGTAGCATTTTATATTAGTACCTCAGAGTCCATTTTATAAATATGTAGGAACTCTCCTTCGGTTTGTAAATTTTTAGTTGTTTGTTATAGAACTTTAACGCAAACTAATCACCCAGATATTTGCTTTCTACTGATTCCATTTCGGTATACACCGATCACACACTAAGTGTAGTTTATCTATTTTTGTTTCGCCACTGCTTAGTAACATGGTAATATCAGTACGATAGAACTTTCCTTCAAGAAAAAAATTTCTTCAATTTCAAACACAACCAATGACAACAAAGTCTTCAAAAAACTCATTAATAAATCACGGTTTGGACACATAAACACCTTCTTCCACTCATTCCTATCCAAAACCAAATTCTTGGGAATGTTCCAATTTCTTCAATTTTTAGTACATTGGTTTTTTGGGTAAAATTGAACGCAACCCATAAAAGACCTTAGGAAAACACAATCTATGGGAGCTTTCAAGGAAAACAACCTCATTTGCTCTTTAGGTTGGAACACGTGATGATAAACAAAAATAAAGATTCTAGGTTTGGTTATAAATTCAAAAGATTTAAATATAGATCCGGAGAAGACGTCGTTCACAATACCTTGGGGGACGTACTGCTACGTAGTAGTAGTAGTAGTAGTAGTAGTAGTAGTACTGCTTTGTCACATGGGCTAGAGTATGTGGGGGGAAGTGAACCATTAGGGAGAGAAGTACACGAGGTTTGTGCAACATATTTGTTATGCTACCGTTTCGATATAAATTGTTTGCACACATCCTTGCGTTTTGATCCAGGAACTTCTCCTCCAGCTTCTTGACCGCTTCTTCCTGTGCCTTTTGGTCAAGATCTGGTAAGATACAACGGCCTTAGTTTCCTTCTTAGGGAAGAGAGACGCTACCGTCCATCTTCATTGATACCAGCTAGAAACGGTCGTTGGAGCTTTGATCCCATGTCCACTCCATGGTCCAACTTATTCTTGTTTCTACAGTTGGTTTTGTGAGCGTTGCTTTTAATTAAACAACAGTCGATGGCAAAGTCTTTAATCCCAAACTTGTTGGGCTAGGTTAGAAATGAAACTCAAAGAATCACGATTACCACATGTGAGTTCTTCTTAGTTTTGTTGGCAACTGTTAAAATTGCATATAGTCAATATTTGATCCTTAATCCTTTTTTTATATGCCTCAAAACGTAATTTATATCGAGACACCTAGGTTTTAGAAAGCTTCATTTTTCTTATAGATGATGTTTATAGATGTTTATTCTCTTACTGAAAGGTGCGGAAGTACGTAGCATTAGAAAGCTTCATTTTCCCCCTCTATTTTCTCAGTTACCAAATCATCTCTTGTTGTGTATGTATAACTGGTCTTGCTCTTTTGACAAATTGTTCCATACTTTCTCCCTTTGTCCAATGGTTCCCTACTCATCTTATATTTTTGAACTGCCAGGATCTGTTATCCCAATCCAATCATCCAAAGAATTGGAAGCAAAACTTAGAGCCAGTTCCAATTTATCAAGACTTGCTATCCTCTATTTCACTGCTACATGGTGTGGCCCCTGTCGCTTCATGGGTCCGCTGTTCACAAATCTAGCAGCAAAATATACCAAAATTGTGTTTCTGAAGGTAGATATAGACCAACTTTCAAGTGTTGCTCAAAGTTGGAGTATCAGCAGTGTGCCAACGTTTTTCTTTGTGAAAAATGGTAAAGAGGTGGACAAGTTTGTAGGCGCTGATAAGAATAGCCTCGAGAGGAAGATTGAACAACTCGCAAGCAGGTCTTAAAACGTTTTGATACAAGTTGAGAAACTAATCTCTTCCTATTCCATACATTAAAGTTCTGTAATTTTAGGGCTTTCCGGTGTTTGTGTAAATTAATTGTGAAGTTTGTACAATCATGTCTGTCATTATGTTTTATTTGGGCTCAATTACAAGTCGTTGGTCAAACACTCAAGCTAATTTGTTGTCATTGTATGGCATTTTGCGTATGATCGAGCCATCCAGAGTGATGAAACAGTATATGTAAGTCAAGTTCGTTGTCTATTTCCGAATCTGTTGCCTATGAAAAATACCGAACTTAAAAAGTACCATCTTATCAGATACCCTGTGCGTAATAAACATTCACCTCGACAGTATGTTCAATGTTCCTTCTCACGAAAATGAGTGAGGTTATAGATGTTTTTAAGTTGTCAATTTGATAAATGATATACCAATTGTTTCCAAATATTTAATATCTACCATAGCGTGTGCCTTTTTATTTAAGAAAATCCAAGAAATGGCCAAAATCTCATTTGGAAAATATTCATCATTCATCAACCTCACAACCTCCATGCAACTTCACAGTAGCAGCTCCAATTTTTGACTGTACATGCCAAAAGGTAAATAAAAACCAGCATAGAGCGAATTTATAAAGGGTCCTGTGTTATTATCTACATAAATGAAATGAATGCACAAGGATAGGCAGACTACGGCTAACACATTCCTTAATATAGTAAACATCTCCGAAGTATCAATTTGCAGTTTTTGAGTGTTTGATGAGCCAATCCATGACAACGTCTATGTTCACAGAATCCTTGCACGATATCATGTAGCAGCAAACTTCTCTTCCTTTGATAGATTCCAAATCACTGGAAGACCACCATAGATATATATTATATCAGCAAAAGACTATCCAAATAGATATTTGACTGATCGTTTATGGAATACTAATCTCAAAAACTTACAGTTGGTCGACCAAGGCTTGCTTTGAGAGGGCTTCGGATTTATCAATTTTGTTCCCAAGAATCAGCAGAGGAATCTCATTCAACGATGGCTTTGTCAACAGGTCGTGTAGTTCGCTTCTGGCTATTGGGACACTGTCTCTGTCGGCAGCATCCACAACATATCTGCAGATAGTGTCATACAATAAAAGAAAACATAAGAGAGATAACCAGAGAACAGATAACAGGGATACATATCTGATACTTCATTTGAAGTATCCTAGTTAAAAACTATAATTTTTAAACTCAGATACTTCGTCAACACTTCCTGATACTTCTAGGATACCTAAAGATACTTTCACATAACAATTCAAAACAAAACATAAGAAACAGTTGTCTATAGAATATGCATTCATGTATTCTTTTGGATTGAGTTTTACAGCAAAAATTTAGTGTACATCATTTGTTATGTAATTTAGAATTCACTTTGTAAAAGGTCTTATATATTTTATACATTTAGATTTCATTTTAGGGTAAAATGACAATACTCATATTAAACAAAATTCAATATGGACGTATGTCATGTATCCATGCACATGGTATCCTATTTTCATGAAAAATGACGTATTCATATGACTATCAGATCGTACACGTATTCCATATTTGTATCCATGCTTCCTGGATGTGCAACAAGTGATTACATACCATTGCCACATCCACTCTCCCACTTGACATCCAAAGTTAGATGGAAAGGGCAAGCAACCCATAGTAGAAGGCAAAAAGCATATACAGACACAAGTGTCGGCCACGGTACAATACAGACACGGGGATACAACAGTTTTGTAAAAACTAGGACACCAACACGACTGTTAAATTATTATATCAAAACTATGAATAATATGATAAGTTTTTAAACTTTAGTATAAAATATTGAACTTAGAAATTGTTAAACAAAACAAAGCATTCACGGCTACATTGGTAAAACCGTAAAACTATGTGACGTCTTCACTAATACAAAGAAAAAGTTGCAAAGACATGTTAATTGATCATTTTTCAAGTGGAACATTAGCAGCAGCAGAAAGAGGGACGAAGATATCCGAAGAGAACCTGAGAGGGCTGAGTAAAAAGAAACTTGGGGAAGGAAGTTTTCGAGATGGATTTCGGCTTTGGAAGCCCTAATGTGTGATAGGGAATTGAGAGGATAAGGATTTTTTATATTTAGTGGAGTATTTTACAATATTTTCCTGAAGACCTCAAATTATGAGTTATAACTTGACTTAAAGAAACCCCTCAAGCATTAAAAAATACAATGGGAGTAGTGTCCGACATTGGAAACTTGGATCAATGGAGTGTTCAGGAGTGTCTGAAAACGTGAACCGTCCAAAATGCCCAGGACACGTGGCGTGTCAGATACATATGTGTATCTGTGCGTGTCTGACACATGGCGTGTCGGATACGTATGTGTGTCTGACATATGTTGGTGTCCGACACAAGCATGACATGAACACGGAAGCTGTTTTGAAGTGTTCGTGCTTCCTAGAAGGCGAGCAAGTAATAACTATGAAATGAATTTAACAGTAGGTGGAGATGTTTGGTCACTTCAGTGCAAGTAGGAAATTAGCAGATAGATAAATGAACCAACTTTTCTACCCTTTGATCACTCTTGCAAATGTTTTAATTCTCATTAAGTGGTTTATACTTCAATCATGGTTTTCAGAACCGAACCGGACGTCGAACCGGCAACGTCAAAGGTTCAAAGGTTCAGAGGTTCGACTGGGGTCTGACCGAATCGAACCGGTGACGTCGGCATGACGTCATATATACATATTATACACTATATATTTTTATGAATTTCCTGAATAATATAGTAAAATTTAGGAATAAATAGGAAATAACAAATAGTCAAATACACAAATAAAAAATAGTTTAACTTCAAAGTTCAAATATCGAATCCAAATAAGAAATAACAATGTAAGGATTTATGGAAGTCGCCAAATGTTGTTTCATTCGATTAAATCCACCACCAGCATATTTCTTCATACAAAACATACAAGTGTAGATTATTTTTTTGATTTTGGATATTCAAAAAACAGAAACATACTGCCATGCTGGATCTGATTTGCCTCTAGAACTAGAACCGCTTCTAACAACATGGGAACTATCATCCAGATTCAATGACATGATCAAATCTGTTAATTATAATTTCAAGCATTACAATGTGAAGACCCAAAACGTAAACTCAAATCTTTTTTAACCGTTTAAAAACAATTCAATTATTTCTTTTGGAAATCAGTCATGATAAACCCAAAACATAAAACCAAATCTTTGTCAACCATTTTAAAAAAAAGTCAAATATTTCTTTCAGAAACCATCAAAACCAACCCACATTCAGAAACAGTCACAAACTACACAAAAAAAACTCAAGAAAACAAACAATATACAAGCAATTGATCAACAAACTTAAGAGTTAAGAACTAGTCTAAAATAAACAAGATCAAAGCTACAAACTACAAAAGATCCAACAAAAACCAAAACAAAAATTACACATCCACTGAAAATAAGAAATAAACAAAAAATAACCCTGAAAAATTAAAAATACCGGTCGGAGGTGTGGCCGGTGACGACGGGAGTCTTGGTCGGAGGTGGCCGGAGAACCTACGGAAGCGAGAGGAGTGAGGGGAGAGTCGGCGCAGGGGAGAGGTGGGTTTGGGGAGAGTCGGCGTTAGGGGAAGTAGGGGAGAGGTGGGTTTGGGTTCGGGAGACCGATTAGGGGTAGGAGAAGGTGGGTTTTTTTATTTTATAAATTGTGTTTCTTTCGGATCCGGATGCCCGATTACCCGATTAGTCCCGAACCCCTAGTTCATTACGGTTCACTTCAAAAATGGTTTTAGCACTCTCACCGGACTGGACAGACCACCGGTTCACGGTCGAACCGGTCCGACCGATCGGTCCGGTTTTAAGAACAGTGCTTCAATCCCCAACTAAACCAAAGGTATACCATAACATTCAAAAATTAAAGGAACTTACAGGGGGGGGGGATTTCTGAAAATGACCAAATTACTTGGAATGCTATGAATAGGTTTAGGTCCATCAAGTGGAAATGTTGAGATTGTTATTGCTTACGTTTAGTGAAGGTGAATTCATTTGGCCTATTATACACAATTTAATGCTATCTTTTCTGGAATATAAAAGAACCTAGATCCTAGTTGCCATATTTTTTATTTCAAGATAAAAGAATGGCATTGAGCTTACAGAATGGCAGATACTCCACGGCAGTAACGCTCCCACATGGTCCGAAACCTCCTTTGTCCTCCAAGATCCCACAATTTAATTGTCACATTGCCCTTCGTAACTTTTCGCATGTTGAAGCCAACCTGTAGAGAGAGAAAATTGACCATCAACAGTCCGGAAACTATTGCAATGTACCGAAGAATTTGATTTAAGTAGAAGATAGAGGGATACTTACTGTTGGAATCATATCTTCACTGTATCCTCCTGTCTGATAATATGGAAAGTAAGTGAATATGATATTATCTATCCTAGAGTCAGGTTTAGATAAAGCATAACAGGGTAAGCACTCACTGCGATGGCATTCACCAAAGATGTCTTTCCAGCATTCTGAAGACCAACAAGAGAAAGTTCCATTTCCTGTTTGAAGAACAAGCTGTGGTTGCGAGTGTCAGCACAAAAAAGTTTCAGCTGAATTAAATACATGTTTTTTGATGGAGTTGTCTGCCAATCATAGAATTACAACCTTCTCTAGTGTCAGAGATAGTGACAAATCAAATTCCATTAATCCTGTCCTTCGTTATTTAAATTCCAAATGTATGTTAAAAAGGAGTTCATTTTGCTTGATAAGATATTTGGAAGTTGCGCAATGAAGTAAAGAATTTTCCTCTCGCATGAGTACCATTTATTGCAGATCATGAAGCAGGAGATAGTCAAACCCCACTATCAATACAAGTAAAGAATCACAGATGCTTAATTCTTCAGCTTGGTTCCTTATAGTTGGCATTTATAAGATTATATCTATCAAATTATAGCCTTATCTGAATATCTCGAGTGATCAATTCGTGTTCATCAACCAGTAACAACTAACAAATAATCATTGGGGGAAAACAATACAACACACCAAAAAAGAGTAGGACTTGGACTGGAAAGACGACGATGTAAGGTAATCCATGACCATGACAATAGAATGGTGAGTTATCTTTATCCTGGAGCTTCAGAAACCCAGGCTGCCCCTTCTTTTATTTCACTACATATTCATATAGTGATTTCATTGCTACATTTAAATTTCTGTTACATTTCGATGTAAGGGCCCGTCCGGAACGACATTTGTATAATAAGATTTTGATTCCCCGAAATTCAAGAATCAAATAATCCACAATAGACATCTAGAAACTAAGAATCTCCACAGTAAAACTAGGGTACGTGTGGGAGCTGATTCTGAGTTTGATAAGGTTTTTAGAAAATCCAATCACCAAAGTGTTAGTTGTTTTGCCGCAAACGAGTAAGAACTTGACCAGATTCGGGAAGACACCAT
The DNA here is from genome assembly GCA_963682175.1 of Triglochin maritima. Classification (NCBI taxonomy): domain Eukaryota; kingdom Viridiplantae; phylum Streptophyta; class Magnoliopsida; order Alismatales; family Juncaginaceae; genus Triglochin; species Triglochin maritima. The sequence goes on along the minus strand of OY821771.1, from coordinate 47,691,976 downwards.
TTTGGTAGGACAACAAAGCTAATGAACCCTAATTTTGAGAAAAGAGGAAAACTGCAGAGATTGGGGAAAGTGGAATGATACCTGCGGAGCCAGTTGAGGAGGGAGTCCCAGAGGCCCATGATCACTTCCGGAATCGAACGGAGGATGGAATCCTTGGATTTCTTCTTTCTCAAGAGAAATCGAAGAGATCAATCGAGCAGCGAGAGAGACGAAATAAGGAAGACGACAAACAAAGACAGATGAGAAGCGGCACAATACAAGTCTTTCCTTCCTTCTTAATCCCAACCAGGGGTGTAAACGGGGCGGGTAATACCGGTATACCCGGTCACCCGCTTCAGGCGGGTACGGGTATGGGTACAAAAATTCATACCCGTTTAAAAATTCAAACCCGTATACCCGTACCCGTTTACCCGCTTAATAAACGGGTCGGATACGGGTATACGCATTACCCATACCCCTATACTCGTATACCCGTTAAGATATATTATATTATATATATAATATTTTTTTACTATTTTATATGTTATATATTATATATTTTTATATATAATATATATTTTATATAATATATATTATATTTTTATATATTATATATTATACCCGCTATACCCGTTTACCCGCCCCGTACCCGCTAACTTAACGGGTACGGGTCGGGTACGGGTATATATGTTTTTTGCCGGGTATATACCCGTACCCGTACCCGCTAATTTAGCCGGGTACGGGTACGGGTAGGGGCATACCCGACCCGTTTACACCCCTAATCCCAACCTAACTGTGTTTGTTATTGGAAAGTTGTTATTGGCTGATATACATACGAGAGTTACTATTTATCGTCGAAAAACTACTTAAATTGTTCTGATAATTACTTTTTTGTTCTTAACAAATCACTTAATACTCATTTCGTTCTGTGTCTTAAAACAAGGTTTTTGATTCAGTTTTACTCACATTCCCAGTACCAACACCACGAAAAAGTCTGACGAAGCGCTTGGATTCGGTGACGTAACGGAGACAGATTTTTTTCCCGACTCGGGCGTCTGTCTAAGACACCCCAACCATGGGGGAGGCGTCTGGCACAGACGCCACTTTTTTTAAATTTTCTGTTAAATTAATTTTTTTAGGTCCCGTTGCAAGATTTTGGTGGTGATAGAGTAGATTACATTGAGTTTTTTTGATAATAAACAAATATTTGCAACAATCGAGGAAACTTATAAATAGGCGAAACAAGTTGTCATAGGAGTCAGATATTTTTTGGTTATATCATCATACAAATCAAAAGCAGATAACCGGACGGATTGTTACCTAAGATATAATCGCAGACATGAAATGAGTTCTCATGATACGAGTATTACACTACGGAAGAACACAAAAAAGTATCAAATGCGAGATGAGAGTGTTGTTGGATGGGAGGATGAGTACGAAAGTAGGATAGCGTATTGGAACCGGTTACGTATTACATTTTCCTGTAATTTGTAATGCATTTGTAATGTATAATATATCGTGTATTTGTACTTATATCGTGTTGTTTTTACTAGATTTTAAATTTAATTTAAGTTACTATGATATGCTTGTGATAAATAAGTAATAAAAATACGATAGCTACAGAAATAAGTAGAAGATATGTTCGTCATAAATAAATAATAAGAGTACACAAATAAGCATAAGCAAATACCAACAAATGTAGTAACAATTCAACATATAATAAAACGAAAGTAGTAGCAAGTCAACTAGAACTCATCATCTCAATCATGGTCTGAAATGCCCAACTGACTATTTCACTCCTCAATGAGGCGATCACAATCTGTACATGCAAGTATCGTATCCTCAGTCGGCATCTTGTCTCTCTGTTGCAAGAACGGCTGCGTATACCGTATCGCCCTACATAAATATTAGATTAAATCTTGTATCATCCACTGTAAGTAACATAAATATTAGCGTACATTAAAAATAAAAATAAAATATACATTACAATTGAAAATTAAATTAGATAAACTTACCGCATCGGCACATGTCCTATCCAGTGGTCTCTCCGGTCTCAGAATGGTTCTACGCACGATAAGTAGATGTGAGCACCTACCGAACCACTGCAAATAATCTGCATCACAAGTGGAGGGTCGCGGCTACGACTCAGATCGTCCACGTGAAGTCGTCATACTCTCAGAAATGTCCTCCAAACTGATTCTGCGAACGAAACACTATGCTTGATGTCGTACGTCGTCGCAATCGCATACTGTACTGCATGCTCGGGCGCCAGGATGTCAACCGAGATCACATGAACGTAACCTAACTGACGCAACACGTGATCAATTAAATAAGGCTCTGTGATATCCCTATAACAAATAACGCTCATAAATGTAGTCATTGGCACAGCTACAGCAGGCTCAGGACCATACGGCAACCACTCCAGCTAAACGTTTATACGTTAGTAATAATAAACTTGAAATTTAAATAAACGTAAATGATATATACATTATATACCTGTGATGCAGTCATCTGATCTAGTCGTCTACAAATAGAAAGGAGTCGTTCTTCGCTCTTATCCTCGGCCCGGACAACCCACATACGCGAACGAGGATGATCCTCCTCAATGATCTTCCGCTCCCGATGCGGGCGAAAAACAGGAAAATACTCATATATCCAAGCCTGCAGCAGTGTAAGACAACCCGTAATGCCAGAACAATCAGCACGACTCGATATACCCAGCTGACGATACAGATATGCCAACGTCGCCGACCCCCATGAGTACTGACCAATGGTATTTGGCTCCCTCGCCTCCAATAGGTCGTGTGGTATGACTCTGCAACCGCTCTTGTCGACAAACAAGACGCATCCTAGCAGTAAGAAGAGGTAGGCAGTCATCTGCGTATCCTCAGTCTGTGATGGTCGCCCATGTCTACAACAGTCGTCCACAACATCGATGCTAACACCACTGCCACTCCAAAATGAGTTATCATGCCCAAGACCCTCGAGGTTGACCCCCCAGCAACTCTGATACAAAAAACTTCAGCTCAGACGTCGGCTTCTGCGCACTGACCAAACGACCCTCAACAGGAATGTGCAAAATCTGGAAGACGTCATGCAACATGATCGTCATCTCTCCGAACGGCAAGTGGAAAGTGTTGGTGTCAGACTGTCGCTGCTCCACGAAAGTCGAAATCAACGACATGTCAAGGCAGGAAAACATATTGTACGGCAAGTGACCCAATCCACTATCACTAATGGTCGTCGTCATATCATCAGTCATCACTGAACGTCAAGCCTGCAATGTAATACAGGCTCTGTGCCGAATATGGCACTTCAGAACCTTTCGATCCTCGCCCTCCCAGATGCGTCTAGCAATGTGGCCTCCGAAACTCGGAATGACGTTGTCATCTAGAGGACCACCGACCATCATATCCGTCACGATCCAAGAATCGTCCCCACCCTTCTTCTTCTTCTGAGTTCGGGTGTCTGCAGTGCACGAAATCGAATAACCGGCCACCTCGACTCTTCCTAATGACCCACATAGCCGAAGTACTACAATGTCGCCCCTGTCCTCGACCATACTGCTGTATCGCCTCCTCCTGTGGCTCCAAGCCATACCGACCCCCATCGTCACTCTCGTCGTGACTCCCCACCTCATCTGAATCATCTTCATCGTCGAAAGAATCATCAGGTGTCTGACGACGACGTAAAAGATCTTTCTATCTCATAACTAAAGCAGAAATACCACGTCTACGTGAATGACGAGGACCTGAATCATCTGCTAAACTACGTACCGTGCGTAAGGGAATTGATTTTCCTTTTCCTCTACGTTAACCCGATGACTATTAATTCAATTTTAAAAATGAAATTACTAAAATAATTAAACTAATTATTAACTTAATAATCAATTTATTTAGCAATTATCACAAATTATAATCAATAATAATTTACTAAAATAATTAAACTAATTATTAACTTGATAATCAATTTATTTAGCAATTATCACAGTTTATAATCAATAAGGGATTTACTAAACTAATTTAACTAACTATTAACTTAATAATCAATTTATTCAGCAATTATCACAATTTATAATCAATTTAAATTATTTAAAAAAAATAAAAAATGGGGCGTTTGCCGGAGACGCCCCATCCTTAGGGGAGGCGGCTCCCCTTTCGGTCGGGCGTCCGCGGGAGACGGCCGACCCAACGGTCGGGCGTCCGCCGGAGCCGCCTCCCCCAAGCGGGTCGGGCGATTCCCGCGAACGCTCGACCCAAAAAAAATTAAAAAAAACTAAACAAGACATTTTACCAGATTTGAGTAATCCAGGGCGTTCGTTGTTTCTTCTCCCAGCCTCCGAGACATTTTTTCTGGTGAATATGAAAGTAATATGAAGAGAAAGTAGTGTTAGGAGAGTGAAATAAAGAGTTATATAAGTACAAATGGTAGAATGACAAAATCTTAATTTGTACAAACGATTTAAGTAGTTTTCCGACGATGAATAACAGTTCAGTATAAGTATATATACACATTATTATTATTTAGTTGGGAATTGTATATTTTACTTTCTTGCTTTCTTTACGTTTTCTGTTCTTAAGTAGTCACCACGATTGGATTGGTCTATTACGCGGTGAGCTGAACATGTTTTGTTCTTAATGTCAACTATTGAAATCTTTGACTTAAGCTCACAATCAGAATACGATTCGATTTCAATGTTTTTCAATTTTCACACTCTTTACCCCTGTAATTCTAGAATGTCTAGAGACTAGAGTTGATTTTTTTGTTGTTTACCGTACATATTGATGAATTAATTATAAAGATCCAAATCCTAATTGTGGGCTCAAGTTTATTCAACTATGGTATATGCAGCCCATGATCAGCTTAGTATGGGCCTCCGTTTGGATGTGGCAGCCAATAGTCAGCCTAGTTTCGGCCTTCGTAGGAACTGGGCCTAACCTTTTCATTCTGAAGTAAAAACGCTTAGCTTCTATGGTATATGGGGCCTTACTTATGAGCTGCAGATTCTGAATTCATAATTTTCTACACATATACGAATGTCATATCCTGTAGAAGTTTTGAGTTCTCCAAAGAACCCCAATTCTTCTGTATCTTAACTAATTCTATATCTGAACCTTTTCAATAAAATGTTCACTACATGTTAATTTAAGTATCATTTCTAAGGGAGTAGCTAAAGTTTTACACTGGTTCATATTGAAGTGTGGGTATCCAACTCAAAACCAATTGGTAATAATTGAAAAGATCCTACAACTTATAACTCAGAAGAAAGTCCACATTTTTACAGATGTGAGACTATTCTCTAACACTCTCATGCATCTGTGCTCCGGATTTTATTTTTTCTCTGTGTCTACGCATGGATAACAATGATGGATGTTCAAGCCGATCGTTAGACATTTATGTCTTTGATATCATATTAAAGTATGAGTATCCAACTCAAAATCAATTGATAATAAGTAGATGAATCTTACAATTTATAACCTAGAAAAAAGTCTTATTTAAACCGACATGAAACTATTCTAGCTGTTCACAACGCATATTGCAACACTTCTCTTTTATCCTAGCTTGGCAAGATTATGTAAACTTACGTAGGCGGAGTTTCACTACAAATTGATTTAATGCTTCAGAAATCCCACTCAATACCACAGAACACCAGTAAAAAGGTTCCAGTGGACCTAAATATTTTCAACTATAATCATTCTAAACTCTGAACCAGGTATTTCTACACCACACACTGCATGCATGCTTGGGGTCCATACGTACATAACAAATAAAAAATTCGTGGCCGTTGTATATGCTTAGTTGTTACGACTAACTTAGAAAAGGTGATGTTTATATCGAATTATCGATCATATATCATATAGAAAAGCCAACACAAGGGAATCTTTTAAAGGCGATCGGAAACACGCGTGGTAGACAATCCTATTATGCTCTCTCTTTTTATATTCACTGTATTCAACTACGTACCGAACTTCCCTGACAGAAAAGAACAACTCCATTGCCTGGTCGAACAGAAAGTCAACATATGTTTGAACTCATAGTCTCATACAGCATATATTTGAGTTCACGTGATAATTTTTTAAAATGAATAATTTCTGTAGCTTATGTCTGAATGATTTAATGACATTTCAGTATACTACTGGCAAACTGGTTCAAATGTGTAAGAATAAAACTATATAAATGTGTCAACTAATTTGTGATTAGAACGTTCGCCAAAATTATCAAAAAAATCGGTCAAGTGCCAAACCCTCAAGTCAAACACACCCAACAAGATATAAAAGTATTCGTGAGAATGAGCTTTATCTGTATTATATTAGAGCACACAGGGTCATGCCAACTATTTTAAGCTGAAGTTAGTATATTACAAAAACTAAAGTGAATGGATCACATTATAATTTGATAGTAACATTGCAATTAACTGTAATCCAATTTTATAGAAGTAACATTTCATAGTGGGGGTGGCAAAAGCGCAACTGATGAGACCCCATTTGAGCAAAAGTTGTTGAGATGTGCTGAAATGCTCATCAATCTCTGCACTTTTAGACATCTAAGACTTCAAAAAATAGCATTATCTATAATAAACTACAGTATAGTGGTAGACAAAGAGGATAATGTACTTGGGATTGAGATGCACATGATCATGCAACGAAGTTGAGAAACACGATCGCGAAGAAAAAAGACTGGCCATATCTTTCCATGGTCTCGTGTCGATTTCTCCCTCGATTCTTCTACAGAAATTTATGTAATGGTGAACCGGGCTAAGTGGTGATCAAGGCTGGCAAATCCCAAGTTTGAGGCTTTTGTTGGACTGTCGTTGTCCCGTTCGTTGTATTAGTTATTAATTTATGTTCCATGATCATTGATTTGGGTGTTCTTGTTGATTGAATGACATTCTTAGTTGCTGAGGAATTGGACGTCATCTGTGACGTTTGCTGATTAATGTATTGTGTTATAGGGAATAATATTACCCTCAAACTTTAGTTTATTTGCTTAATTGTTGCAACGACCATCCTAGTACAGCAACTTTCGTCAAAGTGTTTACATACTTGGGGAGAAAATACATTTAATTTGCTCCACAATGTAGGACTTTAATACAGAGTACATTGTCTAGACAATAAATGCAACAACCGACTCAATATTATATTGTTATACTCATTCTAAAAAAAGCTATCATTTTGGATTCAGTAGGTTTGAGCATATATAAGTTGTATCGGATTACTGAAGTCTAAGCTCTCAACTACTTAAAAGAACAATAAACAATCAAACCCTGTTTTAAGGTAATTTGACCGTGATGAAACTTTATTCTCAACGTTTCCACACACTACTACTCACTAACTGAGCCGACCCGAACTGAAACCGGACCCACGGGTGCAACCGCCCCAATATGAGTACTAATATTTACCATATATATGAAACTAAAAAGGTCTTCAAGTGATGATTACTCCACCAACACAGCCCATTCAGATTTCCACCATCAATAGTCTTTCATTTTCCATCAAAGATACGAGCTTTCATCAATACTAGCAATTATTGTAAAGCTGAAGAAAAATTCCATGTTAAATTTGTTTGCCATTTTGGTTGATCCATTGATATCCACATTGACTCTTCTCATACCTAACGGATCATAACACTAAACAAGACCGCATGTGTGTGCACTTCATCTCTTGAGATGTCTGGACTAGCTAGTTGTAAGTTGTAACACGTATGAGTTGATCAGTTGTTTTCCACATGATTAGGCTAGCTCAGTTCAGGGATCCTTAATCTTGGTAAACAAGGTCAAGACAGACAAATTAGAATGTTTGGAATTAAAAATAGGTTATGATAGAGTAGATAAAATAAAATAAAATTCCACATGATTTTTTCCCTTTCGGGGAGAGCATATGTTAGGCACCAACAGGGGGCGGAGCTTAGTGCAACATAAGTGGACCATAGCCCCTCTTTAAATTTCAAAATTTTAGCATATACCTTTAATAATTGGGTTAATTTCAATGAAGAATACTACACGACCCCCCTCTCCCATATTTTTTTCAAAATGTTTTTTCTAAGCCTACTAGATGACCCATATCTGAAAAACCGGTATCCTTTGTCACGATATCGATCATTTGGCCAAATATTTTTGTTTTGTGGTTTATCAGGAACCATTTGTTTATGTGTTACGAAGTCTATAGATCAAACAGAGAAATCTGTAGAGTTCGAGTGCACGGTTGGTGTGCACTTGCGTGTGCCACATGGCAGCTATGGCTGTGTCGATGTGGCTAATTGGAGGGTGTGAGAGAGTGAGCATATTTTTATTTTTGCCGGAATGTAAATATTTTATTAAATTAAAACGACTGATGTGAACACATAGCTCGTGGTACAAATAAAACAATTTGAGATGGGAAGATTTAAAGAATTAAGTACATCAGAGACAAGGTGCATTGAGGATGCAAGGAAAAAGCCCAAGTTATGAGCATATATTATTATGGTGTAAAGTGAAAATTTTCTTCATACCATTGGAATGTGGTTTTCCCACCTTAGGTTTGGGAGGAGAGTAGGGCTGCAACTCGGATAATATAACTCGGATACCTGCTGTATCCGAATTCGAATCCGAATACCATATTCCATTACCAAATTCGAATTCGAATCCGAATTCAGTAGAACTATCCGAATCCGAATCCGAATTCAGTAGAACTATCCGAATCCGAATTCGAATCCGAATTCAGTAGAACTATCCGAATCCGAATACTAAATTTTCGTATTAAAATTTTGGAATACTAAATTTTGGAATACTAATTTGTGTATTTGACCATGTATTCGAATAATTCGGATAATTCGAATGTTAAATAACTTGTATCCGAATTCGTATCCGAATTCTAATTGGCAATTTTTTTTAAACCAAATTCGTATCCGAAATTAAATTGGTAGCATTGAACTTACCAAATACCAACTAAATAGAAATTTTCGAATCGAATACTCGGATAGTTGGTAACCATTTGCACCCCTAGAGGAGAGGATATACTGCTTGAATTCTTGTTGTGAGATCTGCAACTCCATTTTGATGTAGTTGTTCTAAATCAATATTTCTACACGAGGGCGATGTGTTTTCGCGACACATGGGATTCAAGATGGGCAAATTCTCTAAATATTAACTAGGTGAATATAAATACACATAACCATAGAAGAACAGAGAAATACAAGGAAAGAGGAAAATCCTAGATGTCAAAACTACTAATCGAGTTTGAACTTGCATCATTGAGTTGAGATAATGGTAAATGGACCAGTTGAACTTTAAAAAAAAGTCTTGATTATGTGTATGGAGACTAGGGTTTCTGGGGAGAGGATAAAAGAGTTTGTGGTAAACGGTGAGAAAACTGTCGTGTCTTTCTACTCATGTAAATGTAAAATTCTCTCATACAAAATCATCCGTAGGGTGTACGGGGTCGTGTTTTTGTTTCCCTTCTGGGTTTTTTTATGATTCAGAATTTCCTGGTATCTGTCCTCACTTGGAATACGTGGGTTGCAATTCCAAATTGGAGGTGGTTCACATTGTTTTCACTGTAACGTTTGACATGCGGAGTGAGGATTCGAACATGCGTCTTCACGTACTAACCCCTAACTACTCTACTACGTCCCGGGAGACATTATATCATTGTGTGCTTTACTCGGGTATGTCTTCACCCAGATATGTTGCGCAACAAGTTATTGTATGCATAGATGTTACCATTTCTTATGCATTTTTTATGTGGTTGAGAATTCCGGGTGATGACATTTCAAAGAGAAGTTGTATCTTGTCTACGTTCACTAATCCATGTACCTTGTATTTGTATCTTGACATAAAATGTCGTTAGCTTATAATTTCTGACTTATGGGTTGATATTTGCTTCTTTTTTTAACATTGCAAAGAAAACTAAGAGCACAAGTAACGGGGTCGTCCCGCGTGGGATGACCCCGACGACCGGGTTAAACTGGTCATCACCCCCTCACCAAGGGCGACGTTCCGATCATGAACAACCAGGTTGACGACCTGGTCGTCATTGATTGGCACGTTATTTAAAGTAATTTTTTTGTTTTACTTTTTTTTCCAAAATTGACTTCAAACTAATGTGGATGAGAGAGATGAATTGTAGTGGGTGTGGTTAAGAGATGAATAATAAAAGAAATAAAAGAAAATAAGTTGGAAAAAAAGAAAACTAATATGGATGGAAAAAAAACCCAAAAGGAGAAAAAAAGAAGATCGTTACACTGTCATGGTTACTGACAGTGTAACTCATCTTTTCCACTATCAATCTTTTTGTTCTCCTTCTGTCAAATCCATTTTTCTATATTATGATAGCGACCTACTTGTGCGTGCTCCCACACTACGATGCGAATCTGGAATTCGGATAGCAAGTCCATTTAACTCTATCTCACGTGCAAACGCGTGCAATGCATATTAGAAGATAATATATATTAGAAAATCGGTGCGATGCGTCCATGCACGCATCAGGTGAGAATGAGATCAATGTTGCTACTTCGTACTACAATTGGACATTACCTTGACAAGTGTTAGGGCGCAATATTTTGTGTCGGTGAGTTTTTACTTCCTCACAAAATTTCGATTGTTGTGGCTACGCGTTATATATAACTTGTTTAGGTGTTGATAGTCCAAAAGAAGCAGCATCGCCGGGTCCAAATGAAAAATTAAGAAACAACATATACATTGCCTCCATTTAATTGATTTCCAAATTGTTTTGACCTTCCTAGCTCTAACTAATTCATTAATACTTTTGTGTGGCGTTCGTGGTTTGAACAAAAAATATTAATAGGTCTAATCATATTGTGATCCGTTTTGCTTTAATCCTGCAATTGCCTGGCCAAATTAAATCTTCGATATTAATAGAATTGTTAGAATCCTCCGTGAGTCTTTACACTCGAGTTTTTTTATACTTAAATATACTTGTTTATTTTCTAAATTAGTTTAGTTTTGCAGAGCAATAAGACTCACTCGACCACTCCATTTAGTAACGGTTTTAGAATCTATTTTACGAAAATTAAATATTTGAACATTTTGCAGAATAACCCAAGACAATTCACTATTCATATCAAATCCTTCAAATGCATTTTTCTTAAGAATATCTATTGAATGTAATGGTGCTTATTTAGATATGTTTTTATTTTTTTCTTTCGTATACTTAATAAATGACTTACCCAAAACATTTTTTTGCAAATAGTTTACAAATTTTGATATAATTTTGAACAGACTTTTAAATTTCGTTATGAGAAGGTTCACCTTAATCACGAATATATATTTGATTTTTCTTATAAAATACGAGCTCTAATTACAAGGTTGCCCCAAATGTGTAACCGGCCTTAATATAGCCACTTCCTAGATTTTTGAGAGAAATGAGAGAATTAAGGTTATGAAATGGGTCGGTAGAAAAATTTTGTTTCTACTAATCGTATGAAATAAGCATACATATATGAAAAGATTTCATAATGATAGACCTAACATGTGTTTACCCGTTGCTGTGGAATAGATGCAACCGCTTCACGTTTTAACTATTTTATTTGATGCCACTTAAATATGGTTAATAGTGTAACGTACCCGAAAACAGCGGAAAATTTAAACAATAATAAAGACCGTCAACGGTCAACACTGGGCACGTCACGGGAAATAAACCAACATATATATATAAAATATATAAGGTACAGACCCACGTGGAAGTCAACTATACATACACTACCGACTGACTGTGATTACGACAAAAGCTATACAATATGTAATCACCTCAAAAGAAAGAGACTGACAACTACAGGATCTGATCTCGGGGGCACCGTCCTCGGTCACCACCTCAAACTCTAACCCTGCTCGCTACCTGAAATGCAAACAACAAACATGCCTGAGTTCCCTGAAGGAACCCCGTATACCAAACCTCCTAAAATATAAAAAGGAATTAAATACAATGCAATGCTATGCACATGATTATCCGCCTCGGGCCCACAATAATGCCCTCACCGCCTCCGCGGCACTGAACCACTCCTGTCACTAGGGTCAAGTCAGTCCACCGCTGCCTCACAAGGGTCAGTCGACACCACTGCTCCCCAAATCGTGCAGGAAGGAACCCCCGGTACACGCCGCACCCAAGGAGCGAGTCAGCCCGCCGAATACACAACTCGGGTCAGACGACAGCCACTGCTCCCCCAAGAGTCGTCTAGCGCGCACCCTGCCGGAACATCCTCGGCCTACCGCTAAACCCTCGCAAACAGCCCAAGGTTTACGGTACACATCCCTCACACCCCGCTCGGTAAGAGAGGAAAAAGGTACAACAATAATACGCCTTCGTCGAAGGTGAAATCCGTAGCTCTCAAAGCCGGTAATCAACCGTCGCCTCGGAGCCGGTAGTCGACCTGACATCGACGGATCGCGTGTGGATAAATCCACCAACCTGCGGTAGATCGGTCGACCGCTACAAGCACACCGGTCGACCGGTCCCCCACACAGTACACAGTACTGTACAAACAAATCTACCGGTCGAACCACGCCAACCGAATTACCGACCAATCGGTCGAACAAAAGTCATCTAGCGGTCGACCGTTTGGAAGGTCTACGCTATACAATTTTATATAATATATATATCCGACCGGTCGAACCAAGGGGCCGTTCGACCGATAACAGGACTTTCAATATTGTGCCCAAGTCTCGTTCGGTCGACCGGAACTGAAATACAGTTCGACCGAAACAACACAAGCACTCTACCGCTTAATTAAATGCTCAGTCGGTCGACCGAGAGTTAAAGAGCGGTCGACCGTTTTGATGGTCAAAGCTCCCAACCGACTTAGCATCGAATGGATCGGTCGAACAAGGTAAGGACGTTCGACCGTTTAATAAGTCAAAATCCCCAACCGACCCATTCTCATCGTTATTCGGTCGACCGGCTAAGTGGTCCCGTTCGACCGATAACAGTATAATCCCCTTTTTCCCGCACAATCTGGCATAACGGTCGACCGTCTAACGACATCGTTCGACCGTTCGCGGGTAAACAACAATATAATAATAGGATCGGTCGACTGCCCACAGGCACCGGTCGACCGATCGTCGTCTTCAACCTCTGAATTGGTTGAATTCCGACGGGGAATTCGACACCAACGTCGATCCCCAACACTCACAAGGCTTATGTGAGTTATAATGAAGATTTGGCATACCTTTTTGACGGTTGTAGATGTCTCCCGAGCTTTAATCACTTCACTCCTCTTCTTCTTCCTTCTGCTCCTTCTTCTCCTCTTCTTCTACTTCACCTCCTTCTTCTTCTCCGACGTTCACCTCCTCTCACTCTCTGATAACAAGCAATGATGAAAGAAACGACCAAACCCTTATCTCTTAACAACATCACCTTAAATAGCCAAATCCACCTACACCTCATCCAATCACACTTAACCTAAAACTCAACCAACCAAAGCCATCCACCTCAACCTCCACATGTCCAACACCTCCACCTCTCCATGCAGGATTAATTAGGGTTAATTAGGTTTAGGTTTAGTTAATTAAGATGTTTAGTTTAGGTTATTACAATCTACCCTCCTTAAAAGAATTTCGCCCGCGAAATTCGAAATAACTGACTTACCGGAATAACTCTGGATACTGCTTCCTGACATCCTCCTCGATTTCCCAGGTAGCCTCTCTAACACTGTGATGCTGCCACCTGACCTTCACCATAGGAATCGCTCTCCTCCTGAGCTGATGTACCATCTGATCCACGATCTCAACTGGTCTCTCATCTAATGACAAATCCTGCTGGATCTCCGGTACTGATATCTCTATCACATGAGCTGGATCGGCCACGTACTTCCTCAACATAGAAACATGGAAGACGTTGTGAAGTCCTGCGAACTGTGGTGGTAGTGCAATCCTATATGCCACCTCACCGACCCGATCCAATATCTCAAAAGGTCCGACATACCTCGGACTCAGCTTCCCCTTCTTCCCGAATCTCATCACCCCTCTGGAAGGCGAGATCTTCAGGAAGACATGATCTCCTACATCAAAAGTCAGCTCACGTCTCCGCGTATCAGCATAACTCTTCTGCCTGCTCTGCGCCGTAGCTAGTCGTCTCCGAATCACGTCGACCTTCTCTGAATACAACTGGATAATGTCAGGTCCAACTAGCTGTCTCTCGCCCACATCACTCCAGCATACCGGCGATCTACACGGTCTTCCGTATAATGCCTCATAGGGTGCCATCCCAATACTCGAGTGGTAGCTGTTGTTGTAGGCGAACTCGATCAACGGCAAATGCTCATCCCAATGTCCTGCCCAGTCAAGTGTACACGCTCTCAGCATGTCCTCCAATGTCTGTATCGTCCGCTCTGACTGGACATCTGTCTGTGGGTGGAAAGCTGTGCTAAACTTCAGACGTGTCCCCAGTGCTCTGTGTAGACTCTCCCAAAATCTCGAAGTGAATCTGGGATCTCTGTCTGAAATAATACTGACTGGTACGCCATGAAGTCTGACAATCTCCTCAATATATAACTTAGCTAGACCCTCCAGAGCAAGAGTGGTCTTAATAGCTAAGAAATGCGCCGACTTGGTCAGTCGATCGACTATAACCCAAATCGCGTCGTGGAATCTCCGTGTCTTCGGTAGCCCCGTAACAAAATCCATCGTCACGTGCTCCCACTTCCACTCGGGCAACTCAATCCTCTGCATCTGTCCTGCTGGTCTCTGGTGCTCGATCTTCACCTGCTGACAGACCAAACACCTCGACACGAAGTCTGCAACGTCCTTCTTCATACCTCGCCACCAGAAGTTCCGCTGCAGGTCTTTGTACATCTTGGTGCTCCCTGGATGAATGGAATATCTCGATCTGTGTGCCTCCTCCATGATATCATGTCTCAGGTCCTCTGTCTTCGGCACCCAGATACGGTCTCTGAATCTCAGACCTCCATCCACTCCAACTCTGAAGTCTGACCCATCTCTGGCAGCTAACTGTAACAAACTGCTCAACTCCTCATCTGTAGTCTGAGCATGAATCACTGCTGACACTGTCTGAGGCTCTACTCTCAATCCTGCAATCACTGCACCCTCAGAGCTATCTGCAAATGGTCTCCACTCTACTAAAGACTCCAGCAGTCTCCACTCCTGAATGCATAGGCCTGCTACTGATACTTCCACCTTCCGACTCAAAGCGTCTGCAACTGTGTTCGCCTTCCCCGGATGGTAAGAGATAGTGAAGTCATAGTCCTTAATGAACTCAAGCCATCTGCGCTGCCTCATGTTCAGCTCCTTCTGCGAGAACAGGTACTTCAGACTCTGATGATCTGTAAACACCTCGAACTGCTCGCCATAAAGATAGTGTCTCCAGGTCTTCAGTGCGTGAACCACTGCTGCCAACTCCAAATCATGTGTCGGGTAATTCCTCTCATGGACCTTCAGCTGTCTGGATGCGTACGCGATCACCCTCCCGTGCTGCATAAGTACACATCCTAAGCCAATACCTGAAGCGTCGCTATAAATCACGAATCCACCCGTGCCACTCGGCAATGATAAAACTGGTGCTGTGGTCAACAGTCTCTTCAGCTCCTGAAAGCTGTCCTCGCACTTCTGCGACCAAACAAAAGTGACTCCCTTCTGCGTCAGAGCCGTCAGTGGTGCTGCCAATCTCGAGAAGTCCTTGATGAAGCGACGGTAATAACCCGCCAGTCCAACAAAGCTCCTAATCTCCGTCACGCTCGTAGGGGTCCTCCACTGTGTCACCGCCTCTACCTTCGCCGGATCCACTGATATCCCCTCTGCCGATACAATGTGTCCGAGGAATGCCACTCTGTCCAACCAAAACTCGCACTTTGAGAACTTAGCATATAACTGCTGAGCCCTCAAGATGCTGAGTACAATCCTCAGATGCTCTCTGTGCTGCTCCATATCTGATGAATAGATCAGAATGTCATCCACGAAGACAATCACAAATATATCAATATACTGCCTGAACGTCCGGTGCATCAGATCCATGAACGCTGCCGGAGCATTCGTCAATCCAAATGGCATCACCAAGAACTCATAGTGTCCATATCTCGTCCTGAAGGCTGTCTTCTGGATGTCCTCATCTCGGATCCTCAACTGGTGATATCCTGAACGCAGGTCAATCTTCGAGAAAACCTTCGCTGACTGCAGCTGGTCAAAGAGGTCCTCAATCCTAGGTAAGGGATACCTATTCTTCACCGTCACCTGGTTCAGCATCCTGTAGTCTATGCACATCCTCAAGGATCCGTCCTTCTTCTTCACAAACAGAACTGGTGCACCCCAAGGCGAGACGCTCGGTCTGATAAATCCAGAGTCCATCAACTCCTGCAACTGCTTCTTCAACTCTGTCAACTCAGCAGGTGCCATCCGGTATGGAGCCTTCGACTGTGGTGTAGTGCCAGCTACCAACTCAATGCCGAACTCCAACTCCCGGTGTGGTGGTAAACCTGGAATCTCCGCTGGAAAAACATCCGCGAACTCCTGCACCACCTCAATGTCCTCTAGCCTCTGGGACTCTGCCTCCGCAACCACAAGCGTCGCCAGAAATGCTGCACATCCCTGCTGTAACAGTCTCTGAGCTCTAACAGCAGATACAATAATGCGACCCCCTCTGCTTCTGATCCCTCTAATCAGAATATCAGGCAAACCCTTCCTCGGGATCAAAATCTTCTTCTCACGGCACAAGACTCGAACATCATATTGGGACAGCCAATCCATCCCAAGTATGACATCAAAGTCCTCCATCGGTAGCAAGACCAGGTCTGCCGGAAACTCCTGATCTCCCGAAACAACCGTGGCGCCGGGGACAAATCTCCCCACAGTGCCCACCAGACCCAGGGGTGTGCTGACTTCCAAAGTGGCAGTCAACATCGCAAGGGTACAGCCCAACACTCCCGCAAATCGCTCTGAGATGAACGAGTGTGTCGCGCCACAATCAAATAACACCCTAGCTACTGAACCTGCGACAAGAAGTGTACCTTCCACGACAGCGCCTCCATCTCGAGCCTCCTCTGCCTGGATGGTGAAAACTCTGCCAGTGCGCTGCCCCTGCTGGGGTCTGAAAGGTGGTCTACCTCCGCCTCCTCCTCTGCCTGGTGCGGGTAAACCCGGTGGTCTGCTCGGCCCAGCTCCTCGGCTCGGACAGCTCCTGATAAAATGACCCATCTGGCCACAACCATGACATGCTCCGGGGGTGAAGCACGGCCCAGAGTGAAACCTCCCACAAGTACCACAAGGCTCAGGTCGTGGTACTGCAACTCCTGCTCCCTCGTATCTGGGCCTCTTGCCCGGATTCCCTCCAGTCTGACCTCCCGGCCGTCCAGAGAATCTACCCGATGGCCTCCTCTCATCCTGGTAGTTCTCTCTGTAGTCACGATCAAGAACAGTAGCACTCTTCACCGCATCAGCTAATGTGCGTGGCATATGTGTCAGCACCTTCGTCCTCAACTGCTTCCGGAGCCCTCGGACGAACTTCCCTGCTCTCTGCTCCTGTGTAACGTACATCTCGGGACAGTAACGCTCAAGGGCGTTGAACTTCCCGATGTAGCCTGCCAGGGTCATGTCTCCCTGCTGAAGACTCAGAAACTCCTCCCTCTTCTCGTCCTGAACATGCTGCGGAAAATACTGCTCGTTGAACTCGCCAACGAACTCCTCCCAGGCTATATCATCTCTGTCCGCAAACACCACTGCAGATGTGGACCTCCACCAGTTGGACGCAGCACCGCCCAAAACATAAGTAGCCAGGCCCACTCTCGCCTCTGGAGGACAACCAATAGCACTGAAGATCTTCTGCATCGTGAAGATCCACTCCTCCGCAGCCTCCGCGTCGTACTGCCCCAGAAAGGTAGGCGGATGCTGGCGCATAAACCGGTCATGCATAGCGCCAGTCCCCGTCTGCCCAGTCTGTGCCGTCTGCTGCTGTAGCATCTCTGTCAGACGTCCGACCGTATCGAACAACGTCCGACGCTCATCCTCCCAAGCCTCATCCCTCGCAGTCTCACTCTCACCGCGAGTATGGGCAACCGCCTTCCCCCGTCTAGGAGGCATCTGCCAAAGGAAACAAGACAATATCAATATAATCTGTGCATGCATGATCCTCTAGACCTAACTCCTAACTCAAAGGTGGTTTCTTTGGACAAGTACGCCGAGATCAACGCTCTGATACCAAATTGTAACGTACCCGAAAACAGCGGAAAATTTAAACAATAATAAAGACCGTCAACGGTCAACACTGGGCACGTCACGGGAAATAAACCAACATATATATATAAAATATATAAGGTACAGACCCACGTGGAAGTCAACTATACATACACTACCGACTGACTGTGATTACGACAAAAGCTATACAATATGTAATCACCTCAAAAGAAAGAGACTGACAACTACAGGATCTGATCTCGGGGGCACCGTCCTCGGTCACCACCTCAAACTCTAACCCTGCTCGCTACCTGAAATGCAAACAACAAACATGCCTGAGTTCCCTGAAGGAACCCCGTATACCAAACCTCCTAAAATATAAAAAGGAATTAAATACAATGCAATGCTATGCACATGATTATCCGCCTCGGGCCCACAATAATGCCCTCACCGCCTCCGCGGCACTGAACCACTCCTGTCACTAGGGTCAAGTCAGTCCACCGCTGCCTCACAAGGGTCAGTCGACACCACTGCTCCCCAAATCGTGCAGGAAGGAACCCCCGGTACACGCCGCACCCAAGGAGCGAGTCAGCCCGCCGAATACACAACTCGGGTCAGACGACAGCCACTGCTCCCCCAAGAGTCGTCTAGCGCGCACCCTGCCGGAACATCCTCGGCCTACCGCTAAACCCTCGCAAACAGCCCAAGGTTTACGGTACACATCCCTCACACCCCGCTCGGTAAGAGAGGAAAAAGGTACAACAATAATACGCCTTCGTCGAAGGTGAAATCCGTAGCTCTCAAAGCCGGTAATCAACCGTCGCCTCGGAGCCGGTAGTCGACCTGACATCGACGGATCGCGTGTGGATAAATCCACCAACCTGCGGTAGATCGGTCGACCGCTACAAGCACACCGGTCGACCGGTCCCCCACACAGTACACAGTACTGTACAAACAAATCTACCGGTCGAACCACGCCAACCGAATTACCGACCAATCGGTCGAACAAAAGTCATCTAGCGGTCGACCGTTTGGAAGGTCTACGCTATACAATTTTATATAATATATATATCCGACCGGTCGAACCAAGGGGCCGTTCGACCGATAACAGGACTTTCAATATTGTGCCCAAGTCTCGTTCGGTCGACCGGAACTGAAATACAGTTCGACCGAAACAACACAAGCACTCTACCGCTTAATTAAATGCTCAGTCGGTCGACCGAGAGTTAAAGAGCGGTCGACCGTTTTGATGGTCAAAGCTCCCAACCGACTTAGCATCGAATGGATCGGTCGAACAAGGTAAGGACGTTCGACCGTTTAATAAGTCAAAATCCCCAACCGACCCATTCTCATCGTTATTCGGTCGACCGGCTAAGTGGTCCCGTTCGACCGATAACAGTATAATCCCCTTTTTCCCGCACAATCTGGCATAACGGTCGACCGTCTAACGACATCGTTCGACCGTTCGCGGGTAAACAACAATATAATAATAGGATCGGTCGACTGCCCACAGGCACCGGTCGACCGATCGTCGTCTTCAACCTCTGAATTGGTTGAATTCCGACGGGGAATTCGACACCAACGTCGATCCCCAACACTCACAAGGCTTATGTGAGTTATAATGAAGATTTGGCATACCTTTTTGACGGTTGTAGATGTCTCCCGAGCTTTAATCACTTCACTCCTCTTCTTCTTCCTTCTGCTCCTTCTTCTCCTCTTCTTCTACTTCACCTCCTTCTTCTTCTCCGACGTTCACCTCCTCTCACTCTCTGATAACAAGCAATGATGAAAGAAACGACCAAACCCTTATCTCTTAACAACATCACCTTAAATAGCCAAATCCACCTACACCTCATCCAATCACACTTAACCTAAAACTCAACCAACCAAAGCCATCCACCTCAACCTCCACATGTCCAACACCTCCACCTCTCCATGCAGGATTAATTAGGGTTAATTAGGTTTAGGTTTAGTTAATTAAGATGTTTAGTTTAGGTTATTACAAATAGTATGGTAAATATTTTTTAATAACATCTAAGAAAGTAGTTATAAAGTGATGACATTTCGGAAATATGGAATTTCTTAGTGGCACACAAACAAAAACCTTAAATATTACTAGTCAATACCATTATTAACTTCTTGATTGTCGCTCGTTACTCCCCAACCAACAGGGACAAAGTAAACGAGGTTTACATGCTTAGAGGGTCAGCATATATATAAATATATCTGTTGAGGATGCATGCTTGTTAAAATAATTTATCAAGTTTTCTTTACTTTCATTAACTGCCATTCTTAATGGTCGGTACCTAGCTAACAAAGAATATGTTTTCCTTACGGAAATAAATGAATATACTATGATGCAGAAGAATGCAATCATTAGGGAACGCACACAAGTATTTATATTAAATATAGATGTTGCTTATGCGAATCGATTTGGTTGATTTATCAGTTTCCAACTTAAGTATGTTTCAACACTATAATGAAAGTGAAGATTGTTGTTCTTAATTATACATAATTAGTAGAGTGGTGATTATTTATATATGAAGTGAATGATGACGTTCTTTTGCGTTTGGTAGGAGTTGTTAGCATTGTCGTAGTGATCGTGTCACAAGAAACTCTTAATATAAGGGTGAAATTTTCATATGAAAAAGACTCAATTAGCATTGTGCGCGCGTCACTATCATGATCAACGTCAACTTCACCCTTTCCGATAATACGCGTAACTTCAACTATTTACTTAACATAAGTAATGGATGATATTGCCTTATGTCATCCACCCATAATGGCAAAACGTTCTTCAACTAATACATCCATCGTCTGGTAATGCCTTTTAAATCTCTCTCTTGATCCGACACGGACATTTTAAAAATTGTTATCCTGTTCCTTGAGCTATATTGTTTTTTGACATAATGTAAGTTATGTCATTGTTGCTTGATATATATTAACTCCATATTAAATAACTCTGATTCTGAGAAGTCATCGTGCAAAAAGATTCCAACTTCCGTTGGAAAATTTAGGTGATATAAACAGTTGACGCCATTCACTTGTAGAACTGCCGGTGATTGGTTTGTCGTAGACAAGGTAAGTAATGGACCACTTGGATTTTGCGTCGTTTTTTACCCGTTTAGGACCTCGAATATATATATGAAATATTTGAAGATACATAAGTTATATAACAACGAGTGCATATGTGTAGGTAACTAACGTATCACTACGACAAATAAAAAATCCAATTATTATGTTACGTTGGTGCGCGCATATCGATCCGATTGCGGTCATAGAAGGATGTACAGCTAACATTGTTGTGTACAGAAAGATAACCAAACTTGAGCTCATTTGAGAGTCTACCTGTTGCCTAACAAAACTAGAAAAAATAGTGGAAACATGGACATGCCGACAACTCCCAGTGGACAATATCAGATCCAGTCACCATTAATGGCTGGTCAGCCATTTGATAAAATGAGCAATATTAGCAAGTGGAATATTCCTGCTGCAGTCTAATGATTGGACATATAATTCTCTATCCTTCCGATCAACGCTTCAATCTTCCTCTCTCTTTTCAAATCACTACAGTAGAACTATAATTCATTTTTAAGGTTAATCTGTCAATGAAATTAACTGATCAGGCCAAATAAAATTATAAAATATAATTTAACATTTTCTAACTACTTAAAAAGTGGAGCACGTAACTAAGTTCAAGAACTTAACTCAAGCTAACAAGATGCAACGTCTAGTTGTTTTATTAACATCATAAAAATTCTTGATGCCCTAAATACATAGAGAAAAACAGTGGATTTCATGATCCCCAATTTCCCAAATGTTTATAAATTTTGTAGTAAAGCAAAAGTAAGTAGTTTTTTTTTCATATAAAATTTGTTGCTTACCATTCCGTTCAACATAATATACATGCCCCGAGGAAACGCTATTAGAACCTAATCCTAATTATTTAGGCTAATTGGTGTTGACTTCTTGACCTTAATCTATGTTTTGATTAATTAATCAACATAATCTTAATCACAATCAAATGTAGTGTAGCACACATATTGCATAACATATATATTATTTTGTGCTAACATCTACAGGTGATCAAAACTAAAATAAGAAAAGAATTCAAGTCAAGACATGTAATCAAGCTATTGAAGACATGTTATTTTGTATTTCATTTGAGTCTTACAAATCTATGTAATCTTGAGCATACAAAAGTTAAAATTCATTCACATAGACACTATGTTCATTATAAAAGTCACACACAAAATCTCAGATCAATTAGACTTCAATTAGTCACCCAAACTTAGACCGGAAATCACTAAACCCAAACCAAAACTGTTTGTGCAAATTTGGTCAACCGAAACACCTCCGTTCGACCGAATGATCAATTATCCTATAGTGATTTAAACAGTTCGATCAGTCGACTGTGACCTTTTCGGTCGATCGTACACGTGTCATTTGACCGTTAGACTTGTCGTATTATACCAACGACCATGTTCACATTTTTATCCATACCCAAAAAATACAAGTGACCACCGATCGACCGTGGACTTAGATTTAGTCGACCGAAAATAAATGTTTTGACAACCCCATAGAGTTTGTTAGTTTTCGGTCGACCAACCCAACCATCTTGTATGACCGTTTGTCCCTGGACTTTTCTGGATATTAATTCTGAACTGCCAAAATTCCTTGAACGGTCGATCGTCCCGCCTTTTGTTCGACCGTTAACTTAAGTGAACTTAAGTCGTAGCCGTATTTAGGTCAACCGTCCATTGATCGGTCGACCGTCACTTTTCTGGACTCCATTTCTGGACAGCATCCGGTCGATCTTTAGACCCGTTCGGTCGACTGAACTTACCCAGAAGAGTGTGCTGAACTTTTCTGTTTTGTGTTTCTTGCACAACCTTTTACCACACTGTTCCCCAACGGCTGTCACATCTTAGGAGCTTATAAATAGAGGATTGAACTTTGTTTAGACATCTCTCCCGCACACAATTGTCTCATACATTAGAGAGAAGTCTCCCAACCTCAAAAGCTCATACACTACACTCTAAGCCTAAATTTCACACATTTGATCATTGTTATATCATATTCAAAGTGTGCTCAAGAATTAGAGAGTGTTGTTCCACTCCACAAACTATTGTTCAAGAAGCAATGATTTTGGTGAAAACTCAACACAAAAGAATATAGACTTCAGTGAGAGCCTGAAGTAAGTGTTCCTTCTCGGATTGTGAGAAGATGATCCAAGCTAGGCGAGGATTGTTCACTAGCTTGCTGTGTAATAGGCTTAATCTCGGCCCGGAACGAGATCGATAGTGAAGATGTAGGTGGATCTCGCGGAGTCGAGCGGAGCTTGCAAGAGAGGAAGTAGACGAGATGCCGAAATTCTATAAAATTAGTATTGTCTACTTGTGTGGTTTGTTTGTTTTTCTCTATCTTTTTAATTCCGTTGCATAACTTGTTTAGGAAGAGAATTAAGCTTAAAATGATTAAAATTAGGGGTCATCGATCCTTACAATTAGGTTTTATGACTTTACTAACCTTCTTAGGATATTTTGTAGTGTGAGTTGTTGTGGTTGGCTGAGAGTAAGGTGATGGGATGGGTCTAAGCTGAGGGCTTTAAGAAGCTAGCCTCATCTCATTCTCATTTTCTCTCTGATCTCATCTCTCTCAAACCGTCTCTCTCTCTGGTAGCTGCAAGGAAGAAGATCTCGGCGAGAGTGTCCGACGGAGTTGTGCTCGTTGGTTGACGAGGTGATCAGAGTTAGGTTCGTCGGAGAAAAGCTAGTGGGGATGGAGTGATCGCCGTGGTTCTTCAGAGGCTTCTTCAAGCCTTAAAGGTATGCAAAGTTCAATTAGTTGGTTTTAATTACACAAGTTGTGTAAGGGGTTGGGCTAGAGGCCGGAGGCCGGATGCCTCGTCGTTTATAAGCTGCAGCAAGGTGACTCTGTCATTTTATTACACTACGATTCTATCCTTTTTAAGTAGAAGTTTTGTCCTTATAATCTGTTAGTTTGTCCCTTTTAAGTAGTCACTCTGTCCATTTTATCACACTACGATTAGGTCTTTTTTAAGTAGAACTTTTGTCCTTTATAATATGTTACTCTGTTCTTTTTATGTAGTGACTCTGTCCATTTTATTACACTGCGATTCTGTCCTTTTTAAGTAGAAGTTTTGTCCTTTATAATTTGTTACTCTGTCTTTTTTAAGTAGTGATTCTGTCCATTTTATTACACTGTGATTCTGTCCTTTTAAGTAAAAGCTTTGTCCTTTATAATATGTTACTCTGACCTTTTTAAGTAGAGGTTTGCCATGTTTTGCGCTTTCTTGTTATGATTGATGTGTTGTGTGATCTACTCGAAGGAAACGGGTCCACCGGCCTTTTTTGGGGCAACAGAAAGGACAGGTCGGCCTGATAGCGATCAATTGTGGTTTTATGGACCGGGTGGTGGCTCTACAGAGCGAGTTGTGATCGTTGTGGTGTTGTCCATGTGTGGCGATGAGTTTGTTGGCCGACAATATTCCGGCGGGTGCCTTGTGATCACGAGTGATGTGGGGGATGGGTGAGAGGACCCTAGAGCCTTGGTTGTGGTTGTGTCAGCTGTGGTTGGGAGAGAGGTCCCTAGAGTCTAGTTTTGACGTTGTGATTTTACAGTTGTTGTGCTTATGTCATGCTTTACTTATTGCTATCATTGCTCATATATGTGTTAAGTTTTTGGCATACAGGGTTTCCTTATAGAAACTCAGACATAGTTGCATGTCTACTTTTCAGGCTGTGAGCGGCGTTAGCGGGTGGTGCCTGCGGATGAGCGCACTCGGAACCAGATCATGTTTTCCCCTTTTGGAGGTTGTCGTGATTACTTGTACATTATCTTATAGTCTTTTGATCTAATCACACATTTGAAACATTCAGATATGTATACATGATATATATGTTGGTGCACCTGGCAGTTGTCTTTCGTAATATCCTTGGTGTATGATTTGACTCTGTTGATTATCTTTTGAAAGTTTAAAATTTTCCGCTATTTTGATGACGCTACAAATGCAGTATACGTATTGTAGCAATTTAAAGCTATTTAACGGGTCCAACAAATAAAATGAAGAAACTATACATATAATTGACAATTGAGATTATCAATCACAGATAGGTGCCTATTTGAGAATTTGAAATCGATTATGCGTCCAACGATTATCAATCTCATGCAGTAGTTGAACTTCAACGTCGTTACGTGACTAAAAATAACTACAATGTAATTAAGAAAAAGAGTTCACATATATACTAGAGAACAACGATAATACGGGGAAAAAATACACGCCAAGAATCAAATCCCGACTTAACATTGTTTGTTGAGAAAAGAGAACAGACAGAAGATTTAAGGCAGTTTCTTCCCAATGAATAACTGTATTAATATCATTTAAATATTTCCTAAGATATCGTTAATACTCTTAAAGTGTCCATCTTTCTTTCGTACCCATCTATTTCACCAGTAAATTTACGAGGGAGGGATACCTTGTCAATTGAATATCTGTATGAAATATGATGGACCTATTAAGGATAGGTTCGCACTGCTATAACTTTTTAAAGTATTCATATATATATATATATATATATATATATATATATATATATATATATATATATATATATATATATATATATAGGGTCAAGCTCTAGTGAGCCCAGGGCTCATCAAATTTAGTTTAAGCCCCCTACAATCTCACCATTGGATCTTATTTACAGTTAATCTCACAATTCATTAACATAACCGTTTTTTTCTTAATCTACCTTACAATTTGAAATGAGTGGTGGATATTGTGGGGGCTTAATTTAGAAAAATTAAGCCCTGGGCTCACTAGAGAATTCCTGTATATATATATACAGAAATTCTCAACTAAGCTCAAGGCTTAATCAAACTAAATTAAGCCCCCACAATATCCACCACTCATTTCAAAATGTAAAGTAAATTAAGAAAAAAAACGGTTATGCTAATGAATATTGGTGAAATTAACTGTAAATAAGATTCAATGGTGAGATTGTAGGGGGTTTAACTAAATTTGATGAGTTCTGGGCTTACTAAAGCTTGACCATATATATATATATATATTAAGAAGTTTTATCAAATTCTATTCAAGTTATACGTTACTATTATAACCCCAAGCACGGGCGGACTCACAAGGATATAGTGGGGCTGCGGGCTCCACTATTTTTTTTAAATCTTCATTATATATAGGGTTAATTACAGTTTAACCCCCTGAACTATGCCTTGGTATCACTTTGCCCCCCTAAACTTTCAAAGTTAACAGTTACCTCCCCTGAACTTTAATTTTGTAACACTTTGCCCCCTTGAACTTCAAAAACTCATTATTTAACACACATTCGACGTTTTTTTCCTAATTTTTTTTGCTGTATCCCTAATACACTCCTAAACCTATATTTACGTGAAAGTTTGGATCCAAACGGAGATCGGATATGGTTGGAATTTGGGTCGGTTTGACACTCAATCCAACCAAATTCCAAATTAAATGCTAAGACAATTTACATGAAAGAGAGAACAACAAACCACAACTCCGGATGTATAGAGATTTGGATCCAACCATCGGATCCTAGTCATCTCTTACGAATTGCTCTTACTCGAGCAACTTCGCGTCCTCTCCTAATCTGATCTCTGTTGCGTGCCGAGATCACGCCTTTACATCACAAGCTTTGCGAAAACCCTTGCCTAGCTTCACTCCGGAAGCTTAGTACAACTCTTGAAGACTTAACTTCAGCAACTAATCTTGACCACTTGAAATAGATGATGTAATCAAAGGATGGTGATTTCAAGTGAAAAGATGTGAGCACAAGTGTTTAAAGCAAATATGAGATTAGTAATGAGATTTGAGCTTGGAGCTTGGAGAAAGATTGGTGATGTTAGATGAGTGTTCTCAGCTCTATTTATAAGCTTTAAACTAGTTCTAGCCGTTGGGATTGAAATTGTAAGAAGTTGTGCAAGAAAACACAAGTCAGGAAGTGACATGACACACTTAAGGACCCGAACGGTCGACCGGAATGCAACAGTACAAGATTCGATCGAGCGAAGATGCAAACGGTCGGTCCAAATTGGCTAGAACTTAAGTGATTGGTCGAACGATTTGGATCACCGGTTCGACCGAAAACGACCAGTAGGAGTGGATCTGGAAAAGATGTAAGTATCGGTCCACCGTGAAGAGAGTTTCGGTCGACCGTTTGACGTGTTGGATTTTAGACAAGATAAAATCAGATGCAATCGGTCGAACAGAATGAATTGATGGTTCGACCGAAAACTCCGAGTAAAAATGGGTCTTGGAAGTTTTCAAGATTCGGTCGACCGTTAAGGAACTTTCGGTCGACCGGAAGACCAAATCCAAAAGAGGGGTTTGGTGAGAAATGTGTATACAACCGTTGGAGTATACGACAAGTATAACAGTCATATTTAATACAAATACGGAAATGCAATCGGTCGAACAAAAACTATGTTTCGATCGACCGAATGTCTCACTAACCAGGACACGTGTTGACAACTGATAGGATGAAGGATTAGTATAGGATGAACTAAGTCCTTTCACTCGACAAGGTGAGACGGTCGAACAAAACAAGTATTTCGGTCGACTGATTTCAGATAGTCAAAATAGATTGAAGAAACGGTCGAACAGAATGGATATGCCGGTCGGCCGATTTTAGACAGGCAAAACAAATTAAAGGCACGGTCGAACTGGAAATGAAAGTCGGTAGACCGTTTTGGACAAAATAAGCTTTCTGGGATAGTCTGTTGAAATCCGGTCGAACCAAATGGTTCTACCGGTCGACCGTTTGAGTGCAGATTTCCAGTTCTAGATTTCTAATGAGTTTTGATGATTTTCTATTGAAGTCTAAGATAGTTGGAATGTTGTGTGAGACTTCTATAGGTTTTCTAAGTGACATGGAATGCAATGAATCAAAGATTTCAAGTGTCAAGTTACATTCGTAACCTAAATACATATAATTTAAACCTAGCTACGCTTCAATCTTCGTCTCTCAATTCAACTCAAACTTGATTCCTGAAACGTTAGATAATACAAGTATATGCAAACAATGATCTTTTAATTGATACATGTGTTTATTGATATGTTGATTAATTATCAAAACGTATTAACGATTATTAGCCAAAAAACCAACATTATTTGGTTTATGTATTATATTTGGTTTGTCGTCTTCTTTGGTGTAACCGTACGTTTACTAAAAATGATGTAATATTTGCTTTCTTAATATTAATAGTACTCAGTATTTGGTAATTATTAATGTTTTTGTTAAATATAAAAGATTTTTGAATATAATAAAAGTTGTGAATAAAATTAATGATGCAGAGGAAAAAGAGTTAGATGACCTAGGTCATTGTTAATGGATGAATAGTAATGAAGAAATAAAAGGTTGGGTCATGATGACGTGACAAAGAGAGAAAGAAGAGAGAAAGAGTGGATGACCTAGGTCTGAATGGTCTCACAAAGAGTCACGTGCCAAAGTGTTTGAGCCTAATTCCGTAAAACAACTTATCGAGCCTGTCACTAGCCTACGGGGATTGAAGTTTTAAGGAAGACTCCCTCCAAACATTTATGAGTTATACTATATATGATCGTATCGCATGACATTTTTATTCATTTTGTGCTTCCCAGGCAGGCCCGGCCCAATAGCAGGAGCAGGGTGAGCTCCTGCTCCGGGCCTCATTCCGTGCTTCATTTTGAAGGGGCCTCAAAAAAAATTGTACTGGACTTATTGGGTTGCGAATAAAATTAGTGTTAACACATAAATAACACATAAACATTGATAAATTTGTCTCAAATATTGCTGTTGAACGTTTTATAGTTCTACCGCAAGTGCACGACCGCGATGAAGCGGTGGCAAGTACGGGTCGTCCTCAGGGAGGTGAGCTCGCTCTTGTTTATCAGAAATCAAGTGGCAAAGATTGGGGGAGAAAGATTGATTAAGCTACTCTACACTAAACTATGCTAAGAAGTATGAAATGCGAACGAAAGGAACACACAATGAACTAACAACTAAGCTAGAGAAACTTGATACTATGCAGGAATCAATAAGAGAGAGACCCCTTAAGGGGTGGAGTGACTACACATACACAATAAGGAGGCAAGAAGATCTTCCTATAGGCACAAGTGTAGGTAGTGTTTGCATGTATGGGAGGTGTCTTCTTATCATGGCAAAACCCATCAATTAAATCACTAACCTATTTTGATTAACATTCATACATACAAGCTGGTTATTTAAGAGACTAAACAAGCATGGGAGGTGTCTACTTATCATGGCAAAACCCATCTAGTGAAGTGTTCTATTCTAACAAGCAAGCATGCATTCATATTAATCAACACATTTCATAATAAACATTCATCCTTCCTTAATTGCATATATGATAATCATCTCCACCCCCCAAAAGGGGAGTGGTTTTACTCACTAAACATTACACTAGTTATTAAGCTAAGTAAAGAAAACATATTAACTAAGCTACTAAAAATTAATGAAAAGACGATTAAACTAAAACATGCATAAACAATAAAGGAAGCACAAAACAAAGCAAATTTTATTAATTGAAGACTCACAATACCAGTAGCATCTCCCTATTGAGTTTCTTGCTTCAAGGCTTCCACTTCAATTAGGGAGAATGGCCACAAGCATGGAGTGATTACAATGGAAGGTGAAGAGTTCTATTTATAGCCATGGAAAAAGCTAAACCGGGACAATCCCCCGATGTGGGACTAAACCAATACCAAAAATACACTAAGAATACACTAATACACGTGCTACAGAAAACTGGATGGATTCTGGGCTAAATGGACCGCCAATTAGCGGTTCCAGACCGCCAATTGGCGGTCTATAAGATTTAGATCCGTCTGGTTTTCTTTGTGGGCTTTTCTTGAAGTGTTTCTTGGTATTGGATGCATTTGGTTGCTTTGTTGGAGCTCCGACCCGAATCGAATTGGTAAAATACTCCCCATGATGGTGTGGAGTATTCTGTTTTGCTCTTAGGTCCTTCTGTCTTGCAATCAGGTCCTTTTGTCTTGCATCTTGGTCCCCAGATCTCACAATTCAGTCCTTTTTCACAGCTTTTGGGTCCTTTTATGCTTCATCTCTTCAAACCTATTTATTCCTGAAAACTAAACATAAAACTCGTGACATAGCATTGTTTAGGTGAAAGATAATGGATATAAGATACAAATATGAGCATGAAATGATGTCAATCAATTGCTAAGAAGACAAAAAAATTCAATTAATATTGCATTAAGTTAGTGAAATTTTTATTATTTAAACTAGAAGGACAATTTTTTTCAAATTTAGGAGCCTCGTTGTTTATTTTCGCACAGGACCTCAAAAATTTCCTAGACGGCCATGTTCCTAGGGTTTATATTTCTACCGAAGAAACATTGAGTGCACACATTACAGAATTCGTAACTTCTTAAAATGTAAATAAATAAATAAAATTCAATCGAATGATAAAGAATATGGAATTGTAACAGTAAATATTTTTTTAGATACTAACCGGAAAATATTAGTATTAGTATTTTTCAAGAGCGACGTCAATATATGCAAGAAAACGAAAAGCCTGGTCACAGTTTTATGCATGCTGCAAGCACTTGTCGAATACAAAGCACCAATTGTATTAAATGGCACAAATAGTCAAATACAACCGGAAAACACCAAAGGAAGGCCCTTCTATATTTTTTCGCCCTGCTTTAAATAATATTTAGGTTATGCATTTGCCAATAAATTCTTGCATTAATTTGCTGAATTGTTATTTATTGTCAGAAAACTACTTTAATAACACATGCGAACTACCATTTTGCCCTTCTGTCATTTCTACTTATATAATTCTTCATTTCACTCTCCTAACACAACTCTCTCTTCATATTACTATCATATTCATCAGAAAAAATGTCTCGAATGCCAGGAAATGAGCCAGTGGACGCCCCGACGTACTCGAATATGGTAAAATGTCTCGTTTAGTTTTTTTAAAATAAATATTTTTTTTGGTCGGGCGTCCGTGGGAGCCGCCCCCACAGTTGCCATCAATACGTACGTTATTCCACCTCTCTAGAAATGGTAAAATGATTCCTGACAGTCTATCAACATATGAGAAGTTATCGACGTCAATATGTTCAGACACTATAATATGGAAAAATAGCAAAGTTATATATATTAATAACAACAAACAACTAAATAATAATAGTAACAACAAAGATATCGTCATACCAGATCCTGCACCCGTGGTTACAGACGATCGAGAAGAATTGGAATACTGACCACGGCCTCGCTCAGCATACTCAAAAGCACTCGGGTCCCGACTTGTCGACTTTCCCTTAGTTGACCTCGTACCTTAGTATTTTCAGCAGGTTCTTGATAGTTCGACTGATCTAGGTGTAACTGTGCGTATAAAATACGAGAGACACTACAAATTACTGCAATGTCACACCCCGGAATCTCATCAACGTGCTTCCGAAAATGCTCGACGTCTTGTGCTGACTGATCCACAAATTCTTACATTTGGACTCCTTCTCCAATGACAAGTGTTTTCCAGAATAGATGAATCTGCTCTAAATAAATTCCATCATCTGACTCAATACAATCGTGCATGGTACATGCACAAGGAATCTCATGTGATGTCAGAAAAGCACACTCGCAGCGATATTCAACTTGATTGCTTAAGTCCTGCATTCTCTTCACTCCTCACTCAATAATGACAAGCAGTGATGTGAAACTCGGCCATTTATATGCTGATACAAAGCACATATGTCGTTAGTCAACTTTCGACGTCTCGACTCTTCAAGAAAGTTCTGAATATTCGTCAGCTGCATTTCAATAGCCGCGTTCACGCAGTCGAAAAAAGTGTTCAGAGTTGCAGTCGATGTAGTAATTCACTCTTTCATAGCCGAATGAGCGTTTCTACCCTACAGTTTGTAGTGTTGCCGAAATGAAGGACTTTTTTCGTCCAATTCAACACAAACTTTTCTTTATGCACTAACCACGTGTTTTCCAGATAATCCGTGAGAACTGGCCAAGCCTAAAAACTATCTTTCAGATTACGGACTGCTTTATCGTACTCAGACTGTGAAGCAGAAAGCATGACTTTCCTCCACTTTCCACACTTCAAATTGTCTGCAAACTTCTTGTTCTTGCCGAATACGTGGTATGCGTAGTTGTACACGTCTTTGTTGATATGTCAAGTGCAAAGTAAATGAGCAGACTCAGGAAAAACCTCTCACATTGGTCACATCAGGCCTAACTCCCGGTATGTTATTATTGCAGTCGGACTGAGAGTATCCAATAACAGATCTCGCAACTTCTCCAACACCCTCCGGTAACTACACTCGGTCTCATCCTTCAAAATTGCATAGCCGACGAGGAATTTCATGTTTGTTGGAGTCACCTCAACCATCTCGAACAAATGCATCTTGTACTTGTTCGTTTTGTGAGTCGAATCCATGCAGATTACGAAAGGCTATGTGTGCAACAACTGAACTGACGTCGAATGTGCCAAAAATGCGTGAGTGAGGACATTAGTTTCTTCATCCGCCATAATCCAATGTTAGAACTGATACTGCACCGCCTGATTCAGAAACTACTGAGCGAGATTCCTGTTTTCAGATTTCGTCATCCTCATATACTCTCTGAAGTTATAAATGTGTCTCTGATTGAGATTATCATCCGGAAATTTCTCTTTTACTGCAAACAAGATGTTATGTAGTCTCATTTGTGTCTCAGTCATATCACGAATAATTTTCTTGGCCCCAGAACTAAGACCGTTGATCTGTCGGTGACCCTCAATATAAACTGCAAGTCTGTGGTTGCGCTGCCCATGAGTACTATTAGAAACTACGACCCATCCATCACGATCCCTTCGTTCGGCTACCTTTATCAAAAAAACGACAACCACGACCTTTTTTTCGTGTTCTTTCATAGTGCAATATCCATATCACGAGAACTTATTTCATTTCTGCGATCGCATCTCAGATTACAATCCGTCTGATTATCTGATTTTGATTTGTAGGATGATATTACCAAAAAAAATATGGATCCGATGACAACTTGTTTCGCCCATTTACACGTGTCCTCGATTGTTGGAAATACTTGTTTACTATTAAAAAGCTTACTGTAATCTACTCCATCACCACCGAAATCTTGCAACGGAATCTGAAATAATTTAAAATAATACAACATAAAAAAATTAAAAAAAATTTGAGGCGTCTGGTTGGGACGCCTCCACCTTGGGCGTGGCGGCTTGGAGAGGCGTCACCCCCAAGGATGAGGTCTCTGGATAAGTCGTCACATCCAAGGAAGGGGCGTATGTCTGGGACACCCGCTCCTTGGAGAAGGCGTCCCAGCCAGACGCCCCATCCTAAGGGAGACGCCTTAGCCAGATGCCCGAGACGGAAAAAATTCCCCCGGCTTACCTCATCAGATCTAGACGATTCGCCAGACATTTTCGTGGTGTTGGTACTGGAAATCTGAGGAAAACTCAGGTAAAACCTTGTTTTAAGACAATAGACGTAATGAGTATTAAATGAATTGTGTATGATAAAATAGTAATTATTAAGACAATTTAAGTAGTTTTCCGACGATGAACGTCAGTTCCCTTAATTTGTCAAACACACCTCTTCTCGTATGCATCTTGCATATCTTATTCTTATCAGGTCCAAGTCATGGTCATACCATACATGTCGGTGGCCCATCCGCCCATATATTATTCTGTTCAAACTTTGGCGACATGAATTCTGGATTTCATGTGTATCCACATGCCAACTATGCAAGCACATCATCACTCATTGTCTTTGAATGAACAACGCCATAGGACCACAAAGGTAATTTTACATGGCACAAGTAAACTTTAACCTAATTCCACGCTTAATTAGGCCACTGGTCATACGAGTAATTTTGTGATTCATATTTGACACTTTTATTCTTTTTGAATTTTGGAAACTTACAAATCCAACTATTCAGCTATGATATTGTTTTATGAATATGCACGTAAAAAACACAAATTTTACTTATTGTTCGGTGTGAGATCAAGAGATGTCACATTTTTAATATGGTTATTTGCTTGAGTGTATCTCTGTCGTTACGTAATTAGGATTTTGCACCTGATTTTAGACTATTTGCTTAGGTGCACCTACATGTCAATATTATTTACTTGGGTGCACATCTGCGGTCAATGGGGCACACTACGTTATAACGTTGTAACCACATTATTAGAAATTTTACAATTTACCCCTTATAAATTTAAAAATATTATTAACATTAAATAAAAAATAAAACAAAAACCTCTCTCCATTTCTCTCTCCCGTTCTCTCTCTATTCTCTCTCCTCTCTCCAAATCTCTTTGCTCTCCCCACTTCTCTCCTCTCTCTTCAGTCCACTCTCTCACTTCAGTCTCTCTCTTCTCCTCTCTTTTCTCCTCTCTCTCTCTCTCTTGTTCTCTCCCGTGAAGAAGAGGCTAGAGAGATGAGAGAGAACTAGAGAGAAAAAGAGAGGACTAAAGAGAGACCAGAAAGGGGAAGAGAAGATAGAAAGGGAGAGATGTTTTTTATTTTTTTGTTTTTATTTAACATTAAGAACATTTTTAAATTTATTTGGAGTAAATTGCAAAATTTATAACGGTGTAGTTCCAACGTTATAATGGAATGAGCGACCTTGATGGTAGATGTGCACCCAAACAAATAACATCGACACATAGATGCATCCAAACAAATAGTCGAAAACCGAATGTAAAATTCCAATTACACGATGAAAGAAGTGCACCCAAGCAAAAATCTCTTTTTAATTAGCTTGGTGTCTTTTTTTTGTTGCTCTTAGAGCACAGGAAACGATGTTACCGAAGATCAATTTTAATTCCAGAAATCAAGTTGTTATTTATTCCTAATTGTATTATATTAGAAAGAACGTTTGTTACAATAATAATTATAGACGATAGTGGGTTTCCTCGCCTAATGCCGTATATTGGTCATATGAAACTTTCAAGTTGGCGTACTAATGATATTAACTGCTAAGTTAGATGAGAAGAGGCGAGCCCTTGTCTAGTCTAAAATTAAGAATCTTTTTTGTCTATTTTTGTGTAGTCTAAATTTAAGAATCTACAAAATGAGCCAGCACGTGTTTAAAAGTGATTGTTGCGGGGCCAAACATGCACCCTAGCTAACATGTAATAGCAACACAATCGAGGTTGATGAAAATTGTATTGTAAGATTTAATCCATTACTAACAGCTGATGAAACTTATCATATTTTTATGCCACAAAACCAATGTAAAGGAAATTCAAGAGATGGGTCTTATTTCCGTAATAACAAATCAACAAAACACTTAACTACATCAACAATTTCCAGTAATCCTGGTTAAACCCAGTTTTATTGAGTTGACCAAATGGGTCAACTCCTCCTCCCAAACTCTGATCACAAGACTCATCATAGATGAAATCAAGGCCATTGAACTCATCCATTTCCCAAAAACACATTGACTCTGGCCAGTCCATGCTTGGGAACTGGAGCTGGTCTTCAAACTTCTCTGGAGAATTGGATGTGGAAGGAGAGGCAGATGAGGAGATGGAAGAGGTTGATGCACTTGGGACAAGGATCTCATCAGGTTGGATCATGGGCACATCATCTGTGCAGAATCCAGGGGAAGTGCTCAAGTATGGCTGTGTCTTGTCTTCTTCTGAGTGTTCACAACCCTGTAATTCTTCTTTGTGTTCAATCTTTTGTTCTTCTTTTGCCTCCATTTGTTCCTTTTGCTGCTCCTTCAAATCTGTGGAACAAATGGGCTTGTGGGTGTGAGGGTCAATGCCCATCTTCTTTAGTTTCTTCTTGATGTGGGTGTTCCAGTGGTTCTTTATCTCATTGTCAGTTCTTCCAGGGAGCTGAGCTGCAATTTTTGACCATCTGCGATACATGCAGTCAAATTTTATTCCTCCACTTACTAGCAAGTAAATAGTAATATAATATAATAATAACAACAATAATAATTTAGTAGTGTGTATTATTTGTCCTTTTCATGGTTAGGTAGCAAGATCCATTAAGTAAGTTATTCCATGATGTATCAACAAACTAGAATGGGCAAGGAAAGATGGAAAATATGTGACTTCAACTACAATTTACTGTTACATTATCACCATATTTGTACAAGACAATGGGATATTTGTTATCACTATTGTCACGTTGGAGGATGATTAATCGAAGGACAATCTTATGAAGATATGAGAATCTAAATCACAACACACCGCGTCCATTGATTTTTGAATTAGAAATACACCTTGACATGGTATCAAAGTGGTCCAATCTAACGGTCCAACACATCCGCTTATATTTGAACATACATGTCCAATCAAAGTGGTCATAAGAGTAGGGTTGAGGGTAATTAATCCGACATTAGAAAATTAAATGTTCAGAATTCTAATTCTAAATTCATCTAATATCACTTGATTATTTTAAGATGGAAACCTACCCATATACCAATTAAGAATAGAAGGAGAGATGGAGTAAGAGCGGCACCTATTGCCAAGCTTTGCGTGGAGGTCAACGACCACCTTCTCCTCGTACTCAGAGAGCAAACCTCTCTTCAGGTCAGGTCTGAGGTAGTTTGTCCATCTCAGCCTACAGCTCTTCCCACACCTCAGCAAACCTACACACGCATATATTCCACTAATACTATTAGTAAAAAAATCTAACTTAATTCCGGAAAACACCAGCATGGGCACATGCATTTCAGATACGCAAATCAAACTTTCAGGAAAAATCCACATGCTTCTGATGAGAAAAGATTTTCGAAAAGTTTTCCCTACCCCTATGATTGCATTACTTATCTTATTCATAAAGCACCACCCACTATAACAAAAGTCAAAAGGCAAAGTCTCACACCACTACAAAATTAATCAACCCACAAAACTTCTTTCACACTTTTAACCTTCAATATAATATCAGTAAAAGAAAAATCAAAACTTTTGGTTCAAATTAATCAAAACTCTTTGATAAATAAGATGGGAAAATAATACCACACCAAAATTATCAAACTTGACACCAACCCAATATCCATATTAGCAAAAGTTCCGTTAATTTGTAGTTGATCAAGGGAGGTGAGTTGTGATTAATTAGGAGAAAGGGACGAGTTAACTGAGAATTAACCTGCAAGTTTTGGGACAGCTCTCCAACAGCACTGGCCATTGGTGAGTATGAAGTTGATCAACTTCTTGTCCTCCTCAGCTGTCCATGGTCCCTTCTTCAACCCAACCTTCTCACAACATGGTTGTCTTCCCATCTCTCTTTATCTCTTAAAAAAGACAAAATAAATCTAGTTTCTTCTTGTTACTAACCACACAGCACTCTATGACATAAACCAATTTATTACACAAAGAAGGGAGAAGCGGAGAGGGAGAGAGAGAGAGAGAGAGAGAGAGAGAGAGAGAGAGTTGATAAGCATAGCTGCAGAGGAGAGGCATCTCACCACCAACCTTTATAACTATCTTGCACCCGAGCAAGGGAAGACCAAGTTGCTCACACGTGTCAGTTAGGTGGGCCACATGTGCAGTTTGGTTGTGAAATTGCCACCTCATGTGGCCCTCCAAATCTTTTTGCATAAGCGCACAAAGAACATGCATGGATGGAGGTGCACAAAGTTTGTGGTTACAACTTACAAACTCGATCCATCTCTCACGGGTAATTTGGGACCGATTTTTTCTGCTTGGATTGTCAAGAAATGCAAAGAATGGGCGTAGTGTGGTTTTTTCCACCACTTTTGAGGTTCGCAATTGGTGGAACAAAATTGTGTTTCAAGTTTTGGTTTTGGGAGATTGCAATGTTCACTTGTTCTTGTTGATAACTAAGGGTTGATAGGGATATGAAATTGGACACGACGGATAAAGATGTGCGGAAAATAGTAATGTATTAAGCTGACTGAGCACATAATTTTACCAGAAGACATTGTGCACGTTGTGACAATCGATGATAGACTGGTTTTATTTGGTTCTCACACATTTTCTTTATTGTGTTTGTTTGTTTGCAAGTTTCCAGCATACATTCATTCAACCAAGGTAAAAAAAGTCTTTGCATACATACCCCTTTTTTTATTCACATAAATACTATCGTTTTTTGTGTATTGTTGTTAGTTCATTCTCGCTACTTGAATTACATAGTCAAATATATCAATATGTTCTCAAACTTGAAGTCAAATATCAGATACACCCTTTATCTGTGTTATTTTGCATAGATTTCTTTTATTTTGGTCATATTCACGTTCTATCAACTTATTTTCCAATCAAATGTGGTTATGCTAGATAAGACATATTTATAGCCGTCAATTTTACCAATCTTGACATTGTTACACCTATATATGTACATGAAGAGCAATTTCTTCACCCTACATTACAAACCCATGAAATTTAAATCTAATTAATGTTGAAATTTGGTTTGCAGAATTATTAAGTACAAGAAAACAGGGAGTATCGGTCGACCGTAACTTAAGTCGCGGTTGACCGGAAAAGTCTGTGATTCGTCGAAATGTGAGTTTCGGTCGACCGGTGCTGGGCACGCGGTCGACCAGAAACTCCCAGAGCCTTCAGGGCTCAGATCGAAGCAAGAGTCGGTCGACCGGTGCTGGGCACACAACCGACCGAAAACTTCCAGGAGCTTCAAGTCGAGAAACAATATCGCGGATCGGTCGACCGTGAACTTAAGTCACGGTCGACTAGGAACTTCCAGGGACTCTCAGGCGTTGTTTAGAAGCACAGCACGGTCGACCGGCTCGGGGTGAGCGGTCGACCGAACAATGACGGTTACGCGTAAAACAGGCAATCGGTCGACCGTTGCAGACGGTTTTGCCCACGATCTGCATGTTTATTTGTACGGTTTTAGCCCATTATAAAAGGATTTTTGCCATAATTTTGTAACACAACATACAATACTTATTTCCTTGAGAGAGATTAGACTAGAGAGAGATCTAGAATGCTTTGGGAGACATATTGCTCACAGTCGTTTGTAATCTCGGAGACTTCTCTTATTGGAGAATGACTTGAAGGAAAAGAAACCCGTAGGAGACCCCCAAGGACGTATGCATCTTGCCGAACCTTGTAAATTCGTGTGTGTCATGGTTTGTTTCAGGTGTGTTGTGTATTTGTTTGTTATTTCCATCTTATTCGTGTTTTCTTGTTACCTTAATATTGGAAGAGGGTCCGAAGTTAATTTCTGCAATCAATATTCATTTTTTGTAGTGCGTTAATCCGTAGTAGTGTTAGTGCATCTTCGATTCTCTCCAAACAATTAAATACCAAATTCGAGAAGATGGACTTTTTTTGATAAATACCAAAATCGGAGAGCTTGAGTCACGCCCCATCAATTTGGAGGATATTAAATATATGTGACATACTGACATATGCTGCCTTTCAAAAGACAAGTATATATGCCAAAATAGAGATAATATAAATGCAAAAATCCCATTAATAGAAAATACGATAATGATTGCAACTTACATCACATTCTACTCTTAAGCAGGAAAGATACCTAATTACCCACGTATGGTAAGTATATCTGTAACATCCCCGAAAACAGCGGAAAATTTAAACTTTTAAATTTATGATAATTAAAGGATAAACATCAACACAGGGGACGCTACTCGAAAATATATATATATAATATATGGTGCTGCACCGTATACAGGAGTTGTCAAAAGAATGACTACATCAAAATACAATATACAGATATACAAGTAGTCATAATAACCCAAAACCGACACGAGGACCCGACTCCAAGATGCACTCGTCCTCAGTCACCACCCAAGCAGCTCCCGAAGAGAGAACCTGAAAGGAAACAACAATGCCGTGAGTCTCCCGAAGGAAACCCCGTATGCCAAACCCACCTACATGCAATGCAAATCATGACCTATCATACTAGCATTATGCCAAACATAAATCATAACTGGTCATTCCCCAAACGGGTCATAAGGTCATAATAGTCATTTCCCCAACCGGGGTTCATTAGTCATAAGTCTAGTTTTGGACATCCGTAGATACCCATCGCAGGCACATGCGGTCATACGGAAAATACGCGACACACCCCCACTCGCAGCTACACTAGTCATATGGGTTCGGTGAGGGTCGCACGCACTTCCGAGTCATCATCAGATCTGATCAGTGGTCGAAGACCACAATCCGCCAGAGTCGTCGCTCTGGTCGGTCATACTCGCCAGCCGTGCCACAGCTGGACGATCACACTCGCTGGAACAGCATCGGTCGAGCACATCCGTCGGAACAACATCGGTCGGTCATCTCCGTCGCCACACAGGCTAAGGCGCAGAACTCTGTTGCACAAGGGCAAACAGTCATCTCCGTCGCCACACAGGCTAAGGTCATCACAGTCATCACATATAGATCATGCAAAGGGGGATATGGTCTCACAGGTCTACTACCTAGGTTTCAATGCACATGTCATACATATCATGGGGACATAAGCAATAAATGAAATTCACGCACCAACGCGCTCATAAACAACCAATGCAAATACTGGGCTCCAACGGTCGACCGAAAAAGGTCATACGGTCGACCGGTTGGTCGTTAAAACCGGTAATTGGTTCGAACCACAATCCAACGGTCGAACCACGAAAAATCATCGAAATGGTCGAACAAAAGTCTCTGGACGGTCGACCGTTTAGAAGGTGTA
The DNA here is from genome assembly GCA_963682175.1 of Triglochin maritima. Classification (NCBI taxonomy): domain Eukaryota; kingdom Viridiplantae; phylum Streptophyta; class Magnoliopsida; order Alismatales; family Juncaginaceae; genus Triglochin; species Triglochin maritima. The sequence goes on along the minus strand of OY821771.1, from coordinate 47,651,207 downwards.
CGCCACAAAATAAATATTAAATAACACATCCCAACGGTCGAATGGCAATGGGCTTCCGGTCGACCGCAAAACCACAGGGACTTCAACATTCTACAAGGTCATTACTGGTCGACCGAAATATGAATCGGTCGAACCACACTTAAGTCGTCTTAAGTCATCGGTCGAACGGGATCTCAGGGCGGTCGACCGTTTAGAAGTCTACACCCCCAACCGACTTAAAACAGTACGTTCGGTCGAACTTGGTCAAGAGGCGGTCGACCGTTTAGAAGGTCAACGCCCCCAACCGACATACTACAGTGCATTCGGTCGACCGACAAAGGGGACCCGGTCGACCGAAAACACTCAGGGTCTTCATCCTCTCGCTCAAACGTACAATCGGTCGACCACCCATAGGGTATCGTTCGACCGATTCGAGCGAGAGCGCCCGAATTACACTACAATCGGTCGACCGAATTGAGCACCGGTCGACCGAAACAGAGCAGAACTTCTGGCACACTATTGCGACGAGCCATTCGGCCTACCGTCGAACACTCAAACACCCACACAACCTTGGTGAGCGTAAAAGCAAGGCTTGGCATACCTTGAAAGCTTGAAGAAGCTTCCGAAGAGCAACGACGATCCTCCCACGCGAAAGAGCGTAACTCCGGCGAACTCCTCACCCGAAGCGGATCTCCACACCTTCTTTGGTCTCCGGCGAACCCGACTTGCCGGCGCCCCGCTCCTCCTCCTCCTTCCACCGACGAACTACAAGGGAGGGAGAAAAGTGTTGAGGGAGAGAAAAGAAAAAGAGAGGAAAGGAAATGAGAAAAGAGGAAAATGGGATGAAATTGGTTGGGTTAGGTTTATATACTCTCACTTAATTAGGGTTAAAGTTCTTAAACCTAATTAACCTTAATCAAAAGGATTAGGTTCTCACAATATCTGTAATCTTCTATTTGTTTTCTTCTCCGTAAATAGTTGGGAAAAATATGTCAATAGTTATTAATTACCACGTACTGTAGCTAACATCTGGGGGATGCATCTTGTTTGAACCACAAGCATATACACTCTGAGATGCTTTGCTATGGCAATGATTGAGACATCTAACTTATTCATCAGCGAAAGGTTAGTCTTGTTCATTCTTGTCTGCAGTTCACCATCCTAACACCTTACAAAGAAAAATGCAAGGTTGTTCCTCTCCCAAGGGGAAAAATATTTGTGACCCAAGGGGTTATATACTTATATTTACTGGTATTTTAAGAATGGAAGTCGTTTTAAGTTATAAACAATAAATAAATCAACTTCAGATAGAGATTGTTATATCACAACCTTCCAAGTTCCAAACAGTGCCGAACTCTATCGTTTTGTGGCATTACATTTCCAAACCGTTTTACCAAATCTACCAACTCATTTTAAGATCTTGAAAAGATAATCGTTCGTATTAGTTCAAATTCAAAGAGGAATCTTGTACGAACTTACCAAATCAACAGCAGAAACATTTGTTATTATTACGCAAGTTGCTTACACGCTTACTTTAATTTTCATTTACGTTCACTAGGAAGGTTTGCTGGCGTAGGTGGACCTTACCTTAATATTCATTAAAAAAATCGAGATAATGCAACTTGCTTGTCGTTGTTTACATTTGTAGGACAAGAAACTACTGATATGTCTTTACTTTTGTCCCGAGATTTATATCTCCAAGGAAGTTTTCTGCCCAAATAAAATTACGGATTTGGATTTGTTTCTAGCTAGGTATAAATCTAGTGAATCATCCTTTTGGGTGGCATATATACAAAATGGAGTGTATTCCCTTACATCTGTCTGTCAATCTTGAACTACTTGTGCTCATGGAATTTGTATGATGGGTACGAAGAAAAGGCAGGGTTCAAAGGAATTGATAATAAAAAAAAAGATTATTGTTTAGCAAACCATAGAGATCCAAAACTTGCCTTTGAAGCTTATGCATTATAAAGATCGAAGTTAATAAACTTTTAAGAAATAGATGATGAAAGCACGAAACGATCTCTGTGAGACTGTCACGAGCAAATTCGATCAAGTCAAAGACACACACATATGTGGAAGATATAAACAGCAATTTCCAGAAAAATAGTGAAAACATAAAATAGATGCAGCTAGTACGTACAGTGGTACTCAACTGAAAACCAGTATAATAAGGCCTTATAATATAACCAATTGATGCCAACCCCAAATTATATTTTTGCTTGCGTCACGCCATTTCATTCTTCAATTTTGAAGTTTATATGGAACTCATCGACACACGAGGCGCAACCTTTTATTTTTTGGGAAAATAAAATTCTAAAGATGAATATTTAAGCACAGAAAAAAAGGGGTCAAATTCCATGTTCGTGTAGTTGTGCATAATTGCATATGGATAAAAGAAGGTCCGACCACATGCTTTTCTGTAATATGATCTTATGAAAATCACAAAATTATTTAATTATGACTTGTATTGTTGTTGAAGTACTCGTTACCATTGTGAAAACATTTAGAAGCAACAACTATGAAATAGTCTAGTCAAAGGCGGTGTTAAAAATTCAGATCAAGATATTGGAATTTGTAAATAATATATATATTTTCATTTTAAGTATCATACGGTAACTTACCCCTAAGTGGATGCACAAATCCTTTTGTACTACATTAATAAGACAAAGTCTCGTCTATCTTATTATCATGTTTCAAAAATATTCAAGAGATCCAATCTAAAGCGGCAAAAACCCGGGGAGGTCACAATCCAATAAGACCGTAACAAAGACGATGAAATACCAAAATGCAATGTTAAAAATTAAAAAATGTCAAAAATCTGGAGAGGCCACTCGATTTCTGCTCAATATATATGTGGCAGCACTCTTCCTCCTGGGGGAGTTTTGTTGAACATAGTTGCCCACTCTCATGGTTATAAGTTATAATAAAACTATCAAATGCTAGAAGTAAAAGTCTAAATAAATCAGACATTACAAAATAAGATTACAAATACAACATGTGTGGTATGTTCAATTATAATGATTGGTAGTTATACATTATTGAACTTTTGTCAATACAATTCACTCAATATTAAAGTCCCTATTACAAATCTTCATGCAAATTTTCCTACTTTATTTGTGCACGCCTTCCATATATTCTAAGGTCTCAAACCTACGGTGAGGGTAATGCTCGACCAGAATATATTCTATTGGCGAGATTTCAAGTAGTTGAACTATTAGACCAGACTTCACTAGACATCATTGTTATAAGAACACATGAAATCATTAATCAACCATAGTTAGCAAGAATCATTTACTGTCTTGTTCTTCTTGTTTGTATTTGACAAAAGCTCAGATGTCAAATTTCATATTTCTAATTCTAGTGATACACACAAGGTTCAGAAATGCGGGATGCGGATGCGATGCGGCAAAACACCGCATCCGACATATGCAGTATGCGGATGCGATGCGGGTGCATATGTGGTTTGCGATTTAATAATTAAATAATATAGATATATTAATTATAAATCATATACATGTAACTAAAAATTTAGGTAAAATTTTGAATAATTTCTAAGATAAACAAGTTAATATTAAACAAATCAGAATAAAAAAACCCAAAAAAAAACCCAAAAAAACATCAAAAAGTGGGTGTTCTGAAATGCGGCCGCATCCACCCGCATATGCGGGTCAAGATGTGGGCCGCATCCGGAGGGCCGCATTGGGGAGATGTGATGTGCATCTCCCCCGCATCGCGGCCGCATCCGCATATGCGGCCGCATCTGTCCGCATTTCAGAACAGAGGATACACATCAAAAGCATGCTCAGACTAGTTTAACTTTCCTATTGGAATTAACATGAAAATCCAGAGCCTTATATGCACATCTTTTCGTTGGGAAACAGTGAATAGTGTCACAATGACACTTGACAGTTGCAGCCAGGGGCAGGATTTCGAGTAAAAAAGTATAATTTGTGTAAAAAATCTAATACGAGTATACTTAACTAAGTAAAATTCAAATTCCAGGAAAAACAAAATATATGTAGTATATACTTAACTACGTGAAATTTAAAATTCAAGAAAAATATAATCCTGATTAGTATACATTTTACAAGACAAATCCAAAATCGAGAGAACGTCGACACCCCAGTCCCCAAGTGACACCTCCACTGTATGCAATCTTCAAAATGAAGGTCAAATACAGTTTCATTCAACCAATTTACTCATACTTAAGCTTGGAGAGGATTGTGCTTAACTTAATACAGAAGGGACTGATATCTTAGTAGCAAATATTAGCATCCCATCATTTTCTGAACAAATGCTTCTTAATTAGCGTACCCATCATTTTCCAACAATAATTACATTTAAAACAATGCAACTAGCATGTTGGAGAAGTGACTAATAAAGTAATACATGCATTCACACACAATGACCATGTATGATCACACTTAAACCTTAATGTGATGTAAGGGTGAGGAAATGCTTGCATCATGTATTACTGCATGTTGCAAAAGAAAACTGCGGGCCTACAAGTTAGAGAGAGTACTGGTGGAGTTTGCTTTCAGCTTTTTGTCCACACTCCCACAACAAAGCATGTGGAAAGGAGGAAAAGGAAAGATGTGGGGACGGGGGCAATTCTTCACGCCCTTTCTTCATCCAAGATTCCAATGCCAATGGGGACCAATGAAACAACACAAATTACTTAATGAAGATCTTACTAGTCACTAGATTGTTTGAATGTCATCGACAGATATTCTGGAAAGTTTCGCACTTCAAATATACGTGGGAAAGGAGATTAAGAATGTGGAATTCCAGTTAACATGATCTGACACCACTCTTAAAATGGAACTCCTCTGACGTGATAGTTCATCAAGCTCCCATTGAGGTTTCAAAATCAACTACTCATGTCACCACTTTAAGAACAACACTGTCCAAAAATACACAAGCATCATTTATCCGGAAAATATAGTTCAAATGTGTTCACAATTAACAGTATGTAATATTTGTAATAAAGTTGTTACTATATATGTATCTTCCACCTAAACACTTGGATCAATCGAATTTACATGGTATTAGAGTTGACGTGGGATTGATGGGTCTATAATCCATAAATTATTATACTAGTTAAGCACACATTAGACTGGTACCCCAAAATATATTCCTAAATTGTTCAAAAGGAGTATACATAACATTTACTACTCTTTCCTACCTAGACATTTATCTTAAGTAACTGAAATCTATAGACGTGCTTATGTACTAAGTCAAATTTGATTGGCTTAACAAAACTTAAGTCCTTATCTGAATGTGGACAAATTCTAAATATTGATGTAATAACCTAATCTAAGCACCCTAATTAAATTAAACTAAACCTAATTAACCTTAATTAATTATGCATGAAGAGGTGGAGGTGTTAGACAGGTGGAGGATGAAGTGGATTGTTTGGATTGGAGGAATTGGAGGTGAGTTGAAGATAAGATTAGGTTTTTGGTATAAATAGGGGTGTTAGGTTAATTGCAGACGGTTTCTTCCTCATTTTTACTTTTATCAGAGAGTGAGAGGAGGTGAACGTCGGAGAAGAAGAAGAAGGTGAAGTAGAAGAAGAGGAGAAGAAGGAGAAGAAGGAAGAAGAAGAGGAGTGAAGTGATTCAAGCTCGGGAGACATCTACAACCGTCAAAAAGGTATGCCAAATCTTCAATATAACTCACTTGTGCCTTGTGAGTGTTGGGGATCGACGTTGGTGTCGAATTCCCCGTCGGAATTCAACCAATTCAGAGGTTGAAGACGACGATCGGTCGACCGGTACCTGTGGGCAGTCGACCGATCCTATTATTATATTGATGTTTACCCGCGAACGGTCGAACGATGTTGTTAGACGGTCGACCGTTATGCCAGATTTGTGCGGGAAAAAGGGGATATACTGTTATCGGTCGAACGGGACCACTTAGTCGGTCGACCGAATAACGATGAGAATGGGTCGGTTGGGGATTTTGACTTATTAAACGGTCGAACGTCCTTAACCTTGTTCGACCGATCCATTCGATGCTAAGTCGGTTGGGAGCTTTGACCATCAAAACGGTCGACCGCTCTTTAACTCTCGGTCGACCGACTGAGCATTTAATTAAGCGGTAGAATGCTTGTGTTGTTTCGGTCGAACTGTATTTCAGTTCCGGTCGACCGAACGAGACTTGAGCAAAATATTGAAAGTCCTGTTATCGGTCGAACAACCCCTTGGTTCGACCGGTCGGATATATATATTATATAAAATTGTATAGCGTAGACCTTCCAAACGGTCGACCGCTAGATGACTTTTGTTCGACCGATTGGTCGGTAATTCGGTTGGCGTGGTTCGACCGGTAGACTTGTTTGTACAGTACTGTGTACTGTGTGGGGGACCGGTCGACCGGTGTGCTTGTAGCGGTCGACCGATCTGCCGCAGGTTGGTGGATTTATCCACACGCGATCCGTCGATGTCAGGTCGACTACCGGCTCCGAGGCGACGGTTGATTACCGGCTTTGAGAGCTACGGATTTCACCTTCGACGAAGGCGTATTATTGTTGTACCTTTTTCCTCTCTTACCGAGCGGGGTGTGAGGGATGTGTACCGTAAACCTTGGGCAGTTTGCGAGGGTTTAGCGGTAGGCCGAGGATGTTCCGGCAGGGTGCGCGCTAGGCGACTCTTGGGGGAGCAGTGGCTGTCGTCTGACCCGAGTTGTGTATTCGGCGGGCTGACTCGCTCCTTGGGTGCGGCGTGTACCGGGGGTTCCTTCCTGCACTTTTTGGGGAGCAGTGGTGTCGACTGACCCTTGTGAGGCAGCGGTGGACTGACTTGACCCTAGTGGCAGGAGTGGTTCAGTGCCGCGGAGGCGGTGAGGGCATTATTGTGGGCCCGAGGCGGATGATCATGTGCATAGCATTGCATTGTCTTTAATTCCTTTTTATATTTTAGGAGGTTTGGTATACGGGGTTCCTGCAGGGAACTCAGGCATGTTTGTTTGTTTGCATTTCAGGTAGCGAGCAGGGTTAGAGTTTGAGGTGGTGACCGAGGACGGTGCCCCCGAGATCAGATCCTGTAGTTGTCAGTCTTTTCCTTTTGAGGTGATTACTTATTGTATAGCTTTTGTCGTAATCACAGTCAGTTTGTATATTTGACTTCCACGTGGATCATATTTATATTATATATGTCGGTTTGTTTCTCGTGACGTGCCCAGTGTTGACCGTTGACGGTCTTTATTATTGTTTAAATTTTCCGCTGTTTCGGGTACGTTACAATTTGGTATCAGAGCGTTGATCTCGGCGTACTTGTCCAAAGAAACCACCTTTGAGTTAGGAGTTAGGTCTAGAGGATCATGCATGCACAGATTATATTGATATTGTCTTGTTTCCTTTGGCAGATGCCTCCTAGACGGGGGAAGGCGGTTGCCCATACTCGCGGTGAGAGTGAGACTGCGAGGGATGAGGCTTGGGAGGATGAGCGTCGGACGTTGTTCGATACGGTCGGACGTCTGACAGAGATGCTACAGCAGCAGACGGCACAGACTGGGCAGACGGGGACTGGCGCTATGCATGACCGGTTTATGCGCCAGCATCCGCCTACCTTTCTGGGGCAGTACGACGCAGAGGCTGCGGAGGAGTGGATCTTCACGATGCAGAAGATCTTCAGTGCTATTGGTTGTCCTCCAGAGGCGAGAGTGGGCCTGGCTACTTATGTTTTGGGCGGTGCTGCGTCCAACTGGTGGAGGTCCACATCTGCAGTGGTGTTTGCGGACAGAGATGATATAGCCTGGGAGGAGTTCGTTGGCGAGTTCAACGAGCAGTATTTTCCGCAGCATGTCCAGGATCAGAAGAGGGAGGAGTTTTGAGTCTTCAGCAGGGAGACATGACCCAAGCAGGCTACATCGGGAAGTCCAACGCCCTTGAGCGTTACTGTCCCGAGATGTATGTTACACAGGAGCAGAGGGCTGGGAAGTTCGTCTGAGGGCTCCGGAAGCAGTTGAGGACGAAGGTGCTGACACACATGCCGAGCACGTTGGCCGATGCAGTGAAGAGTGCCTCTGTTCTTGATCGTGACTACAGGGAGAACTACCAGGATGAGAGGAGGCCATCAGGTAGGTTCTCTGGGAGGCCAGGAGGTCAGACTGGAGGGAATCCGGGCAAGAGGCCCTGATACGAGGGAGCAGGAGTTGCAGTACCACGACCAGAGCCTTGTGGTACTTGTGGGAGGTTTCACTCCGGGCCGTGCTTCACCCCCGGAGCATGTCATGGGTGTGGCCAGCTGGGTCACTTTATCAGGAGCTGTCCGAGCCGAGGAGCTGGGCCGAGCAGACCACCGGGTTTACCCGCACCAGGCAGAGGAGGAGGCGGAGGTAGACCACCTTTCCGACCACAGCAGGGGCAGCGCACTGGCAGAGTTTTCACCATCCAGGCAGAGGAGGCTCGGGATGGAGGCGCTGTCGTGGAAGGTACACTTCTTGTCGCAGGTTCAGTAGCTAGGGTGTTATTTGATTGTGGCGCAACACACTCGTTCATCTCAGAGCGATTTGCGGGAGTGTTGGGCTGTACCCTTGCGATGTTGACTGCCACTTTGGAGGTCAGCACACCCCTGGGTCTGGTGGGCACTGTGGGGAGATTTGTCCCCGGCGCCACGGTTGTTTCGGGAGATCAGGAGTTTCCGGCAGACCTGGTCTTGCTACCGATGGAGGACTTTGATGTCATACTTGGGATGGATTGGCTGTCCCAATATGATGTTCGAGTCTTGTGCCGTGAGAAGAAGATTTTGATCCCGAGGAAGGGTTTGCCTGATATTCTGATTAGAGGGATCAGAAGCAGAGGGGGTCGCATTATTGTATCTGCTGTGAGAGCTCAGAGACTGTTACAGCAGGGATGTGCAGCTTTTCTGGCGACACTTGTAGTTGCGGAGGCAGACTCTCAGAGGCTAGAGGACATTGAGGTGGTGCAGGAGTTCGCGGATGTTTTTCCAGCAGAGATTCCAGGTTTACCACCACACCGGGAGTTGGAGTTCGGCATTGAGTTGGTAGCCGGCACTACACCACAGTCGAAGGCTCCATACCGGATGGCACCTGCTGAGTTGACAGAGTTGAAGAAGCAGTTGCAGGAGTTGATGGACTCTGGATTTATCAGACCGAGTGTCTCGCCTTGGGGTGCACCAATTTTGTTTGTGAAGAAGAAGGACGGATCCTTGAGGATGTGCATAGACTACAGGATGCTGAACCAGGTGACGGTGAAGAATAGGTATCCCTTACCTAGGATCGAGGACCTCTTTGACCAGCTGCAGTCAGCGAAGGTTTTCTCGAAGATTGACCTGCGTTCAGGATATCACCAGTTGAGGATCCGAGATGAGGACATCCAGAAGACAGCCTTCAGGACGAGATATGGACACTATGAGTTCTTGGTGATGCCATTTGGATTGACGAATGCTCCGGCAGCATTCATGGATCTGATGCACCGGACGTTCAGGCAGTATATTGATATATTTGTGATTGTCTTCGTGGATGACATTCTGATCTATTCATCAGATATGGAGCAGCACAGAGAGCATCTGAGGATTGTACTCAGCATCTTGAGGGCTCAGCAATTATATGCTAAGTTCTCAAAGTGCGAGTTTTGGTTGGACAGAGTGGCGTTCCTCGGACACATTGTATCGGCAGAGGGGATATCAGTGGATCCGGCGAAGGTAGAGGCAGTGACACAGTGGAGGACCCCTACGAGCGTGACGGAGATTAGGAGCTTTGTTGGACTGGCGGGTTATTACCGTCGCTTCATCAAAGACTTCTCGAGATTGGCAGCACCACTGACGGCTCTGACGCAGAAGGGAGTCACTTTTGTTTGGTCGCAGAAGTGCGAGGACAGCTTTCAGGAGCTGAAGAGACTGTTGACTACAGCACCAGTTTTATCATTGCCGAGTGGCACGGGTGGATTCGTGATTTATAGCGACGCTTCAGGTGTTGGCTTAGGATGTGTACTTATGCAGCACGGGAGGGTGATCGCGTACGCATCCAGACAGCTGAAGGTCCATGAGAGGAATTACCCGACACATGATTTGGAGTTAGCAGCAGTGGTTCATGCACTGAAGACCTGGAGACACTATCTTTATGGCGAGAAGTTCGAGGTGTTTACAGATCATCAGAGTCTGAAGTACCTGTTCTCGCAGAAGGAGCTGAACATGAGGCAGCGCAGATGGCTTGAGTTCATTAAGGACTACGATTTCACTATCTCTTACCATCCGGGGAAGGCGAACACAGTTGCAGACGCTTTGAGCCGGAAGGTGGAGGTATCAGTAGCAGGCCTATGCATTCAGGAGTGGCGACTGCTGGAGTCTTTAGCAGAGTGGAGACCATTTGCTGATAGCTCTGAGGGCGCAGTGATTGCCGGATTGAGAGTAGAGCCTCAGACAGTATCAGCAGTGATTCATGCTCAGACTACAGATGAGGAGTTGAGCAGTTTGTTACAGTTAGCTGCCAGAGATGGGTCAGACTTCAGAGTTGGAGTGGATGGAGGTCTGAGATTCAGAGACCGTATCTGGGTGCCGAAGACAGAGGACCTGAGACATGATATCATGGAGGAGGCACACAGATCGAGATATTCCATTCATCCAGGGAGCACCAAGATGTACAAAGACCTGCAGCGGAACTTCTGGTGGCGAGGTATGAAGAAGGACGTTGCAGACTTCGTGTCGAGGTGTTTGGTCTGTCAGCAGGTGAAGATCGAGCACCAGAGACCAGCAGGGCAGATGCAGAGGATTGAGTTGCCCGAGTGGAAGTGGGAGCACGTGACGATGGATTTTGTTACGGGGCTACCGAAGACACGGAGATTCCACGATGCGATTTGGGTTATAGTCGATCGACTGACCAAGTCGGCGCATTTCTTAGCTATTAAGACCACTCTTGCTCTGGAGGGTCTAGCTAAGTTATATATTGAGGAGATTGTCAGACTTCATGGCGTACCGGTCAGTATTATTTCAGACAGAGATCCCAGATTCACTTCGAGATTTTGGGAGAGTCTGCACAGAGCACTGGGGACACGTCTGAAGTTTAGCACAGCTTTCCACCCACAGACAGATGGCCAGTCAGAGCGGACGATACAGACTTTGGAGGACATGCTGAGAGCGTGTACACTTGACTGGGCAGGACATTGGGATGAGCATTTGCCGTTGATCGAGTTCGCCTACAACAACAGCTACCATTCGAGTATTGGGATGGCACCCTATGAGGCATTATACGGGAGACCGTGTAGATCGCCGGTATGCTGGAGTGATGTGGGCGAGAGACAGCTAGTTGGACCTGACATTATTCAGTTGTATTCAGAGAAGGTCGACGTGATTCGGAGACGACTAGCTACGGCGCAGAGCAGGCAGAAGAGTTATGCTGATACGCGGAGGCGTGAGCTGACTTTTGAGGTAGGAGATCATGTCTTCCTGAAGATCTCGCCTTCCAGAGGGGTGATGAGATTCGGGAAGAAGGGGAAGTTGAGTCCGAGATATGTCGGACCGTTTGAGATATTGGATCGGGTTGGTGAGGTGGCGTATAGGATTGCTTTACCGCCACAGTTTGCAGGACTTCACAACGTCTTCCATGTTTCTATGTTGAGGAAGTACGTGGCCGATCCAGCTCATGTGATAGAGATATCAGTACCGGAGATCCAGCAGGATTTGTCATTAGATGAGAGACCAGTTGAGATTGTGGATCAGATGGTACACCAGCTCAGGAGGAGGGCGATTCCTATGGTGAAGGTCAGGTGGCAGCATCACACTGACAGAGAGGCTACCTGGGAGATTGAGGAGGATGTCAGGAGGCAGTATCCAGAGTTATTCTGGTAAGTTACTTGTTTCGAATTTCGCGGACGAAATTCTTTTAAGGAGGGTAGATTGTAATAACCTAATCTAAGCACCCTAATTAAATTAAACTAAACCTAATTAACCTTAATTAATTATGCATGAAGAGGTGGAGGTGTTAGACAGGTGGAGGATGAAGTGGATTGTTTGGATTGGAGGAATTGGAGGTGAGTTGAAGATAAGATTAGGTTTTTGGTATAAATAGGGGTGTTAGGTTAATTGCAGACGGTTTCTTCCTCATTTTTACTTTTATCAGAGAGTGAGAGGAGGTGAACGTCGGAGAAGAAGAAGAAGAAGGTGAAGTAGAAGAAGAGGAGAAGAAGGAGAAGAAGGAAGAAGAAGAGGAGTGAAGTGATTCAAGCTCGGGAGACATCTACAACCGTCAAAAAGGTATGCCAAATCTTCAATATAACTCACTTGTGCCTTGTGAGTGTTGGGGATCGACGTTGGTGTCGAATTCCCCGTCAGAATTCAACCAATTCAGAGGTTGAAGACGACGATCGGTCGACCGGTACCTGTGGGCAGTCGACCGATCCTATTATTATATTGATGTTTACCCGCGAACGGTCGAACGATGTTGTTAGACGGTCGACCGTTATGCCAGATTTGTGCGGGAAAAAGGGGATATACTGTTATCGGTCGAACGGGACCACTTAGTCGGTCGACCGAATAACGATGAGAATGGGTCGGTTGGGGATTTTGACTTATTAAACGGTCGAACGTCCTTAACCTTGTTCGACCGATCCATTCGATGCTAAGTCGGTTGGGAGCTTTGACCATCAAAACGGTCGACCGCTCTTTAACTCTCGGTCGACCGACTGAGCATTTAATTAAGCGGTAGAATGCTTGTGTTGTTTCGGTCGAACTGTATTTCAGTTCCGGTCGACCGAACGAGACTTGAGCAAAATATTGAAAGTCCTGTTATCGGTCGAACAACCCCTTGGTTCGACCGGTCGGATATATATATTATATAAAATTGTATAGCGTAGACCTTCCAAACGGTCGACCGCTAGATGACTTTTGTTCGACCGATTGGTCGGTAATTCGGTTGGCGTGGTTCGACCGGTAGACTTGTTTGTACAGTACTGTGTACTGTGTGGGGGACCGGTCGACCGGTGTGCTTGTAGCGGTCGACCGATCTGCCGCAGGTTGGTGGATTTATCCACACGCGATCCGTCGATGTCAGGTCGACTACCGGCTCCGAGGCGACGGTTGATTACCGGCTTTGAGAGCTACGGATTTCACCTTCGACGAAGGCGTATTATTGTTGTACCTTTTTCCTCTCTTACCGAGCGGGGTGTGAGGGATGTGTACCGTAAACCTTGGGCAGTTTGCGAGGGTTTAGCGGTAGGCCGAGGATGTTCCGGCAGGGTGCGCGCTAGGCGACTCTTGGGGGAGCAGTGGCTGTCGTCTGACCCGAGTTGTGTATTCGGCGGGCTGACTCGCTCCTTGGGTGCGGCGTGTACCGGGGGTTCCTTCCTGCACTTTTTGGGGAGCAGTGGTGTCGACTGACCCTTGTGAGGCAGCGGTGGACTGACTTGACCCTAGTGGCAGGAGTGGTTCAGTGCCGCGGAGGCGGTGAGGGCATTATTGTGGGCCCGAGGCGGATGATCATGTGCATAGCATTGCATTGTCTTTAATTCCTTTTTATATTTTAGGAGGTTTGGTATACGGGGTTCCTGCAGGGAACTCAGGCATGTTTGTTTGTTTGCATTTCAGGTAGCGAGCAGGGTTAGAGTTTGAGGTGGTGACCGAGGACGGTGCCCCCGAGATCAGATCCTGTAGTTGTCAGTCTTTTCCTTTTGAGGTGATTACTTATTGTATAGCTTTTGTCGTAATCACAGTCAGTTTGTATATTTGACTTCCACGTGGATCATATTTATATTATATATGTCGGTTTGTTTCTCGTGACGTGCCCAGTGTTGACCGTTGACGGTCTTTATTATTGTTTAAATTTTCCGCTGTTTCGGGTACGTTACAATTGATCTAGTTGTTTTCTTAGAATAGATTTGGGAAAACAAAGTAATCGTCAAAGATCTAGTTGTTTTCTTAGAATAGATTTGGGAAAACAAAGTTCCCTTGGAACATAATCTTTGAGGAAGAAAACGCCAAATTAGATCCCTGCCGATTTTAGGTTCAGTGTTTGTGGAAGTATATTTCAATTTTTAATTGACATGGTTTCATTTGACTGATATGTATGGTTAATAGCATTCTTTTACGTGTGGTCAGGCACAATCCTAATGTGAGTCAGTGAGTGAGGTTCATAAGAAAGCAACTGCAAACTGCCAATATGAACACTTGAACACACTTCATGATCAAAATTAGGGGTGCACACGGGTCGGGTTGAACCCGAAAACCGACCCGAACCCGACTGGTCGGGTCGGGTTGGGTCTGGTTGGGAATGAGTTCGGGTTGGGCCGGGTTGAAAAAATATGAAAACCGATTTTTCGGGTCGGGTTCGGGTTGAGGGGTCGGGTTGACCCAACCCAACCCGAACCCGAAGATTTTGTTTTAATCTGGACCGTCCACTAGATATAGAATAATCTGGGTCGTCCGTCCCTAAACCAAAAAGGTTGAATGCCTCCTGTCCCAAATCGATCCCCGCCTCCTCACCTCCTCTCCTCCCTCGCGGCGGCCCTCAAATCCCCGCCCCCTCTCCTCCTTCGCGGTCGCGACCTGTCGGATCCAAAGCCCTAATCTGAACCGCAAGATCTCCGTCTGGGCACCCTCGCTCGTCTCCATGACGCCCGACCCCGTTCCCAAACCCTAACCTCCCCTCCCTGTTCCCCTCCCTCCCCACCACCTCTCCCGTCGTCTCCCCTCTTCTCCACCACCACCCCTCTCCCGGGCCCGCCTTCCCCCATCGTAAGAAGCTTGTTGCCTCCAAAGCCCTCGTCTTCGCTTCGCCCAAGGCTGGAGGAGACGATCTGCTGCTCGGATAAAGATTGGATCTTTCTGATTTTTTTGGCTTTGGAGGTACAAAAACAAGATTTTTTTACTACTTTGATGTGATTTCAAGTTTTGTTGTTTGTTGGTTTCGCCTAGTGTTGTAATAGTACTGTGAGATTGAAGTTGGATCAATAAATATTCAATCTTTTTCGTTATGATGCTTGCCTCAAACGTGGACAGTTATAGAAACGGTTGATTATCTTTATTGTTGTGAATTATTTGGGATTGAAATGTTCTTTGCTTGCATGACTTTGACTTTTTTTGTCTTCTTTACTTGAAACCTTTATTGTTTTGGTGTTCTTTATTTTACTACTACTATACTTTTGTAATGAGGCACAGACCACAACAATATTTGTTTTTTAAATATGATTTAATTCGGGTCCAACCCTATCCGACCCAACCCAACCCGAAAATTTCGGGTCGGGTTGGGTTGAACCCGAATTGGTTGGGTTCGGGTTCGGGTTGAGTTTTTCTTAAAACCGAAATTTTTGGGTTGGGTCGGGTTTTGACCCAAACCCGACCCAACCCAACCCATGTGCACCCCTAATCAAAATCACGAAGGTGTGAATGAGAAAAGTATGGGCTATATTTGTCACCTATCCCAGATAGTCATTGGCTCATTGGTAACAAGTATTCAGTCGTACCCAATTATTGGCTATGTAGAAACACTAGATAGAAGTTGTTGGCTTTTTAGCCTTAATCTTTATTTAGTTTTGATGATTAAGTAATCTAATCTTAATCTATATTTAATCAATCAACCTAGACAATTAAAGTAAGCAAACATGAATACATGCATTGCATATATATTCGTGTACTTGCGATATTCTTAATAGGTTGATGAAGAATCAAGCTAAGGAGCTTGGGGACAAGAAGATAAAGACTCAAGACATGTAATCAAGCTTTGGACCAATATGTAATGTAGTATAATTTGAGTCCTAAGGATTAATGTAAACTTGAGCACATTAGGATTCTGTCCCGTATCCCCACGGTTAACCGAACCCTTCTCGGTAAACCGAATCTTGTAGAGTTCGGTCCACCGAACACCTTGCGGTCAACCGTGTAGAATCCTTTAGGTGTTCCCTGGAATAACCACCTTGGTATACCGAACCGCCTTCGGTAGACCGAATTAGCCTGGACCGGTTTTGGACTTTGCTCCAACGGCCGTATTTAAATCTTGACCTAAAGCCAAATTGACTTATCCATATTCGGTACACCGAACTTCATTCGGTCAACCGAATCATATTGCTTTAGGAGACCAACGGCTATTTAACTTGACCGTTATTGGTAAACCAATCTCCCACGCTTTGTCAGCGCAATTCCCGCGCTACTTCGGTCTACCGAAGTATACACGGTCAACCGAACTTGAGTAGATTAGAGCCCAATCAATTCTACTGTCCACCTTGGAACGGTGAACCGAATGGACTTCGGTGAACCGAATTTAATTAGGGCTAAATAGATAAAAGCTACTGGAGGTTGGTGAACGGTGATCCGATACATAATCGGTCAACCGAGTTCTTTGTTCAGACCAATGTTTCGGACTACCGTGTGGATAGCGGTCGACCGAATCTGTCTCGATTTCTGGCCGAGCTTAAGTCACATCTTGCTTTCTCATTGGTCCATTCCCCACCAACTCCCAAACGGCTAGATGAGCTTGAAGGCTTATAAATAGGACCTCATTTGGTTGCTTTGCATATCTTGAACACTTCCTATCTATCCAATACTCAAAGCCAAATCCTCTCCATCTTCAAGCTCTCAATCCACAACACTCAAGCCTAAACTTCACCACTTGCATATCCAATTCCATATCATATCCAAGTGTGCTCAAGTATAGAGTGTTAGTTAGATTGTGATTCAAATTCCTTATTCAAGAATCACCAAGTTGTAAAGCTTCGAGGAAGCTCCCTCTCGGGTTGTGAGAGGAGACACGAGCAAGGCGAGGTTGTTCGCGAGGCTCGGTGTTGTAAACGGCGTTGGTCTCGGCCAGGAACGGAGATCGGTTAGTGGAACCGTAAGCGAGGCTCGGGGGATCGAGCGAGGCTTGCGAGGAGGACTAGGGCCCGGGTGTGGGTGCCGAACCTCTCTAAACTCCGGTGTCGACGAATTTGTGGTTTGCAATTGTCTCTTCCTTAGTCCTTCGATTAGTATTTTTAATTCCGCATTTTTCTATCGATTAGAGGGCCATAGATCCTAACAGAAGTTACCCATTTAGGGGTGATTTATGTACTTGGAATCCGCGTGAAACCAACGAAAATGAAAATATTTTCCTTTTGATCATCCCAGGGGTTGTTTGTGCATAGGTGAGAATTTATTTCAACTTTCCGTCAGACTTTCTTATATATACAAAATTTTCTTTAGTTTGAGGTCGGAAAATAACAGAAAATCTAACGTAACGGACAACCGCACACATTTCGGTCCACCAGAATCATCGTAATGGAGGACCGAATACATTTCGATAGGGGATGATCCCGAATTATTATATTTTGGTGGGACAGATTGTCTCTACATTGGTCAATTTTTTTTCAACCTACAACTTTAATATTATACTTTAAATATATAAAAATTATTCTTCCTATTTTTAACATTTTTTCAAACCTAAATACATTAAAATTCAAACATTCAAAAGAAATTTTTTACAACCAAAATTTCAATATCCAAACACAAAGCACGTGATTTGGGAAGATTTATTAATGGTTATGTTCGTTTTAAGTTTAAAATCAAGAAAATCTAGACAAATAGATGAAGCAAAATAGTGTTTAAGTATAACCTAAAATTATAATAATTTTTTTTGTAATAATTGTTAATATTTATGCTTATTGTTATTTTCATTCATGGAATTGCATGCTTTAAATTTATTATTCATTCTACGACTCTTATGTATAGAATGATCTTGATGAATAAGTTCCCCATAAATGCTAGTTTATTTTAAGTTTTCATTCTATTTTTAGTCAACTAACGGAGTTAACAGTATCAAAGTGAGATATAACATGTCAATAAGCATAACTGTACTAGAAAAGTAAGATTACACATCATAATCAAAAAAGTCAAATTCCAAACATCCACAACACGTAACTAAAATCTATGCAATGTTCATTTTTCGACTAAAAATTATCAAACTTACACTACAATGCAAATCCAAAAGATTATAGCTTATCTTCCAAATGTAGTTCAAAATAACTTCAAAGTCCCAAATCTGAATCAAATTGACTCTAAAATAATTTTTTGTCAAAATATTATCTTAGTTCATCCCAAATCCTAAATTAAACCACTGAAACAATTATACGATCAACTTCAAGATACTACACTTAAATATTGAATATAAAAAGGGATTTCTTTTTGAAAAATCTGGGTGGGGCATGTGCCCCACATGTCCTGTACGTGGCTCCATCACTACAATTTGGTCCACTGAAATCCTTACTGGAATCACCAGTGCAGACGACTAAAATTCATTCGGTCATCTAACACATTTGCTAAGAGAAATTCTATTTATGTTTTTACTGAAATTCTCATTTCGGTCATTCATGTTTCAGTATCCAAATCGGTTGGAGTTTATTTGTCCAAACATGCACAAATAATAAAATTCAGTCAAAATGAAACTGATTTCCATTGGATTCTGTTTTCTGTTTGACTACGAAAAACACTTTCGAGACATTCTGCACTATTAACACCCCTTTGGATTCTTTAGACAAATGACACGTTACATTCAAAAATCCGGCATCAAGCCAAGTCCTGTGAACGAAAGCTTAGAAATCAAAAGTGAAAATTTATCGACGAAGTACCCCTAGTTCGCGCTATAGAGTTGTTCTTTTAAGTCTTTTAACATTATTTCAACAATTTCTTCCAAGGGCATATCTTACTTGACTAGGATGGCCCATCGTTAAGAAGCCCACTCAACCGGGTCACAACGAAGCCCACGTAGTTGAATTGAGATATCCTATTCTGAAGTTCAGAGAAACTACACGTTCCCTGGCTAAAGCCGATCCCTGGAATTTATCTTCCAAACAACTAGCAAATATAGGTAAATTACCAAAAGAATCACCTTCGCTTTTATTTATGTATTTATTTAGAGGATGTACTCGATAAATAGGAGGGTACACACCTGTATATTGTATTATTGTTAAAGAGAGTACGTCATCCCAACTTGTCTTTCATGGGAAATCACAGTAATTACCATAGTAGAGGAAGAAAAGAAAAAAAAGCATAGTAATTTGTTACAATAGTATAGGAAAGAAAGAAAAAAAAAAGACATAGTAATTTGTTAACACGGTTCCATCCTATTCCACCGAATCCCCGTCCTTCCCGCCACCCTAATAAATTACCACTTCTCCTCCAAACCCTCTATAAAACCCCAAACCCCGCGCATGCATGCAAACCCTAATTAATTCACACGTACGTACGTAACCTAACCAACATGGCGTACACCACCTCTTCCTTCCTCCTAACCCTAACCCTAATCCTGACCACGTGGGCCACCATTGGGTCCACCGAGCAGGCCCCACCCAACGCCCCCGGGTGCATCCAGAAGCTCCTCCCTTGCCAGCCCTACCTCCACGCCACCACGCCGCCGCCGCCCACGTGCTGCTCGGCCCTCCAGCAGCTCCTCGAAGGCGACACGCAGTGCCTCTGCGGGATTTTCTACAACGACCAGTTGCTTAAGAGCTTTAATGTTACCAAGGAGGAGGCGCTTAATATTCCTAAGCTTTGCGGGGAGAAGGCTGACCTCAACCAGTGCAAGACCATCCACAGTAATTAGTTATTATTATTATTATTATTATTATTGGGTTTAATTTCTGGGTTTGTGGTGTTGGTTATAGTACGTAATTTTGACTTTGTTGGTTTTCTGTGTAATTGGTGTTTAGAATTTGTTTGGATGGTGTATCTTAATTGGTGCAACACAGGTTTTTGTTTTTGTTTTTGTTTTTGTTTTTCAGGTTTTGATTTGCTCCTTTATCACCTGTATTTTTTCCGATTGTTATATATTTTGCGTCGTTTTTTAATGGTTATCTTGAGTATTGATTAATTTTTTTCTTCAAAAACTTAAATTCAATTTATGTGATGCTGCAATTTTAGGGCTTTGGTTAATTTGTTGTTTGGAATTACTAATTTTATATTCTTTTGGATGTTCATTTTTATTCTATTTAATATCTTTGTAAATTTGTGATTCTTTTGGTGTGCTGCTCTCCCATATTTTCGCCATCTGACCGGACCAGATATTACTAAAATTAGTGCTTTCTATTAAAAGGTTCTAGACTTTATCTTCCAACATTTTTCCGTCAAACGAGGAAAACTTTTGATATGAGATCCGATTTTTTCGAAAGAGCGTTTCGAATAAAACCCTGTAAACAGGGTTCAGAACTGCACAACCTATAGATCACATCAAGTTTATATTTTGATAATTCTTTATACATATTATCCCTTCAATTAAATAAATAATATTTTCTCCTTCGTCAACAGCTTCTCCTGCCCCTGAAAGTCTTACCCCTCCTTTGGAGACTCCACCTCCACCTGGACCAACCAAAGGTACGTTCTTCTTCAAATCCACCACTAAGTTACATTTAGGAATTAATTTCTCAAAATCTTCATGTCTGCAGTTTACACCACCAAATTAAGTGTTGCATTTAGCTATAACAGTATGAAGCACTGCATTGCACAAAATTTTGCAGGCTTATAACAAACTCTCCTTTACAATCAATCGTACATTAGATTCAATAATTATGTATAGCGCCGAATTACTAGGCAAGTTGAGAAGTCGTTGGATAGACTACAGGATCGTTTGATTAATTAAAGAGAAGTATTTTTTACAATGGCTAGCTCAAACAATTAATTGTTATGAAAATATGAGGATGAAGTGCTTAACTATTAAGGGAGATGCCTTAAACTTGCGCACCTTGATTACATATAACCTAAAGTTTAACATCTAAATTCTTTGTTTGTTTTTCTCCACAGACTCCACAAGCGCAGCTTCTAGGAAGGCATTTGTCGGCTTTGTTGCACTAGTATGGACATCTCTAGCTGCTTGGATTATGTGCTAGGCACGAGAGAAAAAATATTCATATTTGGTTTTCGGTGTTTTTTCGTTTTTTCTAGTGATCTATAGCGTTTGATTTCTGAATAATTATTTAATGTAGTGGTAGTTTGAATGGTACAACCAGTGTGATCGAACACATAGTTATTATTGTGTGGTTTGAGTTTGATATTTTAATTTTCCCACGGTGTATCGAGAATTGACAATATCTTTTGAGATGCAACTACAAAAAATATAACATCAGCAAAATACGTAAAGAACATGCGTAAAATTAGTAATATGGAAGATTATGGATGGGATTCTTGTATATATTTCTCTGCAGTGAAGCATATAATCATATTGACGTGTAGAACTCCAAGGTCCAAGACATGAGAGAGCTCCAAGGGCATGCTTCATGGGGGTCGTGCCCCGCACTGATTTAAAAAAAATTAAATTTTGTTCGTATCTTTTCTTTTCTTTTTTAAAATACGTTTTAAAATTATTTTGATTTTTTAGAATTTCTTTTAAAAAAAATTAAATTTTTTTAAGATGAATCCCGAAATGATGTAGAGAAGAGAAATAGATTGTAGTTAAGAGGTGAATAATGTAAGAAAGAGAAGAAAGTGGATTAAGAAAAGTAAAAAACTGACGTAAAAGAAAGAGAAAATTGATTTAAAAGAGAAAGAAAGCTCATGTCAAATTGTCCATGATTACACATGGTCTAATAAGTTTGTAAAGTCTGAATGAATATTCAAGAGTAAGCAGAAGCTAACTCATTTTGAACAAAAGATCAAGTCGGTTCAATCGTCTCAGGTGGAGCATCACCAGTCCCTCACTCCTACATCTCTAGGAGATTTATCAACTCGACCACTAACACTGTACAACAAAATCGAAACAAGAATGTCCAACTGAATGTTTTTAAAGCAATCTTTGATTCCCTAGCTTCTTAAGCATTGAAAGTTTGAAACCCCAAGCTGAACTATGTGAAGCATAAGCACAAGTTGTGTAATTCCTTCCCATCACGAGCAGCTTGTTAAAACTAAATTGATGAATTAAACCCTCGTGAGAGGACACCACCTATACGACTAGCACTTAAACAGCTTAAAGCCTTAAAGACATCAAGAAGGACAACGCAAGGAGAAATGCCTCCCGGGATCACCACAAAATTGTAACTGTCGTTAGACCGCTACATCTGTACATCAACAAATGGTTAGATATAGCAGTGACTAAATTATGCAAATAATAAAGGGCCGATTTCGTAAGTTAATGACTGGCTACTGAGAAAAACTAGGGTCAAGGAGTGCCTTATATTCCAGCCACTCATTGATTGAGGTGCCCTGTACAAGTAGCTTAAAGCCATACCAAGTTACCAACATTCTGTTCTCAACAACTGTGAACTATCCGTCAAATCTCCAACTTGATTTGCTTGTCTTGAATGCTAATATATTCGACTACCTTCTTTGGGAGATCAGGCACCACTGTCCGTCCGCTATCATAGCCATTTATTAGAAGCTTACCTATTTTGGACCTCCATTCTGAATTGTTCATCTCTTTTCTCTTGTCATGTACAACCCTTTCACAGAAGTTCAGCAGTGATCCTAACCCAGTGTTTGGCCTCCAACCATATTCTTCCAAAACACGTGCTTCTCCCTCAGACAAATCTTCACCAACCTAGACCAAATTGAATTTCTCAAGCATATAGTATAAAAGTTCACTACATTGTATAGCTGATTAAGAATCACGATTCATGACATAAGATGAAATAGTCACACCAAATCTACAAAGTTCAGTGTAACAGTACTACATAAAGTATAAACACGATTGCCTAGGAAAAGCAACATCAAATGCTAGTCTGGTAATTTCACTATTTTTATTCACAAATTTACGTGCCGAAACAGCAGGTTCAACAGTATATTGGTTGTCATAAATCATAATCATGTTGAAATTAAATATTTCAAATTTCTATTATGGCTATTTCACAATATAAAATTTTCACAGGCTTAAAATATTACCACCAACGATTTGTTCTCAATAAGTGTGATCCTGCTGCATTTTGTGAGCTTCATGGCTGTCACCAAACGCTTAACCTGCCATGCAATTGGCAAAGACTCCACAAGCTCAAAAAAGTAAGTTGCAAATCCATATTCTGGACGCTCCAGAACAATCCTGTAGAGGAGAAATTTGCAGAGATGAGTTCAGGAGATATTCAATTGATGTATAATGACAGATCAGAACAGTCAAAAACATGCTGGACCTGTTATGCTTTTCAAAAACAAAAATGAATGAGAGGAGATCTCTACACCAACCCCATTCAACTGGACAATTCCGCAGCTGCATATACTGAGTCTAAAGCAAGAATATAGAAAATGATTAAACCTAGAATTCAAATAGGAAACACAAAAACATAATACCAAAAAGAAAACAGTCTAACCCTTGCCTGCTCAATAAGCGAAACTAAACAGGCCAAGCAGTAAGCAGTCTTTGACCCCATTTCATCTCGTAAAGAGCCCAGCTTAAACAATGAGCTGGGACGCTCAGAGAAAAGCTGAAAGAATTCATATGGAGAAAATTCTCATTGTGCATGTATGTAGAATGAATTATATCAACAAAAATTCACAGAGAAGACAGAGGAATACAAAAAATAACATAGAATTCAAAAATATGCAGCAAGATAGAATCTTTCTTATCTATGCTTTAAAAAAACAAAAAACATGACGCCCAAAAAAGATGGCACAAACAATCAGGAAAACAAGAAACAGATGAATCAACAAGTGTGTATAAGATTCTCAATCAATTATACACATAAAACTTAACAAAGAGATCCGGCTTTGCAGGGTACCTTTAGGATAACATTTTCGAATTCATCAAAGCTATCTTCGCTCGTGGAAAGATCAAAGTTGTCATCTTCCCCAACTCCCTCGTAAAGCTTAATCTCCTCAAGTTTAATTCCACTGTCCACTAAAACCTATTATGCAGAATGTTGCAGCTTAATCAAGAGTGATATCTAAAATTCATAAACTAATACTCATCCTTTACCTGTAGAAGTCCTGGAGCATCTTCTTCCAGTGCTGTTTCAACTGAATCCCTGCAAGGGTTTCATTGATGAGAACAAGTGTAAAAAGAAAATACAAATAAAAAAGTTCTCCTCGGATGAAGATTAGTGCATGTATTTACGTGGCAGTCCTTTTCTTTCTTCGTTTATGTGTAGTGTTTGATGATGTCAAGGGAGCTGAACTGAGAGGTTCAGAAGCTATTCTTTCGGAACGAATTGGGTTGATGCAGATACCTGGTTCAGGAAGACTACTAGAGACGATAATTTTCATTCTTTCTTGCAATGATATATGATCCAGAACATCAGAATCTTCTTCAAAAGCTTCCATCTTTACTTTTTCTCTCAAAATATCCGTAGGACAAACCTTCAAGGATAAGGGGAAGGCACTGCCACATGATTGGCTACCCTGCTTTTCTGGAACAATCCCAAGAGGATGCCTATTAAATGCTTCCGTTTTTATAGTGAATGAAGAGGTAGGCAGGGATGATAAACAGGTTACAGATTCCTTGCTGATAAAACAGGTTTCGTTGTGCTCCATGACAGGTACAGGAGGATGTTCACCAAATCGTGGGGAAGGAATTCTCTCTTGGTGATTACCTAGCTCAGGGTGCAGAGTTGATGAATAAAACGCAGTCCCGGCAGTTTCTTCAAAAAAAATTGATCCCAAAAGGCTCAAACATTTTGCAGAATTTACTTGAGGACCTTCAAAATAGCGTTCATCTACTGGTTCATTCTTGACTGTAGTAGTACTCGAAGGTGAAAAGGATGAACATGAGATACTGTGGTCCGAGAGAAACTGCACACGTTTCTTACCAAGAACTGCCGCCTTAACTTCTGAAACTATTGGCTGGTGTAGGCTCTCATCAACTACTATACTTTTCTGTGCGGTGAGATTTTTGCTAGAGACATCTAAGTAACCTCCATTTGATGATACATGTTGAGCAGTGGTAGGATCATCTTCAGCAATGATTCTTTCTGGAAAAGCGGAAGATGGTGTGCACAACTGAGCATAACCCTTTCCATCAGAGGGGCGAGGCTCAGCACTTGATTCGTATGGTTCAAGCTTCACATCTTTCTGAAGGTCACCTATGACGGAAGGTTGGTCATATACAGTTGTAACAGGCACATTTATTCTGGCAATAGATGTCTGATTAGAACTTGTGACATCCAACTCTTGATTCTCGTGCGGAGTGGAAAAACCATAGCACCTATTGTGGAAATGACTTCCATCGCTCTGGGCCTGAGTAGATGATGAATCAAGTGAAGAACGTATACATCTCAAATTAGTTCCTCCCAAGAATTCGTTATCAGCACACTCTGTCATTGATTCTTCTTTCATTCCATCTTCATTGATCAAGGGCAATGGTTCCAGAATTTGGCCATCATCATCCAGACTAACTTCCGCTTGCCACAGAACGGATTCAGTTGATACCAAATGTGAAGATGCAATATTGCTCTCAGCACGGCCTTGTGCAGTGCAGGGGATACTTCGATGACATTCACTTGTTGAAATCTGACTTATATTTAGAAAACCTCCTGAGGATGATGGCCTCGGCGCATTACCAGAGACGCCCTGAATCAAAAATTGTTTGGGATTTCAGAATAGAGCTTCAGTGGAGCTGAATCTGAAATCAGATATCAGGGCGAAAATGATAAATTACAATCCAAAATATGCAAAAGATGTTTTTTCATGGGATGAACAGATATAATCGGATAAAAAAGGGAATATTTCTTTCTTGGATTCCTGCCAAAATGAAAACTCTTACGATTCTACAATACTAACAAAGTCTGTCATACATATGCAACACCATATCTTAAGGCAACTTTGACAAGAGAGAAGTTGTCTACTAGCTTGTCAACAACATTTCAAATAATTGAAAGATGTCAGTGATAGATGGATCAATGGAGTTACTTCTATAGTCTCTCCATGAAGCAAAAGAGAAATGAAAAATACAAACTGTAACACAAGTGTTGATGTATAATAAAGTCAAGGTTTTCAGAACCGAACCGGACGTCGAACCGGCAACGTCAAAGGTTCAGAGGTTCGACCGGGGTCGGACCGGAATCGAACCGGTTGAACCGGTGATGTCAGCATGACATCATAAATATATATTATAAATATAATAATCATAATTAATTAATTAATTATTAAGCAAAAAATTATACAAAAAACATAAAAACAAGGTTTTTTCCCCTGAACCGGCGGTTCAACCCGGTTCAGCCCGGTTCAACCCGGTTCTGGGCAAAAACGGTTTTAGGAGGTGAACCGGACCGGACAGGCCTCCGGTTCAACCGGTTGAACCGGCAGGTCCAGTCCGATTTTCAGAACAGTGAATAAAGTAGATACCTAAATAAGAATGTAAGACATTTATATCACAAATAGATCAATTCATACACCTTGAACCTTTTATAAATCAGAAAAAGAAAGCATTATCATATATTACTGCTTAGTCAAATTTAGACTGCCACAATAAAATACATTACTTTCACAGAAAATGGAAACTATGATCGTTACCCCCAAAATAATGATGGAAGAGATGCATGAAATTACCTGTACAAGGTCAATATCTTCTCTGGCAGTAAGAAGAATCACCACCAACAAAATGGAATCAAATGTGTTAAAACTCTGTTATGCTAAAACTTCCAATGATTTTAAAGTATAAAATTTATTATAAAGATATACCTGACAGTCCTATCATTTGGACAATTATTAGCAATTTCACAGGCATCATCCCGAGGCTGAGCACCCTGATTTGATTTCTGGGAGCAAATATTGCCTGTGTGGGAAGACTGAGTATGTTTATCACTGTGGTGTATGAAATGTGAACCAGGTCCCCCCATTCTACGCTTCTTCATCGGAGCAAAATGATTCACATCAATTCCAAGCTTTCTTGGAGTGTCCCCCGTGCTCATATTAGTTGTGCAAAAGGCCTCCGAACTTAATGCAACTGTATTACAAAGTGCGGGTTCAAGCATCAGCTTGATGAAAAATTTTGAATTGGGATTTGAACTTGGACCATCAGTTGATTCCATTTTACGGTCCAATGTTTTCTCCACAACATCACAACCAAAAACTTCAGAACCTACTGAACCTGAACTAGCATGCAGCGTGTTGCAGCATTTAGATGTGTCCCTATCTTTACCCAGATGCTGTGAACAGTTGCCCAACTGGACGGGATTAACAGCAGTGGAAACAACAAAAACTTCAGCTTGCTTTCCCTCTGTAACCACAACACTATAAGTTTGACCATGAGAGATTTGAACATTCCCAGAGTTATAAGCATCTGCACGGTCCTGAGGGAAAAGTGAACTCATGGGCTTCATAACCAGAACAAGATCTCGTACGAAAGCATCCTGTTTTAAATGCCACTTAAAAATGTTATGAAACGGCATTCAAGAGGCTCTAACAGAAACTTGCCAGGTCCCGAATTGAAGCACTTCAATCAAAAGGCAAACCACCACATTTGCTGAATTATCACACGCAAATTTAAATTTTTAGTTTATAAAAACCTACACTCGAGATCTATAGAAACATAAAATAACGAGAAACAAATTCTCATGAGAGTTACACGATTCCAGTACCATTAATAAAAAAGGGTGAAAATTCTACAGTAAAATTTCAAAACTTGTACCTTCAGAAGTTGGGGGGAAAGATGTTTCACAGCCAAACCACCATCCAACCTACAAATCCCGACGAAAACAACCAAACATTACTTCCCCAAATAAAAACCAAACCCTAAAAAAGAAAATTTTAACTTAACCTAACGCTTACGTTCGAGTTCCGGGTCGGAAAACCTTTCTTCTCTCGGCGAGCGGAACGTAGTCTAGGAGATCGATCTCGAGGTCCGCCTTCACTTCGATCTTGACCCTCGCGATCACCGCACCTTCGCCGCGCGACGGACCCATACCCGCACCAAAGGAGGCGCCTTTTTGCCCTGGAACGGTTTGGAGGCGGAGGAGTTTGGCGGCATTCACGGGAGAGGCGGAGTTCGCCGGAAAATGGTCGTCACGGCGGCGACCGGCGGAGGCAAGTTTGCGGGGGATGTGGAAATGTGGAAAGTGGAGTGGTTTTTTGAGTTATTTTATGGCTTGGGTGAGGGTATTTTGGGAAAACATGGGACATGGTTTTTATGAGGGGGTGGGTTTGTCATTGTTTGGTGGATCGTGTGAGTTTGGATTTGCACGGATGGGTGGTTTATGGGTTTGAATGTGAGATCAGGATTATCTTTTTGAGTTCGTTTGGAGAGTTTGGGTTTTGAAATTTTAAAACTTAAGATTTTTTTGAAGTTAATTGCATATTTCAAACCGCATGCGTGTCTCCAGTGAAAACTCAAAACCTTAAACTTCAAAACTTATGCTTGGGAATGATAAATAAGTATGTTAATTAGAGGCAATTGTAGAATGAATCACGTGTTTTGCAAAACATTGGTCGTAAGCAAAACGCAAGTTACAAATTAAAACGACAACCCAAAACTCTCAACATCAGGGAATGTACACTTGGATGACAAAATATGATTTTTGAGATTTACAAAACTCAAAATTCATTAAGAGTTAAAACTCGAGTTATTCAAACACACCATTTATGTTTGTTGAACTTGATAGTTGGTCACGTTAATATGTCGAAATTGTGGTTGTATGGTCTTTATTGTGGAAATTGTGCGATGCTTGTATTTTTTTGACAAAGAAAAACGCAGGACATAACTATCTTGTGTTTATGGCCTATGGGTGAGTGATCTTGTAGTCTGTGCTTTGTTTGCATAGTTATGTTGTCCAAAACGATTTCTGCGTGATCGAGTGAATAGATTCTCTCTCATATTTCTTGGCGTAATGGAAATAAAATTCAAAATGTTAATCTGAAATCGAGCAAGATCCAAATAGATAATTGTAATATACAAGAACTAAAAATTAGTATGTCAATCAAATCTTGATTGATTTCCACGCATACCGTCTAAAAAATTCCAACTTCCATCTTGTGAGTTGGTATGTCAATCGTGTTGTGTAATTTTTTTATTTCATCAACTTTCATTGCATGTTATAAGAATATTAACACTCAAATACTATGACATATTAATATTTTTTGTACTATGAGATACCTTAAATAATCACCCCCAGCCCCAAGTGAGAAAAAAAAGTTAATAGAATACAAAATATCTTACGCATGTCATTTTTGTGTAAATGTTAAACCAATTCGTCACTTATCGTGTATTTTTGTTGAAACATCCTACCGTTAAAGACCTCCGACAATCCATCTTCAAGTCAGCCTCCTTCCAGTTTCCAACAACATCGATAGAATCCAAACATTAAAACCACATTTATAACTCTCCAACGAATATATTGTATTTGTATAAATAAGCATTCAAATCATGTAATACAAACATAAGAAATATACAAAATCTTCTTCTTCTCCCTCTCCTTCGTTTTTAACATGGTATCAGAGCGGTAATCCGCAAGCCTCAGACCTCCCTACTGTCCTCATCGGCCTCACCTCATCTAGGGGGTTGCAGGTCGATACACCCACATCCATACCAAAAAAAGGAGGAGAAGGAAAAATAAACTCAAAGCATGTCGGACAGAAGTCACCTCAAAGGAGTCATGCACCGCCTGGTTTCTACTCCCCTGAATGAGGCGAACTATCTCTCCTGGGCACGTGTCGTGACCCTTTCCCTCAGCGACAGAGGGAGGATCGGCCACATCACTGGGCGAACACCAAAACCAGAG
This sequence comes from Triglochin maritima, assembly GCA_963682175.1. Classification (NCBI taxonomy): domain Eukaryota; kingdom Viridiplantae; phylum Streptophyta; class Magnoliopsida; order Alismatales; family Juncaginaceae; genus Triglochin; species Triglochin maritima. The sequence continues at coordinate 47,621,680 of OY821771.1, read as the reverse complement.
GAAGGATCTGATGACAAAGCCCTGGACGAATGGCAAACCGCCGATCATCAGGTCATGTCCTGGATCATCGCGTCTATGGAAGCCAAAATCGCAGAAATATTCATCTACAAAGACAGCGCAAAGGAGCTCTGGGAAGCCATTCAAGAGCACTTCAGAAAAAATCAGAACTTTGCGCACATCTTCCGGATCAAGTAAGAAATCGCACAAAATCAACAAAACACCCGGAGCATCACTGAGTACCTTGGTACTCTCAGACGGGCGTGGGATGAGTTGGGAGTTTATGAACCTCCAACAACCAACGCAGACATCATTCAACAAAGGAAAAAACAAAACCGAATCTATCAGTTCCTAGCAGGATTGAACTCTTCTTTTGAAAATATCCGAAGTCAGATGCTTTTGTCACCAGAGCTTCTTTCTTTCGCCGTTATCACTGCGATGATTCTCCGGGAAGAATCCCGAAGATTAACCATGGCTCATCGGCAAAAGGACGCAAATGAAAACCAAGCCTTTTTCGTCGGAAAAAACCAAAACCGAAGCCAAAACAACAACACAAAATCATTCGGAAATCACAAAGAACACTGCGAAAACTGCAAGAAGGTCGGACACAACTCCAACAACTGCTGGTTTCTCCACCCACATCTCTGACCTCAAAGAAACAACAAGAACAGAAAAGAAAATATGGTGGAGAGCATCGCCGGCAACAGCGCCAGCCAGCGGCCCGACGGAAGCAGGAGCGGCGGCAGCCGAAGCAACAAAGAAAACCCTAACATTCTGTTTTTTGCGAAAAATGCAGGTTTAAATAATCCCAGCAGATCCGGATATCCAGACCCGATCCGAAACGAAGAAAACCGAATCCACACCGGATCCAGCAGATCCGCGTTACCCGAATCCAACGGATCAGCATTTCTCGGATCCAGTAATGGAGCACCCGACCCGGATCCGATTCGCAGGTTGGTGGATCACCTAAATGAGTATTTGCAGACTACCCCCCTGCAACATGTAATTATGTAGGTAGTCAAATTATTTCTGATATTGAACATTTTTTCTGGATTGTCTACTAATTCTACAAATAAACCTTGGATTATTGATACTGGGACCACAGATCATATGACCGGAGACCCGTCTTTGCTTGATAACATTACTCAAAATCTGCAACTATTAAATAAATTTGTTACTGTTGATAATGGAAATAAAATACAAATTGAAGGAATAGGAAAAGCAAAATTAGTCAATAATACTGGTGATAATATTTTATATATTCCTAATCTTGATGCTAACCTAATTTCGGTAGCCAAAATTACTAGTAATTTGAATTGTAACGTTGTATTCACTCCTAATAACGTATTCTTTCAGGACCGTATCACAGGGAGGATGATTGGTAAAGGTATCCTCCAAAATGGTCTTTATGTTCTGGAAACCAATCAACAAGCATATCATATCAAAATTGATCATAATCTCTGGAACCGAAGAATGGGTCATCCATCTTCAAATGTGTTAAAATCTCTATTTCCTGTTTTTTCATCTGAATTATTATGTGATGTATGTCGTTTTGCTAAACAAACTCGATTGCCTTTTTCAAAATCTAGCACAAAAACTTATATTCCGTTTGAAATAATTCATTCTGACATTTGGGGACCTGCTCTTGTTGAATCTCATAATGGTTTTCGATATTTTATCATTTTTAATGATGATTTTTCTCGAACAACTTGGATTTACTTACTAAAAAACAAGTCTGATACTTACTCAGTTTTTTGTGAATTTTTACGTTTTATTGAAAATATGTTTGATGCAAAAATTCGAGTCTTTCAGTCTGACAACGGCTCTGAATATATGAGCAATATGTTTCAAAATCTTTTAAAACAAAAGGTGTTTTTCATCAAACTTCGTGTGTTAATACTCCGCATCAAAATGAGATTTCAAAAAGGAAAAATCAACACCTTTTAAATGTCACACGATCACTTCTCTTTCAAAACAATGTCCCAAAAAAATTCTGGTCTGATGATGTTCTTACTGCTACTTATATCATAAACCGTCTTCCCAGTCCTACAATTAACAATAAAAAACCTCTCGAAATTTTATACAATAAGGAGATTAATCTTGACCATCTTAGAGTTTTTGGATGCACCTGCTTTGTTCACAAAAAACGTAATGACAAACTCGACTGCAACTCCATTAAATGTGTTTTTTTGGGGTATTCATTTGGAAAAAAAAGGATATAAATGTTATGATCCCGGAAATAAAAGAATGCTAGTCTCAAGAGATGTCACTTCCTTTGAGACTGAATTTTTTTTCAAACACTCCACTAAAGACGCTTCCGTTGTTCCACTACAAACCTCTCTTCCTCAAATACCAACTACTACATCTGGACCCGGAGGAGAAAACGAGGATAACACTGAAGACGAAGATAACACTGAAGGAGAAGACAATGACCAAAGAGAACAAGAGATCCCAAGAAGATCCTCTCGTCAAAGCCGACCCCCTCCTAGATTTAATGATTATTTTCTTTCTCACACCACATATCCTATTCAAAACCACCTATCCTACCACCAATTTTCACAAAAACACCAAGCCTTCTTAGGAGAATTAGAAAAAAAACAAAGAACCCATCTCTTATCATGAAGCCACACAAAACCAATATTGGGTTAAAGCCATGGATGAAGAATTACATGCCCTAGAAACCAACCACACTTGGACATTAGTCCCTCTTCAACCAGGCATAAAATCAGTTGGTTGCAGGTGGATTTACAAAATCAAGTATCATAGCGATGGAAAAATAGAAAGGTACAAAGCTCGACTTGTTGCTAAAGGATATACTCAAACCTACGGTCTTGACTATCTTGAAACCTTTGCCCCTGTAGCAAAATTGAACATTGTTCGTGTTCTCCTCTCTGTCGTCGTTAACCATGAATGGAATCTATTCCAAATGGATGTCAAAAACGCCTTTTTACAGGGAAATCTGGAAGAAGAGGTCTATATGACTCCACCCCCTAGGTACACTACTCATCCCAACCAGGTATGCAAGCTTCACAAGTCTATATATGGACTAAAACAATCGCCTCGAGCCTGATATGCCAAACTCAGTCTCTCTCCCCTTAAGTATGGCTTTATTAAGAGTTCTGCAGATGCCTCTATGTTTACAAAACATGATCATAAAACCACTACCATTATACTCATTTATGCTTAGGAATCATGAAATATTTCTTAGGCATAGAAATTGCTCATTCCAAGAAAAGGTTGTTCCTTTCACAACGAAAATACACCATAGACCTTCTCAAAGAAACCAGAAAACTAGGATCAAAACCTACCACCACACCAATAGAAACTAACAGGAAGATAGTACCAACAGATGGCACCCCATTAACCAATATCGGACAATTTCAAATATTAGTAGGAAAACTTATCTATCTCACCGTTACTCGACCAGATATCACCTATGCTGTAAGTCTTATAAGTCAATTTATGCATGCTCCTCACACACATCACTTAGACTTGGTAAACAGAATTTTATGTTACCTAAAGGGCACACCTGGGCAAGGACTTTGGATGAAACCTAATAAGTCTAACTCAATTATTGGTTATTCTGATGCAGACTGGGCTGGAAGTCATGATCGGAAATCTACCACTGGCTTCTGCACATTTGTTGTTGGTAACCTTGTTACCTGGCGATCTAAGAAACAAAATGTCGTTGCTCGCTCCAGTGCAGAAGCAGAATACCGTGGAATGACATCCACTACTAGCGAGTTAATCTGGCTCGGTCAACTCCTCAAAGAAATGAATATCACAACCCAAGGCCCGATGAAGATGTTTTGTGACAATAATGCAGCTCGACACATCGCAACAAATCATGTCTTCCATGAACGAACTAAACATATCGAAGTTGATTGTCACTTCATCCGAGAAAAAAATTCAGTCAAAAGAAATAGAAGTTCCTTACGTTCCCAGCAAAGAACAACTTGCAGACATATTCACCAAAGCTCTCGATCACAAATCCTTCTCTACACTTCTTCGCAAGTTAGGATCTATCAATCCTTTCCATACCCAACTTGAGGGGGCGTGTTGAAACATCCTACCGTTAAAGACCTCCGACGATCCATCTTCAAGTCAGCCTCCTTCCAGTTTCCAACAACATCGATAGAATCCAAACATTAAAACCACATTTATAACTCTCCAACGAATATATTGTATTTGTATAAATAAACATTCAAATCATGTAATACAAATATAAGAAATATACAAAATCTTCTTCTTCTCCCTCTCCTTCGTTTTTAACAATTTTCGTTTCATTTATTACATGTAATCATTTTTCTCGTAAATTATAATAACTAATCTGATAAAACATAAAAAAAGTATTTAATCATGTAAACATTTTGTGCTGTCTCGTTTCCTCTTGTCATGTACTCATGTGGTGTCAAAACATTAGCACACTTGCAAGGTAAATTTCCCAATTAAACAAAAGGCAAAAGGTTCCACTTTTTATACGCTAAAGTCTAAACTCTTGGCAGCCAAATAGTATTTAATTATCAGGAGTGGGTGAGTACGTGATTTGGAAAAGAGGAATAAAAGGTCCATTGTTTCCATAGGAAAAATAAAGGTAGAAGTCCCTCTCGCACTCACTCGTGTCCTTTCTCCTCTCCACTCTCGTCATCTTCTTCTGTGGACCTCCTCTGTGCACTTGAGGAGACACCATGCCTTTGCTTCTCCTGCTATTGGCAATCTCAGTTGCTTATGGTGACGCGGGTCAGTCATCTCTCCTCCATCTTTCCCAAACCCAATTGTGCCTTTAATTTTCAACTATTTACCCAACAAGCAACTTAGCTTGTTGCTCTAATCTCTGTTTTTTTGTACGGAAAACAGGTTTTTTGTTCTTAAAATCCACATGGGGGTCTATTCAATGTTTTTCATGGTTTTGTGTTGTTTCACTTCATACTTGTTTGAGTGAATTGCAAAGGAAATAGATGAGCTGTTGAATTGCTTAATTTTCTTTGCTAGCCACCACAACAACAATGGTTTAGTTTAGTCGGTGGAAGTGTGGAAGAATATATTTCCGACATATGACCCAACAACGCAAAACACTGTTGGAATCCAATATTTTCTATGTTGCCCACCAAAGTTGCATTCGCATTAGTTCCCCTGTCAACGTTAATGTTAGTGTTATTTATCTCCAAAACCTTTGTCTAGTTTTCGACCAGCTTGAATGGAATAATGATTGGGCTGTTTGAGTGGGGACTGCGCTAACAAGTTCAGTTGGTGAGAAGTGGCCCGTGTTACTCATTAACCTTTCTGAACGTGAAGGGACCATGTCCAACTGGTGCATCCCTTACAGTTAAACGAAAAAAGGGAAAGAAAATACCATAACTAATTTCTTTATGTTATTAGTTCCAATTTTGTAGATTTCTAAGTTCTAACGCATCCTTTCTTGTTACTATTTTCCTCGTGTCTTTATTCCTTCCTATGGGATGGCATACTTCCAACGCTTCCCAGCTGTATTGCACTTGTTTCATTCCAGTGTCCCGTCGAACTGTCTGGTGCATTTGGAATGGCTTACTTTAGCGATCCCAGTTCAATGCGCTAAAATACGCTAATGAACACTAAAGTACAGTTTCGATCTAGTAGTCGAAATGTTTTCCTGTGCTGTTCTAACCAAAATTTGACTGCTGGGAACAAAAGTCGTGGTTTCGCTATTTCGATTTTAGATTAGAATTTCATGGATTTAATTAATCGTAGTTGGTTTCATTCAACCATTCAGGAATATTTAACTTTGCAACTGCACAATTTATACCCGCAACAGTGTATTTTGCCTATGCTCAGAAGTCAGAATAATATCTTTGGATTCCTTCCCACCTGCTTACGGAAAAGCTATTTTCTAATTCCAACTACCATTGCATGTGTACCCCAAGTTTGTATTATTTTCTTAATATATTCCACGTCACTATTTGACCTATCAGTTTTTTAAAAAATTGAAATGACAAACAAAAGTCAAAGAATGCTAACGTGTACAATTAACATGGACAATGCAAAAATATTACGAAAACACCTACACATAACCGTCAAAGCTCGCCCACATTAGCAAGCCCCAGTACCTAACCGCTAGCATGCGCCTACAGAGCCCTTCATCGGAGTCAACATCGGGACGTCGCTCGCCGACATGCCATCCCCGGCACAAGTAGTCTCCCTCCTCCAATCCCAACAAATCCGCCACGTGCGACTCTACGACCCCGACGCGGCGATGCTGTCGGCGCTGGCCAAGACCGGCATCGACGTGACCGTCACGGTTCCCAACGACGAGCTCCTCGGCGTTGGGCAGTCCAACGTGACCGCCGCCAACTGGGTCGCGAAGAACGTCGCCGCCCACGTCCCCGGCGTCAATATCACGGCTGTAGCTGTTGGCTCTGAGGTTCTCACGTCGCTCCCTAATGCTGCCCCTGTGCTCGTGTCCGCCATGCAGTTCCTGCACTCCGCCCTCGTCGCCGCCGGTCTCGATGCCCGCGTTAAAGTATCGACGCCGCACTCCTCGTCTGTTATACTTGACTCCTTCCCACCTTCTCAGGTAAGTAAGTATCCATCACAATCTCCTCACTACGTTGATTTTGATTAAAATTGACATCCTCGTGGCTCATCATGGTAGCATATGTCAAAAGTAATTGTTCACTAAATGTATGAAGTCTGAACACATTGAAGAAAATGTGCACGATTCTTTTATAAAGTTCTAATACAGACCTCCTAGTTGAAAGCAAATTGATTGCGATCCACATAGTTCATATTATCTATGCATGTGAACACAATATTAATGATTGGAATATTGCTTACTGTAATACCGTGTGTAATTTAATTAGTTAGTCAACTAAATCCAAATACTTACATTAACTAGTATACCCAACACTATATAATATCCAGGGTATATATTAATATACCTCTCACCTTAAGCAACATAACATTTTTCAACCTAAGATAGAAAATCAGAAATAGTTGTTGATAGATCTAGGTCTTTGATTAACTCAATCCAGATATTGAATTCGCTGCCATAAATTACATGTTCAAGTTTAAATTTAAACATTTTACATACTTTGAAAGAAAAAAAAGGAAAAGAAAGGGAAAAGGTAAAATACTTTCAAAGGTAAAAGATGGTCAACAATATTACATTTACAAATTACAATTGCACTTTCAAATATTTGATATTTATTTTATTAAAATGTGGACATCCAACTCATAACCTGAGAAAATCTACTAACAAACGTAAAAGTTATTTTCTAACACTCTTCGGCACACATGATTTTTTTTTTACTACGCCTACACGTAAACAACAACAAGATGGATGTGTGAAGCAAACGTGAAACATCCAACTCAAAACTATCGTAATAACAAAATTTCCAACTTAGACAATCCGGTAATATTCATTGTTTGCATCCTGGTAGGCCTTCTTCAACCGGTCGTGGGACCCGGTGGTGGTCCCGATGCTTAAGTTCCTAAAATCCACCGGCTCCCCTCTAATGCTCAACGTATATCCATACTACGACTACATGAAGTCGAACGGCGCCATAAACCTCGACTACTCCCTCTTCCGTCCACTTCCTCCCAACAAAGAGGCCATCGACTCCAACACCCTTCTCCACTACACCAACGTCTTCGACGCCGTCCTCGACTCCGCCTACTTCGCCATGTCCTACCTCAACTTCACCAACATCCCCATCGTCGTCCTCGAGTCCGGCTGGCCCTCCAGAGGCGCCGCCAACGAACCCGACGCCACCGTCCAAAACGCAAACACCTACAACAGTAATTTAATCCGGCACGTGCTTAATTCCACCGGCACGCCGAAGAACCCCGGTGTGGGGATGAAGGCGTACATATACGAGCTTTACAATGAAGACTTGAAGCCGGGGCCGGTCTCGGAGAGGAACTGGGGCCTGTTTTACGGGTCGGGTCGACCCGTTTACGCGCTGGAGATGAGCGGGTCGGGAGTGGTGCTGGCCAACGATACTGCGAACCAGACGTTTTGCGTCGCGAAAAGCGGAGCCGACGAGAAGATGCTGCAGGCGGCGTTGGATTGGGCCTGCGGGGCGGGGAGGGTTGATTGCTCGGAGATTTTGCAGGGCGAGTCGTGCTACGACCCGAATAACGTGGAGGCGCATGCTTCGTATGCTTTCGACGCTTATTATCAGAAAGCAGGGATGACTACTGGGAGTTGTTACTTCAATGGGGTTGCTGTTGTTTCCACCACTGACCCAAGTTAGTGTTTCCCTTTTTATTTTTTTTCTGAATTTCATCTTTAGTAATGTTCTTTCCTTGTTTTGTTTGAGTTTTTTTATTCTGAATTTCATCTTGATGCAGGTCATGGTTCATGCATATTCCCTGGAAGGTTTGTTTTTTTATTTAACTTATATCTCAGATTTGATTTCCTGGTTGTATCATGCATGGATTGTCATTCACAGCTATCCTCTAAATATGCATATTATCTCAAATACTTCTAATTTGATTTTTTTCCAAAACTTTCAGTTATACTCTTAGAAGCATTGATTCTCTGTTTCAATATAGCACTGAACACCGAGAAGTGGAATTAAAACTTGTTACTCTACACTTTATCATATCAAATATCGATAGTGACCATATTTTTCTTGGCTTGTGTTCGTAGTGGTGGGAACAATGGCACCCTTTCAAATGGCACGGTATTGGCACCTCCGACGAAATCTTCCAACGATACTTCTGCCTCTCCTTTTGTTTATATCACCAGTATAAGTTTAAATGCTGCACTGGCATTTATACCTTATGCAATCTACTTGTAGAAAATTATTTATGACTTCCAAGCAGTCGAAACTCGAGAGAGAATTTGGGACCATGTCGAAGGCAAAATAAAGGATATATGCCAAAGCAAGGATGTTGGCTGGAATTGACGAAAGATGGATGCATTAAAAGCATAACATCCAGTTTTGTTTTTTAAGGGTGTTTTTCAGTTGTATTTGTTCACTTTTGTGTAGCCACCGATAAGTGTATTTATTTTCAAATTCTAGTTGTCAAATGTATATGGTCATTTATCTTAGCTGAAATCAAAATGTGTTATGATCATATGAAAATTTCCTGCAGAGGAAGCAAGGGATGCTTTAGCAACAACTAATCGGTAGCTTGATACCGGTAATGGAATTGGCACAATGGCATCTGTCTAGTTCCAACCAGGTTTGGTTTAACTTAATTAGCAATATCAGCTCTGAAGGTTGGTAAGCAATGACATTGGTCGTATTGTTTGAAGTTTCATATGTCATAGTGCAGTGATCGATGACTAATTGGGAATTATATTACTTGAGTTGGTGTTTCTGAACCACCTCACTTTTGAATTTTGATGCATTGTTGTCGCAGATACCATTCGCGGGTAAGCTCAGTCGGAAGATTCTTAATATTCATATACTCTAAGATCATATATCAAATTTCAACGCATGTTTTTAGCATGAGGTTATTGATTTTCATTTACAAGCATGGACTTGGGGCCCGATCTAGTTTAAAAATTTTGACGGGCCACAGCCCAGCTATATAGAATTATATATAGATGGGCGGTCACGGTGGGCAAATCCTAGTAAATAACATCGATTTGAGGTGCTTTTACTTCCCCTACAAAAACCCTAACGGATGGACCTATAAGTACAAGTAGGTTTAACCCTAGTTTCTGCGTAGAGGCCGCGGCTACGTTCTTCCATCTTTTTTCTCTCTTAACGATTGATTTGTTTTTGGAGTCAACTGTTTTTTGATTTAATCCAAAATTTCTTTGTTCGTGATTATTGTGTGGGGGCACTCTTCTCTTTTATTCAATTGAAACGATCTTTCGGATGCTTGATTCCGTTGGGGTCGAGGAGAAGAGAGGTGCCAAATCGAGATCGATTCGTCGATCGGGTGTTCTGGACTCGAGGTTCCTATGTTTGCTGTGGAATCCTCGCTTTTCTCGTAGCACCTACATCTCTATTATTCCCTTTTCAATATTTTCTTCTACTTTTTATAAGTTGTTTCTTTTCTATTGTAAACTGGAAACACATAATTCGAAATTCAATTGTGCGTTCCAGTTTCTTCGTTTTTTCTTCAATTTATCACTCTTCATGTTTGTTTTGATGCATATCCAAACCGATATTAGAAAATATAAACCATTACCGGTACTCAGAATTCTCTCAACCATCAACTGACTCTTACATAAAAGATCACAAACAAGATAAATGCCAATATATATAGTTAATGACAATACAATGATTATCCAAATCAGCTCCTTTGGTAAAAGTTAAAACTACAAATGCATTCAACGTGTCTTACGTTTTACATCAACAGTCTAATCAAATCGTAGCCATTTATGATCGTGTAAACACATGCATTTTCTTAACGCGAACTCCTTCAAAAGGGCACCTCCTCCACAGGTGTTTCGGTTACCAGCTTGATACTAACAGTGCAGAAATGTCAGGGAATTACACCAAACTGCAATCGTCATTGGGCAAGAGGTTCGACAGCGGTCCTAAAGAGGAGAATGTAAACCTTGTCAATGGAGAAGTACAAGAAACCTCCCACAGAATGCGTCACGTATGAGCCAAAGCTTGTGCCCACAATGCAGTGCCAAGCAGGACCATATGTAGTGTCAAATTCCTGCAGATTTTTATAAAAAAATTTAATGTCAATAACCAAATAAAGGATTTCATGGAGTCAAGCTCTCATCAGCATACCGATTTCAAGAGATTCTTGCTACCCAAACTAAATCACAACAAAATAAAATGTCTCGTATTGACAGAACATGTCTAAATGAATAATTGGAAGATTTTAGCAGGCAAAACCATAAACTCTATATCGTTTTTAACGATGTCCACTTTTTACTTTAAGCAACAGCTTTTACTGGTTAAGCATGATTTTTGGGATAATTTTTGATATTTTTCTCTCAAGAGTTTTGACTGTGTAAGCTAGCAGCTAAAACATCCATGTTTTATTTTTGAAGTAATATAGCCAGATGATTGTACTACAAATAGAACAACTAACTCCAGAACATGAAAAAAAGAGCTTGAGAGGAATTACGAATATATGTATACTATTTAATATTTATCATAGGATCAGCTTGACTTGATACAGAAATATGAAGGGGGAAAAAGGTACACACTGATCAGCTTAACTTGATACAGATACATCAACATCAACATAACCCCAATGCCTCAGAAGAGGCTCCCGCCTAAGCGAGATCAGGGGGGTCGGATGTACGCAACCCTACCACTGTAAAACAGTGAGGTTGTTTCCAATTGACACAAATGATGCAAATGCAACTGACCATCTGCGATTCCACAATAAAAGAAATGCAGATCGTTTAAATAGTCCTTTGATATAGTCCATGATACTCCAAATGTCAAAAAACAACTTAATCTTTGACACAGTGGAAATGGACACAGCTTAACTTGATACAGATATCTTAAGGAAAAAATTCTGAACCCTTTTTCCAATTATCCAGACTATCCTTGATCTTAAGCATGAAGTGATTTCCCTAATGGGTTTTTTTCTTGTTCCAGAAGAGGACTCTAGTATAATTAATAAGTTGCTTGCAATTTCAACTTGTAAATAAATCCCTTTCAACAAGAGATTTCACTAAATTGGCAGATGGAAACAATCCAAATGGTTCAAATATGAGATGGCTCATCCTGTCAACTCACGTTAGAATTATATTCGCACACCAGCTGGAACTTGGAGACATGACTCTCAATTGAAATAGGAAAGAATTAGGCATATCAAGCTTTGGTGACATTATCGCAATTTTTTGGATAACATTATCACAAAATTGGAAAAGTGTTCCAACTTCTAATCATTAGTTTGCTGTACTGAATGATAAGATAATAAAAAGGAAGGTGATTTACCTTTCGAAATAGCTGTTAATTGCCATTTTACATAGAGTACCATTAATTTGTTGATTGCCATTTTACATTCAATGAATGTACCTTAATTTCTGTTGTTTTGCACAAACACTCATCTCCTAATACTTTAATTTTTTTGAGCACATAGAGTCTACGGGATTCCAAATTCTGTATCTAAAAAACAAACATGAATCGGTAGGAATTATAATTTCCTGCAAAGTATGCCGTCTATATCATTAAAATGTACCAAAAGTACTTTCTTTTAAGCGGATTACGTTGATTCCTGAACAAATCCATAAATTAGACAACCTCGAAATGATTGAGAGAAGGTGCTCATGGAACTAAACACTCATCCTAGTAGGAACTATTAATGTTCCAAGCATTTTCTCAATTGCAAGGTCACAACCATATTTTTACAAACAAGAACTTCACCTTTTTTTAAATTAGTAACAAGATCATGGCACAATTAAAGTACATCTAACCAGAACAGGTTACTCCAAGCCCCTCATCAAGAGGTTGGTATCCTTTTTATCAACAAAATTATAGAAACACACTTTTCTTTTGAATCATGTTTTCCTTCACAAAGAAGGGGCAGAATACCAACTGTAAAGCCTGTACTCCCCCTCTTTACCTGCTTTTAATGTGACAACCTCTAGATAACATGTCACTGAGATTTACCTATTCACACTTTATCCCTGAAAACAAAACCCCACTACATTGTCCAACTAATAACAGATTTAACTCCAACAACTTCCAAAAACATACAACATCAAGAGCAACCACTATGCACTAAAATTTTCTCTCTTTTTTTATCGGTGCACTAGAATTTCCTGATTGCCAACCATGAAATGGCAAAACCAAAAGCCTAATAGGGCAATCAACTATTAAATCACTATTAACTATAACTTGATACTAATGTTACGGTATTAACTAAAAAACCCAAATCAGCTGTAGAGGTAACTTCAGTGAGGTTGATCACATAACCTAGACTTTCTCACCTCAACAGCGAGTCTTTAGAGATGTGCCGTCTACTTTTCCATTACCGAATCACACAGTTCAAACAAAACCCAAATCAGCAATCAACTGTATGAACTCCCAATCACACCTAAATCCAAACCAATCGGTGTTAACTCTTCAGTCATCATACATATATTCTGATTCACTGTTTAGTTAAAAAAAATGCCACCTTTAGCACTTCAAACGCCAAAATAGTGAAATACAAAACCCCCCAAAACAACAAATCAACGTTGATCACATCCCAAACCCTAAACCATTCTCTACCCCCGACAACTTCACCCACCCCAACCCGAAAACGGCACCTTTACCAAAACCCAAGCAACCAAAACGAAATCAAACAAAAGCCTGACCTTCTTGAGCGTGAGGGCGAAGCGTTTGCTATCCAACTTAGGCATTTCATCGAGCACCTCGCGCGCGCACCTGAACGCCCTTTTCTGGAGCTCCGGCGCCATATCCGACGCCCTGATTCGAACGTTTGCCGGCATCACTTCCTCCTTCTTCATCTTCCTCTCGTCGCCTTCCTCGACCGTCTTCGGCGGCGCTCCGTTTAGAGTTTCGGGTCGCTCTTGTTGTTCTTCTTCGAGGACGAGGGAGTCGAGTTTGGTCCGCTGTTGGCGTATGAGGCTGCTTAGGTAGCGGCTCCGGCGCTCGAGCTCGTCGGACGCGCGCTCCATTTGGGTTTGGGGTTCGGCCTTCATCTGGGCATTTGGGTTTGGGGTTTAGGCTTTTGCTGGAACACTACGCTTACACTACTCTCTTCTCTTTCTTTGATGCCCACAAATTTCGCCGTTTATGCTTTTCATGTTTTCGAAGAGAGAGAGAGAGAGGTTGCGTCTGTCAAGGGAAGGATGACGGCAGGAACGAGTGGGACCACCGTTTGTACGGAGATCCTCCTCATGTTGGATTTTCGTTTTAGGTATAGTTCGATTGAAGAATTTATTTCCCAGTGGCTTACAAAAATATCATTCTTGAGTGAAAATTATCTGAACTGCTAAACATCGCCCTAAAATTACTTAAACCGTCCCTTAAATTACCAAATTGCCCTTCATCCTATTTTTGCTTATATATCTCACAATTTCACTCTTTTTTCAAAACTTTCACTTCTTATACCTACAACAGAAGATTAGAAATGTCTCGGAGGCCAGGCAAGCAGCCAGCAGTTCCCCCGATGTACCCGTATACGGTAACCTTACTTTATTTATTTGTTTTTAAAAATAAAAAAAATTAAAAAAAGTGGGGGGCGTCCGAGGGAGACGCCCCCCGCATGGGGCGGGCGTCCGAGGAAGCCGGCCACTAGCGGGAGACGTCTGGGGAAGACGTCTTCCCGATGGAGGAGGACGTCTCCCCCAAAGAGGAGGCGTCTCCGACAGACGCCTCCACCATAGGGGAGGCGTCTCTCGCAGACGCCTCCACAATTTTTTTTTAAATTATTAAATCTGATAATTACTTTAATAAATTGTGATAAATCTGAAAATTTAATTTAACAAATTCTTATTAAGTTTAACATTTGTGATATTTAGTTTTAACAATTTTTGATTTAGTTTAACAATTGTTTTAATTTAGTTTAACAAATTTTGATTTAGTTTAACAATTGTGATAATTTAGTTTAACAAATTTTGATTTAGTTTAACAATTTTGATAAATATGATAATTTAGTTTAACAAATTTAACAAATTTGTAATTAAAATTTCAATTAATAGTCATCGGGTCACAGTGGAGGGAAAGGCAAGTCGATACCATTACACGCCTTCCGTTCTTTAGAGGATGATTCAGCACCGCGTCATCCACGTAGACGGGGGATATCTGCTTCGGTCAGGTCGATGTAGAAATCCACTCTTTTAGAAATCCACTCTTTTAGAGCCGAATGAGCACTTTCGACTAGGGGTGAGCAAAATTCGGTCCGGTCCGGGCACCCGGACCGAACCGAATTTTTCGGTCCGGACCGAACCGGACCGAATTTTTTCGGTCCGGTCTTCGGTCCACAAAATTTTGGAAATTCGGTCTTCGGTCCGGACCGGACCGAAAATTTAAGGGGAAAATTCAGGTTTTGGACCGACCCGGACCGAACCTATTCGGTCTGGTCTTCGGTCCGGACTTCCCGAAAATTCGGGTTTCGGTCCGGTCCGGTCCGGTCCTGGACCGAAGCTCACCCCTACTTTCGACCCTACAATTCGTGGTGTTCCCAAAATGAAGGACTTTGTTCGTCCAATTCAGCACAAACTTTTCTTTATGCACCAACCACGTGGTGTCCAGATACTCCGTGATAGCCGGCCACGATCTATACAAATCTTTCAGAGCATACACAGCTCTATCATACTCGGCTTCTAAAGTAGAAAGCATGATTTTCCTCCATCTTCCACGCCTCAAAGTCTCTGCCATCTGCTTATTTTTCCCGAATACGTGGTATGCGTAGTTCAATACGTCTTTGTTGATGTGCCATGTGCAGAGTAAATGAGCAGAGTCAGGAAATACCTCTCTCACTGGTCACATAAGGCCTAACTCCCGGTCTGTTATTATTGCAGTCGGGCTGACAATCCCCAATAACAGATCTCGCAACTTCTCCATCACCCACAGATAACTGGAGTAAGTTTCATCCATCAAAATCGCATATCCAATAAGGAAATTCATGTTTGTTGGTGTGACCCCAATCATTTCGAACAAAGGCATCTTATACTTGTTCGTCTTGTAAGTCGAATCCATGCAGATAACAAAAGGATATGTCCGCAACAACTGGACTGACGTCGGATGTGCCAAAAAAGCGTGAGTGACGACATCAGTTTCTGGATCCGCCATAATCCAATGTAAGTACTCACACTGCACTGCTTGATAGAGAAACTGCTGGACGGGATTCCGGTCTTCAGATTTTGTCCTCCTCATGTAATCTCTGAAATTATAAATATGCCTTTGATTTGGATTGTCCTCCGGGAATTTTTCTTTTACTGCCTTCAAGATGTTCCGTTGTTTTGCTTGCGCCTCAGTCATATCACGAACAATCTTCTTCGCCCCAGAACTTAGACCACTAATTTGACGATGACCCTCTGGATAAACTGCCAGTCTGTGGTTGTGATGTCCGTGAGCACTATTAAAAACCACAACCCATCCATCACGATCTCGTCGCTCCACAACTTTTATTAAGAAACGGCAACCGCAACCTTTTCTTTTGGTGTTTCTTCGAA
Organism: Triglochin maritima; assembly: GCA_963682175.1. Lineage (NCBI taxonomy): Eukaryota > Viridiplantae > Streptophyta > Magnoliopsida > Alismatales > Juncaginaceae > Triglochin > Triglochin maritima. The sequence continues at coordinate 47,605,641 of OY821771.1, read as the reverse complement.
GTGCAGTATCCATATCCCGAGACTCCATTTGATTTCGTCGGTCGCATCTCAAATAACAATCCATCCGACTATCTGATCTTGTTTTGTACGACGACACGACCAAAAAAAACCCAGCTCCGATAGCTACTTGTTTGGCCCATTTACATGCTTCATCGATTGTTTCAAAGATTTGTGTAGTTTGAAATAACTCACTGTAATCCACTCCATCACCACCGAAATCTTCCAACGGAACCTACAAAAATAAAATCGAAATTTAAAAAATCAAAAAAAATTCGGGCGTCTGTATTAAACGCCTACCCCATGGGAGGGGCGTCTGAGTTAAACGCCCTTCCCAAGGGTGAGGCGTCTGCGTAGGACGCCTGACCCTAGGGAAGGGCGTCTACTACAGACGCCTTGCCCAAGGGGAGGACGTCTACGTAAGACGCCTCTCCCATTGCGTAGGCGTCTGCGTTAGACGCCTTGCCCAAGGGGAGGACGTCCTACGCAGACGCCCTCACCTTGGGGGAGGCGTCTAATGCAGACGCCCGGCCCAAAATTTGCCCCGCGCCAGGCTTACCTCACCGGATGCATCACCCTCGCCAGACATTTTCGTGGTGTTTTTACTGATAAATTATGAATATACAAGACCGTAGGCTTAATTTATAGACACGGGACGATATGGGTATTAAATATATTGTTAAGGGCACTTTGGTAATTTCAAGGGGCGATTTAAGTAGTTTTGGGGCGACGTTTAGTAGTTCCCAAAATTATTGGTTGACTTACAAAAAAATGAAACATTTTTTAAAATTTGTGGGTTCATTTATTAATTGACCCATTATAAAATACTTTCTCACAAGCTTTGGTTACTGGTATCATTACTCAGAACATTTGAATATCTTGTATAACCAAGCATTTGCACCTCGTGCTTCTAAATTTCAATTGTCATTTGTTAGTTGTCAAACATGCATTTTCAATGGATATATATGGTGTACCAATATCAAAATATTAGATAGTTCACTCAAACACAATGCTTCTCTTGTACCAAATATCATAAGTTTGTTTTGTTGAGGTGATAATCAATCCGAGAATTTCCTCCCTACCCCTTTCTCCTATTCCTCTTTAGGTCTGGTTAGTAATCAAATTTTTTCCGTGCTACTTGTTAAAAAATATATTTAAACAAACATTTTTCGATCGGTAGTTGTTTAGAAGACAAAAAAAATATGTAAGGACTCCACGGTAGAAACACCAAGACTTATGTCTAGGGTTGTAAATGAGTATGGTCAAATCCGTTTAACCGCCCCAACCGAACCGACAAGCATGATCACGGGTTGTAAAAATCATAACTGTTTAACAAATAGGTTGATAAAGGTTATGAAAATCATAACCGTTTAATAAATGGACGGTAAGGTTTTATGATTTAATATGTCAGTTTAACAGTTTAACTGCGAAACATAATAAATATATATATAATATATTTATATATATATATATATTATATACATATATTTTTTTGTATTATTATTGTCATTGTGTGTAGATGTTTGACGTTTATATGAATTTATGGATGTTCAATGTTTTTAACAAGTTTGACAAGTTTTTATCCATTTAACAATTTACCCAATTCTTATATCGATTTTGGTATTCATTAAGTTTTTAACCGTATAACCATTTAATCGCCCAAATCGTTTAATTAAATTGAACGAGTATTATCATAGGTAGAGATAAAAATAAACGAGTTTCTAACAGAACTGCGAACCGTTTAATTAAACAGTTGAGTCATTGGTAAACTTTATAACCTCCTACAAACCGTCTATTTAGAGCTCTACTTATGTCATGTCACGTAGGGCTGAGCATCGGTCCGGTCCGGTCCGGTCCGGACCGGACCGGAAAAAAATTTTAGGTCCGGACCGAAAACCGGACTGGACCGGAAAAAATTCGAAAAGTCGGACCGAAGACCGGTCCGGTCCAAAAACCCGATTTTTTACCTTAAATTTAAAAAAAAAATTGGACCGGTCCGGATCGGACTGGAAAATTTAAAATTTGCCGGACCGAAACCCGAACCGGACCGGATTTTTTCAAAAATTTCCGGACCGACCGGTCCGGTCCGGTCCGGTTGACCAGACTGACCCCATCAACGCACAGCCCTAATGTCACGACTTGGGAGTTGGGACACAACCTCAAGTCCTCAACACGTTGTTGTGTGAGATACAAATTAGAATGGAAACGGAGGTTACAAATGCAAAATGCACTTCCGTTCGAAATGTTCACGGATCTCAAAACTCGCGCTGAAGTGTCCAATGCAGGTCGGCATCAGATTATCTGGATGGCCACTTTACTTCCCCACGAACGTGGGATGTGCAAATGGGAAGTTGTTGCACGGGTGACTTTGTTACGCTTGGATCATTAGGCCATCACTAACCATGACCTGGACGACCCGGTCATCAGCTCTCTCTCTCTTCAAAATCAGCTTTCTCTCTCTTCCACATCAGCTTTCTCTTTCCTCAACCAACTTTCTTCTCTTTCCTATACTATTCACATCTTAACCACAACCCACAACAACCTATCTCTCTCCTCCACATCATTTCGGGGTCCATCTTGGTAAAAATTTAAAAAAAATTAAAAAAAATTCTAAAAAATCAAAACAATTATAAAACGTATTTTCAAAAAAAAAATAAAAAAAAAACTCAAACCAAAAAATTAAAAAAATCAAAACAAAAATCAAAACAAAAAAAAAAATCAAAAAATTATTTTTTTATTGTTTGGGGGAGATGACCCGGTCATCCTGTGATGACCGGGCGTGGGGGGGATTTTCCCCCCCCGTTAAGGAATGCCCTTAAGGTACTGCTCGACCATAACGGTTGTGAACTTTGTCTTAGAATTTGTTACTTTCGGTTTAATTTTGCACGGTTGTATTTTGACGAGAGATTGTATTTGCGGTCCTTTTTTTTAATCTAATGCAATTAATTGTTATTAAAAAAAACTTCACAAGCCCTACCTTTTGGGTAGAATGACACCATCAATCTTATATTGTTATTGTAGGATTTCGTGCCCCTATGTATGTATATATTTTTAAAAATTTAATACAACATAAAAGATCGATTTTCATATTTTCAACAATTTCTATGTACATAGTTTTGTGATTATTCTAATAACATGCAATCCTACATTTATTAAAATAAATCACAAATATAGAATCATACCTAAAGGTTCTCTAAAACCTTCTTGAAAATTCGGAGTCGCGTTGCCCGTTGAATCGTCTACGGATTTGCTTCCGAGTGTTCACCAAACTCTAAACAAGATTAGAGAGAAAAAAGTTAGTCAATCAATCTCTAACAAGGTTTAGAATATAGCTAATAACCCATCTTTAAGCTACTGAGATTATTATCTCTAAAACTTAAATTTACTAAGAGATTTTCGTGGTGATTAGGGAGAGATTAATGAGAGAAAGAATTTTTGCATTAGTTTTTAAACAAGTAGGAGTAGAGGTACTTTTATAGTCTCCAAAAACATCCTTATCAAGAGCTATTCTTTAGCCATGATCTCTTGTTTATTCTCTCCTACAATTAATCTCTAATTTCCATATAATCACCCACAAAAACGTTTTAATTAAATCTGTAATTAATCCACCCATGATCTAATTAATCTCTTAATAATTCAAGCATAATCGTTCTTGTTCGGTGGACCGAGTATAACTCGGTGGACCGAACCGTTCGGTTATAACACGTGTTCGGTGCACCGCGCTAGGCGATCGACCGAGTCCGCATGAGAAATATTCTCTGGAAGAATTCGGTCGAACCGTGTCTTTTACTCGGTCTACCGTTGACCCACCAGAATCGCTCCTGGGACATAGTCATCGGGTGACCATGTCACATTCGGTCTTCCGAAAATACTACTTCCGTGCACACTCGGTTAACCGAACCCGATTGTCCAGGCACTCTAGACAATTTCGGTCAACCAACTGCGCTTACCCGTTCCCTATTCGGTTAACCGATCCGAAGATACCCCGGTCGACCGAACCATGAACGGTTCACCTTGTTTGACCCTGATTTTGCCTTTGTCAAATTTTGGATTTATTTCCAACAAAATTTGATCTTTTGGGGTTTTTAGCAAATTCACATACTTATATAATATATTATCATATGTAATATTAAATTATTACACCCCATAATATATATACCTCATATGAATTTATTATGATTCTAATTATGTCAATTCTCATGACATATTGATTTTAATTAATTCACCACATATGTCCTATTTTCGCATGAAACCCGACACATCATATGAACTTAAAATCAACATCTTGTTTCCCAGTTTTGTGGTGTGACCTATAGGAGGATCTAAGTCAAATTGGTAGCGATATTAAACACTTAATATCTCAAACTATAAGCGGTATCTAGCTATACATTATATTTACCCAGTTAGCATAGATGTCTTTGTTCCACCCGAACCAAAACACGATCCATTTAGTGATGTAAGTGCACCACTTGTATCCGTCCCTTACCTCATAATATTAAGAATATATACAAAGTAGAAATGTGTCACTTTTGTATTATATTCATTTCTTGATCTCTCTAAGCAGTTATAACTATGTAACTTAACTCAAGTCACATTGTGCACATTATAATTTTACTTTATCAAGTGACCCATTAATATCATCACTCAATTACGAGGGGCAATCATAATCATTTGACTAATTATCTTTTCCAGCACAAGTCATGTTCAACCAACTATTGCCGTTATCACTACACTTATTGGTAGTTTTTGACAATAATCAAATTAAACACTTCTTAAGTGAAAAGATATATGTCTCATATCTTAGGATCCAAGAGAAAGTAAAAACTTAATGACACGAAACACAATTCCATAATGTTTTACTAGTTAGGTCTATTCAATATAAAAAAGTAATATTTTCCTCTTTTATATACTCGTGGAGTCAATTATTTGTAGAGCTACAACAATCGATGACTAACACGACAATCTTATCTCGGTAATTAATGTTCCATGTTAATTACCATGATTGTGAACAACTTTTGATTTTATGTAAACCATTATCTTTTAGAGATCTATGGTTAAGGATCAAACGTCTGTTCCTTAACACTTCCAAAAGACGAATACTATAATGAATGAACAAAATGATTGCACATTCAATTCATAATAATTGACATATAAAAATAAATTTTTTAGCATTCATTTCAGTTATTAGATATCCTTGTATGGTATATTCAGATGAATGCATTTTTTCTTGTTCGGAGGTTCTTATTTACATATAGTGATATAAATTCTGTGCTGAACTTGGAAATTCTTATTTACATGTAGTGGTATAAATTTCTTGCTGAACTTGAAAGTAAGTTCAGGTGAAACTTTTGAAGGTTGGAAATTGGAACGGTGAGTAACATACATATATATATATATATATATATATATATAATATTTCCATCTGTTGTTTCAACTTTGTAGAGAGCAATATGCTATATGCTGGATTGCTCTCTTTTCCGGTATTCATGCGTCTCACCCAATAATCTGATTATGCAAATTTTTGTTTGTACCTTGTTCAGAAAATGGTCAACTAGTGCTGTTAGCTGTGGTTATCACAACAGGTACCTTTGGATTTGATGAGCAGCGAAGTCTATCGATTTGAATGTGATCAATTTGGTTTAACAGTAGAAGTATTTCGTCAATTGGAATTTAATGATGTAGTGTGTTTTACAAAACTAGCAGTACAACAAGCTTCAATACTATATTCTGAAATTTCTTTCCAATGTTGTTTAAAATGTGATTTTACTTTACAAGTTTGAGTTTCGTTCACAGTCTACCCCCATCTCGTATGGGATGAAAGGCTTTGTAGTTGATTAATTTACAATATGGTTTTTACTGGTCTTGGTATATTTGCCTTTCTTTGATATAAACAATCCCAAATTTCCAAACCTTTCTCAAGTTAAAACCCAGGATAATGCCAACGGAAATCAGGTTTTGCTTCTGGATACTTTAAATTTTGTATTATGAAACAGATCAAAAAAGGTACAACGACCAAAGAAGCCTGCCTGGAGATTTGCTTGATCAGTTGGAAAGTGACCCTCTTGACTTGCTTGACCACCAGAGCACTAGAGAAGATCTCTAAGTTTTGTCGACGTGATGAGAAATCTAGATGCTGATGATGAACTTGAAATCAATTGGGATGGCCGACTCGTAACACGAGAAAGTGGGGAAACGGTCCACAAACAAAAGAAGCAATGCAGAGACTTGCATGGGCATATACCAGCAGCGATTATAAATGCAACCCTCAATATTTCTTTAATTTTTCTCTATAGTTTTGAGTTTCGGCTGGAAGTCGTAGTTTGTCATTTTGTTTCGTAACCAATTAACAAGACCACTGTTTTGCAAAACATGAGTTTTTAGGTCACATTCATGGAATTTAAACGATTATCGTATTGATGTTTATTTCCAAATTTTAACAATGAATTTCTATGACGTTTGTTTTCGTGTGTCTTGTTTGAACGAGAATATGATTTTGGAGATGTTGATTTGCTTGGGTACACCTCAAAATATGCAAAATTGTCGAAATACACACACTTCTTCACTATTCACTTAGGTGCACCTACATTTCAAACATTATTGCTTACATACCCTCGGGTCATTTACGGACCTCACTCCATTAACTTTTATGTTGGTTTATTTACAAAACACACATTCTAAAAATTAACGTCCTTAAAATTAAATATAAAAACACAAGACAAAAAATTTCTTTACAAACGCACTCTCTTCTCCATCTCTTGTTCTCTCTCTACTCTTTCTCTTTTGTTCTCTCTCTCTTATTCTCTCTCCTCTCTCTCTTACTCTCTCTCATCTCTCTCTTCTCCCTCTTGAATTCTCTCTCTCCTATTCTCTTCTCCCTCTCTCTTCTTCCTTTCGAATCCTCTCATTCCTTTCGAATTCTCTCTCCCCTCTCTTCTCCCTCTCGAATTCTCTCTCTCTCATATTCTCTCTTCTTCCTTTCGAATTCTCTCTCCCCTCTCTTCTCCCTCTCGAATTCTCTCTCTCTCTCATATTCTCTCTTCTTCCTTTCGAATTCTCTCTCCTATCTCTCTCCTCTCGATCTCGAATACTCTCTCTCCTCTCTCTCTCTCTTCTCCCTCTCGAATTCTTTCTCTCATATTCTCTCTTCTTCCTTTCGAATTCTCTCTCCTCTCTCTCTCTTCTCCCTCTTGAATTCTCTCTCTTATTCTCTCTTTTCCCTTTCTCTCTCTTCTTCCTTTCGACTTCTCTCTCCTCTCTCTTCTCCCTCTCCAATTCTCTCTTTATCTTCTCCCTCTCGAGAGAGAAAGAGAGAACTAGAGAGAGGGAGGAGAGATAATAGGAGAGAGAGGGAAAAAAATAGAACAAGAGAGAGAGAAGAGAGAACAGGAGAGAGGGGGGGAGTAGAAAGAGAGGGAGAAGAGAGAGAGAGAACATGAGAGAGATGGGGGAGGGAGAAGAGAGAACATGAGAGAGAGGAGAGAGAGAAAACAAGAGAGGGTAGAGGGAAAGAACAAACGAGAGTAGAGCGAGAGAGGAGAGAACAAGAGAGAGTAGAGAGGGGAGAGAGAGAACAAGAGAGAGAGGAGAGAGAAGAAGAGAGAGAGTGTTTGTAAAGATTTTTTTTATTTTGTGTTTTTATATTTAATATTAAGGACATTAAATTTAGAGGGTATTTTTTTAAAATAAACAATCAAAAAAGTTAACGGAGTGTGATCCATAAACGACCCGAGGATATGCAAACAATAATATTTGAAATGTAGATGCATAAACGACCCGAGGATATGCAAACAATAATATTTGAAATGTAGATGCATCTAAGTGAATAGTGAAAACACATATGTATTTCGATAATTGTATCCATTTTGAGTTGTACCCAATCAAATCATCCTTTTCGAGATTTTACTGAGGCTTGACAGGCTTAACACCATGGAGAAAATAGCTTTTGGGCTACCTGCAAATCTCGATGGACTATCATGGAGAACAATCAGTTTCTGCATTTCTGGGGCACAATTAATAGGAACATGATTTTGATGGCAACCACAATGGAGACAATATCTGTTGGTACTAGCAACTAGATAACCGCCAATATTTAATCACGATAGTAACAAAAAAAAAATCGGTTTGTTTTTTTAATTTTATTAATTTTTTCTCTGAAACACTTCATTTTCGTTGGATAACTAAATTTTTTAAATCTTTGATTTCGAAAATGCATTTTTCGAGTTGACATCTGATTCAAATAATGTATTTTCACTGAAAATACATTATTGTGTGTGTTAATGTGTTTGGATTTTTTTTTTTTGCAGCTTTCATAAAACCATGGGTTTTATAAGAAATGAGAAGAAAGAAGACACCACATGAACATGATTAATAAACCACACGGATTTATAACGCATTATTTTAGTTGGTCCAAACACCCTATCGATTTGAAACCTATATTTTCTAGAAAATACGTTTTTGCTTCAATAATGCGTTTCTTTAGGCTATCTAAACAAGGCGTTTATTTACGTTTGTGTATAAACATTCCATTATTTTGTGATTTCACAAGTATTAGTTTCGTTTGATCGCCTTTTTTTTTGTTCTAGTCGTCTATAAATGCGAATTCTGATGACTAATGGGCGGTAGTTTGAATCAACAATAGCCACATTCAGATTCGAGTTGTTTTCAAGAAAACCCCCCATAGGTTCTGGTCTTCTGGAAATGGATGGATAATATTTCGTAGTACAAATCCAAACTCCACAAACATGCGGAAAGATAAAGAAATAAAATCTGATGTTTGCTTGGTTAAGCCTTTTAGAGGTATTAAAATAATGGTTCGAGTCAAAATGAGCTCATCTTTATTGTCATTATATCCTCAGAAAGGGGAATTCGGGTTTGGAGTTCCATCAAACTAGAAGATGACGCGGTTGAAGAAGAAACTTAGGTGACTGTACAAAAAGTGGGTTTTATATGAGACTTTATATTTGTCGGCGAGCTACTTTACGTAGTTGATGCAAAGTCAAATACGCTTTCGAGTTGGACACTGAATCCAACTCGACTAACACGCTCGAAAGATTTTTGCAACTATAACCTTCCAAACATACTTCCTAGTTATTTTGGTACATTTCGAGTTTAGCAAGTACGTGTACAAGTGGTTGTTTTGAAAGAGAGTAATGGGAACATTACGATTTGGGTTGCTAATGAGAACAACAAGTTCTTAATCAGAAAAGACCTAACTGGGAAATCCAGGTCCTTAATCTCTCACAAACAGTTGTGACCCTTTCCAGATCGTGTCACAAATCATAGCAACTGACGGTTGTCAAAACATAACATAAAAATGTGGTAGACTTTTACTGTGCTCGTTATGGTCAAAATGAGTAGGATTAATTTTTTTTGCTGGTGTACCCATAATAAGTTGTCTAATTAGATGTTGCTCACAAATTTGCAAAAGTTAAGCCTGTGCACCATTGGGTGGTATGAGCTACACTTCAACTGCATGATGTAGGCTAAACACTATCGTTTCCTATTAATGCTTCATCGATCAACGTCAGTGTATTGATATTCCATGACTAACGCATGGTTGTCATAATTCGACCCCATGAATATCCAACTTCATCTACACATTCTGCCGAAAGTTCAACTTTCTACCCAATTATATCAAAAAACACAAAATGGTGCAAAATACAACTATGATCAAGTGAAATCAAAGACGATGTCAGAAACTTAAGTAAGGATATTTCATTGGGTTCAATATTTCATTTACATTTATAATCATTGGTAAGAAAATTCAATTATTCATACTATTTTCTTTTTGTAATTAATAAACTATCAAAAACTATGGTTTGGTTGAGAAAAGACATTCTGAGTTTACTTTTGTAGTTTATGTTTCAATGACTAACACTTTTAGAAATTCGGAAGTTGATATTTTAAAAAACAGGTTGTCTAAGCGATTTTGATATAATTTGCACTGAAATATCATGAACCGTAATTGAAGTTGTAGTTCGAATTTAAGTATCGTTAACAAACCATTTTTCTAGTTTAAATTCAATTGGTTGTATAATTTCATCAACCTCTTTAAAATTTCAGAAATTGAAATATTAGAACATGGTACAAGTATACTAAGAAGAACTTGTAATTAATTTCAGTATTTGAAATTATAATTATGAAAATTTGTATTTTAAAAAAGGAGAGATCTATTAGCTTTAAAATTGGTTGACACTTTAATAATTTTTGTTTTTTCAAAATTTGAACTCTTAACTTCAAATCCAAATAGTTAACCATGTTTAGTAAATTGTAACACATGCTAAATATGCATACTAATTTTTGTTAAATTTGAATCTCATTTACATATAATATTTGGTCACTCAAAATCGACACGAAGTAGATTTATTAAAAAATAAATATCACTTAATATAATATGTAAATGGGCTCCAAACCTAACCAAATTTAATATGCACGTTTAACATGTATTACAAAATAAGACCAACAATTTGGAGTTAGTGTTAAGGGTACAATTTAAAAAAAATGAAAAATGTCAATGGAGTGTATTGTAATACATGCTAAATACAGTGGATACCTCTTATAGAAAAAATAGTGGATACCTCTTTATAGAAAAAAATTACATATTAAATTGAGCGTATTTTAAACTCTTAGATATTGTAGGATACTCGGAGGGATGACAAAAAAACACAACAAAGAGAAAGGAAGAAAAAGTTATTTAAATGGGATAAAAATGCGAAGGGCAAAAGATTTCCCAAGCATGTGGTATGTGTATAGCATGGGTGATGGGTCCGTTTCTACCTGACTAATTATTTACTCTTAATTTAAGGAGACAATTTGCATTCCAATTCATTCTACAATGGTTATGCAAGAAATGGTTATATAAAAATCATTATCTTTTTTGCTAACTTCGGTTCAAGCATTTGCCATTTTTCAGTTGGCAGATAACACAACAAAAATGACACATCTTCACCGATGCTCGTTGCCTCTTCCACGGCCGCACACAGGTTGGGTTTAAATCGAAAAAAGCTAACCGAGTGGGCCAGGATGGGTTGGATTTCTTTGAATTTATGGTCGGTTCGGTTTCGAAAAATCCAGAACTAACAAAACCGGTTTGGTTTTGAAATATTCAGATTTGGTTCTTTGAGTCGGATTGAACCGACCCGACCCGACCCAAAAAACGTATATACATATAATAATATATAATAGTTATTTTTATATTTGTATGAACATATTATCTATTTACTCTTTTTCTCTTCCTCACTCTAACTAAATTCAAATTACCTAAACCTCACCTTAAACACATGGATTTTTATTTGAAGTTTGATATCAAATGTTATATTTGTTGTATTACTCTTATGGTTGTGAATTAGTATTTAAAGCCGTTATTTAAACTTATATTGTTATGTTCGTGCGGTGAAATAGTCGTACAAGTATTGAAGTTTATTTTTTTTAAATCGAGTAGTAAATAAGAATTGTGTTATAACTCAACATGTTTTTTTGGGGTTAAATCGAGACCGAATCAACCCAAATTGACTTTCTAGTTCGGATTGATTCTGATTTTTGCATGATTAGGTTCGGCTCTGGGTTTACCCAGAACCGACCAGTTCGAGTCCGATTCCGATTCCGAATAGAACAAACCTCTTCCCCTTCCCCAAGCAACAAAACCAAAATCTAACAGTGGTTTTATTAACACATTCCAACCTCAACCCCAAACCCTAACCCTAACCCTAACCAACAACAATGGCAGGCGCAGCAGCATCCAACATCCTCTCCAAGATCGCCGGCGCTTCCATCCTCCTGGGCGGAGCCGGCGCCGTCGCCAACTCCTGCCTCTACACCGTCGACGGTGGCGAGCGGGCCGTCCTGTTCGACCGTTTCCAGGGCGTCCTCGACACGACCTCCGGTGAGGGAACTCACGTCCTGATCCCGTGGCTCCAGAAGCCGTTCGTGTTCGACATCCGCACCCGTCCCCACTCCTTCTCCTCCGTCTCCGGCACGAAAGACCTCCAGATGGTGAGCCTCACCCTCCGCCTCCTCGCCCGCCCCGACGTCCCCCACCTCCCCCGCATCTTCAAGACCCTCGGCGTCGACTACGCCGACAAGGTCCTCCCTTCCATCGGAAACGAAGTTCTCAAAGCCGTCGTCGCCCAGTTCAACGCCGACCAGCTCCTCACCGAGCGTCCCGCCGTGTCGGCTCTCGTCAGGGAATCCCTCCGGAAACGGGCGGCGGATTTCAATATTGTCTTGGATGACGTTGCGATTACGCACCTTTCGTACGGGGCGGAGTTTAGCCGCGCCGTGGAGCAGAAGCAGGTGGCGCAGCAGGAGGCCGAGAGGTCGAGGTTTGTGGTGGCAAAGGCCGAGCAGGAGAGGAGAGCGGCCGTTATTAGGGCGGAAGGGGAGAGCGAGTCTGCGAGGTTGATTTCGGAGGCGACTGCAGCTGCCGGGATGGGGTTGGTTGAACTGAGGAGGATCGAGGCTGCCAGGGAGAATGCGGCTACTATGGCTAAGGGTGGGAATATTGGGTATCTGCCTGGTGATAATCAGATGCTGCTTGGGCTCAATTCGACTGGACGGTGAACTGTTGGTTCGGTTCATTCTGGTAAGGCTTACAGGTTTTTGTTAGGTCAGTAATAATACATGGATGTTTGGATTTAGAATGTTATTTGTTGCGTTCTGCTTCTGCACCATTGGATGATGTTTACTTTTAAAAAATGGGATGTGGGTTGCATTCGTTGTTACACATTTACACGATGTGGATGGTTGTCAGTTGATGATCTGTTGCTTCGCTTGTCAATGCCAATTTGAGCATCTAGTGTAGTTTCTTCTTGAAGTAGAATGTTATACCGCTTGACTGGATTTGAGCTCAGGTTGTGAGTAAACCATTCAGATTGAGTTATCAGGTTTGGGCACTTAAGACCATGTTTTGTTGTTCGCTTTTGCTCAGATTTGGCGACATTTGATGCCTGCTTCTGGTTACAACCTTTCTTTGCTTATATGATTGCATGGCTGATTGCAGCCTTTCTTTACTATTTTATGTGCGTGCAATGTCAAGTGATTTTGTTGTGGTTGTGAAGCTTTGTAGGCTTGTAGCTATTGCTTACTCTTGAGAAATCATCATTTTTAGTTTATTTGTGTAAGGCTATGCTCATTTTAACTGCATCCTTTATATGTTACTGATCCAAAATCCATGAAGTGCCAGTGCATGTAGTTTGACTAATAGTCTTTGAAAAACTATAGCCCTTGAAGTGTCGCCTGGATGATAGTTGAAGTTGAAATAACAACATATATAGTGTGATATCATTTTATTCTAACGGCATTCAGCAATTTGAATATTCACGTGCCAAATAATCTTTAATTGTGATCTAATTATCAGAGTACTAAATAATAACTTTTTACAACCTTGGAGGCACCTTGCTCAATGGTAACGGTGAACCACTCGATGGACGACTATACACATGAAAGCATTTGTTTGAAAACCAAGTTGAACTCAACAGTTCGACTGTTTAAAAACAAGAATTAGAGTGTTTTTTTTGGTTCAACCAGAGGAAATGATCATTATCAATAAGCTACATTGAATTGTACAAACCTGATTGGACCAGGTTAATCCTGCCCAATCCATGCATTCACTTGGTTTGTCTGATTTCTGTAAGACTAATTTGGAGCATACAATCTACTACTGCGATATTGGACTGCAATGACCCTAATATGTTATTCTTTAATAAAGTTCTTAGTTCTAGATACACGTCAATGTTCTGCATATCTTTTAGGTTGTAATCGTAGCAAAACCATTACATTAGTTTGCTTTTGGTTTGATCTGATTGCAACTTAATAAAAGTACGGTTATATGATCTGATCAGACCTCTGATTTGCTGGTTGATTATATTGTGCTGTCTGACTAGGGTCTACATGGTGTAATGAACTCCACATCTTACTGATATAATGCTAGACCTTTCTTTTACTTCTGCAGTCTTTGTAATTTGTATAGTGTTGATGTCCCTCAAGTAGATGTCGTCCCAATCTTGAGACATTGACTTTGTTTTGTATCCTATAACTATAAAAAAAGAGGTGAAACAAGCTTTTGGTGCTGCGTGAATTAGGTGCAGTTGCTTATGTGAGCGTGGAAGAAAATCTTTCAATAATTTCTGGGGAATGCAATGGAATTTATTTTTTTACCATGCTATTCTTGAGTGCTCACGAACAGAAGAGTCCCGGAACAGTTGAACATGCTAACATCCCAAACTTCGCTTTGAAGTTATTCTTTTTTTGTTTTGATGAATCAGAATTTCCCGACACCTGCACCCACTTGGGACATGCGGGTTGCGACTCCAAACTGACGGTGATCTTATACCGTTTTCATCGGAACGCATTAGTATTAAATAAAGAGGTGAAATAAGCTTTTGGTGCTACGTGAATTAGGTGTAGTTGCTTATGTGAGTGTGGAAGAAAATCTTTCAATAATTTCTGGGGAATGCAATGGAATTTTTTTTTACCATGCTATTCTTGAGTGCTCACGAACAGAAGAGTCCCGGAACAGTTGAACATGCTAACATCCCAAACTTCGCTTTGAAGTTATTCTTTTTTTGTTTTGATGAACCAGAATTTCCCGACAGCTGCACTCACTTGGGACATGCGGGTTGCGACTCCAAACTGACGGTGATCTTATACCGTTTTCATCGGAACGCATTAGCATTAAATAAAGTGTCTTGTTGGGATTCGATCTTGTGACCTAGAGTGTGTGAACCCTAATACCCAACCAACTCGGTTGCATCTTGGGGGACCTTGCTATCCTCTGTTGCCCTCTGGTTAGGCATGGAGAATCCAGTTCAGAAAATACCGTAGCAGGTTGTTACTGCCCTGTGGACACCTCGTGCGCTAAATAATGAAATAAACAAAACATGTTGAATTTTTGTACCTTTTCTTCTGAAGTTGGTCATGGAAAGTTGTTTGACAGATCCTTGCATCCTTTAACTGCGGTGGTTAAGTGTTAGGTTCATCACAATTCACACCAGAGGAATCGAAGTTGTACTTTTTGGATAAAACTTAATGTTTGTTAAATCGTAGATCATCATTTATTTTTTGTTACTGGTTTACTGAGGCATATGTATGGTCTTTGCTTGTTTAGTTTGTTGTGTCATGTTGTTTCTCTGAGAGAGTCGACTGCACTGGGCTTTGGATCGGTAGTGGGATTTGTCATGAGATGACTTCTTAGGCAAATACCAGTACGGAAACAGCAGTTGTGTTGGATCATATTTAGATTTGTATTTCAATTGAAGACTTGCCATGGAAGTATGCTCAGGAATGACTTCTCGAGTTTGTTGAGTTTAGCGTCTTTGTGGGATAAGCAAAAGCTGTAAGCAAACGATTAGTAATGGATATGCCCATTTTTGCTGAAAATGAACTAAATAGTTGTCGTAGACATGTCATGACATTATACATCCATTTTGATCTGCTTAGTTAGACCATCTATAATCATGATCAGAGTCACACATGGTAATGAGTTTTCTCTATCTTCCACATCAACTTTATTTCTCATTCACATTATTTTCTCTCTCTCCAACTCACTTTCTTCTCTTTCTAATATTATTCAACTCTTAACTACAACCCACCACAACACATCTCTTTCCTTCCCCATCATCTTTTATTTCCACTAATTTTTATTTTATTCCAAAATTAATTATATTTACCTAAAATATTAATAATTGAAACAATATATATATTAATTAGCAGATAATAATTATTATTAATAATAAAGTAAAACACATATTTATTTAAAACGATTGTACGTAACACAATACAACAAAATATTACATTACCTAAATTTCATTAAAATAAAATGCATACTAATAAAAACACAATTAATTTTCGCTTCCTCCGAATCGTTGTCATATGTGGTCGATCAAGTCGAATCTAAGAGCGAGACACGTGTTTCTTTTACGAATGTGGTCTCTGTTGTTCATGTACGCATTAATGTCCACAATACGATCGATGGAGAGCTGATTTGAACCCGGAGTTGATGTGCCGCTTCAGTTGGGCGAGCCATCTGAAGAGGAACGATACGAAAGCTGACCTTCTACTTTTTCTCCGTCAATCCCTGAATTTATGTCACCTCCTCAACCCTGTCCTACGGATATAAAAAAAGCAAAAAGAAATGTAAAACGATAGCAGAATACCATGGAGTGAAAACTACAGACATGACTGCTCGTCTTGCTTACCACACTACAATAAAAGATAAAGATGTTGCATATAAAGAATAGAAGTTGGAGTACCAAAGGCAAAGAGACGAGAATAGTCGTATGAATTTAAAATATAAGATATACCTACAACTTCTGAAACATAAAGAGCTAGGTTTGCTGACTGAGAAGGACAAAGTACAACTAACCAATATCTGTAAGTAGCTGAATTAATAAGTGTACTAATAAAATTTAATTTCGGTTTAAGCGTTGTAACATAGTTTAATTTCAATTTAAGCGTTTTAACGTACTTTTATTTCAATTTAAGGGTTGTGTCTTCCTATTTTCAATCGATCAGAACCTTAAAATTGTTTTTAAGTTATTCTAATTATTTTAAATAAATCTTAATAAATACCCAACTATTAACAAAATAATACCTCCAAATCATTTAAACCTAATTATATACAACAACAAAAACTAACAGGAACGCGCCACGTGACGCGTCCCTGGGTTGACCCGGTCGCCGTGCCCCAAGTGAAGGGGCGATGACCTGGTCGATGCGGGGTCGATGCTCTTGCGATTAGATTTGACAAAATCTTGTTGCGGGATTGTTGGAGTTATAGCAGGACAGCAGGAGCAACCCATCCACTTTGTTTGTGATGTCAATTGTATAAGTGTGTTACTGTACTTTGTTTTGTTACAAACCATGGTTGCTATTGGATGTCATGAAACGGCTCCAGTTTCCATGACACGTTTTTTTGACAATTCGTATTACGACCGTTTGGATGTCAAAATTGTTTTCAGATTTTCGATGTGTAATCACAACGAAATGACGAATTACTCATTCCTTTCAGGTTATAAATTTTAGTCTTTAATTGAGAAGAATAGAGTTACAGCGGCTTAATCATGCATATTTTGGAGAAAGATGTGAAAGTTGGATTTTGAGTGGGTATAAAAGTTTCTAACAAGTACATTCAATGAGATAACCTAATAAAGTTGGAGGTATAACATTAAAAAATTAAGTGATAAAATATGTAATTGCACATATGTCCGAACAACAAATCTTCTAATTAGGACCTACCCAAAAGCTCCAAAAGTTAACCTTTTCATTTTAAAAATCTAGTGTTAAATGCAAAACATTAAGCACAGTTTTTAGGAAAAAAGGATCTGAATTTTTATTTAGATCCGGAAAATAAAAAAAACAAACCGTGTACGTTTTGTGTGTGTTACTAAGCTTCTTTCCGAAGAATTCATCTCTTGGATTACATAAGACAACAAACGCTCGAGTACATTCTATAACCAGGCATCACTTGTCATCTTCATGGAGCCCATGCATCATGACGGAGGATGACCGCTCATGAGTACCTACCAAGAATTATTTGAGGCAATCGATCCAAATTAATGGCGGAATCCTCCCCTTTCTTTCAGGCCGTTTCCTTACCTCTTAAGTCTCCAACTTCCATTTATCATCCGTCCATTACAACAGCATTGCATGATTTGTTTGTTCTGTACGATCTTGTCTGCATAATGTTTGCTGGAAGTCGATATTTAAATGACATTATAATTTGGATTTGAGGCAAGAATTGTATTGTGCGCGAAAAGTTCGTGTTAAAAACCATTTATTGGTCCACACACTGCGCAATATATGACAACAGTTACATCTCACGTTCACGTTCACTGCGCAATATATGCTGTAGAAGTGGTACCGTCGTCTCTTCCTCCTACAGAATCCACCTCATGAATCTATTACCGACTTTATTGGCGAAGGAAGTGAACCCCTGTTCCCAGTAAGTATGGAATCTGCCAACTTTCAAATTCTATAATCTCAGTTTGAGAGTTTATCCGTGAGAAAAAGAAATTAAGGGCTACGATTGGAACTTGGAAGTCATTGGTAGTTCACTAGCAAGCAAGACCGTCTCGGGAATTTTTGAGGCCATGTGCGAAAATAAACAACGAGGCTCCTAAATTTGAAAAAAATTGTCCTCCTAGTTTAAATAATAAAAATTTCACTAACTTAATGCAATATTAATTGAATTTTTTTGTTTTCTTAGCAATATTTGAGACAAATTTATCAATGTTTATGTGTTATTTATGTGTTAACACTAATTTTATTCGCAACCTAATAAGCCCATGTACAATTTTTTTTTGTTTTGAGACCCCTTAAAAATGAGGCCCGGAGCAGGAGCTCACCCTGCTCCTGCTATTGGGCCGGGCCTGCTAGCAAGGGCCAAAATTTAACTCTCTGGTGCGTATAGTTTGATATTCTGGTGTACAGTGTACTAGTCTAGTAGATATTGCCACGCTGGGATGGAAACATCGCAATAGAAGTTTGTTACTAAAAAATCACCCATAGGCTTTAAAATTGATTTCATAAGTTCTCCTTACATAATTCAAAATAATACCTTCTAGATTTTCATAATATCCAACACACCCTCTCATCTTAGACTATGATTAGCGATCAAATATTTCCTCGTGTTCATATGGTGAAACTTTCATAGTCATGTCATGACTCAGGTTCAAAATAATACAATTGAAAATTTCTGTAATATTGGGGGACATTTAAGATTTTCTAATTTTAATTCTATTGATGGTGCGTTGAATTCTTATGCCCTATTATATGTGTAACGATATTGGCATGAGTCTAGACTTGTCCATGCCTAAACCACCGTTCTTTCAGGATGCTTTCCAATTAGTGATCTTTATGTATCTTCCATATATGTCATGGTTTATGGTCATTTTCTTAAACACAATCCAGTGACCATGATGTATTTGGATAAGGGCTCGAAGGAGTCAAATACGGTCTATGCCTTAAATTAGTTTATCATTATGGGGTCAAATTCCTGTGCAACAGTAATCTGTTGTCGTGAGTCGTGACCACGTTGAAATATCAAAGTCCACATCAACACTTATTAAAGTTAATTTATTTGTTAGTTGATGGCTGTTTGGGGACGTAAGAAGTGGTGGCGCCACGAACACAAGAGTTTCCCCGTACACGTATTGATACAATACAAATCTAAAATCATCTTCCGGCTCTAAACTTGTATTGGATAAGGGCTTCAGATTTGAATCCTCAAATGAATTTACATTCGACTGATGTGACTTCTTTAGGGGTTACAACCTAATTTTAAGATGGAAAAATGATTTCCAGATTACTTATAACACGTTTTTTACGACAATCGTGACATGATTTTATAAAGTTGCAAAACACATGGAGTATTTTATCAGCTATTTAATTTGTTTCTAAAATTGATGACAAGATAGTCTACGTCGTCATTTGGTTTCATAATGCATGTGACCATTAAAATTCCAAGATACATAAATATTTGTCACAACGTGATACTAGTGCGTCCTAATGCGTGATAGATGTTGATTATTTTTTTGCATTTGAAGTGTCCAATAACGGTAAAATCAATCGTTTCTTATTTTAAATTGTTAGGGAATAAAATCAATTCCAAATACGCAGCGGAATCAAAATATCAAATCCAATGGACGAAATAAAGAAAAAATACAAATCCAAACACCAAATCATACAAAACACGCAAGATTTAACGTGGAACCTCAATACGGGAAAAACCACGGACGACACAACTCCAATCTACTATAGAGAAAATGTATTACACAGAGAGGCTTACATGAGACATCAACAACCGGCGATTACACCCAGTTAAATTTGCTCACGCCGAATCAACAATGATGCTCTCTCGCTTTTCTCTCAAGAATGCAAAAGTAGACAATCGAAGTTAATCTAATTGTTTTTAGACAAAGGGGGACGAAATTGCCTTTATATAGTAGGCCAAAACAAGTATTAATTGTACCAAAATCGCGTGGAGAAAAGTGCAAAACTTGGGGAAACTGGGTCCAACGGTCGACCGAACGGGTGCTTCGGTCGACCGAAGCCTAAGTTCCGGTGGACCGAAAAACAACATGCACTTTCCTGATTGCTAGAGTGCATATTCGGTCGACCGAATCACTTAAGTTCCGGTCGACCGAAAAACAACAGACACTTTTGCCCAACTTCCTCGTGTGTACCCGGTCGACCGAACAACTCCTATCGGTCGACCGAAAAACGACAAACATATTGGCTGGACAAAATTGAACACACCTCTGGTCGACCGAATGTCTGTTTTATCCCACACATTATTTAATCACATATTCAAGGTAAACTACAACAATCTCCACCTTTACCTTGAATAGCCCCCGGAAATATTGAAGGAATACTTCCTTCTTCATTGTGTCGTCGCCTTAGCTTCATCTACTTGGAACTCAAACCAATCAAGTCCACGCATACCAAGAACTTAGTTGAAATAACTGGCTTCGTCAACATATCAACCAAATTATCTTCAGTGCCCACCATCTTCACCTGAAGGGAATGTGTTCTAAAAGTTTTACTTTAAATGTCAATTATTATGAATTGAATGAGAAATCATTTTGTTCCTTGTTTATGTTATTCGTCTTTTAGAAGTGTTAAGGAAGAGACTCTTGGTCCTTAACCGTAGAGCTCTGAAAGATATTGGTTTGCATAAAACAAAAGATGTTCACAATCATGGTAATTAACATGGGACATTAATTACCGAGTTAAGATTGTCGTGTTGGTCATAGATCATTGTAGCTCTACAAGTGAGTGACGACACGGGTATGCAAAAGAGGAAAATATTACTTTTGTATACTGAATAGACCTAATAAGTAAAATATTATAGAAATGTGTTTCTGTGTCATTAATATTTTACTGTGTCTTTGGTCCTTTGATATGAGACTTATATCTAATCACTTAAGGAATACTTAATTAGATCAGTGTCTTGAACTATCGATCAGTGTAGTGTAAAGGCATTGGTTGGTTAAGTACAACTTTTGTTGGAGAAGATAGTTAGTCAAAAGACTATCATTGCCCCTCTTAATTGAGTGATGATATTAGTGGACCCCTTGATAAAGCAAATTTATAATGTGCACAATGTGATTTGAGTTAAGTCACATATTTATAACTAGCTTAAAGAGATCAAGAAATGAATACTAATACAAAGATGACACAATACTACTTTGTGTGTATTCTTAATATCATGAGGCAAGGGACGGACACAAGTGGTGCACTCCATCACTAAGTGGATCGGGTTTTGGTTCGAGTGGAATTAAGACATCTAACTAATTGGGAGCTATAATGTGTAGCTAGATACCGCTTATATCTTGTGATATTAAGCTCTTAATATCACTGCCAACTTAGTTTAGATCTTCCCATAGGTCACACCACAAAACTGGGAAACAAGAAATGGGGATTTTGAATTCATAGGATGTGTCGGGTTTCATGTAGAAAATATGACACATGGGGTGAACAAGCAAAATCAAAATTATGTTGTAATTATAACATAATTAGAATCTAAATTAAATTCATATGTGATGTAAATATTATGGGGTGTAATGATTGATCATTACATAGGATAATATGTTACATAAGTTGTGAATTTATTACTAATCCCGAAATGTCAAATTTTGTAGGGGTTAAACCGAAATTTGAAAAGTCTGCAGCACAGTGCACAAACGGTCGACCGCTAAACAGTAAACGGTCGACCGGATGTGGGACGGTCGACCGCAATATTGCACGGTCGACCGGATGTGTGTACATCGTAACAGGGATTTCGTCTGTTCGTTTTCGGTCGACCGAATTTATCGGTCGGTCGACCGAACATTGTGATGAAATATTTTAATGTTGCGAACGGTCGACCGAGTGTCTAAACGGTCGACCGAAACCAGGTCTAAACGGTCGACCGGACCTCGCAGACGGTCGACCGGTCAGACGGTTTTATGCAGAATTAATTTAAGAATTAATTAGATCATGCATGAAATTGGTCCATAATTGATTTAATTCGTGGCTAAGATTATTTATTAATAAATAATGGATGGTTAGATGGAATTTTGCATGGAATCATGGGCAAGAGGTTGCACATGAATAGGTAATTTGGAGAGAACCTATAAATACAAGGTTATCTCATTACCTCCTTAATTAATTCATTATTTTTCTTATGCAAAATCTCTCTCCACAATTCTCCACGAAAATTCCTTAATTCTTAAGTTTAATTTTAGTTCTTCAGAGGTCATCTTCTAAAGGGAACTAAAGAGGGGTTAGTAATTGGATTCTAAACCCTATCGGAGATTGAGAGACTAGCTTCCCTCTCTCCGATCTTGTTTAGAGTTTGGTGAATACTCGGAGGCATCCGGCGCAGCGAGGAGCATCCCAACCGTCTTCGAATCTTCGAGAAGTTTTAGAGAATTTCTAGGTATGAATTTCGGAGCTTATTCATGTTTGTTTTAATAGAGTTTTTGAAACTAGTTTGTTAAAACAAACCGATGCATGCAATAAATTCTAGAAAATTGAAAATTGATCCTTGTTATACATGAAAATTCGAAATATATATATGTATAATTAAACATGAAATCCTACATCACCACCATACCTCCTTCAGCAACAACTTCCTGAATGAAGTGATAACGGACGTCAATATGCTTCGTCCTCTCGTGGTACATCTGATCCTTCGTCAGATGAATGACACTCTGACTATCACAATAAACAATCACTGTATTCTGACCTGGACTAAGCTCTCCAAATAAACCTTTCAGCTAAATAACTTCCTTTATAACCTCGGTCGGAGCCATATACTCTGACTCCGTTGTAGATAAGGCAACAGTGTGTTGCAACATCGCTTTCCAGCTAATAGTTGTGCTCCCAACAGTGAACACATAACCAGTCATATATCTTTGTCTATCGCGGTCTCCCGCGTAATCGGCATAAAACTCCATTAGCGAAAACGAAGATCGACCAAATTTCAGAGATAACTTAGTTGTACCTTTTAGATACCGGAGAATCCACTTCACAGCTGACCAATGCTACTTTCCTCATGACCATTGCCTCATGATATTAATAATATATACAAAGTAGAAATGTGTCACCTTTGTATTATATTCATTTCTTGATCTCTCTAAGCTAATTATAACTATGTAACCTAACTCAAGTTACATTATGCACATTATAATTTTGCTTTATAAAGGGCCTACTAATATCATCACTCAATTAAGAGGGGCAACGATAATCGTTGACTAGCTATCTTTTCCACCACAAGTCATGTTCAACCAACTATTGTTTTTATCACTATACTCATTGATATCTTTTGACAATAAAAAAATTAAGCACTTTTTGAGTGAAAAATATAAGTCTCTTATCGGATCCAAGACACAGTAAAACATTAATGACACGAAACACAATTCCATAATAATTTACTTGTTAGGTATGTTCAATATATAAAAGTATTTTTTTCCTCTTATATATACTCGTGTCGTCAATTATTTGTAGAACTACAATAATTGATGACCAACACGATAGTCTTATCTTGGTGATTAATGTTATATGTTAATTACCATGATCGTGAATAACTTTTGATTTATGTAAATCATTATCTTTTAGAGCTCTACGGTTAAGGACCAAACGCCTCTTCCTTAACACCTCCAAAAGACGAATACCATAATCAAGGAATAAAATGTTTGCACATCCAATTCATAATAATTGACATATAAAAGTAAAACATTTAGAACACATTCCTTTCAATGCAGCCATACTCACCACTAATTTGTAGCCCTTTGCTGTCAGACTACCTACTGAGATCAGATTCTTGCTCTCCTTTGGAACATGTCACACATCCGACAAAATCTTGACTAGGCCATCATGGGTCCTCAATCTGACATAACCAATTCCTGCAACCTCGCACCTGTCACCATTGCCCATCACTATCATTCCACCTGACATTGATTCATAAGATGAAACCACTGTTTGTTCGGAGTTAAGTATAATTTATTGCCCGTGTCAATCGTCCAACCGTCATAATCTTCAGAAGAACTTGTAGCTGCCAACACAAAATAAGAATCAGACTCGGCAACATTCGAACCTAACTGATCAGCACTAATAGAACTCATCTGCTTCTCTCTGTTCTGTAGCTTAAAACATTCTGATATCTTGTGACCCTTCTTCTTACAGTAATGACAAATAATATCTTTGTCTTTCGACTTGGTCTTAGAGGTGTTATTTGAGAAACTCATCTCTTTCCCCTTACCACGAGCAACAAGTGCTTCACTTTTGCTCTACTCAGAACCATCCGACCTCTTGTCCATATCAGATTTGGAGGATAGTGTGTTTTTGACATCAACAAGAGAGATGTCGGTCTTGCTGTACATCATTGTCTCCACGAAGTGATCATATGAAAAACTCAACGAGCAAAGTAAAAAGATTGCATGATCCTCATCAGAAAACCTTGCTTCCACTTTCTCCAACTCCATGATTATTGCATTGAAATCATCCAAGTGTTGCGGAATTCAGATACCCGACTTCATTTTGAATAGGAACAATTTATTCTTCAAGATAATCTGGCTCGCAAGTGACTTCTTCATGTAGACAATCCCTTATTTCTTCCACATACTTGCAGCCGTCTTCTCCTTCAACACTTTTCTCATAACTTCGTCAGACAACGATAACTTAATGGTTGACATCGCCTTTCGATCAAGCTTCAACCTATCTTGTTCGAACATTTCCTTTGGCAACTTTTCTATGCCCTCAAGAACGTCCTCCACCTTTTACTACACCAGGATTGCGTGCATCTTGATACAAGCCGAAATTCACATCTCGGCTCAACTTCTCAATCTTCCATTGATTTGCCATGTGTACTTGCTAGAAAAATCGATGAAAAACCCAAAATTCGGACCAAAAACTCTGATACCAGTTGTTAGGAAATAAAATCAATCACAAATACACAGTGGAATCGAAATATCAAATCCAATGGACAGAATAAAGAACAAATGCAAATCCAAACACCAAATCACACAAAACACGCAAGATTTAACGTGAAAACCCAATACGGAAAAAACCACGGACGACACAACTCAAATATACTATAGAGAAAACGTATTACACAGAGAGGCTTACAGGAGACACGAACAACCGACGAGTACACCTGGTTAAATTTGCTCACGCCGAATCAACAAGGATGCTATCTCTCTTTTTTCTTAAGAATGCAAAAGTAGACAATAAAAGTTAATCTAATTGTTGTTAGACAAAGGGGGACGAAATTGCCTTTATATAGTAGGCCAAAACAAGTATTAATTGTACCAAAATCGCGTGGAGAAAAGTGCAAAACGTGGGCGAAACTGGGTCTAACGGTCGACCGAACGGGTGCTTTGGTCGACCGAACTTCAAACTGTATCGCAATCCAGGGCTTCTTCGGTCGACCGAAAAACAACAGATACTTTCCTAATTGCTCGAGGGCATATTCGGTCGACCGAAAACCGACAAGCATTTCCTCGTGTGTATCCGGTCGACCGAAAAACGACAGACACTTTTGCCGAGCTTCCTCGTGTGTGCCGGTTGACCGAACAACTTCTATCGGTTGACCGAAAAACGACAGACACTTTGGCTGGACAAAATTGAACACACGTCCGGTCGACCGAAATCCTTCGAGTCGGCCGAATCTCTATTTTATGATTTTTTATCTCATAAATACTTTGATCGCATATTCAAGTTAAACAATATAAACAATATAATAAAAATAGAAATGATGACCTGTGACGTGGACTGTATCCAGAATGTACGATGTCCTGTGTATGATTCTCATCATTATATTACCTGAATTGTCCAAAAAAATAAAAATAAATTATAAGATAAAGTGCACCGTATTAGTTTTTCTAGATACAAAAGATAAGGAAAATGAGAGAGAAATCAAGAAAATTCAAAATTTTCGTTTGCATACCAATTAGCAACTAACGAAGAAAAAAATGATAAACAAATTCTGAAATGATAAGATATCCATCAATCATTCCGTGAAAATATCAATAGATTTAGAAAAAATCTTGCTTCTTCAGTGTCACTCTCTTACATGGTTATTTAACTTATTTTCATATTACTGCAATTCCGATTTCTAGGCATAGAAGTTATTAAGTACAACATTTTCGAATGGTTATGGGAAATTTATAATTTTTTTCTTGCCAAACAAATGCTACAAAATTTTGGAAAAACATTTTGCAGAAACATAACTAACATCTCTTGAAGTTTTCAGTTGTGGTTGTCTTTCACACGTTAATTTTTGATTTTTTAGATTTTTTTAATTTTTTTACAAGATGAACTCTGAAATGATGTGGAAGAAAGATAATTTGTGGTGAGTTGTGGTTAAGAGATGAATAGTGTAGGAAATAGAAGAAAGTGAGTTGGGAAGAGAAAAAACTGATGTAAATATAGAAAGTTGACTGGAAGACATAAAGAAGAAAGAGAAAGTTCATGATCAGGTTGTCCGAATCATGATTACGGATGATCTAATTGGACATGCCAGCGAAGCAAAGTATATCACCTTAAGCAACCACATCAAAACAAATTCTCTCATAAATCCTAAATAACCCAAAAGAGTAAAACACCCCCAGAATATTATCACACCTTCGAAAAATCAGAAGCAATCGAAACTTCCAAAACCATGCACGTGTACAACATTAACATTTAATACAAACAAATTCCCCACCGTAATTCCCACCAAAAACCATGGGCAAGACTGTAACTTCCGCCTCTTCCTCCCCCTTCTTAACCCCTCCCTTCTCCCCTCATCTCTCCCAAGCAACTAAAAAAAACCGAAAACGCAAAATGTCTTACCGAAACCAACTCTTATTCTTCTGCTCTTTCCTTCTCGTCAGCGTCGCCGTCTCCGTCTCCGGCCGCCGTCCGCCGTCGACGCACTTCATCCGGAAAAACTGCGAACCCACCCTCTACCCACGCCTCTGCTACGTCTCCCTCGCCCCGCACGCCCCGTCCATCCGCCACGACCCCGTCACCCTAGCCGCCGTCGCCGCCAACCTAACCCTAACCCACCTCCACCACACCTTCGTCCACGTGACCTCCCTACGCCACTCCCTCGCTTCGGAGCCGTCCGTCCGGCGTCCCGTCAATCGCCGCACCGCCGAGGCCGTCATCGACTGCGTCGAGACCCTCTCGACCGCCGCCGACCTTGCGGCGAAGTCGATGGCGGAGATCAAGGCGTTGAGGAACGCCGTCGGGGTGGAGATCGCGTGGCACGTCGGGAACGCGCAGACTTGGATGAGCGCCGCGCTCACCGATGAGGACACGTGTACGGATGGATTTGAGTCGTGCATGGGGACGGTGGTGGAGGACGTGACGAGAAGAGTGGAGTGGACCAAGAGGTACACCAGTAACGCTCTTGCTCTCGTTAATAATCTCGTCGGTCGTTGATTCGTATCCGTGGATGAATCCCAGCCGTTGGATCCAGTTAGTTGTGGTGGTGATGCCTGGGTCATTTATTTTGTTTGTTTGTTACAGCAAGGTTTGGGTTAATCAGTTTCGTTAGTGGTTTTGTTTGTTGGAATATATTGGTATCACCTTGAAGTTGTATATGATGAAGAAGAAGATAAAAATTTGTTGGTATTAGTATTTGTATTACTATTAGTGTTAGTATTTTTTTTGATAATTACTAGAGTTGATTTTAGTTAGTAAAGTGGGTTATATCTGAATTAGTGTTGGTATTTGTTAAAGAGGATGTAAGTTGGGGGTTTCTGAATGTTCTGAATTTTTGATTGGTTGGTTTTAAGTTTCTAATGGTATTGCACACATGTAAGCTTGTTTTGGGATGCTATGAACGACCATAGACGGTTGTAAACCTGAGACTACCTATTTGGATATTTTGTAACCTAAACATTTGGAGAGACTGTGTTTGTAGTCCCTTCTTGTCTAATGCAATGAAACCATTATAAAAAAAAAGGTTTTTTGCTCATGAACACCTCCTGTGGGTCCTAATTGGCGATATATATATATATATAGGGTCAAGCTCTAGTGAGCCCAGGGCTCATCAAATTTAGTTTAAGCCCCCTACAATCTCACCGTTAGATCTTATTTACAGTTAATCTCACCATTCATTAGCATAACCGTTTTTTTCTTAATCTACCTTACATTTTGAAATGAGTGGTGGATATTGTGGGGGTTTAATTTAGTTTGATTAAGCCCTGGGCTCACTTGAGAATTCCTGTATATATATATATATATCTGTTTTTTACAATTTTCTGCTGAGTTGAACTAATTGTATATATACACTTCTACGGTTAGAAGGCCCCACTCTGTTACCGGCGACGTTAGAAAATTTGCAATATAAGCCGCTTAAAATCTAAACGTCATTGGTTGTAAAAACAAAAACAACAAAACAAAAATCTTAAAAAAGCATATATCTCTCTCCTCTCTTCCTCCCGACCACCCCACCAACCAATTGCCTCTCTTCCTCCCCCTCTCCTTTCCTCTGACCGATCCACACTCCCCTCGTCACGTTCTATAGATCAAGACCACTCTTGATAGACTTTGACGTAATCGAGTTTACTGTTCATCACTCTTCCCAAAGCGAAAATGTGATTTTTGGTGTCATCTAGTTCCTCTGGGAACTCCATTTCGCTCCAGAAGATGTGACAAACTCTTCTCTGCCATCAATTGGCATATGGAGCTCTTTATTTCAATTTCGACCTCTGGCGACTACTGTTCATCCCCCAAGTTCCAGAACTCTGTCAACGGCTTAATTGACCCAATTGACCAATCGGTGAGCTCCGGAAAACGCCGACACATCTTCCCTGGAAGGAATCGAGTTTTAGACCTCTGGGTCAGTCGCGTAAACTCTCGTCGGTTCGTGAGCGTGAAGACTACAGTTTGCCGTCTTTGTTGGGCTCATCAGAGCAAGCAGGTTGGTGCTGGTGATGAGGCTGGATTAAGACGAGGACGAAGACGAAGCCAAGCTCTAACAATGACTATTATTAATGTTGACATTATTGTCTTGGAGGAGAGACAGGGCTTGGGATCTTGTAGTGGAGCAAGCCAACACTTTTCTTGTCGCCGATCAACTTGGAATTGGAGGAATCTCCGTTGGGATTGACATAGATTGTTGTTGTCGGAGAAAAAGATTCCTCCACGAAGTTGGTTGGTGGGTTGGTCGGTAAGAAGAGGGAGAGAAAGGGGAGAGAGAGATTTGATTTTTTTAAATTTTTTGTTTTTGTTTTTACAATCAATAATATTTAGATTTTATAAGGTTTGTTTGTAAATTGTCTTACACGGTGACAAAGTGTGATCTACTGACGGCAGATGTGTATATATGCAATTAGTTGAAGTCGAACGTGTATTTGAGGAAATAATAATAAATCGTGTGTATTTCGCCGACTAGGACTTGCGGTAGCAAAAAAATCCTAAAAAATAATGGGAGGTATTGCACGTGTAGAGTTCTCGTACGTTGAGAATCTACCTGCATGTGAAGTTTGATTTTTCCGTACAATAAATCTGCATTGGCCCATTCCACTCCACGTTACCTTTTTAATGCAAATTTCCACTGGTTCTCTCTCTAAGGATGGATGAATACGGTGAATGAATAACGATTCTGGTTTTCCCTGTCTGTGAAATTCCGGCGATGTGTCTGCAGTGATCTCCTGTTTAGATTGAGCAGCTTGAGAGAAAGAAAAAAAATGTGTTGATGTGTCGCCCACCTCTGTATTGTAACGTCCCGAAACAGCGGAAGATTTAAAATTTCGAAATTACGAATAAAACTGACAACTCAAGGCGGGAACGTCACTAATGTATAAATATATAAATCCGGGTGCACCCAAAATACATGGAGTTTACAAAAGGTGTACAACTACAATCCAGATGAAAGACATGAAAATACAAGTAGTCGTACGATCTCGCAAATGCCGAAGAGGATCCGACTCCAAAGCGCTCCGTCCTCGGTCACCACCCACCCGGACCTACTGTGGTCCTGAAATAAAAAGTGCAACAACAATGCCTGAGTTTCCTGAAAGGAAACCCCGTATACCAAGCCCTAAATGCATGCAAGACTATCAATGAAACCTATCATACTAGTCATCATGGCATGGCATCAATGCGATACATAAACAATCCCTCAACGGGTAAACAGACCCACTACGGGGTAACCAATCCCACCACGGGGAACACAGGACCTCTGTCCGCAAACTGTAAGGGGTCCCACTCTGAGACCTACCGTAGGCACATACGGTCTAGCAGAAGGTACGCAACGAACCCCACACGCGACTACTCTAGTCAAGGGATCGGTGAGGAGCGTCCGCACGCCTGCGCGAAGTAGAAATCAGCTGAAATCTCGAGGTCAACACCTCACCAACGGGGTCGTCGCCCAGGTCGGTCCACTCATCTGGAGGAGCCCGTCCAGACTACCCTGCCGGAAAAGATCGTCGGCAGTCCATACCCTCACCGGAACAGCATCGGTGGGACACCATCGCCCGGAAACGTCGTCGGACGGCACTTCCGCCGGAACAGCATCGGCAGAACAATCATCACCCGGAACAGCATCGGGTGGAACGATCATCGCCTCGTCTACACGAGCGATCCGAGCTCAAACAGCCCGCAGGGTCAACATGCTCCAACGAGCCGTGCACCTCGTGCACCGGGATCCTCAATCCCTCAGGCCTGCTACTCTACTGTGAGTCAGAACATCAAGGCTACGTCGCCCTCCATCTGTGGAGACGACACGTCCCAGATGCCCACACTCTTCCACACGGCGGTCCCTGGGCAGGCACGCAGAACGCACCCACCGTCACCTCCCGGCTCACGCGCTAAGCGAGGACACGGGTTTCCGTGGACAGAGTTGACATCTCACTAGGACAAGAAAACCAGTACTGTGCCCCATCGGTTGACCGAATCAGGCAAACCGGTCGACCGAAACCAACAGTAACGGTCGAACGGATTTCCTCCAAACGGTCGAAGAAAGTGCCCAAAACTCTGTCTCCAATCGGTCGAACCAGCGGGAAGAACCGGTCGACCGGACAGGTCAAAATCCTAGGTCTGACTAAGTCAAAATCAATTCAACTATCGGTCGACCGACTCAAGGGTCCCGGTCGACCGAACATTACAGGGTCAGCCTAGTAATTCTAAGTCATATAATCGGTCGAACGCATATACTAATCGGTCGAACCAACAAGCAGTAAACAACAAGAACTTAAGTTCCGGTCGAACCACAAGGCTCGGTCGACCGGAAACAGGCAACATCAAACACGAACCCACAAAATTTGGCATAACCGGTCGACCGCCCCAAGGCATCGTCCGACCGGTTCTGGGCAAAAACATCAATTTACACAAGCACCGGTCGACCGCCCGAAGGCACCGGTCGACCGTTGGTCGACAGCAACCTTGCACCAGCCAAGGATTTTACGCCGTTTTCTTGTCGCCGGCGAGGTCTCCGACCTCCCGCGACCGACCCAAACCTCCCCCAACATGGAGAACCACAAAACACACTAATGCTTGGCATACCTCAAAAGAAAGACGAATCCGCCGGAGCAACGCTCACGCCCGTCGCCTCCACACGCGCGACCTCCTCACGCCGGAGCCTCCGCGCCGCCTTCTTCCTCCACTGGTCGCCGGAAAAACAAGGAGAAGAGGTGGTGAGTTTTGGTGGAAAAGAAATGGGAAGGAAAGGGAGAAGAGAGGGTTGGGTTGGGTTTAAATACAAAAACCTACACCTATCCCCCATACTCCTCACCTCACTCCACCCCACTCCTCTCGCCACTCCCCCACGTCCTAGACCTTACATGTATCGTATGTTGTAGGTGACGTGAATCATTGTGCATCCCGGTCAAGTTCAATTTTCAGGGATATTAAAAAAGCATCTTCCGCTCTAACTTGTAGGACGTGGTTGTAAACTTCACTATACAATTTGGACTTGGATCTCCATCGTCTTACCAAAAAGTGGAACGGGTCTAAGAAGTTCCTTGTGACTTGTGTCAATAAAATTGCTCTACGTATCTATGATAAATTTCATCGGCATACTGTCTTTCTCGAATCTGACTGACTATATAGCCTAGAGTTAGCGGACATATCTCTTTAATTTGTAGCCTTTCTTGAATCTGACTATTTAGCTGAGAGTTAGATTACATGTCTCTTTTGTAGACTGTAATCCTGTGACTTTTTTGGGGAGCAATTTGTGACAATAATTTAAACATTCTCATGGGTGCCCAGTGGCCATTTCACAGAGTTGCGCGGATAAGAATTGGGGGGGGGGGGGGGGGGGGGGGGGGGGGGAGGGATACACCAAATGAATAAGTCAACTGGATATGAATGATTGTGATATAGGTAAAGTGGTAAAAAAAACGAATTCGTCACTTTTGTGTCTGACTTGAAAATGAGCCTTATATAGCACTTCTCAATATTTTATACCGTAGAACATGACTTGAGTAGCCCAATGAATTTTCGATGTCTCGACGATAAAGATGATTAATGCTGCTGTCGGTCATCCCAACTTTTCTTTTCTTCTGTTGTATTATATATTTTAGGACCATCTGTATAAGGTTCTGTCTCGTATTCCAAGTTTTCAACAACTTTAGAACTAATAAATATAGTAGTAACCGTTAGCATATTTAGGTTCGCAAATTGACATAATTGTTCTAGAGACAATTTATAATTAACGTACCTGCTGCTCCCGCCCGTAGCTGACCAAAGGGTACTTTTTTGTTCCCGACGCCACCTTATCTTGAGTGAAGGTCATGGTGGTTTTTCGGTTATACAAAAAAAATCCTAGTAATAGATAATTCATTTTTTCTTCCTGATAAATGATAATCAAGGATTTAATCTTCGAAGAGGCAAGCGGTACATAGGATTTACAATTTCGATTTGGCTAGTAAAATGGTATATAAACTAATAAAAGTAAACTAAGGATATATATATATATTTATATAACAGGTAAGAAATGTTTAAAAAGAGTTTTTGAAATGCAATTTCCAATTGTCCGGTGTATCAAAATTTATCAGTAATATAGTTGAAGAAGGGTAGTAAAGTAATTCGTGGTTATATTCGG
Organism: Triglochin maritima; assembly: GCA_963682175.1. Lineage (NCBI taxonomy): Eukaryota > Viridiplantae > Streptophyta > Magnoliopsida > Alismatales > Juncaginaceae > Triglochin > Triglochin maritima. The sequence goes on along the minus strand of OY821771.1, from coordinate 47,572,625 downwards.
ACATAGGATAATTATTTTAATAACAAAAATCCAAAACTTAGACACTACTTAATATGTGAAATGAACATAATTGACGTTTATGCTTTTTATATCGGCTAAACTCACTTTCACATAAACTTCAATTCATAATTTGGAACTACATGTAGAAAACGGACTAGTCACCTATTTAAATAATTTGTCTAAATTTTAAGTAGATTAAAAATGTCAATTTCTGGTTATGCGCCTTAAAAATGGTGGGTCATGAATCATGATAGATAAGATTTTGGCATGCAAAAGGATCGAAAAGACCTATCTGGTCATCTGAAACCATACACACCGTTTTCAAGTGAGATCACGTACGTACAATAGAGACAAATAATGCAATTCTTTTTCTTTATATCTATAGAAGTAATAGAGTTTCATGTGAAGCTCTCGAAACATATATTTTTTTCCCAGAAGAAAAAAAAACTGTGTCAGACATCACAAAATTTAGGTCACATCTTCGTGGCAAACGTGTAGTGCATAGGATGTGAGAGGAACAAATAGGGGAAGAAAAGTCTGAATCTTCAGATGAAATTTTTGTTTGAGTTAGGATTATTTACAATAAAATTATGAACGTTCACTTAGCTACGTAGGCAGACCAGTTTGTCTTGCCTGTACCTTGTAATTCGTAATGAGCCTTGAGATCCTTCTTTATGCCTTCTAATTGTTCGGGTAGAATTAGGAGATATTAGTACTGTATCTAATTTTATAAAAACAAAGTTAATAGAATCATGACCTATCACTCTCCTATGTTTCCCTATCTCATAAAGGCGGACCACATGAGATTATCATGTCATGCATGACATCCACCACTCCCTGACTCAGGGTAAGCTTGTTATAACTTTCAGAGCATGTAAGTGCTTAAAATCATGAATTTCCTTAGACGTAGAAAATCCAAATATGGTTTACACAGATTCCAATTATAACACTTTAAATTTATGCATGTTTGTCTTACAATCTTTGAAAAAATTGTAAACCTGATGAATTATTAGAGGAACATACCTTTCAATGTAAATGGCTAAAATGAACACCTTTAAGTTAAAATGATGATAGGGTTTTGAAATTCGAAAATGGTGCAGATATTATTCTGGGTATGGTTGTGTGGAAACAATCATAGAACGAAGGAGGAGAATATCGGCCTCAAAAAATTTTGTTGGCATATGCTAGATTTTCTTTGGTGACGTGGAAGTTGAACTCAATTTTTTTCAAAAAACTAAAAAGAGTCAAAAAGACAAAAGCCATAACGTACAGACGCATTGGAAAACCGACTTTCAAGTTCAACATGATTTGAACGTGCTGTGCCTGTGATTATACCTTGCTAACCGAAGTGGCTTCTGCGACTAACCTTTTTTTTTGAAATTATTTATTTTAGTAACCAATGATTCCTATTGACGAGAGGCAAAGTTACACCGCTGTCCGGTGCTGATTAAATTATAATTTTATGGTTGAAGATTATTTTAAATTTATTTTTCTACAATAGGTTATTGATGGTCAATGATATAATAGTGCAACTAAATCCTATGCTTTCAAGAATGTGATGGGGTTCGACTTCCAAATCTCAACCAATTATAGGCGTAGAAAACCATCGAAGATCTTGAACATGAATAGAAGAAAATTAATGCGGCTCTCCATTCTGTAAGAATTCTATTTGGCTTGACAGCTTCAGTGGTTGGTCGACCAATAAATCTAGCAAGCCGTGTCATTTTTTATGCGCTTAGCTGATCCTTCTAATCCACTCGATGCTCCCCCAACTAGTGAAAATCGACACTAAAACAATCGATGAGAAACGGAAAAAACTCAACAGAATGGTCTCCCATAAGTATATCATTTCATGATGTATTTCCTTCACATGTTTTCCTTCTATGGAAGAACATAACATGAAATAAATAAAGTTGTGTTTAAGAGCTTCTGGTTTATGAGCCAGTCTTTTCCACTCTTATTGGATTTGTATTTTGTACCTTAATTGATCACTATTAATTACAATCCGAACATATATTTTGGTGCAAAATTGGCCATTGTTCTTTCAACAATCAATTTTGTTTTCTTTTCTAAAAAACATATCATTTTCCTTTTAATTACATTTATAAAAAGTGCTACTTTGTATATATATAAATTACTGAATACGATAATCACCTCGATTGATAATTCAAGAAATGTTGTTCCATGAATAAAAATATAAAATACGTTTACAAGTTGGAAAAGATATGTAGAATTATTTTAGCTAGGTACAGTACGAACGGCCTATTTAAATATCAATTGGAACTACAGAAAGATCCTTTTTTTTGAGATATCATATAATTTATTATAAAAAAATTCTCATATAATTTGTCATCTGGCTAAAAGCCTGCCTAAAATTAAGTTTCACGTGCAGATCTAACGGAAAAAACTAAATAAATGAGTTTTTGGGTGGTATCACAAGATGCATACGAGTATTAATCACATCAAAATTGGTATCAATACCAACTTGGGTACGACATAAAGAAAGTATCTTGTACGGTGGATCTTCTTCTACATAAATTATAAATTTCTCCCCCAACTGTCGTCGAAATTTACATGCATGACATACAAAAACCTTATTCGTAGTGATTTTTGGTTGTATAAAAAGACGAGCAACATAACCACCAATCCCATTTCTAAGTGCAACCATATAATTAATACTGCTCCACTGGAATTATGACGTCTTATCACTTTCCTAGTTTGCTAGAGGCTCAGATTGCTTCCAAATAGGACCACATGAGAAATATTATATGCATATCATCCTTACAAGTAGACACGTATATGTTGGACATTATTTTGATATGTAATATTTTATTTCAATTACGTTGCTGTTCCGAATGACAAGTGCTACTAACCACCTAACAATGAATTATGGTCATTTGTTGTAGTTTGGTGAAGACCAGAGCTCACATTTTGCGCAGTGCATTCCGTCAAAAAAAGAAAAGAAAAACACTGTGCTAGTTTCGCTTGGATGAAATATATACGTTTCGCTTCACCCGTATGTTTGGTTTCCAATCATGTGGCAATGAAGTTTGGATGACAAATATGATCTTAATTAAGTTAATTGCTTCTGTCTTCCTCAATCATCCCTTTTTGTTCGTTAATCTGTATTATTATCACCTATCGTCTTGACGGGGGCTTTCAATAGAGATAGGTATGGCGTATGGGCATTGGAAAGCCCGGGCTACTTTCTTTTATCAAAATTCCAATTTCCAAGCCATACCGAGACAAAGTAATTAAACACTACCATGATGGACTTCCATACTTGATATAATATTATCTCAGTGCAGCCCCTCTACCTTTCAAATTTCCTTTTACGAGAGGACATAACTTACAGATAGTGTAGTGGACAATAGCTATGACATGTGCCTGCCAATTTCGAGCTTTGTATATTCCCACCACTTAAATTTACTCTGCTATCCATAAAAAAAACACTAATGAATGAATATATGATTTGTTTGGTCTGAATAATTTCCAAAGTTTCTTCTTGGGCTGGACCCAGTAACCCAGATAACCGGATTAGCCCTTTCACCAGCCTAGTTTTGGACAGCTTCTGTAAAGAATTAAAGTGGTTATCACTTTAATTAAGCTGCTATTATTAGAATTAACGTATAGGTTGATAATAATTTCTTTTGTAGTAGTTCCATACTGGGCCTATCGGGTTCTGCAAAGCCCATCTACCAATGTATTTAGGTGGGCCGATCAAGCATTCATAATCAATCAAATGAAAACCAACACCAATCAGCAACCGTTTTCACCACCTTCTCTCTTCTCAATCCCATCTCCAATCTGAATTCCGATTTCTCTCATTCTAATTCTCAAATCCCATCTCTCAATAGTGGTCCCAATTTTACAGTTTCCATCGGAGTTCACAGGGACAACAATTTGACAACCATTGAGACAACTTTCATGTTTACATGGCCTACAAATCTCACTCACTTATAAAAATATACTCGTTAAATTACAAAAAAAAAGTAATTTATTTTCAGAAGTCTTTTTATGTTAGGCAAATAAAATCATGAGGTAGTGTGTTGTTTGTCTGTTTCCTATGAAAAAGGCCGACATGGCAAATGTAATTTTGAGTCATATTACCATATTAGAGTAAGTTTATTTTACGCAACAGGCAAGGACCGTAAGGGCGTAAGGCTCAGAAAGTTGTTAAAAACTGCAGTTGATTTCTAAGAGTTGGTGTGAATTATGACATATGGAACAAATTACACGAAAGTTGCGTAATCAGATATTCTGCAAGGATCTAATTATTCTTTTATAATGTAGTTAGTGTAATATTCTCCATTACCCTGAGCTAACGGTCGGGAGCAGTCATGCTATTGTGCATGTCTGCAACATGCCGTTTCAAAACAGGGGAGGTGGCAATCAGTATCCAGAAACTTGGGAATACCAGTAGTGACAGAGGAAAGAAAACTTGAAGTATGCATTATATAATTAATAACTTCACTAATAAAATAACAATTTACCTGTTGATTCTTTTAACAGGGGGAAATCGGATACGCAATGAAAGTAACATAGATCCAAATACATGAGTCCACCTCAAAAAGAAGAGCCGAGGATAACTTACAGACTCAAACCCAGAATTTTCAGGACCACGAACTACAAAACAACACTCACATGAACACATTTGTATATCCATAGAGGGAGAAAACAAATACTTTCAATGGAACGGATAAAACCAAAAGCACAACTAACACCACCTGAAGCAGGTTGCAAGTTTTCTGATGATGACAATGGGAATTCTGATGACAGTATAATTTAAACTTGTACATTGTGTAATTGTGTTGCGTTAAAAATTCAAAAGAAAATTAAATAAGCATAAAATTTGAATGTATAACAGTGATCGCCAAGCGTTATCACGTAATTAGACAGTCATTATAGTTGTACTGTGCACTTGTGCCAGATCAGTACAATTGACACATCCAAGAGACCACGATCCATTAACAAAAAACTTTTGCTGAAATAAAAATCCCAACCGTTTCTTTTCCTTTCCAGTCCAAACACGAGGAAATTTTAAATGCATCAACCACTTCTAGTTAGATTTTCCTTTTTCTTCGCAAAGCCAGTTAGAGGGAGGTTTTCATAATGGCCATATGGGTTAGATAATTCACGGTCGATAATAAATACGGAACTTTTAGTATTGCTAATAATCCAACTATTTATTAACACATGAGTCCTTATACACGGACGCGGGCGTCACGAACGCGTCTTACGTGGACATGTTGAGTTTGCGTCCAGTCAGCAAAATTTCTCTTCACGTGCTTTGGTCTTCTTAAAAACGCCGGTTCTTTAGGTTGAACGATTCTTTTCCCAATACACAGATAGTGCAGACCCTAGGACAGCGTGCAGACCCTAGGACAGCGTGCAGACCCTTTATTCGTGCAGAGTCCAGACTTATCATAATAAAATATTGTTTTTAACTTTTAGGTTGGATCAACTTAATCCAAACAGACACACAACATATTCCGAACAGACAGTCTTCTTATTCCGAACAGACGCACAACTTAATCCGAACAGACAGACTTCTTATTCCGAACAGACACACAACATAATCCAAACAGACACACAACATATTCCGAACAGACACACAACTTAATCCGAACAGACACACAACTTAATCCGAACAGACACATAACTTAATCCGAACAGACACACAACATATTCCGAACAGACAGACTACTTATTCCGAACAGACATACTTCTTATTCCGAACAGAAAGACTTCTTATTCCGAACAGACAGACTTCTTATTCCGAACAGACACACAACATATCCCGAACAGACAAACAACATATTCCGAACAGACAGACTTCTTATTCCGAACAGACGCACAACTTAATCCGAACAGACACACAACATATTCCGAACAGAGAGACTTCTTATTCCGAACAGACGCACAACTTAATCCAAACAGACAGACTTCTTATTCCGAACAGAAAGACTTCTTATTCCGAACAGACAGACTTCTTATTCCGAACAGACACACAACATATTCCGAATAGACAGACTTCTTATTCCGAACAGACGCACAACTTAATCCGAACAGACACACAACATATTCCGAACAGATAGACTTCTTATTCCGAACTGACATACAACTGTTATACATGAAGAAAATGAAGAAGAATGTGATCATTCCTACATTTTTAAGGATGACTTTGGTCTTGTTTGTTGTATATGTGGAATTACACGCAAAAGCATAGAAAGTGTGTGCAGAAACGGAACAGAAAGTTTGTATTATTTATGTAGAAAGATTGTCTTGTATTATTTATGTAGAAAGTATTCCGAACATACACACCACTTAATCCGAACAGACAGACTTCTTATTCCGAACAGACACACAACATATTCCGAACAGACTGACTTCTTATTCCGAACAGACATACAACTGTTGTACATGAAGAAAATGAAGAAGAATGTGATCATTCCTACATTCTTAAGGATGACTTTGGTCTTGTTTGTTGTATATGTGGAATTATACGCAAAAGCATAGAACTTTCTGATTGAACTTTTAACAGTAGAACATCACGCCAAAATCCTCGGAAGCTTTGACACCATTGCATCTCGTTCCAGCACATTAACACCTGACCCAGAGGTAGCAAACAAACGGGTGTGATGCCTTTTCTTAACACAAAAACCACAAGAATCGGCATAAGCAACGTAAAATGTTTGGGCTTCTTCGAAAGAGGGGAAAAACATCCCCTCCTTAGGAACGTTTGTCGGCTGCTCCACTTGGAAAGACACATGAACGATTGAACTTTTAACAGTAGAACATCACGCCAAAATCCTCGGAAGCTTTGACACCATTGCATCTCGTTCCAGCACATTAACATCTGACCCAGAGGTAGCAAACAAACGGGTGTGATGCCTTTTCTTAACACAAAAACCACAAGAATCGGCATAAACAACGTAAAATGTTTGGGCTTCTTCGAAAGAGGTGAAAAACATCCCCTCCTTAGGAACGTTTGTCGGCTGCTCCACTTGGAAAGAAACATGAACGATTTCCATCAAAGCACAGAGGTAGGACCACAGAAGAGAAGGGAAGAAAAATGAAGACGCATGTTGAGATTTATAACAAGTCTCCTGTGCTGTGTAGGAGAGCCAAAATGTTCATGGAAAATGAGTGATTTGAGACGCATTAATGAGGGATGGAGGGATGTAGACATTTGTACGAAACGAGGAATAAAATAAAAAATAAACTTTTTCTGTGGAGACTGCCAATTCAAACGCGTCTGCTGACTGGACTGACCACATAAGCGCGCGTCCCGAACGCTAGCGTCCACTAATCGTTTCCTTAACACATGGATGGCCCATAATTAATGAACTGGACCTTTTTTCCCCGTGAATCGAAGAAAATCCCAACCCCAATGTGATGCACCGATGCTAAAACCGATATTTTTTTCCAGTTAAACTAAACAACAGTTCAAAACAAAACAAACAAAAAAAGTCGGGAATAATTCCACGATGACTCCTCGAACCATTTCATTTAATTTCCGTTTCGGTCCTCCAAAGTCCATACCATCATCTCATTCCAGAACTTACATTTTGAAAAGAAAGAAAAGATTACGAAATTACCCCTCGCCGCCGGTACAGATACCGGCGAGAAGCACGGGCAAGCGAGGCATCCCTCCATCCCTCTGCACCCCCCGTCTCGGCGGCGGTGGCAGAACCCTCCCGTCCTGGAACAGCGGCCCACCGCCGACGCTCTCGTGCTCCGGCGCCACAAACCCGGCGTCGGCACAGCTGAGGCGGCGCTCGACCTGGAGGAAGTCCCCGAGGGAGGTCCGGCGGGCCATGTCCTCCTCGCGGCAGAGCATCCACCAGCGGGTCCGGCGGCGGCGGGTTGGAATGGAAGGCGGGGGTTTGGGGTGGGGTTGGGAGACGATGGGGACGGCGACGCCCATGAGAGTGCCGAGGGAGGTGCTCCGGTCGGGGAAGAAGGAGGCGGAGGACTGTAAGGGTAAGAAGGGTTAGAAGAAAAGGAGGGGGAATGTGGGGACGTGGGTGAGCTCACCGCGGTGTCTAGATCGGAGGAGGAGAGGGAGGAGCCCGTGGGAGAGAACGGGACCATGTCGGTGTCCCCATCCATCCACACTCACACTCACACTCAAGTGGAGTCTGTCTGTCTGCCTGTCACTGCAGTGTGCTGCAGGGAAGGGAACTCTTGACTCTGGACTAATGGAATATGGATGGAAAATTATAGGGCTATATTAATTAATTAAATCATTACTTATGTGTGTCAGTGTGTGTGTTATTTTAATTATATATATCTAAAACTCTGATTTGCACTTCTAGTTATGGATACCTGACTAGTTTGTGTGTTTGTTTGACTCTGAAGGGAGGAAGGATTTTTGTTGACTTAAGTGTGATGGTGGATTGGTTTTGGAGTAATATTTACTCTTTAATGTGATTTCAGGTTTACTATTGTTTTTACTCTAACGTACAGGTGTTCATCTAGATTTCAGGTATAATTAGTCTTGTGGAGAAGGAAGTTTCCTTGCGTTGGTGCACAAACAGTGTTGTACCTAACTGCGGCATCACCAAAAACTGATGCTGTATTTTTTATTTTTCTTTCGAAAGTTGTTAAATTGCATAAATAAAGATAAAGTCCAGCTATAAACACGATTGTGCTACAAGTTTAAGTTACAGGATTCAACAAGCAAAAATCATCATTGGCAGCCTTTGTTTACCAACCATTTAGGTTGTTAGGATACAACAGACATAGATAATAAACATCTTTTAGAAAGCTTATGTCTTGGGGGTAGGAAACTAGTGGCTTCAAAGAACTTTATGTGCTCTTCCTCCTCCATAGCTTTTGTTGTCTCTCGCGCATCTCTTGCCACTTTCATTTCCTCAAACTCACTCCGGAATTCATTATTGATACATGGCAGGCTCGAGATTAAGATCGATGATAGATGCATAATCCCAAAAGGAGCAACGAATAATGAATTGTCGATCGACTCATTGGTGAAACCACATAGCGGGCGGGCGGGCAGGCAGGATCAACCACTATACCTCGTTTTATGAGGTTATCCATCTCTTGTTAAAAGCCTTTTTTCATTTAGTAACCAATTGAATATCTTAATTTTTGGTGTAGCGTAGGATCTTCAAACTTGGTTAAACAATGGATATCATAGCGTACAACCCGATCATTAATAAGTTTCTATAATGATCTTGTTGAGAAGTTTCCCTTGTTGTTGAAGATCTAACTTCGTTTATCTTGCCTATTGTTAGGCGTGAAGAATAAATAGAGCATATAATCGGGTTGTTTTCTGTTCATTTAGCTCTCCTTTAAACTTGCAAGTGAACCGTTCTTGCTCCCAAAAACCGTTCAACGCAATCCAAGGTTGCTTTGTCTGTAACATCCCGAGACAGTGCAAATTTCAAAATTTATAATCAAGACAATGAAACTCAATAATCAAAGACGGGACTGTTACTTCTCATAAAACAAATAGCGGTACACCAAATTACATCAGAGTTTGTCAAAAACGATACATGATTACTACAGAATAACAAGGAAGATAAATGTAATCATGTCGACCTCAATGGTCCGAGTAGAGGATCCGACTCCAAATGCGCGTGCCCGTCGATCACCACCCAACTGGACCTACTGTGGTCCTGAAAAATATATAACAACAATGCCTGAGTTTCCAGAAGGAAACCCCGTATGTCAACTCACCTATATGCGTGCATTACACAAATGAACCTATCATACTAGAAGCATGTCATGACATCAACAGAAAGGAAAACAGTTCCCCCGAAGGGTAAAACAGGACATTAGTCCGACAGTCAACATCAGGTCTCCCGAGGAGACCTACTGCAGGCACATGCATTCTTACAACACGCGACATCGCACCCCCCACACGCGGCTACACTACTCAAGGGTTCGGCAGGGAGCATCTGTCACGCCTGCGGGCTGATAGAATACATATATGCAAATCTCTGTGGTCGGAGCCACGGGGACCAACGGGGCCGTCGCCCGGAAGGTATAACAACATCATCTCAATAGGTGCCCAGTCCAACAATAGCCCAGGAATCAACATAGCCGGAACAGCCTCAGCCCAACAATCATCATCGCCGGCACAACCTCGGCGGCATCACCGGCACAACATCGGTGGTCCATCACAAACGTCCGGCACAACATCGGACGGGTCCAGACCAAAGTCTGCCAGGTCATCAGACTCCACGAGCCGCAAACACCAACCACACCGCTATAAAAGCAGGGTAGCGACCTCCGTAGCCCGTAGGCCGGTAGTCACCTCACCCAACGCCAGTTGCGTGCCCGCACAAACATCAAACGTTGGGATCCACGATCCCTCAGGCATGTTATACTACAATGAGTCCAATCAAACCAACATCTTAGTCACAATCCATACATGGAGGTGACGCGTCCCGGACACCCACACTTTTCCACACGGCGGTCCCTGGGCAGGCACGCGGAACGCGCCCATCGTCACCTCCCGGCTCACGCACAAGGCGAGGACACGGGTTTCCGTGGACAAAGTTGGCATTCAAAAAGGGAACTAGGAATTCTGTCCTGGGCCCAAACGGTCGACCGGAAGAGGTGATTCGGTCGACCGGTACCAGAAAGAAATCAGTCGACCGTACGCCTAACATGGTCTACCGCTGCGCTCAAAACACAATCCCCAACGGTCGAACAAGCATACATAATAAATCAGTACACTTAAGTTCCGGTCGAACGTCCCCAAGGAATCGGTCGACCGAAACACAATAGGCACTCCCAACTCACCAGCAAAATGCACTACCGGTCGACCGCCACGAGGCATCGTTCGACCGGTGAAGGTTCGAGTCGGGCAAAAACACAACATCGGTCGACCGCCCGAAGGGATCCGATCGACCGTTGGTCGTCTTCGACCTCGCGCCAGCCGAGGATTTACGAAGAAACTCGCCGCCGGAGAGGTCTCCGACCTTTCCCGGCTGACCAACATCTCCCCTACACTTGGGGAGCAAGCAAACCACACTAATGAGTCGACATACCTCAAATGAAGACGACGAACCACCGGAGCCCGCTCACGCACGTTGTCACCTCCGGGCTCCCTCGCGCTCTGTTCCCGCACGAACACCTTCCTCGCTCGTCTCCTCCGCGACAACTGCTCACCACCACGCGCACCAGCAAAGGAAAGGAAGGAATGAGGGAAAGGAAGGAGAAGAAAGAAGAAGAAAAGATTGGGTTATAAACCCGAAAACGCTACAGTGCACGCCTCCCTCACCATCACCCTACTCTCCTCGGCCACGTTCACGCTCCACCCCATGCACCCACTGTGCAGCACCAACTTCCCATGCAAAGCCTCCCCTAACCACTCATTAACCCACTAAACAGGTTTAGGGTTGTAACATTGTCAATCTAAATTATTGTGTTTCCTCGTCTGCAAGTGTTACAATATTATTACACCACTTGTCAAACCAAAACATAGTGTTTTTGTCCTTTCCTATTTCAAATTTGCTAAAACGGCATAGAATCGGGATCCAAGATACGAGATCTTTAGAAAAAGAGGATATACATTATCTGTCAGGAGCAAAGATCCCCAATCTAGATGAAAAGTCACAGTACATAGCCAGTTTTTGTTCGTCAACACTTCCCATAGTTTTTTGATCGTAATGCCAAACTGTGCGATCTAGATTAATTAGCCTAAGATCCCCATATTCGAGATTTTGATGCTCCAATCGATCGATATATATCTCCACGATGCCATGAGTTCCGACAATAATTTGTTGATCAATACCCACATTATAACAAGTGTATCTTAACGTGTTTAATGACCAATTGGGTGGAAGTGGGATGCATGTTTGATCTCTACTCCTATAATGGAATGTGGTTACACAATTTTTTATCAAATTAATCCTACAAATTATTATTTTTAAAAATCACATTAGGAAGGACGTCCTTGTATCCTCTCAATTTATTATTTCAATCAAATCCATTCAAATAAAATCGTATGAAGTAAGTTGACGATACATTTTTAGGAGGTTCGAAGGAATGACAAATCCATACAACAAACCATTCGTAAACACAAGATGGCAGCCCACTTCTGTATCATTTAAACACGCAACCATTCATAATCACAATTCACAAAACTTGTTTGAGATGATATCATCCTTGTGGTTTTATACCATCCGTAACCATGACTTCCACGACCTGGTTAACCGTTTTCTCTCTCTTCCATATCAACTTTCTTTCTCATCCACATCAGTTTTCTCTCTTCTCAACTCACTTTCTTCTTTTTCCCACATTATTCACTTCTTAATCACAACTCATCTATCTCTTCCACATCATTTCGGGGTTGATCTTGGAAAAAAAATTTTAAAAATCAAAATATTAGAAAACATATTTTCAAAAAAAAAATCCAAACTAATTTTTTAAATTAAAAAAACATTTGCTTTAAAAAACGTGCTAAAGATCGACGATGTGGTCGTAATGACCGGGTCATCGAGGTCGTCAGGCGGGACGACCCCCGTTACTGGTGCCCTTAGAGCACCCTTAACGGTGCTATTGTAGTCGGGCGACACTGTAGTGCGCCCGACCACGTAGGCCGGAAGGGTTCTCTGTCCAGCGCCGGGGGGGGGGGGGGGGGGGGGCACGTGACCCCCCATGATTGGTTTTTCTTTTATATATATATAAAATGTTTTAAAATATGTTAAAATGTTTTAAATTTTATTTTAAATTGATTTTTCAATTTTTTTATATGAAAATATGTTTTTGATTTGTTTATATTTTTGTGTTTTATCCAAATTTATCCCCAAATGACGTGGAGGGGAGAAAATACGGGACGCTTGGGTTATTTCTGTGTGTCGTTAAAGAAAATTTGGAAATATTGGTTTGTGTCAACGTAGTAGAAAAAAAAAATAACGTGACTACAAAGAAAACCCAGCAGGACTTCGCTAAAGTTGGTCTTAACGTGGATCTTGGATCACCCGTACATTCCAAGTCATCACATATTTTCGTCTGGAAACGTGCACATGCTGGACACGTATTCTTCCATCATGCTCGTGTTTCTTCGTTAGCATATTAATTTACAGTGGGTCGATAGAAATGATAGCAAACAAATAAACAATCACTTCACAGTCTTCACTCATAGCTAGGCGTTAGAGCAGAAATAACAGAGCTACCCCGGGCGTTTTGCACTCTCTCTCTGCCACGTCAGCTCACCCAACCCATCCAAAAAATCCCCTTATCCATGCCCAGGCTACCCCCACCCACCCTACACTCTCTTTCATCCACATCATTTCTTAATTAAACAAATTTAATTCTCACACAACATTTAACAAAATACATTTTATATAAATCTAATTCTAATTACATTATAATTCTAATTCACGATATACTTATTATTACTATTAATTAACAATATTAATCACTATTAAACCACAAAATTTTGAATATTTGAAATTTGAATATTTGAATTTCGAAACGTGCGTGAATGCACAGTATACGCGTGCGTGAAAAGTAATCCGCGTGATTGCACAGTATACGCGTGAAAGAAAAGTAGTCCGCGTGAATGTATAGTACACGGTGGAGGAGAATTATACCTGCTGTGAACAAGTGGGTCGGGTGCTTCGATCATGCATTCCGACGGAAAAGGAGCGGCCAGAATGACGACGATGTTGTCCGACAAGCGCATGTGATCTACGAGCGAACTCATGGGCCCAGTAAATTTCTTTATTTTGATGCTTGGGTTATGTTGCGTAGGTACCCAAAATGGGAGAGTGTGATCTCCGGAGCTAATGTCGTGCGTGTTGACTGGGAGTCCCCGGAGTTGCACGATGAAAATAGTCCCCAGTCAGGAAGCCTTGGGAAAAGAAAGAGCACAGACGGCTCGAGGACGCAATCACCCTCGGATACAGAAGAGCTGATGACGGAGTCGTCTACACGCCCAGAAGGTGTGAAGAAGGCTAAGAAAAAGGCTAAGAGTGCATTACGCCCCGAAAGAGACACCGATGTTAGAGAACTTGCACAACAGATGCGATACACCGCCCAAGTCAGAGAAGATGGTTTCTCCAAGCAAGAGGAGTTAGCGGAAAGGAATTTCGAGAGGCATTTAATAAAAAATAAGTTGGACATGCTTCACTCTCTGATGAGGAAGGACAACCCGACGGAGAAGGATCAAAAAGTAATCGATAAACTTCTCGCCTGGGCAGAAGAGAATGGGTACGTGTAGTTTGTTGTAGTTCGTATTTCGTATGGTTTGTATTTCCCTTAGTTTGTATTTCGGGTTGTAGTAGTCTGTATGGTTTGTATTTTCCTTTATGTTTCATGTGGTTGGTTGTATTTCGTATTTTAGTATTATTAATGTATTGTTCTTATGGTATTGTTGTATTAATATTTTTTCTATTTAACTTGAAATTGTTGGTTCTATCAATTTCTTAATTTTAATCACTTACAAAAAATTATTACCCCACATTTATAACAAATACCCAATCCATTAATAACAAAACATCCAATAAATAAATTTTAAAAAAAATTAACCAATGGGAGGGGGACACGTGTCTCCCTCCCTTGGGCGCCCGGGCGTCTGCCCGGGACGCCCACCGCCCGGTCACGCGCCCGGGCGGGCGCCCCACGGGCGCCCTGCCCGTTAACGGGGGTGCGCCCGGGCGCCCGACCAGGGCGCCCGGGCGGGGCACCCCCGTTAAGGGTGCCCTTAGATCTGGGTAACAGGTCCTGGGTCGTGCCAGTCCGGTCCAACAGGTCGTGCCATGCCTGGAACGACCTGTCACAAAATATACACGGCATAATGTCATGCCGACCCGGCCGGTCTCCCCACTGGCTGCCGTGCACGCACGACACGGCTCTCAATTGTCGGCACGGCCCAGGACACGGTCCAAGTGCGGGCCGTGCCGGTGCCGGCACCGGCACGTTACCCAGCTCCTGGGTATTTTCTTGTGCACCTTGCATTTCCTTTCTTGGTTATAACCATCATAACTTTTGACTTTTTAGGCAACAATTTAAGGACGTGTTTATGTTCTGGATGTGGATGAAATTTAAGTGGTTCAAAAGAGTTATCTGCAAAGTGTAGGTCAAAACAATGAAAAAATGTGGATGAAATTTCTGTCTGTTATTTACTGATGTTATCGAGATAGATGTTCATAACTGACTGCTTGCTTTGTTTTGCATGGACATGGTGAACTTATCTATAGCACAGCAATTTTTTGTAATATAACATATCTCAAAAGAAAGTTTCATAAAAAAACATGCATGTTGCCATTAAAAGGTATTTTTTGGGGATAAAGACATGTCAATTGGGTCGTGTTCGTGTACTATCGTGTCTGACAGTTCCGCATTCGTGTCAGAATTTCCCGTTATCGTGTATAGTATAAATTGAAAAGATTTCATCTTGTTTAGATTGAAAATAGTTAAGTGACATGTTATATTGATATTTTTTTCATTCTAAATAACATATTAATTGACTATTACCAAGTAAAAACAATTGATTATCTAACAAAAGATGCAGTTCGTGTCAGTTTCGTGTACAAAAACCACTTATCATGTTATCGTGTCGTGTTCGTGTCAAATTGTGTACAAATTATTTTATATTTGTATATTCACAAAACATCATAATAAATCATTTCAATCATACAAAAAATTTCGTGTAAAGTCGTGTCTAAATCGTGGCTCATTATCGTGTCCGTGTCGTGTAATCGTGTCATGTCTAGAATTGATAGGTCTATTATCGACATTAAAAAGGTTGGTACGAGGAATTGTAATTAGTGATTTCACAATTTTTGGTAAACCTCGTACTCTACCTATAAGACTTACTTTGACCACGTTTGTGTAGGATTTCGTGTCACTATATATATATATATATATTAAAAAATTAATACAACATACAAGATCGATTTCATACTTTCAACAATTTTATGTATATTACTTTGTGTTTATTCTAATATCATGCAATCCTACATATATTAAAATAAATCACAAAAAGAGAATCATACCCAAAGGTTCTCCAAAAAATTTCGAAGATCCGGAGTCGCGTTGCCCGTTGAATCGTCCGCCGATTCGCCTCCAAGTGTTCACCAAACTCTAAACAAGATTAGAGAGAAAGGAGTTAGCCAATCAATCTCTAATTAGGCTTAGAATCTAACTAATAACTCATCTTTAAGCTCCTGAGATTTCTATATCTAAAACTTAAATTTATTAAGAGATTTTCGTAGTGATTAAGGGAGAGATTAATGAGAGATAATTTTTTCATTAACATAAACAAGTGGGATGAAGGGTCCTTTTATAGGCTCCCAAAACATCATTATCAAGAACTATTCTTAAGTCATGATCTCTTACTTATTCTCTCCTAAAATTAATCTCAAATTGTCACATAAGCACTCATAAAAATGTTTGATTAAATCTAAAATTAATGTAACCTATGATCTAATTATTCTCTTAATAATTCAGGCAAAAATCGCACTGTTCGGTTGACCGAGAATTTTTCTCGGTGAACCGAACCATTCGGTTTTAACACATGTTCGGTGGACCGTGAGCTAGACGGTCGACCGAATATGCACGAGAAATATTCTCTGGAAAAATTTGGATGATCCGCGTCTTGCTCGGTCAACCGTTGACGCACCAAAATTTTCCTGACGAGCATTCATCGGACGACTGTGTCACCTTCGGTCTACCGAAAATATTCTTTCTCGGTTGACCGTTCACGTTCGGTTAACCGAACCCAGTTGTCCAGGCACTCCAGACAATTTCGGTCAACCAATTGTGTTTACCCGTTCCCCGTTCGGTGGACCGTTCCGAAGACACCCCGGTCGACTGAACCCTATACAGTTTACCGTATTTGACCCCGATTTTGCTTTTGTCAAATTTTGGATTTATTTCCAACAAAATTTGATCTTTTGGGGTTTTAGCAAATTCATATCTTATGTAATATTAAATTATTACACCCCATAATATACGTACCTCATATGAATTTATTACGATTTTAATTATGTCAATTCTCATGACATATTGATTTTATTTGTTCACCACATGTGTCCATTTTTCACATGAAACCCGACACATCATATGAACTCAAAATCAAGCTTCTTGTTTCCCAGTTTTGTGGTGTGACTTATAGGAGGATCTAAGCTAAAATGACAGTGATATTAAACACTTAATATCTCAAACTATAAGCGGTATCTAGCTACACATTATAGTTACTCAATTAGCATAGATGTCTTTGTTCCACCTGAACCAAAACACGATCCATTTAGTGATGTAAGTGCACCACTTGTGTCCGTCCCCTGCCTCATGATATTAAGAATATATATATAGTAGAAATGTGTCACCTTTGTATTATATTTATTTCTTGATCTATTTAAGCTAATTACAACTATGTAACATAAATCAAGTTACATTGTGCACATTATAATTTTTCTTTATCAAGGGACACCCTAATATCATCAGTCAATTAAGAGAGGCAACGATAATCATTTGACTAGCTATCTTTTCCAGCACAAGTCATGTTCAACCAATTATTGCATTTATCACTATACTCATTGATAGCTTTTGACAATAATCAAATTAAGCACTTCTTGAGTGAAAAGATATAAGTCTCATATCTTAGGATCCAAGACACAGTAAAACATTAATGACACGAAACACAATTCCATAATGTTTTACTTGTTAGGTCTATTCAATATATAAAAGTAATCTTTTCCTCTTTTATATACTCGTGTCAGCAATTATTTGTAGAGCTACAACAATCGATAACCAACACAACAATCTTATCTCGGTGGTTAATGTTCCATGTTAGTTACCATGATTGTAAATAACTTTTAATTTATGTAAACCATTATCTTTTAGAGCTCTACGGTTAAAGACCAAAAGACTTTTCCTTAACACTTCCAAAAGACGAATACCATAATCAAAGAACAAAATGTTTGCACATCCAATTCATAATAATTGACATATAAAAGTAAAACTTTTAGAACACATTCCTTTCAGTTTGGAATTCGACTTGACCGAACTTTATTATGCATTACAGTCTTGATGGCTGATGCAGACCCATTCGGAAAATCAGTCAATTTTCCAAGCCAAAAAAGAAATCATGCGAACGGACCGTGAACCTCATAATTATATATTTCTATTATTATTCTGTTTCTTGCGAGTTAACTGTTAATACAATTACAAACATGATAATGTCATAAAGTGGCTTACATATGTCGAATAAATATTCTGTAAGGATCCAGATAAAGCCAACATACAAAAACATGTATAGGAAAACAACAAAAGAAAGGATAGTGATAAGAGACAACCTCAAAATCCGAGTCATCGGAAGGCGACTTGCCTCAGAGAAAATATCGGCCCACACACCAGTACCTTTGACGGTCTGCCGGTTTTCTTCCAGGATAGAACGGTCTCACCGTCGATCAGGCGCACATTGGAGTCGACGGACCCCGAAAGCACTGCAGAAACTGCCAAGAATCGGTTGTCGGAGAACTCTGGATCCGGAGACCTAAAATCGCCGTAGAGGGACGACTTTCTTAGAGAGAGGATGAGAATAAAAACGTGTATATACAGGAGGAAACCGATTGTGATATATATATATGTGTGTGTGTGTGTGTGTCTGTATTTAATCTTGTAACCGTTAATGAGTTAATTGCAAAAATTCAATTAACATGAGGTCCAAAAATTAAATACACACATCACCCTGAGGCTAAAGCCTCTAATTTCCCCAAAAACCTTCGTTGCCTCGCCCCGTCCCGGACGGGACGGGCGGGCGCGCATGTGTGTAGAATTCTCTCTTCCTCTCTTTCCACCTACAATGGGTCAAGTGAATAGGATGTTTATCAACATCCTTCAACTTGTTAGCTTCACCAATGTGGGACTACGAGTGAGGTGAGCACATGACACATGATGCAATAACTCTCATCTCCATCTTAACATTGGATTTCTTCAATTGAGTTATTCATGAGCCTAGCCCAAACTCAATAATTCAACAATCCCCCAGAAATCCATTGTTGATCGAGCGACTAATCCTTGCAGCCTAGTGCTTTCAGTAATGGTACCTTTTGGGTTTGAACCACGACCTGAATCCTTCAACTTTACCCCCACAGGAACTAAGTGAAACGAAGTCTTGAACTTGAACCTTTTGTGTGGAGATGTCCATTGAGAACAACACTAAGCATATTATGCTACAATCTACAAGGCTGATGCTTTACGGCCATGCATCAGTATCCTGTTTCATGAACGCTTTCAAGGAATGACCCACATTCCTCTAATTGCGGTCACACAATTGCATTCACATAGTTGGGCTTCTCCAAAGATGCACTGCTAACATCTTGTCTCAAATACTTGAACGCATTCAGAGTCTACACTATTACTAAACTTGCAGTTTCAGCAACATATCCATTCTTTGGGGGTATTGACACAGATACAATGTATGACCTACAATGAATCACCAATGAGTTGCACTTGACTCACTCAAGAACTTATTATTACCACATTGAACCAACTTTGTGGGATCTCCACTCAGATTGGTTGGGTTGTCATTCTAGATGAGTCATGAAATGGGTCTCAGTCCCATCCCCAACTTGGATTTCAGAACTTGAGCTAGATCATGTCCTTTGGTAAAAGGATCAGCTGTATTGTCTTTGGTACCAACAAAATCAACAGCTATCACTCTTTCCGAGATTAATTCCCTTACAGACTTCAGTCTGACTTGGATGTGTCTCATTTGTTTGTGGTTATACTTTGAGCTTCTTAGCTTTGCAATAGTAGTCATACTATCACAATGCACATATATTGCAGTAACTAGTTTGCTAGTCATTGGCAATTCAGAAAGGAGTCCTTTCAACCATTCAACTTCCATTCCAGCACAAAGTTCAGCCTCAAAAGTAGATCGAGACGATATGGTCTGTTTTGTAAACCTCCAGGAGACTGCGCCTCCACCCAGAGTAAAAACATACCTTGTAATACCGTTACTCCCAGAGTTTTTGGCTATTCAGCTTGCATCATTGTACCATTCTAGTACAGCTGAGAATTTCCCATAATGCAGCCCAATGGCAGAAGTACCCTTCAAGTACTTAAGTACTCTATCCAAAACCTCCCAATGAGTATGATCAGGACAACTTGTGTATCTACTAAGTTTGCTCACCGAGAATGAAATATCTGGCCGTGTGCAATTTGCAAGATACATCAAGCTACCTATAATTTGAGAATATCTCAGTTGTGAAACTGAAGCACCACTCTTGTTCTTGTACAAAGGTTTTGATGAATCATATGAGGTTTTCACAGATCTACGATTCGTATAGCCAAATCTCTCAAGAATCTTCTCAACATAGTGAGATTGAGATATAGAAATACTATCAACTAACCTAGTCAGTTTGATATCCAAGATCACATTTGCAACACTCATATCCTTCATCTCAAACTTAGTACACAAGAAGGACTTAGTTTCATGTATTATATTCAGATTAAAGGCAAACAGTAAAATGTCATCAACATATAAACACAATGCAATACAAGCATTACCTTGAACTTTGCAATAAACATATTTGTCAGAATCAATAACCTGGAGTCCAAATGATAATATAGTTTTGTCAAATTTCTCATGCCAAGCTTTTGGGGCTTGTTTAAGTCCATAAAAAGACTTAACAAGTTTGCAAACTTTGTTCTCGTTTCCAGAAGCTACAAATCATTCAGGTTGCTCCATATAAATTTCTTCTTCAAGATCACCATGAAGAAAATCAAATTTTACATCCATTTGATGGATTGTAAAATCATATACAGACGCCAATGCTAGGAGCACCAGATAGTAGTCATACGAGACACTAGAGAATATGTATCGAAATAGTTTATTCATTCCTTTTGTTTAAACTCCTTGACAACTAATCTTGCTTTATACTTATCGATGGAACCATCTGGTTTAATTTCTTTTTAAATATCTATTTACAACCTATCGTTGAACAATCTGGAGGAAGATTTACCAACTCCCATGTCCCATTAGAGACAATAGTGTCCATCTCAACCTTAACTGCATTTTTCTAATGCTTTGCTTCGGATGAAGCCATAATATCCTTGAAAGTGTTAGGATCACCATCGATGTGTTATGTGATAAAATCACTTCCCAAATCCTTGGCAATTCGAGAACATTTTCTCTTTCTTGGTTCAATTTCAACTTGAACTTGAGAAGACTCAAAATCAGCAAAAGATAAATATGCCCCCACATTTGTCATCCTTTCCACATGCTCGTGGATGGAACCGGACATAGAGGGATCAACTGAAGAAGAAACTTATTGAGGAACTCCAAATTTCATAGGAAATACATCCTCAAAAAATGTGGCATCACGAAATTCAACAATTGTGTTAACATCTATGTCAGATATCTTGGACTTGATTACCAAAAATATGTACACATAGCTATTAATCACATATCTGATAAATATTGCATCAATGGTCTTGGGACCAAGCTTTTTCCTCTTATGTTCAGGGATTAACACTTTTGCAAGACAACCCCAAACTTTAAGATATTTAAGGCTAGGTTTTCGACCACGCCAGAGTTCAAATGGACTATTCTCCTTATGTTTCTGAGGAACTTTATTCAGAATATGGCAAGCCGTATTCAAAGCTTCTCCCCACATATATTTGGATAATCCCGAACTCTCTAATAATGCATTAATCATATCAGATCATGTTCTATTTTTTCGTTCAGCAATTCCGTTAGATTGTGGAGAATACGGCGTCGTCACCTCATGAACTATGCCAGAATCCTGACACACTTATTCGAATTGGTTGGACGTATATTCACCACCTCTATCAGATCTCGACCTCTTAAGTTTCTTTTCAGTTTGTGTCTCTGCTTCATTCTTAAAAATAAGAAACTTAGATAACACTTCATCTTTACTTTTCAAAAGATAAACATAGCAATACTTTGAACTATCATCAATGAAAGTGATAAAATATTTCTTTTTATCCTTAGTTAACATGATTAAATTCACAAGTATCAGTGTGTACTAAATCTAAAATACTAGTATTTCTAGTCATAGAATGAAACGGTCTTTTTGGTTGTTTAGCCTGTACACACACTTGACATTTTTTTATTCTCAATAGCATACTTAGGAATCATATTTAAATTCATTATTCTTTTCAAACATTGATAATTCACATGTCCTAAACGTTTATGCCAAACATCATCAGATTCAATGGAATAAACAACAAAAGAATACACATCTTTAACAGAAATAACATTGCGATTATAAAAAATAGGTTCAACATGAATTAAAAAAACACCACAAGACAAGTACCTTTTGCCAATAAAAGTACCAGAAAGAGTAATCACAACTTTGTTACATTTAAATGTTACTTCATAACCCTCAACTACCAGACACAGACCACTAATAATATTACGACTAACAACAGGCACATGAAGCGTTCTATGTAGTGAAAGAACTCGTCCTGAAGGTAACTTCAAGTCGATACGTCCAATTCCAAGCACCTTTGCAATATTCCCATTGGCCATCGCCACAGATCTACGATCAATAGGCTGGTAAGAGACAAACATGGACTTGTCAGCACATACATGCACATTAGCCCCAGTGTCAACCAACCACTCACGTGGTTCATAAATGGAAAAAAACTTGAGGATTAACATAAACAAACTTACTGTTGATCTCATCCACCTCATTCAATACATTGACCTGTGGAGTCAATTCAGTGGTACCTTGTTGGCATTTGACTTTCTTGGAAGGACAATCCTTAGTCCAGTGTCCAACCTGTCCACAGTTCCAACATGGTTTGTTTGTTGACTTTTTCTGGATTTTGGCCTTAGGTTTTATCTTATTAGAAGATTGTGGTTTTCCTTTAAAATGTGACTTAGATGAGGATCTAATTAATACGTTTGCCTTTGGTTGGAACTCTACAGGCATCACTGGTTTTTCACCCTGATATTCCTCCTCGATTGCAATAGCAATCATGATGTCATCCATAGTCAGTTTTCCTCTCCTATGCTTTAGAGACATCCCGAAGTCCTCCCAGGATCGAGGGAACTTCTCAATAATTGACATTACCAAAAACTTCTCAGGAAGCTTCATGTCAGCCTCTTTTAAGCCATGGATTAGAATCATAAATTGATGGGCATGTTCAGTAACTGACTTGCCTTCTACTAAACCAATAGCGGTCAACCAGATCTTCATACCTTGTTGCCAACGTTTGAAATTCTGTCCGGAAATTTTTCCAGCATGCACGACATGTCCACTTTTGGCGCAAACGAATTATTAGATGACATAATTAACAATATTTCTCTTAGATTTTTGAAACAATTACAAATATGATCATGTAATGCAGTGAGTTACATATGTCGAATAAAAAATCCGTAAGGATCCAGATAAAGCCAACATACAAAAACATGTATAGAAAAACAACAGAGTAAGAAATAGTGATCAGAGACGACCTCATAGACCGAGCCATCGGAAGACGACTTGCCTTAGAGAAAATATCGGCCCACATACGAGTGCGTTTGATGGTCTGCCGATTTTCTCCCAGGATAGAACGGTCTCACCGTCGATCAGGCGCACACCGGAGTCAACGGACCACGAAAGCAGCGCAGAACCTCGCAAGAATCGGTCGTCGAAGAACTCTTGATCCGGAGACCTAAAATCGCCGGAGAGTGACGATTTTCGTAGAGAGATGATGAGAATAAAAACGTGTATATACAGGAGGAAACCGATTGTTATATATATGTATATAATCTTGTAATCGTCAAGGACTTAATTGTAAAAAATCAATTAACATGAGGTCCAAAAATTAAATACACACATCACCCTGAGGCTAAATCCTCTAATTTCCCCCAAAACCCCCGCTGCCCCGCCCCGGACCGGACATGACGGGGGGGGGGGGGGGCATGTGTGGAGAATTCTCTCTTCCTCTCTTTCCACCTACAAATGGTCAAGTGAATATGATGTTTATCAACGTCCTTCAAGTTGTACCTTCACTAATGTGAGACTAAAAGTGAGGTAAGCACATGACACATGGGGTAATAGTTTTCATTTCCATCTCAACATTGAATTTCTTCAATTGAGTTATTCATGGGTCTAACCCAACCTCAATAATCTAACATTAACCTCTCTGGAAATATCACGATTTGACAACGTAATATCTCTCAAGTCCTTAAAAGCACGTAACTCAGACTTTCATCTCAACAACTCCGCAGCTCACTGGTTTGCAGAAACCAACCACATAAAACTTTGGGAACTACTAAACGTCGCCCCAAAACTACTTAAATCGCCCCTTGAAATTACCAAATTGCCCTTAACAATATATTTAATACCCATATCGTCCCGTGTCTTTAAACAAGGTTATTGACTCAGTTTTACTAACATTCCTAGTACCAACACCACGAAAATGTCTGGCGAAACACCTAGATCAGGCGAAGTAACGGAGGCGGATTTTTTTTTTCCGACACGGGCGTCTGGCTAAGACGCCTCCACCATCGTTGAGGCGTCTTAGCCAGACGCTTCCACGATGGTACAGGCGTCTTAGACAGACGCCTATACCATTGTCTAGGCGTCTGGTTAAGACGCCTCGACCATGGTGGAGGCGTCTTAGCCAGACGCCTCCACGATGGTACAGGCGTCTTAGCCAGACGTCCCGTTTTTTTTAATGTTTTTTTGTCAAATTAAAATTATACGGTGTGTTATCTCAAATTATTTGACGTTTCTTTGCAAATTTTCGGTGGTAACCGGTCGGATTACAATGAGTTTTTTTGCAAGTGATGAAGATTCAAAAAAATTCCAGATCCAACATTTTTTACGTTCCAAATCCCCCGGTGGTAAAACATCATGACTTACAAATACCACCTCGACAGGTCGTTCGGGGGTATTTGTAACAAGGGGGCAGCGCCCCCTGGAAATTTTTTGGATTTTGAAATTGTTGGATCTGGAAATTTTTGAATTTTCGGTGTACCGAAGAGGTATCGGTCATCCGAATATAGTAATTATTAACTTATTAATTAATTTAACAATTATCTAAATTTATAATCAATTATTTTTTAAAAAAAATAATAAAAAATTACGGGCGTCTGACGGAGCCGCCCCCACGTAGGAGGGGGCGTCTGGCTAAGACGCCTCCCCCATGGAGGAGGCGTCTTACACAGATGCCTGTCCCAAGGGCGGAGCGTCTGGGTAAAACGCCTCCCCGATGGGTAAGGCGTCTGGGTAAAACGCCGCCCCCATGGGGAAGGCGTCTTAGCCAGACGCCCCCTCCTACGTGGGGGCGGCTCCGTCAGACGCCCGTAATTTTTTATTATTTTTTTATTAAAAAGATGTTAGATGTTTTACCAGATTCGAGTACACTGGGGCGTCCGTTGGTTCATTACTGACCTCCAAAACATTATTTTTTATGATTATAAGAGGAATATGAAGAGAGATGTGTGATAGGAGGGTAAAATGTCGCGTTATAGCAGTAGAAATGAGAGAAGAGCAAAATGGTAATTTCAAGGGGCGATTTAAGTAATTTTGGGACGATATTCAGAAAACTTTCTATTAAAAAACATTCCAATCTTCCAACTTTCCGTCTATGCCCTTCTTCTTTCCTTGCCATGTAAGCAACTAACCACCCCACTGATTAGTTAATTAATTAAAACAAGAAAGAAGTCTAAACCCCGACAAAAACAAAAGCAAAAAAACAACTGAACTGCTAAACATCGCCCCAAAATTACTTAAATCGCCCCTTGAAATTACCAAATTGCCCTTCCTCCTATTTTTGCTTATATATCTCACAATTTCACTCTTTTTTCAAAACTTTCTCTTCCTATACCTACTACACAAGATTACGAATGTCTCGGAGGCCAGGGAAGCAGCCAGCAGTTCCCCCGGTGTACCCGTATGAGGTAACATTACGTTATTTATTTGTTTTTTTTAAAAAAAAAAAAAAAAAAGGCGTCGGCGTCCGAGGGAGACGCCCCCCGCATGGGGCGGGCGTCCGAGGAAGCCGCTCCCCCTATGGGGGGAGCGGCTTCCGAGGACGCCCGACCCATGCGGGGGGCGTCTCCCTCGGACGCCGACCCGAAGCGGGAGACGTCTGCGGAAGACGTCTCCCCGATGGGGGAGACGTCTTCCGAAGACGTCTCCCCGTAGGAGGAGGCGTCTGCGACAGACGCCTCCACCTTGCGGGAGGCGTCTGTCGCAGACGCCTCCTCCTTTTTTGTTTTTTTAATTAATAAATATCATAATTACTTTAATAAATAGTGATAAATCAAAAAAATTAATTTAACAAATTCTTATTAAGTTTAACATTTGTGATATTTAGTTTTAACAAATTTTGATTTAGTTTAACAATTGTTTTAATTTAGTTTAACAAATTTTGATTTAGTTTAACAATTTTGATAATTAAGTTTAACAAATTTTGATTTAGTTTAACAATTTTGATAAATATGATAATTTAGTTTAACAAATTTAACAAATTTGTATTTAAAATTTCAATAAATAGTCATCGGGTCACAGTGGAGGGAGAGGCAAGTCGATACCATTACACGCCTTCCGTTCTTTAGAGGATGATTCAGCACCGCGTCATCCACGTAGACGGGGGATATCTGCTTCGGTTAGGAGGGAGAGGGAGGCATTACGTCGTCGTGAGGAGGAGGATGATTCCTTCGATGATGAGCATGTGGATAGTTTCGACGACGAGAGCGACGATGATGGCCCGTATGATGTGCGGCCGGAGGTGGAGAGGCAGGGGGATTATAGCGGAGGACGTGGTCGAGCGGGTACTTCTACTTCCGCCGGATGGATGGTGCGGAAGGGTAGGGGTGGGAGGTTTACGGCCGGGGATTCGAGCTCGTGCACTGTTGATCCCCGCGCTCAGAAGAAGAAGAGGGTCCAGGACGATTCTTGGATCGTGAGCAGTATGACGCCTGGTGGTCCTTTAGATGGGAGCGTCATTCCTAGTTTCTGGGGTCACATTGCTAGACGGATCTGGGACGGAGAGGATCGGAAGGTTCTGAAGTGCCAGAATCGGCACAGAGCCTGTACAGCACTACAGGGTTGGCGGTCTACACTGAGTGCTGATATCAGAGAGGAGATTAGTGCCACGCATTTGGGGCACTTACCGTACAGCATGTTCCCTTATCTCGACATGCCTTTGATTTCGGCGTTTGTGGAGCGGTGGCAGCCTGACACCAACACTTTCCACATGCCTTTCGGAGAGATGACGATCATGCTTCACGATGTTTTCCAGATCCTGCGACTTCCTGTGGATGGTCGTCTGGTTAGTGCTCAGGGGTCGACGTCTGAGCTGAGGTGTTATGTGGCAGAGTTGCTTGGTGTCACACCTGATGGTCTGGCGAGAGATACAGCTTTATGGAGTGGTGGTGGTGTCGGCATCGACTCCCTTGAGGACCTATGCAGACGGGCACGACCTCCGCGGGCCGATGATACACAGTTGACGGCGTACCTATTCTTGATGCTCGGAGCCGTCTTGTTTGTCGACAAGAGTGGTTGTCGGATCAGACCACGCGATCTACTGGAGGCTTGGGACCCGGAGACCGTTCGTGAGTACTCGTGGGGGTCAGCGACGTTGGCATACCTGTACCGGCAGCTTGGGATAGCTAGCCGTGCGGATTGTTCTGGGATTGCAGGTTGTCTTACGCTGCTGCAGGCGTGGATATACGAGTACTTTCCTGCATTCCGCCCGCATCGTGAGCGGAAGATTATCGACGAGGGTCATCCACGTTCGGGTATGTGGGTTGTCCGGAGCGAGGACAAGAGCGATGGACGATTGCGTTCCATCCGCGCACGGCTAGATCAGATGACTGCATCAGAGGTATCAAACTTTACACCATTTATTTAATTTTAAGATGTATTATTATTAATGTGTTAAACTTTAGGTGGAGTGGTTACCCTATGGTCCTGACCCAGCAGCGGATGTCCCGAGGACTTTATTGATGGGTCTTATTCGTTATCGGGATATCATAGAGCCTTATATGCCCGATCGGGTCTTGCGTCAGTTAGGATATGTTCAGGTGATCCCGGTTGACATTCCGACACCAGAGCATGCGGTGCGGTCTGCGACAGCAGCGACGTACGACGTCAGGTTCCCCGCTTCTACAGCGGAATCGACTTGGCGGACATTTCCGAGATCATGCCGATTGTTCCTTGGCGACTTCAGACGTAGTCGCGACCCCTCCGAGTGTGATGCACGTTATCTTGATTGGTTCGGTAGTTACTCACATCCTATCATCGTCCGTGGTGCCTCCCGGAGAGCAGATCGACCACCAGATAGGACGTGTGGCGATCTGGTAATTTTTTCATTTTATCTAAATTTATTTGTACCGTATAATTTGTTAATGTACGCTAATGTTAATGTTATGTGCAGTGGATGGATAAGATGATACGGGCTGTAGACCCAATCTTGCAGATGAGGGATGAGCTGCCAGACGATGCCAGAGCTGCATGCGGAGATGTGGATCAGATCATACAGTCATGGCATACTCAGTTAGGCATCTCCGACCATGATTCGGATGATGAGTAGGCTGATCTGTTGTACCGTACTCTTAGTATTTGCATTTATATTTGTTTATCTGTTGTACGCTTAGTATTTGTGTTTGCTTATCTGTGGTACGCTTAGTATTTGCATTTATATTTGTTTATCTGTTGTACGCTTATTATTTATTATTTGTGTTTGTGTTTGCGAACATGTCGTACGCTTATTGTTTGTATTTGTGTTTTGCTTATCTGTTGTACCCTTATTATTTGTATTTGTGTTTGATAACCTTTCGTACTATTATATATAATGCAAATAAAGCAAACATATCAAAACATATTACATAATAAAGCAACACTATATAATGTACAAACATATCAAAACATATTACATAATTATACAAACATATCAAAACATATTACATAATTATACAAACATATCAAAACATATTACATAATTGTTGCCAATATGCTATCCTATGTTGGTACTCCAGCTCCCATCCAATAACACTCTCATCTCGTATTTGATACCACAGAGTCGCTATAGGAGGTACGGGGAATCCCTCATTCAATTCCAAACGAATGTAATGAGCGTAACTCCCTAAATGAGCAATAATCAACTCTCTGCACGGTCTCGTCACGGTAGGCGGACTCTCCCAAGGTAGAACTGTAAGACATGGGTACAACGAACCATCATTTCCGAGAGAGAAGAACATAACTGCACACTTGTAAAAATTTGCAATGGGAAACAAGTCCGTCCACGTCTCCATATAGTGATTCTCGCCACAAGGTCCCCCGCCCCAATTAATCCGGTGACGAGCCTCCGCCACACCGTCGTAGTATACGTGCTCATAAAAAGATGGGTTCGCAGCTATCTCATTTGAAATCGAACGACGGGCGAGTTGCCAATTGTCTTCACCACCGTGGAAAACATCGGCGACACATCGAAATCCACAGTTTCCATCAGCACGTACATCATTCCACTGGTGTAGGAATGGCATAATGATTCCTGGAATTCTATCTCCATATGGGAAGTCGTCTACGTCAGCCCGCCCAGTCACTACAATATGAACAAAAAATACAGTTAGATATAATAACAAAAGATACATATTTACTGAAATAAATAACAAAATTATAATAATAATAAATGTAAGGATGGTATACCTGATCCTCCTCTCACTGACGAAGAACCAGAAGATCGACCACGACCTTTGCTTCCACTACCGGAAGAACGACCACGACCTCTACTCCCACTACCTGAAGATCGACCACTACCTCGCTCTGCATACTCAAACGCACTAGGGTCCCGTCGTGTCGACTTTCCCCTTGGTCGACCTCGTAGCTTTGTTTTTACTGCAGGCTCTTTCAAATTCGAATGTTCGGGGTGTAGCTGCTCGAATAAAACCCGAGAGGCAGATCGAATTACGGTAGGGTCACTTCCTGCAATCTCATCAACCAGACTGCGAAAATGTTCGGCGTCTTGAGCTGCCTGAGACACAAACTCTGCGTTCCCGGCTCCTTCCCCAATGACAAGTGTCCTCCAGAACGAATGAATCTGCTCTAAGTAAATTCCGTTTTCTGATTCAAGACATCCACGGATGGTACATGCGCAAGGTATCCCATGAGAAGTCAGAAAAGCGCACTCGCAACGATATTCAACTTCATCATCTAACTGTTGCATTCTCTTCACCTCCTGACTCAGCAACTGCAAACAGTGATGCGAAACTCTACCATTTATGTGACGATATAGAGCATGTCCGAAATTAGTCAAATTTCGCCGTCTAGAGTCTTCAAGAAAGTTTCGAATATTCGTCAGCTGCATTTCAGTAGCCGCGTTGACGCGCTCGAAAAGAGTGTCCAGAGCTGCAGTCGATGTAGAAATCCACTCTTTTAGAGCCGAATGAGCACTTTCGACCCTACAATTCGTGGTGTTCCCAAAATGAAGGACTTTGTTCGTCCAATTCAGCACAAACTTTTCTTTATGCACCAACCACGTGGTGTCCAGATACTCCGTGATAGCCGGCCACGATCTATACAAATCTTTCAGAGCATACACAGCTCTATCATACTCGGCTTCTGAAGTAGAAAGCATGATCTTCCTCCATCTTCCACGCCTCAAAGTCTCTGCCATCTCCTTATTCTTGCCGAATACGTGGTATGCGTAATTCAATACGTCTTTGTTGATGTGCCATGTGCAGAGTAAATGAGCAGAGTCAGGAAAAACCTCTCTCACTGGTCGCATAAGGCCTAACTCCCGGTCTGTTATTATTGCAGTCGGGCTGACAGTCCCCAATAACAGATCTCTCAACTTCTCCATCACCCACAAATAACTGGAGTAAGATTCATCCATCAAAATCGCATATCCAATAAGGAAATTCATGTTTGCTGGTGTGACCCCAATCATTTCGAACAAAGGCATCTTATACTTGTTCGTCTTGTAAGTCGAATCCATGCAGATAACGAAAGGATATGTCCGCAACAACTGGACTGACGTCGGATGTGCCAAAAAAGCGTGAGTTACGACATCAGTTTCTGGATCCGCCATAATCCAATGTAAGTACTCACACTGCACTGCTTGGTAGAGAAACTGCTGGACGGGATTCCGATCTTCAGATTTTGTCCTCCTCATGTAATCTCTGAAATTATAAATATGCCTTTGATTTGGATTGTCCTCCGGGAATTTTTCTTTTACTGCCTTCAAGATGTTCCGTGGTTTTGCTTGCGCCTCTGTCATATCACGAACAATCTTCTTCGCCCCAGAACTTAGACCACTAATTTGACGATGACCCTCTGGATAAACTGCCAGTCTGTGGTTGTGATGTCCGTGAGCACTATTATAAACCACAACCCATCCATCACGATCTCGTCGCTCCACCACTTTTATTAAGAAACGGCAACCGCAACCCTTTCTTTTGGTGTTTCTTCGAAGTGCAGTATCCATATCCCGAGACTCCATTTGATTTCGCCGGTCGCATCTCAAATAACAATCCATCCGACTATCTGATCTTGTTTTGTACGACGACACGACCAAAAAAAAACCCAGCTCCGATAGCTACTTGTTTGGCCCATTTACATGCTTCATCGATTGTTTCAAAGATTTGTGTAGTTTGAAATAACTCACTGTAATCCACTCCATCACCACCGAAATCTGGAACCTACAAAAATATATTCAAAATTAAAAAAATAAAAAAATAAATTCGAAATTAAAAAAATTAAAAAATAAACTCGAAATTAAAAAAACAAAATCAAAATCAAAATCAAAAAGGCGTCTGTGTTAGACGCCTGCCCCATGGATGGGGCGTCTGTGTTAAACGCCTTCCCCAACGGTAAGGCGTCTGCGTAGGACGCCTGACCGATGGGAAGGGCGTCTACTACAGACGCCTTACCCATGGGGAGGACGTCTACATAAGACGTCTCTCCCATTGTGTAGGCGTCTGCGTTAGACGCCTCGGCCATGGGGAGGGCGTCCTACGCAGACGCCCTCACCATGGGGGAGGCGTCTAATGCAGACGCTCGGCCCAAAAATTTTCCCGCGCCAGGCTTACCTCACCCGATGCATCACCCTCGCCAGACATTTTCGTGGTGTTTTTACTGATAAATTATGAATATACAAGACTATAAGCCTTATTTATAGACACGGGACGATTTGGGTATTAAATATATTGTTAAGGGCAATTTGGTAATTTCAAGGGGCGATTTAAGTAGTTTTGGGGCGACGCTTAGTAGTTCCCAAAAACAAAAACAAAAACAAAAAAAAGGCGTTGACTGATGTCTAAACAGCCCGCCAGCCCCTTCCACCTGAAGAGGAGAAGAGAAAAGAAAAGAGATGCCCAATCATTCCAAGCTGTCGTCCACACTTGAACCTTCCACCCTTGTCTCAAACCTTCCTAATCACCCACAACAACAATGCCAAAAACATCCATCCCCAACTAATCACAAAATTAACCCCGATAATGGCGATGGCCGGCCTGGAGTGCGTCTTCTGCCTGGGCTGCACGCGGTGGGCCTGGAAGCGGTGCACCTACGTGGGCTCTTACGACAGCGAGACATGGCCCACCGCCACCCCGTCGGAGTTCGAGCCCATCCCCCACGTCACCCGGATCGTCCTCGCCGTCTACGAGTCCGACCTCTCCAACCCCTGCCTCCTCCCCCCTAACGCCGTCGACCCCGCCGGAGTCGTCAAGCGCGCCTCCTACGACGACACTGGCGGCCGCTCCCCTCCCTACTTCATCTACGCCGACCGCCCTAATAACCAGATCGTATTCGCCGTCCGCGGCCTCAACATAGTCAACAACGCCGACTATAAGCTTCTGTTGAATAACAAACTCGGCGGGGAGATGTTCGACGGCGGGTACGTGCACAGGGGGTTGCTTAACGCGGCTAAATGGTTGCTGGAGACGGAGACAGGGACGTTGAGAAGGTTGGTGGAGGAGATGGGGAAGGATGTGAGGGTCGTCTTCGCCGGGCACTCGTTGGGGTCTGGGATTGCTGCGCTGATGGCGGTGTTGGTCGTGAATGATACGGCCAAGATTGGGGGTGTTCCGAGGAAGCAGATTAGGGGGTATGCTATTGCGCCTGCAAGGTGTATGTCGCTTAATCTTGCCGTCAAGTATGCCGATGTTATTCACTCCGTCATATTGCAGGTTCGTGTCTATTACCTTGCTTGCTTGTTTTATTTGTTTTGTGTGAATTAGCTTGAGTTGGAGTTTCTGATGGTTTGTTGCTTGTGTTTGCTCGTTTCTTTTTGTGATGTGTGGAGGTCTAGCTTCAAATTGCAGGTTAGAAGGTTGTAAATTTGTGGTTGAGGTTTTGGATTGTTGTTTGATTGGTTGATTCGAGGTTTTGTTCGGTTGACTTTCATTAGGAAAAGGTGCGCCTGTAAATGTGTAATGCTTATATATGATGTCGTTTTGGCTTTGGGTGAGGTGATTATGATTTATGAGTGATAGATTGTTAGTTGCAAAAATGTAGCTGAATGGAAGTTCTTGACCAACGAAGTGATGATGGTGTCAATGATAAAGTTATTAGGTGAGTGGTATTTTCTTGTGTATAGGTGTTTGGGATGCAAAACAATTTGGGGGGTTCTGTCTTGATTTTAACGAAGAGATGCTCTAATATGACTTTATTGAGGAAGAGGTCGTCAAGCTTAGAAATTTAGATTTAAAGTCCCCATGGATGGGATCTCTTAACAAATGCTGTTTGAATATGACATCTTTGGGATGTTATTTTCTTGTTATAGGTAGTGTAGCTTGGAGCTTACCTGAATTGGTGTCCTACTCGTTTTTGTAGGGGTCACCCTCTAGATCTTAATTGGACAAAGGTCCTCCGATATGATGAAAAATATGACTTTGATCAGTTTAGTATATTTACATATTTACCTTTGTTTTGAACTTTTAAACCATTGCAAATCGATTTTGTGTACGCTTCCATTTTGTGTTTGGTCCCCATGCGAAGACATGGTTTATCATTTTCTGCATTACCAATTAGAGGACTCATATTTGCTCACATTTTCATCTATCTGAAATTCTGAATTCATTGTAGATTCCTTTGTTAAAGAAGACCATATACTTTTTTTCAAGCAAGAAGACCATATACTTTTTTTTTATTTCTGACAAATGTTAATCACATCTTGTGTTTTGTTTGATAATAATAAATAATATGAAGATTTCTAAGTAAATATCTTGATTTTTGTAGGATGATTTCTTGCCTAGAACAGCCACACCCTTGGAAGATATTTTTAAATCTATATTCTGGTGAGTTGTGATATCATTTTTATAACAAGGTCATGCTGATTATGGTGGCACGATCTCTTTTACATTTTCGATTCATTGTAGTGTTTTGTATTACATGGTTACTGAATTCTTACAATTGACTAAAATGGTTCTGTGTTATTCCTCTGGACAGCTTGCCATGCCTCATATTTTTTGTTTGCATGAGAGATACGTTTATACCAGAAGAAAGAAAGCTAAGAGACCCAAGAAGGCTTTATGCACCAGGACGCATGTACCATATTGTGGAAAGAAAGTTTTGTAGGTGTGCCATTACTCAGTAAATATAGTAGTAAGACAATATGAATCCTCTCAGTAGTATGCATTGTACTACTGGATCCTTTTTTGGTCCTAGTTTCTGACTCAAAAACAAGTGATACATCATTTGAAGCGATGTTACTGTGATTCCTTTGGGACCTATTAGCAATTTGAATCCTCTCCATCATCTACACTTCAATTTTGTCCTTCTGACAGTCCAGAGGACCTGGATTTGTTTTTAGCTCCTATTTTTCCAGTAAATTTAAAATTCGACTAATTAGCGATAAAAATAATAATTAATTATAATAGTTTCATATGTTTTAGTGGATAGGGAAGAAAACTTATTGTGATTCTTATGATTCTGCCTACTATATTGACGATTGGGATATGGTGTCTTGTTATTGTTAGAAATGAGATTCACTTGCTTGCTATATTTGCTCAAAATTTACATCAGAAGGGCTATAATGCACTATGTAATAAAATAAAGCTTCATCATGACACATTTCATTCTATCACTTGAATCAGTCTTTTTGGGATGGGAATTTTTACTTGATTAGTGCTGTGTACTCTGGGAAAGTTTAGGAAACAGGAGGTAGATTTTGTGGGGATCCCATATTCCCATGGGATCCTAATTACTCTGTGGGAATCCCTCTACATAATTGCATCTCCTTTTTGTATTTGTGGTTTTTGAAAAGTTGGGTAGATTTTGTGTTGCATGGATGTGAGTTATGTTGGTCTTTGTAACTGCCGTAGATATTTCTCGGTGCCATATTTTCTTCTCTGATTGATTGAAGTTTATAAACAGATGCGGAAGATATCCACCTGAGGTTAGAACTGCCATTCCAGTTGAGGGAAGATTTGAACATATTGTGCTGTCGAAAAGTGTTACAAAGGATCATGCTATAGGTTGGATAGTAAGAGAAGTTGAAAAGGCTTGGGAGGTATGTTAAAAATTATGTAATTTGTAATCCCTAGAATTATCTAGAGAAATCTTGAAATATCTAGATAATTCTAGAATATTTTAGAATAAAGTAGAATACTCTAGAATCACGGAGAAGACTTAACCTTCCATAGATTTCTTGAGAGAAGTATCTATAAATATATAAAGTTTATTTTAGAATTAGGTAAGCTTAGAATGATTCCAATTCTAGACTCTTTTATTGAGTCCTATAAATAGGAAATGAATCTCATTTGTATGACATCCATCGAAGAGTCATTCAAGTCAACTGTTGCCCATGTCATCATTTACTAAAACCTTGTAAGTTCTTCCATTTTGTAATCAAAAGTCATTTCCTTTTCAAAATCTAATCTTATCATCCAATTTCGCTTGCCCCAACAAGGTGAGGACCACACAATCCAACATGATAATCGCATATTACCATGTCTCTATTGTTGAAGTTGCATCTGGCTCCATGCATATTAACTAATTTTGCTATATAACAATTATAAGGTTAATCCAAATATTTGTCGCCAACGAGAAGCTCATCTTGAAGATGTTAATGAACCTGTAATTTTGCAATCTATTTGTTTCCCATGTTGAGGGATTTTTCACTATTGATAATTAGAATTTCGATTTTCCAGATAATGAAGGAGAGTGGCGAGGTTAAGACTCCACCACCCAAGCAGAGAATGGAAAGGATGGAAACTATCAAGAAAGAGTATGAAGATGCACTGGAGAGAGCCGAAAGCCTGAAAATACCAAATGCGGTCACACTAGTAGATGAACCTAGTGAAAGCATGCAGGTCACCTCAAGAGAAGACAAGGAAGAAGATACCTTATCAAGGGAAACCAAATCTGATGGAAAAATTAGCTGGGACGACGTGGTTGAGAAGCTGTTTAGACGCAGTGCTTCAGGGAATCTCGTTTTCAAACATGAGATCGATTCTTCTGAATAATAGCCTCATGTTATGTCTGTTAAGGTAAATATTGACGTTGCTTTTTGAAGGTTTTCCTTTCACAATTACAAATTAGAGAAGTCGTTGCATTATTTGTGATAGTGGTAGCTCAGCTACTCAAGCAGCTCTGTTTGTCCTGAAATATTTGTTTTTGTTATCGTTGTGCCCATTTATGCTCATTTATTGGTAAATATAACTTTATTTATTTTATGAATACAAGTACATGTTTTGTTTATTTTTCTATGAAAAGATCCTTTGCTTCCCTCTTAAATAGGATGAGGCGTGAGGTAAGTTTTTTTATAAGATAGGGTATTAGAGCATTATTGTGCACCAAGTACACTGTATTTGGGGAATCCTATTACCATGTTATTATCAATCTAATGCAATGGAAACCCAATTGTGTTAGGCTCATGTGTGTGCCACTGCAAGGGTGTCTTCCATTCCTCTTCCTTTTGTTCTTCACCTCCTCCAACTAAACCTAGGTTAGATCTAAGGTTGTCTTGGTATCAGAACGGGAGAAAGCGATCATCTATGGATTCGTCATCTTTGTCCATCACCAGAGGAACTTTTGGAGCTTCCGATCCTCACGTTCCCCCTTTCCAAATCACACCATCGTGGCAAACTTTGTGTTCATCAAGCTAACTAACAACCAAGAACCACTTGCTTTGGGAGACACAAATCATCGAGTTGATTCGATCAAAAGGTCCTTTTGAGTTTCTTTATAGATCCATTCTAGAACCACCACCAACCTTTGCCAATAAGAAGAGCAAGAAAGAAAAGCCGAAACTAAACTTTCTTCATGCGGTAGCAGTGAGATATTGGATTACAAGCACCTTGAGTGAGGAAGTCTTAAGGTTTGTGGTTAGATTGAAATCTTCCAACGACGTATGTAATTCACTTAAACTCTCTGTTGCTTGTGAATCTGCAGACCTTGAGCCATGAAATTCACACAAAGTGGCTCCAAGGAGATCTATGAAATCGAAATCCACTCGTGGTGGATCTATGAAAATGGTAGGAGGAAGGAGATTATATTTGGTGGTTGTTTTTCTGCACACCAAACCTTAAAGGGTAAAGACTGGAATATGTAGATCAAACAACTGAATACCTTTCATTCAATTGGAATTGGGATTTCGGTCAACTGAAAGCCAGACAGTCAACCGAACATGTGAGAACAATAAAATCCAAAGTGACTTTGTCCAAGATAAATCGGTCGACTGAATTGGTATAGTTCAACCATTGGCCAATTGGTCGACCATTCCACAGACTTTGAAGGCATAAAACTAACAATAAGTTTATTGTGTTAACAGAAAACATAGTGGCTTAGACTTAGATCAACGTACAAACTAAAAAAATTAGCTACTCGGATTTTCAAAGTAATTTAATCTTGAACACAACAAATGTCATGTTTGGATATGAATAGTGAAATTACCGGGAAACTACTATTCACGTCCAAAACTCACCCAAACGCCCACAACAGTTTCCCAAGTTTACAAAACCAGGTTTTCATAAGATTTTACGTGATTTCAGAAACTGATGGGATGTCATTTTTTTAGTTTTTCGTGGGTCCCACGTCAAAAGCATTCATTTCACCCCATTATTTACATTGATTACCACCAAATTATTTACAAAAATGCCCTTCACAAATTAGGTAGTCTTCCCCTATCCCACCATAATAATTAAAGTTGGTGAAACCAACACCAACAACTCAGATTCTTGCTGTCTCTACCCCCATCCGACGACATACCCTTTTTAGCCCTCCCTTGCAGCGAGGTTCGGTGGTTGTCGACTTTGTCTCCGGGCGACGAAAGTTTGTTGAAGTTTATCAACTTGCCGTTGCAAAGTACGTCCTGTTACATTTTGGAACGGGTTGTAATTTTTTATTTCCCAGGCCTTTCAAACTTTAACTTGACCATGCTCCCCGGTTTTGTTTTATTCATTTAATCCCTCATATGTTGCGGAAGAGTTGTTACTTGTCAAAATTGTTACTATCCAGTCGAATTTGCCCAATTTTTTTGTATCTTTTTAGGCATTTTATTTTAGTCAAATAATGTATACATGAAAAACTTTAGCATATGTTAGTAAGCATCGAGACTAATTAATTTCATTGTAGGGAAAAACCACCTTTTCCATTTGCATGAATAAGTCGACCGTACTTTGCATATTGTAGTCTTCTTCATTTTATTATTTATTAGCTTTAGAAAATTTGGGAATTCATTATCAAGCATATATATTCTGAGTTTAACATATTCCGGGTTGGTGGGAGATCTCGGAAATTGAACTCCTGCTTGGATTAGTTGTGGACTTTCGTTCAAACCAGAATGGTAACAAATTAAAACTAATATTGATATATCCTTAATTTTAACATTGATTAAATTAAAAAGGGCAACCATTTACCTGTACGAGGTGTTGTATCCTTATAATGGACGAAGAAGAACTAAATGAAATTATGGAGGAGGATAATGAGGTAGAAATCTTTATCTTAACATCCCTCTCTTGTATTGATAACTACATAGAGAGTACATTACAAACAATTACCACGTAGGAGCTGGATGACATCCTCAATCAGAGGACACCAATAAGCTCGGTATAAGGTCGAGCTTCGGATTAGGATCCACCGGCGGTACAAGGGAGAGCGGAGGATGTTCGTGCAAAATGTATAGGCAAACGGGTGTAGCCCTACATTGGGAGGAAAATTTTCATCGATTGGGGAATCGATGAAATCAATGTCATGTTTGTTAGCACAAGAATAAAGGTTTCTCACTCTCATGTTGGAGGCACCACACTCCCATAGAACTTGAACCACTCCGGCCGACGAGCCGACACAGACGCGGGTGGCTTGAAAACCACAAAAACATTTGGGGATCGGGGGGACATGGGGTACTTTGGAGTCACTAGGGAGGACCATGACCGCGTTAACGACTGTGATGAGAGTGTGACGAATGAAGGGAGTGTGAGGAGACGATAGGAGTGTGAGGACAAATAGGGAGGGGAGAAGGGGGGGGGGGGGGGGGGGGGGGGTTAAAGAACGGTGAGGCCTTGTATGTGAAGGGAATGTGTTCTAAAAGTTTTACTTTTAAATGTCAATTATTATGAATTGAATGAGAAATCATTTTGTTCCTTGTTTATGTTATTTGTCTTTTAGAAGTGTTAAGGAAGAGACTCTTGGTCCTTAACCGTATAGCTCTAAAAAATATTGGTTTACATAAAACAAAAGATATTCGCAATCATGGTAATTAACATGAGACTTTAATTACCGAGTTAAGATTGTCGTGTTGGTCATAGATCATTGTAACTCTACAAGTGAGTGACAACACGAGTACACAAAAGAGGAAAATACTACTTTTGTATACTGAATAGACTTAATAAGTAAAACATTATAGAATTGTGTTTTCTGTGTCATTAATGTTTTACTGTGTCTTTGGTCCTTTGATATGAGACTTATATCCGATCACTTAAGAATTGCTTAATGAGACTAGTGTCTTGAGCTATCGATGAGTGTAGTGTAAAACATTAGTTGGTTAAGTATGACTTTCGTTGGAGAAGATAGTTAGTCAAAAGATTATCATTGTCCCTCTTAATTGAGTAATGATATTAGTGGGCCCTTTGATAAAGCAAAGTTATAATGTGCACAATGTGATTTGAGTTAAGTCACATATTTATAACTAGCTTGAAGAGATCAAGAAATGAATACTAATACAAAGATGACACAATACTACTTTGTGTGTATTCTTAATATCATGAGGCAATGGACGGACACAAGTGGTGCACCCCATCACTAAATGGATCAGATTTTGGTTCGAGTGAAATTAAGACATCTAACTAATTGGGAGCTAATGTGTAGCTAGATACCGCTTATAGCTTGTGATATTAGCTCTTAATATCACTGCCAACTTAGTTTAGATCCTCCCATAAGTCACACCACAAAACTGGGAAACAAGAAATGAGGATTTTGAGTTCATAAGATGTGTCGGGTTTCATATAGAAAATATGACACATGGGGTGAACAAGAAAAATCAAAATTATGTTTTGATTAATAACATAATTAGAATCTAAATTAAATTCATATGTGATGTAAATATTATGGGGTGTAATGATTGATCATTACACAGGATAATATGTTACATAAGTTGTGAACTTACTACTAATCTCGAAATGTTAAATTTTGTAGGGGTTAAACCGAAATTTGACAAGTTTGCGGTACTGTGCAAAAACGGTTGACCGCTGAACGCTAAACGGTCGACCGAATGTTGCAGCGATAACAAGAATTTCGTCTGTTCGTTTTCGGTCGACCAAACATCGCGATGAAATATTTTTGTTACAAACGGTCGACCGAGTTATTAACGGTCGACCGAAACTTGGTCTAAACGGTCGACCGAACCTCCGAAATGGTCGACCGATCCAGACGGTTTTATGCAGAATTAATTTAAGAATTAATTAGATCATGCATGGAATTGGTCCATAACTGATTTAATTAGTCCATAATTGGTCCATAATCGGGTAGAAGTTCGGTAA
This sequence comes from Triglochin maritima, assembly GCA_963682175.1. Lineage (NCBI taxonomy): Eukaryota > Viridiplantae > Streptophyta > Magnoliopsida > Alismatales > Juncaginaceae > Triglochin > Triglochin maritima. Next base: position 47,531,749 of record OY821771.1, on the reverse strand, counting down.
TCCGTTATGGTTCGGTCGACCGAAGGATCTATGGATCGATCAACCGAACGTGGAACGGATAGTCGTAGTTGATTGACCGAACTTGACCAAAGTGCCTGGATCTTTGGTACGGTGTACCGAACCAGAAACGGTCGACCGAACAATGTCAAGTTCTGATATTTTCGGTTAACCGAATAGCACTCGGTCTTGGACGAGAATTAGTCCGATCGGTTAAGGAGAATTTTTCTCCTTAAGATTCGGTTATCCGTCGCGTACTCGGTTAAACAATCGTGACATATTCGGTTAACCGAGTGGGACTCGGTAAACCGAAGCACAATCGATTTTCTGCCTTTGATAATTAAGAGAATAATTTGATCGATGGTTAGATTAGCTCCAAACTTGGTCAAACGTTTTGTGGATGCATGTAATGCATTTTGGAATTAGTTTGTGAGATAAAATGTCAAGAATTCGTGGCTTAAGAATAACTATGATTGAGAGTAAGATAGGAGCCTATAAATAGGTCATTATTCTCCTCAATTGATATAAGTTGTTTTCTAATTATTTTCTCTCCAAAATTCACCACAAAAATCCACGAAAATTCTTTTAGTTTTCTAAGTCTTTGAAGGAGAAATCTCAGAGGCTAAGGAAGGGATTTGTAGCTAGATTCTAAGCTTGTTTGGAGATTGATTGGCTATCTCATTTCTCTTGAACCTTGTTTAGGGTTTCGGTGAACACTCGGAGGCATCCGGCGCAACGAGAAGCGACGATTGACTTCCTCAACGTCTCTGAAACGTCAAGAAGTTTTTGAGAACTTCTAGGTATGAATTTCGGAACCCATATTTGTTTTAATAAAGTTTTGAAACTAGATATTGAAACAAATTGATGCATGCATGAAATAAATCATAGAAAAATTGTAAATTGATCCTTATTGTGCATAAAAATTTCGAAAATATATATGTATAATTAAACATGAAATCCTGCATATTGGTGATGCCGGAGCAACAACGCTGGAGGTGGAGGTGGTGCTAGGAGAGTAGGAGGAGAAGGTGGAGGTGGTGCTAGGAGGAGAGAGGGTAGTTGTCACCTTTTATTTTGGAGTTATGGTTAATGTTTGAGAAAATGAGTTATATATAGGAGGTGTTTGGTGAGATAAAATCTTGGCTATCCGTTTTTTTTATTTAAGATGTGCATTCATCTCTTCCAATCATATAAATACCTAATGAGTTAGTGGTTTAAGTTTAGTTTTTTTGAGGCCAAACATATAATCTTTGTTTCTATAATTTTTGGGCATTTTCCTTTATTTTTCCTGAATTTTTTATAAGTAAAACAAAAAAAATAAAATATGGGTCGCCCAGTTCTGGGCAACTGCACAAACACCTAGGCGTTTGAGCATGCCCAATCGCTTAGGCGTTCCCTGAACATTGGCAAGGACAACTACTATCGACACACACACATATATAACATGTTTATATTTAATTTCTAGCTCACATTAGTCATCATAATATCATGACTTCTCACTCATCACATTGTTGAAAATCACAACATTTTAACTTTATTAAGTGCCCAGCAAACATAGCAACAACATTGATGTAATATTATAACAAATAATTTGTAGTGTACATGTCGTGTATGTATATGAATGTATGCTAGTATGCGTATATACGAGCAACATAGTCGAGCGAGTGAGCAAGCTAACGAGCGAGCAAGATTTGCTCAGCACGACTCATTAATTTTCTCGAGCGGATTTTTTGGCTCATGCTCGACTCATTAACAGTCGAAACGAGTTGTTGAGCGAGCGAAATCGAGCGAGCTGAGAGCGTGAGCAAAAGCTTACAGTCCTACCCTAGCTATATATGAACGAGAAAGTAGTACAATAAAAAATGGAGAAGAACGAAGAGATTTGGCATCTACATAGTTAACATGTTGAACCAGAATGTACAACTGCTGCTTCTGAACCAGGTTGCTGGATGTTTTGTAAACCTGCTTGACATACTGCTTTTGCAGGCCATCAAATTGGAATGAGCTTCTCCAAAAAGCAAACATTCAGGAATGTACATTATACAACCACCTGAATGTTATCCATTCTGAGTGCAATACAAAGAGCATTTGGAAGATATTCACACTTATCTTATACACTCTCTAGAGCCGCTACTATCCCATTAAGGTCAGGATCATCGCTAAAACATAAAAGACAAGTTAAGAATAATTTTTCACATGTACATTGCAGCTACATCAATTTGTTACTTAAAATATTGGAACTATTACATATACTGAGTACAAATAATTTCAACCAAAGTACAATTTGACGGCGTGGTTTTCAAATGGTTCAACATTGAGGGTAAAACTGCGTATTTGTTGTCTAGAAATGGCATATTTGTCTGCTAAGAAAACTAGCATAAAAGCATATACATTATAAAGAACCCAATGAGTAAGAATTAATCACCGCTCGTGAGAAACAGAAATCACATGACAAAGTTAACTGACCAAGCTAGCGCACACGAAATTGTTGCATAACTTCCTAAACAAGATTCCTGGTACATAACAAGGAAAATCCTGGGTAAGTTCTTACTTACGAAGACAAGAAATGGACTTTGTGTGTTCTATATCCATGCGAATTTGGTATAACAAGTTCTTTGAAGATTACAAACATCCATTATAAGACTAACATCAACAAGAAATGAAGGGCCTTGTACTATCTTTATAATCTTTTAGAATGCAAAAATTACCAGAAATATGGAAAGCTATTAAAGTAAAGTCAATTATAAACATCTACCACATCTAGTTTAAAAAGGATTTTGGATATTGGATAAGACACCATTTGGTGCTACACAAGACTCGCAAGGTATATACAATTATGCTCGAAGCGGAAATTTCAATACTCCAAATAGGTGAACGATAGTCCAATTGGCACCATGTCATCAATTTTAAAAATGATGTCATTTATAATAACAAATTAAATGCGCTCGATCTAAAATGACTTCTAAATCGAAAATTCCCAAGGCATCAAAAATTAAGCAGCAGTACATCTGTACATCATTACATGATTCTTCCTTTTAAGTACAAGATGGTCACCGAACATATTCATGACCCCATGCACCAATGTCCCCTTTTAAGCCGAATAATCTGTATTTGAGGCTTTGTTGTATGAACCAATACAATATTTATAGGTGTAACCAGAAAAAAATGAAGCAAATGGGGGTCAATGCAAGCGCAAGACATGCACTAAATCTGATACTCAAACAAATAGGAAGAAGGATAAGAAAAAAATGCATACCCTTACTCCTTTGTCAAACATAGTCATGGCCAGAGCTGAAATTACATCAGCAAACATTTGTACAGGGCAATTGAGTGAATGCCGTCATTATATGAGCATCATGTCCCCAGGATATGGTGGGAAACTAACTTTCCCTCAAAGAGGATAAGGTTAATATATATAAAAAGGGAAAAAGGTGTACCTTCAACCAAGATTGAGGCATTGTCTCAAAAAAGGATTTCAAAGTTCCATAATGTGCGCGGAGAAACTTAAAAGACTTGGGAACAGAAGTCAGTGAAACAGTTCATGTCCTCATCTTTTGCCAGAAGGACAACAAGTATCCAGGATCAACTATATGATCAATAACCAAACACGACCAAAACTAAATTCACATCAATGATCAACATCTACACAGATGCTTGAGAGGAACAGTAAAATTTTCTCAATACACTAATTTGATATAAATAGCATTGGGCTCTCAAGAATGACGGAAATTTAAGTTCTGTGTTGTAACAAGGACCCCGTAGAAAGGCATCCAAACTAATGACAATGTAAACAACAAATATAGGAAAGGAAAATTACAAGAGAAGTTAGCAAGATGTGACAATTTTGTGTTAAATCACGACCAAGTAAAACATTCATCTGATTTATTTTTACCCCAACAAGAATTTAGATATGAAGAGAATCACAGATATGAAGAGGATCCTCTCCATTTCTCGAGGAATTGGAGACGTCCAATTTTTAACATCTACTATACAAGGTTCCCTTCTAAAATTATGGACTTGTTTCTTACTCTCCTTCTCACTCTATCCTTGATTCCTCTCTCTCTCTCTCTCTCTCTCTCTCTCTCCTCTCTTATAAAACAGAAACCAAACCAAAACCAAAGAAAAACCTCTAACCCTATGCCCTAAAGAGGTTATTCCTGAAGGGCAGGATCTGGATCCTGCAACCTTTTGACGACATAAATCAATAGTTCAAACTGCACTCAAAGGTAGGGCATTTCCCATTGATATAGGAACTTCAGTACCAGAAACAATGGTATCTCCAATTATAGCCCCTCGGATCACCAAATCCAATTTGTGGTTCAAGGAGGGCGAGATGGTCCTCCTACTGCATTCACCAAATCCAAATTGCAGACGATTATAGTCCAATATTAGCGCATCAGAGCCAAAAATACAAAGCGGAAAGGGAAAAGTCACCAGATCCTCCATCCCCTATAACTTCCAGTCGAACTATAAGAGAAATCGCGGGAACTCTGAAGCATCTCCTCCAACTGCAACACCAGATCCAAATACCACACCATCGAAGCCAAAATCTCGAAGAGAAAGATGCAAACTCACCGGACGATTCTTCTTTTGGTGGAAATTCTGGCTCTCGGAGCCCAAAGATGATCGGAGAAGAAGAGCCACTTGGGAGAGAGGGTTGAGCTCAAGGGTGGAAATGATTTTAATGTCCCCACCAAATTTTAAATTTGCTTGTCTAAATCCGTTGTTAGTGTGAGTCCTACTCCATTAGCATTTTCATCCAACTCTTAACGGAGTTTGATTTTTCTGAGAATTTTAGGAGCATTTGAGAGGAGTTTGGTAAGGTATCATGTTTCTTATCTTAAGATATTTTTGGAAGTGTAATTTATATTTTTTTATTTCTTTGGGTCTTTTGGTATTATAACTTATGATATATTTTCTGAATTGTTATTCGTCGCCCTAAAACTACTTAAATCGTCCCAACAGATTACCATTTTGCACTTCTCTCATTTCTACTGCTATAACGCGACATTTTACCCTCCTATCACACATCTCTCTTCATCTTCCCCTTATAATCATAAAAAATAATGTTTTGAAGGTCAGTAATGAGCCAACGGACGCCCCGGTGTACTCGAATCTGGTAAAATATCCAACATCTTTTTAATAAAAAAATAATAATAAATTGCGGGCGTCTGACGGAGCCGCCCAGCGTAGGAGAGGGGCGTCTGGGTAAGACGCCTCCCCCTAGGGGGCGTTTTACCCAGACGCCTCGCCCATGGCACGGGCGTCTGGCTAAGACGCCTCCCCATGAGGGAGGTGTCTTAGACAGACGCCCCTCTCCTACGCTGGGCGGCTCCGTCAGACGCCCGCAATTTTTTATTATTTTTTTATTAAAAAGATAATTGATTATAAATTTAGATAATTACTAAATTAATTAATTAATAAGTTAATAATTACTATATTCGGAGGACCGATACCCTTTCGGTACACCGAATAGAGATTTCCAGAGAAATGTCGAAGCTACTGAGAATAAATATTCGGATAACTGGGTAGAGATCGGTAAACCGACACAATGATTCTAGGAAGATCAAAAACTTACTGTATTTACGATCACGGTGGACCGATGGAAACTCGGTCATCCCCATGGAACATGTTTGGTAGACCGAGAAGCAAACGGTCGACCGTCCGACATCACCTTACAACGAGTTTTTGCAATTGATGAAAATTCAAAAAAAAATCAGATCCAACAATTTCAAAATCCAAAAAATTTCAAAGGGGCGCTGCCCACTTGCCACCCCCAAACGACATGTCGATGTGGTATTTGTAAGTCGGGAAGTTTTACCACCGGGGATTTTGGATCTTAATTTTTTTGAATATTAATCACTTGCAAAAAAACTCATTGTAATTTGACCCCGTTACCACCAAAAATCTTGCAACAGAACCTCAAATAATTTGAGATAACACACGTTCGTGGAGGCGCCTCGCTAAGACGCATCCACCATGGTGTAGGCGTCGTATCCAGACGCCTCCACCTAGGTGTAGGCGTCTTAGCCAGACGCTCGAGTCGGAAAAAAAAAACCACCTCCGTTACCTAGCCGGATTCAGGTGTTTCGCCAGACATTTTCGTGGTGTTGGTACTAGGAATGTAAGTAAAACTGAGTCAAATACTTTGTTTAAAGACACGGGATGAAATGGGTATTAATTGATTTGTTAAGGGTAAAAAGGTAATTTTTGGGACGATTTAAGTAGTTTTCCGACGACGAATAGTTTCCTATATTTTTGGTTATTTTGTGCATGGGAACATATGGATATTAAGTGGAGGATGTTCATGTTTGGATTTATCGAGGGCACATCTCTACTAAATGCTTTTTTTCGTTGAAGAAGCTCTACTGTGTGATTATTTAATTACGCAATGGTGGTGAATATGTTAAAAAAATTAGATTCCTATAAGAAATTTATTGTTTGGTGTATTTTAAAAGAATATGAAATTTAAAAAATTCTGCACTCATTTTTCATGAGTCTGAAGCAATATCCTTTCGATTGGATTCGTCCAGGAAATGTTTTGGAGATACGGAAAATTGGTTAGTACTGGGAATTAAGGATCAACGTGGGTCCTATTTCTCCGTGATTATTCTTATCAGTATCGTCGTGCATAAAATGACTCACGGCAGAGAAAAATCTAAATACGCTGCAGCCTAAAATGACGGGTAAAATACATTCATACCCTTTGCAAGTAAAGGAATCTATTTGAAATATGATTTATTACAAGGTAATACAGAAATCACATGCACAATAAAATAAAAAAACATGCAAATTATGGAAGCAGACGCGCAGATGTTATGCGTTGGAGCATTATCCACTCTTTTCCAGATCCTTGAACCACAGAACAAAACAAATTGTCACAACTGTACAACACAATTTGAATTTCCCAGTCACAGTTGCCATCTTCTCACTCACTTTCATAATCATCTTCGTCTCCAAAACTAAACACTGATGCATCTGCGGCTATTGCTTTGAACTCACTGATCCCCGTGGAATCTGATTTTGGAGCTTCAAAGCTCGGGGTTGACTCGGCTGTTTCGGTTTTTGTTACACTACCAGCAGGTTCTTTCGTCTTGTCATCATCTTTCAGAGAGGAACCTTGAACCTTTTCACCAGCTACTGCCTTTTCTTCGGCTGGTTTGATCTCGACCCCTTTAGATCCATCAGAGGGTTTTCCAGCATCACCAGATGCTTGAGAGCGTTTGCTTCTCGAAGAGCCAGGTTGTTCTGAATCACTGTCTGAGAAAACCTCATCTTTGTCATTACTCGCTGTTTCTGTGCTCGACTTAGGAATCGGAGCTTGTTGATCCCTAGTTGTAGAACTAGTTGATGAAACTCCATCGGTTTCCTTTTTCATTGTTGTAGTTACGGGCTTCGGCGGAGTTGTGCCATCGTAATCAATCAGTACTACCTCCAACTGAAATCCTGGTGAAGGGAGTTTTCTCTGCAAAAAAAAGGTTAAAAAGCTTCAATTATTTCAAAGAAAAAAAAGAATTATTCATCAATATAATTGGAAAATGCACAGATACAAAGGGAAACCTCAGATGCTTTACCTTGTCAAAACCATCGATATCTGAAGGGTTTATCGTCGTCCTGTTCTCCATCATTGTTGTATTCAACCAGCTGAAGAGATATAAGAGCCGCAATTAGGCATATATGAGATGCAAATATAAAACATATATCATATACAAGGATCAGATGTAAAATGGATAATTTAACTAACTAATGGGAAAGGTAGGTGCTCTCTACCATTCGTGCATTTTGTAATTTCTACAGAGCATTGTATGCTTTCAGTTAAACTGTTAAGTGTTTGAAATATCAAAATAGTGCATAACACATTTGCTGAAATCAGACAAATAATGAACGATATTAATGATTATTTAATTCATTAAAAAAAATCAAGGTTCCTTTCTGCAATTATGGTGTGGTTTTTGGTGTTGTCCGAACTCCAAACAATTGTTACTCTATTAGAATGTTAGCCTTTCCCTAAAATATAATGTTTTTGTCTGTGTTTTCTTAGGTAATGTCATTATTTCACCACCTCATTGACTACAGAGCGACTAGAATCACTTGCAACCATGACTTTAAGCAAGTAACGTATTCTCGCTACTAGATCATGATATTAGTGATATTAAATAGTAGTGATCATATTTCTCTACATTTATGAAGTTAACATTTAAGCCTTCGCAGAACAGCCATATAGTCCATTCAAAGGACAGAATCATAGGTCATCATGCTACAGCATCTGTTCTTCATCAGTATAAAAGCAAATTAAAGTGATTTACCATGACAACTTGTAAACAATTTACTAATAAGTGAACTGCAAATTGACAAGATCAACCTACCTGTCAAATCCCTGCAATGGATAAAACTGTATAATTTCCGGTTTAACGAAAAGGTAAAATTGGTTCAAGTGAAGGGGGAATAGTCACCAGTAGAAATCTCCTTGACGATCATGAAAATGAATTTTGAAGTCACCTGCCACCTCAGCTAGACCGGGCTCTCCTGGTAAAGCAAAGACCATTATACCTTTTTTTGGTGCACTGAACCAAAAATCTTCAGGCTACATAAGAGAAATTAACAAGGTCAGACAAAATTCAAACCACATAGGTATCACAAGTGTCTTCCAAAATATGATACATGAATAACTAGTTTCATGAATATCAAGAAAATGGCATGATGATAAAGAATTTACCATAAGATCTTTTGTTCTAGGATGCTTTTTGGTTGAGAATAGAACTCCTGATACAGCAAAAGAATATACAAGCATTCTGAGTAGATAGTAAAAATAATAATTTGTACAATTACCAGTTATGCTTCTCTTAAGAGTTAGAAGCATACAGTTCTCACCTAGATTGTGTTCCACTGTCAGAGAGAATAACAACATAACTAGGCATCAAATACAATCAACACTAAATTACAATCATGGAAAGGCGGCCTAGCCGAGATACCAATGATGGAGAATAGAACAGGCAGGTCTACATCTCTAACTTTTGCACTGAATCATAAGATGGGTAATGCACTTATAGAACCCAACTTTGGGCAAGACAGCTGAAACTAATTGCTTGAGCTTTTGTTCATACAACATAATGTCTAACACTTGGGTTCATGTTTGCAGTTCAAATCTTGCTTGACAAAAGAGAAACTTGGTATTTTAGTCGAAGTGGGAAACATAATCTTAAGAATCTCAAATTAAAAAACCGAAGCATCTAAGAAAGATTCACATAAGAATTAAACAATAGATTTTTGTGTGTGTGTGTGTTAATAATAGGTAGACTTGTAGAAATTTTAGACAAAACTAGGATTCTTTTAAGTAATATATGTGTGTGTGTAATTAAACATGGTAAAAGTATGTACAGAAAGAGGGTTGGAATAGTATGGGAAGCGGTGCTGTTAATGTATTGGAATACCCAGTGAACCGTAGCGGTACAGTTTTCTGTTATCAATTTCCAAGATCAAAATATGAAGAAATGACAATGTATTGAAAGAAAGAAATGTTTTCGAGTCTAAGACAATAACCTTGGACAACTAGAGCATAACCAAAATCAACAAAAAATATAGTTGTTCGAGGGAAGTTTGGGACGAAAGCATAGTTGTTGCGGATGGGGGCTGATAGGAGGAAGAAGAGCGGATAATGAGATGCTAAACTCCTAGTATGTTACTGGGATGAGGATTTTTTCTTCTTTTCTTTTTGATCGGTATGAGGATGTAGAAATCACTTAGTGCTATTACTAAACACAGAAACTCCATACAAGCCAATTTCCAGTCACAAAAATTACAATAAAAGAGTAATGTATGCAGTACCGTGTTAACCGGAGTTTCAATGAAATATATAAGAAATACGACAACAGTGGCAAGGACATCATAAGTCAAACAGAGAACCTATTTTATGAATTAAGGGACATCATTCTTTAGTCATATAATTATTTGTTGTTCCTAATAAAGCATACAGAAGTTGCATTGCATACCATTGTGATTAGATACGGTAATAGCAGGTCTGACCCAGTATGGACATTTATGAAGACGGAAACCCCTCAGCATGCAACTGGAGAAATTGCAATTCAATTATAAAGTCGGCATAAGATATTTCATTACATTACAAACAGTAGAGGAACAACATTAAAGTACCTGCGTCCTGGTTGATTTTCACCATTAAAGTATGTTAAGATGCGCTCAAAATATTTCACATATCTCTAAAAGATCAGAAGAGATAAAAGGTAAGTCAAGTCAGAAAAATGCCGTTGGGATTTATTAGATCACAAATCGTGAGGAAGACTGACGATCTGACTTGGCAGAACAAGTCCTTTTGCATCAATGCATCTCCTTTGGTTGTAGTAGTCAATAGATTCCTCAGCAGTTGGGAAAAACTGGAAATGAATAACATATAAATTACAGTACAGAACAGATAATGCAGAAGTGAATGTAGGCAGTCACTAATTCAATATACTATGCTTTATGTTAGAGACATAAACAAGGCAAAATTTGCACACACCTTGAGATACAGAAGAAGACTAGAAATCATTAGACCTGTTCTTGCCATACCAGCTTTACAGTGAACTACCACAACATTCTCAATGTCCTGCTTTAACCATGAGTAAGCACTTTGACAGAATAATGTTATGAGTTGGATTGGTGGACAATTGTGGTCATCAAATGGGAAGGATGCCACCTGCCATTTATATATGATAATTGATAAGCACGTGAGGAAACACACTAAGGTGAAGAACAAGTAAATATATCCAAGTACGGTTAATACAAAAACTGCAAATGTTGAAAACATAATTTATTCAATAATTAAATTTAAAATGTCCTTTTGGTATAATAATGCATGGTATGTGTGATAAACAATATACCTTTCCCTCAAATAGTGATGCGTCATAAAGTCTTTCGGAACAAAGATTGTACACTTTGTACTTGCCCTGCAGATGAACACAAACCTCCTAAGCAACTAATAACAAAGCTCAATAGTTTCTACAAATAAATAAACCAAAGAAGGGTTAAAGTGCGAACAAAATTAAATGCAATTATCATTTGAGAGAAGAAACAAGCGGCAAATGACAAAAATAGGGATACCTTATGATGAGTCTCAAAAAAATTGATAACTTCTTCCATGTGGTTTCGGTAGAATCCCTACGTAGGCACATACCAAATTAAGTTGAATAAAAATAATCTGCAGTGTCTGTCGAAATATCTGTTCATAGCTGCCCTTTCAAAAAAGTTATCTGCATTTCTTGAGGTTTCAGATAAAAATAATACCTCAACATATCCGAAAAAACCAGAACTCATATCACCGGCTGGAAAACCCATGGCAATGATATTCTCAGTGATGTATGTCATGTCCAGATCAAATCCACCTTCCTGGATATAACAAAAGAAAAGAGTGTTTGAATATATACATGCTGATAGACTCAACAACTTGCCTTTGTTTTTGAAGAAAAGTTGATACAAGTGTGAAAAAATATCATTAAGGTGATCTTCCAGGCTTTGACAGAGAGCACCATACACGTTTGAATGGTTACCTGATATCTTCTTTTGTTCTGGGAGACCATATGGCGAGCCTTGACCTGTACAGCCTTTACTGCACTTTTTGATGAGTCCACAATGCCCTTTGTAAGTGATCCGAAGACACCTGGCTGTGTTGCTCCAGAATTATCTTCTGCACTCCCATCTGGCTGAGTTGCTCTGGGTGACAAGTGCAATGCGCTAGTAAAACGTGCCAACGTTGATTTTCCGGCATTTTCAGGCTGTGGCTCAGCCTGACCTGTTGGTTGAGAGATCCTAAAGCTTCTAGCCCATGTGGATATTCCTGATGCAGACAATAAGGATGGTGTGTCACGTGTTGGACCATCTTGTGCAGCAGGGATTGGGGTAGGATTATTGACAGGAGATACATTGTTGGTAGGTAATGATTGAGCGTCTTGTGAGGAATCCATTTCTCTATCAAGATGAAAAAAGTCGTTAACTAGCATAACAGACATTCTAATTTCTGAACTTACAACGTTAGAGATAAAGTTTTATGTGACAAATTGTCATACTATATAAACCATGGGAAAAAATAGAAACATAGGAAAGAAGTCATGTCAGAAGGAGAATTAGTGATGGCTTCGATAAATTCTTTTACTTGGGCATTGAAAAACGGGGACGAAAGAGGTGATGCGGCCTTCATGGTAAAGAAGCATGTATAAGTGGTGACTGAAAAGAAGTAACTTAGAAGAGAGATTCAAAGTCTAACTTCTAAAATGCTGGCTGTAATATCTACAAATCTGGGAAAGTGATCACAAACACACAAGCTGTCAGAAAAAGGTCTTGACTGAAACAAGTTAGCTGCCTAGAAGTATCAAGTACCATCTGAATGGAAATCCTGATCACTTTGTTGCTCACCTATCACCCTGAAGATTCCAAAATAAGAATAAAGCAAACTCAATGAATCGTTATATCCCAATAGCTTTATGCTTTCAAATGAACTTGTTTTGTATGGTTTCATCTAACAAAGCCCTCTGATGTGTTCCTCTAATTTCTAGTGAAAAGCAAAAGCCTAGTTTTCTAAAGGTTGTACAAATAAATGACTCTTCTTGTTACTACTACCTCTTCTGTATACATTTTCCTCGATTTTCCAAGATAACATAACAAATACTGATTAATGAAAATTGGCAGGTGCTGAGAGCGTGACATGCTTATAAGATCAAATTAACCAATCTGCACTAACAATGCCGGAGTGTCGTATGGTCTTTTCTCCTTTTACCCATTTAAACGTAATTCCCAAGCTAATACTACAATTAAACGAACCACCTACATCAATTTTCATTTTCATATAGATAAGCAATAGTTAATTAAGTAGCTGTAGGAAAGTAATAAGCTTTCTTTCAAATAAACATTACCTTCGAGATTACAAGCTAAAATTCATCGAACATTAAGGGGGGACACGACTAAAACATTAGAAAATAATGAAGACGATTATTGGCCCCATTGTAGATAATCACAAGACCTAACTCTTGCAACATAAACAATCAACCCCTTATCGATTCAAACATCCAAAAATGTGATAACGAGAAAATAAAACCATTACGGTCGAGACTTAGATATTCGAAAGTCGAAACAACACACTCGACGGACTACTTCGCTAACTGATTAGACGCGAACACGTACGGAACTCGGATGATCAACACACACATCTTGGAATCGAAATTTTGAGTTTGTAGTGAGAAAACGGTGTAGATACGACCAAACGAAAAGAACTGGTTGAGAGGGGGCGAAGAGAGAAACCTGGTTGGTTTACGTCGACGGAGACGGAGACGAGTGGCGGCGGAACGGAAAGAGGAAGGAGATTAATAGAGAGAGGTCAAGGGAGGGAAGAGATTGAGAAAATTGGGGCTTCGATCCAGATCCTCTGCGTTTTCTCGATCGGATTTCGATTTGGGGAACGAGAAGATGGAATTTTTGCATTTCATTCCCCTCGTTTTCTCGTAAACATACACGTCGTGCTTGGTTCACCGTGATCTATCAATTTTGTGATGAAATTTTGATTACATTTCCTTATTTCCTTGTTGACCAAATTGAAGATTATAATTATATTTTTTAAATAATTAGATTATTCTGCTAGGAGTCTTAATCCAATTGCATTACAATCTAATCAAGTAATTTCAAATTACTCAAACATTTAACATAATCAAAACTCAATTTCGATCTTTTCAAAAGTATGTTTTGGAATTTCGTGGACATTTCTCAAAATTATTAAATTACAAATTTATTTTTGAATTACAATCAAATTCTTACTATGATTTCTAAGATTACAAAATAATATAATTTGATTACATAGAAGTATATTTATAGGAATGTAATCTAATTACATAAAATTCGTGGTTTTTATTATAACATCCTCGAAAGCGGAAGAAATTTAAATTTAAAAAGGCACAACACGAGGATATTACCAAGGAAAACAGACAACTGGTGCACCAACATATATACAATATATATATATCTGAGAGTTGTTCAAAAGTGTGATTACAACAAAAGATAAGGAAAATATACATGTAATCACTCGGACCTCAAAATAAGAAAAGTAGGATCTGGCCCCGAAAGCGCTCCTCCTCAGTCACCACCTCCTAATGCTGCTCACGGTCTGACATAAAACATGAATATGTCTGAGTTTCTCATGAGGAAACCATGTATGCCAAACCTCTAACACAATAAATGAACTAGACAATAATGAGCACGTATGAAATGAAATGCAACAAACAATCATCGTCTCACTGGGCCCCCGTGAACTCTCTCTCTACCACAGTAGACACCAAACAGTGACGGGTCTCGCGGGTCCTCTAGCCCAACCCTCACACGTGCCCCAGGCACCACAGCCGGAAACATCCTCGGCTACAACACACGTGCCCCAGGCACCACAGCCGGAAACATCCTCGGCTACAACACACGCTGGATCACTCTCAGGTCGGTAGTGTCTGTACCGTTGCCCCTCTAGGGTCGGAGACCCAATGTCATCTTGAGTTGCTCCAGAAGACCACTCGCAGGCCGACACAGGTCACCCCTCTAGGGTCGGAGATCCGTTGCCATCTTGAGCTGGCCCCACACACGAACCACCCTCAGGCCGGCACCAGTCACCCCTCTAGGGCCGGAGATCCGTTGCCATCTTGAGCTGGCTCCACAACACAAAATCACACAAAACCGTACCAAACGGTCGAACCAAATCACCAAACCGGTCGACCGAATCCTCTCCATAGGACTGACCCAACCAACAAAACTGTCAACCGGTCGAACAGCAAAGGGGTCCCGTCCGACCGAATTCGACCAGTAAAATCTCCAACTCGAGCTAAAAAGCTCAAACGGTCGAACCACACGCAATCACCGGTCGACCGAAAACAGGCAGTACCAAATCCAAATCCATCAGAAAACTCCGGTCGACCGAACCATCACGCGGTCGAACAAATTTTAAGTTATTTAAATCGTCGGTCGAACGAGTCAACTAGGTGGTCGACCGTTTGGATGGTCAACGTCTCAACCGACCTACAACAGTGCTTTCGGTCGACCGGCAAAGGGGTCTCGTTCGACCGAAAACACCCAGAGACTCCATCTCTCGCTCGATATGCACTACCGGTCGACCACCCCTCAGGTATTGTTCGACCGGTGCAAGAGATTTCGCCTGAATTACACTACGACCGGTCGACCGAACCATGCCACCGGTCGACCGTTTATAGTGCAGAAACTGTTGCACATGTCCGACGAGTCATCCGGTCTACCGTCGATCAGTCCAACACTCACGAAAGCATAAGTGAGCATCAAAGTAAAGATTGACATACCTTGAAGACTTGAAGAAGCCCTCGAAGACCCAACGACGAGCTTCTCTTCTCAAGTCCAAACTCCAGCAACAAAGAACTGAATCCCGATCAACACGACCCGGAGAAAGCCTGAGCTTCACCTTCCTCCACGAGCTGCGGATCAAGAGTGAGAGAGAGACTTTGAGCGGGAGAGAGAGAAACGAGAGAGAGGGAGATAAACACTCACCAACATATAAACTCATCCTCTCATCTCCACCATCCACCTCATTTCCCCAAATCAATCCCAACCCTCCATCTTAATCCACCCATTAAGCACTTAAAAAGCAATTAACCAAGTTAAATTAGGTTTAGGATATTACATTTATTGTGTGATTGGTTGCAAGAAAATTGAAGTTCAATGACTTATAAACAAGACTTTTCGTGTCCATCCAATCCAAAGTACTACTACATGTTGTGGGTTTATCCACTTTCATCTTGTAATCAATGGAAGCTTTATTTTCCGTATTTTTTTGGAGAATAGTTTTCCTCAAAACATGACACAAAAATAAAATGGCTAGATTTCTTCCATGTAAACCAATACAATTGTCTCTATTTGTAGGAACTAGAATTTTTCCCATTTTGCATGCCAATTATACACTCTTAAATAACAACGTCAAAATGAAGAATTCAACGCATTTTTCTTTTGTGCGTGTAATATAAAAATAAAAATAGCAGTCTTAAAGTATTAATCTAGCTTTTTCGAAGTAATCTTAAAAGTAGTTAGAACGTGCAAGCAAATGTTGCGGCATGACTCTCAAATCTCTAGGCGTTGTGAATGATGTCA
The DNA here is from genome assembly GCA_963682175.1 of Triglochin maritima. Classification (NCBI taxonomy): domain Eukaryota; kingdom Viridiplantae; phylum Streptophyta; class Magnoliopsida; order Alismatales; family Juncaginaceae; genus Triglochin; species Triglochin maritima. Next base: position 47,515,624 of record OY821771.1, on the reverse strand, counting down.
ATAATCACGAGGATAAGGTCAATATAAGCTCCACAAAATACTTTTCCCTATGATTGATGTTATAATACACTGTTGAAATATACGCCCCTTTAGACTTGATTGGATCAGAATTTTCATCACCTCCAAATCAAGCACAAACCAAATCGCTCGTCACACAAGTAAGGCAACACAAGGATGCTCAATGACTACATACAAACATGGAAACAAGACAACGACTACACACAAGAATGACAATACAATCACAAAAGATTAACAACTATTATATATATATATATATATATACACACACACACACACATGTATTTGTAAATTTATTCCTTAACAAATAATATACAAAATTATTCCTCAAACTTGTCTCCGGTTCTAATATGGTATCAGAGCAATATCTGGGGCCTCAGTCGGGGGTGTTTCATCACCGACGACGAGTTTGATCGTCACCTCAGAAACCATCAAACATCACAAACCATAACCTTCTTGTTCATCACAAAATCAAAACCCACCAAACCATCACCGGTCACTAAGACCTCAAATCACCTGAGAGAGGGTTGACGCACAAAAAACGACATACAAACTCTCTCTTGGCCGAAGGAGCAACAAGCACGCCTCAAAGGTTGACTACTCAACTCTTGAATGGTACAAACTATCTATCATGGGCACGCTCTGTTACCCTCTCCCTCAGTGGCAAAGAGAAACTGAACCACATCACGGGGAAGACAACAAAACCAACAAACGACAACTCAAAGATGGAGGAGTGGCAGACCGTCGACCACCTAGTAATGACCTGGATCTTGAACTCTATGCAACCACAGATCGGGGAGCTGTTTATATACTCTGATTCGGCCAAAGAACATTGGGAGGTCGTTCAAGAATTATACGGGAAGCAAAAACAACTTTGCACACACATTCAGAATCAAGCAAGAAATCTCACAGACCAAGCAAAATCAGATATCGATCACTGAATACCTCGGCACCCTCAAAAGCAGATGGGACGAGCTCGCGGTGTATGAACCGCCGAGCACCGACCCCAAAATCATCCAAGAGTGACTCAAACAAAATCGAATCTACCAGTTCCTGGTAGCGCTCGATACAAGCTTTGAAAACCCAAAATCTCAGATACTCTTATCACCAGAGCTACTGCCCTTCAACACGGTCGCCGCGATGATACAACGCGAAGAAACAAGATGATAAGGCATGACCCAACCAACCGAAAAAGAAAACCAAGCATTTGCAGCATCTCGCAACCAAAACCAAAGCAGAAAAGTAAAAAATCCAGTTCGGAATGCGAAAAGAAGAGTAATGCGACAACTGCAAAAAACAAGGGCATAATAAAGACCGGTGTTGGTTCCTCTATCCCCATCTCCAACCACCAAGAGACGGTATGGGGGACCAGAAGGGAGATGGAAGAGGAAACCTGAGCAGCGACGGCGGCATCAGCAGACATGGAGGAAACCCTAACCATAGCAATGGGAACGAGTGGAGCAAATGGGAGCAGAACGGGTCGACCCGTAATAGTCGTGGTTTTATATCTGGTGTTCACGCGGATCCTCTCACACTCGAACCCGACAACGCAAGATATGGAGGCAGATCGTTGAACCAGATCAACCCGGATCCAACCCAATCCTCCATGCAACACCAGATGGGTAAGTAATAACCCACTTAAACAATATTCTCCAAATTACCCAGCCTAGTCAAAATTTCCGGTCAGTAACAAGGTAATTCATCTGGTATGAATTTGTAGGATTTCATGTTTAATTATACAAATGTATTTTCGAAATTTTTATGTATAATAAGGATCAAATACAATTTTCTACGATTTATTTCATGCATGTATCGGTTTGTTTTAATAACTAGTTTCAAAAACTCATTAAAACAAACACAAAGGGACTCCGAAATTCATACCTAGAAGTTCTCAAAAACTTCTTGACGTTTCAGAGACGTCGAGGAAGCCAATCGTCGCTTCTCGTTGCGTCGGATGCCTCCGAGTGTTCACCGAAACCCTAAACAAGGTTGGAGAGAAAGGAGTTAGTCAATCAATCTCCAAACAAGCTTAGAATCTAGCTACAAACCCCTTCCTTAGCCTCTGAGATTTCTCCTTCAAAGACTTAGAAAACCAAGAGAATTTTCATGGATTTTTGTGGTGAATTTTGGAGAGAAAATAATTAGAAAACAACTTATGTCAATTGAGGAGAATAAGGACCTATTTATAGGCTCATATCTTACTCTCAATTATAGCTATTCTTAAGCCACGAATTCTTGACATTTTCTCTCACAAACTAATTCCAAAATGCATTATATGCATCCACAAAACGGTTGACCAAGTTTGGAGCTAATCTAACCATCGATCAAATTAATCTCTTAATTATCAAAGGCAGAAAATCGATCGTGCTTCGGTTTACCGAGTCCCACTCGGTTAACCGAATATGTCACGATTGTTTAACTGAGTACGTGACGGATGACCGAATCTTAAGGAGAAAAATTCTCCTTAACCGATTGGACTAATTCTCGTCTAAGACCGAGTGCTATTCGGTTATCCGAAAATATAGGAACTTGACATTGTTCGGTCGACCGTTTCTGGTTCGGTACACCGTACCAAAGATCCAAGCACTTTGGTCAAGTTCGGTCAATCAACTACGACTATCCGTTCCACGTTCGGTTGACCGATCCATAGATCCTTCGGTTAACCGAACCATAACGGATTACCGAACTTCTACCTGATTTTGCCTTTTTTAAATTTTGGATTTATTTCCAACAAAATTTGGACTTTTGGGATTTTAGCAATTCACAACTTATGCAATATATTATCCTATGCAATAATAAATTATTGCACCTCATAATATATGCATCTCATATGAATTTATCATGATTCTAATTATGTTATATGCAACATAATTGATTTTACTCGTTCACCACATGAGTTATATTTTCTATAAGAAGCCCGACTCATCATATGAACCAAAAATCAAGCTTCTTGTTTCCCGGTTTTTGCGGTGTGACCTATGGGAGGATCTAGACTAAGTTGGCAGTGATATTAAGAGCTTAATATCACAAGCTATAAGCGGTATCTAGCTACACATTATAGCTCCTAATTAGTTAGATGTCCTAATTCCACTCGAACCAAAACCCGATCCATTTAGTGATGGAGTGCACCACTTGTGTCCGTCTCTTGCCTCATGATATTAAGAATACACACAAAGTAGTATTGTGTCATCTTTGTATTAGTATTCATTTCTTGATCTCTTGAAGCTAGTTATAAATATGTGACTTAACTCAAATCACATTGTGCACATTATAACTTTGCTTTATCAAGGGGTCCACTAATATCATCATTCAATTAAGAGGGGCAATGATAATCTTTTTACTAACTATCTTCTCCAACGAAAGTTATGCTTAACCAACTAATGTCTTTACACTACACTCATCGATAGCTCAAGACACTAGTCTAATTAAGAACTCCTTAAGCGATCGGATATAAGTCTCATATCAAAGAACCAAGGACACAGTAAAATATTAATGACACAAAAACACATTCCTATAATATTTTACTTGTTAGGTCAATTCGGTATACAAAAGTACTATTTTCCTCTTTTGTGTACCCGCGTTGTCACTCACTTGTAGAGCTACAATGATCTATGATCAACACGACAATCTTAACTCGGTAACAAATGTCCCATGTTTATTACCATGATTGTGAATATCTTTTGTTTTATGTAAACCAATATCTTTTAGAGCTCTACGGTTAAGGACCAAGAGTCTCTTCCTTAACACTTCCAAAAGACGAATAACATAATCAATGAACAAAATGCTTGCACATTCAATTCATAACAATTGACATATAAAAGTAAAACTTTTAGAACACATTCCTTTCAATACCCACCAAGAACCAACGTCTTATTTGAAAGTCCTTAAGGACTCGAACTGGGTAAAAGCCATGAAAGATGAATTAGATGCCTTAAGGGAAAATCACACTTGGTCTATGGTCCCCCTTAGACCAGGAATCAAACCTGTAAGATGCAAATGAGTATATAAAATTAAGTATAATAGTAACAAGACTATTGATAAATACAAACAAGACTAGTTGCTAAAGGATATACTCAAACTTATGGTCTCGATTATCAAGAAACATTCGCTCATGTTGCTAAAATGAACACAGTTAGAGTTCTTTTGTCCATAGTTGTTAATCATGGGTGGAATATTTTTCAAATGTTCCGCCGATACATCTATGTTTATTAAGCATTAAAACAATATTACCATCATTGTACTTGTATATGTTGATGACATCATAATTACAGGAAATAACGATAAAGAAATCAACCTAGTAAAATCTTATCTAAAATATAAATATGACATCAAAGATTTAGGATTCATGAAATACTTCCTAGGCATTGAAATTGCATATTCTAACAATGGATTGTTCTTATCTCAACGTAAATATGTGCTGGACTTATTTCGAGAAACTAGAAAATTAGGATCTAAACCCGCTGACACACCCATCGAAACCAATCAAAAGACTAGTCCCACGGATGGAGAACCCCTAGAAAATATAAGACAATTTCAACGTCTAGTATGAAATCTCATCTATCTCACTGTGACTCGCCCTGATATCACTAACGTCGTCAGCACTATTAGTCAGTGTATGCATGCTCCACACACTCATCATCTAAATATAGTAGAACAAATCCTTAGATATTTAAAGAAATCTCCAGGTCAGGGGATATAGATGAAACCAAACAATTCTAACTCTATAATTGGATACTCTAATGCAGATTGGGCAGGTAGCTTCAATCGTAAATTCACGACAGATTTTTGCACCTTTGTGGGAGGAAATCTGGTCACATGGAGAAGCAAAAACAGAACGTAGCAGCAAGGTCAAGCGCCGAAGCAGAGTATCGTGCAATGACATCTACCACTAGCGAACTAATCTGGATAAAACTTCTCAAGGAGATGAGAATATCGTGTCGAGGACTGATGAAAATGTTTTGTGACAACCATGTGGCACGCCATATCACCATGAATCCATTGTTTCATGAGCAGACCAATCACATTGAAGTCGATTGTCACTTCATCTGAGAAAAATTGCAAGCCAAAGAAATTCAAGTCTCATACGTCCAAAACAAGGATCAATTAGTTGATATCTTCACGAAAGCTCTAAACAAGACTCTCTTCCAAACCATCCTCCGCAAGTTGGGATCCCTCAATCTCAATCTCTTTCGGAATCCACTTGAGGGGGGGGGGTGTTGAAATATACGCCCATTTAGACTTGATTGGACCAAATCTTCATCACCTCCAAATCAAGCACAAACCAAATCTCATCACACAACTAAGGCAACACAAGGATGCTCAACGGCTACATGCAAACATGGAAACAAGGCAACCGCTACACACAAGAATGACAACACAATCACATAAGATTAACAACTATGCACCATATATATAAACACATGTATTTGTAATTTTATTCCTTAACAAATGATATGCAAAATTACTCCTCAAACTCGTCTCCCGTTCTAATATACACACAAAAAATAACTGTTCCATATGATTGATGTTATGATGAATGACAAGCAAAGTTGAGATCACATCTTCGTAACATTCCTGGACATTATGATGATAATGTTTTTACTTATACGGCATACTGATAATGTTTTGTTAATGCTCTAGTATATATGTTCGCTCAAACTCTGTACAGGTTTAACATGACATTTTATGGGCTCAAGATGTTAGGCCCAGTACTTACGAACAAGTTCACGATTACTCATTTTGGGATTGCAGCATACCATTTTACATTGATTCGCAGGGAAATAATTTGGGAAGGGGGTTTGGACTATTAAATCTAATTTCTTTATCATTGATGTGCTGAAAATTCTTACATATGAAATGACTTCTTATATACATGTTTTTCCTAATTTATAACTCATAACTTATTGATGTCAATTAGTTTCATTATGCTGGATTTTTCAGAAACGAAATTTGGGCCCATTACTTGTGAAACCAAAAGAACGAACTCTCTGATCCATTACCATATAAGGTAAATTGATTAACCAATCCAACTGACCCTAGTGCATCTGGATTATTGGATATAAGAGTGACACTTAAATTTTGAAATTCAAATTATGTAGTTCGAAACCTTTTTTGGTGGGTTGTCTACAAATCTGACTTGCAATTTCTTTGTGATTTTTTGAAGAAGAAAAAACCTTATACCAAAGTATGAAATTACGTCAGTATTACCCGGTTAGCTTGAAATTCACAAGTCACTTCACTTGGAAATTAATCCCAAAAAAATATTTCGATAGGAGAACCCCTACAAGGAATCCTTATCTATCTGGCTTGACGAATTACATCCAAAAGGACTTCTCCGAGATACTTAATCGCTTTATTATCTCTAAAATCTAAAGGCTCGTTCTCATTGCTGGCGTGTCTTTGAATCAATTTGGAAATCAAGATGCGAATTTGTTTTCAGTCATACACTATCTCCACCCAATCAAAGTCGTTAGACAAGATTGCTCGTTTAAACTTATTACTCTAGTGTAGTACATTGTAATAAATAGTTTATGTAACTTTCAATTTACAATATGGCATATGTCCATTTGAAAAGGAAAAAAAATCACAAGTCACAAGTAACGAGCGAGGTTGAATTAGTACGTCACTTGGGACAAACTTCATAACAAAACTATGTCGAAATGACACAGAACTTCAAATATACTACCAACATTATCAAATTATAATCACTTCAGTTTCAAAGCTTTAAAGGATCAACATTCAACTTTGCATAAAGAGGATAAGATAAGTTCCATCAAATAATTCTATGATTGTCAAATTGTGCGAATAGTTTTCTTAATGAAATAATAATTTTAACGATATCTTAATCTAGTTAAAACCTCAACAAGACGGACGAGGTACGTGGACCAACATTCCCCGGAGTAGGTGTGGAACGCGTTGTTGGAGATATATTCATAACTTCAATACCAAATCAATAATTTCTTGTATGTAGTTGTTAGTTGTTACTATATGGTATTGGTTGTTTGGTAGGATGATAACTACATAACACCCGATTTAGGCCCGAGAAGAATATCGTGGTCCTAATCCATGCATATTTCCATTCAAGCAAATCCCATCATGTAAGTTTGTCTTCCCTTTTTTTTTTTTGAAACAAAAGAAGTTTGACTTAAATTTCTCCTTGATTTTTTTTTTTTTGAAGTTTGGTATACACACACACACACCTGTTTGTGTGTGTGGTAGGTTGTCTTTTTCTTCTTCTTTTTTGCGTGCGAAGTTCCCCCTGTCTCTGAGCTTCACCAATTTCGTCGTTATCATGTTTTCTTTAACATATCTTAATGATTTAGAATTTTTCTCCAAATACATATGCATGCATGCATATTTTTCAAATAGATGTAGCTTAACATTATACTAGCTTCTTTTGTTTGTTGATTCCTTCTTCAAGAATTAACTAGGAGCCCCTTTGGAAGCATGGAAATAGTGGAAAGCCATGAGAATTATTTTCTTGACAATATAATTAGCACTATACATGGTTAGAGAGAAGGTATTATTTGCTTGCAAATATAATAAAAAATAAAACTAATTATCATTGGCTATCATCACCAATGCAATCCAAATTTCCTTCCTAATCATCATCCTAATTAGTCAGTTCCCAATATATTAGTTGAAAACTAAATCTAAATACATGAGGTCATTCTTGTCTATTTATATGTAAACAAAACATGTGTGTTCTTTAGCTCATGCTTTGAATAATACTGTTTAAAGCGTGGAGGCAAGTTCTAGCTCGGAATTAAGGGATGCACTCAATACTCAATTGTCAAAAAACTATTGAAAAAGCTCGCTCATCAATCAATCGAGAAGCACTTTAGATCTTAATCTAATCACATCCTTGGTCACAACTATTTCTATATATACTCCAATCATGCATGTCTGCGTTTCCATTTTTGTGAAATATCAAGTGTTGAGTGGACGAGTTATTTTCTACTAGTCTATTGCAGCACGTAAGACGTAACAAGTTGTCCAACAATAAATAGATGACACCCGCAAGATGAAGTATAAGAACTTTGGAATTATATGTGCGTATTTAATTTTCTAATTAGCACATGATAGCAAAATGTCATGCTTTGGAGCCTCACCAACCAAACTCGGAATGGATAGAAATCATAAATCCAAAGCAACTACCAAACCTTAGAAATATACAGGCATTTGATAAGAAGTACTAATCTAGAAGTCTCCGGGCGGCAGTTCTCCCACTGATTATATATCCCAGATCTACCAACCTGCTGGATTGTGTTTTTTGGATTAATTAAATGGTATGAAATTGATATTCGTTTCAAATTTTGTAACATAAAAGTATCAGGTTTCCTTATTATTCATCAACCTGTAATGATTTGGTAGTCTGAAAAAGACTTCCATTTTTGCCAAATAATTCAAAGTTAGAACATAAGAAGCAGAGAAAAACATGCATAGCAAAGGGAAAAAACATGCTGTTACTTTGACGTGTACTAATTGACTTTGAGGGGCTCATTTTCTTAATAACACGAGTTGTTTTGATATGGGACCATAATTTGCATATTTTTCTCAATTTTACCGGAAAAGGAGAGCATTATTTCAAAGCAATTTTATGTGTGGCATAGAAATAGTTCTTCGAAGTCGTTTTGTGTAACATCCTCAGATAGCGGAAGATTTTAAAATTTTAAATAACACACAATCAACATAGGATATTACGCAAATATGGAAACATGTGCACCCACATATATAATATATATATGTACATCAGAGTATTTCAAAAGTTGTGATTACATCAAAAGGCTATACAACGAATACAGTAATCACCCGACCTCAACTGAGAGAAAGCTGGATCCGGTAGCGGTGCTCCTCTCCTCTGTCACCACCCCCTATCGCCGATCGCGGCCTGAAAAGTAAACGTGCAACAATGCCTGAGTTTTCAGAAGGAAACCCCGTATGACAAACTCTATAATGCAGGAAATGAAAACATCCTAGCATGCAGTTCTACTAACAAGAAAAGCAACTCAAACAGGCTGGGCTCCAGGGCTCTTTCACCCAACCACAACACACACCACCATCACGGGGCTCCAGGGCTTTTTCACCCAACCACCGCAACACACACTCGTCGCCAAGCTGGGCTCCAGACTTTTTTCAGTCAACCGCAGCTACCACGACACGACCAAGGGCTCCATGTCTTTTTCAACCAACCCAAACGTCCAAGGGCTCCAGGTCTTTTTCAACCAACCCTTAACACGCGGTCCCTGCTCAGGCTCTATGCATTTTTCAGCCAACCTGAACGCACTACGGAGCTCCAGGTCTTTTTCAACCAACCCCGCACAGACTAGCTGAGCTCCAGGTCTTTTTCAACCAACCGCAACTCTCACACAGTTACGGGGCTCCAGGGCTTTTTCACCCAACCACCGCAACACCACAAATTCTAAGTTGGGCCTCATGCCTTTTTCAGCCAACCCAAGCTCTCACACAGTTACGGGACTCCATGGCCTTTTCACCCAACCACCGCAACTCTCGTGCACCCTAGCACACTCACCGGAAGGACCTCGGCACACAACTCGCCCCACACGGACGACCACAACAACCGCACCTCCATAGTGCAAAACTGGACACAAACGGTCGACCGAACCAAAAGTCCCGGTCGACCGAATCACGAAAACACAAGGCAATCGCCTCGACCGGCACTCCCTCGGTCGACCGATTCCCACCAACTGTACTCGTTCGGTCGAACCCAAATCAAGAGACGGTCGACCGTTTAGATGGTCAACTCCCATGTTCAACGAACAAAACGACCAATCGGTCAAACGACAAATGTGCCCCATTCGACCGAAAGTCACCAGGGACAAATCCCACACTCCACAACGAATCTGGTAGAACCCCCGAGCACTCTCGGTCGAACGCCCGAGCACTCTCGGTCGACCGAATTCGTCCAGAGCATTCCCCCACGCTCCTCAACAAGTCCAGTCGACCGAAACCTCCTTCGGTCGAACCGACCACTATTCCAACTTAAGTTACGGTCGGACGAAGTCAATGAGCGGTCGACCGTTTAGATGGTCAGCGCCCTCAACCGACCTATGATAGTGCACACGGTCGAACGACAAAGGGGCCCCGTTTGACCGAAAACCACCAGACTTGCCTCCTATGCACGATCGGTCGACCGCCCCAAGGGCATCGTTCGACCGATGTGAGCCAGAACCCGAAGTCTCAATACAAACGGTGGACCGTTTGCACCAACCGGTCGACCAATCAGGCAGTAAAATCTGTTGCACGTTTACTTGCGACGAGCCGGAAGACCTACCGTCGACTTCCAAATACTCACGATACTTAAGTGAGCGAGTTGACATACCGGAAGGTTTGAAGAAACCTTAGAAGAACCACGACGACGCCTCCACGAGCACGCCTCCCAAAATCATGATCCGTCGACGAACCTCGCGTCTAAACCACGATCAACACCTCCTCGACGATCCACCCTCACGATTCCGCCTCCGTCAACCTCCACCAACCAACCACGACCACGGTACACGAGTGAGGTTGAGAGAGAGAACCAAAACGTGCGGAAAGGGTTAAGAACTAACAACTCACCTCAAGCCACCAACACTCGACAACCACCTCCGTTCGCCGGAGCACAACCTCCACGCCGGAGCTCAACTTCTCGCCGGAGCACACTGTGGGAGAGAGAGACGTGAGCAACTGAGAGAGAGAGGGAGAGGGAAATACTAATAAATATCTCTCACCCCTTCAATCTCATCCATCCATTCCATCTCCAAATCATCTCAACCCTCCATCCATCACCACTCGATCTCCACCCTCCATCCAATCATCTTCAATCCTAGTCATCCAATGCAACTCCTACTAATCACCACCTAACAACAATAATCACTCAATTAGGATTAGGATAGAATCCTACAGTTTGGGTGAAAAGTATGAGACATTTTCTCCTTTGTGGACTAACATCTATACAAAGGGACCTCCAACGAATCAAACATTTGTCCAATTTCTAGTTTGATTTTATAATTAAGTTGGAAACCATGGTATCACAAAAAGAAGTTACTATGGGACGTGGTATTAACCAACAATGGGTATATGATGTCCAAATTTTCTTCTGCTAATAATTCTACAACACACACCAAACATTAAAATACTTTGCGTCTGAAGTCAAGTAACTATAGATGGTCAATCTTCTCCAAATACTTGACCAGACTATGGAATTTTGGCAACTTTTAAAAAAAACCCCGCAAAGGCGTAACGGTACGTACGAAGGGCATGTTTTTTCCAACCCTACAATGCCGATTCAAGTCCTAATGAGGAAAAAAATGATGTAAATATAGTAAATGATACTTCCAGAACTGTAATGCACATGTCCCAGTCTAAGTTAGTTGTTTGATTATAAAAGAAAGTTAATAATTATAGTCAAATGATGGTAGTTGCTACATTTGGATGTTGCATGGCTGCACGAGAACATTACTCCACAATCAGTCTTAGCGTATGTGTCAGCTTAATCTTCAAGGCCAAATTGAAATACAATTGTGAATGTGGTTGGCTAATCACTAATCAGGTTGTTGCAAGCTACGTGGTTTTAAAATACTTAACACACAATTATGAATTATGCCTCTAACCTCTACTGTATATTCGTCTTATTCACCATCCGCACTCTATAAAAGGCAGACCCCAATCACTACCATTTCCATCCCAACCCCAAATCCAATTTCCAACTCCACCTCTACAAGCAATTAAGTCAATTAAACTATTCTAACATGGGCAAAATAATATCATATTGCCTAATGAGCTTTTGCGTCTTGATCACGTTGCATGGATTGGTGCATGGAGTCCCAATCACATCATGCGACCAACTCCCACACCCTGAAGCATGCCACAACCTTGTCCACTTCAACCCTCTCTCCGTCGGAGACAAACCCACGTTAGGATTCCGGGACATGAACATGCAAGGAGCCATGCAACGTGCCCAACGAGCCCACCTCAACGCCTTGGCTAAAAACCTCCGGAAGCTCCCCCCGAAAGTGAGAGCCGCTTGGGAGGATTGCGTGGAACTTGCCGAGGAGACCCTCAACGACCTCCGACGTTGCACCGCCCATGCGTCGGAGCGTGACCAGCAGACGTGGCTCAGCGCTGCCGTCGCAAGTCAACAAACGTGCCTTAACGGCTTCTCGGACTTCGAATTGCCCATGCAAGTCGATCTCGTGAACATGTCTTTTGTTTTGAGTAACTTGTTGGCTATCAACAAGGCGAGCATGGCGCCGGTCCCGAGTCGGGCGGGAGGTAACCGGAAGCTTCTTTCTTTCCCTGAATGGGTGTCGGCCGGTGACCGGAGGCTTCTCCAGTCGACGAAAGTCGATGCGGATGTTGTGGTCGCGAAGGATGGTTCGGGGGATTATAAGACGATTAAGGAAGCAGTAGACGTTGCTAAAATGAAAGGTAATGGTAAGAGGTTTGTTATTCATGTGAAGGCCGGGGTTTATAAGGAGAACGTGGATATTAGTAAGTCCGTTAAGAATTTGATGATCGTTGGTGATGGGATTGGTGCCACTGTGGTGACCGGAAGTAGGAATGTGAAAGATGGTTACACCACTTTCAGATCGGCAACTCTTGGTACGTAACATTAATTTCATCCTCTTTTTTTGTTTAGTTTAATTATTTATTAATTAACCTTCTTGGTAATTAAGTTTAGGTGCTCTAGCTTAAGTCAGTGTAATAGGCTTTAGATGATGCGGTGGTGTGGAGTAATTGGATTGTATTGCGTCATTATTGTAACTTAAGCCTTAAGCACTTAATATATTCAAGAAGTTGTGTCGTCACATGAAAGAAATAACCAACGAAGTAGCTAGAGACTAATTAAACCATGCCTTTTTTCCTTCTTGAATAGGGTATATTTGATGGAGACATCACCTGACATGTAATTGGGTTTAGATTAAGGATTCGTACGTAATGTTTGTAACTTATAAGTGAAGCTTAGATGTGTATATTAAGATACGAAGTTAACCTATATCTACATCAAATATTAATCCTTCCGTTTGAATTACATTTTCCTGTTAGTGATATTTTTATTTTAAATTATAAAAACGCAAAAGTCATATATCCGAACAAATGAACTTAAGAAATATTGGAAAAAACTTTAACATGTATAATTAGCTTAGTTTAAATTCCTAATAAACGAGTAAATAACACAGAAACTCGTTTATTCGCAAACACCAAATACACATATTAATTTTTGCATATATATATATATATATATATATAGTGAGTCTAAGACTTAATTTTTCTAAATTAAGCTCCCACAATATTCACCACTCATTTCAAATTATAAGGTAAATTAAGAAAAAAACGGTTATGCTAATGAATGGTGAGATTAACTGTAAATAAGATCAAATAGTGAGATTGTAGGAGACTTAAATTAAATTTGATAAGTCTTGGACTCACTGGAGCTTGAATATATATATATATACGTATATATATACGTGTATATATATATATATGTGTGTTTTGCACGCAAACTCTAAATTCACGGAAATATTTTTGCAAACTTCAGCTGCAAACGGCGAAGGGTTCATAGCACGAGACATAACATTCGAGAACACGGCTGGACCAGAGAAGCACCAAGCGGTGGCCCTCCGGTCGAGCGCCGACCTATCGGTCTTCTACCGGTGTAGCTTCAAAGGGTACCAAGACACCCTCTACGTCCACTCTAATCGCCAATTCTACCGTGACTGTGATATCTACGGTACCGTTGATTTCATCTTTGGAGATGCCGTGGCCGTTCTCCAGAACTGCAACATCTTCGTAAGGAGGCCCATGGCCAACCAGAAGAACACCATCACTGCCCAAGGCCGAACCGACCCGAACGAGAACACCGGTATATAACTTTTTGAGCAAGAGGGGAATCATATATATATTTCCAATACTCCCTTACAAGTTTGACTAGAATTATATATATACTCTTCATGTCTAAATTAATAAGGAAATTAAACTCTAGAGTAGGTCTTCCGTTGTCAAATAATTTGTTAGAAATTTAGTTTGCTCATATATTTTTTAAATCCAAGCACTAACGTACGTAATAGGCATGCAAAGGTGTGTAATATAAATATTGTTACATTAATTCTCATCTATGGTATACCTACAGGTATTGTCATTCACAATTCCGTTGTTTCTGCGTCTTCCGACCTAAAAGCGGTGGAAGGGTCGTTTAAAACATTCCTCGGGAGGCCGTGGAAGAAGTACTCGAGGACGGTGTTTATGAAGACAAGGTTGGACGGGTTGGTCGCGCCGGAAGGGTGGTTAGAGTGGGATGGGAACTTTGCTTTGGACACTTTGTATTATGGAGAGTACATGAACACTGGCGCCGGAGCAGGGACTAGTGGGAGGGTGAAGTGGAAGGGGTACCACGTCATCACCACCTCGTCGGAGGCGTCTAAGTTTACTGTGGGGAATTTCTTGTCCGGGGGATCGTGGCTTTCGGCTGCCGGAGTTCCGTTTACTTCAGGGTTGTGATCGAGATGAGAATTATTTATTAAGTGGTTTGGGTTTGTTACTGTAATTATGTGTTTAGAAATTTAAATGCGGAATAATGCACGTATTTGTGATTGGTTGTTGCTTATTAGTTTGTAAGTATAGTCAAAGTGGAAAATAATGTGATTTTCGTAAGTATACATGACTTAAAAGATCATCTTGGCCTTTTGGGATTATTGTACGTTTGTGATATATATATATATATGGTCAAACTCTAGTGAGCCCAGGGCTAATCAAATTTAGTTTAAACCCCCTAATATCTCACCATTGGATCTTATTTACAGTTAATCTCACCATTCATTAGCATAACCGTTTTTTTCTTAATCTACCTTACAATTTGAAATGAGTGGTGGATATTGTGGGGGCTTAATTTAGAAAAATTAAGCCCTGGGCTCACTTGAAAATTCCTGTGTGTGTGTGTATATATATATATATATATATATACACACACACACATCTCCAATTTGATATTATCATGCCAAAATTAGGATCATCGTATTTGAATCATATAGTAAAAAACACCCTTCAATTTGCCAAAACTATCAATCGTTCAACTATCTTATTTTGCATCAATAGTGACTTTTTTACCTTAATATAAAAGGCAAGAAAAAATAACATACAAATATTAGAACTGAGAAACCTTCGAAGAAATGGCTGACATAAGGTATATTTGGCATAAACATTCAAAGAAACGTATCAAAGTATATTTGGCATAATAAAATCACATTCAAAAGTCTAAGTAATTACACTTTTGTTCTTAGCGCATTCATGTAAATTGCTTGCTTAATATAGGCCATTGGTTGCCTCATGAGTCATGCCTGGGTTCGTCCAAGTTGGTAGTTGTTGTTTTTTTTCTTTTTTTTGAAAAAGTTGGTAGACATTGTTGGCAATTTTCTATTACGAAAAAGCATTTCATGCGATTTGTTTTTTCTCATTAAAGTTTATCACCCCACCATAATTAGATGAGAAAATTAATTTTTGCATCTCGAAAGATCAAAGTTAAATAAAACTACTAAATCAAGTGAACATGTCTCCCTTGGTGAAATTTTTGTTCAAAATTTCGAAGTCCAAAACAAGGTTTTCAGAACCCAACCGGTCGTCGAACCGATAAAGTTTTGGTTTTGGTTCAATGTGGTCGAATCACGGTCCCACCACGGTCGGACCGTTGATGACGTCAGCATTTTTAGCCCCCGAAGTTGGATCAGATAAATAAATATTAACAGTCAGACATGTTTAAATATATTTCTGTAAATACTAATCAGATGTTTGAACCATCGGTTTCCGGTCCAACTGAGTTAAACCGTTCGGTCCGGTCCAGTTTTTAAAACATCGGTCAAAATACTAAAAAACAATAACTACCGCGGTAGCCATATGAATTCCTTGATTCGATCCGTCACGCACCTTGTATAAGAGTGCAGAAGTCGTACGTACTCATAAGTCATATTACATTTTTAACCACTTTGGGTTGGTGGATTAGTTGGAAATGTCAATTCCTCGGATTAATAGAATTGACTACATTTTTGTTAGCCAATTCAAACAAGGAAAGGCATGTCATGCATGTATGGTCGTTGATCTCTTAAGACAAATGATAAAAGTGGTGACTATTTCTACGCACCTGTGCTTTGATCTTGACTTGGACTAGTGCTAGACTGCTGGTACGTCCACAACTTATCTACAGTTCACTTTGATTCAAATTAGTTGTCTACTTGCTATAATTTCTAGTTTAAGTGTATGTACTAGTACAACAGTAAGACACTCATCGTTTCGTATAATTGTAGTGCATGTATGAACCCAAGTTTCCACTGAAAACGACTAGCTGCAAAAGATACGTTTACTCATTGTCGTAACTTTCAACGTGAGAAACCTTATCCGTTTAACTGGTTTTGTTTTGATAGTGACTGATCAGTAACAAATTTACTGGAGTCTACTATCACATTATGGATTTATGGTCACCAATAATTTCACAAACTTAGTCAATATGAACTCTTAACCACGATATCAAGGGTTAGATGTCGGAGAAAATAAACTTCAGGAGTAAATGATGCACCACATCAAGTTCTAAGAATGGATAAAAACAACTAAACATTTTCATATCGAAACCTTGCCATTTTCCATAATATCTGAAATACCAATCAATTAAGATTTTCAGACCCTACGTTTCTGTTAAGTACCCGTACAAGTCAGAGTAAGTTACTAGTCTTAGAATTTCGGAATAGGATGTGAAGGATGGTTAAGAGAGTAAAAAATTGGGTATTGAAAAAAACTTATTTTCCTATTCCAAATTTACCTCCCCGACCTCAATCATTCACCTTCATTATCCTCATTCGAAAAATACCTTACAGTAACTGAGGCATAAGTTCAACGATTAAATTAATTTATTTGCATATATACACCACTGATGTGCTGCTTGTCAAAGTAAACCACAAATACTAAGTCAAACAAGTAATATAGTTTACCATAACATCCAAACAAAAGATAAAACTAAATCACAGGTTATTCTTAAGGAGCACATGAGATATAAATTTTTGCACAATTTAAAATATTTAAAAAAACTCAGAATATTAATACATGCAAAAATTTGAACTGTTCATTTAGAAAGTTTTTAACTGATCAACAATAACTCACTTGTGCTTCTTGATTCTCCTCACTAATCTCTTCTGGGCCTCTCGCCCCTTAATATGAAGAGCCGCTGATGTGCTGCTTGTCAAAGTAAACCACAAATATTAAGTCAAACAAGTAATATAGTTTACCATAACGTCCAAACAAAAGATAAAACTAAATCACAGGTTATTCTTAAGGAGCACATGAGATATAAATTTTTGCACAATTTAAAATATTTAAAAAAACTCAGAATATTAATACATGCAAAATTTAAATTGTTCATTAAGAAAACTTTGAACTGATCAACAATAACTCACTTGTGCTTCTTGATTCTCCTCACTAATCTCTTCTGGGCCTCTCGCCCCTTAATATGAAGAGCCGCTGAACCACTCTTTCGTTCATGTATTTTTATCTTTTTCACAACACCCTCCATTCCATTCCGCGCAATTGCTTTGTTTTCTTCTTGCCGGTTCAATAATTTCCAATCAAGAGGCCAGTTAAGGTTGAACCTTGTTTTTTCTCTTGATATCACCACTAGACTTTTTGCTTGCATAATCACTGCCTGTATATGCCCCACCCAGAGTCTACTTTCCACCTCTTCTTTTGCGATTTCGACAAAGAATGTTAACTTAAGTGATCACAATCATATGATTGTCCATCCAAGTTGCTGCACTGCGTTGGTTTGTAGACCTTTTTCCCACTTTCATGTATCACAAGTCGATCATCCCAGTTGATTTCAAGTTCATCGTCAGAATCTAGTTTTCTTTTGTTACCTTGAGAAGACTTGAGAGCTTCTCTAGTCCTTTGTTGGTCAAGCAAGCCAAGAGGTTCAGTATCCAACTGGTCAAGCAAATCCCTGGCAGGCTCTTCAGTCATTGCTGCCGCCTTTTTGATCTGTCACAGTACAAAAATCTGAAGTATCATTTCAGTATCAAAACCAGATTACCATTATCATGGCTTTGAACTAGAGCAAGATATGGAAAAATTGGAATGTGTTATACCAAATAAATACCAATATAACTACGAAGCCAGTTAAAGGCATATTGTAGAATAAAAAAGAACATATATTCTGAACTACTTCAATGCGGGGGGAATTTGAATGTTGTATCAAAGTTTGTGGTACTGTTAGTACAGTTAAGGAAACTAATTGTACATTCTCTTTTGTGTACGGACAATTTCTCTTTTGTGTATCAAAGTTTGTGGTACTGTTAGTACAGTTAAGGAAACTAATTGTACATTCTCTTTTGTATATTCTGGACTCCAAATCACGTGTACGGACAATTTCTCTTTTGTGATGGACCACAAAAAAGGCACTAGACCAGTACTAGAAAATAAAAAACAGGCAAAATTTTGCATAATATGTTATTAGGTAAAATAAAATACATGTAAAAAATAATAGCAAATTCAGTAATAAGAAAAGAGTATAACACTCTTCATAAATAACTAATTCGGTCATCAGATAACTAGACTGGAATGAAAAGCACAAGTGATGTATGGCAGTTAACATTATATATGTTGCTGAAAAAAATTAGCCTTCATAAACTTCATCTGATCACTTTCAATTTCCAGAGAAGACACAGATTGGGAATCTCGGATAACTATTGAATATTGATGGTGTTTTCCCACTGCAAAAGTTCAATACCTACAGCAGGTAAATTTTCAAAAATGAAAAACAGCAAGCACTACCTTTATGAAGGGCCTTTGCTCCACAAGCTACAAACAGTCCTGGAATCCATGTATCCAGCATCATTGTCACTCTCATAAATTTCATCATTGGCCTCAGAAAAAAGAGACGTACAATGCCATCTACTTTGCCTGCAAGTCAAAATCAAAAGGACAACAGACACGAGTGATAAGTGCATACAAAGAATGGACAGTGTACATTCACGAGACAACCATGAGCCACATAAAAGAACACGTAGGTGATGACATCCTATTGGACTCAAGAATCCTGTGTTTCATCCATTGGATTCAATAACCTGGTCATAAAAGAGGAATATTTCCAAAAAGGCTTTTCTTATCAATGCATTCTGAAGCTAACTAGGAGATGGCATGCGCTCCATAAGATAACCAAGTGGCATGTAATACAGTTCCTAGGGAGGAGTTTGTAATCCATAGACAGGTTTAGCGAGCCAAAAGAATGAGTGCTTGAGTTTGGCTCACTGTTCAGGAGTGTGGTCGATTCGCCCACATAATGTCCCACATAATGTGGCAGATGCGGTAATGCGGAGGGTCACCGTATCGCATTACCCCGATGCGGTTAGGATAACATTATGTGGCACATAATGCGCCATACTGCGGTGCATCAGAAGAGCATTTTTTATTGTTATAATATATGCACAATTTTGTGTACATGTATACAAATAAAATATAATATGTATATTATTATTATTTTATTTAAATCTTAAAACACATATGCACCCGCATAATTACCACATCCCGCATATGTGTTATGCGATGACCTACAACACCACATCTGCATCACGCATCCCAGAACCTTAGTTTGGCTCATTAAGTTCATGGAACATTTTAGGTGAGTTCACAGCTAGATAAGTTACAGACATTTGCCGAGCAATTTTTACTGCTTAACCAAGCTATTATGAGGCAGCTATTATCCGGCCATCCCCTAATATATGAACTATGTATAAGCCGTAATCTAACTAAAATCAAGAAGAATAAGTTGAGAACCTAGGGATGTTCTTTTGGATTTGTGATCTACAAGGACAGATGGTTAAGATTAATATTTGCTCCTTAACAAGCCTTATAAGGCCATATTTAAGTGGTTTCCTGTATACGGACTATTATGCTTGTCAAGCTTATCGTTGAACTTGTATTCGGTTGGTTATACACTTATAGAGCATAATTGCTGAGTTTATCTGAGCTTTGATCTGATTTTCCATGAATACTTGCTTGATTTGGAGTCCATATCCTCTAACAATGATAGGATTTTCACAACTTCCGTCAATTTTAAATTTAAAATAAACATCATCTCATCTCAAAATTGTTTGGAATAACAATATGTGATTGGTGTCCATTTTCACTGTGTCAAAGATTAAGTTGTTTTTTGGCATTTGAAGCATCATGGACTATATCAAATGACTATTTAAACGATCTGCATTTCTTATTTATTGTGGAATTGCAGATGGTCAGTTGCATTTGCATCATTTGGGTCAATCAGAAACAACCTCACTGTTTTACAGTGGTAGGGTTGCGTACATCCGACCCCCCCCCCCCCCCCCCCTACCTCGCTTAAGCGGGAGCCTCTTCTAAGGCAATGGGGTTATGTTGATGATGTTGATGATGAACAATCTGTGATTGCATCTCTGAGGGATGTCATATGTGAGTTGTTCCTAGAAGAGAATGGAATGGGTTGTTGACCAGATACACAGCATTTGACTACCTGAACAACGATGGTTCTCCTTTTGTCATTACTGAGTGGGAAGGATAAGGGGGAAATGTCGATCAAAAAAAAGAATTAGGGGGAAAGGAAAATTGGAGAATGAAGTACCTTTTTCAGAGTGAACGCAGTGGTTTTCTTACAAATCCTCACCACCCTCTCCTCAAAGAAGTTTAAACAGAGTTACTGCACATTTATCAAATTCATGTTTACCTTGAAACTGTTTTGGAATGAATAGATCTCCAACCCTCCTCTGATTTTGCTTCTCTTTACGATTTGCTATCTAAATATAAATTCAAGTGAGGATACAATACTTCGTAACGATTAAAAGAGAAAAAATATTTAGGAAGTATGCTCACCTTTCTTGAATTATTTAGAAGCTTCATATACTCTTCACGCATCACCTCTTTTACAGCATCCAGGCCACATTTGTGTGTGAGCATTTCAAGAAGCAGCTTCACCTGATGCATAAAAGATGCCTCGTTATATACTCAAACCAAAGATATCATAAATGAAACATATCAAGATAGAGATAACTGAACAGCTAGTCTCAAAGAACAAAACACCTGATGAAAGAACAGTAGAATGGATTTTTGAAACTTTACCTACATGTGACCAAAAATCGTGCCGAATCATGTCAAAGAACTGCACAAATGGTCTGAAACAGTGCACAATTCAATAGACCATGTGTTTCCAAAAACCAGTTGCATTTCTGGAATTAATTTTTTTTTCTTTTTTGGTTCTAGATCAGGTCTCAATATCTCAATCTTGCACAACTGTCCTATTAATATTTCTGTGAGGCTCAAGTATTCCAAGATGCAGCACACTAGAATAGACTTCGAAAGGCTTAGACTCATCCTAGGTTTTAGACTTGCCAGAGTTCCATGTTTCTATAGGACTTCAAAACTAAACTGTAGTGCTAATTCAGTGTGACAAGATTGTGTTTGACATGACATGTCACATCATGATAAGTTGATAACGGTATATGTTGTAGACGATTGATATCATTTGTATTGATATTAAATTACATCACGGTAAAAATGATAAAATGAAGAACCAAACAACTGATTCTGGAATGAAACTATCAGTCTACAAATTTTTACATTTCAGTTTAAAATTTATAAAATTCTGATAACTACAATTGAATTCATTTGTATCAAGAGCTAACGAACACTAGAAAATTGGGATGGCTTAAATAAAGCGAATGAATGACATGATTTTTCCTTAGCAGGTCCAGTAAATGCAAGGTATGGCCCAAATCATGATTTTAATGCTCATTTCACCTCTACGTTTGGTTCACTCTTTACAAAGGATAATGAATCTATGATTCCAAAAGAAGTACAATTCCTGGTACAAGTCGAAGAGGCACAAATGGAGGTCAAGACTCAAGACCTGGTTTATTCTTCATCCTAAGGACATAAGTGCATAATTAATTGTTGGTTGCACCATCATAGCACCACGAATCCAACATGGGAAAAAAGCTTTTCAGAGAATCAGAAGACGCTAACAAAGTTCCTACCAACCGGTAAAAAATACAACTATCTTGGAAGCCTATTACCGGATGTGATGGGCAGCTTGCAAGATTCTTCTCTTGGGACCATATTACTGCTTAAAGCTCAAAAAAAGGGCATACCTCGGAAATTATGTAAAGGAACTGAAACATAGATTTATGTACCTTTGTTTTAAAACATATCTTGGTGTAATCTTGCAATTTTATCAAACCTTCAACGATATTCTTCCAGCACATATTTAAAATTTCACCAAAAGATTTAGCAACCACCACTTTTACTAATCCCAAATTAGCCTGCAACAAGAATAAAGAACTACACACTTCTGTTGCATTTTCCTAGAGATAAACTGGCAGCTTCTTTGCGTCCTCTCAGGGCATATGCATATAACCAGTACAAACTTCACTGTGACAACTCAAGCCAAAGAGAAAACACAGGAGTGGGGATACTTTACAAATTTCTTGATCTTTGTTCTCAGGAAGGAACAGGGATGGAAGCAATTTGTAGGCCGAAACAAGATCAGAGAATTCATATGTAAGGCAAGCTAATCCTTTGGTGTATGCACTGATCACTTCTGCTGCTTTGCTATTCCTCCCCTTAGCAACCTGAGTTTCAGATAAATATAGGAATAATACTAAAGATTGATAATCCAAAACATTTGCCATTTAAAATATAACATTAGCTAAGATGTTTCCTCTGTCAATAAGAATAGTAAAAAAAGCTTCTCAAAGGGAACATAAAGTTCATGCTTACAGTTATATGACATGAGATGAGACTCCGAAAAAAACAACGAAAGGAATCCAGTTGGAAAAGAAAATTCATTTGATGGACCCATTCATGTTGCTACACACAACCTGATTTAACTTATAAGGGCCAGCATGAAACCAGCTTCTAGATTACAAAGTGGAAAAAGAGAAAAGAATAAAAGGTCAAAAGACTAAAAACAAAAAACATAATAGTATTGCAGGCACAAAAAAGTGAAATACCATGCCAAAAAGTTGCTGCAATTTTCCAACCTTCTTCAATTGATCTTTATCAACATAGGCATGTATGATGTGAATGAGAAAACTAGAAGCCTTCTTTCTGATTTTTTTGTTAATCTGAGAACGAATCCAACAAATAAAGCAAGATGAGATTGAAACAATTAAACATCAGAGTTCAAAACATAGAAAGGTATGATCTTGTTGAGCATAAATTTTATATGAATGTGAACTTATAACAGGGAGAAATTAAAGATCCATCCATCTACATCTACCAATGATTGAGTGGATTCATATCAATGTCCTTCAAAGAATTAAGCTTAATAAACTAGAGGAAAATAACATTATTCTGCACATCAACGACGTGCATCGCACATGATCCATATGCCGAATTGTCGTGTCAGAGAAGTGTTGTTACAATTTGAATCATCTGGATATAAGGACAAACGACAAGGACAATAATTCACAAGAGAAAAACGCCAAACAATCTGAACTTTGAAGAAAACAAATAATCGCACCTCTTTCAGAGCAAATAGGAACTCCGTGAGTACAGACATGATGATTTTCTCTTCTTGGTCTACAGGTGAACACTGTTGAGAGAGAAATTTAGGTCAACATTTCCAATTAATCTTGCATGTGGCCAATAACTCAAACCTAATTTTCACAAACCTTGAAAATGCAGACAATTAGGAAATACAAGCTCACAAGTCTGTGATGCCTGGAAGAGGAACAAGAAGTTCCTAAAGCTTCATTTATCTTCTTTAGCAAATTATTCAATTCATCGAAAACAAAGTCGTTATTATCCTGCAATATGCAGAAAATGTTCAATTGTAAGCCACAGAGTGTAAAAATGTTTCAGATGTTCAGCACTAAAAAGTACCTTAAGGATAACAGAGAGGGCCTTATATGCTGCTTTTTGGTAAACATGATCTTCTTTAGACTGAAAAACTAAAAGAATTTATCTTCCTGGGACTATACCCAACAGTTCCGATCATTAAAAAGGAACAAATCTGAAATAAATCAAATCAGCATACCTTTATTCCAAAAATTATCAGCTCTCGTAATTCCTTTTTTTCCAGGCTCAAACCTGGCAAAAGTGAAGCTGCCAATTCGAAATGCCTGCCCTGCAATGGCATTAGTATTAAAATCCAGATATCATTTATCAAGAAGAGAGATTAAATACGAAGATCGTCTTACCTTAGATTCATTCATATAACCACCAGCCTTCACAGGGATGATCTAAGTGTGTAACATCAACTTACATTTTAGCGTCTTCTTCAGCCTCACTAGCAGCTCCTCTGGCCTCAGTAGAGGCTACTCCAGTCTCATTACTGTTGGATTTCGTGCCCTATTATATGTATATATTTTTCAAAATTTTATAAACATATAGGATCGAAACATTCATATTTTCTTCGATTTTCATATAGACATGCATTTGTTTGTCCTAATTATTTAACATGCATTAGAACAAACAAACAATTGCAAAGAGAATCATACCTAGAGGTTCTCTAAAACCTCTTGAAGATCCGGAGTCGCGTTGCCGTTCGAATCGCCCGGTGGATTGCCTCCGAGTGTTCACCAAACTCTAAACAAGGTTGGAGAGAAAGGAGCTAGCCAATCAATCTCCAAACGGGTTTAGAATCTAGCTAATAACCCCCTTTTTCTTTCCTAAGATTTTACTCTCCAAAAACTCAAATTAACTATGGAATTTCGGATGGATTAATTGGGGTGGTTAGAGAGAGAGAGAGAATTTTGCATATATTTATTTTTAATGAAGGAAATTAGGCCTATTTATAGGCTCCTTTAATTTCCACATCATGGGCCATGCATTGACCCATTCTTCCATGTTTTTCTTTCTTAAGACCAATTCCCAATATTAAATTTATTAATCCACATCCAAATATAATCATAATTGACCAAGTCAAAACCATGATCAATAATTCCTTAATTAATTTGCATTTATCGAATTTTGGATTAATTCCCAACAAAATTCGTTTTTTTTGTTTTAGGAAATTTAATTAATTTGCCTTTATCGAATTTTGGTTTAATTCCCAACAAAATTCGTATTTGGGGTTTTAGCAAATTTAATTAATTAATTTGCCTTATCGAATTTTAGATTAATTCCCAACAAAATTCGATCTTTGGGGTTATAACTAATTTATATATCCTATGCAATATATCATCATATGTAATATCAAACAATCACACCCCATGATATATTTACATCTCATATATAAATTCATGATTCTAAATATGTCATTTTCATGACATAATGATTTTATCCATTCACCACATGTATACGAAACTCGATACATCATATGAACATAAAATCACCTTCTTGTTTCCCAGTTTTATGGTGTGACCTATGAGAGGATCTAAGCTAAATTGGCAGTGATATTAATAGCTTAACATCACAAACTATAAGCGGTATCTAGCTACACATTATAGTTCCCAATTAGCTAGATGTCTTAATTCAGCTCGAACCAAAACCCGATCCAATTAGTGATGGAGTGCACCACTTGTGTCCGTCCCTTGCCTCATGATATTAAGAATACACACAAAGTAGTATTGTGTCATCTTTGTATTAGTATTCATTTCTTGATATCTTTAAGCTAGTTATAAATATGTGACTTAACTCAAATCACATTGTGCACATTACAACTTTGCTTTATCAAGGTGCCCACTAATATCATCACTCAATTAAGAGAGGCAATGATAATCTTTTGACTAATTATCTTCTTCAACGAAAGTTATACTTAACCAACTAATGTCTTTACACTACACTCATCGATAGCTCAAGACACTAGTCTAATTAAGAACTCCTTAAGCGATCGGATATAAGTCTCATATCAAAGGACCAAAGACACAGTAAAATATTAATGACACAGAAACACATTTCTATAATATTTTACTTGTTAGGTCAATTCGGTATACAAAAATAATATTTTCCTCTTTTGCGTACTTGTGTTGTCACTCACTTGTAGAGCTACAATGATGTATGACCAACACGACAATCTTAATTCGGTAATTAATGTTCCATGTTAATTACCATGATTGCGAATATATTTTGTTTTATGTAAACCAATATCTTTTAGAGCTCTACGATTAAGGACCAAGAGTCTCTTCCTTAACACTTCTAAAAGACGAATAACATAAACAATGAACAAAATGATTTCTCATTCAATTCATAATAATTGACATTTAAAAGTAAAACTTTTAGAACACATTCCCTTCAATTAGCAGCTCCTCCAGACTTCGTATCGTTTATTTTCTTCTCAAGAGGTCCAACTAAGAGGTCAAAAAAATTCATGGCATCCCGCTTCTCACATATTGAAGCAACCTCATGAAAAATGGTCTGACATGATGAAATAATAATATGGTAAGATGAGCAGCCAAAAGATAAAGAAAAACTACGAAACTAAAAAAAACAGAATACTATATCGAAAAACAAATAAGGATGACAACTAGTGGGCAACTATGAGAGATTTTTTAACCAAAAAAAAAAGTATCAGTTTGGTTACAGGCTTATAGTCGTACACAGTCAAAATGCTTTGGTCTCAAGTCTCAAATGCTTGATCGTTGCTTTTGTTGGAAACAATCATTGCTTGTTATTAAACATTTTTTAGTAAGAAGATTGACATTTTACCACGCCTAATATAGTTAAAACCATATTGCAGCAACAAATGTGTTAGTGTCTCATGTAAAGGGAGTTTGTTAATTGTTTCCTTGATTACACATCCTTCACCATTAAGTTTGACCAATAACAGTTAGCAGTTAGCGCTGATGACTACGAATCATTAGAATTTTGAGGTCTAACTAAATGAACAATGAAAACATAAAATTACCTGTATGTATCCATCGGAATCTATTACAGAAGGACAATCTCAAACAGAACTGAAATTATGCTGCCTGACTGGTACCCTTTCTTTGAAGTATGATCCTTTAAACTCGCTTCAAAAGAGGATTGTATATTTGTATTGAATTTAAATTCTCCTTAGCAAGCTCAGGAGTATAATAGTACTTTTCGTTAAACTCATTCATACTTCTTTTGCCTGTAGCATGACTATCTTCCTCGATCATTTTCTTATTCTGTCGAATCAATATCTGAGAAAGAAGAGTATGTAAGGAGAATATGCATTGACATAAGGATCTACAATAAAAAATGCTGACCTGAAGACTAACAAATTAGCTCATGCAAGGCAGGTTCTTTGCAAAGTGCATGGCATAATTCCTTTAGGAAATCTTAAAAATTAGTTGCAGTGTCAGAAGGGTAGTTACAAAAAGCAGGCAACAAAGACCATAGTGCATGAACAATTCCTTTTGCCTTGCTGACACAATTAATCCCTCCCTCTCAAGCTGCCAAAGCACGAGACTTCTATGTGTTCTAAAACACAAGATTATCTGCAAAATACAAAGGGTAAGATCAAATACCTCTAGCAAACGTTGTTTTAATTGATTTATCATGATCAAAATGGACCCATTGAAGAAACTCAATTTTGCTCCAACAGTGTATTTCTTCAAGATAGGAAGCAGCCAAGCATTAACATCAGACGTATCTCTGCACTCCAGGTTAAGTGGCAAAATCTTCAGAAACACTCCTGGCCCCATGGCGCAAATTGCAGATCCTACACATTCATGAAGCTGCACAAAAGCAAACATAGACATCGCCCATGATTGGGTAAAAACAAATTTTTCATGTTAAATAACTAATGCTACATGTAAACTCATATAAAAACTTAACAAGCTCTAATACCTATGTTGACATTTCAGTACTACGAAAATTAATTTAAAAATAGTACAAACATGCGAGTTAAGAGTTTCAAAGTAGTATGATAGGCACAATTATACTGCCACATACTTCACTTTTTTGCTCTTTTTCAAAATGAAATGTTAGTTTGGGTGCTTTTTATTAAATGCACTAGCACCAAAATTTATATGGGCACATGTGAAGGCGCCACACACAGACATACTAAGATAAATCTTGTCAGTTGAATACTTTGCGTTCATCTTCTCAAAAATTATTATCAGTAAAAGTCATTTTAAAAACAAACATGCTTCCTATTGCCAAGATCTTCATCTGGAAGTCTTTCTAGATTTGATAAACTCTTGATCACACCAACCATGAGATATGACGAAGATCCTCCTGAAGAATTTTGAAACGGAAAGGTAAATTTTATCTACTAACATGAAAAGGTTTCAGTGAATTTTTAAGAAAGAGGCATACAACAAAGACCAACTTAAAATTGGATGAAAACTAAAATTTTGAATCTTCCAGAAACATTTAAATGACATTTTTGTGTAAACATGAAGACTATTCAAGTTAAGTGAAGGAATGAAACAATTATTAATGTATTTGAAACATTGAATTTTTTTTCTGACTCGTATGTTTTTAGTCTTTCAATAATCTAATAATGTACATCACTTTTCTTAACATCTAGTTCTACAAATTGTCATTTTGTAATAAAATACCATTAACTCTAATGTGCAAAGTAACTAAAACCACTTCATCTACTTGCACATATCAAAATATCGTTATGTTCAGAATGCTTTGTGATAAAAACGATCCTTTCATGATAATAATAAAAAGATGCCTCCTTGCCAATTGAAAATTTCTTCCGATCATTTATAGAAATCAGCATCATGATCTAATCACATGGTTTATAAAGTTCAACCGACACTGGCCAAGGAATAAATCTATTAAGACCCCCTATCTTTACAACAACGAAAAACAATTTTTAGAAGCTTATTTAAAAAACATCATAAAATGCCATTGGTTGTATATGGTTTTCGTGTAATCATGTTTACACTCCATACCTTGGATGCTTGTGGTTGGCAATGCTGCAAAACTTAGATCAAAAATCAAATTGAGTTTTCTGTAGAGGTGATTCCCCCATCGTAAGTTGAATTGCTTGGAAATGGTACTTTGGATGTCCTAATGGTGTGAATTTACCATCATTTGTCCCTGACTCATAAGTCACTTTCATATATATAGTACACCATTTTATTGTTCATCACAATAACTACCACTAATTAATGGATATCATATACATGACATCGTACGTTTGAAGTAGGTTCTTGGGTACTTAGGCATTTCATGTATCATACCCTAAATTGAACGTCATACTTGATTGGGGTTTTTTTTCTTTATAAGACAAACTCAAATAATCTATTAAATCTTTCTTACCTATATATTTTTAATACACCACCCTAGAGTAATATTAGGACACATTATTGGTTTAACTCTTGGAACACCAATCCATGGAAAACATATCAAATTTTAAGATACCCAAGCAGCACCACAAGACAATTGCATGTACGTGATACAATATTTTCTAGAAGCTCAAGAGTTTTAGGTATCGGTAATGCATGTGATCACGTAAATCTTTCCTAAATTACACAGGTTCTTTAAGCTTATCGCATAGTTCTAATCATCACAAACAAACAAAATATTGGGATTTGACAATTACTGCAATGGACTCTCTATGTTACATAAAAATATACATTAGCTAACAATAAATGGAAACATGGCAAACAATATTGAGACACTTATCTAGTTAACCAGTCATTGTAACCATACGAAACAAGAAATCACACCGAAAAAAGAGAATACTGGCTTGGACTCTATGGTACATAAGCATATACATTAGCTAATGATAATCATAAATGCAATTAAAAAACTATGACTTCAATATAGTTGTCTACTTATATTACTTAAGGCATTACTTTAAGGTCCTCATTGTATGCTAAAACCATCCGAAAATTTTTGCATTGATGAAAATGTCAAACTTCTACCACTTTATATATTTAATGATCTGAAATACAAAAAGAGACAATAGTAATCTTCTTTACTACCACCTTAAAGTTTATTCTCCATGTAATGTAAAGTCAAAGCACAAGGAGAAATTACTCATAATGCTCGTAATAAATAGCCACAAGGAAAATGAAATGGTGAAATACCCAACCTATCGAACATAACCGAGATAATTTGGAAAGACATATTCCATACGTTATTATATTCAATACCCAAGCAATCTCTCCATCGTTTCACATATCTCTCCAATGGTTGACAGAGAAGATTCCTGTCACTTCACTTTGAGTAAGGATGATTTGTTCTACACCCTGCTCTATCACACTTTGGTGGATGCATGAGCTTATTAATCCCTTAAATGCCTCCACTGCAGCAAATACTGCTTCTTCATGTGCACAGGCCAAGATATCTGTTAACAAAAACCCAGAATGGAAACTCAATTCAACATCAACATAACCCCAAGGCCTCAGAAGAGGCTCCCGCCTAAGCGAGGTAGGGGGGTCGGATGTACGCAACCCTACCACTGTAAAACAGTGAGGTTGTTTCTAATTGACCCAAATAATGCAAATGCAACTGACCATCTGCGATTTCACAATAAAAGAAATGCAGATCGTTTAAATAGCCCTTTGATATAGTCCATGATGCTCCAAATGTCAAAAAACAACTTAATCTTTGACACAGTAGAAATGGACAAGAGAATGGAAACTCAATTGGCAATTATAAATTATAAAAACTATATTGTGTGGTTGTTCTAGGCATGAATTCTTTGTTTTGATTTTGGTTATGTCTTAGCTATTGTGCAAAAGCTTACCTCCAAGTGCACTGACTATCATGGGTAGTTTCAGAGCACATACAGATATGTTTGTAGCATAGACTTTCGATACCAACATCCAGTAAATGAGCAACTGATGCCATTGCATCAGCTGAATTTTCTTTGCTGAGTTAGATGATGCAAAAAAAGCACAATATGTCTAGCATGAGTTCATCTGGTACTTCTGCAGAAGAGTTACAGCAGAGAACATGTAGGATTCCCAAAATGTCCTTTGTGATAATGGGCTGTTTAAGAACCAGAAGAGGTTTGAAAAACATGGGAATCTTAGTTCTGCGTTTCTTTGACACAAGGGATAGATTGTCCCTCAACGCATTCAAAACAAACAAAATTCCCCAAACTCCTCTAGGCCGTTGAACTCCGATAGTCCGATTACATCAGATGGATTTGATCCACCAGCAAGTGTAAGAAATTCTTTAAAGGTGCACAAAAATTCTTCACTTGCAGATGATAACACTGGTGTGCCTTCAAAAGTTCGCAGAAAATCACGAAGACATGAATGTGCTTGCACCCTAACCTGCATGCAAAAATGATCTCAGTGTAAAAGCTTAGTATCTCAATACACCATCCTGTTATAAGCACACTTTGATATATGAAAACTTGTGCCCTCATAAAATGGGAGTTAAATAGCATCACCATGAGAGTACAGAAGTTGTAAATAGCATCAAGCATCACAATGACAGTACTGAAGTTGATTTATCCAACATAAAACTTCACGACAAAGCAAGTCAAGTCTGAGTTTCAAGGAAGGTGATATGATACACCACCATGTCATTCTCAATGGAAGTTACGTTACCATATACCATTAAGCTTAGCTAACCAACAATTTTAAAATCGAATAAATGTGTGACTAGAATTTGAAATTGGCAATTAAAAAACAATCTTAGCGATCTATTTAGATGGCAACCCCGAGAAGAAGCTTATATGGACGCAACTTAAAACAAACTAGTGTGACTCTCCATAAATAAGTTTTGATGGTCAGAAACTTCAATACGCAACATAACCGTATTCCTGGTATTGTTTGACTAATCCGGGAAAATGTGTGCTCGGACTCCACATAAAACCAATTATATCACTACTAACATGAAACCAGTTTATTTTATGTGAAAAGGAATAAAATTTCAATATAAAAAACGAGAAGAAAACGCACATTAGCTTTTCCCTCGTATCCGTGACGAATCCAAGAAGAATCGAATACAACAGCTGAACATAAGACCAATCGGCTCTGTCTCCACACACCAGAAATTGCCCAACACATCTCACCGCAGCCTTCGCCACACCATCCACAACGCTCTCGCCCTCCAAAACCTCCTTCACAGCGCATCCAATCCGAACACTCGTACTCCTGACACGACCGGCACGAGGATCTCCATCAAACCGAGGAGCGCCTCCAAGGTGGGGCTTTGGGAGGGGGATCGGTCCCGGGAGACGCGTTCGATGGCGGCGATGGAGGATCCGAGGTAGGAGACGGGGCTTAGGGGGGAGGTTCCGTTGGGCGATGTCGTCCGTTAGGGTTTCGAAGACGGCGCGGAGGTGGACGCCTACGGTCCGGTGGGGGAGCACGTGAGAGAGGAGGTCTTCGTGTTGGGGTTCTTCTCCGTCGACCTCCATCGTCATCAGAAGATGTGAGTTACATTTGATTGGTACGAGGACCTCTTTATAATTTGACATTGAGTTCCGTTTCTTACCAATTTTAGTGAAAAATATTTCTTTTTGATTGTTGAATGACATGATATTTTATGTTAGTAAAAGATAGTACAAGTACAACAATGAGATGTACGAGCGTAATCTTGTATGTTTGTAAAAGTACTTGGATGCAAGAGAGTGATCGACCAGTTTATTGGTGAAATTTGATCGTATTATTGGTCATCCAAATGTAGCCTAAATCTTGGATCTCTTGATTTGTATTTTTAGATTTTATTAGGATTTGTTTTAATGTCATCACATGTTAAACTCTCATTGTGAAAAACCTTTTGTGACAGTTTAGATTCATGTCAAGAAATTAATCATTGAGTTATTATCATGATAGTTTACAATTTAAGCTCATATGTAGGATTTGATTGTACAACTTCCATATTTTGCTCGTCAAAGTGTTTGTTTTTTAAGATTTTTTATGTTGTTGGTCCATCAGATAGTTTATACTTTACGCTCATGTGAAATAGTATTTAGTTTATACTGAAAGAGGATTCTATTAGTATTATGTTATATTGGTTTGATTCCTTTACCTATTCCTCCCTTTTGATTTGCTATCTTCTATCCAAAATACACTAATTTTAGTTAGTATATATGTGATGGGATAAATATATAAAAAAATCCTCAACCTCTCTCAAAATTCAATATTTTCAATCTAAATTTCTTTCTTTGACATACACAATGATCAACCTTTCTCATGTACGTCTGCCTTTTGTATTGCAAGTTCGTACAAGAGTGTGTCTAAAAGTTCCCAACGCTGAAAGGTAAAACATCATTGTGGTGATCACTGATCAGTGCTCTCCTACTCGGCCACTCCACAATCCACATTTTTATCGTATTATTTCAAATCTTGGGTTAGTAAGAAACAAGAAGAAGAAGAAACAAAGACATCGATACCACAACAACTCGGGATTGAATAAGAAACTTCACGCCCATCACCATTCGCCAGTTCAACGCAATAACTTAACATGTCTTCAAGTGGCAATAAATGCAGCAAACTAACTAACAACAACATGAGAATTTTAATGACCATATTGACATCAATAGGCTTCAAAATACAACAAAACAAAATGTTTGGAGACAAGTTGGTGGGAAGAGAAGTTGTTAAGAGTATTTGACAGTCCAATGAGTACATTGGAGAACAACACAGACAGCTCACTCAATCAACAGTCTTAACTGTAATTTAAATTATAAAATTACAAAAGCTACAAACTGTCTTAACATGAGACATGATGGTACTATACTGCTATAATTATATATCTTGTGCCAGTCGCTTGGTCACGGCTCAGTTTCTATTATTTAGCAGGACAATTAGTGCTCGAAAAGTGGCAGGTAGTGTACTTCGTCACATGAGATTCAAAGCTTGACATGTTTTTGTGGAGCTGTATTTTGATGGTTGATACTATCTCCATTAAAGTATGTCATCCTTTTAAGGCAAAATAATGTCCCCACACATTAGGCTTGGAATCTAAAAATCATTTAACAGAATTTCCAAATAAAAGTTCACTTATACCTCCTTAATCCTTTTAGATCCAATTATATAGATCAAATTAAAATTGAGATTTTTTAAATCAAATTGAAGGGCTTATAAGATACTACGGAAGATTGAAGTGTATTGATGACGTTATTAATTATTTAAAGCATGATATGAGATTATCCCTAAAAACAATTAAGATTGTTGTAAAGATTATATAACTTTGTTGTCTACAGTTAACACATTTAAAACTAGAAATTAAGATAACCATGTGCATCTAGATTGGACAATCTTTTTCCTATTGTTCAATTATCTGAAGGGAAAAACTGAGAATCCAGGCTAAAAGGTACAAAAGCAGATAAACTGAAATTTGACCAACATGAGACTCAGAAAGAAAATCTGCAAAGAAGGTTGACAGAGTAGGCACTTTTATTTTCTCCATGCATTTGCTCCTTTGCAAAAAGGGCATCTGGTTTCTTATCGGAGGGGAATCAAAACAAAGTTCCTTTTGTGTGGGTCTTTTGCTTTAGCTATATATATACTTTGCCTTTTGCTTTTGCAAAATAATGGCCTTTCTCTTCTTTCCATCAAGCAGGGGTGGTGTCATCACTTTCCCAAATTCTTTACTCAAAAGTTCCCTATTGTATCTTGTGTAACTGCAAAGATCAAGTGCTCACAACCATGTTCCTCGCACTCACAACCATAACTCTGACTGAGCTGTACCAACTGTAAAAAACGATTATCAAACAAAGAGGGTGAGTCCTCGAGAAGTTATGTTAACATAACATAAACCAGACAAAGCAAGTCATGTTCTGCTGAACCAATATTTTTGTCTAGAAGCAGGAATGAGTCTTTGCTGGGTAAAAAATGCTGACAAATCGAAACAAGAATATTGTAATACCGATGAGAGGAAAAAATAAAAAACGGTTCACCTATAAAGAAAAGTAATACATAACCATAACTGTGTGGAATGAGATAAGACAAAGTCATTATGGTGGGAGAGCAAGACACGAGTTCGTGTGCTAAGACTATCATATGGTTAAAGC
This sequence comes from Triglochin maritima, assembly GCA_963682175.1. Classification (NCBI taxonomy): domain Eukaryota; kingdom Viridiplantae; phylum Streptophyta; class Magnoliopsida; order Alismatales; family Juncaginaceae; genus Triglochin; species Triglochin maritima. The sequence goes on along the minus strand of OY821771.1, from coordinate 47,480,754 downwards.
CAGGTGCTGACATGAGGCTATAGAATCCGAGGCAACAATATGATATGTACATGTGGGAAAATGAGTGACTGCAGCAGTTGGTCTTGCATTCGGGATGCATCATTCACATTACCAAAGTTGTCACCACAAAATAAAATGCTTAAAGCAAAACTTACGTTGTCATTATGAAATAGCAGATGAGGCATCAACCTGTTGCCCGTATCATTTCATTTATCATTCTATCAAGGATAGGTTCACTGATCCAACCAGCAACATTTACATTAAAGAGCTAAAATGCCATAGAGAACAACTTTATGAGAACAAACAAGCAAATCAGAGAAAGGATTTTTTTTAATCCAATCAAATGAGAATTAGAAAGATATAGCAGTTGGAGTATGCCATGTAATAGGCAATGCGATGCGTAGATAATCCAAAGATATTTCATTCATGCAAGATAAGGCTGATCAAAACAAGCAAACTGAGACATCCAATATCAACAGCATTCAACAATTTGAGAAAAGGATAGTTACATGAGAGACCATCACAAACCTAACCACCTTCGAAATCCTACCACCACACAAATTTGAACAAAGAAATTAACAGATGATGAAAAAATAACCCGGGTTTGTAAGTTATTCATGTTTAGCTAACATCTAACCAACACCCTCCAGGAAAGCAAAGCAATGGTAAAAAAGAACTCTTGCACAACTATGATCTTCAACTTCAAAGAAAATGACCACCTCATCCAAGAATGAACTAACCTCTCCAGAATCAACCTGAGAATTGAACCTGTCACTATTGAAAACCAGTCCTTTACTGAACAGGTGGTGGCAGAGCACCTTCAGCGACAGGATGCGGCTGATCAGCATCAGCTCTATGTTGGTTTGGGTTAGAAATCTCCTCGATTCTCTTCACAACCTCTGACATTGTAGGGCGCTTATCTGGGTACTGTGCAGCACAATCAATAGCAAGCTGCAAGAGCTGCACCATCTCTTCCTCGACATTCTGATATCTCAGAAGTTCTAGATCAAACACCTCTGAGGTCCACTCTTCGCGCACAACCGATTGGACCCATCTTGGCAGATCCACACCTTCATCATTAAGGAGCGCCTGTGTTGGAGCCTTGCCTGTAAGCAACTCCAGCAACAGAACCCCAAAGCTATAAACATCTGCCTTTTGGGACACTCTCCGTGAATCAGTGACTTCAGGGGCACGGTAACCTGCAATGCGGTTAGGTGTGGAGGATGGGCTCACCAAGTGAGCAAGACCTTGGTCAGAAACACGTGCATCATTGGACTTAGCCAGCAGGATATTCGACGACTTGATGTTGCCGTGAGAAACTGAAGGACCCGTCGAGTGAATGTATTCAATGCCTTTAGCAGCAGAAAGGGCAATTGTGGACCGTGCTTCCCAGTTGAGAGGGGTACGTCCGGAGCCTCTGTTGCCTATAAAATGGTAGAAACAGAGTTGGTATAATGCACATTACTACAACTTCGTAGTACTTATATAACAAGGTATAAAATATACAGTATTAACTATCACCGCTGATGCAGAAACACAACTCCACAGTAGCATAAATACCATATCACTAAGTACGAATTCATTTTGGGACAGCATCAGGAAAAAATGTCATGAAGTTAATGTTAAATATTTATTTTAACAAAAGAACTAGAAAACTAGATAAAATAGAACAATGGCTGTTACACTAATCTAACATATGAATCTAATCACCATCTAGGCAGATTTCTTAACAGCTGAAAACCAAATAGAACTGATGGTACTATTCACTCTTTGTTTATCCACAAGCAAAAAGCAGAAAAAACTAAAGCCTAAAAATAACAAATTAAGCAGAAATAACCTTTACAACATACAAAAGGAGTAGAAAACAGTCCACAGGACGTGGTTCAGCTATAAAAAATCAAAATGGAGAAGAAGAGCTCACCGTGAAGAAGTGCAGAGAGGCTTCCCATGGACATGTAATCATAAACAAGAAGCTTCTCATCTCTGCTGTAATAATACGCCAGTAGAGACACAAGATTGGGATGCTCCATCGCCCCCACAGGGTCGATCTTCTCCTTAAACTCCTTCTCCGACAAGTTCACATCTTTAAGTCTCTTCACTGCAACAACCGTGCCCATCTCCAAAACTGCCTTGTAAGCCGTCCCGAACATTCCCTTCCCGAGTACTTCGGCCGACGCCCGCAGCAGATCCTCCAAATCAAACACTCTTCCACCGCCCGACTTGAAGAAAACAAGCTTCTTGCTTCCAGTATCGCCTCCCACATCAACACTCCGCGACGCCTCGGTTCCCAATCCAGCTCCAGCAGCAACAGCACTCGAAGCGACAGCACCACCACCACCACCGTTCGAAGCATCTCCAGGCCTCTTGTCTCGAATCGGCAGCTCAGATTCCGGTGGCTTCGGCACACCAGCTTCCACAGACCTAGTCTTGTTCTTCTTACGGCAGAGAAACAGAAGCAAAGCCATGAGAATCAAGAATCCAATCACAGCAGCTATAGCGATCCCCGCGATAGCACCACCCGACAGCTTCTTCTTATTATTATTATTTCCACCACTTCCGGCCCCACCACCCCCATCTCCACCCGGAACAGTCCCCTCCGGCGCCGGGGCCGGCGAGCCAGGGCACGCCGGAAGAGGCCCCCCACAGACGGACATCCCAAGAAAAGCATCGGACGGCTGAGATTGAAGCTTAGCCGGCACAGATCCGTTGAGCTGGTTGAACGAGACGTTGAACAGGGCCAAGCTGGGAAGGTCCAGCGGCGGGATCTGACCGGCGAACGAGTTGTTCTCTAAGTACAGTGTCGCAAGCCTAGTGGCCTTGTTCAAGCTAGCCGGGATCTTGCCGGAGAACCGGTTATCCGCGAGCACCAACCTAACGAGGTTCGGCAGGCTCCCGATCCCGGCGGGGAGCTCGCCGGAGAAGAAGTTGTGCTGCAAGTAGAGATTCCGGAGCTCGGAGAGAGCGGAGACATCCGCCGGAAGTGGGCCGGAGAGGGCATTGAAGCGGAGGGAGATGGTACGGAGAGAGGTGAGGTTACCGAAGACGCCGGAGGGGATGGTGCCGATGAGGCCGACGCCGGGGAGTCGGAGGACCGTGACGGAGCCGGAGTCGCAGGCGATGCCCTGCCAGGAGCAGGGGGAGGTTGAGGCGTTCCAGGGGAGGACGGCGGGACCGACGGCAGAGCGGAAGGCGAGGAGGGCGTTGCGGTCGGAGACGAGGTCGGAGAAGGAGAAAGGAAGGAGAAATAGGAGGAGGAGGATGAAGACGTGGCGGCGTGGGGACGGCATTGGTGGGTTAGGGTTTGGGATGGGAGTGGACTAGAGGAAGGAGAGCATAGAGAGTGGTGAAGGAGAGAGAGAGAGAGTAATGAGTGTTTGGTTTTTGTTTTGTCGGAGGCGCGATTTTGGTTTTAAGGACCGAGATTAGATTTGGGGTGTGTGCTTTCTTTCCTTTTTATTGTCGCCGGGTTTGTTAATTAATTTTCTCTTTAATTTGGGTTTAATTTTGGATTTGGGTTAAAAGAGGACTGAGAGAGAGGTGATTGGACAGTGTGCCAGCATGCCGCTGGGGTTACCAGAGATACTCTTTTGTAATTGGTCGTGTAACTGCCTATTTATTGCCTGTTTCCTTTTTAACGGTTTTTTTAAAAAACGTATTATTTTTTGAAAAAAACTTTTGTTCAGATACATACTCTCTCTTAATTAATATATTGCACGAGTCAATTCGTGTTTAGCATGGTCGTGTTCATGTATTATATAGTTCTACCAAAAAACAAGTTCATGTATTATAGTTCTATTTTATTTGATGTCTAAGTTTATATGCGTTATTGAAACTACATCTGGAAAGTAATCGGAGCTTCTTGTAATACCTATTTTAGATTTGCTAAGCTGTGTTTTGGTTGCGATTCTGATTTTTTTAGTTTTGAGAGTGTTTCAATCTAAATACACGCGATAATATCACAACGATGATGTGTAATAAAGTTAGAGATCTAAAATTGATTTGTAAATATATTGGTTGCAAAATTATATCAGCTTGTGTGAATTGAAATTTCTTTTTTACTTCGAAAGAGGATGAATCAAATACAATTTCTTTGAGTTTGAATTAGATGGATAAGAAACTTGGGAATCAAATCATTTGTGTTTTTTACAAGGATCACGGTTAAATACTTAATTTCATGATCTCTAGACTTTAGATTTGGATCTAACAACTTCATCTAGTATATAATCATCCAGTCGCATTATCGTTAACCTCTCAAATGTATCTTCTCGGTGCCCTTCTTGAGCTTGGTTAATTGGATTACGAAATAACACCGTGCATATTTTTCTTATAACAGTACTCCTAAAAAGTCGTCTCTAATTTAATTGGTAGCAACTCAGACTTTATTAGTACAAACAACTTTCGTTAAACCCTCACGTTTGCATGTTAAACATAAGACGAAAAGGTTAAGAACTAACACAAAATCACTCTTGCTTAACAAATTATAACGTGAAGGAATCACAAAAGGTATAGTAAGTGGGTGAATTAATTAAGCAATTTGAATTACCTACCAGTATGACCTTTTCTAACAAGTTTGTTCATAATTACCTCATTCTCATCAATGCAAGTTTTTCCCAACCACACCCTTATTATATTCCAGAACTGGTTTGTTGGGTCCTGCAATTAGCAACATAAATTTAATTATCCCAAATGAAAATGATATTGAAAACCAAAATGATATCAACCTCACATATTACATAGTTTCTCCCGTTAGAAGACTTGTTGGTTTTGAAATTTTGACACGACCTTTTCAAGTTACGTCGTCGGACTTAAGTCGTCGGATGAAAGCTCCCTCCGACACCACTAGCGTTGACTTTGGAATATTATTGTTGAGAAAAATCCAGTTTAAACACGCTATCATTAATCCAAGACAATGGATTCTTCTATTCAAATCGTCCCGATAATTCTAAGAAAAAGATAACATCAGAGACAAATCACAGTGAACTCAAACGGCTAATAATACGTGTCAGACTTTTATTTTGTTTTTTCCCCCAAAATCACTGAATTCAAATCATCATACACGTTTGTAGGTAATGAACTTTCTATGTACAATAAATGAAACGTTCATAATTAAATACGTTGTCTATTTTGATTATTATATATGGTTTGTTGTGTTAACCAGATATTAACGTTGCTCCAAGGAGACGCCAACAACGTGAGAATTATTAATTCCAAGTAACATGCATAATAGTGTGGTTTGTTGGGTGCAGGTAACAAAAATATCGTATAAATTAACATAATTAGTAAGACGAAAGATATGATTGGATGGTGCCAGCTTTCCTAGACAAACAAGAGAAATTCACCCGCGAGGATAGCCTAAGCCTTGACTCATCATCATACGTATAAGAAACACTTTCTTTCCTTAGCAAATACTTTGCCTCTTTCGAGGGATATCCATGGCTTCAATCTTAATTAAGAATTAAGATGGCGGGTTTGATTTCATTTCCTTTTTAATTAGTGTCCACAAAATAAGGATAGTAAGACATTCATTTGGAAATATACAAGAAAGCCTCAATTTTGTCCGGAAGATGTTATATCGTCGCCAGAAAATTACTTAAATCGTCCTAAAATTACATTTTTATCTTTAACAAATCAATTAATACTCATTTCGTCACGTGTCTTTAAACAATGTGTTAGACTCAGTTTTACTCACATTCTTAGTACCAACACCACGAAAATGTCTGGTGAAGCACTTGGATTCGGCAATGTAACGGGGGTGGATTTTTTTCCCCGACTCGGACGTCTAGCTAAGCCGCCTCCACCTTGGTGGAGGCGTCTGGGTACGACGCCTCCACCTAGGTAGGGCGTCTTATCCAGACGCCTCCACCAATGTGTAGGCGTCTTAGCGAGGCGCCTCCACTAAGGTGGAGGCGTCTGGCTAACACGGCTTAGCCAGACGCCTGTTTTTTTTTCTTCTAAATTTTCTGTTAAAATAATTTTTTTTAGGTTCCGTTGCAAGATTTCGGTAGTGGTGAAGTAGATTACAGTGGGTTTTTTGCAAGTAAAGAAATATTTACAACAATTGAGGAAACTTGTAAATTGGCGAAACAAGTTGCAATAGGAGCCGAATTTTTTTTGGTTATATCATCATACAAACCAAAAGCAGATAACCAGATGAATTGTTACCTGAGATGTGATCACATACGTGAAATGAGTTCTCGTGATACGAGTATTGCACTGCGAAATAATACGAAAAGAAAAGGTTGCGGTTGTCGGTTTTTGGTAAAAGTGGTGGAGCGACGGGATCGTGAAGGATGGGTCATTGTTTCTAGTAGCACCTATGGGCGGCACAACCACGCACTTGCAGTTTCTTCAGAGGATCACCGACAGGTCAGCGGACTTAGTGCTGGGGCAAAGCAAATTGTTCGTGATATGACAGAGGCACAAGCAAGACCACGTAACATTTTGTTGGCGGTAAAGGAGAAATTCCCGGACGATAATCCCAATCAAAGACACATTTATAACTTCAGAGAGTACATGAGGAGGACGAAATCTGAAGACGGGAATCCTACGCAGCAGTTTCTCAGGGAGGCAATGCAGCATAACTATTTGCATTGGATTGTGGCAGATGAAGAAACTAATGTCATCACTCACGCATTTTTGTCACATTCGACTTTAGTTCAGTTGTTACGTACATACCCATTCGTAATCTGCATGGATTCGACGTATAAGACGAATAAGTACAAGATGCATTTGTTTGAGATGGTTGGGGTTACTCCAACAAACATGAATTTCCTCGTCGGATATGCGATTTTGCAGGATGAGACCGAGTCTAGTTACCGGTGGGTGTTGGAGAGGCTGCGAGATCTGTTATTGGATATTGTTAGCCCGACTGCAATAATAACGGATCGGGAGTTGTGTCTGATACGACCAGTGACAAAAGTTTTTCCTGAGTCTGCTCATTTACTATGCACCTGACATATCAACAAAGACATGTACAACTATGCATACCACGTTTTCGTCAAGGACAAGCAGTTTGTAGAGATTTTCAGGCGTGGAAAGTGGAGGAAAGTCATGCTTTCTGATTCACAAACGGATTATGATAGAGCAGTCCGTAATCTGAAAGATTCTTTCAAGTCCTGGTCAGTGCTCACGGAGTATGTGGAAGACACGTGGTTGATGCATAAAGAAAAGTTTTTGTTGAATTGGACGAATAAAGTTCTTCATTTCGGCAACACTACGAACTGCAGGGTGGAAAGTGCACATTCGGCTCTGAAAGAGTGGATCACTACATCGACTGTCGCTCTCGACACTCTTTTCGACCGCGTGAACTCTGCTATTGAAATGCAGCTGACGAATATTCAGAACTTTTTTGAAGATTCGAGACGTCGAATTGTGACAAACTACATAGGTCCTTTGTTTCAGCATATAAATGGTCGAGCTTCGCATCACTGCTTGTCGTTATTGACTCAGGAGTTGAAGAGAATGCAGGACTTAAGTGATGAAGTTGAATATCGTTGTGGGTGTGTTTTTCTGACATCACATGGGATTCCGTGTGCTTGTACCATGTACGAGTGTTTTGCGTCAGGTAATGAAATTTATTTAGAGCAAATTCATTCATTCTAGAAAACACTTGTCATTAGAGAAGGAGTCCAGATGTCAGAGTTTATGGATCAGTCACCACAAGACGTCGAGCATTTTTAGAAGCTCGTTGATGAGATTTCGTAGAGCGACCTTGCAGTAATTCGTAGTGTCTCTCGTATTTTATAAGAACAGTTACACCCCGATCAGCCGAACTATGGAGAACCCGTAGAAAATATTAAGGTACGAGGTCGACCTTGGGGAAAGTCGACACGTCGGGACCGGAGTGCCTTCGAGTATGCTGAGCGAGGTCGTGATTGGTCGTGGTCGGTCTTCCAATTCGTCTCGATCCTCCATGAACACGGGGCACAAGATCTTCTGGTATGAAGATATCTTTGTTGTTATTTAATATATATCAGTAATCTAGATGAGGTTGAATATATTATCTCCTAATTTTGTTGTTTTAATGAATTGTTATTTATCTATCATCCTACTCTCGGAAATGTCCTCCAAACCGATTCCGCGAACGAAACGATATGCCTGAAGTCGTATGTCGTCACAGTCGCAGACCGTACTGCATGCTCGAGCGTCGGGATGTCAACCGGGATCACCTGAACGTAACCTAACTGATGTAACACGCAATCAGGTAAACAAGCCTCTGTGATATCCCTATAACGAATAACGCCCATAAATGTAGTCTTCGGCACAGCTACAGCAGGCTCGGGACCATACGACAACCACTCCACCTAAACGTTTATACGTTAATAATAATAAAGTTAAAATTTAAATAAACGTAAATGATATATACATTATATATCTGCGATGCAGTCATCTGATCTAGCCGTCTACAAATAGAAAGAAGTCGACCATCGCTCTTATCCTCAGCCTGGACAACCCACATACGCGAACGAGCTTGACCACACTCAATAATCTTCCGCTCCCGATGTGGGCGGAAAGCAGGAAAATACTAATAGATCCAAGCCTGCAGCAATGTAAGACAACCCGTAATCCCAGAACAATCAGCACGACTCGATATACCCAGGTGGCGATACAGATATGCCAACGTCGTCGACCCCATGAGTACTGACCAATGGTATCTGGGTCCTTCGCCTCCAATAGGTCGCGTGGTCTTACTCTGGAACCGCTCTTGTCGACAAACAAGACGCAACCTAGCAGTAAGAAGAGGTAAGCAGTCATCTGCGTATCCTCAGTCCGTGGTGGTCGCCCCCGTCTGCAACACTTGTCCACAACATCGATACTAACACCACCGCCACTCCAAAATGAGCTATCCCGCCCAAGACCCTCCAGACTGACACCCAACAACTCAGATACATATAACTTCAGCTCATATGTCGGCGCCTGCGCACTGACCATAGGACCCTCAACAGGAATGTGCAGAATCTGAAAGACGTCATGCAACATGATCGTCATCTCTCTGAACGGCAAATGGAAAGTGTTGGTGTCAGGCTGCCACCGCTCCACGAAAGCCGAAATCAACGGCATGTCGATGCAGGAAAACATGTTGTACGGCAAGTGACCCAATCCACTGTCATTGACGGTCACCGTCATATCATCAGTCATCACTGAACGTCATGTCTGCAATGTCGTACAGGCTCTGTGCCGGTTATGGTACTTCAAAACCTTCCGATCCTCGCCATCCCAGATGCGTTTGGCATTATGGCCTTCAAAACTCAGAATGACGTTGCCATCTAGAGGACCACCGGGCATAATATCTGTGACGATCCAAGAGTCGTCCTCACCCCTCTTCTTCTTCTTCTGAGCTCGGGCGTCTGCAATGCACGAACTCGAATCACCGGTCACAAATCGGCCACCTCGACTCTTTCTAATGACCCACTCAGTCGAAGGACTACAATCTCGCCCCCCGTCCTCGACCGGACTGATGTATCGCCTCCTCTTGTGTCCCCAAGCCATACCGGCCCCCATCGTTACTATCGTCGTGACTCCTCAACTCATCTGAATTATCCTCGTCGTCGAAAGAATCCCCAGGTGTCTGATGACGACGTAACAGATCTCTCTCTCTCCTAACTGAAGCAAAAATACCACGTGTACGTGGATAACGAGGACCTGACTCGTCTGCTACACTACGCACCGCGTGTAAGGGAATTGATTTCCCTTTTCCTCCATGGTAACCCGATGACTATTAATTCAATTTTAAAAATAAAATTTTATTAATGGATATACAAAAATAATTAAACTAATTGTTAACTTAATAATCGATTTATTTAGCAATTATCACAATTAATCAATAATCCTTTACTACAATCGTACACAACTAATCATTAACATAATAATCAATTTATTTAGCTATTATCACAACTTTTAATCAATAATTCATTACTAAAATAATTAAACTAATTATTAACTTAATAATCGATTTATTTATTAATTATCACAAATTATAATCAATAAAGGATTTACTAAACTAATTTAATTCATTATCAACATAATATTCAATTTATTTTAAATTTATCACAAATTTTAATCAATTTAAATAATTTAAAAAAAATTCGGGGCGTCTGCGGGAGACGCCTGCCCTACGTGGGAGGCGTCTGCCGGAGACGTCTTCCTTACGTCGGAGGTGTCTCCCGCAGACGTCTAGCCCAATGTTCGGGCATCTCTCGCGGACGCCTTACCCCATTTTTTTTTTAAAATTAATTAAAATAAACAAGGCAATTTATCAGATGTGAGTAGTCCTGGGCGTCCGCTGATTCTTTTTCTGGCATCCAAGACATTATATCTAGTGAATAGAAGAGTAATATGAAGAGAAAGTTGCGTTAAAAGAGTGAAATGAAGAGTTATATAAGTCGAAATGGTAGAAGGGCAACATAGTAATCTGTACGGGTGATTTAAGTAGTTTTACGGCGACGAATAGCAGTTCAGTTTTGTCCCATGGAGACATGGAGTTGGGTGGGTCAGATACTCAGATATGTTTATTCCTTGTTTGTTTAATAACTTCCATCAGCTCAAACGCAATTGGTTAGTGATGCGGGATGAAAGATGATTCGGTTTCTAAGACCGTCTACTGTCTTTTTAAAATTTTCCCAAAAAATTACATTTTCTCTTCCCACCATGTCATCACGTTTTTTATCCACCAGACTTCCTTGTTAACTCTCCCCAAATTTTCATCAATTGTTTTCTTCCCCATCATTTCTTTTTACTCTTTTTTTTTATTTTTCCACAATAATCCACAAACTACATTATAAATTAATTTTACAATTTCTTAATCTAATTAAACAATATTACGATTAAAACCACCTAACTTCTAAAAATAATAAAAGCCAACCGGTTAGGGAGGCGTGTATCCCTAGCCCCACCAGACGGGAGGCTCCCCTAGGCGGTGATCCGCTCCCGTTAAGACCTGAGGGGTGAAAATTGGGCGCCCAATTAAGAGTGGGTGCACTAAGTTTGAGAGCAAAAAAAATGCACTTATGAGAAATTTTAGAGTCAATCATTTGCATTTTTACTTAAATACTATGATATGTAGTCATGGTATTTTCATGTAGTTTAGAGGTGTCTTTGCAAATACGCTATAGTTGGTAGAATCGAGGAAGTCCAATTCACTAGATCCTATCCATTCATTTTCTAATGAACGGTGGGTTATCTCTCTTTCCCAGTCTCATTTATTGCATCTTAAAATATAATTTGCTTAAGTTATGATATTAGTTTTGCAAAAGTTCCACCTTTAGTTGGTTGTAGGCTGTAGCAATCCTAGTTGCATAAGAAAGACTAATCAATATTATTTCACCTTTGACTTTGTCTCCCCAATTTTGGTGCATCCCAGACATTTTTCTCTTACTATTAGACATTGATTGGCGTCTAAGTTGCAAACATAATTTATCCAAATTTTCACATCTAGTAAAATACCCATCTTATTTGATTTTTTCGATTCTTACGTTAGATCTGGCAAAATCTGATTGAAGTGTTTTTTTATATAATATAAACCGATTTAAGTGTTTATGCAACATTACTCCTATGGCAAAAGCCGCTAACAAGGTGCAACGAGCTTATGAGCCCTATCATAATGAGCTGCTGGTGGAGTGGTGGTTTCGCTTTTTCTCTACGGTGGACCTGGACGTGGAGGCCCGTTATGTATGCTAATTGGGCATTTTCAGATCCACGTGAGACTAACCTAAGCAGATTCTTTTTCAGTTTTTTGGAAACATACCTTTTAAAGAGTATCATTTCAGATCCACCCAAGTTAACCGCCTATCCCGCGTGTCAACCTGTCACCTACACAATTCTCATAATAAGTGGGACGGGTTTTAGTTTTTCTACAATCCGTCTCACATAACCCACAAAACTGAATGTGTTCCAATGTTTTATGTTGGAGTTTGTTATTGTTATAACGAGTGTTATTAACTTATTATTATAAAGAATGTTTGTTGTTTTTATTTAGTTCGTGTTTTTTATTGTTTGATGTTGGAACTTGTTATTATTATAATGATTATTTGTTGTTAGAATTTGTTATTATTATTTAGTTTGTGTTTTTTGATGTTGGAGTTTGTTATTGTTATAATAAGTGTTATTGTAATAATAAATGTTTTAGGTTAAGAGCTTGTTATTATTATTTTATTTTATTTTGATGATATGGGTGTGAGTGTGAGTATGCCTTTGTCATTAGATGATTTGGTTACTAAAGAAATGAACAATTAGTTATCCACCTTTAACTAATTTTGAGTTTCTGATATTATTTTGTTTTTATTGGGAAAAATCTAAAAGATCAAATAATAACCCACCCCGTCTCCCCTAACCCACCGTTAGGCGGAGCAGTTAGTGATTTTTTTTGATCCACTAGGGTTGTTCGTGGGGTGGGTTTGACCTGTCAACCTGCCCTGTGCGGGGTGGATTGCGGTTATTTTTTTCACGATCCGCCAACCCGTTAGTTTAAAAGGGGCAGGTTGTGGTTGAAGGTTAACCCGCCCCGCTAACCCTTCAAACTCTATTTAAATATATACATATACATTATAAATATATTATTTAAAAGTTTAAGATTGTAATTATAATAAAATAAATGTGTTTATTCTTTTATTAACTAAGTCTCTTTTAGTCTATTACATTTTTACATCTTGGTTTTACGTGTTGATTTTTATGATTTTTATAAGTTTTGAATTTCAATTTAATTTCATACATGTTATGGGTCCAAATTAAATCATATAAAAATCAAATTGTTCAGCCCGCCAAACCGCCTCACCCTTGGGGGGTGTAGCGGTTAAAAAAAAATTGGCCCGCCCCGCCCCGTCCCACTTACACGCCAAACTTTAGCGGGACAGGTAGCGGTCATTGCGAAACCCGTCCCGTTTGTAACCCTATGTCTCGTTTCGCTTACCCGCTTAACTAAGACGAGATAAGTAGCAATGAGACATAAAGTTGCCCCACCCCGTTCGGCTTACACCCCTTTAATTACATCAGATTTCCCATTTAAAATGACACACAAACAAAAGTCGTAATTTTTATATATAATAAAAAATTAAAATTTTGAAATCTACGGATTTTCTTCTTCAAAATCTACTCGGATCGCGGTTCACAGCCGCGATCCGTTCCACTTAAAAAAAATCTTTCACGGATCGCGGGTGTGAACCGCGATCCGTCAATTTTTTTAATTCCCCCACGGATCGCGGTTCACACACGCGATCCGTGGTTTTTTCAAAAAAAAAATTCAAAGAAAATTTCACCGATCGCAGGTGTGAACAGCGATCCGTGGATTTTTTTTTTTATGTCTTAGTTTTATTTTTTTATTTCTGTTTTTCTTTTTTATTGATATTATTTGTAATCTTTTTTATTTATTTTTTCAAAATAGGCTTTCTAACTGATATTATTTTTTAAAATTTTTAAATTTTGTTTTTAATTTTTTAAGAATCGACCTCTAAATCACGTGGATAACTGGGCGTATTAAAAAATTAGGTTATTTTATACAATAAAAAACAATTTTTCTTAACCAGAATAATAAATTATTTACAACTGAATATTAAACAAGCACTAAAACTAATTAAAACAAAAAATTTGGTAATGTTGTCATAAATTCGTATGATGTACACACAATACAAACATTTTTGGAGGTCGATCCCGCAAAAAATTAAAAACACAGTTAATTATTTTTTTAAATAATAACAATTACAAAACATATTTTGAAAAACATATACTAAAAAACAAATTAAAAATGATTTAAAAAAATCAAAACATGAAACACTACAATTAAAATCCGTGACTTTTTTAAATTTTCTTTTATTGTTTTTTATTTCTGTTTTTGATATTTTAAAATTTATTTTTAATCTGTTTGTTTTTGAAAATACGTTTTCTAATTCTTATTATTTTTTAAGTTTTTTAAATGTTTTTGAAATATTTTCCAGAATCTAACTCCAAATCACGTGGATAACAAAGAGGGTTGAAAAGTTAGGTTATTTTATACAATAAAAAAATATTTTTTTCTTATCCAGAATAATAAATTATTTACAACTAAATATTAATTAAACACTAAATCTAATTAAAACAAAACACCGGTGAAGTTGACAAAAATTCGTAAGGTATATTAGTTTTTTAAATTATGTTTTGATTTGTTTTTTAATTATTTTTAGTATATTTGTTTTCGAAATATGTTTTGTAATTGTTATTATTTTTGGAAAAAAATTAATTGTGTTTTTAATTTTTTGCTGCATTGACCTCAAAAAATGTTTGTAATGTGTGTACACCCTATTAATTTTTGACAACGTTATCAATTTTATTTTAATTAGTTTTAGTGTTTGTTTAATATTCAGTTGTAAATAATTTATTATTCTAGTTAAGGAAATTTGTTTTTTTATTGTATAAAATAAGTTAATTTTTCAATATGCCCAGTTATCCACGTGATTTGGAGGTCAATTCTTGAAAAAATTAAAAATAAATTTAAAAATTAAAAAAAAAAATATCAATTAGAAAACATATTTTGAAAAAAAAATTAAAAAAGATTACAAATAATTATAAAAAAAAACAGAAATAAAAACTAAAACATAAAACATAAAAAATATTCCCTCGGATCGCGGTTCACCGTTAAATTTTCTTTGAATTTTTTTTTTGTTGAAAAAACTACGGATCGCTGGTGTGAACCGCGATCCGTTGGAAAAAAAAATAATTTTTTTTTGATGTATCGCAGTTCACATTCGTGATCCGTGCAATTTTTTTTAAAGTGGAACGGATCGCGGTTCACACCCGTGTTCCGAGTAGATTTCGAATTTTTTTCCCTTAGATTTCGAAATTTTAATTTTTTTATTATATATGAAAATTACGGGACAGAAGCTCTATTTTTTGCATATACTGTCCAACAACTGCCAACAATTAGCAGACAAAGAAGTACACAGAGGTATGCATTCCATTTATGTCCTCTCCGCATTTCAAACAGAATAAACACCAGGAAACAACAAACTCACCAGATCTTCTGAACTGAAGCTAGTGGAAACCAACAAATGTGATTCTGATATCTAAAAATATCATTAAGATTTATGAAGAATGTGCTTCACTGCCCATCAATTTATGAATGTCTGTGAACACTGAGGGAATATGACTTTGGGGACCAGAAAGTCAGAGGATACACATGTAAAAAATGGAAAAGGTATAAAAAAATCTAAAATGCAAAGTTGATTTCTCCAAGTAGAGAAACTCAAGAATATAAAAACGGTAGAACTTACCATGTATCATTAGGGGAATTTTGACTTCGTGAACTCCAGCAACCACGTGAGACATAGAAATGCAGGACAATATTGATCGCTGAACTATTATAATATTACATAACTTTTGCACTTTCTGAATTGCCTCTGAACTGAAAGTTTAACAAGAGTGGAAAGGGGAAGGCACAATTCATCCTAAACGTGCATTTTGTGCTACACTGTCTGTTAAGAGAGATACAACAGGATCTGCTCAAATACAGATTTCCGTATTCTCAAATATAGCTTCTGGAGAATTTAAGAAGCTATACGTTCAGAGATGAAAGAAAGAGAGGAAGAGCAACAAAAAATTGTACAAAAATGCCCACCAAGACATAGTTAGTATAGAATAGCCGATCATTCTCTTGTAACGTAAGTTCGAACCTAGTTAGCAGATGCATAAAAACATGCTTTTGAGTATAGAATGTTGCACCTTCAGTTTAGACTTTAACTGTGGTCCACCAGTCTCAGGTGGATGTGAATGACAAGTAAATTTGGGTGAAAAAGGGAGAGAAAAAAACTGTACGAATTTCTCTAAACCGCTGGAATCGTAAGCTACAACAGCTGAGGCTGCCGAGCATGATAATCTTTTAAAAAGTGAACAGTAGAAAATATGCTAAAAGAATCCAACATGATGTTAAAATTTAATGGGCCAACCACCAGCACAAAAATTAGGCAACTTGAAGGGCCCTTATTATGCCTTCTTACTGTCGACAACTAACCACTTCACAAGTTCACATGGACGCCCATTATAGGTATGCTCTATGTTCCCCTTTTGCTTCCCTTTCTTGTTGAAATTAATTGACCCCTCAACCCGTGCTTTGTTTGGAAGTTGGAACAACGTCCAGCTCCACTTAATAATTATGGTTTACAAATCTAATCATTTTATTTATGGACTAAACACACAACGCGAGTTCATCAACAAAATCATGCAATCAAACACTTGAAAAAATCGTAGCGGTCGTCCGCTAAACTTATTAAATGTTAACGACTCGACCTAATCACCCTACACCCAACTTGCTGAAGTACCGTCGAATGGGAGATATTGGGCTTATTCAAGTGGCAACCTGGATTTGGATAAGCTCAGACTTAAATGATGAGACTATTGCTCATATTAGCTGAATGTATTTTTTACTTGCATTTTTAACTTGTGTTTGATGTGTATATAATTGCAATAAGTTAGAACGTATTGATTAGTTAGACCATCTAACTAATGCAGTTGAATTTCAATGATATAAATAAGTTTTAAAAAAAAAGACCTAGATTAAATCAATTTGCACCTCTACTATTGGTTGCTACAGACAGCGAGCATATGATAATTGGGTAGCAAAAGGGGCTGCATTTTAAATCGACTTTAGGAAATGTTCCGACAGGCCACAGTTGATATTTTCTTTTTTGCACACTCCGAAGTCCGAAACGAAAATTTGATACGTTATTTTTGTTTATAAGCCCAAATCAGGTCATGGGCTGGAAAGTATCAGGGTTGAAGGCCCATTAGGTTATACGAGTGGGCCTAATCCAGTAGATCTGGGCCGAGTTGAACCTATATGTTAACGTAATTTGAGAATCATGTTTAGGTCAGACTCATTTATAAATGGTGTTTGCATTTAAACTCAGGATATTGTGCCGTTCATGTTCGTGTTTACAAGAACGTTATTTTAGTTAGGACTTAATTTCTTTTCTTTGTTATTGCATTTAATAATTCAAAATATCTGAACATCAGTAAGGAAAATTAAAATCTTAAGACGATATTTCCCCGAAATTAGATAATAGCTAAATTGACAAAAGATACGTCTGAGCTATGTCAGTGTCAAATGACTCAATTTTCAATTGTCATATCATTAGTCTTCTTTCTACTTCTTTCTCCATCCTTATCTCATCAACCAATCACCTTCAATTAAAAAGCCCCATCATGATGAAGATTTGTTTTGCATGCAAAAGATAAACATGAATAATAGTTTCAATTACTTCTTAACCTAATGTAAATTGCGTGGAAGATGTTTACACCAGTCGATGTTAACACCACAGACACGTTTATAAAAAGAGTAGTTATATACGGACGCGAGCGTCCGTGACGCGTCCTACGTGGAATAACACGTCAGCTGCCAGGTGTGCGTCCAGTCAACCAAAACCTCTGCACGGGGAAATGTATACGAATTGTTGGGTGCGACGGTTCATTTCCCTAAATCACGATTTGTTGGGTGCGACGGTTCATTTCCGTGCGAGGGTTCATTTCCCTAAATCACGATTAGACGGTTCGACTTCACGTACATCAGTAGCGGCGGTACAGCATTCGAGTAACTTTCCCCATTTCACCCGGAGTTCCTTTCCATACGCTCATCCAAAACCTTCATTGCTCCAAAACCTTTCCATTCCAGTAACGAAAACCAAGACAAGGCGAAAATGGATCCTTCTCTACCTGAAACCTCCATTGCTCCTGAAATTGTAGCCGCGCAGGTGTTTTGTCAACCATGTTCTTTCTGGTTCATTTTAAGGTTCATTATTGGCCTCTAACAATTTTTTTGTGTGGTTTAAGGGAAGCACGTACTACTTCCGCGAAACCAAGTGCGGTTTCGCGGCCCTTCACAAGCAGTTCGACCGGATGAAGGAGGAGGAGAAAAATGTCTTCCAACGGACGCCTTTCGGTCACTTCCTCAGCTTTCCTCACGTCACAACTGACAACGAGATACTGGGCTGGTTCGTCGAACACTTCGACGCCAATGAAGTCGGTCTGAGAATAGCCACTGGGGTGGTCCCATTTACGGTAGAAGACGTCGCCCTTCTACTTGGACTAAGAGTACATGGGCAGAGAGTGGATATGGATGCCATGTACGTAGCGAAACGTGACGGGGTTAACCTCGACAACACCCAGCTACTGGGTCATCTTACCGCCACGAGCAAGATGGGCGAGGAGGAGGAGCACGTCCGACTCCTTATTTCTATGATTTTCAATCATTTTTTGTTCTTCGATGGATCACTGCGAACTAAAGCGTGGTACACGAAACACCTTAAGAACCTCAAGCGCCTCAAGAGATATGCGTGGGCAAATGCGGTTCACACTTTCTTGGTTGAAGGCCTGGAGGAAGCCCAACGGGACCTCTCGAGGAGGAGATCGTCAGCGAACTTCTCTATGAAGCAGGGCTACGTGTCTGGTTGCGTTGCCGTATTACAAGTAAGCATCTTGGTCCGGAATGAGTGTTGTGTCAGTCCGGAATAGTGTCGGTTTATGTCCGGAATAAGTGTGTTGCCTGTCCGGAATAGTCCTGTATGTGTCCGGAATTACTGTCTTGCGTGTCCGGAATACGTCTTCTGTCTGTCCGGAATACGTCTTCTGTCTGTCCTGAATAGTGTTGTCTCTGTCCGGAATAAGTGTCTTGAGGTTTTCCGGAATAAGTGTCTTGTGGTTGTCCGGAATGAGTGTTGTGTCAGTCCGGAGTAGTGTTGGTTTATGTCCGGAATAAGTGTGTTGCCTGTCCGGAATAGTCCTGTATGTGTCTGGAATGATTGTCTTGTCTGTCCGGAATACGTCTTGTGTCTGTCCGGGATAAGTCTTGTGTCTGTCCTGAATAGTGTTGTCTCTGTCCGGAATAAGTCTTGTGTCTGTCCGGGATAAGTTTTGTGTCTGTCCTCAATAGTGTTGTCTCTGTCCGGAATAAGTGTGTTGCCTGTCCGGAATAAGTGTGTTGCCAGTCCGGAATAGTCATGTATGTGTCCGGAATGAGTGTCTTGTCTGTCCGGAATACGTCTTGTGTCTGTCCGGAATAAGTAATTTGTATGTCCGGAATACGTCTTTGTCTGTCCGGAATAAGAGTTGTGTCTGTCCGGAATAAGAGTTGTGTCTGTCCGGAATAAGAGTTGTGTCTGTCAGGAATTAGTGTTTGGTCTTTCTGATTAACGTTATGAGACTGTCCTTGGGATGTTATGTTTCTGTTTTTTAACTTATTCCTGTTTTCAGGTGTGGCTTTGCGAGAAGTTCAAATTGGGGGATCCCCGGTCAGCATTTCCACGGTTCAAGTGTTGGACCGAAATGTTTAGCAGACGCCAAATCCTTAGAAAATGGGAAGATCGAGGCATCAACTTGTCCCGGATATACTCGGGCCAATTTGAGTTGAAGGGCACCCCAAAACTCAGTGCACGGGAGCATTCACTGTTGTCAGAGGATCAATTTCCTCCTGCAGCAGCAACTCCCGCAGCGAAGGAAACACCTTCAACTCCTGCAGAAGCAACGGTCGCCTCGAAGGAAACACCTTCAACATCCACTCTACCAAGGATACAACTCAGTGAATGCAGCATTCCATGTGACCCACTGCTACAAGAGTTGGAACTTAGTGAGGTGAAGACGAAATGGCTGCGAGCCGAAGCAGCACTTAGGGAGGCGACCGTTAAAATTAACAACCTGGAGGAAGAACTGCGGATCTCTCAAGAAGAGTGTCGTGAGCTGAGAGTCCGTGGGGAGGAGGAAGATAGGGAAAAGAGGGAGGAGGAAGAGAGAAATAAGAGGGAGGCGGAGGAGAGGGAAGAGAGGGAAGAGAGGGAGGAGGAAGAGAGAAATAAGAGGGAGGCGGAGGAGAGGGAAGAGAGGGAAAAGAGGGAGGAGGAAGAGAGAAATAAGAGGGAGGCGGAGGAGAGGGAAGAGAGGGAAAAGATGGAGGAGGAAGAGAGGGAAAAGAGGGAGGAGGAAGAGAGAAATAAGAGGGAGGAGGAGGAGAGGGAAGAGAGGGAAAAGAGGGAGGAGGAAGAGAGAAATAAGAGGGAGGAGGAGGAGAGGGAAGAGAGGGAAAAGAGGGAGGAGGAAGAGAGAAATAAGAGGGAGGAGGAAGAAAAGGAGGAAGTTATGAGGAGACAGGAGGAAAGAAAGAGGAAGGCTGGGGTTGCGCTTCCGCTTTTGCACCCCAAAAAAATGCGGACCTTTAAACCACGCTTGCGCACAGAACACATACACGAAGCGCAAAGCAAATCTGGCCAAGATGAGGCACAGAAGATTGCCGCAGAAAAACAAGAACAAATAAAGGAGGCCGAAGAAGCCACCACAAAAACAAAAGGGCCCGAAGAAGCCAGTGAAGAAAAAGCGAAAGATGAACTGGCCGCCCATGTTTCGTCCACGAGGCCAGATGTGGATGATACCGCCTTGAGAACGCTGACCAATGATGAGGTACATCGTTTATTGAATGCAACGGCCCCCGAGCGAGAAGCAAAAGATATTATCTGGAGGGGGGTTCTCAGCATTATCAGCAGGGGTGATCTCAAGGAAATAATTTCGCGAGGCACAGAAATCACCAACGAAACTCTTGACGGCCTAATTGAGGTACTCGTCAGAAGAGGAGGGCAACAAAAGGTGGTCTGCTTATCATCCTTCGAATCGGAAATGATTGTGGAGGGACAGGGAGAAGATATAAAGAGAGATTATTTACTCCCAAAAATGGAAGGACTTAATGTGGAGGAAGTCGTCATCGCACAGCCATGCTGTTTGTCCGGCCACTGGACTCTGTTCGTTGCCCACGGACCTCGATCGGAGTTCATTCAGTACAACAGCATCTCCCGCACGCTTAAAAAAGGTGAAAATCCTAACCGTTTCGTCGGAACTCATGAATGCACCGCGTCTAAGATAGCGGGATTCTGGCGAGCGTTTTTGGGGGTCGAATGGCCACTGAGAGTTGACAGGAAGGGTAGCCAACGACAGCTAGCGGGGAGTAACGACTGCGGGCCATACGTTTTGTACTGGATCAAGCGTTTGATGGAGAATGCTGATCCGACGAAGCCGAAGCAGAGCAAGGTTCTTCACCGTTTTAGATGCGATTTGGCCAATTTCTTACTCGAAGACTCTGGGATGTGCGATCAACAATAAACGCCCGGAAAATGTTTCAATTTTTTTTCCCCAAAGTTATACATGTATACATGTTAAAATTACATAGAATATTTGAATGATTGATCAATACAAGGACATTTGGTGTTGGTTTTTTATATATAAATGATTTTCTTTTTTCCGGACATACATGATACGTAATCCGGACAGACAAACAATGTAATCCGGACTGCCTAATTACGTATTCCGGACATACTGGTCACTTAATCAGGACATAAATAAACCGTAATCCGGACAGACAAACAATGTAATTCGTACAGCCTAAGTACGTATTCCGGACATACTGGTTACTTAATCCGGACATAAATAAAACATAAACCAGACATACTGTTAACTTAATCCGGACTTAAATAAAACTTATTCCGGACGGACATATAACGTAATCCGGACAGACAAAAATGTAATCAGGACGGCCTAATTACGTATTCCGGACATACTGTTAACTTAATCCGGACTTAAATAAAACTTATTCCGGACGGACATATAACGTAATCCGGACAGACAAAAATGTAATCCGGACGGCCTAATTACGTATTCCGGACATACTGTTAACTTAATCCGGACATAAATAAAACTTATTCCGGACGGACATATAACGTAATCCGGACAGACAACCAATGTAATCCGGACTGCCTAATTACGTATTCCGGACGTACTGGTCACTTAATCCGGACTGCCTAATTACGTATTCCGGACATACTGGTCACTTAATCCGGACTGCCTAATTACGTATTCCGGACATACTGGTCACTTAATCCGGACTTTGATGTTACGTAATCCGGACGGACATATAACGTAATCCGGACATACTGGTAACTTAATCCGGACATAAATACAACTTATTCCGGACAGATATTAACGTAATCCGGAAAGACAAACAATGTAATTCGTACAGCCTAAGTACGTCTTCCGGACATACGGGTCACTTAATCCGGACATAAATAAAACATAAACCGGACATACTGTTAACTTAATCCGGACTTAAATAAAACTTATTCCGGACGGACATATAACGTAATCCGGACAGACGATCAAGCAAAGAAAGGGTTGAATCTTATGCAATAATACAATGACTTTCAACAAAATTACATACAATGACTTTCACCAAAATTACATACAATGACTTTCAACAAAATTACATACAATGAGTTTCAACAAAATTACATACAATGACTTTCAACAAGATTACATAGGAATAATTCCAACCAAGGACAAATACAATAATCAAGGAGGAACTCCCTCGTAATGCAAATTCATGTCCCAGTCATCGAAATCGTGATCCCCCGGTTTGGGTGCTGCAGGGTGTAACGGGGGTAGAACCTTCTTCCTGTTGATTTTCTTAACGTTACTTTTAATTATTTTCTCAGACAAAGAAATCCGTCGTTTGCTCGGCGGTCTGCCTTTCCGTATTGTCTTATCCGGATTGAGAACGGATGTACCAGCGAACACAGGATCAGGTCGTTGCATACGTTCCTTAAGCAACTCAAGTGCCTCTACCGCCTGAAGATATCTGTCGTTTGAGTCGAAAGCGGCCTCGGCGATCCAAAGCGCACGACCCATTATGTCGTCGTGGCGACGAAGCGCATCGTTCCCCGTTATGCCGCTTTGAAGAGGAAACTTGACTCCATAGTTCCTTCGGATATCCTTCCTCCATCGGTGGACGATGTAAGACTCGGGGAGCAACGCGTTTGGACGTATTCGGGCAATAACAACATAAACGTGACAACATAGGATGCCGACGTGATCAAACATCCTGCAATCGCATACCCACTTCTCATCGATAATTTGCACTGTGAAACGTTTCGACAATGGGAGGATATGTGTCAATACATGTTCGGTCACGTTGTAGTGCAATGTGTCGTCCTCGTTGAACTCATCCTTGATGTCGCAGTACATCATCTTCCCAATTTCTAACTGCACCTTCTTGAAGACACCCACCGTATACAACTCGCTCAATTGCCTCTCGAATGGATATTTCGAAATCAATTGCGGAGCCTTATGCTGACAATCGAAATCAGACTGAGCTTCCTTCTCATACTTGTGGCGTAGTGCGAGTTCGTATTGTTGAACGAACTGCTTAAGTGTCGTCCTTGATGTGAGGTACTTATCGAAGAAGGCGTTCATACCCTCACTTCTCTGGGTTGATGCCATTCCGGCGGAAAAACAATCCCGCGAAAATGCAGGTACCCAGTGCTCTCGAATTGCATAAATGGATCGAAGCCAATTATTGTCGTGCAACTCGAAATCATCTAGAAATCCCTGCCAATTCCGCTCGAATTCTGCCGGAGTCTTGGAATCGAATACACAGTTGTTGAGGTCAAACAACGTATGCTCCCGGTACTTCTTGGGCAGCTTCACAGGGGCCTTATTCATTATGTGCCATATACAAAATCTGTGCCGCGCTTCAGGGAACACAGTCCTCACAGCCGAAGCTATGGCGCCACATTGGTCTGTTATGATCGCCGGGGGGCTTGTATCTGCACACAAAGCGATCAAGATAAAAACATATGTTAATCCGGACAGAAATAACGTAAACCGGACAGACGTCAAGGGTAAACCGGACGAGCAAAAGACGTAAACCGGACAGACGTAAGGGATAAACCGGACGAGCAAAAGACGTAAACCGGACAGGCGTCAAGGGTAAACCGGACAGACGTAAGGGATAAACCGGACGCGCAAAAAACGTAAACCGGACTTACGTAAGGAATAAACCGGACGAGCAAAATACGTAAACCGGACAGACGTAAGGGATAAAACGGACAAGCAAAATACGTAAACCGGACAGACGTAAGGGGTAAACAGGACGAGCAAAAGACGTAAACAGGACAGACGTAAGGGATAAACCGGACGAGCAAAATACGTAAACCGGACAGACGTAAAGGATAAACCGGACGAGCAAAAGACGTAAAACGGACAGACGTAAGGGAGTAACCGGACAGGCACACAACGTAAAATGGACAAAGCCGGACAAAATAAAACACGTACCGTTCATGCACGTCAACCATGTTTGGAACAACCAAATGTAATTTTGTGTCGTCTCGGAAGAGAGGAGTGCGCAACCGAGTAGGACGGACTGGTAGTGGTGATTTACCCCCACAAATGGGGCAAAAGGCATGTCATACTTGTTTGTTATGTATGTTGTGTCGAAACATATTGCATCTCCAAAGTAAGAGTAAGCAGCTCGAGACCGACTGTCGGCCCAGAACACATTTCGTAGTCTGCCTTCGTCGTCCATATCCATTACGTAAAAGAAGCGGGAATCATTCTTCTGCATCCTGATGAAATAATCTTGGATAGCTTGCGCATCTCCTGGTCCCATTTTGAGGTTTCTAACCTCGTTCACAACATTCCTGCGAAACATAATTTTTATGACAAAGCTAAATGCGTAACTTCAACCAGGTTAAGTGGAGAATAAATAACCTTAGGTCCCGCTCGTTGAAAGACAATTTATCGTGACCTCCAGCTTCGACCACAAAAGATTGCATGGTCTTGGCGGCAGATATACCGGCAGCATCATTGCACGAAATGCGTGCTCTGGCGGACTCCGGGACGGATCGTTTTTGACGGAGGAAGCGCATCTGGTCTTCCGACAGCATGGCGTGATTATGTTCGAGATCTACGTAGTTAATTACGTAGCCTCTGGATGGATTACCGGAGACCCTAATCCGCGCAGTGCATTCGACCCTACCGGATAACCTATGTTTCGGTCTACCTTCACCTTGGTTTCCGGGAGCATTACCTTCCTTTGAGCAAGTAAGAGTGGCCCGTATAACAACACCACGATCGTAATGAGATTGCCTTATCTTCACACCAAAACCACAGGAATCGGCGTATGAAACGTAAAATGCTTTGGCTTCTTCGAAGGAAGGAAAATTCATCATCACTTGAGGGACGTTGGAGGCAGGAGCCGGCTGTGAGGACACATTTACGAGTGTCATTACAGTACAACAAAAATGGAGGAAGGAGAGAAGAAGGAATGGTTCGTAGGATCGGAATAACCTAGACACTCATATTTGTATCTCCGTGACGCGCCAAACAATAAGAAAGAAGACGGAGGACGTGCTGATTTGAAAAGCATTAAATGCGATGGTGGACACATCGGGAAAATAAAACAACATCAACAAAAAATCAGGAGTAAGTAGTTCGTCTGTCCGGAATAAGTGTTCCGTCTGTCCGGAATAAGTAGTTCGTCTGTCCGGAATAAGTGTTCCGTCTGTCCGGGATAAGAATTCCAACTATCCGGAATAAATAGTAACTAAAGAAAATGAATGATGTGTGTGTCCGGAAAAAAATGAATTTAATAAAGAGAAGGGAAGAAATAGGACGAAAGAATGGAGTGATTTGAGAAGCATTAATGAGGGATGGCGAGGGATGGCGAAATTTGTACGAAACGAGGAATAAACTAAACAAAGAAATTGTTTCTGGGGAGAGAGCGAACTCAGCCGCGTCTGCTGACTGGGTTGCCCACATCAGCCATTCTGCTGACTGGGTTTGCAGCGTCCGTGACGCGAAGCGTTCAACAAACATTTCCCTTATAAAAAAGATGCTCCACTAAGTTGACTATTAGTCTGTCTTTGGTGTGGTCAACCAAATTACAAACAAGTGATGAAAAATAATAAATTGATTCTTGTCTTAACCAAAATAGTTTTTATGATTGAGCCAACACATTTGTCTTTTATTAATTATATTATATATGTAGCGAGCTCTTCTTCTACTTCCTTCAAGACGTGATAATTAATCTTGTTCGCTTCCTTTCTTATCACATGTGTATACAAATAGTTCCGGATCTTAGGCCGGTATCGTGCATGTAGTTTTGCTTAAAGAAAACATTAAGTAGACAATTCCCAAAACTCAAGATTGTACTCTCATACTACTCTAATATTATCACTATTGAAATAATATCCTAGATTTTTTTTACTAAACATTTTGCTTGGTTTTGTGCTACTAAGCACGACAAATTACTTAGATTTAATTTTTTGGATCTGCTGAGTTTGATATATTCTATTTTACTCTCGTATTTTCCAGATTTGCATGTGACGTGACATCATTTCAACCGTAGTCATCTTAGAGTATAAATAACAACACTCAGGGAGTTATATTTTCTTTTTCAGTTACATCAAGTTCTCTCTCTACCGCTTTAGCTCAACACATCCGTACAAAAAATTCATTAACTATGCTTGGGCTACGTACTCCCAAACACACTACATTCTCTTTCCTTCATATTATTTCTTTTTTAATTCTTCCACAACATTCAACAAATTATATTTTATATAATTGTAATTATTATATTTAATTAATTAACTCGAGAATAATTAATATTAAATCACGAATATTATTCAAAATTAAGAAACCACCATACATATTACATAAACTAGAATCCGAAATATTACATTAAAACATTCTCAAACCGCTCATCGTCCGTAGTGTTGCTATATATTCTCGATTATATCGACTTTGAGACTCAAACGTTGATACATGTCATGCACCCGATCTTTATTGGCAAAATACTGGTTAATATTTACTATACGATCGGTGGAATATTACAACGATTCCTCCTCAGAACTTCCATTCCGATCTTCCATAAATTTGTTTATATCTTCGAAATTAGCGTAACAGTCGCGTTCGTCATCCACTATCATATGATGCATTATGATGCAATGTGTCATTATTTGTTTAGTACGTCCTTACTTTATGCAAGAACCTGGTTTCTAACGATCGCGAACCTCACTTGCAACACTCCAAAAGCGCGTTCTATATCTTTACGCGTTGCCTCCTAGACTTCAGCAAATAACCTGTGCTTCGGGGTTTGAGGATGAATGATGGATTGGATGAAGACTGCTCATTGTGGATAAATATCATTTGTAAGATAGTGTCACATATCATATCAAACATCATTTACCTCATAAGTTACAGGTGAAACTCGTCCTTCTAGTATGTCGTTGAAACATGAGATGCTCATTTTACCAGTCGTGTCTGGTACTTGTTGGAAAAAGACATCAGCTGATTCAATGACATTAGAAATGCGCAGAAAGACATGTTTTTGCATCTGAAATCTTCTCCTGAAAATAATATCAGAATACACAAGGTTGTCAGAAAAATAATCGACAATAAGGCGTTTGTACCCAAGCTCACGATTTCTATCTAGGTTCATAGTTCTCCTTCGACGTCCAGAAGGTGTGAAGAATGTCAAAAAAATGGTAAAAGTACAGTAAATGCCGAAGCCAACCCTGGAGTATTTGAACTTGCTCGTCAAATTGCATACACCGCCAAAGTTAGAGAAGATGACTTCATCAAGGAGGAGGAACGAGCACAAAGATCGACATGCTACACTCTATGATAAAAAATGACAATCCTACAAAGCATGATCAAAAAATGTTTCAGAAACTCATCGTCTGGGCGGAAGACAATGACTTCATGTAGTTTTATTTTATTATGGTATTTTCTAGTTTATAGGTAGTCTGTATTATTTGTATTATGTTGTTTATTTGTATTTCGTAACGTAATGTATTATTTTCTTTGGCAAAGTAGTTTTAATATATATTTTAATTTGAGCATTTAATCTTTATTTATTGTTAATGACTTGATAGTTTTATTGAAGAAAATTAATTTAACATTACAAATTTAATTCAAATATTACAAATTTTATTTAAATAAATTACATACTAAAAAATATTACCTCCCACATTACCAGTGTGTGTGTGTGTGTGTGTGTGGGGGGGGGGGGGGGGGGGGGGGGGGGGGTGCCCCCACCCGTCGGTCACCCTAGCGGGCTTCACCCGATGGTTAACGAGGGAGACGCCCGGGCGCCCGGGTTTTCTCCCCGGTTAACCATGCTCTTTATGATGGGAGAAGTTTTGGAGTTCAATAAGAATATAAGAGAGACTCCTCAACTAAATCAAACTAATTTAAAGGAAGTTGCAATTTTGCATATATCATATATGGAAACGTATGATATGTACGTTCCCTTCCTCTTGATACACGATTAGAGAATGATCATTGTACCTGACATCATAGTAGAAGATTTTTTTTCTCAAAGAACTTGTTTAAAATAGGACAAACATTTCTTTCTCTTGGGAGAGCAGGTAACAGACGTCAACTAAGTGCTTTTTAATCTCTGGTTGTTTGGTGGCCTCACAAGTCTCATCCTTGTTCCAGTTTCCATTTCAAAGATTACAATAACACAGTGGTGGTGCCAATTGGTGGTGCTCACATATCATTAGAATCACCTCTTTGACTAATGGTTAAGTGAGATTAACAAATTAACGTGATGACCATATATCAGTATGTGTAGTTACAACGTAAGTTCATTCATGTCCGAATCCACGTTGAATTACAAGTTTGATTGCCCCATTTATTGTTCCTTATCCTTCATGTCATGTTCATAACACGTGCAACTTCTAAATTTTAGATAGAGACACTAGTGGATTAGCTTTCTTCATACAAAATAATTAAGATCAGAAATTGCACGATTTAAATTTTGTCTCAATTTTTTTTGAGTGTTGTCCAAGGAAACACGGTTCTGATGTAATCTTGATTTTATAAATACAAATTTTCTAAAAAAAATACAATACATCACAACCAAAAAAAACAGCCATGTCGCTGATGTTGACCATTTTGGTATTTCAATAAAATTAGATCCAAATAAGATAAGAAACTTTGTTACATCACTACTCGCATATACTATTTTTATACGAAGAAGATACTACAGTGGAGTGAGTGAAAGAGCAGGTATACTAAGCCGGTAAGCCTCATAACTTAGAATAAGTTAACACAATTACTCTGTTTACTGATCCAATCCATTTATCGAGTTTGTATCGTACAAAAACTTTTTTTGCCAAAAACAACACAGACAATAAATCCATTTTTTTTTTGAAATTTGCGAACTTTTTCTGTAATGCAGTACTAGACTGATTATTGCATGATAGATTCTAAATTTGGGATCACACACAACACTTGTGAAACGATGTCTTCCAACTACAACTTCCAAACAAAAAGTTTCCTTTTCTTTCAAAAAATGTGAAAAAGTTGTTGACTTGTTAACTGCATAAGCATGTGATTAACTGAAGTAATAGTATCATCCCAAAAACCTATGTGTCAGACAGAACTCAGAAGATATTGACACCCACAGAGAATATCCCACACAAACCAATCCCTCCAATTCCAATTGCTCTACAAATAAATACCCACAGCCACTCCTCAAGACACAACTCCACAACCTCACAACCAAACCAACACAAAAAAGAGAGAGAATGAAACAACTCTTCTTCTTACTGCTCTTGTTCCCTCTCTTCCATTCTAGTAAGTCTGCTGGTGAGTCCTTCACCACCGTCGTCTACTCCGGTTGCTCGGAAGACAAATTTACGTCTGCGACATCCTACCAAATAAATTTGAATTCCCTCCTCACTTCGCTTGCCAACGCGGCCGGTTTCTCCACTTATTCCAACTTCACTTCCTCGCTCTCCTCGGCTTCTTACCCTATTTATGGGCTCTACCAATGTCGCTCCGATACCTCAATATCGGATTGCGAGAAATGCGTGCGGACGGCGATATCCATGTTGTCTTCCACCTGCTCCAACTCCGCCGATGCCACCATACAACTCCGA
The DNA here is from genome assembly GCA_963682175.1 of Triglochin maritima. NCBI lineage: Eukaryota > Viridiplantae > Streptophyta > Magnoliopsida > Alismatales > Juncaginaceae > Triglochin > Triglochin maritima. The sequence continues at coordinate 47,451,037 of OY821771.1, read as the reverse complement.
GGATGTCTCGTTCGATATGGGAACGAGAGCTTCCTCGGAAAACCAGATAAAAACTTGCAATTCAAGAGGTACGAAGCGATACTTTACATATATATGTATGTACCCGTTATACATGTATTTGTTGTATGTGCATGAATTACTCAGCAACATAGATCAAAACGTGTAGGTTGTATTTTCGATTATATTGAGGAACCCGACCATCAAAGAAATGAAGGAATCCTAGTCTTGTTAAGAATATAACATCACACAACTTCATAATTTCGACATCCACAAATCATGATATAAGTTTGCTCGTTTTCAATTGATTTAACTTTCAAATTTTTAGTTGGACCACTAAATGTGACATGGAGGTATTAGTTATATTTGTAGGTTCGATATTTGAATAATTGGTTACCATCTGCACCGCAGGTGCGGTCCAGAAGGCTACGACCCGAATATGATGGGCATGAGGGATCAAGTGCTCGATGCACTGATGGCAGAGCAAGGGTCGTATAGGGTGAGCCAAGCAGGGGTGGTGATAGGATCGGCTCAGTGTGTTGGAGATCAAGACTCCAAACATTGCAAAGATTGCTTGTCTGATGCAGTGTCGGACCTCAAAAATTTATGTGGAATGACGGTATCTGTGGAGGTGTATCTTGGCAAATGCTATGCAGAGTACTCGATAAGAGGAGCAAATGGAATGTACTCTACCCAACAGTCAAAGAATGATCGAGGTTTGTGCTTTTTTTTTCGTTACATGATTTGAAAGATTGATAACACTACCTATATTGTTAGATTTAATTCGTTATAATTTGCTTGAAATAGTGCCGTAACTTTCAGATTTTCCTACAGTTTTTTGTTTTGTTTTTGTACCACATGGTAACTTTCTCCAAGGTCTTTTTACAAATTTCACCATAACTCAACGGCGGGGCTCCTTTTTATGATTTTCTTTCATCTTGTATATATGTAAAATACACATTACTATTTAATTTTGACCATGTTTGAACGGCGAAGAAAGGAACTAGTGTCTCATAGCACTTAGAAACTAGATGTTAGGCTACATGAATTCATTTATTATTTTGATTAAATCATACGGAATTATCACATATCTTGCCGTGGTGGAATACCACCTTCATTGTGGCCGTTTCAACGTCATACTTAAACGGGAAAGCAAAAGGATACCTTTTTATTGTGAGAAAGATGAGGGAAAAGTTGACGGGAAAGGATAAAAAGAAAACATTTTGTAGGTGAGGTTGCTACCGATCTCAATTTTCCCATTAGGCAATTACAAAGACAACCATTTTGCTTTCCTCCACTCCTTCCATTCCACTTGAATGGCTTATCACCACAATAAATATCCGGATTAATAAAGCAGGTTCGAATCTTCGGAAAGCTAAATGAAGAAAAGAGAACAAATCCCATATAAAAGGTTTTTCACCTGTTTAGAGTTGAATTTATGATTTAAGGTGCGAATTGTATGCTTTTCATGGTTTAATTCTTGAATTCGTGTTTTTTTCCAGCAGTTCCTTTTTTTAATATATTCATGATTCTCTTGCTTGTCCTAGAGAATATGTATATATGTATATGTATGTATGTATGTATATATGTATTAGTTCCAAAAAATTTCCACGAAATGGTCTTGTGTCACTATCTACGATTGGTGATTTGGAATAGACGACGACAAGTCTTACAGAAACAAGTTTCGATCATAGACGACAACATTACAGTTTAATTTCATTAAGTTTCATATTCCACTTGAACAATCACCATTTCATGCAATTTCATTTTCTGGCATTCAATGTGCAGCTAATGAAGCAGGAAAAGATTTGGCAATCATTATAGGCGTCGTGGCAGCAGTTCTTCTCCTCATTTTATTTGTCAATTACCTTCAAAGATCTCAAGACAAAGGTATCTATATTTTTCTAGAGCCTTAAGAAAAATAAAGTAAAAACCCACCAACTTACGTATATATATGTGCTATCCTTCTACTGTTGTACAGGTAAGTACTGAAGTGGGAAAGAGGTGGGCACCTGTGACTTCTCCAGAACCTTTCTTTTTCCTCGTCTACTAGGCTTTTCTAATGGAAAAAGTGGTAAAAGATAAAAAACGCTGGGCATAATGGAAAAAGTCTTTGCACTACAGAAAGTTGAAACCCAACCCAAGCATCACACTAGTGAATTTTTGAGAATTTCTGTAATAAAATTCTACTATTTGCAATTTCATGTCAATATGTGAATCCCTCTTTCAGAAAAAACTCATCTTTTCACAGAATCTCAGACACTGACAATATTTTTTTCTTTCAAAATACCAACCTTTCCTGGTCGCTTTGTTTAATCACACGTTATTTGCTAACGACAGGTAACTAGAGCTAAATAATGCATGAACTCAAAAGGTCGTTCTATTAAACATGATGTTGATGGTGGTTTAGGTGCACTAACAAGAGTTAGCAAAATTAAGACAACAAGTACAAAGCATATCTGGCGTGCTTTCAGTCGGATGGGATCTTAGACATCAACAAAGCACATGAATGCTAAACCAAGGAACATTTTTAGCTTTCTGGTGAATGATGGGGTGATAATTTAAAGCAGGAATTGGGACCATTTAAAATTTAAACCCGTCCCTTTATTCCACCCACATCACCTACAATGTCATCTATCTAACTTTATTGTATGACTAAGACAAATTATTATGGGGGTCCTTTGGGATCAATTTTGGCCTACAACACCACACAGTCTTGTTGTAGTAGCCTATATCTGAGGGAACCTACAGAGACCACAGGGATTTTGAGGACAATTTGGTGCTGACTTTTTAACCAATAAATGATCCAGAGAAACATATAAATATGGTCAGTGGCCAAACCAGGTGTTAGGAATTAAAACCAATCCCAAATACGCAGCGGAACAAAAAACACGAATCCATTTGGCTAAACTTGAGAATACAATGCAAATCCACAATCCAAACCACGCAACACACGCAAGATTAACGTGGAAACCCAATGCGGGAAAAACCACAGACGACACAACTCAAATCCACTATAGAGAAACGTATTACAAGAGATGCTTACAGGAGACGCGAACGAACCGACGAAGAACCCGGCTCAAATCTCTCCTACCGAATCACAAGGATGCTCTCTCTCTTTTCTCTCAAGAACACAAAAGTGGACAATAGAATTAACTGATAATACAAAGGGGACGAAATTGCCTTTATATATGAGGCCAAAACAAGTATAAGTTGCACCAAAATCGGGTGGAGTAATGTGCAAAACGTGGGCAGAACTGGGTCCAAACGGTCGACCGATCGGGTGCATCGGTTGACCGATCCAATAACTGTATTCCAACGGTCGACCGAAATTGGAGTCTCGTTCGACTGAAAATCGACAGTAACTTTTCTGGCTTGCGCGAGTGCATAATCGGTCGACCGTACACTTAAGTTCCGGTCGACCGAAATTCAACAGGCACTTTTCTCCCAGCTCCTCGAACGTTTCCGGTCGACCGAACCCAAGGTTCCGGTCGACCGAAAAACAACAGTAACTTTTTGCCCAGCTCCAGATGTGTTCCCGGTCGACCGAATCCAAGATTCCGGTCGACCGAAAAACGACAGGCACTTTTGCTGGGTAAACTAACACACATCCGGTCGACCAAATCACTCCATCCGTTCGACCGATTGTCTGTTTTTCTGCACGTATACTTTAAACACTTATTCAAGGTAAACAACAACAATCTCCACCTTTACCTTGAAAAACCCCTGTAACTCTTTGAAGGAAACACTTCCTTCCTCATTGTGTCATCGTCTTAGCTCCACCTACTCGGAACTCAAACCAACCAAGTTCACGCATACCATGAACTTAGTCGAAATAACTGGCTTCGTCAACATATCAGCCGGATTATCTTCAGTGCCCACCTTCTTCACCACCACACCTCCTTCAGCAACAACTTCCCGAATGAAGTGATAACGAACGTCGATATGCTTCGTCCTTTCGTGGTACATCTGATCCTTCGTCAGATGAATGACACTCTGACTATCACAATAAACAACCACTGTATTCTGACCTGGAATAAGCTCTCCAAATAAACCTTTCAGCCAAAGAGCTTCCTTGATACCCTCAGTCGCTGCCATATACTCTGCCTCCGTTGTAGACAAAGCAACAGTGTGTTGCAACGTCGCTTTCCAGCTAATAGCCGTGCTCCCAACAGTAAACACATAACCAGTCATAGATCTTCGTCTATCGCGGTCTCCCGCGTAGTCAGCATCAACAAACCCCATTAATGAATACGAAGATCGACCGAATTTCAGAGATAGCTTAGTTGTACCTTTTAGATACCGGAGAATCCACTTCATAGCTGACCAATGCTCCTTTCTTGGATTCGACATATAGCGGCTCACCACACTGACCGCCTGAGCTATATCTGGACGAGTGCATATCATAGCATACATCAAACTGCCAACTGCACTAGTATAAGGCACATGTGACATGTATGCCTTATCCTCCTCCTTCTTGGGACACAAGTCTACCGAAAGCTTAAAGTGCGCTGCGAGAGGAATTCTTTCAGACTTGGCATTCTCCATGCCAAAACGATGCAAGACTTTCTCAATATATTGCTGCTGGGAGAGAAACAAACTCTTGCATGTACGATCACGACGTATCTCCATACCTAGAATCCTCTTTGCTGATCCAAGATCTTTCATCTCAAACTCAGCCTTCAACAACTCCTTAAGCTCAAAAATTTTAGACTTGTCCTTAGCTGCTATCAACATATCATCTACATAGAATAATAACAAAACGAGAGAGCCATCTGTAAATACATTTCGGTAAACGCAGCAGTCATACTGGGACCTGCTGTACCCATGTCCAACCATAAAAGAATTAAATCTTTTATACCATTGTCGAGGCGACTGCTTTAGCCCATAAAGCGACTTCTTCAGCAAACAGAACTGATTCTCCTTACCCTCGACCACAAAGCCCTCCGGCTGGGACATGTAAATTTGCTCCTCTAATTCTCCATGTAGAAAAGCGGTCTTCACATCTAGTTGCTCTAACTCTAAATCATGTATTGCAACCAAACTCAACAAAACACGAATAGAAGTATGCTTCACAACGGGTGAGAAAATATCGCTATAATCCACACCCTCCACCTGACTAAAACCACGAGCAACCAATCGAGCTTTGTAACTCACATCTGAAATACCCTCGATTTTCTTCTTGAAGACCCATTTGCAGCTAACGACCCTTTTTCCTTTTGGAAGTTCTACCAACTTCCAAGTTTGGTTCTTATGAAGAGACTTCATCTCTTCATTCATTGCACCCACCCAAGCAGCTGAATCGGGTGCCGAAATTGCCTCTGAATACTTGCTCGGCTCACCAGAGGCTCCAATATCTTCAGCTGCACTAAGAGCATATGCAAGGACTGATTCGGCATATCTACGGGGTTTCTTGGTCAGCCGCCTCTCTCTGTCCCTTGCCAACAAATACTCTTCATCTTCCTCAGATTTCGAACTCTCTCCTTGTGTCACACCGATATCCTCATCAGCAGTCACTACCGGTGGCTCCACCTGAACTGGAGTCCCACTTGACACGGGAGTAGAAATAACAGTGTCTTTCCTGGAAGGTAACATAACAAGCTCATTAAAGACAACATTTCTTTCAACCATGAGCTTCTGAGATTCCTTGCACCACAGACGATAACCCTTCACACCCAAATCGTAGTCAAGGAATATACAGTTCAACGACCGAGCATTCAACTTTCCTTGATCTACATGTGCGTACGCTGGACAATCGAAGACTCTCAACTTGGACAAATCTGAAGCTCCATCTGTCCAAACTTCTTCCGGTATTCTCATATCCAAAACGGTGTGAGGCGAACGGTTCACTAAATAACAAGCGGTACACACTGCTTCTGCCCAAAAATCCTTAGTCAGGTCCGCATTCAGAAGCATACATCGAGCTCTCTCCAAGAGAGTTCGATTCAGACGTTCCGCTACTCCGTTCTGTTGTGGTGTGTGACGTACGATTCAATGTCTCACGATTCCTTCATCCTTGCAGAAATCGTTAAATTTTGAGGAACAAAACTCCAAACCATTATCCGTCCTTAGAACCTTAATTTTCTTTCCTGTTTGATTCTCAATCATAACCTTCCAGTGCTGAAAATTCTGAAACACATCGCTCTTCTGTTTCAGAATATAAACCCAAGTCTTCCTGGAGAAATCATCAATAAATGTGAGCATGTAGCGAGCTCCACCTTTTGATGGAACATGAGAAGGTCCCCATAAATCAGAGTGGACATAATCTAAAGTAGCCTTGGTGGTGTGCTTAGCTGCTGAGAAGCTAACCCTCTTCTGCTTCCCAAAAACACAAAATTCACAGAAGTCCAGACTGCCGATTTTCTGACTTCCAAACAAACCACGTTTGTTCAACACCGTCATGCATTTCTCGCTCATGTGCCCCAACCTCATATGCCAAAGTTGGGCATTCTCCTCACCAGACAACGATGACGCTACAGCTGCGTCACCCACAACAGTTTCTCCTTTAAGTATATAAAGCTTACCGGGCCCAAGCTTCTTCCCTTTCATCAGAATAAGTGATCCTTTGGTGATGGATATGCAGTCATCCTCACCACTGAATTTGTAGCCCTTTGCAGTCAGGCTACCTACTGAAATCAGATTCTTGCTCGCCTTCGGAACATGTCGCACATCCGATAGAATCTTGACTAGGCCATCATGGGTCCTCAATCTGACAGAACCAATTCCTGCAACCTCGCACCTGTCACCATTGCCCATCACAACCATTCCACCTGACATTGTTTCATAAGATGAAAACCAGTGTTTATTCGGAGTTAAGTGGAATGTACTGCCCGTGTCAATCACCCAACCGTCGGAAGCTTCAGAAGAACCTGTAGCTGCCAACACAAAATCAGAATCGGACTCCGCGACATTCGAACCTGACTGATCACCGCTACTAGAACCCCCTTTGCTTCTCTCTGTTCTGTAGCTTAAAACATTCTGATATCTTGTGACCCTTCTTCTTGCAGTAATGACAAATAATATCTTTGTCTTTCGACTTGGTCTTAGAGGTGTTCTTTGAGAAACTCCTCTCTTTCCCCTTACCACGAGCAACAAGTGCCTCACTTTTGCTCGAATCAGAACCATCAGACCTCTTCTCCATATCAGATTTGGAGGAGAGTGCGTTTTTGACATCCGCAAGAGAGATGTCGGTCCTGCTGTACATCATCGTCTCCACGAAGTGATCATATGAAGAACTCAACGAGCAAAGTAAAAGGATCGCCTGATCCTCATCGGAAAACCTTGCTTCAACATTCTCCAAGTCCATGATGATTGCATTGAAATCATCCAAGTGTTGCTGAAGGGAGATACCCGACTTCATCTTGAATAGGAACAACTTCTTCTTCAAGATAATCCGGCTAGCAAGTGACTTCTTCATGTAGACCTCTTCTAATTTCTTCCACATACTTGCAGCCGTCTTCTCCTTCAACACCTCTCTCAAAACTTCGTCGGACAATGACAACTTGATGGTTGACATCGCCTTTCGATCAAGCTTTTGCCTATCTTGATCGGACATTTCTTTTGGCAACTTATCCATGCCCTCAAGAACGTCCCCCACCTCTTGCTGCACCAGAATTGCGTGCATCTTGACTTGCCACAAGCCGAAATTAACATCTCGGCTCAACTTCTCAATTTTCCAATTATTCGCCATAAGTATTTGACAAAAGTTGAAGAAATAATTCCCAAATTCGGACCCAAATGCTCTGATACCAGTTGTTAGGAATTAAAATCAATCCCAAATACGCAGCGGAACAAAAAACACGAATCCAATTGGCTAAACTTGAAAATACAATGCAAATCCACAATCCAAACCACGCAACACACGCAAGATTAACGTGGAAACCCAATGCGGGAAAAACCACGGACGACACAACTCAAATCTACTATAGAGAAACGTATTACAAGAGATGCTTACAGGAGACGCGAACGAACCGACGAAGAACCCGACTCAAATCTCTCCTACCGAATCACAAGGATGCTCTCTCTCTTTTCTCTCAAGAACACAAAAGTGGACAATAGAATTAACTGATAATACAAAGGGGACGAAATTGCCTTTATATATGAGGCCAAAACAAGTATAAGTTGCACCAAAATCGAGTGGAGTAATGTGCAAAACGTGGGCAGAACTGGGTCCAAACGGTCGACCGATCGGGTGCATCGGTTGACCGATCCAATAACTGTATTCCAACGGTCGACCGAAATTGGAGTCTCGTTCGACTGAAAATCGACAGTAACTTTTCTGGCTTGCGCGAGTGCATAATCGGTCGACCGTACACTTAAGTTCCGGACGACCGAAATTCAACAGGCACTTTTCTCCCAGCTCCTCGAACGTTTCCGGTCGACCGAACCCAAGGTTCCGGTCGACCGAAAAACAACAGTAACTTTTTGCCCAGCTCCAGATGTGTTCCCGGTCGACCGAATCTAAGATTCCGGTCGACCGAAAAACGACATGCATTTTTGCTGGGTAAACTAACACACATCCGGTCGACCGAATCACTCCATCCGGTCGACCGATTGTCTGTTTTTCTGCACGTATACTTTAAACACTTATTCAAGGTAAACAACAACACCAGGATTGCATTTTTTCCACTTCTTTTTATGCATGGTGGAGCATTAGGTAGTATACCTGCCTTCCTGACGCTACAAACCTGAACAGACATATAAAATTATTATAGCAGAATCTTCAACTTTCATTTCAGATAATGGAAGAACATAAACCCAAGTTGGCATTCATGTTTGAGAGCACCAACGAAATATGGTTATTAAATTTCAGATATAAATGCAAATCATGTTCCCGTTAATGTCTCGGAATCTATTGCCACAATGGTAAACTGATATTGCTGGATGAATGTAGAACAACAGGTCATTCCATGCATAGGATCAACTAATCACATTGAGTGGTTGTTCAGAAAAGTCTGAAAATGACCAGAGGACCGACTTATTTTTGAAGTCCAGATGCAACTTGAATTATTGCAGTCAAAAGGCTATTGATCTGCACTATCTGGACGACTGTATTTCTTTACTTCAACTACCCTCTCCTCAATTGTGTTTTCTATGTTTTGAGTCCCTAAAGTCCAGAAATGATTTTTAGAGAGAACCTACTTATGTTTTATCTGTTTAAAACTTAGTATTTTTTTTTAAAAAAAGTTGAATTCATCGAGTCTTTGGATTAGCTACCTTGTCAGTTCTCTCTACCATGTTTCCTATTTGCTTAGATACTTGTTTTATAAGATAGCTTTGAAGATGGCAACTTTAGTAGGAGGGTTGTTCACATGTTATGTTGCCAGTGTAGTAGTTGTCAACAGGCAATAAATATAATTGGTGTAACATACAAATCAAGAGTTCAGATTTATTATTCATGAGAGTATGACATGCATAACATTCTAACTATGCTGGCTGCTTATAATTGTTGTTGATTTTGTTTTTCTTGTCAATTAGCGAGCATGCTTAGTTTCATGTCTAACCTCCCCATTTTCTCTATCATTTTTGCATCATAATCATCTAGACAATGCTTAAGACATGTCTTTCTCATATGTCCAAAGAGAAGAAGTTAGTAACTTTATGCTTACATTAACACAGGGAGGTCAGCATCAGTAAGCTGGAAGAAGTTTTCCTTTCCTTTTCGAGAGCTGCCATCATATCCTCAACCTGCTTCATCATCAAATTGAACAATGTGAGTTCAACAGATGCTTGTAAACCCGATCCACCAAAGTTCACAAAAAGAACGTAAAAAATGTATTTTAGTTAGACGTTTAAATATCACGATTCCTTTCTTTTATCTGCGTTTCTGCCGAGAAGGTTAGACCAATTTCTCTGCAAACTTTTCTCCTTTTTGGTTCTTCCAGTTTTGGCATTCCTAGCAAGACTATGCAAGCATAGTATCGACACCACCACAGTTAATTTTAAGTGTATTAGCTAATCAACAAATACTCATAAGCAGCAAATTTTACAATGGAATATGGATCTTTAACAAACACTAGTACCGAGACTCGATAAAAATTCCTATGGACCTACCATATGAAGTATACTCAGACCATGTCGAACTGCTAACTCTTGATTTTCTTGTCCCGGAAGGCAAACCAACCACTAATCTCATCATCATCACTAATTTCATCAGAACCCGAATTCCTGAAATTTGCAGGCACCGAGCAGTCGTCTCGTGGAGAATGACGAAAATTTAGAGAATCTGAATTTGTCCATTTTTCGTAGTTCCATTTATTATTTTTTCTCTCTCCTTCCACCTCTGTTTTTCATTTTTTTTCGAGAAATAGCAGTCTTGCCACCTGCAAAAGGGAAATCTTCAAAGTCCAACAAGCGTGGGCTATTGTTGTCTATCTCATCCTCATCGGAACTCCAAAAGCCCAACTCTTCATTTTCTGGTCGAGTTTTCAGAGAAATACTTTGATTAACCGCATTGTTACTGGAACATGCTCTATTATCTTGACTACCATTGGGAGCAAAATCAGAAAAACTGGTGTTAGTGGATGCTGCTTTTGGCCGTTTCCAGTTGCATCTCAAGCAAACTGTATTCCTCCTAAATTTGACAAAGCTGCATCTGCATCGTTAAGGACGAATAGGTTAAAGAGAATTTTTTTAATACTAATGCTAGATAATAAATTAGGAGTTGCTTGTGTGTCATATGTGAATCCATGAAAAGTTGGCATGCTGTAAGAATTTAGAACTCGATACATGAACAAAGTAGAAAATTCATAATAATAAAAAATCAACCAAATTCCACGAAAAGTAATAATTAAATTAGATTTACAAGCCAATAATTGACAGTTTATGGGACATACGATGGACATTCCCACTCTCCTGGGCCGAGGAATCGTTTGAAAGGCTTCTCATTACACTGCAAACATCTTGTGTTCTTGGAAAAATTTAGAAAATTACACCTGCAAATCAGAAAAATGACTTAAAAGGAAATATATTGGATAAAAACATGAAAATTAGAATATTAAAATGTTTACATGTTGCATATCCAGTCCCCCCTTTTCAGAGGAAGATGTTCACGCTCTTCCCGCAATTTCTTCAGCTTCTCGACACATCTCATCACATCGTAAACATCTGATGTTCTTCTTAAAATTAAGAAAATCACATCTTGCCAAACAAAAAGCATATATTAGATAGGGTTCTGATTGCTAAAAAGAAAATATCTAACAAGATGAGGCATGTGATTACTTTGGACAGATCCAATCTCCTTGCCTTGTCACAGCATCTGCTTGGCTTTTAGGCAATTGCTTCCCACTTGAGCATTGAGACTCCAAAGTACTTACAGGTTCCAATTCATCAGGGTCCAAAACAATATTTTTGGCACCATATATCAAAATTCCTCGCAGGAGCCTCCTCAAAGATTCTCTGACAGTGTCGGACAGATGTAACTGGTTTTCTATTGTTGGAACCATGGTTTCAAGACCATAAGATAGTAAAATGCGCATGACATCCACAGTTCTACCACCTTCATCTTCTTGAGCCGCCATGTATGCTCTTTCACAGCTTCCTCGCAATTTGCACAGGCTGCAGACCTAAGCAGACGTGTCAGATGAGGCATAACTATGGCACCTCAGAAACCCAGTGTTGCCTTCTGAAAATACATCTCTGAGAATTTAAATTTAGATTTGTGGTGCAGAAATTACATTTGCTTCTTCAATGCCAATATGAGCCCTCAACCGTTTCCCAGAATTTACAACTTTCCTGTCAGTGCTAGGGCATCCAGAATCCACAACATCTTTTCTGGACAGATGCCTGGGTAACAATCACGTGCAAAATAGATAATGAATCTTGCAAATGATGTAAGTATGTACCTAATAAACGGGTAAGTAACGTATGAACATTAAAAAAAGGTAAAATAATTAACATAATTAAAAGATATACATGGAATGCGACATTTATGGTTGATAGAAAATATAGAACAAGAAAGATATCAAAGGTGAATGTAAGTTCACAATGTGATTTAACATAAACGTGATGCATGCATGCATGCATGCCTACAAATATATTCCACTGGCACTATGGATCCACTCTTCTGCAGACACAGGCTTCCACTCATCCCCACTTTTTAAGTGCACATTTGGAGTTGTTTGACGCAGATTGAAGCAGTAATGCTAGTAGATATTAGTTTTTTTACATGAAAAAAAAATGAAATGTGACTTTTAGGGTAAAGTTAGATGAGCAAAGAAAAACTAGTCACAAATTCTACATCCAATCTAAATGTACCTACAAACAATAGAAGCAACCCGGAAGCTTTTGAACCAGGTATTTCATATCAGACTTTTGAATAGACAAGCAATAGAATCACCATGGATTATAACCATGAGGCTTACATGGACTGGTCATGAATACCCACCCAAAAGACGACTCATTTTTTTCCTTCAACAAAAAATCACATATAACATTAACTCCTAACATGCCTTTCCGCCACGAAACAAGAAATAAGTGAGTTATAACAAGAGGGGAATTTTTTTTCGTCCCCCAACAAATGCTTATTTCTTAGTTAAAATTACATTTCCAACTCAAAACCAAATCATATTGAGTTATGAAATCTACAAAGAAGCTCACACTAATACCACGTTGTTTTCTAGCGAGGATCTTAACATACTCCACAACACGTGATTTCTTACATATAAGATAATGACAATATCAACTTCTAAGAAGAAACCATGCTGATCTTGCACATGCTGAAATTAAATTCACTTGTTGAGTGTAGGCTTATTATTACTTTATTGTTTTGATTGGTCAAACTTATCATATCAATATAGCTCAGATGTTACAAAACCTCTTAGATAGTTAGAGTTCAACACCCACGCGTTTAGAGTCGTTTGATCAACTACCATAACACATCTACACTTATAAAAAATGCCAGAATGATTTTTTTTTCTTTGCCTTTCTGGGCTTATAGGCTCACGTTTACAGAACTAGCTCCCTTAAAGTATGTTGATCATCAGTTTTAACACTAGATTCTTGGATGAATACAACAAACAAATCTTTTCCCAGCTTTTTAATATTTTCAAATCCTTTTAGCCTCTTTGATCGGTTCTCCAAGTTAATCTTGGTCCCCTGCCACTGTCTTCCTCATGAGCTGAAATTCCTCCTCACTGGTACTCCGAAAAGTCTATGTGGGATGTGTGGAAGACCATCTTAGATGGAGTTCCTTTTTTATTGTGACTACATGAACCTTTTTTCATCAACATTCTTGGAAGGATGTACATGTAATATAGCAATTGTGGCAAAACTCCGGATTCAGGTGTTTACCCTTCATAGTTATGGTTCCATAACACAAGTTTCTTCCTCATTATCGTCAAGCAGCGTAAAATTTCTTATGACCCCAACACACAATCTCCTTTCTCCATGACAATGTTCTTCAATCACCACTACATGTTTCCTCCAATCCACCACAACCCCTCCTGACATGGTGCAATAACTTTTCATAAACAAGTTTGTTCCTACTTTGAGCATCTCTCTCACGTAGTCAATCCGCCAAAACGGCAATGGTCATCCAGATTTTGTTGTTGTTGTCTATAGCCTACCCTCCCACTGGTTCAAGTATTTGGTTTGTTTTCCACGTAGTTCTTGGGTTGATATCAAACTTTCAAGTGCTTAAGTTAATCAGCTAAGATCACAATCACAACTTCCAGGGCAAATCGCCAAACACCAATTATGTCAGTTCCATTTGAGAAATTAGAAGATTTTTGACTTAAGGTCCGTTCAGGATCACATTTTGATAATCAGATTTTTGATTTCCAAACCTCAAAATGAAATGTGATTTACAATTGACATATCTAAAAGCTTACAATCTTCATACCAAGGCAAGGGTATGATCCGAGACCAACAATTGTTCTTGTGTTGATGTCTAAATTTTCAATTGGGAATCTAACAAGATCAATACCACAGCTCCAAAGGAAACTTGTCACTCATCAATCATGTTGATTCCATACGAGTAAAAAAATTGACCTAGCATTCTACCTTCTGCGTACCCTCTAATAAAGAGATTTAGCAGTTGGTAATGACTTTTTATAACTCAGAAAAAGCCAAGTTCCGGTGCGAAACGCACATAATGCGGGTCAGGCAATATATCAAACACATACCAGACATGTCGCATATCCCCAACACCACCACAACTCGACTGGTTTGATTTCCAATTCCACGACAAAAGAAAAGAGAGATACAATAAACCTGAAGACGTGCGCGCGGTCTCTGGCGAAGTTGAGGCACGCAGTCCGGATCCGATTGGCGTCCTTGGGAGCGAGAGAGGCGTTGTTCCTGGGGAAGCCTCCTGGTTTGATTTGACCACTCTGGACCAACGCCGCCATCAACTCCTTCCACTGGTTGTCGGAAGCGGTCGAGATGGGTCTGAAGAACTCAACTCCTCGAAGCCATTTAGTAGGTCCGACGACGGAAATGTAGAAAGAGAACGGAGGAGTCATTTCACCAACCACAGATATCTCACTGTAACTAAAGCCAAACTCCAAATTTTGTTGTTGCATGATATCATCAAATTAAAACTTGGTTCAACCATTAGGTTACCTATTAAGATTGGAATAAATTTTATAATTGGGATTGTTGGCCTCACTTGATTAAGTGAAGGCCTCCAAAATTAGGCGTATGCCGCTGTTAGTGGCGAGCACACGGTATTCTTTAGTAAAAGGCGAAAGAATAGTTCGCTTTGTGCTCACCACACGGCTGCGTGATTTGAGTTATGCAGGATCCCTTCCTTATATACCTGCTTGGTGAAGGTGTAAGATGGAATCAGGCGATGTGGGACTAAACAAACTGAAGTGGAATATATGATATCAATGAGTGATCTTTGTTCTGCTGTTTGCTTTGCAATGGGCTGGTCTAGTTGTACTGCATGGGCTTCGTCCACTCGAGCCTTTCTGCTGCTTTTTTTAGTTATCTGTTTTTGACGTTTAAAACTTTGTTTTTATAAATAAAATACGTAGAAGTGTAGAACCACTACAAAGAGTATGTATAGACCACAGTGTCATTGTTAAAGTTAATGAACATTTTGTTTTTTTGTTTGCTCACGATTTTTTGAGTTTCTACTGTTTTTTTTTTTTTTTGCTTTTATTAAGAAATAATAGAATAACGTCATTATCGAGTGTCTTGACATTTTGTCGACTGGAAAACTACTAGCAATCGCCGACAGTTAGCTATACCTTGTTAGTTCCGTTATTCATATTAGAAAACTTGTCTTTCATTTTCAAATAACCGGAAAAACTCTTTTCCTATTC
Source organism: Triglochin maritima (assembly GCA_963682175.1). Taxonomy (NCBI): domain Eukaryota; kingdom Viridiplantae; phylum Streptophyta; class Magnoliopsida; order Alismatales; family Juncaginaceae; genus Triglochin; species Triglochin maritima. The sequence continues at coordinate 47,435,771 of OY821771.1, read as the reverse complement.
TCATGTTAATTTGCAGCACTACAGGGAAATTACTAAACAAACCTTACGACAAAACCACAATTAGAAGATATTGCACGTAGACATACATCATTTCTATAAATATTTAATATAAGAGAGGAGGAATCTATTACCTTTAAATTTTGTTAACACACGGTTATGCTTAATAATAAAATAAAATATGAACTCCAAAATAAAAATAAAAATCATAGATTTTGTTTATAATATTATATGTAGATTATGGATATTGAAAATCATAAAATTTGGAATATGTTTTACATAATATCTAAAGATGTAAAAATGAACGCATTACATTCGCTAAAAAAACCCGATTTCTAGATTTCATATGAAACAATTATCAAATTTATGATTTTCGATATCCTTAATCTACTTATGTTGTAGACCGAGATCTGTGGTTTGAATTTTTAATTTGGAATTCAGATTTAATTTTATTATCAAGCGTAATTGTATGTCGACAAAATTGAAGGGTAATATATCCATTTTCCTAATATAATTATAATATGTAGATGTAGAGATGTGTTATATAAATAAATAAGAAAAAAAGAAAATGTTACAAGATGCAAAATTGACTTTCCAAAACTTTGAATCCAAATTTAGATTCTAAAGAAGTCTTCAACTTCAACCAACCCGTGTTAAGTGACGCAGCGTGACGCCAAATTGCATGTTGCGATTCGTATACAAGAAATCAAGGGAAAACCAACCTCTCTAGTCAAATCATTAATCAAATTTCTATGGATAAACAACCACAGGGATCAAAGTTAACAGCATTTATGGGTTTTAAAACGGGATAACTGTGCAATTAATAATTGAAAAATGACATGTTATATGGCTCATCGCATGCGATGAGTGACATCTTCTCTCGTAGTCGCTGTCTCTTTTAGATTTATCTACAAATATTAGTATACCAAATACGTTAGGTGAATCTGCTTAATGCCTGCTTGTTGACGTGTATAAAACATCTCTAACAGCAAGTATTGATGAATAAAATAATAAAGTCAACCTAAATTTCTCAACATCTTTAATTCATACATGACGATTTGATTGGTTGTATTAATCCAAGAGAACCTTTTATGGTTTTTATACGTGTCTCAAATATATAAAAATGCAACTTAGACGAAAGATTCACAACGTCCAATCATTTCATTCTTGCTTGTACCTCGATTTCTTGTGTGGGTAAAGTTGGATTCGAGTAAGTTGGGCTCTTTGTATTCCATCTTTAAAGGGAATTTGTAGACCAATATTTTTAAAAAAACTTAGAATTATATTTCAGTTACTATAATTTGATCGGACCAAAACATGATAAATAATCTTCTAGCTGAGGAGACAAGCTTGCTATAACCACAAACCTTTATAGGCATTTGCAGTTTTTTAAGGCAAAAATGTGATTCAGTGGGTAGCTTTTGTTGCTGATGAGCCTTTGGGTGATAAAAAGGTCAAAAGACCCATTGGCTTCTCATAAGTCTCATACGTGGTTGTTGATTGGAAAGACATCCAAACGAATTTGCACTTTTGATTGTTGGAAGAGTTTCAAATTAATTCTACTTATTAAGCTTGTAGTATAGCTGTACAGTAACTGCTCTTTGATGCTTCCTTTTTGTTTGTATCTGCATTACTAAGTTTTGCATCTGAAGATTAATAATGGGTGATATATGCATTAGCTAAACTAAACTCTTATATACTATAAAATGTTAAATACCATCATAATTAAACTTAAAACTGCACATTTCACTAATATTGCAGACTTACTCAGATTTTGATGATCCTTTCTGGCATTGATCAAATTTAATAAAACTTCCATGTAAAAAAAGCGTCTTTAATTTTATTAAATCTCAACCAAAGATAAGCAGTTTTCATGGTGCAATAAACAACCGCATTCAATTCTACTCTCCATCATTGATTGTGATATACTTTAATTTCAGAAAATGACATTGTAATATTTCAATATTAAAAGACCAACTATATTTTATTACAAAAGCAACTCCTACACCTCTACCACTGGGCTATATAAGGCCATGAAACCCCAGGCACAACCCTCATCCTACATCTTTCTTAAAAAGATCAATTCTGTGGTTTTTGTTCTGTTGTTTCTCAGCTTACTGAACAGCCATGGCCAATCTGACAGATCTCCTCAACCTCAACCTGTCCGACACCACGGAAAGCATCATTGCTGAATACATATGGTGCTTCTTCTTTACATTTTATTTTTCAGTTTCATATAAGTTGATGTTCTTGTTGTGCTTGTTTGACATGTTTCTGTTTCTATGTCTTATTTGAATTTCGCCTACAGGGTTGGTGGCAGCGGTATGGATGTGAGGAGCAAAGCAAGGGTAACTGATTAATTATTTCTGTAACACAAACTTTTGTTACCACTTATGCTGATAGTTTTGTGAATTCTTGTTATCTAATCAACTTAATTGAAAATCAGACTATTCCGAAGCCCGTCAGCGACCCGAGCAAGCTCCCAAAATGGAACTATGATGGCTCGAGCACCGGTCAAGCCCCGGGAAAGGACAGTGAAGTCATTCTTTAGTAAGCTCTTTGTGCAACTCTCCTTCTTGTAATTTTTACTTTATAACTTTTCTAAACCTGAAAAAAATGTTGCCTTTGTTCAGCCCTCAGGCCATCTTCAAGGACCCTTTCAGGAGGGGAAACAACATTCTTGTAAGTCCTCTTTCAATCTTTTATTTTCTAATTTATAATAGTTTTTTTTATGAATCACTCGAAATCTTATTGCATGAACACTTTAATTCCAATTTACAGAATTCATGCCATGCTAAGTTTTTTATACTTATTGATTATTATAGGTCATGTGTGACTGCTACACGCCTGCTGGAGAGCCAATTCCGACCAACAAACGGGCTGCCGCTGTTAAAATTTTCAGCCACCCTAATGTTGCTGCTGAAGAGACTTGGTAAACTTGTGTCATTAAATATGTAACCTTAGAATCTTCCTCTCTCTAATCTCCACTTGACAACATATACAGGTTCGGTATCGAGCAAGAATACACTCTTCTTCAGAAAGATGTGAAATGGCCCGTCGGATGGCCTGTTGGAGGTTACCCTGGCCCTCAGGTAACAAAAAAAAAAAAATACATGTCGCATATGAACTTAACGAAAATTTGCTATATACTTGTTTATTTTCCGATCAATTTTAATTGTTGAGATATCCATTTGAGCCTAATTCCTCTTAATTATATTATGATCTGGAATTTGGTTGCTTTGAATCAGGGCCCTTACTACTGCAGTGCTGGAGCAGACAAGGCGTTCGGTCGAGACATCGTCGATGCCCATTACAAGGCTTGCATCTATGCAGGTGTCAACATTAGTGGTATCAATGGAGAAGTCATGCCTGGTCAGGTGTGAACAAAAAATTAATTGCTTGTGCCAAAACTTATTCTTACATTAAATTTCATATTCACCATTTGTTCTCGTGTGCAGTGGGAGTTCCAAGTTGGTCCCTCTGTTGGAATCTCTGCTGGCGATGAGATATGGATCGCCCGTTATATACTAGAGGTAAAAATAACAAAGATTAAGATCTTTTGTAAACATCTCAACAACGATTGGTAGAATTTCAATTTCAACCAATTCTTATGATCATCTCTATGTTAACAGAGGATCACAGAAATTGCTGGAGTTGTTCTGTCATTAGATCCCAAGCCTATCCCTGTAAGACTTTCTGGACACATGAATGCAAAAATAATTTCTTTGTTAATTATTGTTTTCAATTGTTTTATTTTCTATGTTTTTTCTTCTCTCAGGGTGACTGGAACGGAGCTGGTGCTCACACCAATTTCAGGTATCACGACATAAAAATGTTATTCGGTCATGATGAATTCTCACAAATTTATTTTCAGAATATTAAATTTGCAAACTTGTTGTCAGCACAAAATCAATGAGGAATGATGGAGGCTATGAGGTCATAAAGAGAGCAATCGAGAAGCTTGGAAAGAGGCACAAGGAGCACATTGCGGCATATGGAGAAGGTACCGAGCGTCGCCTCACCGGCAAGCACGAGACTGCCAACATGAATACCTTCATATGGGTAAGTTCAAAATCTATCCGCAAACACCAAAATCATATAAATTTGATATTAACTTATCAATCCAAATGTAAACTGAAATTTGTTTATTCTTATCATATTTGTCCAGGGAGTAGCCAATCGTGGTGCGTCTATTCGTGTTGGACGTGACACCGAGAGAAATGGGAAAGGTTGGCATCATCCAAAAAGATAATTCAAATAATTAATGATAACCATCTAGTGTGAAGTAGTTTCTACTGGCTCAGTTAATTAAAAACCTCTACTACTCAACACTGAAAGCCTCAATATTTTCTGTAGGATACTTTGAGGACCGAAGGCCGTCTTCGAACATGGATCCATATGTGGTTACTTCCATGATAACTGAGACCACCATCCTTTGGAAGCCATGAAAGTGATCAAGATTCCATTTTCACCAAATGAAAGATTTCACGGCGGGAGTGTCTGAGTTTCAATGTTTAGTGGTAATGGGGGAACTTGTCGACAAGTTCCCCCTACACAAGTAATTTGTGTTCATGTTATGGTTTTTATTATGCAAAATCTATGTCTTGAGGTCGTTGTTTAGCTTCTCTGTGATAACAGCAATAAGCATGTAATAATGTACAAAACCCCGCTCATTGTTCCATTGACATAAAGGATTTCATGAGAAATTTCTAATGGTTCCCTTCAAATGTTACTATTTTTTTTTCCTGAGACAAAGCCGAAGTGGTATTGGATTCCAAAACACACTTGAATGATGTTTGTGAACATACTCTTCTTATGTGAAGTTTTGGTTGGAATTGAGCAAAGGGGCCACTTGAACTTGACAGTGCATGATATTGATAAGTATGTACCATAAGAATTGAATTCCATAACAGTAATGATTCCCACAATTATGCGCTTGACATAGAAGGATAGAAATGAAAATTGGTCTAACAAATATAGGAAAAAAAATATTGCCATCTAATCATCGAAAATTACTGTTGGAATTATGGACAACCTTTCATGGACCATCCTTGGTAGGGTATTGGATTCCTGAAGAAACTTTGTTTTGGAATAAAGTCTTGGAAAGTATGGACTCAGTCACCACCTAAATAGAGGGAAAACCGAACATTTAACAGACCATTCAAATTCAATCACATCCAAATCCTAATACTAATTCTGATGTGTGGTTGAACCAGAACATGAATCAGATTCTGTTGTAGATGTTAGAAGGTAAACAGAGAACTTTAAGATTTCAGAATAAGTTCTGAGTGTCATAAGACTAATATTTCTGATCTACAAAATCACAAGTAGAATAAAATAAAATAAAATAAAATTCTTGTTCTACTTAAAGCAAAAACCTCAACCTTCAAACGTTCAACCTTTTGATTTTGTCTTATTTCTTAATTGTATCTTGAATGCACATTTTGACCTTTCATTTGGGTCCATCATTTTATGATCTTAAATTAGTGTTCCTATTGTCCCAAACAGAATCTGAAATTCTGCAGTAAATATAAGTTTGATTGTGCTTTTCTTGACTCAATATAATTTACTCAAACACCAATTTAAAATGCAAATTGCATCGAAAGGTTAAGATCTCAAGTTTCTGTTATTGCAAATCCTAAGATCCAAAAGTTAAAAAATCTTAATTGGCAACTTGGTGATGCTTATAAACATGAAGATCAACAAAGTCATAAAACAAAAATCTAGAAGTAACACAACCTGCATAGAAAGAACCATGAGATAATCAACTCGAGAGTATGCTTATATTTCCTTTACATAATTAACTTTACAAGACAATTCTGATCTGCCCAAAAACCATAACTTCTCCTAACCAAGTAATCAATACAAACACCAACACATACTCATGCCTCCCCTCTGCTAATGCCCAATAGCAATAGCCCGGCCCAAGGGCGACTGGACGGCTACCTCGCAAGCCACATGCCTCCTCGTTGGCCACCCGTGCCCCCTCGGGGGTGGTGACCAATCCTCCCTTATCTTCTCATCCTCCTGCTTTATCCTCCTCACTTGATTATGCACCAAAGAAGAGCAAACACTGCCCTCGGTCTCCATTTTCAACACACCAAATTAACCAAACGCTGGGTTTTATAGGAGTGGAGGAAGATTAAAAGGAGAGGAATTTTGGAAACGTAGGTGTGTTGGAACTTGGAAGTTGGAGGGAAATTGAGTCTGTTATGTTAGTTGTGGAACACAAGTTGGTTTGGTAGTTTGGGAGAAAGCGCGTTTGATCGACACGAGTGTGGAGTTTTTTGACCGGTTTTTTTGTGTTTGACCATTTTGCCCTCGTGGAGTATTATGATTTTTTAATAAACTATTGCTACTCCGTCGATAAGTATGTTAATGTACCCATGCATCGAACATAGACTAGATTGCAAGAGGTGCTAACTGACTTTTCCGAGTTTGTTGGAATCTTAAAAAATTTATATAGTGTGAGGAAAGTCATAAAGAGTCCATAACTAAAGATAATTTCATAGATATCATTCCAATGATTAGTACCTAGGGATTATTAGTAGCGTTGAAAACAACGGAAAGTAATTTTAGAAGTCAAACGAAAAATAGAAGAAAACACAATTCAATTGAATTATGTTGTTTGTACATGTTAGGGCAAATAATTTCTGGTTAGTTTGGATATCGAAACACGGATAACCAAAAAAATGTTGGTGGACCGAAATTAGGATTCTCGTTAAAAGATTGGATTTTCTCTGAGCAAACATGAATGGACGACCGAATAAATTTTGGTTGTCCGGACTGGTGATTCCAATTAAGGATTTCGGTGGACCGAAATGTGTTTGGTCGTTCGTTAAAATAGTTTCGGTGGATCGAATGGTTGGCGGTCGATCGCATACGACGAGTTTCTGTTACTTTCCAACATCAAACGTTGAGAAAAGAGAAAAAAAATCTTGTTAATACCGCGGAAAACAACGAAAAGTAGGAATATATTCCAAAAGAGACACAAACAACTCATATCTCAGCAGTCAAAGGGTAAATATTTTTATTTCACTTGGTTTTCATCGGATTCCCAGTGCACAAACCCTTGGTTTCAAAATATAATCAACAAGTCCATTTGACATAGTTAGTTTAGTATTCAGGTTATCTGCTTATGATACTAAAATGGTGACTTCGAATCATAAAAAAATCGATTTTAAACGAAGCTAAATCTTGATATCTGTTATAGAAATGTCAAGTTATCCGTCAAATAAGTTAGTTGATGTTTTAGCAATATTCAAAGATATGTTAGTATTTTTGAAATTTTGATTTTTTAAAGGATACTTGTGAAATTATCTTTAATTGCAACTAACCGCTACGAAAAGGATTTTTGTGAAAGAGATAGAGTTTGTCACCCTTCAAATGTGGAAGCTAAGATTGTTTTTTTGGGCCGAATTATCCTAAAAGCAAAGTGAAAGTAGTTTAGTTTGCTTATCTTATCCTAAAAGCAAAAAAGATTGACTACGTCAAAAACGAGGAACATAAGTAAACTTTTTCCGAAAGTACACAACCATTGATAGTATAGAACGATTGTTTCAGGGGTAATCGGATTATTCGGATAGAAAGATAGGAATTTAGCTCACGACCTCTTCAAATTTTAGTCATTCTCCTCATCTCCGATGGAGGTTATTAGAGGGAAGTCTTCCACCTATCACCTATAAAGGCTATAATATAATAAATCTTTGTCCTTTAACTTCTTTTAAATATGATAATTTGACAATTCAAATGGATATTATTTGTTTCAACAATATTTAGTCATAACATTTGATACCGTGAATGGACCGGCACAGAGAGAAAAGGATGGATAGGTTCTACAGCAAGAGCGCTCGATCAGCAAACTATTACGTACTTTTGAAGGGTAATTGTTTCTAGACAAACCTCGTGGTTGTCTCTGCACCCGAACAAAGCTCGAGCGGAAGCAGACTGCCTTCAGGTAGCCACAAAAATATTGTTTGATTACTTTGCAACTCGCATTTAACTCTAACTAAACTAATGCCGTGTATGACATGGATAACCGCTTGTGGGGGAAAAAGGAGATTGTATTTGGACAAAGCTCAAACGGTAGGTTTTTAGTTTTAGATTAACCTGGTTCATCAGGATTTAATTAAAACAATATTTAAACTTAAGAGAGAGAGAGAGAGAGAGAGAGTAACGTTAAATAAAGATCTTGTCATATTTTATTCTGTTAACATTCCTAGTTCTAACGGAACAAAACCTTAATGAAAAAGACCACCACAATCACAAACTCGAGGCTTTTCTCCCCGTTCTCCGACCCATACAACCACCTCCTCCAAGGCCTCTGCGAGCCCCCAAAATCCATTTCTCATCTCAAACAGCTCCACGCCCTCATAATTTCCAATGGGTTATCATCCAAATCCGTGTTGGCATGCAGACTCATTGCTCACTACGCGCACCTTTCCGGCCCAACTAGTGCCCGGAAGGTGTTCGACCATTTGCCCAACAGAACATCTCACGCTTATAACTACATGCTCGGTGCTTACTTGGGTTGTGGAGAGTTCGAGTCTACGTTGGAGTTGTATGGTTACTTGTGCTCCACCAGGGAGGCCTCCCCAGGTGCTGTTGGATTGAGCCTTGTGTTCAGCGCTTGCATCGGTTTGCGATCCGTTGGAGTTGGTAAGATTGTTCATGGGCGTGTTTTGAGAAGTGGGTCTGAGTTGGATTTGCGGTTGGTGACCGATATCGTGAGGTTTTACTTGAGATGTGGGCTTGTGAGTGATGGTAAGAAGGTGTTTGATTCGTTGAGTCAGAAGGATGCTGTTGTTTGGACTGTTATGATTGATGGGTATTTTTGTAATGGTTGTTTTGATGAGGGCTTGGAGTTGTTTCTCGAAATGAAAGGGTTGGGTTTGAGGGCGAGTGCTACTACTTGGAATGTTGTTATATCGGGATTTGCTCGTAACAAAGTCGTGACAGACGCTTTAGCTCAGTTCAGGCTGATGCAATTGGATGGCGTGAAGCCTGATGTGGTCAGCTTGTGTGTAATTCTACCGCTGATCTCTCAGATCGCACTTCTGAAACCAGGTTTGGAAGCTCATGGTTATGTTGTTAGAAATGGTCTTGAGTTGGAATTGTTCGTCGTTAGTGCTCTTGTTGATATGTACGGGAAGTGTGGGAAATTGGCATCTGCGCGATTTTTATTTGATCATGCTCAATCAAGAGACATCGGATTGTGGAACATAATGATTGTTGGTTATGGAATGCATGGGGACTGCTGGGAGGTTTTCAAACTCTTCAATCAAATGACGAATTCCGGTGTGGTCCCCAATGTGATCACTTTCACATCCATCCTATCTGCTTGCAGTCATGCAGGATTAGTGTCAGAAGGAATGCAAATGTTTGATCTCATGAGGTTTAGATATGGAGTAATCCCTTCTCGAGAACATCATGCTTGTATTGTCGACATGTTGGGTCGAGCGGGTGAACTTGATCAGGCTTTTGAGTTCATTAAGAAAATGCCACTTCATCCTGGTATAATAGATGTTTGGGGAGCTCTACTAAGCGCATGCAAGACTTACCACAATGTTGGGCTTGCAGAGATTGCAGTACAGAACATTCTTGATTGCAAGAAGAATGGAGAAGAGAGTGGGTATCATGTTATGATGGCGAATATCTACGCAGATGTTGGGAAGTGGGAAGAAGTGGCAAAGGTGAGATCTCAGATGAGAGGCATGGAATTGCATAAGAGAACAGGGTGTAGTTGGATTGAGATTGGAGGTAATGTATACAACTTTGATAGGGGCGACAGATCACTCCCGCAATCCGACGCAATATATGGGATGCTACGACATCTTGAAACTTCTATGTTTTCCGAATTGCATTAGGCAAGTATTTTCTTTCCCCCGGCATGGTGCTTGATTTTTCTTGGCCAATTCTTTGTAGAGTTTTCTGTGCATAAGCAATTTTGTTCCTCCACTTAACATACCTTATTTCTTGAATATACCATGCTTAACGGTTGAATAGGTGTCGTCTTTGAGTTTGATGTTCGAACCAGACTCCACTTCAGTAACAATACAATCCCATACTTAATTGTATAATTTTTCGAGGCAATTGTTGGTAGAGTTATATGTAACAAACATTCGCTCGTGGCAAATGGAAATGCTACAATCCTCATTTAAGTCTCTCATGCATCAATTCAGAGGTCAAGATTGCTCAAAATAAATTGATCATCACATAACGCAAGCATAAGGTTATCACAAGAATAACCTAGAATTCTACTAATTCGTTATTTCATAAATGTTGCAATTACACAAAACCGGATTAACTATCACAAAGCTAAGGATAAAAATGCTAACATCCAGCGTAAGATACATCTGAGGTTCTAAAAAATTACACTGCTGAGAGAATAGTATGTCTTCACATTCTTCGTGAGCATTAACGGTAAATTAAACATTCACATGAGAAACTTTTTTGCAGTCAATACTATCATACTATCCCCCCTCGCACCAAGAAACAGCCATAAGAAGGATTTTTACACGTTTAATGCACAAAATCAGTAAGGGAAGGTTTTTAACTCATACTAGTACGTATGAGGGTGGACGCCGAAGAAGAACTACAACAATGAAGTTAACACTGTCACATGTAATGGCTGATAATCTTCATCTGCCTGCTACTGATATCTAAAACGAATACATCAACCTAGTTTGGTGATAAGCATGCGCTAGGGCCCAGTGATAACAGTACCTATTCACTAAGATTGCAGTTCTTCAGGAAAGGGTGATCATACTTAATGTACTTAGACCAGTAAGGTCTGTACTTTGTCATTGCTAGCTCCAGCCAAGGCTTCATGTTACCATTGTAGTGGACAACAGCAGCATTTTCTATCTCATTGCGATCGATGCTAGGGTTGTACCCCAGTCCAAGCACATGCCAAGACTTCTCCAGAGGATGAGTCAAACCATAGAATGTGATCAGTCCAGGAGGCAGCGTTCCAAGTTTCCAGAGTACTCGATCTTCATTCTGTAGGAAAATAAAATAAAATGGGTTTCAAATTAGATTTATTAGTAAAATGGATTAGATAGATGCAAGTATGTTTCATGGATTTCTACTGACACTTGAGAAAAACTAAAAAGATGCCTTAATAGAACCATCATGCTCACTAGCGATGTAACAATTTGAGTTCAGTGTACTTTCAATAACAAAAGTTGAAGGAAAATAATGAAGAGCTGGTAGTGACTGATTCATAGGCCAATCAGTCACAATGAAATTGCTAAATTACAAGTAAAATGAGAATCTGAAAATTTCTAACCAAGAAACTTAGCTAAAAGAAATAACAATTAAGAAATGGATGCCTGTAACAGAATGAGATTTTTTTAATCTTACCATGTTTTGCCACCTGTGGTAAATACCAGTGATATCCTTCTTCTTCCACTCCTTTAGATCAAATAAGTTCATTCCATACGCCCAGCCACATGCATTTGGATCAAAATTCCTGGCAATGTGAGGATTGGAGAAGTTCAAGTACTTATCAAAACGATGGAAACTTTGACCACAGGTCTCAACAGCACCATTCACTTTCCCTTTAAGATCTACATCCCATAAACCTGTCAAATCCTTCTGAACCACAATGTCATCATCAAGAAACAAGATCTTATTCAGCTTGGGATAAACTTGCGGGAGATAAAATCTAAGATGGTTAAGCATTGACAAATATTTGGGGTTCCGGTATTTAAGATTGGATGAACCAGCTGAAATGGTTGTAGGATGATCGGCCTTGAAATAGTACTCTTTCATTGCAGCAGATTCAAGTTGACGGAGAACTGGACAATAGGAAGAATTAAGCCATTTGAAATCATCCACATTTTCAACATGGATGGTAGCCTTTCCAGGAGGATTCAACAAAAACCACATGTTCATGGCTCCATAGTTCAATTTATCGGTTACCAAGTGGAAAACATGTTTCTCTGGCTCCTAAAACACATGAAGACAAATCTTAAGAGAGTATATAACATATCACCACCACATAAAGGAAGAATTATATATGCCTATTTTATCAACTAAAAATGAAGTCGGGAAATGATTTTCCTACCTTAGCATTCACGATTGTTGAGTTAACAACAACAGAAGCGGCCAAAACATTGTCAGAGAAGAGGGCATAGTGGTAAAGATCCGGGTTCTCCAAATTCTCACTCCTAGGAAATGTCCTCTTCTCTGGGGCCAAAAGATTGTAACCTATTGTCAAACGCATAGATAGACAGTGAATACCATTTGGCACTGTCTTGGCAGCCAACTGGCTAAGGAATGAACTCTGTTTCTTGAGACCCCTCACTTGTTCATCTGCCGACTGAAGCATTGCCCTAAGCTTCTGGGTAACAGTCTTGCAATCATATAGTTGTTCTCTTGCTTTTGACAGGACTTGACCCATAGCTTTTATTTTCAAAGGAGCACTGCAAACAGAAAGAAAATATACCAACTTCACAACTTGAGATGCAAAACACAGAAATTTTGAAATCAATTGTAGAGTGGACAGGAGGGTTTACTTGTGATGTAAATCAGAATCAGAACTAGCATCTCCAAGCACACGTTGACTCTCCTTAAGGCGCGTCACCAATTCCTGATGGAGATCAGGTTTGTTTTTTGACTTTGCAATGACAGCATAAACCCTAGCCATTATAATTTGGTCCCGGATCAACCGCACATTTGTATCAGGATTTTCATTTTCATTGTCTCGCCTCCAAATGCTGTACTTTCCCAATACTGCAGAGTCAACAGCTTTTGATCGTTCAATGGCAGCATTTTCAAGTCTAACTGTAGTTTCATCGTCCTGTTGTGTTAACTCAAGTGCCCTCATTTGACGTCTGTTTTCTCTTAACCGCTATAATAAGCATATAAAAGAGAATATTTAGAATATGTTGGTTAAAAGTTAAAACACAGAAACGAACTTTGCAACATTTTTGGATTCTGACATAAATTTCAAATATAATTTGTTAACAGAACTGCAGAAGTACATGATATTACCCTTCGAGCTAACTTTTCAGGGGAATCTAGCAGATCCAAAGATCCATCTGCATGAAGAAAATTGTTCCTCAGGCTCAATGATCAACAAATTTAAAGTTGAAACATAAGTTTTAACCGGAAACTGAAGAACTTTATACCAGAGAAACCTTTGTCCTTCTTCTTCTTTGGTGAATCGTCAAGTGAAATGTCAACTTTTGATTGGGCTTGGGAAGTCTCATGTGCAGCGCCAGATTCTGTTTCATTTGACTAGAGAAGGGAAAAAGATGATGTGAGATGCATTAATCGTTGTTACTATTATTACTGTCTTCAAAAGAATAAACCATGTTGTTGTAGGGGTATTGGCTCTTTACCAGTAAAACACAAAAAAAAAGAATATCATGCTTACAAGATACAAGAACAAAGCAAGGGCATGAATTCCACAGAAAACCTGATAACATGAGCATAATACCTCTGCTGCAGAATTTTGGTTTACATCCAACCCATCAACCGTCCATGAAGAGGAAAGAGGATGCTTTCGAATAAAATCAAGACTCCAGGGACCCAGCTCATCTTTGCTGTTTCTGAAAGCATCAATTACCTACAGAAAAGATAAGATACTTGTAGATCATATTCTTTTAATCAAATGATAATATTACCAGCAGAACACATGCAAAGATAACAACAAGCTTCAACTGATGTTTACCTCCTTAGTAAAAACAGATTTCATATGCTGCATCGCAATTTTTTCTCGCCAATCAACATCCTATAAACATGATAATAAAACACACCGTAGATGTACAAGCATACAAAAATTCTACACGCAAGTATAATGTAAATAGGACATAAGCCAACCTGTTTATTTGAGAGGTTAGCAGCACCCTTTTGACCTAAGAATGTAAAAAGGTTAAGGAATAAGCATTGGTACAAGTAGAGATACCATTCCACAATAATTGTCTGAGATCAACATAAGTGCAATTTATAAGTGTTGGTTATTTCTTATAGCTATTGACTATGATTTTTAGCAAAGAGATGGAAATTCTACTGCAAGACACATTAAACCAAAGGCCTGAATCCATAACAAAAACTTAGTGTTACTATAGAGGGCATTTCAGTAAACGCTGTTGAGCAAAACTGGTAGCCACTATAAAGATGCATTCACGAAAATCCAAGGTAGACACAAACTATTCCAGTATTTAGGACAATTATGCTAACGAAAACAGCAATATGCTATATTATGCCATCTAATCATCGGTCCATAAATTTTGTTTTAACTTTATTGAAGATCAAGATCCAGCACTTATAATATTATAAACATCTTTAAGGAAAATGTGAGATGTCCATCATAGCTATATGGACGGAGTGTGTTGTCAATGTCAGAAAAAGTATCCAGAACACTAGCAAGAATTGGGAAAGATTCACCAACACTAAACAGTTAAAAAAAACGAAAGTAAACCCCAGATTAAATTGTTTTGCATCCTTCATCCAGGAAAAGAGAAAAAATCAGCACCTTTTTGAAACATAAAAGTCAAATCGTGATTGACCATTTTCCATAAATCCATAGTTCACATAAACGTCTAATTTCTAAAAAATAAAATTAGCCCATTCAAGAGATGCTCCTACAAGTCAGAATGATGTCTTATAGTTATAAGTTCTTTTCTTCTTTTAATTTCTTATGTAAAAGTTTACTCCCTGTTACTGTAATCTCCAAAGTGTATTGATCATCCACCAATGATCATATCTTCGGAAAATAAAGTGATATTTCCCTCCAATGGAGTACACCATCCCAAGCTTAACTATAACTTTATGGTCTCATTTGTGACATTTGAAATCTTATAAACCTGCTGTGCAGCTCAGCTATGTAGTCTCTAGCATCTAAAAATACCTCAAGGAAATTTGTCCCAACTAAGAATCTACTTCATGGTAGCACTGTTTTTACATAATCAGAAATAAACTCGCAAAAATCTAACACTAAAACACGATATACTAGTTGAAGATATCATGTAATGATGGATTTAAAATGAACCTGTAAAATCATTATGTGGTACCAATTGAACCCGGACAATATGATATACAGCTTCTTATTGGTAAGAGCCACTCTAGGAAAATTTGACGAAACCTCATTAAGGATCAAGGAAAAAGTTGTCAGATGATTAACTGCAACTATTAAATTGCACCTCAATGAGAGAGTGGAAGTTCTCAATGCCAACCTAAAGCAAATTTACTATGAAGAGATTGAAGTTCAAGTGCGGGCAAATCTTACTTACCAATTACAATTGGAGGACGTATGCCTCTTATAGCTAGGAATAACGTAGGGGCGAGAATGGAGACGAATAAAAGAAAGGCAACAGGAGGGCGGCAACCATTGGTATTGCCATTTCTGTTTCTCAAACCACCATTGCTACCAGAAAACCCACGCTTCAAAGGCATGGCAGCTTGTGGTACTCAATCCAAGCTCTGAATCTGCACATCATATACAACCAAATGTTTTGGTCCAAAACTTAGAACTGCATATGCTCCACAAACACAGGTTTTAGAAGAAATGTAAGACACCACAGATCTACATTTCAATAACTAATATATTAAGCAAAGTAACTATGTCCAAAACTTGTGCAGCAAAAATTATTGCATCTCCAAAGGAAATGTAAGTAAATCTAGAATTCCAGTTCTTAAAGCTTAATTTCCCAAGACTCTAGTTCTCATAACTCCAGTTCTGGTGATTGGTACGAAAATATATGTTTTGACGTAATGAAAAATAATAATTCATTTTTTCGACGTTACTAGAAAAGAATAATTTAAAGTGACTTGCTGGGGAATTGGACTTCCTCTAGTTTTTTAGTGGAAGTGGGAGAATTTATCTCTAGTGTAATTTCTGAAAGTCCTGAAACTCATGGAACTTCAATTCCAAAAAAATTACGTTTCCTGCAAAGCTGCAAACTAATCACCCAGAACTCATCTCAAAAGTTTAGTTCTCTTCACTTCCTTGAGTTTTCCTGCAAATCAATCACACTCTAAGAAGAATACTCATTTTCTTAGGCTTTCTAAATTGGTGATTCCTCAATTGTGAAATTGTTAATAAGGGGGGAAACCCAATTACATAGGCTTTGTAAGTCACTCACTTCTACTATGTAAACTTAATCATAGACTATGCTATTTTATCCAATCATCTTAGACTACGCTCACTTAATACTAGCTATTAACTAATGCATGTTAAACTTCCTCAATTGTGAAAGAGTCCTGATACACGGACGTGCTTCACGTCATCATTTGTGTTTTTATTTTATTTTTAAAAAATATGATTCCCGATAAATTAAGATACGGTTGATTTCCCCATAAAATAAGACACTTTAAATGCAAATAAGAGTCAGACATCTATGCCGCGTGGGACACATCAATTTCACACAAACACTAGTGACACACACGTCTTGTGAGTGGCACATCATTCCCGCGCGGGACACCTGTCTCACGTGAGACACACCAATCCCACGAGAGATACACCAGTCCTGCGTATGACACACATCTATGCATCTTGAAATGTCAATACTCACGTACATTGGAAAATCAACAGACGTCTAGATTATCAACCTATCAATTTTGGAAACAAATTAAATAGTTGATAAAAGGCTTCACGTGCATGCAGCTTGAATGAATCATGTTCATCAGGAACATCATAAATGACGTGTTAAAAGGAGTCCACAAATCATTTTCCATTGTAAAATTATTATTAAGGAGAGAAAAAAACAATTACATGGGCTTTCTAACTCACTCACTTCTACTCCGCAAACTCCACCGCAAAATAAGCTCACTTAATACCAACCATCTATTCATTATCTCTTGTTAAACAAGGGCGAATTCCACTTGCTATTCACCAATTCTCTTCCCAACAAGATGTCGGCTACAATCCAACTACTCCTAAATTCCTAGATCTACAACACCTACGTCACCATCGAAACGAAAAACACATAATCAAACAAGCAAAACGCGATACAGACGGATCGAAAACTCACACAATCAAAGCCGAACCGGAGATCCACCAACAGCACGACAGGGGGTTCACATCCACAACATGCAGATCCAAAACCGTTCCTCCAACCCTAGAAACATCAAATTAGCACGGAAGGACTACAAAAGGGGGGACCGGGGAACCCTAGATCTGCGGGTCGGCAAGTCCCACCGTCACTGAGGTGGATCGAGACGAACACAAACAGATCTAGTCCCGCATTGGGGATTTGGCGTTGGAGAAGGAGGGGATAGGGGATTTGGTACCTGAAATCTCTCTCTCTCTCTCTCTCTCTCTTTCTCCGCTGCTGGAAGTCTGATGAGACCCCACCAGACCACGGAGACCAGAACTGAAGAAGGAGATTCTTCAACTGCTCCCCGACTTATATTCTATTTGCAGTTTGCCCCCTGTCTTCTCTTTTAACTTTCTGCCTCTCCAATGTTGTGACTAAAGAGTTTCGTACGTCTTCTATTGGTTTCATACTTATTTAGTATTTGATTTATTATGTAATGCTATTTGTAAATTTATGGGAAGTATTTTTGTTAAAAAATAACAATTAATGTAAATATAAGATGACGAGACTTGCCTAAGAAGTGAAAATAAAGCATGTGGAACAGGAGATTCAAAAAGATCAAGACAAATGGAATTGTAATGCTTTATACTTAATAATATCAAATCATAAAATGAAACTAGAACACAAAATGATATTTCTATATTTATTACCAACAAATTGAGGATTTACGTTTCACATTTCATCTTGGGTACATTTGGATTGGCTGAGTTTTGAGGTTTGAAAAAGTTTTTAAGTTTTGTAAACTTCAAAACTCAAGTTTCATCGTCCAAACGTACTTTTCTTTAAGTTGGGGTTTGAGTTTTTTATTGTCTTTTTAGCTTAAAAGTACAAATGTGCAAAACACCAATCGAGACTAATGTTATGCTAAACGCAGAATTTTATTCATAAATTGCGTCAATCAACTTTATTATTTCCGGTTCATATCCCCCAATTTTCATTCCAATATCACCCTTTTTTTTACATTATTACTCACAAACCAACAACCTACATTTTCATTCCAAAAACTCACCCCACCTCCTTACATTAAACCCTACCGTCGTTCACATCCCACTACCCACATTCTCCTCGTCGTACCTCCAGATCCACATGGGAGCTTCTTCCAACGGGGTTGCTTGAGGTTTAAGTTTTGAGGTTTGATGAGGGGTACCAAAACTCAAATCCCAACACAAGTAAACATGTGGTTTGAGGTTTGGGTATGAAACTCAAGTGGAGTTTTGAGTTTGGACGTAACCCCAAAATTCTGAGTTTCGAACCTTAAACCACAAAACTCAAATTATCCAAACAGACCTCTTGTTGGTTTGCGTCTACAACCCAACATATTATCCTTTCCATGTAAAACTTCTTTCACTCTTGTAATTTCTTAGGATCTAATTGGATGCAAATATGCAATGGTTCCCGACTTCTTAACCACTTGGGAGCTGCCACGATAATTTTAGATCATCCAAACAAAATCCAGAGCCTAAAAATCCAACTCCTAGCCCGCATCCCAATGAGCTTCTAATAGCTCACCCTCATTTCACTAGCCTATGCGGAATTTTCAAATGAATATGGCCACAGTCTTTCAATGTAATATCTCATCAAGTCCTATTCTTGCTTCCAAAATTGGGCTAACAATAGCAAATAATTACCAATAATACCAAGCCAAAATTGTTGAACTCTCATCTACAATTGACATTCTCTTTCTTTCATATGAAGACACGACTAGTCTCCGGTAGGAGAAGGAAGTTGGGGGTTTCGAGTTGAGGTTGGTGTCCCCTGGTGCTGCCGATTGAGATGGGCCACCGACGTTCACCATGATTTGCGACTTGATTGTTGCTCAGCTACTCGTTCGGATCAACAAGAGGTGATCACAAATGCTTTGTGTAGTAATGGTTAGGGTCGACGATTAGAGTTAGAGTTATGAAGAATGAAAAAGAGGAATGAATGGTAGTATCGAGATTTGACTTGACAAGACATCAGGAGGAGGAGCTCCACCATTTTGGCGATCCAAACAGGTTTCCAAACTTGAGCTTGAGAAACGGCTCTTCGGGAGGGGAGATAGGAAACTGGAATTCTTAAGGGAACTGGGGTTTGGAATCTTGCTTCCAAACATACCCTTAGTAAATAATATTTCGCAATGAATACTGTAGCAAGTACAAGGTATTATTTCTGGTGACTAATGAACAACATATTAAAGAGACAGAGATGTTACTCTACGGGCCATAATGTTGTTTTTATTTCTTTGGGCCTATGATTTATGGGCGTTGTTATCCCTTTTGACTACAGAATATTACCAGATTAAACGGTCAAGTTCAAGTTATATATATAAAAAGAGGTCATTCTTAGTATTATATATCACAAACTTCATGTTCTCCATTATCGTTAGACAGTTAATAGACCGGTAAATTAGCTCTCCGTTATACTAAAAAATGTATATCTATGGTCACTCATAATCATGTTCGTATTTCTTTTTCTTCTTCTTTTGACAGTGAAGAAAACCCAAATACAAAAAATAAGGAGTCAATGCAACTTTTGCACGATCATACAAGTTTAATGACTGACTTCTCATGCATGACACATCGACACCATTTCTCCCTGTTTTCATTTATGTTTTATGCCAAACCTCAGTGGCCAGAGCCCACAACAGCCCAACTAAACCCGTTCAATTCCCGATTCAAATTATCAGATAAGTCGATAAGATACAGACTTAGACCACCGTTAACAGCGCTTGGGTCTGATTTTCTCTTTTAGCCATGTAAACTCAAACCAACCTTCTAAGTTTTTCTTAACCATACCCAGAAATAACTCAAACGTCCCTTATATTCTCTCCCCTCCACGTTATTTGATGATCAATTCTAGGTAAAACATAAAAATTTGTCAATTTTTTTTAAAAATATAAACAAATAAAAAGCATATTTTCATTTTTTTTGAAAAAATGATTTTAAATAATTTTTAAAACACAAAAAATCAAAATCAAAACCAAAACCAAAAAAAAATCACCCAATCCGGGAGGGCACGTGGCCCCCGGATCGAGCGTCCGGGCGGAAATCCGCCCTCCCATTAAGGGAGGGCAAAACGAGCACCCGTTAAGGGTGCTCTTAAGTTTTACCGAACCCACAGTTGAACCATTCACACCCATACGGCAATTCGAGACAACGAGTAATGATGAAGCTTGTACTTCTTTGAACCCACGTTTGATAACCAATGCACATTTCCAAAGCTCAAACGTGACACGATAAACATCATCAGTTATTCAGTTTCATTGGATATATATTTCAGTACACTCTTATGCCTTACAGTTTATTTCTCTGTAAAACTTTTAACTTTCATGTGCCACTGTCTCTCTACGTAAGTTTAGCTCAACGTCATTATAGTATTCTCATTAGACCTTAAGAAACCACCCTTAGCAATCGAACGCTAATTTTGACTATTGCAATTCCAGTAGTTGGTTACTGCGAACCATATGAAACTGATCACGATCATATTGTCTTCAAGGAAGGACAGTTAATCATAATTCGATAATATAAGTAGGACCATATGTCTTATAAGCACGTGCATGTGTAAACTTTGCATGGGAATTAGTGTTACGTATAATATATCACGTGAGCTTGATCCATAAGTCGTCATGATTATTATCCAAAGTTGAATTCAGAGGTCAACATATTTCTGCCAACTACTTGTAACAAGTGGAGGAACATTGGATCGATCAAACATTTCAACAGCAGGGAAATCTCCAGGAATCTGTTGTCCCAAGTCCTTCATCGCTGTCTTTCCCAAATCAATTGAATAGATGCATGAACCTTGCAATGTATTCATATGTGCATGCATGAGTGTAAGTCGGAGGGACAATTATGTTGGTTCTCTGGATCTGGTCCCCCTGAGTTCTTATAGATAGTAACATCTTATCTTACATTGTGGATAAATGGTTCAAGGACAATGACATGCATGCACACTGTTGTTGTTTACCTTAAATATGTGATTAAAGTATTCGTGGAATAAAACAGACGTTCAGTCGACCAGAAGGTGTTCGGTCGACCGGATGTGTGTTTTGATTTGTCCAGCAAAGTGTTTGTCATGTTTCGGTCGACCGAGAGGAGTTGTTCGATCGACCAAATACACATGTGGGAGCTGGGCAAAAGTGTCTGTTGATTTTCGGTCGACCGGAACTTAAGGGTTCGGTCGACCGGGCACACACGAGGAGCTGGGAAAATTGTGCTTGTTGATTTTCGGTCGACCGGTACTTAAGTTTCGGTCGACCGAGAAAACCTGGTTTGCGTTACGGTTAGAGGCTCGGTCGACCGTTTGACCCAGTCTACCCACGATTTGCACATTTCTCCACGCGATTTTGGTGCAACATATACTTGTTTTGACTTACTATATAAAGACAATTTTGTCCCCCTTTGTAAGTGAGAACAATTAGATTGATTGTTATTGTCTACTTTGCATTCTTGAGAGAAAAGAGAGAGAGCATCATTGTCGATTCGGTGGGAGCAAATTTAGCCGGGTATTCTCGCCGGTTGTTCGTGTCTCCTGTAAGCCTCTCCTTGTAATACGTTTCTCTATAGTAGATTTGGAGTTGTGTCGTCCGTGGTTTTTCCTGCATTAGGTTTCCACGTTAAATCTTGCGTGTTTTGCGTGGTTTGGTGTTTTGAATTTGCAATTGTGATTTCTTTCTCCATTGGATTTGTTATTTTCGATTCCGCTGCGTACTTGGAATTGATTTTAATTCCTAACAGACACAAACTTGTCTGGTTACGGTTCGAGCATGATTAGCTTCATGAAGTGAAAATCATTTGAGAGTCTAACATAATATAAACAAAATCAAAGCAAGACACAAATGCCAAGAGTAGCTTAATTACTTTACAAACTAGCTATACTCTTGTCCCCAGCCCATGAACAAATCAAAACAAAATCAACATTACGAGAAAACAATCATCGAGCTATATCGAGCACTATCGAGTAGCGGGAAGCAACTTCCTGTCCGGTCCGGTTCGGGTTTTTGGACCGGATCCGGTCGGTCCGGCTTCCGGCGATGGCCTGGGTCTGGTCCGGTCCAAAAACCTGGACCGAACCTAATTTTCAATAAAAATAGGCTTGATTTGGACCAGTCTGGTCCGGTCTTAGGTCCAGCTGTGACCTGGACCGGTCCAAACCCGGATTCGACCGGTCCAGTCTTCGATCCGGACTCTTGAGATGGATCGAGTTCCGATTCAGTCCTGTCCGGGTTTACCCATTTGCATAGCCTTACTATCGAGTGCAACATTAATATACATTCAAATTAATTTCTTACATGGGATGTCGTAAACCATTGAGCTCTATCGAGTACAACAATCGAGGACAATCGAACCAGATATGACAAAAAAATTGTAAACAAAATTAAATTAAAATTAAAATTCATAAGCTATCGAGTTTCTATCGAACTCATATCGAGTACAATAATTGAGCACAATTGAGTTTAATCGAACTCTAAACATGTATAACTATCGAGCATAAACATCGACCATCACTATCGCGTACTATTGAGTCCCCTCGAACTCGATCAAACTCTAAAACAATTTTAACTATCAAACATACTCATCAAGCCTCACTATCGAGTATCATTGAGTACTGTGTAGCATCGTGTTCGACCATTAGAAATGGTAATTCATCAAGCTCTTTCAAGCATTCAAACATAGATTAAAATAAAACTTTAAACAAACCAACAAAACATATCACGTATTCACAGATCTATTCAAAAATAGAAAGAAATACAACAAAGTAACACCCACATCAATTTCTTACAATTTCACTTACCCATTCTCTTTGGTTGTCGGTTTTCTCCTCCAAGAACTAATACAACTTGTGCATTCTGATAAGGTCTGATGACAGTCTGAGGTGAGTCCGAAAGAGACGATTTGAGCTCAATATTGGTTGTTGTGGGCTCGATATGATCTTCACTCTCAACTAAGAAGCTAGATACATCTGATAAAGAGAGAAAGAGAATGATTAATGTCAGGGGTATCTTAGGTAGTACATGAAATATAAGTATATTTTTACGACGATGTAAGTGTGGACTTTTTTTAATTAATTAGTCGATTTAAAAATAAAGAGTCAAATTTCCACTACAGTATAGTACGTACATGACCCAATTTGTGTATTTGCGCATATCATATATGCCTGCAACCCCATATGTTTGTTTCCACGTGTTTTCAGTTTCAAACTCAAACAGGTTGCGCGCTATCCGTTAACGTTATTTGAATACCACTGGCACAAAGGATTAATTTGTTGGAAATATGTGTCCGAGCATGCATTTCAATTTGAAAACCTCAACGATACACATGATTCGTCAATCTTCGTCAGCTTTCAAAAGGAAATAAAATATTAACTGACTATCATTTTATATAGTAGAGTAACTGCAATAGATAAGCTTGCTGAGCGTGACAATGTTCTGATGTCTAGTACAACTCACGACAGACAATCTCTAGTATCAAATTAACCTCACGATCAATGATGAAATTCTAACATACGACTTACATGTCGAAAATTAATTTAAAAATATATAATACTTTCAAAAAAATCGTGATAAAATGGCACACATATAACATTTGACTGAAATTATTACACTAGTGGTCTTGAATTAATATAGAAGAACTTATACAAACATACCACTAACTTTGCTATAAGGATCTCAAACTAAATACACCCGTGGGTGCAACTTTCCAATGTATAACTCATTCATATGACCAGTTCGATTTCCACATAAAGAAACATCAAGGCTGGAGCGCATGCAGCAAGAAAGTCTGACATTTTTTCCAGCAATATCGTTTCGCACGAGTTCTATTGCAAGTGTGATTCATGTTGTCACTTAGACCGTTGAACCAAGGATATATTAGTCTTTGATCTTACTTCTAACAGTTGATTACTCTCTTTTTCCAACTCTAAAGCGAGTAAAATAGTCAATAAGACGAGTCAAATTCAAAGTTCAACCTTCACTCATACTGTTTACTGTGGCCACTAACTCTGAATTTGATCTGGGTGGTCCAAAGTGAATTGAAATGAGCTGTCAAAAATATATAACCTTGTGAAAACATAAATTATAGCATATTTTAAAAATTATATTTTTGTTCTTATTATGGTTCGTCGGTTATTTCTAATCACGTCACTCCAAAAGAATTGTGTACTCATCGTTGCTTTTTTGGTTTTGTCATTTCGTCAAGATTTTTTGTTAACAACGTTAATTTTCAGTTGACAAAAATTAACATTGTTAAGAAAAATAATATTTAATTTTAAGATTTTTAAAATCTACCCTAAGTAATCTAATAAATGACATTCAACTCTACGTACTTTGTATTTTTTTTGAAATGTACCCAAAATAATTTTAAATTTTCTCTGATCTACTCTCTCTTTAATTACTTTCTCTTATCACTCTTTTTATTGACTTTCTCTTCTCTCCCTATTTTTTTCTTTTCTCTCTTTCAGATCAGAGTCAACGGAGTTGTGGCTGGGGATCGGAGAGCCACTCGTCGACAAGTCTCATCGCGAGGCAGTGGAGGGACTTCGGGGTGGACCTGCTGACGATGGAGGACAAACACTACAAGAAATCAAGATTTTAGCCACGGTGGGTAAAATCGTAGCTAAATTATCCGTCGCTGATTTATTACTCAGCGATGGATAGTCATGGTATCCGTGAGATCCCCCTTTAAACAAAATGAAACCCGACCCCGCACCCCATTCCCTCGAATCACAAAAAAACCCAAACCCTCGCCATCGACCAATCTCCTCTTCAGTCGTCCCTTCTCTAGCCTTCGACCGTCCCATCTCCACCTCCGCGGCGTTCACTCCACGTCCATGTTGTTCTTATGCTGCCCTCATCGTTCGCCCGCCACCATCGACGTTCACTCACCGTTTCCTGGTCATCACTCGCACCTTCCTCATCTTCTGAGGTCCAATTTGATTAGATTTGTTGTTCTGATTTGTCTTGCTGGGATTGAAGTTATTTTAATTTGTTAGGATTTGGCTCCTTAGGGTTTGATTGGGAAATACAGGCTTGAGAAAATGTCTGCTTCGATTCCACGTCTCCGTTGTCCTTCCCATTGCTGGTGTTGGCCCAGTGAGGTATGGTTTGGGGGGATATGCACTACTGCAGAATTGGGAATACTCATCGCCTAATAGACGTCGGATGTTACAAAGGCTGACGTCTAATATAGAGAAGATCGAATAGACGTCGGTCGCATATAACTCCGACGTCTATACCCAATAGACGTCGGGGAATAGACGTCGTCTGTTATAATACGACGTCTATATTCAATAGACGTCGGGGAATAGACGTCGGACTTCACAGAAGCCGACGTCTATTGGTGACGTTGGGGAATAGACGTCGGAGATATGCAATATCCGACGTCTATATGTCTTTAAAAGAAATCAGACAGTTGCGTTTTCTTTCACTCTTTCCAGACAGAAAATATGAAACCCTAGCCGCCGCGATCCGATTCCTCGATCCATCCCGTCTGATTCCTCCGATCCATCCCGTCTGATTTCTCCGATCCATGCCGCGATCTCCTCCGCCACTACAGTTCCACTATGGGGACGTCAGATTCCATGTAAGTAAAGTTTTATTTTTGTTCATTTGTAGTTTATTTCCTCTAACAATGATGTGTTCACTTTTCTAATTATGTTTGAATAATTAGATAGATAAAAACATTCACACGGCGTATGTGAAGGCGATACGGTCTGCTCAGCATTTTATTTACATCGATATGGCCGAACAATGATGTACAAGTAATTGTATGGCGTCGACGGAGGCGTCAATCATCTTTAAACCTACCTTCCTCTGTCTGCAGGTAGATTTAAAGAGGATTAACGTCGTCGTCGACGCCATGTGTCCGCTTGGTTTCCCCAAGACCTTGGTCTGCAAAATTGTCAACAAACTCCTCAAGGTGTCTCCTCCTTACCTAGCTAAAATCCTAATTAATACACTAACTAACAACTTTTTCCTTTTCCTTTTCCTTTCCTTTCAGCCCACACTACGTGATGAGATACATGAAGGAAATTCTCGACGTGGCAACTGAAGACTTGTGTTGTACATTTCTTTGTAATGAATGAATGAATGATTGACTATATATGCTTGTATGTGTGTGTTTGTGCAGGATGCTATTTTTTTTGTCAATGTTTAGGAATAGACGTCGGATGTCTTGAATATCCGACGTCTATTCCTTGGACAATAGACGTCGGATGTCTATACGTCCGATGTCTAAGAATAGACGTCGTGCGAATACACGTCGGATGTGAGGGTGCTGATATCCGACATGTATAGGCCTTAACATCCGACGTATATGACCTTTTCTGTAGTAGTGATGGTTGAAGCTCTCATTTCCGTCTGCTGGAAGAAGTATGGAGGAGGAAGAGAAGAAAAATGAGGAGAGGCGGAAAAGGAAGAGAGGGGAACAGATGAGGAGGAAGAGCATATGGAAGAAGAAAAGGAACATAATGAAAAAAGGAAGGAGAATGGAAAGAAAAACGAAAAAGATCAATTGGCGGAGTTTGAAACAATGAGAAAGCAAAAGAGAAAGTAAGAGAAAAAAGAGGACCAAAGAATTATCTGCAACTCTTCCACCTTTTTCACTTGATCGTCCTCAATCTGAGAGGAAAACTGATGAGATATTGGTTGAGGTTATTGAAAAGGAAGCCACCAAAAGTTTTCGTGTAGAAAAGGTGATTCTCCTATGAACTTTTGTTAACCATATGTTTCTTCACTTTCATCTCATCTTTTATTGCTCTTTGTTGCAGGGCAAGGGAACTCCACTGAACGACATACCAAATGGTGATATTTTTTGTCCTTATCCATTTACATTCTTATTTGCATTAGTGGAATTTATTTACCTTGTCTAAGGACAAACCTTTGTGGAATCTTATTGTAATGAGTTAAATTCACACAAACACTTTGCGCTCACTGGCACGTCTATCTATCATGTACAATGAAAATGCATTAGCATAAGGATTAAACAAGTTAGTTAGGGGAGGGTTACTTTTTGATGTTTTTCAAAAAAAACTCTACGGTAATTTAGGATTTTTCGGTTGATGATAGTTTGATCATTATTTAGGATCAAAACATAGCAATGTAGAATTAATTAAGCACATTTTGAGACCATATTAGCAAATTCCAGGGGGAAAAGTAGTCTATTTAAAGTCACTCAATCAACATCAGACCTTTTGGTCAAGCCTAAACTCCTTATAATTTTTTTAAAAGAAAATCGACAGAGAGTTTGTGGAAGAATTAATGTAGCGGTCAACCTTATAAACACCAACCGAGAACAGTGTTGACCGCACAATACCATCGAATGCATGCGGCTATTCCAGTCAAAAATGAAACCGCGGGAAGAACACATGCAGAGATGAGATGGTTGCGTACTTGCGTATCTCTAATAACTGTTACGGCGGGGAGAATCTGAATTTTTCAACCGAAGAAAATCACAATTAGTTCCCACGCATAATCATTTCTGACGTAACACACGTCATTAAGCACTACGTATGCAAAACTACGTGTGCATGTAGGGAATTGATCAACGTCTTAACGACTTAACGTGTTAGAAGAAGTCCATTAGTTAATTACCGTTGCTTATACGGGCACAAGAAAGCGGCTTGGTGGTTTGTAATAGCTATGTACAAACTATATTTATATTTGATTAATAGATATTTTAATTAGTGTGTTTGGTAAATCACGTGAGAAACTTCTTAACCAATTAATCATAGCATGAATGTGTCATATCTAAAAAATAATTAGTCGTTTCTATTAGTGTACGTGTGCAGTAATTGAATCAGGCGGCAACCAACCAATCAGAGTATCGAACTGTGTTCGTTCCTTAAGCCTAAATTGAAACTTGGCCATCTCCAATTCTCCATATGAGGATCTACAACAACTGGAAATGATGGAGTGTACTTGAACTTCCTCTGCAATTTCTTTGACATGTTTAACAATTAAATCAGGGGTAACAGTGTAGTTATGTCCTAATCCCTGATGTATATCTATGTGCATGCGCAATTAAGAAGAAATACGGTGTGAAATTGTTTGAGAGAAGGTTCTCACCTAATTCATTTCATCTCACAGGAATCATCCTAATTAAAAACATCTACTTTGACAAATGGTAGCCTACTAGTTAGATGGGTTTAGAAATGGTCAAATTGCTGTAATTCACTGGCTAGCTTCGTGACCTTCATAATACTACGTACCAATCTTGATGCATGATGGAGACGTGGAGGTACATCATGTGCAACTCTCTTAATTTATTCTTTGCATAATTGCACCAACAAACTTATAATCGTGTGCTCCTTGTGCTGCCTCGATTTGCCAAACGTACCGAAAACAACAGAAAATTTAAATAATAATAAAGACCGTCAACGGTCAACACAGGCACGTCACGGGAAAACAAACTATCATATATATAAAATATATAAGATACAGACCCACGTGGAAGTCAAACTATATAAATGAGTCAACTGTGATTACAACAAAAGTGAATATACATGTAATCACTACCTCAAACAAAAGAAGATAATAAAGAGAACAGGATCTGATCCCGGGGGCACTCTCCTCGGTCACCACCTGACTCTAATGCTACTCGCTACCTGAAATGAAAACAAACAAACATGCCTGAGTTACCTGCAGGAACCCCGTATACCAAGCCTCCTAAAAATATAAAAAGGAATTAAAGACAATGCAATACAATGCACATGATCATCCACCTCGGGCCCACAATAATGCCATCACCGCCTCCGCGGCACTGAACCACTCCTGCCACTAGGGTCAAGTCAGTCCACCGTTGCCTCACAAGGGTCAGTCGACACCACTGCTCCCTAAAAAGTGCAGGAAGGAACCCCCGGTACACGCCGCCACCCAAGGAGCGAGTCAGCCCGCCGAATACACAACTCGGGTCAGACGACAGCCGCTGCTCCCCCAAGAGCCGCCAAGCGCGCACCCTGCCGGAACATCCTCGGCCTACCGCTAAACCCTCGCAAACTGCCCAAGGTTTACGACACACATCCCTCACACCCCGCTCGGTAAGAGAGGCAACAGTAATACAATAATACGCCTTCGTCGAAGGTGAAATCCGTAGCTCTCAAAGCCGGTAATCAACCGTCGCCTCGGAGCCGGTAGTCGACCTATACTCAACGGATCACGTGTGGATAAATCCACCAACCTGCGGCAGATCGGTCGACCGCTAAAAGCACACCGGTCGACCGGTCCCCCACACAGTACACAGTACTGTACAAACAAGTCTACCGGTCGAACCACGCCAACCGAATTACCGACCAATCGGTCGAACAAAAGTCATCTAGCGGTCGACCGTTTGGATTGTCTACGCTATACAAATTTATATAATATATATATCCGATCGGTCGAACCAAGGGGTCGTTCAACCGATAACAGGACTTCTCAGTATCTTGCCCAAGTGACATTCGGTCGACCGGAACTGCTATACAGTTCGACCGAAACATCACAGACACTCTACTGCTTAATTAAAATGCTCAGTCGGTCGACCGAAAGTTAAAGAGCGGTCGACCGTTTTGATGGTCAAAGCTCCCAACCGACTTAGCATCGAATAGATCGGTCGAACAAGGTTAAGGGCGTTCGACCGTTTAATAAGTCAAAACCCCCAACCGACCCATTCTCATTGTTATTCGGTCGACCGGCTAAGTGGTCCCGTTCGACCGATAACAGCATAACCCCTTTTTCCCGCACAAATCTGTCATAACGGTCGACCGTCCAAGGACATCGTTCGACCGTTCGCGGGTAAAAAATCAATATAATAATAGGATCGGTCGACTGCCCACAGGCACCGGTCGACCGATCGTCGTCTTCAACCTCTGAATTGGTTGAAATCCGACGGGGAATTCGACACCAACGTCGATCCCCAACACTCACAAGGCATAAGTGAGTTATATTGAAGATTTGGCATACCTTTTGGTCGAGTGAAGAAACCTCCCAAGCTTTGGCAACCTCTTGTCTTCTTCTTCCCTTCTTCTCCTCTTCTTCTTCTTTACTTCTTCTCTCCTTCTTCTTCTCCAAAGAAATCTCACTCTCTGATAAACCAACAATGAAGCAAAACGTTTTCAATTAAATTCTTATCTAACTATATATAATTACCTCATAACTCATCACCTCCATCTCCTCCAATCCTACACCAACACCTCATCTCTCAATTCTTATCCAATTCTCCACCTCATCCTTCACTAATCAAGGTTTAATTAGGTTAATTGGTTTAGTTTAGTTTAATTAAGGTGTTTTAGATTAGGTTATTACAGTTACCATAAATCCTTTGGTATTTACATATACATATTACAGCTTGTATCACTGAACATATATACGAACAATTGAACATGCTGTACGTACATGTTCCCTTGTTTTTCACTACCATTCGTCCACCTGTGTTCCTCAATTTGCTCTTTTCGAAAGAATTGTCTACTATAATCTAACAATAAATTATATGATGTGACCTTCCTCTATTGCCAATGATTAATTATATGATGTGACCTTCCTCTATTGCCAATGATTAATTTTTAATCATAGTTATTCTAATTAAACAATCTCCAATTACTTATGTACTCCACAGTTTGCAAAGAAAAAAAATATCTGGCAGCTATGGAAACTGTTTCTTTCAATGTTCTCGATGCATGTTTAGGTTAGTTAATTAATTAGTGTTTAGTAGTTTCCTCCCACCCTAAGTGTCCTACTTTCTCCTTCTCGCTTAGGTGTCTCCGAGTTGGAATTATTTTTCTTCCCGTACGTGTATCGTGTCACCTACCAATGCAATTATATATACTTTTGTTGGATTATAGAACGAATTTGAGGGAATACAGTAACGAATTTGTAAATATATACTGGTTGAAAATCCATCCGCTTGTGTACGTCAATTGGTTATTTATTTATTGTTAAAGTTTCCACCAAAACTCAAATGATCGTCAAAAGTCTACCTACGAAGTACCAACCAAGTTGAGATCGATTAGGCCGACCATCTAGTTGCACTTAACAAAAAGTGCAATAAGTACACTTGTATTAGACATTTTCATGCATTTATTAGGGTTTTTTGCTACACTTGCCTCAAAAATACTTATTTTCTCATAATACGATCAATTTTTTTTATTTCTTTCGTACCACTGCAATGTCCTCTTATTTATGTCATTACCGGTCAGCGATTGTGTAACTAGTGTGATCTATGATAATTACATAAAGGTTAAATTTCTAATTGTACCATTTGATGTTCCATTTAATTTGCTTTACCTCCTCCCTGAAGTATTGCTTTATTTTTCAATCTCCTCCCTTGAGTTTTTTATTTATGTTAATTTACCTCCTAAAGTATTGATGTGAAAGCCGAGAGCACAAATTGAAACTCCATCCACGCATATTTGGTTGAATTCGACGTACATCTTCAATTGAATTAAAAAAAGGAACTCTTAAACGTCGCCCCAAAACTACTTAAATCGTCCCTTGAAATTACCAAATTGCCTTTAACAATATATTTAATACACTGTATACACATATCGTCCCGTGTCTTTAAACAAGGTTTTTGACTCAGTTTTACTAACATTCCTAGTACCAACATCACGAAAATGTCTGGCGAAACACCTAGATCATGCGAAGTAACGGAGACGGATTTTTTTTCCAACTCGGGCGTCTGGCTAAGACGCCTGCACCATCGTGGAGGCGTCTGGCTAAGACGTCTCCACCATGGTTGAGGCGTCTTAGCCAGACGTCTCCACGATGGTACATGCGTGTTAGCCAGACGCCTATACCATGGTCTAAGCGTCTAGCTAAGACGCCTCAACCATGGTGGAGGCGTCTTAGCCAGACGCCTCCACGATGGTACAGACGTCTTAGCCAGACGTCCCGTTTTTTTTAATTTTTTTGTCAAATTAAAATTATACGGTGTGTTATCTCAAATTATTTGACGTTTCTTTGCAAGTTTTCAGTGGTAACCGGTCGGATTACAATGAGTTTTTTTTGCAAGTGATGAAGATTCAAAAAAATTCCAGATCCAACAATTTTTAAGTTCCAAAATCCCCCGGTGGTAAAACATCCTGACTTACAAATACCACCTCGACAGGTCGTTCGGGGGTCTCGCTCACCGGTGACCGAGCGGCATTCCACCTTGCCGGTGAGGTGGCGGGGGTGGCAAGGGGGCAGCGCCCCCTGGAAATTTTTTGGATTTTGAAATTGTTGGATTTGGAAATTTTTGAATTTTCGGTGTACCGAAGGGGTATCGGTCATCCGAATATAGTAATTATTAACTTATTAATTAATTAATTTAACAATTATCTAAATTTATAATCAATTATCTTTTTAAAAAACTAATAAAAAATTACGGGCGTCCAACGGAGCCGCCCTCACGTAGGAAGAGGCGTCTGGCTAAGACGCCTCCCCAATGGGGGAGGCGTCTTACACAGACGCTTGTCCCATGGGCGGAGCGTCTGGGTAAAACGCTTCCTCGATGGGTAAGGCGTCTGGGTAAGACGCCCCCTCTTACGTGGGGGCGGCTCCGTCGGATGCCCGTAATTTTTTATTATTTTTTTATTAAAAAGATGTTAGATATTTTACCAGATTCGAGTACACTGGGGCGTCTGTTGGTTCATTACTGACCTCCAAAACATTATTTTTTATGATTATAAGAGGAATATGAAGAGAGATGTGTGATAGGAGGGTAAAATGTCGCGTTATAGCAGTAGAAATGAGAGGAGGGCAAAATGGTAATTTCAAGGGACAATTTAAGTAATTTTAGGACGAGGTTTAACAATTAAGTTAAAAAAAATACAATGAAACGAAGATTCATTCACGGGAAGTTTAGGGGTTACTCGGATAAATGCAAAGTAAGAGAAAAATATCATCTTTGCATCTTTGTTGTCGTTTTTAATCCAACTGAAGCCACTAAATCTGAAAGGCGTCTGAAAGGTTTTGTTCAAGTTCCGTACTTTCCTAAAGTGACATCAGTAGTTTATGTGCTAATCGACACAAATGACATCAGTACTTTTCAGTCCATAGGTTTTGATTTAATGCCTTTTTTCCCTATACAAAAAAAAATCCACTAAATCAAAACTTAAAGTTTGAAAGGCGTGGTTCAAGTTCCGTACTTTCAGAGAGTGACATCAGTAGTTTATAAGAGACAATCGACACAAATAAAACCAGAGTCCAGAAACGAAATAGAGAAGCGAGTATTATAATAATCCGGGGGTAAAAATGAAATTTACCCCTGTTATCTCATTTCTATCGCCTGACCCAAACCAAAAGACTCGTTGAAATCAAGTTTTACTTGCCGAGTCCATAAGAAGGGTTATCTAATCCGAAAATAAGACTAAACTAAACGCACCCGCGTGGGCCCCACATGTGATTTATCTAGACACAAACAGAACACGTCTAGCTGTAACAGAACAGCAACATCCGGGAAACAAACCAAACACCCTTCCTTTCCTATAAATAAACGCGTCCCCAAAAACCCACAACAGACGAGCGCAATCTCCACCTCCAACGTCCCCAAAATAACAACTCCCAACTATTCCTGGAACGTCCAACCCTTATCTCACCCCCAACCAAACCGAACCCACCCATCGATCATCCCTTCCACAATTCCAGTTTGCAACCATGGTTTCTGCGTTCTCGAGACAGGGGAGGCACACCCAGGTGTACGAGAACGGGAGGCGGCTTGTAGTCGGGTACGGGTCGTTTAGTTGTTGGGTTTTGGTTTTGAAGCTGTTTTGGGATTTGGGTCGAGCTTGGTTTGGAGAAAGTTGGGGTCTTTTGCTGATTGGTTTTTTTTTGTTGGTTTTGACTTTTGAGCAGATGCATTCCGTATAGAACTGATGGTAAATCTTTGGAGGTTCTTGTGATTAGTTCGCAGAAGGGTCAAGGCATTCTCTTCCCAAAGGTATGATCTTTAAAAAAATTGGTATTAAGTTTGATGGGATAATCTTTTTTTTTTTTTGGGATAGTGTATAGAAATTGTTTTGGGCAATTCAAACGTGGCATGTGAAATGGTCAATGCTAATTTCCAAAGTCAAACATTTGTTCCTTCGAAATGTATCATATGTATAACATTGTGAACTGTCATAATTACTCAAAACTGTCCTGAAATCTTGTTGGGTGGTACTAAATTTGATTGGAAATGTAGTTTTCGCCAATCTAATCAAACTACCATTATGATTTAGTTTTCCAAAAAAAAAAAAACATATTCCTCAATATGTATTTCTTAATTTATTTGACTTAATTTATACCAGGGAGGTTGGGAAAATGATGAGACCAAGGAACAATCCGCTCGACGAGAAGCTTTTGAGGAAGCTGGTGTTAAGGGAAAGCTTGGGGTAGGTATTTTGACCTCTTGGTGCATTTTTTCCTACGACAATGTGGTGATTAAAATTGCCATGTCATCGTATATCTGAAACCATCTAATTTTCATCACATAATCTGATCAAAAGGCCTTCTCATTCTACAGGATCCACTTGGAAAATGGAAGTACACTAGCAGGAGATATGGTACTGTCTACGAGGGAATCATGTACCCTCTAAAAGTAACCGAAGTAGAAGGTCAATGGCCTGAAAAGGCCGTCCGAAAGAGAAAATGGGTGACCGCAGCTGAAGCCAACGATGGCTGCCGACACTCGTGGATGAAAGAAGCATTGGATACCCTAGTGAGAAAGCTTTCAGTTCCCGAAACGCAAAAAAATCGCCTCCAAGTAGATTGTGCCGCAAACTGCACTTAGAAACCTTCCTGAATTGTACATAAGACAGACATTGATTGGAAAGAGACAATCTGACTACGATGGTCTTTAACAGCATGAAGTTTAGAATTGAAGAGCAAATATGATGTAGAATTTACTCCCGTGTTTAGCCTCAATTGTTTCATTGATTCATTTTTTTACAGATAGCACTTGTATTCTCCAAGTGTAATGCTGCAGTCTGCAGCTGAATTGTTGTGGAATATAACATTTTTTTAGATTTTTAAGGGGGGAAATAGAATAATATTGGAAGTTGAACATTTGTTCCTCCAGTATAAGTATGGGTGTCAATGGATGTTCGAAATTTGGAAATTCGTTCGTGTATGGTTCGAAAAATATTCGGTTTGAACAATATCCGAACCGAATAATATTCGATTCGTGTAATATTCGAGACATGCGAATGCGAATATGAATATTGATATATCTGATCCGAATAACATCCGATCTGAGATTGAATATCTGTATTATAAGATCTGTATCCATATTTGTATCATATACTTATGCAATACATTATTATACCTTGAAATATTCATATTTCAACCTTGTGTGATTATATTTTGAATATATAATTTAAATTTATTTATTCAAATAAAAACACATTTACAGATCACATTTATTCAAGCATTAAATGTCGCTATCATTTTCAGAACATATGGAGTTAGAAGTTAAGATAAAGTAAATTAATATTTGAAATCAAATAAAGTTATAATGTGATTATTTATAAGAATTTGTTTAAGTGAAAATGAAAAATGTTATAAAACGAGGAATTATGTTTACGGATGCAGATATTATCTGTATCCGTTCCAAATCCGTTAAATATCCAAACGGATATAGACTTTTCATATCTACAAACAATTCGTATTTGAATCTATAAATTTCATGCGTATACGAATATTAATATACCTATATCCGATCGGTTGACACCTTACGTTTAAGTATTCAACGCATTCTAGTTCCCTTCGTGGTTGGTATTACGTGGAACACTTTATGAGATTTCGACGTCATTGAATATTTGCGTTTATAGACGTGTCTTTGGAAAATGTTACTCACATTCCTTTTGTTAGGCTTACTTCCATTACTAGTTGCAATGTGTAGTTTTTCAAAAAATTCCTCTCTAATTCAACCAAAGGGCATCATTGCCATTGTCACATGAAATTGAAGCTTACGAGCCACCAGAACACGTATTGGTTGCAATAGACTTCAAAAATTATTTTGAAGTCTGATTTGCTGATTATATTGCTTATAATAGTTCACTACCCTGTTCATATAGCTGACTACCTTATTTTTCATCGTATTTTGGAGGCAAAGAGGCAAAGAACTACAGGGACATAACCATACAATTTTGGAGGCAAAGACCATTTCTATAAATATTTCTTAACTTTACACGGTACAAAGAAACAACCCTTGCACAAGAGACACCGTTCGTGCGTACATCATCTGGTTGACCACGCATTCCATAAATGTCTCCTACAGGAGCTGAGGAGAAGAACGCGGAGTGATAGATCATTCACACCTGTTCACTCCTCTTCAGTATATTGTACTTACAAAGTGGACATGTAGCGTTGATTCGTAGCCATTTGACAATGCATGAAGAGTGGAAGTGATGGTCACAGGGAAGAGAATGGAGTTCGGTCCCATCTTCATATGGTGTAAGGCAGACACAACATTCCTACAACTACAAAATGAGTATCATGATTGTTGGAAGGTCAACAGTTATGGAACTTCACAATCGCATAATCTTAAGGTAAATGCCCCAACATTTGAAGCCTTTTCACAAGTAAATGATAGGTGAAGTAGCCATGTTAAACCTTTCTTCTTAAGTCAGTCAGAGAAACTTACAGCGTCCTCTTGCAAAAGTTTTCGCTCCTTGACCACCATATCACCATTGTTACATTCCAAGGGCACCATTGTTCCAGCACCATCTGCAAGTTTTTGCTCAGTGCCGCTGCTTTCCTCATACTTGTATCTGGGTAGAATGCTGATATCTGCATCGGACGCACCTTCCTGTGTATACAACATTTAAGATTCAAAAAAACAGCTCAAGGGCAAACCAAACAAGGACATACACATTTACCACAATTGCCTACATCAGTGTTTCACTCTCACCTGTCCAGCCACGGCATAAAGAATGGCAATAATACACGGCAAGCAGCAACAAAGTGCAATCCCAATTACGCAGGCCAAAGCCACACAAAAGATTGCAAAAAACACGTCAAAAGCTAGGAAAACTACAGCCAACCTGCAAAACAAAGGGCAAGATAATCTTAATCATCCCCAAGGGGGACCCATAACATGGTTGAAATAAGTGCTTCAGAATTATTTTTTCCTTCGTTGATGAAACAATGATGAGTAAAAAAATATATCTTTTAGACTTCTGTCTGCAAACAACATTTTAGTTTTACAGCGTAACATCAAACATGTGCAAGCAAACAATTTATTAATATAAAAAACAAGAAGACGAACAAAAGTTTGAATGGACAATAAGTCTTACCAGTAAAGCCTTGGGGCATTCTGCAGTAGCATTTCACCTCCGTAGACAACACAGTAGAAGCCAATGACCCACCAAACAAAAGAAGTCATCATATTGAGTGATTCACATCGTTTGAAAAGTCTGATATTTCAAAAACATTAGAATAGTAGCAAGAACCAAGAACAGCAACCATATGTAGAAAATGAAAAAAAAATAGCAGCATACCCTTGAATAAATCAATTCAGAACAAAGAAGATATAAATTTGCACTTTCGTTCTTCTAGAATCAATCCCGGCCCGCCAAATTGGTAACAATATTTCATGGAGGATAAACCCTACTGGAACGATCAAATATGTGCAGGAAACGGAAACCAAACATGACTGAAAGAGACGAAGGGATGAAGGATACGGGAAACAAAGGCTATAACCTCCCATAACATTATGGTTAACACTAACAAAGGCCCAGTATTGTTTTGCAGCTAATCTGCTCCCAATATGTCAGAAGACATAACCCGTACGGCACACTCCTAATCCAAATTTACTCCGTTGGAGAAGAGAGATGACATGAAAACATACTACAAATTGTGCATCCAAACTGTGGTCTACTCTCATCGGACATTTGTGATTTATTATCCCATCACCACCTTAATCACAAACAAACAAAAAAATCACATAACCGGAGGGTAAGTATTCAACAACACCTTTCAGATGAAAAATGTAATTAGAACTGTCCTACGAGAAAATCTAAATAAGGCAACGTACCAACAAAAAACATCACTTTCAAGTTTCAACCAGTAAAACACCTACTAATTCTGCAATCCTGAAACGGATTACCACCATAGACTTATTCTACGAAACTAAAAACACCAGAAAGATCATCATCAATAAGCAAAAAATGCAAAATTCAAACCACAATCAAATTAAACTCGCTCATACCGGAAACTCCTCCTCGCCGGTCGATCTGCCTCTTCCTCCTCCTCGCTCTCATTCAAACCCGACCTCGAGCCCGATCCACCGGTCTCCCCACCCCCACTCCTCCTCCTCCTCCTCCTCCTCCTATACTCCACCCAAACAAGCCCCACGTGCACCAAACACTGCACGCCATATCCCACAATCCAAACCCTAATCGGCACGTTCGGCCGCTCCCTCACAGTCCAAACCAACACCGCAACGGAAGCCACAACAAAAGCGAGATTCCAAATCATGTCGATCGCGACGACGGGTCGTGAGTAGCCCCAGTCCTCCCGCCTCTCCTCCAGCTGCATCGCGGCTCTCTCCCGGACCACCGTCGACGGGCCCCTCCGCGCCGCCGCGCGGCCGAGGAGCACCGCCAGACGGTTCTGGCGACGGGGGGGGCTCTTGCCGGAGAAGCGGCTCCGGCGAAACCCTAGACGTGGCGTCCATCTCGGTGGGGGTCGAGACTCGACTCTGGAGACTTTCGAGTTGTCGTTTGCGAGAGGTGGGTTTGGGAACCTTTTGGGGGTGCGTGTGCAGGTGACGAGAGGGAGGCCGTTGGATGGGGGTGTCCGTAAGTGATCCGACGGACGAGATTCGTTTCGTAAGGAGAATAAATTCGAGATGTGAAACTTTTCTCTCTCTCGGTGAGTCCGTGACAACTGACAAGAGATTACGTACGTCTAAAAGCTCTCCCTACCTAATAAGACTAGTCTTCTAATCAGTAATAACCCACTTAACCTCAGTGATAATCCCACTTGACTACTAATGGATTTGATTAGGTGAAAACATGCAAATGTAAATAGGTAGTTGTTTTTAAAACACGAGATGATGGGATAGAACGGTTTTTAGAGCCAACGTAATATAATTTTAAACCGTATCAATTCCCAATTACTCAATTAGGACTAGTGCAGTTGGTAATTTTTTAGTTTTGCAATAGCGAATCGGAACTTGCAGAGTACATAGTCAGAAGGAATTATGGTCAGTTGTCCGTAATGTTTTTAATTAATAATCTTTTAATAAAAATTTCGAAAACTAAGAAGAATTTTTTTTTTGAAAAATACACCAATCACGGGTCGAACCCGCGATCCGTTGGCTCGAGCTCCTATAAATACACATCCGCTCATTTTTTTTCAATCCATTTTTTTTTTCAATTCCTCACACATTTCCACTTCTACTATCCACACAGTTTTGAAATTGTATCCAGTAATATCGATTTTTCTGATCCATGTGTCTTTCCTAGTGATATTTGAGGTACTTATTTTTTTCATTCTTCTATTTATAGTTATTAATAATTGGTAATAATATCAAATCTTGAAATTCTACTCTCTTCACAGTCTTCAAATTGTGTCTGGTGATATCAATTTTTCTGATCCGTGTGTTTTTCCTGGTGAATTTTGAGGTAATTTTTTTTCATTCTTAATTTCTATTTATCTCACATTATTAATAATTGGTAATAATATCAAATCTTGAAGTAATTTTTAATATAAAACTGATTAAAGAATCTTACATTGTAGTTAACAAAATGATTGTGGTAAGTGTGCTCTTTGGCGGTGAAATAATTCAAAATGCAAGTTACGATGTAGAGTACACGATAGGTCCAAGACTTACACTTTCAGCGAGCGAAAATATAACCTTAGAAGAACGTAAGAGTTGGATTTATCAAGGTTTGAATGTCGAAGAATCTCAGTACTCGATGAATATTCAATATCGTTGCAACATTGCACCAACCGGTTACTTTTTTTAATGTGATGTCTGTATATGATGAGAATGCTTGGAGAATATCCTATGAAACAACTTATTCGAAAATGGGAATGATGGAGTTATATGTACAGTTGAATCCTGTGGGAATTGAGTGGAATGTTGAGATGTTTACAGGTAACCAACCGGGTAGTAGTAGTGGTGAAGGTTTCATATCTCAACAATCATGTGATGCAAACACCATAGCAGAAACCAGTCGACCTGCGA
Organism: Triglochin maritima; assembly: GCA_963682175.1. Classification (NCBI taxonomy): domain Eukaryota; kingdom Viridiplantae; phylum Streptophyta; class Magnoliopsida; order Alismatales; family Juncaginaceae; genus Triglochin; species Triglochin maritima. The sequence continues at coordinate 47,395,621 of OY821771.1, read as the reverse complement.
ATAGAACTTCTGATTTCGTGCCTATACCAACAGATGATGATGAAGAAAATGATGACGAAGATTACAATATAAAATGATTCATCAGGTGAGGACGATGAGGATGCTGATGAGGTTGAGGAAGATGAAGATATTGGTCCGAACGTGAGTCAGTTAAGCCAATACAACCCATTTAGAGGGAGGGGTTGGGTTCACTCAGCTAAAAGCTTTCATGATTGTTCTAGTTGGGTTCCTGCAGATACTTCATTTATAGAAAGCAACGTAATAGTTGAACGTCTGTTAGCTGAGAATCAAGCATTCTCATCAAAAGACGCTCTGAAGAACGCAATATCGAAATGACGTATTGACAATAATCGGGAGATCAAGGTGCAAGACAGCAACAAAACCAAATATAGGGTGAGATGTAAAGATGAAAATTGTAGCCGAATGTTGTACGCTGCACGGACCGGTTCGGGTGATGCACGGTCTATAAGAAAATGTCTGTATAAGCATATATGCAGGTCCACAGCTGCCCGATTTGATCATGCTCAGATGACTGCAAAGATGATGACTGATATGATCCGTGAAGATGTCGAAAATAATGTCTCGCTCCCGATTAAACATGTGTTTGGTCTGGTAAGAAAAATATTTTCAGGTGTTAATTCAAAGTACAATAAATTATGACGTGCCCGCGAGATTGTTGTTGCATACATGTTTGGAAATTGGTTGGGTTCATATGCTTTGTTGCCTCAATTGTTAAATGCTATTAAACAATCAAATCCTGGAAGTAAAGTTGTAGTTCATTCTGACCCTTTACCATGCGCTGGTGTCCGTTAGTTTAAATGTGTAGCATGGGCTTTTGGTCCTTGTATTCAAGCATTCAAATATCTACGTCCTGTTATCAGCATAGACGCCTCATTTCTTAAAGGTAGATACGAAGGAAGGTTACTTGTTGCTGTTGGGTATGACGCTGAGAATCAACTACTGCCTCTTGCATTTGGGCTCGTTGAGAAGGAAAATATATCCAATTGGGGATGGTTTATGAGATGGTTGCGACGAGAGGTGATTGGAGATAGGAAGATATGTGTCATATCTGATCGACATGCTGCAATTAAACACATTTTTAGGAATCTCGGTTACGGTTGGCACGAGGAAGGAAATGAAGCAGTTCACCGTTTATGCGCACAACATCTTGCCGAAAACTTGCTAAAAAATTGTAAGAATCAATATGCAGTTGACGCCTTCAAGACAGCATGCAGACACAGTAATCCGTGGGATTTCAAAGCGAGTTTGGAACAAGTTGAGTATTGGAGTAAAGATACATTACAATACATAAAAGGGATTGAGAAAAAAGATGAAACAAATGAGAATGAACCGGAGGTTCCTAGTAAGTGGTCGTTGTGTCACGACAGAGGCCAAAGATGGGGAATAATGACAAGCAATGTTGCGGAGTGTCTGAACAATGTTTTCAAAGAAGCTCGTGGTTTACTCATTTGTGCAATTGTAGAGGCGACATACTATAAACTGTTGGAGTGGTTCAACAACAGATGACAACATGCACGTGTGTTGGCACAAAGAGGACACATCTTTTCCGAGAGGGTTACACAAATATTGGAAAAATCTGCAGCAGTTGCATGTCAACATGAGGTGAAAATAACTGATTTCGATACAAGAGTATATAAGGTCATATCCAAACATGAAAGAGTGAACAGAACTGGAGGTATGAGGGATCGTAGTTACAAGGTGATTCTACGTGATGGCACCAGACCGAAGTGGAAGTGTCGGGGACTACAAAATATAGGTATCGCTCGCGATCATGTTTTGGCAGTGTGTGCCGCACGTAACTACAATGCCAATGAATATACACATTCATACTACAGTGTCAACTGTTTAGTGCACACATGGGAGGGTCACTTCGATGTGTACGGGAAGGAAGATGATTGACCTGAATATATGGGAGACAAAATAATACCTGATCGAACACTCGTCAAGAAAGGAAGGAGAATGTCAAAACGTTTACCGATGACGATGGATGTCATGGAAGGAAGGATAGGTCTGGGTCATTGTACAGGTTGTGGTTCGATTAATCACACAAGCGATCGTTGCAATGTGAGTCTCAGGACGCCAACGCTCTACAAGTGCAGTAATCAATCTATTGTTTGTCCTTGTATGTTTTGTTTGGGCAAGTTGATATAATCTCAAATTTTTGAGTGCTTGACTAAAACAATCGTTGAAACGAATTACTGGACGATGTGCACGACATTCCAAAACAACCTCCGGCTATAATATATTCAAATATATTGTGAAAAATACATCAATTAAAGAAATGTTATTTTAATATTTAGAAAAATTAACACAATATGATTTTTTTGTACTTACATTTGTGCAAATATCATTGACTCTGAACATGCAATTTGATATTCCGAGAAGTGGGGAAATAAACTCTCTATCCACTGCATCATTATACTCACGTTCGTTTTGTACAGAGCGACTTCTACTTAAATGACTCATTTTGACAAAACAACTGTTCATGAAAATAAAAACAGAATTAATTATAATAATTAAAAAACAATTTACTCGTACATTTCATGACAAATTGCATGTTATAGAAATAATGAAAACTATACCAATTTAACACATAAATACTACTAATATTTAAATTTTAATTTAACAGAAAATAATAAATAATTATTCCAAATACTTATATTATATAATAAATTTCGTAAATGTACGTTATACAAATTTTAAATGTATACACATTTAATTTAATTATAAACAGATACATAAATACAACTAATATTTAAAATTAAATATAATAGAAAATAACAAAACAATTCCAAATAATTTTAATTTAACAAAGAAATTAAATCTTAATTTAAAATATTCTTAAGTAAAAAATTTGTGTAAAATTTACCTGAGTCCAAGATAAGCTGGGAAATAAGTGTTGTGCGAGTCCCGAATGGAAGAAAAACTAGAAGAGAAGTGTCGTGCGAACGCCGAGAAGATAATAAAAACTAGTTGTGATTAACACACTTAATCTGAATTTAAGTAAAAAAAATTTAAAAACAAACTTCACGGATCGTGCTTTTACAGCGCGATCCGTGGTCGCCCGGATCGCGGGTTCGACCCGCGATCAGTGTATTTTTTTAAAAAAAAATCTTTTTAGTTTTCGAAATGTTTATTAAAAGATTATTAATTAAAAAAATTACGGGTTAGTTGTATTATCATTGTTGGCAAAAATTGTTGATTTTCGAAATCTATTAATCTACGTATGCATTTTATTTGCACTAATTGGACGATTTTCCAAAATCCGATACGTTCGGTACACAGTTGGTATTGTTTCTGCACATCATGCGATTTAATTGGAAAAGAAAATTCATTCAAAAAGAAAAGTAGCTTTAATCAAAACATCGCTTTTGCGATGAGCCTTCTTTACATACCAATGTCCTAATATTGGTTTTTAGTTGTACACCTGTGCCTCGTGTAAAGACCTGGACACTATTTTTGTCTACACGTAGTCTATTTTTGCATCTGATCATTGAAAACGATCATCATCATCATCAACAAATCAACATCCAATCTAATAGCGCTTTAATTGCGTTTTGTATGGATTGGATGGTGGAATGGATAGTAGAACGGCGGGTGACACGGTGGTTAGCAAGCCGTTGACCAACCAACATGGTTGGTCCATGGTAAATTATTTGTGTTTATGTGATTGAAATATTAATCTATGTGGTGAAACAGTTACTTTCGTGAATGGATGTGATTGTACAACGACTTCCACTAGATTTTAGCTGTTTGTTTTTGGATAACGACTGGAGTGAAAATTTACAAAGATTCACTTTCATGCGGTTTCGTTTGGTAGGCTGTAGACTATTATTTGTGTGATTTGTAAGAGTAATCTAAATAGCATATATGATAGTCACTAATTTTGATTGCTCTACCCAATCATGTTCCTTTTTTTGGTGTCTCTGTTGCACGAGAATTATTAGATAATAACTTCTATTTAATCTTAGGTATCCACCCAAAAGACTCTTCTAATCACTCATTTGATGATATCAACCATTAGATCTCATACAAATTATAACATCCATTGAATCTTTTGTAACTAACCAGAATGAAAGGGTGTTTGATTTGGGAAAGGGTGTTTGTGGTTAAGATTTTGCACATATAAATATGTGTTTTAGAAGAGAGAGAAAATTCAAGTGAGAAGAGAGAGACTTTTGGAAGTTAGAGAGGAGGTGAAGTAAAGTATTTTTGTTTGGTGATAACGTCTATCGAAAGAGAACAATAGGAAGAAGTGTGGGCTGATTTTTACGTCTCCGGTTCTGCTACAACAACTACGATTCTTTTCCTCGGTGACTTCGATTCCAACATCTTCATCAACAACCTTTATTTCCCGTTCAATTGCATCTAACCATACTCAATACGGTGTGACTCCAGCATATCAATAATAATACAATGGTGACCCGTTCTTGGTCCTTCTACCTAATATTGATCATTCGTCCAACCCAATTTTTATTCCCCACAGTTCAGATTTTCCTGGTCCTTCCTGGTCCTCTAAACAAATCCTATCCGTCCAACTTCAACCATCGTCTCCATCCCTCTATCGAGCAAACCCTAGATCAAACTACAATTGTGGGATGCGTATCAATGAGTAGAATAATCTCAGAAATCGCTAACGTGGTCAATCCAGTCAGCAAAAATCAAAGATTAATTAAATTACATTTTATTTATTTATTTTGTGTTACATCACACACACGTTAAACTATACGACATTTGGTTTCCACCATACATATCTCCTCAAAATCTTCAATTATCCCCCAAAATCTTCTATTCTCCATCATTTTCTCCTGGTGCAAAGACTTGTCGCGGCTTTTGACGAGATGTCGACGCGGGAGTGGGTCTTGAGGGAGGTAGGACGTCACGATGAAGTTGGCCGACGAGGAGGAGGAAGTGGTTGGCGTTAGAGTATGTCCCGAGGTGAGGATGAGGAGAAATGTAGTTTTTTGTAGCTGATTTGAGTTTTTTGTGTGGTGTTTTTTTGGGAAAAGTTATGTTTTTTTTTGGAAAAGTTATGTTTTTTTGTGGTTGATTTGAAGTTTTTTGGTTTTGTTCTGTGATGGATCAATCTTGATTATTTGGAAGTGTGGTTTTTTTTTAGCTTATTTGAGTTTTTTTATAGAGTTTTTGGGAGAAAATTTGGTTTTTTGTGGTTGATTTAAAGTTTTTGGTTTTTTCTGTGATGGATCGATCTTTTATTTTTTGTTGTTATTTTGGAAAGTTTGGTTCTTTGTAGCTAATTTGAGGTGTTGTGGTGATGATTTTTTTTTGGTTGCTAGTGTTTGTCTTGAAAGTTTTTTTTTATATTTCGGTTTGTGGTGTTTTTGTCTAAAGTTGGTTTGTATTCGATATTAATTCTTTGAGAGTTTCTGATTTGTTTTTACGGATTTGTGATTGATTTCATGTCTGAGACGCGTCTGCGTATAAGAACCCTAATCTATTTGCAATAGTGAAATGAGGATGAAGTTTGGACACATCTGACATCCGTATAGTCACAGCATGGTTTCTTCTTTGGTGTCATGAAGTCGGGTGAATGAAGCATATAAAGAACACACAAAATCCCAAAGTTTTAGCTAGTAGAGAAGTTTGAGAGAGCATGTGTACGAGAATGAGTTTGATTTGGAGTAAAACTAGTATTTTCTTTTTTCCCTGTAAGGTTTTACAAAACCAGAGGGTGGTAAATTTGTAATTTCAATCACCACTAGTTTGCAGGCAAACTCGAATAAGACACTTAACAATGTTAAATGTAATGATACGTCTCGTGCTCGTTTCGTAGATCAAGAGACAGAAGTGTATCCCAACTTGTTTAAAGAATTAATTAGGTGACCATGAGATACATGTTCGATTGCAATCCGTGTAACAATCCCCTCGTTGATGGAATACGGTTACGATTAAAATAAATTTTATCAATTATAAAAAAAATGTACAAATCTTATTAATCCCTCTCATATATATCATAATAATTACCCATTGCCAAACATAAAAAAAGAGTATTTGTGTCGTGGAAAAAGGGAAAATAATCGAAAATAGAAACCAGAGTGACCCAGAGGAATCGAAACCCTAAGACGCCAGTGTTGCGCTCACATCTCACTCTATTGCGTTCCTCCCATGGCGAAATTCCTCTTCTTGCCGTCCATCTCGACCCCGCCACTCTCATCCAAGCCCCAACGCCCATTCCTCTTCCCCAGCCCGGCGCCCCACCTCTCCTCCCCATCCTCGCACGGTCTCGTCCCCGCCAAACCGCAGGTGCGGCATGCCTGTTCGACTGCGCACGATTTTTCGATACCGTCTTTTTGGGGCCGAAGCTGGCGGTTTTGGTATAGCTTGCTTGTATTGTGGTTTGTTCTGCGAAAATTGCGAAAAGTCGTGAATTTGGTTTGATTTCAGATGTATTATAGTGTACTAGACGTTCGCGTTGGAAGTGTAATGCCGAATTGGCGAGTTACAAAATATACGCTACTTTTCTAGACCCGAGCACTGGCTCCCGGATATAGTAGTATGGTTTTGAACAATACGTGCTGGTTCTACCTTCGCATGCCAGCTATATTACCTCATGTTTTTAGCATGTCCGTCTTTTGAAAATAACTACTCGCTACGTATGAGATATATGTCAATTAATGGATCAAGTGGTAGCCAATTTTGAATTACACTTACACCCGTACCGGCAGATTCTACTTAAAGGTATTGGGGTTTTATATAGGTGACGTTGTGGCAGAAGTGGACTAACTAAATTCCACGAATTGATAAATCGTAGTGAACTGTGATCTTGATGGAGATGTCCGTACTTTGCATAAATGATCTACCATGGAGTACAAGTAGAGACAAAATTGGATGGGCGATGTAAATGTAAGATAGAGTTGTCTCACTTGATTCGACGGGCTTTTAGAATGTATATTTTGTGGTAGTTGCAATGACATTTTACTCATTCGATCATCCTATTTACCAACAATTCTGTATCTAACTGAGGATGTATTTTTGTTGTTTAGGTCGCACGTAGTTGCATTTGTGCAAGCTCTCTGCCTACTGTTGCAGATAAGAAAGGTGAGTGAATTTCCACGAGGACATGTTTTGGTATACTCGGTGATGTTTTTTATTGATCGTGACTATTTGGCCATGTAAAGCTTATAACTTAAAAAATTATGGAATTGGGTGGTTTGTCAATGTGGATTTTTTTTGAATCTCTTATATTTTAATGTGACCCCACCTGCTCATTCTTTACAATCCAATGAGCGAAACTTTAATCATCGTACTTGGCTCCCAACTGATGATTGCCGTGTTTCATGAAAGGAGCTGAAGTGTATTATATTCCCACCTTTTGGGAGGTTAGGACATGAAATTGAAGTTATGTTAGTTTTATTAGTTATATATCTAATGCTGCTAGATCACATAAATATATCTAAATTTATTTTTTAGATTTTTTTTGATATGGTCACCCCACTTGCTTGTGGACACAATGCTAAACACAAGGGTGGTAAGACACCATGGACTAGTTAGAATGCATCATTCATTGGAAAACTAGGACGTATGTGAGTTTTTTTTCCTCGGCGAGGATGACCAACAACTATTCATTATATATGTTGTTCAACAACAACAACAACAACAACAACAAAGCCTTTATATTTGTTGTTCAAACTAGTAATTTTCTAAGGGAAAATCCTTATGCAGCCGGACCATCTTGGACTTGAAGAGCACATCCTTTGGCATCCATTTCAAATATTAGGCCCAGAAAATGTTTGGTTTCCACATGGGTTATATCTAAGGGTTTACTCCATGTTTTGACATGGCATAGGTGACCCAATGCGGATGGGTGCCCCAGGGTCGCATAAGCGGTCACACAACTGTATTTTTTTTGAAAAATGTCCAAAAAAGAAAAGAAAAAACGGAAAAATCTTAAAAAATCAGGAAACAATTGTACCCCATGTCTTTGCCCTCCTCAGCACCTTCATTCTTCAACCTCATCTTCCCATCTCCTCCTTTTGCCAAAGAGGGCCTAGCAGCCGCACAGTGTCCGCACAAGTCACACCTTGTTGGGTGCGACTGTGCAGGGGTCACATATGCGTCCCCGGCCCTCCCAACCGCATTTAGCGGCCACATACTGAATAGTGGCCGCACCTTAAAACGTTGGATTTACTACAGGCTGAAACTGTTTCTATAGGACTAATGGCAATACATCTAGAGTTTCCGTTTATCTGAAAAAGTGCTTTATTAAAGTTTCAGGGGAGAGACCATGGAAGTTGTCAGATGCTAGGCTTGTGCTTGAAGACGGTTCGGTGTGGAGGGCCAAATCGTTTGGTGCTTCTGGAACACAAGTTGGGGAAGTGGTGTTTAACACATCTCTAACCGGGTAATTAATTTGAATCATTAGGGACCTTTCTGCATACTTATTGTTGGCATCAACAAATGTTACTGCACACTTATTGTTAATTTTTCAAGTGCAAATTTTTTAGTATCCCACCCATGTAATATTCAGCTTTACAGTTGACTTTTCTGGATTTAGCTATTTCTCTAAGAGAACATGGCAATTTTTTTCCGATGAGTCCCCCCCACCATATTCATGTTGTTAAGTTGTTTGAGGTAGTGGGAGTTGGTACTTCGTAGATACTTTCTGATTATGACATGATAATCCACTGCCTCACGAATAAGACAAAAAACACTACTTTTGAAGAGTACCAGGCCCATGATTCCGTACAGTTTTAAATTAATTTACACTGAAGCCTAGATTTTCTTGCTCCAGGAAGAAGACGTAAAACATGACATTGTTGGTTCTGCAATTGAGGGATTGTCCTCCCGTGCTTTGGCCTGTTATAGATTAAGAAAGATATGTTGAAGAGACTGTTATAATATGAAGGCCCAGCTTTGTTGGACATTGACAAGATCAAGGATCAACGTATTCATCCATTAGAGGACTGGTTGTCTAATGATACTATCACGTCCCCCTATATATCTTTACAAATGAGTCTGTCAAATGTAAATTGATTAATTGTATAGTTGTTGCATATAAAGATTGTCAAATATGGAAAACATAAGTAGAGAAAAATGGGTTTGAATCATTTGATGATATTCATGGGACTTAGCTTCTCACGAGGAAGGTTTTTGCATTTTTAGGATTCCATAGTTGTATAATTTAGAAGCTGTCACTGTGTCACAGGTATCAGGAAATCCTGACTGACCCCAGTTATGCTGGGCAGTTTGTCTTGATGACGAATCCTCATATTGGCAATACAGGTGTCAACCCAGGTTAGTGCACTCATCAATATCAAATAATTGATTTCAGAAAATGAACTTAGGAGTGAACCTTTTGATGTTTTTATGTTAAAGATGACGAGGAATCAGGCAAATGCTTTCTTGCTGGTTTGGTGATTCGAAATCTTAGTATATGGTACACTTCTTTGTACTCGATTTTTTGTGGATTGTTAAAATGTTGTTGGTGTTTGTTTATCCTTCAACCAGTGTTTCTTGACTTCCATTTTAATTTATCAGCACCTCCAACTGGAGATGTACCGAATCACTGGGTGACTATCTGAAGAAAAGGAATATTATGGGTATATGTAAGTGAAGCACCAACAATCCTGGTGGTTTTCGCTGGTGGTTTTCTTTTCCATCTCAACTGTTGTCTACCTTTTGTTAGATGACGTGGACACTCGTGCTATAACTCGTAGATTGAGGCAAGATGGAAGTCTTATAGGTGTTTTGAGCACGGAAGAGTCCCAAACAGATGAAGAGCTGTTGGCATTAGCGCACAAGTGGAAGATTGTTGGTATGCTTCATAAATTTGAACCTCCTTGATTCGCAATGAATTCAAGCTTCATGATATATATTTTGTACAAATGAAGGCTTACACATCGGCTAAAGGCACGGAAGATGTAGTTCTACAAATAAGAATATTGATGAAATGTTCTGAATGGTTTCTAAAACAATTTCATCCTTGATGATGTCCTCAGAATAGTGATTTTTTTATATATAGAAAATGAAAGCAAGAAGATTTATAAGATACCAATAAGTGGGCTTGTGATGGCCTACAAACATTCAAATTAAGGTCAATAAGTGGGCTTGTGATGACCCACATGCACATTCAAATCAAGGTCAATAAATATAGTCCAATATGTCAGTTAAGCAATGTGTATTATTTTTAGCTTCTTATTTCTTAATTTATCATCTATTTGTTTCTCGAAGTGGCATATATTTTTGTTGGTTTCATTTTATTTAACATCTCATTTCCCTTCTTGGCGTTCAATGAGTTCACTGACAGATCCAGTATTCCTTAAAACTTATTCAAATTTTTTGTTGATTTTTTGGGTTTCCAAAGGAGTTGACTTGATCAGCGGTGTCTCTTGCACTGAGCCGTATGAATGGAAAGACATAACAGATAGCAATTGGGAGTTTAGTGCAAATTCAAGTTCCACCAAAGACTGTCATGTCAGTACAAGTCCATTTTATTTTCACACGTTAAATTAAAAAGGTAACTGACAGTTTTAATTCACTCCATGATGTTAGGTCGTTGCCTATGATTTTGGGATAAAACATAACATTCTGAGACGACTGGCATCCTATGGATGTAAAATCACAGTTGTTCCCTCAACTTGGCCAGCATCCAAAACACTAGCTATGAAACCAGATGGTGTTTTGTTTAGCAATGGTCCTGGAGATCCAGCTGCAGTCCCTTATGCAGTGGAAACAGTTAAGGAGATTATTGGGAAAGTTCCAGTCTTTGGTATTTGCATGGGTCACCAATTGCTTGGCCAGGCTTTGGGTGGAAAAACATTCAAAATGAAGTTTGGTCACCATGGAGGAAACCATCCTGTCTGCAACCTCCAGAGTGGGCATGTTGAGATTAGTGCGCAGGTGTTTGCATTATTTTGAATTATATTATTTTTTACTGCTATGTTCTTTGAAAGCGTTATTTTGATGTTTCCGTCTGACATAGTAATCTGCTCCATGTGAAGATGGAACAATTCTCTCCCCCCCCCCCCCCCCCCCCCCCCCCCCCCCCCCCCCCCATCTTTTCAACTAGTAGCTTCTATGAAATAATCTTGCTAGGTAGAAGGTTCTCAAATTTTCAAGCGAGTGCAATTTGGGCTCGAGACAATTTAAGAAGATAACCAACTGTGCCCTATCATCCTCTTTTGTAGCTTATCTCTGCTTGTTTACAAGTTGTATATTGTAGTATAATAACTTTTTGCACATTAGTAGAATAGTCCCTTATAGGGCAAAACAAAGTGGTTGTGGCCTGTGGGTTAGGACCCACAACTCTCCCCCTAACACGTTGACTTTGGGCGAGCTCCTCGTGGTATCTGTTACATACACATTTGAGACCTCTCAAATCCTCAAAATATGGAGTCGATGGCTGTTCTGTCGTATCATATGCCCATCAGTTAAAACTTCTTACTTGAAGTAGTTAACTTAACATGCATTTGACGGAGTTTTCATCCTCATAGAATTTTATATTACGTCTCGTTTATTTTAATTTTTATATGAAAACCATAATGCTTTTGTCAGCATATTTGTTTTCCATTTGGTAATATGAAAACCATAATGCATTTCCATTATCCTGCAGAATCACAATTATGCGGTGGATCCGGCCTCTCTTCCTGCTGGAGTGGAAGTAACACATGTAAATCTGAATGATAATAGCTGTGCTGGTCTTGCTTGTTCGCAGTTGAAGCTCATGTCACTCCAATATCATCCAGAGTCTTCTCCAGGCCCTCATGATTCTGATCCAGGTGAAATATCCATTTCACGAAATATTTATTTAAATTTCAAACATTTTGTTGCATCATTTTGCTATATGCAATTTTAAGTTAAAATAATTTGTCTAGTATATCATATTGGGATGGTGGGATGGAGTATTTGTAAATAAATACTTATTGCTAGAGAGTATCTTTTGTTTTGACGTACAATATTTATATATCCTTGGACATACAACAACAGTCAGTCTCAAACTGGGGTAAGCTAGGTATGGAACTCTACAAATATCATAGTTCTGGTACATGAATTTGCTAATTTGCTATACATTCCTGAATAATCTAATTAAATTAATATACTGCTATTTTTTTTAATTATTGAAGTAGATTCCTAATTTTCTATTAAAAGCAATGTGACATTTGGTCCCTACTTGGCTTAGGGACTCTTATTTGCATGGACAAATGATGGGAAGTCCGCTAATGATGTTCAAGAATTTGCATTCTTAATGAACAGTTTTTTTTAGTGAACTAATTATCTATAGGTGCATGATATTCTTAGTTTTGCACAGGATTCATTGGTATACTATCGTGACTTTTAATGTTTATTGGCTCCTAAGATGCTAGTGATACATCCTTAATCTTGATACGCTGCACGCCTATAGTATAGTAGCTGTTGCTGGTTTCCCATGTCAGGAATTTTAGGCTGTTATTGCTGACAAGTTTGCATGTTTACCGGATTGTATTGGGTTTTTCTGAAAACTCCTTTCTGTGTAGCTTTTGGTGATTTCGTTAAGCTAATGAAGCAAAGCAAGCAGAACTTATGATCGACTAATGTTTGCTACAAAGGTTGATAGAGCTGATATCCTCAACTCAACACCAGAAAAGAAATGTGCTACGTAAAGAGTTACAGCTCTACAAGTCTGTAGCCCTATTGCTTCTTGGCAAGAAATCATGCACAAGGCCAGTGCCATCGCAATATGTTTGTGTTGAACTCGATTGTTTCCAAAAGCCGTGGGACAAGTGAAGAACATCTTCTTAGATATCTTTCTTTTTGCTTCGTTAGATTTCGGAGTATTGTAGTTTTGGACGTTAATAGTTCCAGAGATGTTAAAGGGATGTTTTTATGCTTCAAAAGACCAGTCAATAAGCTTTAAGCAATATGCTACTCTGTAATAATATCGATTACTTGAGGGACAACTTTTGAATATCTTTTCCAGTCAATTTTTTGAGGAATTTTCATCTTCTGTCTGTTGTCTCGATGTTCGGCCCAAATGGTAAAATGTTGGAAGTCGGAAGACCATGATAAAAGGTGGCATGAAAATGAGGTTTGCTGGGGAACCATATGAAAAGCCCTGTTCTCTCCGTGTGGAGTGTGGACCTTATCCGGTTATCCCAAGTGCAAGCAAGGTTTACATTCAAAGGAAAAGTTCAAGTAACCTTTTCCCCACATACTTGCGTTGTTGTCTGTGGATGTAAGTAAGACAGAACGTATCTTAAGGAAGAACTAAGAAGTGTCCTTGTGAAATTTTCGTTTTAAAGTAGTTTGGGCACCGTTTGCTTACGGAATATAAAATGATATTTTTGCTGATGATTAACAGGGGTGCACATGGAACGGGTCGGGTTAAGCCAAAACCTGACCCAACCCGAACCGACCCGAAAATTTCGGGTTGGACCCGAATTATTTTGCGTTCTTAAAAGTATTACCCTAAAGACATCAAAAGAACACATAAGTTGACATAACAATTGACAACAAACCCCCATCATATACTTCATAAGCAAAAAAACACAACATACGCGAAAATAAACATCACACCACCCAGCAAAACCAGCTACCCTTGCACTCTCCATGTTGGTAACCGATGTTGAGAAGTTCACAATAAAACATAAGCTCGTGTTGGGTAAAATTAGGATCAACAAAGAAAGAAAAAAACATAAAATAAAATCACATTCCTCAAACCACAACAAAACATAATTAATCACGAAAGTACAATTAGGAGCTGAGATGGAGGGAAAAAACAAAAATCACAATAAAACATACATAATCTTGAACTGAGCAAATGAAAATATGAGAATAAAAAACATAAGAAGAGAACAAATATACTAAATCAAACAACAGAAATTGATATTTTTCAACAAAATCGAACAACAAACATAAAAATGAACCAAAAAAGAAGAAATTTAGAGGGGAAACCCACACTTGGGTCTCTTGGAATTCCGCCTGGAACCCGACGATATCGTTGAGAGTTCCGACAGCGTAGAGGGCACCGATCTCGGCGATGACGAAGGCGGCAGTGGAGCCGGTGCCAAGGTCGAGGACCATGCTGCTCTTGATGTTCTCGACGACCTTGGAGGCGGCGAGCTTCTTGAGGTCGTCCTGGGTGAGGACGGTGGAGAGGGCGTTAACGGAGAAGCAATGGTGGAGAGGGGTGTGGGAGGAGGGGCGGCGGAGGAGATGGTGGGGATTAGGGTTGTGGGTTGGTGCTTGGTGGGGATGAGGACAGGGTGGAGAGGACGGGGATTTGAGGGTAATGGCTGAATGATCATTTAGGGATTTAGTATTTATTATTAAAAAAATTGGGTTCAAAAGTTCAATTTTCAGATTTTTCCAACCCGACCCGACCCGACCCGACCAGTCAGGTTTGGGTCGGTTTTTGGATTCAACCCAACTCGTGTGGACCCTTAGACGAGAGCATGTCGTAACATCACTAGTTACATGTTCAATCATTGTTTCCGTAACAATTTGTGGTTGGATTACGTATATTAGTGAGTAGGGTTTTGCATCCGGTTCAGATCGGACCGAACTGGTTGGATCCGATCCGGTCTGATCCAGACCCGAATTTTTGCCTTAAAATTTTAAAAAACCAAAATCGGACCGGATCGGTCCATTCTCAACCCTATTAGTGAGAATGATAGTTAACCTAATGTTTTAGTTGGTTGTAATTATCCTTTGGTGCATATGAGTCTGTTGTAGTATGTTGTACAACTCATCCTAACAAACTTTGTAACTAACTTTTTGAGAATATCTATATATACATGAGGGTGCCCATCATTTAGGGCAAGTCACTCTCTTCAACCAGATACCCTTGCACTCTCTTAGCATGTAAACTCCCATTTAGCTCGTATGCAATAGACTAGACATACATGAACCTTCGTATTATAATTTAGTGTAACAGCCAAAGTAAAAAACTACGACATTCTCAATTTTGAGTAAAACATCAATGTTTCAAACTAATGGACAAGCCAGAAGAAAAAAGAAATTGAGTGATGTTGGGTCTCTATTTAGTGAACCAACTCACAAGGCTCGATTATTTCTATTGGTGTCTTTACTCGACTTAATCACATTTTTAGTCAAATCACATTACTTCAAGCACTACAATAGAATGCCAGGGTGTTAACATTAAATACGTTTTCTATAATATGATAGTATTTTTAAATAAATATATCTTCATTGCTACACCTATAATAACCTTCATTGCCACGTAAATAACAAAGATTTTGTGATAATAGATTAAGAAAGTTACTATAGGTCAACAACTCATGGACTTAGTAACAGACCCTACCAAGCTCAGTGTGTGCTTGAGTTCGGGTTGTTAGAGAATGTAATAGTATGGTATTAGGTTTAGTCTCATACCGGCTAATTACAAGAGTTCGAAAGGATATATCATACTTGAGTTACTACCATAAGTAACTTTTGGGTTAAGCTTTTGTGGCAATAGATTAAGAAAGTTACTATAGACCAGCAACTCATGGACTTAGTAACAAACTCTATCAAACTTAATGTGGGATTGGGCTCAGGTTGTTATAGATGATATCAGAACATAAATTTGTTGGAATTATGGAAACTAAATTCTACACCAAGAAAATTGTATGTCTCTAAGGTCCTACATCACTTGGTCGAGTGTAGATTTGGATCCTGACGAGGGCGTCACGAGTTTAAGTGCGGGAGAATGTAATAACCTGCTATTGGGTTTAGTCTTATACCGACTATTTACAAGAGTTGGAAAAAGTATGTAAGACCTGAGCGACTACCATAAGTAACTTCCGATTTACGTTTTTGTGACAATAGATTAAAGAAGTTACTATGTGCCGACAATAAATGGATTTAGTAACAAACCCCACTAAGCTTATTGAGGGCATGTGCTCCGGTTGTTACAACACCTTACCCATAATATATTAATATGTGTGTCTTTTGATCTTTTCCAACCATAACTTTAGTCCTCATTTCCAGTTTGGAATAATCCCTACAACCCCTTCAAACCTTGTTTTTCCAGATTGAAATAATAATCTTTCAACTTTAAAAGTTATCAAGAACCAACTTCCTCTTTGCAGGAGGAGGCCTTTCAGTCTAACACTCCTAAATTGGAAATGATTATGACCTTAGTTTGGTTATAGTACCTGCAACAGAGAAACAACAAAACATTACACATAACACAAACTGAATAAGGACTAAAATCAAAGAAACATGAGTTGTTTCCTATTGCAAAAGTTGTTCCGGAGTTAACAAAAACACCTGAAATTAGAGTTGGGTGTCGGACCAGGCATGACCTGGCCAAAACTAACGAGTTGGAAGGGGCCGGTCCGCCAGACCCATTTGTTTTGGGGCAAAACTGGGTATCAAGCCAGGTCGGACAGGGCATGGGCAAAACTAACGGGTCCGACCTGTTTAGCCTCCCGGGCCGACGGGATCGGGTCCGACCCGTTACCCAACTCTACCTGAAATCAGGATACAAGTTTAAAAGTAATTGTGCTGAGATTTGTGGCCATCACCAATCAAACAAAACCCACATGAAAATATTTGCACATAAATTATTGACATAATTCTAAATATACCCTTAAAAACTATAATATCTCTAACATCCTTTAGTTTTTCGTAATATCTTAGCTACCTATACTTTGAAGTTTTCAATTATATTCCATCACATGTAGGTTAGAAGATTTTTTTTAAAGTTTTTTTGCCGATTCAAGTTGATGTTAAGATGGAGCCAGGGTTAGGATCAAATAATGAAGGGTTTGTTGCTTGTATGTCATTTTAAAACACTATATTTTTGTTTTTATCATTACTGTATAACTATTTGTATCAATGTCACTAAAAATTATACAAATTCTATTAATGTCACTAAAAACTATACAAATTTCATTAATGTCACTCCGTTAACATTTTCCGTTAACGGTGTTACTATTCTGTTAACAATGATAAAATTATTATTTTAATAGTAATATGTACAAATTCTTCTATATATAATTTAATAACTTAGTAATCTAAATCTGTCATTTTAATGATCTTTACAACAATTTTTTTGAATTTCAAAATCAAGACTATTAATTTTCACAAGTACAAACAGTGGCGAGATCAGTGTTTTGGTGTTTTTTTCCTATGAAAATTAAAATTCTTGATTTTTGGAATTTAAATATTTTACCGTGAAAACCATAAAGATTTAATTCTTGTTTAAGTGTTTTGGAGTTTAATTTTCATAAGAAAAAAACCACCGAAACACCTGTATCACCGCCGTTTGTACTTGTGAAAATTATCAGTCTTCATTTTTTTGAATTTAAGTGTTTTGTTGTAAAGATCATAAAAATGAAAAAATGGAATACTAAGTTATTAAATTATATATGGTAGAATTTGTAAATATTGCTATTAAAATAATAATTTTTTAACGTCGTTAACGGAAAATGTTAACGACATTAATGAATTTTTTATAATTTTTAGTGGTATTAATAGAATTTGTATACATTTTTAGTAGCATTAATACAAATAAGTATACACTCGTGACAGAAACGAAAATATAATATTTTGAAATGATTATTTTAATAGTAATATTTACATTCCAGCGAAAAATCCAATAATGAACTACAATCCTATTATAGACACACATTACATATATTTAATTATATTTTGTTTGCACGAATTTTGATTATTAAACCTCTGGATTTAAGGAAAACCGCGTGCGTGCTGGCAAAATACACCTATTTTTCAATTTTTCTTACTAAATCTTGTCTCCGACCAACCCTTCAGACTTACCAAACGAAAGAGCCTCGCTCGCAGAATCTAATTCATGATTACGGATGGTCTTACATGTTGTTTGTTGAAATTAATCACGACAAGCGAGAGGTCAGCTTCAGTCGCTGGACGCTGCATGAGATTCCCATCCATACATGTCTGGTGCCTCTGCTAACGCCAATAAAGGTGCACAAAAAGAGAGGATTGATGGTAACATAAGCAAAGACTACTACTATCACAGAAGGTGAGAAAGTGATGGTAACCCTTCACAAAAAACAATCTTTCGTGGTTGCTAAGACTTGGGTTAATTTGAACCTCAACTATATGATTTCACATTTAAGGTCCAGTTAGAATAGTAATTAATCAAAACGAAACTAGTTTTATCTGATTTATAATAATCAATTTGGAGATCTTTGATAGTAAAACAGTCAAGGTTGTAATTCACATCTTGACAAATTAGGTCGTATATAGAGGTCTAATCAAGGTCTCGAAACCATATATATAAACCTTAATATTTCCACATTCTTTCTTTTCTGAAGGAGCATGCTTAAGCTCAAATGCATGCCTTCGCTCTGTTAATCTCTACTTCGTTGGTCTGAAGGATAACCGAATTCCCTTTGTCAATATTCAATTTCCATCAAAACAACCTAATTTCACAAGACACGCATAAAGGGCAGGGCCGGATAGAAAACATATATATTATATGTAGTATTATTTATATGATATTTTTTTTATGGTTGAGAACTTGGTAGATAAAAGTAAAATAGGTGAAAAAATTGCCGGCTGTAAGTTAAACGCAAGATCCAGTTTTGGATGGACATAATTATTCTTCAAAACATGAGGTACGTGATTTAACTGATTCAAAATGTTTTAAGTTACACGTAAGATCCAATTTTGGTTGCACATAATTATTCTTCAAAACACATGTGGTACATGATTTAACTGATTCAAAATATTTCTTAGCTTGGCCAGACAGGTTATATTATTGATATAGAAAAGATGTGACGCAATTTTGACTCCTAACGGGGCAATTAATGACAAATTTGGTACGTGAAAACTGCTTCTATCCTAATCAAATACATTATACGATCAACTTTTGATAATAAAATGTCATTGGGTAACCTTACGAAATTAATGCACAGGGAAATTATCCTCAACTGGTGTATAATATTCATACTTGGCGAGGATAGACACGTTTCATGATATCTATATATGTTCAATGTTCAACTAACGTTCTTTCAAATTGGATCTTACAAAATTTTAAACCAATTAAAGCACAAAATAACAGCAATACTCAAGATAACAATAGTATTTATATTTGGATTTCTTATTTTACGGTTTTACCCATCAAAGACAAAACAAAAAAGGTAATTAGAACAGAGAAGGCTAGAAGAGAATCACGTGTGTTAGTATTCCCTTCTTAATTCCCACGTATCAAAGACAAATTTACAAATGTGTCCAATGATGTACGAAACAGTGTGAAGCATTGTAGCTACAACTCAGATGGATCACTTCACAATATATAATACAAACGTGCAAGACAATTCAAACTATTCTGCTTATCAAAAACTTTGTCCAATAACTTTCCACAACCAAAGGAGCTGCAGATACATTAATGATAATAATACCCTTATTTTTTTAGTTAATTACAGTTTGCTACTGGATCTTTTGGTCATTGTCACTTTGCACAATGATCTTTATAATGTAGTAGTTTGCCCCCGCATTCTTTCCATTGTTGGCATTTTGCACCATTTATTAGTTTTGATCCAAAAAATGTCGACCATTGACCTGAAAATCCAAAATTAACACAACTTTTTAGAAAAAAACATTAAAACTAACGTCACATATTATCTTGTGTATTTTTAACATGAATTGTTTTTAATGTTTAAAAAAAATTAAAACAACTTTGGATTTTCAGATTGAAGATATTTTATTATTTTTTAAATCGAAGTGCCAACAAGTGAAAAGACATGAGACAAATTGTTACATTTTATATGTCATGGATGCAAAGTACCAACGACTGAAAGATCGTGGGAACAGACTGCAATTAACATTTTTTTAAGTCGTTAGTGTGCATTAAATAAAGAGGAAATCATAACCACGACATCTTAGAACATCCACAAGTTTACATAGTGTAATTGTGCAGTCATCATTCGGCAAAATTATAATTAGATTACAATAACAACCTCACATTACACACCCCTCTATCAGGTGTCCACCCAAAATGAGAACTTTAAAGGAAACTAGTTGCTTCATAAACTCTTGACCAAAGACGAGGAGGCGCCTTGAAGGAAACAAAGTCAAGATCTCATCCAAAGACCCAAAGGGACCCCCTCTGCTAAACATGTCCTCTTTTTCCCACTTTTTCCTTTGCCAAACGCCAACATGTTACGTTCTGAATACTTGAAGGTAGAGCAACCTTGATCCTTAACCCTTACCTCTTCTTCTAGACGCCACCTTGTGTTGATATGAATATTGATTAATGCTTGTGAGTTGTGACAATGTGATGACTAATTACACAACCAACTGCTTAATAAATACGTCTTATCTTGACGGGCCGGGATTCATGCATAGAGTAGGATTGCGATGGGCAATAGCCTAGATTTGCTATGGCCGTCAACCTACGGTTCGTTCGGGTTTTTTGTAACTTAGTACTTGGAGTTTTTTTTGTGATCAGTTGTTATATAGTTTTTTGTATTTGAAAATATTGGTAGTTCTAAAATTTTCAATATAAATATGCAAGTTAATTATAGTTTGTCATCATCAATTATGTCCCGATTTCACTCACCCCCTCTGAACTACGATCTTTAACATTTTACCCCCTAAAGTAAAAAAAACATTAGCAGAATTGTCGTTATTTTTTTGAATTTTTATGTTGTTTGTCTAAATTACTTAAAATTCTAACTTTCCGTTGAAGTTCGTATCACATCAAATACCAAATTTTGTTTCAAATTTGGGTCCAATTTAGCAGAATTTTGACACAAATTCCAAACAAATCCAACTTTTAATTTGGTCTAAGCTTTAACACAAAGTTAGGATTACGAGTATAAAATGATGAATAGGGTGTGTGTGTTAGGAATCACGATACAGTTGAGAGTATGTAATGTCATGTAGTTTCTAGACTTCCCACTTGGGCGATTTCCATTAGTAAGACATAATTTTGAGTAGTTCACTTTAAAATAGTTTGACGGTAGTAGTATCTATGAGATTTTTGAGTTTTGATATTTAATGATCAAATTGATTGATCATTGCGAATTTAGGTAGGCATCACGGTGAGTAGGGGTGAGCAAAAATCGGTCCGGTCCGGACATCCGGACCGAACCGGACCGAAAATTTAAGGAGAAAATCCGGATTTTGGACCGACCCGGACCGGACCGGACCGAACCTATTCGGTCCGGTCTTCGATCCGGACTTCCCGAAAATTTGGGTTTCGGTCTGGTCCGGTCCTGGACCGAAGCTCACCCCTAACGGTGAGTATGTTCGCTCATTTTCGCAATGTTTCAGTTTGTTGGGTGATAGATTGAAGGACTTCCCATCAGACAATTGCACAATGATTAAACATTGCGCTTATTGTCTATATACTATATTTAATTTGCAACTTCAGTTATATTTTTCACGTCGTTCATGCTCAGAATGTTGAAGGTGTGTCGAGTTTAGGTATGCTATAGACCAAGAGCCTAGAGGTGCAAACGAATCATACAAGAAGCAAATTGTCAATATACTTCACATATGAAAATGCATGTTTGTATAATTTCGTCATTAGGTGCTTTAAGCGTTCTTCGTGTTTGGGTTTTTAAATGGTGAATGTAGATATAAACTTGCTACAGATATGTAGGTGCATATTTTAATCCGGGGTAGATATATACGATAAAAACACACATTTTAACGTAAAATTCGAGCAGGTATACAAGTACAATCGTAGCAGTAGCCGAGTAGGAGTGTAGGACCTTACATAATACATGGACAACAAATGGAAAGATCACAATTTTTATGTCTTGTCTATACACCGGTTATACGGTACAAAATACTACGTCTAACAGTTGAAACCATTCGATCTAAGTTTGGGCAGTTTGACTGAAAATAAGTAGAAAGCGGAGAGACTTCAGGAATTAATATTCCAAGCTCAAATCAAACAAAATCCACGCTGCCAAACATCTGCAGAGGAATTAAAAATAAAAAACCCCACTTTAGTACTAAACCCAAGGATTAATAGTTTAATAAAAAAATCGGAAATCTGACAGTCCAACTAATGCTAAATTTAAGGACACTCTCCCACCCGCATCCCATGTTACTTCTGCTAGAGCGAGACAAACCCAGAACCAAAAAAAGTAGAACCAAAGCAAGAGAGAGAGAGAGAGAGAGAGGGAGAGAGAGAGAGACCCATCCCATTCATCTCAAAACTAGGGTTTCCACTCCCACCCTGTCCTCGACTTTGATGTGAGCGCCCAGATCCGGAATGGCGGATGAAGGCGGAGGAGGGGACGACTTCACAGCACCGCCGCCGCCTCCGACGGAGCGCTTGTCGGCGTCGGCCTCGTTCAAGGCCGAGGGAGGGAAGCCGAGGAGGAGAGGTGCTGTCAGGCCCAGCCTCGACGCCGACGAGTTCCTGAATCTGCTCCACGGATCCGATCCAGTCAAGCTCGAGCTCAACCGGCTCGAGAACGAAGTTCGAGGTTCGGTTTCAGTTGGATTTGGCGTTTGGTTGGGGTTTCGTGCCTAACGTTTGGTTCCTTTTCAGATAAGGATCGGGAGTTGGGGGAGGCGAATGCGGAGATCAAGGCATTGCGGCTGTCGGACCGCGCCAGGGAGAAGGCCGTGGAGGAGGTGATTTTTGCATTTTCTTATTTTTCGTATTTTTTTAAAATAATTTGCATTGTAATATATGAAGCTGGTATTTGCATTGTAATGCTGTCCTTTTGTTTTTTGGTGTTTTTTTTTATTTGATGATTTTTGCTTTTGTGGACTGGTGCCTGTGTTAGATTTGGATCTCGATATTGCCTTTTAAAGTTGACCTTCTTAATATGATTTTCTGATGGTTTTACTATTTCCGGAACTATCACATCTTCCTCATAATTCCTAATGGATGCACCCCTAAAGAAGAAGAAAAATCATTTTTCTTCTTCCGTGAGGGAAAATTTGCAATCTGACTTGGCATCTGATATCCTGCATAAGAGCACATTTAACAGCGCCCGGGCTACCCCCGGGCGCCCTGCACTCTCTCTCTGCCACGTCAGCTTCTCTCTCTGCCACGTCAGCTCACCCAACCCACCCAAAAAATCCCCTTATCCATGCCCAGGCTACCCCCACCCACCCTACACTCTCTTTCATCCACATCATTTCTTAATTAAACAAATTTAATTCTCACACAACATTTAACAAATTACATTTTATATTTTAAATCTAATTTAAAATATACAGTGGGGGATTTGTTGAGTTTGTGCGGGGGTGGCAGGGGGCGGCAGCCCCTGCGGGGGACGTGAGTCCCCCCCGCAAAGCGAGCGGACAGAGGGAGCGCGCTTTGCGGACGTTTTTTTGTTTCGACATCATATTATTGCATTCCATATATTGATTCGTTTACCCGTATTTACCTACATTACGAAATATAAACGGGTAAATACGTTTACATTCCGGCATTCGTTTACCCACATTAATAACAAATACCCAATCCATTAATAACAAAACATCCACTAAAAAATAAAAAATTTAAAAAAAAAATTTCGACGAATGGGGGGGGGACACGTGCCCCCCACCCGATGGGCGCCCGGGCGCCAAATCGGGTGCTCCGGCACCCGATTGCGCACCCGGGCGGGCGTCTGGGGCGCCCGCCCGACAGGCGCCCTCCCCGTTAAGGGGAGGGCGCCCGGGCGCCCGGGTCGGGCGCGAGGGCGCGCCCGACCCATTAAGGGTGCCCTAAGTGTTGTCATACTTCTGGCGGAGTTTGCTGGAATTTGTTTGGTATTGAAGTTTGTTTATTTATTGGGAACATCGGAAGGAGGCTATAAATATTTTATTTGTTCCCGGAAAACATAAAGAGCTTATCACATTTTTATTTCTGGTTACTGTTTCAGCTCACATGTGAACTGGAAAAGGTTGACGAGAAGCTCAAATTGACCGAATCTCTCCTTCAAAGCAAGGCATGCCAAAACAACCATTGCTCCAATCGCCACCTTAAATTTTCAGTTTTGTGTTGTTGCTAATCTGTGACACATTATTTCTTATAGAACCTAGAAATCAAGAAGATAAATGATGAAAAGAAAGCGTCCATGGCTGCACAATTTGCTGCAGAAGCTACACTTAGAAGAGTACATGCAGCACAGAAGGATGACGACATGCCACCTATCGAAGCTATTCTGGCTCCACTGGAGGCTGAACTCAAGATTGCTCGACAGGAGGTACTACCATTCTCCAATGAGTGCGGCTAGTAATATTCTGATCTATGAATGAATATAGATTATTTATTTATTTATCTGTGAGGAATTTTGAAGACAGAAACTTAATTGAGAAAATATTTGTTCCCCATGTATATCTTTTAGCTGCACCATAGTAAGATTGTAAGTACTGATAAATCAAGTTTCCGAATTATTATTGCAGGTTATTAGTATATCAAATGATTTTCAGATAATTTGTAAGGAATTTCACAATTTTCGGGACTAGTTAGTTGTATTTTATATTTATGTCAATACTTCACTCTTAGTTAAGCAATTTCTTTATGCCAGTACTTCATGTTTTATTTTTTCTCCTTCGGTAGATTGCGAAACTTCAAGATGATAATCGAGCCTTGGATCGCCTTACAAAGTCAAAAGAAGCAGCTCTACTAGAAGCAGAAAGGACAGTGGAAATTGCTATGGCGAAGGCATCCATGGTAGATGATCTTCAAAATAAGAATCAGGAATTGATGAAGCAGATTGAAATATGTCAGGTATGGTATCCTTTTCTATTTATATCTTACGAATTACAATACATTTGTATTGTCAAGTGTTCCTTGCATTGAGTGGTAGAATTGACAGAGCTAGTGATCCTTTGCCTGTTTTTCCCCCAGGAAGAGAATAAGATAGTGGACAAATTGCACAGGCAGAAGGTTGCGGAGGTTGAGAAATTAAGTCAAACTGTAAAAGAATTAGAAGAAGCTGTTCTTGCTGGCGGAGCTGCGGCAAATGCTGTGAGAGATTACCAACGCAAATTTCAAGAGATGAATGTATATCTGGTTTATTACCAAGTGTCTTTCCCCCTGTTTTTGCTTCTACTGATTACTGTTGCTTATGTTATTTAACTTTCCCTCCTGTAGGACGAAAGGAAAACCCTTGACAGGGAATTGGCTCGTGCAAAAGTTACAGCCAACAGGGTTGCAGTGGTAGTGGCTAATGAGTGGAAGGATGCAAATGACAAAGTAATGCCTGTCAGGCAATGGCTTGAAGACCGTAGGTTCATGCAGGTAGTACTCTGTTCATGTTTCTCTTCTTTCAATTTTCACTGTTTCAAGTTCAAATCAAACTACATGACCCTCGCTGGAACTTCTACAATCCTTCGTTGTTTTTCTGTGATGGTTGCTACTTTGTTTTTCTAATTGTTTATTTTTCCTTAAAAATGAAGGGTGAAATTCAGCAACTTAGGGATAAACTGACTGTGGCGGAACGTACGGCTAAATCTGAATCACAACTAAAAGTAAGCAACTCGTGCACAACTAGTTGATGATTGCTAAAAAATTCTGTCTGGTGAAAGAATGTAAAACTTCTATCAACACAAATATCTTTTGTTTTCCCAGGAAAAGTATCATTTGCGGCTGAAGGTGCTGGAAGAAGGGTTAAGGATGAGTTCAGGTGGTAGCACACGTGCAGGAGATCTAAAAATTTTGAGCAATGGTGCTTCACGTCGCCAGTCCTTGGGTGGAGCGGATAATCTTTCCAGGATTTCCTCCAATGGGCTATCATCTAAGAGACCTACATCTGCACACTTGAGATCTTCTCTTTCTAGTGGCACAATTTCAATACTGAAGCATGCAAAAGGCACATCAAAGTCATTCGATGGTGGAAGCAGGTCATTTGGCCGGAGTAAATTACTTGCTGCAAATGGGACCTTTTCTAGTTATTCATTCAACAAATCTTCTGATGCAACTAGAGAATCTGAGGCAGACAGCAATGTAAAGGTTGAAACAGAAGAAAAACCCAGTACTTCTCTTGATTCAGAAAATACTGTTTCTGGGTTGTTGTATGACATGCTACAAAAGGAAGTCGTCAATCTGAGAAAAGCATGCCATGAGAAAGATCAAAGTCTGAAGGACAAGGACGATGCAATAGAGGTAGTGACTCTTTTCGTAGTAGCTTGGGACTGCAGTAGGCATCACTATTATCATCTTATGCTTGTATGTGCTTTCAATATGCTAGATGCTAGCTAAGAAGGTTGATACATTAACTAAAGCAATGGAAGTAGAGGCAAAGAAAATGAGAAGAGAGGTAGCGTCCATGGAGAAGGAAGTAGCTGCGATGAGAGTAGAGAAGGAGCATGAGGGCAAAGCAAAGCGTCTTGGTAGTGCCAAAGGTCCTGCAAGTACTCAAATGCTCTCGGGCAGGTATGCTTTGCTCATCAGTGTTTAGATGCCCATGCTGTTGTAACGTATTTTTGATATTAGTAGTGGTAGCCTTGTCTTGATAGCGTAGGTAATATACAATAATTAATATATTAATATGTTTATTCACTCAATCCCATTGGCCGACGGTTGTAAGTGCTACACTGAAACACCAAGTGCCTATGTAGGTGGTACGCAATGCTTCTGCATCGTTCTAGTTATTATTACTACTGTAAAACTTTTTGTTTGGAATTTCGCTTACTTGGCTATCTAAATGGTGAGTGATACCTAATACTTAAATGATGCTGAGGACGTTGAGCCAATTAGCAGTAGCTCTAATTTATACTTCATTAGTATGCTTATGTGCAGTACCTATTGATCTTATATGCTCTAGAGATTTTCAAACATATTGTTCAAAACATATTTGGATTACGAGTCCTCTTTTGCTTGGGCTAAAGAAAAAGTAGAGTAAATGCTTAATGCTGTTGTACAGGGAGGGGGGAGATAAAAGTTGCTATTGCTCTATCTACCATTGTAGTTGCTCTGCAACAAATGTATGAACAGTTTCTCATTATGTTAATAAAACGCCCTTATCATTTGTTATATACTTATATGCAGAACCGGACAGAGAAGTGGACTGGTTAAAACCAGACTTCAATGAAGTCAAACTGGAAGCTGAGGCTGCATAAGCATTCTAGTGTAAGTGATAAAGTTCATAACCTCGCCGATCCTCCTTCGCTATTAAATTTCAGAAGCAATACAGGAGGAATAAATCGGGTTGCATCTGACTTGACTATAATGAGTACCAGATGTGGAAGTGGCTAACCTTTTTTGGGCAGATTTCTTTCTTAAATATAGAGAAGCTCTTCTTTGGTTGTATATGCTGTTAATTTCCCCCCCACCTGTTAATGTATCTCCTTGTGCTTCACTCTGGGTGTTCTATTTCATGGGTGTCAATATTTGCTGTATTTTCTGGTGAATGATTGTGTCTACTAGTCACCGTGATTGTGTGTGTATTCTCATTTCTGAGTATGTTGGCTTTTCGTGGAATCAGAATTTTGTGAATATTCTCATTTCTGAATGTTGGCTTTCATTTCCTGAATCTTCCCGCCCCATGTCCCATGTAGACCTGCCCGGCCCGGCAATCCGGCCTTGCGTGCTGGCACGGCTGAATTCAGGCCGGCCAGTCGGACTCCCATGTCTAGTCCCTTGCAATGGGTAAATAATCTGTCAACACAATGCAGTAATTTTGTGTAGTTGGATTCATTTGGTGCCGGAGTCTATTTTTGCAGATTGTCGTATCTCGTCTCGAAGGGGGCATGATACTTCATCCATTATCTCTAAGGTTTGTTGGCAAATGATCGAACCTCAGTTACGTTTAATTAATCTACGTCCCGGTGCAAGCGGTGTGGACCAGCTCGGGGTTTGTAGCCAGGGCGGTGTCCAAATGGTGGTGGTTCGGTGAGTTCCTAGGCTATCAAAAAAAAAAAAAAACTCCCGTAAACTTATTGTTCTCAGGTGGGCCACCGAGCATGGGTCCAACCACAACCACATCCATAGAGAGAGCCAAGAAGCTAATCACAGTAGCTGCATCAGTGGCAACCACGCATGTACTTGCGCGCAATGCAATTAACGATTTCCTCCCTGACAAGTCCGGAACTACATCAAAACCACCATCTCCAGCTTTTTCTGGACGACGGACACCAACAAGTTCACTATCGTCGTTGAACAAGTCGACGACATCCTCAATAACGAACTCTATGAAGTCGCCCGCCTCTACTTGATTTAAATTGGGTCGAACAACGTCAGAAGGCTCAAATTGATTGGGGGTCGAAATCGTCGACGAGTTCGAGGAAATATAATACCAGTGGGAGTTGGTAACCTATCAATAGAAGCGTGGTCGAAATGAGAATCACGAGATGGAGGTTCATGAATTACACCTTAGATTCCACCGGGAGCACAAAGACATGGCGGTTGACCAATACCTGTTGCTTGTGTTGGTCAAGTGTAAAGCCATAAAAGAAGTTGACAAGTCAACCAAACTCTATATGATGTGCTACTGCGACTGGACTCTGGTGAATCTTGACCACCCGTCTACGTTCTAAGCGAAAGATTAATGTATAAAGGTGGGGAAGGGGTGGAAGCGTGGGTACTTACTGAAAGATTCAGATCAGGTGGAGACGAAGTGATGCATAACTGACTCTGCTATGTATTTACAGGAGAGTTCAGATACAATCGATAATCGGGTTAAGATAACAAAAGAAAGTAAAAAATTATCTACTATTACAACATATAAGCATGACCCTATTGCAATAGCCCAATAATTAAAGGTCCAATAGGATGAGTCTTTTTACTCCCCCTCAAACCTGGTTTTAGGTTGGACTTAGACCAAACACCACATTTCGGCTCGCGAATCTGCAAAGTCTTTTGCCTAATGACTTTAAAGTAGACCTGTCAATTGGGTCGTGTTCGTGTACTATCGTGTCTGACAGATCTGCATTCGTGTCAGGATTTCGTGTTATCGTGTATAATATAAATTGAAAAGATTTCATCTTGTTTAGATTGAAAATAGTTAAGTGACATGTTATATTGATGTTTTTGATTCTAAATAACATCTTAATTGACTTTATCAAGTAAAAATAATTGATTATCTAACAAAAATGTAGTTCGTGTCAGTTTCGTGTACAAAAATAACTTATCGTATTATCGTGTCGTGTTCGTGTCAAATCGTGTAACAATTATTTTATATTTGTATGTTCACAAAATATCATAATAAATCATTTCAATCGTACAAAAAATGTCGTGTCTCCTTATCGTGTCATGTCCAGAATTGACAGGTCTACTTTAAAGTCATAACATCTAGTGTTAGCTTATTTGCACGGATACACTTCAGAAAGAAGACTTATTTGCATGGATACACTTCAGAGTTATATTGAACTTTTACATTTGTGTAGTTCATATTTGCTTAAATACACTTCCCATGTAAAACGCATTGATACATTTTTTCTGTTCCTTGTGATAAACATAATTTACGAACAAAATGGTCCTCCAAAAAGGGAAAATGGTGGTTAGATAATGGTGGTGTTGAAGAACATAAGTAGACTGTTTTGAAGTTTCTAACCCAAACTGGATATAATGAAGCCTAACAGTAAATTCGCATATTTGGTAGATAATAATACTGTCTTTTTTTTTATGGGTTCAGGCTAGATACAGTCAATGTATTGGTGTGGTAACTAACCTTAACGTTCTTTTTTTATTTTCAAAATAAATTCGGTTTCCCCCCCTTCCAAATTAACATAACTATTAAAATTGAAATGTGGTGGTAAATATGAAAATTGGCCTAAAAATGAAGCCCATTTGGCAGCCCACGTCGACACCAGAAATGGTCAAATTTACCACTCTACCCTTTGTTCTCGTTCTCTTCTCCCCTCTCCTCTCCTCGTTTCTCCACTCTCTGCCATCTCTCTCCCAAACCCTATCACGTCTATTGTGCCATTTCTACTCGAATACGATTTCCTCTCCACTTCACGGTCGTGATTTCGGTATTCGGCTTTCTCGAGGTGACGTTTCCGTTCCAGGATTCGTAGTTCAAAAGACCTTTTGTTCGATTTCAAGCGATGTTAGTTTTTTTTTGTTAAGGTTGGATTTCGAAATAGTGTTTCGGAAAGTTGATTATGTGGGATCGTGATTTGGATTATTTGGAGAGAAAATCGATTTGGTCTGTGGTTTGGTTCTACTAGTTAGTTGTCTTTTAGGGCAAGGAATTAGCAATGTTAATTTTTATGGTAAAATTACTTGGATGAGGTATCAGTAGGACTAAGGTTGCTCTGAGAATTTAATTCTTTAAAAAAATGTACTGTGGAATCATGGTCTGTGAAATTGTTGTTTTCACTCCGATTTTCCACCCTACTGTTTGAAACAATTTTCAGCAGTTGAGGAATTTAGATCATGAGGCAAGCGAGGGATGAATTCAGTTTGAACCATTCTCATTTCCCAAACACACCGTAGTTTAGTTTTTTAAGTTGTTTTTGTGCCCCAAAATAAGTGAATGAATGTTCTTTCAACTTCAGTTGCAATGTCATTCTTGATTTTGTATCGCTTTAGGCTGAAAGCAAACTCATTGATGCAATTTATTTTATTGAACTTTGTAGAGGATCTCAACATGTTTGAACCTTTTGACCTGGTTTACATTTAACCTAATAGAATTTGATGATACTTCTATGTTTAGGTTAAATTATATTCGATATTTTGTTCAAAACCCAGGGAAAAATGTGCATTTTTATGGATGTGAATTGCTGTCCTTGTGATGGTTGGCTACTTGGGCTGGTCTCATTAACAACTAACAACCAAGATAGGTGACTTGTTCATAGAAAATGAGTATGTAACTAGTATTTCTGCATACCATATTCTCTCGTAGTAAATGAGGCTTTTCTCACTATTTTACATTTCTTATTCTTCTGTTGCCGGCTTATCTTACATATTGTTTACATTGTTTGATTTAAGCATGCAGGGTGAACAACGAAATTGGATTTTAAGCAATAGAAAGCAATGATTGATTTGAGAGTAGAATACTTCAATCACACTGAGCGTATTGTTTTCCAAAAAAATTCCAAGCATACCGAAACAGTTTTCTAAATTTTGGTATGTCGAGTACTGAAGCATCACATTAGGCCACATTGATCATCTTCTTGTCTCTTCTAATACAAGTACATTTGATACCCTCTACTTTGGAAGTGATACTCATGGTCATGGACGATAGTCATACACCAAAGGATGATGGGCTCTTACATGCGAATGGTGAGCAGCAACAAACTAGTGTTGACTGTGACGTTCATGAGGGGCAAGATCATTATGAACATCACAATGGAAGTACTATGAAAGATCTTTCAGATATGATTTATATGAAAGAGGGTTATGATGATGAAGATGATAGTGATAGTGATTGGGAGCCAGTAAATCCTCCAATGCCCCAGAGGTGGTATTGTATGAACTGCATGATGTCGAATGTTGATGATGCTCATCATTGCTTAGTAAGTTCTATATTCTTGCATTAAAAAATACATTTTTATGGTTGTCAACCTATAAACTCTAATCTTCCTTTTGGAATGTCGCATTCTGCATGCTGTAAATATTTCATGTAATTTGGGGTACTTTGCCCCCTCACTTGTGCTATTATGTTGATTTTATGTCCTTACATTGAAGGGCTGTGGTGAATATAAAAATTCTGGAATCCTTTCCCATGGTTGTTTTGCATCCTCACTTGGAGAGGGAGTTGACGATTCTATCGGCTTGAATGTGACAGTCAAACTTGATGGTGCTTTACACTTTCCTTTTACTTTTTCCCCCGTACTGAGCTGTATATCTTGCCATATCTGTCACAATGTTTATATATTTCAAAATGTGTTATGCCTATGTGAATGGATTGTATAAATATATCAGTCTACAAATGGTTCGTCTAGGGTATGGTGTCTGCTCTTTTGGCACATCTTTGGATAATAAAATGGAAAATGTTGTATTTTCTAACTTGTATTTTTTTCTGTGAAGAAACTTCTAATATATATGAGATGCTCTAGTTATATAATCATGCAATAAAATGGTGTACTCTACTAATATTTCTTAAAATTGCAACTTTAGGTTGCATTAGAAAATAAAGTTTTCAATTTGGCACATGCAAAATAAGACAAAAGTGGCAAAATGTGCTATTATGCGACACATTTTACACATTGTTTGACCTTCAAATTCCATTATGAATTTTTTGTTTGTGAAAAAATTGCCAAAAATGCCAACTTGTGTAAACAATGTGACGATGTGTGGAAATTGGGCCACTGCATATGTCACACATGCCTTTCTTAGCTTACAGTTGTCAGATTTACACATGCAAATCATGCATGAGTCATGAGACTGTGTGTCACATATATGTCGGACGTCAAATTATCTAAATAATGTGAAACAATTGAGCATTTGAGCTGGCTAATAAGATACTAAAATTGGTTAAGCATTTCTTGTTAGGGTTATTACGTGAGGATATCATGAATCAGTAGATTCCTCGAGAGCTTGTCGCTGAGATACTAAAACTGGTCAAACATTTCATGAGGTTGTTAAATGTTACCTACTGCAGAGAGCCTTGTGTACCTTCTGTTGGAGTATGACGTACAATAGAAAAAAGGTTATTTTCTGAATCAAAGTGGATTAAGGAATGGAGACAAATCATGGAAGTATTGGTATGATGTTATTATTGCAGCATCATGGCTAGCTTGACAGAGGAATCGTGATAATTCAAGTTTGCCAACAGGTTTATAATTCCAGTTCGGTATGATGCTTCGCTACAATAATTGATTTTTGATTCAAATGAGATGATCCAACTTCAAAACAAATTTAACCAAAGCATGGTGCAGAATTTGTAGATGCAGCTGCCATGCATTAATATACTTTTGATTATTCATGGAATATGATACTTATGCATCTAGCATCTCCTATGCCATAAGCACACAATCCATTGATGTTAACATTTATGTGGTAGAAAGTATTGTTTTCTTTATCCAAGAGCATCAAAAGTAATCACCAAAACGTATAAAAACATTTAGCAATTGAATAATACAAAAATAAAGTTGTTATCATCATTAATGAAAAATGTCATTTCAAACTAAAATATCTAGATATCCAAACTAAATTTGCAGCACCTATGCTGGATACTCCAAAATAGTATATGGGAAGTACATCTGGGAGAAGTTAAAATAAGGGTTCTAGATTTTTTTTAAAAAAGTGGTTCTAACAAGGTCTGTTCTTTGGACCGTTATGGAAAGATAACCTATAGAATAGCTGTTAGCTTTTATCAGTATTTGAGTCATCGTTTTGTTTCTGAAATAGTATAATATCTTGAAGGAAAAAATGTATACAAGCATCCTCTATGTTGCCTTACTGATTGCTAGACTGTTTTGCCTTACTGTGCCTGACATTCAGACAGTGATCATGGAGTAGTGGATTGTTTTTTTTAGGTGTCAGTGTGTCACACGTGTTCTCCCACCATACTAATGCTCTTGATTTCATGGGATTTCCTTTGTATTTATTATACCCCGCACAAAGTTAAAATTTCTATTTATAAACTTTATTGCAGAAGGTGTGGAGAGTGCTACAGCCATTGGTTTTGATGAGAGAATGTTGCTGCATTATGAGGTACGTGTGTATGAAATTATTTTTGACTTTCAGGATATGATTGTTAATACATTTTTTGTATGTCCTGGTGAGTTCTTATGTATATAATGTTTTGATAATGATTTGTTCACTAATCCTGGAAAAATTGCTGAAAAAAAACCCTGGCTTGATTGTTGCATATATAACACTCACGCTAAAACATGATTGAATGCTGTGCAGCAGGACGCATGTGAACTGCATCAAATGGGAATGAAGTATTTGTACTAGCCTTTTCACTGTTGCATTCAATATGTTTGGCCTTCCACCCCTAGTGTCAGAATGTGGCATGATGCAGTTCTGAATTTTCAACATCTAAAATATGGTCAATTTTAACATATGGTCAATCAAGGTGTGCAAGAATATGATTTCTGTGTGAAAAGGAGTTTCTCGTGCAGCATGCACATTTCCAGGCATTTAGTTTTAGGAAGATGCTTCTAAACCCTTTTATGCATTTGAAGATGAGTTGTGGCTTGTACAAAGTATCTACATTAGTTTCTTGGAATAGCTTCCTCTCCTGTTTACCTATTGAAACTTTACGAGGTTCCGTTGTTGTGTAGTGGTGAGAAATTTGTTAGTGTTATATTTTAATTATGAGAATGACCTAATATCTAGTTGTAGGCCAATCTCTAACCTGCACTTCTTTTTTTAATACCTGTACTTCTAGTATTCTACACACTAATGGGATTCCCTTCTGAAGAAATTTATTGATATTTGGTGACCAAGTTATTTTTGAAATGCTATCATTGAGAATTTTTGTGATCTTGTGGCTCCAAATTGTACCTGTTATCAGCAATTTCTCCCTCTATTATTCTCTTGGGACAAACTTCACATATTGTTGATAGAAATATATTACGTATATAATATAATATGCTCTTTATCATGTGGTTAAAGACGGTAATCCTTTTGTGGATAAAGAATGGAAGATCCTCACTACATGGAGTCTTCTGTATACATACCAGGTGGTTCCTTGTGTTCATACTTGAAGATCTTGAAAACTCTGCATCCATTGTTTCTTATGATCTTGTTTCTAAATTGTATGGTGTGATTGAGAATGTTGTACAGAAATGTTTTCGCATTGCCGACCCCTCCATATGCTGTATCATGGAAATAAATGTTGATATGCATTCTCTTCGTGTGGTATGAATCAGATGGAAATGAAATCCCATCCACACCCAGAAAGGCCAGATAGAATACAAGCTATTGCTGCCAGTTTTTCTGCTTGCGGTACGCGTCAATTAGTCACAGGCATTTTCGTTTTGTTTTGTACCATGAGCTCCGGGAAGATCATATCCTAGGAAACATGGATACAAGTATTGTCTGGATAAAACATGCCTACACATTGGACAATCATGTTGTATCCAGGGCATTCTGGTCATTTATTACAGAAATGTCTTGGATTTTATTATTATATGATTATTATTATTTGTGGTAACGGTCTCATTGCTAAGGATATGATGCT
Organism: Triglochin maritima; assembly: GCA_963682175.1. Lineage (NCBI taxonomy): Eukaryota > Viridiplantae > Streptophyta > Magnoliopsida > Alismatales > Juncaginaceae > Triglochin > Triglochin maritima. The sequence continues at coordinate 47,360,687 of OY821771.1, read as the reverse complement.
AGTTACATTCCCATAACTAATCTGGAAAAGGTCAAGGTATTTCAAATTGTTCCTTGACATTGACAAAGTATAGGGAAACCCTAAACTCCCATATTTTAATACGCCTATTTATGAATTCTCAGGCATTCACAGGGTTGTTTCTGCTTTTTCCCCTTGTGAAGTTAAAAGCTACACTCACAATTTAATTTTAATATATGAAATCAAATCCCTGATATGGTGGTTTATTGCATTATAAACGTTGAATGAATAATGCTGTTTTTAGGTTCAGCTTGTCATAGATTTCTTATCCATTTTTACCCAAAAAACTAAAATTGTGTCAACATTGTTATAATCTAATTTCTGAGAAAATAGATATCCCCTTGCCAAAGTGGTTTTGAACCTGTACTTGTAGCTTATATTAGTTGTATATCTGTATCTGTGCTTCATAGCTCTTGACCTTCTAGTTTCATACCTCATTTTCTATTCTATTTGCCTTCTGTGAAGTTTAATTTCTTGTTGTTTAATGCACTTACAATTCATCATATCTGTAGGCATTTTTCCTGGCAAGTGTCTTCAGCTACCTGCTAGAGAAATTTCTGAAGAGGAGCTTAATTTGGTAAATTTATTGATACCATCAACTTTAGGATAGCTTCTGTTTGCCATTAGTTGGTGTGTCATGCAGCATTGCGGCAACGATCTTCATATAAAGTTTTCGTATAGAAGTGTTGGCAGAAGTAGGACATCATTATGATTGTTTTCTATTATTACTTTCCCAGAACATTATCCAGTGACCATATTCAACAAGGGACTTAAATGCTTACTTTGAAATATAATTTGTTAAAAAAGTTGTGCCATATGCACTGAATCAAATTATAAATGCTATAATCATGTTAATATCTACATGTAACAATGATTTTTGATGTTGGAGTTGACCTTCCAAGATACCAAATACAAGTCATTATAACATCTTGATTTTTCTTTGTAACTTGGAAGGGAAGAACAGTCCTTTGAAAGATTCTTATGGCAATGTCATATAGACAGAGAATTCATAACACAATGTGTGCAGTGTGCACACTTCTTTCATACATATTTAAAAAATATGGAGCTACCATTGTTGATATCTACAAATTGCTCACTGTGTGTTAATGTTAGCCTCCTTTGGGACTCATCTAAGTAATGTTCTGCCGAAGTTGTTGTCTTCCGAATTTCAATCTCTTTTTAGATGGCTGATGTTATCTGAATTTCAGTGTGGCGAAACTGAAACTTGTGAAATAGGAAGGATTTTAATAAATTTCCTTGATGACAGTTTGGAATTCATTCACTCTAGTTAGTGTAGTTTTTAAGTATTTCAGTTAAAATCACACTTTCCATATAAACACCATCATTTTAATTATTATTTTTACTTCACAGTGATATATCTCATTATCTTTAACTGCCTTGGAGTTTTAGGTTCACTCTTTGGATAACATTGAAGCTATCAGATGCACAAAACATATGTTTTCAAGGTACTTTATCATCTTAATTGACTGAGGCCTTCACTCCGTGATATGTTCGATTTGTTTTTCTCGAAGTTATCATCCTTAGCTTAAAACAATCTTGTATCTTTTAACATTGGACTCTATGTATGTCACTTCTGTTGTATTTCCTTCATTCATAGCTGACCTCCTCTGGTAAGATTTAAGAAATATGCTAAAGATTGACCACTTGAAGTGCTAAGATCTGCAGTTGGAAATGGAGCGTGAGAAATAAGTGGTCTTGATATCATTTAAACAAATGTGAGGCTCTAGCATTGTTTGATAATACCGTTACACCGTATGTTTATATGTTATAGTATTGTGTGGGTTATCATCTTAAGATTTTAATTAAGAATGAGATTGCCTTGCCCACGTGGTGTTTCCAACTATTGGCCTAACGCATACTCCCAACAAAAACATATACATACCTATCTAATATGAGACCACAGTGTAAAGGAATGTTGAAAAGTTGTACATTGGATGATTGTGACTATTCTTGTAACAAATAATATCTTATATCACTCCACTTATGGTCAATTGGTTTTGATTTTGTACGTCATACTTTTTTTATCGGTAACACCATACTATAATAGAATGTATTGAATCATGCAAGGATTGAAAGGCGGCTAGGCGGCCACTGGGCGGGGGGAAGGGCACTTGAGTAACTAGGCAGCTGCCTTTTCAATCCTTGGGCCTACTAGGGAGCCATAAATCACTAGGTGCCTAGGCGGCCGCCTTTTCAATCACTTTATTTGAAATATTGGTACTGATAATGTATGGATATAAGGTGTGACAAGGATTAGCATTAGAGAACGGTTGTATTAGGTCCCACACCATAGAACAATTGAATCGTAGTAATCTTTGCTGCATCAAGCTAGTGCTTTTCTAGTATGCTGACTTTCTTATTGTTGCGTTATCAGCTATTTCACCCCTGACACATATGCTAATAAGCATTCAGCATGTGCTGCGCGATTAGCTGCTGGATTTTGTTCTGATCTTGCTATTGCTATCATGTCAGGGAAAGCAAGGAATGGTTTTGCTCTTGTATGTAATAATTTTCTTTTGCATTATCAGTACAAATAATTCATGCAAAAGCCACTGGCTAGACCTAGTTTTTTAAGCAATGACTGATTAGATTTCATTTGTAGGTCAGACCTCCTGGCCATCATGCAGGTGTAAATCAAGCAATGGGTTTCTGCCTCCATAATAATGCAGCTGTGGCTACTAAAGCAGCTCAGTCTGCTGGTGCCAAGAAGGTCTTGATTGTTGATTGGGTAATTGAAATTGTTTTAACACCTAGAGTGCCTATCTTCATTTTTTATCAGATCTATGATGCGTATTAGAAGAAACATCTTCTCACCTGGTGAGCAAGGTAAATTACATTGTAGCTAAAGGGCATGTAAATTCATGTTTTTTGCAGGATGTACATCATGGCAATGGAACACAAGAAATATTTGACGGAGATAAATCAGTGAGACCTACATTTTATAATTTTATAGATATTTTTATGATAGAAAAGAGATATTTCTATATCTTTCTATGTTTTAACAATGTTTAAATACTTAATTAACTGCATTATATTTTCTGAAAGAGATTAACCACATTGAAAATTACTGTTCCATTTCAAATTTGGTTCTGTAATGAAAGATATATTTGAGATGCTTTCATCGTTTTACTGCAATAATTTGTATATGTTGTCATGTGTGATGAATATGTAGTTAGAGTACATGATATGGATTTTAGCAGCACCTAGTGCATTGGATCATTGGGATTTTTACTACATTAAAAATATTGTAGCGACACAGAAAAAAAGAAACTGCTTTCACAATCATAAACATAATAAGAAACTGCTGTTTTCCAGCTGTCGTGTTTGCCCTGAATTACCAATTTTTAAGTTCAAGTGGTATGCCTGTATCATCTTGCTTTTATGTAGAGTATATTTGATATGATTTGATCCTATTGATTTGTAGGTGTTATTTTTAAGGTTTGACTCATACAAGTTAGACAATCTCTTATTGTAATTGGGTGCGACAGAATGCATAAATCACGAGGCCTTGCTTTGAAAATTTTATAACCTCAAAAATATAGACATACAATTATGCGAAAGCGAAATGATGTCGATATTTTCACTTCTTGAAGCTCTCTTGAATTTAATCACTATCCAAATTCAGGGTGGCACGATCTTCATTACCTTTACTGTTCATTGATGACTGTAGATGTGTCACTATCTGAATTAAGTTTTTTGTGTGTGCAGACTAATCCTTTGAAACAAAGCTATTTATGCTCTCAAATGCATATATAGTGCTATATTATACTCTAGCTTTATGTAAAGGGCATACATGTTTATGTTATTGGACATCATTTAGGGTTAAGTGTAATGGTTTGGGCCTTCGGGGTTTCCACTTGCAACGTATCCTTTTCATGCTAAGCACTAGTAACACCAGTTGATGGTTTTGTTGTTGTTAAGCTACGTATTAGACTCAGTTTCTTAAATCTTGCTCAACCAATTGTGGTACTCTAATCCATACTTAAACGGCATCATAGGTACATTTAGTAGCGCTTACGATCTACCTTTTATTTATATGTAAAGGTAGTCATAGAAAGGAATACCAACCCATATTTTGCTTCGTTGTCATGTATTGTTTTCAGCATCATACATCGTGACATACATATTGGATCGTAAATACACTTTTTCGCTACTGTGACACATAATTTAGACATGTAGGATACACTGCTCACACAAGTTCCGTTTGCGGCATATGCAGTGTGTGATCTAAATGTACACTTGTGACTGTTTGTGCACTATTGAGGCCTTACGTGTGATCCAAGATTTTAAGATAACCCAGTTGATTGTGTGTTAGTGTGTGTGTGTGTGTTCACGTGCGTGGATGTTTGTGTTATGACCGTTTATGCAATATCTGAGGTTCATATGTGATCCGAGATTTTAAGATAACCCAATTGACTGCGCGTGCGTGCGTGTTTGTGTACCATCACAAATGTGTGCACCATGGTTGCAAAAGTTTGGAGTTACACTGGTTTGGAATTTGTACTTGCACAAATGTTCCATTTTATAAGCAAACTATTAGAAAATAAAACGTGATCAAATGCTTTATATTTTCAGATGTTTGCATAATTTGAATAACTTAATAGTTAATATCGGATAGTTGATTTGTGTCTTTAATGCACCTATTCTGTGTGAGAATTGGTAGCTAACTCCATTGGTGCACATTCCTCTGTTATAGGTCTCTAGATAGCGGTATCATATGACATCATATACTTCGAATAGGATAAGTAAGCAAATTAATAATTATATATATATTATCTTATGTCTATGTAATTTTTGTTTTCATTTATACTTGTATTTTTGAATAATTTGGGGATTCCTTTATGTTATAATTTGTCAGATCATGGTTTTGTTACTTTTAGGTTCATTTCTGAAAGTTGAAAATGAAGATTTCGCAATGTATGTTTGTGTTAAATCTTTTATGTATGAAGTTTATCCTGCAGATTAGCACCATGGGCTACCTATTTACCGTGACTTGGTTTTGTTTATAGAATAGTTTTCCTGCTCCTTACGTGTTGGGTTGTTTCATATATGTGTGTTCAGGTGCTATATATATCCTTGCATAGACATGAGAAGGGAACCTTTTATCCTGGTACGGGTGCAGCTGATGAGGTAAAGTTTTAACTCCTAAGTGTCTTGTGTTGCATGGTTTACCATATGGCTTTGTTGATGATTTGTAGAAAGGTAGAGTCGGATTCGAGCACTTGTTTCCTGGTTATTACTAGTTTTCCATGTGGTTAGATTATGTTAATTTAGCTCAATTGGTGTGCTTCAGCGTTGTTCAAAGTATCTATGTTCGTCACTTCGTCATTATAATCAGTATCGGTTACTAACTCCCTTAGCGGCATCCTAATCAGTATCGGTTATAATATATAATGTTTATGAGGAAACTATCTATGTTCGTCACTTCGTCCACATATCAAGCTTTGAAAAGTGAACTGTTAGCTCCGTCATTTAGGTTCCCCCAACCAACTCAACCCTTTCTATGCCTCTTAATCACTGTCACTGATTTGCAAAATTTCGTAGTATTTATATTAACTTTTCCGAGATGATTTGAACTGTGATTTTATCCTTAACTTGGTGTGAGTTTCTTTAAGTGCAACAGCAATCTTTTTTACTAAGAGCAACTGCTGTGGGTACCAACACAAAATTATTAACCTCGTTTTGTCCTGATTTATAATAAGGCTATCTAGTTTATTTGACTGGATAATGTTTTGAAAAGTGATATCCTATTATAACGTGTAAATATGTAGGTTAATTTTTAAAAAATCATAAATTTTTTTTCTCAATTCATCGCATAACTTTCTCTTTGCAAATTGTAGATTGGAACTTCCAGTGGAGTGGGCTACTCCGTAAATATTCCCTGGAAAACTGGTGGAGTTGGGGATAATGATTATGTATACGCCTTTCAGAATATCATCCTTCCTATAGGTATTTTGGTAACCCAAAGTGCCCATATATCTGCTAATGATGTGGAATAATTGTATTATGAGCAACTGCAATAGTTTATAGTATACCATATTTTCATTGGTACAATTTTTAGCTTGGGACTTTGGAGTAATGAATTGTAGATGTATGCTCCTAATGTTTGATTGATGGCCTTCAATAAACCACAGTTTGAATCATTTTTATTAATGCGTGGGTTTCCGGCTCTAAACTAATTGTGATGAGTAGAGATACCCAAGATTCCGCAAGCCACAATCGTAGTCTAGGTTGTCCAATATGGGACTAATCCCAACAAGAATAGTCTAGAGAAGCTTGTGGTAGTATATATCTATGCTGTTGTGTAGCAAATGTTTATGCAGATGTATAAAGTGGCTCTTCAGCAGCATAGCAATTGCTGAAAACTAAGATTGCTCCCATTCTGTATCTTGTTTTTGGAATTAGCTCATCCACTAACATTGTTCATTGCATGAGATTGTAGCTTTAGAGTTCACCCCCGATTTGACTATAATATCTGCTGGATTTGATGCTGCAAGAGGCGATCCCCTGGGTGGTTGTGATGTGAGTATATCCAACAGTTCTATGTATTCATGTGAGAATGTTGTGTGCTATAAACATTGGTAAAATATGCTTGGCATGATGTGTAGATTGGTCATGGACTGAGATACAAGTTGCCTAAAGTTTATATCCTGGTTGAGTTACGAATAGAACTAAATCCATTAACCTCCTTCTGAGCCATAAAATGCTTACCACTACAAAAAAATAAAATACTGTGCACCTACTTTTAGTGCTGTCTAGTTTTCCTTGTCACAAGCATGTGATCCTCTAAGGGGTATTGACATATGTGCAAAACCTGTAAGATGAGGTTTTTATATTAGATATATTCATTTCGTCACTTATAAAGGCCAGGTTGAGTTAACTTCCATTGTGGGTGAAAGGTAATACTAGGAGTGGGAGATGAACATCACGAACAAGGATTTATAGCATCGTCAATTTTACAATTCATTCTCGTGAATTTGATGTCAGTGAAATTCTCAGATGAGATAAATTCTGTTATCCCCGACTTGTGTTATTTTAGTGATTTGTTGTTTTAGCATATTTTGTGGGGAAAACCTTTCGATAAAATCTTAATTGGTGCTTTATTAAGAGAGGATGTGACTTTTGTAGATGTTGAAAACTCTCTTTTTCTCCCTTCCTCTTGCAATAATAAAATATGGGAATACAATGTCACCGTCAAAAAAAAAAAAGAATTCGGTTTCTTTTTTTACATTTTAGATGTTGCATACCCACTGACAGGGTGTGGTAGCATAACCGTGTTGGGATTTGGGCTGCAAAATATTTTGGCATGGTATTGTTGTGTCACAGTGAGAATAAAAACATAAAGTGAGATCTCTACTTGATGTCAGTAAAGATGTGTAGTAAATGAGGTGGACGTTGTTGCATAAACGTGAACTGATGGTGTTTGAAATTTAGAATAGCTGTTGGAAAAGTGGCACCAATTTGATTGTTTTGAGGCATCAGCATGTTGGGATTAAACATGTGTTCCCAGCTGAACAGTTTCGTCTTTTTTTAAAATTATCTCAGTTTATGCATTTTTCTTCTTCTCTAGACTACTTTATTGGCTACTAATTTTCCAGTTTGAGATGCTTATAGCAAACCTTTCAAAGTTGATTGTTTTTGTCATAGGTCACACCTACTGGTTATGCTCAGATGACAGAGATGCTATGTGGTCTCTCTCAGGGAAGATTACTTGTTATTCTTGAAGGGGGGTAAATGCTCAATCCACTATCTTCCTATATGTTTCAGCCACCATTTTGTACCCACATAAGTGGTCTCCACCTTTTCTCCTGCAGATACAATCTTCGATCAATATCTTCTTCTGCTACTGCTGTAGTTAAGGTATCCGGCCCTTTTTATTTCAATTTGTATGGTATTTACACCCTTTGTTAGCAATAAGAAAGATGAGCTTTTTTTGTTTGATATTTTGTATATTTTGCTCCCTTTTCCCTGGTTCAAATGGTTTTATGCACTTGTTACTCTTTCAGCAACTTTTTAATATATATACCATTTTCAAATCATTCTTGTGGTTTTGTCGTCTTGCTTTCTTGTAGGATTATCTTATGTTAGAAATGTTTATGTTCTTTGTGTTCAAAGGTTCTTCTTGGCGAGATACCTGAAAAGAAAGGAAATGCAGTTGTACCCTCGAAAGCAGGTCTTCAAACTTTTATGGAAGTAGTAAGAATTCAGTCAAAGTTCTGGCCTATCTTAGAGTCCAGCCATATTAAACTCAAGGCTTTGTGGGAGCAGATGGCTCTTTCCAAGAGAAGTATGCCAGGTTCCATCTTATATTACATTACATATATTCTCTCAAGGAAATGATGCTTATTTATGTGCTTCAGTTTAAGTCACAGTTGATGCCTTAATGTGGACTATATTGGAGCTTCTTTTATTTGGTGACTAATAATTGCATATTGTTCATCTCCGGCCCAATGTTTAGGTTATGCATAATGTGGATAATAATATAATTTGCAGATGAGACCACATTGTTTTTTTTTAAATTTTCCGAAGAAAATAAATTTGTAATATTCTGAAAAATCTTGAAATATATAATAACTCTATAAAGTAAATGATAAAAAAACTCCATAAAGTATCATACAACCCAGATTTTAAAAAAAAAAATCCCAAATTTTTTTATGTTCAATTCTATAGATTTAAGTGTAATATCTTGAAGTTGGTGATATGATTGTTTAACTGTGGTTTAATTTGGGAGTTGAGAGGAGTTAAGATTTTTTGACAAAATATGATTTTAGAGTCAATTTGATTCAGATTGAGGACTTTGAAACTCTTTTGAACAACTACATTTGGAAGATGTAAGTTTGATATTTTTTAGTTGAAAAATTAACATTGCATGGATTTTAGTTAGGTGTTACGGATGTTTGGGATTTAACTTTTTTTATTATGATGTGCAATCTTATTTTTCTAGTACAGTTATGTTTATTGACATGTTATATCTCACTTTGATACTGTCGAGTTTATTTGTTTGCTGAAAATAAAATGAAAACTAAAAATAAATTAGTATTTATAGGAAACTTATTCATCAAGGTCATTCTATACATAAGTTGTAGAATGAATAATAAATCTCAAGTCTGCAATTCCATGAACGAAAATAGCAATAAACATAAATAGTAACAATTACTATAAAATTCTTTTATTATAATTTTAGGTTATACTTATACATTATTTTTCTTCCCCTATTTGTCTAAATTTTATCGATTTTAAACTTAAGAACGAACATAACCAATAAATCTTTCCAAACCACATACTTTGTGTTTGGCTATTTGAATTTGAATTGTACGAATAAAATCAATTTAACTGATGTGTCGTGTTTTATGGTTGTAAAAATTACTTTTGGATGTTTGAATTTTAATGTATTCAGGTTTTGAAAAATGTTAATATAGGAATGATTTTTTCAATTTTTTGTTTTTTTAATTAAATACATCAACATCAACATAACCCCAAATGCCTCAGAAAAGGCTCCCGCCTAAGCGAGGTAAGGGAGGTCGGATGTACGGCAACCCTACCACTGTAAAACAGTGAGGTTGTTTCCAATTGACCCAAATGATGCAAATGCAACTGACCATCTGCGATTCCACAATAAAAGAAATGCAGATCGTTTAAATAGCTTGTTGATATAGTCCATGATGCTCCAAATGTCAAAAAATAATTTAATCTTTGACACTATGGAAATGGACAAGTTTTTTTAATTAAATAATTTATTTAAATTATCATTTTAAAGTTGTGTGCCCTCCAAAAAAATTGACTTCTGTCCCACCCAAAATATATTTCTGGATCCACCCCTGTACCTGCCCAAAGTAGGTGAATTACATTCACAGTTCATAAGCACCAAAATGTTTTAAAGAGCAGGGTGAAGATGACCATAATCTTCCATTATTTTGGCATGAGTAGAAAGTAGAGGGAATTTTGGAAATATGTAGATTTTGTTCCATTATTACTGTTGGAGGTCATGCCAATTAAACCAGCAATATATTATTGCACGTGACCGTATAATCTGTACATTTTACCATGCCAATATGCAATGGTAGCACATATGAAAGCTCACGCAACTTATGCTTTAAAAGTTAAGGCATTTTCTCGTGCTTGATTTGAAATATACTGTTTAACGATGTGAAAATTTTCAAAATTATGCTCAGTCTAATTTTAGTGAGGTGAGGTAATGGAGTTCAATGATTTGTTTTTGGATCTCGAGATTTGAGAGTTCTGGAATCGTCACTCATCGTACCTTGTAATGTTTCTTCACATCATGGTTTTTTGTACAGCATCTGTCGTCCTCCCTCATTTACATTTTTGCAAGCCTCAAATGTTCACACTTTTTTTCTATTAAAATCCATTATCTTCCAAGGTACATTCTCTCTCTGGCAGTTGTAGTGTTCTCTCAGCTTTTGGCTCCGGCTAGGTTGTATTTTCAATATAGCTGCAGTTGTCATTTTCTGGTTTTTGCCTCTTATTATGGTCCTATTATTTTGTGTCATAAGATGCTAACCATATTTAGTATTAAGAAACACTATTGTCCTCCCAAAAACCTTCGTCATGATTGCAATCTAATAAGGTCTTCATGTGAAAGAAACCTTCCAATTCCTGAAGTAGATGTTTCTTTTATTTGGACCTTGCAAGCCGTCTGATGGGAGCAAGGCAGTCTGTCTTGAGGATCTAAGATTGTATTTACCGATTATGTTGTCATTAACTGTTTTAAGGTTATTTTAAATTGTTTCAAGTTTTTATATATCAGAATGAGTAAATTTCCATCTTGTAAGCAGAGAAACATGGAAAGAGGAAGCATCCAAGAGGGTCAGTATGTTGGAAGTGGGGAAACAAGAGTTTCATGTATCGACTTCTTTACAGTGGAATGCGCATGAAGTTGCATGGACATGGCAGAAAAATCTCGTGTTCCCTTACTTTATAAATATCGCGGGAGAGGGATTGTTCAAGCTATTCTGCAGCTAATCAGCAACTGAAGATTTTGCAAAGACCAGAGTTATGACTCAACCCGACCAAGGTGTGTCACTATTACTTTTAACCATTTACCTGATCGTTCTGTATTCTGTAATGATGTCTTTTGGTCTGCAATTTTGTTCAGGTCATCCTATTTATTAGTGTTAGTTGGTCTTCTGTATTTGTACTTGGGATGAGTAAATGTTGGGAGTCGAATTTTTAGAAAATCTTAAATTGTAGGAACCTATTTCTCGTTAATGCAGTTGTAAGAACTTGAGAAGAGTACAGTGTGAAATATTGTGATCTCTGGTTCATGGTGAGTATTTAAATTAATGCAATTATCAACTTATCAAAAAAAGTGACCTGTTAACCAGAAACAAAAGATAATAATACTCATAGAATTCTCTACCCAGGTACAGTTATGTGCCCTGACATGTCACACCTTATATAGACCCCGATAGATGTATTCTGTATTCATCTGATATATTCTTATAATTTGAGCAAAAATTCGGCCTTTACGAACTAAGATAAACTGGTATCTAGTTTCGCTCGAGGCGATCCTGGAATTCTTCTAACGTCAAACCCATCTCTAAGTATTCGATGTTGGAGGGGTTGAATGGTCCTTTGACAATGTCTATGCCTTTTATGGTAGCTCTGGCTGGAAGAACACTTCTTGAAGGGTCCCATGCTGTTCTTAGCTTAACAAGGATGAGAATCCCTATAGTTACCACAAATCAATATTATCAGGAAAAAGACACTTCATTTATTGTAATGAAACGTTAGTATGTATTGATAGAGCTCTCTCGATTTGAGGTCATCTACCACTCATTCAGAAAATGCATTGTATTGAGGAAAAATTTTCAAAATAATTTTTTTTAAAAAATTTGTCAAAATAAACCTTCATTAATAATATTTCTCAAACTAGACCCGCTGCCACCACGTGGTGACATGTGGTGGCGGCGGGTTTTGTTTTTTTGTGCATAGAGAACTCGACATCACCAGTGCCGAGTTCTCTCTGGAGAATATTGCCCAACACTTCGTATTCCACTCGACGTGAGTTGACAGGAGAATAGTGATTCAGATAGAACTCAGCATTGGGGATGCCGAGTTCTATTTGGACCTGTTCTCCTGGCACTCAAATCATGTGTGAAATGGGTGACGACCAGGTCTACAATAGAACTCGACATCTAGAATGTCGAGTTTAGTAGGCATAAGTCCAGTTTAATAGGCTGAAGTAGACAACATTTGCGGTCCTAAAAAATACATTACATTCATTCGTCTTACAATTAATCAACTCTTAAAAAGATTTAAGTCGTACATTCATTCAAGTCATAACAAAATACATTACAAATACATTACAAATACATTACAATTAATCAACTCTTACATTCATTCATTCGTCTCACTAAATAGTTACATACAAAATATTTTGCTATATAGGTTCCCTGCATCGCTTTCGGTTATGCCCTATACCGCCGCATCTCCCACACCTTACCCTTCTTCCAGAGTGTTCGTCCATCTCGTTTCGGATTCGCGTTGATTTAGGCCGACCGGGAGGTATTTTGGTTTGGGGAGGCTTCATTGTGATGGTGCCTCGATCTGACCAATACCTCACATCAGGAATTGGGATAAATATCGGTTTGTACGCCTTCCTGTACATTTTAACCTCATAATACGGGGAGACCAAATGTGAAGTGTTGACATTTGCATGTCTGCCACTGCAAACTGCTAGTACATGTGAACATGAGACATGCATTGCAATTATGTATCCACAAGTGCAAGTAATAACTCCTTCAAATTTCACGAGGTATTTTTTCTGGTCATTGGCTTCAACCTGGTACATCAGCTGGTGATACCGAGTTACTGTATGTGTTCTGGCCAGATTGCTGTTTGCCATCACCACGGTGTGAACTGTCGGTACATATGTTTCATTCCACGACTCGACGACGTCCCTTCTTTTAACAAAGAATTTGTTCAAGCGGAGAAAAGTCATCAAAATCATGGTTGTAATTGGCATACCGCGTGCCCCTCGTAAGACATTGTTAAAGCTTTCTGACATGTTTGTTGTCATACATCCGAAACGTCGACCCCCGTCGTGACAACAAGTTCATCTTTCCAAATGACCTTGATGTTGAATCCACTCGTATATCGGCTTATGTTCCTCTGCAATAACCTTCATTAACTCTTCAAATTTCATAAATGAATGAGTTTTATCCGCTTCATAAAACTTGATTTGTCCCAATCTTTCCTTGCAATTTCGATGTTTAGCAAGATTTGCTTTCATGTGTCCACAGCAATTAGCAATAAAGTTGTTTGCATCTGTGCCCACAGCAATTAGCAATAAACCTCTATATTTGCTATAGAGGTGCGTTTCATCCACACTGACAACGGGTCTACAATAATGAAACCCACTAATTGAAGGCCCGAACGCCCAAAACACACGCTTAAACATCTCCTCGTCTGAATTTATCTGGACAAACTCTATTTCGACAACAGATCCTTCATTGTTCTGACAGAGAACTGTGACGAACCTTCGCAAATCTTTAAAATTGTCTTCTTCGGCACCATATATTCGGTTCAACGCTTTTTGCCTAGCATGCCACGCTTTAGCGTAACCGATTTCAAGTGAGTATTTGGTCTTCACCCTTTCCATTATTTCAACAGGAGTAATTGTGAACTTAGTTCTAACAGATGACATTATCAAGTCGCATACAAAATTAGCACTGCATTGTTTGTTGTCGTTTAACAATATCGGATTGGAACAAGTGTGCTCGGCGTCGTATGTTTTAACTTGAAAATATCTGCAGCCTTTTGGAACAGACGCATGTAGACGTCATTTGCAGTTATCTTCATCACGACGAATACAATGAACAATATACCGTTTCGTTGAAGAAACCACAACTGAATACTGAACAATTTTTTTAATGTGCCACAATTACAGAGCATGAACCAAATCATTTTTCGTTGGGAAAATTCGTTTATCCCAAAAAGAACGACCATCTTTCGTATGCCAATCACTCCGTTCCAAATTGTTCGCATCATCGAAGAATGAGGGTTCAGTTACCGAATTCTCTATCCAGTTGTCGTTCTCTATCCAGTTGTCGTTCAATTAATTGGGTCAACAACTGACAAACCAAGCCCAAGGTAGGGATATGAGGTAGATGATCCAGCTCTTCCAGCAAACTCACGAGTGACACCTAGGAGTGGTCGCTTAAACTGTAGATGATCTCTTCTGTGAGACCAATGCTGAATGAATTGGTGATTTTCCGCCAACCAATTCACATCCGACCTTCCCTGAGCCGATTTCACTACATGTCTCTCCATCGGCTCTGGAATGTGCTGCTGTAGACCGAACTGTCTCATCACTCGGTCCGGACAATGCATAACCACCTCACCAAAATTTATAAGTCAAGTACGGCTCGTCCAGATCTCTGAACCTTCCGTACATAATGGTGGTAACTGACTAAGATCCAAATTTACATAAGGCTCACAGATCACTTGATCGAATTCCTGCACGTCCAGCTCATTCCGATAAAAATCAAGTGTCGTCGTCTTCGCACTACCCTTGAATGTTCTTGGTCGTCTCCAACGAGATCCTAATGGTGCCCTCTCGTCAGTGATCTGCCATTCGTTGAGCTTCGATCCATGCTCAACGTATTTTACACCATCAACATCCTTCTGCATAAATTTAGAGAAATGTAAGAATATTGAAACTCACATGCAAATATTTAACTTGAAAACGTAAAATACTTACAAAATCTTTGAACAAGTCAGACTTGTGGTTGACCTGCAAAACCAACACTGATCTGTCAACCGGACCCTGTGAAGCGTAGCTACCTCTAACTGAACCAGTACTAGAACCATCAAACTCCATCTGTACCGGCTGTAAACGTCGAACAATCTCTCCAATAAAATCAACTATAATAAACAACGTTAAAAATCATGTCAGAATGTTTTTAAAATTTTTGACAAAACCTCTCCTATATTTTTCAAATTGGTAAATTTAAACCTGCACGGTAGAATAAACTAACAATACTACAAACTTCAATTCTAACATACATTCAAACTCACATACATTTTAAACTCAAATAAATCACTTTTAAGTTTACATTCATTCAAATTAACATTCATTCAAATTAACATACATTCAAACCTGAATAACAACAAAAAATCTAATTTTATTCACAATAATCACACTTCAATTCAACTATTTTTAAGATGACTACCGTAGACTTATAATCAACAATACTAAATTCAATAATCAACTATCAAACAAGAAATAAAACGTTTTGCCTAAAAACCCAAAATCGAATTCGAGTTTGCACCAAAACGGGTTCCTAAACCAACAAAAACACTACAATCTTACATAAAACAACAATGTATATCATCCTAATACATAAAAATGCAAGAAAACGGTGGAAAACGAAAAAAATTCAAAACCCTAAACTTAAAAACTCGGAAACTCGACGGATGGGGAGAGGGGGGCGTCGGGCTGCTTATATAGCCCGATGAAACTCGGCGTTTGTAACGCCGAGTTCACTTAAAAAAAGTGAACTCGGCGTTACAAACGCCGAGTGCTTCCTTTAGAATTCGGCATCTAGGATGCCGAATTCTATTTAAGTAACTGTTCTCCTGGGCGTCAATCGTCTCATGCACGATCTGAGCGTCAGGAGAACCGTTTCTTAAATAGAACTCAGCACTCTAAGTGTCGAGTTCTATTTGAATCACCTCAGAAAACATCAAGGGTTGACCAATAAAAAACCAAGATGAACTCGGCACTGGTGATGTCGAGTTCTCTATGCACAAAAAAACAAAACCCGCCGCCGTCACGTGTCACCACGTGGTGGCAGCGGGTCTAGTTTGAGAAATACTTTTGTTTGAGGTTTATTTTGGAATTTTTTTTTTAAAAAAAGTCCATTTTGAAAAATTTTCCTATGCTAAAATCACGAAGATGCGGAGCTAACCTTGAAAATTAGCACATCTTCCTCTTCACCGTCCACACTCGCTATATGATTCAAACGTTATATTTCTTTTCCTCTCGCTATATGATTCAAACGTTGCTATGTCAGGGTTGTGCCCGCCGCATTCTTCATCATTGTCATCGTCGACATATGTTACTCTTCTCCTGGCATAATATGTCGTTCCTGCTATCGTTTTCGGGTGGTCCAAAGCCGGGCCTTTTGGTACTGCTCGAAAGAAGCGTAATTCCATGAAGCGAGAAGCTTCATTGTATGGAAGGATTGGTGTTGGAGGGATGGTGATTGAAGCCCCCTTGAAGCCAAGCATTAGTGGATTGGCTTAGGGGAGACTTTGATATGATGATGTATAAGATGTGTGAGGACTTGAGGCATCAGTATGTATTGCTTTCAGTTGGGCGTAGATCTTAATCAGGTTAATAGACCATCCCTACTGCTGATTACAGAGAAGATGGATAGTAGACTTCGTTCTATTAAAGAGTTAAGAGGCTCCATTATTTCACAAACATGACGTTTTGAGACCCAGTGATGGATTCAGGGCTCTAATCCAACTTGCATGACGTTAAGGTCCAACCCAATAATAGGTCATAATTATCGACACACTAGTTGTAACTTTTTTTGATAGAAACCACCATTATTCTATTTCATTAATAATTGTAAAGATAACAATATTAGAGTTTTGAATACAAGTTAGGCAACATTTCCAAACCCATAATCCTACCAAAGCCGGTATTAACTCATGTGGAGAAGAACTCCAACAAAAAGTTTAATCAAGCTAAAATATGAAGTCTTTATAATAATAAACTAAATAGAACTTGAAATAACAATTCACATATATCTCCTCTATCATCCAATGTATTAGGCTTCCTCAGTCATCAATAAGTTGTAGATTGCTTATGTAATACAATATTTATGTTTCAATATGCTCGAATTAAAGACTATCATCGTTAAAATTTATTCATTTATTTATTACGGACCAAAAACAAACGAGACAAACAACACACCACGTTGTAGCAACATGGCAACTGGCAGTAGCTAATGACGCCACAAGCATAGATGAGTCTGGATACCGCTAGTCCGTACGAGCCAGAACATGTCATTACCTTTCATATTAACTCCTAAAAAACATGTCATTTGCTTGTTCCATGTTAATAAACGATTACATAATCTACAAGTTGAAAGTATAGTAATTAGATGGACCCAATCACCAAGCTGAAAGATGCAACTTACACCAACCAAGAGGTGGTCAATGAACAGATAACAACTGTAACTTTTGTTATAAATTTGTCAGTTGAAATTAAAGAGAATTGGTAGCTGTGCCTAAGATGGGTCAATAGCTGCTTTTCTGGATCAGAAGGTGTAACTTGTAAGCTTGGCACATGCAACAGATAATAAAGTATTTAGTCGGCCATAAAGATTAAGGATATAAGACCCACTAATAGACTAATAGAACCTGAGACAAAAGTTATTGCCTAACTAAAGTGATGCTCGCAACTGATCTCTTGACAGAGCTACCAATGGTGGTTGGTGCCTGATTAGAGATTAGAGAAAACACTACGCATATATACAAATGAATATATTATATTGCGTGGCCACTTTTAGAGAGATACAATTTACGTACAATACTAATGATAATATGTTCTTTTGAGAGCAATACTAATAATAACATGTGAAGTATCAATATTTTGGTACAGAGGTTTTTAGCATCGATACCTTCTAATTTTATTTACGAATGTTGATATAGTTATAAAATTTTAAATAACAAACTTACTAAAGGATACCAAAAATAATACTCCTTTAAAATCATGATAAGTGGACTAAGTATACCTTTAACGTTTGCATTGTAATGCCACTTCGAGAGGGGAAATAATTTGAAGTGTGAATTCTATTTTCCTGTGTATCCAACATGATTTCTTTCATTTTTTGTTTGCTAATGATTTTACCTTAAATTTTTATTTTCTAATTTTTGTGAAAGAAGGAAATTGTGAATTCCACAAATAGGCTTATCTTTGTAGAATCCCTAACAAGTTCTCTACCAATCTTAAAATTAACATGCATGGATAAATCAGTACCCAAAATTAGATTCTGACGACCTCAAATTCTCTGTTTTCAATTTGGATATGCTTATCGTAGAAGGTACACAAACATTTTTTGAATTTATCTAATTTTAATCTATGTCAGTTTGTTTTTTTAGCATAAATATGATAACAAACTCAACTCAATAGTGGGTCGAAGGGTCCGTAAGAAATAATCTCAACGACTTCAGGGTTAAAATATAAATTTCCTAATTTAAGATTAAATCATGCATTAATTAGATACAGAAAGGCTGACCTTTGGGCTTTGACTGTAGCAACTAATAACAAGCCCTTGAGTGCCGTTACTTGTCTTTACGTTCACCTCCGCAGTCACCGTCCTCTCTCATTTAGTCCACTTTTTTTTTCTTTGGAAAGTTGTTTTCCATCTTTATTTTTTTAATATATGCAACTTTAAAAATACGAAGTAATTTGTACAAAACCACATTTATCATCAAAATGAAAACCTATTCGTACTTTTTTTTTGTTCTCGTCAATTTAGACCAATTTCAGAGTACAAATTTAATCATATGCTACATTGTTTTAAAAGAATATTACATTAGTTCAAAAAATATTACTTTATTTAACCTCATGTATTCTTTATGTTCATGTTATAGATCTTAAAAATCATGTATTTTCTGATTAAAACCGTTTAAGATTTCGAGATATCATGTGATAATTGTTCGAACTTATATAACATATAATATACAGTTGGAGCCATATTTGAAATTGTAAAACTTACATTTCGAAATTAAAACAACTAATATGCAAGTCACATACTTTAAAGTCTCTGAAGTTAACCACAAAGCATGCAAATTTGCAACCTTGGAACTCTTAAGTTCGAATAAAGCACCATCAATTTTCTGATTGCTGCTTTTACCGATCCCGAAGATTTCAAAGATTTTCAGGGTCAATAAAAACACACACATTAATATCAAAATTAATCTGGAAAACAAAATAATTTTTTTGACATACATTACAAATTCCACGTGATGAATGGAAATTAGGTTAATAAATATACTTTTTTAAATAAAAAAAGGTTCCCTCAAAAACTAATATAATATAAATTAATAAAAAAGGAAAGAAAAGGCCTCCTCGTCTTCTTCTTCTTCTTCTTCAATTCTTCGCTGCCACAATCTTATCTGTCACTTCTCTCTCTAACCTTTTCCTTCTCTCTCATCTTCCCTTCTCGGAATTCGCCCTAATTTACTACCAATTCCAACAACCAACCCCAATTCCCACCACAAACTGCCTCGATTCCCCCCTTCCCGGCGTCGGGACTCGTAGATCTCGATTCGGACCGTTCTGGATGGGACGACGCGAGGCGTAGGGTTTCGAATTGGGGGTTCTCTCGATGGAGAAGGGGGACGACGGCGTGGAGCACTTCCCGGTGGGACTCAGGGTTCTCGTCGTCGATGACGACGCTGCTTGCCTGGCGATTCTCGAGAAGATGCTTCGTAGGTGTCTATATCAAGGTTCGTGGGTTCGTTGGGTGGGTTTTTCTTTTTCTTCATTTTTTGGAGAAAAAATTGGGATCTTTGGGTTTCGTTTCGGTTTGATCCTCATTTGGTTTGTGATGTGATCCGGTTTTGGTGTGTTGCTTTTTTCCTTCTGGGAAAAATCGTGTCTTTTTAGTGTTGTTTCGATCTAATACTCTAGTTGGTGTTTTTTTTGTAGCAAGTTAGCTCGATGGATCACTATTTTTATGAAGTCGATCGAGTTTTAAGATTAACGGACAGTTACAAATTAGATTAATATGGCTTCGCTATGATCCACAGCGATAGAAGTTTTGTTCCACATGCTAGATGCTGCTACTAAATTTTAGCAATATACTATCGATATATGTTGCTAATAAATTTTAGCAGGTAAGATAGAGTAATTTAGTTGGGGACTTGTATTTATGAGATAGTAGTTGATAGGATTGGCTTGCTGATGTTTCACTGCGAACTACTGTCTTGTTGAACTTGATTTTGTTTATGAGTGACAAGCTATTTATGTAGAATAACTGTAATTTGGTGTTGAGGGTGCACAGACTGGCACATTAAGGTCCTGTCAAATTGACCAACCGCCGCCACACAGTAATTGAGAATGTTTTCTCTATGTTCAATGATCATCACCTTGCCTCTCTTTTTTTAAACAATGATCATCACCTTGCCTTAACTTAATTCAATTCTGAATACTCTAGCAGAAGGGCATCCGGCATCGCCTGCAAAAACACAGCTTACACCTTTCGCTCCTTGTATATATCTAAAATTGTCAATCTCTAATTATATTTCAAAAGAAATTGTTGGATTGTCTGGTGCAGTTTCATGTACGATGCACAAGGAGCATTTTGGCATTTGTGTGCCTCCCATTTACATACCATACTAAAAGAATGAATTTGAACTCTGAACACATACCATACTGATAACATTGTACATATTTACTTTGGCCAAATAAAGAGAAAAAAACTTTGAGGGTACTAATTAGTAAACAACACATTGAAAGCATCCATATATGGAAAATTACCCAAAAATCCATGTGGCAAATTTTGGTTTCCATTGTTCAAAGTATTGTAACCTTTATGATTAATACCTATTATAGCAAATGAACAATTTATCACCTAATGAAAGTGCAAGGGAACAGCTGGTCAGCTGTAGAATTGGATATTATATTTACCATCCACATTTGTACATGCATGGCTTCCCTTTTTCTCTCTCTTCATCAATACAAATATAATGTCGCTCTTGCTTAGCTAGCAATCTCACTTGAATTGCAGTTACAACTTGCTGTCGTGCAACAATTGCTTTGTCACTTCTTCGGGAGAAAAAAGGTGCTTTTGATTTGGTTATAAGTGATGTGCATATGCCTGACATGGATGGCTTCAAGTTGCTTGAACATGTTGGTCTTGAAATGGATCTTCCTGTTATCAGTGAGTTAACATCATTTTAATCTACCAATTTTCTTGTCCTTGATCAACTATGGTTGAGTAATTAGACTCATGGACATTTTGCAGTGATGTCTGCTGATGGGACGACCAGTGCTGTCATGAGAGGTATCAAACATGGTGCTTGTGATTACCTTATAAAGCCTGTGAGAATTGAGGAGTTGAAGAACATTTGGCAACATGTAATCAGAAAAAAATGGAGTGGAAACAAAGAGAATGAAAATTCAAGTAGTATGGAGGATGCTGATAGGCAAAAGCGGGGCATTGAGGACGTTGAACGTGCTTCCTCAGTAAATGATGGTGCTGATAGTTCCTGGAGACCACAAAAGAAGAAAAGAGATGCTAAAGAAGAAGATGATGATGATGGCGAGCTGGAAAATGATGACTCTTCTGCCTCCAAAAAACCTCGTGTTGTATGGTCCGTGGAGCTTCATCAACAGTTTGTCAATGCTGTAAATCAGCTTGGGATTGACAGTAGGGAATTCAGTTTTCCTTTTGACATGTTTATGCTTTGATGTGCTTTTGTAAAACAGAAAGTGCTTAACTGTTTTTCATGATGTGCATTGGCAGAGGCTGTTCCCAAGAGAATACTTGAGCTAATGAATGTACCTGGCCTCACAAGAGAAAACGTTGCAAGCCATTTACAGGTTTCTTTCTATCCATAACGAGTGGTGGTTGTGTTCATTCTGTTGGTTTTCTTCTATCGTGTTAGTAAAGGGAGAAATTTACTTATGATCTTCCCACCATCCATTTCTATTGTACAAATAAACAAAGTATCCACTTCTATTGCTATTGAGGTTGCTCCTTAATTGAAGATTCTTATGTTTTGGTGCAATAGGGTGTTTAAGTATGATAAAAAATCTTCCATATCTTGTTTTTAGTCCTTTTCAAGCAAGTAAATATCACAAAACAATTAGTTGTTTTTGCATAGCACAGTTTGAATATGAGTACTTCACCTTCATGCAGCATGTAGTTGTAGTCAAAGGGAAGAATGTTATTCCAGAGGTACAATTTTTTTTAACCAGATGATAGACCTTTTGTGCTACCAATCTATGGTGATGCAACTTAGTTTTCATTATGGTCGTGGAATAGGCTTGAGTTCCCAAAGGAGTATTTTATGTGTGGTATTGCATGTTGTCTCTGATTTTGTTGTCTTTTTTACATCGAATTTCATAATTTTGTGCAGAAATTCAGACTTTACCTAAAGAGATTAAATGTGGTGACTCAACAACAAAGTGGGCTCTATAATCCCTACTCTGGCTCTTCAGAAACGAATGCAAAGGTCAGCGTGCTTGGAAGAGGTGATTTTCAAGCTTTGGCTGCATCGGGACAAATCCCACCCCAAACACTGGCTGCTGCTTTGCATGCAGAGTATTTAGGTTGTTCATCTGGTAGTGTGGTTCTGCCGTTAGTGGATCACACGACTCTTCTTCAGACCTCAGCACCAGGTTCGAAATACACTCCTATTGAGCAAAGGTCCATAGAATTTGGCCAGCCTCTAGTTAAATGTCAATCAAACGTGACAAAGCAGTTCACTCAGAATAACATCATTTTGGAGAATGCGTCTTCTGGATTTTCTGATTGGTCACCTAACAATTTCATCCCAGCATGCTCTACAGCGAACCTTTCAGGTCTAAACAACATTCAGAGTAATGCGCTTGGTCAGATATTACCACAGAGACAATCTCAGCCAGTCCTTTCCAACTCCAGTCAAGCAGTAAATGTGCAACCTTCTTGTCTTATAGGTCCCTCCCAGCCATCCAACATTTATCATATTGGCAGCAACTCTAATCCTGGTAATACAAATACTATGTTACTTCCTGCTCAATCATCTAACCCTTATCAAGCTGGGGTAAGACCTGACCCCTTGACGCAAAGCTCTAGCTTTGGTAACTGCAATACCATTGCCAATTACAGCCATGTTTCTTCTCAAACAAGTAATGCATCATTATGCATGGGACAAGCATCAAATGGTCAGTTAAAAAATGCAGGCTTGCTAAATGGGCCCTTGGTTCCATGTGCCAGTGGCTCTGCTTCATCCTTCCCGTCTGGCTTAGCTCCTTTTGATGCTAACATTGACTGGACGGTATCCAATTCTGTTGTGAGCAATCCAAACTCTAGTAGATTGTCTGCTGCTAATATGTGGGACGTTCAGAATTCTGGAGGAAATAGCATTCTACAACCTGATCCTCTGCAAGCCAAACGTCATGGATTTGTCGGGAAAGGCACAATCATACCCAGCCGCTTTGCAGTTGAAGATATTGATTGCCCTGTTGGTGATCTGACTCACAAAAGAATGGCTTTTGGTGATGATGCAGGCAGAGTGAAGCAGGAGGTCCAGTTGGATTTCTTGGAGGGCTCAAAAGGAGGTAATATTGGTTTGCCACACTTTTCTTCAAATGATTTAATGGGTGTTATATCCAAGTAGGCAAAATTTATTGGCTAAATGTGTTTTCCCCTCTCCAAGTGCTTTGCATTTACAGTACCCCCGCCCCCGTTAAAATTTAGCAGAAAAAACTGTTGGATTTTTCAGTGAAAGCTACATTGAATAATTCGTGTACATACTAATGGTTTCTTATTTGATAAGCTTTAGTGGTTCTCTTTTAAATGTCAATGCCCAAGGCGAGGAATATGCCTTCAGTTTGGAATATTTGGTTCTTCCTTCGAGAATATGCTTTGGTTGAATCTTTGAAGTTGAGAGTTTTGAAAGAAATAAAATTCTTTCTTGCACGTTTTGCTTGTCACCATATATTGATTTTCATGATTTAGGTTCTGATTAGCCTATGCCGTTTATTTGGGTTCTTTCTGAGTGATTTGGTTCTAATATTGACTAATTTAGTTGTCAAACACAAAATATTTTTTATCCCGACAAATGGAAAGCTCAACCTACTTAGTCTGAAGTATGAACTGTGACGTACAGTTCCTTGTGTTATGCCTTTTCAAGTTTTAAACGTGTCTGCTTATCAAAAATAAATAAAAAATACAAACGTGTCTAGATGTAGTACTGTGACACCAACATCTCTGTTGAGTTGTTGAAGATCTAAACGTGTTGGTTGTTTGGGCAAAAGGAAAATGTGTCTATGGCTGGTAATACATGTGAAACTTGAAGTTCCGAAACGTGAAATGCACAGCAAAGATAGGTACCACCATCAATTGCAGATTGGTTTCCAGATGCTTGTTTATAGGAATATCCGAATATGTTTGTTTTTTTGCCACCAAACTTAGAAGATTCAAGAATCATGATTGTAGGTTACGTTAGTTGGGACTTTGCACTATAGAATTAAGCGCCCGCCCAAGAACCCAACTTGCTACGGTGTCTTTGTTTTGGTCGACAATGCAAAAATGGGAGAACTATAGGAAGCAAGTGCGGTTTCATTTTATGTTTTATGTAACAATTGTTTAGCTAAAATTTCATGTACCAATCGAGAACTGGCTGGTTGGTTTAGAGGTGGGCGCTGCAGCTGCCCGCATCAAGTTTGTCTTGGTAGAACTGCGTAAGGTCCCGAAAATTGCGACTAGTTCATTAAATAAAGGAAAACGACTGAAAGGCCTTAAGTAGGGAGAAATTGCAAGAAAAGCATCTGTTAACTGTGGCTAACTTATATTGAATTAACTAAGAAAGTGTGATTGGTATTACATATGTTTGTCTTCGTGACACCTAAATCGAAAATCATTTTACTTAATAAGTATAATGAATCAATTCTCGGTGAAGTTGGAAATCAACTACATATTTCTTGCAAGCCTCCACCTTAGCCCCTCGTCAAATGACAAGGAGCTCAGTTGAACTTGGCTATCAGCTTTATCATTTTGTCAGATGACTCTCATCTACTCGTGTTTTTCTGAATTCATTATTTGGACGCAAGCGTAATTTCAACTACCATAATCACTCCAAGGTTTGGGTTGGATTCATTGTCCATGTATGTAAATTAAACAACCATAACTCCACTGCGCACCCCCCCCCCCCCCCCCCCCCCCCCCCATTCAAGTTGATTAGAAGGGAAAGTTGGATGGACAACACCCCTAAAGCAGAGAACAGGTTGGAAGAATCCTTCATAAAAATTTGTCGCCTTTTGGATTAGGATGTATGAGTGGTTCGTGCATGTAAGTGGACAAGCAGCACATGCGGTCTCACCTAGGGATGCAAATGGTAACCTATTATCCGAGTATCCGATTCAAAAATTACAATTTGGTTGGTATTTGGTAAATAAGTTTTTACCGAATACAATTTGGAATTTAAATTAGTTTAAATTGTTTTACCGTTTTCAATTTCGGATACAAATTCGGAGATAGGTCAAACCATATCCGAATATCCGAAAATACCAATTTTAACATTCAATATATGTGGTTACTAATATTTGTATTGTGAGTTAATAAAAAACTAAGTTATTTCCTATGAAAATATAAACATAATAGAAATGCAAAAATAAATTATAATATAATTCTGTTAAAATAATTTTCCAAAAGATTTTAGATTATACAACAAAATATATATAAAAATATGTTATAGGAATTTGAATATTATCCGAATTCGTATTCGAAAAGATCCATTTGCATCCCTGGTGTAACGTACCCGAAAACAGCGGAAAATTTAAACAATAATAAAGACCGTCAACGGTCAACACTGGGCACGTCACGGGAAATAAACCAACATATATATATAAAATATATAAGGTACAGACCCACGTGGAAGTCAACTATACAGACTATACCGACTGACTGTGATTACAACAAAAGCTATACAACATGTAATCACCTCAAAAGAAGAAGACAACTACAGGATCCGATCTCGGGGGTACCGTCCTCGGTCACCACCTCAAACTCTAACTCTGCTCGCTACCTGAAATGCAAACAACAAACATGCCTGAGTTCCCTGCAGGAACCCCGTATACCAAACCTCCTAAAATACAAAAAGGAATTAAAGACAATGCAATGCTATGCACATGATCATCCGCCTCGGGCCCACAATAATGCCCTCACCGCCTCCGCGGCACTGAACCACTCCTGCCACTAGGGTCAAGTCAGTCCACCGCTGCCTCACAAGGGTCAGTCGACACCACTGCTCCCCAAAAAGTGCAGGAAGGAACCCCCGGTACACGCCGCACCCAAGGAGCGAGTCAGCCCGCCGAATACACAACTCGGGTCAGACGACAGCCACTGCTCCCCCAAGAGTCGCCTAGCGCGCACCCTGCCGGAACATCCTCGGCCTACCGCTAAACCCTCGCAAACTGCCCAAGGTTTACGGTACACATCCCTCACACCCCGCTCGGTAAGAGAGGAAAAAGGTACAACAATAATACGCCTTCGTCGAAGGTGAAATCCGTAGCTCTCAAAGCCGGTAATCAACCGTCGCCTCGGAGCCGGTAGTCGACCTGACATCGACGGATCGCGTGTGGATAAATCCACCAACCTGCGGTAGATCGGTCGACCGCTACAAGCACACCGGTCGACCGGTCCCCCACACAGTACACAGTACTGTACAAACAAATCTACCGGTCGAACCACGCCAACCGAATTACCGACCAATCGGTCGAACAAAAGTCATCTAGCGGTCGACCGTTTGGATGGTCTACGCTATACAATTTTATATAATATATATATCCGACCGGTCGAACCAAGGGGCCGTTCGACCGATAACAGGACTTTCAATATTTTGCCCAAGTCTCGTTCGGTCGACCGGAACTGAAATACAGTTCAACCGAATCAACACAAGCACTCTACCGCTTAATTAAATGCTCAGTCGGTCGACCGAGAGTTAAAGAGCGGTCGACCGTTTTGATGGTCAAAGCTCCCAACCGACTTAGCATCGAATGGATCGGTCGAACAAGGTAAGGACGTTCGACCGTTTAATAAGTCAAAATCCCCAACCGACCCATTCTCATCGTTATTCGGTCGACCGGCTAAGTGGTCCCGTTCGACCGATAACAGTATAATCCCCTTTTTCCCGCACAAATCTGGCATAACGGTCGACCGTCTAACGACATCGTTCGACCGTTCGCGGGTAAACAACAATATAATAATAGGATCGGTCGACTGCCCACAGGCACCGGTCGACCGATCGTCGTCTTCAACCTCTGAATTGGTTGAATTCCGACGGGGAATTCGACACCAACGTCGATCCCCAACACTCACAAAGCACAAGTGAGTTATATTGAAGATTTGGCATACCTTTTTGACGGTTGAAGAAGCCTCCCAAACTTTGGCTACTTCAACTCAACACTTCACCTTCTTCTCCTTTCCTTCCTTTCTTCTTCTTCTTTACTTCTTCTCTCCTCCTTCTTCTTCTCCGAAAGCCTCTCTCTCACTCTCTGGATAATCCAACAATGAAGCAAAACGTCAACTTGATCTCAAGTGCCCTTTAAATAGGCAAACTCACCTCTCTTAAATCCAATCATCATTCACCTAAACCTTAACCAACCAAAGCCAACCAACTCCCTCTCCCTCTCCTTCCAACACCTCCTGCTCTCCATGCATAATTAATTAAGGTTAATTAGGTTTAGGTTTAGTTAATTAAGATGTTTAGTTTAGGTTATTACACCTGGCCTCACCAAACCTAGCCAAAAAGAGTTATGAACATCCTAGTCTCAATGACCTACACAAGGGATGTCACTTTATCTTGACCAAAAATGAAGGGCACCAAATGCTGAATGCACTTCCATTGATAGGAAAATGAGAAACACAAGACAGAAGCATGTTTTTATCTGGACTATATGTATTATGCAAAGACCAAACCCTGACCTGAAGTCACTCCAGAAAACATAACATTCCACAACTTCCATCCAACCTTATCTACAAGATAAAGGGCCGCCATCATGATATAGTTTATTACTATTCAACCTTCCACCAAATCTCCAATGTAAGGAGCAGACATGCATAGTTGGCAAAGTAAGCCCTAGAAAAAGAAAAGTTTTTGCTTTCACCACCATCCACTAGAAAGAAGCAGACTGCTGTTTTTCCCTACAGCTGGGGCAAGTGCATCTCGTTGATTAGGAGTACATTAAAGCATCACAAGCATGAAACAAGGTGTTAGCCCGCTAACTTTTACTTGCCCATGTGGCCTCTCATTTAAAAATCGTAGATTCAACTTGCACACATCTCAAACATGTGAATCTGGATTTGCTGCTTGGTATCATATTATATCCCGGTCATGCCTCACATGGGTCGCCACAAACACTGGTAGGATAACAAGATAAGAACGGATCATTGCTGAAAGCTAACTAAATAAAACAAGTCCAGCGGTCAAATGTGATTTATAGGTAAGAAGGGGTCCACCATTTCAGGGTTAAAAATCAGCTACCTTCCATAACCTTTGACAATCATATAAAAGAAGAAAGGTCCTAATCAAGTTGTGTTTAAAGAACGGCTACAACAAGACAATAAGTTGAACAACTTGGTGTGTCGGGCAGTGTGTTCTACCGATAAAATTTAAAAATAAATAATGGCTTCTTAATCTTCAATTCTATCATTTTCGACTAAAGTTGATCGCCTGACTGAATTATGCCTAGCGGGATTGACATAATTATACAAATATTGAACATCTCAGTTGACATGACGACTAATGAAGAAACATCCAATGACATGTTTGAAAACAAAGGGACCAAGATAACATATATTATACGTGTAAAATAAGGAAATCAGACAACAGAGTCGTAACCAACAAAACACCAATTCATCAGTACTAAAGCTTATGTACAGGCTAATGGGAACACAAAGATACAAACTAATCCCGGTCACATTCTGTTAAATGATTTCGAAAAAGAAACTACAAATACAGTTCAGATTTTCGATGCTCAATCGGCGGCAGTCGAATATATTTATAACCCCACTGAGCTAGAAGGGGCCTCTTCCGACACCGATGCCAAACCCTGCATTAATCTTACTATCTCGGCCGTATCATCCAGATAATACTTGGCCTTGCTCGGCTTACGCCCAACCGTGCAAGCAAACACTTCAGTTGTAGGGGTTAGAGAGGAATTGGCTGTTGCTCTGCTTATGACTTCGAACATGTCCTCGTCCGATCTGTCATCTCCGACACACAGAACGAAGTCCGGAATCATGCATCGCTCCCGCATTTTTGAGAGCATGCGTTCCGCAACGAGGCCCTTGTTCACACCCTGTCCACGAAATTTATGATTAGTACAATTTTCAACTTGTGGTCTTATGAAATGTATTCACATTGCTACTACCTGTGGCTTGACCTCTACAATCTGTTGGCCCCTCTTCACAGAAACAGGTTCATTCGCGAGAACGCTCTCGAGATGATCAACAAGTTCTTTTGCTTGACACGATCCGAAATCAGGATCGGCATCCTCATAAGACCATACCAGTGTTGTCTCCTTGTCTTCGATGGTTGAACCATCGGTTGTCTCAGTGTATAACCTCATTACAGGCTCAGCGATCTGCTTCCAGCTACAATCACCCACGGGCACACATGTCTCCCACTCTGCATTCCTCTTTAACCTGATCGAAAACATCGTAGAACATTTCGTATTGCATTCTTAATAACATAGAAACAAGAATTTGTTAATTCTCAACGAGCTAAGCAAATTATTACCTCATAAAGTAACCGTGCTCCGCCGCCATAGCAAGGTTCTCACAAGGTGCAAACCACTCGCTCAATGTGCTTCGGCTCCGAGCACTCACAAGGAAAACCACATTGTTCTTATCCGCACACAAGCTGTTCAAAATCTCTATGGACTTCGAGTTGGGACTCTTATCGATTGATGCCTGAGGCATAAGCGTCCCATCGTAATCAAGCAAAATGGCTCGAATTTTCGTTCTCTTGTACGCAGAAACAATGTGCTCCACAGATAGTTTCCTAAAGTTGGGATCGAGTGCAACGACCCTAAACCCTAATCCGAATCCAATTCCCCAACACCTCCTCCTCAAATGATCCCTACAGGTCCTCTCCAAATCCTGCAAGAAGCTTTTGGCCCAATACCCTACATCATGAGTGCTCACATACCTGTAATGCTTCTCGTGCCGCAGCTGCTTCTCCCCTTCTCCCATCTCCAACGCACAATTCATCGCATCCGCCACCGCATCAATGTTCCACGGGTTCACCCGAATGGCTCCGCTCAGGGAAGGTGAGCAGCCTATGAACTCAGACACCACCAATGTACTCTTCTTCATCGCCGACGACTTCAGCCCCAACAACTTATCCAACTTCTCATTCCCCTGCCGGGATATAACATACTCATACGGAATCAGATTCATCCCGTCCCTCACCGCCGTAACAAGACAACTCTCAGCAACAACATAATACGCCATTCTCTCGAAAAATTTGAGCGGCTTATCAATCAAAACCACGGGCTCATACCCCGGTTCCCCGAACATGTGATTGATCCGTTTGACCATCTCGTGCGTCTCAGCCTGCACCTCCTTGACATCCTTACCCCTTCCACGGGCTGGGTTGGCAATCTGCACCAACACAACCTTCCCCCTCCACTGCGCATTCTGCGACAGCAACTGCTCCATAGCCAACAATTTCAAACTAATCCCTTTAAAAATATCCATATCATCCACTCCAAGCAGCATAATCCTCCCCAACTCATCGAACTGCTTAACCAACTCCCCGACTTTGGCCTCCGTCTCGGGCAAACTCAGCACAGACCTAAGCTGACCCATATGAATCCCGACCGGAAGGATCTTAATACTAACCGTCCGACCATAGTAATCCAACCCGATGTACCCCCGTTTGGACTCGTACGACAACCCGAGCATCCGACTACAACACGACAGAAAATGCCTAGCATAATCGAAAGTATGGAACCCAATCAAATCGGAATTGAGCAACGCCCGAAGCAACTCCTCTCTAACCGGTAAAGTCTTGTAAATCTCCGACGAAGGAAACGGACTGTGAAGGAAGAACCCCAACTTGATACGATTAAACCTCTTCCTCAAGAAGGTGGGCAGAACCATGAGATGATAGTCATGGACCCAAACGAAGTCGTCGTCGGGGTTGATGACCTCGAGAATCTTATCAGCGAAGATCTTGTTGACGGACACGTAGGCCTGCCAGAGCCCTCGGTCGAACCTCCCGCCGAGGTCGGGGGAGAGGGGGAGCATGTAGTGGAAGAGCGGCCAGAGCTGCTGCTTACAGAAGCCATGGTAGTAGCGGGAGAAGAGGTCGGGAGGGAGGAACGTGGGGACGCAACGGTACGTCTCCAGGAGGGTGTGCGCCACGTCATCCTGGTCGGCCACTGGGATGTCGTCCCGGAGAGACCCAATGTAGACGAAGTCGGTATCGCGGTGGCCGTCCTGGAGCTGGAGGAGGAGGGAGTCGGAGTCCCAGGTGAAGTCCCACCCCGAGGGGTCCACACGCCGGTGGGCCCGGATCGGTAGCTGGTTCCCAACGACGATCACGCGGTCCCGAGGGGAGTGGGATGAGGAGGTGGACCCCTCGTCGTCGGAGGACGCGTCGGAAATTATGCCGGCCACTGTCATTACGCGAGGGATGCGGCCGTTGAGCTTCCCGAAAGACGGTGACTCGCCGGTGACCAGATCTAGAAGGTTCGAGTACGATCTCGATACCATTTCTTTCTTTTCTTTTTGTTTGGGTGTTTCAGAAAGCGTTAGGAAGTGGGGAGGAAATCGGAAGCGGTGAAATTCATTTCTTTCTTTCTTTTTTTTTTCTTTTTTTTGATGGAAGAGTTTGGGTTTGTTTGTTTGATTAAGGGAAAATGGCGGAAGGAAGAGTGGATTGGGTGGAGAGAGAGAGAGAGAGAGAGAGAGAGAGAGTATTCTATCTGATCTGGGTTTGGTTTGGTCTATTCAGCTCACTGGAAGAAGAGGGAACGAAACTTTGCCCCAACTACTCCTACGGAACGTTGTATTCGAACAAAGCTGTTCATTTTTCAACGTTTTTTGGCTAAATTGCAAGTCATACCAAGATACTTTTCCCAAATCGAAAACCATACCAAGTTGCATCCGATTTGTGTGTGTTGCCTTGTCTAGGCGGGAGAGTAGCATTCGAAGATGATGATTTGTATGGGATTTGTGGCAAAAAAAATTAATGACGAGGGTTTTGGCATTGGAATAATCACAACCTAAATACTAAACGTGATTCGGGTGGGGATAGGGCTGTCAAGTTCTGCTCGGGATCGATAGATCGTTCGATGTTCGCTCGATTTTGCTCTGATTTTGCTCGAAATTGCTCGGATCGGTTAGTAACGAGCCGAGCACGGGCAGACCCCGCTCGCTCGATGCTCGCTCAATTATCGCTCGAAACCTGATTAGTATATCCAATTATTTGATTAACCTTAATATTCTATCCAATTACCCGACCGGTAAAGTGTTAAACTCATTAAATAAACTAATTTAGCAAACTCAACAATCCATTTAACAAACCAAACCAAAATACTCATTAAAATCAAAACCATATTAGTACTAAACTTTTCATTTTTTTCATTATTATTATTTTTTTTCATTCTTTTCTACACCAAAAGTTCAAATAAATTAAGATTTGGGTCAGTTAGATGATCTTATTTATAAGATGTTGATGTTGTGAGTTGTCCTACAATTTAGAAGATTGTGTTTGATTTTAATATTGTGTTGATTTTGTTTGATCCAAGTGTATAATCTTATTTATAAGATGTTAATGTTGTCGTATAATTTATAAGATTGTGTTTTATTTTAGGTGTTAATTTTAAGATTGTGTTAGTAACTATTATTATATTTGTCTTAAGTAATTTTATAATTTACTTATTAGGACAACATTATTAGGAATTCAATACCAAAAAGAAGGTTTAGGTTAACGAGCCGCTCGCGAGCAGATTGAATCGAGCACGAGCAGAATTTTCCGCTCGAAACCCTTAACGAGCCGATCTTGAGCAGACTCGGATCGCTTGTTTAGAGATCGATTACACCCCTAGGTGGGGAAGTTGAAAAAATATTAGATTTATTGTTTGTCACTTGTTAGCTCCTAAACCTACGTTGTTGTCCTTATCAAGTGATTGAAGGGGAACATAATACTTCAAATACACATAGTAGTGTATGCTTACTTAACATTTGTCAGTTATCACAGTGATAAATTGCGTACATGTTTCTTGTAATCTTTAGATTATTAATAACACTACGTATATATATATACCTAATTTATATTAAAAATTGATTAGTTTCTTATTATCTTAAATTATGATAAGATAAGTTATATTTTATCTATAACCATAAGTATTTAGTAGATCTGCCAAATACGGAGTAAAAAGAAACAGAAAATTGAAGACACCCATAGGCTATGATTTTCGAAGAGGCTTAATGCAAAATTCCCAATACAAATTTTTATTTCGAATCGAAAATGCTTTTATAGTGTAAAATGCACTACTTTTACTTATATATTTATAAATGCTGAAAAGTTCATAATATTCCCACCATGTCCATCTAAATGTTTAGTCAATTTGATTTGTAGCGTTTTAGTTTAGTTTAGTCGGTTATGCGTACGTCTTTGGGAGGTAATTTACCTTGGAAAGACATTAAAGGTGGTCAATTATTATCTCCGAAGATAACTTAAGGGTTAATTACAGTTTGCCCTCCTGAACTATATCTTGGTATCACTTTGACCCGTGAAGTTTCAAAGTTAACAGTTATCTCCCCTGAGTTTTAATTTTGTAACATTTTGCCCTTTTGCACTTCAAAAACTCATTATTAAACACACATTCGACGTTTTTTTCCTTTTTTGTTGTTGTATCTCTAATACACTCCTAAACCTATATTTACGTGAAAGTTTGGATCGAAACGGAGGTCGGGTATGGTTGGAATTTGGGTCAGATTGAGTGTCAATCAGACCCAAAGTCCAACCATATCCGACCTCCGTTTCGATCCAAACTTTCACGTAAATATAGGTTTAGGAGTGTATTAGGGATACAACAAAAAATTAGGAAAAAAACGTTGAATGTGTGTGAACTAATGAGTTTTGAAGTTCAAGGGGGCAAAGTGTTACAAAATTAAAGCTCAGGAGAGGTAACTTTTAACTTTGAAACTTCAGGGGGGATAAAGTGATACCAAGGTATAGTTCAGGAGGCAAACTGTAATTAACCCATAACATAAAGATCGGAAGATGGTTGTTAATTGGTTATGTTTTAAGCACCTAGTTTAGGACTACAAAGTACAAATCAGGAAATCTTCCTTGAGGTGGGCAAACCTCCAAGTTTAGCCGTAAAGATAATGATTTCTCAAACAATATTTAATGGTGTTAAACCCACTGCCCACTGCATAATGCCTAAGATTTTATGATTTTTTTTACCATCTACTATTGACTATTCTACAGTATTGTATGATGTTAAACCTCTCTAATTTACACGCTTAGATCATATTTAGTCACGACTTAGACGACATTGTCATAAGTTTTCTCTCTCTTCCACGTCAGGTTTCTCTCTCA
Organism: Triglochin maritima; assembly: GCA_963682175.1. Taxonomy (NCBI): domain Eukaryota; kingdom Viridiplantae; phylum Streptophyta; class Magnoliopsida; order Alismatales; family Juncaginaceae; genus Triglochin; species Triglochin maritima. Next base: position 47,326,331 of record OY821771.1, on the reverse strand, counting down.
TCCACATCAGTTTTTTTCCCCAACCAATTTTCTTCTCTTTCTTATATTATTCACATCTTAATCACAAGTCATCACAACTCATCTCTCACATCCACATCATTTCGGAATCGATCTTGGAAAAAAATTAAAAAAAATTCTAAAAAAACAAAAAATTAGAAACATATATTTTTTTTTAAATAATTAAAAAACATTAAAACTAAAGTTAAAAAAATCAAAACAAAAAAATCACACGTGAACAGTGACGACCCGGTCGTAACAACCAAGATGTCACCCCTGGTGAGGGGGCGACGACCGGGTCGTCGGGGTCGTCAGGCGGGAAGACCCCGTTAAAGGCGACCTTATATGCACCTTGGAGTTATCCTGCCAAAGCAATACCTCATAACAACTTGAGGATGTAAGTCTTGATTCAATCGTTTTCGACGGAAAGAACATATATTTGTCTTGATATTTATTGTTACCGTGACAGTATGCGTTTAGAACTCCATGGGCACAACACCACAACATGGCAGTAGGAAAACGTCTATACGGTCCAACTTAATATTTGTGTTCCATAATACGTACAATTAACAAGAGCACGGGACCAAAGGTCAATTTTCACAACAAAAAAACCGAAGGCCACAACGCACTGAACTCCAATGTGTGTGTACAAGTAAACAAACATTCAAAAGCACAAATTTCGGACCATTTTACCCTCCATCCCAACGAAAATATCAGTGGGGGAGGAGAGAGAAGAGAAGGGGAGTGGATAAGACGAGAAGGGGTGGGACCCACGGGAGTCCAGAGACCGCAAGGTCTGGCGACGCGTGTCGGGACAGGAGAGCTCCTCGGAACACGTTTCGATATCTCGAGCCACAACCGTTGGATTCGGCAACGTGAGGAACAGCTGTCGTGTGGGGGCCGCCGGCACGTTGTCCGCACGTGCCAGAACTACCGAGGAGTAATGGTGAGATCACTGAACTGAGATGGAGGTGTGCTACTGCTGCTGCTTTCTCTCTCCCCCCAATGGGATGCGAGACGTGATGGGTTATTATGACTTATGAGGTTCCACATGGGGAGGAGGAGAGATCATCCTTGACCCTTCCAAAAAATCAGACTGTCCTAGAAATCCGACCCTGACACATTAGCATTTTATTAATAAAAAAATCTTAAACTCCTCGTCAGGCCGGAATTTCGTGCGGATACCCGCACAAAAAATCACCACAAGCGCTTCCCAAATTCTGGTTGGTGGGGGCACGTGTCCCCACCATTGGTCTCTTTTTTTGTGATTAGAAAATGTTTTAAAAATTATTTAAAATCGTTTTTTCAAATATATTTTTTATGAAAATAAGTTTTTTATTTGTTTATATTTTCTATAATTTTTTGATAATTTTTCGTGTTTTGCGTAGAATTGATCCGAAATAACGTGTAGGGGAGAGAATGTAGGGTGCTTGAGTTGTTTCTGCGTGTGATTAAGAAAAATTTAGGGGGGTTGGTTTGAGTTGACGTGACTGGAAAAAAAGCTGACGTAACTGAGAGAAAAACCAGGACGACAAGGAACTGTTGGGCGTCGTTGACAGTGCTCTAAGGACAATGATACCTCGTTACCTCTTGAGTATATTATAAGTAATTCTAGTCGACTATTTGACCAAATTAACGTTGTTAACAACTGCGTCCATCGATTAAGCTTTTTATTCGTCATATTTCAAAATCTCTCGACTTTCACTTCTTATTCCGAAAGATTTTTTTCTACGCATCATTTCTTTTTATCTTCACATTCTAATCAGTATAAAACCAAAAAAATAATATTTTTTCTATATTATTTTAGAAAACATTTTTTTTCAAAAAAATAAGATATTAAATGATTTTTCACCCTTATATTTCACAAATACTTTAGTTATTAGAAATAATTCATAGATCACTACGTAAGATGTGGATAATACTATCTACTTAATATAGTAGTCAACTATAAAAAATATTTAAAAAATCTAAAATAATTGTACAATTATCACAATCCAAATCAGTTAACTCACACTCATTTTCTTCAACATAAAATGTTGTAATTTCAATATTATAAGGATAACAACATGTTAACATTTCACATGTAAAATTTCATTTACAAGAAACATCAAATTTAACTACTTAAGTAAAATATCATTATATGTACAAAAATCTCTAAATTCCTTATATCTAGATTTACTACTACAACTTACATAGACAACTGCATTCCTAACATTTTCTAAATAATGTTTAATTATGTTAAGTCCATCTTGTACTATCAAGTTCAACATATGACAAACACGTCTAATATGAAATAGAGCATCATTTACATGTGGATGACAAAAATTTATAAGCGTGTGTACTGTTGAACTGTTATTAACAGCATTATCAAATGCAATTACACGAACTTTATTTTCAAGATTCTGAGTTACCATGGCATCTTTATTATGATCCAATATAACATTGGTAGTGTGTGTATGTAAAATATGTAAAAGTAATAAAACATATATTTAAACACAATGAATCATCTAGATAATGAGCAGTTACGCAATAGTAAGGATAATTATGTAGACCAGTCTAAATATTACTAGTTAATGCTACCTTATTATTGTTCATTGATGAAAAATAACTAATCATACATTCTTTTTCTTTACCGAATTTATCAAATGCATTTTTTTTATTTGTCTAGACAATAATTTAAATTGCGGATTGTGGTAGATAATGTTGGCTTTTTGGCCTTAATCCGTATTTTGATGATGTAATTAAACCTAATCTTAATAAGGACATGTAGATTAGCACATGTAGTATAATAGTATACATGTTGTATTGTGCTAACATCTACAGGTGATCCAGACTCAAGAAAGAAGAAAAATCAAGTCAAGACATGTAATCAAGCTAGGATTGAAGACATGTAATTTTTCCTTTCTTTGAGAATTAGGAACTTATGTAAATTGAGCATAACTTAAGCTAATATGCATGCATTCACACACTAGGTTCCTTTTAGGAGTCACACACAAAATATCATATAATTTGGACTCCATTAGATCACCTAAACACCTAAAACATTGGTCGCCAGTCTGCCTGAGTTCGGTCGACCGTTCACCTTTCGGTCGACCGGTTATACACAATTTTTGTTATACCAGACCAATCCGTTCAACCGATCACACATCTTTTTAACTGATTACCCAGACCTGTTCGGTCGACCGGTAAACCTTCGGTCGACCATTTCGTTTGCTGTTTTTGGTAAAACTACGACCGTTTTATTTGTCGTATTATACAACGGTCGTATACACATTTTTCTCAATAAACACCCCCATATACATTAGAACTGGTCGAACCATTTGCCTAGTTCGGTCGACCGTTCAAATAGGTAAAATCTACCTGCTATCGGTCGACACAAGTTTGTCCAACCGATCACGATTTCTCTCTACCGAACCCAGTAGTTCGGTCGACCGGTACCTGCTCGGTCGACCGTTGACCTATAGAACTTAAGTGATTCGGTCGACCAGTACCTATGTTCGGTCAACCGATCCATCAACAGACTCAAGGGTTCGGTCGACCGATACACCTTTCGGTCGACCGTTTCTGGACAGATTTCTGAACCCGATTTTCTGTTTTGTGTATCTTGCACAAAACCCAATCAAATCTTGTCCAAACGGCTAGAAATCTTTAGGAGCTTATAAATAGAGGTTCACACTTAGTTTTCCACAAGATTTCACAACTCCAAAGTGTCAAACTTATAATGAGATTTTCCACAACCTCAAAGCTCCCAATTAGTGATTCCAAAGCCTAATTTCCACATCCGTCATCATACATTCATATTAGCATCTGTTGTGCTCAATACTAGAAGAGTGAGTTCCACTCCAATTGTTGTCAAGAGAGCAAGGGTCTTGGTGAAAGTCCAAGACAAAGTGAGCAAGGGTCTTGGTGAAAGCCCAAGACAAAGAGAGCAAGGGTCTTGGTGAAAGCCCAAGACAAGAAGCAAGGATTTCGGTGAAAGCCCGAAGTGTTCCTCTCGGATTGTGAGAGGTGGTGCCAAGCTCGGCGATGGTTGTTCGCGAGCTTGAAGACTTGTAAAAGGCGTTGCTCCCGGGCCGGAACGGGGAGGCATAGTGAAGACACAAGAGGAGCTCGAATGGGGATTCGAGAGGGGCTTGCAAGAGAGGACGTTGGCGCGGCCGAACCTCTGTAAATCCGGTGTCTTCTTGTGTGGTTTGCATAGCTTTCCTACTTGTGTTTGATTTGTTTTTAATTTCCGCTGCAATTCTTTGATCAATCAACCAAGTAGTTAATTAGGGCTTAATCGTGATTAGCATTAATTGTGGACCCATAAACCCACACGATCCTACAGATAATTGCTTCCGTAATGCCTTTAGATTCACACATGTTAAATGGTAGTTCATTTCTAATTAAGAAATCAACAATTATCTCTCTACTTTAAATTGATCAACAATTCGTTCTTCGTCAAAATCATCCAATATTGTAGATGTTTTTTTTCTTGTACCTGAACTCTTATGTCTAGGTGGATTAACAGGAGAGGGAGGTGAGTTATCATTATCTTCAGAATTATATGTTAAAGCTATGGAAATTATTAAATATTGAAACAAAAGGTGATTTTTTCTTAAATTAAAAAGTCGTGATGATAAATTGATGATTGATGTACTAAAATTAACTATTACAAATAATTAGAAAAGCCTGAGAAATGAAGAGCGAAGAAATCGCGAAATTGACGGTCAACGGTCTGCATTTAGCTTTAGACTTCATGCTTTAGCTCAAACTCGACCCATTTTCACCAAAATCAAAGCAATTAGAGAAAGAGTATAGAATATTTAGAGCGGTTTAGGGGGTGTTAGTGACATGGAAAGTGATTTTTGGAGTCAACCAGGAAGTAGAGGAAACATAATCCAGCGAAAAAAAGAATTCCATATGACTGAATTCTGTTGTTTATGCATGTTCGGAAAGTGACCGAAAGTTAAATTCCAATTATTTAGATAGCAAAAACAGTCGACCGAACTGATCATTTCAGTTGCGAACCTAAATGGTCGACCGAACTAATTTCGGTCGTCCGAACTTATAATTTTAGGTATGAATTTTGGTGGACCGAAATTTGTTCGATCATCCGTTCCAGATTTTTCGGTGGACCGACTAGTTGACAGTCGACCGATAATCCACTTTCTTTGCATTTCTGACCTCAAATCGGCGGAAAACTCAAAGACAATTTTATACATAACACGGAATCCGACAAAATCTAACCCTCTGTGCACAAAAAATCTCATTTCCGGAGTCAACCGGAATCCAGATTCGATTTTCGTCGGATTTCTTTGGAATCCAAGTGTACACCTCCACAGAAGAAGAGTGGGAATTTTATGTGAAGAAAATGAGCGGGGTTAGGAAGTTTAGTTAGGGAGGATGAGGGTATTTTAGTATTAAAAAAAAAAAAAAAAGAAGTTACACTGTCGTGCCATGCCAGGCACAGCCGACCCGCAGACATGACCCGTTACTCGGGTCTAAGGTTAAGTGATCTGGATTAATAGTTGAGCATGTTATATGTAATGTTTCCTTATTTGTTTATCCGTTTGACAAAAGTATTCATTTGGAAATATGTACGTGTCTTTGCATGACCTCTTCTCTTGTGTATTTTTTAAACATTTGTGCTCCGCTCCTTCAAAGAGAGCTTTAATAGAGAGACAACTTCTAATAGGTATAAGGTGTTAGATCATCCGTAATCATGACCTGAACCAAATTGTCATGAGCTTTATATCTCATCTCTCTCTTCCACGTCAGATTTCATTAGAAAACTACTTTCTTCTATTGTAAACACTATTCACCTCTTAACTACAACTCATTTATTTCCTCCACATCATTTTGAGGTCAATCATGAAAAAAACAATTAAAAATAAAAAACAATTAGAAAACGTATTTTGAAAAAAAAACTATTTTGAACAAAAATAAAAAAAAACCCCCGGACGTGCCACATTACACGTCCATGCTCACAACCAAGACGACCAGGTCGTCGACGCACAGGTCGTGGGGGTCACGGGTCATCCCACGCCCCCGTTATTTGTGGTATTAGTGTCGACGACGGTTTGAGTTCATATTTTTTGAAATATACTGAATTTCAATGTTTGCACTCCACACAAATTATCTTGTCTTGTTGTTTGTGGAAGCTCGAAAGAACCTCGATTCGTACGGAAATATCATTTTCAAGTAAGTTTTTTCTCTTGGAAAAACCTTGAAGCCACGGTGGATTTGAAGGCACGTGACGAAGGAAAGCATGGAACCGCATCAAAAATTGTTTGTTGGCCTCGGTGTTCGGATATGCGGCCGGATGCGTCCGCATATGCGGATTCGGGTGCGATGCGGCCGGGATCCGCATCGCATCCTAAGGATGCGACCTCTTATATGCGGACCGCATTGTCATCCGCATATGCGGCCGCATATCAAATATGCATATTTCAAATCTAATTGGGTCAAAATCCGAAAGATATCTGATTATCCGATTACCCATTTAACTTATTTTGCAAACAAAAAAACTTTTAGCCAATTTTACAAACGAAAGACCATCCCCAAATTCCTCACTCGATCCCCAAATTCGTGCCACTCCCACATTTTCGACTCCCACTGGTACCCTGCATTCCGTATATGTAAATGTATATTATTAAATGTATATTCCACATATTATTTTAATATGTAAATGTATATTATTTAATTATTAAATCGCAAACCGCATATGCACTCGCATCGCATCCGCATTCCGTATATGTTTGATACGGTGGCCTGCCGCATCCACTCTGCATCCCGCATATCTGAACCTTGGTTGGCCTTGGGATCACACGAACAATATAGGTGGGCAAGCGATGTTTTTTTTATTTTTAATTATTTGTAGATAAATCCATTAGTTTTCAAATATTAATTTTTTTCTTAACCAAAAATCTTCGTTCAAATATATAAATAATGTATAAAGTTTACCATTACACTCACTCTAGTCACAAAGAGAAGACAAGATTAAGATATTCTTTATGTGTGCATTAAATTAATGGCCTCATCACAAAATGATTTGAATTCTACTTTACAAATTCGCAACTTAAAGGGCATGGTTACTTGTTAAGATAACTGAATTGCTAAACATCGCCCCAAAATTACTTAAATCGCCCATTGAAATTACCAAATTGCCCTTTCTCCTATTTTTGCTTATATATCTCACAATTTCACTCTTTTTTCAAAACTTTCTGTTCTTATACCTACTTCAGAAGATTACGAATGTCTCGGAGGCCAGGGAAGCAACCAGCAGTTCCCCCGGTGTACCCGTATACGGTAACCTTACGTTATTTACTTCTTTTCAAAAAAAATTAAAAAAAGTGGTCGGCAGATTAAAGCACCCAATGGGGGGAGCGGCTTCCTCGGACGTCCGCCCCATGCGGGGGGGTCTCCCTCGGACGCCTACCAGTAGCGGGAGACGTCTGCGGAAGACGTCTCCCCGATTGAGGAGACGTCTTCAGAAGACGTCTCCCCTAAGGAGGCGGCGTCTCCGACAGACGCCTCCACCATGCGGGAGGCGTCTCTCGCAGACGCCTCCACAAATTTGTTTTTAATTTTTATTAAATCTGATAATTACTTTAATAAATTGTGATAAATCTGAAAATTTAATTTAACAAATTCTTATTAAGTTTAACATTTGTGATATTTAGTTTTAACAATTTTTTATTTAGTTTAACAATTGTTTTAATTTAGTTTAACAAATTTTGATTTAGTTTAACAATTGTGATAATTTAGTTTAACAAATTTTGATTTAGTTTAACAATTGTGATAAATATGATAATTTAGTTTAACAAATTTGTATTTAAAATTTCAATTAATAGCCATCGGGTCACAGTGGAGGGAAATGCAAGTCAATACCATTACACGTCTTCCGTTCTTTAGAGGATGATTCAGCACCGCGTCATCCACGTAGACGGGGGATATCTGCTTCGGTCAGGAGGGAGAGAGAGGCATTACGTCGTCGTGAGGAGGATGATGATTCCTTCGAGGATGACCATGTGGACAGTCCCGACGACGGGAGCGACGATGATGACCTGTATGAGTTAGAGCCCAAAATGAGTTAGAGTCCAATTCAGCACAAACTTTTCTTTATGCACCAACCACGTGGTGTCCAGATACTCCGTGATAGCCGGTCACGATCTATACAAATCTTTCAGAGCATACAAAGCTCTATTATACTCGGCTTCTGAAGTAGAAAACATGATTTTCCTCCATCTTCCACGCCTCAAAGTCTCTGCCATCTGCTTATTCTTGCCGAATACGTGGTATGCGTAGTTGAATACGTCTTTGTTGATGTGCCATGTGCAGAGTAAATGAGCAGAGTCAGGAAAAACCTCTCACCGGTCGCATAAGGCCTAACTCCCGGTCTGTTATTATTGCAGTCGGGCTGACAGTCCCCAATAACAGATCTTGCAACTTCTCCATCACCCACAAATAACTGGAGTAAGATTCATCCATCAAAATCGCATATCCAATAAGGAAATTCATGTTTGTTGGTGTGACCCCAATCATTTCGAACAAAGGCATCTTGTACTTGTTCGTCTTGTAAGTCGAATCCATGCAGATAACGAAAGGATATGTCCGCAACAACTGGACTGACGTCGGATGTGCCAAAAAAGCGTGAGTGACGACATCAGTTTCTGGATCTGCCATAATCCAATGTAAGTACTCACACTACACTGCTTGATAGAGAAACTGCTGGACGGGATTCCGGTCTTCAGATTTTGTCCTCCTCATGTAATCTCTGAAATTATAAATATGCCTTTGATTTGGATTGTCCTCCGGAAATTCTTCTTTTACTGCCTTCAAGATGTTCCGTGGTTTTGCTTGCGCCTCAGTCATATCACGAACAATCTTCTTCGCTCCAAAACCTAGACCACTAATTTGACGATGACCCTCTGGATAAACTGTCAGTCTGTGGTTGTGATGTCCGTGAGCACTATTAAAAACCACAACCCATCCATCACGATCTCGTCGCTCAACCACTTTTATTAAGAAACGGCAACCGCAACCCTTTCTTTTGGTGTTTCTTCGAAGTGCAGTATCCATATCCCGAGACTCCATTTGATTTCGCCGGTCGCATCTCAAATAACAATCCATCCGACTATCTGATCTTGTTTTGTACGACGACACGACCAAAAAAAACCCAGCTCCGATAGCTTCTTGTTTGGCCCATTTACTTGCTTCATCGATTGTTTCAAAGATTTGTGTAGTTTGAAATAACTCACTGTAATCCACTCCATCACCACCGAAATCTTCCAACGGAACCTACAAAAATAAAATCGAAATTAAAAAATCAACAAAAAATTCAGGCATCTGGAGTAAACGCCTACCTCAAGGTTGGGGCGTCTGAGTTAAACGCCCTCCCCAAGGGTGAGGCGTCTGCGTAGGACGCCTGACCGAAGGAAAGGGCGTCTATTAAAGACGCCTTACGCAAGGGGAGGACGTCTACATAAGACGCCTCTCCCATTGCGTAGGCGTCCGCGTTAGACGCCTAGGCGAAGGGGAGGACGTCCTACGCAGACGCCCTCACCTTGGGGGAGGCGTCTAATGCAGACGCTCGACCCAAAATTTGCCCCGCGTCAGGCTTACCTCACCGGATACATCACCCTCGCCAGACATTTTCGTGGTGTTTTTACTGATAAATTATGAATATACAAGACCGTAGGCTTAATTTATAGACACAGTACGATTTGGGTATTAAATATATTGTTAAGGGCAATTTGGTAATTTCAATGGACGATTTAAGTAGTTTTGGGGTGACGTTTAGTAGTTCCCTAAGATAACGTAGAAAAACAAAGGAATATGCAAAATACACGGTTTTGTTGCAAACTTTGCATCATATTCCCTGTCATTGTAATATTATTTTTGAGGAAATATTATTGTTATATTATTTTTTTGAAATAGTATTGTTGTATTATTGTTATGTGTTTGATCTCGTTATCTCGTATTTGAATGGGTAAAGGGGTGCAAACTAGCCTAGTCGGACGAAATTTCGAACTATAAGTATTATCTTATTTTATTACCAAAAAAATAATTATAAATGGAATAATAAAAAAATCGAACGATCATTCGTTTTCAAGTTAAACTAGAGTCGAACGTTTTTCGAGTTGAGTTTAAGTCGAGCCGAGTCAAAATTGACAGCTTACAATATTAAATGCTGCTTTACTAATTACTAATTAAAAATTTCAAACCAACTAAAATTTAACAGCCACGTACAAAATGGTCTGAATCTTTTTTAAGTCAATTAACTATACTTTCCAATACCTTTTTAAATTTTCGTGCACATCCTCCGCCCTACATCAAGAACTGTTTTCCCTCCATCAAGAACTGTTTTCCCTCCATCAATGGGTCATGACGGCGTAATTTGCAATTAGTGGTATAGATTGGTCATCTTTAGCTTTAATAAATTAACGTGCCAATGTTTATTCTCACCTCACTACTTAAAAGGCGATAAATAATTATTGATGAATAGTAGTTATTTAAAGAGAAAAAAACACGGTAAAAATATCATCTTTTTGGCATCTCAGCTCTACTTTACTCAAGATAGAATCGCATTCACATGTAAAAGTGTAAAACTAAGTATAGAGATGGGAAAAAGGAAGAAGAAGTTGATGAGAAAAGATTTAAGAGTTGCCGAAGAAAAAAGGAAATAAATATCTAGTGTTACATCACAGGCCTACACCTTTTGCAAGAAAACGACATCTTGTTTGGTCATTGAGCGGAAAGAAAACAACTACACATCCTAACAGCTTGTTAGGCTGTTGAGAAAGAAATGGATCGATGATGTTTGAAGTTGAATTTGTTTTTTTCTACGTTTATACCATTTAAATTGTTATCCTGAGTAACACATTTAACAATGTCCGGAACAAGTACAAGTTGGATGAGAGTAGGGGTGGCAATAGATATCTGGAACCGGTCAAACCGAATCGGATCCGGTGGTACCAAATCGGAACCGAACCGGGATAAAATGGATATGGATCGGATATGGATATTCAAGTTCAGAACCGACCCAGATCCGGTTCGGATACGGTTCTCACCATTGGAACCGGATCCAGAACCGGATCCGGTTTATTATTATTAAAAAAAAAACACCTACACTACACGTGACCAAGCAACATCCCAAACCACATCCTCGAAAAAACCCTATCCTCTTTCGCCGCCTCCCTCTTCCGCCGCCGCCTCCGCTCCCTTTCCCACCGTCTCCATCTCCGGTTCTCCACGCAGCCCCTCCGGTCTTCTCCACGCGACACCCCCCACTCATCCTCTCTACTTCCCCCCTTCCACCTCCCGCCCCAGCGTCTCCTTCTCCCCCAACTCCAACATTGGTATGGGGTTCCAGACCGGGGATGGTTTCTCCGGTCCGGATCCGGTGGAGGATCGAGTTGTTGAGAGGTTTGGAGTTTGTCTTATGTTCTCATTCTTTTTCCTTGCCTGCATTACACGTTTGGTTGATGACAGGGGAGGACAAAATTGGATAAAGAAAGAGATTGATAAATTCATATTCCCAGATGGTGGAACACAGTTCATTCATGGAGCAGATCAATATTTAGATAAGATCTCACAGGTTTGCATTTCTCAATTCTAGAATGTTTTCTTATTTTTTTCTCCAGTCAAATCACATTTTCTTTATGTATATGCAGGTGGTTCCAAACATTGCATTTGGAGATCATACATGGGTTGCGTTAGATACGCTAGTTTTGGAGCTTTTCTTCTCTCAAGGAATGTTACAACCTTGTCAATAGCAGTCACGTAGTAGTGTATGCTAAACTTGTTTTGCTATTTCCCTTTCATTTGCCTTAAAGTGAACTCGTAGTGCTTATTCTGTCTACTGATCAAGTTCTCTTCTGCTGAAGACGGGATTTTGCTTCTTGAGCTTAACTAACTAGGTTTTAACATGCTTTCCTGATTGTCCTAATTAGCAATAGTTCAAATCGAATCACTTTGTTTTGATGGATACTGCTGAACCATATAGTTGCAATTTAATTACTGAATCGATACTAAAATTTGTTATGGGAACGACATCCAAGTTGACAAGTGAAAGGAAAATCAAACTCCCCTGGATCCGGTTCTGGGTACCCCGGATCCAACCGGATCCGGTTATGGGTACCCAATTTAGGAACCAACCCGGATCTGGTTCGGTTATGGGTCCTCAATTCCAATTCGGATCCGGTTCCGGTTCCGGTTCCGGTTCTCATGATACCCGAACCGGAACCGATCCGTTGCCACCCCTAGATGAGAGTGAGAGTGGGACATGAGTTCAAATTTCGCCCTAGTAATCTACGGTCCTTAATTAAGGACACCTTAAATTAACTCATTGTAATTACTTAAATTAACCGCTACCACTAATAAAAAAAATAGAAATAGCAATTTCTACAAACTTTATGATTTGAATTTTGAACTTGACACCAAAACGAAGATCCATCTTTTGACTGAAAAGATGAGGGTCACATTGCAAGAAGTAATGTTCTTTCATCTCCCATAGTCCCATTTTACATTCTGAGTAGCCTACTAGTATTGAGGAGTCGGGGGTTCCAACTTCCAAGTAAGAGCACGAATAACAGCGCCCGGGCTACCCCCGGGCGCCCTGCACTCTCTCTCTGCCACGTCAGCTTCTCTCTCTGCCACGTCAGCTCACCCAACCCACCCTACACTCTCTTTCCTCCACATCATTTCTTAATTAAACAAATTTAATTCTCACACAACATTTAACAAATTACATTTTATATAAATCTAATTCTAATTACATTATAATTTTAATTCACGATATAATTATTATTACTATTAATTAATTAACAATAATAATTATTCATTATTAATATTAATCACTATTAAACCACAAAAATTTGAATATTTGAATTTTGAATTTTGAAACGCGCGTGATGCACAGTATACACGTGAATGTACAGTATACGCGTGCGTGAAAAGTAATCTGCGTGATTGCACAGTATACGTGTGAAAAAAAAGTAGTCCGCGTGAATGTACAGTATCCGCGTGGGTGAAAAGTAATCCGCGTGATTGCACAGTGTTTAATTTTTTCTCTATATATACCTTACACAAAACCCAACTTACATCTCATATCTTTTCCACAAAACACAACGTTGCAATGTCTTCTCCGGATTACAACCATTCCCCCCTCGTCCACAATCAAATTCGCGTTCACGCTATCCACAAGGATACCCCTCACGTCCATTTTACCAACAACCATTCCAACAACCAGACTTCTCCCACTACGCACCACCATTCCCACCACCAGACCAAAACTCACCATTCCCACAATTTTCCCACTACGCACAACCAAATAAAAACTCACCATTCCCACAATTTTCTCAATATGCATCATCATTCCCACATAATCAACCGCAATTACAGATATTTGGCTGACACATGTCTCAACAAAGTAGTCAGAGTATGGCGGACACTGAAGAAGAGGGTCACGACGACGATGAGTCCCCACCACGACACACCACCATCCCCACCTCCACAACGCCGCCACCACAAGCAAGTCCAAACTTCCAAAGCCAATCCAAAGATGTGGACCACAACTGAGGACGAGAGACTTGTCTCTGCATATATGGAAATCAGTTGCGATGCGGTGACAGGGACAAACCAGAAGTCTACTTCATTGTGGGATAGAGTGAAACGTGTGTACGACATCTCCGTGGAAGACACAAGCCTCCCCGAGAGGAATGCAGAGTCCTTAAAAGGACGGTGGAGGAGAATTGTACCTGCTGTGAACAAGTGGGTCGGGTGCTTCGATCAGGCATTTCGACGGAAAAGGAACGGCCAAAATGACGACGATGTTGTCCGACAAGCGCACGTGATCTACGAACGAACTCATGGACCTAAATTTCTTTATTTTGATGCTTGGGTTATGTTGCGTAGGTACCCAAAATGGGAGTTTGTGATATCCGGAGCTAATGTCGTGCATGTTGACTGGGAGTCCCCGGAGTTGCACGATGAAAATAGTCCCGAGTCAGGAAGCCTTGGGAAAAGAAAGAGCACGGATGGCTCCAGGACGCAATCACCCTCGGATGCAGAAGAGTTGATGTCGGGGTCGTCTACACGCCCAGAAGGTGTGAAGAAGGCCAAGAAAAAGGCTAAGAGTGCATTACGCCCCGAAAGAGACACTGATGTTAGAGAAGTTGCACAACAGATTTGATACACCGCCCAAGTCAGAGAAGATGGTTTCTCCAAGCAGGAGGAGTTAGCGGAAAGGAATTTCCAGAGGCATTTAATAAAAAATAAGTTGGACATGCTTTACTCTCTGATGAGGAAGGACAACCCGACGGAGAATGATCAAAAAGTAATCGATAAACTTCTCTCCTAGGCAGAAGAGAATGAGTACGTGTAGTTTGTTGTAATCCGTATTTCGTGTTGTTGTAGTCTGTATGGTTTGTATTTCGTATGGTTTGTATTTCCCTTTAACATATGTTTCACGTGGTTGGTTGTACTTCGTATTTCAGTATTATTAACGTATTGTTCTTATGGTATTGTCGTATTAATATTTTTTTCTATTTAACTTGATTTTTTTAATTTTTTTACTATTAAACCACCTCGACAATTCGTTCGGGTCTCGCTTGTAAAATTGTTGATTGGAAAAAATTTGAATCTTCATCACTTGTAAAAATTATTACCCCATTTTAATAACAAATACCCAATCCATTAATAACAAAACATCCACTAAATAATTAAAAAATTTAAAAAAAATTAACGAATGGGAGGGGGACACGTGTCCCCCACCCGAGGGCGCCCCGGGCGTCGGTCCGGGACGCCAACGCTCAGGCAAGCACCTCCGTTAAGGGTGCCCTAAAAGAATGCGTCTACCACAAAAAATAATAATATATGTGTATTAATTGGAAAGTACATGTTGGGGGAGCCAGGCTGGGATTGACTGCAATGCAGTAATCAATGAATCGGTTTGAGTTGGTATTGTGCTGTCTGTCTTTCTTGTCATTCTTTCGCTTGAAATAAACACACAGTTTAGCTACAGTAAAATTATTGTGACAATGATTATCTGACTGATACAGTCAATAAATGTACCATTACATGAAAAAAAATTTGGATAAAAATGTACCATTAGATGATTAATAATGATATTGATGATTAATGAAAATTCTTTACCCGGAAAATAATTTGTCATCTGTGGCAACACGGCTTTGAAGCTAGCTGAGTTGGAGATATTTATAGTCATGGGATAACTCAAACCATGTTTACATCCTGAATCCTGATAGTTACATTCACATATTTGTGATTTAAAAACACAGGATAGAATTGCAGTAGGTAATTTAAAAAAATAAATTGTGGCAACATTATCCTTATCTATTTATCTATCATAAAATCTTTGTGCAAGTCTAATGAAGCAAGTAATTTGGGTTTTTGGTCAAATTACTCCATATTTATCTGAGAGAAAATACATGAGGAGAATGTTTTCACGAGGGACATTGGATTATTTTTGAATTTTTTCCCGTAAAATAAAGTAAGTATACGATGTATAATCACACTTCAAAGTTGGAACTTTATTTGATCAACGTATCGTTTCCATGTTATCATATTGACATCCTTATAATTAATCCAAGCCCCCAAGACTTTGGACTATGGTTTTTGATACAAATGGAAACAAATACTCTATAATATTTGATATTTCATGCCTTAATGCCTTATCATCGATTTTAAATTCTTTTGATTTTCTGGGAAAATGTACATGGGAATACATACTGTCCAACAGTCCAAGTCAGAACTCAACTTATTTACCCCATTTCTTGTTGTCTTTCACTACCAACTCCTTTAGTGCGGAACTAAAGGCATGATCGTTTTAGTGGTACAAGATACACTTAGCATAATTAAATTTTACTTAGAAAATATTAAGAATACAATTGCTTACGTATGTTGTAGTAGTACATCTAGATATTAGAAATTTAAAAAAAATGTGCATATAATGAAATTAAACCTAAGAAGTTTAAATTAAATGTCTCTTGTAGACGAAATTTTACATATAAAATGTTAAAATATTATTTTTCTTATCATCTTGCAATTTTAACATTTTATAAATAAAAATAAATGAGTGTTAAGCGATTTAGATTGGAATAATTGTTAAATTATGCATAATTTTTCAAAACATTTTTCTCATTCACTAATTGATTAATTGGACATTATTACCCCACATCTAACATATTTATTTATGAATTACTTCCAATTACTAAAGTATTTGCAAAATATAAGCACAATGTTGGTTTTGTTGAAATTTTATATGTAATGGAGGCTAAGTTTTATAAATATTGGAATCATCCTCAATTTAGTTTTTGTTTAGCTTTTATCATGTATCCTATATTTAAGATTACTGATTTACAGGTTTTCTTAGAACAATTTTTTGAATATATGAATTATGAAAATTTCTAAAATCACGTAGATATGTGTAGGTCTTTGTTAATCAAATATTTTAAAAAATATGAAAAACTATATAATGTAAATCAAATAGGTACAAATGTTGCTAGTTCATAATCACAACCACCTCCAACTACTGTGGATCCAGATCATGACGACTTTTAATGAAATTGATTAAGTTAAAAGAAGACAAAATTAGTACAAACTGACACTCAAAATGAATTAACTGTATATATTAAACACTGAATTCGTACAATTGAGTTAAAATCTTTTGACGTTTTAAGTTCGTGAAAAAAAAATCCCGACCCGAGCACGGCTCGACCCGATCCGGGTCCAGCATGTCTCGCTGGGATACCGACTGACGTACCGTGCCGCACGGTACGGCACAACAGCCGATGGCCGGCACAACTGGGGTGCTTCCAAGTCGTATGTCTATTTTAGTGCTTTCGTAATATTTTATAATAGAGAATTTTGCATGGAAATAGATGATCACGATGGCAAGGGAGAAAAATCACGAGGATATTCGCATCCTTGTGCTTCCAAGTCTACATCCTATTAATTACGACTAAGGTTGTATTTTTCTGTCTATGACACCCATTTGATAAGATTTGGATGTCACGTTCAGTCGATAACAATCTCCACGTCCACCTGTTACCAATCATTCTTATTTAATCAAATCACGATGCGTCGAGATCTATGCATATATGACATATTTAATTTTCTACTAATATTAATATTTTCCGAGGAAGATCTGCAGCAAACGTTTACCAATGGTATTTTGTTCCCTCTTCTAAAATGATAATACTGCTTAGAGTTTTAGGTCACCAAACAAATTTGGCAGATAAATCTTCTGGAAATTACCTTATTTGAAATCCTTTCGAATATTTATAAGGAATTTAATTTTCTGAAATAAAAGATAATATATTTAAGGAGTGTTACAATAAATTTCGTATACATTTAAGTTTGTTAACTTCTATCCATTACTTGTATGAAGATTAAGTCCACGTCTTCTTACCAGTAATTTAGGATTTTTCTCATTTCAAAGTTGATACTAACAATGGTATTGAAACAAGTAGAATTTCAAAAGCCTACTTTTGTTTGGAAATTTTATTTCACCAAAACAATATATAAGGAATTGTTTCAATGACTTGCCAAATCAACAGACAGAAGCAAAATGACTAAGAAATTTTCAGTTGCCGTAAATGGAAAAAAAAGCCACCACAATTCCAGAAGGGGATATAAATCCCACTAGATGGCTTAAATAGACATTTTCCCAGAGAATCATGTGAGTGAAATGGAAAATTCCCAACTTCGTCTCAATACTGACCAAGGAAAAAAAGATTTGATCAATCTCAATCTCAGAATGGCGAATACATGTCAGACCAGATACCATAACAACCATGGAAGTTGTGGATGATAAAATCACAATAAGATAGAGATCAGTTAACACTGGACTTCCGCTACCAAAAATCACCAGGCAAACGAGGATGACATGTCTATTTTAGTTGCCATGATGGACAAAATCACTTGCCAGATTCTTGTTGATGGGAAGTGGGGGATAATATACTTGTTGGATTTGGGGTGGCCACTAATATTGTTCTTCTCTTTGTGTGGGTCTTTTTTGTTTCCTAAAATAAAATTATTTATCTATTATTGAAAGTGTCTGCTCCACCACTAATGACCTTGATTTCCATCTAATCACTTGGAAAAAGACGTCAAGACCAATGAAATATCCTTCTAAAATTCCTACAGGATAATATTTTTTTAAAAGGGCAGAAATTGAGCTAATCATTACGAATCGGCAAGGAAGAATTATAACACTCCGTATCTTATCTATTGATATATGATGAGCAAGATAAAAGTCTACCACAAAATAAAAAATTCGAAGCATGAAGTGCTATGAGTACCTACCGATATTTTATTCGGTTTAATTATTGTAAAGTTCAAACTTAACTTTAGTACTGTAGTCGGGGGGGGGGGGGGGGAAGTCGCCTTTTGATTAGAGTCCTTATACCACGGACGCGGGCGTCACGGATGCGCCTTACGTGGACGTGTTGAGTCAGCGTCCAGTCAGCAAAATTTCTCTTCACGTGGTTTGGTCTTCTTAAAACGCCGGTTCTTTAGGTTGAACGATTCTTTTCCCAATACACAGATAGTGCAGACCCTAGGACAGCGTGCAGACCCTTTATTCGTGCAGAGTCCAGACTTATCATAATAAAATATTGTTTTTAACTTTTAGGTTGGATCAACTTAATCCAAACAGACACACAACATATTCCGAACAGACAGTCTTCTTATTCCGAACAGACGCACAACTTAATCCGAACAGACAGACTTCTTATTCCGAACAGACACACAACTTAATCCGAACAGACACACAACATATTCCGAACAGACACACAACTTAATCCGAACAGACACATAACTTAATCCGAACAGACACACAACATATTCCGAACAGACAGACTACTTATTCCGAACAGACATACTTCTTATTCCGAATAGAAAGACTTCTTATTCCGAACAGACAGACTTCTTATTCCGAACAGACACACAACATATTCCGAACAGACAAACAACATATTCCGAACAGACAGACTTCTTATTCCGAACAGACGCACAACTTAATCCGAACAGACACACAACATATTCCGAACAGACAGACTTCTTATTCCGAACAGACGCACAACTTAATCCAAACAGACAGACTTCTTATTCCGAACAGAAAGACTTCTTATTCCGAACAGACAGACTTCTTATTCCGAACAGACAGACTTCTTATTCCGAACAGACACACAACATATTCCGAACAGACAGACTTCTTATTCCGAACAGACGCACAACTTAATCCAAACAGACAGACTTCTTATTCCGAACAGAAAGACTTCTTATTCCGAACAGAAAGACTTCTTATTCCGAACAGACAAACTTCTTATTCCGAACAGACACACAACATATTCCGAACAGACAGACTTCTTATTCCGAACAGACGCACAACTTAATCCGAACAGACACACAACATATTCCGAACACATAGACTTCTTATTCCAAACTGACATACAACTGTTATACATGAAGAAAATGAAGAAGAATGTGATCATTCCTACATTTGTAAGGATGACTTTGGTCTTGTTTGTTGTATATGTGGAATTACACGCAAAAGCATAGAAAGTGTGTCTAGAAACGGAACAGAAAGTTTGTATTATTTATGTAGAAAGATTGTCTTGTTTATGTAGAAAACTTGTCTTGTTTATGTAAAAAGTTTGTCCAGTTTATGTAAAATGTTTGTCCAGATTATGTTGAAAATTTGTGCAGAAATGGAACAGAAAGTATTCCGAACATACACACCACTTAATCCGAACAGACAGACTTCTTATTCCGAACAGACACACAACATATTCCGAACAGACTGACTTCTTATTCCGAACAGACATACAACTGCTGTACATGAAGAAAATGAAGAAGAATGTGATCATTCCTACATTCTTAAGGATGACTTTGGTCTTGTTTGTTGTATATGTGGAATTATACGCAAAAGCATAGAACTTTCTGATTGAACTTTTAACAGTAGAACATCACGCCAAAATCCTCGGAAGCTTTGACACCATTGCATCTCGTTCCAGCACATTAACACTTGACCCAGAGGTAGCAAACAAACGGGTGTGATGCCTTTTCTTAACACAAAAACCACAAGAATCGGCAAAAGCAACGTAAAATGTTTGGGCTTCTTCGAAAGAGGGGAAAAACATCCCCTCCTTAGGAACGTTTGTCGGCTGCTCCACTTGGAAAGACACATGAACGATTTCCATCAAAGCATAGAGGTAGGACCACAGAAGAGAAATGAAGAAAAAGGAAGACGCATGTTGAGATTTATAACAAGTCTCCTGTGCTGTGTAGGAGAGCCAAAATGTTCATGGAAAATGAGTGATTTGAGACGCATTAATGAGGGATGGAGGGATGTAGACATTTGTACGAAACGAGGAATAAAATAAAAAATAAACTTTTTCTGTGGAGACTGCCAACTCAAACGCGTCTGCTGACTGGGCTGGCCACATAAGCGCGCGTCCCGAACGCTAGCGTCCACTAATCGTTTTCCTTTTGATTAGGTTTTGATTTTTTTTTATAAAATTATTATAAAATATGTTAACAATTATTTTAAATCGTTTTTTTCAATTTTTTATGAAAATATATTTTTATTTATTTTTATTTTTTTAAATGATATTTTTATGTGTGTTATCTAAAATTGTTCCTCAAATGACCTGGATGAGAGAAAATATAGGACACTTGAGTTATTCCCCAAATGACGTAGTGGAAAGAAAAGTTGACGTAGTTGAAAGAGAAAACATGACGCCTAAAAAATACCCATTTACGCTAAAAATGGTCTCAGTACCCCCACCAATAAATATACCATTTGCATGTACGGGAAATAACACGATGCACTTAAAAGTCGCCTTACAAATGATCAGTTCGTGATAATATTAAATTATCCTTGTTTCAATCTAACCATAAAAAAATAGAGATGGATTACGACATATGACCTAATTCATGTTTAGTAAATTACTCCATTGATGGTAAACCCACTTCCCTGTGGTTTCAATGATTCACTTTTGAATTAGCCGATAACTTAATTGGAAAAAATGGCCCATTGGGTCGTTGAATTGGAAAGCGAAAGGACATGCGATGTGATATTAGATAGGATTTTGACCTCCAAAAGCCCAATTAGATTCCAATCTTCTACGCGAACTCACTTTTGCGAGTCAATATTCTTCTTGTTTGGTGTTTGTTGTGAGTTTTTCAAAGACAAATAGAAGTAACACTTTTACAGGGTTACTTAAAGGGAATAACTATTTGTCGCCTGAAAACTACTTAAATCGTCCTAAAAATGATATTTTTGTCATTAACAAATCAATTAATACACATTTCGTCCCGTGTCTTTAAACAAGGTGTTTGACTCAATTTTACTCACATTCCTAGTATCAACACCACGAAAATGTCTGGCGAAGCACCTGAATCCGGCGAGGTAACAGGGGCGGATTTTTTTTTCCTGACTCGGACGTCTGGTTACTTAAAGGGAGGCGTGTTAGGCAGACACCTCCACCAATGTACATGCGTCTTCGATGGACGCCTCCACAAAGGTAGAGGTGTCTGCCTAACACGCCTCCACGTATGGTGGATGCGTCTATCTAACACGCCCGGGTTTTTTTAGTTTTTTTGTAATTTTCTGTTAAATTCAAATTTTTCAGGTTCCGTTGCAAGATTTCGGTGGTGATGGAGTAGATTACAGTAAGTTTTTTGACAGTAAAGAAATATTTACAACAATCAAGGAAACTTGTAAATAGGCGAAACAAGTTGCACTAGGAGCCAGATTTTTTTTGGTTATATCATCATACAAACCAAAAGCAGATAACCGGATGGATTGTTACCTCAAATGTGATCGCAGACGTGAGATGAGTTCTCGTGATACGAGTATTGCACTTCGAAAGAATACAAAAAGAAAAGGTTACAGTTGTCGGTTTTTGGTAAAAGTGGTGGAGCGACGAGATCGTGATGGATGGGTCATTGTTTCTAGTAGCATCTACGGACAGCACAACCACCCACTTGCAGTTTATTCAGAGGGTCACCGACAGGTCAGCGGACTTAGTGCTGGGGCAAAGGAAATTGTTCGTGATATGAGAGAGGCACAAGCAAGACCCCGTAACATTTTGTTGGCGGTAAAGAAGAAATTCCCGGACGATAATCCGAATCAAAGACACATTTATAACTTCACAGAGTACATGAGGAGAACGAAATCTGAAGACAGGAATCTCACGCAGCAGTTTCTCAGGGAGGCAGTGCAGCATAAGTATTTGCATTGGATTCTGGCAGATGAAGAAACTAATGTCTTGACTCACGCATTTTTGGCACATCCGACTTCAGTGCAGTTGTTGTGTACATACACATTCGTAATTTGTATGGATTCGACGTATAAGACGAACAAGTACAAGATACCTTTGTTTGAGATGGTTGGGGTTACTCCAACAAACATAAATTTCCTCGTCGGATATGTGATTTTGCAGGATGAGACCGAGCCTAGTTACCGGTGGGTGTTGGAGAGGTTGCGTGATCTGTTATTGGATATTGTTAGCCCGACAGCAATAATTACGGACTGGGAGATGGTTCTGATGCGACCAGTGGCAGAGGTTTTTCCTGAGTCTGCTCATTTACTATGCACCTGACATATCAACAAAGACGTTTACAACTACGCATACCACGTATTCGGCAAGGAGAAGCAGCTTGCAGAGAGTTTTAGGCGTGGAAGGTGGAGGAGAGTCATGCTTTCTGATTCACAAACGGATTATGATAGAGCAGTCCGTAATCTGAAAGATTCTTACAACACTACAAACTGCAGGGTGGACGAAGTATGTGGAACACACGTGGTTGGTGCATAAGGAAAAATTCATGATGAATTGGACGAATCAAGTTTTTCATTTCGGCAACACTACGAACTGCAGGGTGGAAAGTGCACATTCGGCTCTGAAAGAGTGGATCACTACATCTACTGCCGCTCTCGATACTCTTTTCGACCGCGTGAACTCGTCTATTGAAATGCAACTGACGAATATTCGGAACTTTCTTGAAGATTTGAGATGTCGAAATTTGGCACATTACATAGGTCCTCTGTTTCAGCATATAAATGGCCGAGTTTCGCATCACTGCTTGTCGTTAATGACTCAGGAGTTGAAGAGAATTGAGGACTTAAGTGATGAAATTGAATATCGTTGTGGGTGTGCTTTCCTGACAACACATGAGATTCCTTGTGCTTGTACCATGTACGAGTGTTTGGCGTTAGGTGATGGAATTTATTTAGAGCAGATTCATCCATTCTGGAAAACACTTGTTATCGGAGAAGGAGTCCAGATGTCAGAGTTTGTTGATCAGTCAGCACAAGACGTCGAGCATTTTCGGAAGCTAGTGGATGAGATCTCGGAGAGCGACCCTGCAGTAATTCGTAGTGCCTCTCGTATTTTATACGAACAGTTACACCCCGATCAATTGAACTATGGAGAACCCGAAGAAAATACTAAGGTACGAGGTCGACCTGGGGGAAAGTCGACACGTCGGGACCCGAGTGCCTTCGAGTATGCTGAGCGATGTCGTGGTCGGTCTGGCAGAAGTGGGAGAAGGGGTCGTCGGTCTAATTCGTCTCGATCGTCCGTGAATACGGGCACAAGATCTTCTGGTATGTCAATATCTTTGTTGTTATGTTATTTAATATATATCAGTAATCTAAATGAGGTTGAATATATTATCTCGTAATTTTGTTGTTTTAATGAATTGTTATTTACTTATCTTACAGTGTCCGGACGGGTTGACGTGGACAACTTCCCATATAATGATAGACTGTCAGGAATCATTTTACCATTTCTGGAAATGTGGAATGACGTACGTGCTGATGGCAACTGTGGATTTTTATGTGTTGACGATGTCTTTCATGGTGGTCAAGAGAACTGGTCGTACGCCCGTCGTGCGATTTCTAATGAGATAGGTGCACATCCTATATATGGGAGTGTCTATTTCAGCAATGTGAAAGAGGTTCGTCAACGAATTGATTGGAGCGGGGGAGTTTGAGGTGAGGATCCTTATATGGAGGTTTGGTCCGACTTGTTTCCTATTGCTAATTTTTACAAGTGTGCAGTCATGTATTTCGCAATGGAAATGGATGGTTCGTTGTTCCCGTGTCTTACTGTTCTACATTGGGAGTGTCCGCCTGCCATGACGAGGTCTGTCAGAGAGTTGGTCATTGCTCATTTAGGGAGTTACAGACATTTTATTCGTTTGGAATTAGTTGATGATTTTCCAGTACCTCCTATAGCGACTTTATGGTATCAAATGCGTGATGAGAGTGTTGTTGGATGGGAGGATCAGTACCAAAGTAGGATGGAGTATTGGAACCGGTTACGTGGTACATTTTGATTGTAATTTGTAATGTTTTTGTAATGTATAATATATTGTGCATTTCTACTTATATCGTGTTGTTTTTTACCGTATTTTAAATTTAAATATTATTTGATATCTAAAGAAATAAGTTGAAGATATTTTCGTGAAAAATAAATATTAAAAAATACGATAGTCAAAGAAATATGTAGAAGATATGTTCGTCAGAAATAAATAATAAGAGTACACAAATAAGCATAAGCAAATACCAACAAATGTAGTAACAGTGCAACAAAATGAAAGTAAAAGCAATACAACTACAGCTCAGCATCTGAATCATGGTCCGAAATATCAAACTGGTTGTTCCAATCCTCGATCAGACGATCCTAATCTGTACATGCAAGTCTCGTCTCCTCAGTCGGCATGATGTCTCTCTGTCACAAGAACGGCTGCGTACACTGTATCGCCCTACTCATCCACTGTATGTAAAATAAAAATTAGTGTACAATAACAAAATATACTTTACAATTAAAAATAAAATTAGATAAACTTACCGCATCGGCACATGTCCTATCCAGTGGTCTCTCCGGTCTCGGAATGATACCGCGTACAAGTAGTGGATGTGAGCACCTACCGAACCACTGCAAATAATCTGGAGCACAAGTGGAGGGGTCGCGGCTACTGTTAGGATCTATGGCCCTCTAATCGATAGAAAAATGCGGAATTAAAAAAATACTAATCGAAGGATTAAGGAAGAGACAATTGCAAACCACAAATTTGTCGACACCGGAGTTTAGAGAGGTTCGGCACCCACACCCGGGTCCTAGTCCTCCTCGCAAGCCTCGCTCGATCCCCCGAGCCTCGCTTACGGTTCCACTAACCGATCTCCGTTCTGGGCCGAGACCAACGCCGTTTACAACACCGAGCCTCGCGAACAACCTCGCCTCGCTCATGTCTCCTCTCACAACCCGAGAGGGAGCTTCCTCGAAGCTTTACAACTTGGTGATTCTTGAATAAGGAATTGGAATCACAATCTAACTAACACTCTATACTTGAGCACACTTGGATATGATATGGAATTGGATATGCAAGTGGTGAATTTTAGGCTTGAGTGTTGTGGATTGAGAGCTTGAAGATGGAGAGGATTTGGCTTTGAGTATTGGATAGATAGGAAGTGTTCAAGATGTCCAAAACAACCAAATGAGGACCTATTTATAAGCCTTCAAGCTCATCTAGCCGTTTGGGAGTTGGTGGGGAATGGACCAATGAGAAAGCAAGATGTGACTTAAGCTCGGCCAGAAATCGAGACAGATTCGGTCGACCGTTATCCACACGGTAGTCCGAAACATTGGTCTGAACAAAGAACTCGGTTGACCGATTATGTATCGGATCACCGTTTACCAACCTCCAGTAGCTTTTATCTATTTAGCCCTAATTAAATTTGGTTCACCGAAGTCCATTCGGTTCACCGTTCCAAGGTGGACAGTAGAATTGATTGGGCTCTGATCTACTCAAGTTCGGTTGACCGTGTATACTTTGGTATACCGAAGTAGCGCGGAAATTGCGCTGACAAAGCGTGGGAGATTGGTTTACCGATAACGGTCAAGTTAAATAGCCGTTGGTCTCCTAAAGCAATATGATTCGGTTGACCGAATGAAGTTCGGTGTACCGAATATGGATAAGTCAATTGGGCTTAAGGTCAAGATTTAAATACGACTGTTGGAGCAAAGTCCAAAAACCAGTCCAGGCTATTTCGGTCTACCGAAGGTGGTTCGGTATACCGAGGTGGTTAATCCAGGGAACACCTAAAGGATTCTACACGGTTGACCGCAAGGTGTTCGGTGGACCGAACTCTACATGATTCGGTTTACCGAGTGGGGTTCGGTTAACCGTGGGGATACGGGACAGAATCCTAATGTGCTCAAGTTTACATTAATCCTAAGGACTCAAATTATACTAAATTACATATTGGTCCAAAGCTTGATTACATGTCTTGAGTCTTTATCTTCTTGTCCAAATCTCCTTAGCTTGATTCTTCATCAACCTATTAATAATATCGCAAATACACGAATATATATGCAATGCATGTATTCATGTTTGCTTACTTTGATTGTCTAGGTTGATTGATTAAATATAGATTAAGATTAGATTACTTAATCATCAAAACTAAATAAAGATTAAGGCTAAAAGGCCAACAGCTACGACTCAGATCGACTAAGTGTAGTCGTCCTACTCTCGGAAATGTCCTCCAAACCGATTCCGCAGACGAAACGTTGTGCCTGACGTCGTACATCGTCGCAGACCGTACTGCATGCTCGGGCGTCGGGATGTCAACCGGGATCACCTAAATGTAACCTAACTGACGTAACACGCGATCAGGTAAATAAGGCTCTGTGATATCCCTATAACGAATAACTCTCATAAATGTAGTCATCGGCACAGCTACAACAGGCTCGGTACCATACGGTAACCACTCTACCTAAACGTTTATACGTTAATAATAATAAATTTAAATTTAAATAAACGTGAATGATATATACATTATATACTTGCGATGCAGTCATCTGATCTAGCCGTCTACGAATAGAAAGAAGTCGACTCTCGCTCTTATCCTCCGCCCGGACAGCCCACATACGCGAACGAGGATGGCCACGCTCAACAATCTTCCGCTCACGATGTTGGCGGAAAGCAGGAAAATACTCATATATCCAAGTCTGCAACAGTGTAAGACAACCCGTAATCTGACCACAATCAGCACGACTAGATATGCCCAGCTGGCGATACAGATATGCCAACGTCGCCGACCCCCATGAGTAATGACCAATGGTATCTGGGTCCCTCGCCTCCAATAAGTCGTGTGGTCTCACTCTGGAACTGCTCTTGTCGACAAACAATACCCAGCCTAGCAGTAAGAAGAGATAAGCAGTCATCTGCGTATCCTCAGTCCGTGGTGGTCGCCCCCGTCTGCAACACTCGTCCACAGCATCGATACTAACACCACCGCCACTCCAAAATGAGTTATCCCGCCCAAGACTCTCCAGGCTGACACCCAGCAACTCAGATACATATAACTTCAGCTCAGATGTCGGCGCCTGCGCACTGACCATGAGACCCTCAACAGGAATGTGCAGAATCTGAAAGACGTCATGCAACATGATCGTCATCTCTCCGAACGACAAGTGGAAAGTGTTGGTGTCAAACTGCCACCGCTCCACGAATGCCGAAATCAACGGCATGTCGATGCAGGAAAACATGTTGTACGGCAAGTGACCCAATCCACTGTCAACCACAGTCGCCGCCATATCCTCAGTCATCACTGAACGTCATGCCTGCAATGTCGTACAGGCTCTGTGCCGATTATGGCACTTCAAAACCTTCCGCTCCTCGCCATCCCAGATGCGTCTCGCGTGGCCTCCGAAACTCGGAATGACGCTGCCATCTACAGGACAACCGGGTATAATATCCGTGACGATCCAAGACTCGTCCTCACCCCTCTTCTTCTTTTGAGCTCAAGCGTCTGCAGTGCACGAACTCGAATCACCGGTCACAAACCGGTCACCTCGATCCTTCCTAATGACCCATTCAGCTGAAGGACCACCGTGTCGCCCCCGTCCTCGACCGGACTGATGTACCGCCTCCTCCTGTGGCCCCAAGTCGTATCGGCCCCCATCGTCACTTTCGTCGTGACTCCCCACCTCATCTGAATCATCCTCGTCGTCAAAAGAATCTTTAGGTGTCTGACGACGACGTAACAGCTCTCTCTCCTAACTGAAGCAGAAATACCACGTGTACATGGATGACGAGGACCTGACTCGTCTGCTATACTACGTACCGCGCGTAAGGGAATTGATTTCCCTTTTCCTCCACGGTAACCCGATGACTATTAATTTAATTTTAAAAATAAAAATTTATTAATGGATTTACTAAAATAATTCAACTAATTATTAACTTAATAATCGATTTATTTAGCAATTATCACAATTAATCAATAATCTTTTACTAAAATCATACACAACTAATTACTAACATAATAATCAAATTATTTAGCGATTTATTTTTTAATTATCACAATTTATAATCAATAAACGATTTACTAAACTAATTTAACTCATTATTAACATAATATTCAATTTATTTTAATTTTATCACAATTTAAAATCAATTAAAAAAAATTAAAAAAATCGGGGCGTCTGCCGGAGACGCCTACCCTACGTGGGAGACGTCTCCTGCAGACGTCGGGTCCTGGGGTCGGGCGTCCGCGGGAGTCGCCCGACCCAAAAAAGTTTTTTTAAAAAATTAATTGAAATAAACAAGGTAATTTACCAGATGTGAGTAGCCGCTGGTTCTTTTCCTGACCTCCGAGACATTTTATGTGGTGAATAGAAAAGTGATATGAAGATAAAGTTGTGTTAAAAGAGTGAAATGAAGAGTTATATTGGTAGAAAGAGTGGAGGGGCAAAATGGTAATCTTACGGACGATTTAAGTAGTTTTACGGCGAAGAATAACAGTTCAGTATTTAAACACTTAAC
The DNA here is from genome assembly GCA_963682175.1 of Triglochin maritima. Taxonomy (NCBI): domain Eukaryota; kingdom Viridiplantae; phylum Streptophyta; class Magnoliopsida; order Alismatales; family Juncaginaceae; genus Triglochin; species Triglochin maritima. The sequence goes on along the minus strand of OY821771.1, from coordinate 47,297,489 downwards.
TACAAAAACTTCTAGTGAAGGCACAGAAACAGACATGTTAACATTTCCACTTTCCACCACATCATTTCACTTCAATATTTCGGTTCCTACAAAGGTTAAATTTGGCTCAGACAGAAAGAAGACGCAAAAGATACAACCACATGGTAATACTTCTATTTATACCAGCAATGCATATCATTTTTAATTTTTTTACGATTAGTTGATTTTTACTTGAATAGCATAGAGTAGTTATTTATTTTTTAAGTGGCATTTCGAAGCGAGAAAAGAACCGAGAAAGCATATATCATGTCATTTTTGTAGACGATATCTTAAAAGAAAAGGAAACAGAAAGAAGAGATTTGAGAGTGATAGGGCAAAATCTAGCTAACCCCACGTAGATAGAATACTAGCGGACGACGTAGAGATGTATAACAAGTGATGGGAAGAGAGTGGCCAACAGTAGTTGGACTTCTGTTCCACGTTTGACATGCACTTTTTTTATAGTATCGTGACAACACTGCAACAGATTCAGCCATTCTGGTGCCTGATAAAGCAAAGACAAAGAGAAGCATGTCCAAAATTAACTATGGGAGGGACAAGATATTCATGAACCGGCATGTAATTGGAAAACACAGGTAATATATGTTTTTTCTGAATATCTTGATCTTAGCGTGTTCGAGTTGAGGAAAATTTTGAAATGGAAGTATGATGACCAAAAATTTGCATCTGTCGTTATTTCCATTGCTACAACTTTAAACTCATGGAAACACAACAACAACAACAACAACAACAAAAAACGAAGATGTCTACTAATGGAAATACATGTCCCTAAACTGAATGTAGATAACCATAGATGTCTACTACCTACATTCCAAACTTTAAATGTTTATTATGCTTAGTTTGGATGTCATATTAGACAGCACTCCTTAAATCGGTTGAATGATTGATCACAATTCACAACAATAAACTTCTCATTTTACAAAGCGCTATCAAAATAGACCTGAATAACGATCATCGAACTTCAACTGAAATTGCCAGAATGAAGTCCTGCGAAGTGGAGAAAATTGGCACTTCTTGATAGCAAGCTAGCTAAAAGGATGAACTCAACAAGACAACAAATCATGAAAACCCTAACCACACATCACCTTAATTCATTAGATCATTACGATTGAAAGTAGGTCCATCTAAAGTTTTAAACCTATTTTTCACTCATTAACCTCAACATCACTTTCAACACTCTCTCTCATCTACATCATTTTTATCTCATTTTCTATTCCATCACAAAAATACACAAACTACTAAATAAATTATTTCTACAGTAATTTAATCTAATTAAATAATTGTCAAATAATTTCGAAAAATTAAATTTAATGCTTAACCCAACGGATCGGTCGGGGTCTCGCCCCCGGTGAGCGAGCGGTGTTCCACCTCGCCGGTAAAGTAAGAATGTGAGATGACAAGGAGGCAACGTCCCCAGAAGATTATTAGTAATTTTCTACTGATTTTTTGGGTGAACCTGTGTAAATTCGTGTGTTCTATCTTGCTAAGTAATTTTTTTTAATTATATACATTTACAATTATTTTCAATTATCTTACTAATTTTCTTTAATTACTTACATTTATTTTTATGAATTTTGATTAATTATTTACATTTATTTTACTAATTTTCATTAATTATTTTCGTTTATTTTAATTTGCAGAAATTAATTCTAATTATATAAAAACATATACATATAATTAAATATTATTTAACAAATAAAAAAACTAATTTTTAATCTTTATCTTAAATATATATAAAAAGCCAAGTGGCTAACCAGGGTCGGAACCAGGTGGCTGCCCGACCTGGGCCGACCCCTGACCCGACCCCAAAGGGCCATCCGTTAAGGATGGCCTTACATGCCTACAATAAGCCCTGATCTAGTAACTCATCCCACAACTAAACGTGGGTAACGTTTTTTACGTTAAAGTAGCTGATCAAGTGGCATAAAAACGGCAGTAAAATAATCGGGAATTTTTCGACAACTATACTGCAATAGGTGAACAGAAAACAAACCCTCATCAGTACAAGACAACCATAGTAAATATACAAATCACATGGAAAATATCCATTTGACCTTTTATTCTCACTGCTCTCGACCGCCTAGATGAGAGTAATGGAAACTCTTGAAGATAAAAATACAAAAATGGCTGACTGAAAGGATAAATAGCGTCTTCAAAGTTGGCGCTGTCTCTTCTAAAAAGGCCATTTATGAGCATAACATAAATGGGGCATTCAAAAGGTAAATTTGTGGCAAGTTAGGTACAAGCAGAGATAGGTTGTTTACCCCATGCTTTATTTCTTCAAAAGGGTTGCACTGCATTGAGCCATTATCTTTGAAGCTCTGGTAATTGGATCCGTCATATAGAAATTTGGAACTGCAGGTTCAAAAGGTGTGTCGCTCATCTTTTGCTTGCAGTCAGGCTTCAACCCAACGAATGGTGTAGCTGGCTCTCTTTCATCAACATTCAGCAGATTAGGTGCTACCGCTCTCATGCGGGCTCGGACACCTGCAAGAGTATCATATGGCAGGCAAACCCCTGCAACCTCGGAGAGTGCCCTAATAATTTTCCAATCATCCCTTGCATCACCAACAGTAGGTACTGCTGGAACGGTCCACTGGACGCACCCTTCTGTGTTCTCATATGTTCCTTCTTTTTCGCTGAATGCAGCAGATGGTAAAATGACATTAGCACGGTAAACACCTTTGTCCCCATGATGACCCTGATAAACAACAAATGCATCTTTTGAAATTTTTTCCATGTCGACATCATCAGCACCCATCAGATATAGGAACTTCACGGAGCTGAGGCTGTGGTCAGGACTAGGTATGAGGCCCAAATCAAGGGCAGCAGCCTGTGCAGCATTGAGAAGCAGAACGTTAAGTCCATTCCAGTCAGGTCTAACAACCTTCGCAGATTGGGCTAATTTCTCTACAGCAGAAATAATGGAGTCTTTATCTTCCCTCTGGAAAATTCCACCACCAACAATGATGACAGGGTTCTTTGCAGATGACAGGGTCGAAAAGAAAGGATGACGCTCCTCTGCAATTTCAAGAAGTGTTTGTGGTCCTGTGCCTAGGTGCTCATGATCATAATTTAGATCTGATTGCCGACCAATATACCCAACCTTGGCTTTAGAAGCTCGAACAGTTTTTCTGATTCTGGCATTCACCATTGCAGCTTCTGTTCTTGGCTGCATTTTGACGGATCGCAAGTTATTTGACATAAACTTCCAACAACAGAGGGAGTCAGTCATGCAAACAGATTTCCTGCTGAAGTTCAACCTCAAAAAAAAGAAAAACATATACTCATTGATGGCTGGCCTATCTGGAGCCCTTAAGGCCCTAGAAATTAAGAGACATGTGGATCAAGTGCTTGGACTAACATGTTTGTTAGCTGTGCCCATTCCTCTACAATGATGAATGAAGTACAAAGTAGCTTTTTTAAACAATATAGCTTAGGAATTAACCAAGCTTCCATTTTGAAACATAAAATCTATTACAAGACCGAAGTTTGCTTCTGAAGCATTTGCTTCATTCGGGCCTTGCAAAATCCACCATAGCAGGAAAGGTTATTTGTATTTGGTAGATAGAAACTTGCAAAATTCAGGGTTAATTTGAGCCAGGGAGATGACTTGTGTACGGATGAAGACACTTCTGTTAATGGATATGGATACCGGAACCTCATCAGTCCCCAGATTAGCAGACTGAGGAAGTGAGTCGTTTGGAAGAAGCTTATTCAGCTGACTATGATACATGCAGATATAACTGTATCCATTTTATCATCTCCAAATATCCCAACAATAATAAATAAAATAAAAGGTATAAAAGCAGTATTAATGATTTTTTGTTGCTTTTTTGGAGTTCAGTAAAGTTTGTTGATTAATGATTCACGTATAATGTTTCAACAAGCTAGTTCTACAATACATGAGTATCAGGGATGCCAAACATTTTCCTGTTGCTAGGATCGCAAGAAAGCAGAAATTGAGACAATCATAATTGGTGGATCACACTTTGTAGAAAAAGAAGAGAAGCAAAGTAGGCTTCTTGGCTTAACAAGGTTTAGGGTACTTTTCAAAGTTAAGGCCTATCCACCTAGCATGTCAAATGTAGGTGAGTGGGGAGGTATTCCCCATTCCAAAAGTGTCACTTCTGTATATTTCACCTCTGGTGCTCAAATATGTAAATAATTGTGTACACGCAGTTGGCGGATCTCAAATCCAAAGGACAAGCTTCTAAACTAAAAACTAATTATATCTCAATCTTGAATTGCTTTTATCTGGCAATCTGATCCTCCTTCTCGAACAATCTCTTCAGATATTTGTACTGATCTTTCTCTAAAAACACTTCAGGAACTATCTTTTCATTGTAGGTTTACTTTTTTTAACAATGGGTTATGTTCGGGGAACACAAAATTGATGGATGATGACTAACTCTGACTAGAAATTGCTGAATAAATTGTTCCTCTAGAATGGCTTGTAATAGCACTTATAGAAACTGGGAAGTTACTGGTAAAAGCATATCGCTGTTAGTAGCAAAATGAGTTGCCATTTTATAAGCATTAACTAAAGAACAAGCTAAGATGAAGAAGAAAAATGTTTCACTAACCAACGTGCTTTGATGTGGATGGTAATGCAGTTTTCGCCAGTTAAGAGAGAAGCATTTGATAATAATAGGAATACCAAATTTTTTGCACAAACATCAACCTTGAACTTTCTATAATAGACTCAGAAAGATAAAAGTTGCAAGTAGGAAATAACAATGTTTGAATATGTTACCTGGCTACCAACCAGGAGAAAAACATCTGCCTTCTCCAAGGCAGAGATACTTGTGTTCAAAAGGTAGCTTGAGCGTAGGTCAGCTTGTGGATTCAAATCATTTCCCTCACACAAAACATTATTAGAACCCAATCTATTCATCAAATCCTTTAAAGCCATCATAGATTCAGCATCAGAAAGGCGACCAGCAATTCCAGCAATTTCCTCAGACTTGACTTGATGCACAACCTCAGCAACAACTGCAAGGGCATCACGCCAACTCACAGCTTTGAATCGTCCATCAGGCCCACGAATCATGGGGTCATTCAATCTTTGCCTTTTCAGACCATCATAACAGAAACGTGTTTTGTCAGATATCCACTCCTCATTGATATCCTGCAGAAAGAGGACAAAGAAATCAGCTACATTTTAAAATAGACTTCATGTTTTAGGTTCCAAGAAATATAAGCTTGCAAAGTAAGCACTTCACAAGCTTTGGTAGTAAATTACTTACAAACAACTATGGAAAGAAATGAAATAAGAGGAAACAAAATGTCCATCGATAAAGATATTTGTGTGCACCACAAAAAATGAGACTATGAACAGAAGGCACAAAAAGTAAGAATAGCTTAGACTACAGGCATAGTAAAACCTAAATTAAAAAGACAGAAGTGCTAACCTCATTCAAACGTGGTAAAATACGCATGACTTCAGGACCTCTGCTGTCAATTCTAATATTCGAGCCAACAGCATCTGTTACATCAATAGTCTCTGTTCCCTTCAATTCCCAATTTCTAGCTTTAAAAGCAAATGGTTTGGAAGTAAGAGCGCCCACAGGACATATATCTATAACGTTTCCAGAAAGTTCGCTTGTCATAAGCTTTTCAACATATGTTCCAATTTCCTCTCCACTGCCTCGGCCTAGCATCCCAAGGTCCTCCACCCCAGCAACCTCTGTGGCAAATCTTACACACCTGAAGCAAAATACAATTGTATTGAGATAGTGGCATTGCATCAAACATTTACGCACGTCTAACCACATTTAAGGTTCAGGAAGAGAAAAATACAGATTGAGCAGTGATGCAATTTAAGATTTAGAAAAGAAGCAAAAAAGAACAATCGGTGAGATATAGGGCCCCCAAAAAATTACCCAATCAGGAATTCCATAAGGTTGCATTTGGATGCGAAATTTTGAATTCAGATCTCACTTTAACTGGAAATTCCATAGTGTGCCGTTTATAATAGCTTGTTAAGATGAATTCCTCTAGAGGATTTGCAAATCCTTCATGGTTGTTTGATGTACCACGCTGTACAAAAAAAATGTCAAAAGCAAATTCCAAGTCGAGTCTAACTTTGGTTGTTTCAACAACAACAACAAAGTCTTTTATCCCAAACTAGTTGGGGTAGGCTAGAAATGAAACTCTAAGGAGTCACGGTTCAGGCACATGAATCGTCTTCTTCCACACGTTTCTATCCAATGCAAATTCCTGAGAAACATTCCAATCTTTTAAATCTCTTTTGACAGCTTCCTCCCAAGTCAATCGTGCTCTGCATCTTCCTCTTTTTATGTCTTCGATCTGATTCAATACCCCTCTTCTTATAGGTGTCTTCATAGGTCTTCTTTGTACATGTTCATATCATCTCAGTATGTGTTGGATAACTTTCTCTTCCATTGGAGCAACTCCAACTTTCTCACGAATGTCTTTATTTCTAATCTGATCCATTCGCGTATGGTCACACATCCACCTCAACGTCCTCATTTCAGATACACTCATCTTTTGTATATGTTGTCTTTTAGTGGCCCAACATTCCGCATCATATAACATTGCAGGTCTTATTGCGGTTCTATAAAACTTTTCTTTTAACTTAAGTGGAATTTTCTTATCACATAAGACACCTGAGGTTTGTCGTCATTTCATTCATCCTGCTTTAATCATATGGTTAACATCTTCATCGATCTTCCAATCTTTTTGAAGTATTGGTCCAAGATATCTAAAAATATCTTTTCTACGCATCACTTGCCCATCTAATATAATCTTCTCTTCCTCGGTATTAACGGTATTGAAACAACACTTCATATATTCAGTTTTAGATCTACTTAGTTTAAAACTTTTTGTTTCTAAAGTATTTCTCCACAACTCTAGGTGTTGCGAGCCAAGATAAAGGAGGAGGGTTGCGATAGGTGTTACGAGCCAGCATAAAACCCTAGCTACTCCCATGGAAATGGTTGTTTCAAATTAAGGTAAAATATTAATAGTTTACTACAACTATGGTCGTATGTATAATTTCATGTGTTTTACGCTTAATATACAATTGACTATTCCATGTAAGTTGGGGAAAAACAATCGTGTACAATGCTTAATTACTATCATGTTAAAGTGACATGCTTGTCCAAACAAGGTTGAATACAAATAGCATGACTTATAAAACCCAACATTCAAAAGTACTATGAGATTAAAAAATAACACATTCAACTACAACCTATGAGAAAAACCAACAGAATACTTTAACTGGATCTTCTGCAGAGAGAAATCACGTTGAAGTTAGACCTTCCAAACTAAAAAACGCTGACACTCAAAACATAATTTGGAAGGTGTTCTACCAATATGCTTCAACCAAAATCACATTGTACACTCATAGAAGATGTTCCCAGACAGTTGACATTCACAATTTTGTTTCGCTTTTAATCCTTTTCATGGCAAATAAAAGCACTGCATAAAGGATCTGGGAGGAAAATAAAGTAATTTAGTACCATGTGCGCATAGCACATGAGGCAAAAAACTTCAAAGCCCTTAAATAATTGTGCTGGTTTGCAACATATCACTCCCTAGATTCAGAATTAAACTATCTGACAATTTCAAGAAGTATGGTCGGTTTTTCACATAACCAGACAACTCAAAACTTCAGTACCTTGTGCACTGGATACACCTTGTCATCACTGTCTTCACCAATGGACCAAGGTTCTTATCCACCACAGACCTCTTCATTTCTGTGAACCGCCCTCTATCCGAGCCAAAGGCCATGGACTGATCCTGCAAATCACACTCCCCTCCCTGATCACAAATTGGACAATCCAAGGGATGGTTCATCAATAGGAACTCCATCACTCCTTCCCTTGCCTTCTTGGCAACTGGTGTATCGGTCTTAATCTTCATTCCTATTCACCGAAACCGAATCAAACCAAAATCAGTTAATAAAACCACACACACAACAAAAAACATATACTAACACATTGAACTTGGGCCGATAATTCCAAACACGACATAATAACAGGGCAGGAACACGACACGATAAGGGAACACTAGTTAAACATGACAGACACAGAAAAATTTATGTGGTTGGGATGTTTTATTATTATGATTTATGCATAAAAAAATAAATTTTCAAAATACGACTTGGCATGAAAATGACGCAGCTGTACGGGATATGTTGATAATAAACTAACATCCTCGCACGGGGGGTTTATCAGCAACACCTTTTATTAGTTAATCAACTGTTTTTTACTTGATAATGGTTGTTTGTTGAGGATGTTTTAGCATGAAAACATCAATATAACATGTTAGCCATTCTCAATCTAAACAATGTCAAACTTTTCAAATTGTCTTTGACACCGATTAACACAACTTCACAACACGAGTACACGATTGTCTAGTCTAACACGCAGTGTACACAATACAGCCCAATTACCAGGCGCGAGTTCAACCCAAACCAAAAGGCTCAACCCGACATAACAATGCCGAAGTTTCAAATCAAACCAACAGCAGTCAACACAAAGCAAAACTGCAGCATTGCCACCAACATCCCAACCTCAAATCCGAAAACCGAAGAAACACAAACGATCTGATCGCAAACCTGGAAGAGCGGGCATAGCGCAGGACGCGACGGGCTTGGGCGACTTCTCGACCTCGACAAGGCACATCCGGCAGTTCCCAGCAATGGACAACCTACTATGGTAGCAAAACCTGGGGATGTCAACTCCGGCGACCTCGCAGGCCTGGAGAACCGTGAAACCCTTGGGGATCTTCACGGGGAAGCCGTCGACGAAGACCTCGACGGCGTCCTCGGGCTTTTCGAGCTCGAACCTGGCCCCGCCGACGGGGGACCGCGGTGGGATCTCCGGTTCGGGCGCAGCGGCGGCGGGAGTGGCGTCCGGCTTGTGGAGATCGGGGGTGGTGGAGATCCATCTGAGGTTGGGGTTAGGGATAGGGTTAGGGTTTGGGTGGAGGCGGAAGAGGTGGGATCGGAGGAGGGGTTTGGAGCGGTGGAGAGCTCGGAGGAATCCCATTTTTCTCTCCGCTTTTTCTCTCCCTGTGGTGCGGTGTGAGGGTCGGGAGTTGGACAGAGGTGTCGATGGAGTTTATTGGAGGTTTGTGGACTCTGTGGGTTTTGGACTGGGCTGATTTCGGTGGCCCATTACATACTTAGTCGGGCCCAGTCCACTTGAAATTTTGTAATATCGTTTTTTTTTTTGTGTGTGGAAGTTTTTAACCTTGTATAACTTAATATTCCACAATGCTCTCTAATAATTCGTGAAAATTTAGATGCTTTTCTATCTTGTGGATGATTTTTTATGTATACATAAACTTTTGAACCATATTTGGATCTTGACCGACTTTTATTTATTTATAATGGATCTTGACAGACTTGTACTCGCTACAATCTCGAAAAGTCACGAAGATATTCTTGCCATAACTCATAGTCATAAGTGATGTGAAACGATGACCAAATTTTATAATTGAAAGTCTAGTTAAATAGGAGAAATTGGAGGGTGTGTATGATATTGCATAAATTTGGAGGTATGACTGTCAATTTCTGTTCACGCTTTCTAACTCAATTGGGACTTCCTCGTTTCTACTTACTCAGCGGCTTGACTCGATTGTAAAGTTGAGCTAAGCGAAATGCTGCTTGCTCGTATCTCGCTTGTTCAACTTATTGCTTACTTATACTTACAGATACAAGCAGGGGCGGATCCAGAAATATTTTTTCAGTGGGGCAGAATTTCTTCACGTTGCACGAATTTTTTGGAGGACACACAACTTTAATTTGATATTTTAAATAAATTAATTAATTAAACAAATAAAAAATTGATTTTTTTTCCTATTTTTAACATTTTTCCAAATCTGAATATATTAAAATTCAAAAATCCAAAAGACTTTTTTACAACAATAAAACACGACACGTCAGTTAAATTGATTTTATTCTTACAACTAAAATTCCAATATCCAAACACAAAACATGTGGTTTGGGATATTTTTTTGGTTATGTTCGTTCTTAAGTTTAAAATTGATAAAATATAGACAAATAGAGAGAGCAAAATAGTGTATAAGTATAACATAAAATTATAATAAAAGAATTTTATAATAATTATTACTATTTATTGTCATTGTTATTTTCGTCGTGGAATCGCAGGTTTTAGATTTATTATTCATTCTACGACTCTTATGTATAGAATAACCTTGATAGATAAGTTTCTTATAAATGTTAGTTTATTTTAATTTTTCATTCCATTTTCAGTCAACAAACTAACTCGACAATATCAAAGTGAGATATAACAACATGCCAATAAGCATAATTGTACTAGAAAAATAAGATTGCACGTCATAATAATAAAAAAGTTAAATCCCAAACATCAACAACAACTAACTAAAATCTATGCAATGTTCATTTTTCAATTAAAAATTATCAAACTTACACAACAATGCAAGTCCAAAAGATTGAAACTTATTTTCCAAATGTAGTTCAAAAAAACTTCAAAGCCCCAATTTGAACCAAATTGATTCCAAAATCAATTTTTGTGAAAATATTATCTTAACTCTTCTGAAATTAAACAATAGGTAAACAATTATACCACCAAATTCAAGCCAATACACTTAAATATATGAGATTGAATAAATAAATAAAATTAAGATTTTTTTTGCAAAAATCTGGGTGGGGCAGTTGCCCCACCTGCCCATAACGTGGCTCCGCCACTGGATAGAAGCATACATCCGTATACATATATGACATGTTATATATAAAAATATACATCCTTAATCCTTATACATATATGATAATGGATATCCACTTACCCATAACCATTTACATGATCCAAACATCCATTTACACTCAAACCCTAAAGACCCAAATAAGTATACCCTCTCTTTCTTTCTTTCATTTTTTCTCTAGTTGTCGCCCTCCAAACCCTAAAGATTATCAAGCTGCCCGACTCCTCCACGCCACCACACTTGATTCACAATTCGAAAATTACAATTTGGTTGGTATTTGGTAAAGAAGTTCTTACCAAATGTAATTTGGAATTGAAATTGTTTTTTAAAACTTTATCGATTTCGAATTCGTATCTAAATTCGGATATAGGTCAAACCATATTTGAATATATGAAAATACCAATTTTTACATTCAATATATATGGTAATTAATGTTATATGATGAGTTAATAAAAAAATTAAGTCTTCCTTTATGAATATAAGCATACAAAAACAAATTAGAACATAATTTTTTTAAGACGTTTGTTCAAAAAATTTAAGATTATACAATAAAAAAAAATATATAAATGTGTTGTAACAATTTGGTTATTATCTGAATCTGAATTCGATTTTTTTTCAAATTGAATATGAAATTGATAAACTATAAAAATTTGAATTTGAATTCGAATTTTGTATGCTCATTTGGATTCGGATTTGGATACAAGCTATATCCGATTCGAAATATCTGTTTGCACCCCTACTCATCTCCTCTGGGCGCTTGGTGAGCCGAGCAAGCTCATGAGCAAACGAGCCGAACAACTCACGAGCAACCAACGAGCCAAGCATAAGCAGGACTTAAACGCTCGAATTGAGTGGCAAGCAAGCCACGAGCAGGGGGGGAAATAAACGAGCTGAGTTCAAGCAACCTTGCTCACTCGAACTCGTTTACAATCCTATTTGGAATCGAGAGAAAACCAAAGATTATGGAGAAGTAAAACAAATTGCTTTGGTTTATTCAATTCTAACTGAAAGGTATGGACAAAATTTCGGTACTTCGTGAGACACGTATCAATAACACGATGTGCTGCCAACTAATCGGTTGGAATGGAACCATCAAAAGATGGTCATAGACGAGCTATATCCATTGGTATCTGACATGGTCGGAATTAAGAGAATTACATTGGTTCTAGTTTCAGATCAACTATATCTCAAGAACTTTCTAGGAAGAAATGCAGCACCTGGTGATCGGCTAATTACAATTAGATTGGGTACAACACTTCACACCCATTCTCTTCTTCCAAAGAAGAGCACTTTTGAGATCCCACCCATTATCCACTTGGCTGTACGACAGGACGTACATATCTTAAAATTGAAACCCAGAGACATCCAAGGAAAAACTTCAAAAATAGGGTGCAAAGATGAAATACCTGATTGGTGCAAGTAACACTGAATCAATTTCATATAACACTGAACAATTTCAAAGTAGTTCTGAGGTTTCATAAATATAAACCAATTAACTTTTCTTATCAACTAGTTTATCTAAAAAAGACCTACAAAAATATTGTAAAAACATTGCTGCAGTTCACCAATGATTCCGATGACAGACTCAAAAATGAAATCTTCGAGAATCAGCCAGACCAATCAAAGACATCTGAACTTCAAAGGCAGATGCGGGTCAAAGTATCATCAAGAGCTCTGAAAAATTAGAGAGAGAACAATGCCTCAATCGTCCTTCATGACCTTCACGAAAAAAGTTCTCGTAAAGATAGCAAGGACGTAAGATATGACTGTGATGCCGAACCCTCCGATGAGGACAAGATGGTCAATACCCGAAGGTTGCACTGCATAAACTTGCAACTGAATCGGGTCCCAGTAGCTTTCAGTCCATATAGGATCAACAGATCCCAGAGGATCAGAAGAGTTAGCAGGCAAAATACGCCATGTCCCATCATTAAAGCTCAACCTCGTGGAATAAGCAGGAATATACCTGTAATAGGAAACGAGAGCAAATTTATGAGTTACCAAATGAACTTTCCTAGCGTCTTAAAGCACAGATTCATCCATCTAGATGGCATACGAAGCCAATAGGTATCATGACCACATGAATCAATCTCTTGATTTGACAAGACTAGGTAATGCAGAGCAACCACTGGCTGGAAACTTGAGTTAGAATTTAGCATGTAATCTCAAGTTGAGAAGGAGAAGGGACAAGTACTACTATTTTGGAGATTTAGTTATCATAGTAGGCATGCATATTAACATCTTTTTGGGTGCAGTAAGCAATGTAACAACAATCAGGAATTATTCAATCCTATTATAACTAAGATTAAAAAATGCAAGCAACATCCCAAAATAGTGACTTCCGAAATTCTAGATTGGAGGTGACTGTTATCAGAATAGGATAACCCCCACAGATATTACATGTCAGTTCAGGATGATAACAGATCAAGATTAGAAGAGCCGCACCTGATCGTGGATACGACACATCTGCCTTTTCTTTCTGAACCTTTTCTTATGCATACTTCACCATCATTATTGCATTTTCCCATGCAGGAAGAATCTATGTTCTTTCCGGGAGTTGATGTTCTGTCTGCCAGGAAATTCCAGACAAAGCGTGAAGTGTCTCCCACATGTTCAGGATACTGTGTATCGGAAGGTGAATCTAAAAAGACACCAACATAGTGATTTGGGCAAGTACTGCTGGGTGTTATATAATCCTTCACCAGGTCACATGACATCCCAGGTTTACAAGTCAATAGACATCCTATCAACTCGTCAACTAGAGATGTGTTTACATTTATAGAATTCAGCATTGCAAGATTTTGTCCCGAGTCATCTCTTGCAAGAATATATAGTGTACGAGCAACCAAAGTTGCGGCAGAAACTATTGATGAGGGGTTGATATTTGCTGCATGAATAAAGAATATTATTAGGATGGAAAAGAACTGCAAATAGTTGAGAATTCATATTTATGAACATATTATAACTGACATGAATCGTCAAGGTGACTATGAAAGAAGTTGTTGGTGAAGGCAGTGTCAAAATCTTCCAGAACTACACCAGCGATCGACGAGTTCTACAAACAAACAAAAAGTAGATCAACATCAAGGAAATCTTTTATTGTTAAGTACCTATAAGATCACAAGAAGTATCACAAATTTAGGAGGTTCTCTAAATGCTTATACCGTGATGGCTTGACTCTATCTGAAATCAGTAAAAAATAATGCACTTTCTTTCTTGTGACTTAAGTTCTCAAGAGAAAAAACATAGCTGGATAAATTTAGCTCTGAAAAAACCTAATGATTATTCTAGAAGATGAAACAGTTTTAGTTAAGAAAGAATTATAACAAACAATAATGGCACTTGCAAATAATCTGTCAGCAAACTAAAGCTTTGGTTTGTAGCAAAAGCTTTTGATGACAACACAAAGTACAATGCATTCATATAGGAAACATATAAGCATCGTTCAACTTATCATCTAATCTAATATGTCATATTATTTGTTGGCTATCTTCAGTTGCAACCACACAAAACTATTACATGTAAGAGACTTGACACTTCAAATCAAATCATACAAGTTGTCAATTTTTGTGGTAGAATAAGTGCTCAATTTTATGTGTAAATATCCACAGAGCTGAGTAGCTGACCCTACTGGGACCATGATGTGAAGTAATAAAGGTCACATGTTCAAGAAGAAAATAGGGTGTTGTACCTTCCTTAAAAATGTCATCATTGAAGATGGAGGTACACCAGGATTTGAAGAATTTGCCATTTTGAGCTCAATGTGCTTAGAAGGAAGAGAAACTGCTGCTTGTTCCATAGCAGTCAATATTTCTTTCACAGAAGATGAATCCTGTGATAGTGTGACAAAACAAATTCACTAATGAGTGTTCGATCTTCCAAATTCTTAGGTAAGTTGTTCTTTTATAAGCCAACAACGTGTTGTTTCATGTTATGGACATCAAGCAAGACTAGCTCAGGGGCCCAACTTACTGTGGCAGCAGTACTCAGGGAAAGAACTTTCATCACTAAATAGGATTCTACTCACACCATTTACCAAAAATATTTCACACCCAGATATTATAAACAAAGCTTTATTGACAAACATATTTACTGAAAAAATAATACATGCACTGCTGCTCATTACACCAACACTAATTGAAGTCAAAGTTTTATACTTCCGCTGATTTCAATCTTTATCATGTTTCCAGTAATAAACAATGTGATTACAATTTCACCACAGTAATTTAACTGAAGAGATAAGAAATATCACAGGTTAAAAGTATTGAAAAGGGCATGAGGCATAATGGTTATGGTATGTGTAATGTGCCCATTTTTGGTTTCCCTTGGTGTTTTCACTAATCAATTTTTCATTAGACATGCTTTCAAATTGACTTTTCTAACAGCAAAGAAAAGTGGTATAATGTGTACGTAGAAGTAGATATATTGCCATTTTTTAACGAATAAAATAAAATACGTCTCCATGCAACCAATATTTTCAACCTTCTGCACTTAGACATGTATTAACACAGTTATATAATTTGTCGTCTTTTTTCGCGAAGAAATAAGTAATATATTTGCTTCCCGATAATAAATATAGAAACATGATGCAAATTTTTGATAATTATGAAAATGACAAAGGGGAGCTGAGAAACTTCCTTACCCCCTCGGAATGGGCAAAAAAGGATTTAGAATCCCCAATTAAACCCTTACCAACAGATCCAACCTCAAGAACCTATTAAGGAATATTAAACACAAAATCCTGTTAGCACGCAACAGAGGAAAAACAAGAAAACACAAGCAACAGGTTGTGGTATAATAAATAAGACCCAGTCAGCGGAAAAAGAAAGGTGAAAGATTCAAAAGGTGGAAGTAATTTACCAATCAGAAAGAGATTTTTGGCATCCGCAACAAACATGATATAATTTAAGGGGGGCTTATTGGGTAAATGGCTGTACTGGATGTCCAATGAGTTTTTCTTATCACAGATCATGATAGGGTACTTTTGTTTTAAAAAATGGAATTCAAACATCCTAGTATAGGTTTGAACTTCCATATAATTGGAGTGGTTTGTGTCTGCTCAAAACTAATATTCCCACAAATCCTCTTGAACATACATTTTAGTCAAAAAAATCTCTTTCAATGCAAAAAGTTATGGAAAAAAACTGTAAGAGAATTATTCAAATTTAATTATTATCAATAAAATGTATTCCCTGCTTCCAACAAATAATCCAAAATGATTTTTTTCCAATGATTAATGTCTTCCAGTATGGTAACACACTTGGTATGCTACAGAACTTTTGTCATATAACACATGGTGGCATGGCGCAGAAGGAACTATATCAGATAATGTAGGTAATCTTAAAAAGAAAAATGCATATTAAGAACCACCTGCAGTTAAATCTTTTATAATGGGTGATGATACAATTTTTTCTCTGCATCCAAATTGTTTCTAAATGTCTCTCCAGCTAAAGATTTATTTACCTGATCAATTAATCTTTTTTCAAGGCCATTCACACCATCTGTGCCCATGTCTAATTCAGCGAAAAACCTTCGACTACCAATATATCCCCACGATTCTCCAGTGAAAACCATAAAAATTAACTGCATAACAAAATACCAAAACAAAATATAAGCAATGAAGTTAGAGAAACATGATTGAGAAGTTATTTTATACCGAGTTACTGACAACTATCAGCTCGTGCTGCTAGTTCTTTAAGGTAATAGGAAGTAGGAACCGAACAGCAAAGTGGACATAAAATGGTTAAGTGGTGTCATCATTCATCATGAGACAAATGGAAGGTTAAAACATACAAAACCCAAATCATCCTGTGCATCCACCAATTTACATCCTTTCCATCAAGCACCAAAACGTTTTGCATCAATCAGTATCTTATACACACTTATAAAAGTTATTGGACTTACCGATGGACCCATCAGATCTTAGACATGGTATTCATTATTCAAGTGGTTAAGGAGCAAAAAAGAAACCAGATTGACCACGGATTTGAAGAGAACAAAAGTTGATGAGACAGATACTCCAGAGGACATACACCTCAGGAGAAAGAACAAACGGACGTCCTGGAAAGTTACGATGACATGGGTTCAAAATTACCATCTTCACCAATATGTCGACACAATCACCACCCTTCTTTTCCTCCTTACCTTAACAAACAAGAACAACACCTAGACTCTCAACCATGGCATGGATGTCAGGCACCAATTTATCCACTCAGAGGAGTGCTTTTCTTGATTTTCAGTGTCAGTGGACCCACATATTGATTGTGTCAAGTGATGTCAGTGAATTGACTCTAGAGTTGACAATGAGTAAAGGGGTAGTAGTGATGGTCTGATGGAAATAACAATGATTATTTATGTTGAAAAGGGCAGTTATTTTGTTTAGGCTACATAAAACCAACATTAACAAAGACAAACAAATTTTTACCATGTTCCTGAAATTGTAAGACGTAAAAGAATGAACAGTACTTAGGAGAAACGATCAATGCACATTTTTTAATGATAACCAGCATGCATCTGACGGAATGAGCTATTTTTAGTATTATACAAACTAGAACTCCTATCCAAGATAAATATGAAGCTGTACAGATGGAACCACGGTCAGGATATAAGCCATTTCACCTGTTTCTTAAGTTCATCCAAGCCTTCAACATGTGAAAGAGCATCAACTGCTGCTAGCATTGCAATCATTCCCTGGGAGGAAAATGAACATTATTGTTTGCAAGTCAAATTTTAAGTAATAACCTTAACATCTAATTTGCAAGAAGCAAATAGTATTGCTTTGCTGGCCAACTTACAGATTGAGGAGAATCAGCACCAAGACTTTGATCACGGAAAAAGGATGCAGAATCCATCGACGACATCGCCACTATGAGAGGTTTCCTTTGTTTTGCAGATGTAACATTGATTGGTGGAAGTGAGGACCAGACACTGCCTTCACATCCCAGGAAAATTCAAGGTTAAGTAATAACAAGATAATATGAAGTTTAACAGAATCTGCAACACTTCTCCTCAACTATCACGGATGAAAACAAAAATTATTAATGAAAAATGCAAAGAAAATGGCAAAGATTTTTACTGTGTTATTTCTCAACTGGGATCCTAAAAAAAGGAGTGGGTTGATCCAAAAACCCTAATGATGCCATCTTTCCAGTAGCTCACACGGGAAAAGCATCAACAAGAAAACTAATTGGAGATTGCGTGCATAGAGGACTAAGAGAAGTCAAAGAAGTCTCTGAAGCATTGCCACCATGTGAAAACAAACAGCCTATCCAGGAAGAACACTAACGAGTCAAGATGGGTGAATGAGAAACATCACCTGTATCCACCTAAGGGCAGGCAAGTTTGGGCTTGAAGGCAAGATTCTGAATCATGAGTTTCCATTTTTGTTGTCTGAGGAGATTGATAAGA
The DNA here is from genome assembly GCA_963682175.1 of Triglochin maritima. NCBI lineage: Eukaryota > Viridiplantae > Streptophyta > Magnoliopsida > Alismatales > Juncaginaceae > Triglochin > Triglochin maritima. The sequence continues at coordinate 47,279,324 of OY821771.1, read as the reverse complement.
AAAATATAAGACTGTGCATTTATTTTGTATCTGCAAGAAGACAAGAGGATACCTGCATGACCAAGTCAAACTCGGCAACACCTGTGTTGTAGGTGCTCTTGCTCCTTTCATTTTTTACAGCAATCTGTAATATTAAATCAAGTTCAAAATCAGAGCAGGACAACTCAATAAAAACAGATCAGCACTATTATAATTTTATCTATTTATAAATCCACTTTTATATTCAAAGTATATGACTAACTGCATGCACTAAGATCTTTTGAATGGTAAATTGAAGACAATCACCAACATAAATCCACCTCTTGAATAGTCACTGTGGTATTTGGAGAAATCAAGAAAACTGGAAAATCGTAAAGGTTCCACATGATACTAGAACCCTGAAATATACAATATAAAACATCTCTCAATTAGCAGCCATTCTCTCTCGAAATACAAATGATGTAACTTCTAGAAATGGATTCATGATACATACAGCAGGGTTCCATTCATAAGTATGGTTCTCATAATGAGCAAATTTCGCAGATGGAAATTTTCTGTCTGGTGAAAATCCTGCAAAACCAACTAAGAAATGACATTAAGATTGGTATTGTAAATCTAAGACAGCTGACAAGTAAGAGTAACAGGCAACAAACCTGATGACTTGATATCATATGCAGCACCTGGCTCAACCAAGACACCAGCAACTTTTGTAGCAAATTTTTTATCACTGGAGACCCTGAAGAAAAGGAATAAATAGTTTGGCCCTTCATTCTTTATTGCCATTTAACCTTTATGTTTCCATTCAAGTTACCTGATCTTTCTCGGTTCATCTTATATGATTTTAAACTTAGCCCTAGTCACCATAAAAGTAATAAAGTAAAATAGGTGGTTATCGTATTTTGCTTGAACAAACATAAATTTAAAAAATAAAGGACCCAGGACACATAGATTTGCTATACAGAGTTACAAACAGGTTCCAAAACTATTTATATGAGCTGTCTTTTTCACTAAAATATAATAGTGGTGAGGAACCATGGCCAAACTTGTTTTAGCTCAAATTCGTCCTTGAATGAACTGGACTATGATATACTCTTTTTTTACAAACATAAGCACAAAAAACTGACCAAAATTTATTCATATAAGGAAAAGTTATCATTCGATGACCAGATTTTGTCAATATGCAAAATAAGTTCCAACAGATATAAATCATGTGACCATTGTAAACCAGCTCCATTATCAGTATTACCAGTAAACAGATGTATAACTGTGCTTCAACAGTATTGCTACCTCTTCAGTCAAACTTCCTATGTGGTCATTCTAAAATTGAATCAAAGCTCTATTTTGAAAGGTCATTTTGACCTTTATGGTAAACTAAAATAAACATACGGAGGAAAATAATGAGTATGCACATAAACAGAAGCTTGCAATTACATGTCGTAAACTGATCGTGCATACAAACAGAAGTTTGTCACTGTCCATGGGATTTTCCAACTGATGTGATGATCAGCAATCAAATTGCCATGAGTAATCAACTATCTTGTTTGCTAAAAAGCCTATATACAAGAGTAGAAAGATAGAACCAAACAAAATAAAAACTTGCTCATGACCATCAGTGAGGAAAATGTAACAATTACACATAGCAGTGTCATTTATCCACGGATGAGGTTAAAGTTCCAATGAAATTGTATTTTGGATGTAATGGAGCTACAAAAACAACTAAGGAGAAAACAAGTATAACAAAGTGAAGATAAAAATCAGACAGAAAATGCACCTCAGGAAGAAATGTTGCATTTGATCAGCAGATACTAAGAACGCAGAAGGATGAACAGGTTCATCGTTATTTTTGTACCGCGTGATAGGAGCAGCAACCTTTTCACGGCCAGGATCTAAACATATTCAACCAACATTAGGAATGGCAATTTTCTGGATTATGTTCTAACGAGTAACGACTGATGCATTACCCAACCTAAAGAGTCATCCAAAAGAAAATGAAGCTCAAATATAAGGGCCCGACCAGTGACAAGATAAAAGACATGATAGAAGCTATGAATCTTAAAGGAGACATTAGGCACAAAGAAATGTTTGCTGCTTCTCAAGTTAAGAAGAAACAAAACGAGGACACAAATGATGCATGGTTCTAATATGAGTACTTCAAGTGAAGCAAGGACTTCAAATATAGCCACATAAATGCAATTTTAGCTTGATAAATTACAATTTAACATCCTTATATTAAATTTCATTAGTGGACACTCTATTAGATTTTATATATTTTTTTATTGATGGCAACATTGCCATTGCATTTTAATTCATCATAAATGCATTTTTGACAGTAACACCTTTATGCATTTTAACTCACAATGATGCGACTTTCAAAAATTAATGACGATTGTTACACCACTAGAAATACATTTCAATTTAATGTTGCTTCAATAAAGATACACTCTCATGACATGAAAATCACATTTTAGTTTAGCGTCACATCAACAGGAATGCATTTTTTTTGTTTGCTTCTCGCCAATTAAAATGAATTTTAAATTAATTTCATGCAAACAAAAACACATAATTTACACGACATCTGAATGAACACATTTTTAATTAATGCCACATAAACAAAAATGTATTTTAGGAATCAAAATATGCATTCTAAATTAATATAGTGTGAGAATGCTTTTTTTATGTCACATCAACAAAATTGCATATGCATTTTAATTTGACATACTTTAATATTTCATATGAAAGGAGATTGGTTTGGTCAGCAATATTTGGAAATACATAAGTACAAGACAATTTTGATAAATTGCAATTTTCTAATCATACAAAGTACTAATTGCTAATTGCCACACTCAATTGTGACAAACAATTTTGAGATTGCAACAAAAGGTTTGAATTTTCATAAAACATTCAAAGGTTATAAATATTGAATAAACAACCTTAAGACTGAGTAAGATTGCCCTTATCAGAGAGAAACATCTATATATAATACAATGAATAATTGAAAGTTGGATACATAACAGAAACAAGGTATGATATTGTAATGCAGCTTACTTGAACATCCAATTTCACTGGAAATATTTAAAAGCCTAACACAAGGATATCCATCAATCTTCAAGTACATAGCTTTCTCAAGATCTGGGACTGATTCTAAAGCACTGCCTCCTCCTTTGCAACAGAAAAGAAATTTGCTAAATTAATTGCCATCAAATGAAAGAACTAACAACTAAAGATCTACATTACAGGGATGGGCACACACATTTAGATTGTACAATATTATCTAAAAACTAGATATTAGGTTTAACATTCTACGTGTCAAATCCTTAAATGATCTTCATTTTTGAATTTACAGCCATCATCTGAATTTGTAAGATATAACATTCTCAACTAACAAATTCAAAATCTGTCTGGGTATTTTTTATAAGCATAGGCTTTAGAGGAGGTAACTAGATGTTCAATTTGCCAAACTGTGTCATACTCTGACCAATTATTTTGTCTAAGGACTTTGAAAAGAATAATCTTGGAGATCATAGTGGTAAGCGCCTGTATAATGACAATTGACATGTTTCCTCAATAAGGAACCTTTTACAGTAAGAAGAATCAAAGGTGTTTATTAGCTCTTGCATTAATTGCTCTAATGCTCTCCCAACACAAACAGTATTATTGAGAAATGTTGGGAAACTTTGCCCTTTACGAAAATGGTATTTTCCTTCTTCACCGCATAAATATTTCGTGGAATAGGAGAAAGAATTGTAGCCCAAATGTTAAGGCATTTCAAATCCTCTACAAAAGGATGCCATCTCAACAATATTTTTATTGACTTTAATATTCTTAGAAAGGCCAACTAGTTTGGGATTAAAGGCTCTATCGTTGTTGTATTATATTTTTGCAGACAGATGATGGAAACATGATATGTGATGGTTTTCCAAGTTTAATTGGAAATTCGTTAAGTGAATAAATTTTAATGGTTTTGATCCTTTGGTCATGCTTTGATCAAGTTAGGGTACAATCAATTTCAACTCTAAATCCATAAAAACAAGAATTGCACTTAGCCCAATTGTCAGGTCTACAGTGAAGTAAGCATCTCGCATTATTGCAGTCATAGGTCTGTTCAGGATCACATTTTGATTCCCAAAAGTCAAGAATCAAATGTGATTTAGAATTAATATCTAAAAACTTAGAATCATCTTACTAAGACAATGGTATGTTTACAAACTGATTCTGAGATTTGATCGAAATTAAATTGATTATCAAAATGTGATTCCAAATGGACCCTATTTACATCATGTGTATAGTGGTGTTTGCGATTTGTGCTTGGATTTAGGAAATTTACTTTTAGTTCGGTGGAATTGTGCTCTCGATTACTCGAGTTTCATAAATCACACGTTCTCAAAGTGGAATTAGCTTATACTAACATTTTCATGTTGAACTGTACGTATTACATGCTACTTGCCATATTGGCACCAATCAAACCTTGACACGTTACCCCTATATCACACATTACTGAGATGTTGAAACATAATTAAACTATATGAGTTCCTAACATTTAAAATTACTGCTGTTTAATTAGTCGATTACTCTCAGGGCTTTCGGACTCAGAAACTTGGTTGTCACTTAACCTTGAAATACCACTAAATGGATATCCATAGGTCAGCAAATTCACGACCGCAACATCTGACTTCAACGGACCACTTAATTTAACGAACATTTACATTCAGAACTCGAAACCGACAAGAACCACAAATCATTTGGAAATCGAACCTCGACACCTTACCCCTGTATCACACATTACTGTGGTGTTGAAACATAGCTAAACCGTATGAGTTTCTAACACTTAGAATTACTGCTGTTTGATTAGTCGATTACTCTCAGGGCTTTCGGACTCAGAAACTCGATTGTAGCTTAACCTTGAAAACCCACGAAATGGATATCCATAGGTCAGCACAAACGATCGCAACATCTGACTTCAACAAAACACTTAATTTAACGAACATTCAGAACTCAAAACTGACAACAATACGCAGCAGAGAATACGATGTACAATCGGGAATCACGTCAAACCGCTGGATCTCCACTGGAAAACGAGGGCCTACCGTTGACGGGGAGAAGGGAGTGGACTAGAACCGCGACGAGGAAGAGGATTTGATCGAGGGAGGACGCCATCGCGAGGATCGGCGGAGGAGATTGGAAACTACGAAGATTTCTGTTTCGGAAGCATGAGATCGAGTGGGATGAGATTTTTTGGGGGTTTTCTAATTTTTACTTCTTCGGCGTCGAGTGAGGTGGTGGAATTGAAATGGGTCGTGTTATGACTTGTTTAACCATCGGGGTTGAGGACACTTGTTGTGGTTTGGTTTGGGGTCGAATGTGTTGCGCCGTTAAAGTAGGATCGGACGGTTGAAGGAGCCATTGGAATGTGGAGGTGGTGGTTAGAAACCTAAATCATGAATGAGGATGGGAAAGAATAAGTTTCGACAACAGCTTTTTTTACGAATATTTTAGGGAAAAAATGATTTTTCTCGAAATTTCCAAAAAAACATGTTTTAGATAGTAACGATTTTCAGTTTTTTTTGGTTATTTAGATTTTAGTTTTATAAATATTATTAGAATATCATTTTAACCTAAAACTGGTCTTTTATTAAATGAGGATGATTAATTACCCTTAAATATTTTGTTAACACACGGCTACGCTTGATAATATAATCAAATCTAAACTTCAAATTAAAAATCTAAAATTTAGATCTTGATTTACAATTTAAATTAAGGATGTCAAAAATCATAAAAATTGTAATATATTTTATGCAATATATAAAGATGCAAAAATGAACGTACTACATTCGCTAAAAAATTCAATTTGTAAATCTCATATGAAACGATTACCAAATTTTACGATTTTCGATATCCTTAATCTACCTATGTTGTAGATTAATATCTATGGTTTGGATTTTCAATTTGAACTTCAAATTTGATTTCATTTTATTATCAAACGTAATTGTGTGTCAACAAATTTAAAAATGAGTCCTTATACACGGTTGCGTGCGTCCCGGACGCAGCTGACGTGGACAATTGAGTCAGCAATCCAGTCATCAGATAAATTCATTTAATAACATGTTGGTTCACATGCAACTTTTAGTTTCTCAATGCAACATTACTTTATCATTGCAACGTTTGGTTTCCCCATGCAACTTTTACTTTTCCCAACGCAACTTTTGGTTTCTTCATACAACATTCGAATACTAAGGTAAAATGAATAGTTCATTTTTGTCATTTTTTCTTCATATAAGCAGGTGATAAAAATGACAAACTTAAAAAGAAAAAACAACTTAAAAAGTCAAAACATGTTCCTTTTTAACATCTACGTCTAGAGGCTATCAAGTTCTGCTCGTGATCGATAGATCGTTCGATGTTCGCTCGACTTTGCTCTAATTTTGCTCGAAATTGCTCGGATCGGTTACTAACGAGCCGAGCACGAGCAGACCCCGCTCGCTCGATGCTCGCTCGGTGCTCGCTAAATTGTCGCTCGAAACCTGATTACTATATCTAATTATAACCTGAATATTCATTTTCAAGTACCGTTTCATCATTTTTAAGTGATGTTTCTTCCTTTTTAAGTTGTTGTTTTTTCATTTTTAATTTTCTATTTTTCCTTTTTAATTTTCTGTTGTTCCTTTTTAAGTTATGTTTGTTTCTTTTTAAGTTATGTTTGTTCCTTTTTACGTATTGTTTCATCCTTTTTAAGTTGACGTTCTTCCTTTTTAATTGTCTGTTGTTACTTTTTAAGTGATGTTTCTTCCTTTTTAAGTTGTTGTTTGTTCCTTTTTAATTTTCTATTTTTCCTTTTTAATTTTCTGTTGTTCATTTTTAGGTTATGTTTGTTCTTTTTTCATTTTCTGTTTTTCCTTTTTAATTTTTGGTTCGTCCCTTTTAAGTTACGTTTGTTCCTTTTGAGGTATTGTTTCATCCTTTTTAAGTTGATGTTTTTTTATTTTTAATTGTTTGTTGTTCTGTTTTAAGTTATGTTATGTTCCTTTTTAATTTTTTGTTGTTCCTTTTTAAGTTATGTTTTTTCCTTTTTAATTTTCTTTTTTTCCTTTTTAATTTTTGTTTCGTCCTTTTAAAGTTATGTTTGTTCCTTTTTAGGTATTGCTTCATCATTTTTAAGTTAATGTTCTTCATTTTTAATTGTCTATTGTTCCCTTTTAAGTTATGTTTGTTCCTTTTTAATTTTCTATTTTTTCCTTTTTAATTTTCTGTTGTTCTTTTTGAAGTTATGTTTCTCCCATTTTAAGTTGTTGTTTGTTCCTTTTTAATTTTCTATTTTTCCTTTTTAATTTTCTGTTGTTCATTTTTAAGTTATGTTTGTTCCTTTTTAATTTGTTGTTTTTCCTTTTTAATTTTTGTTTCGTCCTTTTTAAGTTATGTTTGTGTCTTTTTAGGTATTGTTTCATCCTTCTTAAGTTGATGTTTTTCCTTTTTAATTGTCTGTTGTTCCTTTTTAAGTGCTGTTTCTTCCTTTTTCAGTTGTTGTTTGTTCCTTTTTAATTTTCTTTTTTTCCTTTCTCATTTTCTGTTGTTCATTTTTAAGTTATGTTTGTTTCTTTTTAAGTATTGCTTCATCCTTTTTGAGTTGTTGTTTTTCCTTTTTAATTATATGTTGTTCCTTTTTAAGTTATGTTTGTTCCTTTTTAAGTTGTTGTTTTTTTCCTTTTAAAGTTATGTTTGTTCTTTTTTAATTTTCTGTTTTTTCATTTTTAATTGTTTGTTGTTCTTTTTTAAGTTATATTTGTCATTTTTAGGTATTGTTTCATCCTTTTTAAGTTGATGTTTTTTTCCTTTTTAATTGTATGTTGGTCCTTTTTAAGTTATGTTTGTTCTTTTTTAATTTTCTGTTTTTCTTTTTTTTAATTTTTTGTTGTTACTTTTTAAGTTATGTTTCTTCCTTTTTAAGTTGTTGTTTGTTCCTTTTTAATTTTATGTTTTTTTTTATTTTATGTTGTTCATTTTTAAGTTATGTTTGCTCATTTTTAAGTTGTTGTGTTTTCCTTTTAATTTTTTTTCCTTTTTAATTTTTGTTTCGTTATTTTTAAGTTATGTTTTTTAGTTACCGTTTCGTCTTTTTAAGTTGCTGCTTTTCTTTTTTAGTATTGCTTCATCCTTTTTAAGTTATGTTTGTTCTTTTTGAAGCTCGTGTTTTTTTTAAAGTTTTGTTTCGTCATTTTTAAGTTATGTTTGTTCCTTTTTAGGTATTGCTTCATCTTTTTTAAGTTGATGTTTTTCATTTTTAAGTATTGCTTCATCTTTTTTAAGTTATGTTTGTTTTTTTAATAAGTAAGTTATGTTTTAACCAAAACCCCTAAAAATTAATATCAAAGACAAACCAACTTTAAATAAGAACACCACAAAGAAACAAGTTTTTCAAAATAACATCGAAAAACCAAGATCAACCCATCAAATAACAAAACCAAAAACTTTAATTCAACCACAAAAACAAACGTTTTTGCAAAAACTCGACACAAAAAACCCAAATCTTTTACAAAGAACCACACTTCCAAAAAAATCAAGATCAATCAATCGTGGAACAAAACCAGAAACTTGAAATGAGTCACGAAAACCAAACTTTCCCAAAAAATACCACACAAAAACTCAAATCAACTACGAAGAACCACATTCTTCCTCATCCGCAAAAACTCAACACACAAAATCTCAAACCAACTACAAAGAACCACGTTTCCAAAAAAACAAGATCAGTACATCACATAATAAAACCAAAACTTCAAATCAGTCACGAAAATCAAACTTTCCTCCAAAAACATCATACAAAAAACTTAAATCAGCTACAAAAAACCACATTCCTCCTCCTCCTCGCATCGAGAAAGACTTCAACGCCAACCACTTCCTCATCTTCCTCACCGACTAACTACATCGTGACGTCCTAACCAACACCGTCGGCGTCCCAACCTCCTCAAGATTCATTCCCGCGGTCATCTCCTCGGCATCCCTCTTACCGATCCCGTCTTCCATTGGGAGAAAATGATGGATAATGAAAAGTTTAGGGGGATAATGGAAGGTTTTTAGGATATATGTATGATGGAAATCAAAAGTTACATAGTTCCGCGTGCGTATGATGTGACACAAAATAAATAAATAATATGTGATTTAATTAATCTTTGGTTTTTGCTGACTGGATTGACCACGTCAGACGACATCCTGGACGTACCGCGGCCATTAAACATCTTCCTTTAAAAATAGTAGATCCCTCCTGTTATTAAATATAGTGATTATGATATCACAATTTTCCTTTTTCTTTTTCTTATATTTCTCTCGTTATTTATTCTCGACACAAAAATCACAAACTTTAACACTTAATCACGACATCAACTTTAACAAAATCGAGAGTTCGAGACACTGGAGATGGAGATGAGAAAATATATTAACAATCTTCTACAAAATCACAACACATGAATAAAATTAAAGTTTACTAGTTAAACCAACTTTGATGACATAATTATTAAATTGCTTCCATTACAAAAAATAAATAAACTAGTATCACATTACAAACGCATGACAAAAGCTATATTGGTGAACGAGACAATTATTGTACGTAGATTTGCAAATGAAAGATACATAAACTCTCGTATTTTCAAGAGATTGGTAAAAGATGATAGCTTGACATCCTTAAATATATGTAAATATATGGTAATCTATTAATAATTACGGAGAATGTAGAAGCACGTGATTTGTTTGCAATATATAGATAGTTTAATTACATAATATTAATATTTAGATAAATAATATTACTTTGAAATATCATAAATTATGATTACTTGAAATAATATTATTATGTAAGAATAGTAGGGCGAAAAAGTAAATTTAAAAGGTAAAAGAAAAACAACAAAAACTAGCATTTAATTTGTTTTTTTAGTAGAGATAAGTGCATGAAAATTAAGAGTTTCAAAAATTAATTTTTAAAAAGAAAAAAGAATGTGAAAGAATCGGTAGATATTTAGTATTAATAGCAATTTGCATCTTGTAGTTTTAATAGTGTAAATTTTGTTAAAAAAATGGAAATTGTGAATTATTGTTTCTCGGTCTCAATACATTTTGTTTTTTGTTTTCGAAGAGGGCTCTACTATCTTTGGAGTTTGGATTGATAGTCAAATGACATGACATATTGATTTTTTACGTCATGAGATGTAATTGATAAACATTCTCGAGGAAATCAAGGTTGGAGTGGAAGGATGTGACGTGCGAACCTTTGGGAAGATAGTGGAACAACATCAAGCTATAAAGCACAACGGGATGATCAAACAACATCGGCTTTATATTTGTAATTAATTTAGTTAAAGAAATACTAAAAAATAATAATATATTGTCTTACAAAATACATATTAATATTTAGTGCAAATACATAATATAATATATATATATAAAATACGGCATACAATAATGCACTACATAAACTCATTTGATTCAACTCAAGCAATGAGTTTGGTCAACATTTTTTTCTCATTATTTGTTCGGTTAAGGTTCAATTCAACGTAGTGTGAACCATTCCAAGCTTAGTTTGATTAATATGCATTTGATACTTTCGCTTGACTCTTTCTGCTTATTTTTCCTCTAATTTAGTCTTCTTCTCTAGTTTGGCACTGGATTTCAATTCTTCTCCTCTATCTTTGGTGTTATATTCAATTTGAACACCAAATTCATACACTCGATCGTCTGAATTGGGTTTTCCCTTTTTTTGTCCTTTTCACACCTTCGGGCAATCAAATGGTTGTGATGTCAGATACTCTTAAGTTGGGATCCCTTCCATTGATGGTGTTGAGTGGACTATAGATCAATGCTCTCTCTTTTCCCGTGCTTATGCTTCGAGGACTCTCTTCCGCTCTCATTTCCTTAAGAATGTTGCATTGTATGACATATGGATATGACATTCCTTTTTCGGTATCCCGAGTTCATGCAATGACCTAAACGTCCTGCAATGATCTCCAATTTTCAATGACGTATTTGAAGGACGAACTCCACATGTAACTTATGAGGTTAATAATTCTCGATATGATATGAGATATTATCTTACATATGATATTTATCCAAAATGGACCGCATTCATCTAATTCATCATTCTTCCTCGGATCACAAGGGACATATTATTTGCTCAAGTGTAAGAGGCAACGCGTAAAGATGTCGAACGCGCTTTCAGAGTGTTACAATCGCAATTTGAGATCATTAGAAAGCCGCCTCTTGCATGGAGTAGTGATGTACTTAACAAAATAATTATAACATGTATAATATGATAGTGGAGGATGAACGCGACTCTTACGCTAATTTTGCTTATTTAAAACAATTTATCCAAGACTGACATTGGAACATTAGTGCAATTTCGGATGATGAACAATTGCAGTATTCCACCGATCACATCGTGAATATTAACATTTATTTGGATAATAAATAACGAGTTCAAGATAAACATTTAAGTCTGAAATCCGATTTGGTCGAGAATATATAGCAATGCTACAGAGGAAGCAAATTGATAATGTTTTCTTGTAATATGTAATTTAATTTTTGAAATTTCAACTAGTGTAATAAGTAATGTGATTTATTAATTATTAATAATTTTTCATGATTTAATAATAAAACGTGTTAATTAATTACATCAAAGTAATTACAATAACAATTGGTCATGTAATTTATTGATTGTTGTGAAAGAATTTTAAAAAAGAGTAAAAAAGAGAGATGTGAATGAAAGAGAGTGTTGAATTTCTGGATGAGTATGGACATTGTTAAGAGGAAAGTTTTGAGAAATTGAGAGTTTTAGACTGATATGACGTGGAAGAGAAATGATCGAAATGATCTGACGTGACAAAGAAAAAAAATGATGTGAATGTTGGATGCCTGAGTAGCCCTGACATCACTACAAGTGCTCTTAAGTAGTCAAAATACCAAAAGAGTGCAGACGAGATGAAAAATGTCGATCCTTATCATCCTAACCTTCAATTCATGGTAAATGGAATGTCTCGTGATTAAAATTAACTTCTACAACTTATGGAAACATAAACACAATACCATGCCTTAGCTTAGATTTCACACCATGAACATTCTTTGAAAACTCATCAAAGTTGAGCGAAAACATTCTCAACTTGAAATTACAATATCAAACTTAGTATTCGGAGTTTTACAATATTTCTCTTCTCCAGCGCAGTTTCGAGAATTATAGTTTCATCATTTGATGACTATGGTCATGCCTTTTCTTTCACCGGATGCGCCCTTACTTTCCCCCACTTGCGGAAGTAGGCAGAAGTAGGGGTGCACACGGTTCGGGTTGGGTCGGATTGGGGCTGAAACCCGACCCAACCCGAAATTTTTGGGTTAGGGGAAAACCCAACCCAACTCGAACCCGAACCGGTTCGGGTTGAACCCAATCCGACCCGAAATTTTCGGGTTGGGTTGGGTTGAACACAATGCCATGAAACAATTCAATTGTTATGTACGAAGAAAACGAAAAAGGACTGTCAGGTTGCATTGAGAAGTTGAAAAGGAGCAGGATTTAGAAGAAAAAGAATAAGACTACGAGAATAAAAAAGAGATGAAATATGATATCTTCATTTACAGCGACAGAGAAAAACAACCAAAGACGGTTGCTCGGATTACTTCATTTCGCATAATTCCAATCCACACATTTCCAATTAGAATCATCCAGAGAGTCTACACAACTAATTCTAACAAAAAACTTCTAACACAAATCGCAACAAACTCCAACAAACAAAGAGGGATCGAAGAATCTGAAGGGAATGTGTTCTAAAAGTTTTACTTTTAAATGTCAATTATTATGAATTGAATGAGAAATCATTTTGTTCCTTGTTTATGTTATTCGTCTTTTAGAAGTGTTAAGGAAGAGACTCTTGGTCCTTAACCGTAGAGCTCTGAAAGATATTGGTTTGCATAAAACAAAAGATATTCACAATCATGGTAATTAACATGGGACATTAATTACCGAGTTAAGATTATCGTGTTGGTCATAGATCATTGTAGTTCTACAAGTGAGTGACGACACGGGTATGCAAAAGAGAAAAATATTACTTTTGTATACTGAATAGACCTAATAAGTAAAATATTATAGAAATGTGTTTCTGTATCATTAATATTTTACTGTGTCTTTGGTCCTTTGATATGAGACTTATATCTAATCACTTAAGGAATACTTAATTAGATCAGTGTCTTGAACTATCGATCAATGTAGTGTAAAGGTATTGGTTGGTTAAGTACAACTTTTGTTGGAGAAGATAGTTAGTCAAAAGACTATCATTGCCCCTCTTAATTGAGTGATGATATTAGTAGGTCCCTTGATAAAGCAAAGTTATAATGTGCACAATGTGATTTGAGTTAAGTCACATATTTATAACTAGCTTAAAGAGATCAAGAAATGAATACTAATACAAAGATGACACAATATTACTTTGTGTGTATTCTTAATATCATGAGGCAAGGGACGGACACAAGTGGCGCACTCCATCACTAAGTGGATCGGGTTTTGGCTCGAGTGGAATTAAGACATCTAACTAATTGGGAGATATAATGTGTAGCTAGATACCGCTTATAGCTTGTGATATTAAGCTCTTAATATCACTGTCAACTTTGTTTAGATCCTCTCATAGGTCACACCACAAAACTGGGAAACAAGAAATGAGGATTTTGAGTTCATAGGATGTGTCGGGTTTCATGTAGAAAATATGACACATGGGGTGAACAAGCAAAATCAAAATTATGTTGTAAATATTATGGGGTGTAATGATTGATCATTACATAGTATAATATGTTACATAAGTTGTGAATTTATTACTAATCCCGAAATGTCAAATTTTGTAGGGGTTAAACCGAAATTTGACAAGTCTGCAGCACAGTGCACAAACGGTCGACCGCTAAACAGTAAACGGTCGACCGGATGTGGGACGGTCGACCGCAATATTGCACGGTCGACCGGATATGTGTACATCGTAACAGGGATTTCGTCTGTTCGTTTTCGGTCGACCGAATTTATCGGTCGGTCCACCGAACATTGTGATGAAATATTTTAATGTTGCGAACGGTCGATCGAGTGTCTAAACAGTCGACCGAAACCAGGTCTAAACGGTCGACCGGACCTCGCAGACGGTCGACCGGTCAGACGGTTTTATGCAGAATTAATTTAAGAATTAATTAGATCATGCATGAAATTGGTCCATAATTGATTTAATTCGTGGCTAAGATTATTTATTAATAAATAATGAATGGTTAGATGGAATTTTGCATGGAATCATGGGCAAGAGGTTGCACATGAATAAGTAATTTTGGAGAGAACCTATAAATACAAGGTTATCTCATTACCTCCTTAATTAATTCATTATTTTTCTTATGCAAAATCTCTCTCCATAATTCTCCACGAAAATTCCTTAATTCTTAAGTTTAGTTTTAGTTCTTCAGATGTCATCTTCTAAAGGGAACTAAAGAGGGGTTAGTAATTAGATTCTAAACCCAATCGGAGATTGAGAGACTAGCTTCCCTCTCTCCGATCTTGTTTAGAGTTTGGTGAATACTCGGAGCCATCCGGCGCAGCGAGGAGCATCTCAACCGTCTCCGAATCTTCGAGAAGTTTAGAGAACTTCTAGGTATGAATTTCGGAGCTCCTTCATGTTTGTTTTAATAGAGTTTTTTGAAACTAGTTTGTTAAAACAAACCGATGCATGCAATAAATTCTAGAAAATTGAAAATTGATCCTTATTATACATGAAAATTCGAAAAATATATATGTATAATTAAACATGAAATCCTACAGAATCGACCTGTTCAAGGAGGTCCTTCTGCAGCGCGAGAGCCTTCTTGCTCTTCTCCATCGCCTTGGTGACCTCATCGTCGTCGCGATCTGCCTCGCCCTCCCCGCTCCTGACGACGAACCTCACCCGTCGCTCGACCCTGGCGACGAAGACGACGCGGGGATTGAGGGACGGAAGGTGGCGTGATTGAATGCCATCAAAATCGCCGTGTTGGTGAAGCAGGATCGACGAAGACTTAACGGGCGGCGCAAATCGGCGGTGTCTGACGGTGACGATCCGGTGAACCTTCAACCCGGCGCCGATCGAGAGAGCGTGGGGGAGAGGAGGAAGAAGAAAAGGGAGAGGGACGCGCCGACGCGGGATCGAGAGAGCGTGAGGGAGAGGAAGAAGATGAAACGGAGACGAGAGGGATTTGGTTTGGGGATTAAGGGATTTCGTTCGGGGATTTTTGGTGCCGCGTGAGGGAGAGGAGAGGAGAGGAGAGGAAATGTGTTTTTTTCGTTAGGGTTAGGTATAGATTTTTCTTGATGGACGGTCATGATTTATTGGGGGGAAATATAATAAAACAATCTTCGAGTTCGGGTTAGGTTGGGTCAACCCGACCCTTCAACCCGAACCCGACCCGAAAATTCGATTTTCAGATTTTTCCAACCCAACCCAACCCGAATCTCTTCCCAACCCGACCCAACCCAACCCGACCAGTCGGGTTCGGGTCAATTTCGGTTTCAACCTGACCCGTGTGCACCCCTAGGCAGAAGACTTCGATTCCATTGGAATTCAAATTAAATAATAATTCTAGCACAACTATCAATCGACATGCCTAGGCATGTCATTTTTCGTGTTTTATTTAGGACTTGGATCTCCTTTGGACTTTAGTTGCTGAAGGTTCCAATCCACGTGCATTGAGACAATTTACAATTCAATAAAATTATAATTTAAATTTTACGGTTTTGAATTTTGATGTCTACTACAAATTGTAAATTGGAAATTTTCCTAACGTAAAACCCAATCCAAGTCCGGTTTATTATCCACATCCAGTCATCATACAAACCGTATAGGGCTGCAAACAGGGCGGGGCGGGGCGGGTTTGGCTCGTTACCCGCTCCGTTTAGTCCGACGGGTTAACGGATCACGGGTAGAAAAAATTTAATTTTAGAAGAAATGTTAGAAGTTTAATGAAATAACGAAAATTTTAATACATAAATATGTATTTTTTTAATAATTATATTTGTAACGGGTAAACGGGTTAACGGGTTGGTAACACATTAACCGCAACCCGCCCCGTTTAGTCTGGCGGGTTAACGGGTGGCGGGTTAACGGGTCACGGGTAGGAAAATTTTCAACCACAACCCACCCTACACAGGGCGGGACGGGGCGGGTTGGCGGGTCAAACCCGCCCCACGAACAACCCTAAGACCGCATCCGTCCAAAAACCCCCAACATAATCAGAACTCCAAACCACCTTACGCCAACACCACCTCTCCTGTCCCGCCTCCTCTTTGCCTTATCTCTCCTCTCTGCTCGACCACCTCCACTCTCCCCTGTTCTCCTTTAAACTCTCCCTCAACCCTAACCTCGACGTCTCTCCAGAGCAGAGCAGAGCAGGGGAGGACATGCTGGAGAGATCGAAGTGCTTGGTTCTGATCGCCGGGGGCGCCCTGCTGGGCTCCATCTCCACTGTCATAGCCATCAAGCTCCTCTCCAGGTTCGTGCCCACCAGTCCCTTGAATTCGGCGCTCTCCAATGCTTGCCTACTAACTGTTCGTTGAAATGTCTCAGTAGTTCGAGTCGTCTCGCAGCTAGCTAGGGTTCATTTTGTATTTAATAGTTGATGCGTTGGTTGTTAGAATCTCTGTTTTTTAAGTTTGTCGGTTTTGTGGCTCGTCTAGTTTACTGATAGATCCGGAGATCAGCCTCAAATGGCTAGGTAATGCACTTTGATGCCTTCTGTGGACATCCTAGCCATGTGAAGTTGCAAATTTGTTGAAGATTTAAAAGTGGTAAATACTTCTGGCCTGAGTTGGTTCATCTGAATTGTTGTAAACTACTGATATGGATTGACTTTAAGTTAGATGTAGTGGTGCATGCACAACAGAAACAAAAGTATAGGAAAACAAAATTGTAGGGAACGACTTGCAAGATGGAAATCATTGCCAGTTAGGTGGTTAGTTCCTTAATGTTTATCTTTAAAGAGTGTACAGAAATCGAATGATCTTTGGCTGGGTGGTATCTCATGTGTATAGTTCTTTTTTTTGGCCCGTAAGAAGCCAGGATTCTTCTTCATTAAATAGAGAACCAAACGAATCAAGAACAGTTAGTCTGCACACTCACAGGGAATGCGTATTAATCCACGAACATTAGGCTTGCACCACCACCACAATAAGCCAAAAACCTTAAACTAATCACTAATCCACATGCTAATATAGTAATGTATGCAACACACTATTATATAGTTAAGTAGTTAGCTTGCCTTGCCTTTATCTTTCTGTTGTGATTGAAATTATTTTTGAGTGCTTATATTGAAGGAGTTTGTTGCTTTACCCTTTCAGGAGCATATTCTAATAAACTTTCCTGCCCTTTCTCCACAGGCAAGTTAGGAGTCGACATGCACCCTTACCAAAGTTCAATGAGTCTATTGTAAATGGTAATATTTTACAGATCTAGGTAGGGGGTTTTTTTAGATCAAATTCGTCAGAAGGGATCTTCGCCAATTTGAAACATCTATTGTCTCATTTAATGTCGTGGTAGTTGTTGTTTGGCGTTCCTAAGTATTTGTTATCACCTCTCGAAGTAGATAATTTTGTTTGTAGTTTTTTACAATGCATGCTTATTATCTTTAGCGATCATTTCTGTGCATATTTTATTTCATAAACTGATCCAGGGATCTTCAATCCTGAAATATTAATTTCTGGGCATCACTTTTTTTTCTTCTTCCTGTGATAATTTGATGCATCATTTTGCCTTTTGACAAAAAAATGTAGTGTATAGGATAGGCCAATGTGTTTTACTTGAAAATGATAGATTTCCAAACCACCCTTAAAAATAAACGATATGGTTTTCTGCTAGTTGGGTTGCATTTGTTAAGATCATGGGAGTCCAACATATTTCCCTTGTTATATGTTAGAATTTCTTATTTTGCTATAAGATCTAAATTTTCTTCAATTGTAGTTTCACATGTTTTTTTATTATAAAATATAGATGCACATGAAACAATTGTTACTCTTTATGGCAGGTCAAAGAAGTTTTCCAGAATCAGAGACAACCATAAAGAGAATAGATGGCCCAAACATTTTAGAAGATGAAATAGTTTCCGAACAGCTTACTAGGTAGGGCATTTAGCACATCTTCACGGTTTATATGAAAATTGTTGCTTATTTCTGGAACAATGATTCAACAACCTAACCTGCTGCTTCGAACCATATAATAATAGTATCCGACAGACTGACAGATTACACCACAATTTGCTTAAGGGGCCAAACCATATATTTCTTTTCGATATGAATTCAGCTCAGCATACTTCCATCGCCTTTTCAACAAAAAATCTTCACCATGGGAATGTGTGCAGATCTAGAACAGGCAACAACCGTAAATAACTAAATACCTTAGCATATATATCCCTCACGACATATGCTTGAAAAATAGGTTATCATTGCCAATTTTCCTTTTTAAGCTGATCTCTGAACACTCTTGTGATGAACAAACCATGCGATAAAGGAGTCTTGCTTGGAGCCCTCTTGTTCCAGATCCAGGATGTCTCACACTAGTGGGTATATGGACCAGAAATTACATAAAAATGAAATTTTATCAAGAAAGAAGACACAAAGCCCCAACCTCAGTCCAATAGTCCCTACTTTGTTCATGCCTTCCCAATTTCAAGGATAAAAGGGTAAACAAAGGAAGTATATTCTCTATCAAAACATATCTATAAACCTTGACTCCCAGTCACCCTGTACAAATGGTCACCCACCTGAAATTTTCCAGAAACTTGCTACCTTGTATAAATCTTGAAAATTTATTTTTATATCTACCTTCCATGCTGTGAGTACTAACCAAGAACCAAACTGAACACAACCATGGATCTCAACCTCATAGAGAACTCCTTACCTCTTTTGCTTCTAAGATTTTCTTCCACAACCTACACACCCTATCCATCTCCTTGAAACTTTGTAGTTTTTCCTTGTAATGATGTTCTCCCACAAGGCATGATGCTGGCTAGACAAGATTTACAATCTCTTAATCTACTTCCATAGGAGTGCAAGATTAAAAATTATAGACCTTTCTCTAGTAGTAGCACCCACTTATTTTGGCTTTTATACCTTTCTCCAGTCAACTAACTTTCATCAGACCCTTTACCCCCTTTTAAGAAACCCGTTGGAAACTTTCAATTCTTTGATTTAAAACATGGGACCAAGAATGTTTTTCAGTTTATGTGATAATTTATTACACATGTACATCATGTCCATAATATAATGATACTATGGTTCAGTGTAGATTGGTATGTTGATCCTTTAGTCCATTGGTACTTAGTACTTGACTCTTCCTCTTCTCAAACCCCCATAATAACTACACGATACCACTAACATCTTTTTACTCCCTCCAGTCCACTAATAGCCTTTTATAATTCCCTCACTAACTCCCATATTAATTTCTTCATTACCTCCTATTTCTAATCCTAAGAACTCAAGCACCGGCTCCTCTTCATTACCTATATAAACAAAAAATTGTAATATAATTTCTCCATCATTACAAAGGCACCATGTAGAATATTTAGGGCCATGTAATTTTGTTTTTTAACATCTCTATTTCTCTTTGTTATAATATATTATTATTTGTTATTAGCAACTTTACCAATATCATTATAGTATTTTAGCAAAATTTTCTCGTTTTCTTACATCTTTCTGTTTTTTTGGTGATTTATGTTACACTTCACAACAATACCAATGGTCAATCTAACATTTTGCTATATTTACTTTTTTTGTCATATCATTATCTTATAGCAAATTTGGACAATTTTTTGTTGCATCATTGTCATCAACATTATATATATATATAATCATTATTTTATATGGAATCATTCATTCCAGGAGAAGAAAATTTCAGTAGAATCTTTTTGTCTCTATTAAATAAAGGAGTTGGATTTATCAAGTAAAAAGTAAAGAATCGAGCCTTGCATTAATCTTAACATTTTTTATATTGAAAGGATTAAATGTCAACATTTTGTTTTTTATTCTTATATATAACAAGATCAGGTTTGTAACACCACAACTCGCCATACATATCGTATACGTTGTAAGATAAATAATATACATTAATCCAATGTAGAGGGGATTACAAAGAAGAATTCACCAATCTGATCCATATAGAAATTCTTTTGTACAACAAACAAAGTTGAGACTAGTTTTTAATGAACTTTTATTACTAATAATAGTATAATTTGCATTCCAGGAACATTCAATTTTTTGGAATTGAATCACAAAAGAAAGTAAGTGAATCATTTGTTGTGGTCATTGGCCTCGGAGGAGTTGGAAGTCATGCGGCTTGCATGCTTTTGAGATCCGGCGTGCGTAAGCTTCGGATTGTGGATTTTGATCAGGTATGTTCAGCCATGGAGGATCTATTGATCTCTATTATACTTTTTTCTTAAGAATCTCATTTTATACTGTTAATGTGTGAGTATCCAACTCAAAACCAATTGACGATGAGAGAAGATGCCTTACAACTTTTGGCCCAGGAGAATGTCCATATTTTACACGATGTGAGACTATTATCTAACACTCCCCCTCACGCGTGACACGTGTCTACGCGTGGACAACACTTGGTGGATGTGTCAAGCCGCCCACCGGGCATAACTTGGGCTTTGATACCATGTTATGCTGAGTATCCCACTCAAAACCAATTGGCAATGAGGAGAGAGACCCTACAACTTATGACCCAGGAGAATGTCTACATTTTACACGATGTGAGACTATTATCTAGCATCATACAATCAACATTCAAGTAAGTATCATATAGAAAAGATGATAATAGTTATACCTAGTAAAAAAACTTGAGAGGATATTTTGGGCTTATTAAAATGTAATGATAATTGACAATGACATGCTCTTCTCACATTCTATGATATAATTAGCTTGGTCACAGACCCACGGAGATAAGTGTTATGAAGATAATTCCTTAATTATGTCAGTAAAGTGAGAAAACTGACTATAATTCCCGAGCAAAATAAGGATTCTTCCCTGGTCTTGTATGTTTGTCCATAAGCGTCTTCCTTTTTTGTTCGTGTGGTTAAAGTAAGCACACTTTGAATTCAAGAGTTTAAAGTACGCACTCATCCTGCCATTTCCGGTCCATGAAAATGTTTTAAGTTGGTATTTTATATTTTACTTTTGTCTTACATGCTATATTTTGTTTGGAGTTGATCATATTCATGATTATACCAACACTGATATGATCTGGTTTGGAGCTTAAGGTATCACTTTCTTCCTTGAATCGGCATGCTGTGGCAACAAGAAGTGATGTTGGGACTCCTAAAGCACTTTGCCTACAAAAACATTTTTCAGCAATTTTTCCTGAATGTCAAGTAGATGCACGGATTCAGTTATACGATGCTTCATCTGAGGAGGAAATTCTTTCGGATAGACCTGATTTTGTTCTTGACTGCATTGATAATATTGACACAAAGGTAATTTCTTCACATTTTTTAGATCCTATCTTATTTGTTGACTTTTGTGTCAGAGATAGAATCTTACTAGTTATTATCGTAGTCTAAAGTTAAATACTATACGAAGGGACAATTATCATCTCTCATGTACAAAATGCTAAACATATAAATGACGGTGGGCTCTTTAACAAAATGTTATAACCAGCATCCAATCAATAGCCCTCAACAATCGACATCTACAATATAGTCTCAAAAATTGCAATCCTAGCATGAGGTATGTTACAAAGATATAGAATCATCCCAATTCCAATAATTGCAACCTTTTCTTTGTAACAAGATTGTGATACTCCTTTTCTGTAATTTGGGATATGTCATCCTCTAACATTAACTAAATAGATGCCTTGTCTTCTACTTCTATCTGAAGGACCTTTATTATAGTTTAGTCACATCATCTGTTATCCACGTGTCTTTGCTGTTAGATAAGCTACATCTATAGTGGTCATTTTGTACAAATTCCTATATGCTAAGATCGATGGCGAACTGGAACGGGAGTATTTGGAATATATCTAGAATGGACTTCTTCTAAATGCATTTATAACTGAAAGTCTGAAACAACAGGTTTCTCATTTATGTTACAAAGGGATGATTCGTATCTTTTAATTATCTTTGATTTTACAATCCGTTGACATAAGAAACTCGATCATGGACCTGCATCAGGTGTCCCTCCTTGCTGCTTGTGTTCGTAAAGGTATTAAGGTGCTTTCGGCTACAGGAGCTGGTGCTAGAGCTGATCCAACACGAATTCGCATTGCTGATATCAGGGAGTCGACAAATGATCCACTTTCTCGATCTGTATGTTTCTTACTTGAACCAGAATAAGCGTGATACTGCATTAGTTGCTTTGCTTCATTTTTTTCCCATTTTTTAGTCAGATGCAACTTAGTAGGTCTATTTTATTTTCAAGTACATTTTTCTTTTTATGTTCCAAATTGTCTCTTCGCTATAATAGTTTATTGAGTTAATTACAGTTTGACCCCCTGAACTATGCCTTGGTATCACTTTGCCCGCCTGAACTTTCAAAGTTAACAGTTACCTCCCCTGAACTTTAATTTTGTAACACTTTACCCCCTGAACTTCAAAAACTCATTTAAACCGACCCAAATTCCAACAATATCCGACCTCCGTTTGGATCCAAACTTTCACGTAAATATAGGTTTAGGAGTGTATTAGGGATACAACAAAAAAATTAGGAAAAAAACGTCGAATGTGTGTTAAATAATGAGTTTTTGAAGTTCAGAGGGGCAAAATGTTACAAAATTAAAGTTCAGAGGAGGTAACTGTTAACTTTGAAAGCTCAGGGGGGCAAAGACGCAAAGTGATACCAAGACATAGTTCAGGGGGTCAAACTGTAATTAACCTTAGTTTATTATGCAATTTCTTTTTTACCCTTAATGGTAATTTTCTGATGAAAGTTATATTGAGCTTGAATAGCAATGTCATTTACTTTATGGGTTTAAATGGCTGGATCTGGCTAGTTTGTTATTTTGTCCACTTATTGCCATGTACAACTAAATTTATATCCACTTGTGCCTTCGGAACAGAGATGTTCTTTGGAAAAATCTTGCATCGTGCAAAACATAATTGACCTTTTAGGGCACGAAAAAATCCAAAGGGATAGCACAGGAAATCATATACTGTTTATCTTTGCTGATTTGCTTGATTTGGCCACTAAGGAGACATATGGTCTGCAGAAGTATATTATATCTAAAGGTAGTATTCATGCATGTAGATGATTCGTTCATGCCAGGTGGGGCCACACTTATAGACGTGTTGGACATTCTTAAATTTCAATCAAGTTTTGCTATTGATTATTTAGGGCGTACAAATTCTTCTAAACACTTGACGTATCCATATCGTATCCATATCGGATACCTATACTCCTCTAGTACTTCCAGATACGTATCCGATATCCGCATCGGATACCGATAACCTCCGTGATTTCCAGATACGTATCCGATACTTCATTTGGAGTATCGTAATTAAAATTAAAATTTTAAACTCTGATACTTCAAGGGCACATCCAGATACTTCTAGGATACCTTGAGATACTTTAACATAACAATTTTTTTTTTAAAAAAACACAAGAAACATATAATAGTATTGTTTATAAAATATGAATGCATGTAGGCCTTTGCATTGAGTTTTATAGTAAAAAATTATTGTATCACCGTTTGTTATTTCATTTCAATTCACTTTGTAAATGCTTTATATATTTTTATACTCGATGATTTATTTTTAGGGTAAAATGACAATACTCATGTTAAATAAATTTTAATATAGATGTATCCTACTTTTACAAAAAATGACGTGTCTGTGTATCTATATTGTATCGTACTCATATCCCATATTGGAATCCATGCTTCCTTAATTAATTTAATTCATAATTATTACAACACATGTTGTGCATCATTGAGTCTATTGGGAACAACCTCTCTGTTTTACAGTGATATGGTTGTGTACACCCGACCCCCTTACCTTGCCCAGGCGGGAGCCTCTTTTGAGACACTGGGATAATGTTGATGTTGTTATAAACATGTTGTATTGTCATTATTCATCAATTGCACATTTTTAATGATGTTAGATGGATATATAACCATGGTATGTCCCCCTATTTATCATAGGCAGTTTTGCTTTCCCCTATTGTCAATGTATTGTAATATGTATGATCTTTTATCATGAAGAAGTGGATGACGCTAAAGGTGTTGTTGCTGGCAGAAAGGTAGTCAGCACAATAAACGTGATTTGTTTTTGGTTTTCCTTTCGCTTTCATCGATATCTTCTTTCTTATACATTTCATTTTTTTTGCTTTTCCGTTTGTATTCGTTTCATTAGCATCATGCCTGAGATTCAGCTATATAAGGGACCATTCTACTTGTTTAAATTGCCAAAATTTGAATGAAGTAAAACTTTAGTATATGAAACATTTAGATGGCTTTTCACTGTTTATTGCTTGGGTCAGTGGAAATCTCCATTCTCAAGTATTAATCATGATGTACCGTACATATCTCTATCTCATCTATGTTTTCCTTGAATCCTTGTAAGTATGCCTATTTCTTTTCCTTGAGTACATTTAGGGTTTGTCTCAGTCGTCTGTTCATTCGGTGCTTAGGTTTTGTTGAGGTGGTGGACCAACCAAATTTAACATGGTATCAGAGCATGTTGATTGACCTGTGGGGGTCCACTCCAACCTATATTGTTCACGCGTAGACACGAAGAAAATTATCCCGGTCACGTGTGCGGGGGAGTGTTGAGAAAATAATCCCACATTGTTAAATACAAAAAGTGTACAACACTCTATAATAAAGTTGGATCCACTACCCTTCACCTAAGTGCTTAGGTTTTGTTGAAGTGGTGGACCAACCAAAATTTAACAGGTTTGTTGTAAAGGTATCCAATGTAGCAGCATTATAGGGCTCTTGATCATTTGCATCAGTTAATATGTGCTATGCTATTCCTTTCCAGAAAACTGTCATATTTTGCATTACAATCATCACCGGAGACAACAAACAAATAATGCAGTTTATTGTTGCAGTTAAATATTTTATTGTGTACTTTTCTTGTTTGCTTGTGCTTGTGGATTAAATTCCACATAGACAAAAAAGACCCTTTTTCACATGACCAAATATCTCTAATATATGGGTAGCAAAGTGCTTAATAATTCTAATTTTTGTTGTTGATGTCCCCCTTTTTCTATCTTCATAGGTAAGATCTCGTCTAAAGAAAAACTATGGAATTGAGAGTGGGGTACCTGTGGTGTTCTCTTTGGAGAAACCTAAGGTTAAGTTATTGCCTTTCAAAAGTGCCACTGGAGAAAATGAAAATCCTCTCGATTATCAGGTTGAAATGATTTGGTTTTCTATATATCTCTCAATATTTAGATTTGCCTGTCTATTATATTGTATGGATTATATAGATCACATGCCCCCTTCCAAGGCCCCCTTTGTGTTGTATAATATATTTCTTCAAGTATAATATGAACTATGATGTATGAACGTATGGGTGTCAAGTTGAATTCATACTTACTATTAATATTTATTGTCAGATAGTTCCAGGTTTCAGAGTTCGCATAATACCGGTCTTAGGAACCATCCCAGCAATTTTTGGACAAGTAATGGCCTCTTATGTTGTAACACAACTCGTAGGATTTTTTGTTCAAACAGAACCAGTCGTGAGTTTGGACCTTGATCATTATCGGGTTCTTCATCAACGTCTCATCGAACATGAAGAGTTATTGTATGGTTCATCCGCCCTTGTTCTGGTATGTTACTTTGTTTCCTTCTCTACTTCATATCTTGCTTAGCTTTTATAGAACGTTAACAGTGGATTACATGAAAAAAGAGACAAGCTAGCAAAATGATACCATTTGCTCATTCCTATCATCCTATGGTTTTATTTATTTGGTCACCATGGCACCTCAATTGTCTATGTTGTTATGGCAAAATATTTATTCTAATTTTAGGATCAAGATATGCATTTCTTCTTTGAAGATGTGATCACATGTTATTTCTCACAGTTGGAGGATTTGATAACTTGCAATTTATGAGAACAAGTGAATAATGCCTATTTACCAAATACACGAAAGAGATTTGGTACTGATTGTGGTATATCAATGATTTATGAATAAAGGCGACAGCAGACGTGAAGTTTACACACAAAAATGACTCATAATGTATGATAGACTTCTTGTAGTTTGTAGTATGATAATATAGAAACTGAAAGTTTTGGCTCTTCACGTCCAACCACATGTTGCAATAAGCACACACATTTACTTTTATGTTCTTCACATATACAACAAAATGTCATGTGATGGGTATCAAGACATGAAGTTTACACAAAAGGATGATTCATAATGTGATAAGACTTCTTGTAGTTTGTAGTATGATTATATAGAAACTGAAAGTTTTGGCTCTTCACGTCCAAACACGTTGCAATAAGCACACACAGTTACATTTATGTTCTGCACATATATACAAAATGTCATGTGATGGGTATCAAGTGAGCTGGAACCTGAATTTGTTCACTTTACAAAATAAGCATAACAGGAGCAATTTTAGGCTGCTCATTTTTCTTCAGAAGTTTATCAGATTCTTAGAAATACTGTCTTTCCACTCTCATGTCATGGTTTCTGTAGCTCATAGCGTTTGTTATTAATCAACTCATTAAAGTCAACCTTCTTGTGTTATACGTGATTAATGAAAATATTTGCCTTTTTGTTAGACTGGAAGACTTACCGTTGTCTTTGTTAACATTCCAAGGTAGATGTTGAGGAAGTTATGTATGTCGTGAAGGAGTTGTGGCATGGTCGAAGTGCAAGAGAGCATTCTATAGGAGGTGTGGGTCGGAAAATGTGGCGTTCTGTCAATGAATTGATGCTAGTAAGGTGGAGTATGACACTCATTGATACAAATCATATGATGATTGGAGAGTATTGATGACTATAACATTTTGGGTTTTTCAGCAAACTACGTATCACAATACCAACTAATTCTTGAACATTTATCAATCCAATGATTACTGTCTAACTGCAATTTGCAAGTACCAGAAGAGTCGTTTTCATTTGATACTGTCATTATCACCTACTTATTGTTTGTTATTGCTCAGGTGGGACCAGACAAAACCAGCTACAGTCTCAAATTTGATTCTTTTGAAGTTTAAAGAGGTAAAAGTTGAATAATTTTCTCTCCATGGAAAAATCGTTCAACCTTTCCCGGTCCCCCCCCCTCCCCCCCCCCCCCCCCCCCCCCCCCCCCCCCTCAGAGTGAAGAATACAAAAGATTAGAAAGTTATTTTCTGAATCTTTCCACCCTATGTTGTCATTTCATCTGCCCATTCCTCTCCAACAATTTAGGTTCAGATAAATTAATTTTACTGGAAAATTGTTTCGGGTTAGTTTCGTGATGATAAACAGCCTCAGTTACTGACAGAAGGATTGGTTGTATTATTATTGAAATCTGAACTTTTTTGCCGATCTCTTCCAAGGGGTTTCTGTTCTTCCCCTCTCTTTATCAATCAGAAAGATTTTTGAAGTTAAATTTCTTTTAGGCATTATTTTACACTTGAAAATTCATTTTTTATTTCTATTTTGTATTTGTATTCAGGCAGAAGAACATGAGATGACCACAATCGACAGCTTAAAGGAAAACGAACCCGATTTTTTCGCTAATGTTACAGCTATTTTGAAGCGTGCTGAAGCAGACTTTGAGTTATAGCAGGTTTGTTTCCATTTCTCTCTGATTGTTCAGATCCTTCTCAGACAATAGGACTTCTCTTCATGTATTTAAGCTCTGGATGTAACATTAAATATTGCTAAATGACTGCTGAAATTGTTGTTGCTAACTGGTTGCAGATTGAAGTTAATTTATGGACTCGCCTAATTCAAGCATACAAAAAGCCATAGTTAGCTCCATGCACATCAAGGATCCAAAGTAGCTATGAATTTCCAGAGCTTTTCCTCCCAAAATGGCTGTTTGTTTGTACAAAGTTTTGGGAGATTTGATTTATTACATCTGTTTATTTATGGTGTTTGAGATGTCAAATGACTGCTCTCTTTGATTTGTGTCCAACTGCTTCTATCATGTAAGTTTGCCATTTTGGAACTGGTGTAGTGATAACGCAAAACCTGGGGAAGTTGGACTTTAAGTTGATTTAAAATTATGTCGATGAAAATGTGTTTAGGGTAAGATCATGAGGTGACTTTCATACTGAGGTCACTGTTTCATCTGTTTTTTGCATATCTGGGCCACCTACGAGGTGGATTTGAACGTCATCACTTACGTTTCACAACCAGCTGACTCAACTAATTGCGTTGGAAGTTATGGTTGGATGTTCCAACCACACCATCTGTACCCTTCTGTTTCTGTAATTTTCCATTGTCGTTCAGTCGAGCTCATATTTGTTTTTGACAGCTGCGTTGACATGAATTGACATGTTTTACCATCTTCTGTTGGTTTCCACTTTCTATGTTTCTTTTGTAAACTGTGATTGTGGAAGTTTCATAGATTTCTTGAATTATGAGGTTTTGTCTTAACCACGTCTCACTCACGAGCGCAGCATGTTTACAGACGTAGTATGAAAACGACAGACGAAGGTCATGTGTACGTTTCTAAATTAACTTTCGTAAAATTGGATCGACATGTAAAGTTGCAGGAAGTGGCTTATGTCAAAAACTCAAAATCCAAGCTGGACTCCATCGAGTGCCGTCTGAGGCAAAGTAGACCTCAAGAAATTATAAGATCCGAATTGACCTTTTTAGCTATAAACGAAATGGACACGATTTATATTTTATTGTACGAGGTTAAGTAATAAGGATCTGTTTACGTTTTTGCCGTACTCAAATTTGTATTTTTTAGGTGTCCGTGTGTGACCGTATTCTTTAATTAAGTATAAAATTGAGGACTTCCTCCACAAAATTTTGCAACAGTCGTATGCATTTGGGAAGCTCAAATCCCGATACAGAATATTATTAAACGATTCGTAACCTCATAAAAAGAGAAGTCAATCTCAAGGCCATCTTTCATTCAATTTGCTTTTTTCTCCCGGAAGAGAAAAAACTCCCTCCAACCAAATTAAGCACATGTCGTCTTTAAGTTCCAACATGACAATTACAAAGATCTGCTGCTTCTTCTAAGATGTTTCGACGGATTTCATCTCATGCCATATTATTGCTGATTTCTATTGTGGTTAGCAAAAACGATGGCCAATGGATAAGTAACTTGTGGAAAGTAGATTACTTCAGACCTTCCTTGCACGTGCATGGTTTCTTCGTCACCACGTGAGTGACACTTCCACAGTTCAGGAACCAAATAGTTGGGAATAAATAAAAAAGAAAGAAAGAAGGGAAATGGACGTTTCCAAGAAGATGACATTTGGATGAAGACTAGCGGAGTCCACCAGGAAAGGATAAGCACAGCTCTCTACTTACAAAATAATAATTTACAGCTCTCTAAGGAGAGTAATGTTTCTTATTCATGAATATCCGGTGGATTTGTTCCAAATCCGTCTAGTGCAAGTTGTTAGTTTGCTTTAATGTCATGGTCCATCTTATTGTAATTTGTTGTGATGGAGAGGTCTTGGTTAATTTTTAAAGATAATGACTTGGGTAAGATATTCATGCCGATCTCTTTTTTCTTTTAATATCCAAGTTAAAAGTACGTTAGTTGATAAAGTATAATTTTTTCCATATATATATATGTATATGTTCCTATGCTCATGACATAAAGAATAAACTGAATACACCTAACAAATGATTGTATTGCTACTTTTCATATTGTTTGTGTGAAGCATGTGGACAGTGGAATTATTCTTGTTTAGTGTATGTTAGATTTTTCATCTGTCCATGTGTTTAATTTGCTCGAATATGAGAGCCCCACTTTGGCTCACTTCGTAGATTGTGAGTATGGAAAATCTTAGATATTTCAAGCTTCAAAATATAAAGAAGTTTAAGTTACAAAATCTGGCTAGTGACGTGGTTGCAAGATCTTACCATCTCTTCTACAATAAACAAGTTTGTTGCTAAGGGATATTGACATACGATAATATATGTTGCAAATGATATTTGTTATGTATTTGATCATGAATATATAAATTAAATATCTCAACCAATGTTCACACACCGCCTAGGCGACCGGGTGCGTCCCATCGCCTGGGCGATCACCTAGGCAATTGTGCGACCGCCCAGCTCTGGGCGGTCATTTTTTAATCAATTAAATTTGATAAAATAGTTAAAAAATCAGGAAAATCGGGAAAAAATAGGAAAAAATGTACAAATATTATCTAAAAATACCATACATGTTTAGGCTTCAAAAAGACACCGAGTTCCTCGATCAAGGTGTCACTAGGCACCCTCTCTACCCACTTATGTATATAATTTATTGTTTAATTACAAAAGTAATCAACTTTCCACCTAAAAGAGAAGTTAGAAAGAGTACACTTGATTTTGACGGTTGAAGAATGAAGAATCGGATCGGAGATTTCACGTTCCAACTTCAAAACTAAGCACCAGACTGGAGACTTAATCGCGAAAACTTGAAGATTAGGAAACTAGAATGTTAGAATAGAATGATGAAGAAGAAGAAGAGAATGAGAGATGTGTGAAAAATAAAGAAGTTTGAAGAGATTTATATATGATTTGGGTAGGTAGTTACAATATTGTAATTTAAAAAAAAAATAAAAAAAATAAAAAGGAGTCACCAACGACTATCGCCTAGGTGGTCGCCCAGGTTAGGAGACCGCCTATTTCGCCCAGCTTTGCTGGGCGAAAGGCGGTGGTCGCCCAGGCGACCACCGCGAGTGGCGATCGCCTAGGCGGTCGCCTACCTGAACATGGATCTCAACCGCCCTGCCTAAACCAACTGTACGTTTTGCCTATCATGAATGACGATCTCATAATTGATTTGGTAGAAGAAATGCATCAGTTGATGAAGTGGCACGTTATCTATATAATCTCTATATTTAGAGAGAGGTAGCATAGGGTTTGGAGCATCTAGTGTTTGCAATTTAGATGCAAGATTATTAAGTACATTTATAAACGGAGTTCAAGAAGAACTCATATATGAAAACAATTAGGATCTCTTAGAAATAAAAATTGGATTGGAAAACAATGGACACAATTTAGTATCTAATTTTATAAGTTCTTTGCTTCCAACAGCGTGAGACTATATTTTTGACACCTTTCAAGTCCAAAAGTAACGCTCAAAGCAGGGCCGACGCCGTCTTATGGAAGGGAGTTGGGCGACCCTTGGATTTTTTATCTTTTTAAATTTGAATCCTGAATTTTTAGTACTTCGTCTAAATTTTGAAACTTGAAGTGTTTCTACCCTCCTAGATTTTGGACCCATTTATGTTTCATCTCCTCCAGTATTTTCAAGTACCAATAATAAGATAGTTAAACGAAAATTTGTCCAATTAATCTAATATAGTTACTTATAGATAAAATATAAATTAACAAATTTCTCAACTTTTTTTATGGTCTTTACAAATTCCAATTCCCCAATTTAAATTTCCGAACTCGAAGTATATACTCAAGTTCTAACTCATAAACAAACTATATATACCTATTATAAGGTCAATAACTATCACCGTACCTTTCTCTATATCAGATCATCACAAATCATACGTATGTACGTACACATCACATTAGGAATGGAAGCTTTAACTAATTGGTAGATTTAAGCCGACAATGACACAGCAGAATCTTCCAAATCAAAATATTATTATAATTGCAGTAAAAAAATAGCGGCCGTCTCTTTTTTGTCCTCTCACAGTTGCCACTTGGGGTTGATTGATAGGGTTGTGAGGCCCACAAATGAAAGGACCCCTTCCTATCTCCTTCCCAGCAGCTATCTTCCAGCATGTTTTAATTGATTTCTCTAAAGCAAAACTAGCTGCTGCTAAAATAATATAGTGGAGTGCCAGGAGTGGCTTGAAGCATTATAATTTATTAATTTCTTATACATGTGTATCGACATGTTATGTATTAAGTTATTAACCATCTTTGGACTTTGGTGTCGTTTTTGTTTTGTTTTGTTTTGTGTGAGACTCGTTTGGGTATTATTACTCACAAGACACTAAGCATCCCAACTAGAAGTATCTAATTTGTGCTGCACGTCAATGTAGAGATTTAATTAAACTCGATATGATTTGTGTTCCCATTGGAATTTATTTAATTAGCGGATTATGTGCAACTTCTTAATTAGAAATCTTCCCTGATAATGGAGTTGTATGGTTCTAGATATAGAAGGTGTATTATAAGCTTTACAAAACTGTATGCTATCATTCTATGACATCGTAATGTTTTTGAAAGCAATGATACTATCCAATGTATGCACCAACGTATCATTCTACGACATCTTCCACTATCCAATACTTCATGGACCACGAAATTCGATGCATATTAAGTACATGTAAGATAACATCTATTTTTCTTTGGAAAATTTTTGGATTTTTTTTTCAAAATAATCACAAAAAGGAAGAATATGCACATGAGAAACTTAATTAGCAAAGTATGCACATTTAAAACGACATCACGGGGCCGTTTTCATTAACTAAAAACGACATCACTGATGACGTTTTTATCCTTAATGAAAACGATATCATTGATGTCATTTTTACATAGGGCATGTTAAACTAGTGACGGGTCGGTCAGGGGTCTCGTTTCCCGGGAAAATAGGTAAGTCATTAGTCGAAGCATTAACTTGAATTGAAGACGACATGACTATTTCGAAGACCAAAAATATATTTTATCACCCAGAGGCTAGAGTCTATAATTTCCCTTAAATTCCCTGACACGCCTCAGACTAAGGCAGGAGGCGCCCGTGCATTTGAAGTTATTAATATTTTTGTTATGGTTATGGGAGTAGAAACGGAACCCCAATCTCACTCTCTTCTGGTTAGTGACCAAGTCAATTAAGATACACCAAGTCATCACAATTGTATGAATCAACTCAATTTATTATATCCAAGTAGAACATTTTGAGGAGTTCAAGTTGGTTTTCATTATTATTATTTTGGCTTTCTCTCGCCCTCGACCGACCCGTCGCTAGTTCAACATGTCTTAGCAAAAAATGACATCTCGAAATCAAGAAAAAATTGTCATAGGTTAGGTAAAAACGACATCAGTGATACCGTTTTCATCAAGGATAAAAACGACATCACTTATGTCGTTTTTAGTTAATGAAAACGACACATGTGGTGTCGTTTTTAAGGTGCATACTTTGCCAATTAATTTTCTCATGTGCATATTTTTTCAATTTTGTTTTTTGGGTGATTATTTTGATTTTTTCTCCAAAATTTTCGAATTAAAATTATTTTATTTTTTTCCAAAAAAACTTCTTGAAAAATATTTTCCATACTAGACCCGCTGCCACCACATGGAGGCGGTTAGTCTTATTTTTTAGTGTCTGTAGAACTCGAAGTCTCTTTAGAAAAATTTCTTTAAGAAACGCCAACGTTGAGTTCTATAAAGACAAAATCGACGTCAGCGATGTCGATTTCAAACCCATAGAAAAAGTTCTTCCCCCCAGGAGGGTGCGAAGCAGGGCTGTATTCTATTTTCAGCTCGACATCATCAATACTAAGTTCTGTTAAATAGAACTCATCACTGGTGTTGTCGAGATCGTTTTGTAAAAATTTAGCGCATCATGCATGGGTGATTACCAGTCTGGAGATTACCATTGAACTCAACGTCTATGATGCTGAATTATAATGTATAACTCAACATCTAGAACGCCGAGTTTATTTAAAGAAAAGTGAACTTGACGTCATAACGTCGATTTCCGTCGGGCTATAAAAGCAGCTCCCACACCCACACCCACACACGTCCTGACTTCTCGCGAAACTGAGCATAGTTTTTTTCCGTTTTCCACCATTTTTTCCTATTATATGAATTATGATGATATACATTGTTGTGTTAGGTATGATTGTAGTAATTTTGTTGGTTTAGGAATCCGTTTAGGTGCAAATATGATTCCGATTTTGAGTTTTTAGCCCGAAATATTTTTTTCTTGATTTTTAGTAGATTATTGATTTATGTTTTGTTGATTGTAGGCTTACAATAATAATCTTAAAAATCGTTGAATTTAGGTTTGAATATTGTGATGGATATTATATTTGTTGTTGTTAAAACCTAATATTTTGATTTGTTGTAAATTGTTTTCCCTTCTTTTATGAAATATATATTGTTGTTGATTGTTATATTACATATGTAATGTTATGTTATGAATAATTTGTTGTTGTTTTTAACAAAAAATTAAATGTGACGAGTAATGAATGTATGTGGTTCTTAATGCGAAAAAATGGGTTGAAGTTGTGAAATATATGCGTTAAATATGTTGCGTTTTGATTAAATTTGAAGAAGTACCTTGTCAAATTTGAATAAAGTTGATGTACAAGGCTGAAGCCAATGACCAGAAGGATCGGAATGGTGTAAAAGGCGTTGAGCATGGTTTTAAGCTCAACGGTTAGCAGATCACGATCCAGAGAGTTTGGTTTTTGCTCGATACCGCTGGTTTTGGCCCCTATCACGTCGGTTATACGATTCCAATATACCGACGTCATAAAAGGGAGACATAAAAGGGAGGAACATATCACGTGGGTGTAGGATTTCAAGTTTAATTACACATATATATTTTTGGAATTTTATGCGTAATAAGGATCTATAGCAATTTTTTATGATTTATTTCATGCATGCATTGGTTTGTTTCAATACCTAGTTTTAAAACTTTTATTAAAACAAACATGGGACTCAAAAATTCATACCTAGAAGTATCTCTAAAACTTCTTGAAGATTCGGAGACGTTGAGGATGCTTGTTGCTGCGCCGGATGCCTCCGAGATTTCACCAAACTCTAAACAAGATTGGAGAGAGAAGAGCTAGCCTCTCAATCTCCAACAGGGTTTAGAATCTAATTACTAACCCCTCTTTAGTTCCCTTGAGAAGAAGCTCTCTGAAAACTAAAACTAATCTTAAGAATTAAGGGAATTTCGTGGAGGATTATGGAGAGATTTTGCATGAGAAAAATAATGAATGAATTAATGAGGTAATGAGATAAACTTGTATTTATAAGTTCTCTCCAAATTACCTATTCATGTGCAACCTCTTGCCCATGATTTCATGCAAAATTCCATCTAACCATCCATTATTTACTAATAAATAATCTCAGCCACGAATTAAATCAATTATGGACCAACTCCATGCATGATCTAATTGATTCTTAAATTAATTCTGCATTAACCGTCTGGACCGGTCGACCGTTTCGAGGTTCGGTCGACCGCTCGAACCATGTTTTGGTCGATCGTTCAGTAACTCGGTCGACCGTTCGTAACAGGAACTATTCCATCACAATGTTCGGTCGACCGACCGATTACATTCGGTCGACCGTTCGAACAGATCAAAATTTCCTGTTATCGGTCGAGACATATCCGGTCGACCATGCCCGATCGGTCGTCCGTTTACTGCTAACCGGTCGACCGTTTGAGCACTGTTCTGCAGACTTGTCAAATTTCGGTTTAACCCCTACAAAATTTGACATTTCGGGATTAGTAGTAAATTCACAACTTATGTAACATATTATCCTATGTAATGATAAATCAATACATCCCAAAATACTTACATCACATGTGAATTTAATTTAGATTCTAATTATGTTATTAATCACAACATAATTTTGACTTTACTTGTTCACCCCATGTGTCATATTTTCTTCATGAAACCCGACACATCTTATGAACTCAAAATCCCCATTTCTCGTTTTCCAGTTTTGTGGTGTGACCTATGGGAGGATCTAAACTAAGTTGGCAGTGATATTAAGAGCTTAATATCACACGCTATAAGCGGTATCTAGCTACACATTATAGCTCCCAATTAGTTAGATGTCTTAATTCCACTTGAACCAAAACCCGATCCATTTAGTGATGGAGTGCAACACTTGTGTCCGTCCCTTGCCTCATGATATTAAGAATACACACAAAGTAGTATTGTGTCATCTTTGTATTAGTATCCATTTCTTGATCTCTTTAAGCTAATTATAAATATGTGACTTAACTCAAATCACATTGTGCACATTATAACTTTGCTTTATCAAGGGGCCCACTAATATCATCACTCAATTAAGAGGGGCAATGATAATCTTTTGACTAACTATCTTCTCCAACGAAAGTCATACTTAACCAACTAATGTCTTTACACTACACTCGTCGATAGCTTAAGACACTAGTCTAATTAAGCAATTCTTAAGTGATCGGATATAAGTCTCATATCAAAGGATCGAAGACAGTAAAATATTAATGACACAGAAAAACATTTCTATAATATTTTACTCATTATGTCTATTCAGTATACAAAAGTAATATTTTCCTCTTTTGCATACTCGTGTCGTCACTCACTTGTAGAGCTACAATGATCTATGACCAATACGACAATCTTAACTCAGTAATTAATGTCCCATGTTAATTACCATGATTGCGAATATCTTTTGTTTTATGTAAACCAATATCTTTTAGAGCTCTACGGTTAAGTACCAAGAGCATCTTCCTTAACACTTCTAAAAGACGAATAACATAAACAAGAAACAAAATGATTTCTTATTCAATTCATAATAATTGACATTTAAAAGTAAAACTTTTAGAACACATTCCCTTCAGTGGGTTCAATAACCGACGTGATACACTTGCATATCACGTCGATTTTAGATGAACCGACGTGATACACTTGGTATATCACGTCGGTTCTTGCATACAAAAGTTTTTCATTATCAGACAACAGACTAGTAGGTACTTGGGGGTTATCATCAAACTTATCTGCAACATCTCGAATCATATCATCTAACCGTTCTTCATCATTAACATCTTGATTTGAAGGAATATCAATTTCTTCCTTCGTACATATTTCATTCTCACCATGCCATATCCAACGTGTGTATCATTCATCAAAACGTTTCTCAAACAATGAGTCTTGATCTCTTTTACATTTCTTAAGAATATGTTAAGACACTTCCTACATGGACATAAGACATTTCCTCTGTTTCTAAAATGCGCATTCTTTTGTGCAAACTCTAGAAATTTATCAACTCCGTACTCATCACTTAACCGACTTGTAAAAATCCAATTTCTATCGATTGTTATTTACACAACAATACAAACAAACGTAATACAAAATGAACCTAATATATAGGAATTTTTCAAAATTTCTGCAAAACCTCCCCTTAAATTTCATAGTAATAAAAAAATTACTGTGGGAAAAACACAAACAAGCCACAACTATATATGCTAAAAACTTCAACATAACCATTCACTTAAGTAGTTATTTTAACACTACAATATATTGATCACTTAAGTAGTCATTTAAATAAGTAATGGTATAAAGTAATAGTTGAATGCAATGGGTTGCATGCAAGGTCCAAATAAGATTCACAGATAAGGTGCATTCTAAATAAAAACTCAAGTTCAAACTTACAACCCAAGACAAATCTCAAGGTTTTAATACCCAACTAAACTTTAGACAAACAATTAAGCCTCACTAAAAATCAAACAAAATCCTCACTCAACAATATTGGCAACTTGTGGTGGGTACTCATGTAGTACAAAACTCAATTGAAATAAGTAATAGGTAACAAAACTCAAACTTTGACATAAGAACATAATGTTACTAAAAAATTCAAGTTGAGAGTCGTGCACGAATATTTCGGAGGAGTCGAGTTCGGAGGAACACGACAAGGTCAGAGGAGCACAGCGAGTACGGATGACCTCGATGAGTTCTTGGTGGCCGGAGGAGTTGGGGAGTGGTGCGTTGGGGCGGTGGTGGTCGTGGGTGGTGAGTTGGGTCGGAGGTGATGCGTTGGGTCGAGGTTGGGCCGAGGGCTTCATGGAGGCGTGGGTTGGTGGCGGAGGCTTGGGGCGGAGGAAACAAAGATCTCAAAGTTTGGGTTATGTTTGTGTTCGGGCGGAGGAAACAAAGATCTCATAATATGGGTTGTGTTTGTGTTCGGGCGGAGTAAACAAGAAGATGGTGGAACAAAATACAAAAAAACCCAACCAAACACGTCGGTTTTGTTGCAAACCGACGTGAAAACTACACCATATCACGTAGGTTTTATATAAACTGACGTGACAAGGACACCAGAACACGTCAGTTTAATTAAACCCAACGTGACACAAGTATCAAAGTAATTTGTTTTTTTTAAATCGAAGGTGACGTTTCATGCCGAGAAATTTGAGAAGTACCAATCGCGTCGGTTGTTTGTCCAACCGACGTGACAATACAAATAAAACACGTCGGTTGAACAAAAACCAACGTGATATAGGTATATGTCATGTCGGTTGAACACAAACCGACGTGATATGTACCTATATCACGTTGATTTTTGTTCAATCGACGTTAGAAGGTTGTTTCACGTCGGGTTCTTAATACCTGACGTGACATGGCGACGTAATTACACATTTTTCCAATAGTGCCTAGAGTACAGTTGGATCATCCATTGTTGGGAGCAATGGTGGAGCGTTGGAGGCCTGAGACGCATTCCTTCCACCTACGATATGATGAGATTACATGTACCCTACGTGACATCGCTCTTATTATCGGTTTGTGAGTGGATGGTTTGCCCGTTTGCGAGTCTCAGGAGTACGTCTGGTCGGACATTTGCGAGGATTTATTGAGAAATTGTCCAGAAGACTTGGGCAGAAATGGTAGTGTAACATTGGATTGGCTGAAGACTCGATTTTAGATGCTATCGGAAGATGCTAATGATCTCACTGTTATACAACACACAAGAGCTTACATTCTATTTCAGTTTGGCTGGAGTATTTTGGCCGATAAGAGTAGCTCGATGGTACACCTGAAATATTTGCATTTGTTGAGAAATCTAGCAGAAACATCATAGTACAGTTGGGGTAGCTAGCTCTAGCCCATTTGTATCACGGTCTGAACGATAGAGGTTTTTGTAGTTTGAATGATTATCTTTGTTGAAATTTTTGTAGTTGGAATGATTGTGTTTGTTGAAAATTTTGTAGTTAGAATGATTGTGTTTGTTGTTGAAATATTTTTAAACAAGAGATGAAAGTGTCGAGTTCTTTTAAATAGAATGAAGGTGTCGATTTCTATTTAACCGAACTCGACAATGAATGTGTCGAGTTCTGGTTCATTGAACGCAGTAACACCAATGTCGAGTTCTATTAAATAGGTAATAGAACTCGGTACTAATGTTGTCGCGTTCTGTTAAATAGAACTCGACACTGGTGTTACCGAGTTGAAATTAGACTTCAGCCCCTATTCACAACCTCTTGAGGGGAAGACTTTTTTTCTTAGTGTTTGAAATTGGCATCGTTGACATCGATTTTGTCTTTATAGAACTCGGCATTCGCAACGTCGGGTTCTTCAAAGAATTTTTTCTAAAGAACTCGGTAGGGGAGAGCATGAACCGGTCCAGTCCGGTTTTTTGGATCAGACCAGACTGATCGGTCCAGATCGAATCCGACCGGTCCGGACCGAATCCGACCGGACCCTGGGACAGGTCCGGGTTTCGGTCTGAACCCTGTCCAAAACCCAATCCCCCCCCAAATCCGGTACGGTCTGGGTCCGGACCGATGCTCTCCCTTAGAACTCGGCGTCTTAGACGTCGAGTTCTATAAACACTAAAAAACAAGACCCGTAGTGGGTCTAGTATGGAAAAAATAATTCCAATGAGGTTTGTTTTGGAAATTTTAAAAAATTATTCAAATTTTTCCCTTTTT
This sequence comes from Triglochin maritima, assembly GCA_963682175.1. Taxonomy (NCBI): domain Eukaryota; kingdom Viridiplantae; phylum Streptophyta; class Magnoliopsida; order Alismatales; family Juncaginaceae; genus Triglochin; species Triglochin maritima. The sequence continues at coordinate 47,239,608 of OY821771.1, read as the reverse complement.
ATTTTTATTTATGATATAAAAATATATAAATAGGAAACAAATATTTTTTATAAAAGAACACATGACATATGACTAGGCATAATATTACCGTGGCATATTTCCTCTTCAACTTCGTAACTTCTACTTGGTTGAAAAAGCACTCTCAGTAATAGTTGTTAGTGTATAATAAATAAAAAATTGATCCCGACCCAATAGTACAAAATACGAAAAAGGGAAAAATAGGCATGGTATATGTAAATTTGAAGCATCTTATTGCATGGGAAATCGACAATTAATAGACCCAAAATATCTATTTTATTTGATGATAGTTTAATTGACTAACTTGGAAATTCTAATACCGTCCTTACGAAATAATCGAAATCATAAAACCAATAGCCACTTGTGTGCTTTACCGATTCACTTACTCCGAAATGTACTATATTCTACCTATTCCCCCGTAACCGTAATTTTTATATATAAAATAAAAAAATCAAGATTATAAATTTAGGAATAAAAAAGAAAAAATCGAAATCTACTTGGAGTCACACCAGCGATCCGGTACTTTTGAATTTTAAAAAGAAGAAGATAATTTCACGGATTGCTAGTGTAAACACGATTTGTGACTCTCTTTTTTAATTTCTTTTTTTCTTTTTTTTCGAAATCATTTTAATCGTTTTTTTAAAAATATATTTTCTAATTGTTATTATTTTATAAAAAACTTAATTTTAATTTTAATTTTTCCGTAATCGACATCCAAATTACGTGGATAAAAAATTAGGTTATTTATACACGCGATCCGTGCAAAAAAAATTATAAAAATTGACGGATCGCGTTTCACACTCGTGATCCAAGTAGATTTCAAATTTTTTCGTTTTTCGTTTTTATTCTTTAATTTATTATTTTGAATTTTTTATATTATATATAAAAATTACGACCCCTAGAATCCCGGGATATATGTATTGTAGTTATGATTAATTATTCTATAATGAGCTTAAGTTCCTCTAAAAAATCTCAGTAATTCCAGAACAATACAAACATTTTCAACAACACGACATTCTTCTTGAAATACTTTCACGTTTGTATTAAGAACATAAACGTTGGAACATTGGTTCCCAACTCCCCTCCATTAACTTGATGTTGGACCACATCAATTTAAAACGGCGACTCATTTCTCAATAGAGATGGATACTAAGAATTCCAGATCATCATAACTAAAGTCTAAAAAAGACAACACAAGAACATTTGAAAAAAAGAGTTCCCGATTTAATCTGGAACCCTATCTAAGCTCACACGAGACTTTTTCTTCTTTTACTTTGTCTTCTTTGTTCGTAAGCTATTAAGCTCGTATTAGAGCTAAACCACCATCCAAAAAAAGTGAGAGAGATTAAAGATAATAATTTTTAATCACGGACCCACTTGTCACTTAGCTCAGCAGCCACCAGGCAGGCACCACACACCACTCGTATAAGTCCCAACCAACACCAACTCCTCCCCATCTCATCATCTCTCCTTTGCTTCTCATCTCATCCTCCAACGCCAACCCCAAACCTAATCCACATGGCCGTCGTCGGCAACCGCCGGCGTCACCAAACCCTAACCCTAGAACTCCCTCTCGCCCCGACCTCGACCCGCCTCCCCCCACCGTCTGCCCCTTCCACCACCTCCACCCCTCTCTCCGACTACGACAAGCTCGAGGTCCTCGGCCATGGAGACGGCGGCACGGTCTACAAGGTCCGCCACCGCGCCACCTCCTCCCTCTTCGCTCTCAAGCTCCTCCGCCCCGACCGCCGCCACGCCCGCGAGTTCACCGCTCTCCGCCTCGCCTCCTCCTCCCCTCTCGTCGTCCGCTGCCACGCCTTCCTCTCCGACTCCGCCCTCCTCCTCGAGTTCATGGACGCTGGGACGCTCTACACCCTCCTCCAGCGCCACCACCGCCTCCCTCCCGCCTCCCTCCCGTACCTCTCCCGTCGCGTCCTCCTGGCCCTCTCCCACCTCCACTCCCTCCACATCGTCCACCGCGACGTGAAGCCGTCCAACGTCCTCGTGGACACCACCGGAGAAATCAAGATCTCGGATTTCGGAGTGTCCAGAGTGATGACGAGGTCGCTCGATCCCTGCGATTCGTACGTGGGCACGTGCGCGTACATGAGCCCGGAGAGGTTCGACCCCGAGACGTACGGGGCGAAGTACGACGGGTACGCCGCGGATGTGTGGAGTTTGGGGTTGACGGTTATGGAGCTTTACTTGGGGAGGTTTCCGCTGGTTCCGAAGGGCGAGAGACCAGATTGGGCGACGTTGATGTGTGCGATTTGTTTCGGCCCCCCCCCCCCCCCCGAGTTTGCCCGACTCGGCCTCTCTAGAGTTGAGGAGTTTCGTGGATTGTTGTCTCAGGAAGGAGCCTGGCGAGAGGTGGTCCGTCGCGCAGTTGTTGGATCATCCCTTTGTTTCCGGAGATCTCAGCGACTCCAAGAATGCGTTCCTCCAGTTGCTGTAGTTAGTTAGTTAACCCCAAGGACATGAGTCTAACACTGTCATAACACCACCAAGTGACGGTTGTGACGGAGTTCTTTTCTGTTGTTTGGATGTGTGTGTAAAGTTGGATGGATGGTTTCTTGTTAAGAACAAGTGAAGAATCAGCCTGGGTGCTGTTAGTTGATTAACTTCAGTGTAGTTTGACTTTTAATTTTTTTTTTGGAATTTTTAGTACGATATGAGGATGTTGCTTAAGGGTTTACACGAGATTAGATTTTTTTAAAATAGATTCAAAATATGTTCTGTTCTTGAGTTCAAATATGTAAGAATGTAAGATAAACAAGTAATGGGCAAGGTTATACCCATTATGTACACGCAAGGCCCCTTCGCTCTATTATATTCCTAACAATTCGTAAAAAGTTGGACGTCAGCGTCTGAGTTTTTTCCCTCCATGCTCTTCTTCATGTAATTCGGGGACGACGGGGTGGGTACTGGATATATATTTTCTTTGCAGGAATAGTATATATTTTCTTTGCAGGAATATTATCCTATGGGAAAGAAAATGTTGGTATTGTATGTGGTATTGTGGTGCACTAATATGACCGGTCCAACTCATCACTATAAGAAGTTGAGTGATGCCACGAAGGAACGCTTAGCTGTGACGACTAGGAAGTAGGATGGGTTGGTATGGGCTACTACTTAGAGCACTGTCCGATTTTCTGTCTCAGTCACGTCAGTTTCTTTCCGTCACGTCAACTCAAACCAATCCGTTACAATTTTCTTAACCACACCCAAAAACAACTCAAACGTCCTACATTCACTCTCATACATATCATTTCGGGATCAATTCTAGTCAAAACACAAAAAATATCAAAAAATTCTAGAAAATATAAACAAATAAAAAACATATTTTCATAAAAAATATTTATAAAAACGATTTTAAATAATTTTTAAAACATTTTCTAAACACAAAAACTCAAAAAAAAAAAAAAAAGTAACGGGGGGACGTACCTCCCATCCACCCACCCAGCCATTCGCCCGGGCAGAAATTCGGGCGGATGGGCGCCCGAATTTCAGCCAGGGCGATGGGTTTGCAATTTTTTAATATTAAAATGGTGATGTGTCGGGCGGTTGGATAATCCGCCCGACCAGTAAGGATGCTCTTAGAGCACCGTTAACAGCGCTCGGGTAGTTTCCGGGCGTCTGGTTTTTTTCTCTTAGTCACGTCAGCTTCTCTTTCTGCCATGTCAGTTTCTCTTTCTGTCACGTCAGCTCAAATCAACCCCCCCTAAATTTTTCTTAACCACACCTAGAAACAACTCAAGCGTCTTATATTCTCTCCCTTACACGTCAAATCGGGATCAATTCTAGTCAAAACACACAAAAATTTCAAAAAATTGTCAAAAATATAAACAAATAAAAAACATATTTTCATAAAAATATATATTATAAAAATGATTTTAAATAATTTTTAAAACATTTTCTAAAACAAAAAAACTCAAAAAAAGTAATCAATGGCCCAAGCGGGTGGAAAATCCAGGTTTTTGGCTAGGTGGCCGGGCGGAACAGTTCCGCCCGGGCGCACAATAACGGCTAAGGATGTCCTTACAACAAAATGGACGGTGGTATTGGAAAGCAATGCTTGAGCTGATTTCCCCTTCCACTTCTAATAATCCTAATTGAGTAGTTGCAAACTTGAGAGCTTGAAACACAACTACCTTTAATCTAGTTGGAAAGTTGAGAGCTTGAAACACAACTACCTTTAATCTTGAAACGATCGATATCTAGATGGAAAATTATAGTCGGCCTCAAATTTATGTTCAAATTTTGGGCTCTACTCTGAGACGGTGAGACCCGGTATTCTGAAAGGTGGTTAGATGCGGATGTGGGTGCGATTGGGGAGAAGCGCATCACATCTTCCTGATGCGGCCCGCATCCGAGCCCGATACGGCCGCATTTCAAAACACCATGTTTTTATTTTTATTTTTTTTACTCTGATTTATTTAATATTGAATTAACGATCTTAGAAATTATTCAAAAAATTACCTAATTTTTTAGTTAAATGTATATAATTTATAATTAATATATATTATTAAATCGCAAATCACATACGCACCCGCATAGCATCTGCATCCCGCATTTGTGAGATGCGATGTCTCGTCACATCACATCCATATTCCGTATTTCTAAACCTTGGTCGGATCATGTTCTCACTCTTATATTCGTTTCTTGTTACAACCCCACTAACCTCATTCCGTACCATTGCCCATTTTTATTACTAAATAATTCGAAGTGCTTATTACTGCATTAATGCTTCGTCATTATTCTTATTATCTGGTAACATGATGGGTGAAGTGAAGGGAATGTGTTCTAAAAGTTTTACTTTTAAATGTCAATTATTATGAATTGAATGAGAAATCATTTTGCTCCTTGTTTATGTTATTCGTCTTTTAGAAGTGTTAAGAAAGAGACTCTTGGTCCTTAACCGTAGAGCTCTAAAAGAAATTGATTTACATAAAACAAAAGATATTCGCAATCATGGTAATTAACATGGGACATTAATTACCGAGTTAAGATTGTCGTGTTGGTCATAGATCATTGTAGCTCTACAAGTGAGTGACAACACGGGTACACAAAAGAGAAAAATATTACTTTTGTATACTGAATAGACATAATGAGTAAAACATTATAGAATTGTGTTTTCTGTGTCATTGATGTTTTACTGTGTCTTTGGTCCTTTGATATGAGACTTATATCAGATCACTTAAGAATTGCTTAATTAGACTAGTATCTTGAGCTATCGATGAGTATAGTGTAAATGCATTGGTTGGTTAAGTATGACTTTTGTTGGAGAAGATAGTTAGTCAAAAGATTATAATTGCTCCTCTTAATTGAGTGATGATATTAGTGGGCCCCTTAATAAAGTAAAGTTATAATGTGCACAATGTGATTTGAGTTAAGTCACATATTTATAACTAGCTTAAAAAGATCAAGAAATGAATACTAATACAAAGATGACACAATACTACTTTGTGTGTATTCTTAATATCATGAGGTGAGGGACGGACACAAGTTGTGCACTCCATCACTAAATAGACCGGGTTTTGGTTCGAGTGGAATTAAGACATCTAACTAATTGGGAGCTATAATGTGTAGCTAGATACCGCTTATAGCTTGTGATATTAAGCTCTTAATATCACTGCCAACTCAGTCTAGATCCTCCCATAGGTCACACCAGAAAACTGGGAAACAAGAAATGAGGATTTTGAGTTCATAAGGTGTGTCGGGTTTCATGTAGAAAATATGACACATGTGGTGAACAAACAAAATCAAAATTATGTTGTGATTAATAACATAATTAGAATGTAAATTAAATTCATATGTGATGTAAATATTATGGGGTGTAATGATTTATCATTACATAGGATAATATGTTACATAAGTTGTGAACTTACTACTAATCCCGAAATGTCAAATTTTGTAGGGGTTAAAACGAAATTTGACGAGTCTGCAGTACTGTGCAAAAACGGTCGACTGCTAAACTGTAAATGGTCGAACGGATGTTGCACGGTCGACCAACATGTTGCACGGTCGACCGGATGTGTCTCGATCGTAACAGAAATTTCTACTGTTCGTTTTCGGTCGACCGAAGTATATCAGTCGGTCGACTGAACATTACGATGAAATAATTATGTTACGAACGGTCGACCGAGTTTATGAACGGTCGACCGAAACTTGGTCTAAACGGTCGACCGAGCCTCCAACACGGTCGACCGATTCAGACAGTTACTGCAGAATAAATTTTAGTATTAATTAGATCATGCATGAAATTGGTCCATAACTGATTTATTCGTGGCTGAGATTATTTGTTAGCAAATAATGGACGATTAGATGTAAATTTGCATGAAATCATGGGCAAGAGGTTGCACATGAATATGTAATTTGGAGAGAACTTATAAATACAAGTTTATCTCATTACCTTATTAATTAATTCATTATCTTTTTGTGCAAACATCTCTCTCCATAATTCTCCACGAATTTCACCTTAATTCTTGATTTAGTTTTAGTTTTCAGAGATCTTCTTCTCAAGGGAACTAAAGAGGGGTTAGTAGTTAGATTCTAAACCCTATTGGTGATTGAAAGGCTATCTCTTCTCTCTCCGATCTTGTTTAGAGTTTGGTGAATACTAGGAGGCATTCGACGCAGCAACAAGCATCCTCATCGTCTTTGGATCTTCAAGAAATTTTAGAGAACTTCTAGGTATGAAATTCGGAGCCCATGTTTGTTTTAATAAAGGTTTTGAAACTAGTTATTGAAACAAACTGATCCATGCATGTAACAAATCGTAGAAAAATTGTAATTGATCCTTATTGTGCATAAAAATTTTGAAAATAAATATGTGCAATTAAACTAGAAATCCTACATGAAGGTGGGGAAATTTGGTGACACAAAAACACACACACATATGTATAACACTCCACGTTACAATTGAGGATATGTGTTATGATGTTACATAAGAAATTAAAATATAAATACGACTAAACCGTATATGAAATTAAAGATATATATTTATTCTAAATCAAACATTCCTACTCACAAACAAAACAATGCCCAAACATATACATGACCCAAAATTTCTAAATAAACAAATTAATTCGACGTACATTTCAAATTTTACCAAGGTTTTACCTTGTTCGGCTCGATGAGGGTTGCATCGCATATGCAGCCGCACAACGGTGAAAATATATTTTTTAAAAAAAATTGAAAAAAATCATAAAATTGTAAAGCAGTTATACCGACGTCATTGCAACCTTCTTCGACCCATCTTCTCCTCTCCTCCTTCAACCTCACCTTCCCCTTTCACTTTTTTTTTTCTTTTTTTTGAAGCTCAAATCCTACTTTTTCACATAAGCTCAAATCCTCATTTTCACATTGACTTCCTGCCACCCCCTCCACCTACCTTGTTGTTGGCCCACTCCCAACGTTCGTCGATGACATCCCCTCCTCCCTCCTTTCTCCTCTCCCATCTTTCCCTCTCCTCCTTTTTGTTGAAGATGGCCTCTGCTGTCGCATACCGAGTATGCGGTCGTACTTTAAAACATGAAATTTTACTATATGAATATATCTAGCCCAAGACATTCAACGCGAACATCCATGTATATTCTGTCTTACAATGTAATTTTTTGTAGATATTAGAGCACCCTTAACGGGTTGGGCGCCCAAGGCTCCATCGGGTGGGGGGCACGTGACCCCCCCCCCCCCCCCCCCCCCCCCCCCCCCCCCCCGGTTTTTTTTATTTTAATTTAATTTTGTAATGTTTTAGTAGAGGATTTGTTATTAGAGTTAATTGATAATGTATTGAGTATTTTTTAGTAATGTGGGGTGATAAATTTTTATTATTGTGGGATCACTGTTTAATCACGCGTGCACTGTGTCATCACGCTTCGACTATTCAATCATGCGGGCACTGTGCATTCACGTGTGTACTGTGCAACAAATACCTCTATCTACTCCCAACTATAAATGTAGCTACCTATCTTCTTAACTTCTTCACTCTTGTTAGCTTCTCATCTCAATGACGGATAGTAGTTCAAACCCCGCTCAATCCGAAGATGACAACTACAGTGAGACATTCGATATGGTGGATCGTGCTATTGATTTGGCTTCCCGGGCTGTGTATGAACGGAGTACACGTCCTAGGCTTCGTCGAAGGAGAACGACAAATCCAGATAGAAATCGTGAACTTGGTTACAAACGCCTTAGGGACGATTTTTTTCTGACAACCCTGTCTATTCTGATTCTCTTTTCAGGAGAAAATTTTGGATGCGGAAGCATGTCTTTTGGTGCATTCACAATGTCATTGAAGCATCTGATGTCGTCTTCCAACGGACCCCGGACGCAACTGGTAGAATGGGCATTTCCGGCTTACAAAAACTACGACAGCAATGCGAATGCTAGCCTATGACGTGGCAGTTGATGGGATCGATGAGTACCTACGAATGAGTGCGACAACATCAAGTAATGCCCTCCTCAAATTTTGCGAAAGTGTTATTAACAACTTCGGCGATGAGTATTTACGCCGGCCAACTGTAAATGACTTAGCACAACTACTTTATGTTGGTGAGCAACGTGGGTTCACAGGTATGACGTGGAGTATCGATTGTATGCACTAGGAGTGGAAAAATTATCCGACTGCTTGGAAGGGACAACATCAAAGGCGTTCTGGGAAAGGAACCCCGATCCTTGAGGCAGTGACATCGTACGACTTATGGATCTGACACTCCTTTGGAATACTGGGTTTGGCCAATAATCTTCGGTTTTCGACGTCATACTTAAAGGTTGAGCTCCCTCTGTAAATTATGAGGTAAATGGTGTTCAATATGATATGTGATACTATCTTACTGATCATATTTATCCACAGTGGGCCGCCTTCATTCACACTCAAACCCCGAAGCACAGGTTGTTTGCTGAAGTGCAGGAGGCGACGCGTAAAGATGTAGAACGCGCTTTCGGAGTGTTGCAAGCGAGATGAGCGATCATCAAAAATCTCGCTCTCGCCTGGAGTAAGGACGTACTATCAAAAATAATGTCAGTTTGCATCATCATGCATAACATGATTGTGGAGGACGAACGCAACTCTTATGCCAATTTTGGAGATATTCGCGAATTTATGGAAGATCGACCTGGAACTTCTGCTGAGGAAACACGATATTCTACCGATTGTATAATGGATATTCACAAGTTTTTTCCAATCAAGATCAGGTGCGTGACAAGAATCAACATTTGGATCTGAAAGACGATTTAATCGAGCATATATGGCAACACTACAGACAATGAACAGATTGAACATGGGTTTAACGCAATTTCTAATGTTCTATTTCGAAGTCCAGTTTATGTAATATGTATTGTCGTTTGTTAACTTTGAATGTAATATTTCAAATTTAAGTTTATGTAATCTGTAATGTGGTTTCGTAATATTTAATAATAATTTCGTGATTTAATAGTAAAAATTAAATATTTTTGAGTTAAAGTAATTAGAAGTAGTAATTGTTGGTTTTTTGGCCTTAATCTATGTTTTGATGATTTAATCAACATAATCTTAATTATAATCATGTAGAGTAGCACACATATTTCATTGCATACATATTGCTTTGTGTTAATCTCTACAGGTAATCAAGACTCAAGGAAGAAAGGAAAATCAAGTCAAGACATGTAATCAAGTTCTTTTGAAGACATGTATTTTGTATTTTTCTTTGAGTCTTAGGAACGTGTGTAAATTGAGCATACTTGAGCTAAAATCAACTTAAACACACACTAGGTTTTTTATAGAAGTCACACACGAAATTTCACATAATTTGGACTTCAATAGATCACCCAAACTTAGACCGGAAAACACTAAACCTGAACCCTAAGAGTTGCCCACATTCGGTCGACCGCAACAGGCCGTTCGGTCGACTGAATGATCAATCATACTATTTGGATTTTCACTGCCCGGTTTCGGTCGACCGCACCTTCTCTTTCGGTCGACCGTTGGAACTTAAATTTCCAACCGTTAGTTTTGTCATATATACCCAACAACCGTATTCGTATTAAACCAATTATACCCCAAATACATTTCATATATCGGTCGACCGAGGACCATGATCGGTCTACCGAATGTCCATCTTTTGACAAACCCCAAGTGCCTGTTGAAAATCGGTCGACCGCTAGACCTGTTTCGGTCGACCGAATATCTAATTGTTTGTCAACCCCAAAGTGCCTGGTACAAATCGGTCGACCGTTTCCTTTTAGGTGTTCGACCGATAACTTAAGTGTACCTAAGTTGTAGCGTTGGGCGGTCGACCGTTTCCTTACCGGTCGACCGATCTTTGAGCAAAACTGTCAAACGGTCGACCGTTCTTCCCGTTTCGGTCGACCGAATTTACTCAGAATTGGGTCCTGCAGATTTCTATTTTGTGTATCACACATCAACTCACACCTAGTCAATCCCAACAGTTCTATTCTCTCTAATGCCTATATAAGGAGTTGTAAAATACATTTTAACACAACTCTCCCACTACAAACATGTCCCAAACATTAGAGAGAATCTCAAACACTCAAAGCCTCAAATTTCCACACTTAGAATCAATTTCAATCTTATTCAAGTGTGCTCAAGTTTAGAGAGTGTGTTCCACTCAAGATTTGATTTGTTCAAGAAGCAAGGACTTCGGTGAAAACCCGAAGTGTTCCTCTCGGATTGTGAGGGAAGAAAGTCAAGCTCGCGAGGTTGTTCGCGGAGCTTGTTTTGTAAAAGGTGTTCTCTGCCGGCCCAGAACGGGGAGTGGATAGTGAAGACGCGAGCGGAGCTCGAAGTGTCGAGCGGAACTTGCAAGAGAGGACGTAGGCGGTGACCGAACCTCTGTAAAAAACCCCGGCGTCCATTGTGGTATGCTTATTTCTTACTTGCTCGTTTAGTTGTTTAAATTCCGCCGCATATAACTCGATCGATAAAACGAGTAGGTAATTAGTTTAAAAGTGATTAGCGTAGCCGACCAATACGATCCTACAGTAATTACAATTAATATTATGTAAAATGTAATTTGTTAAATGTTGTGTAAGAATTAAAATTGTTTAATTAAGAAATGATGTGGAGGAAAGAATGTGTAGGGTGGGTGAGAGTAGGATGAGCGTGATTAAGGTTTTTTTTGGGTGGGTGAGGTGAGGTGAGCTGACGTGGTAGAGAGATAATCTGACGTGACGGAGAGAGGTAGCAGAGCTACCTGGGTAGCCCGAGCGTGGTTAAACATTGTCTTACTAAGACAAATACGGGATATATCCGTACATGTAAAAAATGTTTGAAAATGTAGTGTTTCAAACCGTAATTTTTTTAATTAATAATCATTTTAAAAGAAATCGAAAAATAAAAATAAATTCAAAACTACGCAGATCGCGGTTTGGACCCGCGATCCGTGTAGTTTTTTTTTAAATTTTTGTGTTTTCAGTTATTAAGTTTTTGAGTTTTGAGATTAAGTTTTCAGTTGAAATCAGTTAATTTTTGAGTTTTCAGATTAAGTATTCATTTAAAATCAGTTAATCTCAACTAGTTTTTATTATCTTCTCGGGTTCGCACGACACTTCTTTTCTAGTTTTTCTTCCATTCGGGGCTCGCATAACACTTATTTCCCAGCTTATCTTGGAGTCAGGTAAATTTTACACAAATTTTTTACTTAAGAATATTTTAAATTAAGATTTAATTTCTTTGTTAAATTAAAATTATTTGGAATTGTTTTGTTATTTTCTATTATATTTAATTTTAAATATTAGTTGTATTTATGTAGTTGTTTATAATTAAATTAAATGTATATACATTTAAAATTTGTATAACGTACATTTACGAAATTTAATATATAATATAAGTATTTGGAATAGTTATTTATTATTTTCTGTTAAATTTAAATTTAAATATTAGTTGTATTTATGTGTTAAATTGTTATAGCTTTCATTATTTCTATAACATGCAATTTGTCATGAAGTGTACGAGTAAATTATTTTTTAATTATTATAATTAATTTTGTTTTTATTTTCATGAACAGTTATTTTGACAAAATGAGTCATTTAAGTAGAAGTCGCTCTGTACAAAACGAACGTGAGTATAATGATGCAGTGGATAGAGAGTCTATTTCCCCACTTCTCGGAATACCAAATTGCAGGTTCAGAGTCAATGATATTTGTACAAATGTAAGTAAAAAAAATCATATTGTGTTAATTTTCTAAATATTTAAATTACATTTTTTAATTGATGTATTTTTCACAATATATTTGAATATATTATAGCCGGAGGCTGTTTTGGAATGTCGTGCACATTGTCCAGTAATTCCTTTCCACGATTGTTTTAGTCAAGCACTCAAAAATTTGGGATTATATCAACTTGCCCAAATAAAACATACAAGGACAGACAATAGATTGAATACAACACTTGTAGAGCGTTGGCGTCCTGAGACTGACACTTTCCACTTACCGGTTGGGGAGGTTGGATTAACATTGCAGGATGTTAGCTGTTTGTGGGGTCTACCTATCAGTGGTATTCCAATAATCGGGCACAGTGATCGAGACAGTCGTGAGTTAATTAGAAATTCCTTTGGGATTGATATAAACGCCGAGATTATGAAAAAAGGTAAAAGAACTGTAGGAGAAGATGAGCCACAAATGTTTGAAGAGTCCGGATTTAGCATCAGTTTGCAATGGTTGCGGGTAAATTACAGGAATCTGCCAGAATTTCCCACAGATGAAGAAGTGGCACAATATACACGGGCTTTCATTTTAGATTTGTTTGGATCCATGGTTTTCCCTGATAGCTCTGGGACAGGTGTTCCAGTTATGTATTTGAGGTTTTTGTAGGTGTTGGATAAGCCGATAGTATACAATTTGGGTGCGGTCGTGCTTTCATGTTTATATCGCAACTTGTCTATTTCTTGTCAAACTGGTAAAATGAACATTGGTGGTGCATTATTACTTCTTCGACACTGGTCTTGGACTCGGTTTCCCGTAGCCCGGCCGAGACACGTGGGTCATGCTGAGTGTTTAGTGTTAAACATTACAACACATTCAACCTTCCCTTACATTGCAACGATCCCTTGTGTGATTAATCGAACCACAACCTGTACAATGACCCGGACCTATCATTCCTTCCATGACATCCATCGTCATCGGTAAACGTTTTGACCTTCTCCATCCTTTCTTGACGAGAGTTCGATCAGGTATTATTTTGTCTCCCATATATTCAGGTCAATCCTCTTCCTTCCCGTACACATCGAAGTGACACTCCCATGTGTACACTAGAGAGTTGACACTGTAGTACGAATGTGTATATTCATTAGCATTGTAGTTACGTGCGGCACACACTGTCAAAACATGACTGCAAGCGATATCAGTATTTTGTAGTCCCCGACACTTACACTTCGGTCTGGTGCCGTCACGTGGAATCACCTTGTAACTACGATCCCTCCTACCTCCAGTTCTGCTCACTCTTTCATATTTGGATATGACCTCATATACTCCAGTATCGAAATCAGTTATTTTCACCTCATGTTGACATGCAACCGCTGCAGATTTTTCCAATATTTGTGTAACCCTCTTGGAAAAGATGTGTGCTCTTTGTGCCAACACACGTGCATGTTGTCTTCTGTTGTTGAACCACTCCAACAGTTTATTGTATGTCGCCTCTACAATTGCACAAATGGGTAAACCACGAGCTTCTTTGAAAACATTGTTCAGACACTCCGCAACATTGCTTGTCATTATTCCCCATCTTTGGCCTCCGTCGTGACACAACGACCACTTACTAGGAACCTCCAGTTCATTCTCATTTGTTTCATCTTTTTTCCCTATCTCTTTTATGTATTGTAATGCATCTTTACTCCAATACTCAACTTGTTCCAAACTGGCTTTGAAATCCCACGGATTACTGTGTCTGCATGCTGTCTTGAAGGCGTCAACTGCATATTGATTCTTACAATTTTTAGCAAGTTTTCAGCAAGATGATGTGCGCATAAACGGTGAACTCCTTTATTTCCTTCCTCGTGCCAACCGTAACCGAGATTCCTAAAAATGTGTTTAATTGCAGCATGTCGATCAGATATGACACATATCTTCCTATCTCCAATCACCTCTCGTCGCAACCATCTCATAAACTATCCCCAATTGGATATATTTTCCTTATCAACGAGCCCAAATGCAAGAGACAGTAGTTGATTCTCAGCGTCATACCCAACAGCAACAAGTAACCTTCCTTCGTATCTACCTTTAAGAAATGAGGCGTCTATGCTGATAACAGGATGCAGATATTTGAATGCCTGAATACAAGGACCAAAAGCCCATGCTGCACATTTAAACTGACGGACACCAGCGCATGGTACAGGTTCAGAATGAACTACAACTTTACTTCCAAGATTTGATTGTTTAATAGCATTTAACAATTGAGGCAACAAAGCATATGAACCCGACCAACTTCCAAACATGTATGCAACAACAATCTCGCGGGCACGCCATAATTTATTGTACTTTGGATTAACACCTGGAAATATTTTTCTTACCTGACCAAACACCTGTTTAATCGGGAGCGAGACATTATTTTCGACATTTTCACGGATGATATCAGCCATCATCTTTGTAGTCAGCTGAGCATGATCAAATCGGGCAGCTGTGGACCTGCATATATGCCTATACGGACATTTTCTTATAGACCATGCATCACCCGAACCGGTCCGTGCAGCGTACAACATGCAGCTACAATTTTCATCTTTACATCTCACCCTATATTTGGTTTTGCTGCTGTCTTGCACCTTGATCTCCCGATTATTGTCAATATGCCATTTCGATATTGTGTTCTTCAGAGCGTCTTTTGATGAGGATGCTTGATTCTCAGCTAACGGACCTTCAACTATTACGCTGCTTTCTATAAATGATCGATGTATCTGCAGGAACCCAACTAGAACAATCATGAAAGCTTTTAGCTGGGTGAACCCAACCCCTCCCTCTAAATGGGTTGTATTGGCTTGACTGACTCACGTTCAGACCAATATCTTCATCTTCCTCAATCTCATCAGCATCCTCATCGTCCTCACCTGATGATTCATTCTCTGTATCTATATTGTAATCTTCGTCATCATTTTCTTCTTCATCGTCTGTTGGTATAGGCACGAAATCAGAAGTTCTATTCGTAGGTCGACTGATTCCTGCTATGGTCTTTGCATCACATGATTGTTGAGATATGAAACCTGCACCACTACTACTACCCGGTTGGTTACCTGTAAACATCTCAGTCTTCCACTCAATTTCCACAGGATTCAACTGTACATATAACTCCATCATTCCCATTTTGGAATAAGCTGTTTCATAGGCTATTCTCCAGGAATTCTCATCATATACAGACATCACATTAAAAAAAAGTAACCAGTTGGTGCAATGTTGCAACGATATTGAATATTCATCGAGTACTGAGATTCTTCGACATTCAAACCTTGATATATCCAACTCTTAAGTTCTTCTAAGGTTACATTTTCGCTCGCTGAAAGTGTAAGTCTTGGACCTATCGTGTACTCTACACCGTAACTTGCATTTTGAACTATGTCACCGCCAAAGTACACACTTACCGCAATCATTTTGTTAACTACAATGTAAAATTCTTTAATCAGATTTATATTACAAATTACTTCAAGATTTGATATTATTACCAATTATTAATAATGTGAGATAAATATAAATTAAGAATGAAAAAAAAATTACCTCAAAATTCACCAGGAAAAACACACGGATCTGAAAAATTGATATCACCAGACACAATTTGAAGACTGTGAATAGAGTAGAATTTCAATATTTGATATTATTACCAATTATTAATAACTATAAATATAAGAATGAAAAAAATAAGAATAGTTATATACGGACGCGAGCGTCCGTGACGCGTCCTACGTGGAATAACACGTCAGCTGCCAGTTCAGCGTCCAGTCAACCAAAACTTCTGCGCGGGGAAATGAAAATTACGAATTGTTGGGTGCGACGGTTCATTTCCCTAAATCACGATTTGTTGGGTGCGACGGTTCATTTCCGTGCGACGGTTCATTTCCCTAAATAACGATTAGACGGTTCGACTTCACGTACATCAGTAGCGGCGGTACAGCATTCGAGTAACTTTCCCCATTTCACCCGGAGTTCCTTTCCATACGCTCATCCAAAACCTTCATTCCTCCAAAACCTTTCCATTCCAGTAACGAAAACCAAGACAAGGCGAAAATGGATCCTTCTCTACCTGAAACCTCCATTGCTCCTGAAATTGTAGCCGCGCAGGTGTTTTGTCAACCATGTTCTTTCTGGTTCATTTTAAGGTTCATTATTGGCCTCTAACAATTTTTTTGTGTGGTTTAAGAGAAGCACGTACTACTTCCGCGAAACCAAGTGCGGTTTCACGGCCCTTCACAAGCAGTTCGACCGGATGAAGGAGGAGGAGAAAAATGTCTTCCAACGGACGCCTTTCGGTCACTTCCTCAGCTTTCCTCACGTGACAACTGACAACGAGATACTGGGTTGGTTCGTCGAACACTTCGACGCCAATGAAGTCGGTCTGAGAATAGCCACTGGGGTGGTCCCATTTACGGTAGAAGACGTCGCCCTTCTACTTGGACTAAGAGTACATGGCCAGAGAGTGGATATGGATGCCATGTACGTAGAGAAACGTGACGGGGTTAACCTCGACAACACCCAGCTACTGGGTCATCTTACCGCCACGAGCAAGATGGGCGAGGAGGAGGAGCACGTCCGACTCCTTATTTCTATGATTTTCAATCATTTTTTGTTCTTCGATGGATCACAGCGAACTAAAGCGTGGTACACGAAACACCTTAAGAACCTCAAGCGCCTCAAGAGATATGCGTGGGCAAATGCGGTTCACACTTTCTTGGTTGAAGGCCTGGAGGAAGCCCAACGGGACCTCTCGAGGAGGAGATCGTTAGCGAACTTCTCTATGAAGCAGGGCTACGTGTCTGGTTGCGTTGCCGTATTACAAGTAAGCATCTTGGTCCGGAATGAGTGTTGTGTCAGTCCGGAGTAGTGTTGGTTTATGTCCGGAATAAGTGTGTTGCCTGTCCGGAATAGTCCTGTATGTGTCCGGAATGATTGTCAACCTGTCCGGAATACGTCTTGTGTCTGTCCGGAATACGTCTTGTGTCTGTCCTGAATAGTGTTGTCTCTGTCCGGAATAAGTGTCTTGAGGTTGTCCGGAATAAGTGTCTTGTGGTTGTCCGGAATGAGTGTTGGTTTATGTCCGGAATAAGTGTGTTTCCTGTCCGGAATAGTCCTGTATGTGTCCGGAATGATTGTCTTGTCTGTCCGGAATAAGTCTTGTGTCTGTCCGGGATAAGTTTTGTGTCTGTCCTCAATAGTGTTGTCTCTGTCCGGAATAAGTGTCTTGAGGTTGTCCGGAATGAGTGTTGTCTCTGTCCGGAATAGGTGTGTTGCCTGTCCGGAATAAGTGTGTTGCCAGTCCGGAATAGTCCTGTATGTGTCCGGAATGAGTGTCTTGTCTGTCCGGAATACGTCTTGTGTCTGTCCGGAATAAGTAACTTGTATGTCCGGAATACGTCTGCGTCTGTCCGGAATAAGAGTTGTGTCTGTCCGGAATAAGAGTTGTGTCTGTCCGGAATAAGAGTTGTGGTTGTCCGGAATAAGAGTTGTGTCTGTCCGGAATAAGAGTTGTGTCTGTCCGGAATAAGAGTAGTGCTGTCCGGAATTAGTGTTTGGTCTTTCTGATTAACGTTATGAGACTGTCCTGGGGATGTTATGTTTCTGTTTTTTAACTCATTCCTGTTTTCAGGTGTGGCTTTACGAGAAGTTCAAATTGGGGGATCCCCGGTCAGCATTTCCACGGTTCAAGTGTTGGACCGAAATGTTTAGCAGACGCCAAATCCTTAGAAAATGGGAAGATCGAGGCATCAACTTGTCCCGGATATACTCGGGCCAATTTGAGTTGAAAGGCACCCCAAAACTCAGTGCACGGGAGCATTCACTGTTGTCAGAGGATCAATTTCCTCCTGCAGCAGCAACTCCCGCAGCGAAGGAAACACCTTCAACTCCTGCAGAAGCAACAGTCGCCTCGAAGGAAACACCTTCAACATCCACTCTACCAAGGATACAACTCAGTGAATGCAGCATTCCATGTGACCCACTGCTACAAGAGTTGGAACTTAGTGAGGTGAAGACGAAATGGCTGCGAGCCGAAGCAGCACTTAGGGAGGCGACCGTTAAAATTAACAACCTGGAGGAAGAACTCCGGATCTCTCAAGAAGAGTGTCGTGAGCTGAGAGTCCGTGGGGAGGAGGAAGAGAGGGAAAAGAGGGAGGAGGAAGAGAGAAATAAGAGGGAGGCGGAGGAGAGGGAAGAGAGGGAGGAGGAAGAGAGAAATAAGAGGGAGGCGGAGGAGAGGGAAAAGAGGGAGGAGGAAGAGAGAAGTAAGAGGGAGGCGGAGGAGAGGGAGAAGAGAGAGGAGGAAGAAAGGAAGAAGAGGAACGAGGAAGAGAGGGAGAAGAGGGAGGAGGAAGAGAAGAAGAAGAGGGAGGAGAATGAGAGGAATAAGAGGGAGGAGGATGAGAAGAAGAAGAGGGAGGAGGATGAGAAGCATAAGAGGGAGGAGGAAGAGAGGAAGAGGAGGGAGGAGGAAGAGAGGAAGAGAAGGGAGGAGGAGGATGAGAAGAAGAGGAGGGAGGAGGATGAGAGGAATAAGAGGGAGGAGGAAGAGGAAGGAGGAAGAGAGAAAAAAGAGGAGGGAGGAGGAGGATGAGAGGAATAAGAGGGAGGAGGAAGAGAGGAAGACGAGGAAGGAGGAAGAGAGAAAAAGGCGGAGGGAGGAAGAGAGGAAGAAGAGGGAGGAGGAAGACAGGAAGAAGAGGAAGGAGGAAGAGGGGGAAAAGAGGGAGGAGGAAGAGAGAAATAAGCGGAGGGAGGAAGAGGGAGAGAAGAGGAAGGAGGAAGAAAGGAAGGAGGAAGTTATGAGGAGACAGGAGGAAAGAAAGAGGAAGGCTGGGGTTGCGCTTCCGCTTTTGCACCCTCAAAAAATGCGGACTATTAAACCACGCTTGCGCACAGAACACATAGACGAAGCGCAAAGCAAATCTGGCCAAGATGAGGCACAGAAGATTGCCGCAGAAAAACAAGAAGAAATAAAGGAGACCGAAGAAGCCACCACAAAAACAAAAGGGCCCGAAGAAGCCAGTGAAGAAACGGCGAAAGATGAACTAGCCGCCCATGTTTCGTCCACGAGGCCAGATGTGGATGAGACCGCCTTGAGAACGCTGACCAATGATGAGGTACATCGTTTATTGAATGCAACGGCTCCCGAGCGAGAAGCAAAAGATATTATCTGGAGGGGGGTTCTCAGCATTATCAGCAGGGGTGATCTCAAGGAAATAATTTCGCGAGGCACAGAAATCACCAACGAAACTCTTGACGGCCTAATTGAGGTACTCGTCAGAAGAGGAGGGCAAAAAAAGGTGGTCTGCTTATCAACCTTCGAATCGGAAATGATTGTGGAGGGACAGGGAGAAGATATAAAGAAAGATTATTTACTCCCAAAAATAGAAGGACTTAATGTGGAGGAAGTCGTCATCGCACAACCATGCTGTTTGTCCGGCCACTGGACTCTGTTCGTTGCCCACGGACCTCGATCAGAGTTCATTCAGTACAACAGCATCTCCCGCACGCTGAAAAGAGGTGAAAATCCTAACCGTTTAGTCGGAACTCATGAATGCACCGCGTCTAAGATAGCGGGATTCTGGCGAGGGTTTTTGGCGGTCGAATGGCCACTGAGAGTTGACAGGAAGGGTAGCCAACGACAGCTAGCGGGGAGTAACGACTGCGGGCCATACGTTTTGTACTGGATCAAGCGTTTGATGGAGAATGCTGATCCGACTCAGCCGAAGCAGAGCAAGGTTCTTCACCGTTTTAGAGGCGATTTGGCCAATTTCTTACTCGAAGACTCTGGGATGTGCGATCAACAATAAACGACTCTGGATGTTTTAATTTTTTTTACAAAGTTATACATGTATACATATTAAAATTACATAGACTATTTGAATGATTTATCAATACAATGACATTTGGTGTTGGGTTAAATTATCAATACAAGGACATGTATAAATTATCAATACTCTTAAACCGGACAACAAATACACCTATTCCGGACAGCAAATACACTAATTCCGGACAACAAATACACTTATTCCGGACAGCAAATACACTTATTCCGGAAAAACTTAATGTTCCGTTTCTGGACAAAATTTATTCTTAAACCGGACAACAAATACACTTACTCCGAACAACAAATACACTTATTCCGGACAGAAAATACACTTATTCCGAACAACAAATACACATATTCCGGACAGCAAATACACTTATGCCGGACAGCAAATACACTTATTCCGGACAGGAAATACACTTATTCCGGACAAACTTTTTGTTCCGTTTCGGGACACACTTTATTCTTAAACCGGACAACAAATACACTTATTCCGGACAACAATTACACTTATTCTGGACAGCAAATACACTTATTCCGGACAAACTTTTTGTTCCGTTTCGGGACACACTTTATTCTTATTCCGGACAACAAATACACTTATTCCGGACAGCAAGTACACTTATTCCGGACACACTTTATTCTTAAACCGGACAACAAATACATTTATTCCGGACAACAAATACGCTTATTCCGGACAACAAATACACTTATTCCGGACAGCAAATACGCTTATTCCGGACAACAAATACGCTTATTCCGGACAGCAAATACACTTATTCCGGACACACTTTATTCTTAAACCGGACAACAAATACATTTATTCCGGACAACAAATACGCTTATTCCGGACAACAAATACACTTATTCCGGACAGCAAATACACTTATTCCGGACAAACTTTTTGTTCCGTTTCGGGACACACTTTATTCTTATTCCGGACAGCAAATACACTTATTCCGGACAGGCAGTACACTTATTCCGGACAGCAAATACACTTATTCCGGACACACTTTATTCTTAAACCGGACAACAAATACATTTATTCCGGACAACAAATACGCTTATTCCGGACAACAAATACACTTATTCCGGACAGCAAATACACTTATTCCGGACAAACTTTTTGTTCCGTTTCGGGACACACTTTAGTCTTAAACCGGACAACAAATACACTTATTCCGGACAGCAAATACACTTATTCCGGACAAACTTTTTGTTCCGTTTCGGGACACACTTTAGTCTTAAACCGGAGAACAAATACACTTATTCCGGACAGCAAATACACTTATTCCGGACAGCATGTACACTTATTACGGACAGAAAATACACTTATTCCGGACACACTTTATTCTTAAACCGGACAACAAATACATTTATTCCGGACAACAAATACGCTTATTCGGGACAACAAATACACTTATTCCGGACAGCAAATACACTTATTCCGGACAAACTTCTTGTTCCGTTTCGGGACACACTTTAGTCTTAAACCGGACAACAAATACACTTATTCCGGACAACAAATACAATTACTGTTAAATACTGGACATACTGGTCACTTAATCCGGACATAAATAAAACATAAACCGGACATACTGTTAACTTAATCCGGACATAAATAAAACTTATTCCGGACGGATATATAACGTAATCCGGACAGACAAACAATGTAATCCGGACGGCCTAATTACGTATTCCGGACAGACATACAACAAACCAAAATTACTTAATATATTTGTCGCCATGAGAAATTAATTCACAAACGATCAAGCAAAGAAAGGGTTGAATCTTATGCAATAATACAATGACTTTCAACAAAATTACATACAATGACTTTCAACAAAATTACATACAATGACTTTCAACAAAATTACATAGGAATAATTCCAACCAAGGACAAATACAATAATCAAGGAGGAACTCCCTCGTAATGCAAATTCATGTCCCAGCCATCGAAATCGTGATCCCCCGGTTTGGGTGCTGCAGGGTGTAACGGGGGTAGAGCCTTCTTCCTGTTGATTTTCTTAACGTTACTTTTAATTATTTTCTCAGACAAAGAAATCCGTCGTTTGCTCGGCGGTCTGCCTTTCCGTATTGTCTTATCCGGATTGAGAACGGATGTACCAGCGAACAAAGGATCAGGTCGTTGCATACGTTCCTTAAGCAACTCAAGTGCCTCTACCGCCTGAAGATATCTGTCGTTTGAGTCGAAAGCGGCCTCGGCGATCCAAACCGCACGACCCATTATGTCGTCGTGGCGACGAAGCGCATCGTTCCCCGTTATGCCACTTTGAAGGGGAAACATGACTCCATAGCTCCTTCGGATATCCTTCCTCCATCGGTGGACGATGTAAGACTCGGGGAGCAACGCGTTTGGACGTATTCGGGCAATAACAACATAAACGTGACAACATAGGATACCGACGTGATCAAACATTCTGCAATCGCATACCCACTTCTCATCTCTAATTTGCACTGTGAACCGTTTCGACAATGGGAGGATATGTGTCAATACATGTTCGGTCACGTTCAAGTGCAATGTGTCGTCCTCGTTGAACCCATCCTTGATGTCGCAGTACATCATCTTCCCAATTTCTAACTGCACCTTCTTGAAGACACCCACCGTATACAACTCGCTCAATTGCCTCTCGAATGGATATTTCGAAATCAATTGCGGAGCCTTATGCTGACAATCGAAATCAGACTGAGCTTCCTTCTCATACTTGTGGCGTAGTGCGAGTTCGTATTGTTGAACGAACTGCTTAAGTGTCGTCCTTGATGTGAGGTACTTATCGAAGAAGGCATTCATACCCTCACTTCTCTGGGTTGATGCCATTCCGGCGGAAAAACAATCCCGCGAAAATGCAGGTACCCAGTGCTCTCGAATTGCATAAATGGATCGGAGCCAATTATTGTCGTGCAACTCGAAATCATCTAGAAATCCCTGCCAATTCCGCTCGAATTCTGCCGGAGTCTTGGAATCGAATACACAGTTGTTGAGGTCAAACAACGTATGCTCCCGGTACTTCTTGGGCAGCTTCACAGGGGCCTTATTCATTATGTGCCATATACAAAATCTGTGTCGTGCTTCAGGGAACACAATCCTCACAGCCGAAGCTATGGCGCCACATTGGTCTGTTATGATCGCCGGGGGGCTTGTATCTGCACACAACGCGATCAAGATAAAAACATATGTTAATCCGGACAGAAATAACGTAAACCGGACAGACGTAAGGGATAAACCGGACGAGCAAAAGACGTAAACCGGACAGACGTAAGGGATAAACCGGACGAGCAAAAGACGTAAACCGGACATGCATCAAGGGTAAATCGGACAGACGTAAGGGATAAACCGGACGCGCAAAAAACGTAAACCGGACAGACGTAAGGGATAAACCAGACGAGCAAAATTCGTAAACCGGACAGACGTAAGGGATAAAACGGACGAGCAAAAGACGTAAACCGGACAGACGTAAGGGATAAACAGGATGAGCAAAAGACGTAAACAGGACAGACGTAAGGGATAAACCGGACGAGCAAAATACGTAAACCGGACAGACGTAAAGGATAAACCGGACGAGCAAAAGACGTAAAACGGACAGACGTAAGGGAGTAACCGGACAGGCACACAACGTAAAATGGACAAAGCCGGACAAAATAAAACACGTACCGTTCATGCACGTCAACCATGTTTGGAACAACCAAATGTAATTTTGTGTCGTCTCGGAAGAGAGGAGTGCGCAACCGAGTAGGACGGACTGGTAGTGGTGATTTACCCCCACAAATGGGGCAAAAGGCATGTCATACTTGTTTGTTATGTATGTTGTGTCGAAACATATTGAATCTCCAAAGTAAGAGTAAGCAGCTCGAGAACGACTGTCGTCCCAGAACACATTTCGTAGTCTGCCTTCGTCGTCCATATCCATTACGTAAAAGAAGCGGGAATCATTCTTCTGCATCCTGATGAAATAATCTTGGATAGCTTGCGCATCTCCTGGTCCCATTTTGAGGTTTCTAACCTCGTTCACAACATTCCTGCGAAACATAATTTTTATGACAAAGCTAAATGCGTAACTTCAACCAGGTTAAGTGGACAATAAATAACCTTAGGTCCCGCTCGTTGAAAGACAATTTATCGTGACCTCCAGCTTCGACCACAAAAGATTGCATGGTCTTGGCGGCAGATATACCGGCAGCATCATTGCACGAAATGCGTGCTCTGGCGGACTCCGGGACGGATCGTTTTTGTCGGAGGAAGCGCATCTGGTCTTCCGACAGCATGGCGTGATTATGTTCGAGATCTACGTAGTTAATTACGTAGCCTCTGGATGGATTACCGGAGACCCTAATCCGCGCAGTGCATTCGACCCTACCGGATAACCTACGTTTCGGTCTACCTTCACCTTGGTTTCCGGGAGCATTACCTTCCTTTGAGCAAGTAAGAGTGGCCCGTATTACAACACCATGACCGTAATGAGATTGCCTTATCTTCACACCAAAACCACAGGAATCGGCGTATGAAACGTAAAATGCTTTGACTTCTTCGAAGGAAGGAAAATTCATCATCACTTGAGGGACGTTGGAGGCATGAGCCGGCTGTGAGGACACATTTACGAGTGTCATTACAGTACAACAAAAATAGAGGAAGGAGAGAAGAAGGAATGGTTCGTAGGATCGGAATAACCTAGACACTCATATTTGTATCTCCGTGACGCGCCAAACAATAAGAAAGAAGACGGAGGACGTGCTGATTTGAAAAGCATTAAATGCGATGGTGGACGCATCGGGAAAATAAAACAACAGCAACAAAAAATCAGGAGTAAGTAGTTCGTCTGTCCGGAATAAGTGTTCCGTCTGTCCGGAATAAGTATTCCAACTGTCCGGAATAAATAGTAACTGTGTCCGGAATAAGTTACGTGCCTGTCCAGAAACTAAAGAAAATGAATGATGTGTGTGTCCGGAAAAAAATGAATTTAATAAAGAGAAGGGAAGAAACAGGAGGACGAATGTGGAGTGTAGGAGCGCCAACATGATGAAAGAATGGAGTGATTTGAGACGCATTAATGAGGGATGGCGAGGGATGGCGAAATTTGTACGAAACGAGGAATAAACTAAACAAAGAAATTGTTTCTGGGGAGAGAGCGAACTCAGCCGCGTCTGCTGACTGGGTTGCCCACATCAGCCATTCTGCTGACTGGGTTTGCAGCGTCCGTGACGCGAAGCGTTCAACAAACATTTCCCAAAAAATAATTACTTCAAATAACACCAGGAAAGACACACGGATCAGAAAAATTGATATCACCAGACACAATTTGAAGACCGTAAAGAGAGTAGAATTTAAATATTTGATATTATTACCAATTATTAATAACTATAAATAGAAGAATGAAAAAAATAATTACCTCAAATAACATCAGGAAAGACACACGGATCAGAAAAATTGATATCACTGGGCACAATTTCAAAACTGTGTGGAGAGTAGAAGTGGAAATGTGCGAGGAATTGAAAAAATAATTGGATTGAAAAAAAAAATGAACTAAACGTGTATTTATAGGAGCTCGCGCCCACGGATCGCGGGTCGAATCCACGATCTGCGTAGTTTTGAATTTTTTTTTATATTATTTTTCGATTTTTTAAATGATTATTAATTAAAAAAATTACGACAAAGTTAGAAGAAAGCGATAAAATTAAAATTTTCCATATAAATTTCACTCTCACTTCGTAATGTGACAGCAGCATCAAGCTTAAATAGTAACCTCTGCCGATTGAAATGACGTGGGCTTTGAGATTGGGTTTTGTGCCCACGTGGTGGGTGGGTGGGGGAGGAGGGTGTGGAGCCCATGAAAGAGCTCAAAGTATAGACCGGTTACCACTACCTACTGTTTACGGGTGCCACCGTATGTGCGGACTGGACGTGGTAGATGAGCATCACATTTTAAAGATGTGGTCCTGGATGGCGGCTGATGCGGTCGAATATCAAAATATTTATTTATTGTTTGTTTGTTTTTTGTTATTCTGATTTGTTTAATATGTAATTAATTTTAGAAATTATTCAAAAAAATTCTTAAATTTCTAGTTACATGTATTTAATTTATAATTAATATATCTATATTATATTATTTAATTATTAAATCGTAAACCATATATACACTTGTATCGCATCTTGTATTCCTAAACCTTACCACTACCTACTCTATCCGAACGAGTTGCATTCCATTTATTAGAAGAGAATAAAGTAGAGAGAACTCTTATTAAAAAGAGAAAGATTGGCTCGCATGCTTGATATTGTAGTACATCCTGTAATTTTTAAAAGGTAAATGAATTTTAGTAATTAAGTGACAAATGTAAACATATAAGTCAATGTTACAAATGAGGGGCCCAATGAGTCTGCATCAGAGAAGACATAATATATCTATACCAAGGGAATGGTAAAAGGAGGATTAGTCGTCGATAGCAAGTTGAATTCTCATCAATGTTTCTTCAAAGGAGGGGCAACGACTCGATCGTACTCAAGTTTCAGAAATACAGGCATCGTATTTTGTATATGGATTTGTGATTTAATAATTAAATAATATAATATACATATATTAAATTTTATATATAACTAAAAATATTGGTTAAAATAAATATTTTCTAACATAAATAATTTAATATTAAACAAAACAAAGTTAAAACAATATTATTTTAAAATACACTGCATACGCGGATAACGATTCAAACCGCATCGACCTCCTGCATCCTCATGGGATGTGTATCCCACCCGTATCCACTTATGCGGTCACGTCTTCCCGCATTTTCAAATGGATATCATATGGTAGTGAGGATGACGACAGTGTGGCGTTGGTGACAAGCTCATGTTGTCATGCATAGGAACGTCTCTGAGAGCACCCTTAACGGGTGCTCTACACTCGGGCGCCCGAGTTGCCCTCCCTTAACGGGAGGGCGCGCCCGGGGCAGGAGTCCCCGGTCCCCCCCCCCCCCCCCCCCCCCTAATTGCTCCCCATTTTTTGTGTTTTTGTTTTCAAAAATATTTTAAAAATCATTTAAAAACTTTTTTTCAAATATTGTTTTATGAAAATAAGTTTTTTATTTGTTTATATTTTCTAGAAGTTTTTGATAATTTTTCGTGTTTTGCCTAGAATTGATCCCGAAATAACGTGTAGGGAAGAGAATGTAGGACGTTTGAGTTGTTTTTAGGTGTGATTAAGAAAAATTTAAGAATGTTAGTTTGACGTGACGGAATGAGAACTGTGATTGTTAACGGTGATATGAAAATGCAGTCGGTTCTCTCCTTCCACGTGGTCCAGAAGTATGAGAAAAACAGCATGCACCGTCTTATGTTCCAGTCTTCTTGAAATTAGACCTCAAACAATATGGTCATGTATTTCGTTAGATGCTAGGATAACATAGCCTGATCCTAGAATATTTGCGAGGATAGGTGAGGCAACAACTCAAAGAGATGTTGTAGTACATACTGTTGCGTAGACAATAAAAATAGTATGGGTGACAGATGTGGCAAGGAAATTACTTGTTTGGTTATCATGGCATTCCGTTTAAGCATTTTTTTCATGGTGTTAGACCCAAAAAGAAGACCTGAAATGATGTTCTTTGTTGGTGACTAACATATAAATATTCCTTAGTCGTTCGTCTTAGTGTATGGTTGGTTGCATTTGCATAGAAGCCATAGGTAAGTTGTGTTCTGTCCACCCGTTCGTTGTTGGAAATTACCTCAGTTCTCACTGTCCATTTTCACTTGTTGTCATTTGCCATTTAAACATGTTTTCCATGTTTTCAATAACTATGCCTCCCATCTTCATTATTGAAGCTAGGGGAGAGCAAGGACATGTCCAGTCTTCGGTCCAGGGTCCGAAGCAACTTCGGTTCCGGTCCGGTTCCGTCCAATCCGGGCCGGTCCAGATTTTTTTAATAAAAAATTAAGGTAAAAAACCCGGTTCCGGACCGGACCCAACCCAACCAATCTGGTCTTCGGTCCAGAGTCCAATCCAGGTCCGGTTCGGGTCGGACCGGTTTGCTCACTCCTAGGTGAAGCCAAAAAATTATGCACCTTTCATCCAAGTTAATAATGAAAACAGATGATTTTAATCAATTTATATACAAGTCTAGATTATATCATCGGGTAAGGTTAGTGAGTCATACAACTGTACAAATAATGAAGTAAAATGGTATTGGTGGGATAAGACAATATCTAAGCACAAAAATATATTGATGGTGTCTTTGAATTATTTGATGAATATCTTATAAAATTATAGCCTTAAAACGTTCGTTGTCTGACCGAGATAACCATTAAGAGAAGGGCTGGGCCTTGCCCTTCTAGAAGGCTGTCAGCCCAGAAAAATAACCATGGATCTTGGGGCTGGATAAACGTGAATGGGCTAACGACAGATGCCCTTTTCTACGGCCTGGCTTTATTTTTAAATGAAAAAAAAGTTCACATTAGGCCACTTTCCTACTTAATTTCGTCCCACATTATTATCGTTCGAGGTCAATCCTTAGACTTGTTTGTTGCAAATATGACATTTATTGGACAACATTCAACTCTGTGTTTAATTGTAATATTGGTGCGGTAGACAACGAATGAACTAATCTCCTATTGAGAGGCAAACAAAAAACAATTGCAGTTCTCAATCCACGTATCTCAAGTTGGTGCAGTAAACGCCAAATTTGTCTCATGCAGAGAATTCAAAAACAAATTTACAAAATCTTCAAATTTTCATATACCTGGATAGTTATCTTGATTTTCGATTCATACTTGGAAGAGGAACTTCAAAATTTGAAGGTGGTCATACCTAAAATAGGTAGCTTAGATATTGACATGTGAGTCAGCTTTGCATGTATTGGTAATTATTGTCATTAAAAGGCCTAAAGCAGAAGCCTATTCAAACTTTACAAATGTTTGGTGGTATGGTAGACTGATAATTATGCCCAACCGGACTTGATAAAGCTCAACCTCTCACTAGTCTTCGTCTCACTTACTAGATAAGATCACTTTAGTTAGTTCGTGCTCACATTGATTTGTATATATATATATATATATATATAATTTTTGATGGAGGAGGTTTGGACTCTGGTTTGCAGACATTAGTTTAGTGTCAAGTACTCAAGTGTATTGAGCAATAGGTATCGACTCAAGTGGAAGTTTTTGTCAGCATCTGGTCATCTTCTTCTCGTGCAATCGCCAACTTGATGTATAAATCCATAAATCTAATACCTAGGGACCGACCACTTATTAGGATTCAATTTTTTTTACGATTAATGGTAGTGGGGTTGAATAAGCTATACTTATAAGGTTATACACAGTATTAATTTTTTTACGAAAATGTAGGGACTTTTCTTTCTGTAACGGACAGTCACAGTGATGACGGGCTTCCATTCCCCGCTATCTTTTTCTACGTGTTTTTTTATACTTAGATCTCTACACGAGTGGGTCTTAAATATTACAATTTTCTGGAATGTTATTCTCATATTCATTTTCCTACTTCATTAAAAAAATTAGAAGCAAATAACAGATAAGCTGGGGGTGTTAGTGGTGCGAAAAGTGACGGAAAATGATTTTCGAAGTCAACCAGAAAGTAGAGAAAATCAGAATCCAGTGAAAAATAATTTCTCTTTCACTGAATTTTGATGTTTGCGCATGTTTGGAAAAATGATTTTAGGACGTTCAGATACAAAAAATGGACGTCCGAACTAATTTCGGTCGACCGAAATGAGAATTCCAGTGATTTATTTGAGCGTACGTTAATGGTCGACCGAACTAATTTCCAGTTACGAATTTCAGGAGACTGAAATTTATTCGGTCGTCCGTTAAACTCTTTTCGGTGGACCGAATGGTTAACAGTCGACTGAAAAAATTCGATTTTCATTGCTTTCCGACATTAAACCGACGGAAAACTCAAAAAATAATTATACATGTCACGGAATCCGACCCTCAGTCACAAAAAATAATTATACATGTCACAAAAAATAATTATACATGTCACAAACAACCTTCTTTTCGGAATCAACATGAATCCGGATTCGATTTCCCTCGGAATCCGTCCCCCGGGATGAACATGGCATGTGTTTTCTTTTGACCAATATAGCAATTAATCGTATCATAGAATCGATTACTTCTCTGTTCCAACAACTTAGGTGTCATCACATGGGATGTGATAGGGGGTCTTCATGTTGGACTGCACAACGCAATCTTAGGATCTGATGTTATGTATTTTCCTTAAATTTAGTTATTTATACTTTATTTGATAAACACAATATTTTTTTTGTACTCATACATAATTTAAAAGTAACTATATCGTATACATAAGTATGTGTTGCATTGTAGGTACAACTCGAGAAAAAAATCATAACATCATATCTCCGGTGCACAACACATTAGTTATACGAGCAACGTCAATTAAGTGATGAACTTGATGTTTGAGTTTGAAACTCCCTCGACAGCTCAAACTGGATTTAATCATGATTCCATCACAAGGACAGCAAAAACGGAGCAAAACCAACTTTGAATTTACAACGAAAAGCCAGACAAGTCACATACACGTGGAAAAATAGCTCGTGTACACATGTGTCATGTGTGGTTGATTTCTGACATTAATTAAAGGTCAATTTCAGTAGATATTTAGTCTAGGTCGGTGTATTTACTAAGAGCACCCTTAACGGGTGCTCTTTGGGTCGGGTCTGAGGGGACCCAACCCCAGCCTCCCTTAATGGGGGGCGGACCCAGGTCGGGTCCAGACCTGGGAGACGACCCGGGTTGGCTTAATTTTTTTTTGTTATTTTTTTGGAATTTTTATATTTGTTATTTAATATATAAATGATATATGCATGGTAATTTATATAATTCGAATTTATTCGATATAATTAAAATAATTAATGAAAATTAATAAGATAAATGTAAATAATTAGTAAAAATAAATATAAGTAATTAAAAAAATTAGTAAGATATTTGTAAATGTATATAGTTAAATAAAATTACCTAACAAAATAGAACACATGAATTTACCCAGGTTCACCCAAAAACGCATTAGTAACCCAAAAAATCGGCAGAGAATTACTAATAAAAAACTCAAAAATAAAAGTTACTGTAGAAATAAATTATTAAATCTACTTTTTGAGTGGTCATTATTAAATCTTCTTTTTTGAAATTATTTGATAATTAACATAATTTAATTAGATTAAGTTACTGTAGAAATAAATTATTTAGTAGTTTATGTGTTTTTGTGATGAAATAGAAAATGAGGTAAAAAAAATTATATGGATGAGAGAGAGTGTTGAAAGTGAGGTTGGGGTTAAGAAGTGAAAATTGGTTGGGTTGGGTGTTAGTTGCATGATATTTTTTGTTGACGTGGCGGAGAGAGAAACTGGGTTAGAGGAAAAAATGAGGTTGAGGTTACTGGTGCTCTGAGGTTCAATTAGGTTGAGATATGAGATATCTTGTTGTACATAACACGCGAATAAAACGATAGGCTCTAATATGACTATATTGTTGTAATATAGTGTTTCGTCTTAAAATAAATGTAAAGTTCATCATATTTGATTGTTTCTAGTTTCTACAAAATCATAGAATTTTTTTTAATTAATAAAAATAATACGAAATTAAATATTTAGGCAACAACTAGGAGAATTTCGACATCTAATCTCCTCGGACTAGCCTCATCCGAGGGGGGGGAGCTGCATAGTCCGAGGAGTGGAGCACGCTACGGACCAGGCTAGTCCGTGGGGTTCTACACCCCACGAAAATATTTTTCTTACCAGACCATGGACCTGTTTAATCAGAAGAGAGACATTATTTTTGACATCTTCACGGATGATATCAACCATCATCTTCGTAGTCAGCTGAGTCTGATTGATTCGGGCAGTCGTGGACCTGCAAATATGTTTATACAAGCATTTTCTTGTCGCCCATGAGTCACCAGAGCCAGTTCGTGCAACGTACAACATCCAGCTACAATTTACATCTTTACATCTTACCCTTATATTTGGTTTTGCACATTGATCTCTCGATTATTCTCAATATGTCATTTCGATATGACGTTCTTGAGAGCGTCTTTCGATGAAAAGATTTGATTCTCAGCTAACGGACCCTCAACTGCTACACTGGTTTGTATAAACGTTGTATCTAGAATCGAAGAAGAAGAATCATGGAAACTACTAGCTGGTTGAACTCAACCTCTACCTCTAAATGGATTGAATTGACTTAATCGACTTACATTCAGAACATTATCTTCATCATCTTCAACCTCACCATCCTCCTCATTTTCCTCACCTGATGATTCATTCTTGTCCTCCGACTCCATATTGTAATCTTCGTTATCATTTTTTTTTCATCCTTAGTCGGTATCGGCTCAAAATATTTTTTTTGTTGATTCAAATCAAAAGTTCTACTAACAAGGCGACTTGTTTCTGTTATTGTATTTGCAACACATGATTTTTGAGATGTCAATCGTGGGTCATTGCTACTACCGAGTTGGCTACCCACAAACCTCTCAGCATTCCACTCAATCTCCAAAGGATTCAACTTGACATATATCTCGATCATCTCCATTTTCTAATATATCGTCTGATAGGCTATTCTCCAGGAACTCTCTTCATATATAGACATTACATTGAAATAAAAGTAACTCATCTGTGCAATGTTGAAACGACATTGAATATCAACCGAGTATCGAGATTCTACGACATGCAGATCTTGGTAAATTCAACTATTAATTTCTTTTACGGTTACATTTTCACTCGTTGAAAGTGCAAGTCTTAGGCCTATTGTGTACTCCACACAAATGCTTGTATTTTTGAGTTATATCACCACCAAAGTACACACTTATTAGAATCATTTCCGTTAATCTACAATAACGCAGTGTTTTCTCATCAGTGTCAGCCTAAAATTACTTGAATTTTTGACAAAATTACTAACTATTCAATAGAGATGATACAAAATAAGAGGGAAAAATTACCTCAAATATCAACAATTGAGTCTAGCAGACCAGAAATTTTCTATCACCAAAAAATTACTATTACATGGTGGAAATAAAATAGATGTCAAATGATCTAACTAAAAAGAATTACTCGTCAATTGACAAAATTCGAGGAGTGTTGCAAGGATAGGTAAGGAATGTGAGAAGCTGCAAGGCGTATGATGCTTTATAAAAATCGTCTTCACCCCTCGAACCGGATTGGTCCGAGTAGATTAGATGTCGAAATTCTCATCGTTTTTTGTCTAAATATTTAATTTCGTAGTAATTTTTTATTAACAAAAAAAATGGCAGGCGTTATATTTGCGAAAACCAATGAAATTGTTTAGTCCTTGAATTAGAAGTAAAAACAACCCAATATGTTTAATATAATGGTGTGCTCTATTATCTTTCGTAGAATTGTCCTTTTACGAAATTATTTGTATGGTTAACTGCACAAAATCTGCAGTACAATTACTCTCTTGCTTAAATCACAATAGTTAGTCTAAATTCACTTAGCTTGACAACGTTGTTGTTTTCGGGTGAGTTTGAGTGCAGCTCTCAAATGTCAACTTTTAATGGGAAGTCGGTTTTTTGGAATGTGGATGTAGGAACAACTTTTTCTGGATTCAGAGTTGTTTGGATAAGCATAAAGCTTCTGGTTGTAGGTGATGTCTTGTCAAAATAAATTCTTAAATTATTCATAGACTTCGATAAATAAAAATTCATTTTAAATTCGTTTTAAATGTATTTTTCAAAAAAAAAAAATCCGAAAATATGTTTTTTTATTTGTTTTTTTTAAATTTCAATTTTTTTAACGCAGAATTGATCTCCAAATAATGTGGGGTAAATTGGTCGAAACAAAATCAGAAATACAAAAAAAACCGAGAAACTCCTCCACCCCAGCTTTTCCATCTGCACTAAAACAAGCATTGGTTTGCGTGGTCTGCGAGTTCTGTTGATGTGAACTCGACATCAGCAACGTCAAGTTCTTCTTGAGAAGAACTCAACACTTGTGTTGCCAAATTCTATTTGAACTGTTTTCCTGACACCTCACTTCGAGAGAAATCACTTCGAGAGAAATATGACAAGTGTCGTGCAAAAAAATCAAAATGAACTTAGTACTGGTGATGCCGAGTTCTCTAAAGCAGAACTTGACACTGATGATGCCGAGTTATGTATACACTAAAAAACAAATCCGCCGCCGCTACGTGTCACCGCGTGGTGGCAGCGGGTCTAGTGTGAAAAATACTTTGAAGAATGTTTATTTTGACAATTTTTTTTTTAAAAGTCTATTTTGATTTTCCCCCTTTTATATATGGAATTAGCTATAGCAAAATTAAATTTAATTTTCCGAGGTGTCTTAACCGTCACATCTTATATGATCATATATGTACGTATATTTGAGTTTCCCATGTTTGATGCAGTTAGGGGTGAGCATTCGATCCAGATTGAACCAAATTTTTGTCCAGGGTTCAGACCGAATTCCTATGGACCAAAGCCCGAACCGGACCAGACTGAACCCGAAATTTTAAAATGGAACGGGCCGAAATCCAGACCGGACCGAACGAAACCAAAATTTCCCGGACCGAACCCGGACTGACCGGTCCGGTCCGGTCCGGTCCGGGTTTTGCTCTCCCTAGACGCAGTTACCAGTTACGTGGTCAAACTAAAACACCAACAAAACAACATCCTCAAACTAAAACAACACCTCCACAACTTAATATTATATTTGCACAAAATTTGTAAGCTATTGTCAATGTCAACTTGACTTAATAAAAAAGACATGCCCACGAATATTTCAGGCATGTTTTACTATTATAACACAAGTACCAGTTTTGTTTTGACAATATAAGATTACCACGGGCACGGCTCGATAAAAATGAGATTTAACATCACTACATACAAGCTAAAGTACTGGAGATTAAAGCTTTACTGATCATCATGTTATTACAAGTAAATTTTCTACAAAAAGTATCATGACACACTAAATGCAATGAGAGAGGAGAAAATTTCTTTGGATCTGAAAACGACACACATGACCTCCAATCTGTTTGGATTTGAAAAGATCCGAGATATATAACACTACACCCAATCTTCATAAAAAAGCTCCACCACCAAATTGCGGTTAATTTACTCGATAGAGTTCCCACCTTAATTAGAATAGCAAAAATCCGGTATAAGGCCTATCAAAAAATATTTTTGTACATGATGTTTACAGTTTACATATGATAATGTTGAGCAGATAAAAAAAACTTAAAAAAGGACACTGTGTCCCCTAACTGAGGGAAAAGGGAGTTGTGCGACACTGGTCGAGTCTTGATGGTCTCATGAGGCTTTGATGGTGTAAGAAGGTTTTTTTTACAAATGGTTGTTGGAAAAAAATGTATCGTCTCCATCGTTTATATCACGATTCTTCACATGGATCACATGATAATCTTCTCCTCCTTGGACAATTTTACTTACATATACATCTGTTTGTAGGAGTATTCAAATGTTAAATTAATTATCAATGTCCGCAACTTAATTTGCAAAATAGCATAATCAATAGTATCCTCATACAATACGATATGTTTTTTTAGTTATGATTTTGCTACCCTTCTGATTTAGTTTCCCTTGTAAAAACCATGATTTTTCAGACATGAACATTTCTTATTTGATTTCACTTTTACAAATTTATTATGATTTTTCAATGAAGAACACGTCCCAACAGAACTCATTTCAAAAACATTTTATTAAGTCCTCAAGCCACAAGTCTCAACCACTACAACCAACATCCATAATATAAAAATACTGCAAGAAACAATTTCCTTGTTCTATTTTGCCACCTATTAGATTTACAAACTCAGAAATAATAATAACCAATCATCACATTTAGACATGTAAATGGAATAATTTCACAAATGACCTCTAAATAATTCAAAATATCATCACAACATTCATAACAGTGTAAATACGTTCTAATTCGAACAAACACAACGTCCATAGTGATCGATAACCATTTTAACCTTAACTATGATGGTAAATAGATAAAATTTCATAAAAGATTAACATAGGAGCTTAAATTAACCATACAACATCATTTCTCTTTAAAACGGTAGCGACCACGAAAAATGTTTTACCTCTAAATGTAAAACAAGAGGACACGCTAACTCCTCTAATAAATGTGTGATTAGTTTGCAAAAAAAGTAGTCTTCAAGTCAAAGAATTGTACTTCAAGCATAAATTTTGAGTTTCAGAATCTTATAATTTTGTACTTAAGAGTTGAGATAACGTTCCGCACTTCCACCTTGAAAGTCAAGAAAGTATTGAATATGGAGTTATAATTTTTTTTCACTTGGTGCGAGTCAATTACACCATCAAGAGGGAGGATATGTTGTTATGAGTTTTCTCAAATTTTTGTTGTTACCATTCTTAATGTGTGACACATACTAATGTGTATAAGGTATTTACTTTTAAATATGTGTATAAGATATTTACTTTTGGAATAGGAATGACCGTAAAACTTAAGATATTGTGTTTATCAAAAAAGTAAAAACAACAAAATTAGAGAAAAACCCTGTATCAACATATCTTAAGAGCACGTAAATGATCCATGGCATTACTAGAAACAAAAGGATAATTATGAAAGTATCCCAAAACCATTTTAACCGCAGCTTAGGCCTTGCTCCGCGGCCCCACCAAATACAAAAAAGAACCCCACCTCAAAACTCCCCAAAACCAATCACCACCGGCCACCTTAACCCAACCCCATAAATCCCCCATTTCCCCCTCCAACCCACCCAATCCACGCAAAATGGCGCCATCAGCCTCGAGAAGGAGCTCGTCGTCGACCTCGCCGGAGTACGAGATCGACGACGTCAAGAACACCAACGACCGGAGCAACGACGGCCGCATGGCTCTGGTCACCAGGGAGCTCGGGTTGTCTCGGGTCAGGAGTTTCACCCCAGAAGACGGCGAGAACGGGTTCTTCGACAAGTTCGTGTTCTTCTCCGATAACAGGTATGAGTTGTTATGATTATTTTCGGTTTGGTTTCACGATGCTGTTCCAGAATGGCTCCCCGTGATGTGTGGGGGAGCGATGGCTTC
The DNA here is from genome assembly GCA_963682175.1 of Triglochin maritima. NCBI lineage: Eukaryota > Viridiplantae > Streptophyta > Magnoliopsida > Alismatales > Juncaginaceae > Triglochin > Triglochin maritima. The sequence continues at coordinate 47,202,558 of OY821771.1, read as the reverse complement.
TCAGTCTCTGACGTCTTTTCCTATCGGTGGTGGGTTTTTGCGGTAATCTCGGCCGTTGGTTTGGGTTCTTTTTATGTGGATATAAATGACTTTGCCCCCCTAAAACATGGTGAGATAGTAAACGGTAGATTCTTGATTTAATTTAACTTGTCTGTGCTCCATCGATCGTTTGATGTTCGTGCTTCTAATTGTACTCGTGTTGCTACGAAGTACGAACTGTTGATTCTTTGGTGTCCCCGAAAAATAAAATAAAATAAATCAATTTAATATGAAATAGGACTTAAGGAGCAAATCCAGAAAAGTAATATCCAACGTAGATTTCCCATTAATGATGATATTCATTTATGTGGGGTAAATGATGGATGCATTGAAAGCTTCCACCTTTTTTGGAATGGAAAGAAGATTGTTTGGAAATGTGAAAGAGACATTTAAGCTCAAAGATGAAAAAAATTTGAACTCATTTTTAGGTAACGGATAAATCCGGAACAGACGAGGCGCTGTTGCGCATAAGTGTTTTTAGGATATTTATATGTAGTTCGAATGTACAACATATTAACACAAAAATATGTTGATTAAAAGGAGAGAAATGACCACCTACGGTTGATTCAGATAATTGATTACCAATTAATCTCTTAAACGAGTCATTTTATGGAACTTTTTACTTGAAATATGCTACACTGCTAGTACTGTGTACACGGAGGTTTAAATGAAGTAATAAAGCATAACTCCAAGAACTTTAGCCGTTTAGGATACAGATCTATAGCTATTTCTTTTTTGAGAAAAGATCTATAGCCAAATCTGATACAAGGAAAGACAATAACTCTTTCTTGTTTGTTTTGCAGTCGAGGTATTCAAGCCACGGTTACTCCCTAGTCCCCAGTCAGATGATATGAGATGGAAAATTCTATATATATCAAGCTCACACACGTCTAAGGGCGTAATTTAAATTAAAAGACGTAAAAGTCTTATTTAAAGAAATTAGTTAATTAATTAAAGGTTGATCGTAAATTAAAAAACGAAAGATTTTGTTTAGCTTTATCATATTTTGAAGTTTTTTCATAGCTTTCTTATTTTAACGGCAAAATGTTCCAAGTCATACAACCAACAACATCTACTTAAAATCTTAAGTTGCAGAACTTGTAGCAAACTAATCATACAAAATTAGCATTACAAGGTCATTCTCTGAGTTACAAACCACTTTTCCGAACCCGATTGCACTGCAAATCGAGAAACCCATTTTTTCATTTGTTACCCCTCCAAAAACTAAAATATAATTACGAGTTATCAATCCGACAAGCAACTCCGTATTATATTATTGTCGTCCGATCCCTGTAAGTAATCCACAAGCCAGAGTTGTATCAAACTCACGTGGACCGGATATTTCGGGATCAACTACGTACTGCAGAAACAACCAAGAGAACACAGAACCAATTACACCTTTAAAAAAAACTATTTCTCAAATAAATTAAGAGTATTTGACGTTCATCCTTCCTTTTTTAATTCAGAATCGAAAGAAATTATTAGTTTTGGTCTTAGGAGTTACGTGTGGTCCTTCCAATATAAGATTTGCGTGATTACTTGAGAACCTTTTAAACTTCTTGTTGAAAAGCTCTCAAATCACAATTTGGATTCCTATAATAGCAGCGGGGACAGGGCGACATGGCTCAGTTCCTTGGAAAATACGTGCAACTAAGAAAAATACCACTCAACTTACGCGAACCGTTTCGAGATAGCCAGAGACGCCCAGCAACGTCAAGCTGCTTGACTTACAGTTGAGTGAGTAGTGGAAGTGCTTATTGATTCAGGCCTAGACCCCGACGAAAAGCCGGTGTCGTCTGAGAGTGGTAGAAAGGTTTAGAAGAAAGCAATAGTAGTACGTTGTCGGTACAACATACGTGGTTTACGGATATACGTCCAGGCAAAAGATACTAAAAATAACATTAATTGAAAATAAAAATTTGGGCCCACATCTGACCACCATGTAGTAGGTGGGTGGTGACAGCAGTGGGCGGCGAACTTACCTCCCATATGATTGTCGGTGTTTGGACAGGGCGTTCCGGATTTGGAACTACGTGATACTGATCTGGGCGGTTTACTCGTCGTTTTTCACGCCGCTGGAGTTCGGCTTCTTCCGGGGTTTGCCGGAGAAGCTGCTGGTGCTGGATCTGGTGGGTCAGGTCGCTTTCCTCATCGACATTGTTCTCAAGTTCTTCCTCGCCTATCGCAATGCCCAGACCTACCGCATGGTCCGCAACCCCAACCTCATCGCCATCCGGTAACACCTCTTCCAAAAACTTACTCTTTTTCTTCACTATAAATCCAAACCTCATTTTCTGAAATCAGTTACGTTACTGCATTGAAAGATAACTTGATACTTAAGAAATGGAGGTCCAATAGAAATTTTGTAACTTAGGATTTCGTACTTAAAGTGACTTATCCCAATTTCACTCTAAAATAAAGGGAAGTCAAATAATTGGAGTTTTGGACTACTCTCACTTTCTCTTCCTGCAAACCAATCACACATTTTACCCAAGTGAAACTAAAGAAAAATCCAATGCCAATTATGTTTCCGAAATCCCAGCTAAATCTTACTTTTGAATCAATGGCCAACATGTATGTGAAATTTCTAAATTAGAGTTCCTGAACTAGATGACTTCTACTGAACCAATTGAACCTAGGATTGCTAAAGCATGATAAGTTCCCTAATGTGATGCAGATATTTGAAGGGGAGCTTTGCAATCGACTTGATCTCTTGTTTGCCGTGGGACATCCTATACAAGGTACATCAAAATCTGAACTTTCTTTTTTTGTTATTTCAAATTGTGAGAAGTACCAAGCATGTCAAAATTCCACATGTTTCCCTTCCCTTTAAGCGAGCAATCATGTGCACTTGTGCCTACTGGTAATAGTGGATGCATAGACAATCTAATCTACTAATAAGTAATAACTCAAAAAAATCTTAGGAGAAAAAAACATATTTAAAGCCTTCATATGCTACTTAACTTTGGATTGTTAGGTATGGTGTGCTAGTAAATTGCTACTTTTAAGCAATAAATTGGGATCTTAGGTTCTCTTTCAAGAAATTGACATAGTTTGTGAGGATATAGAGGGGTTGATTTGTTTGTCTCGAATCCAATGTTTGATGTATAAAACAATAACTTGATCATTTTTTGTTGTTGTAAGAGATAAACCCAAAGTTCAATTGCTTTATATGTCACCATGTCCATATAGGAACTCTTAGGAACGATAATGCAGTGAAGCAAGACTGTGGATTTCAATTAATCAATAGTTTTCCATAACATATTTGCCACTTCTCTAGCTAATAACGCTTACCATCACTTTGGAACTTGGAATATAATGAGAGAGCTCTTCACCCTGAAACTCTGTAAGATTGCTAGATATAGGAAGCTGCAGAGTCAAAGACTGCCGACACTTTTGGTATAAGACTGGTGATTTCTTTGATTTTGAGATTTATAAATAGCACGTGCTGATTATCTGTTTTTTTATACAGGTCTCTGGAAGAAACGAAGGAGTGAGATATCTTCTATGGATCCGATTATTTCGAGTACGAAAAATCACAAAATTTTTGTACAAATTGGAGAGGGATATCCGCATCAACTACATGTTTACAAGAATTGTCAAACTCATAGTTGTAGAGCTTTATTGCACACATACAGCTGCCTGCTTATTTTACTATCTAGCTACTACATATCCCTCAGAAAAGGAAGGTTCTACCTGGATCGGAAGTTTAACTCTGGGTGATTTCAGTTATGAAAATTTTAGAGAGATCGACCTCTTAACACGCTACATAACGTCTCTATATTTTGCTATCGTCACCATGGCTACTGTTGGTATGTTCCCTTCCCTTGCATCTAGTGCCTTTTGCATGTTCTTACTTCATACTCCGTTTTAGTTTATTCTTTTTTTGAGGATCATTTACCCTGTATCCAATACAGCAATGTTGCTGTTATTTAGGAGATGGCCCCTGAAATTTGTGTTTAGGACTTAGAAGAACATGTCATACAACCTATAAATGTATACAAAATTCCTCAACGCACCCAACAACAAGGTGTCTCCTATGGTTTAGCAGTCGGGATCAGTGTTTTTATGGGTTTGGCAGCCTTTTTTGCATTTTTAATTTTTTTATGGATACATCAATCCCCGCAAAAATACAAAAGAGGACCTAATACTATACGACTAGGTAAATGCAACTGTACGTTCCAACATTCCATGCTGGGGAGTCATATGAACCCCAGGGTATTCTATAGAACCTAATGCAACTGTAAGGACTTAATACTTTACAACTAGGTAAATGCAAATGTATGGTTTACCACTAGAGAGAGGCTCTCTAGACTCTAGTGGTAAAGTTGGATGCATCATTCATCTCGCGCAATCAAATTATCCCAGGTTTTGTCTCAGAAAGATTAGTTGTAGTTGAGGTCATAAGTGCTGGGCTTCATTTTTAGTGAATGATCATGTAATTGAGGAGCCACTCCATGGATCTGTCGAGGTTAGCACTTGCTCTCATGGCCTTTTAGAATCCCTTGCAACATATAAAGCAGCATTTCTGCAAATGGTTGTGCTTGTAATGGTTCACATGCTTCCATTCCATTTTCATTTGAGATTTCAGCATATAAAAGGCTACTATTTTATATCCTCTGCCTATAAGTCATAGTTGAATAAGAATTATATGTTTTCCAAATTTTAAATTTTAGTAAATCTAGTTCAACCTCAACTCAACACTAGGTGAGAAGTTTTATGCCCCTAGATTTCCTGCTACAAATGTGTTCCATACTCGTGTAGATCTGACACTGAGGGTAAGCCCATTAGTTATACTCTTTCTTTCAAAATAGTTTTGGTGTTCTAATTGAGCAAGATCTTGCATAGCCTCCTAGCCTGTAGTTACTGCTATTCTATAAATATATTAAACAACTGTTAATTTATACTTCCTTTCTCTTGATTGTTAAATATAATTGTGCTGTGTGATGCTTTAATCGTGATTCTCAGTGCCTTTTTGTACCACTCTGACAATTCCTGGGGAGCATTATATATTGTTTTCCTTGTCGATGTTATTGAATATATGATTGTCAGATTTCCAAAAAAAAAGATGTTTCTTTTATTTGTACCACATGTTCTACCAAAACGCCACTGATTTGAACTCCTTGCTTTTCTTGCCGATTCCAGGTTATGGAGACATACATGCTGTCAACATCAGGGAAATGATTTTCCTCATGCTGTATGTTTCTTTTGACATGATTCTGGGGGCTTACCTGATTGGTAACATGACTGCCTTAATTGTAAAAGGATCGAAAACAGAAAAGTTCAGGGATAGGATGACCGACCTCATCAACTATATGAACAGACACAGAATCGGAAAGGCTATGAGGGAGCAGATAAAGGGACATGTTCGGCTCCAGTATGAAAGTGGTTATAATGATGTGTCCGTCCTCCATGACATCCCAGTTACTATTCGCGCAAAGGTGCTAGAACATTTAACATTTACCTTTTATACACGAATAATATTACAGAGTCCAATAATTAAAATAAAATAGTTTGTATTATTGTTTATTATAGTACATTAGTCATAGTAGTGTATGTCTTCATGATATATTTCAGGTTCATATTCTAACTTGTATGCACGATATATTCTGATTAACTTTTTCACTGAAAAACATTATAGAATATTATTTTGTACTACTTTATACTTTTGTGATGGATTATGATGTGAATTTTTCTTTAAGCATAAAATATCAAATTCAATATTAGTACCTCAAAAAAATAACAACAACAAAACCTTTAATCCCAAACCAGTTAGATATGTCAAGAAAATAAGATAAACAAAAATAGCAGTAAGTAATGTATAACAATCTGTACAGATGGCTTTCAAAATAAAGTTTTTATAGTGGTGTTAGATTGAGGTTTGATCCCAATATCCCATGCTACATTTGTTGAAAAACCACTTATTTGATAATACCCATATTGTTCATACACATGTTTATCAATTCACCTGCTTGTTTAGTCAAAATCATATAATTGTTAACAAGTTTGTGTACTTATTTAAGACTAGAAAGTCAGTATAGAATTGCACTATAAAGTTCTTTTAAATATTTATTTTGCAAAGCACAATAAAGTTATTTTTTATTAGAATCTTGATCTACTTATGAAGAAATATTAGAATGACGTGATTATTTATCACTGCACATAGCCTCACATGTTATCCCAAATTCCACTGTCAAATTTATCAGTTATGATGTGATGGTTAGTTCGTGAGGAAATATGAAATATCTCAATTCATTGAAATGGGCTCATCTCATTCTAACAGTTTGATATTTTATATGCAGATAACAGAAAGCTTATACAGGCCTTACATTCAAGATGTTCCTCTTTTCAGAGGATGCTCATCTGAATTCCTCAATCAAATAGTAAGAATTTCTTTGATGAACAATTATTAAATGATTACTTCATCCATGAAATGCTAAACGTAAGTTATCTTTATTTAATGCTTAATGACATGAAATTGGGTTGTGATTATTTATTTCAATAACCGGCTTTGTAGGTTAACTTAGCTCTAGGGGTGTTTTAGGGGACATATAAATATAGTGGTATTTCATCACTTAAGGTTTTAACAGTTTAACACTAGTTCTCGCACATGAATCATAACATCATCTATAGTAGTAAATATGGACACAATGCAAAGTAAAGCGGCAAGAATCTAATCCATCATTTTACGTGCTCAGTGCCACTTGTACATATGTACCTTCCTTTGGGTTTACGATGTGGTGTTGTGATACAACAACAAACAACAACAACAAAGTTTTTAATCCCAAACTAGTTGAGGTATACTAGAAATAAAACTCTAAAAAGTCATAGTTCAGGCACGTAAATCGTCTTCTTCTATGCGTTTCTATCCAATGTCAATTCCGAAGAACATTTCAATCTTTTAGGTCTTTTTTAACCGCTTCCTCCCAAGTTAATCGTGGTCTACCTCTTCTTCTTTTTGTGTCTTCGATCCAATTTAATACTCTTCTTATAGGTGCCTCCATAAGTCTTCTTTGTACATGTCCAAACAATAGAAATTTCTCTTCTATTGGAGCAACTCAGACTCTCTCACGAATGTCTTCATTTCTAATCCGATCCATTCGTGTGTGACTACACATCCATCTCAACATTCTCATTTCAGATACACTGATCTTTTGCATATGTTGTCTTTTAGTGACCCAACATTCCGCATTATATAGCATTGCAAGTTTTATTGCGGTTCTATAAAAAATTTCTTTTAACTTAAGTAGAATTTTCTTGTCACATAAAATACCTGAGGTTTGTCGTCATTTCATCCACCATGCTTTAATCCTATGGTTAACATCTTCGACGATCTCTCAATCTTTTTGAAGTATTGATCCAAGATATCTAAAAATATCTTTTCTGCGTACCACTTGCCCATCTAATATAATCTTCTTTTCCTCAGTATTAACGGTACTGAAACAACACTTCATATATTCAGTTTTAGACATACTTAGTTTAAAATATTTTGTTTCTAGAGTATTTCTCCACCACTCTAGTTTTCTCTCCGCACCTATCATACTCTCGTCAATTAGTACTACATCATCTGCAAAAAGCATACACCATGGGACCTCACATTGTATGTTTTATGTCACCTCGTCCATTACTAAAGCAAAGAGATATGAACTTAAAGATGGTCCCAAATGTCCAATCTTAATCGGAAATGCATTAGTCACACCACCACAAATTCTAATGCTAGTTTCAACTTCCTCATGCATATCTTTAATCAAGCTCACATATTTTGTTGATATTTTCTTCTCTAGGGCCCACCACATAATACTTCTTGGAACTCTATCATATGCCTTCTCTAAATTAATAAAAATCATGTGTTAATCTTTCTTTTGTTCCCTATACCTCTTCATAAGTTGTCTAATAAGAAATATGACCTTTATCGTTGACCTTCCAAGCATGAAACCAAATTAATTATTTCTAACATGTCTCTTTCCTTAAACGGTGTTCAATTACTATTTCCCACAATTTCATAGTATGACATATGAGCTTAATACTTCTATAGTTATTGCAACTTTGAACATCTCATTTATTCTTGTAAATTGACACCAAAATACTCCATTTATTTGGTATTTTATTTTTCTCAAAGATAATACTCAACAATTTAGTTAACTACATTATGACCCTATCCCCAAGACATTTTCACACCTCAATCGGGATATCGTTTGGTCCTAAAACCTTACCAACCTTAATCTTGTTTAAGGCTTCCTTTCCGTTTGTCGTGTTGTGATATCTTTAAAATTTATTTTTTGATGATACTATGAAAAAGAGAATAAGATGTGACTTAACTAAGCCAGGGCTTTATTAGAAGTTATAAGTTTTATCATCTTGCAGGCTACAAAATTGCAGGAGGAGCTTTTTCTTCCTGGGGAGGTGATACTGGAACAAGGAGGTGCAGTAGATCACCTATATTTCGTATGCCATGGTGTCCTGGTACTTTTCTTCTATTTCTGTTCTACTTTTAGTCAAACTGCATAAAGCATATTTAAATTGCCAAACGATATAGGGCATCCGAAGCCTGATCCTGCTATTTTGTTATCTACTGCAGTCATTGGTATAATATGACCATACATTTCCAGATGCATGGAAATGACATGGATCCTTCTGTTTCATTTTGATAGACACGTTCACATAATATGAAACATACACATGAGTTTGTTGCCCATTCTTGATTTTGAAACCCACTTTATTTTTCAGTTTTCACTTGTTCCTGTTTGTTCTGTGGTGCAGGAAGCAGTTGGGATTGCAGAGGATGGATCAGAAGAGGCAGCGTGGAAGTTGGAGCAGAACATGACATTTGGTGATATTTCCATTCTTTGCAACATTCCACAGCCTTATACTATCAGAGTGTGCGAATTATGCAGAATTTTGCGTCTGGACAAGCAATCCTTTTCCAACATTCTACAAATTTACTTTTATGATGGGAGGACAGTTCTCACCAACCTTCTTGAGGTACTTCGTAGTACTTCTGGATTATTGAGCATGCTTCTATTGTAATACAATATGTGTAGATGGTTTCATGTCAATGGTACTTGGTCTTGGTAATGCCCTTTTTCATCTAAAACAATCCCGCCCATTGAAACATGATCTTCAAACAATCTTCATCCTTACTTTCCCAATCCACCTCTTACTCTCCTGCTTCTTTTGTAACCTTAACAATTACAACACTAGGACTTCATCTCCCCATTCCTCCCACCATTTTTACTAATTTCCACATTTTGTAACAGCCAAATAAACCCTTCGAATTCTGATGTCTCTCCAACCCCCATGCCCTCCTCTTCAAGTACACCCACAAATTCAGACCTTAAACCGGTTTCGGGCACAAATGACACTACATTACCTCCGGTGACCACTCGAGCAACCTTGCCTCATAGAGGCATTGAGGCTTTGTATTTTTTAATGTTTTTTTCTCTTTTTGATGCATAATTTATTTTCTTTTATTTGCATGAATTTTCTAAATCAATGCATAATATTTTTACTTAATCTTTTGGTGTTTATTTTTGTTTACATATTCTCATACCTGTGGTATTGGGTCTCCTTTTGCTTCTTTTCAAATATCTTTAGAAACCCCAATTATGAACTGGAAGCTTTGTTCTATAACCTCGAGGCAATTGTTTATATTGTGATATTTTATCAACATCATGGATGCATTTATTGGTTCCATCCAAATTGAATTTATTTGCGTGCAAAGCACAAGGATGTACTAGTTTTCTTCTTTGTGCGTGAAAAATTAAAGCTGTTCTAAGTCTTGAGTTTGTTATGCTTATAAACAGATAAAAATAAAAGAAGTGTTAGTGAGTTAGCATCACGTTGCTAGTAGTCCTAAGTCTTGAGTTTGTTTGACTAATCAAGCTGTTCTCCACATTGATTAATCACAGGCAAAGGAATCAAGCTTTCGTATTAAGCAGCTTGAATCGGAGATTGCATTTCACATAGGAATGCAAGAATCTGAGCTTGCCTTAAAGGTTAATAGTGCTGCTTATAATGGGGATATGCGTCATCTTAAAGGCTTAATTCGAGCTGGTGCAGATCCTAGCAAGACTGATTATGATGGGCGTGCACCGTTGGTATGAACTAATCTTTCAATACTTCGAATCTCATGATCTCTTGGCTTTAGTATAAAAATTAAATGGTTGACAATGTGTAGGTTGCACTGTAGGTACCATGTCATGGTGCTCATAGAAAAGGAAATTGGTTGCTTCTATATGATTTCTTGGGACATATAACCAGGATAAGTTTGGTAGATGGTTGTTTGTAAATGTTTTATAGTTCCACGTCTGAGCATTTTGGTTACAGGCCTACATTTCTTATAGTCATCCAAAGTTGGTTTCCATTCCCTGACCTTGGCAACTCCCATTGCCTACTACAGAAAATCTTTTTTTCTGGGGTTGACAACTTGAAATTCATATTTCAGAATCACCCTGAGCAAATATGACGTGTATAATTTAATATTAGAATGCGGCAATGATACTTAACATCAGGAATTTTAGCTACTTCAATATGCTTGAAATTGTTGTTACTGTATGTTTGTATGTCACATTTTGGTTAGGGGCTGGGGTATCTTTGAAATGGCTGCAACATTTCCCCCCTTTATTATCTTCATCAACCTATATAAGTAGAATGACTGGAGGGAGGTCTTACCTTAAAACAACCACAACTCTTCTCTCTAGATTTGTGTTCGGTGTCCTATTTTGATCTAGATAAACTAGTTTGTGTTTGTGCACGACACGATAAACTCCCAGTTTGGCCACCCTAAGTTTAGGCAATAAACTTACTCACTGAGTGCCATAGATTTTGTTCCCTCCAAAATGTGGGTGTAAAAGAAGGGATAAAATTCTATCACAGGAATGCACAAGTTTAGACTTATTTTTAGTTTTAGACATTTTTTTCTCTCTTTCAAAATTTAACTAGGACCAGAAACTTTGATTACGTTAATACTTTCACCGTAATGGTAAATAAACGTGCAGTGAAGACTGATGACATCAATGCTATCAAAGCTTGAATTCAACATGCTTTAAGTTTGAAGTTGGAAAAGGAAAAAAGTTGATTGTGGTATGACGTGTGACATTGAAATCTATCTTCATGGGATGCTATAATCACATGGCCATAATAACTTAATGGATCAATATAATCTCGTCCATGGTTTATAAGGCTTTCCTTCCTTTCAGCATCTTGCAGCTTCAAGAGGTTTTGAAGACATCACGTCCTTTCTTATTCAGGAAGGTGCAGACATCAATAAATCAGGTGATTTTATCTAAGGTTAATTACAGTTTGACCTTCTGAACTATGCATTGGTATCACTTTGCCTCCCTGAACTTTCAAAGTTAACAGTTACCTCCCCTGAACTTTAATTTTGTAACACTTTGCCCTCCTGAACTTCAAAAACTCATTATTTAACACACATTCAACGTTTTTTTTTCTAATTTTTTTGTTGTATCCCTAATTCACTCATAAACCTATATTTACGTGAAAATTTGGATCGAAACGGAGGTAGGATATTGTTGGAATTTGGTTGTCAAACCGACCCAAATTCCAACCATATCCGACCTCCGTTTGGATCCAAACTTTCACGTAAATATAGGTTTAGGAGTGTATTAGGGATACAACAAAAAAATTAGGAAAAAAAACGTCGAATGTGTGTTAAATAATGAGTTTTTAAAGTTCACGGGGTAAAGTGTTACAAAATTAAAGTTCAGGGGAGGTAACTGTTAACTTTGAAAGTTCAGGGGGCAAAGTGATACCAATGCATAGTTCAGGGGGCAAACTGTAATTAACCCTTTTATCTATGACTCGAGTTATTGTTTACTTTCTTTTTTGGTAACTGTGAGATCACTTGCTCTACCTCCATTCAAGTTTCCTACACCTGGATGGGGGTGCAAAACTGAACTTATTACTTTCAAAAGGTCTCAACATTTGAGTTATTTTTATGATTGTATTATCAGGAAGCTGAGGATATTTAATTATTTATTCATGTCAGATAAATTTGGAAATACTCCTTTGCTAGAAGCCATCAAGAACGGAAATGATAGTGTGGCTTCTATACTTGACAAAGCGGGAGCCTCATTATCCGTTGATATGGTTGGTTGCCATCTATGTATGGCTGTTGTGAAAGGAGATGTTGATTTCCTCAAAAGGGTATTCGCACACGGTATTGATCCAAATTCAAGAAATTATGATCACCGGACACCCCTTCACATAGCTGCTGCAGATGGACTTCAAATGATGGCCAAATTACTTTTGGAAGCCGGAGCCAGTGTTTTAACAGAAGATAGGTAATGCTTTGTTATGCTGCATATTCCTCAATTGACATCCAACTTCTTAGAGCATCCTTAACGGGGTCATCTCCCGTGTATGACCCTGGACGACCGTGGATGACCCGGTCGTCGACCGGTTTGTGCGAAGTGGTTGTTTTTTCGTTAGTTTTTGTTTTGGTTTTTTTAAAATTTTGTTTTGTAATTGTTTTTATTTTTCAAAAAAAAATTATTTTTTTAATTTTTTCAAAGTCGACCCCCAAATGATATGTAGGAGTGAGCGTATTGAAAATTTTGGTTATTTTATTCAATAAAAAAATTTAAAAAATAAAAACAATTAGAAAACATATTTAAAAAAAGAAGATTTTAAAAACAGGTTAAAAATGATTTAAAAAATACCAATATGAGATTTATTGGTATTTTGGTTTTCCAAATATATTATTATTAATTTTTTGGTAAATATAAATGATTTTGGAATATAATAAAAGTTAAGAAAAAAATTAATGACGTGGAAGAAAGAGAGTGGAATGACTTAGGTCATGGTTAAAAGGTTAGGTCATGATGACGTGATAGAGAGAGAAATGAGAGAGAAGTGGATGACCTGGGTTATTGCTGCGGATGGTCTCAGCCTCCAATGTCACAAAAAGAAACATTGTTTCCTTCTACATAATTTCTGGTGTACAACATGATATGTGCATTGGTTGATACTAAAGAATAAAGTGTACTTAATCATTTGTGAATCTCAAGAACACTAAATATAACACGTTTGCAAATAAAACATAAATAAATAATATAAAATTGATAAATTTGTAATGTTTCTGCACAAGGCTTGCCAATGTAAAAATATTGACATCGGGGGACATCAGTTTTCCTTGGTACAAATATGAAAGCAAAGCTGGTATAATGTAGAATGCATGGATAATGCCGTGAATGACTTTCTTTAGTCTTGTTGGTTTGTCAGTCTTATCTAATAAGATGAAAAGAAAAGGAAGAAAACTATTATTATAGTTGCAAATACAGTGAACCAACTGAAAGGAATGTGTTCTGAAAGTTATTCACAATCATGATAGTTAACATGGAACATTAATCACCGATATAAGATTGTCGTGTTGGTCATCGATTGTTATATCTCTACAAATAATTGACGACACGAGTATATAAAAGAGGAAAAAATTACTTATATAATTTGAATAGACCTAACAAGTAAAACATTTTGGAAGTGTGTGTCGTGCCATTAATGCTTTAATGTTTCTTGGATCCTAAGATATAAAACTTATATCTTTTCACTGAAGAAGTTAATTTGATTATTATCGAAAGTTATCAATGAGTATAGTGATAAAGACAATAGTTGGTTGAACACGACTTCTGTTGGAAAAGATAGTCAGTCAAACGATTATCATTGTCTTTCTTAATTGAGTGATGATATTAGTTGCTCATTGATAGAGCAAATTATAATGTGCACATAGGTGGAGGCGTCTGGCTAACACGCCTACACCTATGTGGAGGTAGCTGAGCCAGACGCATCTACCTTGGCGGAGGCGACTTAGCCAGACGCTCGAGTCAGGAAAAAATTCCGCCCCCATTACCTTGCCGGATTCAGGTGTTTCGCCAGACATTTTCGTGGTGTTGGTACTAGGAATGTGAGTAAAACTGAGTTAAACATCTTGTTTAAATACACGGGACGAAATGAATATTAATTGATTTGTTAAGGGCAAAAATGTTATTTTTGTGGCGATTTAAGTAGTTTTCCGACGACGAATAGTAGCTCCCTAAATATAATGTTTAGTTAGATACCGCTTATAATTTAAAATATTAAGTGTTTAATTTCGGTGTCAATTTGGCCTAAATCTTCCTATAAGTCACACCACAAAACTGGGAAACAAGAAATTTTATTTTGAGTTCATATGATGTGTCGGGTTTCATAAGAAAGTGGATACATGTGGTGAATCAATAAAATTAATATGTTACGAAAATTGACATAATTAGAATCATGAATAAAATAATATGATGTGTATATATATTATGGGGTGAGATAATTTAATATTATATAGGATAATATATTATATAAAATATGAATTTGCTAAAATCCCAAAAAGAGCAAATTTTGTTTGATATAAATCTAAAATTTGACAAATGACGATTCAACGGTTCCGTTTTGGTTTCGGTTGACCGATGTTTCTTAGGAACGGTCCACCGGACAAAGATCGGATATCGCAAATGATTAATCGAAATTGTCTACAGTGTCTGGACAATTGTAATCGGTCAACTTGACGTAAACGGTCAACCGAATGAAAATATCCAGAGTTGTCTTGGGATATTACGGTAGACCGAAAAAGACACGGTCATCCGAAAAGATTCGTCAGGGGAAATTTTGGTGAGTCAACGGTGTTGACTTTTTGGCATTGATTTATGTTTTGATGATTTATTCAACCTAATTTTAATTGTGATCATGTAGAGTATCACATATATTGCATTGCATATATATTGCTTTGTGTTAACCTCTACAAGTGATGAAGACTAAAACTCATTTAAAGACATGTAATTTGTATTCTTTGAGTCTTATGAACTGTGTAATTGAGCATACTTGAGCTAAAAAAACTATTCAAACACACATTACGTTCTTTATAAAAGTCACACAAAATTTCGTATAATTTGGACTTCAATAGATCACTCAAACCTAGACCAGAAAACACTAAACCAAAACCTGAACAGTCTACCAACATTCGGTCGACCGAAACAGACCGTTCGGTCGACCGAGTGATCATATATCCTGTTAGTGTTTAACTGCCTGAGTTCGGTCGACTGACTATTAACAAATTTCTGACCGTTTGTTTTGTCGTATATACTCAACGGTCGTATTCGTATTATCTCCAAATACCCCAAATACATTTTGTGTGTCGGTCGACTGAGGACCTTTTTCGGTCGACCGAACCTAAGAAGAATTGGCAAACCCGAACTGCCTGTTAGTTTTCGGTCGACCGAGGAACTTGTTTCGGTTGACCGAATATGATCTTGTTTGTCAACCCCAAAGTGCATGGTGTGAATCGGTTGAGCGAACCTATCTCGGTTTTCGACCGATCACTTAAGTGTACTCAGATTGTAGCCTTTGGCGGTCGACCGTTTCTTAACCGGTCGACCGAACCTTAATCAAAATTGCCAAACGGTCGACCGTTCAGCCCTATCCGGTCGACCGAATTTACTCAGAATTGAGTTCTGTCAGTTTTTTTGTGTATCTTATACAATCTCTACACAATTCATCCCCAACGCCTATAACTATTTAGGAGCTTATAAATACAGTTGTAACACATTTTAACACAACTCTCGCACTACTATTTGTCTACTACATTAGAGAGAGCTCAAAACACTTCAAGCCTCAAACTTTCCACACTTTAGTCTTAAATCACATTCTCACTCAAGTGTGCTCAAGATTAGAGAGTGTTATTCCACTCATTGTTTGTTCAAAAAGGAAGAGTCTTGGTGAAAGCCCAAGACAAGAGTATAGACTTCGGTGAGAGCCTAAAGTGTCCCTCTCGGATTGTGAGAGGAGGATCCAAGCTCGGCGAGGGTTGCTCGCGAGTTTGAAGATTGTAATTGCGTTCTCTCCCGGCCTGGAACGGGAAGTGGTTAGTGAAGTCGTGAGCGGAGCTTGCCAATGACAACTAGGACCCGGGTAAGCTGCCGAACCTCTATAAAAATCTCCCGACTCCTTGTGGTTTGCATTTTCCATTCTTTTACTTGCTTGTTTGGTTTTAAATTCCGCTACATATCTTTGATCGTTAAACAAGTAGATAATTATGGTTAAAAGTGATTAGAATTGTAGACACTCACGATCTTACAAACAGTTGACCGGAGCGAGACGTAGATCGACTAAAATTTTCCAAGGAATTTTTCTGATGTTTAATTTGTTCGACCGTCTAGCTCACGATCATCCGAACTTGTGTAAAACCAAATGTTTGGTCGACCGAGTGGAAATCTCGGTTAACCGAACAACACGATTTTTGCCTGAATTATTAAGAGAATAATTAGATAATGAGTTGGATTAATTCTAGATTTGATTAAACGTTTTTTAGGATGCTTATGTGGAAATTTGTGATTAATTTTAGGAGAGAAAAAACAAGAGATTATGACTAGAAAATAGTTTATGATATAAGTGTTTTTGGAGCCTATAAAATGACCATTCATCTTGTTTAATAATATGCAAAATTCTTTCTCCCTAATCACCTGATTAACCCATCCAAAAATTATCTTGCTATTTTAAGTTTTGAAGATAAAAATCTCAAGAGCTTTAAAATATTAGCTAGATTATAAGCTTAATTAGAGATTTATTAGCTAGTTCATTTCTCTTTAAATTTTTTTAGAGTTTTGTCAACACTTAGAACGAATCGGCGGACGATTCGACGAACAATGGAAATCCGGATCTTCTAAAAGGTTTTAGAGAATCTTTGAGTATGATACTTTCTATTTTGTTTATTTTAATATGTGTATGAATGCATGATTTAGAATAAATATAGACATTTATATAAAATTAATGAAAATATGAAATCGATCATGTATACTTGTATTAATTTTTTTAAAATATAAACATATATAGAGATACGAAATCCTACACCAACTTGTTGTTTACCTTAAATATGTGAATTAAGTATAATCTTTGGGAAAACAGTCAAACGGTCGACCGACACTTAAGTTCCGGTCGATTGGTAGTGTAGCTTGTCGTCCAGGAGAAGTGTCTGGATTTTTTCAGTCGACCGGGTGATCATAATCGGTCGACTGTGTATGCGCTTTGTTCGCCCAGGAAAACTTTTTGGAAATTTCTGGTTGACCGGTACTTAAGTTGCGAGTATTGTGTCACTGTCTGGAGATTTCCAGTCGACCAAAGGCGCGACGGTCGATCGGTGGAGCTCCGGATCACTCTACAGTGTGAAGTTTGGTCGACCGATGGCACCCGTTTGGCCGACCGTGCGCAACAGTTTTGCCCACGTTTTGCACTTTTCTCCACCCGATTTTGGTGCAATTAATACTTGTTTTGACCTTGTATATAGAGGAAATTTCGTCCCCCTTTGTAATACAATAATTACTATTGTCTACTTTGCATTCTTGAGAGAAAAAAGAGCATCCTTGTGGATTCGGTGTGAGCAAATTCACGGTAGATTATGGTATTCTCGTCGGTTGGTCGTGTGTATTGTAAGTTTCTCTTTGTAATACATTTTCTTTACAATAGATTGATGATGTGTCGTCTGTGGTTTTTCCCGCATTGAGTTTTCACGTTAAATCTTGTGTTCTTCCGTGTTTTGTGTGGTGTATTGTTTGTGGATTTGCATTTGTGATTTCATTTTTCCATCAGATTTACATAGGATTGATTTTATTCCCTAACACAACTGAAATAGCAACTCAACGTATCTGCATTTTGTTAATGCCATAATTGTCACAACCGTCTTACTACATTTGTAGGATTTTAAAGTATTTTAGATTGTCGACCTTCATTACTTCGATTTGTGCTTCACCAGATGATTTAACTGAACATTCCAAATGGCCCTCAATGCTATGAATTTACTTGCTGTTCCTGTTGATGAAAGACATTAATACATTTGATTCTTGAATAATTAGCTAGCGAGATAATTATGACATGGTTTCCATGTATTTGTATGGTGTTTCTATTTAATCAAGGGTCATTATTTATTTATAAATTCTCATTGTAAATTAATTTTGCTATTGTACCTACACTTATTGTCCCATAATATAGAAGAAAAACTGCAATTGGCTTGATTTGGCGATCTCTTCTGTGGTTTCTGAAATGCAGATGGGGGCGCACTCCTTTGGATGAAGCCCGTAAAAGTGGAAGCAGACCACTATTGAAGCTTCTAGAGAAAGCGAAGTCATCTGAAATATCTGAATTCTCAAATCAATCTCATGAAATTCAAGGTATGAAATATGCCGTCTTTATTGATTTTTTTCTCTAGACGTAACTATTGAATTGTTGAAATAGTAAGCAAGTCACAATGCAGAAAAGACGAGGTATATGAAGTCATGAACCCTCAACAAAATGTAACTTCCGGTATTCAAAAGCTTTTGGAAATATAGAAAGAGTCTTTGTAGAATTTGTGAAATACCAGGCATCAAATGTACTATCAAGTGGAATTTTGCTCTATATGATGGACCATAGGCAACTGTCATAATTCAGGGTAACCTTGTTTCTTCAGTTTTAAAGAAGCCTAGTAGATATCATGAATTGCTCCTTCATACTAGGAATACAAGCAAATCTCTAGTATTATGTGATAATTTCAAGTTTTACACTTTTTTATAGTGTTCTTGGTTTTGTACTTTCTACCCAGGCAAATGTTTCTACCCATGCAATATCATAGCTATTATCAGTTATCATCCTTTTGTTTGTAATGATAAGGCATCAGCTGTTAGGACATTCAACTTCGTAATAATTATCACCTAGACATCGATATTGCACAAGTTGCTGAGCCTGTCAGTATCATGATACAGTTTAACAGTAGTACCTGTTTCTCTTCTGTCATCCTCAGATAAATACCAGAGGAAGTGCACTGTGTTTCCTTTCCATCCATGGGACAAGGACAACAAGAAGGAAGGAGTCATGTTGTGGATACCACCCACCATCGAGGAATTAATCACAGCAGCTGCGGAGCAGCTGAACTGCCCTGGTTCATTCATATTGACCAAAGATGGAGGAAAAGTTACCAATATAAACATGATTTCTGATGCACAGAAACTGTATTTATGTACAGAAAGCAGCTCATCAGAGTGAGAAACACAAGACAAGAATTTCTCTCCCCCAAGCTTTCTACCCCCAAAATGCCACATGAAGATATCTCTCCACTGGTTGAAGTTCCTGCAATCTTGTGCGGAGTAAACAAATGGCATTTGGTTGTTCATATATTAGTGTATGATATCACTACTTCACGACCCACGCTTGCTTCTCTCCTTTTTATTGTATTATAGTTTGGTGTAATTCTGTGGCATCCTGTAATACGTACCTCGCAGAGGCTAAATTTCCAGTTACAAGCGAGTTCTGTATACAAAGATGTATCAGGAAGTACTTCTGCAATAAATTCGATGTTATCCTACCGATTGTAATGCCCAAATTTTTGATGAAGGTCTCTCGCTCTGGTCAATTTCAGATGTTTGGAAGATTAGCAGCAATTCTTCTAATGCATGGTATGTCATTATGGAATCCGACCACTTGAATTTTGTGGTCTCAAAACCAAATCGGCTTATGCAGTCATTCCCACTATGATCAGTGACTAGGGAACTTTGTGCAGCAGGTTATAACTTATATAATAAAAAGGTCAATGATAAATTACCAAAAAACTGGCTTACCTCTCTATTCTTTGTAATACTGTTTCATTTTTTTAGGTTGGTTTGACGCTACTAGGTGGTGTTCATCAATATGGTTTAAATCATGTAATGCTGGTTATTCCTTCAGATGCTAAACACAGTTTCACTGTAATGGTGGTTTACCGAAAACACGATGCACAGAAATTAGAGAGATTTGATACGCATCTCTCCAGGTGAGACGAAGAAGCTCAGTTGGTTTAGAGCAATCGAATCCTTGGTCGAGCCAGAGACTTATTTCCCCCGATATGGAATATAGTATAATAATAATAATAATACCTTAACCCAAGTCTTTAACCATGATTTATTGTTGTTGGTCCACAGAAATTCTCTTCTTGACCTCAGACACTGTACAAAAACGTGAGTACAAAACTGGAAGCGCAGCGCGACGAAGCCGATGATGACGTGGCAAGCAACTACCTCTCAGGCTCTCACCCCACTATAAATAAATACCCCAACAGTCTCCCACACTCCACTCTCCACTCAACCAACCGCACTCTCCTCCTCGGAGCCCTGGAAACCGCCTCCAAACCCCAATTCCACTCCTCCGACCTCGATTCCATGGAGTCGGAGCTACGTTTCATCACCAAACACGATGAGCCCCCTCCTCCGGCGTGGCCGACGAAGAAGTCCCGGTCGAGGAGGCCTCGGATCAAGCGCCGCATCGTGCTCCTCCCGTTCACCGACGAGGTCGGAGTCGAAACCGAGCGGTCTGCTCCCGAAGCCGACTCCTCGTCCTCTTCCTACTTCCCCAGCGTCGTCACCGCGGAATCGAGCTTGATGTTGTCGAAGAACGTGAAGAAGCGCGGGAGAGAAGACAATGAACGCGTCGTGGAGAATCCCGCCGGCGAGTTCCGACGTATCACGAGGATGTACGCAAGGAAGATCGGGACGAAGATCGAGTCCGGCGGAGTAAGCTTCTCCGACGAGAACAATTCGAAGCTCAAACACGACGGAATCCAAATGATCGATTCCGATCCGAGGAGAAAAGCGGAATCGAGCTGCGTAAGTGAGAAATCTCTCGAAATCTCCAGATCCTCTGTTACTGAGTTGATCCCCATAGTAGATCGTTCCAAACCGGCCGCATCACCGGAGGTATCACAGGGCTCAGCGGTGGGAGTCGCGGAGATCAACCCGAAGCTCGTGTGCTCGGAGCAACTCTCTGGCGACGGGGAGGGATCGGCGTACTCGACCTGCAACGAGATGACTCTGTCGGAGTTCGAGTCGGAGCTTTTCGGTGGAAGTTCGGAGGAGTACTTCTCCGACTTGTCCCAGTCGTTTCTCACGGAGTCGTCAGATAACTTCTCGGAGAAGTCTCACGACGAAAAGTCGTCGCTGGCGTTCTCGCTCTACCTCGGGCTGGTGCAGCAGTTTTCTCACTCCGACCTCTCCGAAGCCGTGCCGGCGCCGGAACTCGACGACTCCAGCGAGTTCACAGTAAGCTTCGTTTTACATGTAATTACAATGAGATTTGGTTGTTATGTGATGTTGATTTTTGGTGTTGTACTTAAGTTGCTGAGGTTTGAGAACGAAGACGACGAGGAGAGCTATCAGTTGTTTCGAATGAGGGAGAAGAGGATTCAGCTTTACGACTTTGCGGACGACCAGAGTGTGATGAAGGAGTACTATGCGATGGTTTTCGAGGAGCGGCTGCTGATGGTTCAGTGGATCGTGGAGGTATAAGCATCAGAATCTCTTTTCTCCCTCATTTTTAGATACCTTTTTAGATTTATTTATTTTAAATTTAGATTCATGCAATTTGCGTTTGGTCTGTCCCTTTTCTCTCTCGTATAAGCACCTTTTTGCTGCTCGCATCCTAGTCGTATATCTGTCACGTGCCGGTGTTCCTTATTTATTTGGATGCATGTCGAACCCACGCGCTCGTGCAATTCTACTGTTTTTTTAAAGGCTATCCCATCGAAAATCTTTATTGTCTCCTATACAAAGATCACTCATCTTTCACATGAAATTTCTTGCGCAGAAATTTCACATCATGCCTAGTTAATTTGGTGATTAAAACGTGAGAACGTGTTTAGTCCGATTTATAGAGCAGCTCATAAGTAGGCCTCAAAAGAAAACAAGTATACGAAGCCTTGGCTCATTTATGTAGAAACCAAGTGCATTTGAATTTTGTAGTCCTGTATTTGAATTCTTTCAGTGATATTCTGAAATACATCCTAAAACATCACATGTTATAATTACATCTGAAGAATGTTGATATCATGAGTTCAGACCCCTCATTAGAAGCACATTACCATAATACCGTTTATTCCATGCATGAGCTTGAATCTCCATCAATAATCGAAACACCGTAGGTCACTTTCTATTAACACTGCGTCTAAACTCAAAATATCTACTATAAATAGAGGTATGGGACCTTTTTGACTTTTCTATTCTCCTGGTAACATGCCCCTGGAGACAATCTTCATGCTTGTCATGCCACCACTAGACACTAGATGGCTAGACCGCACCAATCTTTATACATTTGGTTTGCTAACATGTTAGAGATTCATATATTAATTCCAATGTGTCTTTTTATAATAAAAAATATATAAAAATCCAATGTGTCTTTGTAAGCATTAAGCTCAATAAAGGTTGCATTAGTTATTGTTGGGTTTAACCAAAGACTAACATGAAATTTTTAAAAAGGTTCAAAGGATTTTGTTTAACAGGCTTATATATCCACTTGAGCCTTAAAGTTTGTAACGTTAAGTTACAATGCAGACTAACATGATATTCATACAATGACTAACAAGAGGTGACAATAGGGGGACTTTTGAAATTTTTGGACATATTTTTTTTGGAAAATATTGATGGATAGGTTCCTGACAAAAGGATTCTTCAAAACTAAAAGAAATTGTTGCCATCTTTGGACATAAAATTGTTTATGTAGAAATTTCTGGAGAATATTTAGTGAACCTTGTGAAGAAGTATATGAATGTGAATGTGCTCTGTATGATTTAGGAAGTAGTATGCTAAGCATCGAAGAAATTAATGGTAGTGGAGTTGTGAGGTCTCGTGATTTAATCCTTTTAGTAATGACGTCCCAAAACATAAGCACCATGTGTTCAAGTTATCCAGGGGTGCAGGAAACCAAATGTCACGGTTAGCTAGCTATGTTACATCAGTAACTCAGGCTGTTTCTGCATAATTCGCTAAGAACTTATTCACAAACTTAGCTCATTGTGTGCTATTTGACAAGTTGCATCTGGAAGAGAATCTTGGACTGTCCCCTTATTTCCATTGAGAAATATCTAAAGTCTGATCCCTTTTGCAGCATTCTAGTTCGATGCAGCTGCAGAACGAGACCTTGTTCTTAGGTGTGAGCTTGATGGATAGATTCCTGACAAAAGGATTCTTCAAAACTAAAAGAAACATTCACCTCTTGGGCATTGCTTGCATCACCCTCGCCACTAGAATCGAAGAGAATCAGCCTTATAATAGGTATAAAGCAATAATCGTACTCATAACAACTAGCAGAATACACAATTATGTTTTCATTCTTATGCGTATGAGTTCCAGCATGAGCACATTCCTTGCCAATAAACTGATAAACACTAGAATTTAATCAGTGTCAGGCGGAAAACATTCCTAGTGGGGAACTGCGCTTATAGCAAGGGTGAAGTGGTGGCCATGGAATGGCTTGTCCAAGAGGTCCTCGATTTCCAGTGTTTTGCTCCAACCATGTACAACTTCCTATGGTACTGCTTTATCTTTCATTTCCTAAACTACTTGACTACTCTCGACTTATCCCATTCCTGACAAACATAACAATGTGGGCTTCATCTATCTTCTTTCTCCTGCAGGTTTTATCTAAAGGCAGCAAAGGCTGAGCCGGCAGTGGAGAGTCTGGCCAAGTATCTTGCTGTCGTGTCACTCTTGGATCATGACAGGCTCCAATTCTGGCCGTCCACTGTGGCTGCAGGTGTAGTAGTCCTTGCCTCCTTGTCCTCAAACCGTGACGACTCCTGTCAATGGGTTATGGAGGTAAATTTTTGAATGAAAAAGTTCTGTTATGCTACATGAACAAGATAGTGTGGAATTAATGAGGCCCTTTGTATCTTCTAATGAACACAGACACACGTAAGAACCAGAAATGACGATCTGCCAGAGTGCATTAAGGTAGCCATTTCTGATCTCTGCTATAATGACTTTCTGCTCTTGTGACTCCTCTTAATTCTTTCTTTGGGGGATTCCATGTTTTCCTCCTTGGTCTGCCCTGTTGATGCCTTTAGTTGCTGCTGATGATATCCTTTTGGGAACTGATTTTGTGATATCTTACTTATTCACAGAGTCTAGAGTGGTTGATAAAGCATCATTGCAAAAAATGATCCAGAGGAAAGCGAACCATGTTTGTTTTCAGAGAAAACATGACCATCTTATAAGGTAAAAAATGATTGTGCTCTTTCACTTTTGAGATGGAGCCTGTCCAACCAGGGAGCTGCGGCAATCTGGGAAACTGCAAATACGAAGTACAGATTTTTGGTAGTCTCACATATACTTTTAATTCTAGAATAATCTAAATGAATCTTGTAAAACCGAAATACATTAGCTTTAGTTCACCAAGAAGGTTGCAACAGCCATCATTCTTTATGACATTGCCTCCTTTCCTACCTGGAAAAATTGTTGGTTCAAACATTTCTTGTAATGAAATTTGATCTTTGTATTCTAACTTCATACGGAAATATAAGCTGGTACTTTTTTGATCGATTTAATTTGGAGCAGTCCGGCTCGAGTCTAGCCTGTTTATAATGTTTTGGGAATGTGAAATATAGCTCCCGGCGGCTGCGAATGGCATCCTCTGTTATCCGCCAAACCCCATGACGCCATACCGTGATGTAACGAACTAATGCGCTTTCCTGGATTCTTACACTCATCCCCCACGGCCCACGGCTCTTCATACGACCAGTCAATAGTTCAGAAGTCAGACGTAGAAACGTGGTCATACTTCTAACCATGACGACATTTTGCTACATTAGTTCCCTATATATATCTGACCAGCCTTGGAATACGCAGAAGCAATATCCACCAAAGGAGCCAACATGGGTGCTCATGGGAAAGGACACCTTATGGTGGTGGAATTGATATTCCTCGTTCTAATGGTATCCAACTTCCACCCATCGATGGCAAGACCTCTCCTTTTGGGTGGCTTGTCCGGGAAAGGAAATTTGGTGTTCCAATTCCTCCCCAAAGGGTCAGCCTCTGTTTCTCGGCTCTCTGATTGCAGCTCCAGCCACAATAGCCCTGATTGCCCCGGACGAAGGTTGCTAATGGAAGCTGAAATTAGTAATTGATGAAGGGTGGCAAGAGTTACATCCTTTCCACCACCCATCCCATCTTTACACTGCTGTTGATTTTAATTTCAGTGTCAACCGCAACACAAACCCAAAAATAGAAGTGGAAGCCAGATCCACGATGAGCTTGAATACCTCATCAGAGAAACCGAAATGGTTTTTCTAAGTCGGTTTGTGGTGCTTCTTCTAACGAGAAATCAGTATCGTTGTGTTAACTATTTTATTGTATGTTTCTGAATTCTTACTGGAATTACGTGCTCAATTTTAAGATTGGATTACTACTTTTCAATCGGCTTACTCACCGGGAAATTTCAAATTGTGTTTTCTTCTTGTAGATACGCTCATAGCATGTCTGTGTATTTGAATCATATCTATGTATTCCAATCACAGTGTACGTTGATGTTTGGCAACAAAAGAGCAAATAAACTAGCATAATTGATAGAGAAAAATGCAAGATATTGGAAGAAAAATTGGAATATGTTTGATTAAATATAAGCAAGCATCGAATTCTTAATTGCCAAATTAGAGAAATTGCCCAAAGTGAAATCTCTACCGTCCATCTCCATGGTCATAAATAAATACAAGGAAAATGATAGATGACCGTTATTTAGGACGCTCCTTGCGGGACGCGGGTTATGTGGCAAATTCCATGTCAGCAGAGAAAAGAGTTTCGTTTATATTTTATCTCTCAATTATTTTGTTATCCGTACAAATGTCTCCATCTCTCCATCTCTCCCTTCATCCCTCATTAATGCGTCTCAAATCACTCACTTCCTTCATTATTTTGACGCTCCTACACAGCAGAAGACTTGTTATTCATCTCAAGATGCGTCTTCCTTTTTCTTCCCTTCTCTTCTGTGGTCCTTCCTCTGTACTCCAATAGAAATCGTTCATGTGTCTTCCCAAGTTGAGCAGCCGGCAAACGTTCCTAAGGAGGAAATATTTTTTCCTTCTTTCGAAGAAGCCAAAACATTTTACGTGGCCTATGCCGATTCTTGTGGTTTTGGTGTTAAGACAAGGCAATCTCATTACGATCGTGGTGTTGTTATACGGGCCACGCTGACTTGCTCCAAGGAGGGCACGACACCACCAAACCAAGGGCAAGGAAAATTGAAGCCTAGGTTATCCAGTAGAGTCCAATGCACTACTCGGATAAGGGTCTCCGGAAACCCAGCACGTGGTTACCACATTAACTTTGTGGATCTTAAACATAACCACGCCATGCTTGAACAGAAGCAAATGCGTTTTCTCAGACAAAAACGAACCGTCCTTGAGGCCGTCAAAGCACGCATATCGTGCAATGATAGTGCTGGGATATCGGCTGCTAAGACCATGCAATCTTTTGTGGTCGAGGCTGGAGGTCATGACAAATTGACTTTCAACGAAAGGGATTTAAGGTTTGCGTTCTTTCTGCCTAACATAATTGAAGTTCAACATTTTGCGTCTGGTTTTAGTGGTTTCTGTGTGCAGGAATGTTGTAAACGAAGTCAGAAATTTAAAGATGGGACATGGTGATGCACAAGCTCTTCAGAACTATTTCATTAGGATGCAGAAGATTGATTCCATGTTTTTCTATGTAATGGATATGGATGACCAAGGAAGACTACAGAACGTGTTTTGGGCTGACTGTCGTTCTAGAGTTGCATATTCACCTACATTACAAACAAATACGACATGCCTTTTGCCCCATTTGTAGGAGTTAATCACCATTTCGAGTCAGTTTTGCTCGGTTGCGCTTTGCTGTCTTCTGAGACCACTGAAAATTACATATGGTTGTTCCAAACATGGTTGTCGTGCATGAACGGTAAGGTGTGACTGTTCAGTTTAAGCTATTTATGTGTTCGGTTTAAGTGGTGGAACTGTTGGGTTTAAGTGGTGGAACTGTTCGGTTTAAGTGGGGAATTGTTCGGTTTAAGTGGTGGAACTGTTCGGTTTAAGTGGGGAACTGTTCGTTTTTAGTGGTGGGTCTGTTCGGTTTAAGTGGTTTGACTGTTCGGTTTAAGTGGTGGAACGGTTCGGTTTAAGTGGTTTGACTGTTCGGTTTAAGTGGGTTGACTGTTCGGTTTAAGTTGTGTATGTGTTCGGTTTAAGTTGTGGGTCTGTTCGGATTAAGTTGTCTGTCTGTTCGGAATAAGTTGATTGTCTGTTCGGATTAAGTTGTCTGTCTGTTCGAATTAAGTTGTCTGTCTGTTCGGATTAAGATGTGGGTCTGTTCGGATTAAGTTGTGGGTCTGTTCGGTTTAAGTGGTCGGTCTGTTCGGATTAAGTTGTGGGTCTGTTCGGTTTAAGCTGTGGGTCTGTTCGGTTTAAGTGGTCGGTCTGTTCGGATTAAGTTGTGGGTCTGTTCGGTTAAAGTTTTCAAAGTAGGATTTTGTACCTTTCAATATATGACTCACTCCTTTTAAATTGCCCCCCTTATGCAGATATACCCCCCAGCCATAATAACAGATCAATGTGGTGTCATTACAGCTGCTGTAAGGAATGTCTTCCTAGATTCAAGACACAGATTCTGTATATGGCACATAATGAACAAAGCTCCATTGAAGTTGCCGACGCAGTATCGGAAGCACATGTTATTTGATCTGAAATTGATTGTATATGATTCCAAAATCCCAGCAGAATTTGATCGTAATTGCCAGGGTTTCCTTCTTGATTTTGACCTGCATAACCATAGCTGGCTCAAATCGATTTATGCAATCCGAGAGTCGTGGATACCTGCATTTGTTGGTGATAGTTTTTTCGCGGGAATGACATTTACTCAGAGAAACGAGAGTATGAACGCCTTTTTCGACAAGTATCTTACTTCGAAGACCACCCTTAAGCAGTTTGTTCAACAATACGAACTTGCGCTCCGCCATAAGAACGAGAAGGAAGCTCAATCAGATTTTGATTGTCTTCATAAGAGACCCCAGTTGGTTTCAATTTATCCATTTGAGAGACAGATAAGCGAGTTGTATACGGTAGGGGTCTTCAAGAAAGTGCAGTTAGAAATTGGGAAGATGATATACTGTGATATAACGGAGGAGTTCAATACGAATGACACATTTCAATACAAGGTATCTGAACGTGTTTTGGCTGGTGAGCAGCTACTGTCGAAACGTTTCCTAGTACAAAACATATCCATGAACTTCACATGTGATTGTAGAATGTTTTCAGCACGTTGGTCTTCTATGCTGTCACGTTTTTGTGGTACTTGGACGCTTAAATCCTAATGCATTGCTCCTTGACTCTTACATCGTTAATCGATGGCGGAAGGATATTCGAAGGAGCTATCGAGATAAGATGTACCCAGACGATGACGTAATGGAGAAGGATGCGCTTCGACGTCACGACGACATCATGGGTCGTGCCGTTTGGATAGCACAGGAAGCCTTCATTTCCCACGAAAGGTATATTGAGGCCGTGAAGTGTATTGAAATGCTTAAGGCACGTATGCACACTACCCAGTTCTTGGTTCGACTTGATGAACCTGAGTCTGCGGGTACATCGGTTCTTAATCCAGATAATGTCAGACGTGTAGGAAGACCGCCGACTAGACGTCGAGTGTCTTTAGCTGAGAAGATAATTAAAAAAAGCCATAAAAAGCACGCCCAACAAGAGAAGAGAAAGTTCAAGATGAAGGTTACATCGTCGCTTCACGAAGTCGCACCAAAACCCGGGGATCCTGATTTCTCTGATTGGGACATGAATTTGTATTACGAGGAACTTCCTCCTTAATTTAATATTACTTGTTATTTTCAGTTCTTGTAAAACCAAGAAACTTCTAATTGTTGATCTGTTTGGATTTGTAAATGGTTGTTATACACGTTCAATTCGTATAAAACTGTGTCATTGTTCGGAATATGTTGTGGGTCTGTTCGGAATATGATGTGTGTCTGTTCGGAATATGTTGTTTGTCTGTTCGTAATATGTTGGGGGTTAGTTCGGAATAAGTTGTGTGTCTGTTCGGTTTAAGTTGTCTGTCTGTTCGGAATATGATGTGTGTCTGTTCGGAATATGTTGTCTGTCTGTTCGGAATACGTTGAGTGTCTGTTCGGAATAAGTTGTGTGTCCGTTCGGAATAAGTTGTGTGTCTGTTCGGAATATGCTGTGTGTCTGTTCCGTTTAAGTTGTGTGTCTGTTCGGAATAGGATGTGTGTCCGTTCGGTTTAAGTTATGTGTCTGTTCGGAATACGTTGAGTGCCTGTTCGGAATAAGTTGTGGGTCTGTTCGGAATATGTTGTCTGTCTGTTCGGAATATGTTGTGTGTCTGTTCGGATTAAGTTGTTTGTCTGTTCGGAATACGTTGAGTGTCTGTTCGGAATAGGTTGTGTGTTCGTTCGGAAAAAGTTGTGTGTCTGTTCGGAATATGTTGTGTGTCTGTTCGGTTTAAGTTGTGTGTCTGTTCGGAATAGGATGTGTGTCCGTTCGGTATAAGTTGTGTGTCTGTTCGGAATACGTTGTGTGTCTGTTCGGAATAAGTTGTGTGTCTGTTCGGAATATGTTGTGTGTCTGTTCCGTTTAAGTTGTGTGTCTGTTCGGAATATGATGTGTGTTTGTTCGGAATATGTTGTGTGTCTGTTCCGTTTAAGTTGTGTGTCTGTTCGGAATATGTTGTGTGTCTGTTCGGAATATGTTGTGGGTCTTTTCGGAATAAGTTGTGTGTCTGTTCGGATTAAGTTGTTTGTCTGTTTGGAATACGTTGAGTGTCTGTTCGGAATAAGTTGTGTGTCTGTTCGGATTAAGTTGTCTGTCTGTTCGGAATACGTTGAGTGTATGTTCGGAATAAGTTGTGTGTCTGTTCGGAATAAGTTGTGTGTCTGTTCGGATTATGTTGTCTGTCTGTTCGGAATACGTTGAGTGTCTGTTCGGAATATGTTGTGTGTCTGTTCGGATTAAGTTGTCTGTCTGTTCGGAATACGTTGAGTGTCTGTTCGGAATAAGTTGTGTGTCCGTTCGGAATAAGTTGTGTGTCTGTTCGGAATATGTTGTGTGTCTGTTCGGTTTAAGTTGTGTGTCTGTTCGGAATAGGATGTGTGTCCGTTCGGTTTAAGTTGCGTGTCTGTTCGGAATACGTTGTGTGTTTGTTCGGAATATGTTGTGTGTCTGTTCCGTTTAAGTTGTGTGTCTGTTCGGAATATGATGTGTGTCTGTTCCGTTTAAGTTGTGTGTCTGTTCGGAATATGTTGTGGGTCTGTTCGGAATAAGTTGTGTGTCTGTTCGGATTAAGTTGACTGTTCGGAATACGTTGAGTGTCTGTTCGGAATAAGTTTTGTGTACGTTCGGAATAAGTTGTGTGTCTGTTCGGAATACATTGAGTGTCTGTTCGGAATACGTTGAGTGTATGTTCGGAATAAGTTGTCTGGGAAGAGTTTGTAATTTGTACATCTTTTAAAAAATAAACACAAAAAAGAGTTTGTAATTTGTACATGTAAACAAATAAACACTAAAAAATATGGACTTCAGATCTGCACACACGATCGCCGGTCCCTAAGTAACATGACCGCCAATTCACCCCTGATACAGTGGATGTTATTGTGGTCCTTCTCCTTCGTCGGGTCAAGTTTTAGCATTAGGCACCTTATCCAATATATAACATAGGCCCCGCAATCGTTGCTCCCCGGTGGTTGTCGTTGGCTATTTTTCCTGAGGATTCTCAAGGGTCAGTCGACATTTAGTAGATCCCTCCAGTATTCAACCGCATCCGCTGCTGCGCACTCATGTACGCCTATGGTCTGCTATGGATCTTCACATTTCTCTAGCTCCCTAGAGATACTGTTGAACGTCAAAATCTCCTTGGACGGGCCGTGGACAACCACCAGAGTCCAATGACTTGCAGACCAGCATGGTTGTGCGATTACGGACTCTGTTGGAGACACACCTTCAATTTTAGGGAGGATAAAATCTTCAATTTCTCTGCCTTGGGCACCCAAAATTCGCCCAACTTATTCCGAACAGACACACAGCTTAATCCGAACAGACACCTAACTTAATCCGAACAGACACATAACATAAACTGAACAGACACACAACATATTCCGAACAGACACACAACTTAAACCGAACAGACACACAACATATTCCGAACAGACACACAACATAAACCGAACAGACACACCACTTAATCCGAACAGACAAACAACTTATTCCGAACAGACAGACAACTTAATCCGAACAGACACCCAACTTAATCCGAACAGACACATCACTTAATCCGAACAAACACAACACTTAATCCGAACAGACACACAACACTTAATCCGAACAGACACACAACATAAACCGAACAGACACACAACTTAAACCGAACAGACACACAACATTTTCCGAACAGACAGAAAACTTAATCCGAACAGACCAAAAAACAACCAAATAACACTTAGTTGTAGTATTGCCACACAACCGTCGACGTTCCCCTACCTCATAATGAGGTTCCCTGCCTTTCTTCTCTCCTGCAGTTCTAAGCTGGCTTTCTTCAGGCCCCCAACCAGGGCTTCGTGAACTGCACTTGCCCATGCGTATCTGTTTATGCGTCTGATGTTCCTCAAATGGTGCATGAACCATTGCCTCAGTCGAAGTGTTCCATCATAGAACAAAAAATGGTTGAAGATGAAAGAAATCAGGAGACGAACGTACTCCTCCGTGTCGCCCATGGCACTGCTTGCCAGCAGATGACCTATAAGTTGTGTGTTGTCAAGGTTCACCCATTCTCGCCTCTGTACACCCAATGGTTCCATCACCACGGGCTTCCCATGCCTACGTAAGCCCAAAATTAGGGCAACGTCTTCCGATGTAAGGGGAACTACCCCTGATCCTATTCTCAGCCCCACCTCCTCCGCATCGTAGTGTTCGACGAACCAACCGACTATTTCGTTGTCCGTAGTAATGTTAGGAAGGTCTAGGAAGTGACCGAAAGGGGTGCTCCGGAAAACCTCCTTCTCAACCTTCTTCATCCTGTCAAACTGCTTTCGGATGACCGTCCAGGAGCACCGGGATTTCCGGAAGTAGTAGGTGGTTCCCTAAAACAAAAAATTGAAAAAACGAAAGTTCATCAAAAAAAGAACGACCAAGGGAAGAAAAAAAATATAGACCCACCGGTTCTGGGACAGATTCACTATCGACGGCAGGAGTCGAAGAATCCATTATGGTTTAGAGGGGAAGAAAGAAAGCCGGAATAGGTTCACAGGTACGCTTCCTCCGTTCACAGGTAATCCAACGAGAAAGAAAGCGAGACTCTCCCTTTTTCGGTCTGGATATTTGGTATCTACCTCGGTATCGAAACCGTCGTTCGTGGGGTGTCTGCCGCTGTCTTATCAGGAAAGCAATCATCGTTCTTCGAAAACCGTCAAAAAAAATTAAAACACAATTTAAGGCGCGTTTCGAAATGGTGACATGACAATCCGACTAGACGTTGACTCGACAACTTTTTGGGTGCCACGTAGGGCGCGTCACGGACACCCGCGTCCGTGTACAACGACCCTAAATACAATACCACATCACATCTTTCATTCCACCTTTAAAAGATCAAGGGTAACGACGTCCCACATTCCCACGTCCATCACCTTTCAATGCCAGATTCCTTTACACTGAAGCCCATTTGACGGTCCGAAATAACTTATTTTCTACACACAAAGTATCAACTACTGCGGATTTTTTAATTAAGCGTACACTTGTTTGTGGTTTTTTGCGGTTTGGTAAATAGAAAAGACTAATGTCAAGTTGAGATAATTCGTCTGTTCAAGATGCACGTTCAAACGCCATTAGCAGTTTCGCACCAGCCAATTTCATATGTCTCTCCTTACATCTCTTCCTCATAACTCATGTGCATTTAGGTACATCTGTTTGGATAATATAATACTATTGCTTTCAAATAAACGATAAGTAGAAGACGGCTATAGCAAACTGGGTGGTTCACTTTTCTCTCTACACATGTACAGAGGTTAGAACTTAGAAGTTAGAACTAAGGCAACCGTGATAACTAATAACAGAAACGAAACTAAGACTAGAGAACGGACCTGGACTCATTCGAGCCCATTACGCTTGGAACATTAGTCTGGGATAAGTACGTTTAAAATTTGTTAACAGATAACTTAAAATTTAAATTTCATTGGAAAATATGAACCGTAGATCTTGTTAACTAGTATGCACACCAAAACCGTAAAATTTAAAGATCGTTTTATATAAGATCGTCAAATTTGTAATGAATTTCATGCATTCTTTTTATATTTTGGGAAGTATTGAATAAACTTTCAAATTTTATGATTTTCGTGCATATAACTTATTTGGATTTTACGTATGAAGTGTAAATTTTAACTTAAGTTATCAATAATATTAAATTGTCGTTAAAACCTTTTAAAGGTAGTGTATATTTCTTGAATCTTTACATAATATATAATGTATATATATGTATAATATTGTGGCGGGTTGGTTTGTTCAATGAGACCATGTTTAACGGGTCGGGTGCACCCTGCCGCCCGGGCGTTCAATCGGGCGGTGGGCGTCCTGATCGGACGCCCAGGGCGCCCTCGGTTGCACGTGTCCCCCCCCCCCCCCATTGGGGTTTTTTATAATTTTTTTATTTTAGTGGAGGATTTGTTATTAGAGTTAATTGATAATGTATTAGGTATTTTGATTAATGGGTGGTAATTTTGATTATTCTGAAAGACGATCGGCTTCACGTCTGCACAGTGCATTCACGCGTGTACTGTGCCACAAATACATCTATGTACTCCCAACTATAAATACATTTATCTATCTCCGTACATCTTAAATTCTTCACTCTTATTAACTTTTCTCTCAATGTCGGATAATAATTCAAACCCCGCTCAATCCGACGATGACAACTGTAGTGAGACATTTGATATGGTCGACCGTGCTATTGATTTGGTCGCTCGAGATGTGTACGAACAGAGTACACGTCCTAGGCATCGTCGGAGGAGAACGATGAGCCCAGATATAGATCGTGAACTTGGTTATAGACGTCTTATAAACGATTATTTTTAAGACACCCCTGTGTATTCTGATACTCTTTTCAGGAGAAGATTTCGAATGCAAAAGCATGTTTTTCTGCGCATTCATAATGTCGTTGAAGCATCTGATGTCTTCCAATGAACACCAGATGCAACTGGTAGAATGAGCATTTCCGGATTACAAAAAACAACGACATCAATGCAATTGCTAGCCTATGGAGTAACAGTTGATGGGATCGATGAGTACTTACGAATGAGTGCAACATGCAGCAACATCCAGAAATGCCCTCCTCAAATAATAATTTCGAGTTAAAATAATTGGAAGTAGTATTAAAATTAGAATTATATAAAATGTAATTTGTTAAATATTGTATAAGAATTAAAACTGTTTAATTAAGAATGGTGTGGAGGAAAGAAAGTGTAGTGTGAGTGAGGGTAGCCCGAGTGTGGTTAAGGATTTTTTTTAGGTGGGCGAGGTGAGCTGACATGACGGAGACGTCGGAGAGAGTGAGCATGGCGGATGAGGGTATCCCAGACATTATTGTTTATGGTCTTAGGTCAGATCATCATTCAACACAACCCACCAAGGGAACGAATCGACAGTCTACGGGTAAAATATGTTTAATTGTTTAAATTCAGGATTCTAATTTCAGGCCTTTACCAGGCCTAGTCAAACCCAGGGCCGAAATCGACCTCTTTTCTGTTAATATCACAAAATTATCATCTTATTATAATACAATCATTTAATTTGAATAAACAGAAAAAGAATGTTAATAAGTAGTATGCACCCAAAAACAATTCAAGAAACCGAAAATCCTTTAAACTTGGGAAAGAAATCCCTTACTAATTACATTCGAAAACAAATTTACCTTTTCTGCCAAAATCTCAATCCCCAAAATTTCCAGAACGGCGATCCGTTCACAAAATTAAATATCCTTGATCCCGCATGTAATGACTAATGATCCCCCAACTCCAATGTGAAAAATAAAATTCACATATTCTTCGCAGCCGTCGATTCAGACGTGGACGGCTGAGATGTTAGAAATAGGGGGTCGAGAGCATTTACCATTTATGGACGCCCCTTCACATGGATTAAGCAATCGATCACTATTCCTTAAGAACAAAAACCACATATTTTTTTCTCACAAAGTCTTCGCCTTCTCTCCGACACATGGTATATGCTAAAGCCACTTTTCCTTTGTTATTACTCTAATGTTCGTTTCTTTTGGTCTTAATTATGCAATTAGAGGTATTTTCTACTAATGTAAGGTGGGGGTTGAGGTAGTTAGTCGTGGTTATTACTTTTTTAAGTTTCAATTCTATCTGTCTTTCTTCGAAAAGTTAAATCCTTGTTTTATCACAATCCGTTTTAATTACTTGTTGGTTCCACTCTATAAATTGACGCCATGAAACTGGAAAAGACTTCTAGTTCGAGTTTATCATATATTTTTTTCTGAAAAAAAAAAACAGTTTTGGTCAGTTCTTATGGGGAGAACAGTTAAGAAGAGCACACGAATTCTTGAACGTGTAATTATCGAAAAATATCACATTACCGTGTTTGATTTGATTGCATTGCAGTTGAATTGTGAAATGTCATGTGTGTTTTTGTAGATGATGAGTTGTGGTTCACCGAAGTTCAAGATCCCGTCGTGGTTGAATTGCTTTCTGGACACCAAATTCTTCGAGGTGTGCGAACAACACAAGGATCTCCGCAAGAGCGAGACGAACACCTACTGCATCAACTGCAACGATACGATGTGCCAGCATTGCCAATGCGACGAAGCTCACAACCCACACAAAGACCACAAGCTCTTGCAGATAAGGCGATACGTCTACCAAAGCGTTGTTAGAGTCCAAGACATTCATAAGCTCATAGATTGCTCCAAGATTCAGGTATATATTAATTTGGGCACACACAACCATATTTTTGTTATCTTGTGAATTTTGCTTGTGTAACCGAATTTGTGTTTTTTTAGCCATTCACTGTTAACAGTGCAAAAGTTGTTCTGCTTAATCCGAAGAACAATGGGAAGGCTTCTGGTAGCAAGGATGGGCCTGCTTGTGGAATTTGCCAAAGAACCATAACTGAACCAAATCTTTACTGTTCCATTGCCTGTAAGGTATAACTTAATTTTAATCTCTTACAGTCAGTATGCCTGATGGTATAATTTAGTTTAAGTTCAATCTTGTAAGACTTGTTGGTTTTGTTATAGGTATCTGAATGTGGCACCATTGATTCTGATGCTACTGGTCCAATCCAACAATGTATGTCTTCTGAAATGAAAGAAGTAGCAGAAATTTTGGAGAGTGCCCAGGAGAAAGTCGTCGAAGAAGTCGAATTCGGTACATCGCTGAGGAAGAGAAGCAGGAAAGGCATTCCTAAGAGGGCACCTTTTTACTGATGTTTTTCCCATCTTTTAATTCTTAGCTGATGTTGAAATTTGTGTTCCTATGATCATATTTTTTGTAAGTAGCCTGATGTTGGTAGCTCTGTTTTTTTTATCGGGGGCAATCTTCTGTTGGTATAGACAATTTGATTGGATCATAATTGCAATTTGACATGCCGTTTCAAAGCTTGATTTCCTTCTTCAGATTTTACAACTTGCACATTGAATGGGAATGCTACTGAAATGATTTGCTGTTTTTTTTTTCCAATTACAGTTGGAGATTTCCTGAATTGATACATCAGCAAAATCATTTTTCTCCACTCCATTCTCAAGTTCAGATGTATACATGTTGTATACTGGGGGATTATGAGAGTTGAGAATTTATATATATATATATATATATATATATATATATATATATATATATATATATATATATATTTGGTTCATGATTGTTGTGAGGTTTTTGGTGTTTTGGGGAGTAGAAGGGTGGGTTTGACTTGGTTGCCAAGGTCACATGGAAAATTAAAGGGATAATTACACGTTTTATGTTCGGCTCGACCAAATACTTTACGTTTCTCTTTTTTAATTATCATTGGTCTCTGCACTTCATGATTTGGTCTTTTGATTTTGAATGAGTGAGAGATGGTGTGATTTGGAAAAGTAGATTGCATACGTTATGTTCAACAGATGGTATTATATTTTGACATAGTTTATAAATAGTTGTTAAATGATACGAAATATTGTAGATCTACTAATATCTTAATATTTTTCTGTTGTTTGTAAATTTTCTAAGTGAGACACACGCGGGGGGGGGGGGGGGGGGGGGGGGGGGGGGAAATGAAATAGAAGAAAGAATTTTAGTACTACCTATAAAAAGTAAGTATAGTAATTTGCAGGGACGAGTATTTATTGGTTGGGAAAAAATATCAAGAACATCTCTTGAAGATTGTTGATGACGTATTTATTGATATAGCTTTGTTAATGATCAGAAATGACGTGCCATGACATTGCATTGATGAAATTACGTTAGTGGATGATCGTGTTCGAGATTTTAGCGCTACTTCTAAAAATGTAAGTATAGTAACTTGCAGGGACGAGTATTTATTGGTCAGTAAAAGCTCTCAAGAACATCGACCGAAGTTTCGTTGATAGCGTATTCATGCAAAGCTAAATGCTAGATCAAACCTTCCTTTTTGTCGTAAATGGTAAATATTCCTTTTGTCCTTTTGTCAATGAAATTACATAAGCGGACGATCGTCTTTCAGATTTTACAGCTACAATGAAAAAGCAAGTACAAAAATTTGCAGGGACGTGTATTTATTGGTCAGGAAAAATTGTATTCATGCAAAAGCTAGATCGAACCTTCCTTTTATCGTAATGTTTCTAAAAACTTAATAGTTTGAGACAAAATCTTAATTATATTGATAATGACGAGTTTAAGCATCGATGTTGCATGAATTACGTAAGTGGACGATTGTTTGTCACATCATTGCGTCCTTTTATTCACTAAATATAAAACTATCTTCTTAAGACTCTCTAACTTTTCAACATTTTTCTCTCTCCATATTATTTCTTTTTATTTTTTTTCTTTCACAATAATCACAAACTACATAATAAATTATTTTTACAATTACATAATCTAATTAAATAAAAAAGTATTACGATTAAAATCACAAAAATATTATTGATAATTAATAATTTACAACAACATATTACAATAATTAAATTTTAACATAAATGAATACTAAAACAAATTAAAAAAATAAAAAAACTTAAAAACTTAAAAAATGGACGTTTTAGTATTTTCATTAATTCAATTTGTTCGTGGGAATTTATTGGAGATTAGGGTTATAAGGTTGAGTAACATGGTTAAATTGACTAAAATTAGAAATTGAATCTCAAATTAAGGTTTTAAAAGAAAACCTATTAGCATTTATGTTGAGTAAATCTGCATGAACAACACAATTGAATGATGGGGCCAAACTAAAGTAGGTGTCAAAATGTTGACAATTAATTTGCATGAATATCCCGAAAATTATATCGCACAATACAATATATCCAATGAATATGATATCAACTGTCAACACAAAAGAATGTAAAGAATTGGAGATATATCCACCCATCAAAATTAAACGGAAAAAATCCTAAAACAACCAATCGAAACATTGATGTGTAGAATAAGATTGTAGGTTGGCTAGCGATAGCGAAGGAAGAAGGCGTTGACGTCGTCCTGGACGGGGGGAGCCTTATTGGCCATGGCAATGACAGTACCGGCACACCTCCCGCAGAGGAAGAGTCTGGGCACGGTGGCGTGATCATCACTAATCCCGGCGCACTTGGTGTGCTGCCAAACCTCGCAAACGTCGCACGCCACCATCCTCTCCCCGTCGTCGTCGATCGCCCCGCACCGGCACTCCACCGTCCAATTGTCACCCCCACCCTCGTACTCTACCTGCCTCGCCTCCACCCCGTGTCCGCTCACCCACACCGTCGCCCCCGACTCCACCGCACCGAACAGCGGGTCACACTCCTCCCCTCTCACCCCTTCCAGCCTCTCCACCACCAGCCCCTCCATCACGCCGTACGTGTCCCGCATCGCCTTCTCCGCCTCCTGTTTAAGTTCCAGCACCCCCGCGTGCGGGGGGACGACAACGATTTCACCCGGTGGGAGCGGGCGAGTGAGCTCGATGATGTCGGTTATCGACGGCATCCACCGGCACACGAACCGGAGGTCGAAGTCATCCTCGTCCCTCAGCGTCCACGTCTTCCTCCAGATCTTTGCGTTCAGAATAATCTCCCCGGACTTCCCCCGCATCAGCACGTGCTTGTACACCCAAGCCAAGTCCCTCTCCGCTACCGCCACATCGCATTTCTCCCCTTCTCCCGCACCAAGGCCTTCGAGAGAAAACTCCAACACCCGGGTGGATGGGTTCTGCCTCCGCCGGACCACATGGTCCCCCACCACGCAATCCCCCACCGACTTTATCACGAAGTCCAGCAATCCGGTGTCCCCGATCGTCTTCCTTGCCGCATCGCGTAGCTCCTGCCGGGTCATCACGCCGCCGTGCTCCTTCAAAGCGTCTACCACCACCTCTGCTGTACCTTTAAGCCTGCGCGCCGGCCACCGGCTGTCCAGATCTGACGCCACGTCGTCGAACTCGCGCGCACGCTTGCTTCCCACCTTCACGCCCCCTTTGCTGGGTACGGGTTGGGGCTTGGAGCGTTGGAGGAGGGCTCGGAGGAGGTGGGAAAGGGTGGTGGTGGTGGGGGGTTTGAGGTGGGACTTGACTATGCGCCGGAGCTCCCTTCCTTTACCGATCATGTTGAGTTCTCCGATTAGGCCGTCGAGGTTTAGAGAGGCCAGGAGTTGGATGGAGCTGTCGTAGTCTTGTTTGGTGAGTCCGAAGCTCCCGCGGTGGAACGTGTACTCCCAATTCCCGAACCACGTCCGGCCGTAGGCCACACCGTGGAGAAGCCTCAGGTACATCGATCCCTTTCGCGACGAGTCCTCCACCGTCACTTCGCTGCACCACCCCAAATCAAAATCTACTTAATGACAATTGGTATAAACTTAATTAATTAGGTGTGATAATTATTGTATGTAGTGTAGGTACGTACCGAGTGCGGAGAGCGGTGCAAATGCGATCCCAGAGGTTCATGATGTCTTGGCCGCTGATGTGCTTTGAGCCACCGTCACGGCCGTTGATGACGATCAGGTGGCCGAAACCATTGCAGTGGATGAGTCCGTGGAGGAGATGAGCGTGGACGTCGAAGCAGTTGTGGCTCAGGGGGCCGTCCCAATTCCCATCCGACGGGATTATGAAATGGTATCGCCTTTTCGACACAAAGTGATGACTCCATCCTGCACATGCATGCATGCAACTAAGTTGTTGTTATGACTCCATTGTAATGTTTTTCGTAGGTTTAATTTGCTTGAAAATTAAGGGAGTATGGAGACATTAACGAACCCAAAAAATACGTTTTCCTGTTGATGAAATTACTTCTGTTACTCAATGATTTCCCCTTGTGAAATTTAAATTACTCTGGAGGTTGGTCATGTGAGTTACAGTAGGAGTGGGTGACACGTTATGTTATGAACCCCAAGAAACCACCGTTTACTCTTTACAACTCAATTTTCAACTCTATGCATGAACTAATTATAATTATAGCTCTGTTTTTCCAGAGTAACAAATTCATATGTAAATCTTAGTTCCAAATGGGATTTAATTAGCTGTACTAGGGGAAAAAGCAGCTTCATCCGAGGTTAGATTATTAATCTACTCAAAAAACAAAGTAGCATTTGGAAATTAAATTCTCAAAATTCGATTCTAAATTAATAATCATGATATACAACCTGCAGCATTGATCACGTCGAAGGTGGTATATTTACAATTCAACTTGTTTCCGCATTAATACACCCCAAAGCCAAATTTGAATCCAAATCAAACCCAATAAACGTCTAAAAAAAAGAAAAACACGAACAAAATCCTAAATTAACAGAAAAAAAATCACAGTTAGAGAACCCCTACCGCTCCACCTACAGTAGTCGCAGCACGGGCGGGGCGAGGTCCTGACGTCTTCCTCCACGGTGTAAAGAGGCACGCCAGCCCCGGTCCTCTCATCGACGAGCAGCGTGCACCAAACTGGCATCCCTCTGACGCTGTACCCCTCCCGGACCCCGCAGGTCATAATGAATGCCCTCACGTTGTCCCTGAACGCGCCGGCGAAGTCCGTGGGGCAGCCCGGGTCTCCGAACGTCCGTAGCCCGAACGTCCTTCGCTTTGGGGGCGTGGAGAGGGCGGTGGAGCAGGAGCGGAGCGGGCGATCGCGTGTCGTCGCTGTCATATCTCTCTCTCTCTCTTCTCTCGGTGGTGTGGTTTGAAGCGGTGATCGGAGGGTGGAATTTACTTAAATAGCCTCGGGAGGGTTGGAGTTCGGTGGGGGAATGGCGGGGTTCGTTTGGAGAATTTGAATTGTGTCTGATGACGTGGCGGTTTGGAAGTGGGGGAAGTGAAAAGAAGTTGTTTTGGCAGTTGGGTTTCGGTTGTTTGTTAGTAATATAAGTAGGCAATTAGGAATGATGTGCATTTGTTTTTCTATAGTATGGATCGGTTTATTTTCGAATTCAGACCTTTTGTGCCAACGTTGTGAGCAGAAGCCAATCTCCAATTCACAACTATTTGCAACTATTCACAATTTAAAATAAGTTTATTTGTGTATGATATACTTTTGTAGTTGCATCGCTTTTTTAAGTTTGGTTGTAATCTCGTAATAGTTACCGAATAAAAATATCTCAACCTACAACGACAACCCATTACCTAATCTTTCTTATTCATCTCCAGATATTCTTAAAAAAAGTAAAAACTAAAATGTTTTCAGTAAGATCCATATTCCGAAGTATCAGTCAGCCCTCTACAGTCCACACCCATGATTCCATGAGAGAGAGAGATTTTTTTTCTTCTTATAAAAACCGATTAATTTTTTATTTAATTAAATCTCTGGATTTAACACACCTAGCGTTGTTAAAAAAATCTCCTTCAAAAGCGATATTAAAAAGGGAAAAACCACTGTTCTACACTTTCACCTTCAAGAGATCTAACTTTCAAAAGAACTCAGCTTATTTAAGGTCGTCCGACACCGATAATAAGTTGGTAAATATATAAATTGGGGAATCTGAACACAAGCATCTTCACCAACGAAAATATAAGACCATTAATGATGCAATGAACCACAAGATGAAAAGGACAATACGAATTTAGATGGTTAACTAATGTTATTAGAATATAGAACACATATGTAATCGATCTTAGACAAATTAAGTTTTGCATTGCAAAATCTCAACACGTACATCATATACACATAAAATTAAGTACTTTGTATACATTATGCAACCTATTTTTTCCTTTGAAAAAGAAAATTAATCTGAAATACATAATCAAAAAGTGTCTCTTCAACCCCTTGAAGTCCCCGGACTCACACAGTGTTGTCCTCCGAAATTCCCTCTCGCGGAATTCAAAACTTTCAACACCTCCATCACATTCTCCTTGGTCTTCCCAGCCACCCCCATCTGCAGCAACATCAGAAGCTTCTGGAACGCCCCGACCCCCAACGCCTCCTCCTCCAACTCCAACCGTCTCTTATTATTATTATTATTATTATTATTATTATTATTATTATTATTATTATCCCCTCCAACGCACACCACCAACAGCTTCCGCAACGCCGACACTGCGAACTCGGTCGCGACACCCGAAACGCGCACCAACTTCTTCACCACAACCGCCACCGTCAGATCGTGATCCAACGCCGCCCGTCTCCCCACCTCGCAGCCGCACATCTGGTCAAGCACCCCCAACGCCTTCTCGCACGTGTTCCGATCGGCGTCGACCAAGAGCTCCACCACGGAGCCCACCAGGCCCGTTTCCGCGAATTTGGACGCCACGTTCGGGCTCGCAGACGCCATCCCGAACGCTGACACGAGAACCGACTTGGTCGACCTGTGCGAGATGGGTTCCTTCAGCAACCGCACCAAGGCGCGTATCAGTCCGTTTGATTTCGTAATCGGATTCGATGATGATCCGGTTAAGGATCCTGATAGTTCGGCAACAACCGTGATGGCGTCGAGTCTCCCGGCGAGACTTCCGTTCTCGAGAATCCAGACTAGCGAATCCACCACGGATTCCTCACGAACCATCTTCCTACGAGCTTCCGACTCCATCGTGAACAGAACAAGACCCGAAAGAATCTCCTCGAGAAGTTCCCACGTGCGGGGATCTTTCTCCGCACGTGCGAACCGGCGGAAACACCTCGCCAACGTACTCGCGGCGTCGCAGTCACGCACGCGTTCCCGATTCCTCTCGCTGTCCTTCGCAATCTCCTTAACTTCCCCGACGGCACGTGAGATGAAGACGGAATCTCCGCTGAAATCGATCTCGGCGAGGATGGCCTCGATGTGGGCCCGTGTCGGGGGGACTCGAGGCGTCGGGATGCGCTCGACGCCGTGGGACGCGTGGGCGACGCACCAGGCCTGGATGACGCGGCGGAGGGTGTGGTTGGGGAGGAGCTGCTCGTGGTGGACGGGGAGGTTGGTCAACGGACACGTGGGGTTGCCGATGTCGAGCCACGTTTCGATGCTGAGACGGTCGTAGGTGATCCCCGTCGGGGCCGTGACGGGGTCTTTCATTAGTTCGAGGGAGATCGGGCACCGGAAGTAGCCCGGGAGCACCACGTCCGGCGTGGAGGGGAGAGTCATGGTCTTTGGGGAGAGGAGGCGAGTTCGCAACAGCGACGGCATGTGTTGTAATGTGTTTCGTGGGTTTGGTGTGTTTACTTACTTTATAGGGTTATGCGGTTGTGTTGGGTTTTGGTCGAACTTACGGGGGTTGGTTTGAATGGGAACTTTATGAGGATAGTGTAACACGTTCGACTTGTTGACCGTTGAAACTGTCCAATTTCCGTGTTCTTTGCGTGGGAACTAATACTTGGACTTAATAAAGGATTCGGCTTGTCCAATACTAGACTTTGGAAGATATTTTTTGTTTTCTTGATAATTGAAGATTTTTTTTTTGCTGTGATTGCACCCGATTTTTATTCTCTCTCTCTTTCAAACTTTGGACGCCGACACTTCTACTATGTTTTTTTTTCCGAAAAAAAATACACCTCTAGTTTTTTTATTATGAGTCATGGTAATGTGGAAGGTGACGTGCTTTTGAAGAAAAAAAAGATCTACGGCGATCTAGAAATTTTTGGTTGTACTCCGGCTTGTAGTCTTGATAACGAAGGTTTGTACTTTATTAAGTTTTCGAAAAATAACAACACGTAATTAGAAGATAGATAGTTGGAAAGTTAGGGCCTAAGGACAGGTAGGCAACGACCCAATATGTACATCTTTAAGGCCCTAAGAGTATAAACTTATCAAATGGATCAAGATCTAAATGAATTCCAATAAGAATTAACTTCTTTGCTATGCGATAGAGTAATCCGACGCGTTTCTGAAGTTTCCAATACAAACGTATCAATATAACTATCCATTTTTATACAATTTATTTTCTTCGGACTTCTAGTATCTCTCGTTGGTTAAGCTTGTAACTATTTATTTCCTTATCATTTTCGGATTCCATCTACTAAGGTCCTTGAGAAAGGTGAGTCAAGTTCCTTTAATTAAATTTTAAGTTTGATATAATTTAAAATCCAAACCGTACACTTCGATCTATGACGAAAGTTATCTATGTACGTAGAAAAGCATAAAATTCAATAATTAGTTTCATATAACAACAAGAGACTAACATATATA
Organism: Triglochin maritima; assembly: GCA_963682175.1. Taxonomy (NCBI): domain Eukaryota; kingdom Viridiplantae; phylum Streptophyta; class Magnoliopsida; order Alismatales; family Juncaginaceae; genus Triglochin; species Triglochin maritima. The sequence continues at coordinate 47,157,954 of OY821771.1, read as the reverse complement.
ATGCGTTCATTTTTATTTTGATATTGATCATATTGAAAACGTGTATATACATATTATGATTAATCGATTATGATGGTTAAATGTGTTATCTAAACATTAATTGATCGTGTATTAGCAGACTATATATTATGGGTTTGCGAGGCATTACCTGTTCGGAATCAAGATATTGTGATTGAACTTGTCAATCGATTTTTAACCTTTAGAATGCAACCAATATATATTCGAACCCTTTAACCTTTAGAATGCAACCAATATATATTCGAACCCCTGTTACTTGCAGAACTTCATCTTGGATGCATCAATTATGTCATGGTCGAAGTCCAACCCATGGCGACCTGGTCGAATTGGGGGAAGTCCTAGGTATTATTGCAGGTCAATCAATTGGAGAATCGGGAACTCAACTAACACTAAGAACTTTTCATCTTTTTTTCTTCGATGAAAGATGATTACGATAATTAAGTTAAAATCTGATATGTTTATTAATAGGTCTGCCCAAGCGCCCAACTATCTGAAACATCATTAACACATACGACTACGAGGCGTAAGTTAAACAAGGAAGAAAAGTAACTACACGAGAAAAAAGCACAAAAGCACTAAAGAGAGAGATCACCGTGTTCAATACAATGAAAAATCAGTTAACACACAGGTATGACTTCCACAGATAGTAATAGGGGTGCTAGTCCACAAACAGATCGTACTTCAACAGCAGCACTACGATTGAAGCAAAAAAGGCAGACGCAAATCAGGGTTCTAATCAAGCACATTTCAGATTTTCAAGCATATAAAATGACATTTTCGGCTAGTTTAGCATGAAGGGGAAATAAAAGCAAATAGATTACAAAAAACTGACATATTTCTACTACTTTAAGGCTTCTGCAAGATGATGGATAATTGTTCTGGAGTGGTGCAGATGTGTTCGGGTCACTTGGCAAGCATCATTCTGACAAATTCATCGTAATTTACTTGGCCGTCGCCATCAAAATCTGCCTCCCTAATCATCTCCTCCACCTCCTCATCTGTCAACTTCTCTCCCATGTTGGTCATCACATGGCGAAGCTGCTCGTCATTTTCAGGGAAAGAGAATTCAGGTCAAGTTGAAGAAACAGTAGCTGGGATGTTAAATTATATTGAAATGGTTTTTAACGGACCTCGGCTGCAGATATGAAGCCGTTCTGATCTTTATCGAAAACTTTGAAAGCTTCCTTGAGCTCTTCCTCAGAATCAGTGTCCTACATAGGAAAAAAATAAGCTGACCAAAACGACCATTTAAAATGTAAGACCTCTGTTTTTCTGAAGGATGTTGGAAATATAGTTCCTTCGCTCAACATGAAAAAACTAACACTAGAGTAAGGTAGCGAACAATTAAATTTAGGCTTTTGAGAGATGGTGGATCAAACAAATTTCACAAATCAAGTAGTACCATTGTGGCAATGTATCATCACAAGACTATGGTTTCACACTGGCTGAAGAAAGTAGACAGCTCGTTCACATGCACAACCAGAATGATCGGCAAGAATAAAAATACCTAGAGCTACAATGCATGATGAAGAATCCCTTAAAACACCAGTAGAATTTTAAGTCGATTCTCCAGAAATAAACAAGCAACCAAGAGGTTGCTGAATATCAAGACCTGAACATGACTGAGTCTAGTTGCAAGATTTAACTTACTTTCATTTTGCGAGCCATCAAATTCAAAAACTCAGGAAAATCAATGGTTCCATTTTGATCAGCATCAACCTCATTAATCATATCCTGAAGCTCAGTTTCAGTAGGACTTTGATCAAGGGATCGCATTACCGTGCCCAATTCTTTGATGGTAATGCAGCCTACACAGAAGAATGATCAATATACATAATGTAAGGAATTAAAACTAATCCCAAATACGGCTAAACTTGAGAATACAATGCAAATCCACAATCCAAACCACACACAAACACGCAAGATTTAACGTGGAAACCCAATACGGGAAAAACCATGGACGACACAACTCAAATCCACTATAGAGAAACGTATTACAAGAGATGCTTACAGGAGACGCGAACGAACCGACGAAGAAACCTGATTCAAATCTCTCCTACCGAATCACAAGGATGTTATCTCTCTCCTTTCTCTCAAGAACACAAAAGTGAATAATAGGAATCAATCCTTAAACAAAAGGGACGAAATTGCCTTTATATATGAGGTCAAAAACAAGTATAAGTTGCACAAAAATCGGGTGGAGTAAGGTGCAAAACGTGGGCAGAACTGGGTCCAAATGGTCGACCGATCGGGTGCATCAGTCGACCGATCCAACAACTGTATTCCAACGGTCGACCGAAATTGACGTCTCGTTCGACCGAAAATCGACAGTAACTTTTCTGGCTTGCGCGAGTACATAATCGGTCGACCGTACACTTAAGTCACGGTCGACCGAAATTCAACAGTCACTTTTCTCCCAGCTTCTCGAACGTTTTCGGTCGACCGAATCCAAGGTTCCGGTCGACCGAAAATCGACAGTAACTTTTGCCCAGCTCAAAAACGTGTGCCCGGTCGACCGAATCCTAGATTCCGGTCGATCGAAAAACGACATGCACTTTTGCTGGGTAAATTAACACACATCCGGTCGACCGAATCACTCCATCCGGTCGACCGATTGTCTGTTTTTCTGCACGTATACTTTAAACACTTATTCAAGGTAAACAACAACACATCAAACAATTAATTTATCATTGTAAAGCAACCTCGACACATAAGCATGATCTAAGAGTCCACTGTTTTCCCTCTCCTTTAATCAATCAAGCGATTCAAGAAAAGAAGTAAAAAGAAACAGCAATCAGCCTCAGATGGTATTTGACTATTGTAGACCAATCGATCTAGGATCTATCTTGTATATATACTTCTCTAAATAGAAATTCGACTTGTTTTGCATTATCAGACATTCTCATGTTCTGTTGATGTTTTTCTTCTGATTAAATTTGGTTACTTGAAAAAGTAGCAACCCACAACTTGTAGTCCCTTCTGCCTCAACACAAAGTAGCCCCCTGCCTCAACACAATAGTAGTAGTACAGGGGGCTACTTTAGTGTTAAGGCAAGAATAAAAATACCTAGAGCTACAATGCATGATGAAGCATCCCTTTCTAGCAAAAGAAAACACCAGTAGAATTACTTTGTTTTGCCTTAAAGTAGTAGAAATTATCCATCACCATCTAAAATTTTGAATTTAGATTAGTTTTTATGAATTTAGATTACAGGGGGCTACTTTGTGTTCCTCAAAAATACATGTGTTATTGGAAAAAAAATTGCAAAATAAGCCCGGGAAAACAAATACCAGCATTTGGTTTCTCGATCTAGATACAGTGGAGCAGTGATTTGAAGATAAAATTTGTAGTGTGCTTCTTTGGCCTTGTCAAGGAACATTGGTTTTTATGAATTTAGATTGGAGCTTTATAAGCACAGGGGGCTACTTTGTGTTGAGGCAGAAGGGACCACAACTCAATCAAAACACAACTATAAACCATCAAACTTTATCTCATATTGTCATTCTCGTGCTCAAAACAATACATTTATTTATCACTTTTGAAAATACCAACGCATACACAACAAAGTAGGGCTTGTCAACTCTGGCTCAAGCTCGAAACTTGATTTGAACTTGGCTAGAAAAAAAAACTTTGACTCCCGTTTAGCATGAAAATGAAGGAAGAATTGAAAAATTAATAATTCCTCCATCTTATATCGATAAATGAGCCAGCTCAAACTCGATTTGCCTTTGTAATTATTATTAGGTCTTGAATGTGCAATGTTAAACACAGCCTCCATGACCATGACCATGACCAGGCACATATATAATTCCTAAACATCGTAAAGAACAAGTATTCTTTGCCACAGAATTGGACATTTATTCTTCAGAGAATGAAAGCAGCCATCATAATTAAAACATGTCCTCAAAGAAAGTCATTGGCCGAAAGGAAAACACAATGTGAAGAATGACATCCAACGGCTGGAAATGAAAGAAAAAAAGGATGTGAAACGTGATTTGCACAGGTCACACTAAAATGCATTCTATTACTTTTCCATCCTCTTATGATTTGCATTAGTCAAAGAGAATAATTAAGCAAAGTTAAAAACAACAATCAAGGAAACACACTTAACATATTAGACATCCTGACGAGAAAGAACCCGAAACCAGATGATTTCCATTTTTCCCCCCACTTCCAACATGAAAACAGATTACCAACTAAAGGTGACCAGTCAACAACATCTCAAAACATTCCAACATCCAAAATAAAATAGAAACACAAACAAGACATTCCCATCCACTTCCGGAACTCGAAAAGAAAACCAAGAGGAAAAGGTGTTACCATCTCCGTCCTTGTCGAAGAAGCTGAAGGCTTCCTTGAACTCCCCGATCTGCTCCTCGTTTAACTGTTCCGCCATTTCCCTCTCGAAATATCTCTCTTTAATCTTTATTGCTTTCTCTCTCTCCGATGGAAAGCAGAGAACGAGCTCTTTGAAGGAAAAGGTCCTGGGAGACACGTGGCGGAAGATTAGACGCCTTTGTCCTAGTGGACGGTTGGGATGGGTTCGCTTGTACGGATGCGAAGACAGCTCGAGTGTCGAGACTCGAGACCTTGTCCTGGTGACGTTATCGTATGTCGGACGTGGTACGAAAACCCCGCTGTTTCGGGTTATATTACGGATGGTGGCCTGGTGGGGACTACACTGTTGGAAACGGAGTAAAAAATTATGTGAAATCTGCGTGAAAACCTCTCATGTTTAATTGTATTATTAGCATCTCCGGAGGCTCGCGCATAATTCCATGCGTTTCGCCCACCCGCACACGCCACACATGAGTTTGTTTATTTTTTTATTTTTCAAATTTTACTTTTAACAATTCTTTGTCTTTCCCTGCCTGCAGATGTGCTGCCATGTGAGGATGTTGTTACAGACTAATATTTGCAAGAAATCGAAGTTGATTCTAACTAGATGGGTGTGCAAAATTTGATCTGAGTACGAAACTAGAACATTTTGATATAGATGGTAATGGCAAGTAACAAAAAACACGGGTCTAAGGTATTCTACATCTAATATTTGAACTGAAAAGGGGACTGGAATTACAAAAGCGAATGCAACGTGTGGTCAAGTCTTTTGGTTAGTTAGAGACTAGAGAAATATAATATATTCTATCCGAAACGCGGGAGGGGCAGCAGCGTTTGAAAGCTTCAACTCGCCAACCAATCTTAGAATTTTTTTGTTAAGAAGATTTTGCAACTTGTAACATTGAATAGAATCGATCGCAGCCGCTCCATCTTTTCCAATTAGAATATATCAACATTCAAGATATCATCAATACTTTCGTTTATTTTTATAATATATCTGAATTCTGAACGCCTCTTTTTAGAATTTCAATTCTTAATTATTTGTGAATATGTTTTGTGTTGCTAACGGAAAACTATATATTTTGCTGTCGTAACGAGATAGAAACTTTTTAGGAAAGTACAGGAAACTAGAGTCAGCTTTATTTTTGGAGTGGAAAAGGAGAAATACTCTCAGGAGTCAGGTACAATTTCTGGAATGCAAATGTTTATATTTTTCTGTAAAATAATCATCCAGAGATTAAATTACCTAGCTTCCCAAGGTACTTTCTGCAAACGAATTACGCCCTTGCATCATGTTCTTAATCACAAAATGTCTCAGTAACAGCGTGTCATTGTGTTTGGCACACCAAATTTCATAACCTCAACCAGTCATTCTGGTCCCAATATCTGGATCAGCAGTCTATATATTAAGAAAGCAATAGGGAAATACATACCATACACGTAGGGGAGAGGAAAAAAAACATAAACCTAAAACCTAAACCAATATACAACAGTTTAAACAGGAAAAAAACACAAACTGCAAACCAACAGCAATTAAACAAAAAAAAACTCAGATATAGACTACTGTTATCTGCAGCAGCTAGAGAGACCAATCACAAACACTAATCACAATCAGTAATTGCATATTAGCATAAATAGATGCATGCATGCTAGCAGGATTGAGTTTATTATCCACAAGCATGCTTGCACTCACAGGTATCACTGAGGTAGCACCGCAAACTCCACACCTTCTTGAAGTGCTGGTGGCAGGTGTTCCTGCACCATTCCTCTGGGCAGCAAGACCCTGAAGCCTTTGTCACATGGCCTGTCAAAGTGGTGATACACATTGCACAGCGACAGCGGTGGTGGTGTGGTGGCTAAGTCTGGAATTCACAGGAAGGAAATCAAGAGAAAAATATTTGTTATGAATATGATGTGATGAAGTCTAAAAAAATATGAAATTCAGTAAAACATATGATCAAAAATATTTGTTATGAATGGGAAAGGATAGAGAGGTATTATGAAAGAAGTACAGGATATATAGTATATAATATAGAATGTAGACACAAGGTATTCACCTAACAAAGCGAACTGCAATTAGAAGGCCACAGGGTTAATACAAAATAAATAAGAACTGATTTACAACTTGAATAAAATCATCCAGTGTCCAGTCACATTCACCTCCAAAAAAGGCTAGTAATATGATGACAATAACAAGAAAACTTGACTTTCTTGTTAACATTGTAGCTGTAATCAAAATCAAAAGGCAGTGCTAGTAGAGCAATTGTATAAGAAAGATATAGATGCTTGGCATGAGAATGGGGTACATGCAGTACAATATATACACAAACAGTAGTTGCTTAGTGGCAAGTACAAGAAAGAAACTTCTCTTTTCTTCTGTTTGGTTGCAAGTACAAAGAGGAAAGCTCTATTCAGTTGCAAGTACAAAGAAGAAACCTCTCTTTTCTTCTGGTTTTACTATTCTTCAGGTTGTGACGCAAATAGAGAATGTTTCCATAATATAAACCAAATCTAAGAATCTTTGTAGTTTATTCTAGGGCACATATTGCAGTCTTAATCATTTAATTGTGTTGATGCTTCACAGTTTTATATTCATAGATACATTTCATATGTCTCAAAAACAAAATATTAATTAAATATATAACTACTTCGTCTTGTTGCTCTTTAAAACATTGTGCACCATAGCCACCTCAAAGTGCTTCAATGCATCAAAAGTTGAGTGGACAACCAAGTTGAAAGTTATATATGCTTTTTAAGTCAGATTACAAATGACCGGATAGGGATTGGAACTGGGTGTATCGGGCCACATGGATACGGAAAAAGGATATTCATATTAAAAAATAAAACACATACACATATAATACATTTTCGAAACGAACTTCGGATATGGAATGATTATAAAATTGTCTATAATTTAAATATTAATATATCATATATTAAAAAGGTTCTTACACAAATTCCACACAATTTGAAAGAACCATGAGGAAAATCACTAGAGGGAGATAGTATAGAAGCTCTGAGTAAGAGGAAACCCACAAAGTACATTCGGATTGGTCAATAAAAGTGCACTGAAGAGGGAGGTGTAACGACAAAGTACATTTGGATTTGTCAATAAAAGTGCACCAAAAAGGAAACCCACAAAGTACATTTGGATTGGTCAATAAAAGTGTACTGAAGAGGGAGGTAGAGATTATAGATGAATTGTGTTTTACATTTATTTATTTATTTATTTCGGAAATGAGGGGTTTTAGGCTTTCAGCCCTTTTTACAAAATTTTACATTTATGACTTTCGTCTAATATGGTTAGACGAAACATACTAAAAAAGATAAATAATATGAGTGATTATTAAATATTTCCTAGGAACTATAGGGTGTATAGTTTAGTCTATAATTAAATATTATATTACATTTTATTACATCTACGAAAATGTGTGCCCGAGAAAATGCATATATCAAAATTTGTGTCTGTAATCTGTATCCACTTATTATTTTGTTTGAAGATTCATACTTGTATCAATAAATTAGAAAAAAGAGCTATAGGTGTTCATCCGATATGAAAAACTGATACTCAATCCTTTCAATTTTGAATACAGGTTGGATAATCCATATCCACTTGTACCCCAAAGTAAAAAATCAAAATGTACCGAAAGAAATAGAAAAACTCCATGTATGCATGCTTACTCAATATGTTAGGATCGTTCTTTTATAAAAAAATGCAGAATGTCACCAAGTTCGAACCTCTCATTCATAAAGCAAATTGTATCCACTAATACTACTGCATTTTTAACACAAGCAATTAAAATATATGACAAAGAAACTAGCAATCAAAGTGGTCATCATGCAAATTTCCTAACCCATCAAGATCATTACCATAGTATCTCCATTCAAAGAGCATGATTCGCAACAAGTAATCAGCCTTGAACATCAGCGGAACTGAAAGCAAGAAGGAAAGCCGAAGGCTCACTCAATATAATATTTTTCTATAGCTGTCTTGGAATGTCTTGAAAGAGGGTTTTGGTAAATTCTCCACAATTATTGACAAGTTTCAAAATTCAATTTATAGACAAATATTTCCTGAATGATAATTTTCTTATATTGAGTAACGAGAAACAGTAATAACTGCTCTTAGCTTTCACTAGCAGCAACTGCGTGTTTTCACTAAAAGACGTGCAAAAGCAACGGTGCCAACCTACTAACCTGATATGATTATTTTAATTGTTAAAGATCGTGATTTTGTTCATGGATACTTGGTGGCCAATAAAGTTTGCAGAAATGCTAAGATGAGGTACACCAACAAAAATATTATAAAAATCCTAAACTCAGGAATGGTGATATTGATGGTAGGTGGAAACCTAGTCCAGAAGCCCACAGTGCCTACAACATGCACATTGAACAACCTTACGTCAACCTATAGGTTATAAGTTTATAACTCTTAAGAATCATAATTTAACAACCAGGAAAAAAATTAGCCTGGGTGGCAACTGGCAACAACCCATAAGATGGATCTAGTCAGAACGAGGACCTGACGCAAAAGTTGGTTCCAATCATGAGAAAAGACGGTTGGCTGTGGAACACCAAATAGATAGTCTGAATTTTTTTTGGAAATGCTTAATGAGTTGTTGTTCATCTGAGGTTATATAGGTAGTAGATGGATGTACCTCATCCGTTTTTTAATCCCTAATAAAGAAAAATAGGCTATGATGCTAAAAAACTACAAATAACAAACTCCAAGTCACACATGCTACCTATCCCTCTGTCATTACGAAACAAAATAAGCCTCTATTCTAAGTCTAACAGGTCTTCAGCATAACCTAAGATCCCAACACAGCTGCATCCTTTTCATTCTCATCAACCTTCTGGTTCTGGAAAACTCCTAAACCCAAAGTAGTGTACTATCGAGATTAATGATCTCAAAGATAGGCATTTTAGATCTTTCTTTTCAATATTAGGTCGATGCCACAAGTTTTATGAATAGATTGATCATGTAAAGCTGGGACTCTAATTTTGCTAAATCCTTTCCCATTTTAGTTATTTTATTGTTATTTTCGCTCAAAATTCTACTATTGCATGCATCTCTTCTCATACTTCTAACTTTCTAAGCAATCTATAGGGCAACATTTTAGCTCTTCAATTGCAACTACACCATTCTTTTCTTGGGATGGACTTATAATATGGAAGTGTTCAATTTACTGTTTCCAGCTTAAATTACTAAAATAATATGAAAGTGTTTGATTTACTGTTTGTTACTTGATTTATGATTTTATATTAATTATAAAATACAATTCTGTAAGTATAGTATTTATTGCCATCACAACTAACACTATTCACAATTTTGTTTGATAGATTAACTATAACTCTTAAATTATTGTGTAGAACTTTACCCAACAAAGACCATTTTGAATTTATTTATGCATATACAACCTTATATATAATTATTTGGCAACCATTCACAGATATCTTTTAATGTAAATAAAAAATAACTTCTCGAGAATGAAAAATAGAACTGATAGTCCTACACCTTTCTCGTGTGGTATGTACATGGGTACAATGAACCTTGAAACACAAACTCCTTCATGAAACCCTGATGGATTCCACCACCATGTGTAACAAATTTGATGTTCTAATGAAAATGGAGCACATACCACAACTGAATCGGTGCAGTATCCTTTTACCGTGGGTATGGTTATTAAGGTTTATGATAGACCTCACTAAGAAGCGTGAAATTAATGACAAGTACATTTCTGACATGAATACCCTTCCTAGATGATTTTGAATCACTAAGTGAAGAAAGATAGGTAACGAGTAAAAAAAACCAACAATAAATGATAAGGAAAATAAAAGTTTCACTACAACAAGAGAAACAACAAGATAACAAGAACTAGAATATAATAAAAATTTACTTCAAGACTTGTTTTCTCACCTTTTCTACCTTCCATCAGCAGAAGTGAAGGATTCAGCGAAACCAGAAGGTCTTGTGGGGATGCTAGTTTGTGTGTTGTCCACGCTAGCTAAAAACGATGATGAGGCATCTGAGTGGCTATTACCCTCAAACGCTTGCCATTTCTTAAGTGCTTGTGGCAAAGTCATGTCAAGATCGATCCCATAGATCTCCTCTGAATCAGGATCCGATGGTCTCCACATTTCTGCAAGGGAGGAAAGAACATTTACAGCATGACCCATATCAGGTCTCTGATAAGGTTCTCGAGCACAGCAGTGACCAGCCAACTCAGATACTGTGCCAACATTAGCCAGAGTCTCTTCATCAAGATCAATGGTGGGATCAATTGCTTCGCGGAAAGACTCTTTGTCCAATTGCATCCTTCGGAACCATGTGACCAAATGGACACTCTCCTCTGGTTGACTCTCGTCTAGTGCCTTCCGTCCTGTGATCAACTCCATCAGTATCACCCCGAAACTGAAGACGTCGGCTTTCGTAGTCACTCGGCCAGTCACTGTCAGTTGAACAAAGAATGTATAAGAATAGACTGCAACATAGAATGACTAGTACGAAGCACCCCCATAAAGACAAATGAAATTCGAGAGAAAACAAAAACAAGAAAGCCATCCAGATCACTACATCAAGTAACAACAGACGTAGTCCATTTAACAGTTTTGATATTGTAAAATTTTCATGGTTGAGAAATGTAGGACTATTTTTTTGACACTCTCACGCATGCATGACCAGGATTATTCTTTATGTCCTATTGCGGACAATGTGGAGTTGATGTAGACCCCCACAACTTGTCCGACCTTCTTTGATGTCAATATGTCCCACAAAACAAATGTAAATAAAATTGACCTATTTTTAACCAAAATCAACAAAACAATAAACCATTGATATGTCCTTTAAAGTTGCCACGATTTGCACTCTGATGATGCAATTTTTTTATCAATTCCAATTTTAGATCTATAATTTTAAATACCAAAGCAACAAATAACACATTTAAGTCAACTAACGAAAACCTTGGTTGTCTTGGATATCCAAATAACAAATCTATTTAGGTAAAGTAGGATTTAAACTGTTCAACCGAAAAAAGTGATTCATCTTTAATACATGTGTGGAATCAAATGGCATCTTTGGGACATGCAAGTATGCAACAAACTAGGGCTAGCTCAATCTTGAGATAGTCAAGGTCATGGATCGAATCCCAACAATCATTCACATATCTAGGATGTTTGAGATTTAAAAATGGGAGGTGAGTTAGAGTACATTAAATAATAATAAAATCATTTTGCAAGAGAATCTTTTAAATCTTGTAATATGCTTTCATGGACAGACAGAATTTTAACCTGTCTCCTAATGGCAGGCAATATTTGTTCATCAATATGAGCATTTAATGCTGCAACACCATCATTTGAAGCTTCACATCATTGAGTGAAAGCAACAAGAAGTGTAATTTTTTTTACTTGAACACTGACACGTTCTAGGTTCCTGAATCTCCATATAGGTTTTCTACCAAAGGTACCTCTTCAAACAAGCAAAGCACAAGAGAAACGAAAGAAAAGTTGTTAATAATTCACCAGCATATTCTGGTGCGAGATATCCAAAAGTTCCAGCAAGCCTTGTAACAAGGGAGCACTTCCCATCAGGTGCAAGTCGAACAAGTCCAAAATCAGAAACCTTAGCCTTCATGTCATCTCCAAGAAGGATATTTGAGGGTTTGAGGTCTCTATGTATGAAACTCTGATGTGCCAAAGTGTGCAGATATTCAACACCCCTAGCCACGTCTAATGCAATGCTAAGCCTCTTCTTCCATTCCAAGGGTTTCAAGCCTTCTTCCTTCCAGTGAAAAAGATGTCTACTTAGAGTTCCTTGAGGCATATATTCATAAACAAGGAGTCTTTCATTCCCATCCAAACAGTAACCAAGAAGTGAAACAAGATTACGATGCCGGACCTTGGTCAGAACAGCTATCTCGGATTGGAATTCACTCAAGCCTGTCGAACCTATAACTCCAGACTCCATTCTTTTCACTGCAATTTTAGTTCCATCATGAAGTTCCCCCTTGTAGACTGTTCCAAATCCTCCCTGGCCCAAAATGTTCTCGTCACTGAAATTATTAGTCACATTCCTAAGTACTTGAATGGATATCACCATATTCCCCGACTCCACTACATGGACATCACTACGAGAACTGCTAGTAGCACTAAATGTGTCACTTGTGGTTCCAGCCCCTGCGTTGACACTCGAGCCTGCAACAGTTATCTTAACAAGATTGTCGTCTGAATGTGGATGTTGGGGATGAATAACAGTAGTATGTGGATTCTGGGCTCTACCAAAAAACTTGCTCTTCCTCTTACATATGAAGAAAATCACAACTGCAACAAAGACAATTGCTGCAACACCACCAAGCACAGAACCAACAATCATCACAACCAAAGCTGTCGATGATTTTCCACCACCACCTTTTCCACTATGATCATTAGGCAAAGACGCATTATCATCATTCCCTGGTGCAGCAGGGCCAGAACCAGAACCAGAACCAGAACCCTTGTCCTTCCCAATATCAACATTACCATCAGTGTTGATCAAAATATTTTTCTTAAAGGTGGGGACTTTCCCATACAGCGAGTTGTAAGACACATCCAACACATTCAAATTCGTAAGATTAGTGAGCAAATCTGGGATCGAACCTGTGATGTTGTTATTTGACAAAATGAGCTTCTCAAGCCTCGGAAACTTAGTGAAGTCCGGCGATATCGTCCCAACAAGCTCCATCTTCTTGAAATTTAAGACAGTGATGTTCCCATCATTGTCACATCCAACACCCAACCAACTAGCACAAGGATCATTCCCCTTCCAACTCTCCGCAAACCTCAACGGATACCCAAAAGACTCGACAACAGACAGCAAAGCACTCACCCGAGGATCACATTCCCCGGGCTTTGGCAAGCAGAATGCCTCCGACTCAAGCTTCAAATCGACATCCTCCACCTCCTTCGGGAAAACTGGCACTGAACCCTGAAGCATATTATTCGTCAAGACCACACTTTTAAGCGACTTAAGCGAAACAAGCGACTCCGGCACTGGTCCAGTAAGCTTATTATCCCTCAAATTAACCTCCCGGAGACTAACCAAGCCAGAAAAATCCGGCAATGGACCTGAAAAGTTATTAGAATGCAACCAAAGCTGAACCAAACTCGTCATGTTGGCAACAACCCCAATCCCTCCGGACAACAACCCGTCCTTCCCTCTCTGATTATTCAACCACAACGACGCAACCGACGAACCGGATAATTCATCGGGAAGCGGACCGGAAAGGTAATTATAAGCCAAACCAACATGGTTCAACCCGGGAAACGCGTCCCCGGCGAAAACCTCGGGGAACCTCCCAGTAAGATTAACCGAGTTAGCCGAAAAGTTGACCAAATTAGAACACTCGGCGAGACTCTCCGGAAGCTCCCAGGGATCAAAGGGGTTGTCGTCGAGCGACACGGACTGGAGCGAGGAGAGTCCGGCGAAGAAGTCGGGAGGAACGGAGGAGAAGCGGTTTCCGTGGAGGAGGAGGATCTGGAGGTCGGAAAGACTCTTGAGGGAGGGGAGAGGGCCGGAGATGAGGTTGGACTGGAGCTCGAGGCGGGCGAGGGAGGTGAGGTTGGAAAGGGAGGAGGGGAGAGTCCCGGAGAGGGACTGGTTCCCGATCTGGACGGCGGTGACGCGGTCGCCGTAGCAGGTGACGTGGGGCCACGTGCAGGGGTCGGCGGTGGAGGACCAGGCGAGGCTGGCGGACGCGGAGAGGGACTTGGAAAGGTCGCGCATTGCGGCGGCGTCGGAGGGGGAGGTTTGGGCGGAGGTGGGAGGGGAGAGGAAGAGGAGGAGGAGGAAGAGGAAGAGGAAGAGGAAGAGGTTCGGCATTGTGGTGGTGGGAATAGAGTGGAGTGGAGTGGAGAGGAAAGGGTGAAGGTTTTGTTTGGAGTTGGGTTATTAGTGGTTGGAGGTGGTGATTAAGGTTGTAAATTATGTTTTTGGAAGGGAGTAGTTTGGTATTAGAGATGTTTGAATGTGTGGGGACTGGGGAGTGATAGGGTTTGTGTTGGATTTGCATGCTTCGCCTCTTGTTTGAAGATATTAGAATGGAAACTTTTGGAATTGAATTGTTGTTATTTGGGCTTGGTTGGTTGGAAGTTGGAACATTGGGAAAATGGAGAATTGACGAATGTTGTTTTTTTCGTAGTTAAGTACACATAGTTGGTTAAAAGATAAAAGCACGATGTTGATAAATACAGTTTCAAAGCATAACTACAAAATACTTGAAACGAATCTCATAAAGAACAAATTGAAAAATAACTACATATTACAAACAATCTTAATGGTTTATAGTATAATTCAATCACAGAGTACACAACATGGACATGATATATATTCTGAAAATAATTAAAGTACCGAGAAGTTGTAATCTCCAAATTTAAGGGAGGGAATGTAAATAACAAGAAGATGAAGGATACAGACGAAAACGCTAAGGTTATGGTTGAGTGGATGTTTGGAGTCGCGATCTCCGGCAAGGACGGAGGAGAGAGAGGCGTGAGGGGGAGTGATGAGTCCATCCAAAAGAGTGCACATGGGGGACTGAGGTGTCGTGTGGACCCGATTACCCGTTTCCGCCTTCTCGATTGGTCACATCCTGACCCATGTGGGCCCATTTCCTAATTTAGAGGATTCCCCTCCCACCACCCAATTGGTCCTCTTTTATTACAGGCATGCCCTCTCTTCGGTGTTTTTTCCCCTCTTTAATTTGTGTTTGTATATCAAAGTTTATTTAAGCTCTTTGCTAGCTTTAATCTCTACTTGTGTTGATTACTATGTTGCTGAAGTGTTTTGACATTTAAGGCGGATGTGTGAGGAAAAATAACAACAAACAATGTAGTGAAAAATCAACCTTGAGGTTAATATTCTTTTTAACCAAGGACTTTCACGATCCATCTGCATACCTTATCCTGTTCTTCATCCTTTTGGACTCTACGTGTATCATGACAAGGAAACTCATATAGTAACGCAACGCAAGAAATCATAGTGACAACAAGATAAAAAGTTGCTCATCAAAAAAAAAAGATAAGAAGTTAGTGTCTCTAAAACAAATAAAAAGTTGCTTATCAAAGATCCTTGAAGTTTTTGTCAAGTATCATGCTAGGCAAATTGTAAAAAGAAAACTAACATTACCGATCGCTACCAATCATATGGCCATGATTATTTATACTCATGTGAAGCCATTGACCCTTAGAGTACCCTTAACGGGTGCTCTACCCCTACTTAACGGGACGATGCGCCCAGGGTGGAGGGACATGTGGCCCCTTCTATTGGCCCGATTTTTTTTGTTGTGTTTTTTTAACAAATGTTTTAAAAATAATTTAAAATCGTTTTTTCAAATATATTTTTATGAAAATAAGTTTTTTATTTGTTTATATTTTCTAAAAAAATGATAATTTTTCGTGTTTTGCCTATAATTGATCCCGAAATTACGTGTATGGGAGAAAATGTAGGGCGCTTTAGGTGTTTTTGGGTGTGGTTGAGAAAAATTTAAGGAAGTTGATTTGAGCTGACGTGACGGAGAGAGAAACCAGAACGTCCGGGAACTACCCGGGCGTTGTTAAGAGCGTGTTATCTCATCTAACGTTGCTTCGAATCTTTCCGGATCCTTACCGAGAATTGGTAGCACCAACTCCAGCCACCATCCACTACTATGGAAAAAATATATGGTTTGGGTTATTATTATACTTATATTAATTTTTCAGATTCAATTTCAATTAAATTGACTTCAAGTTAAAAAAAAAAACCCACAAGATACAGTAACATGAAAATATTAATATTTAACATGAACCGCCATACTAATCAAGGGGGCTCTTTGACGGATAAAGATTTCGTACAAAGAAAGATTGATACTGCTTATGAAGACATGAATTTGCATGCTACATTAGTTGATGCTGAATGAAAAAAAATCACTATTAATACTATTTAGTTTTTTCATTTCATTTTCAAACTGTAGTATTATAATTTCAGGGGAGGGGCAATATTGGAAATGAGGTGGAAAAATGGTTTATAAGATCAATAATATCTAGCAAGAAAGATGAGAGGGTGGTTGGTTGCCACATGCTGTTGCCAACTGTTGGCAACTTTCATAAAATCCCTCATCATCTTAAATATATATTTTAGAACTAAACTGAATACGATGCTCGACAAAGGTGGTGTTCTTTTTATCAAAAAAGAAAAAGAAAAAAGACAAAGGTGGTGTTCTGTAAAGCATACATATGGGCCTTCCACAGAAGAACAATCGCATGGCATTTGAACAACGAAAATATGAGTGCCCATCATTATCCTCCAAAGGATGGTGGCCACAGTGAGCGCCGCCATAATAAAAATTCGAGATAAGGTTTTAGTTCTCCTTGTTATTTTACTTTTCGGATAAGGCCTTGGGTGGTCTTTAACTTTAATTATTTACTGTTGTTTATTCCAATTTAATGCGTAAGTAAGAGTTCGAACTTCGAAGGGCAGATCCAAGTGAATCTCAGTTGCATCCTAAAATTTGTTATTTTATGGGCTTTTAAGAGGTATGACTGTATGAGCAGTTGCTTTAAGCTTATTCTGTCGTTCATCCCCACATACTTGTTTTTTTTGAAAGATATATCCCCGTAAAGGCATAAACCGTACCTACCAACTTCGCAGCTTGAGTGGTGAATAACTAATATATGCATATCGGCTATGTTATAACTCATGCATAGGGCGTAATTTTTTTATATAATAAAAAAAATTAAAATTTCGAAATTTAGGAGAGAAAAAAAATTCGAAAACTAGGTGGATCGCGGGTGGGAACTGCGATCCGTGGGACACCACACATCCAAAGCGGAAAAGAAATCATACAAGACACACGACCAACCCACATTAAACCATTTAAAACAAAATGACAACCAACTCAATGTCCAAAACGATCACGAAACATAGATGTGAGAGAATCAATGCCATGAAGCACCGAGTCGAACTTAGCGTCAAGACGCTCAAGGTGCTGAGATGTCGAAGCTTCAAAACGATCAAGTCGTTGAGAAGTGGAAGCTTCAAACGCATCAAAACGATCCGAAATCTGCTGAAAGGAATGATCCGGAGTGTAATCAGTATAAGCGGATCTCCACTGACTCTCCTGCCAAGCAGATTCGTCGCCTTCTCCCCAAGAACAGTGACCCTCCTGCTGAGATGGCTGGGGCATCCAACGAGGATCGGCCGGCACATCATCTTCATCTTCTTGCTCAGAATCTCCCTCAGATGACGCTTGAATAGAAGATGAGGCAATGGTTTTCATTTTACAGAGAGTGGTTTTACAGATTTGGTATTTGTATGTGGCCGATGGACAATCGGTAACACGAATTTTCAGAAGGTCAAAGAGAGCGGTGAGCAACATGGGATAAGGGAGATACCTCCCTTTCTTAAAGCGCATATGAAGGAAAATGAATAGAGGCCAATTAACCGGAATTTTCTTGTAAATGCAATAGATACACACAAGCTCCGTATAAGAGACTTCGTTATGATGACCATGTTTAGGTAGCAAATTGAATGATACGATATAAGCCAAGATGCGAGCAAAAGGATGCATCAAGGAGGAGTTGTGAATAATATAACCATTTTTGGAAGGAGGTGGAAATGCATATAATTCAGCAACCATATCATCATGAGAAATGTTTTCTATTACACTAAGAGGATGATCAATAATAAATGAACACCCGAGAACTCTAAGCCAAAAGCTTCAGCAAGAGTTCCGGGGACAATTTCATATCTAAGACCATTGATCATGGTACGAGCAATATGGTGATTTGGTTCAAAACGAAGATTACAATAGAATTGTTGAACCAAAAACGGATAGTAAGGTTTTGAAGCTAAATAGGTGAGACAATGAGTAAGTCCATTTGAATCTAAGCACGATTTAAGAGAATAATCATGAAAATCCGCTACCTCAACAGCGCGGTTTGGAATAAAAGGAGCTGCCGAGAGCTTTTTCTCCCAATCGCTTTTGGCGAACTCGTCAATAGGATGGAAGGCAAGAGTTGGAGGCGCGGGCGGATGCCGAACATTTGGGGTAGTAGAGGAGCGATCGTGGGCCTTCTTGGTGCGTTTTTCGGTGGAAGTGGTGGAAGCATCCGAACGATGAGACTCATGGTCATGGTGAATAACTCGAGTTTAGGAAAAAAATGGGTGCAAAATGAAGAGGAGATGATGAGAAGCGATAAAATGCAAAAAGATTTGAGTTTTACCTCAGGAAAAACGCAAAGTCGAGGGAGGAAGGTGATGGGGAAGGCTTAGGGTTAGAGAGAGAGATGGGTAAAAGTGAAGACCATGTTTCGATTTAGCCCTAAATGCAGCAGAAAACGACAGCACCGGTCGACCGATCCAGCTTTCGGTCGACCGAAAGGTTAAAGAAAACTGTAAAAACTAAAGTCGACAAAACGAACGGTCGGACAAAAAACATATTTCGGTCGACCGGATCGAAGAACAAGGCAGACAGTCCCCTGCTATCAGTCGAACAAAACCTACCGGTCGACCGAACAAAATAAAATCGGTCGCACGGAAGACACGAGCGGTCGAACGAAAACTCAAAGTCAAAAACTTAAGATCCCTGCTATCGGTTGAACAAAACCAACCGGTCGACCGAACAACAAAAAAACGGTCGCACGAAGAACACATGCGGTCGAACAAAAACTCAAAGTTGAAAACTTAGGATCCCTGCTATCGGTTGAACAAACCAGACCGGTCGACCGATATATTGAAAACGGTCGCACGGACAGCACTTGCGGTCGAACAAATACTCAAAGTCGAAAACTTAGGATCCCTGCTATCGGTTGAACAAAACGGACCGGTCGACCGAACTACTAACATCGGTCGACCAAACTCAGGAAATCGGTTGAACAAACAGAATTCGGTCAAGAAACAACTCAACACCGGTCGAACTAAATCTCAGTTCGGTCGACCGATGGAACAGTAAAAACCAGAACAAAGCTTAAAAAAAACAAGAGACACTAGAACCAAATATAGTCAAATGGGCTCAAGTAAAACGTACTCAAATGTCATTTAGGGTACACATGCCAAGATTGAGTCTAATGAGATTGAATTGATCAACATTTAAGGGTTTGGTGAATATATCCGCTAATTGATCATTTGTGGGAACAAATATAAGTTTAATGTCTTCTTTATTTGCATGATCTCTAAGAAAATGATGTCTAACTTCTATATGCTTAGTTCTTGAATGAAAGATAGGATTTTTCGAAAGGTTGATAGCACTTGTATTATCACAATAAATTGGTGTAATTTGAAACTCAAGTTGCAAGTCCTTGAGGGTTTGCCTCATCCAAAGGACTTGTGCACAAGCACAACCGGCGGCGATATATTCAGCCTCGGTTGTTGATAATGCAACACTATTTTGTTTCTTACTAAACCATGAGACAAGAGATTTACCCAAAAATTGACAAGTGCCACTAGTACTCTTACGATCTAAAATACAACCGGCATAGTCGGCGTCGCTATAGGCAACAAGATCGAAAGTCCTAGTCTTAGGGTAGAAAAGTCCAAAATCAAAAGTGCCTTTTAGATAACGAAAAATTCTTTTTAATGCATTCAAATGAGTTTCTTTTGGACATGCTTGAAAACGTGCACATAAACATACAACAAACATAATATCGGGACGACTTGCAGTAAGATAGAGTAAAGAACCGATCATACCACGATACTTCTTGATGTCCACATCTTTGCCATTTTCGTCTTTGTCCAATTTTACGCTTGTACTCATAGGTGTCTTTTGAGGTTTGCTAGTTTCAAGCTCAAAGCGTTTGAGAAGTTCCTTTGTGTACTTTGCTTGATGTATGAAATTTTCCTCTTGAGTTTGCTTTATTTGGAGTCCGAGAAAGAAATTTAGCTCACCAATAAGGCTCATCTCGAACTCTCCCTGCATAGACTTAGAAAATTTTTCGCATAGACGCGGGTTACTTGCACCAAAGATAATGTCATCAACATATATTTGTACCACTAATAAATCATGATTAAGAGTTTTAACAAATAAAGTGGTATC
Source organism: Triglochin maritima (assembly GCA_963682175.1). Taxonomy (NCBI): domain Eukaryota; kingdom Viridiplantae; phylum Streptophyta; class Magnoliopsida; order Alismatales; family Juncaginaceae; genus Triglochin; species Triglochin maritima. The sequence continues at coordinate 47,137,558 of OY821771.1, read as the reverse complement.
TACTTTACCCATTTTGAATCATTTATTAATCAAGAAGTTCTTCAACCTCTCATACCAAGCTCTAGGAGCTTGTTTGAGACCATAAAGAGCCTTCTTGAGTTTAAATACATGGTTCGAATAAGATTCATTAATAAAACCGGGGGGTTGAGCAACATAAACTTCTTCAGAAATAATTCCATTTAGGAAAGCACTTTTAACATCCATTTGAAAAAGTTTAATGTCCATAAAAGAGGCATAAGCTAAAAGCATACGAATAGCTTCCATACGAGCCACGGGAGCATAAGTTTCATTAAAGTCTATTCCCTCCTCTTGACGGTAGCCTTGAGCAACGAGTTTAGCTTTGTTTCTAACTACATTCCCATCCTCATCAAGTTTATTTCGGAAGATCCATTTAGTTCCAATAACGGTTTGATTAATGGGTTTTTCAACAAGTTCCCAAACGTCATTTCGAACGAATTGGTTTAACTCTTCATGCATAGCCATTAACCAAAATTCATCATTACAAGCTTCGTCTACTTTCTTAGGTTCTAATTTAGATATGAAAGCATAAGAATCACAAACTACATGAGCCTTTGATCGTGTTGTCACACCTTGAGAAACATCTCCAATCACAAGGTCCTTTGGATGTTCCTTTCTATAGGTCCAATCCTTGGGAAGCTCCTCTTTGTTTTCTTGTGGAAAACTTGGAGGATCTTGATGTGGCTCATGGGAGACATCTTGAGATGATACATGTCTAATTATATCCATATAGTCATCATCAAGAGAGGAATTATCTACACAAGCCAACTCATCAAAGTTAACGTGTAGAGACTCCTCGACACAAAAGGTTCGTTTGTTATAGACTCTATAGGCTTTGCTCCTATCGGAATATCCTAAAAAGATGGCATCATCGGATTTTGCATCAAATTTTTCCATGTTATCTTTAGTGTTGAGGACAAAGCATTTTGACCCAAAAGCTTTAAAGTAAGAGATTTTTGGAATACGTTTGTGCCACAATTCAAAAGGTGTTTTCTTCAAAATAGGTCTTATAAGAACACGATTTAACACATAACAAGAAGTATTTACGACTTCACACCAAAAATATTTTGGAAGCCCTTTTTCCATAAGCATGGTTCTTGCCATCTCTTGAAGAGTTCTATTTTTCCTTTCAACTACCTCATTTTGTTGGGGAGTGCGAGGAAAAGAAAAATTATGTTTAATCCCTTGTTTTTCACAAAACTTTTGAAATAGCTCATTTTCAAATTCTCCTCCATGATCGCTACGGATAGTAATGATATGTAAATCTTTTTCTCTTTGAACACGTTTGCAAAAGCTTTTAAATCTTTCAAATGCATCATATTTGTTAGCCAAAAACAAAACCCATGTAAATCGTGAAAAATCATCGACAATCACAAAAGCATATCTTTTACCACCTAAACTAACGGTTCTTGAAGGACCAAAAAGATCTAGATGTAAAAGCTCAAGAGGTTTTGAAGTTGACACAACATTTAAAGATTTGAAAGACGATTTAAATTGTTTTCCAAATTGACATGCATCACAAAGTTTATCCTTTTTTAAATCAATTTTAGGAAGTCCTCTAACTAATTCAAGTTTGGATAATTTGTGTAATTGTGACATACTAATATGTCCCAATCGGTTATGCCATAACCAAGCTTCGTCATTTGAGGCAACTAAACAAGTCTCTAAGGCTAGATTGCTAATGACATCAACAAACACAATGTAAATATTATGAGATCTACAACCTTTAAATATAGTTTTCATGTTATGTTTTGAGACAATATAGCAATTTGAATTGTCAAAGATAACCATATAATTTTTATCCGCTAGTTGACTAACACTTAGCAAATTCTGTTTTAGCCCTTCTACTAACAAAGCATTTTCAATATGAGGAGTAGAGGAATTGCCAACATTACCAATGCCGACAATTTGACCTTTAGCGTTGTCTCCAAATGTGACGGTTCCTCCCTTCTTTGGCTTTAGATTTGATAGAACTTGAGAGTCTCCCGTCATGTGCCTTGAGCACCCACTATCGAGTATCCACTTGCCCTTTCTCCTTGCTTTGATCTACATGCAAAGAGACAAGTGAAGACTTTGGTACCCAAATTTGTTTGGGTCCTTGAGGGTTAGCTTTTGGTACCCAAACTTGAGAGGTCTTAGGTACCCATACATTTGACAAACTTACTTTCTTAACATATGAATTGTTATGTTTAACAAAATAAGATGTAGCTTTCTTTTGTTTTCCACCCATGTACCCCAAACCATGCTTAGTCAAAGATTGAGTTTGGGTTCCTAGAAGCATGTCTAGCATTTTTCTACCCAACGTGAATTTCTCTAGATCTTTTGTAAGTTGTTCATTCTTGGCAATAAGATCTTTGTTGTTGTTACAATTACTAGTAGATTTCAGCATGTTTATCTCATTAGCAAGCAATTCATTCTCTTTAAGTAAGTTTTCATGTTTAGTAGATAAATCTAGATGCACTTTTCTTCCTAATTTGTTTTTATGACAAATCATCTCATATCTTTCAGCAAGTTCATGAAAAGCATCTAATAACTCATCATAGGAAGGGGTTTCTTGAATTGATACATCATCGTCATCAATTTCCACCACTTGGGGTTGATTGCTTCTCTTTGGGGATGTAGCGGTGCTTGAATCTGAATCCTCATTGTGTGCCATAAAGCACATGTGTGCTTCTTCCTCTTGAGAGTATTCGGTGTCGGAGGATGTAGATGAGCTTGAATCATCCCAAGTGGCTTTAAAAGCCTTCTTTCCGTCTTTGTCATGGTGATCCCTTCTTTTGTGATCATCACGTTCTCGTCTTCTAGGTCTCTCTTCTTTATCTCTTCTAGGAGGTCTATCTTCCCTAATTCTCCTCGGTCTCTCATCTCTTTCTCTTCTAGGAGGGAATCTTCTTGGTTCTCGTTGTTCACGATCTCTTGACTTAAGGAGTGGACAATCCTTCTTCATGTGCCCCGTCTTGTTGCATTCGTAGCACGTGAAAGTCCGGGATGATTCTCCTTTCCCTCTTGTGAACCTTCCTTTGGCGAGAAACTTCTTGAAGTTGCGGGTTAGAAATGCAACATCATCATCGGTGTCATCGTCTTCGATACTTTCCAAATCCGACGTTGCTTTGAGAGCAATTGTTTTCTCCTTTCTCCTTAACCCCTCTCGCTCCTTCTCCTTCTCTCTTCTTTCCTCCATTTGAATCTCATAAGCCATGAGGCTTCCTATGAGATCCTCCATCTTTAGCTTTGAGAGATCTTTGGCCTCCTCGATTGCCGTTGTCTTCTTCTCCCACTCCAATGTCAACGATCTAAGAAACTTCCGTACCCTGTCACTTTCAATCAAGACCTTACCAAGGTTTTTCAAGGAGTTAGTGATATGAGTAAAGCGAGTATGCATCTCGCTAATGGATTCGTTGGGTTTCATGGCAAACATTTCATATTTTTGCATATATGAATCTATCCTAGTTTCTTTCACGGATGATCGTCCTTCAAAATGACTTTCTAACATATGTCATGCCTCAAATGCAGAATCACAAGCATTAATTCTACCATATTCCTCTTCGGTTAATCCACACATGAGAATGTTCATTAATTTTGCATTCATTTGAACCATTGCTAGTTCATCATCACTCATGAGTTCAAACTCTTTGTTTTGAGTATATGGAATTTGAAAGAAAACCCATAGCTTAACATCATATGATTGAATGAAGATTATCATGCGTTTCTTCCAATAGGCATAATTGGTTCCATTAAAAAGTGGAGGTCTACCGGTGTGGAATCCCTCACGTTGTTGGGCCATTGCTACAAATGTTAATTTGTTTATATGCAATTAACAAGGCTCTGATACCAAATGTAGGATCTAAATGCCCTAAATATTAGTCTTAAGGGGGGGTTTATAGACTAATTTCTCACTACCAACTATTTGTGCAATAACAAGATAACCAATGAAAATAGTGAGATGAAAAAGGCAAACCAAACACCGGATGTATAGAGATTTGGATCCAACCACCGGATCCTAGTCCTCTCTTACGAAATGCTCTTCCTTGAGCAACTTCGCGATCTTCACTAAATTGATCTTCTTTCCGGGCAAAGATCGAGCCTTTACAATTCAAGCTTGCGAACACCCTCGCCAAGCTTGGACCTCCTTCTCACAACCCGAGAAGAGCTTCACTCCGGAAGCTTGTACAACTCCTTTGTAGTAGACTTTGTGTAACCTACTCTTGAGCACTTGAATTGATGATGAATGCAATTGAATGATTGATCAAGAGAGTGGTTGAGAGCAATAAAGAGAGTAAGAGCACTTGGAAGTTTTTAGCACAATGAGAGCTTAGAGAATGGATTGGTAACCTTGTAAAGATGATCTAAGCTCTATATATAAGCCTCTTAAGTTTTCTAGCCGTTTGAGAAAGATTTGATTGAGTTTTGTGCAAGATACACAAACCAGAGATTCAGGAAGCAATTCTGTCAAAGTTCGGTCGACCGGTAAGAATGAAACGGTCGACCGATTACGTGAATAGTAGTCAAACGGTCAGACAAACGAGGAACGGTCGAACTAACTGGGAGGGAACTTAAGTGTACCGGTCGGACGAAACAAGGAAACGGTCGACCGATGTGAAGGTTCGGTAGAGACAAAGTGTGACCGGTCGAACCAAGGTGGTATCGACCGATAGCAGGAAGAATGCTACGAATGATCAATGGTCAAACGGTCGACCGGTTAATAAGATTTGTTCGACCGGTTAAGCTATGTATTTCGGGGTATGGTGAAAGTATGTGTATACGACCGTTGTATAATACGACAAGTATAACGGTCACAAAAGAAGACAAAAATAGGAATCAACCGGTCGAACAGAAAAGGACTTTTGGTCGACCGGTTTGCACTAAGGCACGTGTCTTCCAGCACATATGAACAGTTGATCGGTCGACCAAAATACCTTAAGTTATTCTAATGAACCGGTCGAACCAGAACACAGTTCGGTCGACCAAAAGGGTTCAGAAAATAGTTTTTAGATTAAACGGTCGAACCAGATGGTCGACCGGTCGACCGGTTGAGTGCAGAATTCCTGGATATGGTTTGATTGATTTCTAAAGAAGTTTTGTATGGAATTTGAACGTTTAGTTCTACTTCTATGGAATCCTAAAGAGTCGTGATATGCAATGCATCAAGATTTAAGTGCTCAAGTTACATTTAAATCCTAATGACAATAATGTAAACCTATCTACTCTTCAACTTCATTTCTCGTTAAACTTGTCACCTGAAATGTTAGTACAAAACAATATATGTGTATTGTGCAAGAGTGATATGAACGAATTACATGTGTTTAAGTTATATGTTGATTAATCATCAAAACGGATAAGCAATCATTTGCCAAAAAGCCAACATAGTTTACTAGTGACAACAAGACATGGAGACGACATTGACACATTGAGGAGGGGGCGGTGGATCACAGAGGAGGAAGTGGTGAGTCGTAGGGGAGGAGGCGGCAAGTCAACGAGGCTGCACGGAGATGCAGCGTCGACGACGACAATGGTGGGAGTTAGGGCTTGGGAGATTGGAATTTTGGGACGAGGAAAGTGAAAGGGAAACTAGTATCAGACCATTGATATAATGCTTTATCGATGGAAGTTTTCGTCGGTGAATGTGATCTTATCCGTCAGCCTTGATGTGGGGATTAAGGTCTTTAACAATCTATTTTCGAAAATTACACCAACGGGATGTGTCAATCGATGTATATTTGTATGTATGGGTTGACAAATATATGTGTTGGCATATAGTTATATATCCGTTGGTGTTGCCCTTTTGCGTCAAAAAAATTAATTTTCTACCGTATATTTTTTCAGAAACATGAACTGATGGTAGTTATCAATCGATGTATGTTGCTTATCTGACAAAAGGTGTGAAAAAATATTTCGACAGACCTTATCCGTCAATGCTAATCAACATATTCGTCTATGTATTTTTCCACTGACGATTAAATTAATCTGTCGGTGGAATTTTACTTACACCAACGGATAGTTATTCGTCAGCAAAATCTGTTTTTCTAGTAGTGCCAATTTATTACCGTTCACATTTATATACTGGCAAAAAATGGATTCCTAGGCATAAATATGAACAAATATACCACGCTAGTACATGACCTTCCATTCAAAAATAATAATATAGGTTATTGACATACCATTAGAGACCTTCCATTCATAATGTTGCATGTAGAACATCACATAAACATCTTCAGGGGAAATCCATCAAAATATTGCAAGAGTGATCCTATTATATCAACCTTCAAAATGGTCAATTATAAAATACATGTTAAAAAGTAGATTGTCAGGAGATGCCTAAGGGGTTTATTTCATTGTCATGAGATGCATATAGCAAGAAATAAGAGTAATTGTGGCAGTGAAATGTAATCCTAATTGTTCCAACATGATAAAAAGGCAAAGAAATAAAAAAAAATCGAAGTTGTGAAATAACCTGTATTCTACAAATTTAAGAAAAGGAAGAACTTTTGGTTTTGACACTTAATTAACAAAGACAAAAATAGCAAACCACGTACCATTGATGATCATTCATTCATTCTTGAGGCGTTGACTTTAAAAACTCTTTCATACATAGTGGTCTCCGTGGGATTAGATCTGCACAAATCACATTCATATTTTAAAGCAAATCAGGAAAAAAAATTGGATTTGAAATGTCATTCGTGACCTTTCTTCTCTGTCCTGATTAAGGAGGTGCAGAAAATGTAAGTGATGGATTGTCAAAGAGGAGGTGGATGCATGTAGAGTAGAGGTAGATGTACGGATGAGATGAGACTACCATGCAAACTTTGAGCAGTCAAAACGGAGGGGAATTAAGTGAAGAACAGTACAGTCGAGTGGAGGGAAGATATTACATTGGAGAAAGGATTAAACTTGGAGCAGATTGAGTAGGTGCTAAGACCATTCACTATGGCCGACCCAGCGGAGGTCGCCACATAGGCGACCTACCTGGTCACTGGAGGACGTCGTGGTCATGACTACGTCGGTCGTTCGTTTGATATTTTATTTTATTTTTTAAATTTTGAACATGTTTTGTTTTTTTATAATTTTTTGTATTAATATTTTTTAAATGTTTTATAATTGTTTTTAATTTTTTTTAAAATTAATTACTTTTTTTCAAAATTGACCAACAAATGATGTGTAAGAGGGAACGAATTGAAAAATTAGGTTATTTTATTCAATAAAAAAATCTCTTATCCATCATAATAAATTATTTACAACTAAATATTAAACAAAAGATAAAACTAATTAAAAAAAAGGACGAGGTTGTCAAATCCGTGGGTGTGCACTGACTACACTCATATGTGGAGATCGATTCAGGAAAAATTAAAAAATAAAAACAATTGAAAACATATTTTAAAAAAATAAGATTTAAAAAATAGATTAAAAATGATAAAAAAATAACAATACAATATTTATTGGTATTTTGATTTTATTTTTTCATTTTTGGTTTTGGTTTGTTATTTGTTATAATAATTAGGTGGTTAAATAAAAAATTATATGTAATTTGGAAATACAAGATTTATTGGTATTTTGATTTTTTCAAATAGATTATTAATGTTTTTAGTAAATATAAATGATTTTGGAATAGAATAAAAGTTGATAAGGAAATTAATAATATGAAAAAAAGAGTGTGTGATGACCTAGGTAAATTGGTGAATAGTGAAGTAAAAAAAGAAGGTTGGTCATGATGACGTGGTATAGAGAGAAAGGAAGAGAGAGTGTGTGTATGACCTAGGTCATCCTTGTGACCTAGGTCATCCTTGTGACCTAGGTCATGATACCTGATGCTCTAAGGTGTATGTTGCGGCCGGATTGTAGAGCCTCATTCAACATAATCCACTAGGGGGTTGCCAACTCTGTGTTTGTAACGTCTCTGATCCGCACTCAGGGCACACCAGTTAAATGCGACTAAAAACAAGTGTAAAGAGACATTTTAACAAAATATGGTCGAATTGAGACCTCAATTAAAATGAACATAATATCAAGTCAAAGTACAACGCGAAATGTGAAAAAATACAAGTAGTTGGAATCCTACTACATCAATACTAAGAGATGAAATGATTATATCAATGAGCTCACGGATCCAGTCCTCGTGTCCTAAGCCCAAGTTGCCTACAGATGCCTACTACGTCCCATCTGCACACATGAGTCTCAAATCAAGACCCAATACACCACCCGAACCCGACATCGAACAAGGTATAACCGTCCCAGACGGCTCACATTGGTCTTGTTTTCCAATGCGATCACACTCCCAACGAAACTGAGCGTGCACCTCGACCCCACCGCATCCAACCCACAAGGCAACACTCAACTCACTCTCACGGCAGAACTGTCACACGTCCCAAGACGACCACACGTCCAGCCAGGCCGAATGTGCATCATCCACAAGGCAACACCCTACTCCAACCACGTGCCCGAGCCCAGCTCCAGCGGTCACCTGTAACAACGCTGGCGAACCATTCCGAACTGTCACAACAACGTGGTAACATTGTAACATTTAGTCATATGTATCTCACACGTCAACCCCACTACTCGATCACACTCCCGAGTCCGTGAGCAACGCTCCAACGACCACTCGTACAACGTGTGTGAGTGATTGGTTCCTTGAACCTCTCACTCTCACAAATCACATGTCAACGACCCCAACAATATATAGAGCAATAAAGAGTAAATGACACTATAAATTCATAAAAGCAGCGTAATGAAATTATAGTTTTAACCCCACAATCGAAAGTACAGGGGTATAAGTGTAATTTTTACTAGAATTTCCGTACCAAAACATAATTCTTATGGGTTCATGGGAAAACAATAAATTTTTCAATTTATAAAATTTTCTATAATATATATGAATTCCAGGAAAAAAAAGAGCAATTGTTTCTAAATTAAACATTTTCCCGTTATAGAAAATTTAAGGTTTATTAAGCAATTAATACAATTATTAATTATTTATTCAAATCAAAATAATTCTAGGGTTTTCCAGCAATTATTCCAATTATTAATCAATTAAACAATTACCATTTATTTCAAGGTTCCAATGCAATTAATCCAATTATTCACTCTTTATTCAATTACCAATAAATGTAGGGTTTATTTCACCAATAGTCCAATTAGTTTAAATTTAAACAAAACATTAAAAGTTAAGTTATTCCTGAAATTAACCCAAACTAATTTGCCTGACCAAAAAACACGAAAGTCCAATTAGTTTAAATTTAAACAAAACATTAAAAGTTAAGTTATTCCTGAAATTAACCCAAACACATCCAACCCAGGAAACCAGAAAACTAAGGAGGTGGGTGACGTACCTAGTCGTATCGACGTCGTCGGAGCCGCACCCACGTTGCCGGAAACGCGCGTCGTCGTCCTCGTCGTCGCCGGATCTTTTGTCGGATCGGAGGTGGTTGGGTGGCCTGAAATGGGTGAGTTTAGGGTTGGTTCGGTGAAGAAGGAAGTGGGGAGGAAGAGAGGTGTATTGGGTGAGGGAGGAGAGAGAGTGTAACAGTGCTGCTTGAGTGGAGGCCTTGTTCAAAAAGCTGGGAGAGGGAATTGAGAGGATGTTGACAGTTGGTTAAGTCCCATGGATAAGTTGAGTAGAAATGGACGTGTGAAAGAAAAAGAGTGCATGATGGCCCATCTTCATCAACATTGCAGAGTGGGCAGGTGGTTGTCGGTCGTGTGGAGAAATGTTGAAGCAACCATATATAGAAGGTCATTGATGTACCACTTCCAGAGAAGCAGGTGGGAATGTTGTAAGTTAGACCGACGAATTATTTGGGTTGTATTCCAAGAGTCATTGATGGTGAGTTGGATGGAGTTGATTATGTCAGTCGGTATATGAGGAATGAGTAGATGGTCGCTTGGAAGCCACTTGCCCAAGGACCAATTGGTTATGCGACGGAGGGATGGTCGGAGTGCAACCAGACTTCGCCAGAAAGGTGAATGAGTTGGTGATGTCCCAGATGTCTTGAGGAGAGATTTTTGTACTTTGCTAGAAAAAATTGGGACAACGGTGTGTTGGTGTAAAGGAGAATGTTCCGGAAAGGAGATCTATAGTATTTTTTCCTACCATCAACGAGCAATTATTCATCCATCTCGTCTATCAGGAAGTGTGTGTGTGAGAGAAAGAAGAGTAGAAAACTACAGATGGGAGTCTGGAATATAACCATCACCACTATCATGCTGGCGGTTCTAATTATCAAACTCCTACTCTATTCACCTTCGCCGCCTCCAATGTTTTCGCCCGCCGACGTCTACCACCAGGCTCCACCTACTTCCCCATCATAGCAACCTGTTCTGGCTCCGTCTCTTATACATCAAAGCCTTCATCTGTTTCATCCGCGAAGCCTGTCACTGCCATGGTCCCATATTCATCGTTGACCAATACCACGCCCACAAATTCCTCGTTCACCATGACGCGGCTTTCGCCAACCGAGCCCCGTCCATTGACGCCTTCCACGGCAACGACTGTAACAACAATATGATCACCAAGGCCGCCGACGCTCCAACATGGGGCCTCCTGCGTTAGAACCTCAAGTCGGAGATCCTCCACCATTCGCGTGTCAAATTCTACTCCTCCCGAAGTTGGGTGCTAAGGGTTCTTTCTGAGAAACTTTGTTCACAAGCTGAGCGAAATAAGCACAACCTTTGGTTCCCATGGAGGTCATCCTGTTGGGGGATTTAATCCGAACATGGGATATCGGAGAACCTATGGAATTAAAGTAATTCAAGTGTCATACCTATTTTATAACACATGACAGCGCAAGCAACACCAAAACTTGCACCAACAATTACAACATTAAGAACGCATGCACACATATTTTTAACGTGGAAAACATTATCGACTTGGAGGGCAAAACCACATGACAAATCGACACTTAATTCACTATTTAATGAACAAGTTTTTTTCAAATGCACAAACAACGCCGGCCGCACGTTCATTTTTTCTCAAGTTTATACCCAAAACTTGAGAAATCTGCTACAAGAGAGATACAAGGTTACCTTGATTTAAACGAAGATCCAAATCAACCCCACGAAAAATCTTTCCAATACAAGTACGAGAAACTCAGATTCTATGCAGTATTGGTTCTCACACCAACAGACATGTGTTGGTTGTTAGGGTTCTTCTAACCTATAGTAACCCGGACCCATACATGGGCCCAACAGTTCCGACACGCCATGTTTTGTCTTCTCGTGTTGATGTGTTTTAGGACAGAATCAAAGAGGCACAACATGCATGGTTCGCGTCTTTCCATTTCTGAAATTCGGGGTTTCGACTTCTTTCCTGGGATTTGTCGCTATATGTTCCCCTGCCAATGGAAGAGCATCCAGGATGCACGCAAGCGTCAGTCCGAAATTTACATGGCGTTAATAGAGTCCCATCGTAGTCGGGGCCCAAACCAGAAGGTGAAAGACGAAACAAAAACGTTTTTGAATTCTCCTACAGAGACTCTTTCTCGCTCTCAAACTTCCGAAGAGAACGAACGCAAGTTAACCGATAATGAGATAGTTGGGTTCTGTGCCGAGTTCCTGACCGCCGGCACAGACACAACTTCATGGGAAGAAACTGGTAGACGAGATTAATGGAGTTTGAGTCTTCTATAGAAGGAATATTTTTTATTTTTAATTTGGTCTAAGTATTAAAAACACGTAAATAATGTATTTTCGTTTATTAATTATTTGGTAGAACAATTCAAAAGAAACCTTCAAATTATTTTTTGGAGTTCATTAGTTTTCTTTTTTTATTTTCCCCCAAAAGACTAAGGTACGTTAGTTTCATTGTTAGTACAAAATCAGCAACCATCCCAGCTTCAAACAGCTAAGCTAATAACCTTAATTAATTAATACATTATCTACAATGAAACTAAATAATGCAAATAAGTGCAATTGCACCATCACAATAAAAACATCTTGTTATAAATATATAAACATAAATTGAAGACCACATTCACTAAACATAACACCAGTGCAACTCCTAGCAATTGTGAAGCACCGATTAAAACCACTATACTAACGAAACCTTTAATATTTAATGTCCAAGAGACAACTCGAAAGTTAATTTGAATGCACACTTGATGCAAGAATACTAGATTCCAAGAATTTGTGTAATAACCTAATCTAAAACACCTTAATTAACTAAACCTAAACCTAATTAACCTAATCTAATCATTGTGCAGTGAAGCAGGAGGTGTGGGAGTGTGAGAGGAGAGAGAATTGGTTGGTTGTGATTGGAGGATTTAGAGGTGAGTTGAAGATAAGATTGGGTTTTTGTATAAATAGGGGTGTTAGATTAATTGAAACGTTTTCTTCACTTGTTTCGTTAACCAGAGCGTGAGAGAGGCGATTTCGGTGAAGAAGAAGAAGGAGAGAAGAAGAGGAAGAGGAGAAGAAGAAGAAGTGGGTTGAGGTTGCCAAAGCTTGGGAGACTTCCACAACCGTCGAAAAGGTATGCCAAATCTTCAATATAACTCACATAAGCCTTGTGAGTGTTGGGGATCGACGTTGGTGTCGAATTCCCCGTCGGATTTCAACCAATTCAGAGGTTGAAGACGACGATCGGTCGACCGGTGCCTGTGGGCAGTCGACCGATCCTATTATTATATTGATGTTTACCCGCGAACGGTCGAACGATGTCGTTAGACGGTCGACCGTTATGCCAGAGTTGTGCGGGAAAAATGGGATATGCTGTTATCGGTCGAACGAGACCACTTAGCCGGTCGACCGAATAACAATGAGAATGGGTCGGTTGGGGGTTTTGACTTATTAAACGGTCGAACGCCCTTAACCTTGTTCGACCGATCCATTCGATGCTAAGTAGGTTGGGAGCTTTGACCATCAAAACGGTCGACCGCTCTTTAACTTTCGGTCGACCGACTGAGCATTTTAATTAAGCAGTAGAGTGCCTGTGATGTTTCGGTCGAACTGTATAGCAGTTCCGGTCGACCGAATGTCACTTGGGCAAGATACTGAGAAGTCCTGTTATCGGTTGAACGACCCCTTGGTTCGACCGATCGGATATATATATTATATAAATTTGTATAGCGTAGACCATCCAAACGGTCGACCGCTAGATGACTTTTGTTCGACCGATTGGTCGGTAATTCGGTTGGCGTGGTTCGACCGGTAGACTTGTTTGTACAGTACTGTGTACTGTGTGGGGGACCGGTCGACCGGTGTGCTTGTAGCGGTCGACCGATCTGCCACAGGTTGGTGGATTTATCCACACGCGATCCGTCGATGTCAGGTCGACTACCGGCTCCGAGGCGACGGTTGATTACCGGCTTTGAGAGCTACGGATTTCACCTTCGACGAAGGCGTATTATTGTACTACCATTTTCCTCTCTTACCGAGCGGGGTGTGAGGGATGTGTACCGTAAACCTTGGGCAGTTTGCGAGGGTTTAGCGGTAGGCCGAGGATGTTCCGGCAGGGTGCGCGCTAGGCGACTCTTGGGGGAGCAGTGGCTGTCGTCTGACCCGAGTTGTGTATTCGGCGGGCTGACTCGCTCCTTGGGTGCGGCGTGTACCGGGGGTTCCTTCCTGCACTTTTTGGGGAGCAGTGGTGTCGACTGACCCTTGTGAGGCAGCGGTGGACTGACTTGACCCTAGTGGCAGGAGTGGTTCAGTGCCGCGGAGGCGGTGAGGGCATTATTGTGGGCCCGAGGCGGATGATCATGTGCATAGCATTGCATTGTCTTTATTTCCTTTTTATATTTTTAGGAGGTTTGGTATACGGGGTTCCTGCAGGGAACTCAGGCATGTTTATTTGTTTTCATTTCAGGTAGCGATCAGGGTTAGAGTCAGGTGGTGACTGAGGACGGTGCCCCCGGGATTAGATCCTGTGTCCTCTTATTAGCTTCTTTTGTGTTGAGGTAGTGATTACATGTACATTCACTTTTGTTGTAATCACAGTTGACTTATTTATATAGTTTGACTTCCACGTGGGTTTGTATCTTATATATTTTATATATATATATGTTGGTTTGTTTTTCAGTGACGTGCCCTGTGTTGACCGTTGACGGTCTTTATTATTGTTTAAATTTTCCACTGTTTTCGGGTACGTTACAATTTGTGTCTCACTTCTCCACCAACCCCGCAATATACCTTGCTAGCTAATAGGCCCATACTTCTTCTCCAAAGCAGAAGCAAACCAATGTGCCAAAACCAACCACCAAAGCAACTTATGTATTCAACTTCTATATATTAATTAAGCTTCTTAAACTAGAGCTATCGTTCCACCACGTACACCCGCTTCTCATGGCAATCTCAGCGAGTTTGCCCGTCCGAGGCTACGTGTCCCACATTGGGATGGCCGCGCATCTCGTCGGCTTAGCCACGATAGCTCTTCTTCTTGTTTGGTCTATAAGTTACCGAGGTGGACTTGCTCTTCACTCCGACAACAAGAACTTAATCATCAACGTAAGTTACATTCATTTTACTTGCATGTGTTGTTGTGTGGTTTGTTATATATGTCATGAGGTTGAGTTGGTTGTCTTTGTATTGCAGTCACACCCTGTTATTATGTTCATTGGCTTCATCTTCGTAGCTGGAGAAGGTGTATGTTTAATTCTATGTAATTATATCATTATATGTATGTTCCGGAAATTAATTGTTGCACGTAACTGAGTTTAGTGTGACAATTTTTCTCTAGACTGAACATAGAATAATTACACCCAAAGTGGCTCGAAATCTTTTTTCGATCTTTTTGGAGAATAACTTGGTGTCATTTTTGTTATTTGTAATGAAGCTATTATGGCATACAACACGATTCCAGCACCAAAGAAAGTGAGGAAAACAGTCCACACGCTACTTCAATTGGTTGCCATTTCCATGGCCATCTTCGGAATCCACACTGCTTTCAGATTCCACAAGGAGACCGAAACTTCAAACATGTACACAATCCACTCATGGCTGGGAATGATCACTGTCTGCCTACTCGGCTTTCAGGTCTCTTCAATACCAATCCAACATGTACAATCTCCCAACCAAATCAAGACAAGTTCTAATTTTGTTGCTCTTTGTCATATGTGCAGTGGTTGTTTGGCTTCTTTGTGTTTTGGTTTCCCGGCTTGCCAGTTCCGGCACGGGCAATGGCCGTCCCTTGGCACACCTTCCTCGGATTAGCCATCTTTCTCATGGCATTAACCACAGCGCAGACCGGGTTTGCACAGAAGACTGTGGCATCTAGATTGGAGTCCATTTTCGTCAACTCCACTGCAATTGCAGTGCTTCTCTTCGGAATCATCGTTTGCTTCGTCACGCTTCTCCCACGCCTTGCCACGCAGACCACCATAATCTAAACCAAATCTTCCATGCTTTCATCATGTACACAATTTAATCAATTGTTTAAATTTTAAGAAAACAAAGCCAAATATAAACCAAGTTTTTTAATTATTTGATCATGTTTACATGGACAAGTTTTCTATTGTATACGTAATCTTCTAGTTACTTTTTTCGAAAGCAATCATCTACGCATGCGAGGACGAAGATTGTAGCTTCGGGACATTACAATGGAGTTTTCAGCAACATCCTCTTGGACAAGGAAGTCAGGATCATCATAGCTGTTCACTTCTTCTGGCAATTCTTTGTCGATCCATGAGTACATATCGATGTCGCTGTCCATGCTCAACGCTAGCATTTCTTTGCCTACATGTATTTCAAACATTAATCAACCTATACAAAAAAAAGATCCTAAATCTTAAATTCAGAGTACAATCTTCATGCCACAATCTTTACCTTTCTTTTGTTCCATCGCATCGATCTTATCTTTAAGCTCTCGAAGCATTCTGTGATTCAACACCTCATAATCTCTGTAAATCAAGTGTCATTGATGGGAAACGTTAGAAAACTTAATTGCTGAATATATTTTTTACAACTTAAATGATACTTTTTTGACCTGTAACTAAGAATGGAATGTAGAATCTGAAAGGCTGCAACAAGAAGAAAGGAACATCTCCCGAACATCACTTTGGATCTTATCCAAGATTGTCTTTCAAAGTCATCTTGCCAAATTCGAAGGATTACAAACTCAGCCGCTAACATGAGACATAAGCCTGCAAATTCAATTTCTGATTAGCATTCAAGTGCAAGCAAATTAATTTTAGTAACACAGAAAGTGACTAACAAATTTTGCATACCAAAGTATAGACGGGCTCGAACTGCGAATGTCTGTTTCGCGCTTGTCAGCATGTAGATAACGAAAATAACAGAGCAGTAAAAGAAGAATGACTTGATATAGCGCGATTCAGCTAGAATTGCATTGTGAAGGGCAAAAAGTTTGTCTAAGGCGCTGAAAATGCTGGCTTGCTTTGCCTCAAACTCTTCCTGTGAATGAGACCAAAAAAAAACTCAAACCTGAAATGGGAGTTCTAAATGTCTAGTCTGACAAAATATATATATAAAAACTACCTGAGCTGCCAAAATTGATTGAGAATTTTTGATTAAGCGGTCATGCGCCTCTTGAATCTGATCTTGGCGACGAAGAAGTTCTGCTTGTTGCTTTTGGCTGAACTCACCTAATTGTTGTAGTGTAGACCTGAAGTTTTCGAAAGACAGTAAGTTATAAATCACTGATCCACATAAACGGACAAATAACAAGATGTCATACCTACTCTCCTCGAGTGCTTGTGATTGGAATTTGGTAAGGAAATCAAGTTCTTCAAGTGCCTTGGCTTGCCCATTTAAGACCTGCTTCTGCTTATCCAATGAGGCTCCAGCAACTTGCCCGATATCTTCTGCCGTGTTCTGAAGTGTACTCATCTTGGTGGACATCAAGTTTCCAACTTGGTTGATCTCTTTCTCTATGTCCAGTGCTTCTTTCTTTAGAACTTCCATGCCTTCACCTAAGCTCTCATAGGATTTGTGCAACAACTCCATGTCCATTTCCAACCTTTCCTTCATCTCAACTTGGCCTTCCTTTAACACGAACTGAGAAGCAGCGATTTCTTTCGTTTGCTCGAAAATGACCTCAGAATTCTTGAGAACAACACCAATGTTGTCTTCAACAATGCTCGACTTTTGTGCCAATTCCTGAGTCTGGAGGTCTATTGAAGACAAGGATTCATGGATTCCAGTTGAGCCTTGTAGAAGTTCTTCCGATTTGCTATCGAGCACTTCTAACTTTTCCTCTGCCAGTTGGGCGGATATCTTCAAGTCATTGATTAATCTCTCTGTCTCTCTTTTGAATGCATCAGCCCTGTCAAACCAGAAGAAAAAAGTTGTGTGACTTATTCAGCAAATTTCAGAGAAGAATTACAAATTACCTTAAAACACTCTGCAAATAATCATGATTCATATAAAAACTATTGCAGATTATCATGTACATCTCACTTAGTTATGAAAAACAACATATGATTACTGAAATTTCTCCACTCCATAATTCATATATTTCCACAGTCAGTTATGTAGACATGGAAAAGAAGAGTAGCCACAGCAAAGAATAAAGGCATATGTCATGCTTATATCAATAAAATAAGAACAATCTAACTAAGAACCATAAAAAAAAGTGTTAGAGAGCAGTGGTGCTTACTGCAACTGGTGGCAAATAGCATTTGTCTGGATGAAGAATTGAAGGTAGATGTCATTCTCAAAATCCTGCAGTTTCTTCCTGCACTCCTTCATTGGACCCTTCATGTTACAAGATGGCAGACTCGGCCGACCGGAGTCCCTGACAAAACAATCGCTGAGTTGCCAAGCCAGCCTTTTGTGCTTCTCTTCATCGACAACAATCTCCGAGCAACTCGCAAAGAGATTTCTGTAGGCCTCCTGCCAACATGTGTTCAACGTAAGTTGTTTCATTTTCGCGTCCTCTAATAATTTCTTGCCATCTTGGTTCTCGAAGTTCTGCAAAGAAAATTCTGCCTTCATGTCTTTAGGCAGTACTGGAGCAGACGAAGGTTCATTGCTCTGAGGAGTTGAAAAGAACGGAAGCCATAGACTCGAGGATCGCAAAGGAGTAAGGAGTAGCATGAGCAACATGAAAAAACATTTGGCCATTTGCATTGCATCAAAACTTCGCAAGGTCTACCTGCACCGAATAAAAGTTCAGATGGCACCGAACAAAGAATTCAACAGCCAGAATTCAATTTGTGCGCTTTGACAAAAAAAGTTAGCTCTTCAATCATCAAGTGATCACCAAACACATTTTCAAACAAGACGGTGGTTATACATGCTATATATTTTTCTATAACAAAAACGAAATATTAAAGTCTTACAAAATGTTTTACTGAACACAAACAAGCACATTGACACATTAAGGAAACATAACAAAATTTACTGAAATCACAACAGAGGGCGAGATCTTGATCTTGAATAAAAAAAGTAAGCAACTCCAAACACATCAAAATCGCACCTTCACTAGACACTAATAACACCAACTCCAAACCCCACAAGAAGGGGGAAAAGAAAACATGGGAGTATTTTTGTAGGATGACTGAATGGTCGATCGACGAGATGTGATTGTTGGGGTTGGAGAGGGGCCTAGGATCAAAATTTTCACATGACAGGGTTAGATTAGAATTCCAGTAAGATTTCCAATTTCGTATCTTTCCTAAGAAAACTTCTGGAATAATGTGGTTGGATGGAGATGAAACTTTAATTGAGATCCATCGTGTTCTTGTATTCTACTCTTCGGACAAGTTTATTTCTTTTTCTGAAGAACTAACATAATTAATTATATCCTAATTAAACCTCTCACCAAGATTTGCAAAATCTCACTCAATTAGTGAACACAATACATAAGATTTTCAACACCACCTGGACTAAAAACGGAAGTCTAGCTACTACCAGAAAAACAAAGTAATAACTTCTTTTTCGACAAAAACACACCCACTAAAAACATCCAAATCCACACATACTGACATGCACAAATCAAATGTAAAACTAAATCATATTGTTTTGAAGATCCACACAACCACTTCCAAGATTATGGCTACAAATATTTCCAACAAGAAAAAATACAACAAATACCAAAACTTATGGCCGAGAAGTTGGAAACAAAGAGCAAGTTTCAGGTATACGTAATAGTAAAATTTCAATATAACCCTATTAGCTTAAGTTTATTCCAGAAAACTAAAATAGGAAATAGCCAAATCAAGAGTTGAAGTTAAAAGGTTTCAATCTTCTTCTTCTCATCTCCATCGTACTTGTGTAAGTTGCGTTTGGATGGGAACAAAAGCAAAAATAGTGGAAGAGAAGAAATGGTAGGGTCTTTAGATTGGTCCATCATACCATCACAAAGGATTAAGATCAACTTGAAGAAATATGAAAGACCACTAGATGAATAAGGGAAAGAAAGACAAAAAAAATGTTACCTTGTGGTTATTGTGTTGGAGAAGAAATCTTAGTTCTCCTTTTTCTTTGGCGAGAAAGTAAAAAAATTGAATTTCATGCAACGATTTAAGAAAATGAGAACCTTCTTTGTTTCCTATTTATTTGAAGGAACACGAGAAGACACACGGTTACGTAGTGGGAACTTTTGGCGCCACCAAGAAGGGGTGCTTCCGACGGGAGAGAGTCGCAACTTTTTTTATTTTTAATTTGGTCTAAGTATTAAAAAAACGTAAAAAATGTATTTTCGTTTATTAATTATTTAGTAGAACAATTCAAAAGAAATCTTCAATTTATTTTTGGAGTTCATTAATTTTCTTTTTTATTTTCCCCAAAAAGACTAAGGTACGTTAGTTTTATTGTTAGTGCAAAATCAGCAACCATCCCAGCTTCAAACAGCTAAGCTAATAACCTTAATTAATTAATTATAATACCTGTCTCCCTCCTGTATATAAACAGCTCAACCCGCGCACACATCATCAACAAACAAGACAGACACAGAGTCTCTAGCTACTTCTCACTTCCAATTACTTATAATTTCTTTGAAATGGAAGAAGAATACTACTAGAAGTAGAAGTAGAAAATACTATATGGACATTGAAATGGTGTCCATGGTATGTTATAGTTCATTTTTCTCTCTCTGCATATGGCTTTTTGCATTTCCTCTGCTATTTTCACTTTTAAACTTCAAGAAAATGAGAAGCTAATTAACATGTCAACAGATATCCTTACATGTCTTCGTCTTGATTTTGTGACACTAGACTACCGAATTTCAACAAAAAAAAACAATTTGTGACTTAAGGCATGTGTTTTATATTTTAAGATCTCATATATTGACTTATATTCTCTTTTCTTTCATTGGGTTCATTTTCATATAATGTTTTGCATTTGTTACTATTGCAATCACCAATCCCCACTTATTTATGCATCTTATTCATAAACATTGTTCATCGCCGTAATTTTCAATGTCTCCTCTGTTGCGACTTTGGAAGTATGAATGTCTCCTCTGTTTCGACTAAGGGACGTGTTTTGTTTACCTTACTTTTTAAATTCAATCAACTGTCATTATGTATTTCATATCTCAATATCATATCTCCCTAAACATCAATGAGAATAAGACTACTAAGTCAACCACAACCATAGTTTTCAAAGTCTTGCCTCTCACGACATTGGAGACAAAATGTCTCAATCCTAATCTACGCAAAAAAACAAGCCGCTTCTCAATTGAGTTCCATCTAGTCCTTTAAAGTCATATCAATATCAATCTTTCAACAACAAATTTAATGTCATATTTGAATGACATCACGTTCCCCGATTATTATATGAATGATTTGTCTATCGGTTCTAATCTTGGCGTATCGACAAGTCGACACATGGGAGTATGACATCAACTCGTCAATTTTTTTAATCTTATTAACTAGTGTATGAATTAATTCATCTCAATATCATATCCATCAGCACGTAGAGTTATGACATCAAGTCTTTCAATCTTTCTCTTAATGTCTTATCTTTATTTCGAGTCGGTTTCTAAAATCGTGAGCCTCAAATCTCCTGGCGTGTTTCGGTCGACCGATCCTCGATCTGTTCCGAGCCCCGTAATTCCTAATGTAATTCAGTTGACCGTGACTTAAGTTCTGGTTGACCGATTCTTCCGATTTTCCTATATTTAACAATTCTATAAACCAAATCGAACGGTAATTTCATATCTTTTTTGACCAATGATGGTTTGACGTCAAGTCGTCAAAATTTATTTTAAGGATTTATTTATAAACCAGATGTATGACATCAAGTCTTGCATTTTTTTTATCTTAAAGATTTATCTCTCTTTCCAATTGGTCCCAAAAGTCGTTCTTAACGACATACAGATGGAACATAATTCTTACGCGACAGACAACAATTTCCAATATCATATATCCCTCGACATATCGTAAAAGTTACGATATCAAGTTCTCTTATTTTTCTCTTATCATATATCTCTCGACATATCGAAGGCATTCCTTAATATAATTTTTTACTCTTCTATGGTTTTCATTCTCAAGCAACCTAACTTGCGCAAGCTTCAATAACTGCTTAAGACGAAAAGTATGTCAGGATATCTATATTTCTTAATATATTTTTTCTGCTATGGTGGAAGTGAGAGAACAAATGCATCAATCAAAATTACATAAGCAATAAGCCTTCCCTAACACAAGATTTTACCCTTGCAAATTAAATTGCAGCAGCGATTACAAAGAAAAATCATGCCCTTGTGTTTTTGCTCGCAGCTACTGAAACCTGATGCATTTCCAACATTTCATTGACTCGTTTGTCCTTACTGGTTTCCCTTTCAGAAAGCATAGTAAGTTGAAAATGGTCTTGTTTTAGTTTACTATTTCCTTTTCTATTGTTTTATACTGTGGCACCAATCTTTGAATTTCAAACGTAGGAATGATTTCCTTGGAATAAATTTCAATTGATTTTTCACCTTACATGAGTACATCGTGTTGCTTCAGTTGTATAGCTTAATGGATTGCATTCCATTGTTGTCTTACTGGTTACTGCTTTGATCTTGATAAAAATTTATATTAATAATTCAATACTAACATTAACTACCAGATAAACAACCGGATATTTACATCACTTTCTATATTTGGTAACTTAAATAAGTTGCTTTTTTATAACATATACATCTTGTTTCTTTAAGTTAAACAAAGTATCATTTCATTATTATATACTACTAGCTTGGGTTTCATTGCATGTCTTAGGGAGCATCGAAGGCCATGACAGACATATATTGTAATATCATAACTCTTGCTTATTGTGCTAATTGTGTTTAGGAGAGGTTTAGGGGTGGATTGAGATCGACAGCTGAGATCGTTTCGAGGAAGAGTATATAAGGTTAGATCTCTCCCTCTCTCTCTCTCACTTCACTCTCTCCCTCTCTCACGATCTCTCTCTATCTCACTCGTCTCTCTCTCCCTAGTGTTTCTTCGGTGTTGGTGGAGGCGAGGGTTGCTGTTGGAGTCGCCGGAGGAGCGAAGATCGTCGTTCGTAGTGTTCGCCGGACGAGAGGAGGTTTCGCGAGGAGGCGCTCGCCGTTGATTCTTCCGAGGCTTCTTCAAGCCTTAAGGTATGTCAAGCTTACTTTCAAGCTAACCTATTATTAGTGTGGGAGTGGGAGAGGTCGACGGTAGGCCGTTTTGGCTCGTCGGACATGCACAACAGTTTCTGAACTGTAAACGGTCGACCGGTGTTCGGGGTTCGGTCGACCGGTTATAGTGTATTTTGGGTGAATTCCTCGCACCGGTCGAACGATGCCCTTTGGGCGGTTGACCAGTTGTGTAATTTTAGCGAGAGAAAGATGTCCTGGGTATTTTCGGTCGAACGAGACCCCTTTGCCGGTCGACCGAAAGTACTGTTGTAGGTCAGGACGCGATTTGGGTTATAGTCGATCGATTGACCAAATCGGCACATTTTCTGGCTATCCGGACTACTCTATCTTTGGAGGGTTTGGCGAGGTTGTATATTGAGGAGATCGTCAGACTGCATGGGGTGCCAGTGAGTATCATTTCATATCGAGATTCGAGGTTCACTTCCAGATTCTGGGGGAGTTTGCAGCAGGTTCTGGGAACTCGTCTGAAGTTCAGTACAACATTTCATCCGCAGATCCGAGGTTCACTTCCAAATTCTGGGGACTATTCAGACGTTAGAGGACATGCTGAGAGCGTGCACTCTAGATTGGGCAGGGCACTGGGATGAGAATCTGCCGTTGATTGAGTTCGCCTACAACAACAGCTACCATGCGAGTATTGGGATGACGTCGTACGAGGCTTTGTACGGGAGACCCTGCAGATCATCGGTATACTGGAGTGAGGTAGGCGAGAGACAGTTAGTTGGACCTGAGATTATACAGATGTATGCTGAGAAGGTTGATGTGATCAGGCAGCGACTAGCGAAAGCTCAGAGTAGGCAGAAGAGCTACGCGGATCGGCGTATGCGTGTGCTGATTTTTGAGGTTGGCGATCATGTCTTTCTGAAGATCTCACCGTCGCGTGGGGTGATGAGATTCGGAAAGAAGGGGAAGCTCAGCTGGAGGTATATTGGGCCGTTCGAGATTTTTTAGACCGAGTTGGAGAGGTCGCCTACCGGATTGCGTTGCCGCCACAGTTTTCTGGTCTTCATAACGTCTTCCACGTTTCGATGCTGAGGAAGTACGTATCAGATCCTTCTCATGTGATTCAGATTGAGGTTTCAGAGATCCAACAGGATTTGTCTCTTGAGGAGAGACCGGTAGAGATTGTGGATCGGATGGAGCACCAGCTCAGGAGGAGGATCATTCCGATGGTCAAGGTCAGGTGACAGCATCACTCTGAGCGAGAGGCTACTTGGGAGGTTGAGGAGGAAGTCCAGAAGTCGTATCCGGAGCTGTTTGGTAAGCGCTGGATTTTAATTTTGTGGGCGAAATTCTTTTAAGGAGGGTGGATTGTAATATCCTAACCCTTGCTTATTGTGCTAATTGTGTTTAGGAGAGGTTTAGGGGTGGATTGAGATCGACGGCTGAGATCGTTTCGAGGAAGAGTATAAAAGGTTAGATCTCTCCCTCTCTCTCTCTCACTTCACTCTCTCCCTCTCTCACGATCTCTCTCTATCTCACTCGTCTCTCTCCCCCTAATGTTTCTTCGGTGTTGGTGGAGGCGAGGGTTGCTGTTGGAGTCGCCGGAGGAGCGAAGATCGTCGTTCGTAGTGTTCGCCGGACGAGAGGAGGTTTCGCGAGGAGGCGCTCGCCGTTGATTCTTCCGAGGCTTCTTCAAGCCTTAAGGTATGTCAAGCTTGCTTTCAAGCTCACCTATTATTAGTGTGGGAGTGAGAGCGGTCGACGGTAGGCCGTTTTGGCTCGTCGGACATGCACAACAGTTTCTGAACTGTAAACGGTCGACCGGTGTTCGGGGTTCGGTCGACCGGTTATAATGTATTTTGGGCGAATTCCTCGCACCGGTCGAACGATGCCCTTTGGGCGGTCGACCAGTTGTGTAATTTTAACGAGAGAAAGGCGTCCTGGGCATTTTCGGTCGAACGTGACCCCTTTGCCGGTCGACCGAAAGTACTGTTGTAGGTCGGTTGGGGGCGTTGACCATCAAAACGGTCGACCGCTCGTTGACTTCGTCCGACCGGTGCTTAAGTTAACTTACTGTCCGGTCAACCGGAAGTGTGGTTTCGGTCGACCGTGTAGACTGGTTTGTTGACGTATATGTACTAATATTTTTCGGTCGACCGCTGGTGGTGTTTCGGTCGACCGTGTTGTGTGGTTTGTTGGAAGTTTTGTTCTAGAGGTTTTTCGGTCTACCGGGAGTGTTGGGTCGGTCGACCGTTGGTGTTTGGTTTGCGAAAATGTTTTCTTACTGGTGCTTTTCGGTCGACCGGGACCCCTTTGTCGGTCGACCGATTGACGAGTTTTTCGGTTGGGTCAGTTCTCTAGGTGAGGATCGGTCGACCGTTAAACAGTTTTCGTTCGACCATTTTCTGCTGTTTTTGGTGGATTCGTGGTTTTATGAGTACACTTGATGGCGCCTCGTCTCTCCGGCCTCACGGGGGCAATGACACGGACTGGCACCCGATAGTGGTGTGCTTGTACGCTTGAAAGCGGCTCGTCTCTCAGGCCTCTTGGGCAACGACACGAACTGTCGCGCCGATGGTTGTACGAGTGTTGTGGGGTTGGGGTGAGAGGACTCTTGAGACCCGTGGCCGATGATTTTCCGGCAGTGCCGTGTGTGCACGTGTGTTGTGGGGTTGGGGTGAGAGGACCCTTAAGACCCGTGACCGATGATTTTCCGGCGGTGCCGTGTGTGCACGTGTATTGTGGGGTTGGGGTGAGAGGACCCTTGAGACCCGTGGCCGATGATTTTTCGGCGGTGCCGTATGTGCACGTGTGTTGTGGGGTTGGGGTGAGAGGACCCTTGAGACCCGTGGCCGATGATTTTCCGGCAGTGCCGTGTGTACACGTGTGTTGTGGGGTTGGGGTGAGAGGACCCTTGAGACCCGATTGTGCGGCCGTGTTTGTGCCGGCGGTGCCTTGTGTGCACGGGTGTGGTGTGTTGGGGTGAGAGGACCCTTGAGACCTGGTTGTGTCGGATTGTGTCATTCATTATTCATTACATTTTCATTATTGTCCATATATGTGTTAGAGTTTGACATACTGGGTTTTCTTTTGGAAACTCAGCCATTTTATGTCTGCTTTCAGGCTGTGAGCAACGGTAGAAGGTGATGTCTGCGGAGGAGAGCTTCTGGGACCAGATCCTGTTTCCCCCTCATTTTGAGGTTGTTGTGATTACATTGTATATTTTATCTTATATCTTTTGATGTAGTCACCACTTGTTGTAAACTCAGATCTGTATATTTATATATATACTCAGTGCACCTTGTGTCTATCTTGGTAATGTCCTCCATTGATTGTATGTTTTTAAATTTTCCGCAATCGAGGATGTTACATATATCTCTTAACAAAAGCAAATATCTTGCCAATTTTTACGACAGTGGTTGTGTCAACGGTGATTGAGCATGACATGGGGCATATTAGCCCAGCTAAACCTCTACATTCCTTCAACCGTTCACCTAAGATTTGTGATTTTTTTGGTTGGAGTTGCAATTGTTACGTTTCGTCAAATATTCAGATAGTTATCACTAGGCTTGGCACATATGAGATATCCTTACACTCCTGGATCTCACTTCGCCGTGCCTTAAGTACCACTACCATGAAAGTCATAAAAACGGATGGTTGGATTATATATATTTTGAAAACAATGCAATGAATTATTATGAATAACAGCAAATATATATCTTGAAAAATACATTATTGATGGAGATAATTAGTATAAATGACAAATTTTTTGTTTGGATTCAAAATGTTTTTCAAAAAACATTATTGATGGAGATAATTAGTATAATGACAAATGTTTTTATTTGGATTCAATACAAAAAAATTGATCCCTAGTGAAAGTATGAAACTACCGGATATTTGGATCCTTTTCTAGATTCGTAAGTTACATAAATTATTTTGTTTTTATCACATATACATCTCATTAAGGTTAGTTAGGCATTGTTTCTTATTATATAACTATAATCTCATTAAGGTTACAAATGGGTCTAACTGTAGTGAACAGCATTTGAACCAACAATGAGAAGGCCCATAAACTTCTGAAGTGGGCCTATTCGCGAGTACAAAAACTATTAAAGTTACGGGAGTGCAGAATTTGACTTTTAACTGCCACTTCATATATTGTGGTTTTCAGTTTTCACCAAGAAATTTTCTGAAAATTAATTATTATACAATAAAAACCTTGAAATCTCTGTTACTAATTCGAAAATTTGTTCAACAAGTATCACAACAGAGTGATTAAAACATGAAGTGGGAAGCAAGCAAAGCAAGTAGCATTCACAAACTCCCTGTGATTATAAGGAGAAAGCAAGAATCTTTAACTCGAAGAGCCTTTTTGACTAATGAACAATGTCCCGAAATTTCTGTTCCGACATCAACTTTCTCATGATCAATTTGAATTGAATTTGACTAGTGTGGCTATGATCAAGACAGGTTGGCAATTGTTTGGAACATTCTACGAATCTTTCTCAAATTCAGAACCTGATATAATTTTCAACAATTCATTATGACCACATATCCATGCTAGATTGAATCAGGTAGCTGTTGGAACTTGTAAGTAATGAAACAAGAGAAGGGTGCAGAAGTAAAAATGTACCTTCTTTCCCTTTGAAAGCCAGCCTCCATAATGCCAGAAAACAAAAGTGAAGTATTTTTGGTTTTTGTTTTTCACAATATGGATATTACTAAAAGAGTATACTCCAAAGCCCACTTGTTTGACATAAAAACAGGAGTTGGTAGGCTAAGAAAGTATGTTGGCATGTGGTTAGCTCTAATTGAGCCATCCAAACCACGTCGATTCAATTGAATTGGTTAGGTGGAAAACACTGTTCAGAAAATTTTCGATAAACTAATGGAGATTGTGATTGATGGATAAATGTTGTATATTGGAAGAGAGGAAATTGGCGAGGTCAGGTCGGTGGACAACAACATCCCATGATATGTTGGTGTCTAGTCTATAAGTGAGAGGAAAACTAACTATAAATAGCAATCTATAAAAAAGCTATATATGACTGATTTCTTCCAACATATAGGATTATAGGCTCTTGGAAGGGGACTCTAAGAAGAAACATAATTGATATGGCCCGTTGAGTAGGGTATGCCTTCTTGTGTTGCTGCCCAACAAATATGTGAGGATATGTGAGTCTAGGATCGTGTTAACCTAAATACATTTTTCATTTTCAAATTACTTATTATTTCATCCTTAATTATATGACCATTTCCCACTTTGTAATTTGTATTACCACTAAACAAAATAGCCTCTCATGTTTCAAGAGATTACAATAGCATATAGTTCACCTAAAGTTGTAACTTCGGATCATTATTAGTTAACAAATTATAGCAATAATAGTTAAAATTTGCAAAGCCATATATAAATATATCTTTGTAGATGTTGGAGAAATACTACTACAAATGTATTTAGACAGGATTATATAACAAATACAGATTTATGTATAGACCCATATCGGGCCCATTAGAGATATTTACGGCCCATCACAATATATATATGGACTATCTTCATGTAATGAGATATACAATTCTTTCTTCAATCAACAACAGATAATCACCTCCTTTCCTCTCTGTTCCTCTTCTTGTTTGTCGAACGATCCCTTCCTCCACTCGTCTCCACCACCGATCATCGGAGTTCATCATGGTATCAGAGCCTCTTTGATCCAGCAAAAGCTTCCGCGACCAAAAGAGGAAGGATAAGGCTGACATTGGATTCGATCAAGAGAAGACATAACTCATAAATACAGCAATGACAGACAACACAACCGTCGAAATAGCATCAGATGCTCCCAATCCCTATTTTCTACACCCATCAGACAACCCAGGTATAATCTTGGTCTCAAAAGTCTTGAATGGTGAAAATTACCAAACCTGGTCCAGAGCCATGCGGGTAGCCCTAAATGCCAAGGGAAAGTTAGGGTTTATAGATGGGACCATCAAGAAACCATCAGAAAAGAAAGTGAATGATTATGTAAAATGGAAGAGATGCAATGACATGGTGATTTCATGGATAATTAGTGCTTTAGATCAAGATATGATTGATAGTGTAATATATCATGAAAATGCAGTTGAGATGTGGGAAGATTTAGAAAGTAGGTATTCCCAAACTAATGGTCCAAGAATCTATGAGTTGAAGAAATCCATCACAATGTTAACCCAGGAAAACAATTCTGTCACAACATATTTCAGAAAATTGAAGGGTCTATGGGATGAGCTTGGCTCTCTGATAAAAACCTCTATCTGCACATGTGGTTGTAAATGTGGGGCTATAAAAGAAACATTAGAAAGAGAGCAACAAGATAAAACACTTCAGTTTCTAATGGGATTAGATGAGTCATATGCTGCCATAAGAAGTCAACTACTCCTTAGCTCTCCTTTACCAGCTGTAAACAAAGCATATTCCTTGATACTTCAAGAAGAAAAACAAAGAGAGGTAGTTGGAAACAACAAAAGTACACTTGAAGCATCTGCTCTGGCTGCAAACAAAGGAAATCCTCATCAATCATCAAAAACTAACAGTTACAACAACTACAACAATAATGGTGATAAAAAAGATAAGCTCACA
Organism: Triglochin maritima; assembly: GCA_963682175.1. NCBI lineage: Eukaryota > Viridiplantae > Streptophyta > Magnoliopsida > Alismatales > Juncaginaceae > Triglochin > Triglochin maritima. The sequence continues at coordinate 47,108,501 of OY821771.1, read as the reverse complement.
TGCACCAATTGCAAGAAAATTGGGCATACTGCAGACAAGTGTTACTGGTTGGTTGGGTTTCCTTCTAAAACCAACAAAAAGGGCAAGCCACAACACAAAGACAAGGACGAGGAAAACAAAATTACAAGAGCCTACAATACAGAAGCTCAAGCTGGAGAGACCAACATAACTCAACAACAATACAATCAAATCCTCCAAATCTTGAACCAAAAAAGAGACAACATGACACAAGCTAATGCTGCAGGTATGACCAGCTGTTACTTTTCTTTAACTAGGCAATCATGGATAATTGATAGTGGTGCCACTGATCACATGTGCTCTAACAAAGACATGATGAAAAATTTAGTCAAGTTACCTCAGAACATACCAATAAGATTACCAAATGATAAAATCACATGTGCTGAATATGTAGGAGAAGTAGAACTTAGTGACAAAATAACACTTACTAGGGTCCTATATGTTCCTAAATTTAGACTAAACCTCATATATGTTGCTAAGTTAATTAAACAAACTAATAAATCTGTTAACTTCTATCCAACCTTCTGTTTGATTCAGGATATCATCCAGAAGAAGACGATTGGTATGGGTAAAGAAATTGGAGATTTATACATTTACACCAACCAATACAACCATGAGATATCTGTGTTTTCTGCCACAAATAAAGACAACCCTGACTGGCATAGAAGATTGGGACATATGTCTCACAGCAAAATTTTACTCATAGCAAATAAACATGATAGTATTACCATAAATAAAGATCTTAAAGATCTAGATTGTAATGATTGTCATTTAGCAAAACAAACAAGACTTCCTTTTCCTTTAAGTAAGTCTACTACTTGTAATGTTTTTGATTTGTTGCATATTGATATATGGGGAAAATATTCCATTTCCACCCATGAGGGATGCCATTACTACCTAACTATTGTTGATGATTTTAGTAGGTTAACTTGGACTTTTCTCATGAAAATAAAATCTGATGTTTTCAATATTATTAAAAACTTTATTGCCATGGCAAAGACACAATTTGACAAAAATATAAAAAAAATCAGAAGTGACAATGGCCTAGAGTTCTTGTCCATCAATATGCATAATCTATTGACATCTCATGAAATTATTCATGAAAAAAGTTGTGTCTATACCCCTCAACAAAATGGCATTGTTGAGAGAAAGCATAGACATCTTCTTGAGGTAGCAAGGGCTATTAGATTTCAGTCCAATCTACCAATGATTTTCTGGGGGGATTGCATACTTACTGCCTCATACTTAATCAATAGAATGCCTACCAAAATACTTCAAAATTTATCCCCATATGAAGTTTTTTTTCAAAAAACACCCAACTACAATCATCTTAGAGTCTTTGGATGTCTTTGTTACATCACAAACCTACAACATAAAGATAAATTTGAGCCAAGAGCCAACAAAGGAGTGTTTATTGGATACCCTTTTGGCCAAAAAGGCTACAAAATCTATGACATAAAACTAAAAAAAATTATCATCACTAGAGATGTTGTATTTTATGAAAACAAATTTCCCTACAAAGAAACACTTATTGAAAACAACAACCATGTCGTGATTCCTTACATTCACACTCCGATTGAGGAAGATCACAACAGTAACCACCAACAACCCATTACTGCTGAAACACAACAAGAACACACACAAATTACAGATGAAACAAATAAAGAACAGATTGAACAAAACATCACAGAAGCTCAGGTGAGAAGATCCAACAGAATTCATTCAAGACCTGCAGCATTAAAAGACTACCATTGTCCAACTCTCAATGCTGCAGCTCGTCAAACAGATAGAGAACCAGAACAGGTAAGTCCCATTTCTCAACAGAAGAAAGGGACCAGGTATCCTATACATCACTTTGTTAATAATGTTTTATTATCTCACAACCATGCTTATTACTTGAATAAAATAGATAATGAAAGAGAACCAACCACCTATGCTGAAGCATGTACTAAACAAAATTGGATAGATGCCATGAATAAAGAATTAGATGCTCTAGAACACAATCACACTTGGGAATTAGTTCCACTTCCACATAACAAAAAACCCATTGGTTGCAAATGGGTTTACAAAATCAAATACAAAGCCAATGGTGACATAGAAAGATACAAAGCTAGATTAGTAGCAAAAGGATTTAATCAAATTGAAGGATTAGATTTTCATGAAACTTTTGCTCCTGTCACCAAAATGGTCACTATACGCACTGTTCTAAGCTTAGCTGCTATTAATAATTGGCACCTACAACAACTAGATGTCAACAATGCCTTCTTACATGGAGATTTGCTTGAAGAAGTTTACATGAAATGTCCACCAGGTTTACAACAAAAGGAACAACTTGTATGTAAATTAACAAAATCAATTTATGGTTTAAAACAATCCTCAAGGTGTTGGTTTGACAAACTCACTAAAGCTCTAGTTGATTATGGTTTTAATCAATCAAAAGCTGACTACTCCCTCTTTACACTCAAAACCAACACCTCTTTTACAATATTACTTATTTATGTTGATGACATCTTAATTGCAGGAAATGACATTAAAGCCATCAACCAACTAAAGCATGCCCTACAAAATCAATTCCACATCAAAGACTTGGGGGAACTCAAATACTTTCTAGGACTAGAGGTAGCAAGAAGCAGGAAGGGCATCAATCTCAACCAAAGAAAATATGCAATCCAAATCTTAACAGACACTGGTCTTCTAGGAGCCAAACCTTCCGACACCCCTATGGAAGTCAATCATAATCTAGCAGCAGATACAGGAGACTTACTCAAAGATCCACAACCATACAGAAGACTAATAGGCAGACTCTTATATCTTACCACTACCAGACCAGACATCACCTTTCCTGTCAACTTCTTAAGCCAATTCATGCAACAACCGGGTCAGAGGCACATGCAAGCAGCCTTGAGAATTGTCAAATACATTAAGAAGAATCCAGGACAAGGCTTGTTCTTTGCTACCGACAATCAACCACAACTCAAAGGATTCTGTGATTCTGATTTGGCCAGCTGCCCAATCACTCGCAGATCCACAACTGGCTTTGCCATCTTCCTAGGGAGCTCTCTTATCTCATGGAAAACAAAGAAGCAAGTCACTATATCCAGATCTTCAGCTGAAGCAGAATATAGATCCATGGCCAACACCAGCTGCGAGCTCACCTGGCTAATCAACCTACTAGCAGACCTCAACATCATTCATTCACAAGCAGCACTACTTTTCTGTGACAACAAATCAGCAATCCACATTGCTGCAAATCCAGTTTTTCACGAGAGAACTAAACATATCGAGATTGATTGCCACCTTATTCGAGAAAAGATTACCAAAGGAATCATCCAAACAAATTTTGTCTGCAGCAAAGATCAAGTTTCAGATGTATTTACAAAAGCCTTGCCAACAACTCAATTTATTCAACTTCTCATCAAGTTGGGAGTTCATAGCATCCACTCTCCAACTTGAGGGGGACTGTTGGAGAAATACTACTACAAATGTATTTAGACAGGATTATATAACAAATACAGATTTATGTATAGACCCGTATCGGGCCCATTAGAGATATTTACGGCCCATCACAATATATATATGGACTATCTTCATGTAATGAGATATACAATTCTTTCTTCAATCAACAACAGATAATCACCTCCTTTCCTCTCTGTTCCTCTTCTTGTTTGTCGAACGATCGCTTCCTCCACTCGTCTCCACCACCGATCATCGGAGTTCATCAGTAGACATAAAAATGGTCCATATTTCAAAACTTTTTGAGTATGCATGTTTGATTGTTAACTAATAATGATCCGAAGTTTCAACTGTAGGTGAACTATATGCTCTACTAGGCATTTTCACTTCCCAATTTAATTTCAATGGGTCACTCTATCAAAATTATAAATCACAATTGGTTCATTTCCTTGCTTGATGTCCATGTATAATTTTGATCACCACCCAATGACCCAATGGTTAACCATCTTGGACTATTCGACCCATGCAATGGTACAAACATTGCCTAACCTAGTTAGTTGCTTCCAACAAAACCCCCACACTAATTAATTGACTCCTGACCATGCATTAACTTAAGTACTTAACTCCCATCTGAAACCTTAAACCCATGTCAGATCCAAATCACACTCCCAATTACAAACGAAGTGGTGACCCACCACAAACAAAATATCAAACTCAACAGTGGAAGGTGGGCTGGTAGACCATTCCACAGAACCAACCACCCAATCCTACCCATCTAAATCACCGTCTATATAAGCATCAACGGTCTAGAAACCCTCATCCGAAAAGGCAGTGAATCTAAATTAAAAAAATGAAGAAAAAAGAAATCAAGACTTTGGACGGAGCCATGAACGTGATCCACTAATATGGGCGGCGAGCGTGGAAAGTGGAGGCCAGCAAGGCCGATCCGGTCTGGACCGCCTCCCTTATCTGTAATTGAAAGTGACATCTTTGGTGAGATGCAAACGTATTTGAAACATAAATCACTTTAACTTGCCCAAAACAAAAAATATAAATCATTTTGGGATACGAGAAATGAGTATTCGACTATTCGTAGCTTCCATGAAGTGGTTTTCTGGTCGGAGATATGGTATATTTTTGCATCTGTATGTCATCGGTTCAAACTCTCTTGAGCGTCCCACTAAAAATAATATTAGGTCACTTCTAATTTAGAATTACAACCTATTTATTCCAAATTACAGGTGGTGTTAAAAAAATCTGTGTCATAAAAAATATGTGTATTTGTATTTTAAATTTGTAATTAACAAGGTCAACAAGGACATAAATGATTGAGCCTGCTTTCGCTTAAGCGTAACATATCAAGTAGTAGTTCAAAATAAGTTCAATGTGATAATCGAATGATGAATATATTGCATCTTGAAAAATTATTCCTACTTGTACTTAATCATCTCTCTTATATTGGAGTGGACTTTTTTTGGGCTAATTGAAAATACAGTGCATGTGAAAGATTAATGGGTAACCATCACAATTCGCAAACCATACGTTTCAGCGAGTGAAACTAAAGTGAGTTCATCAATTTGAGTTGAATTTGAACTCCGTGCAAGTAGATGTTTCTGTACGCTTGTCTCGATGGAACATCTCTCATCTTTCGTCATGTAATCACCCATTTGATGTCATACATGACATCGTAGGAAAAGAAAATTACAAAGTTTATGTTGTTGTTTAAACGCATTATTGCATGCGTGCATAACAACGTAAGAACCTTTTTTACAATTAAATTGAATTTTCTAGAGGCTAACACTGTGCAACACTTGAGAGAAAAAAGAGAGTAAAGACTGGCAAAAAAACAATTTTCTTTACTAGTAAGCTATTGGATTTTCCCCAAATCTTTGCTAGCTAGCTAGAAGGGTGCACTTGATATTCCTATATTAGACAAGTCGTTCCTCTTGGCTTCAAATCTTTCAGATAAGAAGAAGCTCACAAGTGATTTGTTATTAGTGCTCTTTAGAGCCTCTATTTCTGCAGTGAAAATCGCATGTACGGGTCTATGATCAGATAATTTGGACTCGTTTCTGTTGTATCGTTGCAGAGTTAGACCTTTCCCGTGCCAAATGATCCGGTCACACCTGCATAGACATCAATTAAGTCGATACGTGATTTAAATTAAAAACACATATACACTATGAAAGTACATATTTGTATCATTAATCAGAAACTCAAACGTAGAAGCATGGAAACATTGACAAATTTTAGATGGGATCCCAATTTTAGAACGGTAAGTTAAGAATTTTACCATGCTGGTGAGCGTTTCTTCTCGCCCCTCTTTTGATTGATGCAACCGAAATATTTGTCGGAGTTAGGGTAATATTTGTATGTTGGTGAGAATGTGATTTCTCCTTCTTGCCATCCTCCAAACGCTCCATTCTCCACCTCAAACCTTAACTATATATATATATGACCCCAAGAATCAAGAACCATTGTTAGATATGAAACAAGTAATAACACACTTTTCTCTCCTATAATACTAACTTCTTTTAGATGCAAGGAGAACTTATTTTGAGCCACATATATACATATATACCTGATCATTCTCTAGTAAGGTTCTCCAGTTCTTGTTCTCAATTAGACATCTTGTTTTGCACTCTGGCAACGAGATTCTATAGTTCAAATCACCCAGCAAGATCACTCGACTGCAAAAAAAAAATTAAAAAAACAAATTTTAATTAAGACCTTCATCACTTCAAAACCAAGTTATTTTTAATTAAAAATAGCCTACATAATTTAACTTCTAGATATAACTAAGCAGTAAAGTTAAGCCCAAGTTTTGGATGAAGTAACATATACCACGAGTGGCACATGCAACATGACCTATTTCAGTGAATCTATGACTTATATCCGAAATGGTAATCTTATTTCACACTGCTGCGCGCCATTGATGTTAGAAAGAAGAAAAAACTTTCGGCATCATGAATCTTAAAAGCCAATAAACAGACCCACTCACCCACAACAATTTCTACAGTGTCGGTTTGTGTTTGACCAAACAAATTTGTCGTGGAGTTGTGCAACTTATACTGATTATTAAAGGAAATTCGGACTCATGCATGCGACTCTTAGTTGGACACTCCACAGTCCAGATTCAAAAGAAACAGCTTAATTGCCTTACCAACCAAAAGTCCAACTGGAAATAAGAAACTAATTAAATTGCGATTACTATATATAATGCAATTACTTACTCATGATCACAAATCTTCGTTGGCAGGTTCCTTCGAGGACCAGGGGGAAATCTTGTTCTTGAGAAGATCTGTCGTGCATCAGAGTTCCTGTTGACTTCATCTCCTTCTTTTCCTCCAGAGGCCAAATGGCAGCAAACAAAGCAAAAACTTGTCTCATGCAACAAGAATCTAACAGACACTGAACCCTACAATCAACAAGTCAAAAACCAACAATCAACAATTAATCATATGCCCACTTTAACATGACACCCATACTAATCCAAAAACTAAGCCCTTCCCAAAAAAACACTCTTCTGAATTTTCCCAACACCTGAACTTCCTCTATGAACACAACAAGTACTTAAGTTTGATACCATATTTTGCAAAAAACACCCTATACTTAAAAAAAGTATGATATATGAAATTGTGGATGCACACCTTGTTTCCAAGGTATCCCATGATGCCGCAACCAACGGAGGAGGTGGTCGGGTGGCGCACGTGCGGCCGGAGATTGCCACGAACCCACACGGAGACTAGAATTCCGACCATCTGCTTGCTTAGGACACATTGGAACTCAGATTGCCTTGAATTGTTACCATCTTTGACAGGATGGACCTTTTGCTTCTCTGCTAACTTCTGGTCTTCATGGGCTTTATCCAAATTCCATGGCGACTTGTTTAGAGTTGCACTGATAAGAGAATTCCATTTCGTGGATATTTTGGTCTTTTCAGGTCCGAGGACATTCTTGGCACTGAGGGGAACAACTTCTTGGAATCTAAACGGAGGACATGCAAGACTTTAATAATTAGTTGAACTAGACAAACTAATTATCGAATTATGAGTTTTTCTTGTTGTATATATGTTTTCAAGGATTAATATGTACCCAAGAACATAAATGTCGTATTTGTTGTTGGTCGTATCAAGCCAATCGTCCAAGTTTAAATCGTCTCGTGGAATCACACCACCCACATTCCATGTGCTAACAAAGACCCTAGAGCCAATTAAAGCACAACGAAGAATTAATTTGTGTGAGAACACATATGGGTGTATGTTGATGTTTTGCAATTGGACAAGAAAGAGAGGAATTGAGATTCATGCAACTTACTTGTACTTGTGTGTGCTTCTCAAATCCTTAGATGGCTTTGCGGGTGGGATATCATTCACTCCGGTGAGCTCGAATAGCTTCTCTGCCGTTGGGTAATCCGCAATTAGTCCATCACCACCGACCGATCGGACAAGTAGCTTCTTAGCCAACACTCTTGGCCACATGACCTACACAACACAATGAGTTAATTCGATCGATGATCGAGCCACTAAAACTGGTGCTTGGGTTTGCATGAAGTCAAAGAAACTAAATTAGCTAGGGTGCTCACTTCTTCTAGATCTTGGTTCTCCATGGTGCTAAAGAAAGAAGTAAGTAGTATATATGAGGGAAGAAGAAAAATATGGTAATCTTAGATGGGTCACATACTTCGAGTAGAGTTCAAATAGAAGAGAGAATTCAAGTGGTTTGAGGCTAAGAAATAACGGAAGGTGAATGGAATTTGGAAAAGAGAAGCGTGAAAGGTCTCGATTAAATAGCAAACAAACCCCACCAAGCACTAAAGATATGTGATTTGGCAAGTGGGAGGAGAAGGTAGGGAGAAAGCACCAGTGTGTGGTCTACGTGGATGATGATGTAAGTCAATATTGACACGTTGGAATTCATTTTCAAATGATTTGGAAATTGTTTATATTAATAATCTTTCAAATATAAATCAGTGTATCGGTAGGCGATCTCTCCAACAGCTCTCAACTTTCTTTTTTTTCTCTCCAAAAATTACAAGTTTGCCACTACCCCAAATCCTATATAAACCCCTCCAAACCTCTTCATTTTTCACACATCTCTCATTCTCTTCTTCTTCATAATTCTATTCTCATCATCAAGTTTCCTAATCACCAAGTTTTTGCGATTAAGTCTCCGGTCTGGTGCTTAGTTTTGAAGTTGGAAAGTGAAGTCTCCGATCCGGTTCTTCATTCTTCAACCGCCAAAATCAAGTGCACTCTTTCTAACTTCTCTTTAGAATTAAATTAATTAGTATTTTATTTTCATAGTAGTCTAAATTTTTATATTAGTCTAGTTTTAAGATATGGCTTATGTACCCGGCACTAGTCTCCCTATGCATCACGAGAGTTACGATGACCTAAGACTTACCCGTACAAATGACCCCGGTTGGAATACTGCCCATTACATTAGTGCTAATGATAAAAACTGCATTGTTTGTGAGTTATGTGGTAAGAAAACTAGAGGTGGTATAATCCGTCACAAACAACATCTTGCACACACACCCGGTAGCAATGCTAGACCTTGTGATAAAGTTCCTGACTCTATTAAACAAGACATAACTGCATACATGATTAGAAACAGTAGGACATTACAAAACGAAAATGTATGTCTTGATGATTATGTAGACCGAGAAAACATAGAATTTGATCTGGAAACCGGGTCGGGTTCCGGTTCTGCTCGGACCCCAACCTCCCGTTCTCGCCCCGTTCCTGGTCGAAAGAGACAAAAACAACGTTTGTGGGCACCATTTTGCGGACGTGGGAGGGACGTAGTTTCCGGCCCCCACAAACAACCATCGAAAGAACCTTTAGAAAATAAGATAGGAAAACAATTAATCAAAAATGGTCTAGGCTTTTCTATAGATGTGGTATATCATTCAACACTGTAAGGACGCCTGAGTGGAAGGAAGCAATATCCGCCACTTGTACTTACGGACCCTGACTTAAACCCATGACGTATCATGAAGTTAGTGGCTCGTGCTTTAAACAGGAAATTGACTAAACTAGAGGTATACTAGAGTCGTACAGACAAGATTGGGCAACATACGGGTGCACGTTGATGACAAATGGCTGGACTGATAGGTCTGGTAGGAATATAATCAATTTTCTAGTAAATTGTCCGACATGTACCATGTTTATGAGGTATGTAGATGCTTCCGGTCACTCCCACACCGCAAACTACCTGTACAAGCTGATGGACAAGGTAGTTGGCGAGATTGGCGAAGAACACGTTGTTCAGGTGGTCACCGACAACGCCGTCGCGTACGTACTTGCCGGTAGGATGTTGCAGCAAAAAAAAGGAGATTGTTTTGGACTCCCTGTGCAGCGCATTGCATCGATCTCATCTTGGAGGATATTGGGAAGCTGTTTTTGAAGACTATTGCTTTAGCTCGTAAGATCATCAAACATTTCAACAGCTCTGCCATGTTGTTGAAGAGGATGCGAATTGCCATTGAAGGGAACCTACTACGCCCTGCTGTCACGAGATTTGTCACCGCCTTTCTGAGTTTGCAAAGGTTGTTTCTGAAGAAAGACAAACTCCGAGCCTTTGGGACATTCTTCTTCACGGAGACGCTTTGCTCGATCCATGTCCACTGCATCTGACGCGCGGTGTTCTACTGCATCTGACGCGCCTTTATTAGGTCGTGGCATGGATGATGCCATCGTTCACATCAGTTCTAGAGATCCAGGTGCACCGAGTTCTCAACCACCGATGGACATCGACGAGTAATATGTCCAATCCGACGATGAAGAAACTGAAGAAGATGATGTCTACGTCGACAATCCGAACGAGAACGACTCCGACGACTCTGATGGTGGTGGAGGATATGATATGGTTCCCAGTTGGACATTAGATCAATGTGTCCAATGGAATTAATTAGTTAGCTTGTAATTCTAATTTCTCTCTTGTCTGATATTGTATGAACTCTGAGTTACCTTTGTAATCGTACTACTAAGCAATAAATTGCATACCTAAGTGTTTAGGTGGGTAGAGGGGGTGCCTAGTGAGGCCTTGATCGAGGAACTAAGTGTCTTTTCGAAGCCTAAACATGTATGGTATTTTTAGAAAATATTTGTGCATTTTTTTCCTATTTTTCCCGATTTTTCCTGATTTTTTATCTATTTTATAAAAATTAATTGAATTAAAAAAATTACCACCCAGACCTGGGCGGTCGCACAACCGCCTAGGCGAACGCCCAGGCGACCGGACGCCTCCGCTCGCCTCGGCGGTACCTGAACATTGATATAAATAGTAATTGTTGGATTTATGCCTTGAAAAACACATGTTATTCTTGACAACCGATTGACAATTGGACGTCCGATTGGTGTGCATCAAAGTTTATTTTGAAGTTTATTGGATTCTTAGTTTTGGACGAACGTCCAACTTTCGGATGTCCAATTTAGTGTTGACAGACTCGTTTAAGGAGTTACTAGAATCTATGCTTCAGGTGACCGTTTGCCAATCGGTTGTCTGCCTTTCCAGTTTTGGACATCCACCTCTTAATCGGTCGTCCGATTACACGTTTACAGACCTTCGTTCAAGCTTCACTGAAATTTCAATTGTGTTAAACCGTTTGGAAAATAGTCGACCATTTCTGGGCAACAATAGGACTTTTCTAGGGCTATTTTGGGCATTTCTTTACCCGTTTAATGTTGCCCTTTGTGGTACTATATATACTCATTACCCTTTAGGGTTTGGGAGTGTGTGCCTCCACCAAAAGTAGAGAAAGTCATCACCAAGTATGGTATTCTTCATTCTACCATCTCATTAGAGTCATCTACCGTGAATTCTATAGCTCAATGAGTCGTCAAGTTGATGAAGTTATTAGATCAATCAAAAGAGGAACTTTGAGAGGTTGAAAATGACCAAAATTAATGGAGGTGAAATATTTTCCCCTGTACTTACATCCTTAATCTCTATGTTGCTTGAAGATTGGAGACTCGTGTGAGATGAGATTGCATTCCAACTGGTGCTTCTTGGAGGTTCAATCTTCTCCATACTCTCATTTTATTTGACTGCTAGCTTACACTTTCGTTTATGTATCCTCTTAATTGTATGGAGATTAGATAGTCATCTTATTAAACTTGGGGTTTGTTGATTAGGGGTTTATTGTACTCGGATGTGTAACCATCCAAAGTTTCAATTTAGTTTCAAGATATTATCTTCATGTTATGTTCCGTCACTTGTATCGTTGTTTACAAAATAGTGAAGCTCAACTGTCTCTGCCCTGTGATTTTTCCCAAATTGGGATTTCATGTATATATTGGTGTTTGGGTTGATTATTTGTAATTTGTTTTCATTTTTTGTTGTTTTATTTGGTACATGCATACTAGGTGTTTGTGAATTTACCTAGTCTAACTTTCCAATGAGATTTTTTGCACTCATTGTCATCGTTTCCGCTTTATGACTACTCGAGACACTACCGTTCTGTTCTTCCTAACAATAATTATCATGTGTAATTATATTAACCTTCAATTTGATTGATATAAATCTTTCCTTCGATGACCTACTTTATTGCAAAGTTTATTAGGTTCGCTAAATATTGCAACACAGAGTTGTTCACGTATATAGTATAATTAAAAGAGGTCAATGATATTGAACGCTATGATTAATGTTACGATAGAAGTTAGAAGATGAATATATATAGTTAAAATAAATTAGTATATTCGAGGGTGTATCAATAATAGTGCAAAATATATAGAATATTAAAGGCGGTATCCAATAATTTATCATGTTTGTAGTTTGTACATTTGTGAAAATTTCTGGAGAGTTCCTTCAAAATGTAATTGCCTTTTTGGTCTAGGTTCGATTGGCCTATACCACGTTGACTCATCCTAACCTACTGCAAGTTGATGGCTAGCTTGTTTATAATGGGTAGTTAACTAATGCATATGTATTAATAATAGGGAATACTTGGATTTTTAAAGGCAGATTATGTTTGATATGTTGGTGTATTTTGTTTTTAATATAGTGTTTTGTCAATAGGACAGCCAGAACGTTATCCTTTCATCTACCATAAGAGGAGTGGAACCAAATACGACAAGAGTAAGCAGTTGAATATAATACCACATATCATATAATACACAATTCAATGAAAACAAAAGACCCAAAAGGCAAACTTACCTTTAAGACAACACTCTTTTTATTACCGACGTATGATGAAAATTGAAAACACGAATGACGGCTATATATCCCTGTAAAGGATTACAACTATACAATCACAGTAGTACTCCGGGATTGATTTCAGCAGTTGCATATTAAACAACGGTATTTGGAAAAGTTTGCCTCTAACAAATAGTTTATTGACACCCAGTCCTCCAGAAAAAAAATTATCTAAAGTAGATATGCATATATTTTGCATTTGAAAATAGTTAATATCAGGAGTAGGGATGCAAATGGATCTTCTCAATTTTGGTATAACTTGTATCTGAATTCATCCGAATTTCAAATAAACATACCAAATTCGAATTCGAATTCAATTTTTTATAGCTTACCAATTTCATATCCGAATTTGAGAAATTTTCAAATTCGGATAATATTCAAATTTCTATAACATTTTTTTGTATAATCTAAAATATTTTGGAAAATTATTTTAAGATAATTATATTATAATTTCCTTTTGCATTTCTATTATATTTTTATTTACATAGGAAATAACTTAGTTTTTTATAAACTCACAATACAAATATTAATAACCACATATATTGGATGCTAAAATTGGTACTTTCGGATATGGTTTGACCTATATTCGAATTCACATCCGAATCTGAAAACAGAAAAAAATTAAACCAATTTAAATTCCAAATTGTATTCGGTAAAAACTTCTTTATCAAATACCAACTAAATTGTAATTTTCGAATCAGATACTCGAATAATCGGTTACCATTTGCATCCCTAATCAGGAGTTATATTCTAATGAGTCGAATCCCGATGTTTAGAACAGAAATATACGTTTAGAAACAACAAGAGCTATAAAATATTACATGAAGAAGACAATTAAAGGATGAAGACAGCTGTATTTTGTATGCTTGTGATTGGGATTTTATAGGAATGAAAGAGCGTTTCTCTCTCTCTTGAGTGTCTTCTTAACAGACCTATTGCCCTGCCCAAGTATGGTGAACAACTATTTTGTGGTTTTATATTCAAAATAACTCAAGCACATACATGGTTGTCTAGGCATGTGGCATAACTCAAGCACATACATGGTTGGTCGGCATTAGGAAATGTACACGTAAGAATACTATCATGTCCATGCGTGTTAGATATATATATTAGAGTAATACATTAATATTACATGTTATTTTGAGAAATTGAAAAAGGATACGAAAGAAAATCATGCTGGTCCATATTACACTCAGTTTTAATTATCAATTACATACAAAAATCTGTATATGGATAATTTTTGTCACTTCTTTACCGTATTTTCTTTAATGGCATGACATAATCCTGCATGGATAAATTGTCTGGTGTGATATGTATTACTTAATATTTACACTGCATAGTCTGCATGTGTAAATGTTCTTATTAAATGTTTCAAACAAATCCTGAAAGTCGAAACTATCTGTCATCCAATAAAAACCTAGAATTCCTAATAATAATCCAAAGTCCCCTACGCGATTAGTCACATTTTTTTTGACAAGCACTTCTACAATTAGTCGTGTGAACCAAAAAACTATTAATAAATACGAACATACTCCCACCAATTCCAAAAAAAAACATGAATTTGTATCAAATTGAACCAAAAAACTATTAATAAATACGAACATACTCCCACCAATTCCAAAAAAACATGAATTTGTATCAAATTGGAACTAGGAGAATTATACGTACACATACACGCCAATGACATTTTAGTTTATAATATGTATAGTCCAGTGTGACGATGAAAAAAGGTGTATATACGTATTATTCCTTGGTAGTTTCGTATACAACACTAATTGCTCAACGCGAGAATTTGTATCTTATAATTAAATTCAAGAATAAGTTAATTATAACAAGGCAAGTTTTAGTAGACACTGAACTAGGTGTTTGGATTTGAAAAAAGATGATGGGCAACTCAAATCAATTTTCATACAAATAAAATTCACAATATGTAATTCATAATTATATAAAATTTAAATATTTTGTATGTGTACATACTATGCTAGCTAACAGGGTATACGTACAACTATATATCTTATTATTTTAGCAAAACAGCAATTATATGCATTTGCAACAAAAGCAACTATTCTTGGTCGTGTAATCTCTACAACAATATGTAACTCACAAACAAACAAACAAACAACAGTAATCATCTTAAATAAATTGATGATTACTGCATTCTTTGTTTGCGAGTTGTATGTTGAGACCTACATAGCCTGATTATTAAAAAAAATCCGGAATTAATTGAAAATTCCAGGGAAATTGTAACATTTTATTATGTGATAATGTTGAAATATATACATGCCTAAATTAGCTCAGACCCTCAACGGTCATCACAACCATCCTCGCTCCTACAAATCCTCCAAGAAGGCAACCTTGACTCCAACAATAATCAAAGGATTGAATCTTACAAAATAAGACAACTCGTATATTTGTTGTAAACGGCTAGTTAGCTCCAATATATACATCTCCCGTTCTATGTAATCTAGACAGAAAAATATATACAAAAGAGACCCAAATTTAATATGGTATCAGAGCCTCGATTCTAAACCTCAGACGCTCCGACGAGCTCATCATTGGCTTCGGCCTCATACCCAAAAATCTGAAGTCACTGGCGTCCACCCAGAGGCTAACACCATGCAACATCTCGTCTCACAGCCGCTCAATGGCGAGAACTTCCTATCATGGGTCAGGGCCATCACCCTCTCCCTCAGTGGCAAGGGGAGGCTTGGTCACATCACGGGAAGAACCACAAAACCAGAAGGAGAAAAAACCAAAAAAGCTTGGAGGATTGGCAAAACTCCGACCATCTCGTCATGTCATGGATTCTGAATTCCATGCAATCGCAAATCGGAGAAATGTTCATCTACACAAACTCTGCAAAAGAACTCTAGGATTCAATCCAAGAGTTATATGGAAAACAACAAAACTTCGCACATGTGTTCAAAATCAAGCAAGAGATCTCGCAAACCAAGCAAGGTCAGAAGATAATCACATATAACATCTCGTCATGTCATGGATTCTGAATTCCATGCAACCGCAAATCGGAGAAATGTTCATCTACACAAACTCTGCAAAAGAACTCTAGGATTCAATCCAAGAGTTATATGGAAAACAACAAAACTTCGCATATGTGTTCAAAATCAAGCAAGAGATCTCGCAAACCAAGAAAGGTCAGAAGACAATCACATAGTATTTAGGGTCCCTAAAAAGCAAGTGGGACGAGCTGAGCATATATGAACCTCCGACCGCCGACATCAAGATCATCCAAAGCCGGACCGAACAAGACCGGATATACCAGTTCTTAGTCGGTCTGGACCCAAGCTATGAGTCCATTCGGTCCCAAATACTACTCTCATCAGAACTACCATCGTTGTCCTACATAGTCCCGATGGTCAACCGCGAAGAAACCCGACGCAAAACCATGAATCGGGAAAACCAAGCCTTCGCCGCCACACACAACCCTAACTCAAACCAAAACGGAAAAAGAAAAGGAAACTTCGGAAATCGCAAAGACGAGTACTGCGAAAACTGTAAAATACAAGGCCACACAAAGAATCATTGCTGGTTCATATTCCCACATCTCCGACCAACTAAGGACAGGGCGGGAAGGGGGGGATGGACGAGACAGGGAGACAATTAATTAATTATATAATTAATAGATGCAAAGACCCCCCTCATCTTGAATTTAATATATATAATTAATAGATGCAAAGACCCCACACCATTTCCCTTTATAGGCATGTATTATAAATAAAAAACCCCCCTATGTTTCCAGTTGTTGAGCAGCAATAGCCAATTGTCAAATGATATCTAGGTTAAATACCAAGAGACCGACTGGAAGATCTTTCAATGTTAGGTACACCCGGCCGATCTTATTTGTGCAGAACTATTTCTTCGATCTGTTCTTTTAATATATTTTTATTAAATTTAAGGATTGCGTGTAGTTTAGCTTCTATAAAAAAACTCTTAAGAGTTTGTACGTGGAATCACTTTACAAGGATCAAACAACCAAACAATTTATAAACTAAAACGCCAACTCAACTTATCACACATGAACTTCTCGTTATAGTCGATTTTCAAACGATAGGGTGGTGGCTGTATCAAATTCTCTAATGAATGCTAAAATGTGTTTATAATTAACAAGAGGAGTTATGGGTCAAAAACCACATTAGCAGGTAACCATCTGATGCTTATATATACTGGTCGGCAAAACAATTTTATTGATCGGGTATGCACCAAATAATATAATAATAATTCGTACTAATTAAAGATGATGATAAAGTTCACACCCGAAAGGCCGAAAGATATGGGGGGCGAAATAAAAAAAATTGGAACAACACGAAAGGCGAAGTCTGTTGGTCGAATTGGAAGCAATAATTGACATTCTTGTATGATGTTACTCTATTTTTGGAGGCTGTTTTATAGCCTTCCCTTATTTAATGCATCTAAAAACTTAAAAAAAAGAAGACATTCTTGGGTATAGCCTATAACAAACAAATACTTTCTCAAAAGGTGCTTTGCTTGCAATAGTTCTATCTGCATTATTAAGTTTGAACCTTTTACTTTAAAGTGTGAGAAGATTGTGTCACTCGTCAAATATTAATTCACTCCTAAAAGGATAAAATTACGAGCCGGTATTGGTGCGTATACATGATAGAAGTTAATATAGTAGATGACTGTCACATAATTTTAGATCCATTTGTAGGTTTTACTTTTCTGTTTGAATAGAGCTGTCAAGATTCAAAAGAAGAGATTTAATCAGAAGATATATACAACAATTTGTATTCTACACAATTTCAACATATATATTGGACCCATCGATCAAACTTTCCAACGATACTAGTTGCTAAGTTGCAGCTTAAAAAGGTATAATATATTAAGAACCCGTTATTTCATTACACGAGGGACAAGCTAATTATAAAACACTACTGTCTTAATTGATGAAAAGCAACTTTAACTAACCTTACCATGCAACAACAATTATTGCACTAGAATATCCAAGTATTTCAGCAAGTTGATTGTTCTCTTGTCATGATGTGGTGGAGGCCTGGAGCTACTGACTTCGTCTTTCCTCTCGTCCTATACGAGCGTATTCTTCACTTCCGCTCTGCCCATTGTCTATGATTTCGAACATGTACAAAAGAGAAACTTTTAGAGAATATATAATTCCACATTTTTTCTAACGGGACCACAACCCTTATTGCACTTAATCATGTGTTATTTCCATTTCACACCCTTAACCAAGTTTCTCCCATCACATGTTAAAATCTACTTTGAATGATACTTCTTATGACCTAATTCAATGTTCTTCCCAAGAACAACTGTAAAGTCTCTAATATCCAATTGGTACTCCAACGACCTGAAATAAACAAAACATGAACAGTACTATATAAAAAATAAATCAAATCAAATCAAATATTTTTTCTTCTCAACGAAAGTCCAAGTAGACGGATATCAAGAGCATATTGTGACAACCGAGGCATTGAGTCTCCCGGGGCGTAGTGGAGTGGTTAGGGGGGTTGCGTTGGAAAATTGACGCAAGTTCGAACCTTTTGTTCCGTATGTCAAACGTCTCAGTGAAAACGGCTGAACAGTCTTGGGGTTTGTAGCCTGGTTGACATCCAAGGACGGTGGTCCGGTGAGTTTCCCGATCATAAAAAAAAGACAACCGAGGCATTGTAACACGACATGGATTCCACGCACCACGAAAAAAACGAATATTGTATGCGGAATAATAAGTTCTGACCCTCTCCCAAACACAATGCAACAAGCAAACACAAATAAGATGAAATAGCAAGCAATCACACAACACACCTGAAGCAAACCACGACACACGCAATTTTACAAGGTTCGACAAGATGCCTAAGTCCTTGGGGGGTCTCATGCGGGTTTCCTTTCCTTGAAGCTCTTCTCCAACAAGAGAAGTCTCCGAGATTACAAAAGTTTGGAAGCAATATGTCTCCCAAAGCACTCTAGATCTCTCTCTAGCTTAATCTCTCTCAAGGAAATAAATAATGTATGTTGTGTTATAAGATTATGGCAAAAAACCTATTTATAATGGGTTAAATTCGTACAGAGAATAATTCAGATCGTGCATAACTGCCTCCAAACGGTCGACTGAACTTCGGTTAGTTCGTGTAACTGCCAACATTCGGTCGACCGCTCGCCCCGAGCCGGTCGACCGTTCCACGCTTCTGAATAGCGCCCGAAGCTCCTGGACGTTTTCGGTCGACCGCGAGTCCAACACCGGTCGACTGATCTGCATGCCGATTTTCATCTCGCAGCTACTGACGTTTTTCGGTCGACCGCGTGCTCAGCACCGGTCGACAGGATCTCGATCGATCCTGAGCTCCAAATCTACTGACGTTTTTCGGTCGACCGAATTCCCTGAACCGGTCGACCGATCCTTGATCTGTTCCGAGCCCCATGGCTCCTGGAGTAATTCGGTCGACCGATTCTCCCTGAATTCATGTATTAACAATTATAAACCAAATCCAACAATCTCCACCTTGGTTTAGAATTGTTACCTTAGCCATCTCTGATTCGCATCCTTCGTGCTTCCTAGAAGCACCTTTAGCGCTACCCCCCGGAGCGCTTCTCCTTCTCACTCTCTGAGGACATTGAGAAGCTTCAAGCACAACTCGAACTTCTCCCGATTGACGACCTTAGTCATCATATCTGCAGGATTCTCACTCGTGTCGATTTTCTGGAGTACAACCTGCCCTTCTTCGATCCTGTGGTACCTTACTTCAATATGTTTGATCCTTGAATGGAACGTCTGATCTTTGGCTAGATAAATTGCACTTTGACTATCACAATGCAATTTGGTCACTTCCTGTTCCATCCCCAAAGAGCTAACCAAACCCTTCAACCATATAGCTTCTTTCCCGGCATCGACAACAGCCATGTACTCCGCTTCCGTTGTAGACAACGCGGTAGTATGTTGGAGAACCGATCTCCAACTCACTGGACCTCCACCCAAAGTGAACACGTACCCTGTTGTGGACCTCCGTTTATCCAGATCTCCAGCATAATCTGAATCAACGTACCCCTCCACCTGCCTTTGTGCTCCATTTTTTGTGAAGTTCAAGCTAACATCCATGGTTCCCTTCAGGTACCTCAACAGCCACTTCAACGCTTCCCAATACTCTTTTCATGGGTTAGCCATATAACGACTCACGAGGCTAACTGCGTGTGAAATGTCTGGCCTAGTGCAGATCATAGCATACATAACGGATCCGACTGCACTAGCATATGAAACTCTCTCCATATCTCTCCTTTCTTTTTCAGTAGAGGGGCTGCACTTCAACGAGAGCTTGAAGTGAGCACTAATAGGTGTGGCCACCTGCTTGGCGTTCTCGAGATTGTACCTCTCGAGTATCTTCCGGATATAACTCCTTTGAGTGAGCAGAATTTCACCTCTCTTGGTATCCTTGAAGATTTCCATACCGAGAATCTTCTTTGCACTCCCGAGGTCTTTCATCTCAAACTCCCCGTGAAACTTCAGTTTGAGATCATCTATATGCTTCATATCCTTAGCCGCGATCAACATGTCATCCACATACAAAAGCAAGAACACGTGTGTGCCGACTCCAAGACTCTGCAAGTATACACAGCTATCATAATCGCACCGTACAAAACCGTTATTAATCATAAATAAATCGAACCTTTTGTACCACTGCCTCGGCGATTGCTTAAGTCCATTGAGGGACTTCTTCAGCTTGCATACTTGTCATTCCTTGCCTCGTGCGATTAACCCATCCGGCTGCCTCATATAGATTTCTTCCTCTATGTGCCCATGAAGAAAAACTGTCTTTACGTCCATCTGCTCTAACTCCATGTTGTCCATAGCTAACAACACTCTAATAGAGGTATGCTTTACAACGGGTGAGAAGATCTCGTTGTAATCGACCCCTTCCTTCAGAGCATATCCTTTTGCCACCAACCTTGCTTTATACTTTATCTCCTCCATAGGAGATGACCCTTCCTTCTTCCTGAAGATCCACTTGCACCCAATCGCACGCTTTCCCTTGGGAAGCTCCGTTAACTCCCAAGTTTGATTCTTATGAATAGACTCCATCTCTTCGGTCATGGCCACCATCCACTTGTTCATGTCCTCCTGCTCAATAGCTTCTTCGAATGTGCAAGGGTCCCCACATTCGGTAACAAGTGCGAATGCAATACTAGCATCATTGTGACCATACCTCACCGGTGCCTTTGTGATCCTCCTCTATCTTCCTTGAGCAATACTCTCTTGCTCAACTTCCTCCTCTACTCGCGGTCAATTGTTTCCTGCTGAACTTCTTGATTCGATTCTTCCCTTGAAGTCGTGACCCCAACTTCAATTTCGTCTTCCTGCATGGGAACCTCTTGCTGCTCCTTGTCCTCAAGGCCCTTGAGCATACTTATCTCATCAAAGACCACATTACTCCGTAGGAGTACCTTCTTGCTCGTCGGATCCCAAAGCTTATATCCTTTCACTATCCTATCGTAACCAAGGAATATGCACTCCTTCGATTTCGAATCCAGCTTCGACCGTTGTGTCTCATCGACCAACGCATAGGCTTTGCATCCAAATATCCTAAGCCTCAAGTAATCAAATTGCTCACCCGTCCACACTTCCTGAGGCGTCTTTAATTCAAGTGCTGATGACGGTGAGATATTTACCAAGTAGCAAGCAAGATCTACTGCTTCCGCCCAGAAATCCTTCGACAGATTTGCATGAAGCCTCATGCTCCTTGCCCGTTCGCATAGTGTTTTGTTCATCCTTTCAGCTACGTCGTTTTGTTCCGGACTCCGCGGTGTAGTGAAATGCCTTGTGACGCATTCTTTCTCACAGAAACTTGCAAACTCTCTTGAGGTGTACTCACCTCCATTATCTGTCCGTAAGTACTTAACAAATTTTCCTGTACTTTTCTCTACTTGGGTCTTCCATGCTTTAAACTTATCAAAGACATCAAATTTATTTTTCAGAAAATAAACCCATACCTTCCTTGAGAAGTCATCTATGAATGTGACGAAATATTTGGCTCCACCCTTTGACCGAACCTGAGCCGGTCCCCAGACGTCTGAGTTCACATACTCCAGAATTTCCTTCGTCTTGTGGATAACCGTCTTGAATTGAATCCTGTGCTGTTTACCGAAGACACAATACTTGTAAAAATCCAATTTGCAACTCTTAACACCCTTCAACAGTCCCTGTTTGTGTAGCTCACACAAACCCTTTCCGACATATGACCAAGCCTCATATGCTAAAGTGCGGTGTTGTCTTTGTCTCGTGCAACGTTTGCTGCACCTTTTCCTGCTATTGCATTCCCTAGCATCCAATACAAGTTGCCCACCTTGGTTCCCTTTATCACTGTCATCGCCCCATGAGTGACCTTAATCTTCCCGTCCCCGTCGGACCATCTCCACCCGAGAGTATCAAGCTCTCCTAGAGAAATCAGATTCTTCTTCAACTCGGGTACGTGATACACCTTCGTCAGCGTTCGAATACACCCATCGAACATCTTGAATTGTACGAAACCAATACCGACGGTAGTGCACGGTGCATCGTTGCCCATAACAACGATCCCTCCTTTCAGTGGCTCATAGGATGTGAACCACTCCTTATCCGGGCACATGTGAAATGATGCTCCTGTATCCAAAATCCATCCAGATGATGATTTGTCAATACCTGCAGCGCAAACTGTTAGAACGTTGACTTCGTTCTTCTCCTCCACCACACTGGCGGAATTGTACCTGTCTTTCCCTTTCTGCAGCGACTCCTTGAAGGCCCTACAATCACGCTTCATATGACCAACCTTCTTGCAGAAAAAACATTCAAAGGATCTCCCATTTGATTTGGACCGGCCCCTTCCGTTGCTTCTTCCTTTGTTACCCGTCCTGCCCCTTTCCGGTGCTGCGATCAATCCTTCACCCTTCTCGAAAGAGCTACTACCAGAATTCCTCCTTGCATCGTAGGAGATCAGCGTGCCCTTGACCTCCTCCAACACCAACGAATCCTTACCATATATGATCGTATTCACCAAGTTCTCATACGAGTCCGGCAGCGACGTCAATAACAACATTGCCTTATCTACATCCTCCATCTTGTCCTCAAGCTGAGTCAGATCAGCTATCAACTTATTGAACACCGAGAGATACTCAATGAACGGTGTGTTCTCCTTCATCTGAAGCATGTACAACTGACGCTTCATATTCAACTTGTTGCTAAGGTTCTTCTTCATGAACCTCTCCTCCAGAAGTTTCCAATATTCTGCCGCAGTCTTCGCCGATTCCTCGAAAAGCAAATCATCCGAGAGGCACAACTCGATGATTCCAATAGCCCGGAGATTCAGAGTCTCCCACTTTTCGTCGGTCATCTTCGACGGCTTCTTCTCAACCCCATCTAACGTCAGCAATAGCCTGTCCGTTTGAGACATCAACGCACGAACCCTCGGTTGCCATGTTGAGAAGTTCCCTTTCACGGTGAATTTCTCCACCCGAAAATTCTGCGCTTCCTCCGCCATCGTAAGTGCAACCAAAACTCTGATACCAGCTGTTGGGAGGGGGATCTTGGATGCACTAACACGACACAAATTCCACGCACCACGAAAAAAATGAATATTGTATGCGGAATAATAAGTTCTGACCCTCTCCCAAACACAATGCAACAAGGAAACACAAATAAGATGAAATAGTAAGCAATCACACAACACACCTGAAGCAAACCACGACACACGCGATTTTACAAGGTTCGGCAAGATGTCTACGTCCTTGGGGGGTCTCTTGCGGGTTTCCTTTCCTTGAAGCTCTTCTCCAACAAGAGAAGTCTCCGAGATTACAAAAGTTTGGAAGCAATATGTCTCCCAAAGCACTCTAGATCTCTCTCTAGCTTAATCTCTCTCAAGGAAATAAGTAATGTATGTTGTGGTATAAGATTATGGCAAAAAACCTATTTATAATGGGTTAAATTCGTACAGAGAATAATTCAGATCGTGCATAACTGCCTCCAAACGATCGACCAGAATCGCCCATCGGTCGACCGAACTTCGATTAGTTCGTGTAACTGCCAACATTCGGTCGACCGCTCGCCCCGAGCCGGTCGACCGTTCCGCGCTTCTGAATAGCACCCGAAGCTCCTGGACGTTTTCGGTCGACCGCGAGTCCAACACCGGTCGACTGATTTGCATGCCGATTTTCATCTCGTAGCTACTGACGCTTTTCGGTCGACCGCGTGCCCAGCACCGGTCGACCGGATCTCGATCGATCCTGAGCTCCAAATCTACTGACGTTTTTCGGTCGACCGAATTCCCCGAACCGGTCGACCGATCCTCGATCTCTTCCGAGCCCCATGGCTCCTGGAGTAATTCGGTCAACATATTCTCCTAGAATTTCTGTATTAATAATTATAAACTAAATCCAACGCACAGCACGGTCTATATAAAATAGACAAGTATATTCACTGAGGGCCAGACTGTTTCTGAACAAAACTGTAGAATCTTATCGTCGAATGGATAAGATTTCTTTGAAGCATACTTGCAAGCAAGCTAGGTGAAATATGGCATCATCTTTAACAGATCGTTTGGCTTATACTTGCGCTAGTGGGACACAATTAACTTTTAACTTCAATCTGTTCTCATATTTTATAGTAAACATATGGATCAAATTTCATGTAGATCACCACTTCACAACCATCTGCTGGAAAGATTATCATAATGGTAGTATGATACGAAAGCTGCCTTGGATAAGTACAAACGCTATTTACGACGGCACGTCTAATTAAACGTCCAACACTATAAGAGTTAAGAGTACGCAATAGATCTGGAGTCCTTATACATGGTCGCGCGCGTCCCGGACGCGGCTGACGTGGTCAGTTGAGTCAGCAATCCAGTCAGCAGAGAAATTCATTTAATAACATGTTGGTGTTACATGCAACCTTTAATTTCCCAATGCAACATTACTTTCTCACTGCAACGTTTGCTTTCCACATGCAACTTTTACTTTTCTCACTGCAATATTTGGTTTCCCCATGCAACTTTTACTTTTCCCAACGCAACTTTTGGTTTCCCCAAACAACAACTTAAAAGCAAAACATGTTCCTTTTTAACATCTACGTCTATCCTTTTTAAGTTTGCGATTCACCTTTTTAACTATGAGTTATACCTTTTTAAGTGATGTTTGTTCCTTTTTAAGAATTGTTTGTTCCTTTTTTATTTTTGAGGTTCTCCTTTTTAACTGTGAGTTGTACCTTTTTAAGTGTAGTCTGTTCATTTTTAAGTGAGACTTATTCCTTTTTATATTTGAGGTTCTCCTTTCTCACTGCAACGTTTGGTTTCCCAATGCAACTTTTACTTTTCCCAACGCAACTTTTGGTTTCCCCAAACAACAACTTAAAAACGCAAAACATATTCCTTTTTAATCTACGTCTATCATTTTTAAGTTTGCGGTTCACCTTTTTAACTGTGAGTTGTACCTTTTTAAGTGATGTTTGTTCATTTTTAAGAATTGTTTGTTCCTTTTTTATTTTTGAGGTTCTCCTTTTTAACTGTGAGTTATACCTTTTTAAGTGTAGTATGTTCCTTTTTAAATGAGTGTACATTTTTAAGTGTGAAGTTTTCCTTTTTAGTGTTTTTTGTTCCTTTTTAAGTTTGCGGTTCTCCTTTTTAACTGTGAGTTGTACCCTTTTAAGTGATGTCTGTTCATTTTTAAGAATTGATTGTTCTTTTTTATGTTTGAGGTTCTCCTTTTTAACTGTGACTTGTACCTTTTTAAGTGTAATATGTTCCTTTTTAAGTGAGGTTTGCTCCTTTTTATATTTGATGTTCTTCTTTTTAACTGTGACTTGTACCTTTTTAAGTGTAATTTTTTCCTTTTTAAGCGAGGCTTGTTCCATTTTAGCTGTGAGTTGTACTTTTTTAAGTGTAGTATGTTCCTTTTTAAGTGGGTGTACTTTTTTTAGTGTGAAGTTTTTCTTTTTGATTTTTGTTTCGTCCTTTTTAAGATATGTTGTTCCTTTTTAGGTACTACTTCATCTTTTTTAAGTTCATGTTTTTCCTTTTTAAGTATTGCTTCATCCTTTTTAATTTTCTGTTGTTCCTTTTTAAGTTGATGTTTTTCCTTTTTAATTTTCTGTTTTTCCTTTTTAATTTTCTGTTGTTCTTTTTCAAGTTATGTTTGTTCTTTTTTAAGTTGTTGTTTTTCCTTTTTAACAAAACCAAAAACTTTAAATCAACCACAAAGAAACAAACTTTTCTTCAAAAACTCAACACAAAAAAACTCAAATCAGCTACAAAGAACCACACTTCCAAAAAAAATCAAGATCAATCAATTATAGAACAAAACCAAAAACTCAAATCAGCCACGAAAACCAAGCTTTCCCAAAAAACCACCACACAAAAAACTCAAATCAGTCACAAAAAATCACATTCCTCCTCATCCGTGAAAACTCAACACACAAAAACTCAAATCAACTACAAAAAACCACGTTTCCGAAAAATTCAAGACCAATCCATCACATAACAAAACCCCAAACTTCAAATCAGCCACGAAAACCAAACTTTCCCCCAAAAACATCATACAAAAAACTAAAATCAGATACAAAAAATCACATTCCTCCTCCTCCTCGCCTCGAGAAAGACTCCAACGCCGACCATTTCCTCCTCTTCCTCGCCGACCAACTACATCGTGACGTCCTTACCAACGACGTCGGCGTCCCAACCTCCTTAAGACTCACTCCCGCGTCACCTCCTCAGCATCCATCTTACCGATCTCATCTTCCATCTGGAGAAAATGATGGAGAATAAAAGGTTTGGGGGGATAATG
This sequence comes from Triglochin maritima, assembly GCA_963682175.1. Taxonomy (NCBI): domain Eukaryota; kingdom Viridiplantae; phylum Streptophyta; class Magnoliopsida; order Alismatales; family Juncaginaceae; genus Triglochin; species Triglochin maritima. Next base: position 47,082,041 of record OY821771.1, on the reverse strand, counting down.
GAATGTTTTGAGAATATTTGTACGTTGGAAACAAAAGGTCACATAGTTCCGCGTGCGCGTGATGTGACACAAAATAAATAAGTAATATGTGATTTAATTAATCTTTGGTTTTTGCTGACTGGATTGTCCACGTCAGACGACGTCTCGGACGCATCGCGGCCATAAAACATTTCCCATGGATCTGTAGGCAATTGCGTGCTCCGTAAAAACAGAGTCTAATGAAATTCCGGTTTTCATAAATTAAGACTGCAAGGACAGTTTTAAGAAAAGATATTTGAGATATGGCCTTAACCATTTGACATTTAATGATCTCGAAAACCTTGCTAACTTCAATTGAAATAAATTCTGTTACCAAACAAAACCATTTTTTAAGCTCCACAGCATTTGCCACCATGACATAATTAATACATACCCTTCTAGATTTATCATCGTATTTAAATTAGTTTCAACATCCAACTCAAGCTAATTCCTTAACAATTAGCTGTAGTTAGTAGACGTATCAGGCGTCAACACACTCACATGACAATCATCCATGCAGTAAATCTTCCTAACCAGTCTTATGAAAACACGCCCATGGGAAACTAATTACTACTTCACATGTCAAAACAATTTTATACGTTCGGTTCCACAGTCCACACTTCCACCTTACATAAATCCTGATATATTTGAACCTGAACTTATTATAATGGTAAACTAATGCTTTTATAAAAAATATAGTGAAACTATAAAACGTATAACGAGTCAAAGGATTGAAAAAGGAACTGAAGTCTGAAGACAGAAAAGTTCGGTAAGAAAGAATCTGCTAAAATAACAGATTTGAGTTAAAACTCACAGGTTCTTAATTCACACGCATAAGGAATGCACCAATAACTCAAGATCTGAAGACACTTCCGGAAACTAACTTGTAAAACTAATTAACTGGTCTTTCATAAAACAACTAATTAACTAGAAGTCTATACGGGTAGATGGAAATAAAGAAATCATACAACCAGCAGCAAACCTACAAAAGAAGACTTTAGACATACAATAATACACTTATACTAGTAAAGTTGTTCCCACTGTAGTGGTACATATATTTATGCACTAAGGACTTGTACCAAAGGTTTTACACAAGTTTTGTCGTTAATAAGGGCAGGTATTAACCTCTTATAATCAAATATATCTTAGAATTGTTATAATACCAACCACAACAAGAGAGTCTCCCGGGAGCGTAGTGGAGTGATTAGAAGGTTAGTGTGTGAAGACGCAAGTTCAAATTTTCACTCCACGTGTCAAATATTCTCGGTACAAACGGTGTAGACCACCTTCAGTTTAGAGTCACAGTCCACCTAACCCAAGTAGAAATGGATACTGGAAAATTCTGGATCATGGGGAAAAACGCCACAAGACAAACAAATATCCGAATGCACAGAGGCAATTAAGTGCATGTTTTCTTTATTTGCTTTATTGTGGACAAAGGTACAATAATAAGGTGTTTATTACTGACATTATTGAAGCAAGTTGTAGGAAGAGAAAAAAACAACCGCTGCACCCGCACAATAGGTGACCAGATCCCTTCGATGGAGACACGCTGTGCCCCACTTAAATATTCAAAGTAAAAAGTAAAGCCATGTTGTTCTTGTTGCAATTTTTTTAAGTTTAATAAGGTGCTGCAGTATAAAATACCAAAGATATTCAAATCTTACTATTCTTGCAACGTCATTCCTCTCATACCCCAAATCCGTTATGATATCAAGGTCATCCGTAACTATGGTCCGGACGATCTGGTCACAAACTTTCCCTCTTTCATATCAAATTTTTCTTCCCCCAACTCATTTTTTTCTCTTTCCTACATTATTCACTTCTTAACCACAACACATCACAACTAATTTCTCTCATCCACGTCATTTCAGGATCGATTTTGCAAAAAAATCTAAAACAATTCTGATAAAATTCTACAAAATCAAAAAAGAAAAAGTGTTTTCAAAAAAATAAATAAAAAAGATTAAAATTAATTTTAAAAAAATTGAAAACAAAAAACACTTTAAAAAGCGTGCAACTCACGACCCGACCCGGATGACCGGGTCATCTCATCCGGGTCATCGGGGGTCGTCCCGGCGGACGACCCCTGTTACGGGTGCCCTAAGAGAAAGGTGGTTCAACGTTATGTTAATTAAAAGCATATATCAATTAGTCACTAATTATTCTCAAGTCAAACAACTTCGCTTACCTGCCAGTTAGATTACAACTTCAAAACTTTGAGGTTAAGGTTGAATTATCTTCTTTCTGCAGACGGTCTCCAACCTAACTATAAAATACTTACATTCCTAAGATCCACAGGTACACTATTTTTACTAGTTAGCATATACACATGTCATTTAACATCGTGCCAAATGAACACCAAAAGTCTTAAGAACATAAGAATTTTCGGTTTCAGCATGATTTATTCTAACAATAATCCTATCAGCTTGGATATTTATGAGCGTCTTTTCGTAACTCCTCGTAATCAATTAAGGGTTTGGTTGTGCACAGAAACCTCATAATCAATTAAGGGTTTGTTTGTGCACGTCAACTGTCAGAAAATGAATTGGGGTCAACAGGAAACCAAAAGAAAACAGAAAACAGTTGAATTTAATTTTCCTTTGATTAAATTCTTGTTGTTTATACATTTTGTGAAATCTGTTAAAACTCAAATTCTATTGTTTGTGCACACTGTTAGAATTCATCAGAAAAAACAAATTATCTTCCATGTTAATCAAAATACGAACTAGTTTTTCGAATTTCATGTTTAACAAACAACAATGTTTAACAAAAATAATGTTAACATACATTAAACAATCAATCAAGCCACATTGAATTAGCCAAAACATCACGCATTTGATCTACTATTTATTTCTTTTGTTGTTGAGATAATTCAATTTGAGTTGTGCCTTCTTCCCATTCTTTTTCTCCTACTTGAGAGGCTTGCGTATCATCTTTGATATCATTTAACTCATCATCAAAATCTTCAAGCAAATAAATGGTATCTTCTTTGCAAATGAAATTATGCAACTATAAAGAACCATGTTAAAATAATTTTCACTTGAGTTTCAAAATGAAAAGGCATACACCCCATTAATATGACGAACCAGTGTTTGACATCCCCAAAAGTACGCTTTATGATCATTCTCAGTTGAGAGTGATGGTAGTTAAATTCCGGGCCCATATCTCCTTCTCCATGTCAATGTGTCCTTTTGATAAATTCAGGGACCCTTGGTTCCTAATAATGGTGTAATTTTTGTACATGGTTCTCCATGTCTTCATCTTACTTTGGTAATGCGAGGTTTCATTTTTTCATAAAGCTCCTTAACAACATCCACAACCACATAATGTCTAATTCTCCCATATGGGGTTTTACTACTTCCATCCACAATTGCAGCACATAAATATTCAAGCATGAGTTTATCGGCTTGAATACTCCACAAATAATTCTTGACATTACTCATTGTAGGCGCAGATAAGTTGAAAAGCAAAATCAACATCCAAATTGAATTTAAACAAATTTGCACCATAAACCTTAAGGAACATTCACGAAAATGTCATGATCTGCACGACATTCTCCTTGTGGGCCTCACAAAGATGTAGACCTACACCTAGGGGTGTCAGTGGATGTCTGAAATCTGAGAATCCGTCATCCGTAAAATCGTATTCGTATCTGAAACTTGATATCTGGGAACTCACGGAGCGAATATAGATGTTGATACATCTGATCCGTATAGCATCCGATCCGAGATTGAATATTTGTATTATAAGATCTGTATCCATATCCGTATACGGATATGTATCTATATTCGCTCAATATCATACATAACATATATATATATATTGAATTTTATAATTTGTACATAGTTGGTAATTAATTGTAACTTAATCTGGAAAAAAAATTGAAATCCGTGATGGAATATTCATCAATTTGAGGGGTGAATATGGATATTGTTGTACACGATCCGAATAATATCCGCTTCAGAACTACATATTTGTATTTCAACATCCGTATCCATATTTGTATCATATAGTTATGCAATACATTATTATACCTAGAAGTATTCATATTTCAACCTTGTATTATTATATTTTAAATATATAGTTAATTTATTTATTCAAATAAAAATATAGTAGATCATATAATATTGTTATCATTCTCAGAATATGAAGTAGAAGTTAAGATAAAGTAAATTAATATTTGAAACAAATAAAATTATAAATGTAACTATGTATACGAATTTGTCTAAGTGAAAATGAAAAATGTTACAAGGTGTGGAATTATGTTTACGGATGCGGATATTATCCGTATCCGCTCCAAATCCGTCAAATATCCGCACAGATATAGACTTTTCATATCCACAAACAATTCGTATCCGTATCTGTAAATTTCATGCGGATACGAATATGAATATACATATATCCGATCTGTTGATACCCCTACCTACACCTACTTAAATTGCTCTTACCAAATGTCATGACCCCTCCTAAAATTAGATTACTTCATCCTCAAGATCTATCAACCTTGCTGGAGATTGTCTTCGCCAATGGAATAAAACAATACTACTAACGATCCATAAAAACAGGTTTTTACCCGAAAAACAGTGCAGAAAATCCTGACAAGAACAAAATGAATTTCAAGTAAAATGTAACCTTCCAGGAGCAACAATGCACATCCTGGGCTTTTTACACCATGTGAACATCTTTGCCAGCAGCCGAATATTAAAGAGATCACAAACTTGCAGCCTATATTCGTAGCAATCAATTGATGCACCGAAGCATGCATATTCCTGCATATAAGTGGACCAAACATAAGTAGCCAATCAAATAATCTCCAAGGGCAACACCGTTAGTCTGTGAATCTCATACAGAGGAATCTCACCTAAGAAAACACACTTTCATGAGCTGAAGGAGGATGAAAATAAATATTGACTGATTTCTTCAGGTCTCTTATGAATAGTGCATGCAAACCGAGTGTTGTTGCCACCACAGCATGGAGGCGCATGGCACCCTCGATGCCAACACCAATGCCCATTCATCCTTGGCAGTCTATTCACCTAAACCCACAACCACACTTTCAACTCACCTCTACCCACATAATGTACTACAGAGTGCATACTCCTGAGCACCATATCATCTATTGTCTTTACAATTATGCTAATATTCCAGTGTTGTTCCAAACACTTACATATAGACTGTAGTTAGACTAAAAAAAAAACCCATCACAGCTCCTCCCTCTAGTCGTCACGTATCATATGTGGCCTTTTCCAGTCTCTCTTCTTTTCACTCCTGCAGAAGTGCGGATGGATCATGGAATACATTTATGTATAGCTTGTCTTTCCTAACACGTCAATCTTCCCAAGTGTACTTTTGTGCCTAAGAATGTTTTCATGCATGCATGCAACAGTGTTCTCTCTACAAGGCAAAAAAAAACCGTTTACAATATATGGGACTTGGGATGGGAATATCAGGTTGGAGATCTGGCGATATGCTACATTAATCTGCTGCCACCCTATAACATTACCTAATGAAGACATGGTGAAGTGGGGTTTTTTAGATGACGGTAATTTTTTTTGACCATATCGAGTTATGGTTACCTTCTAGCTGAGGTTGACAAGAGTAATAAACTTGCAGTATAAAGCTAGAAAAAGTTTAATCATAATATATGGGACGAAAATCAGCAGAGGCCATGAGATGGGTAGAAGAAACTTATACCAGAACATAGTTGCAACAAGGTAATCTGGCACATTGAGAAAACCAGCCTGAGCTTGGAACTCGCACCTTAAGAAAACCCACCAGAGACTGAAACTGGACACAAAAACACCCATGAACCAAAACTGAAACACCAATACAACGTACATCTACCGAATCAACAAAACTTCCAACCGAAAAGAGAAGAACTCCACTACGAAAGAAAAGAGGACAATAAGAAAGAGCGCACACTTGAATTCCTTCAACAACCGACTTCAACTTCTTTCTTTTTTTGATTGACTGCAAGTTCTTTCGGAATTCACAGTATCTTTGAAAACCCTAAGATTTTTTTGTGTCTAAACTCAGCACTATATACTTTTTATTTGTTATTTATTTACTCACACACACAAAGGAAACAAACACCTACCTAATCGTGTAGACGCTTCGTAACAACCACATAAGTTCCTATATATTAGGAAATGGGTTTTCAAACTTAATCTCAGCACCCACCGGTCCATTGTTTGAGGGCGGCCGTTAAATTATTGACACCAAAATTGCCGACAGCGTCCCAAAACAGTTGATCATTGGGTGCATCCCAGCACCATTTCTCTCACAACATTTGCTCGTCCCCCTGGCTTGCTACTCCATTTGTACTCTTTCCGTGAACCTTCTAGCTCCATCCACACCTTGTAGATGGCCTAGTCCAACCCATTTGATCCGCCCTCAAATGGTAAATGGTATCACATCGTAATTTGACCAATGCAACATACTTTGAGGCAACTACAACAGTGTAACATCTGAATTCATGCTTTCAAAATTTAGTTTCTTCGGGACAAGCTAATCAGAGTAGCAATTCATATGGCTCAAAACCACAAACTTAGTTTCTAAATGTGCGAGAAACAATAGAATACCAATGCTCACAAGTCACGACAATGATTTAGAACTGAAGATAGATTGACATGGTTATCAGTATCACAAGAAATGTTCGATACAAAAAGGTAAGACCTGGGCTGAGGCTACACACGAGGTAAGGTTTCCAACTAATATTACCAATGCTGCCAAGCTCCTGATTTAGCTTAGTTCCTTCGGGCAGAAACAATTGCTAGTATGCCACCATCTATCAATGACATGAAAATTACATCAAAACCAAACTACTACTACAAAATCAGACGAGTTCAAGTCTATGACTCAACGCTAGAACTTCTCACAAAAAAAGAAATAGATATAGGTTAAGCAAACAGTTGATTATAATGAATAAGAAAATACAAATCCAATGTGCTACCACATATTCATGTATGAGTAGTACATCTTTATTTATTAGTTTCTTTTGCGATCTCTTGGACGCACTTATGGTTCTTGACAACACAATATGAATGAAAAGAAACTTCTTTTTAAGTCAATTGTACTATTTTATTATTGGTTAAGTCAATTGTATTTTAATGAAACAATTGAGGGCATTTACCAAATTGATTAATGCAGTTCAACATAAGCTCAACCATTTAAGTTACTAGATTCTTCAAACAAACTGAAACATTAAATGTGATGCTTTGCTTGAAATGAGTGAGGTAATAGAGAAGAAAATAAAAGGCCTGGTAGTCTCCTACGTCTACATCAAAAGGTACTAATGTAGCCTAAATGACACGGTAGCTACGTTACCTTCCTTGAGTCCGAGGATGCCCGGCTCCTTTTGTTTACCCACTGCTTGTTCGTTTCATTTTTAAAGTTTAATCTGAAATGACGACCAATGAAAAGTGATTTTCTCTCCTTCAGTAAATTGCCTATGAATTTAAATGATTCAATGTTCCAAATATAAATAATTCCTCGAATGTAAAAGAATACATCACATTTTCATTTGTCTATTGTATTCTAACCCAAAAGATAATTTACTACAGTAAACTACGAACACTTATAGTTATTATCGGTAACATCAAACACCATAAGCATTCCACCAAGAAGACCTAAATGACTCCACCAAATGTGATGTGACTGTACAAAGATACATATTGAAAAAACAAAAAACGTAGATCAATCTATTTTCAGAAAATAAAGTTGGCCGATAAAAAAACATATAAAGATCCAAACCCTCGTGCTGAGTCATCACGTTCTAGCAGAAACCCGTCTCCAAATATCTCATTGTCCAGTTTGTGCACGACGAGCTTCAGAATATGAAGAGATTGCTGAGGTGGTCACGGTGACAGAGTGCTTAGTCAGGTCAAGGCATTTCTTGGCAGCTAACCACACAATACAGAAGAAACCAACCCAACCTGCAGAAACCACTTTGTTCAAGGGTTCTGTAAAGTAAAGGTAAAGACAATAGCACCCAGTTTTGGGTTTCTTAGGTTACAGATTCATAATAAATAAGAACCTTGGTTCATAACATATTTGAAATGAAAGTTAATGTACGGTTTCACCGGCAATTTGATTTGAAGTGGTTGTTGGTTCCAGATTACAATAAAGTAACATTATGTGTCATAAGTGCAAACTACAAAGCAAAGAACATCATGATTGCGTACAAAAAATGTGGCCCCTGCATTGCCAATTCTAATATTTCTTTAGGTGAGGCATGTACCTCCCATCAGCTGACTGACGACATGTATTTTTGTAATGGGCCTGGGATGAAAATTAATACCAATACATGGCATCTCAAGTTCCATAGAAACAAGGATTGTGGACTTAACAAAGGACACACTTGGGTAGGAATTAATGAAATTTAAGTATTTCAAGGGTTCCTGTGAGTTGTTCATGCGAATTGGAAATTCAGTACATGGAAGAAATTTGGCTTTACTTTTTAAATTAGTGAAGCTTCATTTCATTTCCAGAATGCTACCATGACAGAAGTGTCAAGAAGAAGGGGGAAATTGTAACATCCCGAAACAGCGGAAATTTTAAAAAAAATAATAATCAAGACAATCAACTCAATAATCAAAGGCGGGACTGTTACTTCTCATAAATCATAAAAGTGGTGCACCAAAATACATCAGAGTTTATCAAAAGATACATGATTACAGCAAAACGACAACAGAAGATAAAAAGGTAATCATGTCGACCTCAGCGGCCCGAGAAGAGGATCCAACTCCAAAATGCGCGTCCCCGCCGATCACCACCCAACTGGACCTACTGCGGTCCTGAAAATATATAACAACGATGCCTGAGTTTCCAGAAGGAAACCCCGTATGCCAACTCACCTATATGCATGCATCACATAATGAACCTATCATACTAGTAGCATGTCATGGCATCAACAGATATGGAAAACAGTTCCCCCGAAGGGTAAAACAGGACATCAGTCCGACAATCAATCATCGGGTCTCCCGAAAAGACCTACTGCAGGCACATGCAGTCTAGTAGCCCGCGACATCGCACCCCCCACACGCAGCTACACTACACAAGGGTTCGGCAGGGAGCCTCTGTCACGTCTACGCGCCGATAGAAACAGATCTGTAAATCTCAGTGGTCGGGGCCACAGGGACCAACGGGGCCGTCGCCCGGAAGGTATAACAACATCATCTCGGTAGGTGCCCAACCGAGGAAAACAACAAGCCGGCACAGCCTCGGCCCAACAATCATCATCGCCGGCACAACCTCGGCGGCATCACCGGCACAGCATCGGTGGTCCAACACAACAGTCCGGCACAGCATCGGACAGATCCAGACCGAAGTCTGCCAGGTCATCGGGCTCCTCGAGCCGCGAACACCAACCGCGCCGCTATAAAAGCAGGGCAGCGACCTCCGTAGCCCCAGGGCCGGTAGTCACCTCACCCAACGCCAGTTGCGTGCCCGCACAACATCAACACTGGGATCCGCGATCCCTCAGGCCTGCTATACTACAAAGTGCCAACAATCATCTCAAAAGTCACGGTCCATACATGGAGGTGACGCGTCCCGAACACCCACACTCTTCCCAACGGCGGTCCCTGGGCAGGCACGCATCACGTGCCCACCGTCACCTCCCGGCTCACGCACAAGGCGAGGACACGGGTTTCCGTGGACAAAGTTGGCATTCACAACGGGACCCAGGAATTCAGTTCTGAGCAGATTCGGTCGACCGAAATAGTCTAACCAGTCGACCGTTTTCACGAGGAATTCGGTCGACCGAAAGTCTGAATCGGTAGAACTCACTGCGCAACACTAATTCCCCAACGGTCGAACAAAAGTCTAAAACCGGTCGACCGAACGAGGTCAAAATCCGGAGTCTGGTCAACATTAAATTCCACTCTAGCGGTCGACCGACTCAGGGGTCTCGGTCGACCGAAAACAGACAGGGTCAACCTAGTATTCTACGTCATCAAACGGTCGAACGTAATATAAATCGGTCGAACAATCAAACAATAATAATCAGTACACTTAAGTTCCGGTCGAACGCAACAAGGACCGGTCGACCGATAACAGGTAGAAAATCCCAACTCACCAGCAATAATGCACTACCGGTCGACCGCCCCAAGGCATCGTTCGACCGGTGAAGGTTAAAGTCGGGCAAACAGTGCTAAAACGGTCGACCGCCCGAAGGATCCGGTCGACCGTTGGTCGTCTTCAACCTCGCGCCAGCCGAGGCTTTACGAAGAACGCGTCGCCGGAGAGGTCCCCAACCTCTCCCGACCCGACCAACGCCTCCCCCCACGCTTGGGTGAGCAACAAACCACACTAATAAGTTGACATACCTCAACCAACGACGACGAAACGCCGGAGCCCGCTCACGCACGTCGCCTCCGGTAGACCTCGAGCACGCGCCTCTCCTCCGCCGGACGTCTGACCTCCTCCCGCACGACGTCCTCGCCTCCTCCGATCGACTCCTCTGCTGGATGAAGGAGAAGAAGAATGAAAATGGAGAGAAAATGAGAGAGAGAGCAGAGATCACGCTACTTAAACCCAAATCAAATCTTCTCCCCACGCGTGAACAGTGCCCTACACCACAGACCACACCTCCCCCTCACGTCTACAGTGTGCGCCCAACACCACTTCCCCATGCACCCTTCCTCTAATCACCTCTAATCCAAGTTTAACCCTAATCTAGGGTTTGGGTTCTTACAATCCTCCCAACTTAAAAGGATTTCGTCCCGAAATCAAGCAACTACTCACCGAAAAGCTCTGGATACTGCCTTCTGACATCCTCCTCAATCTCCCAAGTGGCCTCGCGCTCGCTGTGATGCTGCCACCTGACCTTCACCATCGGAATGGTCCTCCTCCTGAGCTGATGATCCATGCGATCGACAATCTCAACTGGTCTCTCCTCGAGTGACAAGTCCTGCTGAATCTCTGGTACTGCTATCTCGATAACGTGCGACGGATCTGCCACATACTTCCTCAGCATCGACACATGGAAGACATTATGCAGACCTGAAAACTGCGGCGGCAACGCAATCCGGTAGGCAACCTCTCCAACCCGGTCGAGGATCTCAAACGGTCCAACATACCTCGGACTGAGCTTCCCCTTCTTCCCAAACCTCATCACACCTCTGGCTGGGGAAATCTTCAGAAACACATGGTCGCCTACCTCGAAACTCAACTCACGTCTGCGTCGATCAGCATAACTCTTCTGCCTGCTCTGTGCTGTGGCCAGTCTCCTCCTGATCACATCAACCTTCTCTGAGTACATCTGCACAATCTCTGGCCCCACTAACTGCCTCTCGCCCACATCACTCCAGCATACCGGTGATCTGCAAGGCCTCCCGTACAGCGCCTCGTACGGTGCCATCCCAATACTCGAATGGTAGCTGTTGTTGTAGGCGAACTCTATCAGTGGCAGGTGCTCATCCCAGTGCCCTGCCCAATCCAACGTGCATGCTCTCAGCATATCCTCCAAGGTCTGAATCGTCCTCTCTGACTGACCATCTGTCTGCGGATGGAACGCTGTACTGAACCTCAGACGCGTCCCCAAAGCCTGCTGCAGACTCCCCCAAAATCTGGAAGTGAAACGAGGATCTCGATCTGAGATGATGCTCACTGGTACTCCATGCAACCTGACTATCTCCTCCACGTACAACTTAGCTAGACCCTCCAAAGGCAACGTGGTCCTGATCGCTAAGAAATGCGCCGACTTGGTCAGTCGATCGACTATCACCCAAATCGCGTCGTGGAATCTCTTCGTCTTCGGCAATCCTGTGACAAAATCCATCGTCACGTGCTCCCACTTCCACTCAGGAAGCTCAATACTCTGCATCGGTCCTGCCGGCCTCTGATGCTCAATCTTCACCTGCTGGCAGACTAAGCATCGCTCCACAAACTCTGCAATATCCCTCTTCATGCCCTTCCACCAGAAGTTCCGCTGCAGGTCCTTATACATCTTCGTGCTCCCCGGGTGAATGGTGTATCTAGCTCTGTGTGCCTCCTCCATGATGTCATCTCTCAGCCCATCGCTCTTCGGCACCCAGATCCGACTCCTGAACCTCAAACCACCATCAACCCCTATACTGAAATCTGACCCCTCTCTGGAAGCCAACTGTAGCAGACCATCTAACTCATCATCCCCAAGCTGAGCCTGCACCACTCGTGAGACAGTCTGCGGCTCCACCCGAAGCCCAGCAATCACTGCTCCCTCTGAACCCTCTGTGAACGGACTCCACTCGGAAAAAGCCTCGAGTAACCTCCACTCCTGGATGCACATACTCGCAACTGAAACCTCCACCTTCCTGCTCAGCGCGTCTGCAACCGAATTCGCCTTCCCCGGATGATAGGAAATGGTGAAGTCGTAGTCCTTAATGAACTCGAGCCATCTGCGCTGCCTCATATTCAGCTCCTTCTGCGAGAACAAGTACTTCAGACTCTGATGATCGGTGAAGACCTCGAACTGCTCGCCATACAGATAGTGCCGCCAGGTCTTCAACGCGTGAACTACCGCCGCCAGCTCCAGATCGTGAGTCGGGTAGTTCTTCTCGTGCACCTTCAGCTGCCTCGAAGCGTACGCGACCACCTTCCCATGCTGCATCAGGACACAACCCAAGCCTATCCCGGATGCATCGCTGTAAATCACGTAGCCTCCACTGCCACTCGGTAGCGTCAGAATAGGTGCTGTCGTCAACCGCCTCTTCAGCTCCTGAAAGCTGTCCTCGCACTTCTGGGACCAAACGAACTTGACGCCTTTCTGCGTCAATGCTGTCAGCGGCGATGCAAGTCTGGAGAAATCCTGGATAAACCGTCTGTAATACCCTGCCAGACCTACGAAACTCCTGATCTCCGTCACGCTCGTCGGGGCTCTCCACTGAGTCACTGCCTCGACCTTCGCCGGATCCACTGAAATCCCATCTGCTGACACAATATGCCCCAGAAAAGCCACCTGATCCAACCAAAACTCGCACTTCGTGTACTTGGCATATAGCTGCTGATCCCTCAAGATGCCAAGCACAATCCTCAGGTGCTCTCGATGCTGCTCCCTGTCAGGCGAGTATATCAAAATGTCGTCTACGAATACAACGACAAATCTGTCGAGGTACGGCTGGAAGGTCCTATTCATCAGATCCATGAATGCTGCAGGCGCATTCGTCAGTCCAAATGGCATCACCAAGAACTCGTAGTGGCCGTACCGCGTCCTGAAGGCTGTCTTCTGAACATCTGCCTCCCTGATCCGCAACTGATGATAACCCGAACGCAGATCGATCTTCGAGAACACTCTCGCTGTCTGCAACTGATCAAACAAATCATCAATCCTGGGCAAAGGATACCGATTCCGAACGGTAACCTTATTCAGCATCCTGTAGTCGATGCACATCCGCAACGACCCATCCTTCTTCTTCACGAAGAGCACAGGCGCTCCCCATGGAGAAACACTCGGTCGAATGAACCCGGACACCATCAACTCCTGCAATTGCTTCTTCAGCTCTGTCAACTCCGCAGGTGCCATACGATACGGTGCCTTCGACTGAGGTGTCGTACCCGCTACCAGCTCGATGCCGAACTCGATCTCTCGGTGCGGCGGTAACGCTGGAATCTCCGCTGGAAACACATCCGGAAACTCCTGCACAATCTCTATGTCCTCCAGTCTCCTCGTCTCACGATCAGGAACTACCAGCGTGGCCACAAACGCTCTGCATCCCTGCTGTATCAGTCTCTGTGCCCTAACTGCAGACACAATCAGACGACCCCCTCTGCTCCTCGCACCTCTGATCAGAACATCTGGCAAACCCTCCATCGGAATCAGGATCTTCTTCTCACGGCAAAAGACCCGCACGTCGTACCGGGACAACCAGTCCATCCCCAGTATGACGTCGAAGTCCACCATCGGTAACAAGACCAGATCTGCCGGAAAATCGTGGTCTCCCGAAGCAACTGTGGTGCCGGGGAAAAAGCTCCCCACAGTGCCCACCTCACCCATGGGCGTGCTGACCTCCAAAACATCAGTCAGCAGCACAGGGGTCCGACCCAACTCGCCAGCAAACTTCTCCGAAATGAAGGAGTGAGTGGCGCCGCAATCAAACAACACACGCGCTACTGAACCAGAAACTGAAAGCGTACCTTCCACGACGGTGTTGGAGTCCCTCGCCTCCTCAGCCTGGATAGTGAAGACTCGCCCAGTCCTCCTGCTCTGCCCCGGTGCAACAACTGATCGGCTACCTCCGCCTCTGCCTACTGCTGGTGGTCCCGGCCTCCTGCTCGGCTCACCCTGCCTCTGAGGACAATCACGGACAAAATGCCCCATCTGACCACAACCCATGCACGCTCCAGTCCGACGGGGACACTCCTGCCCCGGATGGAACCTCCCGCAGTAAGTGCACGCTCCTGACTGACGTGCTCCTCCTCCATCGAACCTGGGCCTCTTGCCCGGGTTCCCTGCTCCACGACCAGCTACTCTGCTACCGGTGCTCACTGGCGCCTTCCGCGCCTCCTGAACACACAACCTCTGGTCCTGCTCGATGATCGTAGCATGCTTCACCGCATCTGCAAGGGTCCGCGGCATGCTGTTGATCACACGAGATCGAAGCGGCGGTCTCAGTCCCTGCACGAACTTCCTCGCCCGCTGCTCTGGGGTCACAAAGATCTCTGGGCAATAACGCTCCAAGGCGTTGAACCTGCTGATGTAGCTCGTCAGTGTCATGTCCTTCTGCTCCAGCGACATGAACTCCTCCCTCTTCTGATCCCTGACATGCTGGGGGAAGTACTGCTCGTGGAACACCTCCAAAAACTCCTCCCAGCTCACATCCACACGATCATCAAACAACACTGTGGACGTGGACCTCCACCAGTTGGCGGCCTCGCCATCGAACACATAGGTGGCCAGCTCCACCATCCTCCCAGGTGCTACTCCAATAGCACGGAAGATCTTCTCCATCCGGAAGATCCAGTCCTCCGCAACCTCTGGGGCCCTCCTGCCATCAAAAGTCGGCGGGTGCTGACGCATGAACCGATCGTGCTCAGCTCCCACCCCGCTCTGAGCGCTCTGAGCAGCCTGACGCTCCAGAAACTCGCCCAGCCTGTCCCACTGAGCACCTGAAGTGTCGTCACTGGGATCACGATCGCGTGGAGAACTCCTCACACGCCTAGGTGCCATCTGCCAGAAGAAACAATCACAACTTCAGCCATGTATGCATGCTAAAAGAAAATGCATGAATCCTATTACTACAAGGGTGATTTCATTGGGAACCGCATAGGAATCGACCGCTCTGATACCAAGTTGTAACATCCCGAAACAGTGGAAATTTTAAAAAAAATAATAATCAAGACAATCAACTCAATAATCAAAGGCGGGACTGTTACTTCTCATAAATCATAAAAGTGGTGCACCAAAATACATCAGAGTTTATCAAAAGATACATGATTACAGCAAAACGACAACAGAAGATAAAAAGGTAATCATGTCGACCTCAGCGGCCCGAGAAGAGGATCCAACTCCAAAATGCGCGTCCCCGCCGATCACCACCCAACTGGACCTACTGCGGTCCTGAAAATATATAACAACGATGCCTGAGTTTCCAGAAGGAAACCCCGTATGCCAACTCACCTATATGCATGCATCACATAATGAACCTATCATACTAGTAGCATGTCATGGCATCAACAGATATGGAAAACAGTTCCCCCGAAGGGTAAAACAGGACATCAGTCCGACAATCAATCATCGGGTCTCCCGAAAAGACCTACTGCAGGCACATGCAGTCTAGTAGCCCGCGACATCGCACCCCCCACACGCAGCTACACTACACAAGGGTTCGGCAGGGAGCCTCTGTCACGTCTACGCGCCGATAGAAACAGATCTGTAAATCTCAGTGGTCGGGGCCACAGGGACCAACGGGGCCGTCGCCCGGAAGGTATAACAACATCATCTCGGTAGGTGCCCAACCGAGGAAAACAACAAGCCGGCACAGCCTCGGCCCAACAATCATCATCGCCGGCACAACCTCGGCGGCATCACCGGCACAGCATCGGTGGTCCAACACAACAGTCCGGCACAGCATCGGACAGATCCAGACCGAAGTCTGCCAGGTCATCGGGCTCCTCGAGCCGCGAACACCAACCGCGCCGCTATAAAAGCAGGGCAGCGACCTCCGTAGCCCCAGGGCCGGTAGTCACCTCACCCAACGCCAGTTGCGTGCCCGCACAACATCAACACTGGGATCCGCGATCCCTCAGGCCTGCTATACTACAAAGTGCCAACAATCATCTCAAAAGTCACGGTCCATACATGGAGGTGACGCGTCCCGAACACCCACACTCTTCCCAACGGCGGTCCCTGGGCAGGCACGCATCACGTGCCCACCGTCACCTCCCGGCTCACGCACAAGGCGAGGACACGGGTTTCCGTGGACAAAGTTGGCATTCACAACGGGACCCAGGAATTCAGTTCTGAGCAGATTCGGTCGACCGAAATAGTCTAACCAGTCGACCGTTTTCACGAGGAATTCGGTCGACCGAAAGTCTGAATCGGTAGAACTCACTGCGCAACACTAATTCCCCAACGGTCGAACAAAAGTCTAAAACCGGTCGACCGAACGAGGTCAAAATCCGGAGTCTGGTCAACATTAAATTCCACTCTAGCGGTCGACCGACTCAGGGGTCTCGGTCGACCGAAAACAGACAGGGTCAACCTAGTATTCTACGTCATCAAACGGTCGAACGTAATATAAATCGGTCGAACAATCAAACAATAATAATCAGTACACTTAAGTTCCGGTCGAACGCAACAAGGACCGGTCGACCGATAACAGGTAGAAAATCCCAACTCACCAGCAATAATGCACTACCGGTCGACCGCCCCAAGGCATCGTTCGACCGGTGAAGGTTAAAGTCGGGCAAACAGTGCTAAAACGGTCGACCGCCCGAAGGATCCGGTCGACCGTTGGTCGTCTTCAACCTCGCGCCAGCCGAGGCTTTACGAAGAACGCGTCGCCGGAGAGGTCCCCAACCTCTCCCGACCCGACCAACGCCTCCCCCCACGCTTGGGTGAGCAACAAACCACACTAATAAGTTGACATACCTCAACCAACGACGACGAAACGCCGGAGCCCGCTCACGCACGTCGCCTCCGGTAGACCTCGAGCACGCGCCTCTCCTCCGCCGGACGTCTGACCTCCTCCCGCACGACGTCCTCGCCTCCTCCGATCGACTCCTCTGCTGGATGAAGGAGAAGAAGAATGAAAATGGAGAGAAAATGAGAGAGAGAGCAGAGATCACGCTACTTAAACCCAAATCAAATCTTCTCCCCACGCGTGAACAGTGCCCTACACCACAGACCACACCTCCCCCTCACGTCTACAGTGTGCGCCCAACACCACTTCCCCATGCACCCTTCCTCTAATCACCTCTAATCCAAGTTTAACCCTAATCTAGGGTTTGGGTTCTTACAGAAATACCTGTGGCAATGAGAACAGCAATAACAGCAGAGATTGTTATGGCGGAGATGGCAAACACAGCGACTGAAAGAGCCCCAACATATATGGAAGCCAAGAAAGTGAAGAAAATTGCCAGCACTCCTCCAACAGCAGCCAATGATATAAGAAAAGAAATGATAGTGGTATTAGCTATTGCAACAAAAAAGAAAAGCAGGAAGACCACCAGTCCTGTCAAAGCCAGAAGCACGAGTGTCCCAACCTGAAATAAGGTTGGCATGTAAGATATAATTGCATTGAACAACAAAAGGAAGATAAAGTAATATAGGTAAACACACAGTTTTCAGACAAAAAATGCAAATCCTACAGCTTAGCCTCAATGAGCTAAATGCTCCCAACACAAATTTTTGAAGTTCTCTTTTCTTCCTTTGTTATTGCATCACTAAGTTGGCCAGTCCTCTTTCAAAAGAAAATCCACAAGATGAAGCCATATGTTGTCGATTAGGATGACGGGGAATAAGAATGAGGAAAAGTAAAGTCCTAAAAGATCATGAATGTCATCCATTGTTCCCAAGGAAATATGCCTTGATGTCAATGTTTTCATCCACTACAACCATAAATCAACATGGGATGGGGGATCAGATATCTTATTGCCAACATCGAAATGTGGAAATTCGTACTGGTTAGATAAGACAATGCGGATATCAACTACAAACATGACCTTGCTCGAATTTAGCATCCTAAGAAACTGCATTGATTCCATAAATTCCAATCTAAATGGGAAAGAGTTGCTCTACTTGCTGAATCAAACATACATAACCTAGCACAAAAGATATTTTTAGGTGAAAAATGAATCTAGGATAATTGGTGATAATCTAGGATAATTGTATCCCTTCTTTCACTCTCTATAGATGATAATAAAAAATGTTTGCTTGCACCTCATAGAAAAAAGAGCAATTACTAAACTAATGGTATGAGTAATAGTTCCACCTTCTCAATTTGATCAAACCAGGAGAAACGTTTACAATTCATGAAATTAGAATAACATTATGTTTCTGCCCTATCCAATTTAATTCGTTTTTTTTTCTCGTCCATAAAATTTCATTACTCTGAAACACTTATCCAAATACCAGCAGAAATGGATGGTTCCTCATCCACAAGAATAGAAATTACAACCAAAACACAGACTCGTAACAAAGCTTACCGATTTGTCCGTCACCATGCTTACCTAAAATTTAAGACGTTGCAGCGTCTCCGTGAAGAAGAATGTCTCAAAGCTGCTTCCTCGGCATCGACCCATGTAAGCTCCTCTCCAGCGAAGACCGGATCTTCAGTTTCTACCAATCATGGATGCTCGTCGAAGAGATCGTAGTCCACACTGATGGGGTCATAAAATCCAGGCTTCTCCATCCTTTGCTGAAACATTTGCCTTAACTTTTGGTTGTAGTTCACATACACCAAGTCATTCATCTTCTTCACAGCCAACCTGTTCCTTCTCGTTGAGTGCAACTACTCGAAGACACTCCAATTCCGCTCACAACCTGATGCCGAGCATGTCAATCCCAACACCCTCAGGGTCAACCTCTGTAATGTGGTCTCTCCCATGTCTGCGTCATACGATTGCCACCAATCTATAGGTCTTCTTTTTCGACCTTTGTCTGACGACCATATCCCTCGAGAATATTCCGAGGGAGTTCTTGTAACGATCAAGTAGACCGCAAATCTTGTCTTGTTCTGCAGGAGTGGGAACGAGTCGTTCTACGACATCCATGAATCCAGACATATGCTCATTGAAAGCTACATTTCGATCCCGAGGCGGGACAAAGAAGAAGGTACCAGGGTTGAGTAAGAAATCAGCTGAGTGTAGCGGTGAGGACATCATCTTCCCTGGACCCCACCTGGTGTCGATGAGGTCGATGACTTGCTTGTACAACATCAGGTTTCCGTCAAAGTTCCTCATGATTTGTTCTTTGGCTTTCTCCATTGCGTCACACAGATATCACATCGGTGGTTTCTCATCGCCGTCAAAAAGTCTAAGAACCTGGACCATAGGTTGTGAGGCCTTCAGTGCCTTCACGACGTTGGTCCAGAAACCACTTTGTAGAATGGTCTCGACAACTTCAGTAGAGATCTCATTCTTTTTCTTGTTCTTTATCCAACTTGCATTAGGATTGTTGTACTCCAGGGAAACAACAAAGGCTCGGAGTTTGTCTTTCTTCAGAAACAACCTTTGCAAACTCAGAAAGGCGGTGGCAAATCTCGTGACAGCAGGGCGTAGCAGGTTCCCTTCAATGGCAATTCGCATCCTCTTCAACAACATGACAGAGTTGTTGAAATGTTTGATGATCTTACGAGCTAAAACAATAGTCTTAAAAAACAGTTTGCCAATATCCTCCAAGATGAGATCGATGCAATGCGCTGCACAGGGAGTCCAAAATAATCTCCTTCTTTTTTCCTGCAACATCCTACAGGCAAGTACGTACGCGGCGGCGTTGTCGGTGACCACCTGAACAACGTGTTCTTCGCCAATCTCGCCAACTACCTTGTCCATCAGCTTCTACAGGTAGTCTGCGGTGTGAGAATGATCGGAAGCATCTACAGACCTCATGAACATGGTACCTGTCGGACAATTTACTAGAAAATTGATTATATTCCTACCGGACCTATCAGTCCAGCCATCTGTCATCAACGTGCACCCGTATGTTGCCCAATCTTGTCTGTACGACTCTAGTACACCTCTAGTGTAGTCAATTTTCTGTTTAAGGCACGAGTCACTAACTTCATGATACGTCATAGGTTTAAGTCCGGGTTGGTAAATGGCAGCCAAACGGGATTTTGCGGAGCAGTTTCACAGCTCCAGGCGTGGATTTCAAGCCCAAAAATTGAAGCCTCGCTGGGGTAGCTTCGACGATATTGGAAATCCTTGGGGTATTTACATCTTATATATATATATCTTCAGCTACTAACCTAATTGTGAAAATAATGCATACAAGTAGTAATACATGTTACTTCTGCCGTTGAGATCTAAAATCTGTAAAAGATTAATCTCCCTCCAGACTTTTGTTGTTGTTAAAATTAAATTTTGTTTACATATGACTTTTATCGTTGTTTACATGACTTTTATTGTTAAAATTAAAGATTCTGCATCGACTTTTGTTACTTGAAACATGTGAGACCTTATTTCTTAACATGCATAGCAATTATTATTCTTACTTCCATTCTAAAATGACAGTAAATAGTATTTTACGCCTACGTCTACTACCATGTTTGTATTCTAGGTCTTTGTTATTGTCAAAAATAGTCTTACAAGTATATATAGCGAACGATAAGTAGTCATACGTGACAAGTTGCATGAAAATGTTATTTATTTCCACTATTCCAAATTTACGTGACGATGTTGTATGATTTTAACTTTGTTTAGGTGTTCAGATATGGATGACTTACTAAGTGTTTTAAGTGACCCACAACTTCATTTGTCAGATGAGGAGTTTGAGGCCATCATAGGTGTTTGTTTGATTATCGTTTATTACCAATTTTTTGTCCTACCCACCTCCTGTGTGTCTAGGCAACTAGTTCACACTGCTCCTTTCACAGGAAATTCCATTATTAACGACTTATTAAATGGACATTATAGAATAGCGTACGACTCCATTAGAATCTTACCCCGTGTTTTTAGGTTGTTGTGTGCTATTTTGAGGGGTAGAGGATTGATGAGTGATACAAGAGTTGTGTCTGTGAAGGAGCAAGTTTGGATTTTGTTGAAAACCTTAGCCCATGGGGACTCCAACCGGTCACTTCAAGCTCAACTACAACATAGTGGAGAGACAATAAGTAGGCATTTTAACAAAGCCTTACACTCATGTTTTCTTTGGGGATGTGACATGATTCGGCCTAATGGTAGTTTAGCAGACACACCACGACACATAATCGAGGGTGGTGGGGGTAAGTATTTCCCATACTTCAAAGATTGTATTGGGCCATTAGATGGAACACATATCGATGCGTGGGTACCAGTAGAATTCCAACCAGCATACCGTTCGGGACGACACCCCACCCATTGCACGCAAAATGTCCTAGGAGTGTGTGATTTCAACATGATGTTCATTTTTGCTGTAGCTGGTTGGGAGGGATCGGCCCATGACTGTAGAGTTCTGAATGACGCACTAAATCACCCTAGCAGCAGTTTTCCCATTCATCCTGGTTAGTACCTACTACATGAAAGACCTTCCCAATTTTAATGTTCATATTCACTCAACTAATATTATTTCCCTTATAACAGATAAGTATTACGTTGTTGACGCTGGTTATCCTAATCGGCCTGGATTTCTAGCCCCGTATCGTAATACCAAGTATCATGTTCCTGAGTTCCAATCACAAGGTCCTAGAGGACGGAAGGAGTTGTTCAACCACCTTCACTCATCTTTACGGAATGTCATCGAACGGGCGTTCGGAGTTCTTAAAAAAAGGTGGAAAATACTGAGACTGATGCCACCACACTCCTTAAAGAATCAAGTTCGTATTGTTATTGTGGCAATGGCGATACATAATTTTATAATTGAACAAAGAACGGGGGACGAGCTTCTAGAGAGTTACGTAGATAATATGACTGTAGTGCCTGAGTCAACCACCCAACCTGATGATACTGCGATGGTTGAAGACAACCAAATGAATGCGTTGAGGGAGACCATTTGTGACTTAATAGCCGAAGCGCGTGGGTTTTAGTATGTTCTACTTTTAGTTAATTGGATTGTCAGTACTTTGTGTAATTATAAGTTCTACTTTATTGTGTTGTCACATTGAAACATGGAATCTCTCTTTTATGGACCGGCATTCCTTGAACTTAAACATATTTTCCTTGTATTCTGACTCTATTTTGTTAACGTCAATCCTTGCAATTAGTTGTATTTCTAGTTAATTTGTTTTTAGTTGAGTTCCTTTATTCTTTTACGTTTAAAATCAATTTTCTTGTGTAGAAATGGCTAATGACTTGGAGCTTTTTTGTGGTAGTCCTGAGTATGAAGACCAAGCAATGGAAAATGATGATTCTCTAGAAATGAATAACCCAACCAATACACCAACAGTTAGGCATAACCTGGTTGTAAGGAACCCCAACAATATAACAATTCCACTTCATCTCCCCCTTAACAACACCCCTACAACTGTTTCCGTACCATCACAATCAGTTGGTTTGCCTACTTTAGGAATCAACCAACTCTCCCTTCGTAATTATACGTTATCTAGGTCACTTTTTGGAATGTCAGACGAAATGTTAGGGAAACACAACCAACCACCCTCTTTCCCAATAACAAGATTCCAAACCGACCCACTATTCTCACCGGCACAACTAAACATTGTTCAACAAGTAACACAACTTCCACAAGCCAACACAAGTCCACACGCACCACCAAATGAAAATCACCACCCAACCACATGTGCGCCACCTATTTCCACCCCCACCCATGAAGAATTTGGTGCAATAAGAAGATCAAGGTTGAAAGGAAAGAAGCCTCTTCTAGATAACGTGCCTAAAGCGGAGTGGACACCTATTAGACACGAAATATTTTTGAGGTTGTGTCTGGACGAGGTCAGGAAGGGGAACGTCCATAACAATTCATTGAGTAAAGATGGGATGACAAACCTCATTGCAAAGTTTGAAAAAGAAACCTCATTATTATTGGGTTACAAGCAATTCCGCAACCATTGGGACAAAACTAGAGGTAAATGGGGATTGTTTCGTCGTTTAAGTATGGTGACCGGTTTAGGATGGAATGATGAGACAGAGACTTTTACAATGGACTCTGAAAGATGGGAATATACTATTAAGGTTACAAATTCTCTTCATCTATCCACTTGGTCGTTATGGATGTTACTTGTGATTCAGTTTCTTATTGTCAAAGTTTGCTGATTTTTTTTAGAAATTCCCGGAGGCGAAAGAGTTCAGAGAAGGACCCCCCCAAGTATTTGGAAATGATGGATGAAATATTTCAGGGAAAATGTGTTGTTGGGATGCTTTCCTTTCAAACACAAAGCAGTGTGGGCTCATCGTCGTTTATGTCATCAAGTCCCTCAACAACCATGAACATCACAGACACAAGTGATTCTGGGGCAAGACCTCATGGACACGAGGTAGAAGACATCTTCTCACTGCCGAAGAAAAGAGCAAGACCAAATAGACCACCGTCACCACCACGCCTCCCTGAGGAGGTGACTGATGCACTTGCACAAATAAAGATAGCCTTACTACTGAGGAATGCAAAGGATAATGGAAAAATTGAGGTGGATGACGATGATGAAGATTACAGGTACTGCATTTCACTTCTAGAAGAGACAGAGTATGAAGAAAGATCAGACTTGTATGCCTTTGGGGCGTCAATACTTCTGGAGAAGAACTATAGGTTGTTGTTCAAGACGTTGAAGACCGTCGGAGCACGGGAACATTGACTGAATTATGAGTTTAAGAAAAAGCAATTGACTTGTGGTACTGTTTGGCTACCAAACATATTTTGATCGTATTGTTACTTTAAATTCTGTGAAAGTTGACCTCCTTTTTGTACTTGTGGATATACAATGATCATACTTAATATCATTCAGTTTTATGTCTATTTATTTCTGCTATGTTATTGGTTTTATTGATTTAGTATGATATGTAACATGAACATAGGCAAATTTACAAATCTATGGTTGTTGGGTATAATGCGTTCAGGTACTTGCTGACAAGATTGAATATGTATCTTGGGTATTAATAGCAAACTTGGGTGTAACTTGCTTCTTCACCAAGTAATATGGTATGGGCAGGTTATTGTAAGTGTACACATTTTGAGTTAGAGTTTCTGAACTTTAGGCCTTCACAATAAATTTTTAGTTTAGAGCATCTGTTTCCAAGTTGGTGTTAAATTGATACACATGTCATGAACCATCAATCAACTTTGTAACAAAGTAGGAATAATCGAACTGAATTCTGAAATGTAACATACCATAGTTGCTTGAAGTCTGAAATCAAGTTTGAAAGCAGCATTGAGTAGACAATGATTACTACAACATCATAGGACCACAGTAATTAAAACGAGTTGATAGGGCTTCATGAAGGACCACCCAAATAACCAAAAACCTGAAGGAATATTTACATTAACACAAGCACCCTTAAAAAGAAACCAGTTTCTGTCCTTCATGTCCTCCGATGGCCACCCAATCAACCTCCCAAAAATTTAAAACCTAACAACTCGAGCTCCTACACACCGCTTTCGTGGTCGGACACTTCAGCGTTGACCGGGAGGACGACCCGAAGAGGCTTAACAATATGAATCGGGTCGGGCATGCCAACAGAATGGCTATTTATTGACCGACCAAAGTGTTGCGCAATGCAGATGCTACCGCACTTCATACACAAGTGCTCCTTGAATGCCCTCTTCTTCTTCCTCTTTTTGGTTGGTGGCCCACCTGGATGCATTCAAGGGACACTTAGAGGTATGAATAATGTCTGCTAATAAGGTATTAGGTTTGTAGACATCCTGAAATTGAGTGACATAGTAACGTAGAGTGGCATAGTGACGTAATAAAGATAGTCATTTGGTCTAACTTACCGACAAATGAAAATTTAATATTTATTAGACATAGAAAGTTGTAAGAAATATACTCAACACCTAAGACCACCAACTCTTTCAACTTAGAACCCCTATATTTAGTCATCACTGCAATCATCGGACACAGGCCACGTATCTCGGAAAATTCCGTCTTCCATTTCCTTCCAGTGTTCCTCAGCCTTATGGGTCGCCATATCTTCACGCCATTGTCTTTCCAATTCCTCTTCAGCTAGCCTAGTTAGTTCATGGTCTGCAAGTAATTCCTCGAAGGTTGAGGGAGAGTTGGATGCCCATGCCGTGATGCGGAAGGAGTTGTTACGGTCACCCAACCATTCCACACATCGATTGACTTCAAAATTAACCCAAACATATGGAAGAATGAAATAGAGAAGTTGTCTATATGGTAGAAAATAAATAAATGAAAACAAGTGGGCAATTAAAAAATGTTGAATTGTTAGTCCATGTGATGCCATTTCCCTGGTTACTACTCTGGTTAAACCTTCAAGTTACCATTTGCTTCACTGAGAATAATTATCCACCTAAATTGGGTAGCTCTAGTTGGTGCATTGAGTATATGTGAATAATATGTAACAATATTGGAAATAATGTAGCATCTGTAGCAAGTGGTAATACATATTACTTATGTGGTTGCTCTGTACTTGTGTGTCTGTGTAGGCAACTTCAAACTACATTACTTCAAGTTGGTTTCTGAAATTGAAATTGAGATTTTAATTGACAATGAAAGCCACTACTGAATTCAGTTATTTTAATTTGTACTCCAAAACTGAAGGTAACTGACAACATTCTTCACCACTGAGACAGGGTATCATACGTTCATAACTATCCTAACTGTTGTCTTGTTACTGTTTTTCCGCAGTTATTGATCCTTCACTACCTTAAAGTACTAAAAGTTTGTTCTTAAACTCTCTTGTGTTCAACTACAACATTCTTCACCACTGGGATAAGGAATTCCAAACTCACTCACTTCACGTGTCCTAGGATAGACGTTAACCATGCATGCATGTCATCATATCTACTTGACACTCAAGAGTTCAAGGAATGCGTACCAGAGTGATCGGGTTTGGAGGGGGCTACGACCTCCTCTTTGACCTCTTTCAGAACCCTTCGAACAACTCCCTCCACCACCACCTCAAATTTTCGTAAAAGGTCCTCTTCCAGCCTTTCGAACCGCTGATCAAGGTTCGCTGCCACACCACCGATTGTGGCGACCACTGTTTCTTCCGGCAACATATAATGACAACGGATCTCATCCAGCTACATTCAAAATATGACAACATATATTTCAGAATCTGAGAAGATATGTTCAAAATAGAAGAAAATCCACAACTAAGATGTTTTACTTTCGTTCAACAATTTCTTGATGACTAATTTGGCTTAGCCCTGGACCCTAAAATGAAGCCTAAACCATAAAACCCTACAACAACTAAAATGGAAGATCAAATGGGAACAAATTTCAGAAGTAAGAGTGAGCTCACCAAATGTCGGCTACATTCATAGAAAACCCTACTCGGAGAACCCTGTTTCTCTCTTATCCACACCTTGGCCGGCAATCCGCAGAAGCAATAGGGAATGGGTATGGAGTGGTCCACGCGGTTTGAAGGCCCAGCCATGTGGTGGTTGGTGGCAGATAAGGATTTGTTGGAGGTCGTCGGAGGGGATTCCGGTCGGAGGAGGAGGGTGGAAAAACCAAATGTAGGATGACTTGGCTTGGGAAGAAAGGAACCCACCTCGATTAGGGTGAGGTAAGGGAGTAGTGGCTTACGAGGGCATTTCAGGTATCTCGTTTTGATTGGACATCGGCTCCTCCATCCCACTCTTCTCCAAGCCAAACATCTTCATTGCCTGGTGAGAGAGAGCAGCTTCTATTTCATGATGTGGGAAGCTGGATTCAATGAGAAGCTGAAGTTTGGGAAGCACTAACTAAACACACCCTGAATCAAATACAATCTTTGATCCATGCGTGCCAAAGTTCGATTTTCAGTTCGTCTGATGGTCTTCGACCCATGTACAATCTTGGATTCAACCGATGCCAAACTGCCAGCTAAGGTCTGGAAGACAAGCATTGCACAGAAGGGTATTCATGTCATTTTATTGAAGAGGATTTTTGTAATAATAATACAAATCGCAAAAAAAATAAAATGGATGATGTGATGTTGAACAAGCACCACAGGAACTCAAAGAGGTGCTCCACTCTGGTACCACACCTGAAGCTGGAGCTTCTATAACTTACAGGTTAAACTATTAAGATCAAGCTTCTACAGCTACAGCTCTGCTCCTATGGTTTTTTAGCTGACACAAAGGAACTAACAATACCAATACTGCAATAAGAACTTTCAAGCCAGAATCGTATTTTTTACCATCCTGTCCTTTCTCTTTCAGGCAATGCACAACAAAGCAGGACAGAGAAAATCTGGGCCTCGAGGTTTCCTTCCCATTAACCATGTTGTACTCACACATTGTCTTGCAATGAATTGGCACCAATCAATGCCTTGTATTCACCACCTTCCAGATAACCAAGCTCTTGCAAGATGTCCATCAATGCTTCTGCACTAGGCGTGTCCTCTAGTTCCTCGCAAACCGCCAGAAATTTTGCAACATTGCTGGGTCTTGGTCTCCATTTCTTTATCAACGGCTTCCTAATAGAAGCAGCTTCTTTCAGATAAGAAAGAGCTTTTGAAGTTTGTTTCTTTGCAATATACCCTTCAGCAAGAAACTCCCATGTGATTGGATTTGGGGAGCCACCTTTGTTTAGCATCCGCTCAAGACAATCTTCAGCTTTTTCCATCATCCCAATCTTAGCAAAATGAGTAACAAGAATGTTGCAGACTTTGGGATCATATCTTGAAGTTGACGATAGCCATTCTTCATAGAGTACTTCAGCTCCTTCAACATCACCTACTTTGACAAGAGCAGAAAGCATTGAATGGTACCCTTTATTAAGAATCTCCGGAAAGCACGATTTATACCATTTCCATATCCTGTGAACCTCTTTCTTTTTTACCAAGAAGACCATAAAGACCGAGGAGGTAATTGAAGGATGTCCTGTCACGGCCTGTTACTCTAGCCCCAGCCTCCTTCAAGTGCATCTCAGCTTTGTCAATTTTGCCGTGTTTGATATTCATGCTTGCGATAGTGTTATACGTAGACCAGCTGGGTTCTACACCTTCATCCAACTTCATAAGTTCCAAAACTCTTTCCATCTCCTCAAGATTTCCCATGGTTGCACACGTTGTTATCCAAATGTTATACGAATAAGTGTCCAGTTTGATTTTTTCTTGCTGCATCTCTGTGATAATTGAGATCACCTTTTCACGTTTTTCGGTGTTCATATAGAGTCATCATTACATTGAAGACAAGAGCATAGCCTTTACTTTGCATGATCTGGAAAATTTCTTCTGATTTCCCTCTTTGTTTAGCATGGGCATACGCATTTAGAAGTGCACAATAGGTCCGTTTATCTTTCAAAGATTCTGGAAGGGCCAAAAAGTATTTATCAGCACTTGAAATGCCTTTTACTTTGGCTATAAGATCTAATAGGATGGCAGCGTCACTGGCATGAAACTTGTATCTTTCTTTTCTAGCAGCTATCCAGTCATAAACCTAAGTCAATGTCAACGAAAATTATGCAATTAGCTAAATAAGTCAATGTTGATAAAAGATAATGCCTCTTGGACCTAATTGTAGCCTAAACAGCAGGACAGTGCCGAGATGACATTTCATGAACGATAGAGTGTGAAAAAGAGTGGGCAGTAGCATGGAAGCTTTAAACAATAAATTACCTTGCAGACCTTGTAGATGAGGGTATGATTAAGGTGCTAAAATGCAATGACGAATCCCAAGTATATTAACCGACAGACGCCCTAATATTTTGCCAGGGATAATGTTGATCGGACCACTAATCATGATCACCAATTCTTTTTCCTCAAGATTTTCTTCATACATAACTACAAGCTCAAAGGACTAAGTGTGTTGCCCTTTACAACTTGGACAGGGAGCCATCTTTGGGATTGACTTTAGAGTTTCCAGCACAATGTCACAAACCTCAATTATGCTCGGCTTACGTCAAGCTACAGGCCTACAACACATTTTAAAAGTTTTAATGGCCCACACACTCAACTTGTAATTGGACAGGACCTCTTGCAGTGAAAGATCTTAGCTAGCATTAAAATTGTTCATTTTCTGAATCTATGGTTGTCTATATCACAAGGACTTTACTTAATACATCAACAGAAGACATTATACACCCACCATCGTCATATCTATGTTTCCAGCCAAGCCAAGAACGCAAGTGATCACCACAGTTCACACAACAACCAGCACTATGGAAATTATAACCTATCCAGTTGTAAAATCGAATTTAACAACTACATAATACTTGTGTTAGTCTAACTTATTTCTTCAAGTTCAGAAGCACTTGGACTTCCAAGCTAGTATGTCAAATTGCCACGTCAACAAATTCCTAAGTTACTCTCAGATTTCCTTCACAATAAGTCGCAGTAATACGATCGCGAGACAACCAATGACCAGTTCCTCATCTCCATTCACATCCGAAATTATCATATCCACCGAACAAACAAACCACCAAAGACCGAGAAAGGTAGCGAAAATCTACAAATCCGATCTTTACGCACAACAAAACCTAAGAAATCGATCACAATACAAAAAACCGTAACCCCTCACTTACATCAAGAGCAAGCTTAAACCTCCGAAACTTCCTCAACTCCTTGGCCACCCGAGTAACGTCCCACTTGGTGAGCTTCCTCTGCTCCTCCCACTGCTCCAGCACCGTGCCGGCGTCCAGACTCGGGTCCTCCATCAACGAGACCCTCCGGTACAAGTCGATCCACTTCAGCACGTTCTTCCTCTCGTAGTCCACCGTCGCCTCTCCCCCCAACCTCGAGACCGAGCACAGGATCGCGAAGGTCGGGGTACGGAAGCGGAACGTCGGCATAGGGCGAAGGTCGGAGGAGAGAGGGCGGAGTTGGATGCGGTGGGGGAGTTGGAAGGATGAGGGAAGAGAGAGCATTTTTAGGGTTTTAGGATATAAGGAAAGGCGAGAGGAGGGAAAGGCAAAAGCACCGTAAGAGCACCGTTAACGGCACTCACGCAGTTCCGGGTGCTCTGGTTAGCCACGTCAGTTTCTTTATCCGTCACGTCAGCTCAAACCAATCCCCTAAATTTTTCTTAACCACACCCAGAAACAACTCAAACGACCTACATTCTCTCCCCTACACGTCATTTCGGGATCAATTTTAGGCAAAACACGAAAATTTATCAAAAAATTCTAGAAAATATAAACAAATAAAAAATTTGTTTTCATAAAAAAATATTTGAAAAAACGATTTTAAATAATTTTAAAAATATTTTCTGAACACAAAAACACAAAATAAAAAAAAGATGACCAATGGTGGGGGGACACCTGCCCCCACCAAACACATTCTCCAGACGCCTCTAGGCGCCTGGGGTGGAATTTCGGGCGGATGGGCGCCCGAAATTCCACCTGGTTGGTTGGTTACGGTTTTTTTATTAATATAAAATCTAAGGTGTCGGGTGGTTTTTTGGGCGCCTGAGTTTTTTTACATGGTTAAGGAGGCTATGAGGAGATGATGTTGCTAATTAGAAAATAATTAGCATTTGAAGAACTTGTATGAAGTCTTGAAAACTAGAAAAATAACATGATACTTAGACAACGTTTCTTCTTTAAACTTAAAGTAGACTTTACAATCAATTACAAAATGTGTCACGATTTCTTTACTAGTTTTTTTAGTGTGTGATAAGTTTGCCTTTCGGAGATCTTTTTCTAGTAGTTAGCACAATTGCTAATTGTTTATGTTACGGAGAAAGGACTTCTATTATTGTGTTATAATGAAAGGAAATCTTAACTTTTTTTCCATTTATTAGTAATTTAGTATATAAGTGGAAACGTTTCCATCAAATATAATCTTCAAATTTGTGAATTCCAATTATATATATATATATATATATATATATATATATATAATTTTGCATACTAATACTTCGAAATCTTTCCAAAAACAAATTCTCTAAAAAATTCCTTAAACTAATCACAGCACCGATCATAAGGTTTCCTTCAAGTCAATCAGACACACCATACAATTTCCTAAATGTAAAATCCCGGGTCAACATGAGGACCCGATTGAAGGATTTACGGATCAAACTAATTCGGATCCGGATCAAAAGAGGATCTATTAGGGATTAGGGTTACCCACTCCCCCCTCCCACTATAAATACAAAATCTTCTTCTACCCTCAACCCTCATCCCTGCGCCAATTCGAAACCACAGCGATCGGAGCAGAGATTTAAGAGCAGAAGCAATGGAGCAGACCTTCATCATGATCAAGCCCGACGGCGTCCAACGTGGCCTTGTAATCCCCTTATCCCTGGATCGATTTGTAGTTTTTTTTTTGCGATGTTTTACGCTCCGAAAGATTCGATCTTTATGCCTCTGTTGGGTTGGATGATTTGGTCAGGTTGGTGAGATCATTGGCCGGTTCGAGAAGAAGGGTTTCACCTTGAAAGGTTAGAGTCAACCCTTCGATTTGGATGGATAATTGTGGATTGGGATCGTTAAAAGTTTAGTTTTGGGGGGAATTTGTGTTTAGGATTGAAGATGATCACTGTCGATCGGGCTTTTGCCGAGAAGCACTACGAGGATCTCTCGGCAAAATCCTTCTTTGGTGGTCTGGTTGAGTACATTATCTCTGGACCTGTTGTTGCTATGATCTGGGAGGGGAAGAACGTTGTTGTCACTGGAAGGAAGATCATTGGAGCCACCAATCCGGCTGAGTCTGCCCCCGGCACCATCCGTGGTGACTTTGCCATCGACATTGGCAGGTAAGGAATTTGTTCTACAACGGTAGTACTAAGTTTTGCTAAAAAATTGTTTTTTGTGTGTGTGCATGTTTAAGCATTTTATGGTCGTCAATTGTTGAAGATGTTGTTCCCATATAAGCATTTTATTGTCGTTGGAGTTGAAGATGTAGTTACTAATTACATATGTTGGTTCAATTCACACTCATTTATTAATTTCATGCACATGGGTGACCCATAATGCTGTATTTGTGGAATTTTTCTTTGTGTTAGTTTGATGTTGCTAGGGGTGTCAACGGAGCGAATATGGACCGGATCTACCAATATCCGTATCCGCGGAACAAATGATACATCCGTATCCGGACGGATATTAAATTGAATATCCATTTTAGAATCCGTCGGATACGGATCGAATACGGATATCCGTATCCGGATATAAATCGAATACGGATATTATCCGTATCCGTATCCCTATTCATATCCGCTGGAGTTGTGTTTGGGGGACTTTAGGTAGGTTTAGGGTTAGGAATTTAGGATAGGTTATATACTTGGGTAATTTATAGAAAAAATACTTAACATATAAATATTTCATTAATTTAAAGAATAACTATATATAATACGGATTCGAATACGGATGTGAATTCGGATGTTGTACTACGGATATCCGATCCCGGATCGGATATTATACGGACCGGATGTACCAATAACCATATCCGCTCCACGACTTTACGGATCGGATACGAATACGGTCTTACGGATATTTATTCGCAGATCGAATGTCCAAATTCGAATACGGATACGGACGGATGTTCGGATATTCGAATATCCACTGACACCCCTAGATGTTGCACTTAAGATATACTGTAACTATCATCAAATGCAAATGTATGATAAAAGAGAATGGTATGCAGTTACGCACTTGAGATTTTTATGCGTCTTTATAGATGTTTCACCTTTGGTAGCTTAAAGTTTTATTTACTCATTAGTTAGAGTTTTTGCTTTGCGGGACGCTAATATAGCTTTCAGTAATCAGAATTAACTGTTGTGTGTTTTAGTTTCTTTACTTTTGCAAATAGAAAAATAGTTGGATGCCATTGAAATTAAATCTAGCTCTATAATGTGTTCATGGCTTCATATCCCTTTTTATCTCATCTTTCTTTTGTTGCTAATCTTGCGGTTGTTATAGCTTAAACATGGATATTGGGATGAATAAGTGAAAAATATGTAAAATACATGATAAAACAAAGTCCAACTGGAAAGGTGGTGATACCATAAAAACATATGCAACAAAA
Source organism: Triglochin maritima (assembly GCA_963682175.1). NCBI lineage: Eukaryota > Viridiplantae > Streptophyta > Magnoliopsida > Alismatales > Juncaginaceae > Triglochin > Triglochin maritima. The sequence goes on along the minus strand of OY821771.1, from coordinate 47,048,873 downwards.
TGTAGAAAGCTTAGAGTTGATTGTATCTGTCTACGTGACCCTGTTATTACACTTCTCGTTCTGTAATGTTCATCTCCACAACAAAAAAGTTGTGCATATTACATTTCAACCATTTATAAGTAATAACACATTCCCTGAAATTGGTGTCATTCAGCTATTGTGATATGCATTCCCGTTTGGACTTTGGACTAACTGGGTTCGAAATTCAAATTGATTTTGCAGGAATGTGATCCACGGTAGTGATGCAGTTGAGAGCGCCAAGAAGGAGATTGCCCTCTGGTTCCCTGATGGTGCTGTTAACTGGCAGAGCAGCCAGAGCCCCTGGATCTATGAGTAAACTTATCGCACCAGCTGCCATTATGTCCCAAGTTTGAGTTTTTTTGGTTTGAAGAGTATCTTGTGTGTTGACAAAATGCGACCTTATTTATGATTATGTTTTCAAGGAATGCTGCTATTTGGAAGTCTATGATGTCATTCCTTCGTGGTGCTGAAATCGGCATGAAAATTTTGATATTGTTGTCTTAGCCTTTGCTTCCATTAAATTAATTCCACCGTCAAATGATGGCTGAAGTTTTCGTTTGATTCAACGATACCCAACGTTTACATCAAATTCTTTCTTTGTCACGTTAGTTTTTCTTTTTGTCACGGCATATATGTCTAAATCTACTTATTACTCAAAATTTCCTATTTAACAATGTCTAGACCTACTCAAGAATTTAACACTCTCTTTCCTACATTTTTTTTCTTTTTTTGTAAATTTTTTCACAACAATCAACAAATTACATTAGCAATTAATATTGTAATTACTTTAATGTAGTTAATTACTTTTATGCTTTGGTCGTGTTACACAGGTACCCGAAATGGGAATCATTTCTTTCATCTACTACATTGGGTGTTGATCAACATAACGTGTCCTGTGAAATGAGAGTGGAAGAGAGTCCTCAAAGTGGAAACGCTGAGAAAAGAAAAAAACACAGATGAATCTATGACCCACTCAACACCATCAACAGAAGCGATACCAACTCAAGAGGAAATGACATCACTACCATTTAGTCGCCCTGAAGGTGTGAAAAAAGCAAAAATAATGGGGGGAAAACCAATTCAGATGAATACAAATAACCTTGTCAACGAATTTGGTGCTCAAATTGAATACAATGCCAAAATTGAAGAACAAGACTTGAAGAGGGAAGATATTCACGCAGAAATGTTTAAGCGAGAGTATGGAGTGTTTCGAGGTAAAATTATGTTCAAAATGATACACACTTTGTTGAAGAAAGAATACCGAAATGGTAGTGACGAAAAAATATTGACCAAACTTATGGATTGGGCCGAATCAAATGGGTTTATGTAGTGATTATTGTATGTCGTATTTTATATGTATTGTATTTTGTATTTGTACTAAATATTTTATATGTATTCTGTATTTTATATGTATTTTGTAAGTTAATGTATTATTAATGTTTAGTATTTTTTTAATTAAATGTCGATAGGTTTTGATTACAAATTAAAATTATTTTGAAGGGGGGAGGGAGTGGGGCTGGCCAAGTGCCCAGCCATGCCGGCGAAAGTCCACCCGTTAACGGTGGCCTACGTACTACATGTTTGGAGGAGTGTAGCAAAAAGGTTACCGACGTGGCAACATTTGGAAGACTATAAGTAGCATCGGTTAAGCACTTAAGCTCGTAAAGTATCATATTGGTACTTTTATTTTTGAATCTAATTACAGCGGAATAAAGCTCAAGAGTTTGATTTAACTGTTCACCATGTTGTAATGTGTTATAAATAATATGCACGACTGCAGCACGAGCGTCGCTGTTGTTATTTTCAGAATTGCACTTTATATTCTCAACAAAAGATCAATCCTTGATCTGTGGAATACCTTCTATAGTTAAATTATGGATGCTCATTCGGTTTCCTCTGTTTAAATTCCGAAATACCAAAAAGTGAGGACTAGCGATTTAGCGCCAAAACAATATGTGGAGACCGAGAATCAAGTCAAATTTTCTGAAAGCAAACATACAACGCTAGCAAACAGTCTACGCTGGGAGCAGTAAATTTGCACAAAACACGTAAGATATGAAAATTTTGACTTTTTATGCTTGAAGTGCACCAAAATCGAAAACAAAGCCCACACGTTGACATTCTCTAAAAAATATGTTTATGTTTTCACTTCTCTCCAACATACCCCTACTTAAACAGTGGTACCATTCCCTTCCAATCATTCCATTTCTCCCACTTTCTCTCTTTCAGCACTCAAAAATCGAGCGGTGAACAGTTCTTCACATCAAAACGATTCGAATTTCATTCGTCATAAAACGTTCTAAAAAATCGTGTGTTACAAAGACAACTTCTCAAAAAATCTAAATTATCGAGGTTATATCGCGCAAATATCAAACACATCGAACTCATCAAGTTTACAGTTTTCCACACTCAAAATCGGAAAAAAACTTCTCAAAAAATCTAAATTATCGAGGTTATATCGCGCAAATATCAAACGATTCCAATTTCGGTCGTCATAAAACGTCCTCAAAACTTGTACGGTGAAAGGTGTTTTTCTCAAAAAATATAAATTATCGATATCATATCGCGCTCATATCGAGCGCATTGAACCCATCAAGTTTATAGTTTTCCACACCCAAACGATTTGAATTCAGTTAGTCATAAACGTCCAAAAAATCGTGCAGTGAAAATCAACGTTTTTCCAAAAAAATCTATAATATCGAGAGCATATCGTGCACATATCGAGCGCATCAAGTCCATCGAGTTTATAGTTCTTTACACCTAAATGATTCAAATTTCGTTCATAGTAAAACATTCTAAAAAATCAGGCGGTGAAAAGTCGTATTTTTTTCAAAAAATCTAAATTATTGAGGTCATATCGAGCGCATCGAGTCTATCGGGTTTACGATTCTCCACACCCAGACATTTCCAATTTCGTTCGTCATAAATCATCCTAAAATCGTGTGGGAAAAAACATGACTTTTCAAAAATCTAAATTATCAAGGTTACATCGCGCACATATCGAGCGCATCAAACCCATCGAGTTTAGATTTTTCTAGTGTTCACGCAGGCGATCGCCAAGGCGACCACCCACATACCGCACACAATGGTGTACAGTTTATGCAATCACCTAGGCGAGCGTGATCGCTTAGGCGACCCTTTTTTATTTTTTGGTTTTTTCCCGTCACTACTAATTCTTATAAATACACCTCCCCATCCATTTTATGAACTTCAAACATGTAAGATTTGTCTTTCTATTTGTTTTTTTCATTTTTCCTTATTTTTCCATTTTTTCAATTAAAACAAAATTAAAAATAAATAATTTTAAAAAAAGGTCCCCTAGATGACCGCCCAGACACCTAGGCGCAACATAAACTTTGCATTTTCCCACACTCAAACAATTCAAATTCCATTTGTCGTAACACGTCCTAAAAATCGGGTAGTGAAAACTAGTATTTTTTCAAAAAACCTAAATTATCGAGGTAATGTCACGCATATATCAAGTGTATCGAGTTTATAATTCTTCATACCCAAATGGTTCGAATTCCATTCGTCATAAAACGTCTTTAGAAATCGTACGGTGAAAATCGTGTTTTTCAAAAAATCTAAATTATGGTCATATCGCACATATATCGGGTGCATCAAGTTTACAATTCTTTACACCCAAATGATTCGAATTCTTTTCGTTACAAAATTAGTCAGTCTAATTCTATCAAGCTCACAAGCAAAAGTGATTAAGTCTATCGAGCACACAATCATGTTCCTATCGAACTCATCGAGCTTCATTAGAATGAGTGTCCAAAGTGTTCGTCGAGCATCTATCAAGCCCATAGAGCTTCGTTGGAATGAGTGTTCAGAGTGTGTCCACCGAGTATATATCGAACCCATCATGCTTCGTTGTAAACTAGTTCGTTTCCCAAGCCGAAAAAATACATTATGCTTAAGAGTGAGCATAAGAAATATGAGTCAATCTTAACACACACATCCCGAATCACTTTTCGTACATAAACAACAAAATTCAGTCAAAAGAAAATTACTTTCTACTGGATTTTGTTTTCCTCTACTTCAACGGAGTTGTTATTCGATCTGGGTTTAATTACGACGGAGAATGATTGTGTGAAATAGAGAGTAGATGTGTGACAGATAGAGGTTTTTTATTTTTAAAAAAAAGTAGAGGTATATTGAGTAGAAGAGAGAGTATAAGCATATTTTTCAAATTAAGTCAAAATAGAATTTTTTTTCCGATTTTGAGCAACTTCAAGCATAATCCCTCAAATTTTCCTAAGACATCTACTTCATCAATGTCCTCATCATCTGCGATTCCACAAACACAAAATTCCAATTGAAAATGTGTCACAATTTAAACTCGGAAGATATCATCATCATCAACATAACCCCAATGCCTCAGAAGAGGCTCCCGCCTAAGCGAGGTGGGGGAGGGGGTATCGGACGTACGCAACCCTACCACTGTAAAACGGTGAGGTTGTTTCCAATTGACCCAAATGATGCAAATGCAGCTGACCATCTGCGATTCCACAATAAAAGAAATACAGATCGTTTAAATAGATCTTTGATATAATCAATGATGCTCAAATGTCAAAAAACAAATTAATCTTTGACAAAGTGGAAATGGACACAAAACTCATAAGATATCAAAACAGGAAAATTCACAGGGAGACCAAAACAGAAAATAGAACCATATGATACAACAGGGCAGGGTGAAGACGTGGAAAACAGAAACAACACAGACGTGAAAACAGGAAGGACCAAAGGAGCTTCGTATCTGTTAGTCTTTACATGTACGTTGATGTTAATTCAGTAGCAGTCCATAGGATGGCATGTCTTCCAGTTGTTGGATGTCCTCTGCTAGTAGCTCTCTTTCAAGTTGTCTTCGTGTTGCTTTCATTACCGTCTGAAAAAAATCATTAGGGAACAACGCAGTAGGTCAGGTAACATCTTAAATATGTAATCGTGACGAAAAATACAGAGAATTCAACATACGTTGAAGTCCATGTAAGAAGCACGCATGGCAAGCCATTGATGATCCATGAGCTTGAAGGCTATGCAGTATAATAGGTCGAAAGCCCTTTCATTGTCTAAAGATAAAGAAAACTGGTCAATTATGATCAGCGACAGCGTATACACATGTAATGAAATTGCGGGGAAAAAACATCTAGATTCATATTGACATATAGCGAGGACTACATGAAAACACATTGACAATGTGAAATTGCCTTTTAAGGAAATTGCATTCCTAGATTGAAAATGAAAAAACACCATCACTCTTTAAGTGGGAGCACACGAGTAAATTTCAGATCAATTTGGTACTTATCAGGATATCCAACAATAATAGAGCATAAAACGGCAAAGTCACACTGCAAAGAATTATAATCAACTTGGCTTACCAGAGAGTAGCTTCAGAAAAACTGCTCCTGTTATGGCTCGTGGTTTAACTGCACGATGACACTACAATATATCAATCAGGTTGAGTCAAAATTAGAATTACTAGGACATCCACTTTCGTTTCAAGATCATGGTATTACTCAACTTTAAAGATGTAACAGAAGTTGATAAAAATGAGCCTAATACCCTCAAGTTGTTCAAAAATAAGGTACCTGATTGGAGATCAAGCATCTGAATAAGCATGAAGGTAATGTTCACACCAGCAACAGCAAATGGGTATTCCCAAATTGCACGGTCACCATCCCGCTTCCGAAGAAGATCGTGAAAGGATTTCTGCGATGAAAGCAAATTCTATAAGTAAAATAAAACAAACTAGGAGAAGCAGGTTATTACAGTAAAAGAGCTTGAGAAATGAGTTGTGGACTAGAACAGGTTCAATGCGGTGGGATATAATTATTAAACGCCTTGATACAAGGTTTGTAAGTCCACTTCAATGCTGGAGCAATTCCAGGTGAGGCGATACAATAATCACTCAGTATCTCGAAATAACAGCGAGAAATGGATAACAAAGAAAAACGCTGAACTCCCCTTACTCTAAATCGCAGATCCAATTATATTAAATTATATTTACAAACTTCAGATTGTCATTCCAGAGTCATTAGTGCATTGTACAACATGATGTTGATGGCCAACAACCAAGGTTCAACACAAAGATGTCATGCAACTTGAGGGTATTAGTGATACTTAGAATCCAAAATCATAATTTACAGGGATATGTATAAAACTAGACAACCCATAAACAAGAAAGATCAGGTGGAACGCCACATGAAAGGAAGTGTTGGAGTGGAACTTCACAATAAAATGGGACTGGTCAGACATGCATGCAATTACACTAAGAATAGACCTTTTGTGTGAAGACATGTAAAAAAGAATTGAAGTGTTGTAATCTCGAAACTTACAGGAAAAGTCTTAGCAAAGAACACCAGGTTCTCCAAAGATATGAAACCACCACCTCTGCAAGGACAACTCAGATCATTAGCAAATAATAAATACCACTATGTTACAGAAGAAGTACAATTGCACAAGGGAAATCAACATGCACCTAAAATCGGTCGATGGATCTTTTCCTTGCCAACCCATTTCCTTCCATTGATCTGATATCACGCTAAGAAGCTCTACTCCAGGAAAAGCAGCATACCACAAAGACTTCAACATTTCCTACATATTTTCAGAACAATTATGTCAATGTACTGATCTGATGGTAACAGGCCCTACAGTCTATGGATGTGAAAAAGAGATGAAAGGATGAAACTGACTCAGCTCGAACATGTTACCAATTAACAAGGTGCAAGGGCAAATCAGAAAGGTAATTGAGGTGAAAATTTGGGTACCAAGGTACCAACCAAAAGATTTCAAGTAAAGTTAAAAATGCATGCAGTGATATGCTAACACCTAATGAATTTTAATTGTCTAATCACATAAAGCATGGAAATAACCTACAAAAGAATTAGGAGATCGACACAGAAAAATGCGATCAGCAAGTTATTACGTGATAACTTACGTATGAGGGTTATCAAAAAATATCATAATTCACACAATCTTCAACCAAATACATATTTATAAATATCAACAACATAGAATTTGTTGACTACTAACACCGGTTACTATCGTACCGGGGTATGACAAATGCTGCAATAGAAGTTGTTTAACTGGATGAAAATAAAACAACAAATACAAAGTCAAAATGGTTAAACAAATGAAGGTATGTCTATTTGGACCTACCTGATGCTCAATATAAGTACCATCATAGACCACTTCATTGCGGGCCTGCAGCCTATGTAAGCTCTCCTCCTTCAACCATAATAGTATTAGTAAAGGGGAATAGTAAAGAAAGTATTTGATGGTCATAGAATAAGAAAATCACTTGGTCAGGAGTGAGGTCAAATGACAAACGGGCGTCACTATATCTTCTCTGAGCACAAACACAAGAAAGCCCTCTGCCTATCCAAGCTGTTGAACCTGTGACAGCATCATCTGCAGGCGTTACTAAGATTATTAGAGTGAAGTATTGGCCTCAAACAAACAATTATATGAGTATATATACATCAATTTAGAGACTAAGAAAGAAGGGCAATTTTAGCTTCCAGAAAGAAAACTAACATAGGACTGCATCTCAGTCTCTCAGACTTTAACTCAAGTGATCAAAAGAGAAAGTAAGGGAAAATTATTTTTGCTATTATTTTCTTTATTAATTTACTCCGAAAATAACAGAATTGGAGAGAAACCATGAAAAGATATCAACGCAATAAAAATATCACAATAAACCTTTCCCCAATATTTGCCAGAAACAGTGAGAATTTATACTAAACTTATTAAAAGAAACTTATATATGTGATTTCTCGCCAGAGTGTTTGGGCAAAATGGTGCCAAGCTATTCTTTCTTCTCACTAGACTCACTTAATTTGTTTATCCAGCCAAATGGAGAAAAACACACAATATCTATAATTCCCCCTTCAACTCTCCTCTTTTTTTCCCATTTCAACCCAAGCAAACAATTCCTTTTTTGGCAGCCAAATTACAATTAACCAACATAATGCGGAACCAAAATTCCTTCTTCGGATAAAACCAAAGCCTGAAGTTGTACTCAACAATCGATACCACAAAGCAAACTGTCGTTTCCATCTACTAATGATTCGAAGTTTCAATATTCTACCAAAACCAACCAACCAACATTAAAAAGATTTGTGAAAGACGAAACCTTTCCAGAAAAAAACATACCAGTGGCATTGGAATGGAAGCCATTCCCAGCGCGATCGATCCTCCTGACGGCGACGAACGACTCCCCTCTCTCCTCCATCCCCGACCGACCTCAACCCACCCACATACCCTGGAATGAAAACGGCGAGAGACGGGACTTTTTTTTATAACGGAAGGCGCATCCCGAGGTGGGGAAATCGGGAACGAGATCGTGCCTCGTCGAATCGGGAACGTCTAGGGTTGCACGATTCCGGGACGCCTAAAAGGATAACGTTCGTATCGGTAATGCCATCGTCTCGGAATTAGACTCCGAAGTGGGGATTGGTTTAGGAGCGTTTCCGATCGATCGATCTGGAGAGAAAGAACCGGAGATTCTGTTCTCTCTCTCTTCTCCCTCTCTCTCTCTCCTCTCAGCCTCTGTTTCTCTTCCGGGTTTGGTTTTGGTTTTCCGGCAATTTGTAACCGGGAAACATGGATTTGGTCCCTCGTTTTCTCGGAATTTGGGTTTACTACTCCACCTTACAAGTAATTTGTTTTGAGTCCATAATTTCCTCGACCTCTACTTTGCTAGAGTTATTAGTGCACTCAGAGTGCACTCCGAATGTGATGGAAGAAATGATATTACTTTTGTTTGTTTTTGCCAACCAAGTTTCTTGTTGTTATCTTACAATGTGTTAGGATTTTAAGTTTAAAACCACAAGTACACGGTCGCGTTGAAGCGGTGGTAAGTACGGATCGTGTCCACGAGGAGCGAGTGTTGGTCGTCCTCAATAATACTCGAGTGGGAAAATAAAATATAGATTGAGATTATCTAAACTAACTAACGAATATAACACGAATCAACTAAAAAACCTAATATAACTAGCCTCGTAGGAGGTGAAGAATGCATTCAAAAGTATAGATGTGTGTGATTTGTGTGTGTACAATTAAGTGTTCATGACATGAATAATATAGAAATCTATCATAGTCATAATCCCAAGTGTATCTCTACATAGATTAAGATTTAACATCAGCATTAAAACATACAAAATACTAATCAAGATAAGCAAAAAAATCACAAAATTATATTGTCAATCTTATCTTTTTACCCACTCCAATTGTATCCTCACATCATCATTTCTCATAAAGTGGGGTCACTAACTAAAGCATGTGCTAAACATCCATTAGGATCATTAACACATCAAAGTCAAGAGTGAGAAACTCATCAAAATGATTATGAAAATCATTTGAAACTTCAAGATTAAGATTAAAACACACATAAATCTAACAACATTCACACTTCAAATCATCCTCCGCTCTTCAATGAGGATAAATAACTCACTAATCATCATGTTAACAGATGAAACAACAAAGTAAAAACACATGAATAAGTAGAGAAGACTAAATCAAACTAAGACAAGAATGTAAACAACAACAAATCTTTGATTAATGAAACAAGATTACAAAATTGGTTTTCTTCTATTTTCATCCAATATTCTACTAAGTAAGAAATAAAACCTAACCTAATGAGGAAAAATAAGAAAAAATTAGAAGAGAAATTGAAAATTACAAGTAGGGTTGTAAACAGGTAGTGTAAAAACCGTTTAACCGCCCCAACCAAACCAACAAGTAGGGTCACGAGTTGTAAAAATCATAACCGTTTAATAAATGACCGGATAAGGATTATGAAAATCATAACCGTTTAATAAATGGATAGATAATGTTCAATGATTTAACATGTATGTTTAACCATTTAACCACGAAACATAATGAATATATGTAATATTTTGTTATATATACTATATACATATAATTTTTTGTATTATTATTGTCATTATGTGTTGATATTTGATGTTGTTTTATATGAATTTGTGGATGTTTAGATTATGGATTTTTAGAGGTTTTGATTATAAATTTATGGATGTTTGATGTTTTTAACAAGTTTGACAAGTTTTTATTCATTTAACCATCTACCCAATTATTATATCGATTTCAGTATCCATTAAGTTTTCACCATGTAACTATTTAGCCGCCCAAAACCGTTTAATTTAATTAAATGGGTAGGGTCATGGGTAGAGGTAAAAATAAATAAGTTTTTAACCGAACTGCGAACCATTTAATTAGGCTGGTATGATCACGAGTAAGCCCTATAACTGCCCACGAGCCACCCATTTACAACACTAATTACAATTGTATTTATAGAAGATTAAAATGTTTGGATTAATCTGGACACAATTGGACGGTTGAAAATTAGATCTGGATGCTCCGACATGCTTCTACCAAAATTCCCGACCTACTGGAGTTGTTAGTCAACCAATTTAGTACGTGAGGTGCACCTGGAATCGTTGGTTAGAACATGTTTGGTCATAATTATTGAATTACTTATTAGATTAATGAGATTATAGACTTTTGTGATCACTTTTTTTTTACGATCAGATCCCAATAGATTATGGGCATATAAAATCATCAAGAAATGGTCAAGCGTTTTGTTTTTTTTTTGCTTTTTTATATATTTCTGATAGCTTTTAGATGAGCACATAAGTCATTTACTAACGATATTTGAGGCAGAAGTGCGATTAAGAGCAAAGTATTCCGTCAATTTGTTGGCAGAAGAAGTGTTCTCTGAATATGAATTAGCACACTTCATTGACGTTGTATTGTCTCTATTATATGTCCTTTTATTAGAAAAGAGAGTAACATGTCTACTTGTGATCTGTCGGAAAAATTGTATTCAGGACTACAACATCTAAGAAAGTTGTTGGAGTAGGTAGATGGACATAGATGTCATTGTATCAATGAGGAAAATTATAACAATTTTTTACGCATGTCTTATGCTAGTGGTGACCGTAGATAATAACAAGTGATGCACAAATGGAAAAGATAATTGACACGTCTCAACTATTCAACTTGATTTTGACTGGTTCGAGTAAGTAAATTTAAAAAAATCAGTTGAAACTCGAAAGCAACCTCATAGTAGAAAGTCATGAGTTTATTTATTTTCTACCAATGACATCGTCGTTAATTCCATAATGTATAAAGAAAATACAAACAATATTAATCACCAATTAACAAGTTAGAGCAACAAGTCCACCAAACAAAACCTTAAGAACGATATCTTTCGTCTTCCAAGTTAAAGAACAATATCTTCATGCTTCGACTAAAAAAAGAGTTTCTATAGGGACGTTTTGAAATGTTAAGTATGTTTCCTTAAAATATTAACAAAATGAAAAGCTTTTATAGTTTCCCTACAGCTCATGGAAAGAAGTAAAGCTTTCAACGGACTTTGAGAATTGAGGGTTGGACAAGGAGTCAAGGACCACATTCAACGAGGTTAAAACCGTCAATTATCTCGAGATTTTTTCTCGAGCCCAAATATCCTTCCAGCCCTTACGATTGTTTCTTATAGTTTAGCCCTCATTTTCCGAAGGATTTTAGGCTTTTAGCTGTCATGTTGTTGAAAAATAAAAAAGATAAATTACGAAACTATATTGTTCCAACAATTGGATCATGCATTCATCTATATGAATTTTAAAATAACTTACTTACTTGAATCGAACTTTATGATGTAAAGACTTGGTCAACATGCGTTCATCAAGATGTTAAGAATGGTAAAGTAGAGTGAGATTTTTAAATTTTCAATTCGACTCTTATCTTATCTGTCCTCTTGTTGTTATAAGTTCGACCAGTTTACTTGAATCTAAATCCCTTGTGCCCACACGACGCTACAGAAATGGTGCGAGTGTACCAAATAAACTTCTTATCTAAGAAAATAATAATAAAAGGTCTAGAAAATTTTAAGATCATTTTTCTTAGGGTTATTTGTTTGAGTGTCACCAACAAACAACTAAATTGGTTTTATGCCACCGTGTTTTGACTATTTGGCCTAATGTCATAGAAAAATCAAATTATTTATCTTAATGTCATAGGAAAACAAAATATTTACCTTTATGTCATTTCGTCAGTATATCGTTAACTTTTCCGTTAACGCCCGTTAAGTATATTAATATTTAATGGATTTTTTGCAGAATCACCCTCAATAAACCAAAATTTCATAAAATTCATTATAGGTGTTGTAAAAATTACAAAAAATTACTCAAAAAATTTATCTATACACCCTCTCATCTCTATCTTTCAACTTTCATTTTTCTTTTCTCTCACTAAACTTAATTGCTCGATTACTAAACTAATGAAATTCGATAAAAAATTTCTAAAAAATATTTATTTATCTTATTTCAGATTCATGATTTTTAATATTTTAGTACAAGAATCTGATAATTGATAAAAGAATTTTATACAAAAAAATAAATAGTTTTGGAAAAACACATTTTATATAAAAATGATTTTTTATTAGAAAAAAAATTAAATAAAAAAAATTAATTAATTTGTATTCTTAAAATTAAAAAATTATCGAATTTCATTAGTTTAGTAATCGAACCATTAAGTTTAGTGAGAGACAAAGAAGAAATGAAACTTGAAAAATAGAGATAAGAGAGTATAAATAATTTATTAGAGTAATTTTGTGCAATTTTTACAACACATATAATGAATTTAATGAAATTTTGGTTTATACATAATGATTGTGCAAAATTTTCATTAAAGGTTAATATACTTAACAGACGTTAACGGAAAAATTAACGGTTTACTGACGGAATGACGTAAAGGTAAATATTTTATTTTTCTATGACATTAAGATAAATAATTTGATTTTTCTATGACATTAGACCAAATATTCAAAACCAAGTGACATAAAGACAATTTAGTTGTTTCTTGGTGACACTCAAGCAAATAATCATTTTTCTTAACGCAAGTAATGTTTGTACCCCATCTTTGTCACGATTTCGTAGTCAAGTGGCTATTGCTTACATGATGATATATGGAATGTCTTTATTTTTCTTTTGCATTGAGCAAAAGGCATTAAAAGGTTAACCTTTTTGCTATTGACATCCACTTCTTATATATGGACCCTTCATTGTCTTCCAACTATTTTTGTCGACCACAATTCTCGCAAGATAACATTTCATGGTATGATTCAACAATTGGATCACTTTTGACAATTAAAAGAGCGATTGATGTGCATATATTCCAAGATTAGTAGATATTTGATTACGACAAAACATACTTTTTGTATCTAAAAGGTGTAAAATATGAGAACCACGTTTAAATGGTGACGACTGTTGTTCGAATCATCATTCATTTAATGTTATAACCGTTATTGCCTGCACATTTTGGGAATGAAACGAGTCCATTCAGTTTATCTTAAACCATTTTCTTAGAAGACGAACCTTTTCTATTTATTTCCCTACTTTTCCCGAAACTTATGTATATCTTTCTTGATTATTTCGGGAAACTAAACTTAGCAAATTCTCTCTTCTTAGTCACACCGAAATTATTTTAAAGTACTGCAAAGTAGTAGTCAAGTTAAATGCAACTCAAAAAAGTCGGTTATTCAAGTGTGCTGTTGAATTTCGTTGGCGCGATTTCCATTTGTTCTTGAAGAATCTGAGGATTTAGTCAGAGTTTTGCGAACACACCATAACTAAGTTCACATATTAATCTGGCCGACGGATGCCAATGCTAAAATGCCGGATAATAAAATATTATAAATGCAAAATAAATAAATAAATAAAATTGTAGTGCTCCGTTGGAACTCACAACCTTTATTTGGGGATAAATGACGGTGCTACTAAAATGTCTGCTTTTACGTCAAACAATCCATCGCTTCAAAGGAAAGGAATAATAATGCTACCATCAATTTTAGTGATCTATGTAAAGCCAATATGGTAGTCCAATAACCAATTTGGTCCACCCTTTTTATTAATAGATTATAATTATCCTCTGTAAAGGATTTCTTTCTCTCTTTTTTTAGAATTATTTACTCTTAGAAGTAGACTGATTTTTTGATAAATGAGAACAAGTTAAAAATAATTGTTATTTAGTTGCTCAGAATTTACTCAAAATAATATTATTCAATTATACCTCATACGCCTAACCATTTGCCACAACTTAACGACAGGGTCGTCTCGGAAATTTTTGGGGCCCTGTTTTAAAATCAACAACGAGGTTCCTAAATTTGAAAAAAATTGTCCTCCTAGTTTAAATAATAAAAATTTCACTAACTTAATGCAATATTAATTGAATTTTTTGTCATCCTAACAATCTTTGAGACAAATTTATCAATATTTATGTGTTATCTATGTGTCAACACTAATTTTCTTTGCAACCCAACAAAACTATGTACATTTATTTTTTTGAGACCCCCTCAAAATGAAGCCCGGAACAGGAACTCACACTTCTGTGCTATTGGGCCGGGGCTGCTTAACAACAACAAGTCACATTTTAAGTTTAAATGAAAATGCACCATAAAGTACATGATTCATACCATGCAATTAAACAATACAACCTTTGACGTCATCATGCAATTTTTTACTTCTCCGCACATATACTACGCATGAACCAGTATTGTAAGTTTGTAACAAGTGGTCTACCCATGTCGTGATACTCACAATTCTAATTTAACTGTTCTTAAACTGATACATCCATTGTGTATTCCAACTAGTACTTAACCGTTTTGGTGGAGGTGGGATGAAGTTTAATTTTCACCCTCCTAATAGTTTGTCATATGTAGAAGGTAGAAGCATAGAAGGATTCAGATCAATATCCACTTAATAATTAAAAATATTCCCACCAATTATTATAAAAAATCTCAAGTTGATAAGGTTTTTTCTCCCAACTGTCTCTATGTTATCTCTCATGTCTATCTTTTATTTTGGAAGTTGTAAAAATTCTATTAGGATTATGGGTGTGCGCCCGGACGACCCCCCGTTAACGGCCCGGGCGTCCATTCGGGCGTCGGAGCTCCCAAATGGACGCCAGGGGGCGCACTCTGGTGGGGGGCATGTGTTGTCCCCCAATTGGTCCATTTTTATTTTTATTATTTTAGTGGAGGATTTGTTATTAGAGGTAATTGATAATGTATTAGTATTTTTTAGTAATGTAGGGTGATAATTTTTGATTATTGTGGGATCACTGTTTAATTACGCGTGCATTATGTAATCACGCTTCGACTATTCAATCACGCGTGCACTATGTAGTCACCCTTGCACTATGCATTCACGCGTATAATGTGCAACAGATACCTCTATCTACTCTCAACTATAAATACATCTACATATTTTCTTTAACTCCTCACATCTTCTTAAATTCTTCACGCTAATTTTGGAGATATTTGCAAATTTATAGAAGATTGATCTGGAACTTCAGCTGAGGAAATACCATATTCGACCGATCGTATAACGGATATTCACGAGTTTTTTGTCAATCAAGATCGAGTGTGTGACAAGAATCAACATTTGGATCTGAAAGACGATTTAATCGAGCATATATGACACTGCAACGGACGAGGAGCGGTTTGAAAATGGGTTTAACGCAATTTGTAATGTACTATTTCGAAGTCCAGTTTATGTAACATGTATTGTCGTTTGTTAACTTTCAATGTAATATTTCCGATTTCAGTTTATGTAATATGTAATGTGGTTTCATAATAGTTAATAATAATTTCGTGATTTAATAGTAAAAATTAAATATTTCTGAGTTAAAGTAATTAGAAGTAGTAATTACAATTAAAATAATGTAAAATGTAATTTGTTAAATATTCGGTAAGAATTAAAATTATTTAATTAAAAAATAATGTGGAGGAAAGAGAGTGTATGGTGGGTGAGGGTAGCCCGGACGTGGTTAAGAGTTTCTTTTGGGTAGATGAGTGAACCGACGTGGTGGAGAGAGGGAGTAGGGTGCTCGGGCGTTGTTAAACATGGTCTATATCTCAGAAGTTGAAGAGGGCAAGTATGATTTTGGGGGTTGGGAAGTTTATATCTCATAAGTTTAAAATTTTATCTCAGAAGTTAAACATGGTCTATATCTTAGAAGTTTAAAATTTTGAAAAAATAGAATAAAATAAAAAATATATTTTAGAAAAAAACATTTGAAAAACATATTTTAAATGGTTTTTAAAAAATCAAAACTAAAAAAAGACCCAATAGGCAGTAGGCTGGGGACACTCCTGCCTGCCCCCTAGGGCTGTAAATGGGTAATATTTTACCCGCAACCCGCCCCGCCCCGCCTAATGCGGGTAGCGGACAAAAAAATGTTACCCGCCAACCCGCTAACCCGCCACCCGCATAACCCGCCTAATACGCGGGGCGGGTTGCGGTTGTCTTGCAACCCGCCCCGCATAACCCGCAACCCGCCTAATCAAATATATTATTAATTTTTTATATACCAAAATCATTTTAATGTTTCAATTTTACTCATAATCATTAACTCACCTTACCAAATCATTATTCAACACTAACCAAATGTCTAATTTTTCACTCAACACACATCCAATTTCACAAAAAATACAATGAGTAATTACTATTTTTCAAGTTTTGATGTTCTTTTATTTTTCTTAGAAAAATTCAAAAAAAATTAAAAAACCCGCCAAACCCGCATAACCCGCCCCGCCTCACCTAGTCAAACCTTATGCGGGGCGGGTAGCGGTTTTTTTTATTTTTGACCCGCCCCGCCCCGTATGAGTTAAGCAGGTATGCGGTGGACCCGCCCCGCTTACACCCCTACTGCAACCCCCCCCCCCCACCCCCCCCCCCCCCCCCCCCCCCCCCCTAAGAGCAAAGTGTTGGGCAATTTTCTAAATTTGGAATAAGTCCTTACGAATTAATATCATAAGGTTTAGCTAAAGTAACCAATAGTTGATAAAAATTAACAGAAAGTACTAAAATATAAAACCGTGGAGCCTTCGAACTGGACTTCCAAAATTTTATTGAGTTTTCGTGCAAATCAATAATCAGAATTCATTCTGAAAATCTATTCTCTAACTTCCATGTTATTTTCCTGCAAAATATAAGTTGCTTTTTGGCAAGATCTAACATTTTCTTTGATTTGTTCCTTGCGGGAACACTTTTGCTTTCATCCTCACATACAAATCCTGTTGGTGGTTCGGCCTCTACAGCCCATGTGGCAGGGAAGGAAAGGAATTCTATTTAAGCCGGATTTTTGTTGTTGTGATAATTAGAAGAACGCATTAGATAATTGTTTAAGCTGGAATATGGTCCCTGAAGCTTGGAAAAGTTTTTTTTTTTTTGAGGGGGTTGAATGTATGTAGTTTGGAAAAGTTGAACGTGTATTTTATTTGTGGCGTGCGTAAAAATATGTAATCAAGTTGTAACTTTCGGCCTGTTCTATAAAGTATAAAGTACTGATTGGTGATTACTTTGCTGCAGAAGATTAATAAGTTGTAATTGTAAGACCACCTTGCTGGTGAGCTCCAGCGGCTCACGTCGTTATACGTCAATTCTTTAAGCAAGTGAACCACACGTGAATTCTTTGTCAATTTATCAGATGTCCTATTATGTTTTTTTTGTTAGGATGGGGGTATTCTTCATCTAATGCACATAGATATGCTTTAGAGTAAAGTCTGTGCTTTGAAAGCAATTTGAAGTGGTCAATCGGTCGATTACCAGTCGAGGCCGAAGGGGATAGACTATTAATCAAGCCAGAATTTCTCTTGGATGTTCTGGAGGGCGAAGGAGTTGACGTTATTGAAGACAATTTCTTCCTAGATTTTTTGGAGTTCGAAGCGTCAATGTTGTGTTGAACATCCAACAGGTTCGAGCATAAACTATTAACTTACTTAAGGCTATTTTGGGAAATTTTTAAAGCAGATGTTAGATCATTAGCCACTATCTTGCTTAGGGTTTTAGTTGACTCTGTACAGTGAAGCTTCAGCAACCTCCGCTATGGTTTTTCCGATTTGGCTTTTCACTTATCTTTGGTGTCGTGGTTTTTTGTTACTTTCTCGATTGTTTGGTTAAAATTTCTCTATCATTACGCCTTTTCATAACAAAGTTCCTTAATATTTGGAATACAATATGTATTGTTCTCCTAGTGTTAAGGATATATACATCCTTACTCGTATAATGAATGCCCACAATCCTGAAGGCAAACACAACCAAACAAACACATAGAAATACCAAAGTACAAGACTAGCTCCCAAAATGAGGAGAAAAATCCCCACTATAAAGAAAGAACAATACAAGGTTCTGACTTCTCAAAGGAAAGCTCTCTTATCCGTCTCCCCAGGAAGGCACAAACACAACATCTAGTAATGCATATCCAATGCCAAGCTATTCTCTCCGAAACAAAGAAACTTGTAAGATCACGTCCATCCACAAACCCAAAATCCAATGAAAATTAAAGTTGTTAATTCCTTTGAAAAGTGAAAAATATAACAAATTTGTAAGATCACCTGCATACAACATAGGCTAAATTGCTCATAACGAAGATAAACAATAACGCAGATAGACAACTAGCCAAACTATCACATGGACAAATATCAGCATCATGACCGTCTAATTTGACATGTAAGGAGACGGAATAAATGGAGTAGAGCATATAGACAAAAAGCAATTGAGATAAAAAATGTGTTAAGCTTCAAAAGAACAAGTGTATTGCAACAATTGAACATGTCTGTATGAAGAAAAGAGGTGAAATCATATCTTGCGAAAAAGAGAAAGCACTGTCCATGTCGTGCCTTGGCTGATACTACACCTTTCATTTGAAGGTAGAGAGTCTTGGGAGCTTATCTCTGAGGTAGTACAATCTTGCCCTGCGGACCTTTCTGTGTTTCACAACTTTTATCTCCTTGATGTTGGGTGAATATCTGAAAGAGAAACAATGCAGGATTTCAAAATTCTGCAATTTTAAGAACAATATCCAAAAAAAACCCAGCATGGCAGGGACACAGAGTCAAAGGCAGCTAATAGCATACCGAGTCCAATATTAACACCACGGCGTTGAGAAGGGATATGCCAATCACTTAAAAGTTCAGTGTTAAGATAGCAAAACAACTACTTCAAAATATTCAAGGGATGTATTAGAACGTCAGGTTGTCAGCAAATACTCAGTCTAACTTAACATGCACATATCTTATAGTATTAACAAGTGCTTGACAGCTCGAGTAACTTTTTTTATCTTTAAAGAAACATTCATCAGATCTCTTATAAGCAAAGCTCTTGATACCATTGAGAAAGAGACACTATAGCTTCATCACATGACTTTCTGCTATTAAGTCCAAATTTCAAACTAAAGACTCATATGAAACCCAGCAAAGATAGGGTATACGACTTGTTACTTCCAAAAGCATGTTACCATTTTGAATAAAAAAACATTCACATGGTCAATCCTCACGCAAGACGTTTGGTGGATAGTTACATGACAACTTTAAATGCATGTGCATGTAGAGTTGAGCCTACTTTGGGCCTCAAACTCAAATACAGTTGATGGTAACTGCAGATACTCATGATCTTGTAACTCCTCGTTTCCCATTGGAGGACAGATTTCGAAATCCATTAATTGGTTAAGGGCTTAAGGCTGCATGGGATCACAGGTTTGATGTCTCATTATTTGCAAGACCTTAAAAAAGTAATTGGGAGTGCGGTACTTAAAATTCTAGATTATGGTATTAAGCACTTAGAGAAACTGTTTGATTTCAAAATTGACAACCATGTAAACTGGGATTTCAAGGTCAAGCTACAATGAAATTGCTAGGGCCTGCAGGCTCAAGAAATGCCAAACCGAATGAAGAAGATATTTCAGAATTTTTTTTCACGCTGGTAGGGAAGCATCAAAATTTGAGAGATTCTGTAAAGCTAACAAACTAGAAGAGAGAAAATAATATTCCTAATATTGGACAAGGAAAAAAATACAGTGAACACCAGTTTTTAGCTAATGCCAATATTAAACATCAAGAACAAGAAACAATGACAAATGACGACAGTAATAAGTGCAATAGTGTAGGAAACATATAAAAACCTATAAATTGGTTAATTGTTGAAAGAAGTGTCGGATGATGTGGTATGGTTACTCTCAGGAAATGCACACCTCTGATATCATCATGATTCCCTGCGACAGTTTGATGCCTTTACTTTTTTTATTATTGACTTCTTAGTCCAAAAGAATTGCAAGTGTTGGGATAAGTTATACCATTTCCAACTGAAAGACTTGATCGGGTAAGACTCGTGGATTCCTTTCTATCTTTAGTTAACTGCAAAGACATGGTTTATATAACTTTTAGATCATACATGGATGGATGGACCTTGTGGCCAGTCAAATTTGGGGTTAATAGGACCAATTGATAGTAACGTCCAAGTACACACCTAAACTAATTTCTTAAAAGCTTGAACACAGAAAAATATAAATATGCAATGAACATGGTTCCTAATATAAAGCTCCAGAGAAAACTCAAAAAAGAGGCTGGAATCCAAGACCTCAGAGAGAAATGGTGCATAGTATTATATCAAGAAGTAGTTTCAATTTTCATTTCCAACAGCAGTAGGATTATATTTTCAAACATCACCTATACTTGTTAGTACAAATGAACATGTTCGCTTCAAACACATTCATGCATGGATGACACCAGACAAATTACACACCTAGAACACGATGCTCACCGTCAAAGTTGTGGAAACTTTGACCTTTAAGTGTGTTCAGAGTAAATGGTGATATAATGTACAAACCACATCATGGTTTTAGAACTATGTGTTGGAAGCTGGAACAAATAATGGAAGCACCATAGGAGATTTAGCTATACTTGATAGCTTCTTCAATAACAAATAGTTCTCAAATGATTGAGTAAGGAATGATCTTATAGCCCAAACAATCTGGCCATGGTATAGGTAGGGGAGTGTTAGCACTTAAGGCCCGATCATCTAATAATTACCACAAAAGATAGGTTGAAATGGCAGCTTTTGACTTTGTTAACAAATTTGCTCATCAAAAGCAAATGGTACAGACATTACAAAGCAAAATACTAAATGATGCAGAATAAATTGTGAAACACTACTTGTGAAACAAACACATACATACAGCTTGCTGGTGAAACCATTTAAAAGGCAGTGCAACTGCAAAATTAGAAAATATAGGGCATGTCTCCTAAACACTTAGCAATTATATTTTAGAGAGTTTCATTGTCTTCATTTTTCACAATCCAGTCCAAGCAATACTAAGAAACATGAACCAATACAACTATGGAACAACATGCAATTTCAATTTAAAGGATACAAGCACCGAAGCATAATATCCCAAAAACAAAGTACACTTACACTGGGAAAACAATCTCGACGCCAATTCCTGCAATAATTCTTCGAATACGTATCGTAGTGTGAATTCCTGCATTCTGCTTCGATATCACTATACCCTTGTAAATAGACGCCCTACGCCTATTCTCCGGGACTTCCTGCACTCATACACAATTAGAAAACCCTTCAAGAAACAAAAGTAAAGTAAAACCCAGAAAAAAGAGAAAAGGATGAAACTTTACCAGTTTGATCTCCACAATATCCCCAGTCCTGATGTCCGGCACCGGTCTTTCACTCTCCGCCGCCTCAATCGCTCTCCTATTCAAAATCTAACCAAAACACAGCCACTAAATCCCAGTAAAAACCAATATTTTC
This sequence comes from Triglochin maritima, assembly GCA_963682175.1. Taxonomy (NCBI): domain Eukaryota; kingdom Viridiplantae; phylum Streptophyta; class Magnoliopsida; order Alismatales; family Juncaginaceae; genus Triglochin; species Triglochin maritima. Next base: position 47,027,226 of record OY821771.1, on the reverse strand, counting down.
AGACAACAGGAAAGATATAAAATCCAAAAAACTCACCCCCATTACGTCTCCCAACTTGACTATCGGCTTCCTCGGGGCCTTCTCCTCGACCGCCGCCTCTTCCTCTAGGGTTTCGCCTTCCCCTTTGTTTCCCTCGGCCTCTTCTTCCGCCGCCTCGACGCCTTCCACACCATCGGGCTGCCCACTAACAACTTTTACGTTGATACTCCGGTGGGACACGGGTTGGAGGATGGCAAAGTGAGAGGTGGGAACGGAGATGGAGAGGCGGGAGGGGGATTGGAGGGCGTAGGCGAGCTTGGGGCGTTGGGAGGGGGTTGGGAAGGATGGAAGTGGGATTTGGAGGAGGTGTTGGGTCGACAGGATCTTTGACCCCATTGTCGCGGTCGTGGTTTGGTCGGAGTTCGCCCGCGAAGTGGTGTGGGGCTTTGCTGCTTCGTTCTCATCCTAAACCTTATCGGTTGAAACAAGAAAATTTTGGAGGAACCCTTTCTTTTGTTCTTTTTGCAGATTTTAGATAATGTTTTAAAATAAAAAAATTGAAGTGACCTTACCTCGTCGTAGTTGCGAGGGCATCAGGCGGTATGGTTTCAAATTATACTAGATTTGTTTTTCATATTAAATGTGAACCACATAAAATTTAGATAAAAACTTTCGAGAGATACAAAGTGATTAATATTTTATTTATTTATGTGTTTATGTGCTGATAATATGAGATTTCATTGAAGCACTTTGATATCACGTGTAATCTGATTGATTTACCACTTCAATAAAACTCAATCACTTAAATATAATAGATAGTCAATCCAACTTTATGGAATATTGCAGATTTTCTATGTTTAGAATAAAATGTTTGTTTTTATTTCTAACATCTTACTAGTCCCACACGCCAATCGGTGACCGGTAAGTTAAGTATCAAACCATTGGTTGTAGATCAAATTTAAATGGTAGATTAGTTCACTTAAGAAGGTTTATGAAATATTAACATGAAGAAAAAATAGATACACAATTCGACAAGATTAAACATGCTACACTGAATTTTGACGGAGAAGGAGAATTCTGAAGAAGGAACTCGGGTGCTTGCGATTCGGTGTTGCCGGAGGTGCAAACAAAGGAAAGGGGGGTCGTCAGCGACGTGTGGAGCTCCAACGAGTGTGAAAGGTATGTCAAGTTCAATTTAGTAACTCACACAAGGTGTGTGAGGAGTTTGGTGACCTTGACGATGACAAGGTGCAGCTGGCTTGCTGCAGAGGAACGGTCGACCGGTCATAGAGAAAATGTTAAGTTGTACCCCGTACTGGTCGAGCGATGTCTTATGGCAGTCGACCAATTGTGCATAATAGGAGAGAGGAACAAGACTCTATTATTTTCGGTCGGATGAGACCCATGTCGTTCGACCGGTTGCATCTAAGTAAGTTAGTTCAGGCCTAGACATTCAAAACGGTCAATGTCTTAAGACTCAGTTCGACCGTTAACTTAAGCGTACTGCTTTAGTGTTTGATCGACTTGTGTGTTGTTCATGAAAGGAATGTGTTATAAAAGTTTACTTTTATATGTCTTTTATTACAAATTGAATGTATAAACATTTTATTACTTGATTAATGTATTCGTCTTTTAGAAGTGTTAAAGAATAAACTCTTGGTATTTAACCGTAGAGCTCTAAAAAATAATAGTTTACATAAACTAAAACGTAAATCACAATCATGATGATTAACATGGGACATTGATTAACGAGTTAAGATTGTCATGTTGGTTAAAGGATATTGTAGCTCTACAAATATTTTAACAACATGAGTATATGAAATAGAAAATGTTTCTTTCAAATATTAAATTGACATAACAAATGAAACATTATGGAATTGTGTTTTGTAGGAACGTTATGGTTCGATAATCTAATTGCTTTTAAGATTAATTATCTACTTGCTTTAGCAAACAAGAATGCGCAGTGGAATAAAAATAAGCAAGTAAGTAAATGAGGAAATATACAAACCACAAATGAACTCGGGGATTTTTATAAAGATTCGGCATCTCGCCTACTTCATCTCTTTCAAGCTCCGCTCGACACTTCGAACTCCGCTCACGACTTCACTATCCGCTCCTCGTTCCGGGACGGGAGATAACGCATTTACAATTCTTCAAACTCGCGAACAACACTCGCCGAGCTTGGCTCCTCCTCTCACAATCCGAGAGAGAAACACTTCGGGTCTCACCGAAGTCTATACTCATTTTTGTCTTGGCCTTTCACCAAGACCCTTGCTACTTGACAGACAAATGAGTGGAACACACACTCTAAACTTAGGCACACTTGCGTGAATAAGATTTGATAACTTAAGTGTGGATTTGAAGGCTTTGAGTGTTTGAATTTATCTCTCTAATGTAGGAGACAAATAGTAGTGGGAGAGATCTGTAAATAAGGTTGGGGAATCTCTATTTATAAGCTCTAAGAGAGTTATAGTCGTTGGGGTTAACGTTGTAGGATCGTGTGGGTTATGGGTTCACTAATCACTTTTTAATCTAATCACCTACTTGTTTAAGCAATCGATATGCGCAGCGGAAATTTAAAACAAAACAAGCAAGTGTAGGAAATATGCAAACCACAAGAAGTCGGGTCAATTTTTATAGAGGTTCGGCACCCCACCCGGGTCCTAATCCTCTCTTGCAAGCTCCGCTCGGATCACCGAGCTCCGCCTACGACTTCACTATCCGCTCCCCGTTCCGGGCCGGGAGACAACGCCTTACAACCGTCAAACTCGCGAACAACCCTCGCCGAGCTTGGAATCTTCTTCTCACAATCCGAGAAGGATGCTTCGGGCTTTCACCGGAGCCTTTACTTTCTTTGACAACAATTGTAACCTTGAGTGGAACAACACTCTCTAAACTTTGAGCACACTTGAGTAGGATGAAGGAATTGATCACTAAGTGTGTGAGGTTTGAAGCTTTGAGTGTTTTGATTTCTCTCTAATGTTTGGGGCAAGTTTGTAGTGGGAGAGTTGTATTAAAATGTGTTTTACAACTCTATTTATAAGCATTAGAGAGAATAGATCCGTTGGGACAAGATTTGATTGGATTTTGTGCAAAGCACACAAAGCAGAAAATTCGGGCTGCAAATCTGTCCAGAAACGGTCGACCGAAAAGTGGAACGGTCGACCGAACGCTTGGGTTTGATAAGGATACGGTCGACCGAAATATGAATAGATCGACCGAACACTTAAGTCTATTAAGAAAACGGTCGACCGAACAGGGTTACCGGTCGACCGAATAAGCGTTTCGGTAGAGGGAAAACTGGATCGGTCGAACGAAATCGTATCGACCGATAGCAGGGAATTCTTGACAAGGTTAAACGGTCGACCGAACTTGGCACATGGTTCGACCGTTTGGTTAAGTATATGGAGGTGTATATAGTTTTAATACGAATACGACCGTTGGGCATATACGACAAGAATAACGGTCGGAACAGTAAGTTCAAACGGTCGACCGAAAGATATGGTGCGGTCGACCGAAACTAGGCAGGAAAACACAAATTGGATTACTTGATCATCCGGTCGACCGAACGGCATGTTGCGGTCGACCGAATGTGGGCAGACAGTTAGGGTTCAGGTTTTGTGTTTTTCCGGTCTAAGTTTGGGTGATCTATTGAAGTCCAAATAATGTGAAATTTCGTGTGTGACTTCTATAGGGAACCTATTGTGTATGTGATTGGTTTTTAACTCTTGTATGCTCAATTTACACATGTTCCTAAGACTCAAAATAAATCAACATTACATGTCTTCGATTTAGCTTTAATTACATGTCTTGACTTCATTTCCTTCTTTCTTGAGTCTTGATCACCTGTAGAGGTTAGCACAATACAATATACATGCAATGCAATATGTGTGCTACTCTACATCATCATAATTAAGATTAGGTTAATTAAATCATCAAAACATAGATTAAGGCCAAAAAGCCAACAATCTCCCCCTTTTTGATGATGGCAACCTATATCTTAATTCTATCTAAATACATGGAATTTGTATATGTAAACTATGCATATTAATGCTCCCCCTATGGATGTGCATAGTTTTTGATCAATTTTATGCCAAATTCCAAGTTACCCCTTTAATTATCTCTCCCCCTTTGACATCCATCAAAAATAATAATTATTTAAGACTTTAAGCATAGAATTTGGATGTCTTGTAATGAAGTTGCTCCCCCTAAATTTTGCACTTCATTACTCTAATAAAAGATATAACATTTAAGCTCCCCCTATCAATAAGGCTAAATTGAAACAATGAGTATGATGAAATTTAAGTTTAATTAAGTTTCTTCTTAAGCCTTATTCTAACATCCATTTAGAATTGACATTTAAAATCAATGGATGTGATAAATGATTTGCAATGAATAGGGATAAATGATTTTCAATGAATTGAAGTTTATGATTTGCAATGAATTAAACTATATGATATGTCAATTAAGCATATGAAGCTAGATTAGAGCTAATTTAACATGAATTGAATAGATAAGAATTTATACCAATGTTGAATTCGAATTTAGCTCCAATCTCATTTGGTGATGCAACCGGATTTGAATTTGACTCTTGAGCTCACCCGGTCACCACCAATCTCCTCCTCAAGCTCCTACAATAGTAGATTTGGGTACCCAAACAACTTTGGGTCCTTGAACATTAGCTTTTGGGATCCAAACCATTTTGGTTTTGGGTGCCCACACACTTGAGGAACTATGGTTAATGAACATATGCTTACCATTTAGAGTAGTGTGAGATACATGGTTTTTCAATTTAAAATTGTAACCTAAACCATGTTTTTGCAAAGATTGCCTTTGACTACCTAATAGCATGTTAAGCATATGAGTTCCATTAGTGAATCTTTCTAAATCTTTTCTTAATTGCAAGTTAGAGGCTTGAAGATTTAGTTGATCACAATCTATTGGTGTTGCTCTTAATTTTTCAAGATTTGATGCATTCTTTTCAAATTTAGCAATCACCTCATTCTTCTCATTCATGCATGTTTCAATTTGGCTTTGGAGATCTTTGATTAACTTTCTAGCATTTTTGTTTTTATCACAAATGATCTCATATTGTTTAACTAAGTCATGAAATGCATTTTGAAGTTCATCATAAGAATAAGTTTCTTCTTTAGAACATGAACTATCACTAGCATATGATTTAGATGAGCAAGAATGTGATCTACTAGAGTAAGAGTTAGAGGATACCTCACTTCCTTCATCTTGAATTGCCATGTAGCACATATGTGCATATTCCTTTGTTGATGAAGGTGTGGTTGATTTGGATGACGATGAAGACGATGAATCGTCCCAAGTAGCCTTGTGAGCTTCCAACCTCTTCTCTTTTCTCTTACTTTTCTCCTTTTCTTTTCTCCTCTCCCTTCTCTCCTTTTTCTTCTCCCCTTCTCTCCCCTCATTTTCACTCTCCTCCCTCTCTTTTTCTTTTTCTCTTTTCTCACTTCTTCTACCTCTTCTTTCATTCTTTTCTCCCTTATCTCTCTTGAGGTATTTGAAGAAGTCTTTGGCTAAGACCTCAATGTCCTCTTCTTCCACTCTCCTTGGCTCATCAAGGTTTGCATGTAATGCCAAGGTGGATATCTTCTTGGTGGCTTCCTTCTCCTTCCGATGATTGATTTGAAGTTCATAAGCCATCAAGTTTCCAATTAATTCCTCCATTTTGAGTTGGGAAAGATCGTGTGCTTCTTCAATTGCAACCACTTTATCTTCCCAATCGTGGCTTAACGACCGGAGGAATTTCCTTGTCATCTCTCCTTCATTTAATCTTCTTCCAAGAACCAAAAGAGAGTTAGTGATATCGGTGAAGCGAGTGTTCATTTCGCTTATGTTCTCACCGATATGCATAGAAAAAATCTCATATTTATGCATGAGGAGACTAATGCGGGTTTCCTTAGTTTTGCTATCCCCCTCATGATGCATTTGCAATCTATGCCATATTTCATATGCACTAATACAACCCCTAATTCTATTGTATTCACCCTCATTTAGCCCACAATATAGAATGTTCATTATCTTTGAGTTCATCTCAATTTCTTTCATTTTGGGCCTAGTGAGTGAATCTAATTCATCTTCATTTGGTGGTGTGTATGGATTTTGGAGAAACATCCAATACTTAAGGTCATTTGAGATTAAAAAGATTTTCATCCTATTTTTCCAATAATCATAGTTTGACCCATTAAGCAATGGAGGTCTAGTGGTGCATAATCCTTCTATGTGATTAGATGATGTAGAAGCCATGCTAAATAATACGATTAAGTATGAGAATTTAGCTAACAAGGCTCTGATACCAAATGTAGGATCGTGTGGGTTATGGGTTCACTAATCACTTTTTAATCTAATCACCTACTTGTTTAAGCAATCGATATGCGCAGCGGAAATTTAAAACAAAACAAGCAAGTGTAGGAAATATGCAAACCACAAGAAGTCGGGTCAATTTTTATAGAGGTTCGGCACCCCACCCGGGTCCTAATCCTCTCTTGCAAGCTCCGCTCGGATCACCGAGCTCCGCCTACGACTTCACTATCCGCTCCCCGTTCCGGGCCGGGAGACAACGCCTTACAACCGTCAAACTCGCGAACAACCCTCGCCGAGCTTGGAATCTTCTTCTCACAATCCGAGAAGGATGCTTCGGGCTTTCACCGGAGCCTTTACTTTCTTTGACAACAATTGTAACCTTGAGTGGAACAACACTCTCTAAACTTTGAGCACACTTGAGTAGGATGAAGGAATTGATCACTAAGTGTGTGAGGTTTGAAGCTTTGAGTGTTTTGATTTCTCTCTAATGTTTGGGGCAAGTTTGTAGTGGGAGAGTTGTATTAAAATGTGTTTTACAACTCTATTTATAAGCATTAGAGAGAATAGATCCGTTGGGACAAGATTTGATTGGATTTTGTGCAAAGCACACAAAGCAGAAAATTCGGGCTGCAAATCTGTCCAGAAACGGTCGACCGAAAAGTGGAACGGTCGACCGAACGCTTGGGTTTGATAAGGATACGGTCGACCGAAATATGAATAGATCGACCGAACACTTAAGTCTATTAAGAAAACGGTCGACCGAACAGGGTTACCGGTCGACCGAATAAGCGTTTCGGTAGAGGGAAAACTGGATCGGTCGAACGAAATCGTATCGACCGATAGCAGGGAATTCTTGACAAGGTTAAACGGTCGACCGAACTTGGCACATGGTTCGACCGTTTGGTTAAGTATATGGAGGTGTATATAGTTTTAATACGAATACGACCGTTGGGCATATACGACAAGAATAACGGTCGGAACAGTAAGTTCAAACGGTCGACCGAAAGATATGGTGCGGTCGACCGAAACTAGGCAGGAAAACACAAATTGGATTACTTGATCATCCGGTCGACCGAACGGCATGTTGCGGTCGACCGAATGTGGGCAGACAGTTAGGGTTCAGGTTTTGTGTTTTTCCGGTCTAAGTTTGGGTGATCTATTGAAGTCCAAATAATGTGAAATTTCGTGTGTGACTTCTATAGGGAACCTATTGTGTATGTGATTGGTTTTTAACTCTTGTATGCTCAATTTACACATGTTCCTAAGACTCAAAATAAATCAACATTACATGTCTTCGATTTAGCTTTAATTACATGTCTTGACTTCATTTCCTTCTTTCTTGAGTCTTGATCACCTGTAGAGGTTAGCACAATACAATATACATGCAATGCAATATGTGTGCTACTCTACATCATCATAATTAAGATTAGGTTAATTAAATCATCAAAACATAGATTAAGGCCAAAAAGCCAACAAACGTATGGTAAGGGTTGTGCAAGAAACACAAAATAGAAAACTACAACACACTTTTCTGGGTAACTTCGGTTGACCGAACGTGTCAAACGGTCGACCGGAATCTGTCCAGAATGGGCGTCCGGACGGTTCCAGAAAAAAACGGTCAACCAGACAAGGGGTGGTCGAATGAACACGACTATAACTTAAGTGAACGGTTGACTGATTAGGCAATCCATAATAGTTGTCCAGGAAAGTCATGGGACAAACGGTCGACCGGAAACTTCCAGTTTCTACGGGGTTCAAGAGATGCTTAATTTTGGTCGACCGAAACAAGGTCCACAGTCGACCGGTAGTCAAATGTATTTCTGGGGTATGGATACAATTGTGAATACGACTGTTGGTATAATACGGCAAGTCTAATGGTCAAATGACACGTGTAGACGGTCGAACAAAATATTCAAAACGGTCGACCAGTTTAACACTATTGGCTAACAGATTAACTGATCCAATCAAACAAACTGAGAACTAGTTCGGTCGGCCGATTTGGTTCTGATAGTTCAGGTTTCGGTTAAGTGTTTTCCGGTCATAGTTTGGGTGATCTATTGAAGTCCAAAAGATATGAGATTTTGTGTGTGACTTCTATAAAGAACCTTGTGTGTGTGAGTAGTTTTTAACTCTTGTATGCTCAAGTACACAAAGATTCCTAATACTCAAAAGAAATACACAATTACATGTCTTCAATAGCTTGATTACATGTCTTGACTTGAATTGTTTTCTTCCTTGAGTCTTGATCATCTTTAGAAGTTAGCACAATACAATATATATATATGTTATGTATTATGTGTGTTACTCTACATTGATTGTAATTAAGATTAAGTTGATTAAATCATCAAAACATATATTAAGACCAAAAAGTCAACATGTTTGTGTCATTAATGTTTCATTGTGTCTTGAATCCTAAGATATGTGACTTATATCTTTTCATATGAGAAGTGTATAATTTGATTATTATCAAAATTTGTCATTAAATATAGTGATAACATAATAGTTGGTTATACACGACTTGTGCCGGAAAGGATGATATGTCAAAAGAGTATCATTGTCCCTCTTGACTTGAGTGGTAATATTGTTGGGCCCTTGATAAAGCAAAGTTATAATGTGCATAATGTAACTTATGTATAGTTACATATTTATAATTTACTTGAGAAATCAAGAAATGAATATATAATGCAAAGATGACACATTTCTAATCTGTATAATATTCTTAATATCATGAGGCAATGGATAGACACAAGTGATATTACATATTGCTAAATAGATTGTGTTTAGTTTGAGTGAACAAAACATGTTTGTTATTTAGGTAACTATAATGTATAACTAGATACCGCTTATAGTTTATGTTATTAAATGTTTAATATCATTGCCAACATAACTTATATCCTCCTATAGGTCACACTACAAAACTGAGAAACAATACATGTGATTATATTTTATATGATATAAATATACATGGGGTACAATAATAAAATCAATATGTCGTAATAACGACATGGTTAGAATAACAAATAAATCCGTATGAGATGTATATTATGGGGTATAATGTTTTGACATTATATATGATAATATATTGCATGATATAATGTGAAATGCAACATTATAACATATGAATTTGCTAAAACCCCAAAGCCCAAATTTTGTTGGATATTAATCCAAAATTTGGTAAAGTCATAAATAGTCCAACCGCTTGCCTACATTTTTGCATATATTAATAAGAGATTTTTTTATTGATTAATGGGTGGATTTAATAAATAAGAGATCATGTTCAAAATGGTTTGCATATGAAGTAGTTTAGTTGAGAGATTAACAATGGATCATGTGTAAGTGGTTTGCACATGATATGTGTTAGAGGAAACCTTATAAATAGGCTCCTCATCCCTTTCTTGTTTACACGAATGTAAAATTCTTCTCCTTCATATTTTCTTCATCATTTCATCCGAAATTCTCTTAGTTTTAATTGTGTGTTGGTGATTGATTTCTTTGGAGTGTAGAAGAGGTTATTAGCTAGATTCTAACCTCGTATCGAGATTGATTGACTAGCTTCGATCTCTCTAATCTTGTTTATAGTTTGGTGAACACTTGGAGGTGATTTCGAGGCAATTCGACGTGCAACCCGACTTTCGATTGGCAAAATGAATTTGTTAATTCTTTAGGTATGATCCAATATATGTATTTCAACATTAAATAATATATTATATATATTGAAATACAATTAGGAAGTTTTGTACATAAAATTGTTGAAAAATATGAAAATTGGTCCTAATTGCTTATTTTTAAAAAAATATACGCAAGTATAAGGCACGAAATCCAACAGTCGTTCGATTTTGTTTTTGGAAATATAAGACGACCCTGTTATTTTCGGTCGGACGAGATCTCTTTGTCGTTCAACCGTTGATGTGAATATTTAAAGGTTTTTAGCTTACAAACAGTCGACCGATCATGTACCTTTATACGAACGTTGTAAGTGAAAGGAATGTGTTCTAAAAGTTTTACTTTTATATGATAATTATTATGAATTGAATGTGCAAGCATTTTGTTCATTGATTATGGTATTCGTCTTTTGGAAGTGTTAAGGAAGAGACGTTTGGTCCTTAACCGTAGAGCTCTAAAAGATAATTGTTTACATAAATCAAAAGTTATTCACAATCATGGTAATTAACATGGAACATTAATCACCGAGATAAGATTGTTGTGTTGGTCATCGATTGTTGTAGCTCTACAAATAATTGACGACACGAGTATATAAAAGAGGAAAAAATTACTTTTATATGTTGAATAGACCTAACAAGTAAAACATTATGGAATTATGTTTCGTGTGATTAATGTTTTTACTGTGTCTTAGATCCTAAGATATGAGACTTATATCTTTTCACTCAAGAAGTGCTTAATTTGATTATTGTCAAAAACTATCAATGAGTGTAGTGATAAATGCAATAGTTGGTTGAACATGACTTGTGCTAGAAAAGATAGCTAGTCAAACGATTATCATTGCCCCTCTTAATTGAGTGATGATATTTGTGGACCCCTTGATAAAACAAAATTATAATGTGCACAATGTAACTTGAGTTAAGTTACATAGTTATAATTAGCTTAAAGTGATCAAGAAATGAATATAATACAAAGATGACACATTTCTACTTTGTATATATTCTTAATATCATGAGGCAAGGGACGAACACAAGTGGTGCACTTACATCACTAAATGGATCGTGTTTTGGTTCGGGTGGAACAAAGACATCTATGCTAATTGAGTAACTATAATGTGTAGCTAGATACCGCTTATAGTTTCAGATATTAAGTGTTTAATATCTCTGCTAATTTGTCTTAGATCCTCTTATAGGTTACACCACAAAACTGGAAAACAAGAGGCTTGATTTTAAGTTCATATGATGTGTCAGATTTCATGTGAAAATACGACACATGTGGTGAATGAATGAAATCAATATGTCATGAGAATTGACATAATTAGAATCATAATAAATTCATATGAGGTATATATATTATGGGGTGTAATAATTTAATATTACATATGATAATATATTATATAAGATGTGAATTTGCTAAAAAACCCAAAAGATCATATTTTGTGGGAAATAAATCCAAAATTTGACAAAGGCAAAATTGGGGTCAAACACGGTGAACCCTTCATGGTTCGATCGACCGGGGTATCTTCGGATCGGTTAACTGAATGGGAAACGGGTAAGCACAATTGATTGACTGAAATTGTCTAGAGTGCCTGGACAATCGGGTTCGGTTAACCGAGTGTGCACGGTCAACCAGGAAGTAGTATTTTCGGTAGACCGAAGGTGACACGGTCATCCGTAGACTATGTCCCAGGATAAATTCTGGTAGGTCAACGATAGACCGAGTAAAAGACATGGTTCATCCAAAATTTTCCAGGGAATTTTTCTCATGCGGAATCGGTCGACCGTCTAGCTCACGGTGCACCGAACACGTGTTATAACCGAATGGGTCGGTTGACCGAATAGTTCTCGGTCGACCGAACAGAACGATTCTGCCTGAATTATTAAAAGATTAATTAAATCATGGGTGAATTAATTCCAAATTTAATTAAAACGTTTTTTTAGGGTGCTTATGTGGAAATTAGAGATTAATTTTAGGAGAGAATAAACAATGGATCATGGCTAAAGAATAACTCTTGATAAGGATGTTTTGGTAGCCTATAAAAGGACACCTATTCCTACTTGTTTAATACTAATGCAAAAATTATTTCTCTCATTAATCTCTCCTCTAATCACCACGAAATTCTCTTAGTAATTTTGAGTTTAGGAGATAGAATTCTCAGGAGCTCAAAGAGAGGTTATTAGCTAGATTCTAAGCCTTGTTAGATATTGATTGGCTAGCTCCTTTCTCTCTAAGCTTGTTTAGAGTTTGGTGAACACTCGGATGTAAATCCGTGGATGATTCAACGGGCAACGAGACTCCGGATCTTCAAAAAGGTTTTAAAGAACCTTTAGGTATGATTTTACATTTGTGGTTTATTTTAATAAATGTAGGGTTGCATGTTATTAGAATAAACACAAAGCAATGTACGTAAAAATTGTTGAAAATATGAAAACGATCTTGTATGTTGTATTAAAAAATTTAAAATATATACATACATAGGGACACGAAATCCTACAGTAAGTAGGTTCGTTCAACCGGTTGGGTTGTAGTTTGGACTTGCTTCCAGCTCAACGACCAAACGATCGATCACTCTGCCTTTTTCGGTCGACCAGTTGGTACCCAGATTTGATTTATTGTTTTTTTATGTTTTTTGCACAATGTTGCATTCCATGCCTTGTGTGGTAGATTCAAGAGATCGTGGTTTCAATTATTGGTGTTGTTACGCAACTCCATGGGGGTGAAGTGACTACCAGCCTTGATGGCGACAGAGGTAACTGCTTGATTGACATTATATAATGCATATATTTGTGTCTTATATACTCTATTTTTAACTTAAGCAATGTTACGTAACGAGTTTTATGTTTAAGTTTCAGGAATAAAACAAGTGAGAAGAAGAGATACAAAAAGAACCTGAAAGCAAGAAAAAAGACTGAATTGTGAGATTTATGGACTGATATGCAAAAGGGAAGAGCTGAATGTAAACCAAAACGACCAATAAGAAAATCAAGAAACTCCACACCATCATGAGGAGTATTTTAGCAATTAGATCCGGACCTAAACTCCAATAGCCGACCCGAGTGCACCCAATGTGAACTAAAGAAGATATTTGACCCGGTTTCGCCCGGATATGGGTTATGTGTTTATGTCTATTATGAGAATGTTTCATTAGCCCCATATCGGGGGATTGTCTCCGGTCTTCTTTTTTCATGCCTATAAAAAGAATTCTTCATCTTCCATTGTAATGTACACATTGCTTAGTGGTTTATCTCTCTACTTAGAGTCAAGTCTTGAAGCAAAAATTCAAGTAGGGATGGACACATGTCGGGTTGAACCCCAAAACTGACCCAAACCCGACTGGTCGGGTCAGGTTGGGAAGGGATTCGGGTTGAGTTGGGTTGAAAAAAATCTGAAACCCGAATTCTCGGGTCAAGTTGACCCAACCCAGCCCAACCCGAACCAAAATATTTTTATAATAAATTAAACCTCCCCCAACCCCATCCCACTCCAAACCCTAATTTTGTGTCGTCTATCCTCCAAATCCAAACCCAAACCCCCCTCATCTGATCCACCTCCACCACCATTACCTCCTCCACCATCGACCACCACCACTTTGTCCCCCCCCCCCAGGACATCTCCCTCCTCCACGACCTCGACATTCACTTCATTCTCGTCCTCGGGACACATCTTTTCATTGATTGGATCCTTGAGTAGGACGGACGCAAGAGGAGGTACTTGGGGAAGTATAGGATCACCGATGAGGCTGCGTTAGAGGCTTCTATGGTTGCGTCGGGGATTGTCAGGAATAGGATTGCGGCAAGGCTCTCGGATGGGCCGTCAATGTTGAATTTGAGACGGCATGGGGATAATCGGAGGTGGCATGAGGTCAAGGTTCGTGTTGCCGGCGAGAACATAGGAGGTTTGGTTTCAATATTTGGATTATTTTGTACTATTTTGTTGATGAAGACAAAGAATTGGAGAATGGGAAGCAAAATGCCACGGTTTGCTTCAATTCTGATAGCCTTTGTCGACGTTTTAGATTGTCGATTTGATCTCTCTTTGGTGTGCTTGCTTGTTGATGACAATGGTGTGTACAAAATTATGTCATGATTTGGAATTCTTAATTTGCACTTCTTGTTGCCCTATCTTTTGTGTTGTTGTATGGGTTTTTGTTGTTGTAATTAACATGGAAAGTGATCTCCCCTCTATCAAGGGGATTGAGGGGAAAGAAAAAATAGTTGTTGTTGGTCAGATTTGGTGTTTGTATTTTGAGAATAATACAAGTTGTGATATAAATATATTTTTCTACAATATTTCACCAAGAAACTTAGAGCACCCTTAACAGGTGCTCTACGCCCGGGCGCCCGGGCAGCCCTCCCTTAACGGGAGGGCGTGCCCAGGGCGGGGCGCCCTGGGCGCCCGGGCGGGGGGCCACGTGGCCCCCCCTCATTGGTCCGAAATATTTTTTTTGTGTTTTTTGTTTTAACAAATGTTTTAAAAATAATTTAAAATCGTTTTTTCAAATATATTTTTATGAAAATAAGTTTTTTATTTGTTTATAGTTTTTAGAATTTTTTGATAATTTTTCGTGTTGTGCCTAGAATTGATCCCGAAATTACGTGTAGGGGAGAGAATGTAGGGCGTTTGTGGTGTTTTTGGGTGTGGTTACGAAAAATTTAGGGGGGTTGGTTTGAGCTGACGTGGCGGAGAGAGAAGCTGACATGGCGGAGAGAGAAACCAGGCGCCCGGGAACTGCCCGGGCGCTGTTAATGATGCTCTTAGGATTAAAATTTTCAGCATCCAGATGTCTGTTTCGGTGATCGTAAATCACAAGTCTTGAAATTTGGGTCCAACCCAAACCGACCCAACCAAAAAAATTTCGGTCGGGTTGAACCCGAATCGGTTCGAGTTCGGGTTCGGGTTGGGCTTTTCAGAAACCTGATTTTTTCGGGTTGGGTCGGGTTTTCCCGACCCATGTGCACCCCTAAAGTCAGGTATGAAGATGTTGCTTGTAATGTGAGTCATTTAATAAAAGATTTTTTTGTTAATTTAATGTTCTCTTTTATCTTCTTGCATGCTTAGCTTAATTTCGTTTTATTAATCTTAGTAGACTTAGTTAATATGTTTTCATCTCTTAACATCATAGTTAGGTTAATGATTAGTGAGTAATTTCATCCCCCTTTGGGGGTAGAGATGATGTATATATATGTTGTGATGTTTGAATGTTTAATGAATTTTGGATTGTGAAAACTTGCATGTTTGTATGTTCATTAGAGGTATTTTAATCATCTACATGTTGGGGAATTTTGATGATTTTTGCCATAAGATTTAGACACTTCTCATGCTTAGTTTCCTCATGTTTATTGACTGAAATTTTCCGTTGAATATGCTACATATTAGTTAAGTGTTTGTATTTGTAATTGCTTGTTTGATTGATTGAAGAAACTTTGTTTTGGTAAGTTTTGCCATAAGATTTAAACACATCTCATGCTTAGCTTTGTTCTTCACATGAGTTCATGATTTTTTATGAGTCTTGCTATTTCTTTAGACACTTCTCATGCTGAGCTTAGTCTCATGATAATCAAGTAATAATTGTTGATACGTTGTGTAAATGGATTGATAGGTTTTGACACATCTTTAGACATTTCATATGCATGAAAACACACACGCGACACACACACATACATGCTTATATGTGTCATGCATCACTTATTTCACTTCATATGTGCACACACTCCGCCCCTTAGGAGTTTTTCTTCCTGAATTCTAATCTATTTGTTAACTTTTTAGTTTAATTTTAATCAATCGTTAGTTGCTTTCATTTGCATTTGTTACTTACTAGTTTAATGTAGTTTAACTTAGCATAATCAAATATTTTTCCCCTTTTTCGCCACTTGATTTCGGGCAAATCAGAGGCTACTCGTCTCCCCGTGGATCAACTCGTACTTGTCACTGCTTCATCGTGATCGTGCACTTGCGGTTAATTAATAAAACGATTAATACTGCCCAACCTTTTTGGCGACAGAGGTGGGTTTGTGTGTGTCAACTTGTGTGAGCAATCAAGATATCAGCTTGTGAGAGTAGTCTATAACTCAGCTTGTGTGAACATACCTTCGTACGACCCTATGTGTCGTGTGGGGGTCGATGTTATTGGTAAAATTGTTGTTCTTTATTACCTTGGTTAGGGAATGCTTTATGTTACATTATTCTATGCCATGTGCACTATCATGATAGGTTTCTGGTACTGCACATTCATATGCATATATGCGGACTTGGTATACGGAGTTCCTTATGGAAATTCAGACATTGTTTCATTTTGCATTTTAGGTCGTGAGTTGCACTGAGTGGGTGACAACCGATGACGAGTACACAGGACCGGATCCTTCCGTCTCATTTATAAGTGGTTATGATTACTTGTATAATGTCTTTTTGTCTTTTAATGTAATCATACTCTTGAAAACTCATGTGTAAATGGTGCATTTTTTATGTGAACGTGAGTAACGTCCTGGTATATGTTGGTTCTAATTCCTGGGTTCTAATTCCTGAGTTTTCGTTTTAAATTTTTCACTATTTTGGAGGATATGTTGCAACAAAATAGTTAAATATAATAAAGAAGTATGACTCAAGGAGCTGCTTTTTTGCTATATGTGTGTCAAAATCTGTAGCTTATGTTTGGTACGAGGAGCACGCCTTTTGATTTGGAACGAGGGTCCAAAACCACCAGGATCTTATTAAATTAACCAAGTGATAAACTAAGATTGCTTGCATCAGAATCTGTGTTGTTATCAGTCACTTCCCAACTTCAATTTTTGTCTTAGTTTGTTAAAATCTGCCTTTCGAAGCAATTTAGATTTGAACCTTACTTTATCAAATGTCAAATGTCAATAAACCATGTTACATTGTCCCCATCTATGTTGTAACTCTTTTTAATAAGTGAACTATTTGACAACAGGAATGCACCGGTAGGACGGTAGTGAACCATTAACATCAGTGCCTGTTATAAATCTGTTGCGTGCACATATATCTAAAATATCGATTGGTTTCGATATTTATGAACATCACCTCAATATTAACTATTTTGCGAGATTTATCTCATATATTCATATCACATCAAAGACATTTGATAAATGATCAGATTCAAGGCATACAACATAAGAATGAGATGGAAGCTAAGTAACCACCACAAAGAACTTCTAGTATGCGAGTGTTGGACATCAGATGAAGTTATTTCTTCTTGGCTTTGCACTTCTATGTGGAATCAACTGGAGTAGCTATAGCTCCATAATACCGCATGTCTGATCGATGCCTATATGTTTATCTTTTATACCAGCGTCTTTGACTTCCAAAGCTGATCAAATCTGAGGCACCTCTAAGCTAGAAACATCAGTAGATTTCCGCAACCACTTCTCGGCCATTTTAAGTAGATGTTATCTACGTCATTTTTTTATTATCGAACCGATTATATCAACAGAAAACCAACTACTATCGGAACCTCTGGTACCATTTCTTTATTTCATCCTATATATGTGATTGCACGTATGTTTATTGTCTCCCAAAATGTAAGTTCTTTGGTGAATGGATTTTAACCTTATCGAATTGTAAGTCCACCAAAACGCTACCTGTTTGGGTCACAACAGCAAATATCTCTTGCCCCTTTCACCCATATATTTTGTTTTTGCTGGTGGCCTCCATGAAAAATCACCTGAAAGAGACAAAATAGAAGAATCAAATGACATCTCACGTAAAAATCTAAAAAGCAGTTTTCATCTCGCCAGCCACTACCAGCTGAACTCCATAAACATCACTATTCAAAGTTAACCTTGTAAGACAAACTTGTACTCTGAAGTCTGAAGTTGGTAAAATCTTATACTGTGAAGTCTGAAGTTTATAACCAACTGTGTTCTTTCGTAGGTACTAAGAAGTAGGTGAAATTGAGAGAGAAATTATATACTTTTTTGGTGTAGTAAGATCTGGCATTGCTTGTTCTTCACAATTCCTTCTTTATAGACCATAATAGCATCATACTATGTCCACGCTCAAGTTGGCCCAGCTTGAGTTAATTAATGATGTAATCAACACCATGTCTGCGCTCATCATTTCTTGAGCTGATTTTACGGAAAATCGATTGCTTTCTTCCTATCGCGTCGAGAAAACTTTAACCACTGCCACTAAAACAGCTACTTCAACTGATCTGAACTTCAGAGTCATCGATTTCGATGTTACAATTTTAAGAACTAGAATATCCTAAGAATTTTTAACTATGGATAATCGTCATCTAAATCTGCTAAAATACTTAATCAGACGAGATTAGTTCCTAACAAGTAGGATATCCCCTGATCAAGTGAAATATAAAGTGTAGTAAATTACCTAATAAAAAATATCCCTATACTTTACGTGCACCATCGAAGTATATATGTATCAAACTACTAATTTTATACACTTGTAATATTCAACTGCTGACAGTGTAACATCCCGAAACAACAGAAATTTAAAAATTAATCATCAAGACATCAGAGACCAATAATCAAAGACTGGACTGTTACTTCTCATAAAACATATAAGCGGTGCACCATATTACATCAGAGTTTGTCAAAGCGATACATGATTACAACAGAACAACAAATTGAGATAAAAGTAATCATGTCGACCTCAGTGGTCCGAAATAGAGGATCTGATCTCAAGATGCGCGCGCCCGCTGATCATCACCCAATTGGACCTACTGTGGTCCTGAAAAAGATGTAACAACAATGCCTGAGTTTCCATAAGGAAACCCTGTATGCCAAGGAGCATCCGCCAAGTCCGCGCCATAAGAAACAGATCTGTAACTTCGTGGTCGAAACCACACCAACGGAGTCGTCGCTCGGTCGGTCCATCAATCATCATCTCAGTAGGTGCCCATCTGAGGAACATGGCCGGAACAACATCGGCCCATCAATCATCATCACCGGAACAACATCAGCGGCATCACCGACACAACATCGATAGTCCATCAATACGTCTGGCACAACATCGTACGGGTCCAGACCGAAGTCTGCCAGGTCATCAGGCTCCACGAGCCATAAACACCAATCACGCCGCTATAAAAGCAGGGCAGCGACCTCCGTAGCCATCCAGGCCCGTAGTCACATCACTCAACAACAGTTGTGTGCTCGCACAAACATCATACATTGGGATCTGCGATCCCTCAGGCCTGCTACTCTACAATGAGTCCAATCAATCCATCACATCAAGTCACGATCCATACATGGAGGTGACACGTCCCGAACACCAACACTCTTCCACACGGCGGTCCCTGGGCAGGCACGCGTACGCGCCCACCGTCACCCCCCGGCTCACGCACAAGGCGAGGACACGGGTTTCCGTGGACAGAGTTGGCATCCTAAGAGGGCCACGAATTCAGTCCTGTGCAAAAACGGTCGACCGAAAGAGACAACCCGGTCGACCGCTTCCTCAAGGGAATCAGTCGACCGAAAGTCTGCAATGGTCGAACTCTTTGCGCAAAACTTAAGTCCCAACGGTCGAACAGAGATCTAAAACCGGTCGACCGATATGAGGTCAAAATCCGAAGTCTGGTCAACATCAATTCAAACTATCGGTCGACCGACTCAGGGGTCTCAGTCGACCGAAAAGTACCAGAGCATCCTAGCAGTTCTAAGTCATATAACGGTCGAACACAATCATAACAACGGTTGAACAATCATGCAAAATAATCCAGTACACTTAAGTTCCGGTCGAACGGACCCAAGGACCCGGTCGACCGAAACACAACGTGCAATCCCAACTCACCAGCAAAATGCACTACCGGTCGACCGCCACAAGGCATCGTTCGACCGGTGAAGGTTAAAGTCGGGTAAAAACACTACATCGGTCGACCGCCCGATGGAACCCGGTCGACCGTTGGTCGTCTTCAACCTCGCGTCAGGCAAGGATTTACGCAACCACGTCGCCGGAGAGGTCTTTGACCTCCCCCGACCAACCAACAAAACCCTCCCACGAGGGTGAGCAACAACCACACACTAAGAACCGGCATACCTTCCCGAAACGACGAAACTCGCCAGAGCTTCGCTCGCGCACGTCCCCTCCGGAGACCTCCTCGCGCGCTAAGCTCCGCATCACTCACGCCTGAACCGCTCGACCACCCTCGTCGCCGTCCACTAGAGCTGCTCGCCGGATCAAGAAAAGGAAGAGAGTGAGAGTGTGCAAGTGAGAAGAGAATGGAAGAGAGAGTTTTCTCCTTAAAACCCAACACCCAACCATCACCATCACCTCATCCACATCCCCTTACACACCCCAACCCATCACCTCCACGCCGCCACTGTTCACGCCACCACTTCCCCATGCAAACACCCACTAAACCTGGAATTAATCCCTAAGCATGGGTTAGGGATATAATAGACAGTCTGTGTTGATGAGAATGCAAAGCTTCTCACTCATTCAACAATGCAAGTAATTAGAAGCTTAAATCTGTTAGCACAATCATGCCAATTTTTTCAAAAGGAAACACCTTAATGATATTAATATTTCGATTTTCTTCAAGATAAATATAAACATATTAAAAAAAAGGAAATTTTGGTTCTAGCTGAGAAGTTAAGAATCTAGTGTCAAATGAATGTTTTCTCAACTAAGTTTTTTTGCTTTTTAGCCCACACGGGCATAGCGAGAATGTTCATCATTGCTGGGTTTTTGCGTCGTTTTTTTACTTACTAGTCGGGTTGAAGCCCTGGAGACCGACGTAATACGTATGGAGAAGGAGTGCCACCTTTCTGGACCTGGGATCGATCTCTAAGTTGGGCTTACCCGACGCCTGCTCTTGTTGGAGTGCGAGAGGCAGAGAGGGCACCCAGAGGTTTTAACCTCCACATGTGGTCACGGAGTAGCACCTAGCACATATAGTTTCCGTGGTTAACAAAGAATGTTCTTTAGCTTTTTAAGAATAGACAACATGTAATAGGGAACACTTACATATTATTTGTCCGTATTTACGGACTTTGAAGCAATTAATTGTTGATACTTGTAAATATGTCGCTATACAATGTTCTTAGATCCACCCTGGAATCTGGATTGGGTATATGGATCAGAATTATGGATTAGAATAAGAAAGCTGCTAAAGATAATTGTTAGGTGCATGGGAACTTTGACAAATTTTTGTGTGATTGTGTCCCACAACACGGTACAGCAAGCTTCAAAAGATAGCCAGTCGAGCCTCCCATGTGAACGGGGTTTAGTTGGTTTTTCAAAAGAAGAACTTCACATGTTTGTGCTTTAGAATCATATGCTGCATGTTTGAAAGGCCTTACCCGATAATAGCCTTTAATTTTGATGTGCTCAGAGTTTCTTTATTGATAAACATTTTGGAATGTACTTGTGAAATGTGGTTTATCCCTCTTTTTTATAAGACTGACTCATTTATATAGGAGTGAGAAAATGAACGTGAATTCCCTCCCAAAGGATTATACATTTTTTTATTTTGGGAAGAAAAAAAATGAAACTACACCTCTAACGCTACATGAAACCCAAACATAAATTGAGTTGTATGTGCCCATTTCGGCCCCGTCATGTAACCTGGACTACTATGTGTATTAAAGCTCATTTGAGTTGTGCGTTAGTTGATCCACTTATTAAAATTCCCTACTTGAAAAATTAGTTACGCCAACGGAAAAATTTTCGTCGGTGAAACATCCGTCAACGTAGGTATAGTTCCACCGACGGATTAAATCAATTGTCAGTGCTAATGTACACCGACGAATATTTTTATACACTAATATACACCGATGAAAATCATCCGTCAGACAATAATTTCATAGCTTTCATCAGATCATCAACATACACCGATTGATATATATCGTCGGTATATGTTTCTGAAAAACTAAAAGGCAGGAAAAAAACTTTGGGCACAAAAAAACCCACCGACAATTCATTTACAGTTCACTGACAGATATATCCATCCTTTCTTACACAAGAACATCCACCGACACCGACGGATATCATTTGAAAATTAATTGTTGCAAACTTTATTTCCTTATAGTCACCGACAATAATACAGATAATCACAAACGGAAAAAGTTCCGTCGGTGAAAGAAATCGGGTTTCCCTTCACTCTTCTCATCTTTACCAAACCCTACCCGCCACTCTCATCCACTGTCGTCGGTGCTCTGTCGCCCTCCTCAACTTGCCTTGAATTCACTAGTGAGTATCTCATGATCACCTCCTGCCCCCTCGACCGGCCACCACATCCTCCTCCTCCATTGACTGGCCACCCCACCACCCAGGGACGGATCCAGAAAATTTTCAGGGGGGGGGGGGGGGGGGGGCAGTTTGTTTTCCACGACAACCGAACTAAACGAAAGTCAAATGTTTAACTTAAAAAACACACATAAAGGTCATTATAAGATCATTAAACTCTTGTAATTGAGTGTTAATCACTGTATGAAAAATATCATTCTTGAAGTAGCAAAGATGTGTAATCGATCGATGTTCACGTTTACTTCCGCTTTAATTTGTAAAGAAAGTTCTCAATAAATCTTTTCATCCTAATATTAAAAAGTTAAATTACATTATTATAAGATTTAGTGCAAGTGGAAGATGTGAAGTCTCAAACTCAATCTTCCATCAAATTGACTTCTAGTTTAGGCACAACTTAGAGAGCTAATCAGTAAAGGCATTACAATGATGAAAATAGTCTAAACATTAAACACTTAACATTTAATTTCTACATGGTGATTTGCTTCATAGGTCATTTTCAGACAATTAATAGATTAATCATGGATTTTAAAACACCTTACATTACATGGATCAAAATCATGAATTTTTATATCATATAAATATATGATCAAATCCTCAAATCAAAATTGAATAAGCCAAATTTACATTAATTTTTTGGACCGGAATGTGGAAAAAAATTATAGGGGGTTTTAAAAAATATTGAAGGGGGGTACGGGTCCGCCCCTGCCACCACCACCTCCCTTGACCCCAAACTCCACCCTCCGACCCCAGCCCCCCTCCAACTTTGACCGCCCACCGCCACCACTGTTAAATTTGGTCGGTACACTATCTTAACAAAACCTAAGCACTTAGGTGAAGGGTAGTTGATCCAATTTTATTATAGAGTGTTGCACACAATTTGTGTTTAGCAATGTGAGACTATTTTCTCAACACTCCCCCGCACGCGTGATCGGGATAATTTTCTTTGTGTTTACGTGTGAACAATATAGGTTGGAGTAGGCCCCCACAGGTCAATTGACCTGCTCTGATACCATGTTAAATTTAATTGGTCCACCACCTCAACAAAACGTAAGCACTTAGGTGAAGAGTAATTGATCCAACTCTATTGTAGAGTGTTGCACACAATTTGTGTAGCAATGTGAAACTATTTTCTCAACACTCCCCCACACGCATGACCGAGATAATTTTCTCTGTGACTACGCGTGGACAATATAGGTTGGAGTGGGGTCTGATACCATGTTAAATTTGGTTGATCCACTACCTCAACAAAACCTAAACACTTAGGTGAATGGTAGTAAATCTAACTTTATTATAGAGTGTTGTACACTTTTTGTGTTTAGTAACGTGAAACTATTTTCTCGACAACCACCTAAACTTTTTTCAATTTAATTTTTGTTCATGTCGGTGATATATGGTTCTTTGAATTGTGTCAAAGTGTTTATTATTTTTTTAGTTGGACGGGTGTTATATTTCGGTAGTAGTTGAATAATTTAAATGAATGGGTGTCTTGTTTTCCTAAAGTGTAAGGTTGTTGATTCTCTATGTGTGTCGTGGAGGGAAAGGTAAAGGCCTAGTCTTTTGCTAATAATTTTGCGATGGAAGCGAACGGGTGTGTTTTGTTCTTGTTGAGTTGAACAACTCATTTTATTTGATTTGGTGTATTTAATGGATTATTCTGATAATTGGAATTGTCTTATTTTGGTGTCTACTTTTAAACACTCATCAGAAGAGCTAAAACACAAAAGACCACTTATTTTCAGATAGTTACACACTTTTACTTTTGAACAAAAAGTATCGTAACTATTTATACCAAAGCAATCTATCCCATGCATTAAAAGAACCCAAAAAAGGGGAGAAAATCACCTGATCAGTAATGAGTTAAAAATGGAAATGATTCTTGTGATAGGTAGATATCCCTTTCCCTGTAAGAAACATAAAGCTCATTCCATATCATTATAGGCCAGGATGTATTCATCTAGAAGAAGGGAAGCGCACCTAATGCTGGAATAATAACATCCTTATTCAAGTAAGTAAAAAATACATCATGTATGGATAATGTAATGCTCACATCATTGATTGTTGTGCAAAGAAATCCAGAGATAGGCGGCATTGGAAGCTGTCTTCAACCCTTTCTTATATTTCTAATATATCTTTTTTCTATTTGCTTGGGGGGTTCCCATGTCCCTTCCCATGGTTGAGCTGTCGCCCCTGCATGATCATGATCATGTGAGTCAATTATTCACAGAGACACAAACGAAGGAAATACTAAACAATCATCGTATCTGTAGATTCTGCTTTGTACAACAGCTTCCTCTTGCTTGGGTGTGTGACATGTTTAATTGTCCATGATTAATATTCATGAAGATATCAAACTCCAATGTCCACATAAATAAAACATTAAATGAACACATTACATATGTATTTGTGGCTGCCACCTTCCTCATCTATGGGCTCTTGTCTCAACTCGCGCAATTATGTCAAAATTTCATATTATTACCCTCGATTTTGTCAAAGTTAGTAGTTCCTTAATCTTAAAATAGACAACGTTAGTTGTCAAATCCCTAGTAATAGAACGTCATAGGCTGAATTTAAAATAGATAATTATTATAAAGAAAATGACAGCATCACTCTATTGCTCCGAAACACTTTATTAAACGGTTTCATGCTGGTTTCAGAAGAACAGGTGGTTAAGATATATATATCTTTGCTTTGAAGGTCCATTTCCTGCCAGTGCATTTGGTGGAAAGATGACCACTTTCACCTAAAAAATTAACAATTACCACTCGGTGTGTTAGAATAGTACAATAATTGACACTACTCTTTGCACGATGAAGTAATGTTTATTAGGAGATTGATCATTATCTGACATGCAAGCCCAAAAAAAAAAGAGTATGTGAGGTTAGGTAGTCAGTGGAATTGATCAAGTAATCAACAATTTTTGATGTCCTACGCCATCAAGCAATTATCAAACAGATAACCAACCAACTACCCTTAATAAACTTGAGGCCAAATTACGACAACGAGGGCTTTAAGAAAATTAAAGTTACGAAAGTCAATTAAGAAAATGGTAATCCAAGTAATGGGTGATATTAGGCCAGAAAGCAACCAAAATCGCGTATGGACCAACCGAACAGCTAATGAGGACAAATCTCCGAAATACACAATTTCCTTCTCTGTTTCCGATTGGTGTTCCTCTTTCCACTCTTTCTCCATCCGTTAGGTGGAACGTCACTATTCCAAACATTCAAACTTCTCCACGTCCACATACACACAAACAAAATCATAAAATTTTGATTTGTGAAATCACAACCAACATGACTACTCCAACCCACCCAACACCCAATAGACATACAAAATACTAACCTCCACGAATCAAATAATCACCAATACCACTAAACAAACACTATTGAAAGTATCCATTCGGATGCATCACACTGGTGGTCGTCTCACTCTTCTTTTTTCTCTCAATTTCATCGAGAAATCTCATTAATTATCCAAATTCACATGTTCAATTGAGAAAAATTAGACCAACTCAAAGAAATATACCCAAATGCATTTGATAAGTCCAAGAATTTGTCGCATCAATTCAAACAAACTTATGTGCGTTCAAAATCATATGTTACATAACACCGATGTGATATCTGTTAGAGCTCATGTTTAACATTTGTTCGACTAATTTAACATACATTCGAACTCAAAAGGCGCGCACACACACACATATAAGGTGAAGTTTTGCATAAAATCTTAAATATATTTTTAAAAATCCTAAACACATTAGCCATGCACCACAAGAAACCACATAATCAAAATCAAAATAAATAAATAAAAACGGGCGACTCGAAAATTCCAGCCCAACAGCGGCCCACCACCACCCTCTGCTTTGCTGTCCATTCCCATACCCGTCCTCTATATACTCCCCACTTCCACTCCCACCCCAAAACCACCACCCCACTTCCTTCTCACAAAACACAAACCAAACATCAACCAGACCGAACTCTGACCAATGGCGACAACCCACACAACCTTCCTTCTCGCCATCACCCTCGCCTTCCTCTCAACCTGCATTGCCCAATCCCCCGCCGCCGCTCCGGTGCCCCCACCTCCCACCGTCCCCACCACCCCTCCCCCCGTCGCTACCCCACCTCCCGTCTCCACTCCACCTCCCGTCTCCACTCCACCTCCGGTCGCAGCCACCCCACCTCCCGTCGCAGCCACCCCACCTCCGGTCGCCAATCCACCTCCCGTCGCCTCCCCTCCTCCTATGGCCACCCCTCCTCCTATGGCCACCCCACCTCCGGCCATGACCCCCGCCATGACCCCCACCGTGGCCCCCGCCATGACGCCCGCCATGACCCCCACCATGGCTCCCTCCGCTATGACCCCCTCCTCCATGACACCCACCGCCATGGGCCCAGGCGCCATGACTCCGTCCGCCTCGACGCCCACCGCCACCGCCGACGGTGGCTCCGGTGCCGCCGCCGTTGGTGTCAGCATGGGGTTGGTCGGGTTGGTCGGAGCCGTCTCGATGTTGTTCTAAGTGAGATTGATTGGTTGGGTTTGTCGTAGTATTTGTTGTTGAATTGTTGGATTCCATTTTCTACGGCGTAGGCTTTTAGGGACTTCTTCTTATTATTGTTGTTCATTGTTATTATTATTTGTGCATCGCCTCATTTGTATTTGTTTTCCTTCTTTTCTTCTGATTTTTGGGTTGGGTCCAGACGATGACGAATAATATGAGATGGTGACTCGTGCTTGTGTTCTTATTCTTCATATTTACTTACGATCTCGCGTTGTTGTATCAGTTGTTTTGTTATATATGAATGTATGTACTTATTTCATTTACAGTTTTTTTCTTGTGTGAAATGTTCCATTCCGATTTCTCTTTGTTGATTGCTACTCCCAATTGACCTAGCTGATGATCATTAATTCGATCAATCGTTATCATCTTGAGATTTGTTTCCCTGAATTGCCCTTGCAAATTCTTCGTTGAGCTGAATCTCTGACACTAAGTTTTCACTGAACAAAAAGAAGAAGAAGAAGAAGAAACCCCAAAGAAACGGAAAACATTTTTACCAAATCAAAGTTTGAAGCCATCATTAAATAACCAAGTGGAAAGCAACATTAAGCGTAGCTACGTAGCATTGAGGAGGGTCAGCAAACACCAAAGTGAAGAACAGAACAGAATTGGGAAAGAAAGGGGGAAGGAGTAGGAACGAAGGAAGGATGGTTGGTAAAGAGAACAGCTGGCACAGGTCGGACCCTATGTGATGAGGGACAGGGTTTGGTGGGTTGCGTTGGAGGAAGGAGAGGTGTCACTTTCGGGGCTATGTGGTGCGTGGATTTGTTTAATTTATTTATTGATTCCTGGGGGAGGAAAGCAAGGCATGTGGTGCGCAAAAGCAGACGCAGACAACGTGGATGGGAGAAGAGGTCAGACCGCCATGTGCACCATTTCGTCTATTATTGAGTGCCCACTGACTGGTCCACTACTGGCTACTTCTCTTACCATCAAAAAATATCTCTGCATTACAATACTATTATTTCCCTCCAATGGTTGATGTAGCGCAGAGTTGACATGTTATCATCACAACTGCCCGGTATTCAATTACATCATGTGATTGCAACGTTCGAAATTTCGAATCCGGTTGATGTGGTCCCAAAAGAAAATTTAGTTGAGAGTGTGTTATGATAACGATCTCTTTTCGAGTAGGACGAAATAGATGAGAAGACGGACCAGAACATTTTGGAATTCAATTTTTTCTATATTTCAAAAATAAAAACACTTACAATATATACAGTAAATCATTGGATTCACGCCTAGCATGGAGAACGTGTTGAGTGACCCACTAATGACATGATGAAACACTAGAACATAACTAAACAAACATTAATACTCATGTATCTACCATTACATGATATTAACTTAGGAAGTAAATACACCACCAAATATAATATAAGAAATACTATACTATACTACATATAAACTGCAAAGAGATATGTGATGGCGTGCATGTACGTGGCTTCATGCTTGGTTGGTTGGTTGGTTTGCATGTAACATTTCTCCCCTCCTCGGAATCGACATTGCCCTCAAGGTTGAGAAAGCGGTGGAATTTCATGGACCAAGTTACGACGCACACCCGGATCGAATTGAAGCTTTTCTTGGACTGGTGTTGGGACATGAGCAGGAAGTTCTTCGATATGTTCACCGGAAAGTAGTATGTGGAAATGTGGTTTGCAGCAATGGTGGGTGAGAAAATTTTCCGTCGCAATTGAAACACAAACCTCTATCACGGCGATGTTGAATTTCTTACAAAGTTAGTTGGGTAAGAATTCGGCGGAGAATGCGACGGGGCCGATGGCGAGCTTAATATGATGGAGATTGGTATCAGCAGCAATGGACGAGCTCGAACTAAGGCAACGAGATTCTAGCAGCTTATATATCCTCTTGAAATTTAGCAAGTTCCGTGGCTTACGATCGAATAAAGTCGATCATTGGAGGTCGTCGAATGTTACGACGAAGACTAAAGATATAACAACTAAACATGAAGGTGGTTGGGAGGTTGGTGGTGCGGTTAGAAGAGGTCTCAAAGTCGTTTTGGTGTAGGCCAATGTGGTCAAGGTTTGAGCTAATTTAGAATTAGCACCTTGGTGGTCGACATATTGTCTTTTAAGGTGGACACGAAAGCATTCCATGTTTGATCAGGTTATTAATTATAGTATGACTCCATTGGAACCATGCTAAGGCGGGACCATCCATATATGTAGAATGAAGAAATGGTGAGACGTTGGTCGATCGGGAGGGGTTCGGCTAATCACAATACTAATCACAATTTTATGGGTTATGGGCCCACAATACTAATCACAATTTTACGCTAATTACCTACTTGTTTGATCTATCAAAGATATGCAGCGGAAAACAAGCAAGTAAAGACTAGAAATGCAAACCACGATGGACACGAGGGTTTTACAGAGATTCGACCACCGCCTACTTCCTCTCTTGCAAGCTCCGCTCGACACTTCGAGCTCCGCTCACGACTTCACTATCTACTCCCCGTTCCGGGCCGGGAGAGAACGTCTTTTACAAAACAAGCACCGCGAACACCCTCGCTTGCTTGACTTTCTTCACTCATAATCCGAGAGGAACACTTCGAGCTTTCACCGAAGTCCTTGCTTCTTCACAAACGAAAACTTGAGTGAAATACACTCTCTAACTTGAGCACACTTAGCTTATGATGTGGAATTGATCTTAAGTGTGGAAATTGGAGGCTTAGAGTGTTTGAGATTCTCTCTAATGTTTTGGACAAGTATGTAGTGGGAGAGTTGTGTTAAAATGTGTTTTACAACTCTTTATATAGGCATTAGAGAGAATAGATCCGTTGGGGTTGATTGGGTGAGTGTTGGTGTAGGATAAACAAAACAGAAACTCGCAGGACTCAATTCTGAGTTAATTCGGTCGACCGGATCAGTCTGAACGGTCGACCGTTTGGCAGTTTTGAACTCAATTCAGTCGACCGGTTAGGTAACGGTCGACTGCCCAACGCTACGACTTAGGTACACTTAAGTGATCGGTCGAACTCCGAAAAGGGTTCAGTCGACCGATTTGCACTAGGCACTTTGGGGTTGGCAAACGATGATCAATTCGGTCGACCGAGCGAATGTCTTGCGGTCGATCAATTTTGTCCAGGAGGTTCGGGTTTGTCAAGAGACAGATATTCGGTCGACCGAACAAGGTCCTCGGTCGACCGATACATGAAATGAATTTGGGGTATTTTTGGTTAATACGAATACGACCGTTGGGTATAATACGACAAAATAAACGGTCGGAAAAATAAGTTCATACGGTCGACCGAAACCGGGCAGTGAAAACACAAACAAGATAATTGATCACTCGGTCGACCGAACGGTCTGTTACGGTCGACCGAATGTGGGCAGACTGTTAGGGTTCAGGTTTAGTGTTTTCCGGTCTAAGTTTGGGTGATCTATTGAAGTCCAAATTATGTGAAATTTCGTGTGTGACTTCTATAAGGAACCTAGTGTGTGTTTAAGTTGATTTTAGCTCAAGTATGCTCAATTTACACAAGTTTTTAAGACTCAAAGAAAATACAAAATACATGTCTTCAAAAGAGCTTGATTACATATCTTGACTTGATTTTCCTTTCTTCCTTAAGTCTTGATCACCTGTAGAGGTTAATACAAAGCAATATATGTGCAATGCAACGTGTGTGATACTCTATATGATCATAATTAAGATTAGGTTGATTAAATCATCAAAACATAGATTAAGGCCAAAACGCCAACAGTTCGATGGTAGGAGAAGAACTAATTTTCTTTGAAGATCCAACCCAATGGGTACGTACCTTGTTGAACGTTTTAATTTTAAACCGCAAGTGCACGGCCGCGATGAAGCGGTGGCAAGTACGGGTCGTCCTCAGGGAGGTGAGCAGACTCTTGTTTATCCGAAATCAAGTGGCAAAAAGATGGAAGAGATGTTATTATGCTAACCTACACTACACTACGCTAAGAAGTACGAAATGTGAAAGAAGCAAACAAACGATGAAATAATAACTAAGCTAAGAGCAAAGGAAGAATGCTGGAATACAGAAATGGGAAAACCCCTAAGGGGTGGAGTGAGTGCACACATGCAAAGAGGTGGGTGTAGAATACATTCTTTAAGCACATGAAGGTGGTGTTTATCAAGCATAGGAAGTGTCTAAATGTTATGGCAAAACCTATCAATCTATTCACCAACTTAGTTGATTAACATTTACATATGCAAGTTGTTTATTTCAGAACCTAAACAAGCATGAGAGGTGTCTAATCATTTTGGCAAAACTCATCAAGTTATAAATTCTATCCTAAATAAGCAAGCATACATTCATGTTTTATCAACACATCAAAAATAAAGCATTCATCTTATTCTCTAATGCATGTATGTACATCTACTCCACCCCCCAAAGGGGATGTAACTACTCACTAAACATTACACTAATTATTAAACTAAACAAAGAAAACATATTAACTAAGCTAATAAAACTAATGAAATGAGATTAAGCAAAGCAAAACAAGAAACATAAAACAAACAACATAATAAAGAAAACTTGTATTAAAATGACTCACATTAAAAGTAGCATCCTCCTACTTTAGTGTGTGCTTCAAGGCCTCACTTCTAGTAGGAAGAATAGCCACTTAAAATATGGAATGATTACAAAAGAAGGTGAAGAGTTCTATTTATAGCCAAAGAAAAAGCCACTCCGGGACAATTCCCCGATGTGGGACTAAACCAATACCAAAAATGGACTAACTATACACTAATATGTAACCCGGAGAAATCTTAGCGGATTTGGGC
Source organism: Triglochin maritima (assembly GCA_963682175.1). Taxonomy (NCBI): domain Eukaryota; kingdom Viridiplantae; phylum Streptophyta; class Magnoliopsida; order Alismatales; family Juncaginaceae; genus Triglochin; species Triglochin maritima. The sequence continues at coordinate 46,995,713 of OY821771.1, read as the reverse complement.
CAAAAGTGACCGCCAATTAGCGGTCGTGGACCGCCAATTGGCGGTCTAAAACGTCCGGATCCATATGGAATTGGTGCTGGGCTTTGCTTAATGTATTTGGTGGTCTTAGATGCATCTACTTAGTTTATTGGAGCTCCGACCCGAATAGAATTGTCAAAATACTCCCCATGATGGTGTGGAGTATTCTGGTTTGCTCTTATGTCCTTCTGTCTTGCGTTCAGGTCCTTCTCCCTTGCATCTTGGTCCCTAGATCTCACAATTCAGTCATTTTTCCCAGCTTTTGGGTCATTTTAGGCTTCATCTCTTCAAACATATTTATTCCTGAAAACTAAACATAAAACTCGTGACATAGCATTGTTTAGGTGAAAGATAATGGATATAAGATACAAATATGAGCATGAAATGATGTCAATCAAATACCCCCACACCTAACTTTTGCTAGTCCCGAGCAAAACAAAGAAAGAAAAAAGCATGCGAAAAACAAGAAATCCTAACTCACTTTCGTAGGAATCACGGTTGCACTTAGCACGTGCAACAAGCCATTAAACCTCCATGTTGCCAAGGAGGAGGAGTGTTGTCTCCTGAGGGTTTTCAGATATACCCACAAAATCCGAACAAGATGCATTAATGAATCTAGCTACACGACTCGTTGGACTTATTTTGTCGGTCATGGGACGCGGTAATACTACGGGTCGACTCTATATATGTAATCGGTCCACACAATTAGCCTAATGAGTTATTCGTGAGAGTTAGTTAAGGACTTAAGTGAAAGACATGGGCAACCTTAACTTCTGAATGTGATACAATGTGTAAAGTCCATTTTGGTTCTTATTTGACTCTTTCAGCCAACCACTGCAACACCACAAATTCTAAGTTGGGCCTCAGGCCTTTTTCAGCCAACCCAAGCTCTCACACAGTTACGGGGCTCCAAGGTCTTTTCACCCAACCACCGCAACTCTCGTGCACCCTAGCACACTTGCCGGAAGAACATCGACACCACAACTCGCCCCACACGGACGACCACAACAACCGCACCTCCATAGTGCAAAACTGGACACAAACGGTCGACCGAACCAAAAGTCCCGGTCAACCGAATCACGAAAACACAGGGCAATCGTCTCGACCGACACTCCCTCGGTCGACTGATTCCCACCAACTGCACTCGTTCGGTCGAACCCAAATCAAGGGACGGTCGACCGTTTAGATGGTCAACTCCCAGGTTCAACGAACAAAACGACCAATCGGTCGAACGGCAAAGGGGCCCGTTCGACCGAAAGTCACCAGGGACAAATCCCACAATATCCACAACGAATCCGGTCGAACCCCCGAGCACTCTCGGTCGACCGAATTCCACCAGGGAATTCCCCCAACTCTCACCACAAATCTGGTCGAACGCCCGAGCACTCGGTCGACCGAATTCGTCCAGAGCATTCCCCCACGCTCCTCAACAAGTCCGGTCGATCGAAACCTTCTTCGGTCGAACCGACCACTATTCCAACTTAAGTCACGGTCGGACGAAGTCAATAAGCGGTCGAACGTTTGGATAGTCAACGCCCCCGACCGACCTATGACAGTGCACACGGTCGAACGACAAAGGGCCCCCATTCGTCCGAAACCATCCAGGCTTGCCTCCTATGCACGATCGGTCGACCGCCCCAAGGGCATCGTTCGACCGATGTGAGGCAGAACCCGAATTCTCAATACGAACGATCGACCGTTTGCACCAACCGGTCGACCGATAAGGCAGTAAAATCTGTTGCACGTTTACTTACGACGAACCGGAAGGCCTACCGTCGACTTCCAAATACTCACACTACTTAAGTGACTGAGTTAACATACCGGAAGGTTTGAAGAACCACGACGACGCCTCCACGAGCACGCCTTCCAAAATCACGATCCGTCGACGATTCTCGCGACTAAACCACGATCCACACCTCCTCGACGATCCACACTCACAATTCCACCTCCATCGACCTCCACCACCCAACCACGAGCAACCAAGACCACCGAAACGAGTTAGGTCGAGGGAGGGAACAAAACAAGTCGGAAGGGTTAAGAAGCCAACACTCACCTCAACTCGCAACCCACGCCCGAGCCTCCCCTTCGTTAGAGCACGCCACCACCACGCCGGAGATCACCACTGAAGGAGAGAGAGAGACGTGAGGGAGAGAGAGGCAAGGGAGAAGTGAGAGAGAGAGAGAGAGAGAATTTCACCTAAATATCTTCCTCCAATCCAATCCTCACCATCCATCCAACTCCTCTCCATCTCAACCATCCATCCATCTCATCTCCAATCCATCTCAACCCCTCATCCATCCACATTCCATCTCAGCCCTCCAATCCATCTCCTCCTAATCACCACCTAAAACATCATTAAGGCACAATTAGGATTAGGATCTCACACAATCGACGAAGTCTGGTACTTTCTGCCATTAGAGGAGAAGCCAATGAAATTACCAATCGTTACGATAACCTTTTTTTTAGTAAGAGATTAACTTCATAAAGACAAAATAGATGAGAAGATGGACAATAACGCATTGGAATTCAAATTTTTCTATATTTAAAAAATAAAGACACTTACAATATATACAATAAATCATTCCACGCCATTATATATACAATTCCACGCTATGTATCTAATGACATGATGAAACACTAAAACATAACTAAACAAACATTAGTACCTATGTATCTACTATTACATGATACTAATTTAGGAAATAAATACACCATCAATTATAATATAAGAAATACTATATTATAATACATATAAACTGCAACGAGACGTGTGAGACATGCATGTACGTGGCTTCATGCTTGGTTGGGTTGTTTGCACGTAAAAAGTTTTAAATCGTCATTTTATCATGTTAAAGACAATTCATGCTGCCCCAAGGATAACGAACTTTGGATATCATTACTAGTATACCATTTTCTGTAATTAGTAAGCACTATCTTCGGTCTACGGGATCATATACCGATTTTACATTGAGAGGAACCCACCACCATATGAGTATAGTATTAACAAAAGAATTATAAGGACAAGATTGGGGGACATGGAAAGGTTGCTGAAGGGTAGATGCAAGAAGGGGTTGTGTACTTATGATCTAAAAGTGGCCTTCGTCTTGACCGTTGATGTGATTTGAAGGAAACGAAACCAACGCATTTTTGGGTCAAAGTGAAATCAGATTCGAGTTCATGTGAGCCTAATTTTTTTGAACGTTTAAACGTCGTACACGAATTATTTAAATCGTCATTCTCTCGTTTCTACTTATATATCGGCTCATTTCACTCTTTCACTACAACTTTCTCTTCATTTTTTTCTCAATCATAAAAAAAATCTCGAATGCCAAGAAATAAGTTAGCGGACGTCCCGTTACATTCGCAATACGGTAAAATTTCTATTCCTTTTTGTTCAACTAATATGGTTCAGGAGGCATAAATGTCAAATTAAAGTTCGTGAGTGTAAGAGTGTAAGTATCACTTGATCATAGTTGAACGAGAATTACTGTAATTTACCTTTAATTATGGCTTCCATTTCAATACCAAATAGTGTTTATAATAATAATAAAACCAAGTATAGTTTAAATATTGAGATGTGGGTTCTTAATTATTATACCTCATTAGAATATCCTTAAAACTTTCGACATGGGAATGTAACTGTACATTATCAATAACAATAAAAATAGTTTGATAACAAGGCTTAATTACACTTAAGCTCCTCTCAACTTTTCCTTATGTATCAATCTCGCTTCTTAATCTGATTGCAACGATTTAGCTCCTAAACTTTACCCATAATGGAAGGGTGAGTGAGAAATGTAATGGAGCGTGAATTTTCGTGTGAAATTCCGTTTCTTCCATCATCCCCAATCCCTTCTATCCTCTCTATCCTACTCTAACCCTTTTTCACTTGGTTTCCACGAACCCTAAATCCCCACTCTCAGTAGTTTTCCAAGCTAGGGTTTCACAAGAAAATTGGAGTTGATCGAACGAGGTGAGAAAAAATCCAACTTAAATTTATACCAATGGATGGGGGAAATTTCATCACATTTGCCTTTTGATTTAATAATCAAGTAAAACATATATAAGACTGGGTTATTATAGTTGTGGGTATGGTTGAAAATAGGTAAACTGTGGGGTTCAATTGGTGCAATTAGAAGTTGAAGGTAAGAATTAGTACATGAGAGAAAGAGATAGTTGAGGGCGGTAACTGCATAACTGGTAAAAGTGTAATTAAATATACAGTCATTGGCTTCTCGTATTCATAAGATATTTATATCTGCATCTTCATTCATAAAATATGGGAACTACTAAACGTCGCCCCAAAACTACTTAAATCGCCCCTTGAAATTACCAAATTACCCTTAACAATATATTTAATACCCATATCGTCCCGTGTCTATAAATAAGGCATATGGTCTTGTATATTCATAATTTATCAGTAAAAACACCACAAAAATGTCTGGCGAGGGTGATGCATCGGGTGAGGTAAGCCTGGCGCGGGGAAATTTTTGGGCCGAGCGTCTGCATTAGACGCCTCCCCCATGGTGAGGGCGTCTGCGTAGGACGTCCTCCCCATGGCCGAGGCGTCTAACGCAGACGCCTACACAATGGGAGAGGCGTCTGTATTAGACGCCCTTCCCTACGACAAGGCGTCCTACGCAGACGCCTTACCGTTGGGGAAGGCGTTTAACACAGACGCCCCATCCATGGGGCAGGCGTCTAATACAGACGCCTGTTTTTTTTTTTTGATTTTGATTTTGTTTTTTTAATTTCGACTTTATTTTTTAAATTTTTTAATTTCGATTTTATTTTTTTATTTTTTTAATTTCGATTTTATTTTTGTAGGTTCCAGATTTCGGTGGTGATGGAGTGGATTACAGTGAGTTATTTCAAACTACACAAATCTTTGAAACAATCGATGAAGCATGTAAATGGGCCAAACAAGTAGCTATCGGAGCTGGGTTTTTTTTGGTCGTGTCGTCGTACAAAACAAGATCAGATAGTCGGATGGATTGTTATTTGAGATGCGACCGGCGAAATCAAATGGAGTCTCGGGATATGGATACTGCACTTCGAAGAAACACCAAAAGAAAGGGTTGCGGTTGCCGTTTCTTAATAAAAGTGGTGGAGCGACGAGATCGTGATGGATGGGTTGTGGTTTATAATAGTGCTCACGGACATCACAACCACAGACTGGCAGTTTATCCAGAGGGTCATCGTCAAATTAGTGGTCTAAGTTCTGGGGCGAAGAAGATTGTTCGTGATATGACAGAGGCGCAAGCAAAACCACGAAACATCTTGAAGGCAGTAAAAGAAAAATTCCCGGAGGACAATCCAAATCAAAGGCATATTTATAATTTCAGAGATTACATGAGGAGGACAAAATCTGAAGATCGGAATCCCGTCCAGCAGTTTCTCTACCAAGCAGTGCAGTGTGAGTACTTACATTGGATTATGGCGGATCCAGAAACTGATGTCGTCACTCACGTTTTTTTGGCACATCCGACGTCAGTCCAGTTGTTGCGGACATATCCTTTCGTTATCTGCATGGATTCGACTTACAAGACGAACAAGTATAAGATGCCTTTGTTCGAAATGATTGGGGTCACACCAGCAAACATGAATTTCCTTATTGGATATGCGATTTTGATGGATGAATCTTACTCCAGTTATTTGTGGGTGATGGAGAAGTTGAGAGATCTGTTATTGGGGACTGTCAGCCCGACTGCAATAATAACAGACCGGGAGTTAGGCCTTATGCGACCAGTGAGAGAGGTTTTTCCTGACTCTGCTCATTTACTCTACACATGGCACATCAACAAACACGTATTGAATTACGCATACCACGTATTCGGCAAGAATAAGGAGATGGCAGAGACTTTGAGGCGTGGAAGATGGAGGAAGATCATGCTTTCTACTTCAGAAGCCGAGTATGATAGAGCTGTGTATGCTCTGAAAGATTTGTATAGATCGTGGCCGGCTATCACGGAGTATCTGGACACCACGTGGTTGGTGCATAAAGAAAAGTTTGTGCTGAATTGGACGAACAAAGTCCTTCATTTTGGGAACACCACGAATTGTAGGGTCGAAAGTGCTCATTCGGCTCTAAAAGAGTGGATTTCTACATCGACTGCAGCTCTGGACACTCTTTTCGAGCGCGTCAACGCGGCTACTGAAATGCAGCTGACGAATATTTGAAACTTTCTTGAAGACTCGAGACGGCGAAATTTGACTAATTTCGGACATGCTCTATATCGTCACATAAATGGTAGAGTTTCGCATCACTGTTTGCAGTTGCTGAGTCAGGAGGTGAAGAGAATGCAACAGTTAGATGATGAAGTTGAATATCGTTGCGAGTGCGCTTTTCTGACTTCTCATGGGATACCTTGCGCATGTACCATCCGTGGATGTCTTGAATCAAAAAATGGAATTTACTTAGAGCAGATTCATCCGTTCTGGAGGACACTTGTCATTGGGGAAGGAGCCGGGAACGCAGAGTTTGTGTCTCAGGCAGCTCAAGACGCCGAACATTTTCGCAGTCTGGTTGATGAGATTGCAGGAAGTGACCCTACCGTAATTCGATCTGCCTCTCGGGTTTTATTCGAGCAGCTACACCCCGAACATTCGAATTTGAAAGAGCCTGCAGTAAAAACAAAGCTACGAGGTCGACCAAGGGGAAAGTGGACACGACGGGACCCTAGTGCGTTTGAGTATGCAGAGCGAGGTAGTGGTCGATCTTCAGGTAGTGGGAGTAGAGGTCGTGGTCGTTCTTCCGGTAGTGGAAGCAAAGGTCGTGGTCAATCTTCTGGTTCTTCGTCTGTGAGGGGAGGATCAGGTATACCATCCCTATATTTATTATTATTATTATTTTGTTATTTATTTCAGTAAATATGTATCTTTTGTTATTATATGTAACTGTATTTTTTGTTCATATTGTAGTGACTGGGCGGGCTGACGTAGACGACTTCCCATATGGAGATAGAATTCCAGGAATCATTATGTCATTCCTACACCAGTGGAATGATGTACGTGCTGATGGAAACTGTGGATTTCGATGTGTCGCCGATGTTTTCCACGGTGGTGAAGACAATTGGCAACTCGCCCGTCGTTCGTATTTCAAATGAGATAGCTGCAAACCCATCTTTTTATGAGCACGTATACTACGACGGTGTGGCGGAGGCTCGTCACCGGATTAATTGGGGCGGGGGACCTTGTGGCGAGAATCACTATATGGAGACGTGGACGGACTTGTTTCCCATTGCAAATTTTTACAAGTGTGCAGTTATGTTCTTCTCTCTCGGAAATGATGGTTCATTGTACCCATGTCTTACAGTTCTACCTTGGGAGAGTCCGCCTACCGTGACGAGACCGTACAGAGAGTTGATTATTGCTCATTTAGGGAGTTACGCTCATTACATTCGTTTGGAATTGAATGAGGGATTCCCCGTACCTCCTATAGCGACTCTGTGGTATCAAATACGAGATGAGAGTGTTATTGGATGGGAGCTGGAGTACCAAAATAGGATAGCATATTGGCAACAATTATGTAATATGTTTTGATATGTTTGTATAATTATGTAATATGTTTTGATATGTTTGTATAATTATGTAATATGTTTTGATATGTTTGTACATTATATAGTGTTGCTTTATTATGTAATATGTTTTGATATGTTTGCTTTATTTGCATTATATATAATAGTACGACAGGTTATCAAACACAAATACAAATAATAAGCGTACAACAGATAAGCAAAACACAAATACAAACAATAAGCGTACGACATGTTAGCAAACACAAACACAAATAATAAGCGTACAACAGATAAACAAATATAAATGCAAATACTAAGCGTACCACAGATAAGCAAACACAAATACTAAGCGTACAACAGATAAACAAATATAAATGCAAATACTAAGAGTACGGTACAACAGATCAGCATACTCATCATCCGAATCATGGTCGGAGATGCCTAACTGAGTATGCCACGACTGTATGATCTCATCCAAATCTCCGCATGCAGCTCTGGCATCGTCTGGCAACTCATCCCTCATCTGCAAGATTGGGTCTACAGCCCGTATCATCTTACCCATCCACTGCACATAACAATAACATTAGCGTACATTAACAAATTATACGGTACAAATAAATATAGATAAAATGAAAAAATTACCAGATCGCCACACGTCCTATCTGGTGGTCGATCTGCTCTCCGGGAGGCACCACGGACGATGATAGGATGTGAGTAACTACCGAACCAATCAAGATAACGTGCATCACACTCGGAGGGGTCGCGACTACGTCTGAAGTCGCCAAGGAACAATCGGCATGATCTCGGAAATGTCCGCCAAGTCGATTCCGCTGTAGAAGCGGGGAACCTGACGTCGTACGTCGCTGCTGTCGCAGACCGCACCGCATGCTCTGGTGTCGGAATGTCAACCGGGATCACCTGAACATATCCTAACTGACGCAAGACCCGATCGGGCATATAAGGCTCTATGATATCCCGATAACGAATAAGACCCATCAATAAAGTCCTCGGGACATCCGCTGCTGGGTCAGGACCATAGGGTAACCACTCCACCTAAAGTTTAACACATTAATAATAATACATCTTAAAATTAAATAAATGGTGTAAAGTTTGATACCTCTGATGCAGTCATCTGATCTAGCCGTGCGCGGATGGAACGCAATCGTCCATCGCTCTTGTCCTCGCTCCGGACAGCCCACATACCCGAACGTGGATGACCCTCGTCGATAATCTTCCGCTCACGATGCGGGCGGAATGCAGGAAAGTACTCGTATATCCACGCCTGCAGCAGCGTAAGACAACCTGCAATCCCAGAACAATCCGCACGGCTAGCTATCCCAAGCTGCCGGTACAGGTATGCCAACGTCGCTGACCCCCACGAGTACTCATGAACGGTCTCCGGGTCCCTAGCCTCCAGTAGATCGCGTGGTCTGATCCGACAACCACTCTTGTCGACAAACAAGACGGCTCCGAGCATCAAGAATAGGTACGCCGTCAACTGTGTATCATCGGCCCGCGGAGGTCGTGCCCGTCTGTATAGGTCCTCAAGGGAGTCGATGCCGACACCACCACCACTCCATAAAGCTGTATCTCTCGCCAGACCATCAGGTGTGACACCAAGCAACTCTGCCACATAACACCTCAGCTCAGACGTCGACCCCTGAGCACTAACCAGACGACCATCCACAGGAATGCGCAGGATCTGGAAAACATCGTGAAGCATGATCGTCATCTCTCCGAAAGGCATGTGGAAAGTGTTGGTGTCAGGCTGCCACCGCTCCACAAACGCCGAAATCAAAGGCATGTCGAGATAAGGGAACATGCTGTACGGTAAGTGCCCCAAATGTGTGGCACTAATCTCCTCTCTGATATCAGCACTCAGTGTAGACCGCCAACCCTGTAGTGCTGTACAGGCTCTGTGCCGATTCTGGCACTTCAGAACCTTCCGATCCTCTCCGTCCCAGATCCGTCTAGCAATGTGACCCCAGAAACTAGGAATGACGCTCCCATCTAAAGGACCACCAGGCGTCATACTGCTCACGATCCAAGAATCGTCCTGGACCCTCTTCTTCTTCTGAGCGCGGGGATCAACAGTGCACGAGCTCGAATCCCCGGTCGTAAACCTCCCACCCCTACCCTTCCGCACCATCCATCCGGCGGAAGTAGAAGTACCCGCTCGACCACGTCCTCCGCTATAATCCCCCTGCCTCTCCACCTCCGGCCGCACTAACTCATACGGGCCATCATCGTCGCTCTCGTCGTCGAAACTATCCACATGCTCATCATCGAAGGAATCATCCTCCTCACGACGACGTAATGCCTCCCTCTCCCTCCTGACCGAAGCAGATATCCCCCGTCTACGTGGATGACGCGGTGCTGAATCATCAACTAAAGAACGGAAGGCGTGTAATGGTATCGACTTGCCTTTCCCTCCACTGTGACCCGATGACTATTAATTGAAATTTTAAATACAAATTTGTTAAATTTGTTAAACTAAATTATCATATTTATCAAAATTGTTAAACTAAATCAAAATTTGTTAAACTAAATTATCAAAATTGTTAAACTAAATCAAAATTTGTTAAACTAAATTAAAACAATTGTTAAACTAAATCAAAATTTGTTAAAACTAAATATCACAAATGTTAAACTTAATAAGAATTTGTTAAATTAATTTTTTTTATTTATCACTATTTATTAAAGTAATTATGATATTTATTAATTAAAAAAACAAAAAAGGTGGAGGCGTCTGCGAGAGACGCCTCCCGCAAGGTGGAGGCGTCTGTCGGAGACGCCTCCTCCTACGGGGAGACGTCTTCGGAAGACGTCTCCCCCATCGGGGAGACGTCTTCCGCAGACGTCTCCCGCTACGGGTCGGCGTCCGAGGTAGACGGCTAGACGCCCCCCGCATGGGTCGGGCGTCCGAGGAAGCCGCTCCCCCAATGGGGGGAGCGGCTTCCTCGGACGCCCGACCCATGCGGGGGGCGTCTCCCTCGGACGCCGACGACTTTTTTTTTTTTTTAAAACAAATAAATAACGTAATGTTACCTCATACGGGTACACCGGGGGAACTGTTGGCTGCTTCCCTGGCCTCCGAGACATTCGTAATCTTGTGTAGTAGGTATAGGAAGAGAAAGTTTTGAAAAAAGAGTGAAATTGTGAGATATATAAGCAAAAATAGGACGAATGGCAATTTGGTAATTCAAGGGACGATTTAAGTAATTTTGGGACGATGTTTAGCAGTTCAGTAAAATATATATACAGATATTAAATACCTATATTGCTCCATATTTGACTCGTCTAAGCAGTAAGCACCGAGCCATCATGGTCTCATGGATGGGACGTGGTTTTAAAACTCCCATGGTTGCAGCGATAATCGCGGTAGAACAACAAAACTGACTGAAAATCATGGGAAATTATGATAATTCATGTGAGTGGGTAGAATGAGTGCAATTGAGAAAAGTGTGTGAAGATACCAATCAACTCAACAATCAACAACATTTATCACCACCAACAAATGAAGATAATAATCAAACGAAATAATGACTATGACAATCGGGTTGTGGTTCACAACCATATTCTTTAATTAATCTAAATTATCTACTTATAAAAACAGAAATAAATGACGATGACATATACCACACGAACATTGAAAGAGGATATCCTGCAGAGAAAACAACCAAGTCCATATGGTAAATTATTTAATTTAACAAATACGAATCTGATGAAAGGTACATAAGATGTTTTTTTGTTGTTGTTGAGAAAGAGAGGTACATAAGATGTTATTTGGGTAACCTCCATTTATTCGGGTCGGATCCCGCAATAGAAAAAGAAAACCTGCAGGGGGGAAGGAAGAAGGGTTACAGGAAGGTGGCGTCGGATCCGGATGGGTACGATCCGACGAGGTGGAATCGAATATATAAAAATCGGAAAATCCCATCCCATTCCAATGTGGTCTTCTTCCTCTTCCCCCTAACAATAATCTCAAATCCCAAATCCCAAATCCGAGCCGAAATCCGAAATTACTCCGGGAAGAGAAAGGGAAAAGAAGAAGCGAATCGGATGGCGAAGCTGTACGTGCAAACGTCGCCGCCGCCGGATCTGAACAAGAACACGGAGTGGTTCATGTACCCCGGCGTCTGGACCACCTACATCCTAATCCTCTTCTTCTCCTGGATCCTCGTCCTCTCCGTCCTCGGCTGCTCCCCCGGCATGGCCTGGACCATCGTCAACCTCGCCCACTTCGCTGTATGCCTTCCTTTCCCCCTCCCTATTCCATTACGAATGTGCCTGATTCGGTTTGTGTGGACCGACTTGTGTATAGCTTGCGATTTCCGTAAATTTTGAGATCGTTTTAATTTGGGGTTTTATACATGACCTTTTTTTGTTGTTTCTTGATATGTTCATTGCGCATTATATGGATAGAGAAATACGTTATACGTGTTAGGGAATAGTTTCAGTCGGAGAAGCGTGATGACTTTAAGCATCCTTTGCTCAGACCACTTGTGTTTGAAATGGAAGTAGTAGGGGGTTGAATTGAAGAGAGTCGAGCACCAGCCTTGTTCTGGGAAGTCACCTAATTAATATGAATTAATTTTCTTTCTAGTTAGTTTATGTATTTTGATTGATGCGTTTTTTACCCTGCTGACACCAACTGCATTATAGTAATAGACTTACAAGAGATATCCAAAATTATGTGCAATCGAGAATTTTGGCCTGCACTGGAATTACCCTGCATTTTTAATGTTGTGTGTTAGTATATGTATGATATTCATGTTTCTTGTATGATGTTACTGGTATTAGTTAATTAGCTGTATGCCATGCCTGGCAAGTTTCAAGTGAAGGGTTGAACATTATGTCGTGTCCTTGCCTTGCAAGTTTTTTTCTCACAGTTGCCTAGATGAGAATCAACTTCCATGGTTTGTTTTTCTATGTTATTACCATTTTCCCTATGGGCATTGTTGAGTGCCCATCTTTACTTTATTGTTGTTGTGTGTTCAGATGACCTACCACTTCTTCCACTGGAAGAAGGGAACACCTTTTGCGGAGGATCAAGGCATATACAATACTTTGACTTGGTGGGAGCAGATGGATAATGGGAAGCAGTTGACGCGGAACAGGAAGTTTTTAACTGTTGTTCCAGTTGTATTGTGAGTATTTCATGTCACATAAGAAATTTCCTGGATATTTGATGCAAGCAGTGCTGGTTTCACTTTAGTTACATTTGTATACCTCTTTTAGTAGTTTAGTTATCGTGATGACTTTTGTCTTCTTCATCTCCGCAATAGATGAAAGGTTGCAAAACAAAAGGTAAAAGAAAGGAAAATATAAAACTAACCTTAAAAGCAATCTGATACAATTCAACAATCAAACTACTCTACTTTAGTTAATTGCAAATAGAGAGGTTCTATTAAGCCAAAGGTTCAAATTTGTTAACAAGCTTGTTGGTCATGATTGTTATAACTGTAAAGCTAGCTTACAATATTTTATTGTCAACACTTCTGCATCCAGTTCCTGCTCAAAGTTGAGTTCACTGCCTACCTATGCTTATCGGCAGTGTTACACTGTTTGGTAACTATCATACTGTCCTAGATCCGTATAGCATGCCTGCACTTTAATGGACGGTCCCCTTCATAGTCATGGAATGTAACTATGTCACATAATTACCTCTAATGCATATGTACAGTATTTTGGACCATGTCTGTGCTATCTAAATAATGTACTGATTTTTAACAATGTAGAGTTACTCATTTGTGAAAATTGGTTGTTACTTGGCAATTAATGATGCATCTGTTGATGGCTATTATGGGTAACTCAATGTAGAGTCAAAGTCTAAAAAGGAAAAACAAAAAAGGCAATTTGAGGTGGTTTAGGAAACAATGATAGTATATTGTGTTGTAGAATATATTGGATCCTCATTTCGATTTATAATTTCGTCTACTATTACTAGTCTCGTATTTAAGGGTAAAGTCAAGTCTTAGGGTGCGGTTGGATTGGGGGTAATCAACTAATCATTAGGGAGATAAGTTCGGGAGTAACTATTAGGGGAATAATTTTTTAAGAGGTAGTAATTCATCTAGTATATGTTTGGTATGTTGATGGAATTTTTAATGAAGAAATTAGAACTTGGAAAAACTTATTTTGACCCAACCGAATTGTTATTAGTTGGGTTGGTTTTTTATTTTAGTCGACCTAGGCTACAATACATTCCTTGCGAGTAGAAGTGTCACAAGAGAAGAAAAAAGGAGAATGTAAGAACCCGTAATTATTATTCCAGGGAGAGGGAGGGTAATGGATTACCTCCATATGGGGATAATATATTCAGCTACCTGATTATTTTCCCAATCCAAAGGGTGGGTGAAAATTTACCTCCTTTAATGATTCCCCTCATATTCCCCCAAGTGAAGTACATCCTTAGCCTCTTAGTGAGGCCAGGGTGGGATGTGTGTAATTTAAATTTAAATAGTATGATGTTTCCCTACTGTGGAGATGAAGTACCAGTGCGATAAATTTGAGAACGTGTCCAAGGAAAACTATTTTATTTATCATAAAGCATGATTTTCCTTGAATAAGATCTGTTCGTTTATCACTTAGACTCCATAGCTTCAACACCATCTATAGATATGTCAGATGTTTTATTGTACCAAATGCACCAATAAGTAGAAGGTGAATCTTTTCAGTGTCAACAAGAACACCTGACAGTAGAAAATATCAAAATATTACATAAATCATTTTACTTTCTGCATGATGTTGACTTTCAATTTTAGATATTTTCATTCATTGGGTAAGCTTCCAAGTTTCTGGTATTTCTGCGAACAATATCTTCTACCACTAAAGTTAGAAAGGCTAATGTTGTCTATTTGAATTTGTATGTGTTATATGTGATTGCGTTCTAATTTGCAAGCGTAAGTGTCGCACTGAACACAGCCACATAAATTACTTATTGGCAAGCAGAATTATTGCACTATACTGTACCTATATTACTCGAGGGCCTTATATTAATCATTTTCTGGCATTTCTTGTCATGTGTTATGATCTCCACAAAAAGTGGCTGCAAGAATTTTTGTAGTGAATTTTCATTGAAAGTCTCCCGGTTCATTTATGTCATTTCAATTGATTGTCACCTTTTCGGGCTTCTCTTTTCTTCAAAAGATCTCAATTCTATGTTAAGCTTAGCTCTGATTTTAATTGCTGGAGACATAGGACATGTGATGTTTATAACAACAATATTTGAGTTATTTTACATCCAAATAATGTACTCGGATATGATGTATGTTTTGAAAAACCGAACATTATAAATCAATAAATTATTGTTCGTTTTTCTACTTTCAGTAGTTTTTTGTTAACGCTGCAGTCAGTCATTCTCTTATTTGCTCCAGAGCAAGTTGCGAGTGTTTCAGCCTTTTCATGCGTTCTGTGGTATTACATACAATATATTGAATACAACACTTTCCAGTTTCCACATCTCAAAAAGTGCAGACTAGATGCCCTAATCTTTGAAGATGCTTTAATATTTTATATGGCTGTATATGGTTGGTAAGATTATACAATATTTGCAGGATAACTTCGTATGCCCTTAATGTGAAATTTCACCTACTGTGCTGATGGATGCATTTTCTTCCTTGCAGGTATTTAATTGCTTCTCACACAACAGACTACCAACATCCAATGCTTTTCCTAAACACCGTAGCTGTGTTGGTGCTCGTCGTTGCTAAGTTCCCGAACATGCACAAAGTTCGCATCTTTGGAATCAATGCTGATAGTTAAGAACAATTACTGGAGCAGCAAGGACATTTCAGTCTGTCCTCCGGCATTTCATGATAGATACCAGATAAGCTCAGTTAAGGAGAGGAACTATGAAAGTAAATCTCTCTTAATGGGAGTTCCCTGTACAGGAATTTGGAACTTAGTATCAAGAGAAGGCTTGTATTATGTACAGTCAACCGTAACTACTGATCTTGTGTATGATTGTGTTGAAAATCAAGGTTGCTGCTTCCTTTTCTTTTTAGTGAACGGGAACTTAAATAAGAAAACATGTTTTATTGTAACTTTTAAACAAGTTGCTATCGCTCATGTGAATCCCATGAACTCGTGATCACAAGACTTCCCACTGCCTTCATTGTGTTTGTTCTTGACCATGGTTGCGTTGCTCCCAAAGGTGAGCAAAAACCGGTCTGGTCTGCGTTTTTGGACCGGATCGGTTGGTTCGGTTTCGGTCCGAGATCTGGAGTCAATTCGGTTCCGGTCCGGACCGGTCTGAATTTTTATTTTTTTATTTTAAGTAAAAAAAACCGGTTTTGGACCGGTCCGGGTTAGACCGGTTGCTCACCCCTAGTTGCTCTTGTAGATCAGGGATTTAGTTACTGGATCTTGTTAATTACTTTTTGGAAAGAAATCCAAACTTAAATCTTGGATTAAATCACTGTTTTAGACCTCTAAATTTAGAGGATAAGTTAAAGGATGGTAACATGAAGTTCGTCTCCCTTTTCCTCGTGGGAGTAATTTGTTAAAAAAATTCATCTTAAAACACATTCGTTGAAATTATAATGGCGGTAGTTGGATTTTTTTTTGTGCTAGTTGGATATTTGATGGAGGCAATGCGAGGACCATCAAAAGTGTACAAGAATTGATGTACTGTTTCTTATGAAATGTAAAATGAAAAGGACACCTTTTGGAAAAACAGGCTCAATTTAATGCACTAGAAATGACAAAATGTTGAACCTTTTGATGATTTATCATAAATAAATGTGTACTTGATCAAATGCATGAAATTTTTGGTTGGAAATTTTCAATTATTTTCTAGTCATACTTCAGGATGCTACAAGAATCTCATTCTTGGACTCTTTGTACACAATCACAGATACACTGCTAAGGGCATTCGTAACGGGGTCGTGGATGACCCACAACCCCTGACGATCGGGTTATTGACCCTCACTGGGGTCGGGACGACTTTGTCGTCCCCGACCTGGTCGTTCAAATGACTTGCTCGACGACAGGGTCGTGCAGGGACGCGCCACGCGCCATGTTGCTTTTAATTAAAAAAATTAAATATTTTTTTGTTGTAATTTTTTTGTAGTGTATATAATTGTGTTTAAATATTTTGGGGATATTATTTTGTAAATAGTTGGATATATATTAAGATTTATTTAAAATAATGATTCGGATGAAGCGAAAATTAATTGTGTTTTTATTAATTGGCATTTTCATTTTAATGAAATTTAGGTAAGGAAAATTTTCAAAATAATCACCAAGAACCGATAAACTGATCAATATCCAGAATGCAATAATAAGGTGTCAAAACAAACTCACATCCCTAGCAGGGGCCACCCCCGCACTCCTAATCAAATTCATAAACTCAACAAATCACCCACTACGTGTTTTAACCCGCAAGAATTATTAATAGACCATCAACCAACCCGTAGCTAGTTCAACATATAAAAACAAGTAATGAAGAGTGGTAAGTGATATGGAGGTGGGAGGAGGAAGTGTATTGTGTTACGTACAATCGTTTAAATAAATATGTATTTTACTTTATTAATAATTATTGTTATTATCTGCTAATTAATATATAATTTGTTTGAATTATTAATATTTTGGGTAAATATAATTAATTTTGGAATATAATAAAATTTAGTGGAAATAAAAGATGACGTGGATGAGAGAAATGAGTTGTAGTGGGTTGTGGTTAAGAGGTGAATAGTGTTGGAAAGAGAAGAAAGTGGGTTGAGAAGAGAGAAAACTGATGTTGACGAGAAAGAAAGTTAATGTCGATAAGAGAGAGAAGAGAGAGAAAACTCATGATCGGGTTGATCGTGGTCATGGTTACAGGTGCTCTAAGGTCAACCCTATTAGGCTAGTCAACGAAGCCACATAAGTTGTCATTCTTAAAATCAGAGTGAAACCAATCCACATTTTAGAAGCAGAGAGGAAAAAGTAAATAAAAAAACCAAAAATTATGAAATTCTTAAAAGAAACACAAAATATGCACTTAGAATGTGAAAGGCTTTATGACACCTTACGACTCCATTAAAAGTATTTGTTGTTAACAAGGGGCACTTCCAACACGATCCATTTCTAGGCATCACAAAATCCTAAACTAAGCGTCGGGTGAACAGGAGGAGCTTCACGCTAGTACCAACGAGTTTTTTTAAGCACCTAGGTTTTTAGGCTCACGAGCCATAGTAAAGGATTGCTTGACAACAACCCCCAGTCTCTACAGATGGTCCCACTGCCAATGAATTGTTTGGGATCCTACTCCAACAACCCCCCTAGAAAAATTCTCTTGGCAAGACATGACTTGAACTCGAGATCTCGCTCTAATACCAAATGAAAGACTTATGTCATATGACTTTACCATTCTACTTGTTAGGGAATAAAATCAATCCTAAATACGCAGCGGAACGAAAAATAGCAAATCCAATGGAGAAAGAAATCACAATTGCAAATCCACAAACAATACACCACACAAAGTGACAAAACACGCAAAACACGAGATTTAACGTGAAAACTCAATGCGAGAAAAACCACGGACGACACAACCTCAATCTACTATAGAGAAAACTGAATTACAAAGAGAGACTTACAGAACACACGACCGACCGGCGAGAATACCCGATTGAATTTGCTCTCACCGAATCCACAAGGATGTTCTCTCTCTTTTCTCTCAAGAATGCAAAAGTAGACAATAACAATAGTTCTAATACAAAAGGGGACGAAATTGCCTTTATATAGTAGGTCAAAACAAGTATTAATTGCACCAAAATTGCGTGGAGAAAAGTGTAGAACGTGGGCGAAACTGGCTCGAACGGTCGACCGAACGGTTGCATTCGGTCAACCGAACCTAAAACCGTAACACAATCCAAAGCTCCATCGGTCGACCGTCGAGCGCTTCGGTCGACTATAAATTCCCAGACAGTGTCACAATGCTCCAACTGGTCGACCGTGACTTAAGTGCCGGTTGACCGAAAACTTCCACGAAGTTTTCCCGGATATCCAATGCATACTCGGTCGACCGTGACTTAAGTGTTCGGTCGACCGAAAACTTCCATACGCTTCTACTCTACTCGAAGCCCGGTCGACCGAATAGATCTCATCGGTCGACCGAAAACTTTCAGGCATTTTTCCTGGACATGTAAAAACATACTACCGGTCAACCGAACGTCTGTTTTCTGATTTCTCCCACAAATTCTTTAATTCACATATTCAAAGGCAAACTACAACACTACTAAAAGTAATTATTGTAAGTGAGGTGTTAACTTCCAACACAGTTCATTCACAGACAGCACAGAACCTCAAATTAAACGTCAAGTGGATATGAATGTTGCATACCAGTGCAAACGAATCAAACGGTTAAACAAGTAGACGTTTAACTCACAAACCATAATAAGAGATTTCTTGACGTCTCTACGGGTTTCCACTACCGAGAAATTGACTGGTGGGATGCCACCCAACAGAGTTACATACAGAATGGAGGCAAAGAAGAACACGACAGAACTATGCCCTAGAGTAGGATCAGAAGTTCAGAAGCAAACAGTTCAGCATTGACTCAGATGACCTGAGGCTTAAGACCCATGTTTCAATTCCTGTTACCCCAAACTTTACGAAAAGTTCAAAACAAACCACAGTGGCCGATTAAAATACCATACAATAAATTATACAAGTGGTGGAGACGTGTACAAACCCACTCATGCCTCTCCCTTCAACCCCATTCTGTCATTCCTGTCCTGTGCTTTTCCTGGCTGGAAGAATCTTAATGCCATGATGAGACTCCAGTCACTCCACATGTCAGACGTTTTTTTCAGACGTGAAAGGAAAACAAGGAATGCAATCAACACAATCTCAATCATGCATTAATGTGTTTTCCTCACTGTCATACCATCGAGAACAAATAAAATCACCCAATGTGCCATGCAAAATAAAACAAATAAAAAAGGAAAAAAACTTATATATATGCATCGTCCTTATCCAAACATAACAAAGTATATGATCATAACAAGAGAGTTTATATATGTTCACAACAATTGTAACAAAAGGAAAAAGAAATTAAAATAAATAGGAGAACAAGAACTAGTCGAAGTATACTGCTTTCTTTTTCTCCTGCTGTTACCTGATGAACACATTAATTGGTGCAAAACCAAAACCAAAACCACTAACACAATCAAATCAAACAAAACAAAACGTAAGACAACAAGTACAACACTTCCTTGTTCTTATTCACCATTGCACCTTAAACCTTAATCCTCCTACCAAGCTGTTCCACCCCGAATACCTCCACTCCACAACCCAGAACTAGATCCTCCTCCTTGTCCTCTATTCTGCTCTAAATCCTGAGAAACCTGAGTTAGATTCTCAAAAGGAAGCACTACTCTCCCACCACCTTCTTGCACTCCCCCATGCATGTTCCCATACACACCACTCCCCTCAATTGGAAATCCCAAAGGGTTTGTTGGTCTAATATTTTGCACCCCAAATAACCCATTTGTTGGATACATTGCACCAGATTGTGGCAGTGTAACAAATGGAGCCAACCCTCTAGCAGACATCCCACTCAAAAGCTCCATAGCTGAAGTAGAAGTAGGATATCTAAAATTCTTATTCTCACCATAGAAACTAGAATTCAAGTCTTGCCCATCACATAAATTGGGGTTCATGACATGGCTAGTGGTCAAATCCGGAAATTTCTTCAAAGATGTTGATGAGCCAAGTAAAGAAGTGGTGGTAATAGTGGAGTTAGTATGAGAAGTAGAAGTGGTGAATGATCTCTTGTTCTTCCTAGAGCCTCCACCAATGGGAATATTCCTCAAAGATCCACCTTGGGTCCAATACCTCTTGCATGTCTTGCAAAAGTATCTTGGTTGGGTGAGGCTGTAGTTGTTGTAGTAGCAAAACTTTGTGTTGGTTGAATTGCACCTTGGGCAGCTAAGAGCTTGAGCTTTTTGTGGCCTCCCTCTCCTTTCCACCACTTGGGGTATTGGCCTTGTTGTGCATGGTGATGGTGTTGGTGTTGGTGTTGATGATGAAACCAACAACATCTCCTCTATGGAAGAAGGAGGAGGAGAAGGTTTCATCAATCCAAACTCCTACAAACAAAAAGAACTAACTATAAGCACATGTCTTAGACCAAACACAAACAGTACAAAGAGAGAACAAAAGGTGGTTGCTTTAGGTTACAACCACAAAAGCTAGGCAGCAGAAAGATTGCAAAGAGATAAACAGCAAAGGCTGTTGTGTGGTAGAAAAATAATTGAAAGCTCACAAACTTTCAGAGAACAAACTAATTGAACACCTTTTACAAAGGAAAAAGAGAGAAGTGGAGGAGAAAAGTTCAATTTCTGCTTTCCACAGTTGGCTTTGTTTGGCAGTGTAAGGTCAAGCCTTTTCTCGTCAATATTGAAATAATTTCTTCAACAAACATACATGTACATATTGGAATTCAGAAGGGAAAGTGAAAAGGAAAAAAGGAAAGCATTACTTTTGCTCCTCACCTGAGGCCAAGGAGCAGTATCCATGCAAGAAACTGGCTTTGATCTGGGAACTTTCTATGTAGATTTGTAGTACTTATGGTGTTTGATGTAATTGTGGCGCAAAAGAGGATAGAGGGCTGTGAGTGGAGTTTGGTTTCTGTTGGAAACCACATATGATTTGTATGGTATATGGGGAAGAGAAAAGAGAAGGTGTGTTTGTGCTTCTTGCAAAAAAAAATCTTCTTCTTTATTTTGTGCCATTTCTAAAATGTGGGCAATTTTGTTTAATCAAAAGATCATGATTTCATAGTAAGAGAATAATATGTCATGGTGGTCTCAGTGGGTTTGGTGGACTAACTGGTGCTATGGTCCTCTTAGGAGTTGTGAATTGTCTATTATAATCGAATGCTGGAGGAGAATTTTGGGATGTTGAGAATATTAGCATGAAATTGTGGTGTTTATTCTATATATATTGATGATTGATAGTTGTGTCTGTTTTTTATTCATTTGGAAGCCACCGGATTGAATTCAAACCAGACAAAGTTCTAAACTTATTCCACTTTGGGCACTAGCTAGTGCTGTTCTTAGTGTTTCGATTATAGTTGTGCTTTATGCCTTAATTAGTTTTAGCCAAAAAGGATGGTACGTATTAGCATGATTGGTAGACATCAACATGATAAATATCTTTAAGCTCTTTGCAGTACTTCATGTTTCTACTATTATGCTCTGTTTGCAATGTAGTTATAATAATGGTGTTGAAGATATTAAAAGCTAAAGCAAATAAAGTTCTTACCGTTGAACATTGATGGTGAAGGGAGGCCCAAAGCTTGACCATTCCGTTCCCAGATAAACGTTTGAGTTCCCCAACTATCAAATAAATGTATACTAACGGATAGATCTTTTTATTTATATACACTCATGTATTCAAACATAAAATGTACAACAGAAAAAAACCAAAAAATAAACATCTTCTTCCTTCCCTTTCTTGCACCCTCTTCCGATCATTCTCTAATATGGTATCAGAGCATCAGATCCTCTCATAAGCCTCAGATTTCCCTGCTTTCCTCATCGGCTTCTTCCTTGGGGGTTGAAGGTCGAACTCTCCTCATCCAAACCCAAGAAATAAAAAAGGGGGGCATGTCGGACGGCAACATAAACCAGCCGGAGATGAATCCCCATCGCCTCGTCTCGACGGCTCTAAACGGGGCAAACTATTTATCCTGGGCGCGTGTTGTCACCCTCTCCCTCAGTGGCAGGGGGAAACTCGGTCACGTCACCGGAAAGACTCCAAAACCAGAAGATACATCAGACAAAATCCAAGATGAATGGCAAACCTCGGATCACCAAGTGATGTCATGGATTATCGCATCCATGCAAAATCACATCGCCGAGATTTTCATCTACAAAGAAAGCGCAAAGGAGCTGTGGGACTCGATCCGAGACCACTACGGCAAAGCAGAAAATTTTGCGCAACTTTTCAAAATCAAACAGGAGATCGCGCAAACTCAACAACATGGAGTTTCAGTCACTGAGTACCTCGGTACTCTCAGAAGAAAGTGGGACGAGCTGAGGATCTACGAACCCCCAACTGCTGACCCAGAAATCATTCAAAAGCGACAAGAGCAAAATCAAATCTACCGGTTTCTAGTAGGGTTAGATCCGAGCTACGAGACCGTTCGGTCTCAAATACTCATGGCATCAGATCTTCCAAGCCTCGCAAACATCACAAGTCTTGTTCAGCGCGAGGAAACAAGAAGAAATACAATGAATAACCACAACAAAACTCAGAACATGGACAACCAGGCCCTCATCGCCGGTCGAAACCAAGCTCAGGGAATGAAAAAAAGGTTCGGAAACAAAAGCAACGAACACTGTGAAAACTGCAAGAAACCAGGACACAACAAAAGCTCGTGTTGGTTCTTGTTCCCGCACCTCAGACCACAAAAATCCGAAAGAAACACAAAAGCGAATCTGGTGGAAGGCAACAACAGTCTGCTCGGAGGAGGCGGCAACACCAACCTACTCGGAGGCAGCAACGCAAACCAGGTCGGAGGCGACGACTTCACCTTCCGAAGCAGCAGCCGACACAGCGAATACGAAGGGTTACAAAACCCTAACAGTTTCGCGGATAACACCGCTTTATATACCAACTGCATATCCGGATCCGGAAACCCGACTCCGAGAATTCGAATGGAATCTGATGCTGCCGGATCTAATGTTATCGGATATGGATCCAGCAATCCGAATCCACCAAACCAGATCCATTTAAAAAATCTGGTAAATCGGTTAAATGATTATTTGCAGAATACACCTCCTGAAACAGGTAATTATGCAGGTATTACCAACCTTTCTAAATTTACTGCTTTGTCTGAAATAACATCCAAATCACAAAATAAACCTTGGATTATTGATACCGGAGCCACCGATCACATGACTGGTGATCCAACTCTACTTAGCAATATGAAACAAAATCTTAAGTTATTAAATAACTTTGTAATTGTTGCTAATGGAAGTAAAGCCCAAATTGAAGGAATAGGAAAGGCAAACTTAGTTAACAACACGTCTGATGACATTCTTTTTGTACCTAATCTCGATGCTAACCTTATATCGGTTGCCAAACTCACCAAAAATCTTAATTGTAATGTTATATTCACTCCTAATGATGTTATTTTTCAGGATCGTATCACCAGGAGGATGATTGGTAAGGGTATCCTCGCTAATGGTCTCTACATTCTAGAAACCAAGAAGAAAGTTCTACATACTCGTATGGTAGATAATCACATCCTTTGGCACAAAAGGATGGGTCATCCGTCATCAAATGTACTGCATTCTTTATTTCCTATTTTTAAAAATGAACTCTTATGCGATGTTTGTCGAATTGCTAAACAATCTAGATTACCATTTCAAAATTCTAGCACCAAAACTCATTCTCCTTTCGAACTAATACATTCTGATATTTGGGGTCCTGCCCCCATTGAGTCTTACAACGGTTTTCGATACTTTATTAGTTTTATTGATGATTTTTCTCGAGCCACCTGGATTTATCTTTTAAAAAACAAATCAAACACCTACTCAGTTTTTTGCGAATTTCTTCGTTACATAGAAAATATGTTTGATGCAAAAAACCGTATTTTTAGATCTGATAATGGTTCTGAATACATGAGCAATATATTTCAAAATTTTCTACGACAAAAAGGTATTTTTCATCAAACCTCATGTATTAATACTCCTCAACAAAATGGGGTGTCTGAGCGAAAAAACCGACATCTGTTAAATGTCACTCGCTCCCTCCTTTTTCAGAATAATGTCCCAAAATCGTTTTGGTCCGACGCAATTCTAACAGCTACCTATATTATCAATCGTCTTCCTAGTCCTACTACTAACTATAAAAAACCTCTAGAAATCCTATACAATAAAAAAAATTCAATCGAACACCTCAGAATTTTTGGTTGCACCTGTTTTGTCCTCAAAAAACGTGAAGATAAATTTGATCAAAACTCCATCAAATGTATCTTCTTAGGATATTCCTTTAGTAAAAAAGGGTACAAATGCTATGACCCAAACAATAAAAAAACTTACATCTCCAGAGATGTCACATTCTTTGAAAGCATTCCATTTTTTCACAAACCTGGGCAAGAGGAACACACCTCTGTCCCAGTTCCACACACTAACCTGCCTCCTACAACATCACCAACAAACGGAGGAGGAGAAAATGAAGACGGAGGAGGAGAAAATGAAGACGGAGGAGGAGAGAATGAAGACGAGGGAGGAGAGAATGAAGACGAAGAAGGAAGAATTGGACACGAAGGAGAAGAAAATGAAGGAAGGAGAGAAGAACCACCGAGAAGATCTACACGACCATCTCACCTCCCTACCAGGTTCAATGATTATTTTCTATCTCACGCCAAATATCCTGTCCAAAACTCCAAATATCCTATCCAAAACTTTCTATCATATCAAAAAAGATCTCAACAACATCAAGCCTTCTAGGAAATTTAGACACAAACAAAGAACCTACACATTACCATGAGGCTATCAATGATCCAAAGTGGATTAAAGCCATGAATGATGAATTACAAGCTCTAAAAGACAACCACACCTGGACGCTTGTTCCTCTCCAACCAGGAATCAAACCCGTTGGATGTAGATGGATCTACAAAATTAAATATCATAGCACTGGAAAAATAGAAAGATATAAAGCTCGTCTTGTGGCCAAAGGATACACCCAGACTTATGGCCTAGACTATGTAGAAACATTCGCTCCTGTAGCCAAAATGAACACTGTTCGGGTTCTTCTTTCTATCGCTGTAAATCAAGGATGGAAATTATTTCAGATGGATGTCAAAAATGCATTCTTACAGGGAAATCTTGAAGAAGAAGTCTACATGACTCCTCCACCTGGCATCACCACGTGTCCCAACCAGGTATGCAAGCTTCATAAATCTATATATGGGCTAAAACAATCACCTCATGCCTGGTATGCCAAACTCAGTCTCTCTCTCCTTAGCTATGGATTTACTAAAAGTTCCGCTGATGCATCCATGTTTACAAAACATAGTCACAACACTACTATTATTGTTCTTATTTATGTCGATGACATCATTATAACAGGAAATAATAATCATCAAATAACATTAGTTAAAAAATACCTAAAATCAAAATTTGACATAAAGGATTTAGGATACTTAAAATATTTCTTAGGAATAGAGATTGCATATTCTAAAAAAGGGTTATTTCTCTCCCAACGAAAATATACCCTAGATCTACTTGAAGAAACTAAGAAATTAGGATCAAAACCTTCAAACACTCCTATAGAAATCAACAAAAAAATAGGACCAACTGATGGAAACCCTCTTTCTGATATTGGTCAGTTTCAAAGGCTAGTAGGAAAACTCATTTATCTTACTGTTACTCGACCCGACATCACATATGTTGTAAGTCAAATAAGTCAATTTATGCATGCTCCTCACACACAACACTTAGACTTAGTAAAAAGGATTCTCTGTTATCTTAAAGGCACTCTTGGGCAAGGGCTCTGGATGAGACCCAACAACTCTAACTCAATAACAGGTTATTCTGATGCAGATTGGGCCGGAAGTCATGATCGAAGATCAACGTCTGGATTCTGCACTTTCGTCGGGGGCAACTTAGTAACCTGGCGAAGCAAGAAACAAAATGTCGTTGCCAGATCTAGTGCTGAAGCTGAATATCGTGCAATGGCCTCAACCACCAGCGAATTAATCTGGTTGAGTCAACTTCTCAGAGATATGAAGATCACCACCCAGGAACCCATGAAGATGTTTTGTGACAATAATGCTGCAAGACATATCGCGATGAATCCTGTCTTCCATGAAAGGACCAAACACATAGAAGTCGACTGCCACTTTATTAGAGAAAAAATACAATCAAGACAAATAGAGGTTCCCTATGTCTCAAGCAAAGATCAGTTAGCCGATATCTTCACTAAAGCTCTAGATCGCAAGACTTTCTCCAACATACTTCACAAGTTAGGGTCTATCAATCCATTTCAGACCCAACTTGAGGGGGCGTGTTGAAGATATTAAAAGCTAAAGCAAATAAAGTTCTTACCGTTGAACATTGATGGTGAAGGGAGGCCCAAAGCTTGACCATTCCGTTCCCAGATAAACATTTGAGTTCCCCAAGTATCAAATAAATGTATACTAACAGATAGATCTTTTTATTTATATACACTCATGTATTCAAACATAAAATGTACAACAGAAAAAAACCAAAAAATAAACATCTTCTTCCTTCCCTTTCTTGCACCCTCTTCCTATCATTCTCTAATAAATGGTGTATCTTTTGAATACTTAAATGTACGTAAGTGGTCCTTTTATCCTTGATCTTTCTAGTGCAAATGAAACACAACTCACTATTCCAATCCCAGCCGCCCAACGAATCCCTTCAGATAGCAATTTTAATTAACTCTGTAACCGTTTCGTGCCTACTTATGTCTTACCCCTCCCTGTGTCGTAATAGGAATTTTCTGAAGGACTTGTGACGTCAACACAACTCCTTGGAAACATCTAGTTGTTTTATCAACGAGATAAAAATGTCATCTTCAGAAGTTGTGCACTAAGTCAAGTCATTCTAAATCCATAAAATATCTATCTGAGAACCTCTGGAGTGTAATCTTATTATTTCAAGATGTACAGATCCAACAACTGGATTATCTAATTTGTTGGCTAAATCTTGACAATCAGAGGGAAACACTACACTAGTCAAAAGATTGAAGGGTCATTATTATTATTCTAGTGCGCGACACCTTGACATGGACAGGGAAAGAGAGAACCCAACCAAGCCGGATCCGACAAAAGCAAGACAACACGATCCTGAGAAGCGTGGGTCCCGCTGGCGAGGGGATAGTGGAGTACTCTGGTTAGCCACCGCGGACGTGAATCCGTCGCCACATGTGTATCCAAACTAATAACGCAAACACGACTATTGTTGTGCAACACGACTTCGATTCCCTTCACGTTTTCGATCGTGACGCAAGCACTAGTTAATCTCGCCGCATCCATTTTACCATCATCATCTAACCCAATATTACTTAATTACGTCTTGCAATCAACTAATATTATTATCGACTTGAAATTAATTAGCACATAATCTTCGTTTTATTTGATCATAAATTGAAGTAATTCCAATAGAAGCAGGCCACATCCCTTGTTTAGGTAATACTAGAATAGAGTGGAAATATAATTCTTACGAGAAAACATTAAGTGGATGATTTTTTGATGTACTTGAGTCAAGCTTGAGCTAGTCAAGGCTGGTTTTGAAACTTTGTTGGTTCATGCAGCTTCGATTGAAGACTAAGTTTGACCATATCTCGGTACGACCTTATTTTTTAGAATTCTGGCTCTGTTCTTGCGTTCCTTAATAAGCTCATTTGATTGTTCACTCGCAAATTCATCTCTCTCATTTTTGTTGTTTTTATTGGCGAGGCTAAAATCCTTATAAGGGGACAGCATGGTGTTAGAAGATCGTTGGAATATATGAAATTTGGAGCAAGTCAACAAGCAGGTTCTTGAGAAATATATGTACATATGTACGTAACTATCATGCAGGGTGAGCTTCAATTAATTGGTTGAAATGTAGATGCTCTTGTTTAAGATGTATTTACACACAAAAACCACCCTTCCATTTGGTAACTATCTGTGAAAAGGACCAAGGAATATACAATAACTACGAGGAAGGACGCATAAGAACAAAGAAGAAGACAACAAAATCGTAACTTGATAGTATGTTGGTGGAAAATTATGAATTTACTTTTTTTTTTTTTTTTTGTAGATTATATATAAGTGATTTCCCTACTAACTGATGTATATATGTGTCAAAAGTCCGAGATAGAAATTTAGCCAGAAAAAAAAATGATTAGTTTCTTTTCTTTTCCTTCAAATATTGATTAGATATAGAAAGAAGTAGAAACACAATATTACATACTAAATCGTGGCTACTCAATTTGTGAACCACGTTCGTCTCATATCTCGTTCCACGGTATAATAAAATAACATGGAAGGGAGAAACACAAATTTTATTATTATATCGTTTCTCTGGATTTCACATGATCTTTGCAATTATTTGGAAAACCGTTTCCTACATGTACACGTGAATAGGAATAAAATATGAAAGAAACATGCTCAACAAAGTTTCGGCGTGCGCCCAGAAAACGCAGAGCAGAGAACGACGACTTTTCCATAACATAACGCAGAGCAGAAAATCAAGTTGAGAATTTGCTGAGGTTATCTTAAGCCAAGTTCCATAACATATTTACTCTTTCTTGCTTTCACTACTCTTGTCCTTTTACGAAGCAAAAGACAATATCAAACTTAACTATCGTGCTTATATTAGTAGTCAAGAAGAACAAGCCTTGTGAAGACAACGTATGCCTTTAATTGCTGCCGAAACCCCCCTTATATCACTTTTAGACGTCTTTATAATAATAAAACACGCATTATTCTTAATATTGTACCTAATCCACTAAAGCACACGACAAAGGGTAGTCTCCAACTATCATCACGCACTACTACAATTTAAAAAGACTGTTTTATTTGACCAAATATCGGTTATTCTTCTAAGAAGTTGTGTGAAGTTGAAATTCTGAAATCAAAGCCATGATGTCCTCAAACACGTATCTTATGATTTGGTAATTAATTGTAATTACATGCTTTACCGTGTGCCACGTTTCATATCATGGAGTGGCTAATAGCCGTTATTTAATTATATTTGTAAGCTCACTTCAAATATATATAATCACTTCGTTGGACTCTGCAAACATGCCATAGGCTGATAGGGATGACGAATTAATATAATAATACGACATGATCATTATCCCATGGAAAAGGTGGGAGAAGACATATTTTCGTGGCAAAGGCGTTTAGTGTTTGTGGACTGGACTGGACCGGACCGGACTGGACTCTCCGCTACGGGCCGGAAGCCCAACCCAAGCTCTCTCAAGTCTTAACAACTTTTCGGTTTCTATCAGAGGAACGAGCTTAACAATGGCGACGACGGCGGTTTCGTCGTCGTGGAAGCAACTCCTCCTCGCAGCCATCGACTCCAACTCCCACCTCAAGCACTCCAGTTTCCTCCAGCTCGTAAGTATCCCTAACCCTAATCCCGACTTCATTCCGATTTTCTCCCTTATCTCGTCATTTCAGGCCACGGTCGGATCCAACGGCCGCCCTTCCAACCGCACCGTCGTTTTCAGGTCCGATTCTAGAAATAAAAACGCTTTTCTTTTAGCTCTTGTTCTGTTTGTTGACGGGATTTTGTTGGAACCAACAGGGGATTTGCGGAAGGCTGCGATGGGTTGCAAATCAACACCGACTCTCGGACTCGGAAGGTAATTCCGGAACTGATGTTAACTTACTGGTTTTGTATCCGAAAATCGGCTTGCAGTAGATGGAATGGATTTTCTAAATTGACTTGAATTAATTGATAATTTTGCTTTTATAGAATTTACTTTGGGGAATTGGTTCAGTAATGCTGTCTTGTTAGTTAGTTTTTTTGGCTAAAAATGTTAATCTTGTTTGCTATTGAGTTTGCAAAACTTTAGTTTTGTATGCAAGGCGTAATGCAATTGTTTTTCCAATGGGTCTGAGTCGTAAGGAAATTGGTGACCTGAGGGCACTCAAAGGTCACCTCAGAAACACAGGGTTCACAAGACTTGTGATTTTTACTAACTCAATACCAGGTGACTAGGTTAGTCCCTGAGTTAATGACTATATTTGATCTGAACTGGTAGTTTATTTGTTTGGTTTCCGCAGATCGATGATATCAAGCATTGTCCATTTGGAGAGGTAATTTCTTCCCAAGGTTCAAATATTTTCAGTTCATTATATGTTCTGGAAAACCAATGAAAGTAAACCCTGGCCTTCAGATTTTTCACTTAACTCCAATATCGTTGAATAAGTGGTTCCAGGGAAGGGGTATGTATGAAGAAATCGGAACCTGCACCATGAAGTCTGAACCAATTTCTTCCTACTTGTAGATTTGTTGGTATTTTACTGAGACCTGGGAACAGTTCCGGATCAATGGAAGGATTGACATCATCGATGGCTCAAACCCGGACAGTCTCAAACTTCAGGTTGTTTGGGCAAGTATAATACCATTTGGTTTTATTTCATTCGTTTTGGCCTGACACTCAATTACAGTGGACATCCATGACCATGATTAAGAAACAAGATTTATTTCCTGTCGGTAACATAAAGTTATACAACACTGGTAGTATGCATCCGAAAAGTAAAGTAGGCTTTTTGGTCAAGAAATTCCAGTGCAATTTATACTACCGTCTAAGAGATGTCATTGTTTTACTATGTGGAAATTGGCATGGTCAAAGTAAGAGGTTCAATATTTTATTATGACTTAATAACTTTGACAAACCCCTCCGAGTTTGGGATGAATAACTATTTTGTTTTTATACTCGAAGAGAAGCTAAATTGGCACTTTTACCCTCTGGTTTATTTTTGGTATGGTTGGATTTGTATGGTCGAGATGAAGGAACGGAATAGTAGAAAAGAGCCCCCCACCCGTGGGGTAGCTGGTAAAGACCCTCCCGCTTGGAGGGTCGCCAGTTCGACCCACGGGTGCCTCAAGCACCCTACTTTGGTGAACACGATCTCATATTGGGTTGGGGGTAATAAAAGGGGTGAGGTCCTTAGTAGCCCCGGGGTTTGTAGCCTGACCGGCGTTCAAAGGGTGGTGGTCCGGTGATTTTCCCGGTTATAAAAAAAATAGTAGAAAAGAAATAAGGGAAAGTCAATTTGTCTCTTTGCACTTTTCATAAACATGATAGAAGCGAGAGATTTGAGCTGCTCCCATTTGGATTGGATCTAGGGAGAAAAATGAGAATTTTTTTTCCGACTTCTCTCCAACCTTTTCTCCTATGTTGCTATCCAGATAGGCCATTAAACTTTTGATCATAGACATACTAAAATCGCACACCATATCCAGATCCATATAGTAAATCAGAATTAAAAAAATTTACTGTCCAGGTGTCATGACAGACATTCTTGCTCTGCTTCCTGATTTTGTGTTGAACCTTACTTCACTACAAATATTAATAGGATTATGTTGGTTGGTTTTCCACAGAATGCATATATTGCTCTTTTAGATGGATTATCCAAATCATTTTTCCCTTGTTCATGAGAAAACTGCATGTGTTCAATTTTTTCTCTACCAAACCAATACACTTATGTTTCCGCACAGCAAAGAGAGAGAGCATGGTTTGCTAGTTCTTTGAAATCAAGATTCCAATACTTGGGTGCTGCTCCTGGCCTTCCATGTTTATGTGATGAAACAACCGAAAAGCACAATCTTGACCCTTGTAGTGGGCCAGTTGATGCTTTCTGCCTTTTGTTGTTTGACCCAGATAAGGTAAACTGCACCTGATTGCCTCTTTAGTTATTGAGTGATTCTTGCTTGTTTAATTGTTTGCTAAAATTTGACAGTTTTCGTTTGTTGTATACATTCAACAAATGCTCTCAGGTTGATTACCTAAATTTGAAAAGCAATAAGAGATTGCTGTTCGAAGCAACACAGACTGCTGCTGATTGTAGTAATTGGATTGTTGAGGAAGTGAACCCCTGAAGTGCAGAAGAAGATCGCATTGTGTAGGATTACAGCATTCCTCACTGCTTTAGTTATAACTTATTGTTCTGTACCTCCGTGTACTAAGATGAGGAAATTACATTTTAATTTTAGATCCACAAAGAACATATTCTTTTATGTGAAAGCAATGTCCAACGTATTATGATTTAGTTAAATTGTATATTTTACAGAGCATATATCATATTAATATTTAAGCTATTGTTTGTTAAATATGAGATGAAGATGGCCTGTGAGTGTTGAATTTCAGCGGGGTATCGATTTTTGAACCCTCAAAATATAGGTTGAAGTTTTACTTTGCGTAAATTACAGATAACTCCTCTCGATTATGCGCTCAATTCACTTTACTTTCATGAACATTAAAACATTACACTTAGTCT
This sequence comes from Triglochin maritima, assembly GCA_963682175.1. Classification (NCBI taxonomy): domain Eukaryota; kingdom Viridiplantae; phylum Streptophyta; class Magnoliopsida; order Alismatales; family Juncaginaceae; genus Triglochin; species Triglochin maritima. The sequence goes on along the minus strand of OY821771.1, from coordinate 46,963,205 downwards.
CCTTCGGTCTCAGTCCATCACTTTCTAACTATATTAGTTTTCATTATGTTCATCGTTATTTTTTGAATTTTTTTGATTTGCTATCAAAGATTACTCTTGATACTAACTCTATGACAGATTTGGATTTAAATGTGTCGAATTAATATTGTATTTGCATGAAATGTGTACAACATTGGACACTAAATTTAGATCAAATTTGATGCAAATCTAAATTCAAAATTGTCTTAGAATCAGTGTTAAGAGTAATATATGTAAACAATGCAAAAATAATAATAATAAATATTTTGAAATAATAATACATTTTTGATAGAGAATGGGGAGTAAAGAGTTATTTGTAATTTATATTTTTAACCTTTCCAAATAAACACGCGTGAAGTAATACTGGACATGTTAACTTGAAATTGCATTTTTAGGATAATAGTTTTTGAGGGTCATGTTTTTCCAATCCAAAGTGAAAAGTTGAAATAAAAATGAGAAAACAAATTTCCTTTTTTCTGATAAAGAATGATTTGTAACCTAATTATGTAAATTTTACTCCATAGAAAAATAAAAATTGAACTATTATATCATAATAGACTGCACAAAATCCTACAGTAGTAACATATTTAGGAGTAGAATTGGATCTGTTTGGTTCTCTTGTTAGGGTTTTCCGTGCTCAAATCATACTAATTTAGCTAAAAACAAATCCCTACCTAACTAAACTTGTATCTGTTGTTTTATGAGTCAAATTTTGATCTGCATCCCGTGCCATCTTTGAGTGATCAAGTGGAAATCGTAAAAGTTAAAGTCCTAGAAGATCAAACAATACTATATATTGAAATTAACTCCAAATCCATCTTAGGGGGTGTTTGGTTGGGGGTACCTGGAATGGAATGGAATGGATTTCATTCCATTCTGGTGTTTGGTTTGTTTATTTTGGGCCCAGAATTAGAATCCATTCCAGCCCATACCTAGGAATTAGAATCTTATCTACCTACCATAGAATGAGAATCCATTCCAGCCTGGTATGAGATTCTCATTCCATTCCATTCCATCCCAGTCAACCAAACACCCCCTTAGTAGAAGCAGATTGTTCATTGCTGATGACAACAGAGTTGTAAATTTAATATATGTTCGTATTGATATGATTACACTTACCAATGGAATCAATTAGAGAAAATAAATATTTTCGGTTTGGTTCGGAATAAATAAATAAAAACAAGTATGATCTAGTTTCAGTTGGGTTAACTACGTACAACTAATTTTCTGAGCCGGAAACAGAGACAGGTATAAAAACCAGGTGAGGTTGGATCCAACTCCGTCCTCGTCTCCGGCGAAACCGAAAACCCTAAAACCCCTGGAATGGCGTTCGCCTGCCGATCCCTCGCCACCACTCTCACCCGCCGCTTCCACCCTTCCTTCTCGTACCTCCTCCTACCCCACCACGACCGCGATCGAACCCCTCCTCCCTCTCCCACCCACCCAACCCACGCGCTCCCCTTCCTCCTCCCCTCCGCCTTCGCCCACGGTTCTTTCCGTAACTACTCGTCCCCCTCCGGAGAGTCGTCTTTCACAGACGCGGTCGCGGAGAAGGGAGTCGATGTCGCCGAGTTTGTCTCCGAGAAGAGCCTCGAGGTTGCGACTCCGCAAGTCGGGGAAGTGGCGGCTGCGGCGGCGGATTCGGCTTTTCCGGTCGCGGCGCTGCAGCACTTGATCGATGGGGTTCATTGTTTCACGGGCTTGAATTGGTTCGTTTTAAGGATTTTGGCGGGGTTTTTTTTTGGATGTTTGATCTCTCAACTGTTTGGTTTTGGGATGTTTGATTTGAGCAGGTGGGCGGCAATTGCGGCCACGACGGTTTTTATCAGGTTGGCGACGGTCCCGTTGATGATAAATCAGCTGAAGCTTACCACAAAGCTAACAGTAGGTTGCGGATTTTGATGTTCTTGTAATTGCTATTCCGAAGATTTTTCTTGTTGTTGTGTTTGAGTGATCATTGTCTCACGTATCTGTGCTACGTTTGCTAACCTCTGACAATGTGGCATCGTAGCCAATTCATATCATCACCTTTCTTCGGGCTTGGTTACGATGTTAAACCAAAACATTATCTTCTCTCTCGGTTTATGTAAGATAAATTGAAGTGGTCTGTAGGGTAAGTTATGTCTATAGTGCTTCTTTTGGTGCTGATTTGTTTGAGTTGATAATTGCAAATAACATCAATGTACCTACTATTTCTTTGGAGGAACTTTATCGGTAATTAACAACTAGACGAATGGGTTGCATTTATGCACTGACATCTTCTACAGATTTAGAAAAGCATGTTGCGAGACATCATTGGTGTACAATTGCTCCAAAAAACTGAAGTACAAGTTTTAGTTCCTTACGAGTTTATAGTTTGTACTCAAACAGCCATCAATTTAAGCTCCACTCCATCCATCAACTTCAATTTGTTGTAATGTAGTTTGAGATCACATTTTTTAATAAACCTCATAATGTAGTTGTAACAATTGCTTAAAATTAAGGGACAATAATCTATCAGTTGACAGAGTTGTTTTTTAAAATAAAATTTGGAAAGTAGAAATGGAAAATGTATTTAGTTTTCTTTACTGATGAAGCGATAATTTCCTTATCTGCTAGATCTTTAATGCATCTATTTCTTTAATATGAGAAATTCTTCGTTATCATGAATTCATGATACCTTCCATTACAGTCAACAATGATGCTTTTATACTACATTTTGCCTTTTCTCTTCAACACTGCATGCCTACTTCCTGTGTCTCAGACTTGTGACGATTTAAATATGCATTCTAATCTTGCTGTTTTAAAAATGTATGCTTGAACAATCATGTTACTGGTAGTGTGGATGCTCCATAGAATTTTTCCACAATTCTGCAGTGACTGCTGTGGATGGGAATACATGCTTACCATAAACCTGAAAATATGTTCCATTATGTGAAAAGAAATATAAGATTGGCTGTGCTACAACTTCATGTTCCTTTTTATTGTGTTAATGTACAGTTTTTCCACATAACAAACATCCTTGGATTATTTTGTCCAACTTTCTGGTGATGCTTGTTTTCATCTGAGAAAGGGTATCATATTCGATTAAATATTTGATATTATTCAGTTTTTGTGTGCAGTTACTGCGACCAGAGCTGGAGAAGTTGAAAGAACAAATGAACAATGTATGGCTCGAGTCCTTATGTTTCTGTTTCTTGTCTTCAAGATCTTATATGTTTTTGTTCTCTGTGGATTCTGAAGTTGATAAATCTACAGTTCTCTTTGCTGCCTGCTCTCTAAGAGTCTAATCTTTATTTGTGTACTAATGTGTTCTCTTTCTCAGTCTGTGGACCCAGAAGTAATGCTAGAAAACCAGAAAAAAATGAAGGAATTATTTACTAGGTAAGTGGTTCCACCACATCTTTCCAGTTCATAACAAGGTTTCTTATTTTTTTCCTTCAATAGATAAGAATTCAGGGTAGCATCTATTTTTACTATTCTTCACTCTCTCAAATCATTGACGTAGGCATGGGGTTACTCCATTTTCGCCATTGAGGGGAGCTTTAATCCAAGGCCCAATTTTCATCAGCTTCTACTTGGCTGTGCGTCTTCAGTTTGCATATAAAGCTTCTCTGTTGTTCATGTCTCATTTAGATGATATGCCACTTGATAGTTGCTCTGAAGTCTGAACTACTGCATTAGATTTATTTGTTGACTCTTTTTGAACTTTCAGATAACCAACATGGTAGAGAAAGTTCCATCTTTTAAGGAAGGTGGAGCATACTGGTTCACTGATTTGACAACTGCAGATCACTTATATGCCTTTCCTGTTTTGACAGCACTATCGTTTTTGGTCACAGTAGAGGTGCTCTATGTTTATATCCTGTCTTCGTTTTATTTCCTGACCTGTTTTGCTTCTACAAGTCTGAAAAGTAACATCTTGTTCATCCCAAGGCTAAAGCTATAATGTTTGCAGTAACTTGCATTTCTGAACGAAATTGATTTTCAGACCCAATAATATAAAAATTGATGTTTCAATTTATTATGGTTAATTGGCTATTGAATTTACATCTAAATGGGATGTGTTATTATCTATAACATCCCATTGTGTCTCAGAGATACATGTGTTGCTTATTTTTGTGTAATTATACTTCTAAAACTTGGTTATGTTATACCTTGTTTCTTTAAATGTAAAAATGCTAATTTCCATTGGAGTCATTCATCAAGTTTGAAGTAAAATTGGTAATCTGACGCCCATCATTTAATTGATACAATGGCTGACGCTGACCATTGATACAATGGCTGACGCCCATCCATTGGAGTCATTCTCTGTGACACTGACCTTGAGTACCCCTTTTTCTTGTTCTGAGGACTCGATGGGATGCCAAAGCCAACCCTCGTATCCTTTTGATTTATAACCCATCAATTGTTTTTTAACTGCAACAAGTTCTTGTTGGCTTGACGATCAAATTCAAAATCCTATCTCTATTGCCTCTAATGATATTGTTAGACCTGATCTGGTGCAAATTTGAGGACATTTTCATACAAAACTGTTTTGACTTTCAGTTGAACATGCAAGAAGGAATGGAAGGGAATCCTATGGCTGTTACTTTGAAGAAATTCTTTAGAGTGCTTGGTCTTTTTATGATTCCACTGACAGCGGGCTTTCCAAAGGTGTGCACAACTAGTACTTTCTACTGCAAATTCCAGAGTTCCTATGTAATTTGAGGCTTCAATTATTTCTGGAGCATGTGTGTGTGAATCTAGGTAATTACAATATAATAGTATCTGTCAAACTGAAGGGAAATGCCCTAATGCTCTATAGAATGATGCTTGGATCAATAAGCATACTTTGGACATAGTTATTGAATGAGTAGTGAACTTTTGCAGCCATGCAAAACTGAAGACAATATTTCCGGCATTACAGAAAGGCAGTTTGTCAAATACGGAAGGGATTATATTATATTGAAATTGTGGGATTCGGAAAGCACTAGTTTCTGTATAACAAATTAGAAGTTGTAAAATTATAAATAACATTGAAGTGCAACAAAAGAATTTTTCATGCATCCAGCAGCACCTGACATGATCGAAAGGTTTTTTCTTCTTCTATGTTGATATAAGCATCCAGCAGCACCTGACATGATCGAAAGGTTTTTTCTTCTTCTATGTTGATATAAGCATCCACCAATTTTTATCCCAATATTAAGATTGACGATATTTCTGGTGGGTGGTGCATGCGGAAGATGAACCTTTCTTCTTTAATGTTCCTAAAACGCATTTACTCTCCTAAATCCATTTTCTGTTCAGTTTGAGACACTCACTTCTATGCAACCATTACACACATTTGAGAAACCTCTTTCTGAGTGGTATTTCTTTTCTTTGCATGTCGACAGGGTATATTTTGTTATTGGATTACATCAAATATCTTCTCTCTTGCATATGGAGCAGGTAACTCATCTCGGACAACACGTCCCATGAATGTAAATTGTTCGATGAAGAAATTATAATATTTTTTCTTACATTATCTATTTTCATATTCTAAGTACAGTTCTTAAGCATCCACCAGTAAGGAGACTTCTGAATCTCCCTGACGGTGAACGGCAGCCTACACCTGCTATGCAGTCTAATGTTCCTGTTGTAGAAGACTCAGAGCAGGTCAAACAACCACCTCCCTCGTCACAAAGCCAGTCGTCAGAACCAATGTCTTCATCTTCTACTATTAGCCAGCGGATATGTGATCTAGAAAGAGAAGTAAAAGAAAGAGATCAGCTTGGAAAGTGAGTATAATGCAGCAGGATTACTATTTAAATGGATTTCAAATGAAGCCAGCGTTTTCCCCCTTCTACTGGCCGAGAATTCATGCCCCCTGAAATCATCTGCTTCCGTGTGGAGTATTAATTTATTTCTTCCTAGGCATATGAATTCCATGTAACTATGTAAGTTAATTAAGTAAGTTTCAGTCAGTGAGCGGTGCACCTGTGAAACGGACCTTCACCAAAAGGAATCTGACGATTTTACAAAGATCACTTAAGGAGTATTCGAGAAAAAGAAATGTTGAGATTATTTTGAGCTTTTGGTGTCGTAGTAAGTCTAACGTGATTCCGAGCTGGTTCCTCAGGTGATGAAACGCTTGTTGTCTTGTGCTTAATTACAGGACATGAGAAGTATACAAGCGGTTGCAGAGTGAAGGTGTCGTTGCTGTTGATGTCTGTAAACTTTAGGATCTTTATTGAAGGAACTTCAATTCTAGGAAATAGGATAGGATTCTATGTTTAAAAGATGGTTGTAACTTTGAAGTTCCTTAAGCTATCTCTTGTACTTGGTTTACACGATCTCATAATTTTCCATGGTTGAAGTGGAAAAGGAAATCATTCAAATATAGTAGTAGTTCATGGTGGGAAGTAGACTTCCAAAACTTCTGATTAACCGATATCACATAAATTGGCACTGGACGTCTAATTTTTCGGTTTGAGAGATTTTTCTGCAAATGGATGACAAAGAAAAATCTGCTGCTCCAGTTTTTCAATCTTTTATTTAAATTTTTTGCATGTCTAAACACCAATCTTTGATTCATTTTATTAGAATAAACTTAAAGGTAAAACATGCTGAGTTACAGATTTTGTCCAACTACAAATATAAACCTTCGCGGGTACAAAAATGACTGCTAAGTGCTAACTTTCTTAATCCGGAATGTCAAATTTATGCAAGCACAAGTTCTCATAGTACAAAGAAAGACTCGGTTGGAATTTGGAGGGTGCTACTGCCTGCCACAGCATGTGTTGACATTCGTACTTCAGAGATTCCTCACATGCAGAAGTTCCACGCTGTAAATCACCATGGCTGGAATAACAAAACCCGTTCGACTTTTCTGTAGATGATAACCAGCATGTACTTGGAAAACGTTCAGTTTGAGCTTTACACTCGAGAAAACTACACTGGCATGATAATATATGTGCACTTTCGAGGCCTGCATAAACAACTCAACAATACATGGTATGTATTATCCTAAAGCCTAGTATCACTTCCAACGTCACTCAATAAATAGGAATAATTACATATAGCATTCCAATTGTCAGCACCATGAACTACAGCAGCTCAACCAAGAAAACTGCACAACGAGCTATAGGTGTTCTTTAGACATCCTCCCTTGTGCGATTGCCACTCTTTATGATGTTGTATTTGCACAGTGGACAGGTTGCGTTAATATATAGCCACTTATCAATACAGGCACAGTGGAAATGGTGATTGCAGGGGAGTTCGCGCAGCTCAGCTCCATCATCGTAGGCTGAAAGGCAGATGCAGCATTCCTACAATCAAAAGAAAGGTTAAAAATAGATGTTAGACAACTATAGCTTTCGGTGACGCTCCTTATTATCAATAATAAATACCTGATGTTCCCATCTACAAGTTCATCAGAAGTAGACACAAACCTATATTTGTTTAACTAATATTTAATCTTCGTGTACTAATCACTTGAAGTCACATACTAACCTAAATTAAAGATTTCTTAACATACAAAAGGAATCAACATAATAAACACAATACAAACAATGAAGCTAAACACAATACAAACAATGAAGCTGACAATGAAGAAAAAGAAAAACAGCATTGCACACTGCTCAGGACTTACAGCATCTTCAGGAGAAAGAACATGCTCATTGGGTTGCTCAGTGTTGCATTCAGTCATAACACCACCAAAGGGGGCAGAAATCTCAACATTAGGTTCATCAAAATCACCAGTTCGTCTAAATTTATATCTTGGGATTTGGCGGATATCTTCATCAGTTGCACCTTCCTGTTCAGTAATGGTTGTAAGGGGAAAGGGTATGACATTGCATTGAATGTTAAAAAAAATCATTTTAATAGGTGTAAAGGGGAAATCTAATTCAACATTCTGATGAAGGGCTTCATCAAATTTCCAAAAAATATTTGATAGTGAGAGAGATAAGACAATCACAATAATAGTACAATTACCGACGGTACAGTTGGACCTAATTTTTCTCAAACCAAAATCACAAAAGCAACTCCAGACACTTATATGACTATCTGGACAGAAATGGATCCAGGATGGGTAGCTTATATTGGTTATACCATCTTTAAACATAGTAAAGGTTTTGTTACTTGGAAGTGAAAGGGCAGTAGTACTGTATACCATTCACATAAAGGAAAAAGGTACTTAGATGACATGAAAATCAGATATGATGGTATATCATTCACATTAAGCATGATAATCTACATGCCTTCCAAGTTCAGCAAAGTAAGATGAAAACTGATACTACCTTTTATACTCAATAATAAAGTAGTAACAAAGACATGCAAAGATCTGGATTTCTTCACAATTTGACAGTCACATATAATCTAAGTAAAACAACAGCAAAGGTTTCCAGCCTCAATGTCCTTTTATTAGATCTATGACATCCACCCAACATAATGAGAGCGTGTTTTGTAACAGCATGCAGAAACAACTCCAGGATAAGCCAATGACGAGAAGCTTGAAACACATGTTCTCATATGTAACTTATTTTGATTCTATTATGGATCAACTAAGCCAAAAATAACAATAACAATAATCAACGTGAAATCTTTAATGTATTTGGAACGCTATGATTGGTACGAAATTCAGATGTTGTTTCTCTGCAATTTTGAAAGTCCTAAATTGGAGTTAGAGATATAAAAAACATACAAAAGGAACATTTTTAAATGCATTTATTGTTTCATGTGTCAACATTGGTAACAATATGAAGAAAACAAAATTGCTATGTAGTACCTGATCTGCTACAGCATACAAAATTGCAATAATACATGGCAGACAGCAGCAAACAGCAATACCAACTACACAGGCCAGAGCAACACAGAAAACTACAAAGAACACATCAAATGCCAAAAAGACAATGCAAATCCTACAAAATAACAAAAAAATTAGATTAATAATAAGAAACAGTAAGATGATAGTGATAAATAATCAGAAGTATGAGTCATGCTGTAATCCACAAACCAGTAAAGTCGGGGTGCATCTTGTGTCAATGCTTGACCTCCAGCAGACACCCAATAAAATCCAATAATCCACCATATGAATGAGAACATTGTATTTGCAGATTCCAAGTGCTTTGCAATGCTGAAATGCAAGAGTAAAGAGACACCCACAATTAAAAATGTATTAATGAAATCTCGATACAGCCTTGGCTAGTTTCACGGATTTCAATTGTTATTTTTTCATTTTAGTTGTATTTCTCTCTCTACACACATAATTGAACCTTAGAATTCTCTACAGCTTCACACCTACACTCATGCATGTGTCCATTTTCAAATTCAAACATCAAACGGAACTATAGAGAGTAACCTCATTATGTAATAGAGAAGCTTGAGTTTTTTTGGTTGGGACGGGAATATCACTGTTGAAATGAATGCTTCAATATCAACATGAAGTTCTTATCTATTAGAGTGAAACTGACATGAAAACTACCATGCTTATCCAAAGAAGAGAAAGTCTGAAGAATCTGAAAAGGTTCAATTTTAAGAGAAGTGTAAAGTGCTAGATAATATAAATTTATCAACATTTTTTTCTTCCCCCGGAACAAGGCAATTTGAGTGTCAAGTTCAATTGATTTTCAAAGTAATTCCACCAATTGAATCCTGGAGAAAATAGGTCCACCGTCTCAACAAAAAAGGAGACCGACTAGGCAACAACGCTGCAATTCTAAGGCCTCAGAGCTATGAAATTCAAAGGATCCAGATAGAGAAGAACTATAGTTCTAAGAAACCATGAAAAACACAATCGTTGCAAACGATTCCTCCAAATCCAAAAGTTTCCAAAACACCTCACCAACGAGCATCCATCATAACCACAATCCCATACCTCATTCTCTCCCCATCCTGCGGCTGAAAATCGAAATCACCATCATCATCATAATCTGAGGGCCCATTACCCGACCTACCGCGGCGACTCCCCCCTCCATTCTCCCCATCCTCCTCCGCCCCCGCCCCCAAATTCCTCCTCCGGTACTCAATACAAACACAAACCATATGAAGCACGCACTGCATCACATACCCCAAGATCCACAACCTGAGCGGCATCGAAGGCGACTCGTCCCTACTCACCACGAGCACAACCGCCGCCACAGTCACAAACGCCAAGTTCCACATCATGTCGAGCACGACCACCGGCTTCGAGTACGCCCAGTCGCTCCGGCGCTCCTCGAGCTGCTCCGTAGCCGCCTCCCTCACCACCATCGACGGTTCCCTCATCAGCCTCCGGCTGCTCGCCCGTCGGAGGAACCTCGCGGCCCCGCGCAGCCCCGGCCTCCGGCCGCCGTTCCGCCGCGAACCGCCACCGTTTCCGTTTCCGTTACCGTCTCCATGGTTGGAGAGCAAGGGCGCCTGGTCGATCGCGGGGTCCGGCGGCGGGGAGGCAGATCTTGTGGCCATGTGGGGGTTGAAGAGAAGGGGAGGTTGGGTCAGGGAAGGAGATCAGCCGGTGAAGGGGATAGGGAAGGTCATCGGGTTGGATCTGGGGAGTGGAAACCCTAATTTTGGGGGGATTTGGGGGAAATGGAGGAAGACGATCAGTGGAGTTATGCATCCGCGTGGAAGCACCATATCTCCTTCTCTTTTTCTTTTTTAATTAATTAATCGTGAAATAAGTGAATGGGACGGACTTTGTTTTTGTTTTTTTGTTTTTTTAAATTTGTATAATGCATTGAAATCGGAGATACACCGATATGGTTGTCACTTGTCACTATGATTCGAACTTGTAACATCAAAACATATTATGTAATTCCAACAGAGTGGATTGATTATGTTGAGTCGGATATTTGTATTTCCATAAAGTCATCAGTCATTACCCAACCCTAACAGTGTTCTATCTCGAGACTTTAAATTTGCAAAAGGATTGTTAGTCAATGTTTAACAATGCGGTCGTGCCCGGAATACTCCGAGCCTCCTACTCTTTTTTCGTCACATCAGCTTTTCTTATCCGAACCGGAACCGATATGTTGTCATCCCTAACGTCACCTCACATCACCCACCCAAAAATCTCATTAACCATGTCCGGACTACCCCACCCACCCTACACTCTCTTTCTTCTACATCATTTCTTAATTAAATATTTTAATTCTTACACAATATTTAACAAATTACATTTTACATAATATTAATTGAAATTACTACTTCTACTTACTTTAACTCGAAAATATTTAACTCGAACTATTAAATCACGAAATTATTATTAAATATTACGAAACCACAATTCATATTACATAAACTTAAATTTGAAATATTACATTCAAAGTTAACAAACGACAATACATATTACATAAGCTGGACTTCGAAATAGAACATTACAAATTGCGTTAAACCCATGTTCAAACTGTTTCTCGTCCGTAGCGTTATCATATATGCTCGATTAAATCGTCTTTCAGATCCAAATGTTGATTCCTGTCACGCACCCGATATTGATTGACAAAAAAATTGTGAATATCGGTTATAAGACCAGTCGAATATCGTGTTTCCTCAGCAGAAGTTCCAGCTTAATCTTTCATAAATTCGCGAATATCTCCAAAATTGGCGTAAGAGTCGCGTTCGTCCTCCACAATTATGTTATGCATGATGATGCAAGATAACATTATTTTTTATTGTACGTCCTTACTCCAGGCGAGAGCGAGATTTTTGATGATCGCCCACCTCGCTTGCAACACTCAGAATGTGCGTTCTACATCTTTACGCGTCGACTCTTGCACTTCAGCAAACAACCTGTGCTTCGAGGTTTGAGGGTGAATGATGGATTGAATGAAGACGACTCACTGTGGATAAATTTATCAATAAGATAGTATCTCATATCATATTGAACATCATTTACCTCATAATTTTCAAAGGGAGCTCGGTCTTCCAGTATGTCGTTAAAAATCGAAGATTGTTGCAGGACGTTCAAGTCGTTGGCCGAACCAGGAATTCCGAAGAATGAATGTCAGATCCATAAGTCGTACGATGTCACCGCTTCTAGGATCAAGGTTGCTCTCTCATAATGCCCTTGATGGTGTCCCTTCCAAGAGGTCGGACAGTTTTTCCAAACCCAGTGCATACAATCGATACTCCTCATCATATCTGGGAACCCACGTTGCTCACCAACGTGGAGTAGTAGTGTCAAGTCATTTGCAGTTGGTCGGCGTAAATACTCATGGCCGAAAATGTTAATAACACCTTCACAGAATTTGAGGAGCGCATTTTTAGATGTACCTGCACTCATTCTTAAGTACTCATCGATCCCATCAGCTGACACGCCATAGGCAAGCATTCATATTACTGCTGTTGTTTTTTGTAATCCAGAAATGATCGTTCTACCAGTTGCATCTGAGATTCGTTAGAAGAAGACATCAGATGCTTTAAGGGCGTTGTGAATACGCAGAAAGACATGCTTTTGCATCCAAAATCTTCTCCTGAAAAGAGAATCAGAATAGACATGGTTGTCAGAAAAATAATCGTCCCTAAGGCGACGGTAACAAAGTTCACGATCTCTATCTGGATTCGTCGTTCTCCTTCGACGAAACTAGGACGTGTACTCCGTTCATACACAGCCCGGGCTGCCAAATCAATAGCACATTCCATCATATCGAATGTCTCACTACAGTTGTCATCGTCAGATTGAGTAGAGTTTGAACTATTATCCGACATTGAGATGAGAAGATAATAAGAGTGAAAAATTTAAGAAGATGTGAGGAGTTAAGGAGATAGGTAGATGTATTTATAGTTGGGAGTAGATAGAGGTATTCGTTGCACAGTACACGCGTGAATGCACAGTGCAAGCGTGACTACATAGTGGACGTATGATTGAATAGTCGAAGTGTGATGACACTGCGCACGCGTGATTAAACAGTGATCTCACAAAAAAAAACTATCACTACACATTACTAAAAAATACATAATACATTATCAATTAACTATAATAATAAAACCTCCACTATATAAAAAAATGGACGAACGGGGGGCAACGTGTGCCCCCACCCGATGGGCACCCGGGCGTCCATTCAGGTGCTCCAGCGCCCGAATGGACGCCTGGGTGGGGGTGGGTACCCTGGGCGCCCGACCCGTTAAACATGCTCTTATGTTTGTTGAACTATTATCACTCATGTAATGTTTTATCAACTTGTTGAGGCATTGAGTCTCTCAATCTACATGTGTTTGGTTCGTTTGTTTTAGGTTTTAAGTATTTTTTAACTCACTTAGGCATTGTTTAGATGCATGGTTGAGAATAATAATTTCCAGGGGAAACCACTATTTACCCAAAAAATCATCCAAACATGATAATTTATACAACATTAATAATGATGGTTTTGGAAACCCAATTTTTAAAAATTATAAGGTGAAGGGGGTGGGTTTTTACCCGTGTATGGTGGTGCCCACGCAAAAAGATTAGTAAATGCCCAACACTCCAACTTAAATTACATGTTTTGTCATTGTCTCTTTACCATATTGTCATTGTATAATCGAGAAATATCATTCCATACCCCCCGAATAGTAGTGCACTAATGTTTAACCTAACCATTTTCCTTCCTCTCGTTCACCAAGCCGACGATGCCCGACGATCCCCAAACTCGATCTTCCCCATCTGAAACCTGATCTTGGTCAATCGGGTAGTTGTTTTGTCGCTATCCCTGGCCACCACGTTGTCCTGTGCCTCCGGGCAGGTTGTTGTCGCGGAAATCCGGCTAAGATCGAATGCATCGTCCACACCCGTTGGGAGGTAATGACCGGTTCTGTTGGCACGACTTAAGTTATTCAGCTTCAATTGACACAATATATTTTTGTTGTGATTATTTTTTCAGTCCAAAATCATTCAATAATTTCCCATTTTAGTTTGGTTTACCTCGTTACCACTTCGGATTTAAATGTCCCTAATGACTGCTGCATTATCCCATTTGCATGAAAATTAGATACTATGATTATAGATTTGCCCCATATCCTTCGTTTGGAGAAGATTATTCCCAATTTTTTGAATTTGGAGTTACCACTTTTTCATATTTTCTGAACTTATTTTAAAAGTCAAGCATTTTTTCCTTACAAGATTGTGATTCATAACTCGCAATCTCAAAGTAGAAGTTGTTTCAGCAATGTTTCCATGCACGACAATCCATAAGTTATAATGAAGTCTTAACAGTAATAATCCTTTGATTTTTTTTTACTTTTGGGCATGTTCAAGAATGAAACCGGCAGATGACAAGATGAAACGACGACAAGGGTTTTGTGGTAATTTGGTTGTGATTAGACAATTCAATTTTGGTTGTTCGGATTTTGCACCCAAAACACCATCAAACCGTCGTCCCCTAACACTAATTTCGAAACGTCACATCAACTATTGAGTTTTTTTCAAGAAACTGGTCTTCAAAATCTTGTATCCAAACATGGTTGTACGTAGGGTTGAACGCCGGTTCGGAATCAGACTGTACCAGGATTTTATATTAAAATCTGAATTTTAAAACGAATTTGGACCGAAACCTGGACCCACCACGGTCGGATCCGGTCTAAAAAAAACCCGGACCAAACCGATTTATGCTCTCCCAGCTGTTCGGTTACGAGTTGGAGATGGAATTGATAATCGTACACATGTTATTGTTGGTTAAATTTGTCATGTCAAACTATCAAAGCGTGTAAATGTTTATTATAATGCAACATGAATATAATTTTTTTGCAAGCGTTCATGAACAGACACGCGTAAAAGTGAAATAGTTAAACAAACATGCATAAACGAAATTTATATATTGTAATAAAAAAGTCAAAGCTGAGTTCAAGGCTTTTCTCAAGTTGTCTCATTTGACGTGTGATCGTCTTGTTTACTTTTGTACTCGAGCTCGAGATAAGCTTTTTCCAAACCAAGTCTTAGTCAAAAGCGACAACTCCACCTACCTTTTGATACATTTACATCTCTTGATACCTTTACATCACTTAATACTTTTAAAAATACGTTGATAATCTTGAAATTTTATTTTCTCTCGAAACACCTCTGTCATTTTTGTTTCATGTGAATTTGAGGACTTGTACAGTTGTACAATGACTGCTAAAGTTTCTAACCACCACCACCACCAGTCATATATGATGTATTAACCATATCTTTAAGATCCATTTGCTGATTAAGAATTTGTAGGAAAACACTGATGCCACGTTCAAGCCTCTGTGACTGTGCATTGGATTTTAAACTGGTAGTAATTTTAGGATGTAATAACGATAAAATAAAAGAGGGAAGTTTTTCTAATAGCCTGATTCACTACTAAAATAATGAGCCAACCAAAATTGGATCGTCTGGGAATGAGTGAGAGGTGAGCATTTGTTTGTTTGCACCATCAAATGCCAACCCCGTAACGTATTGTACTTATATCAGTGTATGATTTATATACCAAGAGAAGAATGTATTATTTCCTAATGAGGCCTAATCACAATGGGTCCAACTAGAAAGGTCTCAATTCAAACCACGTTCGGCCTTACGTTTTCTGTCCATGGGTTGGGCCATTGGGGGTTAGATATAAGTCCACAATATTTTACCAACTAGTGGACGTGCTCAAGTCGTCTCATCATCATCATTGGTAAAATCCAAAAGAGAAGTTAGTGTAATGGTGTTTACATTTCATATGTGATCATCAGGAGTGCTAATCAAACCCAACACGAACAAAGTTTGTTCGTGTTCGGCTTGTTAACGTTTGACGCTGTTCGAATTTAGCTCGTGTTCGCATACGTTCATTAGCTTTTGTTTGTGTTCGTTGATTTTTATTTGTTCGTTTTCAATTCATTATAAGCCCGTTTAACAAACTAACTAACAATCGAACTTAAACTAGTTAGTATTGTTTTATGTTGTACTATTCACACTGCAGTAGTACATACATATCATAAATATATGTTTTATATACACTCAAGTATGTAACGTATGTACATGTGGTTACAAATTAGTTACGCTTTTATTAGTAATTCATCAATTATTTCATTTCAGTATCTGTAGATGTATGTATTTTATTATATTGTATATAAACATTATCAAGTCCGAGTTGTTAACGAACTAACCGAAGTAAGTTCGTGTTCAGCTTGTCAAACTATTGAGCTGGAAAATCAAGCTCGTGTTCAGTTCATTAAGGTTCGAATTGAACATGGACGAGCTTATATCAAGCTGAACTCGAATCGAACTCTAGCCAACTCGGTTCAATAGACATCCCTAGTGGTGATCCACCTAGTTATACATTTCATATTTTTGCTTACAAATGTTTATTGTCAATAGGTTATTGTTCAATTTGATTAGCTTGATGTGCATTTTTTACATTTTTGTCAGATAATATTTGTGATTTGGATGAGGCGATGTCTGATATCTCTACTCTTTATAAGGATCGATCAAATTTTTTACTATTTTCTCTTCATTTCAGGTTAATAATTAGTTCACAACCCTCTCCTCCCAGGCTCCCGACATTAAAAATGTATGAATGCGACATGATGCGATATCATTGGATAAAAAATGACGTCGATACATATTTTACTCGATTTTTTGTTCTTTTCAAAATCACCATCAAACGCAGCTTTCGCGGTAGGAAAATCTGCAGGAATCCCAAGCCGAATGTTCCATTTTGCTATCTCCAACTGGTTTGGTAGATGTATATATATTGAAAATATTGAATCGACGCTTGCATTACGGAGGGGACGCATGTTTCCGGAACTCACGAGTTACAAAAACCCGACCCTTCATTTAATTATTCTCACAAACCAATTGACAATGTCAAAGACTCAAAGCTAACCTGGCGCATAATGTGGGTTACCAAAGTCAAATTAAAAAATTATTTTTCTAAACATGTCTCACTAGTTGGTAGTTAATTGTTAATACTACCATGACGAATTCTTAATCTAGTGATATTGATAGCCCAAAAATCATACAATCGTACACGGAGTGGTGACCAAACGTCAAAGGTGGACACCTATTTCTGTCATTATCGTCACTATGTTTAAATTAAACATAATGACTGCATAAAAAGTTAAGTTGTCGATCTATGGTCTAAAAATAGTTAGGATCAAAAATCAAACTTCACACCTGACACTATTCAATTGGCTTAAATAATTAATTGAGCACAGCAAGACACTGATTCGATCACCGTCCCGTGAGCTAACTACTCAGAGATTGTGAGATGTGGTTATACAACTTATTTTAATAATTAAAATTATATTTATCTATTATTATTTTTGAAGTAGAGTGTCGAAGGAGCAAAAAAAATTGAAGTAAATGAGAATTGTTGTTAACTTGTTGCAGGTTGGATCCAAGTAAAATATAAGTGCACAAGTTCATAAACAAGTAAATCGTGGTATACGGATTAAGTCTGACAGTAAATCAAACATTAGGTCATTTTGATTTTTTTTTGATAGATTAAAGTTATTTGTAGTCCACCACCTAAGACACAACCGACTGTATCTAGATTACGACTCACGTCAAAATATCTTATTATTCCAAGTGCAGGTACTGCCCATCACGATATTCCAAAAAGACACGTATGTAATAATATTCAATAAATGCTGAAAAAATTAATACCTCAACTGTTTATCTGCACATTTTCTCAATTCACGAACATTATAACTCAATCAATAAACTTTAATATCCCTACCAAAGTACAGAAAACTCTTCAACAGTATCATTGTTGAATAAATAAAAATCTTGACCAATAGTGTTAGTTCATTTGAAAATTTCTTATCTTAGGATAACCAAGACCAAACTCAACAAATACATTTTGAGATTTAAATTCACTAGGTACAAATTAGATACAAATAAAGAGAAACATCCCGACCACCACAAAGTTATTCATTTCCCCAATAGACTAATGGAAAAGCATAAGCTAAAGCTGGTGTTTTATCTTGACTGGTTGTTGTTAAAGCATTTTGTACCATAACACGAGGGAATTAAGTTATTTGACAGTAAACTTATACGTCCATTTTCTATACCCTCGGGGGGATTGGATATAATTTTGAAATCATGCATTGAATTGTAAGTCGTAATACAATTATTATTATATTTGTTTTTCAAAATAATAAGGTAAAAAAGAAAATTAGAAGAATATGCACGTTGAAAACTTAATTGACAAAACATGCATCTTAAAAATGACACTACATGTGTTGTTTTCATTAACTAAAAATTACATTGTAAATACTGTTTTTACGTTTAATGAAAACGGTACCACTGATGTCTTTTTTACTGGGGTAAATTTTTTTTTGATTTCAAGATGTCGTTTTTAGCTAAGATATGTTGAAGTCGCTGGTTAACATGTGCCGACAGACAGACGCACCAACTCGGCTTATTTTGAAAATTGTTCATTATTATTATTTAAAAAGAAGTAAAATCCGAGTGAGACAGACACACCAACTCGCTCTCCCACACCCACACGTCGCCCGCCCAGACGCGGAAACCCCCACTTCCTCCGGAAACCCGAATCCCCACTTGCTTCCCAACTTCATCCAACCTCCGATTACCCATCTCACTCGCCGCCCCCCGATGGACGTGGAGCGAGGCGGAAACAAGTTCCACCCCCATGGCCCGAGCACCAGCGGTGGCACGTTCTCGTACCCTCCGCCGCCGCCGGAGGGCTACGCGTACTACGACCCCCCGCCCGTCCACGTGCAGCGGCGGTGCGCGTCGTGGGTGGTCCCGCTCTTCGTCCTCGCTAACGTCGTGCTGTTTGCCGTCACGATGTACGTCAACGACTGCCCTTCGCACCGCAATCGCGTCCTCGGCGACTGCGTCGCGAAGTCGACTTTGAGGCGGTTCTCCTTCCAGCCGCTCCGCCAGAACCCGCTCTTCGGCCCCTCCTCCCGCGCGTGAGTGCTTGCTGATTTGGATCTGGGATTTCGGGTGGTGGTTTGGAATCAGATTTTGATTCCCAAATGTCGAGAATCAAATGCGATTTACAAATGGCGTCTAAAATTTGGGATTTTCATTGTTATGCGTTTGGGAAGCGATTTTTGTTTTGTTTTTGTTTTTGTTTTTGAGTTTTGATATCGAAATGTGATCCTAGATCTTAGGGCGACAATAGGGATTTTAGTTGATTGTGGATTTTAATTTAGGGGAATTCCAGTCCGGGTGAATTTAGATTTTAATGCTGTCGGCCTGGATTTGGGGTTTTTGGGTTTTAGTAGATGATAGATGTCGTTTTGGACTTTTTGTGGGATTTTTATTTGTAATAGTTTGTAGACGCCACATCTTGGTGATGATGGCATGTAATTGCAAATTCAGGGGTTATCAGTTGATAATAAATGCTCATTCCGGGTTTTGTGTCAGTAGAGCTCTATTCCCAGTAATTGCTAGATTTTTAGTGATGACAGCATGAGTTGGAAAACTAGGCCTTTGCAGTTGATACTTCATATTATATGTCTATTTGGAAACTTGCCAAAGGATTTGGCTCTGTGCTTAAGACAAATCGTCTACACTGTAGTCAAGTCATTTATCATTGACTTGGCATGGTCTTATATTAGTAAGTGTTTATATATTGATGTGTTTTACTCTTGATTGCTTAATTGTTTGAATAGTCTCTCTATGGAATTTTGAAACAAATGTTACTTTGAACTTTCATTTATAATTTAGATTGAAGAAACTAGGAGCTCTTGAATGGGACAGAGTTGTCAACCAACACGAGGGATGGAGACTTATTACGTGCATCTGGCTTCATGCCGGGCTTATTCATTTGTTTGCAAATATGCTTGGTTTGTTGTTTATTGGAGTCAATCTTGAAAAGCAATTTGGATTCCGTAAGTCTTGACCTTTTACTTAAGCCGTATGTATCATGATCCGTTTGTTTGATTGCAACACAATAATTTGTATGTGATTAATATGCAAACTTGAAAGAAAGTAACTTCTATTTTTCATGTACACCAATTATAATTCGTAAGGTTAGTTTATTTCATATGTTTTTGTAATTAGTTTATTGCACATCTTAAGTGTTCTCCAGTTTTTGCCTTGTATGATATCCTTCAGACACAATGACAAATAAAATGTTTGTACTGTCGAACATTGACATTGTTCTTTTGAGTTATGCTATTAGTAATCATTTGTTACATGCAGTTCGGGTTGGTATAGTATACCTCTTGTCAGGATTTGGCGGGAGTGTGCTTTCATCTCTTTTCGTTAGAAATAGGGTTTCTGTTGGCGCATCTGGTGCGCTATTTGGACTTCTTGGTGCAATGCTTTCTGAGCTCATAACAAATTGGTCGATGTATTCTAACAAGGTAATCCGCTTATAATTAGAAATTTAGAATATTTTGGATGTCATGTTGCCTTTTCATATTTTGATGGGTTTTTTTATGACTACTTGTAGTGTTCAGCTCTATTCAGCATCTTATTCATTGTCATCATCAACTTATTTATCGGAATGCTACCCTTTGTTGACAACTTTGCTCACATTGGAGGATTTTTTACTGGTTTTCTGCTCGGCTTTGTGTTTCTTCTTCGCCCACAACTTTCTTGGATAGAAAATCAAAATCTTACCTATGGGAGCCGTCTGAAGTCCAAATATAAAGCTTATCAGTTAATACTCTGGGGTCTTGCACTCATTTTGGTGGTAATCTGGTAAGAAATCTCTCATTGTAATATCTAGTTGGCTACTTTACCGATTTGACTGTATTTTGGTAGGTTATGTTATAATTACTCTTGGATTACGATGCCACACCTAGCTTGTCTGTAGCTAGGTTTGAAACTCTGTTGAAAGCTTGATACGCTTGGATTAGTCTGCTGTTTTGAGAAGCTCCTTCTCACTTAAAGTTACTAGCAACTTCGTATTTCATAAAGGCAACATCTAAATCTACTAGCAATTATTTCTCTAAGATTGTACAATTTGAGGATTAAAACCAGCAGTAAAATATGTGGGAAAATATTTGATGCCCAACATCCATTCAATTAAGTGCTGCTGGTTATCTTTACTCTTGTCTAGTTGTAAAACCATACGAGACAGGGAGTTTGATCTCTATAAAAAATAGAATGAGTTTTGGGGCCGCTTTTAGGATCTCCCTGAAGAATAGCTAATATGAGTAGAGCCAATATATATCCAGTGTTTTGGCTCTCGATTTGCTAAAGCCTAAAGGTTTTGTGTTAACACCACCAGAACGCCACCAAATATAGTGAATTGAGTTCCAGTGCTTCGACTCTTGATTTGCTGAAGGTTTTTGTGTTGATGCCACCAGATATAGTTAATTGAGTAGTAGATTTTTCATCTCTCCAACGTTCTTAATTTGCTAAATGGGCGGATTGATGTTAGATTCTAGTGTTCTTGTGTAATTGGCCCTAAGATCACCCTTGTAATGCTTACTTCTCGGCCCAAGTCCCTTCCAGGAAACTTTTTTTTTGTTCAATACACTAATCCCATCTTTGTCCTTTGTTTGCAGGTTTGTTGTTGGTTTGGCCATGCTGTTCAAGGGGGAGAATGGAAATGAGCACTGTGGATGGTGCCATTACCTGAGCTGTGTGCCAACATCTAAATGGCAATGCTAATGGGTTTTAGTTTTCTTTGCTGTTTAGCACGAGAAAGTTGGAATGCTTTCGTTTGGTCACCCTCTGTAAAATAGCCATCTTTACTATTTATTCCTAGTGAAACGAATTCGTTTTACATTAGCATTACTTGTGGAGTTAAAGTCTTGGGTTTTTTTAGAATTTTTGTAATTTACGTTCATTAAGTTGGTAGCCGTTTATGTATAAATAAACATACTTATTAATATAATTATTATGGGTGTTTTATTGTCTGGGCATCATCTTCACATCATATCAAAACAGCAAGTGTTCAGGGGTATCTCATCATTTGTTTGGCGGGGTTAGGTTAGAGCTTTAGGTTACCCACGCAACCACCATGAAATGGCACACAACAAACGCAACACCAACCTAAATTCTCAATCATCTTCAACTCCCACCTATAATACACATCAGCCACCCTCACAACACCACAGTAGAAAGACGCAAAAAACAAAAAAAAATGGCATATGGATATGGGTGCATCTCATGGGCAATTGGAATCCTGGTTTTGGTGGCATTGATGTCGAGGCCGACATCGGGGTCCATAGACTGCAGCGTAATCACAACCCTTTTCTTCAACTGCTCCAGTTACATCGCCTATGGGGCTCGGGGACCCTCGTTGGGCTCACCCTGCTGCAACGCTTTGGTTAGCCTCAACAACATGGCCGATTCCGTTGACAACCGACGGTCGCTGTGCGGGTGTCTAATGGGCATCATTACTACCGACAATCCCAACGCCACCGCCCTCGCGCGCTTGCCCGGACTTTGCGGGGTTTCTTTTGGCTTCACCATTGATCCCAACACTGATTGCAACAAGTAACACACTTTATAATCTGTGATCATGTTCAGATCTTTAACATTTTAGTATGCTTGCTAATGAGGCTATTTTTTTCTGCAGCGTACCTTGACGTGAAGACTAGGAATGTCAGGACTAACATGAACGTGGTCGGATTAGGATTTAGTATTCCAAATAAGATACAATTGTAATCCGTAGTTGCTGATGTTTCATGATGACAAATCCATGTAGTGTGGTCAAAGTAATTAGTGGTTGCATTAATCTAAGTGAGACAACAGAGTTTTTAATAACTAATCCAATTCCATGCAATTTGACTGCATACCAAGTCGTCAAATGGTTGGTTGGTTGTTTTCATAAGTGGTTACACTAATTATCTTCAAATTCGTTACATTCTCAGTTGTTATTTCCCATAACGAACTGATTCAGAAGTTGACGTCAATGAATACAGAAAGCTCACATCACCACATTTGAATTTTTTTTCTTCCTGGTAGTAGGACTTTTATTTACCCCCAGCAAACCTGCAATCTGCAACCCATTGTCAGATTAATAAGTCCACTGCAGGTGGGAATAAAATATGAAATATTGGTTAAAGCATTTATCCAGTTGGCAGTAGGAAATCCACAGCAGTGTCATATCCCCGCAACATCTCTGGTCGACAAGATTCATACAAGATGGATTGCAGTGTTGCAGAGGCCTACAAGATTCTTCAGATTTATCTCTTCGGAGGACCACAACTACAAGTGTACACGTAGTAGTAGATAGCATACAGCATGTCATTGTCGGCAGCCTTTTGATGTTCACGCACAGGGGAAAAAACACAAATGGCAGACTAAACGTAACATCATCTTGACAGCATTAGTTTCCTTGCGTACAAAAGACAAGGGTGGTCAGCATTTTAACACTGTTTAAGAAACGCTATCTGCTTGCAGGTTGAAGTAGGTCGTATCCGAGATTGTAATGTCACGGATCGCACACATCTAATAAAAGTACTTTTATTTGATGAGCTAGATTCTCCATCTCTTGTACTGACTAAGCTTTCCGAACCAACCCGAATCAAGCACCCTTTTTTTACATGTTTTCACCTGGAGTTTGTTAATCAATAGGGTGAGTGAAAACTGAAAAATCTGGAAGATAAGGCCCAGAGATGATCAAGTCATTAACAATCACAGAACCTAAGAAAACTTAGAATTAACCGCTTAAAGAAAAATTATGACAATGAACATGAGATTAACATTAAAAGAAGATGAAAGACCATTTCATGAAGGTTCGTTTTGAGAAGTAGAGTAAAATCAGTTTCAGATAGGCTTACTAGTCTGAAAGGATTAGTTACTCAAGTTAAGTGAATCCTTATGTTATGGGCATTCCAAGCCTATCCAACCTGCCAGAACTAGGATAAGCCTTGCCAGAGAGCTTAATATGTAGAGAAGTAGAACCCTGAGAGGACGATGATGGTTGGCAACCACCACTACCGGAACCACCGGATCGCAGCTGCCCAGACGATTGCCTCTTCATGGACCATGGCTTGTCATACTCTGGTCTTTGTTTCGGAGCGCTTTGAGACCGTGATTTTGCTCGTGATGACTCCGTGTATGCCATGTAATTAGGACAACCGGAGTACGAACTAAAGACACTGCGGGAACACTCACTCTTGGATGGCGTCACGGGGCCTCCCCGTGCACTTCCTGCAAGAGAAGTAGCAGTGTAGTAATGAGGGCTCTGGCGTAATTCTTGTCCATTCAGTGGGAACTGCAGAGGACTCGTAGCATTGTCCACTGAAGATGGGCTTGGTATCGAGTGCTGAACAGTGGTCGAGTCCTTCGTCGGTGAGTCTGGTACAGTTATAAAGCTTCTGCTGTTTTGATCCGAAGACATCGAATGATACCTGACCCTTCGTCTGGAGTTGTAGTAGGGCTTCCCTGTGTCGACCTCCAGGATCTTGGCATTCTTCTCGTCATCAACTACCAGTGTTCTTAACCTTGAGGTTGTTTCTTGGCTATCTGAACAATGCTCGTCCATCCAATGATCCGATAGACTTAGGCTGGCATTGATCACCCTCGTCGCATTTCTCTGCAAACAGTAAGCAAACATGATGTCATATTTCAAAACATAACACGTTAATAACATAAAAACAAGCAAATTTCGTACCGTAGGGGTCCTTGACCTCTCAGGTTTAGTACGATTGCCACGACTAGAACGTTCATATTTCCTTGGTGTTGGATGTCCCTGTGAATTGCATTCGATAGTCAGGCTACGACCAAGAACTTACCTCACATTGAAATGTACTTAAAACAATCGAAGTTAAGATAACTTACGGCGCGAAGGGTGATAGTGTCTTCGTAATTATCGGTTAGTACACGACTTGCACGAGCTCTAGCTTGCACTTTAACTATTGATTGCATGCATCTTATTTTTTCCCCTACTTGCTTCCTGATTATGTGACCTCTTACCAAAGCCTGAAGCTTGACCAGCCCTTTCAGAGCCTTGAGAGCTCTTCTTGCCTAAACCAAAACAAAGAAAAAACTAACACAAGTGCTAAATTGTTGTCAAATTATGATAATGAAAATATATGCACGTACTAACTTCAGCAGAAAAGTCCTAATTCTTGTCAAAAGATTAAAACCTAATTCCACTTAAAAACAGCCCAGGTGTTGTGATCTAACAACTTCTAGTATAGCCAGAATCTAGGAAAATCTAACAGGCTGTTCCTGTTTTGCTGCCAACACAATAGAAGAAAGCCAAAAAACAAAAACAAAAAGACAAGGGGGACCACCAAAAGCAAGACCAAACAAGAGGGGTCCCATTCAACCTCAAGGGAAACTACAAAGATCATTCCCATGGTAAACCGCGACATCACAACAGACAAAACAACTGCATAGGCAGCATTACCCCGAGTCCCTGTCATGCCCACCATGCTAAATGTTAGCAATAATGTGTCTCGTTCCCCTGTGTGAGAGGATGCTACCAACACCACAGCAATAAGCAGGACCAGTGTTAGGGGGCTTTACTGGATTGGAAGCGGCCTTCCATCAATCAAACAAACGCAACCACACAATTAAAGAGTGGATGAGCACAAGCACAAGTGTCTCTGTGGGCTAGTCA
This sequence comes from Triglochin maritima, assembly GCA_963682175.1. Taxonomy (NCBI): domain Eukaryota; kingdom Viridiplantae; phylum Streptophyta; class Magnoliopsida; order Alismatales; family Juncaginaceae; genus Triglochin; species Triglochin maritima. The sequence goes on along the minus strand of OY821771.1, from coordinate 46,937,835 downwards.
ATTAGAATCTGAAATCACTATCACAACAAGAACATGGTCTATGATTGTTATTAAAATGCTTTAAAACATATTATGCTTCCCCTTTTCATTACAACAATATCGGGTCAGGCATCAAAAGACGGTTACCCATTAAAATCCAGTTTCAAGTGTAAATATATTTCGTGAAAAAAACAACAACTGCACTCTTTAATCCAAACCAAATTCCACAAACAAGAAAGAAATCTCGACAAAACCATCCGAAGAAATTGTCGAGAACAAAAAACCAACAAGACAGGAAGAGAATACAAACCAAGTAACTCCTGAAGGCAGCCTGAATCCTAACCGCCGCCCAAACCTCGCACCTCCTTCCAGCAGCAGAACCACACGCCCTCCCAGTACTCGTCAACCTCACCACCACCGCCGCCGCCTGCGCCGCCGCCACAGCGGCCTCCGCCACGGCAGCAGTGGCCGCCGCAACCGCTATCGCCCTCCTGTTCTGGTCCTCCTCGACGCCCACGCAGACCATGGGGACCTTCTCCTTGATCTTGGTCGACCTCGTGGTGGCCCACTTCCCCGAGAAGAGACCCTTCAGCCATCTCGTCGCCTTCCCCATCGCATCAACGCTACTTGACTTCTGGGTTTGGTAGAAGTGGAGTGTCGTCGTCACATGGTGGTGGTGACTGGTGAGTACAAGGGTGGCGGGAAAACTAGGGGGGAAAGCTGGGGAGGAGACCGGTCCGTTGAGAAGAGTGGGTGCGAAGTGCTGCCAACAAACCGGTGGTGCGACTTTTTTTAACTGTTTTTTTTTATTTTTCGACCCCTCGAGTTTGATGTAATAGGACATGGATCCCCTCCGGTAGTAACCAGAGGCTCAAGTTCATGTGTAATTTACAAATCTAAACTTTAAACTGGTGGGACTTTAGTATAGTAAATTGATTATAAACAACAAAATGTAAAATATAAAATCTAATTACGAACTAGAGGGATCCAAACCTGATGTAACTATTCAAATAAACCTAGTTCAATAAAGTTGATTTCATAATTATCATTCTCATGTGTCATTCTTTCTCCAACGTATGACGATTTTTCAAAAGCATTTTGCATGTTTGTGGTCTTTAGCGATATGTCGATACATATCTTGTAATGTCCTGTCCTAGAGCCAACTGGTCCATAATACCCATATTTTTCCCACAAAACTTAAGTTGGTAAATGTAGTAAATTACTTTTGTCACTATATCTCACACTAATATTTTCATGTTAGACAATGTGAGACTACATTTTTGGGATGTTACAGATCTTGTCTATTTCACCGCGCAACACATGAGCCGACAAATTTAATGAGTATTTCTATATGATGAAGATTCTCACTTATCTTCACTTCCCACAGACAAATCCACTTACCAACATAATCTGCTTTCTAACTAAAAAAGCTCATAAACCTTACTCTTAATGACCCGCAACAAAAGAAACTTCATCCATTTGCTATTGTGTGACATGAATGCATGATCAATTCGGAATGAGCAACTGAGCCTTCTTGCGACCACCAACTCTAACGGTTCGTTTGGGATCATACAACTTGACCGTCTATAATTCTTATATATAAAGTTGATTGCTTCCTTCGGGGAAAAAAACACCATCAACACATTTTATTATCATCATAAAATGGAGGATGCAGGTGCAAAAGCCCTTTAATATGGTCCGGGAAATTTTTGGCGCAAATGCTATACAACCAAATTCGGTGTCTTGTCTTGGATGCAAAGGTAAACCTTGGGTCATAAGTAATGATATTTTTATGAGATTTTTGCAGTGGTGCACCTGGAAAATATTGAAATTACGGAAAGATACCCCAAAAGTTTGAATTTACAGTGGTGCACTCGAAAAACTTATGAAATTACAATGATGCACAAGTAACTAACGTCGTTAGCCTCCGTCCAATTTAAGTTTGAGGGACGTTTGATTACACTCTTTAATTAAAGAGATATATACAGTGGTGCACTCGAAAAACATCAAAATTACGGAAATACACCCCAAAAGTTTAAATTTACAGTGGTGCACTTGCAAAACTTATAAAATTACACTGGTGCACCCGTAACTGACGCCGCTAAACTCCGTCCAATTTAAGTTCGATGTGCATTATCTTGGCTGCAATTTGGGCTAAATTCTTAAGTTATTTATGATTAAAGGTTGACAGCAATTTGACTCATTCTTGGATGCATTTTAGAGCTCATTCTTGGTTGCACTTTGACGTGCTCTGAATTTTTCTAGAATTTTATTACTCATTCTTGACTACATTATCACTGAATTGTCCCTTGAATTTACTACTCATTCTTGGTTGTAGGTTGGGCTAAATTCTTAAGTTGCTTTTAGTTGAAGATTGACTGCAATTTGGCTCAATCTTGGATGCATTTTAGGGTTCAATATTGGCTTTACTTTGACCTACATTATCTCTGAATTTTCTTAAATCTTACAACTCATTCTTGACTACAATTTGACTCAATTTTCGATAGGTACACATCCAATTTTTGAGCGGGAGGTGGATGGGGGATTCATGATCGATGGAAGTGGGCGGTCGGGGCTTGGTGCAATATAGTGGGATGTGGATGGAAGTGAGATTTGAGGTAACTAAAGGGGTTGAGTTTAATTAAAGAGTATAATCAAACGTCCGTCGAACGTAATTTGAACGGAGTCTAGCAGCGTCAGTTACGGGTGCACCATTGTAATTTCATAAGTTTTGTGAGTGCATTACTGTAAATTCAAACGTTTGGGGTGTATGTCCGTAATTTCGATGTTTTCCAAGTGCATCACTGTAAATATTTCTTTAATTAAAAAGTGTAATCAAAAGTCCGTCAAACTTAAATTGGACGGAGGCTAACAACGTCAGTTACATGTGCACCATTGTAATTTCATAAATTTTTCGAGTACACCACTGTAATATTCAAACTTTTAAGTTGTATTTTCATAATTTCGATATTTTCCAGGTACACCGTTGTAAAAATCCATATTTTTATCTCGGATAAGCCGAGACAACTCTCTTACGTTGTTACTTTCTATATAACACTTCGATATCTGGTCGGTGAAATGTCTAATTGCAGTTATGTCGTGGGTGTCATGTTCGAATTCCCAGGTTAACTATTTTGAACCGTTGTTAAAAACGTAAACATGCGGGTGTTCAAAAATATTCTTATATTATATTACTTATGGTAAATTGGTAACTAGACGTCTAGACGTGATGTTCAACTGATGAGTGATGAGATTCGGAATTTCCTTGGCTTCAGGTAAAGTGCGAAGTACGTGAACAGTATATCTACTGTTCTACGGACTACAGCAAGCTAGTGTGAAGGTCACTCCATCTACCTGCAGGGAAAGTCTCGGTTGGATTCTGTACGAAGAAATATTCTGTTGGGTAGGGGAGATGATCTCTACCGTATGTTTTTCGATTCGCCAAAAAAAGTGTTTTTATTGGTAGTAATGAAGAAAAATGAGACTCCATGACATGTTGTTATGGTCCAGTGAGCCCAACCCAAAATTATTATTACAAACCGTTGCGCTTGTGTTAGCTGGTCAAACTATTGAGTTTGAGTCCGAATACGATAATTTGACACAAAAAATACGAGTTTTGAGTTTTATAAATGAATTTGGGTCATAATCGGGTTGACAAGATTGACTCGGTAATTAAACGAGTTGAGTGTGAGTTTAGTGCATGTAACACATGTCCAACCCGTTTATACATCTCTAAATGATATATAGAATTATAAACATATTTCTATTTATAATATTAGCAAATATATGTAATAATTAGCAATCAATGGGGGTTATTTTCATCTTTTTATATCGGAACGTTTTACTTAGTAACCAACAACCAATTTCATAACCATTTATGTTAGTTTTCATAATTTTCTCCAAATCATATTGTAGTTGTTGTGGAATATTGTCATAAATAACGGTATATGGGTAAATATATCTCGCACACAAACATGACCCATTTAATAAACAAGTTAGATGGGTTGTGTCGGTTGACACAGTTTTAGATGGATTGGGTTTGAGTTTATCTTTTCAACCCGTATAATAAACGGGTCAGGTTTGGGTTTGTGCAAATCAAATTCGATTGTAAATAAGTTTGACAAGAACACGATAATGTAACTCGTACCACCACCCCTAAATTTGTTGTCCCAGTCATGACTGTAGAAGCATGTTAGATATTTGCATGGGAAGTTTACTTATTTCAAAGGATAAATTACAATTTACCGTCTGAAATTACACCTATCATATCATATTCCTCTACTGAATTTTAAAATCTTACACTTTGGCTTAAAGAAGTTTGTCATCGTTTCGTTTTCCTAACTTGAAGCTCACTTTATCAGTTATCATTTGAAAAATTGTTGCTTTTCACGGGCCAGTTAACTTGAGGCCACTCACCGATTCACTATTTTTTCACCATTTTTGCTCCTTGCACCTTTCTAGTTCTACTGTTTTACCTATTCTATTTCTACTCTATTTTAGTACAATTATTCCATTACAATGACTTGAATAGGGAACTATACTAGCTACTTGATTCGTTGAAGGAATTCCGGGCTAAATGATTACCCTATTTTTTTGGACTTAAAGTCCAAATTCTTACGTCTTTATTAAACTTCTCGAAATAGTTCATCCTTTTGGATTTGCGGTGGAATATTGCTTTGCAATCAGGGGGGGCAGTCGAAGATCAAGCCTAGTAACGAGAACACGTGGTATATAATGGTCTTTTCTTCTTCTTCTTCTTAAAGTTGGTATGACATACTAGAATCCACAATCCAACCAAAAAGCAACCACAAATAGTAATACAGTATTTTTTATTTTTTGAAGGCAATAGAATTTTATGGACAGGGAGATATTCACGTCCGGATTTGACGTCAAAAGAACGTTGCTATGTGACATTTTGTGTTGGAGAAGAAAATTTTATTAAGACCATCTTAACGGATAATTTATTACGACCCGACCCAGGCCCCCTAACGGGGCGGCCCAGGTCGGGTCGTGACCCGATCTGGGTTGGCCCAATTTTGTTTGTTTTTTTAAATAAAGATTAAATCCGGTCCCCAAGAGAAGTAGTACGAATCCTCTTGTTGTCAATTAGTTTTTTTATTCGTTAAATAATATTTAATTGATATGTATATGTTTTTTATAATTAGAATTAATTTCTGAAAATTAAAATAAACGAAAATAATTAATAAAAATTAGTAAAATAAATGTAAATAATTAATCAAAATGTGTAAAAATAAATATAAGTAATTAAAGAAAATTAGTAAGATAATTGTAAATGTCTATAATTAAATAAAATTAACTAGCAAAATACAATACACGAATTTACCAAGGATCACCCAAAAACGCATTAGTAATCTCAAAAAATCGGTAGAGAATTACTAATAAATCTCAAAAATAAAAATTCTTCAGGGGGCGCTACCCCTTGCCACCCCGCCACCTCACCGGCGAGGTGGAACGTCACTTGCTCATTGGTGAGCGAGAGACCCCCGACCAACCCGTTGGAGTGGTCATTATTAAATCTAATTTTTCAAAATTATTTGGAAATTAGCGTAATTTAATTAGATTAAGTTATTGTAGAAATAATTTATTTAGCAGTTTGTGTGTTTTTGTGATAGAATAGAAAATGAGGTAATAAAAATGATGTGGATGAGAGATAGAGTTGAAAGTGAGGTTGGAGTTAAGGAGTGAAAAATAAGTTTGGTTGGGTGTGGGTTGCATACTATTTTTCGCTGACGTGGTGGAGAGAGAAAATGGGTTGGAGGGAGGATATTGGGTTAGGGTTAATTGTGCTCTAAGGTTCAGATTCATTTTCTACCGCACAATCTTGTTTTTTTTAATGTTGTTGAAGTTTCTTTGCAGTTAGTCACTCTATTTGTTCTTAATATATTGTATTTTGTCACCTGATTTTTAAAATCAAGTATTTAGAGATCCACAAAAGGTTTCTCAAAGATATAAGTGTAGATTTAGAATTCTCTTATCAAGCTAATCAATTTGAGTATCACTCCCAATATATTTTGATCACTTTTTATTTTTTTTAATTTTCTATATAAGGTCTACTCAGGAATTTTAGACCAAAACAGAAGGTATTGACTAATAACCACACGTCTTGGGTTCCAATGAATAGGTCATCGTCCTTTAATGACTGAACTTCATACTCGTGTGGTGAAACGATTATAGTGTTGGCTTTTTGGCCTTAATCTATGTTTTGATGATTTAATTAACCTAATCTTAATTATGATGATGTAGAGTAGCACACATATTGCATTGCATGTATATTGTATTGTGCTAACCTCTACAGGTGATCAAGACTCAAGAAAGAAGGAAATGAAGTCAAGACATGTAATTAAAGCTAAATCGAAGACATGTAATGTTGATTTATTTTGAGTCTTAGGAACATGTGTAAATTGAGCATACAAGAGTTAAAAACCAATCACATACACAATAGGTTCCCTATAGAAGTCACACACGAAATTTCACATTATTTGGACTTCAATAGATCACCCAAACTTAGACCGGAAAAACACAAAACCTGAACCCTAACTGTCTGCCCACATTCGGTCGACCGCAACATGCCGTTCGGTCGACCGGATGATCAAGTAATCCAATTTGTGTTTTCCTGCCTAGTTTCGGTCGACCGCACCATATCTTTCGGTCGACCGTTTGAACTTACTGTTCCGACCGTTATTCTTGTCGTATATGCCCAACGGTCGTATTCGTATTAAAACTATATACACCTCCATATACTTAACCAAACGGTCGAACCATGTGCCAAGTTCGGTCGACCGTTTAACCTTGTCAAAATCCCCTGCTATCGGTCAACACAATTTCGGTCGACCGATCCGATTTTCCCTCTACCGAAACGCTTGTTCGGTCGACCGGTAATCTTGTTTGGTCGACCGTTTTCTTAATTGACTTAAGTGTTCAGTCGACCGATTCATATTTCGGTCGACCGTATCCCTATCGAACCCAAGCGTTCGGTCGACCGTTGCACCTTTTCGGTCGACCGTTTCTGGACAGATTTGCAGCCCGATTTTCTGCTTTGTGTTCTTTGCACAATATCCAACCAAATCTTGTCCCAACGGATCTATTCTCTCTAATGCTTATAAATAGAGTTGTAAAACACATTTTAACACAACTCTCCCACTACAAACTTGCCCCAAACATTAGAGAGAAATCAAAACACTCAAAGCTTCAAACCTCACACACTTAGTGATCAATTCCTTCATCCTACTCAAGTGTGCTCAAAGTTTAGAGAGTGTTGTTCCACTCAAGGTTACAATTGTTGTCAAAGAAAGTAAAGGCTCCGGTGAAAGCCCGAAGCATCCTTCTCGGATTGTGAGAAGAAGATTCCAAGCTCGGCGAGGGTTGTTCGCGAGTTTGACGGTTGTAAGGCGTTGTCTCCCGGCCCGGAACGGGGAGCGGATAGTGAAGTCGTAGGCGGAGCTCGGTGATCCGAGCGGAGCTTGCAAGAGAGGATTAGGACCCGGGTGGGGTGCCGAACCTCTATAAAAATCGACCCGACTTCTTGTGGTTTGCATATTTCCTACACTTGCTTGTTTTGTTTTAAATTTCCGCTGCGCATATCGATTGCTTAAACAAGTAGGTGATTAGATTAAAAAGTGATTAGTGGACCCATAACCCACACGATCCTACATTTGGTATCAGAGCCTTGTTAGCTAAATTCTATACTTAATCGTATTTTTAGCATGGCTAGCACATCTAATCATGTAGAAGGATTATGCACCACTAGACCTCCTTTGCTTAATGGGTCAAATTATGATTATTGGAAGAATAGGATGAAGATTTTCCTAATTTCTAATGACCTTAAGTATTGGATGTTTCTACAAAATCCATACACACCACCAAATGAAGATGAATTAGATTCACTCACTAGGCCCAAAATGAAAGAAGTTGAGATGAACTCAAAAATCATGAACATTCTATATTGTGGGCTAAATGAGGGTGAATATAATAGGATTAGAGGGTGTGTTAGTGCACATGAGATATGGCATAGACTTCAAATGCACCATGAGGGGGATAGTAAAACTAAGGAAACACGCATTAGTCTCCTCATGCATAAATATGAGATTTTTTCTATGCAAATCGGTGAAAACATAAGCGAAATGAACACTCGCTTCACCGATATCACTAACTCTCTTTTGGTTCTTGGAAGAAAAATCAATGAAGGAGAGATGACAAGGAAGTTCCTCCGGTCACTTAGCATCGATTGGGAAGATAAGGTCGTCGCAATTGAAGAGGCGCATGATCTCTCTAAATTAAAGATGGAGGAGCTCATTGGAAACTTGATGGCTTATGAACTTCAAATCAACCATCGGAAGGAGAAGGAAGCCACCAAGAACAAATTCACCTTGGGATTACATGCAAATATTGACCAACCAAGGAGGAGTGTAGAAGATGAGGACATTGAAGTCCTAGCAAAAGACTTCTTCAAATACCTCAAGAAGGACAAAGAAGAAAAGAATGAAAGAAGAGGTAGAAGAAGTGAGAAAAGAGAAAAAGAAAAAGAGAGGGAGGAGAGTGGAAATGAGAGAAGAGAAGGGGAGAAGAAAAAGGAGAGAAGAGAGAGGAGAAAAGAAAAGGAGAAGAGCAAGAGAAAAGAAAGGAAGGAGGAAGCACACAAGGCTACATGGGATAATTCTTCATCACCATCTTCATCGTCGTCTTCCTTGCAAAGTAGAAGAGAAGTGGCTCACTCATGCTTCATGGCTATTGAAGATCAAAGTGAGGTAGATTCTAACTCTTGTTCTAGTAATTCATGCTCAACTAAGTCATATTATAGTAATAGCTCACATTCTAGTGTTAATGAAGAAACTTATACACATGATGAGCTTCAAAATGCATTTCATGACTTAGTTAAACAATATGAGATCATTTGTGATAAAAACAAAAATGCTAGAAAGTTAATCAAAGATCTCCAAAGCCAAATTGAAACATGCATGAATGAGAAGAATGAGGTGATTGCTAAATTTGAAAAGAATGCATCAAATCTTGAAAAATTAAGAGCAACACCAATAGATTGTGATCAACTAAATCTTCAAGCCTCTAACTTGCAATTAAGAAAAGATTTAGAAAGATTCACTAATGGAACTCATATGCTTAACATGCTATTAGGTAGTCAAAGGCAATCTTTGCAAAAACATGGTTTAGGTTACAATTTTAAATTGAAAAACCATGTATCTCACACTACTCTAAATGGTAAGCATATGTTCATTAACCATAGTTCCTCAAGTGTGTGGGCACCCAAAACCAAAATGGTTTGGATCCCAAAAGCTAATGTTCAAGGACCCAAAGTTGTTTGGGTACCCAAATCTACTATTGTAGGAGCTTGAGGAGGAGATTGGTGGTGACCGGGTGAGCTCAAGAGTCAAATTCAAATCCGGTTGCATCACCAAATGAGATTGGAGCTAAATTCGAATTCAACATTGGTATAAATTCTTATCTATTCAATTCATGTTAAATTAGCTCTAATCTAGCTTCATATGCTTAATTGACATATCATATAGTTTAATTCATTGCAAATCATAAACTTCAATTCATTGAAAATCATTTATCCCTATTCATTGCAAATCATTTATCACATCCATTGATTCTAAATGTCATATTTTAAATGGATGTTAGAATAAGGCTTAAGTTGAAACTTAAATGAACTTAACTTGAATCATACTCATTGTTTCCATTTAGCCTTATTGATAGGGGGAGCTTAAATGTTATATCTTTTATTAGAGTAATGAAGTGCAAAATTTAGGGGGAGCAACTTCATTACAAGACATCCAAATTCTATGCTTAAAGTCTTAAATAATTATTATTTTTGATGGATGTCAAAGGGGGAGAGATAATTAAGGGGGTAACTTGGAATTTGGCATAAAATTAAACAAAAACTATGCATATCCATAGGGGGAGCATTAATATGCATAGTTTACATATACAAATTCCATGTATTTAGATAGAATTAAGATATAGGTTGCCATCATCAAAAAGGGGGAGATTGTTGGCTTTTTGGCCTTAATCTATGTTTTGATGATTTAATTAACCTAATCTTAATTATGATGATGTAGAGTAGCACACATATTGCATTGCATGTATATTGTATTGTGCTAACCTCTACAGGTGATCAAGACTCAAGAAAGAAGGAAATGAAGTCAAGACATGTAATTAAAGCTAAATCGAAGACATGTAATGTTGATTTATTTTGAGTCTTAGGAACATGTGTAAATTGAGCATACAAGAGTTAAAAACCAATCACATACACAATAGGTTCCCTATAGAAGTCACACACGAAATTTCACATTATTTGGACTTCAATAGATCACCCAAACTTAGACCGGAAAAACACAAAACCTGAACCCTAACTGTCTGCCCACATTCGGTCGACCGCAACATGCCGTTCGGTCGACCGGATGATCAAGTAATCCAATTTGTGTTTTCCTGCCTAGTTTCGGTCGACCGCACCATATCTTTCGGTCGACCGTTTGAACTTACTGTTCCGACCGTTATTCTTGTCGTATATGCCCAACGGTCGTATTCGTATTAAAACTATATACACCTCCATATACTTAACCAAACGGTCGAACCATGTGCCAAGTTCGGTCGACCGTTTAACCTTGTCAAAATCCCCTGCTATCGGTCAACACAATTTCGGTCGACCGATCCGATTTTCCCTCTACCGAAACGCTTGTTCGGTCGACCGGTAATCTTGTTTGGTCGACCGTTTTCTTAATTGACTTAAGTGTTCAGTCGACCGATTCATATTTCGGTCGACCGTATCCCTATCGAACCCAAGCGTTCGGTCGACCGTTGCACCTTTTCGGTCGACCGTTTCTGGACAGATTTGCAGCCCGATTTTCTGCTTTGTGTTCTTTGCACAATATCCAACCAAATCTTGTCCCAACGGATCTATTCTCTCTAATGCTTATAAATAGAGTTGTAAAACACATTTTAACACAACTCTCCCACTACAAACTTGCCCCAAACATTAGAGAGAAATCAAAACACTCAAAGCTTCAAACCTCACACACTTAGTGATCAATTCCTTCATCCTACTCAAGTGTGCTCAAAGTTTAGAGAGTGTTGTTCCACTCAAGGTTACAATTGTTGTCAAAGAAAGTAAAGGCTCCGGTGAAAGCCCGAAGCATCCTTCTCGGATTGTGAGAAGAAGATTCCAAGCTCGGCGAGGGTTGTTCGCGAGTTTGACGGTTGTAAGGCGTTGTCTCCCGGCCCGGAACGGGGAGCGGATAGTGAAGTCGTAGGCGGAGCTCGGTGATCCGAGCGGAGCTTGCAAGAGAGGATTAGGACCCGGGTGGGGTGCCGAACCTCTATAAAAATCGACCCGACTTCTTGTGGTTTGCATATTTCCTACACTTGCTTGTTTTGTTTTAAATTTCCGCTGCGCATATCGATTGCTTAAACAAGTAGGTGATTAGATTAAAAAGTGATTAGTGGACCCATAACCCACACGATCCTACATATAGGACCCAATTAGTACAAATGACCAGACGAATAACCACAACATTGTCGTCAAATCTATTTTCCCTTCAACTAATACTCTGGTCAAAAGATATAACCCAATTAACATTCATGACCCAAAAAAATCACAGCACCCTTGCAAAAAATCTATGCCCCTAAAAACTAACACTCAAGTCAAATGATACTAGAACCCAAGTAACATAGGTGGCCCTATGAGAAATCTCAAAAATAACGTGTTAATGCGATGTAGAAACTTAAGTTGTACACGAGAAGTATATAAGAAAATGTCTGAACCACAAAATATAGACCAATAGTCAGAAGGTTCGAATGTACAACGAATAGGTCATTCTTAACCAATGGATTTCATGCTCGTTTAGCGAGATCAGAAGGTATTGACCGATAACCACACGACATGGGCGTCCAACAAATAGGTCATCATCCCTTAACGAGTAGACTTCATACACGTATTGTGAAACGATTCTAGAACCCAATCGACACAAAGTGACACTATAACCATATTGTCGTTAAATTCATGTTTCTTTCAACTAGTACTTTGGTCAAAAGACACAATAGCCCAATCAACATACGTGACTCAACAAAAAATCACAACACCCTCGCAAAATCTATGCTTCTGAAAACTAATAATCAAGTCAAAAGATACTAGAATTCAAGTAGCATAGGCGACTCCACGAAGAATCTCAAAATCGACATGTTAATGTGATATGAGAACTTAAGGCGTGCACCATAAGTACATAAGAAATTGAGTGAACCACAATGTATTGACCAATAGCCATACAGTTTGGATGTCCAACGAATAAGTCATCAACCATTGCTAAGTCCACATGTAAGTATAAATTACAATGTCATTGATTACATGTAGAAGGTCTGTAATGCAAATCAGAAGGTCATCATCATCAGACCGAAATTTTGTTCACTGATAATTTGAAACAAACAGGTGAGTTGAACTGTAAAAGACAAAGATAACTATAAAAAAGAAGATATCGTGGTAGAGAATGACCAAACATATCCACAATTTCTCATTCGTATCACACTTTCTCTCTCATGTTACATGTGATTTTATCTATTCTCCACACATGACAATGTGAGATTTGAGTGTCCATGAATAATTACCCAAATTTTATTTATACAAGGTTAACGGGGGCACATAAGTCAAGTTACAATGTAGTTACAAAATGAGGTTATTGATTGTTCATTTTAAATAACCGCAAGTGCACGGCCGCGTTGAAGCAGTGACAAATACAGGTCGATCCACAGGGAGGTGTGTCGATTTTAGTTTGTTCAAAGGCGAGTGAGAAAGAAATAAGTTATGATCAAACTACACTAAAATGCAAAAGGAAATGGAAAATTCAGTAATAAAACTAAACCTCATAAGGGGTAGAGAAAGAATGTGAATACAAAAATATGTGTATGTATGTGTGTTCAATTATGCTCATCACAACATGTAGTGCATGAAAATCATAAAACTAAATCCAATTTTGCCTCAACATGAAATAAGTTAACACAATATCATTAAAACATACAAGACAATAATTGGAATGAAGCTAAATGAACTCATGTATAAAGACCAAACCCCACTATGCCTCCACATAAAATAAGATTTACACAATCATTAAAACATACAAGACATCAACCAAGGCAAGGGCAACAAGAGTACATGCAACTACAAGTCATGTTTCCTTTATCAATTCCATCCATATCCTCACTTCAGCATTCCCCATAAAATAGGTCTACTAGTCTAAGCATATGCTAAACTTCATTGAAGAACATTAGCATATCAAAGACAAGAGTGAAATCTCATTAGATTATTGTGGAAATCATGTAAGGCTCAAAGGATTAAGATAACATACACCTAATACATCACATAATCACATCACATTTTTCTCCACCCCAAATGGGGATGGACTACTCACTACTCATTACACTACAAACTACATTAACAAAATGAAACATTTTACGGAAAGGAAAGACAATTAAACTAAGCAAACAAGAAATATTAAAGAAGCTAAATAAAAGAAATTAAACTAAAGAAGCATGCAAGAATTAAAAGACAAGACAATATTAAAAGAAATTAAGAAAAAATATTTTATTTACATGACTCACATTACAAGTGACATTCTTCTCCACATTGAGTTTTTACTTCAAGACTTTTATTCCAAGTAGAGAGAATGTCACCAAGCAATTGGTGAATACAAAAGGAGAGGGAGAGTACTATATATAGGCATGAAAAAAGGTAATTCGAGACAATCCCCGGTATGAGACTAAAACGAATACCATAAATGGACTAAATACAACCTAGTTCAACACCCGACCAAATCACGTGTAATTTGGGACAAAATGGACCGCCAATTGGCGGTCTGAATGAGATTTATCGGGTTGGGTTTCGGGTGGTTTGATTTGAACTTGATTTCTTGGTGTTTGATGAACCCGATTTGGTTGTTGATGGTTGGACATGGATTTAATTGCCAAAATACTCATCATTAAGGTGTGAAGCTTCTTGATTTGCCCATTGATCCTTTTGGTTTTACATCCGGGTCATTATCTCTTTCATCTCATGTCATAAGTCTTGCAACTTAGTCATTTTCCTTGCTCTTGAGTCATTTTATGTCTCTTCTCCTCAATCATGTTTATTTCTGAAACTCAAACATAAAACTCGTTACGTAGCATTGTTTAAGTTCAAGATAATAGATATAATACACAAATATATGCATGATATGGTGTCAATAAGTTTTATACCAACATCTAAATAAACATCAAGATACAAGGTAGTGTTTACACTACTGCACCAATAGCAAGACGGAACTTTGATAACAACTCCTCAAAATATGGTGAAGAGGCGTTGTCGGAATGGACCACCAAAACCCAAAGCGCAGCATTGAGTGTGAGGGCGAGAATCATGAGTTCACGAGATGGGGAGGTAGCTTTGAAGACATTTTTGTTTCTAGTTCCCCGAATCGCCTATAAGTAAGAGTACGGTCCGCCAAAACATATGTCACAACCCGCAAGAGACCGGTTCGTGGAGAAAAAAACGGTTGCACGGACTACCACATGCTGAGATAGCATTAGGAAGTCCCAAGATATTATTAATAATGGGAGAAATGCCGTTGCAATCCAAGAAAATGTGTTTGGTTAACTTTATATCATTTTTGCATAAAAGGACATTGACTCGGATCCTCAATACCCCTCTTTATTTAAGTTGTTGAAAGTCAGAATTTTGTTGTTTACTATTAACCAAACGAAGAATTTTATCTTCATTGGACTTGTGTTTTTCCAAATTAGTTTCCATGGTTTGAATATTATTTCCCGTTTAACAGGGAACGATAAAATGATTTGACCGAGTAGCTTTTGTTTTGTGAAAGGAGCCAGATTTGTTTGTTAGCGTCTGTAAAGTCCTAACCCATCTTAGGGTGCTAATGAAGATTAGTGGTTGGGATTTGCATGGGGAAGAGAATGATGTGATGGAGGCATACGCTAGAGAGTGTAGGGCACAATGAAGTGATGGGTAAGGGATGGGTTGGATGTTTGGGTTAAGTGAAGGCAAAACCCTTCTCTTCCCTCTCTCACATCTTTTGCTCCTTACCACTCTACTCTCTTTCTCTCTCTCTCTCTCAGTTGCTCGAGTTGACGGCGAGGCGGTTGGAGCTCCGGCTGGTGGCGAGAGGCGGCAACACTAGGAGACGTCGTGCGTGGGGTTGCGGTTGGAGAACGTCGAGCGAATCTCCGGCAGGCTCCGTATCACAAAGAGGGTATGCCAGTTCAATAACTGTTTTGTTTGCTCACACATTTGGTGTGAAGTGTTGGCTGGTCGGTGGAGGTTGGAGACCTCGTCGGCGAACTTTGGGCAACAAGTTAGACCTAGCTCGGCTAGGTAGTTGCCGGCCAACGGTAGACTGATTGATGACTAGAACTTCTAGGTTGCCCCTGGTAGTTTTCGGTCGACTGGGACCCTTGAGTCGGTCAACCGTTTGCCTCGTATGTAGGGTTGTCAATCGTGTCGTGTCGTGTGCTAATTGTGTCGTGTCAAGTCGTATATATAAGCTCTAGGTGTTGTGCCGTATCCGACCCATTTAATAATCATGTTGCTAGACTTCTGCCGTATCCAACCCGTTTATAATCGTCTTGTCATATCCAACCCGTTTATACACGATTATTAAAAAGGTTACTTCATGTACACGTTTAACACGACTACCGTTTACACAATTAAACAATAATTCATACACAACTAGTTCCGTTTATTACACGAATACCGGATTGCATGACTGCACACCACCCGTTCATTATAATTTATAACTTATATATCACTTGTAGACGTGTCGGTATTAGCCGTGTATTAATCGTGTAGTATTCGTAATCATGTACCTAATTACCTGATTACTTATTGTGTTTTATCGTGTCTTAATTGTATTAATTGTTTTTGCACAAGAAATTCATATCCAACCCATTTAATAATCGTGTTGTCATATTCAACCCATTTATTAATCATGTTCAAATTTTCAATCCATATCCACTAAGTTTGTGTCGTTTTGATGTCGTGTAATCGTGTTTCGTGTAAAATTGACAGCCCTACTCGTATGTTTTTGATTTAGTCTGGATTTTTGACCATGTAGCGGTCGACCGATTTTAACCTTTAGTTCGACCGTTGGGGCTATGTTATGAGCCCAGAGTTTGACCGATTACAGACGTCTGTTCAACCGATTCCCTGAGGAACAGTCGACCGGTGTACCTTTTTCAGTCGACCGTTTGGGCCCAGAACTTAATCCTTGTCCCAGCAGAGTGTCAACTCTGTCCACGGAAACTCGTGCGTGTCCTCACCTAACGCGTGAGACGGGAGGTGATCGTGGATGTCCAGGGTCCGCCGTGTGGAAAAGTATGGATACTCGGGACGTGCCACATCTGATTTATGGACTGTGGGATCGTTGATGCTTTTCTTGACTCATTATTAGAGTAGTAGACCTGAGGTATCGCGGATCCCATTGCACGATGTTGCACAGCTCACGAAGCATGATGACATAGCAAACTTTGATCTGGAACTGTCCGATGTTGTGCCGGACGTATCTTGTATCGTCCGATGTTGTTTTGGCTATACCGCCGATGTTGTTCTAGCGATGTTGCCGATGTTCCGGCGATGATGTTGTCGATGTTGTTCCGGCTATTGATTGATGTTGACGTTGTTCCGCCATGGTACCTCAGTTAGGTACCTACTGAGTGATTGATAGACCGACCTGAGCGACGGCTTCGTCAGTGTGGTGTTGACCACGATGTTTCAGATATGATTATACTTATGCGAACGTGCGAACGCACCTCACCGAACCCCATGTTTAGTATAGCCACGTGTAGGGGAACTGTTTCCTTACTGTTGATGACATGTCATGCCACTAGTATGATAAGTTCATTTCATTGTATTATTGTATTTATATATGTGAGCTTGATATATGGGATTTCCTTATGGAAACTCGGGCATTGTTTGTTACATTTACATTTCAGGAGCGCAGAAGGTTGTGTTGGGTGGTGACAGCGGGCATGCACATTTTTGTAGGATTTCATGTTTAATTATGCCTATATATTTTCGGAAGTTTAAGCATAATAAGGATCTTATACAATTTTCTATGATTTATTTAATGCATGTACTAGTTTGTTTCAATAACTAGTTTTAAAACTTTTATTAAAACAAACCAAGGATTCCGAAATCATACCTAGAAGTTCTCTAAAACTTCTTGAAGATTCGGAGACGTTGATGACGCTTCTCGCCGCGCCGGATGCCTCCGAGATTTCACCAAACTCTAAACGAGATTGGAGAGAGAAGAGCTAGCCTCTCGATCTCCAATAGGGTTTAGAATCTAATTACTAACCCCTCTTTAGTTTCATTGAGAAGAAACCCTCTTGAAACTAAAACTAAACTTAAGAATTAAGGAATTTTCGTGGAGAATTATGGAGAGAGATTTTTGCACAAGAAAATAATGAATTAATTAAGGAGGTAATGAGATAACCTTGTATTTATAGGTTCTCTTCAAATTACCTATTCATGTGCAACCCCTTGCCCATGATCTCATGCAAAATTTCATCTAACCATCCATTATTTAATAATAAATAATATTAGCCACGAATTAAATCAATTATGGACCAATTCCATGCATGATCTAATTAATTCTTAAATTAATTCTGCATAAAACCGTCTGGCCGGTCGACCGTTCGCGAGGTCCGGTCGACCGTTTCGACCGAGTTTCGGTCAACCGATCAATATTCTCGGTCGACCGTTCGCAACAAAAAGGTTCATCGCAATGTTCGGTCGACCGACCGAGAATACTCGGTCGACCGAAAACGAACAGACGAAATTCTCGTTACGCTCGATACACATCCGGTCGACCGTGCAATATTGCGGTCGACCGCGCAACATTCGGTCGACCGTTTATGGTCTAGCGGTCGACCGTTTTTGCACAGTGCATGCAGACTTGTCAAATTTCGGTTTTAACCCCTACAAAATTTGACATTTCGGGATTAGTAGTAAATTCACAACTTATGTAACATATTATCCTATGTAATGATTAATCATTACACCCCATAATATTTACATCACATATGAATTTAATTTAGATTCTAATTATGTTATTAATCACAACATAATTTTGATTTTGCTTGTTCACCCCATGTGTCATATTTTCTACATGAAACCCGACACATCTTATGAACTCAAAATCCCTATTTCTTGTTTCCCAGTTTTGCGGTGTGACCTATGGGAGGATCTAAACTAAGTTGGCAGTGATATTAAGAGCTTAATATCACAAGTTATAAGCGGTATCTAGCTACACATTATAGCTCCCAATTAGTTAGATGTCTTAATTCCACTCGAACCAAAACCCGATCCAATTAGTGATGGAGTGCACCACTTGTGTCCGTCCCTTGCCTCATGATATTAAGAATACACACAAAGTAGTATTGTGTCATCTTTGTATTAGTATTCATTTCTTGATCTCTTTAAGCTAGTTATAAATATGTGACTTAACTCAAATCACATTGTGCACATTATAACTTTGTTTTATCAAGGGGCCCACTAATATCATCACTCAATTAAGAGGGGCAATGATAGTCTTTTGACTAACTATCTTCTCCAACGAAAGTTATACTTAACCAACTAATGCCTTTACACTACACTCATCGATAGCTCAAGACACTAGTCTAATTAAGAACTCCTTAAGCGATCGGATATAAGTCTCATATCAAAGGACCAATGACACAGTAAAACATTAATGACACATAAACACATTCCTATAATATTTTACTTATTAGGTCTATCCAGTATACAAAAGTAATATTTTCCTCTTTTGCATACCCGCGTTGTCACTCACTTGTAGAGCTACAATGATCTATGACCAACACGACAATCTTAACTCGGTAATTAATGTTCCATGTTAATTACCATGATTGCGAATATCTTTTGTTTTATGTAAACCAATATCTTTTAGAGCTCTACGGTTAAGGACCAAGAACCTCTTCCTTAACACTTCTAAAAGACGAATAACATAAACAAGGAACAAAATGATTTCTCATTCAATTCATAATAATTGACATTTAAAAGTAAAACTTTTAGAACACATTCCCTTCAATCTCCCACTTGTTATTAAAGTTTTGTTTGGCATACATTCGTGAGGCTTAAAAGTTTAAGATCGTAACAGAAATGTTGGTATAACTCAGGTTAGTGGGAGAATATACCGCAGGATTGAAGCAGATGCGGCGTGCACAAATTCGTGTTTCCATCTTGGCGCGCCCATGAACTAGGCCGGAGTGACACAAAACTCGAAAGGCGTCACGCACGTGGGCCCCACCACAACGCCGTCCACATCAGACGGCTCGTATTCCACCAACCGTCCCCACTATAAAACCCCCACCCTCCACTCTCCGCGCTCCTCCCCTTTCCACATTCCAATTCCATCGAGGTGAAGAAGAAGAAGGAAAATGGGTTCCGGCACGATCGAGTCCATCAAAGCCAGGCAGATCTTCGACAGCCGCGGGAATCCCACCGTTGAGGTCAGGTCACCTTTCCCTTCTCCAATTCGCTTCTCTTTTCTTTTCGTCCCATCTCCCGATTTTGGTGTGGTTTGGGTTTAGGTTTTGGATGTGGATTTGATCGTTCTTTTGATGTTGGTTGCAGGTGGATGTCATCTTAACCAACGGCACATTTGCCAGAGCTGCTGTTCCCAGTGGTGCCTCCACAGGTGATATATGCATTGTGTTCTGTATTTATTTTGTGGTTTTAAGTCTTATTGAGAATACTCATGTATTCAAAAATTTCGGGGTATTCACATGAGTTAATTTGACCAACACTAATTGATTATAAGATTAAATCATAGTATCAGAACGGATCAGATCCCACATTATGCAACATAGGCGTGATTGCCATACATGTAGAACATATTGCAGATATTGCCCTACATTGTTTTTCTTTTCTTTTCGATAAGTGTGATGTAGCCCTACATTGTTCAAAAATAGAAGACTCTATATGACTATTAAATTTGGTCTTGTAATCTCCGACCGAGTTTTTGGATATTAGAAAGTTGATAGATCACTCAATTTAGCACTTTTACTTGTCAATTCGTTGCTCTCTGTCTATGGGATATGTTATTGTAGTTGAATAACAGATGTGAATCTTGGAGCTTTAGACATGTTATCTTTGTCTAGTGACGCTCCTTTGTTGCTTCCAAGTTGTATTGACCTTGTACAATAACAATTCAGTTAATGAAAATGAAGTATCACATTGAAGGGAAAATTTAGAAATGCAAATGATGCTTCTGAAACAGTCATCAATTCGTTCAGTTTCTTTTTTAGTAAATCTAACAATCCAGCAATTCATTGGACATGGATCTTTCATTCCTTAATTGAATCAAGCCCTCCATATGCAGGTGACTTGGTGCCAAAACTTAGCACTTCTGAAATATGCACAATTGCACTCTTATTCAATGTGCAAGCGAGTGTGTGATCCTCCAGAAATCTGAAGGGAATGTGTTCTAAAAGTTTTACCTTTAAATGTCAATTATTATGAATTGAATGAAAAATCATTTTGTTCCTTTTTATGTTATTCGTCTTTTAGAAGTGTTAAGGAAGAGTCTCTTGGTCTTTAACCATAGAACTTTAAAAGATATTGATTTACATAAAACAAAAAATATTCGCAATCATGGTAATTAACATGAGACATTGATTACCGGGTTAAAATTGTCGTGTTGGTCATAAATCATTGTAGCTCTACAAGTGAGTGACAACACGGGTATGCAAAAGAGGAAAATATTACTTTTGTATACTGAATATACCTAATAAGTAAAATATTATAGGAATGTGTTTCTGTGTCATTAATGTTTTACTGTGTCCTTGGTCAAAATCCCTTAATTCTTAAGTTTAGTTTTAGTTCTTAAGAGATCATTAATGTTTCACGAAAATCACTTAATTCTTAAGTTTAGTTTTAGTTCTTAAGAGATCATCTTCTCAAGAGAATTAAAGAAGGGTTAGTAATTGGATTCTAAACTCTATCGGAGATTAAGAGACTAACTCCCCTCTCTCCGATCTTGTTTAGAGTTTGGTGAATACTCGGAGGCATCCGGCGTAGCGAGGAGCATCCCCAACGTCTCCGAATCTTCAACGTCTCCGGCTTAGAGAACTTTTAGGTATGAATTTTGGAGCTCATATTTGTTTTAATAAAGTTTTGAAACTAGATATTGAAACAAATTGATGCATGCATGAAATAAATTATAGAAAATTGAAAATTGATCCTTATTATACATAAAAATTCGAAAATATATATGTATAATTAAACTTGAAATCCTACAAGATCACCTTTTAATTTTTCTCCAAGTGGTGACAATTTATGGCCTCGAGACCTTCGTCAATAAATGAACCATTTGAGCTTTCTAAGCACAACACAAAAATAGCATATGTTGAATTCATTGAGAATATACTACATAAAGGAAAATTAAGTTACTTAGGGTTCGTTTGATAGTGACTTTTGACCCAAGCTTATACACCAATTGCTCACTTAACTTGTGACAAGGCTTATGTTTGAACAAGTCGATTTTAGAAGTTTCTCATTGCTTCTACAACCTCTGCCTTCTCGTTTGTCACGGATTTGTCATTCTCGTTATGCCTTTTCAGGTGACACCACTAGTAATTCTAGTGTGGTTGCATTGTAATTCTGAAGAATTTCGAGGTGAGATTAATAATGGCTAAACAAAAGTCAGCAAAAGCACCACTTAGGGTTTTTTTTCGTGCATTGTGCTTATGACGAGGAAAAAACCAAATAGAAAAACATGCTTGGGCTTTTAAAAGTTTGTTTGGTAAATAAGGTAATCACAAGTCACATTTTTGCTCCTAAGCCACTAACAAATGTCTTTACCAAACAGAGCCTTAGTTCTTGGTTGTGCATTGTCATCTACTACGATTTACTGATACAAACATGAACTCACGAGAATGATACTATTTTTAGTATTTTAAAAATGCAAATAATTAAAATGATTTCCTCATAAAAGATTGATCTCAAGATTTTGAAAGGATTTATAACTGCAAGTTCCTAGAAAAGTTTTTTTTTGGGTTGTTCCTCATGCTAACAGAAGAATGCGAAGTGAAAGAAGGATTTCAAAACATTTTCAGGAAACCTTTCATTCTCAAGACAAGTTTTTCAAATTCATATGCTTTAACAGGACTGCCCATCGACATTTTGGAATCTATCTCTTTCCAGCAAGTGAATGTTGCCGTTGCCGGGTTGTAGTTTCTAGACAAGCGAGGCTTCACATTTGTGTGAATGATTAAGTTTCTTTTGTTTTGAATTTATAGGTGTCTATGAAGCTCTGGAGCTGAGAGATGGGGGAACTGACTATCTGGGGAAGGGTGTATCAAAGGTTGGTTATACTATTTTTTTCCGACAGCGTGAGTTATTGTACATGAAAATCAGCTTACTCAATTTTTATATAATATGGTATACCTATGAAAAACTTCTTAGATGGTCAAAGCATGGATAACCCTATCAAGGTAATGATAAAAAATCCCTATTACGATAGCTAAAGAAGAAGAAAACCTATTAAAATCATAATATAATGCAAGAAACTATTTCTTCAGTTCATTTTCAGAATTTTTTGCTCTTTTTTTATCCTTTGTCCGCAGGACTGGAATCAAGTAATGGAATTGTATCTGTTTTTCAGGCTGTTGAGAATGTTAATGCTATTATTGGGCCTGCATTGGTTGGAAAGGTGTTTAAAAACTTCAAATTCTTTTTTTGGTTTAGTTTCTCTCCAATGATCATGTCTTTCAATCAATTATGTACGACCAATCTGATTTATAGTTAAATTTCAAGTTAAGCTACTATTTTTCCAGGATCCAGCTCAACAGACCGAGATTGACAACTTCATGGTACAACAGCTAGATGGAACCCAAAATGAATGGGGCTGGTGTAAACAGAAGGTAGAGATGAAGTATTATAATCTTTATTGTAAGCTAGTGTATTATTTAGAATTTCTAGTTTGCGAATTTTGGGTCAGAATTTGAAAGCTAGAAATTCAATTGTGGCTGGTTTCCCCACTAATCTTCACGTGCATGTTGATGTTGTATCAGCTTGGTGCTAATGCGATATTGGCTGTTTCACTTGCTGTTTGTAAGGCAGGAGCAGCTGTGCACAAAATTCCACTTTACAAGGTCTGATTGTGGTATCCCTTATGTTACCTTTTATCAAAATGCTTAATATCTCAAGCTAAATATCCTAATTAATATTTTTTAATCATCTAGCACATTGCAAACCTTGCTGGAAACAAGAATATGGTGTTGCCAGTTCCTGCATTCAACGTTATCAATGGAGGATCACATGCTGGAAACAAGCTTGCAATGCAGGTAATAGTTAAGCTAATAAGTTTTACACAACAAACTTAGAAATAAAATATTTACCGATGGTGTTTAAAAAAAAAGGGAATTCATGGTTCTTCCAGTTGGCGCTTCTTCGTTCAAGGAAGCTATGAAGATGGGAGCAGAGGTTTACCACCATTTGAAGGTGAACAAATGGTTTTATCAATAGCTTGTTTGTTGAAACTTCACTTAACCGGATTAAATTTATTTTCCCCCTTAAGGCTGTAATCAAGAAGAAATACGGGCAAGATGCTGTAAATGTTGGGGATGAGGGTGGCTTTGCTCCTAATATTCAGGTGTACTGTTTTTCCTGTCAGAAATGGCTTGTGCTTTCTGATAGAGTGATGTCCTTCCATTCACATTCTATGTTCTAAAAAAATAAAAATGAAGATTCATGCTACCCTATTAGAACTTTTTTTAGTTTTTGCCATCAGTTCAGATAGTATATTTTGTTGCTTATTCGTGCAAGAGTTCTGAACCTATTCCTTGGTTGACACCATTTTATCTATTATATTTGGTTATTTGCATGTGGAAGGAATGACTATTTAGCAATCATGAAAGTTGTATATTACCATTTTAACTACAAAATGAATGGTCCACATGAAATAAGTTTCACTTTTTAATCAAATGTGCCTAGACTCTGTTAAGTCTATCCATTTTATTAGCTCACGTGAGCCACTTTTCTTTTCAGGCAAGTTATCGTCTATTTTTGCCACCATTTTCACTTCATAAGAGTAGAGATTATTACAATGAGCTGTTTTAGTTCGCCTTCATATAGTTTTTTGCTTGTAGATTCTAATGTAGGTGCCTTGTGGTGGCTTCTCTAGAGCAACTAAAGATGGTAATCTGCAACCACTTGAGTGAAAAAAATCTCTCTTTTTCGTCATGGTTAAATGCAAACCACGTTAGTTTGATTCAGTTTACACCTGCAGTTAAATTTTGGCATTGCCAAATTGTAATTCTGTCTAATATTAAAGTGCTAAATGATACGAGTCAATTATCACAACAACGTAAATTTTAAAATGCCTCAACGCGATAATCTCATTTACAAGACCATTGCGAAGTTCTCATAAGCTGTTGTCTTTTGAAATTGAATATATTGACTTACTCTGCTTATGATCGCTAGTTAAATGCACATTTTACTTGTGTTTTACATTTTTCTATGAAGTCATACAAGCTCTGATTGCTCATTACCTTTGCAAACTTGTGAATTAACTTAATTGGGGCCTTCCTCACTTTTACAGTATATTTGTTGCATTTTAGGAAAACAAAGAGGGTCTTGAGCTATTGAAGACTGCTATTGCAAAAGCTGGCTACACCAGTAAGGTAGTCTACTTTGTGATTTTTGGTTTTATGCTTTTGTTTTCATAGGTATATTGAGGGGATCACATTGGTTGCACTTTGTGGCAGGTGGTAATAGGAATGGATGTAGCTGCATCAGAATTCTACAATGACAAGGACAAAACTTATGATCTTAACTTCAAGGAGGAGGTATATAATAAGTTAATGTTAATGTTCCCTTCGTTCTCTAGATTGCGTGAACATAATAAAAACTGAGAGCATAACTATGATGCTTAGCATTTGGAGGCTCCTTTGAACTTTGTCATGATGTTTCTTTTATAATCTAGATCCATATTAAAATGTAACTTCTGATTCCTGCAGAACAACGATGGCTCTCAGAAGATTTCAGGGGACAGCTTGAAAAATGTGTACAAATCTTTTGTATCTGAATATCCTATTGTATCAATTGAGGATCCGTTTGACCAAGATGACTGGAGTAACTATGCAAAGATGACTGAAGAAACTGGGCAGGAAGTCCAGATTGTTGGTGATGATCTTCTTGTCACCAATCCCACAGTATGTCATTTCTAGAACTAGCTTATAGGTTTAAGTGTATAATATGTTCTGAAGTCAAATTTGTGTCCTTAGAGAGTTGCAAAAGCTATCAACGAGAAGGCCTGCAATGCTCTTTTGCTGAAGGTACACACCGGAACTTCCTGTGCCTGTGCAGTTGACTGTCCCGACTTTCCACATGAATTTTACCGAGTTACCTGTACTTTATTTTCTGTAACATATAAAGTCTAAATTTCTGTTTCTAGTTATAAAAAAAAGTATTGGAAAGTATTTCTTGCCTACATAATATTGTTTGCCCGCACGTGCTAATGCTTGTAAGTTTGCCATTGGGACAGGTTAACCAAATTGGTTCTGTAACTGAAAGCATCGAGGCAGTGAAAATGGCAAAGCATGCTGGATGGGGTGTGATGACAAGCCATCGAAGGTGAGAATTGCGGAGAACTTGGTTTATCCATGCTAAATTCTTCACAGAAAAATATATTTGCTGAGATGATCTTTCTTATGGATACAGTGGAGAAACCGAGGACACTTTTATTGCTGATTTAGCTGTGGGTTTGGCCACGGTAATTGTTCATCTCTATGTTTTTTTTTCTTTCAACTACCTGCATTTAATTGATAATAATAAAAAAACTACATTTACGGAATGATAAGTCGTCTACATTTATGGAATGATAAAGTGATCTACACTTATGGAATGGTAATTTTTGGGAAGCACCATCTTATGCTCTTTTATTGAGTAAAAACAATGGTAATATCTATTTCCTGACCATGAGAATCATAAGTTGACGTATGATACATTTTGGCCATGTTACATTACCTGGTTTTACCTGTCAATGTGGAGCAGTGCCAGATCAAAACTGGAGCTCCATGCCGTTCTGAACGCCTTGCCAAGTACAATCAGGTATATATTTGTTCCTGTATTATCTATCTCATTAGGCAGGATATATTTGAAATTTAGTTGTCACTGTTTCGGCACCAGTTAATTTGTCTGATCTGATGCCTCTTTTCCTGTTGTTTGTAGTTGCTTAGGATCGAGGAAGAGCTAGGACCGGCTGCAGTTTATGCTGGAGCAAAATTTAGGGCTCCTGTAGAGCCATACTAGGCAGAACCCATCATGTGCGTTAAACACCAGAACTGCAGGCCTTCCGCAGAGCCTCGTCTCAAGACATTACTTACTGTAATCCTGAAACTAACTGCTGCTCGTCCTTCGACCGTCAGCAACTGTTTTAGTTACTGCTTCGGAATGTTCTTGCATCAATAGTGAAATAGAATATTGAAGCATGTTGAATGATATGGAACTATGGAAGCAATGTGCTTCAATTTTTTAATGTTTTTTCAAAATTAAATTGTGTATCATTGTTGCGATGATGGATGTTCAGACGCCTACCTTGTCTTCATTTTATACCGTTTAATTTCCCGGTCGGACTGGCTTTGCAAAAATTAAATAATGCCCGCATCGTCTTTCCGAATCCTGGGCCGTCTCTGCGCCGATCCAAAAGATTCATCAGTATCACTTCTAGTGGTTGGCAAAATTCTATTGAAATTCTTTACCATTTTTATCACAAGTAAAAATGAGTGCAGATTGTGTCCAGTTTATCTTAGAATTTGCCGTTCTTTAGTGGTACTTCGAAAAACTGCATTTACTCCAAAGTCATCCAAATTAACGATCATTGAAGACACTTTAGCCATTTCAAATCATAGTGAAATGCGTTAGTAATATCAAACCTAAATCTTATTTAAACAACTACATGAATTTAATGTGTATGTTTCTAATCATCATTCGTATCAAAATAAATTTTAGACAATAATATCACATGACATTTATAATAACACTCACTTAAATAATATCATTTTTTGCTGGTACAAATACTTTGATATGATTTTTTAAATTAAATTATGGATTCTGCATTACAAATTTACGATGGATCCTAATTGATTAGCATGGAAAAAAAGAGAGATCAGTAACCCTATGAAACTAATCGTTGCACTTGTTGTTAACCTTCATACTATAGGTTATTTATTTATATATGACATTATGAAATTCCTTTATTTATGTCTATCCGTTGAATTAATGGAGATCAATTTTTTTCTACTTGCAAATTTCATTCCTAAACGCTCACCTCTATAGTAAAATAGAAACCCCATCTTTCTCACACAATTTTATCTCAAATTCCAGAAGGAAAAAAAACAGAAATAAATCTCCAACGCATCACAACTGTCCACTTTCTCGAGATTCCAACTCGGAAACTTTCTTACTCAGCCCAAATTGATCGCCACCACACATGCATTTACCCTTGATTGCATCACAACCGTCGATTCTTCCCTTGACTTTCCAACTCCACTTTACCTTCTCTCGTTCTTCCACAAATTCGCCTATCCGGTGATCTGCTCGCGCTTCCCTGTGTATGCTTTCTAATGTGGTTTTTTATGGATTTATTTTTTTGTCGGATTTGTAAAATAATGATGTGCATGTAACTTGGCTCTGCTGCATGTGGTGTTATTTGTGTCTCTGGAGGTTTCGATGGGTGCTTCGCGAAATGATTTTCCCACATGTGGGGTTTTAATGTGTTTTAATAGTAGAATAAATATTTTTAGTGTGTTTATGGATATTTCCATTTTGTAGAACGAAAATGGTTCTTGACGACATGAGTTTGTGACTTTGACTTCGGGTGTAAGTTTAACTTTTGCTTCGGTTGATTAGAACAAAAATAGGCAGTTCATAATTTGGCTTTTGCTTTGTAAGAGTTCGAATTTGGGAGACATAGTTAGGATTTGTATGCTTCATTTATTGCTATCTTTTTTTCAACCTTCTTAGAAGGTTATGATTTGGAAGTTTGAGATTTAGATACCGTTTAAATTCGTACACTCTTTAGATTTTGATGATTTTGTTAAATAATCTATATGCTTGACGTGCAATTACACTTCTGTTGATAGTTGTGTTCTTTTTTGAAAGAAATGAAGGTTTTCATGTATTTGCAGTTTGATTTATAGGTTTAGTTCATGTAGGGATTGTCTGTAAGATAGTTACAACAAATTAAGTTTATAGGTTAGTTTAGTTTTTTTATTCCCACCGTGTTTGGTGGCTGGTTTTGCAATATGTTAGACAATTTTTTTTGGTGTGGGTGAGTTGAAACGATCATGATTTATGATTTGGACCAGTCAAGAATCAAGATTTATGGAGGATCAAAGCAATATCTTTAAACAAAAACAGGGGTATAATTCTAGGTGTGCTGCTTTTCCGAACCACCCCTATATATTGATTATGCATATGTAATTTAGAAGAGATTTTAGGTATGTTAGGTTTACCTCCGTAGACTTTCTGATTTACTCATGAAGTTGAGTTGGAAACAAGCAACAAAATCGGCAGATAATAATGAGAAAAACTAAATTCCACAACCAACAAAAGGTAACTACGACTTAACTTACACTATATTGTTTTGCAAGTTCAGAGGAGTGGGTTTTGAGACAATGATTCATGAAGGCTAGGCCTGAAAATTTGACACGAAAACACGATACGAAAAAATCGTGTTTGGGTCAGGAGTTTTCGTGTTTCGTGTCATGTACCATATATTAGACACGAAAAGTTTTTGTGACGTTTTCGTGTACACAAAATACCCCAATATACACAGTAATATCATTCTGACTACCATAATGACCAATCATAAATGTTGTCGCACTGGGAAGGTCGACTCATATCACCGAGGGGTCTCTGGTTTGAGAATCCAAACAGCAAAGAAAATTTTGTTTTAATAAATCCACTACACCAGCCAACATCATTGTCATTTCAGTCTTCTGTTTGTATATAGGATATGTTAAACTGGATTCAGTTGTGCGGACTTTTAGTCCCACATCGGATAAATTCCGATTTCCCCTCTCATTCCCAACTATAAAACCTCAGCAGAGGATGCTTCATAAGCTCACTCCTTGGCCATGGATGCCTTTCTTCATGAAGGTGAACAAATATTGTTCTTTCTTGAAGATTTTATCAAGTGAAATTTTGTAATACAAAATTAATACTTGTTTTTTAAATCAAATAAAATTTTTGTGTACATTCGTGTCGTTTTGTGTTTAACGAACCTGTATGGGTCGTGTTTGTGTACAAATATTGGTAGGCGAATTCATTTCGTGTCGTGTTAATGTATGGTCAAAGTGACTAATACACATGAAAAAACACGACACAAAGTATATGACACGACATGATTGCCAGACCTAATAGTAGAACAAGGTACAATTACTTTGATACTTAAAAGCCCACGATGGATGTCTGAAAAATTGAAATTTCTTAGGTTGGAGAAAATTGTACAGTTCATGGGTAGATGATGATCCATCTTAGATTTTACTCTGCATGACATGCAAAAATGATAAGAGACACATGAATACAATCTACGATCATAAACCAACCAACACCAAAGAAACCAAAAAACAAAAGAAAGATAAAACGAAGTCATTGGTGAAAACTGAAAAGCTATTCGAACTTTGAAATGAAGCCTAGGAGATTACAAATTGTGCTCAAACTAGGATTGTTTATGAAACATTATGGGCTAAATGTGATTTATTACAACACCAATAATCAAATAAAAGGGTATAAAGTTGCACAGAACACAATGTTTGATTGAGAGTAGAGTGGATAGCTAACAGGAATACTTCATGCTCTAAAGAATTCATAAAACGTGTAACTTTCCTTGCTGGTAAGAAACAGTACCTACACAAACCGTCTGTTGTAGTTATCTTGGAGGATATCAATAAGGTAAGGTGATTCTATTATGGGTCACGATTTGGAAATTATTTTTATTGTAATATATTACTCTTTGCTGCCATGATGCCACAGTAATCATGATGGCCTCTCCTCCGCGCTCCACTACTTAACTGCTTAAAAGACGACTTGCTTACTCACCACTTGCTCCAACAGTAGAAGATATCCTGGATATTGAAAGTGTGCAAGAGAAGAGGCACATCCGATAGTGGAGCATCAGCACAACAAGATTGATAAGAGCATCCTTTACTTCGAAGAGAGAGAGAGAGAGAGATGATGTTGCACTATTTGTCCTTGCCCCTTTGTGGAATGTTAAAGCAAAGATCATAGCGAATTAGCGATCACAAGCTTACGATATTTCTGTGAACTGTATTACTACTACTACTATTATTATTATTATTATTATTATTATCGTGTTGTATCTTAGCAGCCATAATTCCTGCTTAACTCAGGCTGTTATCCACTCCTAGTGGAACATTTTAAGGTTGTGGTTCATAGTCATGCTTTTACTTAATGTGATCGACAAGCTTATCCAAAAAATATGTTACACGTAGTCTATTGACTTCTTGGATGGTCTTTGCCCCCACAACCTTTCAGTCTTGAGAGTTATTTTTTTCTCCAGGTAGCATTTATCTCTTCTGGTACCTTGCTTGAACGTAGTTTCTGTACATGCAACAATTCATTAGAATTAAACAAATTTTGTAGCTGAACATGTTTTTGTTCTTTATTGTACCGCTATAAGCGTTATTGTCAGTTTGTAGTCTGGTATATCTGTTTGTTTTTCAAAAGTTATGGACCTTATGGCAGATCAGTATGCTGTGGTTATTGATTCTTGTTTTCCTTTTAAGCATAGTTGTATCTTGTAAGATAGTTGTTTCTCCATTGATCGTTAAGTAATGAATGAGAACAAATCAGTGACATTTATTTCATGCAAGAATACTAGATTCTCCTTTATTATCATTTAACTCTGTCAAAATTATTCTCTTTTATAGGAACCGACTTTCCGTCAACCCAATGTTGTTGATACCCATACAATTCCTGAGCACAAAAAGAAAATATTTATTTTACAATTCTAATGATTGTGTGTGAGCCTAAAATTTGATGAGTTTCTTCCTTTTGTTTTAACTTTTTGGCATACATAATTTCTTCCGTTCCTGGCAAAGCACGGGGCATGTGCTTAGTTAACCAAGAAAATCGAACAGTTTTTCTAAAAAACTAAAGTTCGGAAAAAAAGTCACACGTACGAAATCGGACGCCCGATTTTTGGACACTCATAGTGAGTGCCCTAAAAATTAAATTTCGAAAAAAAAGTCACAGAAAGTTACAGAGACAGTTTTTTTAAAATAAATTTCGGCCCGTAAGACTATTATTGGTCTTGGTCCACGGAAGAAGAAGAAAAAAAAAGTCGCTTCGCCGCTTCGGTGCTGTTTTGCCTCCTTCTCTTTTCTTCCAGGCGTAGGCGGGAAGGAAGACACCTACTCTTCTTCTTCTTCTTCTTCTTCTTCTTCTTCTTCTTCTTCGTCACCTCTCTCTGTCTTTCATCATGGCTCGGAAGAAGGTAGCAAACCTCTCCAACTTCTGTGATCCTTACTCTTACCCAACAATCATCCATGCTGTTTTGGTCCATATCAGTAGTTTTTGGGTTTATTATTATTATTATTATTTTATTATTATTATTATTTTACCACTCTCGCGTGCAGGAGGCGCTGGTGCTGCTAATCGACGTCGGTCCTTCGATGCACGGCATCCTCCCGGAGGTTGAGAGGGTCTTCTCCAGGCTTGTGCAGAAAAAGGCAAACTCTTTCGTGTTTGTTTTCTTCAAGCGATTTCCATTGTTAGGGGCTTAGGGATTAGTTATGATTGAGTTTGTTTGGTCCTTTTGCTTTGTTTTGAATGTTGTGATTGAGTTTTAAGTTTTCTTGCAGCTTATTTTTGGTAAAAGCGATGAAGTGGGGATTGTCCTGTTTGGGACGGAAGGTATCTTACTTTCTTTAAAAAGTTAGCCTATTCCTTAGTTCATTTCAGTTCTATTGTACATAGACACGATGGTTTAACTTTAATTCATGTAATATCGACAAAGATACTTATTTTCAGGTGATTGAGACTGTAATCAGACAATAATCTCTTATATGATTGTTACGATGTCTTACTGAATATTTGCTGGCCGTGATCTCCCCTTGATGATCTAAGTAGGTTGGTAGATACAAGACCAGATTCTCCTTGAAATGTTTAACTTGTTATATTTATTGGCTAGTGTAAGTAGACAACTTCGAGGAAAACATTGTTCTATAATTTGGCCAAAAAATCACAATTAAAAATATGGGAATTAATTATTTAGGTTACGAAGCTGAGAGTTTTTCAAATCTCGGTTACAGATTGCACCTTGCCTAGTCATCAAACCATTTTCTGCAGTGGCAAAGTTCATGCTAATAGCCACTGGAAATGCAGTTACCGATCCATATAGATTTGTGATCACTGGTTACTATCTACAACCAATTGCTAGTGGTAGTCATAGTGCTAAAGTGAGTTCAGAGATTTTTGTGCACATTATCATCTGAAAATTGGTAGGTCAAAATGCTGTCAAGGCAGTCTACTTAAGCATGATGAAATTTCTTGGTGCTGCTTATTCCATTCGAAATGTACTCAAAGCTATTTAAAGTCAGCTGAGAAGGACATTACTAACTTGTTAATGAGCTTCTTAGGTACTGACAATGAACTCGAAAAAGAAGTTGGTGGATATGAACATGTGGTGGTCTTGCAGAAGATCAAGGTGGTAGATGGGGATGTTGTATACTCTTTGAAAAATCTTCCCAGAGGAATGGCTAATGGCGATTGTATCCTTTTTCATGTTCTAACAATCGTGGATGTGGGTGTATTTCTTTTGGTGCCTATTTGATTGTCCGGTCAATTTTCTTGTGATTTTCTAATATCCTCTTTACTTATCTGTAATGAGAATGAAATTGTGACTCTAAGCTTGGTTCATAATCTTGCTAACAATATCTTCATTTATAGAAGTAAAAAAGGAGAAAATTTCATCCTAACATCAAAAGGTCATGCACTCCTCAGAGTTATTCAGGGAAAAAAAGATAGAGTTGTTTGCATATTCTATTTGGTATTGGATGTTCTCAACTCCTCATGCATGTCCTTGACATGTTGCTAGTTTTAGATGCCATAGTCGTTGGGATGGATATGTTGATAAAAAAATTTGGCGAGACTAACAAGGGCAAGCAACGTCTTTGTCTTGTAACCAATGCTGTTTGTGCCGTCAAAGAACCATTTGAAGGCACCAAAGAAGACCAAGTTGATACCATTTCTACGCAGATGAAAGCTCATGGAATGAAGTTGGAATGCATTATTCACAGAGGAGAACTTTTTGGGATAGCAGATCGGAGTATAATGGATGAGAATGACAACCTGTTGAGCCTATTTTCTAGAAAAACAATAACAAAAACAGTATATGTTGATAGTCCAACATCTTTTGTTGGCGCCCTTAGGACCAGGAATATATCTCCTGTCACTATTTTCAGAGGTGACCTAGAATTCAGTCCAGCAATGAAAATCAAGGTAAGTCAAATATTTTCATTTATGGATTTCTCTTTGAAAATGATAAAAGCAAGCATTCCAGTGTAAGATTTTAATGGTCTTTCAAACTGATAATCTTTTGTGTTGCTAGTTGACACTCGACATTTATTTTAAAAATCTACAGATAAGTTGATGATCTAAATTATGTATCTTATGTGTAAGGGAAGTTTCTAACTTTTGTATCTAGTGATTTATTTAGTAAATACATCTTGTGGTGAGTGCAAAAATCAGATATCCCATGGTTGTTGTATCATTGTAGAGCCTATTTTATTTTCCTGGATACATGGAGGTCACACAATCATGTCCATGAAAATAGTCTTCTGAGAATTGGGTGTATGGGCATGGTCCTATGTGTGTTTTCTGTTTATTTATTTATACTAATATTTGCAGACAATCTTGTTTCCTCCTTCATGCATTGTGATTCATATGCAGGGATTATATAACCCACTTTGTGTGTGTCTAAAATAAACCTACTGATAATAGCTTCTTAAGTATGGTGGTTTGCTTGACACTTTTACTCATCCAACCACAACATACGTTCTGTCTCCAGGTTTGGGTTTACAAGAAGACTGCAGAAGAGAAATTCCCTGCTCTTAAGAACTTTTCTGATAAAGCGCCCCTAGTGATAAATTTGCAACACACGAAGTCAAAGTTGATTTTGAATACAAAAGTCTTGAAGATCCTGACAAGGTTGTGCCTCCAGAACAAAGAATTAAAGGATATCGATATGGACCACAAGTTGTACCTATATCCATTGATGAATGGGAGGCAGTGAAATTTAAACCTGAAAAGAGTGTAAAGCTCCTGGGATTTACCGATTCCACTAATATTATGCGGTAGAACATGATCAGTAATCTATTTCCTCCACAAATTGAAACTCTGTTTTCTCTCTCTCCTCTCCTCAGGGCTTAAAGCAGCTACTTCAATTTTTTATATTAAATTTATTGTTGACAATGTCCTTTTCTTTGATTCAAGGCACCATTACATGAAAGATGTAAATGTCTTCATCCCTGAACCTGGCAATAGGAAAGCTGTACTGGCACTATCGGCTGTGGCAAGAGCCATGAAAGATATGGACAAGGTAGCAATTTTGCACTGTGTATGGAGGCAAGGTCAGGGGAATGTTGTTATTGGGGTACTCACGCCCAATGTCTCTTCCATGAATAATGTTGTAAGTTTGTTATTTTGTTTTACACTTTTTTTCTTGATTATGTTTCTCAAGTGTCAATTTTACAAGCTTAACTTATGAATATCTTTTTGTGACTGATACTGTTGTTTTCCCGACCATTATCTGTTAAACAGCCCGACTCTTTTTATTTCAATGTCCTTCCTTTTGCTGAAGATATAAGAGAGTTTCAATTTCCATCATTTAGTGGGATGCCTTCATCGTATCAGCCGACAGAGAAGGAGCAGGATGCAGCAGATGATCTAGTAAAGATGTTTGACCTTGCTCCTCCTAGTAGACAGGAATCTCTAAAACCTGACTTCACACCAAATCCAGTCCTTGAGGTTCAAACTCGTTCCTAGTTTTCGTTGCCAATCGGCTCCATGTTACTGCTTATTTGTTGGTATCTTAGTTTTCACAATTATCGCATTTTTGAAACTTCAATATCAGTGAGCAGGTAAACCAGGTTGTTATTATTTTGTTGAAGACCCCCTGTACTTGCAGCTATTTTAATGTATACCAACCCATGTGTGAGTATTATAGCACTTCTGTGCATGGTAATGCTGATCCAAAGAAAAACCCAATTTAGGGGGAGAGGAATAGTTGAGTTCTTGCTACTTCAAATTGGGTCCTAATTACAGAAGTTGGATACATCAAATATTAGTGGTGAATGGTGATGACAATCTCCCAGGGATAATACACAAAGGGAGAAGTCATGTTCTCTTCAGTGTTCAAAATATGATTTTGTTGTCTCAAGGTGATTTGGATCGATAATACTAACCAAAAGTTTGTATACAGAAGTCTTTACATATTGTGGAGAAAAGAGCAATTTTCATATGCAAAGTCATCAATCATGGAATGGACCATGTCAATCCCACTTGGGAAATCTTTTCCTCTTGCATTGGATTTTGTGTTTCTGAAATTATTCCTCTTTTTACTACAATGTAGTATTTTTTTCCATGAAAGTTTTTCCTGAAGTAACTGTTGGCATTTAAATTAGCGTTCACTTTTGAAAATATTCTTAGTGTCGCCAAGCTGATAAAAAAGCTTGGTATCCTGAGAAGATAATCAGCTGAATTGATTGTGAACTCCGAAGAATCAGACACAACTGCAAACATGAACAGCCTCGTGGTAAATGACAGCCCAGAAGTTGGCATGGAGTTGATAAGTTTTTACTCCATGTGATTGGCTACTTGATGTCAACATTTCCTAGAGATGCTTTGCTACTTGAACTAATTGCCTTCTCTATTAATTTAAAATAATATGGAAAAACTAATTGATAAGATTTGAAATGGTATCCTGTTAGTTTCTCTATCATCTACATTTGTTTGCTTGTACATCTTCTGTATATTTGTAGTTTCTTAAAGAAAGTTTCTTAAGGAAATGGTCACCTTAGCAGCAGTATGTTTGAATAACTTTTTTATGTTTTTATTTCAGCGATACTATGAATTCCTTGAGTTAAAGTCGAGACAAGCAGATGCAAATGTGCCCTCATTGGATAGTAGTCTAAAGAAGATTGTGGAACCTGATCCATATATTTTTTTCCCAAAACCAATCGATTATAAATAATTTCCAAAGTCTGTTTGAGTTGAAAGAAAATCCAAAGGTTCAGCTTGTGAACTGTGCTTTCTTATTATTTTAGAACAACATTTTACAGATTAACCCCATTATTATGGTGTTCTTTGTAGAGGAAGAAATCCTTGAAGCGAGTTCGGGAGGAAATGGCCACAATATCTGATCGGGTAGATGGGACTGCAAATGATACTTTGAATATGGTTGAAAAGATTGGGGATTTGAACCCCGTCAAGGATTTCGAGGGCATGTTAGCACGAAGAGATGGTCCCGATTGGGTCGGCAAGGCAATAAAAGAGATGGAAAATTATATTTGGAACCTACTTGAAAATTCGTATGAAGGTGATACATATTCGAAGGCAATTGAATGTTTTATTGCTCTTCGCAAGGGCTGTGTTCTTGAACAGGTACAATTTTTCAGTTAGCTTTATTCAAACTTGACATGGCAAATCATGATGACAATAAAATTCCTCGTAGCGAGTGGGTCCTAAAATGGTCAACATTCTCAACCCTTTGGAGGTTTTACTTGTGTTTTGGACTTGCTCATCAATAGTATATGCCCGTGAACCTCTAAGAAGAAACACATTCTTAACAAAATGAAAATCTGCCACTATTATTTGTTTGCTCAGTTACCTGTTTAGATATTTCCAAGAAAGTTGCCCCATATGTCCTTGTTAATCTGTAATGCTGGATTAAACACGACATCAAAAAGAAATAATTATTCCTGCAAATTGTTTATTTGAAGGAACTAATATGTTGAACCTAATGATAATCAGGTCATCAAGCATCTTTCACATTGGACGATTATATCAGAGCCTCTACTTCAGTTATTACTTTTCTTCTTACTATTGACTTCTCCATCTAAGTTTTTTTTATATCCTTGATAGGAGCCTAAGGAGTTTAATCGGTTTTTGGTCGAGCTCTATGAAAGGTGGAAAACAACTGATCTTTATGACTTTTTTCAGCGACTTGGTTCGGACAATATAAATCTAATTAGCAAAGAGGAGGCTGTAGACAGGTAGTAAGTAAATCACTTGCTTTTTGTTACCTCTTGATCCTTGTAAAGCTGACGAATTTCCTTTCCTCTCTCAACGACCTTCCTGTTTGAGCAGTGATGTAACAGATGAGGAGGCTAAACAATTCCCTGCCAAAGTTGAATTTGAATCACAGTAGGCGGCAGGCATTGAATCTGATGAACAGATAAACACCCGAGATTGGTAATTTCATGTTAACAGGATATTTTCACCTTCACTAGCTGGATTGAACTACGGGACAAGAGGGCA
The DNA here is from genome assembly GCA_963682175.1 of Triglochin maritima. NCBI lineage: Eukaryota > Viridiplantae > Streptophyta > Magnoliopsida > Alismatales > Juncaginaceae > Triglochin > Triglochin maritima. The sequence goes on along the minus strand of OY821771.1, from coordinate 46,900,256 downwards.
TTATATAAAATATTTCTTTCTATTAAAGTGAATGTTTTTGGATGGTCATTTTCTATTTACAAACTTTTCTTCTCACATGTTTTTGACGACCGGAAAAAAACTGACATTTAGGTCGTCTTAACCTTTGTAAGATATATAATTGTCCGTGTTTTGTGCTTCTTGCATGATGTTTGTGTTACTGTGTATCTATGTAAATGTGTGATGCGTACTTTTCTTGTTCATGGTAGGACTACCGACCATCGTATATGTGCAATATGAAGTGTACGTCTCCTGACTTCTCCGATGAGAACTCCAAGATATTAGTTAAATGCCCTAAACATGGTTAACAGGTGAATTGCACCAGCCATGCGATGAGTCAATGACTATTCCAGGACTAGGCCAATGTGGCTCATTGTTTTTGTACAGTTACAATTCAATGACGAAGGGTATATTTTATAGGAATGTTTTTTGAAACAATCATAAAAAAGGTAGAATACAAGGTTAAGAAACTTATTTGATAAAATATGAGTCAAAATAAATATTACATTACTATCTTCATTACACATAAAATGATATCACGAATGTCGTTTTCATTATTTAATGAAAAATACAATATCTAGGATATCGTTTTACAGGTCGAGTCGTTATACACGGACGCGCGCGTCCGTGACGCTTCCTACGTGGACAGACCAGTCTGCTGCCAGTTCAGCGTCCAGTCAGCCAAAACTTCTGCGCGGGGAAAAGTAAATTACGAATTTTTGGGTGGGACGGTTCATTTCCCGAAATCACGATTAGACGGTTAGACTTCACGTACATCAGTAGCGGCGGTACAGCATTCGAGTAACTTTCCTCCCAAGTCTTCTCCTTTTCCATTCCCCATTTCACCCGGAGTTCCTTTCCATACGCTCATCCAAAACCTTCATTCCTGTTTTAGTTGAACGAAAATTATAACCAGGCGAAAATGGATCCTTCTCTACCTGAAACCTCCATCGCTCCTGAAATTGTAGCCGCGCAGGTGTTGTGTCAACCACTTTCTTTCTGGTTAATTTTAAGGTTCATTATTGGCCTCTAACAATTTTTTTGGTGGTTTAAGGGAAGCACGTACTACTTCCGCGAAACCAAGTGCGGTTTCACGGCCCTTCACAAGCAGTTCGACCGGATGAAGGAGGAGAAAAATGTCTTCCAACGGACGCCTTTCGGTCACTTCCTCACCTTTCCTCACGTCACAACTGACAACGAGATACTGGGTTGGTTCGTCGAACACTTCGACGCCAATGAAGTCGGTCTGAGAATAGCCACTGGGGTGGTCCCATTTACGGTAGAAGACGTCGCCCTTCTACTTGGACTAAGAGCACATGGGCAGAGAGTGGATATGGAAGCCATGTACGTAGAGAAACGTGACGGGGTTAACCTCGACAACACCCATCTACTGGGTCATCTTACCGCCACGAGCTTGATGGGCGAGGAGGAGGAGCACGTCCGACTCCTTATTTCTATGATTTTCAATCATTTTTTGTTCTTCGATGGATCACTGCGAAGTAAAGCGTGGTACACTTAACACCTGAAGAACCTCAAGCGCCTCAAGAGATATGCGTGGAAATGCGGTTCACACTTTCTTGGTTGAAGACCTGGAGGAAGCCCAACGGGACCTCTCGAGGAGGAGATTGTCAGCGAACTTCTCTATGAAGCAGGGCTACGTGTATGGTTGCGTTGTCGTATTACAAGTAAGCATCTTGGTCCGGAATGAGTGTTGTGTCAGTCCGGAGTAGTGTTGGTTTATGTCCGGAATAAGTGTTTTGTCTGTCCGGGATAAGTCTTGTGTCTGTCCGGAATAGTGTTGTCTCTGTCCGGAATAAGTGTCTTGAGGTTATCCGGGAAAAGTATTACGTATGTCCGGAATGGTGTTTTGTCTGTCCGGAATAGGTGTGTTGCCTGTCCGGAATAGTCCTGTATATGTCCGGAATGATTGTCTTGTATGTCCGGAATACGTATTGTGTCTGTCCGGAATAAGTATTTTGTCTGTCCGGAATAAGAGTTTTGTCTGCCGGAATAAGAGTTTGTCTGTCCGGAATAGTGTTGCGTCTGTCCGGAATACGTATTGTGTCTGTCCGGAATAAGTATTTTGTCTGTCCGGAATAGTGTTGCGTCTGTCCGGAATAAGAGTTGCGTCTGTCCGGAATAAGAGTTTTGTCTGTCCGGAATAAGTATTTGGTCTGTCCGGAATAAGTATTTTGTCTGTCCGGAATAAGTATTTTGTCTGTCCGGAATAGTCCTGTATATGTCCGGAATGATTGTCCTGTCTGTCCGGAATACGTATTGTGTCTGTCCGGAATAAGTATTTTGTCTGTCCGGGATAGTGTTGCGTCTGTCCGGAATAAGAGTTTTGTCTTTCCGGAATAGTGTTGCGTCTGTCCGGAATAAGAGTTGTGTCTGTCCTGGGGAAGTTATGTTTCTGGTTTTTAACTCATTCCTGTTTTCAGGTGTGGCTTTGCGAGAAGTTCAAATTGGGGGATCCCTGGTCAACATTTCCACGGTTCAAGTGTTGGACGGAAATGTTTAGCAGACGTCAAATCCTTAGAAAATGGGAAGATCGAGGCATCAACTTGTCCCGGATTTACTCGGGCCAATTTGAGTTGAAGGGCACCCAAAACTCAGTGAATGCAGCATTCCATGTGACCCACTGCTACAAGAGTTGGAACTTAGTGAGGTGAAGACGAATTGGCTGCGAGCCGAAGCAGCACTTAGGGAGGCGACCGTTAAAATTAACAACCTGGAGGAAGAACTCCGGATCTCTCAAGAAGAGTGTCGTAGGCTGATAGTCCGTGGGGAGGAGGAAGAGAGGGAAAAAAGGGAGGAGGAAGAGAGAAATAAGAGGGAGGCGGAGGAGAGGGAAAAGATGGAGGAGGAAGAGATAAATAAGAGGGAGGCGGAGGAGAGGGAAAAGAGGGAGGAAGAGAGAAATAAGAGGGAGGCGGAGGAGAGGATGAAGAGAGAGGAGGAAGAGAGGGAGAAGAGAGAGGAGGAAGAAAGGAAGAAGAGGGAGGAGCAAGAGAAGAAGAAGAGGGAGGATGATGAGAAGAAGAGGAGGGAGGAGGATGAGAGGAATAAGAGGGAGGAGGATGAGAGGAATAAGAGGGAGGAGGATGCGAGGAAGAGGAGGGAGGAGGATGAGAAGAAGAGGAGGATGAGGAGGGAGGAGGAAGAGAGAAAAAAACGGAGGGAGGAAGAGAGGAAGAAGAGGGAGGAGCAAGAGAAGAAGAAGAGGGAGGAGGATGAGAGGAATAAGAGGGAGGAGGAAGAGAAGAAGAGGAGAGAGGAGGATGAGAAGAAGAGGAGGGAGGAGGAAGAGAGGAATACGAGGGGGGAGGAAGAGAGGAAGAAGATGGAGGAGGAAGAGAGGAAGAAGAGGAAGGAGGAAGAGAGGAAGAAGAGGAATGAGGAAGAGAAGAAGAAGGAGGAAGATATGAGGAGACAACAGGAAAGAAAGAGGAAGGCTGTGGTATCGCTACCGCTTTTGCACCCTCAAAAAATGCGGACCATTAAACAACGCTTGCGCACAGAACATATAGACGAAGCGCAAAGCAAATCTGGCCAAGATGAGGCACAAAAGAATGCCGTAGAAAAACAAGAAGAAATAAAGGAGGTCGAAGAAGCCACCACAAAAACAAAAGGGGCCGAAGAAGCCAGTGAAGAAACAACGAAAGATGAACTGGCCGCCCATGTTTCGTCCACGAGGCCCGATGTGGATGCGACCGCCTTGAGAACGCTGACCAATGATGAGGTACGTCGTTTATTGAATGCAACGGCTCCCGAACGAGAAGCCAAAGATATTATCTGAAGGGGGGTTCTGAGCAATATCACCAGGGGTGATCTCAAGGAAATAATTTCGCCAAAAACAGAATTCACCAACGAAACTCTTGACGGCCTAATTGAGGTACTCCTCAGAAGAGGAGGGCAACAAAAGGTGGTCTGCTTATCATCCTTCGAATCGGAAATGATTGTGGAGGGACAGGGAGAAGATATAAGGAAAGATTATTTACTCCCAAAAATTGAAGGAATAAATGTGGAGGAAGTCATCATCGCACAGCCATGCTGTTTGGCCGACCACTGGACTCTGTTCGTTGCCCACGAACCTCAATCAGAGTTCATTCAGTACAACATCCTCTCCCGCACACTTAAAAAAGGTGACAATCCTAACCGTTTTGTCGGAACTCATGAATGCATCGCGTCTAAGATAGCGGGATTCTGGCGAGGGTTGTTGAAGGTCGAGTGGCCGCTGAGAGTTGAGAGGAAGGGTAGCCAACGACAGCAACCGGGGAGTAACGACTGTGGGCCATACGTTTTGTACTGGATGAAGCGTTTGATGGAGAATGCTGATCTGACGAAACCGAAGCAGAGCAAGGTTATTCACCGTTTTAGAGGCGATTTGGCCAATTTCTTACTCGAAGACTCTGGGATGTGCGATCAACAATAAACGTCCTGAAAATGTTTTAATTTACTTTGCACCATTGCGCACTCAACAATTTTTTTTCCAAAGTTATACATGTATACATGTTAAAATTACATAGACTGTTTGAATGATTTATCAATACAAGGACATTTGGTGTTGGGTTTTTATAAAATTATTTTCTTGTTTCCGGACATACATGATACGTAATCCGGACGTTATTTGCAGTCTTATTCCGGACTGCAAATACATTTATTCCGGACAGCAAATACACTTATTCCGGACAAACTTTATGTTCCGTTTCTGGACACACTTTATTCTTAAACCGGACAACAAATACACTTATTCCGGACAACAAATACACTTATTCCGGACAAACTTTATGTTCTGTTTCTGGACACACTTTATTCTTAAACCGGACAACAAATACACTTATTCCGGACAGCAAATACACTTATTCCGGACAAACTTTATGTTTCGTTTCTGGACACACTTTATTCTAAAACCGGACAACAAATACACTTATTCCGGACAGCAAATACACTTATTCTGGACAAACTTTATGTTCCGTTTCTGGACACACTTTATTCTTAAACCGGACAACAAATACACTTATTCCGGACAACAAATACACTTATTCCGGACTGCAAATACACTTATTCCGGACAGCAAATACACTTATTCCGGTCAACAAATACACTTATTCCTGACAAACTTTATGTTCCGTTTCTGGACACACTTTATTCTTAAATCGGACAACAAATACACTTATTCCGGTCAACAAATACACTTATTCCGGACAACAAATACACTTATTCCGGACATCAAATACACTTATTCCGGACAAACTTTATGTTCCGTTTCTGGACACACTTTATTCTTAAACCGGACAACAAATACACTTATTCCGGACAACAAATACACTTATTCGGGACAACAAATACACTTATTCCGGACAAACTTTATGTTCCGTTTCTGGACACACTTTATTCTTAAACCGGACAACAAATACACTAATTCCGGACAACAAATACACTTATTCCGGACAGCAAATACACTTATTCCGGACAGCAAATATACTTATTCCGGACAAACTTTATGTTCCGTTTCTGGACACACTTTATTCTTAAACCGGACAACAAATATACTTTTTCCGGACAACAAATACACTTATTCTGGACTGCAAATACACTTATTCTGGACAGCAAATACACTTATTCCGGACTGCAAATACACGTAATCCGGACAGAAAAACATTGTAATCCGGACAGCCTAAGTACGTCTTCCGGACATACTGGTCACTTAATCCGGACATAAATAAAACGTAATCCGGACATTGATGAATCGTAATCTGGACGGACATATAACGTAATCCGGACATACTGGTAACTTAATCCGGACATAAATATAACTTATTCCGGACAGACATACAACAAACCAAAATTACTTAAATATATTTGTCGTCATCAGAAATTAATTCACAAACGAACAAGGAAAGAAAGGGTTGAATCTTATGCAATAATACAGACAGACATACAATGACTTTCAACAAAATTACATAGTAATAATTCCAACCAAGGACAAATACAATAATCAAGGAGGAACTCCCTCGTAATGCAAATTCATGTCCCAGTCATCGAAATCGTGATCCCCCGATTTGGGTGCTGCAGGGTGTAACGGGGGTAGAACCATATTCCTGATGATTTTCTTAACGTTACTTTTAATTATTTTCTCAGACAAAGAAATCCGTCGTTTGCTCGGCGGTCTGCCTTTCCGTCTTGTCTTATCCGGATCGAGAACGGATGTACCATCGAACACAGGATCAGGTCGTTGCATACGTTCCTTAAGCAACTCAAGTGCCTCTACCGCCTGAAGATATATGTCGTTTGAGTCGAAAGCGGCCTCGGCGATCCAAACCGCACGACCCATTATGTCGTCGTGGCGACGAAGCGCATCGTTCCCCGTTATTCCACTTTGAAGAGGAAACTTGACTCCATAGCTCCTTCGGATATCCTTCCTCCATCGGTGGACGATGTAAGACTCGGGGAGCAACGCGTTTGTACGTATTCGGGCAATAACAACATAAACGTGACAACATAGGATACCGACGTGATCAAACATTCTGCAATCGCATACCCACTTCTCATCTCTAATTTGCATTGTGAACCGTTTCGACAATGAGAGGATATGTGTCAATACATGTTCGGTCACGTTGAAGTGCAATGTGTCGTCCTCGTTGAACTCATCCTTGATGTCGCAGTACATCATCTTCCCAATTTCTAACTGCACTGTCTTGAAGACACCCACCGTATACAACTCGCTCAATTGCCTCTCGAATGGATATTTCGAAATCAATTGCGGAGCCTTATGCTGACAATCGAAATCAGACTGAGCTTCCTTCTCATACTTGTGGCGTACTACGAGTTCGTATTGTTTCACGAACTGCTTAAGTGTCGTCCTTGATGTGAGGTACTTATCGAAGAAGGCGTTCATACCCACACTTCTCTGGGTTGATGTCATTCCTGCGGAAAAACAATCCGGCCAAAATGCAGGTACCCAGCGCTCTCGAATTGCATAAATGGATCAGAGCCAATTATTATCGTGGAACTCGAAATCATCTAGAAAACCCTGCCAATTCCGCTCGAATTCTGCCGGAGTCTTGGAATCGAATACACAGTTGTTGAGGTCAAACAACGTATGCTCCCGGTACTTCGTGGGCAGCTTCACAGGGGCCTTATTCATTATGTGCCATATACAAAATCTGTGTCGCGCTTCAGGGAACACAGTCCTCACAGCCGCAGCTATGGTGCCACATTGGTCTGTTATGATCGCCGGGGGGCTTGTATCTGCACACAACGCGATCAAGATAAAAACATATGTTAATCCGGACAGAAATAACGTAAACCGGACAGACGTCAATGGTAAATCGGACGAGCAAAAAACGTAAACCGGACAGACGTAAGGGATAAACCGGACGAGCAAAAGACGTAAACCAGACAGACATAAAGGGTAACCGGACAGGCACATAACGTAAAACGGACAAAGCCGGACAAAATAAAACACGTACCGTTCATGCACGTCAACCATGTTTGGAACAACCAAATGTAATTTTGTGTCGTCTCGGAAGAGAGGAGTGCGCAACCGAGTAGGACGGACTGGTAGTGGTGATTTACCCCCACAAATGGGGCAAAAGGCATGTCATACTTGTTTGTTATGTATGTTGTGTCGAAACATATTGCATCTCCAAAGTAAGAGTAAGCAGCTCGAGAACGACTGTCGGCCCAGAACACATTTCGTAGTCTGCCTTCGTCGTCCATATCCATTACGTAAAAGAAGCGGGAATCATTCTTCTGCATCCTGATGAAATAATCTTGGATAGCTTGCGCATCTCCTGGTCCCATTTTGAGGTTTCTAACCTCGTTCACAACATTCCTGCGAAACATAATTTTTATGACAAAGCTAAATGCGTAACTTCAACCAGGTTAAGTGGAGAATAAATAACCTTAGGTCCCGCTCGTTGAAAGACAATTTATCGTGACCTCCAGCTTCGACCACAAAAGATTGCATGGTCTTGGCGGCAGATATACCGGCAGCATCATTGCACGAAATGCGTGCTCTGGCGGACTCCGGGACGGATCGTTTTTGTCAGAGGAAACGCATCTGGTCTTCCGACAGCATGACGTGATTATGTTCGAGATCTACGTAGTTAATTACGTAGCCTCTGGATGGATTACCGGAGACCCTAATCCGAGCAGTGCATTCGACCCTACCGGATAACCTATGTTTCGGTCTACCTTCACCTTGGTTTCCGGGAGCATTACCCTCCTTTGAGCAAGTAAGAGTGGCCCGTATTACAACACCATGATCGTAATGAGATTACCTTATCTTCACACCAAAACAACAGGAATCGGCGTATGAAACGTAAAATGCTTTGACTTCTTCGAAGGAAGGAAAATTCATCATCACTTGAGGGACGTTGGAGGCATGAGCCGGCTGTGAGGACACATTTACGAGTGTCATTACAGTACAACAAAAATGGAGGAAGGAGAGAAGAATGAATGGTTCGTAGGATCGGAATAACCAAGACACTCATATTTGTATCTCCGTGAAGCGCCAAAGAATAAGAAAGAAGACAGAGGACGTGCTGATTTGAAAAGCATTAAATGCGATGGTGGACGCGTCGGGAAAATAAAACAACAACAAAAAAATTCAGCAGTAAGTAGTACGTCTGTCCGGAATAAGTGTTCCAACTGTCCGGCATAAATAGTAACTGTGTCCGGAATAAGTTATGCGCTTGTCCAGAAACTAAAGAAAATGACTGATGTGTGTGTCCGGAAAAAAATGAATTTATTAATAAAGAGAAGGGAAAAAATAGGAGGATGGATGTTGAGTAACTAGTCTTCAGTCTGTGTAGGAGCGCCAAAATGAAGTGAGTGATTTGAGACGCATTAATGAGGGATGGAGAAATTTGTACGAAACGAGGAATAAACTAAACAAAGAAATGGAAATTGTTTCTAGGGAGAGTGCGCACTCAGCCGCGTCTGCTGACTGGGTTGCCCACATCAGCCAGTGTGCTGACTGGGTTAGCAGCGTCCGTGACGCGAGCGTTCAACAAACATTTCCCTTACAAGTCTCCTAAAACCTGTGCTCAAACTCTATCCCACCCATCCTCCATTTTTTTGTCCCTTTTTTATTGGGTATATTTAGATTTGAATCACTTTTATTTGAGTTTGTTTTACACCAGACCATTAGAAACTTGATAATGAGATTTGATTGTTGTTGATGGTTCTATGCAAAATATTGTTTAACCTATTAAACAAAATTTCCTGAAAATGACATAAAAATCACAAACATAAACAAACAAATATAAAACAAATGTCAAACAACGGAAAGAACTCTAAAAGTCTTCTGGTACATGTATTGAAGGGTTACGTGGTTTACAGATTAGATTTTAGAGTTTGGATTTTGGGTTTTTGATTATTAGAATTTTAATATAAAAATATATAATATATATTAACAGGTATACAGGTAAACAAGTATGGGTAATGTGTATACCCATATCCATACCCGACCTATTTATTAACCAAGTAAACGAGTACGGGTATACATGTAGAAATTTTAAACGAGAATGATTTTTTGTACCCATACTCGTACCTGACTGGGGAGGGTAACCGTGTATTACCCGTCCCGTTTACAACTCTATCGGACATTTCAAACAATTGCAAACCTATAGTGAGTATTGATGACACACATTTGTTCGGCAAGTTTCAGTGAACTCTTTTGGTTGCCTTGAGTATTGATGCGAACTTTGATTTATTTCATTTGACATTTGCAGTGGTTCTTAAGTATATTGGTGAATAGAGTCTGCACACGAGATGAATTGTGCATCATCAGTGATAGATTTTCGGGTCCGATGAATATTGTGAAGACATTGTTTCCCCCTGAGCAATGTCATGTTCACAAATTTTGTTTGAGACACATCAACGCAAAATATGACGAGAGATGTTCAGTGCAAGAACATGAATTGCAAAATAATTTTTAGCATGTTGGTGCGACTCCTGATAAAAAGACATTGGACTAGTATATGAAATATATCGAACCTTTTCAACTTACCACATCCCATTTAAAATCAGACTTTTTCGAAAGATTAAAAGGCCGGAGTTATTTTTGTTGTATGACAATGCTGGCGTTCCTGGTATATTCTGCTTTGGTTTGAAGGCAGCATATATATCAGCCTAAAATACTTCAGAAAAGTTTTGTAAAATTAGTAAAACTTCACAAAAGCCGCACAACAGCAATCCCATATTAACAAGTGTAGTTTGTTCTATGAGCTGAAGATGGCTAGATGAAATCAACTAAAAATCTTGGAGAAACCTACCATAGTGAGAGCAATCGTCCGCTAAGAACAAAAGGCTATTCTCATTGCTATGGGCTTCAAAACGTTAAAAAACATTTTTTTTCTTCCTTTTACCTCTCTGTCAATGCATTTTTGTTGTATGACAATGCAGGCGTTCCTCGTATATTCTGCTTACGTTTGTTTAGAGAAAGTTGGATTTGGAACCCAATGCTTACCCAATTCAAACTAATCTCAAACAACCCTAACAAATAATTAAAACAATTCTCACACAATTCAAACCAATTCAAACTATCCAAATCAATTACAAACCAAAACAACAAATCGAAATCATTCTCAATCAACCCAAATTAAATTTAAATTATTATCAACCAATCCAATCTAAAACCAATCAAACAAAATGTTAACAAAATTAAGAGAGATGTACATAAGAATAATTCAAACACATGAATGCGGCACCAAAAGGTCAGAAACCGTCGGAGAGAGAGAGAGGAGCAATGGGGGGGATAATTGTTGGGGAAGAGGGCGTCGACGATCCTTTCTCCAGGGAAACAGTTTTTTTTATAAAACATTACAAGAAATTAGACCTACAGTCACCTCACGGTGGATCTATCCCTGACTGTAAGATCCGTCATTGACAGATGAATCAGCAACGAATAAGAAAGAATCAGCCACGAATAAGTCCCGTGGCTAAAAAGTTAATCCCAAACCCCCAAAACGTTTCTCCCACCCTAAAATCGCCGCCTCCCACTGCCACCGCCACTCCTCGCTGTCGCGGTTCCCACTGCCGCTCCTCGTCGTTGCAACTGCCACTTCCTTCTCCCTCGTTGCTTCTTCCACCACTGGCTTCTTCTTCCATAATTTTTGGGTAAAATTGTCCTAAATGTTCGATTTTAGGGTTAGATGTGATTTTGGTTGGTTGGTTGCGGTATTTGTTGGATTAGAGTTTGGATGTTGTGAGGGTTAAGTGTTTTGCTGGAATTTAGGGTTAATGTTTGTAATGAACGGACGAAGATCGACACCTTTAGTGTTTATTTTGATTTTATGTTAAGAGTTTAGATTCTCATTAGCACTAGTTCTTTTTTCACAATTGTTCTATTTAAGGTTTTAATTTCTTGAAGTTGTAATTTAGCTGCCCAAGTTCCTTAAGTTTGCTAATTTTTGTCAGGCATACAGTTCGAGTTGTGTATCACTTATTTTTGTTTAAATCCCGTGTTTATTGGCTTTTGCGAGGGCTACAAACTAATTAGGTTTAGGTGTTTGTTTTCGAACTTATGCCTATGGATGCTTTCTTTCATTTTTGCTTTAGGAGGGGGATTTGGAATCTTCGATAAAGTCACTTTTGAACCAGGAGAAGAAGCTCAGACTTGCTGGAGATTTGTTTGAAACAAGAGATGTTTCAGTTGTGAACAAGTAAGAAAACATATTTTTTCCTTTTCTTTTGTGTATTGTTAGTGTTCGCAAACCAAATTAGGGAAGAATAGAAGATCTTCAAGGATAATAGATTTGTTTTTTGTTTAAGTTAAAAAAATGAAAATGGAGTGTTTATTTTGAAGTACGTTTGAATCACTACTCTCAGAAGTGAGACTGCCGTTTAAATTTATTAATTTTGTTTTTGATTCTCCTTGTGTTAATTTTTTTTTACTTGGGGTTATATTTGATATAAAAACAAATTTGTGTGGGTAAAAGCAAGTGATTTACTAGATTGGAGTACACTCGATGTAACAACCAAAAATTGTGGATTAAAGCTAGTGGTCTACTAAATTGGAGTACACTCGATGTAACAACCAAAAATTGTGGATTAAAGCTAGTGGTCTACTAAATTGGAGAACATGCAAACTTGCTATTTGCCGATTTCTTATTGTATTCATCTGCTATATATAGTTTTTTTTACATTTCAGAGAAGAGTGTGAGCAGGCTCTGAAGGAGCGTTACCGTCTAAGATATGATGATGTACAAGATGAAGCTGCAACACAAAAGTTGGAGCACCTTTCTGAGGCTTTCAACAAATGGGAAACTCAAGAAAAGGAAGCAGAGGTTGATTCCATACCAACCCAAGCCGGCTAATTTTTATTATTATCATAGTGATACATTCACTATTCTAAAATTATGATTGGCTGTTCTTGTTGTAGATTCCTGATTATTTGTGCTGCAAAATTTCTCTTGAGTTATTCCGTGATCCAGTAATTTCTCCGAGCGGCATTACGTATGAAAGGTCATTGCTTTTTTATCACATCTGAAAGGCAGCATCATCACTTCATGTTTCTACTGCATTACTCCGAGTGGCATTACGTATGAAAGGCAAGTCTCATTTTTTTTCATGTTCGTTTTACTTGGATATGTTTTGTTAAATTCCACTAGCAATTCCAAAACCAATGGTAAATGCATCATGTAAGTTGATAGCTGATTCTTATTTAGACCATTAATTATCACCAAAAGTTTTACATGTTTTTTCTCCTTTTTGACCAGATTTCAGAAAATGACATCTAGGAGGTAGAGGAATTGGTAGTGGAATTGGTTTCAAAACATGATTGATGTTATTCTGGAGTGCAGCTACACATGGTACTTATATATCATTGTCCAGAGGTTAATTCTTAAGTTTTCTTTTATGTAATTGTCTGATGTTATTATGGACATGATTGATTTTATTCTTAAGTTTCTTTTCAAAGTTACACAAACAAGACATGAGGAACACATTTGTTATGTGATGGTTATTGTGATAATTTTGATACATTGATGTTATTGTGCTTGTGTCTTTGTGGTGGTGCTATGGATGTTTGTGTTTATGACTTCGTGGTGGTGTTATGGATGAATATGTGAATGTATTGGTTGTCGATCGTGGAGGACGGGATGAGATGCGGTGGAGGATTAGGGATGAATATGTGAATATTTTTTTAGCAAATAAACCATTTAGTCACGGGAATTATCTGTGGCTAAAAGGTTTGTTTTTTCCCGCCATTTTCCACCAAATCTAATTTGTGATTCCTATCCGTCACAAATTGGATAAAATGGTACTACCATTCCAAACCATTCGTCATGTCTTTTTGTTATAATAAAAATGGTACCGTTTTATTTTTGTGTCTTATATTTTGTCAAATAAGTTTCTCAACTTTATATTCAGTCAAAACTTAAAAATATACTATTTTATAAGTGGACCTGTAAATCCAACTTATCAACTTAATCTTCTGGCCTTTGTGAATTAAATCTGTCAACGTGACTATTTCTACGTCAATACTTGCACGTTGCAATTTCGTTGTACTAATTAGCTTTCTCCATTTGGACGCCCCTTCAAATGTCTTCAACGAAACTCTTGATAAAATGTTTATGTTTCATCATATATTTATTACAAGATTGCGTCGTAGATTTTCATGGTTGTTTGCAATTGCATCTGACGAATGTGTTAAAATTTCTGATTATCGGGTGTCTGCCAATGACAATGATAGGTGCGAGTGACTTGGGCGGTCAAGTCTCCCGGGACGCTGTCGAGTTAGTTAGGTATGTGAGTTTACAAACCTTAGGTCACAAGATCGAATCCCAGCAAGGCACTTTATTTAATGCTAATGCGTTCCGGTGAAAATGGTATTGGATCACCCCCAGTTTGGAGCTGCAACCCGCCTGTCCCAAGTGGGGGCGGGTGCCGGGGAATTCTGGGTCATCAAAAAAAAAAGACTTGGGCGGTCAACAATAATTATTTGTTTTCTACTCGCTCTTGGTTTATTGTTTATTCGGATTTTCCTCCTCTAAGACACCACGTGTTTGTTTGGAGTTGATACATTCCTTAGACCATTCGTAATCTTGACAACCTAGTCATGAGATTTCTCTCTTTTCTATATCAACTTTCTTTTTTAACCACATCAGTTTTTTTCTCTCCCCAAAGACCTCAACTCACTTTCTTCTCTTTCTAATATTATTCACTTCTTAACCATAACCCACAAGAACTCATCTCTCTCATTCACATCATCTTTTATTTTTACTAATTTTTAAATTAAAAAAATTAAAAAAATTAGAAAACATATTTTGAAAAGAAAAAAAATTAAAAAATCAAAAAAACAAAAACAAAAATTATAACCAACTAGTGTCAACCAGGTCGTCGGGGTCGTAACCGGGCTCACGACCCATTATTTTTCTCTAACAAAATCTATTTTTTTGCATAACTTGTGAACCATCCATCGGTTTTTGGCTGAGATTAGTCTCGAAGTCCAAAACGGACACTTGCTAGGGTCCAGAACGAGAATTGCAAGCTGCCAAGCAACTATTTTTTGGTTGTTTGGTATCCGCTAAATTATTTCGGGACTTGTGGCAGTCGTAGGTCCCAGTCTACGATCATTCAAGTTCAGAGTTTTGTGACACCAAGTCATTTTCTGTTCAGAGTTTTGGCCATCAATCCCTTCCGTCTAATCCCATGATGGGATGATGTATGTAGTGAAGGGTAGATATGAAGCAACTTCGAATGAAATATCATGAATAGTCCCTCGGGACGCAGCCGAGTTGGTTAGGTACGTGGATTCACGAACCTTAGGTCACAAGATCGAATCCCAACAAGACACTTTATTTAATGTTAATGCGTTCCGGTGAAAATGGTGTTAGACCACCCCCAGTTTGGAGCCGCAACCTGCCTGTCCCAAGTAGGGGCGGGTGCCGGGGAATTCTGGGTCATCAAAAAAAAATATCATGAATACTTGTTGAGAGTAAAACTAATGGGGTCACGAGCCCGACGATCGATCGTCG
This sequence comes from Triglochin maritima, assembly GCA_963682175.1. Taxonomy (NCBI): domain Eukaryota; kingdom Viridiplantae; phylum Streptophyta; class Magnoliopsida; order Alismatales; family Juncaginaceae; genus Triglochin; species Triglochin maritima. The sequence goes on along the minus strand of OY821771.1, from coordinate 46,885,248 downwards.
CCCACTCACCGGGGGTGACGAACTGAATCGTCCACGCCAAGTGGTGCGTCCCGGTTGGTTAATTTTGTTTTTGGCGCGTCCCGATTGGTTTTTTGTTTTTTTTGTTTTGATTTTTTTAAAATTAGTTTTAATTTTTTTAAATCTTTTTTTGACAATACATTTTCTAATTAATTTTATTTTTTAAATTGTTTTCCGACCTCCAAATTATGTGGATGAGTAAGCATGTTCAAATGTTGGGTTATTTTATTCAACAAAAAAACTAATTCTCTTATCCAACATAATGAATTATTTACAACTTAATATTAAATAAAAACAAACTAATTAAAACAAAAAAAGGGTGGGGTTGTTAAGTCCGTACGATGTACACTCATTTTCGGAGGTCAATTCAGAAAAAAAATTAAAAGAAAAATTAATATTTTAAAATAAAAACAATTAGAAAACATATTTTAAAAAAAGAAGATTTAAAAATATATTTAAAATGATTTAAAACTAATTAAATTATAATTTTTTGACAAATAAACCTAAAAATGCAATACTCTTTTAATGTTTTTTCGGTAAAAGGAATTTATGCAAAAAGTTTTAAATTTTTTTAATGTTTTGGGTAAATATAATTGATTTTGGAATAGAATAAAAATTAGTGAAAGTAAAAGATGATGTGGAGGAGAGAGATATGTTGTGGTTAAAAGATGAATAATGTTGGAAAGAGAAGAAAATATGTTGGGGAGAGAGAAAACTAATGTGGATGAGAAAGAAAGCTGATGTGAAAGAGAAAGAAAAAAAAGAGAAAGTTCATGACCAGGTTGTCCATGTCATGGTTATAGATGATTTCAGTCTATGAGTAAAAATAACGGGGTCGTGATCACGACCCCGGACGATCTGGTCGACGACCACGTCGTCCTGGTTGGTCACCTGGACGCGCCACGTGGTGCGTCCAGGTTTGTTAATTTTATTTTATTTTGTATTATTTTTTTGGTTGGGTATATAATTTGGTTTAAATGATTTGGGGTATTATTTAGTAAATAATTGAGTATTTATTAACGGAAATAAAAGATAATGTGGAGGAGAGATGAGTTGTGGTAGGTTGTAGTTAAAACGTGAATAGCGGAAAAAGAAGAAAGTGCGATGTGTTGATAGAAAACTAAAAGTGACGTGGGAGAGAAAAAAAAATTTATGACTGGATTGTCCTGATTACGGTCAGGAACGGTTAAAAGGCATGAAATGCTAAAATCATTGTGCAGTTGTAGGACTATTATATCTGGTGTTAACCTTGTGTCGAAAAAAGTGACATGAGCTACATGTGCTTTGTTTTTGTAAATACTTTAGCATATGTCAATTACTTTTTAATTATTTTAGATATTGCGATATAAAAAGTTATATATCAATTACTTTTCAATTATTATATTCGAATCTCCTTGATGAGACTAGAACCGATTTTGGTTATGGTATTCTCACCTACAAATCCATCAACTAGTTAAACATTGTATTGTACTAATAAAAGTTGTGTTTGCTACAACTTGTACCAACCACAATGTTCAGAATGTTGCAAATATACAGCATTTCATGAATCAATATCCTCGTTCAATTCAAATTCTAAAGCGAAAAGCTCCAGAATATGCTAGCGTGGTTTTAAACCATACCAACATATCTTCCCTTGAGAAGGAAGAACCGAAGGAGATGAGAACAGGACAGTGATACAAAATTACATAATCATTCCCAAAAGATATAGACCTTGCACCACATACACGTGAACTGGTAGACAACTTAAATGTTAAGACTTAGGAGCTAGGAAGCACAGACACTTCTAAATGGTCGTCGTGTCCGAGTCGTGGCCATGTCGGACACCGAAACTCCTCGGACACGCCTTGGACACGTGTCCGGGGCAGTTTTGACATTTCACAGTGGTGGACAATCCTCAAACACTCCTTGGACACTCTTTGGACACGGCTAGGACACTCCTTGGACACTCCTTGGTCTCGATTTTGACTTTTGACTTTTTTTCTTCCTCCTTTTCGGTACCAGAATGTTTATATAGAGGAGAAGAAGATAAACCACAAGGTCAAGGAAATTTCAATACAATCCTTGAAGTATATTATTTTATTGAGTAGTAAACAGTTTGTTGACCTTTAAGAATAGGCCTAATGACTACTTTTGTCATGGACAATGAGGAGGCAACCTTAAGCAACGTATATTATTTTATTATGAACATTTAACATTTATGAGTAATTATTTTTTTACATGTATATTATTTTTTATTTATATATATTATAATTTTTAATTATAATTTTAATGCTGTGTCCGTGTCCTACTTTTTAGAAAAATGCCGTATCCCCGTGTCTGTGTCCCGCTCCGTGATTCTTAGCTTAGGAGGCAGGCTAAATAAAATGTTTTAAATACATTAGTAATAGTGCATCCTAAAATGATTAGTTTGTCAACTCTAGTTCACATTGTATCCGAATTTGGCCTTAAGATTACCAAAGACGGATTCTACCTAGCCACAACGTGGGCCACAACACATCTATTTCAGCCCTTCTTCACTGGTCTCTGCACGTAGGATTTGTTAGGGTCTTCCGTCTTTAGCTTCGGTGGTCGTATTTCCCCTTTCTTACCCTGACAAAGACAACGAGTAGCAAACAAGGATCACTTCCGATTTACAAATCTACTATTAATGAAACCCAACATTGTTTGAGATACCAAGCTTTTACCTTCCTCCCAGTCTTCATGAAATCTCGCCAACTCGAAACCTAGAAATAAAGCACAAGGTAAGGCATATGATTATCTAAGAGAACAAACCCATTGCAGAAATTTTTGGTCATATTTTGTAAAGACTAGGATCCTACTGCAGAAAAATGCAAATGATCTAAGTAATTTGTCCAGCAAATTCCTATATTTATTACTTGATGTAAGAATTAACTCCTCTTAAACCTGCTTCTTGTATACAAATTGACACATCTTAGACTGATAACGTATTAAAATTTCCGACAATCAGGATAGTCACTGCATATGGGTATTACTGACAGTAATAAGAAACTCATGTAATACTGAAAAAAAAAATCAAGGTGCTAAAATTTATGAACATACTCGATTTTCTCTGGTTCCTTCCCATTGCTCTTCATGTTCACGCTTTCTTTTCCACATCTCTTTTGTTTGTTCCTCATCTTTCTTTAGTCTTCCTTCTTCCTCTGATATCTGTAGATGAATAAACACAAATTGCTACTATGAATCTCACAAGGACAGGCTGCAGCCCTCAAAAGGAAAAATAACTATTGAATTACCCTCATTTGCATTTTCCTCCTTCGCCACTCTTGCTCAGTCAGTAGTTCCCGCACCTTTAGTTTTAGTAGCTGCTGAAATTCATCTGACTGCTCATATTGTTGTTCATACTTACCCTGTTGATCAAGTTAGATTGTGGTTAGAAAACATGATTAATAAAAGGAAGATGGAGTTACGTAAAAGTTAGAAGCACCTCAACAGAAGATTATGATGCAAAAGCTATAACTAATGGAGAACACAAAATGAAATTATAAGGATCTAATGACCAGAGAAAACACAGCAAAGCTCCAGAATCTTATAGCTACAATATTCTATGTTTATCACCCTCAATTACAAGCATATGTAAGAAGGATGTGTCTTGCTTATAAACCCTACCTCATAAAAGTAAGAATTTATAGAGGACCAACAGGTCAGCAAACCATTTAAGATGGAGGGTACCAAATCTAATCTGAAGCCTATAATTTTGAAGCTGTAAATATTCTCATGAAAACAAATAGAGATAATAGAATGGCATCTTTGGGGTAACCTCAATTTGTGGAGGAAATGGGTTGCTATAAGAAACTACAGTATCAAAATGGTACTATAAGTTCCACGTTAATTGCATTGGAACGTCCTGAGTTGCATAGCTATAAGATATTAAGATTGTTAGTTCGTTACATTACTATAAGCATTTATATAAACAAGTAATGAAGAAAAAATGCCTGACGATAAGATCCAATCAACATTCATAGTTGAGATTCCTTGTGACAGAAAAGGCAGCATTTCAGAAACAGAACCAAAGTTACCTCATCCACCAATGACTTTATTTTTGAAGCATTGTCCTTTCTTAGCTCCTTTTTCCTCTTTGCTCTTAGCTCCTCTGCAAGCGATTTTATCAAAGCAATATTCAATAGATAATGAAAGATTTTCTTTCCTCAAGGCGAATTTAGACAGGTTTGGGTGGTAGACAACTTTTAGTAAGGAAGCAATTAGTCCAGTAATTTTAATTTCTGGAGGCTTCTTTGTGGTGATTATTCCACTTAATTCAAAATGATAACTATGAAAATACAGTTTATATGTGTGCAATGAATATGTTAGTAGACCAAACACAACTACTTCATGAATCTGTAAACTCGTGTAGTAGAATAAAATATGGCAGGATTAAAGGAATCCAAGTGGAAAACAAATAAAAATATTTGGTTATATTATAGGTTTGCTGGCTGCTGAGAATAGTTTTATCTGAAATATGAGCAACAAATAGACATGAGACTATTTACAAAGTGAATTTCAAATGAATACGCACAAAAACATGACACAAATGTAATATGTGAAACAACATTGGAACCATAGACCACCATTTCATAAACATATACTAATACAACACATTCATAGCTTCAGTCAGAAGTCAGAACAATAATGAATACTCATTATAAAATCATTCATGATTCATGTGGATGTTCTGTATATGTTAAGAAAGTAATTATGTACAAGCGGAATACCCAATTTCACTACTATAACAAAATGACATACTCATGAAATAAAAGAGGACACCAAAGATCATAGAGCACTTGTTTACCCAGACTTAGAAAAACTGCTAGTTATCTAAGTCAAGGTTACCTTCTTAACTTTACTAAACAAAACAAAAAAGTAAATAACTAATTGTACAACCCGTCCAAACTGGACATGGTTCTGTTACTTTGATAATGCAAATAGACCTCCTCATAAAATACGTAAAACAAGAAAATGAAATGAGGTTAGAACGTAGATGACAAAGCAAAAAATACATTTAAGCTATAGATGGAGTTTGTAACACGGATAATAGACATAAATGTAGGTAAATCTAGCAAACAACTTTTTCTCACCTTTTGCAGATTTAATTTGACTAAGAAGATATTCTCTTTCCTGTTCATCAAGCAGCAGTTGTTGGGCCTTTGCCAAAGCTGCATTTAATAACAGTATTAGGCTATCAGAAAACTTTTCTATAAACACAAAGAAAATATAGAAACATATATAAAATTGAAACAAAATAACAGTGTAGTATGCTAAAAGTATATTTCCCGCTAACTTGCCAACATTAAGTCAAAATATAAGTTATAACCATTTCAAAGCTCTTGCCTCCAGAATTTTGATACACTTAAGATGAATGAAAGCTTTCAAAAATCCAATTGAAACCTTCTATTTCTAGTAAAACCAAAACGATGAGATTTTGAAGATATATTCTAGCTAAATGAGCACAATTTTTCTTGTTCAGGAACTTAATGATTCTTGGACGACCAATTCATCTTTCTTATTATATGAGACAAGATGTTGCTCAAAACAAGATAACCACATGCCTTTTACCATGACCAACTCAAGAGAGACTGCATACTTCAAGCACCATGTAATGAAGTGATAGTCCTTAGTGGAAGCACACAAAAAAGGACGAATTTCTTGAGTTGATATGATACCTTTTGGGTCATAATCCTGACTATTTAGTCGGAAGGGAAATAATCCCCATCTACACATGGAAGAAAGTAATTTTCACTCTCTATGGTGTACTCAAAAGACAAGTAATACTTAAGCACTGCATTCCTAAAAAGTTCTCCTAGGAAAAGAGTGTAAAAATTTAACAATAAGTCAGAAGCATAGTCACAAGGTGAAAATGGAGACTTTAAATACCTGCAAAAGCTTCTTTTGCTTGAGGATGTTTGCATTTATCAGGATGAACCAACAACGAAACCTGCCAAAAGCAACAGCAAAATGAACAACATTTATGAATCAAAAGTTGGCCAAAAAGATTTAAAAAATTACTCTCAAGCAAAAATTTACCTTCCTGTACTGTCTTTTAACTTCATCAGGCGATGAATCAAAAGACAAATTAAGATGCTCAAAAGGATTTAACTTGAAGCACGAAAGCACCCTGCAAAAATCAGGATCAAGGAAGATGAGCAAAGAGATGTTAGTCGAACAGAAACAACTAACAAAGATGCCTGCGTGTGTTAATTTTACTCTTTCTTGTTTTAAGTAGCTTATTGAATTGATCCCTATCTATCTTGCCAAAATATTTTGCTGTAAAACACATGGGCACATTAAATCATGGTCTAATAGCGAAGCTCAGTTAGAGAGAAGGATAAGGGAATAATATGAATAAATACCTATATTTTTAATCCATAGGAAATACCATAGAGGTTTGTTTGGTTGCACAAATTTGAAAACAAAAGGTTATAGTGTTGGTAGGTTGGCATACTTCTTCTAACAGACAACCACGAGGACCGGTTCACTAAAAATCCTATCCACATAGCAAATATTTGGCAGGAACATAACATTTGGTTCGTCTGGAAGCATTTAACGAAATTTGTTCCAAACATCCTCACCAAGTTGGTTGATCGCAACTAATTTGCTCATACCACGACCTCAATCAAGGCGTACATCAATAATTAAGCAAGACCACAACAGAAAACCACGAAATCCAATCCATGTTCCGGCAAAACACCAGAAAAACTCCAGCTTGCAGCAGAAACCAAACCACACTAAAATAAACACCGATCCCCCAAAATCGAACTACCTCGAGGGACAAGCACGTTCACGGAACGAAAGAGGTTATAAGGATTATAATCAATTCCACGAGCAAATTACAACTTGGCAACAGAAATGATAGAAAAATATCTTAGAATTCGGAATGGCAGACCTGACGACCTCGTTGTCCCTCTCGGTCTCGCTGACCTCTTTGAGGAAACCCTTGAGAAGGAGAAGGTCCTCCTCCTCCGTCGTGCGCCGTCGCTCCGCCGTCACCTCGCCGTTCGCGTCGCCCATCCCGAAGACCACCTCACCCGACCCGGCCGACAGACAACGTTGGTTGGTTCCCGATTTCTCTGTTTTTCGGGCGTGCTCGTCTTCGGATCGACCCGAATATTTTTATTTATTTAAGTGTTTGTTCTGTTTTTTCTTGCTCTTTTTTTAATAAATAAAATAAGATAAAAGTGATGAAATAAGTAAGGCCTGAAAATTATTTCTCAGTAACCAATAATTCAAATTTCGTTTTTATTGATGTGCTAAAAAATCCTCGCTTTTAGGTTTTTTTTTCAAATATATATATATATATTAACTTATTAAGAATATTATCGAGTTTACGTAGCGGTGTAAACGAAGTGAGTATGGTCATACCTGTATCCATATTTGTCTAACTAAACGGTACAAGTATATATCCGTTTAAATGTTGGTGTACTTGTACCCACCTCATACATGTTTAATAAATGAGTACGAGACGAATATAACGGGTATTGCGGATATTATTACATTGTGTTGATTGAGAAATTACTTAATTTGAAATTACAAAATATTAACAAAAAAAGACTTGTGTCGTAGTTTTTCACTTTTTGGTGCTACTAACTATATATTATATTAATTTATATACTAATTAGATAATTAAACGGGTAAATGGGTAAACGGTATGGGTAGATGTAACTCGTATCCGTCCCATTTATTTAAACAGATTTGGGTAAACGAGTATAATTTTTTAAATATGTACAAAAATTGTACTTGTACCCGCTTATTAAATGAGACAGGTAAAAAAATAATACCCGCCGCAATTACCCCTAGTTTCACTTTCACTACTTTAACGTATCTGACTTGTTTTAGTCTTCCGATTTTCTGTACGTTGGAACTTCAATTTTAATATTTAAATAACCGACTTCTCAAAAGTCGGCATGACAAATAATTTTTTTAATCTCGTGCATCAGGAAAAATGTTGTCTAAATCATAGTTAGGCAAACCTAAGATTCGTATGAAGTACAATTTTGAGCTTTTCAATATTTTATTTGCTTTCATTTACTTAGCATTAGGAACCAAATTCTTCCAAATCAAAACATAGCTCAGGAGCATCGGAAATGCATTCTACAATATCCCAAGTTTAAGAGATCTCAGGGTCAAAACTTGATTCAAAATGGACCCTTAAGCTTGGTTTGGATGAGACTCCCGGTTATGAATTTTTAGTGAGAAACCAACTTCTGGGAATGTAGATTCAGAAGCAGTTTCTTCTCCAGATGTTGAACGTTGTTTGGATGAAGAGAATGATTCTGGTAGTTTCAAATGTATTGTCGAATTAAACTACCAAATTAACCCAGATTTTGATTAAATAAAAACCAATACGGGTATATGCTGAAATCAACGAGGGTAAAATCGTCACAAAAATCTAACAAGTGGAGAAAACTACCAGAAACTCTTCTCATGAGTTTTTCTATCCCAAATACAAAATGTCTCCATTGCCGTACTGGGAGCACTCTCTCTAGCAGCTCCCATGCTTTTTAGAAATTTAAATTGTGTACAGCAGCTTAGAGACGTTGGTTCTTGTTAGGGTGAGTACATTCCTTGTGTTCTAAATAGTGTTTCTGTTCTTACCAACGTGGTAGTGGGCAGGTTATATTGATATTTTTAGAACCTGTATACATAATTTACCAGTCTCGATTGCCGTTGTAACTTTATTTCCATTTTTCATATTTTCTAGCAACAAATGTAAATTGTGCTATACTAGATGTCTCTTCCATTGATTATGTACACTAAAGTTTGAGGGATTTGTTCTTGTTAATTTATTTATTTTTTAATTTTATTTTATCTACTCAACTCTCCCACCTCATTTTTAAATTTATACATTAAAATGAGACTGCAAGAATTCGATTATTGGTCTTTACTATCTCAAGACCATAGATCTCAGTTGGTGTTTGTGTTAAAATATCAAGTGCGTTCTATTAAGAAGCGGGGGGCTTTGACCAGTGCAATAACTTTGAAGTTTGGAACAAGCAAACAATTCCTGTGGAAGATGTAGTACACAATAAATGGAAGAACTATCGACATTCAGCTACAACATGCATATACACCAGCTTACCAAGAGGTACAACACAATCTTATATATCTTCCTGACGACCTTTAGCACCAAACAAGGAGAGAATTTCTATATTTTAGTCCTGCAACCACAATTGAGTAAATAACAACAGTAGGCGTGAAGGTTCAGCCTGAGGCTTCCCCCAGTTTTCTGGTGACTTTTACTTTTCCAGACAATGTTTTAAACACAATAATTATCGGCAGCTGCACAAATGGAATGTATACATGCCAGAATATTTCTAGACAAGTTGCGCTGAAGCTCATATATGCTTACATACAGTTAACTGCTTACATTTACCATATATTTATCAAAGTCCATCTACAATTTGCAATAGCCCTTATAAGTCATAAATTGTATTTTGTACACAATATGCACATTATAATATCATGTAGAATAGAAAAGAATAATAATGTATGTACAACTTTCTGCCTGTGCATCTTCCTTTAGGAGTTTTGGTCTAAATTATGGATAGACAAAGTCCACAGAGATGGGAATGCACCAACCTGTTTGTCTTGATTTATGTCCTTTAGATATGGTATAACATGTTTCTTCATATCACTGTCTGATATTTTCAGATGGTCACCTGCCACTTTGATGAATTTGACACTGCCAGCATCATCCAAAGTTTTTAGGCCAATCCAGTCCTCTTTATACAGTGGCGTCTGCAGTAGCAACCAGCAAGTTGACATGAAGATGCTAAAATAAAAGATCAAACTTGATCCACTTATTCAATTTTCATGATCAATCTTTGCTGATAAGCAAGACATTGGCTCCTATCGTCGACTACAGAAACCTATCTTGCAAAGCTTTTGTAAATATCAGGAAGAAACATTCAGATTCTTTTTGTTTGAAATGGCATCAAAAATTAAAACCTGCAGTTATACTTAATGTTCCTAATTTCTATCCAAAAGTTAAACGTCCAGAAAAGGTAAAAGGACGAGGAGAAGAAAAAATCTCTGGGTTTTTGTAATATCATATGTTGCCTTAAGACTTCAATGGTTGTAGGCAAGTCAAATGAAAGATGCTGGTTAGAAGTAGCTTACCTCCTGTGCAGACAAGACCGGACTGAAGGCACCATTTGGGAAGTACCCAAACCATGATGTCTCCCGAGGGACCAGGACCATGTCATTCTCAAACTAAGAGGAAAAGATAGTAATTAAAAAGAAATTATGTATACAAGTACTAAAAATATCAATATAACCTGCCCACTACCACGTTGGTAAGAACAGAAACACTATTTAGAACACAAGGAATGTACTCACCATAACAAGAACCAACGTATCTAAGCTGCTAAATCTTTCCTTATACGTAAAATTCTTCTCTGAGGGAAGTTCATTGTTAAGCTTGGGGAGAAATCTGCACCCTTCTAAATATGACGAGACATCCTGAAGTTGTGAGCAGCAGTAGCACAACAATTACGACATGCCACACGTTTCTCTTGTACAAGCATCAAATATTCAGTACGAAAAACTGGCATCACCATGAAATGGGTACACTTATTATTACTGTTATTCTATGACATGGAACACCAAATACCTTTCAGGATCACTTGCATTACATGTTCAATTTTTTTCTGTAAAATACACGTCAAAATTAGAGACTTACTGCTTCTTCTCCTAAGGGTATTACCAAGTGCTGGCCATTGTAAATTAGTGACATTTTAAATCTCCAAGCACGTTCTCTATACAGTAATCCAAAACTCAAACACGTTCTGAACTACTGTTCATATTTCATTTGCAGACCATTTGACTGTTGAAAATTTGAAATAAATGTATAATGTAAAAAATTACTTCTTCCACCACATTGTGAAATTAATTGAAATAAAGACCTAAGCTAACAATGGCAATATTATGTTGCATTCATAAAAAGGAGCGGCAACAAAAACTCACAGTTGGAATCTTAAGAAAACCACTTGGAGCCAGATGTTCCTGCATAATATACAAGAGGTGATCAGACACCATCAACAAAGCATCAGAAAATAAACAACTGCCAGTGCCCAGCAGAATAAGCAAATGCTATGAACAAATCATATAGTTGAAGTCAGAGGGAAGAGCAATGCCCCCATTTCTCAGAGTGCATAAAATATCAATAAAGGCTTATGTGCATTAAAGAAAAATATAAAATGAGATAGTATGACTTATTAGAGCAAACATGTACAAATTTGGAATAGATCTCGGATTTGAGGAGTGCGTCCGCTATCGTGCAAAATACACCTGACTACAGTGACAGGACAAAAGTGATTGCTTGACAAATCTCTATAAAATAGAAAACATGAACTTATTTATAAATAAAATTCAGATGTAGTCTCAAGTTCAATAGGCACTGGGCATAGCACTTCATAGTTCATATTTATTATCCTGTTTGAAAATAAAATTCAGATGTATAGTCTCAAGTTCAATAGGCACTGGGAATAGCACTTCATAGTTCATATTTATTATCCTGTTTGAAATATGTTATCAGTTACAACGTTCAACACTGACCATTAGAAGGCAATCAACATAGTTTTATTTTTGGTTAAGACAAATAACATGTCTGATAATAGGAAGGTCAACGTTTAAACAAACAAAACCAAAAGGTACAAGTCAAATAACTTTACTTTCTACAAACTCTTTTGACACGTTGACAGTAAACCCAAGATTTGAAGAAGCAAAATGGAATATGGTAACCATCATATGCATTTTGCTTGTTCACTATCTTTTGGCCTGAGTCGTACATTGGTATTTTCATTAGCACGATAGCACCTAAGTACATAACTCTAGGAACGGCCTAAATTGGCAGCAAACCTTGTATGAGTATAAAATTAATAACAGTTTAAATCGCATCATCTAGATAGGAAAAGGATATCCCTGTGACGAGATCTATAACACCTAAATGTTGCCATTTTTTCAAAACCGGAGATGAAGAATGCCATTTTGGGATTATGTCTTTGATACAATAGTATATTGATTTACAAACAATTTAGGAAATAAATTGGATTTTGATTTGCAATTACTGGTTATCCAGGTATCAGAAAACAATCAAGATCATGACTGAAAATACATCAGAAAACCTGTAGTACCCTAAAAATGAAAGAGTTTCCTAAGAGATGTTTGACGTCGAAAAAAAGGCAAGCCAAGTAAGGCCAAGGTTTACCACAGCGTTAAGAAGAAAGAAAGAATAGGTGGGAGTGGTTGGAATTTTCTCTTGTTATTTGTTTCTCAGTTGGATTTTCTTCTGTGGACCCATAGTTTTTCCCCTATCAAGTTGAGAGGGGTTTCCATGTACATTATTCTTTCTGTGGTGCGACATTTTGTGGTATGTGTTAGAGATAGTCCTACATCGCTTAAATGTGGAATCTCTTCTAGACATATAAGTTGAGGGGTCCCTCCACTCATTGCCAATTGGTTTTGAGTTGGATACCCTATTCTAATATGGTATCAGAGCCTGGTTAAGGTCCAACGGTCGGCTTGACACTTCACCCTTTGTTCCCACGCGTGATACCGGTTACGCGTGCGGGGGAGTGTTAGAGATAGTCCCACATCGCTTAAATGTGGAATCTCTCCTAGACATATAAGTTGAGGGGTCCCTCCACTCATTGCCAATTGGTTTTGAGTTGGATACCCTATTCTAATAGTATGCATTTACTGTGTTCTACAATGTGCTTCCTGTGGGTGTTCGAGTGAATCCTAGATTCCTAGGTGTCCAAGATTCCCAAAATGTCCAGCAAAGATCGAAATACATGAACATGTTGTAGAGAGAGTATCTAAATAAATAAGAGAGATTATTTATTATACAAGTTCCATGATGTTTTGACCTTCCAACAAAGTCATCTAGTGTAGAACTGTAGATTGATGTGAGCAAGGAGATGTAGTCCACTCTTCCAACGTAAAAACACACTTGGTTTGCCTGAGAATACCATGGGAGTCTGAAATCATCAGACTGGAAGGTGTCTTTTGGCTTATTGATTTAAGTTGAGGACCTTAAGTTCAGTGACTTGCACCATTGAGATCAGATTATAGAATCCAGGAGAATGTTCAAGTAAAAGAGAAACTCAACCACCAACAAAATAAATTAACCTATTCCATTAGATTTCATGGAAATATACCTCAGCTGTGGATGATTTCTTTTGAAACCTAAGGTTGAGACAAATCTGTATTATTAGCCAAGGAAGGTGAAATAAAAGCAACGGACGAATGATTATCTAAAACTGTGCTACAGATCATGCAATGGCAAATATCACAATACTTTGAAGAAGCTAGGAGAATAAAGTGTCTACTTTCCGGGGTCTATTGATATACCTAGATATTGTTAACTATTGGGGTATTAAGTTGATGGCTAACTATGACGTCAACAGTAAAAGGATACAACACAGAGGATAGAGATTGTGCAATGTGCATAACATGATTAATGCTTCAAAGTTCAAACCACATTCTGAAATATTTTTCAAGTCATAAACAAACACAAACGGTTTACATGGGGACTTACACCGCAGAGTGGCACTGAAGCAATACCAGCATGAGGACCTCCCAGAGAAATAAAAAATTTAACCTGTATAAAGGGATAAAATGCACTTCCGATGATGAAATGGCTTTACTTTTGGATAAATGGAAATTTGGACTGCCAAAAAGTAAGACTAGAATAAAAAATGATAAAACAGAAAATGACGAATAAAAGATGATAAAACAGAAAAGGAAGAATGCTTCCAAGAATTTGACAAAATCCAATTTACTAAGTCAAAAAATAAAGCCCTTAAGCTGTACCAATGAAATGAAAAGCTGGAAAGCTGAAATGGTATATCAGCAGAACAATATCCATAAATATATCCGTAGATAGCGTGCAAACATACACCAAACCCCCCACCCCGCCCCCAAATATAAAGACTTCATGGCACATTTACTATCAAAATATTCCACATACTGATATGCTATATGACATTTTCAATTGCAATACATCAGATACAATATTTAATTATTATATCAGTAATTTAGTACCATAGTAAATCCTAGATTTTAGTAAATGAAAATAGTCTTACTAAGAAATTGCTCTTAACAATATTGTAATTCCAAAGAAGGTTATCTGATGTATAACTGGAAAAAAAGAGGAAAATGTGAAGTTAAGTTCTTACAAGAGGTCCTCCATCACAGAACTCAATAACACCTCTAGGCTCTAGCTATCAGATTACCCTGAAAAAAAGCAATTCCTCTTAAAATTAGAAAGCTCCCACATAATAACCAAAAAAATATACAGGATCATCCCACATGAAAAGAAAGCTGCCCATATATGGCTGGCATATGAATACAGAAGTAAAAAACACACATTCCTACATCAAACCTTGATACATGTAAGTATGATACATGAAATGAAAAAAAGAGAGTAGAAGGCACACATATGGAGAAAATAAATTTATTGGTACCAAATTATGTCTTATCACTTGGGTATCTGAAACAACCATCACATTGACTTTTAAGAGGAACTTCTTTTCATCCAACAAAATAATTTCATATTTCCCTCTTAGAAGGGTAAGAGTAACTATCTGCTTTTGGAGAAAGAACCTCTACCATTCTACTCTCTGCTCTGTTGAGAACCTAGAGATGCCACTTGCCAAATTTGATTTATCCACTACCAAGACATTGAACAGATACCCAAATACCAGATTGCAAGCATGACCTAAAGGGCTTAGCATGTCGTGCAGGTGATCACTGATATCACATTGGAGCATTTGACCTTATAATAAGTTCCCCGTACCTTACTTTGATGACATCATTCAAGCCGAATCCAACTCACACATATAATTCCTCGTAACTACACATTCATATTCATCGGGAAGAGAAACTACAGAGGTGAGACGACTTATTTACAGAAAAACATCCCAGACTATCTAGTAAGTTGCCATATGCATAGCACAGAAATATAAAAGAGTACACGTAAGTACCAGACAGATAGCTGACAGATGATTACCTGAGAAAGTCCAAACATGTTGTAACCACCGGCAAGATCCTCCATACTCTTTACCTTCTCACAAGCTATGTCTGTCTGCATATAACCAGATAATTAAAGGAAAAGGAGTGAAAAATCATTTGGGTACATATTTCGAAGCCACAAACAGACCTGCTTCTGGAGTGGCATTAACCAAGAATCCCACGTTCCATCTCCAATCTCTCTACAACAATAGAAACAAAATTCCCACATACACTTCGAAATTTAATTGGAGGGAAAACTACCATTGAGCTTGAATAAAGTAATCAGAGGGAAAATGTGGTTGGTCCGTCACCTCAACATAATCCAAACACTTAACTAGAGGGTAGTTGATCCAACTCTATCATAGAACATTACAGACTTTTAAGTGTTTAGAGGGTAGTAGATCCAACTCTATTACAGAACATTACCGATTTTTAAGTGTTTAGCAACGTGAGACTATTTTTTTCCAATACATGCAACATACCTAAACTCAAATTACACGATCAGAACAAAAGATTAAAGAAACAAAACCAGGAAAAGGAAGAAACCAAACAAAATCACCAAAGAGTTGATCTTAATTGAACACTCACACGCAATATCCTTTGGCATTCGACAGATTGGACAACAACTCCGTGAACTGCGCAACCCCTTTGTTGGAGCATTGGTCTCCAATACCTACACCAACAACAGGAAATTCCAAATCATTCGCTCATCGAAGCCGCAATCAAACCGGAAGATCGTGGAAGTGTGGTTTGTACCGTGCAGGACGACGAAGGGGAGGGAGGACGAGGGTTGGAGTGAGATCGCAGCGAGGAGGAGAAGGACGAAGGTTACTGAGACGACCACGGACGCCATGCCCTAGAGTGGAATGAGAGCTTCGAGTATCCCCAAGCGTTGAGACTTTCTCGTATTTGTGGAGGTTGCGCCGTTGCGGGAAGAAGAAGATGGACCATATTTGTGGATCGGTCCTTTGGATTTTGGTGGATTATGGTTGACCCCGTGTTGATTCGTAATTTTGCAAGAAAACCCTCGTTGTCCAAGGGATTTTTACATTATTGAGATCTGTTGGTATAGTCTCAAACCATATTTAGTTGGTTTTTAATTTTCAACATGAACCACAATATCCCATTTTTGGTATGGACTCATCCTTCTTTTTTTAAAGTAACTACATTTTATAAGTACACACATATACACATGTATATATGAGTTGTTGAAACAAGTATAAGTCAAGTATGAAAAAAAACTTAACTAGAGATGCGCGAATGATTTGGAATTTCCTGTTGCTTGTGTAGGTATTGGAGACCAATGCTCCAACAAAGGGGTTGCGCAGTTCACGGAGTTGTTTGTCCAATCTGTCGAATGCCAAAGGATATTGCGTGTGAGTGTTCAATTAAAATCAACTCTTTGGTGATTTTGTTTGGTTTCTTCCTTTTCCTGGTTTTGTTGCTTGACCTTTTGTTGTGATCGTGTAATTTTAGTTTAGGTATGTTGCATGTATTGGAAAAAATAATTTTACGTTGCTAAACACTTAAAAGTCGGTAATGTTCTGTAATAGAGTTAGATTTATTACCCTCTAAACACTTAATAGTCTGTAATATTTTATAATAGAATTGGATCAACTACACTCTAGTTAAATACACACATATATATATGTAAGTTGTTGAAACAAGTATAAGTCGTATGGAAAAAAACTTATACAGTCAAATCTCACCTTTTTTTTACAACACTATCTACATTTTCGATGTATCATGGCTAATAACATTTGTTTTCAAACAATTCCGTTACTACTCCAAAAGGACGTTGAAACTTACGTTTGAGATCATTGAAGAATTACATGACGAAGAAATGCAATTAGTAGAGTCTATGTTTCTAGATAAGAGTTGAGACATATATGTAAAGAAACAAACAAACCATGAGTAAAGTGAACCAATGCTTTGATGACATTGATAATAGCAGCGATCCAAGGTATTCTAAACTTTTAATACAAATTTCTTAGTGCAAAACCAAGGGGTCCAATAAATAGTTGGATAGCAAGGTGTTTCAGATAATATGGTAAAAATGGAGGGCGTTCACATTAAAGTTCCTATTATTGATCTTGAAAAAGCTACTACATATTTAATTTTCAAATTACACATGATAGCGTGACCCTTTTAGATAACACGACTTGTTAGCAGTTACACATGAGGATTTGTCTGTCGTGTTAAACAACATGATTTGTTTTTATGTTATTAATCACACCAAATTTTGGAATGTGGATTGTGGAGTGGTAATTGTTGAGTTATTTAAACACTCAACCAGTACCTTGGTGTGACTTTCGGATGGTTACCATCGTGGAAAGTCACATTCTCCTATCCAACACGCAAGAGAACTTATTTGCTTCTACATCTCTAAAATCAGTATGAAGCTCTGAGATTTTTGATGGTGCATACATGATCCCGACAAAATTAGTTGGGTGATATGTCAAACTAAAATTTTCAGCTCCATCCTTAATTGCATTTTTTGCTTATTTTTTATTTTGGTGGATGTACCAGAATTTAGTACATTTGAAATACAGGAAATGAAACAAAGTTTTTTGTTTGTTTGTTTGATTTGATAACTGGAACTGAAACAAGGTTACGCAACAATTAAATTTTCAGAACCATATGCAGAAGATATGCATGAGGTTATGGTTATCCAATTATTCCATCACATTTTAGATATGTTTGTTCCAAAGATAAGAAGATATTATAAGAATATCAGTCGCTAGCGCAAGGTTCTTATTGAAGTTAAAAGTTTATTTTTCTAAGTAACTTCGAAGAATATGTACATTATGATTGAAGTTCCAACACATGTCGGATCACTGTCTAATGATCCAAGCAAAGTTGTACGTCATTAAGAGAAGACATAGTGAAACACATATAATTCTACAATTTGGAAGTATATATCTAGTGTCAGTTCCCCCGACATGGAAAATCCTGGACTTCTGAAACATTATAATACAAAGATGAAGATTTTCCATCGAACTTGGAAATCACATGATGAGCCAACAAGCCGCAGTATTGTTTCTGTAGTCTTGCGATGCATATTTCAGTTATCTTTCTGAACATGTCGTCTGATTGAATGAACGGTTGCTCAACGAATTCAACCAGAGGCATCCACTGGAGAAGCCCATTAAATCATCACAATCTTGGAATTTTAACTATAACAGATTAACAACAGAACTCCAACAACATATTTTAAGTTTCTGTTACCTTTGCGGCTTGAATTTCCAGACCATCTATCTTGATCTGAGTAGTCAAAGGTCTGAGCATGCACATGAAGAATAGATCTGATTTCTTGAATGCTACGCAGTGTGCATGTCTGCAATTACATTTTGGAGAAGTAAATTTTCTGAACTTACCCAATGATAAGGATCAACAAAGTTTCTAAAGGGGGTTAGTATTATTTGAAGCAAACTATGAATGATTATAATCAGAAAATTGTTGGGTAAATAATGATAACGACTTGATCTTGATCAGAAACATAAATTATAGTCAAATGAAATGTGAACTTATGCTGATGAGAAAACAGTGTAACTACAATTAGAAGGGAAAATCTCTCATGCAAACACAAATAACTCTCATGGTAGATAGGAATCATTTCGTCAATGGAAATAGAGTTCTGAGTATAACGAAATAGTGTATATACGAGTTTTTAAATATGGATGGAAGGATGTCGTAACCAAGCAGAATTTACAGGTATCAATTGAATCAATTGATAATTTTTTTAATCTAGATAATATTAATTTGAAGTCCTCAAACAAAAGTGAAGACTAAATAACTCACCTAAAAGCAACAAGCTCCAGGAATTCTGTCTCAACCTGCACATCAGGAGAGCATATTCGTTATGTTTTGGCATAACATTGAATTCTCAACAGAATGGGAAGAGTGATTGACAGAGTAGAAAATGTCTGGCATGAGAATGGAGTCCTATTAAATTGGAAGTGAAAAGAACTAATAATTGGAGATAAGTTCTCGTTCTTACACCAGTTTCTTCCTCAACTTCTCTGACAACTCCATCAATAATTTCCTCAGACTGCCGACAAAAATAGCATCATTAAGTCGGTAAACAATTGAATTTCCACTTAATGCAGCTATAGGCGTACAACAATACCTGATTAATGAAGCCTGTCGGGAGCTTCCAAACAACTTCAGAAGCACAATACCTCTCTTGCACAACAAGAATCTGCAAAAAAATCATCAAGAAGTAAACATCAAGGATAACGAAATAAAGATAAAGGACAATACCACAACAATCACCTATGGTGGTATTCTGCTGCTCACGTAATCTTTTCTCTAGTGGTAAGAAACGGGAAAAATTATGTTTGTGATGGGTGAGAGAGTAATTGTTAGAACCCTAACTCGGTTTAGGGTTAATCTTGGATTAGAGGAGGTGTTTTGCATGGGGTTATGTGGTGTGCATGGGGAAGAGAAGGGGGCGTGCACTGTGGATGAGGGGAGGGTGATGGGTTGAGAGTGTATGGCACTGTTTGTGCGTTTTTGTTGGGTTAAGTAGAGAAACCCGTTTCTTTCTCTCTCTCTCTCATTCTCTCCATTTCCTCCTTCTCCTTCATCCAGCTGAGGCGGCGATCGGAGGAGGCGAGGACGATGCGCACGAAGAGGTCGGACGTCCAGAGGAGGCGCGGCGCGTGCTCGAGGTCTATCGGAGGCGAGGGGTAGGAGCTCCGGCACCGTCGACTTCTCGTGGGTAAAAAGTATGTCGACTCATTAGTGTGGTTTTGTTGCTCACCCAAGTGTGGGGGAGCTGTTGGTCGGCCGGGAGAGGTCGGAGACCTCTCCGGCGGCGAGATTCTTCGTAAATCCTCGGCTGGCGCGAGGTTGAAGACGACCAACGGTCGACCGGGTCCTTTCGGGCGGTCGACCGATGTAGTGTATTTACCCGACTTTAACCTTCACCGGTCGAACGATGCCTCGTGGCGGTCGACCGGTAGTACATTTTGCTGGTGAGTTGGGAGTGCCTGTTGTGTTTCGGTCGACCGGTTACTTGGGGTCGTTCGACCGAACTTAAGTGTACCGGATTATTATGCATGCTTGTTCGACCGTTGTTATGTTTGCGTTCGACCGTTATATGACGTAGAATACTAGGTTGACCCTATTAGTTTTCGGTCGACCGGGACTCCTGAGTCGGTCGACCGATAGTGTTGATTTTGATGTTGACCAGACTCCGGATTTTGACCTCGTTCGGTCGACAGGTTTTAGACCTTTGTTCGACCGTTGGGGATTGTGTTTTGAGCGCAGCTGTAGACCGTGTTAAGCGTACGGTCGACCGATTCCTTTCTGGAACCGGTCGACCGAATCACCTCTTCCGGTCGACCGTTTGGGCCCATGACAGAATTCTTGGTTCCCTTTTTGAATGTCAACTTTGTCCACGGAAACTCGTGTCCTCGCCTTGTGCGTGAGCCGGGAGGTGACGGTGGGCGCATTCTGCGTGCCTACCCAGGGACCGCCGTGTGGAAAAGTGTGGGTGTTCGGGACGCGTCACCTCCATGTATGGACCGTGACTAAGTTGATGGATTGATTGGACTCGTTGTAGTATAGCAGGCCTGAGGGATCGCGGATCCCAATGTTTGATGTTGTGCGGGCACGCAACTGGCGTTGGGTGAGGTGACTACCGGCCTACGGGCTACGGAGGTCGCTGCCCTGCTTTTATAGCGGCGCGGTTCGTGTTTGCGGCTCGTGGAGCCTGATGACCTGACAGACTTCAGTCTGGACTTGTCCGATGTTGTGCCGGACGTTTGTGATGGACCACCGATGTTGTGCCGGTGATGCCGCCTATTGCGTAATGCATGCATATAGGTGAGTTGGCATACGGGGTTTCCTTCTGGGAACTCAGGCATTGTTATTTATTTTTCAGGACCACAGTAAGTCCAGTTGGGTGGTGATCGGCGGACACGCGCATTTTGGAGTCGGGTCCTCTACTAGGACCACTGAGGTCAACATGATTACGTTTTATCTTCTTTTGTTATTCTGTTGTAATCATGTATCGTTTTGACAAACTCTGATGTAATTTGGTACACCGCTATTTGTTTTATGAGAAGTAACAGTCTCGTCTTTGATTATTAGCTTTTATTGTTGTGATTATGAATTTTCAAAATTTCCGCTGTTTCGGGATGTTACAGTACTTTTTATGAAAACTCTTGGGCCACCCTGACATGTTTTATTTTAGTGAAAATTAAATTTCAAATTCATATCGATTGAATGAACTAGGTTAGACAAGATGTTGACCTAGAAAAATTGGATTTATATACGTTCACTACTGCACGTCAAGATATATAGCCAGGGACAATACATATCATGAGTGACCCCCAAGAGAAATCGACCCTGGAAGCCTGGTCTATGGGCTATGGTTATGCATTATGCAACCAAAAACTTGACGTCTACTCGTCTAGCTTTACTACCAAATCTGGCAAACGAACTGTTTCTTATCACTGTGCTAAATTTCTCTAATATTGATAGAACGTCCACTTTAGGATGTATGCATATTGGCTATTACCTACTGATTAGATTTCAATTTTCATGCCAGGATCAAGTTTAGCCTTCCGGCACAACACTTGCTGTCTGATATGATTATCTCAAGAAGTTATTAATGGATTACATACACATTTTGTAAAGCTGTTCCACTACGATTGTCAGATGAGAAAGAGAAATAAGTTAAGAACAAGTTATTTTTCATCTGTCCATGACAATAAGTTACGTGCACAATTGCATTATAACCTGAGAGAATGGCTAATCTAGAAATTACAATAACTGATCGTGATTAAAAAACATTTCACTCAGTAAACAAGCTTACAGTTTACAAACATGAAGTCGCTTCAAAGCAGTTAGCTAGAGAAATTAGTTGATCATTTTCTTCTTAAAGGTAAATCATGTATATTACATATATCAACTTCCCAAACATTCCTTTCACACTGTTTTTCTCTGCGATGCATTTCGTTGTTGTGAATTTGGTGGTTTTGCTTGCATTTTTTGTTCCTTCAAGAAATATATGGTGTCAGGGATATATGATGCACATGAAATTGAATCTGAACAGTGCAAGCTTTAGGTTGAAATCTATGATTTGATGGATACACAGATGGTAAATTACCTGGTCATGAATATGTGCCTGATATTTCCAGAGCTGCTGTATTTTGGTTTCGTAGAACTTCTTTCTCTTCATAGATTGGGCCAAAGCTGTCACCAGACAATAGTTAAGGCACCCTAAAAGTATAAGCATCATATAATGTGTAGATGTTACCAGCAAGAACTGGAGAGGCATCAAATGGGAATGATATATCTCCAAATAAGGAACTCAGGCAAGAAAGGGCAAACACAGAAATGGTCTGTGTAGTACAATGAATAAATAACAAGATCTATTTGCAGGACATTTAAGGTTAAAAATAAATGTAACCATAAACATAGCAGGCTGGTCTATGACTAATTAGAAAGGCGAATGTAAGATGACAGTAGTAAAAATCAACAGTGACCATAGTATGACTTCACATTTAATGATGCAGTTGAAACTACGAGACATAAACACGATTAAAACGAATTGACAACAAGGGATGATAAAAAAATCCAAGAGACTCGGCATACCTGTGTACATAAACACATAAGGAAACACATAAGGTCAATTATACCTTGATTTTGCTTTGTCTTTGTGAACAATTTTGCCCTCTCAATCTCTATATCAATCTTCTTCTGCAACACAGACTCCTTTTCCTTAAGCATTTCAAGAGTCTGCAGAACACAGAAACAAAAATCACTGCATAAGAAGTAGGACAAATGCCTCTGGAAGATTAATTTAACACATCATCACTCAACATTGCCGAGTTACAACTTACAACATGAAAGACAAAAAATAGAACTTTCAAACAACTACATTGTCTAGTGGAATTTCAAAGCTTTCGCCAGCATTGATAATAATCACAATAATCTTTTGCTAAAATCAAATGGTTATCAAAGTTGACCATTCCCAACAGATAAAAATAAAAAAAAATCTACCTATTCAGACTACTAACATTCCTAAATTGACGAATCAAAACTAAAATACGAGTGGTAAACCAAAAAAACCTAAAATCACAGCCAAAACCACTGGATCCCCAATATATAAAAAAACACGGAATCACCAAAACAAGAAGCCAAATAACAAGGCGTAACACATAACAACCTAAATCACAGATGAAGAAACAAAAACCATCCCCAAATCACAAATCGAACACCTAAAAATCAGAGTTCGGAAGCACTAAAATCTCGAATCGGAGTGGATGCCCTAATTAAGAAAAGGGGGAGAAAGAAACCTGGAAAGGGAGAAACCTGATTGAGCAAGGTAGAAGACGAGGGCTCGCGACTGGAGTGGTGCCTGCAGAAGTAGAAGAGCATCGTCGCTAACGAAAGAAAACACGAGATTGGGTCGTGGAATCGACGGTGGTTGGAATCAAATGGAGATGGAGTAGTCCAGTCCAGTAGCGTCTACGATTACGGGGCCGGTTAGGTTTCGACTTTCAATAATCGTTTTCCAACGTCATTAGTGGAGTCTAATTTTCTTTTATTTTTGCATTTCGCCTCTAATTATATCTCCTCTAATCATTAGTCTTCACTTTCCAATGTTTTCTTTATTGGAACATGGTATTCTTTCTTTTATTGTTTAACGTGCACGAGCCATACAAAAGTGGATTACTCCATTGTTGGAAATTACAATATCAATCAATTAAATATAAGATTTGAAATAGTTGGGTTTCCTTGGTTAATCTGGAATTAAACATTTGAGAACCCAACGTTTCGAGAACTTTAACAAATAAACAATATATATACTGCAATACTTTGTCACTTCTTTGAAATCATGCAAAGCCAACACACGATTTCTAATCTTTGAAATCTAATTTTTTTTGTTGAATGTCATAACATATCTACACAACTTCCAAATAAACTTATCTCATCACCCAGTAATTGATGCACCAAATAAACGACTAATAAATTTCACCATAATTACCATTACCATACAACTGCTGTTCCTTTCATAACCAACAAAAGATCATGCCGATAGTAAAACATTCTAAATCAAACAAAACAACACCAATACTACAAGCCAAAGAAAACATAATCCGAATACAATAACCGATTGAATCTCAAAAGTTTTGCTATTCCAATGGCTACAATAATTAAACAAAAAACGAGAAGTTGAACTTCACCTCTTGTTCATCTTAGCCATAATCTCCACCTGTTGCTTCATGTTCTCAATCAGCACGTTCTGAGTTCTTATCTCGATAATCTAGGAAGGGACTCATCGAACTTGCATTAAAAGGTGGCTTAATGGAACCGTCGTGGGCTTAGGAGTAAACCATCCTGAGGTTTGCACACCCATGTCTCTACACCGGAGGGACAGGAGGAGTCGAAGAAAGTTTCCAAGTGAAGTTAATAAAAAAAACTATGCCAGCGTGACAGCGTCTAATTTGAAGACTACACTTAACTAGCGAGTTGTAAGAACGACATATTGAATGTTCATTATTATGTAAAATCACATAATTATCAGAATTACGAGAAAACACCAAGAGTTCAAGATTATGGAGGGGAAAAACACAACGTATTTGCTTGTGACAGGATAACATATAGCTCGAAACATGACAACCAGTCAGAGTGAAAGCACGACCACATTTTTCGATTCTTACTTGCATCCGAACACATCATTGAAATTATTTGTCGAACAGTATGACATTTCACATCTATATCAATATCGTGAAACCCCAAAAGTTACCTGAAATATCAATATTGTGACATTTCATGGAGGAGTAAAAATTAAGTTCTATTGTATCATTTAAGCAATCCCATTTAGTAAAGTCAATTATATTCAGCGTAATGAAAGCTCAAGACTATGATAAAACATTTCCATAATAACATCTCACAAATATCAAAAAACCTTATGAAGTTATTTACCCTATATTATCAAGCATTTCTGGGATCACATACTTCCCTGAAAAAATACTAACCACCTAATTACCAACAATATGAAATATCATTATTCTGACACGGTAACGTAATTTCTACCTAAGGAACATGAATAATCATACATAATGTCTAATGACTTTCTCAACAGAATTTGACACCGAGAGAGCTATCGAGTTCGAACAGAATGTGACATTACCTCGTTTTGTCTTCTATTGTGCATTTCTACTCCTTTGTTTACAAAACAACCCATCCTCGTCAATTCGTCATTTTAAGGTTTTCAAGGACATCACTAACTCAACACTTGGTTAGTTTGCTAAATACTAGGGACCGGACTGGATAGTAGCCTATATTTGTCTGAAATTTAATGTTTAAAACATGTAAAACGTTTAGCTTTAGTCGTCGTCTCCATGGTCTGTTTCATAAATCCAGACTAACTAGTGGAGTCTGTAATCAGAGATTATCCTATTATTTTACTTAACTTGTATTCTACCAATAATGAAAGAGAAAAGATGGGTAAAATTGCACAACGGAATAATATTAATGATATTAAAGATTTTTTCTTCATGACAACATATGATGGGCATTTCACTAAGGAAAATGTTTTATAAACGCAGCGCGCCACGGACGCGTTCTACGTGGACATCCATGTCAGCCCTTACGTGGCCAAAGCATAAATGTTTTTTTGTTTTTTCTTCCTGATGTCCACTCAAATCACATTAAATGCGTTTCAACTCAGCACGTTCTCTCTCTCCACCCAAATACAAATATGACGACACTCTTTCTTTCTTCTTCATTCTTTCTCTCCAGAATAAATCACCATTTTTAGCAAGATATTATGTCGAAGAAGCGTCTGATGTCGACTCCTAGGATTCTTCACAACGTAAGCATCGTGAATGAGACGGTGTGAAGACTTCCCGATGTTCTTGTCAGCGTTAGCATCGTGAATGTGACGATCCGGTGGTGAAGACTTCGCACCACAACATCTTTGCTGCATTGTTGGAGTGCCCATGACAGAAAAAGAAGGAAGAAGAAAGAAAGAGTGTCATCGACCGTCTCATTCACGCTGCTTACGTTGTGAAGAACCATGGGAGTCGGCATCAGACTCTTCTTCGAAATAATATCTTGCTCGAAATGGTGATTTATTCCGGAGAGAGGTACAACGCTCCGTGGTGAAGACTTACGTCTGTTCGGTTTATGTCGTACATCTCTCCGTAATAAATCACCATTTCGAGTAAGATATTACGTCGAAAAAACGTTTGATGTCGACTCCCAAGGTTCTTCACAACGTAAGCAGCGTGAATGAGACGATCATGTTTAAGTCTTACATCTTCTTTCCGATTTACTGGGAAAATATATATTATCTTTGTAATTTGTGTGTGTTTGTATTGTTTGTTTGTGTGTGATTACTGGAAGAAAATATATTAATTTTGTAATTTTTGTGTGTTTGTGTTTGTGCTTGTATTGTTTGTTTATCTTTGTGCTCTCATTGTATCTTATTGTGTAATAGTTATCATCAATAATATGTACCATCAATATCTCATTGTGCTCTCATTGTATCTACATAAACAGGACAAACTTTCTACATAAACTGGACAAACATTCTACATAAACAGGACAAACTTTCTACATAAACTGGACAAACATTCTACATAAACTGGACAAACATTCTACATAAACAAGACAAACTTTCTACATAAACAGGACAAAACAGGACAAACTTTCTACGTAAACAGGACAAAACAGAACAAACTTTCTACATAAACAGGACAAACTTTCTTCCTAAACCGGACAGGAACTACACTTATTCCGGACAAACTTTCTGTTCCGTTTCTGAACACACTTTTTCTTATCCTGGACAACTAAACTTATTCCGGACTGCAAATACACTTATTCCAAACAACAAATACACTTATTCTGATTCCGGACAGCAAATACACTTATTCCGGACAGTAAATACATTTATTCCGGACAAACTTTATGTTCCGTTTCTGGACACACTTTATTCTTAAACCGGACAACAAATACACTTATTCCGGACAACAAATACACTTATTCCGGACAAACTTTATGTTCCGTTTCTGAACACACTTTATTCTTAAACCGGACAACAAATACACTTATTTCGGACAACAAATACACTTATTCCGGACAGCAAATACACTTATTCCGGACAAACTTTATGTTCCGTTTCTGGACACACTTTATTCTTAAACCGGACAACAAATACACTTATTCCAGACAACAAATACACTTATTCCGGACTGCAAATACACTTATTCCGGACAGACACATAACGTAAACAGGACAAACACATAATGTAAACTGCACACACATATAAAGTAAGCTAGACAAATTAAGTTGATCTAACGTAAACTTAAAAATAAATATTTTATTATGAAAAGTGTGGGGTCTGCACGAATAATGAGACTGCACGATGTCCTAGGGTCTGCACTGTCTTATCTGTGTATTGGGAAATATATCGTTCAACTTAAAGAACCGGCGTTTTTTAAAAAGACCAAAACGCGCGAAGAGAAATTTCGTTGACTGGACGCTAACTCAAAGAAAATATCTGAGCTATACAGATACACGTAAAGCGCGTCCGTGACGCCCGCGTCCGTCTATCACGACCCTTTCACTAAACATGAGAACATAAACGATGTTTTGGCTATAATGTGAGACGTGCAGAATGTATTTAGTCAAAAAAAATCATTACATCAAACTCTACAAAGATTTCAGAATAGGACAAAAAACGTCAACTAACATCTAAGTCCTGTATTATTTGAAAATGCATTTTTAAACTTGGAAGCAAATTAGAATAGTAAAATTTCTCAACAACTTCTACTTTACCATTACTTGCACGAGCTTCTTCTTGAAGAATATTTACCAATCTATCTTTCTCGTTCCTGATCCATGGCCGATCATTGCTTTCCCATTGCCGTGGAGTACCATGAAGTACAAACAAAAGGCCCTGATAGTCTACAGATGAGCAACTACCAATTTTTTTTATCACTTCAGGATCTGTCAAGTAAGCTCCATGCCTATTCAGACCAACATCTACGTAATGAATTTGTGATATGCTGCTAAAAAAACTATACACTGAACTCGGAAAGATGCAATTCTCATCCTCAATAGCAGGGAAAGAATTGCATGAATATTGAGAAGCACCGCTGCTTTTGTTGCCATTCGATATGCTTACTCTACAAAGGGCAAGTTCTGTGAGAATTTGGTTCAGCACAACCCCTGACTTACTGAATCCCAGAATAATGGTTTTTGGCGATGAGGGCCGAGAAGATGATGTTGGTTGGTTGTTTTCTATATGGCTTTCTTGTTGCCTGACGACTCGAATGCCTTTAACCTGCTAAGACAGTAGATATGAACAAGAAACAAAGTCACTGATACCACAAGAAAAACACAAAAAACATTGCTAAAAAACCACTACAACGAACACAACAATGAACTTCTAAGGCAAGTAATTTCATCACTCTTAGTACCAATCATTGTTTTATTTTTTTATTTTTTTATCCAAACTAATAGAATTTGCAAATAAAGAAGACCTCTGTAGGATTTGGTGATAAGTTCAATTACAAATATTTTGTAAGAAGGTTTTTAATTTTTTAGTTCTACAACCCAGTTCACAGCCAACCATCACAGCAGCAACAACCAAAACTTTTAATCCCACTAACAAAAGAGAAATGCATAATATAGATGTCGAAGAAACAGCAACACACAAATCTCATAAGGGATCTGTCAGTGGTACCTAAAATTTGACAAGATAAATAAATTGCTCTACCTTCTGCGCAAATAAACTAAAAGAAATCAGGATGATTGTGGTAACATTTAAGATGTTGGTGCAGAACACATGGATAAACCATTAAAATTAATCTCACCTGCATATCAACACCAATCAACGAAAAATATCACAATCACATTTTACTTCCCAAACGGTAGAAAAGACGGTCGGGATAATTTTCGGGCACAGTTGTTAATATATTTTTTGTCGGTAATCTCAAATAATTTAGAAAATAACAAAGTATAATTTTACAGCTCCAGTAAAGCCCAAGAACAACAATAGATTAAACAAAATCGATAAACCACTACAGTTAACATCTTTTCATGGAGAACTCTAGAACTGTTTAACAAAATCCTAAGAGGTTTGGGATTATCGTTGCCACCCTATGCATCCACTTTGATGACAACTAAGATTTAAGATTAACCGCGTGATCACGGGTTTACTGCCTGATAATGGGTTTACATTATACAGGAGATCGTGTAAAAATATGAAAATATTGCATATTAGATGAATTGCTAATAATACAAGACACATGATTACATGCTGCACTTTCTCCCAAACAGATCTATCACCTCTAATTAACCTCAAGTCCAGTGACATGTCAGAAGTCATATAAGAAAAACGAATCAAACCTTGTGGTCCTTCATTATAGACAAACAAAAACATTAATTCTGCATGTCCTATTAATCAACACAAATGATAAATCCAATTACAAATTATTAATCGAATTTGTTTTATTCTTTGCCTGAGGCAGCCTAAAGGATGTCTCACATTTGCATAAGTATTGAGAGACTGCTAGCTGCCTAGCTTATATGGTAATAAGAAGTTCCTATCAAAAGTAGCTAGTTTGCTAGCTTGTTTGTGGAGAAGAATTAAAATAGTTAAGAAAACTCATGAGAAATCTAGTCAGAATAAAAGTTGGAAATGTTATGCTCACGTTTTCTTTCAAATAGATGGAAGGAGGAGCCACTTTGGGATTGTAGGGCAGTGTATCATTGATGAAGTCCAGGTAATTACATATGCTGGATATTCACGATGCAAAAATTCTGAACTTCAATACCGGTTATGGAATGAGATTGACAATGATATGATCTTAAATTCTGCTTGTGGTTGGATGATCTGGGAATTAGGAGTGCTCTGCTGATGGCCAATTCTCATTGGTTTCAGCACAGAACCAATTCTGTTTGAAGGGGTAGAAGGTTTAGTAGGCTGATATGGTGTGGTTCAAAGATCAAACACATGGACACCTACCATGGCATGGAAATTCTTTTGGGGAAAGCTTTCAACGGATAATCATCGGAAACGACATTGTTTTCAATTGGTGTCAAGGTGTGTGCTTTGTTTTAAGGAAATGGATTCGGTGGGAGTTGTATAGAGGAAGATATTCGGTGTTCTTCAATTGTGACTATATGTGAGGTTTGAAGATTTTGAGTTGTATAGACTATAGAGGAAGATATTGTCGTGGAGTACCTAATGCAGAATAGATGCAAAAAATGGCTTGTGCCTTGTGGCAAGAAATAGACAAGTGAGTGCTTCAAAATGTTGTCGAAGGGGTTCAGTCACTCAAGTGAAAAATGGTGCATTGTGTTCAGAAAATATGCATCACACAATCTCCAAAAATCAATTCGTCCAAGTGTTCCGACATCTGAAACAGTTGACAGGGCATCTAACTTATGGGTTTGGGGCAACACAGTTAATGTTGGCAATGATATATTTTAGAGAACTTTTGGTTGTCTGTGTTTGCCTTTTGGGTTATCTTTTTGTTACCCAGCTAATTACAGTTATGCATTTTATAATAAAAAAATTATTTTTTTATTTACGGAATGAATGTAAACACATAAACCCCATAAAGGAGGAGAGGAGAGAATTTCAGCCACCGTGGGTTGGTGGGGTTTGAACCTACAACCTTTTTGGTTAAGGAAACCCCAAGATAACCAGTTGAGCTATCTCAGAAATACAGTTATGCATTTTGTCCATCTGGTTCTTTACCTAGGTTGGTTGGTTTTGAAATCGCAATACATTAGAATAAAACCCACCTTGATCGGAAAAAATCTTTCAATTTGAATTAAGTGGAAATACAGACAATTGACCCAGAGAGGATATCATAGCAAATCCTAAGAGTAAATACAAGTGACCCATAGTGGAAATTGTAATATCCACTTAACTTAAGATTCAAAACCATTACAGCAACACTCCCAATTGAGACCAATAAAAAATACTGTCCACTTGTGATTTATAGTTTACACCACGAAAAGGCATCTATGGATCAGATAATTTTCCCAACTAAAAAGCCAAACATTTCAATCAAATATTGTTAGGATCTGATCCCATCCCAAAAGCTAGCTTGTAGGTTGGGGGAACCTATGGGATTATATCCCAGGCTGGGAATCTCATTTTACCCGATGCGGGACTAAACCCGTTATGGATCTTAACAAATATAATATAACTAACAACGTCCAAAAGCAGAAAAGAATTCCAACAATATGAAATCATCATCAATAAAAAAGAATCAAACGCACACACCTGTTGGATGCAACTGGACAGGAGCTTGACCAGAGACGACGAAGCGGGGAACCCTCGGGGATCGTAACCTCTAGGGTTCCCCAACGAATCCACAGTAGGAACGAACTCCTTGTAAACCGCGAACGGCCCGTTGAAGGTGGACGCCTCGACAACCCACGCGTTCACCGTTTCCCCGAACTTGGCCACCATCAGCTCTGCCACGTTGCCGGAGCACGACATCTCCTCCAGCACCGGATCCCCCGTCCCCTCCACCCGGTCGCCGTGGAAGAAGACAACGTTCGCAGACGGGACCTGGAGGGAGAGGGATTAGGGACTTAGGGTTTGGGAGTGGAGGAAAGGAGGGGAGGGACTTACTTACTGCTAGGGTTTGGGAGGGTCGAGAGAGGCAGAGGGAAGCGGAGAGTTTGAAGGTGGAGGTGGTTGGGGAGGAGTTGAGGGTTGTTTTGAGGACTCCCCGCCATCGCTCCATGCCTCCATGGTTTGGGGGACGACGATGGAGGTTGAAGTCTCGAAGAAGGGGAAATATCAAAGTACACCCTCCAGTAAATAATATATGCTAAAAGTTCTAATTGATTTGATACGAGGTAATTTTGTTGGAAAATTACAATTGTTCTTGACGTTTACATTTATACTCTCTCGTAGTGATTGCGGACAATGGTTCGTAGGATGGGGTCGTGCTTGCAGAAGTAGAAGGGCTTCTTGAACATTGTTTCTCAAAGAAGGCAAAATTTGGGTCGACTCAACAGTGGAAGTGGATTGGAGCAGGAAGAAAGGATTGGATTGCATTGCATTGTGATAGGTCCGTTTGGTTAGGTTCTGGAGGTTGGGTTGGGTTGGGCGTGTTAGTGTGTAGCTTTTGGATTTTACATGAGATTCAAGAAGATTTTACGTGAGAACCAAGAAGTTAATTAAGAGTCAATATTAGAATCTAGATTGTAGAAATTTGGGTAAATTGTAATTGCACTCTAAACGTTATCTCGTGGGAAATTAGAAAAAATATCTTAGACGGTACTTCGAAACGGCAAATGCTAAAAGTTTATACCTTGCAGATGGACCCAAAAAGTCTTGATCGTGGATGGTTATACTTCCAAGAACCTAGTTTTAAGCTTTTCAATAGAAATTTTGATTCTCTGAAGGGGGGAAAAAATCACGCATCATTTCTGTTATTTTTTCGAACCTACTTAGGTCAAACTTGTAAGATGGGATAAATATATTTATTAGTTTTGAAGTTAATAACTTTCTGATAACAATTATATAGAAAAAGTTTGGACATATAAGGCAAAATTCTAACATTGTAACGACAGTTACATAGAAAATGTCATTTCGGTAGCCAAAAGGAGTTGCGACAGTGAGACCCCTTATCACCCCCTCCTTTTCATAATTATTGCAAATTTTCTGGCTGATATGCTCAAGGTTGGAATGGAAAATCAAGTGGTCAAAGGAATCATAGTCGGAGACAGTTTGCATATAATGAACATGCAGTATGAACGATACGATGCTCTTTTTTTATCCTGAGGAGCAAAACATCGTTAATATCAAACACATACTCATCATCTTCGAAATCCTTGTCTGGCCTAAAAATTATTCTAACATATTCACATCCTAAGCAAAATTAAGAATAGGCCCGGTAGTTGGACTACAAAAAATCTCTCAATAGCTGGTCAAATCACCATGATTAATTCAGTCATCACTCTTATGGCCACCTACCAACTAAGCTGCACTAACACACCAAAAAAAAGTGACGAGGACATCAACAAAAATCAGAAAAAAATTCTTTAGAATAATGGCGTAGAAAACTCAAATATGAAGAATCTTGTCGATTAGAAAAAGTGTGCAAAATTCTAAACCTAGCCGACCACACAATTAGCATTAAGTTATAAAAAAAAACTTTGGGATTCAGAGGTCGGAGTCAAGGACAATGTTTGGAGATCCTAAAATTTAAATATCATAAATTAGCTTCCAAGATTGGCCCGCTACCAAAGTTGGCGAACAAAATCTCCCCCTTTCCCACAAGAAATTACTAAATATATTCTGATGTTGTGCAACTTCGGTAAACATTCGATGGGAAATTGGAGACTCACGCTTTTCTAGTTGGATGGGTGGAGCAACAATGGAACTCTTAGTCTAGAATGACCTGATATCTTCGACAAATGCATACATCCTTGGGCTTCTGTGGCCAAGTTTTTGGGGCTCTAAACCCCTAACCCCGACTTGAATCCGAAAGCGATTCAAGGGCCTATTAGAGGAGGAACAATGGTGGAGACTCTATTCAGAGATTCTTGTTTTCTCCCCATCCCGAACAACTGACTCCAGAACTTGGAAGTTAACAAGAAACAATAAATTAAGCACGAAGAGTGTCTATAAGGTATTAACTGATGGTGACACTAGATACATGTTGGTTAACGAAATTAGGAAATCTTGTTGCCCTTCTAAGGTAAAAACCTTCTTCATGTTGCTTAGTGAAAATAAACTTCTAACAAGAGACTTGCTAATCTAAAAAGGTATCCCAGCAAACCCAAGGAATGGGGTCGATAGCGAATGCTTAAAAGAAGCGGTACGATTCCTGAAGGCCTGCCTGGGGAAGTACCTGCCCAGTACGGCTACGAACCAGAAACCAATGACCATATTTTCTTCTCTTATGACTTTGCTTCGCGTTTATGAGTCATAAACGCTCAACTGGACTTGAATCTTATGCCCACTAATAACGTACAATTCTGACACCTTGTCCGAAACCAACTTGATTTCAATAAAGGAAATTGGGATTGCTTAATTAATGCATTCTTTTGGGTTTTATGGCTAGAGCGTAACAACATGATATTGAGGAAGGAGGCTAACTCATTTAATAATGTGCATAACCATTGCTTTGACCTCCTTGAATCGTGGACAAGTTCGCTTAAAAGAGGCGAGAGACACTTCAGCATTCCCTTCAAAAAAGGCACGAATTTTATTCGCACCAGCCACAACTAAAGCAAGACAGGCAGCGACACTAATTGAACCACCTCTCCACGTAATTACCCATGCACGGTTGGAAGAGGGTTGGATGACATACTGGTTTGCACAACCTAGTAGGGTTGTAAATGGGGTCGGTTTGACCCACCACCCTACCCCCCCCCCTAATGCGGGTAGCGGACAAACCAACCCAACCCGCCACCTTCATAATCGCAACCCACCCCGCATAACTTGCAACCTGCTTAACTCGATAACCCGTCTACCCGATCCAAAACCCGACCAAATCCTAGGCTAAACCCGCAACCACTCACAATCTTACTCTCAACCTTACCAAAGTATGTTGTCTGTTGGCATTTGTTGTGTGAAATGACGATCTAAATTTTTTTCATAAATTAAAACGTGATTTGGAAGTTGTGTTCACGAGTATTCACATAGTTCTCTTGAGTTGTATGCTCTTTGTTTCATTTTGCTACTCATATTCTTTACTTATATCTTTGATTTTTCTTTTCTTTTTGTAAACATTAAATAAGATAAAATCTCATTTTTTATATTTTATGTTTTTATTAGGAAAAAAATCTAAAATGTCAAAGAATAACCCACATAACTCGTCCCGCCTAGTCCACCCTTAGGCGGGGCGGGTAGTGGGTTTTTTTTGCCCAGTCTCATCTCACTTACACCCCTACAAGTTGTTGTCTTGTCCCACTTACACCCTACTTGCCCCGCCCCGCTTACCCACTTAACTTAGGCGGGACAGGTAGCGGTGGTGCAAAAACTAGTCCCGTCATGTCCCACTTACACCCCTACAACTTACTGCCTCGTCCCACTTACACCCCACTTACCCCACCCCGCTCACTCACTTAACTTAGACGAGGCGGGTAATGGTGGTGCAAAAACCAGCCCCATCCTGTCCCACTTACACCCTACAACTTACCGAGGGCAAGATTTGGGGAATTCAGCGCTTGATAGAAATGGAAGAGGAAGCTCAAGAAATGATTTCATCTTAAGACTTTAGGAACCGAGCAATGGAGGACAGGAGTACTAATCGTAAAGGATACGGTGTGCTGCCACAACAGATCGATCGTACCTCTTCGTACGAGAACTAGCGAAGACAATCTTCTATTTTTTCGTAGCCTTATTAATTAGGTCTTTCATGTACTTGTTGTTTTTGTCCTACGAGGTCGGGACTTTATGTTTTGTGATTTGATTGTTGAGGCCCATAACAATCTTTAAATTAATGAATACACCACCTTTTATCAAAAAAAAACAATTACATAAAAAAAGAAAAGGTTAGGATGAAAGGCAAAAATCATTTGAGAGGCAAAAAAAAAACAATTACACTATTTAAATATTTGATTGTGTTAAAATACTCGAGAGAAATAATTGTTAAAGCCCAGCCCTCTGCTCTTTTCAATGGCCAATCCAGGAAGGCCGACAACCCTTTCTTTGCTCTCTCCAACTGCCAATTTCATTAGCCTCCGCGAAATCTATCTAATCCTCCAGCATCACCTCTCTCTCTCTCTCTCTCTCTCTCTCTCTCTCTCTCTCTCCGTGTGTGTCTATATGTGTGTGTGTGCGCGCGCGAAAAACCTCTAATTCTCCAAGAAAGAATTGACATGGACACAGGGGTTTGTGCTTTCAAAATTGTTATAAACTCTTTTTTTTGCAAATGTGATTATGCCCTTTCTTTTTTAGTCATTTGTTTATTATTTCAATAAATTGTGTTCAAGTGGAAGTAGGGTTGTCAAGTTCTGCTCGGGATCGATAGATCGCTCGATGTTCGCTCGATTTTGCTCAGATCGTGACTCAGATCGGTTAGTAACGAGTCAAACACGAGCATACCTCACTCGCTCGATGTTGGTTCGATTATTGCTCGAGGCCCAATTACTATATCTAATTATCTGATGAACCAGGATATTCTATCCAATTATTCAATTTGTAAACTCATTTATTTAACTTATTAACCAAACTCATTATCCATTACCAAACCCAACAATCAATTTAACAAACCAAACCAAAATACCCATAAGAATCAAAACCTTATTAGTCCTGGACTTTTCGTTTTCTATTATTGTTGTTTCTTTTTTTTCTCTTATTATTTTCTAAACCAAAAGTTTAAATAAGATGTTGATGTTGTGAGTTGTCATATAATTTATGAGATTGTGTATGATATTAAGTGTTTATTTTAAGATTATGTCAGGTGGATGATCTTATTTATAAGATGTTGATGTTGTGAGTTGTCGTATAATTTATGAGATTATGTTTGATATTAGGTGTTTATTTTAAGATTGTGTTGATTTTGTTTGAACAAAGTGTATGATCTTACTTATAAGATGATCTTGTGAGTTATCGTATAATTTATGATATTGTGTTTGATTTTAGGTGTTGATTTTAAGATTGTGTTGTTTTGTTTGATCCAAGTGTATGATCTTATTTATAAGATGTTGATGTTTTCGTATAATTTATAAGATTGTGTTTGATTTTAGTTATTAATTTTAAGATTTTGTTAGTAACTATTATTATATTTGTCTTAAGTGATCTTATAATTGACTTGTTAGGACAACTTTATTAGCATTTCAATACCAAAAAAAGTCAGGTTCAGGTTAACAAGCCGCTCGGGAGCAAGAGCGAGCCGAGCACGAGCAGAATTTTCCGCTTGAAACCCTTATCGAGCTTATTTTGAGCAAGCTCAGATCACTCGTTTACGGAATGATTACACCCCTAGGTGGAAGATGATTGCCTCAATTGCATAGACAATATTTCTACGGTTGACAGAACATTCTCCGAATGCCTTCATCTTTTTTGGTAAGTCTAATTCTTGGAAGTAAAGATTATTTCATTGTTTAATTGTTATAACCAAAGGTATTTATAGGTTGTGTAATGAAGGAAGAATCCTAAAGTAATAGTTTGTTAAAGTTTATTAACTTATAAACTAGTACGTGGAAGTTGGAAGTTAAAAGGAAATAAATAGAATTGGCACATGACATGTGCATAAATTGTGGAGTTGTTTAATTAATAAATTAAATCAACGTTTCTTCTGGACATGACAGAAACAACTGAAAAACAGTTGCTTGAAACCATTAACTGAAAAACAATTATGAAT
Organism: Triglochin maritima; assembly: GCA_963682175.1. Classification (NCBI taxonomy): domain Eukaryota; kingdom Viridiplantae; phylum Streptophyta; class Magnoliopsida; order Alismatales; family Juncaginaceae; genus Triglochin; species Triglochin maritima. The sequence goes on along the minus strand of OY821771.1, from coordinate 46,847,884 downwards.
AATTGAATTTGATTCAATCCATTGTGTCCGAAGAGGTGTTAATAACTCTAGAAATTTGGGAAATTAGTTTCTTCTCAAATACATTCTTCATCTTCTTCTTCTTTCCTTGAAACAAAAATAATTCATCACTGTAATCTTCAAGTGTTGCTGCTTATAGATTTCTTGGCTTTGTTGTATCCTAGGGGTGTATTGTCATTCTAATCCTTACAACATTTTAGATAGTGGGGGCATAAACACCTTAAAAAAGTGTTCTACACGCTCAAAGCCTTCTTCGTTTCCTAACGATTTTAAGGTGTTTAACATGAAAACCAAATCAGAAGTTGCCTTTTCAGTGATGAATCAAGACTTTGTGAAGTTGGACAGGTTTGATGGGACGGATTTCACCCGCTGGAAAGACAAGATGTTGTTCCTACTTACTGCACTAAAGATATCATATGTGCTGGATTCTAACAAAGAAGAACCATCCACACCTTCAGATGATGATACTAAACAAATTGTTCAAAAGCGCCGAAAACGTGAAGAAGATGAACTGCTGTGTCGAGGACACATTCTGAATACTCTGAGTGATCGGTTGTACGACTTGTTTACATATGTCAAGTCACCGAAGGAGATCTGGAATTCTCTAGAATACAAGTACAACACCAAAAAACAAGGAGCAGATAAGTTTTTATCTATGAAATATTTTGAGTATGCTATGACTGATAATGTTTCTATGTTTGATCAAGTTCATGAATTGCAGATTATTGTGTCTAAACTGAAAGACTCGAAGGTAGATGTCTCTGAACATTTGCAAGTGGGGGCTATCATATTCGGTTATTTTGTTGACACGTGTATGATATTATCATCAAGATAATAAACTTCACTATTTCATCTGTTTTTTTGTGTCTGTCAGTATAATGCATGTATGATACTAAAGTTTTTACTAAATATGAGATTGTGGTGATATTGTTCTTTCTTTTTCAACATCAACATCAACATAACCCCAATGCCTCAGAAGAGGCTCCCGCCAAAGCGAGGTAAGGGGGGTCGGATGTACGCAACCCTACCACTGTAAAATAGTGAGGTTGTTTCCAATTGACCCAAATGATGCAAATGCAACTGACCATCTGTGATTCCACAATAAAAGAAATACATATCGTTTAAATAGCCCTTTGATATAGTTCATGATGCTCCCAATGTCAAAAAACAACTTAATCTTTGACACAGTGGAAATGGACAACAAGACATACATAACAAAAGAATATAAAAAATTGAAGCCTCCTTTCATACAAACATTTTTCCTCAGTAAAATCTGCAAACTAAAACCAGACCTATACTCTACAACAGTTGGATTTCAGTCATATATTGTAGGTCATAAACACTTTTAGCTCATACCCACTACGGGTTTTTTATCTGATTTCAAAATACAGATTCCTATCATAAAATGTAGTACAGTTATTTGGATCAACATCAACATCAACATATGACTGAAATCCAACTTTGATTATTGATCTTTAATGTCTTGATGAAAATTTTAAAATTTCTGTTGTTTCGGGATGTTACACATTCACCTCCGAATGAGGGCACCTTGGTTTATATACCAGCAGCATTATCACCATGAAGCTCACGATCGAGCAACCGATGCGCAGCTACGAAGACGTGGGGGGATTTGACGGCGATCCTGATTATGACTACAATGGTGATTACATGATTCCTCGAGGGTCACTCAATTTACGAGTAAGGCACCGCAACTTGATGAGGTATCTTCTACTATGAAGACGAAAATCGGGCACGGGTGGTTACGTAAACAAATGCTGAAAATAGATATAGTAGACTATAGTAACGTTGTAAGATAAGTGGTCCTACACTTTGACTATGTGAGATGAGAGCATGGTCCATTTTGTCGAAGGGTTAAAAGGTGTAGAAATCTCGTTGCTAAAGAAGATCATATCGGATCGCCGTGTCTTCTCGACGTCGCTGTTGTTTCGGTTCTTGGAGCACGAATTCGCCTCTGCTTCCAACAACTTGTGATTATGTTGGCTTCTTCAGGTAAGTGCTCCGAAAAGGATCAAGAAATATAATAGGATGTGAAATTTGGTTGGTCCACCACCTCAAACAAAATATAAACACTTATGTGAAAGATAATGTATCCAACTTTATTATAGAGTATTGCACACATATTTGTTTTTAACAATGTGAGACTAATTGTTCAACAGAATTAAATACACTGACAAACTTAGTCAGGAGATGACTAGGATAGAGTCACCATTAGCGGTTCATCCAGGAAGATCATCAAGGAGGATGGATCATGATCAGCAAAAAGTCAATAAAACGTCATCACATTCAAAGAGGAGATTATTATCTGATCACAGCCTCGAGCACCCAAGAATATAGTATTTAGTACGGGAAAAAACCCTGAAGTTAGATGCATGTCTTTGTGAATTTTACACGGATTAAACTTCGAGCAGTGTGTAAACATGTATATGTAAATTAGAATAAAATGACGAACAACCCCCACTTCATAACTTTTACCAAAAATAAGCTGCAAAAACATCTTAACTTAAATCACAACTAAATGTATGTTAAGAACAACAAAGCATTAGAACGTAAGCAACCACATGTAGAATGAAGCACAAAGTGCTAAACTGAGTCAGTCATAAACCCTAAGCCCTAGAACATGGGGATCGAGAAAATAATATGATACTGCTGGAACTATGTGTAACATCCCAAAACAGCGGAAATTTAAAAATTATCATCAAGACAACAGAGATCAATAATCAAAACACGGGATTGTTATTTCTCATAAAACATATAAGTGGCGCACCATATTACATCAGAGTTTTGTCAAAAAGCTACATGATTACATCAGAAACAACAAAAATAGATACAAGTAATCATGTCGACCTCAGTGATCCGAATGAAAGGATCTGATTCCAAGATGCACGCGCCCGCTGATCACCACCCAACTGGACCTACTACGGTCCTGAAATAAAACATGCAACAACAATGTCTGAGTTTCCATAAGAAACCTTGTATGCCAAGCTCACATATATGCATGCAGTAGTACAAATGGACCTATCATACTAGTAGCATGTGATGTCATCAACAGTAAGGAAAACAGTTCCTCCGTAGGGTAACACCGGACAATCATCATCGGGTCTCCCAAAGAGACCTACCGTATGCACATACGGTCTAGCGGAACAAGACGTGACGCTCCCCACACGCGGCTATATTAATCATGGGGTTCGACAAGGAGCGTCCGCCAAGTCCACGCCATAAGAAACAGATCTGTAACTTCGTGGTCGAAACCACACCAACGGAGTCGTCGCTCGGTCGGTCCATCAATCATCATCTCAGTAGGTGCCCAACTGAGGAGAACATAGTCGGAACAACATCGGCCCATCAATCATCATCGCCGGAATAGCATCGGTGCATCACCGGCACAACAACAGTGGTCCAACAATACGTCTGACACAACATCGGACGGGTCCAGACCGAAGTCTGTCAGGTCATCAGGCTCTACGAGCCACAACACCAACTCCGCCGCTATAAAAGCAGGACAGCAACCTCCGTAGCCATATAGGCCGGTAGTCACCTCACCCAATAACAGTTGCGTGCTCGCACAACATCATAGATTGGGATACGCGATCCCTCAGGCTTGCTACTCTACAATGAGTCCAATCAATCCATCATATTGGTCACGATTCATATATGGAGGTGACGTGTCCCGAACACCCACACTCTTCCACACGGCGGTCCCTGGGCAGGCACGCGTAACGCGCCCACCGTCACCTCCCGGCTCACGCACAAGGCGAGGACACAGGTTTTCGTGGACAGAGATGACATCCTAAAAGGACCAGGAATTCGGTTCTGTGCACAAACGGTCAACCGAAAGAGGCAACCTGGTCGACCGTTCCCAGAAAGGTTCGGTCGAACTCTTTGAGCAAAACTTAAGTCTCAACGGTCGAACAGAGATCTAAAACCGGTCGACCGATACGAGGTCAAAATCAGGAGTCTGGTCAACATCAATTCAATACTACCGGTCCACTGACCCAGGGGTCCCGGTCGACCGAAAACTACCACGGCATCCTAGAAGCTCTAAGTCATAGAACGGTCGAACAAACATGCATCATAATCCAGTACACTTAAGTTCCGGTTGAACGAACACAAGAAACTGGTCGACCGAAACACAACAGGCAACCCCGACCCACCAGCACAATGCACTACCGGTCGACCGCCACAAAGCATCGTCTGACCGGTGTTGGTTAAAGTCGGGCAAAATACACTACATCGGTCGACCGCCCGAAGGGACCCGGTCGACCGTTGATCTTCTGCAACCTTGCACCAGCCAAGGATTTACGCCGTTCTCGTCGCCGGAGAGGTCTCCGACCTCCCCCGACTAACCAACACATCTCTCACACGAGGGTGAACAACAAACTGCACTCAGAAGCCAGCATACCTCAAGAAAATGACGAAATCCGCCGGAGCCTCGCTCGCGCAACGTCGCCTCCGGGACCTCCTCGCACGTCCGCACGCCTCATGCCAGAACCGCACGCCTACTCCACCGGAGTCGTCTCCTCCGTCGTTGTTCGCCGGACAAGGAAAGGAAAGGGATTGAGAGAGAGGAACGAATGGAAGAGAAAGAGAGAGATTTGAGCTTTTAAACCCAACAATACTCGCCTCCCTACACCCCTCACCCTGTAGGATTTCATGTTTAATTATACATACATATTTTCGAAAATTTTATGTATAATAAGGATCAAATACAATTTTCTACGATTTGTTTCATGCATGTATCGGTTTGTTTTAATAACTAGTTTCAAAAACTCATTAAAACAAACACAAATGGACTCCGAAATTCATACCTAGAAGTTCTCAAAAAACTTCTTGACGTTTCAGAGACGTTGAGGAAGCCAATCATCGCTTCTCGTTGCGCCGGATGCCTCCGAGTGTACACCGAAACCCTAAACAAGGTTGGAGAGAAAGGAGCTAGCCAATCAATCTCCAAACAAACTTAGAATCTAGCTACAAACCCCTTCCTTAGCCTCTGAGATTTCTCCTTCCCAAGACTTAGAAAACTCAGAGAATTTTTGTGGATTTTTGTGGTGAATTTTGGAGAGAAAATATTTGCAAAAACTTCTAACTCAATTAAGGAGAATAATGACCTATTTATAGACTCCAATCTTACTCTCAATCATGATTATTCTTAAGCCATGTTTTCTTGACATTTTCTCTCACAAATTAATTCCATAATGCATTACATGCATCCACAAAATATTTGACCAAATTTGGAGCTAATCCAACCATTGATCAAATTAATCTCTTAATTATCAAAGGCAGAAAATCGATCGGGGTTCGGTTTACCGAGACATACTCGGTCAACCGAATATGTCACGTATGGTTAACCGTGTATAAGATGGAAGACCGATTCTTAAGGAGGACGAACCCTTCGTCTTTGACCGAGTGCTATTCGGTTAACCGAAAATATCGGAACTGGACATTGTTCGGTCGATCGTTTCTGGTTCGGTACACCGATCCAGAGTTCCAGGCACTTTGGTCAAGTTCGGTCAATCAACTTGACCATCCGTTCCACGTTCGGTTGACCGATCCACGGATCCTTCGGTCGACCGAACCATAACGGATTACCGAACTTCTACCCGATTTTGCCTTTTTCAAATTTTGGATTTATTTCCAACAAAATTTGAACTTTTGGGGTTTTAGCAAATTCACAACTTATGCAATATATTATCATATGCAATAATAAATTATTGCATCCCATAATATATGCATCTCATATGAATTCATCATGATTCTAATTATGTTATATGCAACATAATTGATTTTACTTGTTCACCATATGAGTCATATTTTCTATAAGAAACCCGACTCATCATATGAACCAAAAATCAAGCTTCTTGTTTCCCGGTTTTTGCGGTGTGACCTATGGGAGGATCTAGACTAAGTTGGCAGTGATATTAAGAGCTTAATATCACAAACTATAAGCGGTATCTAGCTACACATTATAGCTCCCAATTAGTTAGATATCTTAATTCCACTCGAACCAAAACCCGATCCATTTAGTGATGGAGTGCACCACTTGTGTCCGTCCCTTGCCATATGATATTAAGAATACACACAAAGTAGTATTGTGTCATCTTTGTATTAGTATTCATTTCTTGATCTCTTTAAGCTAGTTATAAATATGCGACTTAACTCAAATCACATTGTGCACATTATAACTTTGCTTTATCAAGGGGCCCACTAATATCATCACTCAATTAAGATGGGCAATGATAATCTTTTAACTAACTATCTTCTCCAACGAAAGTTATACTTAACCAACTAATTTCTTTACACTACACTCATCGATAGCTTAAGACACTAGTCCAATTAAGTACCCCTTAAGTGATCGGATATAAGTCTCATATCAAAGGACCAAGGACACAGTAAAATATTAATGACACAGAAACACATTCCTATAATATTTTACTTGTTAGGTCAATTCGGTATACAAAAGTATTATTTTCCTCTTTTGTGTACCCGTGTTGTCACTCACTTGTAGAGCTACAATGATCTATGACCAACACGACAATCTTAACTCGGTAATTAATGTTCCATGTTAATTACCATGATTGCGAATATCTTTTGTTTTATGTAAACCAATATCTTTTAGAGCTCTACGGTTAAGGACCAATAGTCTCTTTCTTAACACTTCTAAAAGACGAATACCATAAACAATGAACAAAATGATTTCTCATTCAATTCATAATAATTGACATTTAAAAGTAAAACTTTTAGAACACATTCCCTTCACACCCATCACCAGCCCACTGTTCTGCCTACCCTTATGCAAATCTTCTCCCTAACCGTCATTAACCCTTAATCGGGTTTAGGGACTTAACAATATTAAAAGAGATGTATGTTCTATTAAAGATAATAATATCACAATACAACGTCAGAATATGAGAAATCATTGAGGAAATTTGTTAGCTTTGTTACGACTCGGTTTTCTAAGTAAAATATTTTATATTTAAATTAAATGTTAGTGTTATCTACTTGCCGTTCATTCATTATAACTTAGCCCCCACGTGTTAATTTCTCTAGATCCGCCCTTGATTATGCATGCTCATGAAACATTATTGAAATTAAGCTAACTTTGTGAGTAACAATTCCCAAATGACTTGTTTAGGTGAAACAAAACAACTGGTCATGTGTAGTTTATTATTAGCAAAAGCATGATAATCTAGGTTTTGTATATAACCTTGTAATGTTTTAAAGAATCCAGAGACTACAAAACAATAATTATATAATCCAAAATAAATTCAGATTCGATCAAATGAATCAAAGCATCACGTCATGTACTTTACTAAAAATATATTAATGCACTAGGAAAATTAGTCAAACTTGAAATGAAACCATATCCTAAGAAAAGAACTATTTTTCATACGAAAAGGAAAATTAGCCACAAACCTATACGAGGCAAAAACCACTTCGAGTTACCATTACATTGGTGGAGAGGAAGTGGTTTTCATTTATAGTCGGTCGTGTGATCGAAAACAAATATGTGAGACTAAACATTTATGTTAGATACAGGGATGTTTCCAACGTGGGACTACCTTCGATACAAGGAGATAAAAAATTAACAATGTAATAACATATCGTAACGTCGCACCTCATCTAGAGTTTCGAATAACGACAAAATGTGGTTTGCAATCCTAACTACCAGAACTGACAAGGGTTTGCTTAAATAAATGACTAAATGCCGCACGGGAATCCTTATGTTTGTTTCGTTAATTTTGTCTAATTGTTAAATAATGAAAATGATATTAATTAAAATTCAATATTGATGACACAACCAAAAAATATATTAAATAAATAACTTTCAAACGAAAATGATTATCTTTTATTGATGCCAGCGTGGAAAATAAAGTAAACTATAACAAAAAATAGTTAGTTTGAGAACAAACAAAGTTATAAATCCAAAGTACTACTAAAAACAATAACAATGATTTGCAATTAAACAATGCATATTATCACATTGCCGACTGTTGAGAAAATAGTCTTACATTGTTAAACACAAGAAGTGTACAACACTCTATAATAGAGTTGGATCCACTACCCTTCACCTAAGTGTTTAGGTTTTGTTAAGGTGGTGAACCAATCAAAAATTTAACATGGTATCAGAGCAGGTTGATTGACCTATGGGGCTTCACTCCAACCTATATTGTTCACGCGTAGACACGGAGAAAAATTATCTCAATCACGCGTGCGAGGGAGTGTTGAGAAAATAGTCACACATTGCTAAACACAAAAGGTGTACAACACTCTATAATAGAGTTGGATCAACTACCCTTCACCTAAGTGCTTAGGTTTTGTTGAGGTTGTGGACCAACCAAATTTAACACCGACTCTAACAGAAAATGAATGCATGTTAAAAAAAATTAAACACAAAATGTCGAATGAAAATAATCCAGCAGTAATCATATATCCTGCAACTTTGAGATAAAATGGAAAGCAGAATCAAGTGGAAAGTGGATTTTGTGAGTGAAATGGAAAGCAGAATCCAACGGAATCAAAATTTTGTTTGATCAAATTCTGTTGTTTGTGCAAGTCAACTAAGTTTAGGGACAGATCTCTCACACGGAGGGATGAAACTTGTCCCGCGCACTGTTGCGTCCCACGATGCCTTTTCTAACCACTTACGAGGCACTACATATTTGGATTCATAACACATGTTGGTTATTTCAAATCATATCAATCTTGTAGTTGTAGTTGTAATTTTTTACTTTGTTAATCGTTATCATGGAAGAATCTACTCTACATGAAATGTCAATGTGTTATGCTTTGGTTGAACCCCAAAAATAGTTTGAAAAATGTAATGACAACATGGGGAGGTGTCCTAGCCAGACGTTCTGAATTTATTTTTATTTTTTACAGGACATTATGGGTATTAAATGGATTGTAAATGACAAACGGGTAATTGAGACGAACAATTTAAGTAAAAACCGATCGACGAATGGTAATTCAATTTTTTATTGGAGAGGGAAAAGGTGGTGAATTGTTGGTGTTGATTTAAGGTAATGGTAGTGTGAAGCCTTGGGCGCGGAGTATGACGAAAATGTGGTAGTAGTAAATGTTAGTGCTTACTAAGGTGATAGCGGTGGTAGTGGTAGTGGTAGGGGTGTTAGCGGTGACCATAAAAGATAGTGGTTGGGTGGTAGTGGCAATGATAGGTGGTGGTGGTTATAGTAGTGACCTTGGGAAGTATTGGTGGTAGTAATGCTATTAGCGGTGACTAGGGAAGAATGCTAGCAGTGTTGGTAGAGTTATTGGTGACCACCGAAGGTAAGTGACGAAGGTGGTGGGTGCATCTGCGTGATGAGTGATAATGCAATGGTTGTCACAAATAAGCGGTTGTGATGGCAATCTCGGAATTTAAGTTAGGTATTTAAACTGATTATGATGGTATTTTAAGGTAAATGTATGTCTGTAACATCCCGAAACAGCGGAAAATTTAAAAAATGTAATCAAGACACAGAAACTCAACAAACAAAGACGGGACTGTTACTTCTCATAAACAAATAGCGGTGCACCAAAATTACATCAGAGTTTGTCAAATAATACATGATTACAACAAAACGACAACAGAAGATAAAACGTAATCATGCCGACCTCAGCGGTCCGAGAAGAGGATCCGACTCCAAGACGCGCGTGTCCGCCGATCACCACCCAACTGGATCTACTGCGGTCCTGAAAATATATAACAACGATGCCTGAGTTTCCAGAAGGAAACCCCGTATGCCAACTCACCTATATGCATGCATTACACAAATGAACCTATCATACTAATAGCATGTCATGACATCGACAGAATGGAAAACAGTTCCCCCGAAGGGTAAAACAGGACATCAGTCCGACAATCAACAACGAGTCTCCCGAGGAGACCTACTGCAGGCACATGCAGCCTTACAGCACGCGACATCGCACCCCCCACACGCAGCTACACTACTCAAGGGTTCGGCAGGGAGCCTCTGTCACGCCTGCGTGCCGATAGAATACAGATCTGCAAATCTCAGTGGTCGGAGCCACAGGGACCAACGGGGTCATCGCCCGGAAGGTATAACAACAACATCTCGGTAGGTGCCCAGCCGAGGAAAACCACATAGCCGGCACAGCCTCGGCCCAACAATCATCATCGCCGGCACAACCTCGGCGGCATCACCGGCACAACATCGGTGGTCCATCACAACAGTCCGGCACAGCATCGGACAGATCCAGACCGAAGTCTGCCAGGTCATCAGGCTCCTCGAGCCGCAAACACCAACCGCGCCGCTATAAAAGCAGGACAGCGACCTCCGTAGCCCGTGGGCCGGTAGTCACCTCACCCAACGCCAGTTGCGTGCCCGCACAACAACAACACTGGGATCCGCGATCTCTCTGGCCTGCTATACTACAAAGTGCCCCATCAATCCATCTCAAGTCACGGTCCATACACGGAGGTGACGCGTCCCGAACGCCCACACTCTTCCCAACGGCGGTCGCTGGGCAGGCACGCATCACGCGCCCACCGTCACCTCCCGGCTCACGCACAAGGCGAGGACACGGGTTTCCGTGGACAAAGTTGGCATTCAAAAAGGGAACCAGGAATTCTGTCCTGGGCCCAAATGGTCGACCGGAAGAGTTGATTCGGTCGACCGGTTCCAGAAAGGAATCGGTCGACCGCACTCCTAAAACGGTCTACCGCTGCGCTAAAAAACAGAACCCCCAACGGTCGAACAAGGGTCTAAAACCGGTCGACCGAACGAGGTCAAAATCCGAAGTCTGGTCAACATTAAATTCAATTCTATCGGTCGACCGACTCAGGGGTCTCAGTCGACCGAAAATAGACATGGTCAACCTATTATTCTAAGTCATATAATCGGTCGAACGCAACCCTCCAACGGTCAAACAACATACAATCGGTCGAACGCAATATACAATCGGTCGAACAAACATGCAATATAATCCAGTACACTTAAGTTCCGGTCGAACGACCCAAGGAACCGGTCGACCGAAAACAGGCAGAACGTCCCAACTCACCAGCAATATGCACTACCGGTCGACCGCCACAAGGCATCGTTCGACCGGTGAAGGTTAAAGTCGGGCAAAAACACTACATTCGGTCGACCGCCCGAAGGAACCGATCGACCGTGTTGGCTTTTTGGCCTTAATCTATGTTTTGATGATTTAATTAACCTAATCTTAATTATGATGAAGTAGAGTAGCACACATATTGCATTGCATGTATATTGTATTGTGCTAACCTCTACAGGTGATCAAGACTCAAGAAGGAAGGAAATCAAGTCAAGATTTGTAATAAAGCTAAATGAAGACTTGTAATCTTGATTTTATTTTGAGTCTTAGGAACATGTGTAAATTGAGCATACAAGAGTTAAAAACATATCACATACACAATAGGTTCCCTATAGAAGTCACACACGAAATTTCACATTATTTGGACTTCATTAGATCACTCAAACCTTAGTCGGAAATCACTTATAAACTTAAACCCAGATTTCCTGTGTGCACCGGTCGACCGAACCAGTTCTCAGTTCGACCGGTTTATAACAGACTCTCCACAGTGATTTTACCGAACTCTACCGGTCGACCGGTTCTACCTTTTCGGTCGACCGATCCCGGATTTTAATATGACCGTTTTTCTTGTCGTATTCCTATAACGGTCGTATTCGTATAAAACAAAACTTAACCCCAAAATACATTCGGTAACCGGTCGAACGACGACCTTGATTCGGTCGACCGGTTGAACATATTTTCAGAAACCAAATTCCCTGCTATCGGTCGACACATTTCTCGTTCGACCGATTGACCTTTGTCTCAACCGAATCCCCTTATCGGTCGACCGCCCCGTACTTTGGTTCGACCGATTCACTTAAGTAGAGTTAAGTTCTAGCTCGTTTGTCCGACCGAATATTCTTTTGTTCGACCGTTCTCTTTGAAATCATGTTAACGGTCGACCGGTGTACTAGTTTCGGTCGACCGGTTCTGGACAGATTTGCAGCCCGATTTTCTGCTTTGTGTATCTTGCACAAAACCCAATCAAATCTATCCCCAACGGCTAGAATACCTTAGGAGCTTATAAATAGAGGATCAAGACTTGTTGTTAATACAACTCTCCAACTCCAATTGTCCCAATACATTAGAGAGAAACCTCAATCCTCAAAGCTCCCAATTCTACACTCTTTAAGCCTAAACTTCACACACTTGATCATATACTCATCCTACTCAAAGTGTGCTCAATTAGAGAGTGAATCCCACTCAGTTACAAGTGTTGTCAAAAGAAGCAAGGACTTCGGTGAAAGCCCGAAGTGTCCCTCTCGGATTGTGAGAGGAAGAATTCAAGCAAGCGAGGGTTGTTCGCGTTGCTTGTGGTGTAAAGGCGTTCTCTCCCGGCCCGGAACGGGGAGTGGTTAGTGAAGACGTAGGCGGAGCTCGCGGAGTCGAGCGGAGCTTACAAGAGAGGACTAGGACCCGGGTGGGGTGCCGAACCTCTATAAAATCGCCGCGTCTTTTGTGGTTTGCATTGTATTCCTTCCCTACTTGTATTTGTTTTAAATTCCGCTGCATTTACTCGATTGTTTAAACAAGTAGGTGATTAGCTTAAAAGTGATTAGTGGACCCATAACCCACACGATCCTACATTTGGTATCAGAGCCTTGTTAGCTAAATTTCATTACTTTACCGTAATTTTAGCATGGCTTCAACATCTAATCACTTAGAGGGTTTATGCACCACAAGGCCTCCTTTGCTTAATGGGTCAAATTATGATTATTGGAAAAATAGAATGAAAATCTTTTTAATATCAAATGACCTTAAGTATTGGAAGTTTATTCAAAATCCATACATACCCCCAAATGAAGATGATTTAGATTCTCTATCTAGGGCTCAAATGAAAGAAATTGAAATGAATTCAAAAATTATGAATATTCTTTATTGTGGCCTTAATGAGGGAGAATACAATAGAATTAGGGGATGTGAAAGTGCAAATGAAATATGGCATAGGTTACAAATGCATCATGAGGGTGATAGCAAAACCAAAGAAACTAGGATAAGTCTCCTCATGCATAAATATGAAATATTTTCTATGCAAATCGGTGAGAACATAAGCGACATGAACACTCGCTTCACCGATATCACTAACTCTCTTTTGATTCTTGGAAGAAGGATAAATGAAGGAGAGATGACTCGAAAATTCCTCCGGTCATTGAGCAACGATTGGGAAGACAAGGTCGTGGCAATCGAAGAATCGCACGATCTTTCAAAATTGAAGATGGAGGAACTCATTGGAAATCTCATGGCCTATGAGCTCCAATTGAGTCATCGAAGAGAGAAGGAAGCATCAAAGAAACACTCCGTGGTTGCACTACATGCAAATTTTGATGAGCCAAGGAGGGTGGAAGAAGAGGACATTAAGGTTCTTGCCCAAGACTTCTTCAAATACCTCAAGAGGGATAAGGGAGAAAAGAATGAAAGAAGAGGTAGAAGAAGTGAGAAAAGAGAAAAAGAAAAAGAGAGGGAGGAGAGTGAAAATGAGAGAAGAGAAGGGGAGAAGAAAAAGGAGAGAAGGGAGAGGAGAAAAGAAAAGGAGAAGAGCAAGAGAAGAGAAAGGAAGGAGGAAGCACACAAGGCTACATGGGATGATTCTTCATCACCATCATCATCGTCTTCTTCCTTGCAAAGTAGAAGAGAAGTGGCTCACTCATGCTTCATGGCTATTGAAGATCAAAGTGAGGTAGATTCTAACTTTTGTTCTAGTAATTCATGCTCAACTAAGTCCTATTATAGTGATAGCTCTAATTCTAATGCTAATGATGAATCATATACACATGCTGAGCTACAAAATGCATTTCATGATTTAGTTAAACAATATGAGATCATTTGTGAAAAGAACAAAAATGCTAGAAAAACTATAAATGATCTCAAATGCCAAATTGAATTAATCATGAATGAAAAGAATGAGGTGATTGCTAGACTTGAATCAAATGAATCATCACTTGCTAGTCTAAGTAAAACACCCATTGTTGATGAACATGTAGATCTTAAAGTTTCAAATATGCAATTAAGAAAAGATCTAGAAATGTTCACTAAAGGAACAAAAATGCTTGATATGCTTTTAGGTTGTCAAAGACAATCCTTAGCTAAACATGGTTTAGGATACAATGTTCAATTGAAAAACCATGTATCTCATACTACATTAAATGGCAAGCATTTATTTGTTAAGTCTACTTCCTCAAGTGTGTGGGCTCCCAAAACCAAAATGGTGTGGATTCCCAAAGCTAACACTCAAGGACCCAAAGTTGTTTGGGTACCCAAATCTACTCTTGTAGGAGCTTGAGGAGGAGATTGGTGGTGACCGGGTGAGCCAAAGCGTCGAATTCGAATCCGGTTGCATCACCAAATGAGATTGGAGCTAATCAAGATACAAGTTTGGTATAAATTTCTATCCTAGAAATTTCTGAAAATTTAGCTCTAGTCTAGTTCACATGCTTAATTGACATATCATATAATTCAATTCATTGAAAATCATTTAACCCTATTCATTGCAAATCATTTATCACATCCATTGATTTTAAATGTCAATTCTAAATGGATGTTAGAATAAGGCTTAAGAAGAAACTTAATTAAACTTAAATTTCATCATACTCATTGTTTCAATTTAGCCTTATTGATAGGGGGAGCTTAAATGTTATATCTTTTATTAGAGTAATGAAGTGCAAAATTTAGGGGGAGCAACTTCATTACAAGACATCCAAATTCTATGCTTAAAGTCTTAAATAATTATTATTTTTGATGGATGTCAAAGGGGGAGAGATAATTAAGGGGGTAACTTGGAATTTGGCATAAAATTGATCAAAAACTATGCACATCCATAGGGGGAGCATTAATATGCATAGTTTACATATACAAATTCCATGTATTTAGATAGAATTAAGATATAGGTTGCCATCATCAAAAAGGGGGAGATTGTTGGCTTTTTGGCCTTAATCTATGTTTTGATGATTTAATTAACCTAATCTTAATTATGATGAAGTAGAGTAGCACACATATTGCATTGCATGTATATTGTATTGTGCTAACCTCTACAGGTGATCAAGACTCAAGAAGGAAGGAAATCAAGTCAAGATTTGTAATAAAGCTAAATGAAGACTTGTAATCTTGATTTTATTTTGAGTCTTAGGAACATGTGTAAATTGAGCATACAAGAGTTAAAAACATATCACATACACAATAGGTTCCCTATAGAAGTCACACACGAAATTTCACATTATTTGGACTTCATTAGATCACCCAAACCTTAGTCGGAAATCACTTATAAACTTAAACCCAGATTTCCTGTGTGCACCGGTCGACCGAACCAGTTCTCAGTTCGACCGGTTTATAACAGACTCTCCACAGTGATTTTACCGAACTCTACCGGTCGACCGGTTCTACCTTTTCGGTCGACCGATCCCGGATTTTAATATGACCGTTTTTCTTGTCGTATTCCTATAACGGTCGTATTCGTATAAAACAAAACTTAACCCCAAAATACATTCGGTAACCGGTCGAACGACGACCTTGATTCGGTCGACCGGTTGAACATATTTTCAGAAACCAAATTCCCTGCTATCGGTCGACACATTTCTCGTTCGACCGATTGACCTTTGTCTCAACCGAATCCCCTTATCGGTCGACCGCCCCGTACTTTGGTTCGACCGATTCACTTAAGTAGAGTTAAGTTCTAGCTCGTTTGTCCGACCGAATATTCTTTTGTTCGACCGTTCTCTTTGAAATCATGTTAACGGTCGACCGGTGTACTAGTTTCGGTCGACCGGTTCTGGACAGATTTGCAGCCCGATTTTCTGCTTTGTGTATCTTGCACAAAACCCAATCAAATCTATCCCCAACGGCTAGAATACCTTAGGAGCTTATAAATAGAGGATCAAGACTTGTTGTTAATACAACTCTCCAACTCCAATTGTCCCAATACATTAGAGAGAAACCTCAATCCTCAAAGCTCCCAATTCTACACTCTTTAAGCCTAAACTTCACACACTTGATCATATACTCATCCTACTCAAAGTGTGCTCAATTAGAGAGTGAATCCCACTCAGTTACAAGTGTTGTCAAAAGAAGCAAGGACTTCGGTGAAAGCCCGAAGTGTCCCTCTCGGATTGTGAGAGGAAGAATTCAAGCAAGCGAGGGTTGTTCGCGTTGCTTGTGGTGTAAAGGCGTTCTCTCCCGGCCCGGAACGGGGAGTGGTTAGTGAAGACGTAGGCGGAGCTCGCGGAGTCGAGCGGAGCTTACAAGAGAGGACTAGGACCCGGGTGGGGTGCCGAACCTCTATAAAATCGCCGCGTCTTTTGTGGTTTGCATTGTATTCCTTCCCTACTTGTATTTGTTTTAAATTCCGCTGCATTTACTCGATTGTTTAAACAAGTAGGTGATTAGCTTAAAAGTGATTAGTGGACCCATAACCCACACGATCCTACATTTGGTATCAGAGCCTTGTTAGCTAAATTTCATTACTTTACCGTAATTTTAGCATGGCTTCAACATCTAATCACTTAGAGGGTTTATGCACCACAAGGCCTCCTTTGCTTAATGGGTCAAATTATGATTATTGGAAAAATAGAATGAAAATCTTTTTAATATCAAATGACCTTAAGTATTGGAAGTTTATTCAAAATCCATACATACCCCCAAATGAAGATGATTTAGATTCTCTATCTAGGGCTCAAATGAAAGAAATTGAAATGAATTCAAAAATTATGAATATTCTTTATTGTGGCCTTAATGAGGGAGAATACAATAGAATTAGGGGATGTGAAAGTGCAAATGAAATATGGCATAGGTTACAAATGCATCATGAGGGTGATAGCAAAACCAAAGAAACTAGGATAAGTCTCCTCATGCATAAATATGAAATATTTTCTATGCAAATCGGTGAGAACATAAGCGACATGAACACTCGCTTCACCGATATCACTAACTCTCTTTTGATTCTTGGAAGAAGGATAAATGAAGGAGAGATGACTCGAAAATTCCTCCGGTCATTGAGCAACGATTGGGAAGACAAGGTCGTGGCAATCGAAGAATCGCACGATCTTTCAAAATTGAAGATGGAGGAACTCATTGGAAATCTCATGGCCTATGAGCTCCAATTGAGTCATCGAAGAGAGAAGGAAGCATCAAAGAAACACTCCGTGGTTGCACTACATGCAAATTTTGATGAGCCAAGGAGGGTGGAAGAAGAGGACATTAAGGTTCTTGCCCAAGACTTCTTCAAATACCTCAAGAGGGATAAGGGAGAAAAGAATGAAAGAAGAGGTAGAAGAAGTGAGAAAAGAGAAAAAGAAAAAGAGAGGGAGGAGAGTGAAAATGAGAGAAGAGAAGGGGAGAAGAAAAAGGAGAGAAGGGAGAGGAGAAAAGAAAAGGAGAAGAGCAAGAGAAGAGAAAGGAAGGAGGAAGCACACAAGGCTACATGGGATGATTCTTCATCACCATCATCATCGTCTTCTTCCTTGCAAAGTAGAAGAGAAGTGGCTCACTCATGCTTCATGGCTATTGAAGATCAAAGTGAGGTAGATTCTAACTTTTGTTCTAGTAATTCATGCTCAACTAAGTCCTATTATAGTGATAGCTCTAATTCTAATGCTAATGATGAATCATATACACATGCTGAGCTACAAAATGCATTTCATGATTTAGTTAAACAATATGAGATCATTTGTGAAAAGAACAAAAATGCTAGAAAAACTATAAATGATCTCAAATGCCAAATTGAATTAATCATGAATGAAAAGAATGAGGTGATTGCTAGACTTGAATCAAATGAATCATCACTTGCTAGTCTAAGTAAAACACCCATTGTTGATGAACATGTAGATCTTAAAGTTTCAAATATGCAATTAAGAAAAGATCTAGAAATGTTCACTAAAGGAACAAAAATGCTTGATATGCTTTTAGGTTGTCAAAGACAATCCTTAGCTAAACATGGTTTAGGATACAATGTTCAATTGAAAAACCATGTATCTCATACTACATTAAATGGCAAGCATTTATTTGTTAAGTCTACTTCCTCAAGTGTGTGGGCTCCCAAAACCAAAATGGTGTGGATTCCCAAAGCTAACACTCAAGGACCCAAAGTTGTTTGGGTACCCAAATCTACTCTTGTAGGAGCTTGAGGAGGAGATTGGTGGTGACCGGGTGAGCCAAAGCGTCGAATTCGAATCCGGTTGCATCACCAAATGAGATTGGAGCTAATCAAGATACAAGTTTGGTATAAATTTCTATCCTAGAAATTTCTGAAAATTTAGCTCTAGTCTAGTTCACATGCTTAATTGACATATCATATAATTCAATTCATTGAAAATCATTTAACCCTATTCATTGCAAATCATTTATCACATCCATTGATTTTAAATGTCAATTCTAAATGGATGTTAGAATAAGGCTTAAGAAGAAACTTAATTAAACTTAAATTTCATCATACTCATTGTTTCAATTTAGCCTTATTGATAGGGGGAGCTTAAATGTTATATCTTTTATTAGAGTAATGAAGTGCAAAATTTAGGGGGAGCAACTTCATTACAAGACATCCAAATTCTATGCTTAAAGTCTTAAATAATTATTATTTTTGATGGATGTCAAAGGGGGAGAGATAATTAAGGGGGTAACTTGGAATTTGGCATAAAATTGATCAAAAACTATGCACATCCATAGGGGGAGCATTAATATGCATAGTTTACATATACAAATTCCATGTATTTAGATAGAATTAAGATATAGGTTGCCATCATCAAAAAGGGGGAGATTGTTGGCTTTTTGGCCTTAATCTATGTTTTGATGATTTAATTAACCTAATCTTAATTATGATGAAGTAGAGTAGCACACATATTGCATTGCATGTATATTGTATTGTGCTAACCTCTACAGGTGATCAAGACTCAAGAAGGAAGGAAATCAAGTCAAGATTTGTAATAAAGCTAAATGAAGACTTGTAATCTTGATTTTATTTTGAGTCTTAGGAACATGTGTAAATTGAGCATACAAGAGTTAAAAACATATCACATACACAATAGGTTCCCTATAGAAGTCACACACGAAATTTCACATTATTTGGACTTCATTAGATCACCCAAACCTTAGTCGGAAATCACTTATAAACTTAAACCCAGATTTCCTGTGTGCACCGGTCGACCGAACCAGTTCTCAGTTCGACCGGTTTATAACAGACTCTCCACAGTGATTTTACCGAACTCTACCGGTCGACCGGTTCTACCTTTTCGGTCGACCGATCCCGGATTTTAATATGACCGTTTTTCTTGTCGTATTCCTATAACGGTCGTATTCGTATAAAACAAAACTTAACCCCAAAATACATTCGGTAACCGGTCGAACGACGACCTTGATTCGGTCGACCGGTTGAACATATTTTCAGAAACCAAATTCCCTGCTATCGGTCGACACATTTCTCGTTCGACCGATTGACCTTTGTCTCAACCGAATCCCCTTATCGGTCGACCGCCCCGTACTTTGGTTCGACCGATTCACTTAAGTAGAGTTAAGTTCTAGCTCGTTTGTCCGACCGAATATTCTTTTGTTCGACCGTTCTCTTTGAAATCATGTTAACGGTCGACCGGTGTACTAGTTTCGGTCGACCGGTTCTGGACAGATTTGCAGCCCGATTTTCTGCTTTGTGTATCTTGCACAAAACCCAATCAAATCTATCCCCAACGGCTAGAATACCTTAGGAGCTTATAAATAGAGGATCAAGACTTGTTGTTAATACAACTCTCCAACTCCAATTGTCCCAATACATTAGAGAGAAACCTCAATCCTCAAAGCTCCCAATTCTACACTCTTTAAGCCTAAACTTCACACACTTGATCATATACTCATCCTACTCAAAGTGTGCTCAATTAGAGAGTGAATCCCACTCAGTTACAAGTGTTGTCAAAAGAAGCAAGGACTTCGGTGAAAGCCCGAAGTGTCCCTCTCGGATTGTGAGAGGAAGAATTCAAGCAAGCGAGGGTTGTTCGCGTTGCTTGTGGTGTAAAGGCGTTCTCTCCCGGCCCGGAACGGGGAGTGGTTAGTGAAGACGTAGGCGGAGCTCGCGGAGTCGAGCGGAGCTTACAAGAGAGGACTAGGACCCGGGTGGGGTGCCGAACCTCTATAAAATCGCCGCGTCTTTTGTGGTTTGCATTGTATTCCTTCCCTACTTGTATTTGTTTTAAATTCCGCTGCATTTACTCGATTGTTTAAACAAGTAGGTGATTAGCTTAAAAGTGATTAGTGGACCCATAACCCACACGATCCTACAGACCGTTGGTCGTCTTCAACCTCGCGCCAGCCGAGGTTTTCCACGGAAAACATCACCGAGGAGGCCTCCGACCTCCCCGTCCGACCAACACAACCATTCACAAGGGTTAACAACACAACAAATCGCACTATCAAGTTGACATACCTCTCACGAAGCCGGAGAAACGCCGGAGCAACGCTCACGCCTCCGCGTCCTCGAACACGCGCCGCGCCTCTCCCGCACGAGCACCTTCCTCTCTCGACGCCTCCGCAGCTGCTCCACCAACGCGCGCACCAGCAAGGAAAGGAAGGAAGAAATGAGGGAATGGAGAAGAAAAGAAGAAGAAGAAACTATGTTTTATAACCCCGTCTGCTACAGTGCCCGCCAACCTCACCATCACCCTACTCACCTCAGGCCACTGTAGCCCGCCTCTTCCCCATGCAAACCCAACTTCCCATGCAAAGCAAGCCCTAATCCTCCTCTAATCTCCATTAGCTTCCTAATCTCGGTTAGGGACATAACAATGTCTATGTTCAATAGATTTGTAAGTGCTTGTGCTAAGTATTTTATTCTAAATGTGAGGGTATTTTGGAGTTGATTTGTGGGTAAGTTCGATAATTTTGTAGGTGATTTTGCTGGGTATTTTATATTGAATGTGATAGTATATTTTTTGGTGGGTATTATATTGATTATGAATGTATTTTGAAGTTATTGTGTTAGTATGTTTAATAGATTCGATGATGGTTTTGCTGAGTATTTTTATACTAAAGTGAGGATATCTTCAAGGTGGGCATTTTATACTAATTACAAAAGAATTTTGGATTTAATGTATGAATATGTTCAATAGATTTGCACGTGTTTTTGCTGAGTATTTTATATTAAATGTGTGGTATTTTCAAGGTGAGTATTTTATAATGATTTTGAGGGTATTTTGGAGTTAATGTGTGGATATGCTAAATATATTTGTAGGTATTTTTGTTGGGTATTTTATATTGAATGTGAGGTTATTTTCAAGGTAGTATTTTACACTGATTTTGAGAGTATTTTGGAGTTTATATGCGGGTATGTTCACTATGGGGTATTTTTGTGGTCTAATTAGAGTATTTTCATGGTGTAGTATGAGTATAGTGTCATAGTTTAAGGATTTTTCTTGCTATAACAATGAGAATATTGCATGTTTTTGTGTTACAATATGAGTATTTTTGTTTTATAAGTATTTCATGGTGTATTTTTTGTATTTTAATTTGACAATACTTACTCTGAATGTAATAGGAAAATGAAAAATAATGACTTGTAATATCTGACAACAAGACAATATATGACAAGAATACAATATCTAAGAAAAGTATTGGAAGTAAAAAAACGAATCTCAAAAAAAAAAAGGCCCACAAGCGTGTGGGTGGATCAACGGATGGGAAAGTGAGTGGGCCTCCTGGATCCATTGGTGCATGCTTTGGTAAAATGGGTAAAACATAATTCCAAAAGTTGTTTGGTTGTAAAGGGGGTTGTAAAGTTGTTGGTTCATAATGTCCGTTTTTTTAATTTAAAGCATACATTAAATTAGTAAAGTACTAATGGATTACGAAATTATTTTGGATGATTAGCATCTCGCCTGTTGGGTGTTATTTCCCCTTTAAACGAGGAGTTTGTCTAAGTCATTTTCATAGAAGTTTATCCAAGTTAACGACACAGGATGACAGGACCAAACTAGGACCACTGGACCATGGGTCGGTCATCCCCATGACCGACCTGGTATTGAGTAGCGGTTGGGTTTTTTTATAAATGTTTTTGGTTTTATTTTGTTTGTTTTTAAAAAAAATTAATTTTTTTTAAAAACGTTTTATAATTGTTATATTTTTATTAAAAAAATAATTATTTTTTTGATTATTTGCAAAACCGACATCCAAATGATGTGCAAGAGATAGCAGTATTGAAAAGTTGTGGTTGATTAAGGAAAAAATTAAAAAAATGGAAAATAAAAAACAATTAGAAAACATATTTTACGAAAATAAGATTTAAAAAACGGATTAAAAATGAAAAAAAATAACAATACAAGATTTATTGGTATTTGTTATAATAATTAGGGGTTTATATTTTTATAAATAGTTAGGATTTAAGTACGAAATTTATACTGAAATAGAAAATATTATACTAAATTTAAAGTATAAAACAACAATTAAACTGAAATAACAACAACTGAAACTAATCATGAAAATACGGAAGATATTGTGGTTTATGATACAACTGAGTTTGAACAGGATCACGACATACCGAGTCTGAAACCAACACCTTACTCCACTGCACGGGTTCTTGACATTACCAGTTACATGGTGAACAAAGAACGCGTTCGTGATAAAACTCAGCATCTCACACTAATGACTGATTTGATCGAAAACATCTGGCAACGATTCGGTTGTAGTGACGTTTAAGTGTGTTTTATTAATATGTATTATAGGTGTTTAGTGGTTTGTGTCATTTAATATTTGGTTTATGTCATGTGTTATTTTGTTTATGTCGTGTATTTGGTTTATCATTTCGGGTAATGTAAGTTTATGTTTGTTTAATTTAATGTAATATTTACTTTATTAATATTAATGACATTTACTATTTGCTAATCATTGGTGGTTAAATAAAAAAATCATATGTAATTTGGAAATACGAGATTTATTGGTATTTTATTTTTTTTTCAAATAGATTATTAATATTTTTGATAAATATAAATAATTTTAGAATAAAATAAAAATTAATAAGAAAATTAATAATGTGGAAAAAAAAGTGTGATAATATAACGCGACAGGAAGTGTGCACGACTTAGATCAGATGACTTAGGTCATGATAGCCGATGATGTTAGTCGTCCAACACGTCATCCGAACCGTCTACAACGACGACTTCTCTTGTTATCCTACTGACGTAGGCACCCAGTTCGTATGAATGATGACGATTGCAAGGCTTACGTGAGAGAGAATATTTCAATTCTGATGTGGTGTCTCAACCATCCGGAAGGTTTTTACTTTATAGTGCTGTCAACGTAGCATGAATACAATTATCCGTGAGATTATTCGCAATTTTTGTGTCTTATAATTCACGGAAAGAATTCGGATACCGTTTAAAGAATATAAATGAAGTATGTATTGAGTTTACTGTTTACTTCTACATAATCATCTCTTTAGCTAGAATGATCACCGCCTTTGTCTTCTACCATAATTGATTTAAGTATGTGGCGTAATGCATATTACGAGATTTAAATGTAGCCCAACCTGTGTTTCGAATTGTAGCCAGATACGGTGCATCCTATAGCATTCGATTCCAATACTTCAAATTTTGATTTTTTCTTCTTCTTCAAATTTTCTCTCTCCTCATGAAGTATATATATTTTTTCCAATATACACCCGTATCTCCCGTATGCAGAATGCGATGTCTTTCAACATCCAATATGCATTCCTAAACCTTGAACCCAACTCATAAACCTAAAATGACATTTATTTTTGAAATAGTATGCAGATCAGATAAGATAAAAAGGTGACCATAACCACGACTACAGTAAGTAGCAAAAGTTACATAACCAAAATAGAGCTAAAGCTCAATAAAAGCCTAAGTTTTTCAACCCTTATACTTAATAGATAAAACACCGCTGAAAATGAAAATACACCCTAGCGTGTAGGTTTTTGCCGAGTATGGGGAGTCACACTGGAGGAATTTGTTCGCCTCGATGTATCTTACGCACTCCTCGGCCTCCTCCGCCCTCACATTCTCCAACTTCAACACGTCCAGTTCCACTTCCTTAGCTCTAGCACCACATGGATACTCTCTATCTCACTTTCAGTTCGCTCCATCTTTGGTTGCGCAGTGGAGAGTGTCGATGGCTGAGGAACTGATGGCTAACATAATTTTCTTGTCAAAAATTTAAAAGTGAAATCGACCAATATTTTACATGTCAACGAGACTTGATTTTGGTAATCGAGTTGTACATCCATTTTGGTGGACTAATTTTATGGGTTTCTTTGTGAAAAATTATGGTTTATTTTTCCCATAGTCCACTAATATAATTTGAAAGAAGAAAAAACTTGGGAGCTTCAATGTTTATTTGTCTATTAACCAAAGTACTCCATAGTCCACTAATATATATATATATATATATATATATATATATATATATATATATATATATATACATATATATATATAGTTTTAAAATGACTATATTGGTTATATCTTCAACGAGGCGTATTGGATATAGCAGCCTTACCCTTGCTGTGAGATAGAGATGAAGGATGTTAATTTTTATACTAAAACCTTCAAGTCATATAATATCATATTTTTATAATAACCATTGTTTTTTTTCTTCTAAAAGTAAAACTTACTAAGCACACTAACCATACAATTTTATAAATCAAATGTCCAAGTATAAGCTACCACACACGTCAAAATCTCTCAAAATCTCAAAATGAAGAATAATACATTAAGACAAAACAAACTCTTTCCTTTATTTATTTATTCAATGGTCGTATCCAAGTCCAGATTACAAACCACCACACCTATAAAACCCATTCAAACCCACTCCTTTTCCCAACCGTCACCCCAACTCTTACTCTCACTGCCGGTATGTCGACCGCCATCGACCCTTCCCACACCGCCATCCTCGACTCCATCCGCCGCCACCTCCTCGACGATCTCGAGGTCCCGTCACCGCCCCTCGTCTCCTCGCCTCCACCGGCGCGGCACTACCGGGGAGTGAGGCGGCGGACGTGGGGGAAGTTCGCGGCGGAGATTCGGGACCCGGCCAAGAGAGGCGCCAGGGTCTGGCTGGGGACGTTCGAGACGGCAGAGGAGGCGGCGGTGGCCTACGACCGGGCCGCGTTCCGGATGAGAGGGGCGAAGGCGTTGCTCAACTTCCCGGCGAGAATTTGGAGTGGGGATGATGGGAGGGGGAAGAGGGGGGCGTCAGAGATGGGATCTTCGCCAGAGAGTTTGGCGGGTTCTTGCTGTACGGTGTGTTCGGATTCGTCGGAGAAGGTTTCGCGGAAAAGAGTGAAGAGGGAAGAAAGGATGGCGGTTGGAGTCGAACAGGGTCCAGTCCGGTTCGAGCCGGTTCAGGGTCCGGCTTGGGACTGGAATCTATACATTGAAGATTGAACTGCTCTTACTCACTTAAATCCCTCACAATTAAAATTCTTCTTGTCCAATTATGTACTATGTTACCTATTTATTTATTGTCCATAGAATGAGATTCATCTCTTCTTTTTTGTTTTAATGTACCAATTTAGTATCACGAATTTTTGTTGAGTAACCGATGTGTTTTCAAATTTTAATGGAAGTCTGAGGTACCTTATTGGTGATGTTTTTCAAAGTTGAGCAGTCACGGTGAAATTGAATAATGGAATATTTAGAACGGTATTTACGCAAGCTAATATTTGAGTGGGATGCGGACGAGTAAAACGGGGAAATATTCTCAGTCCTGCCGTTGAGAGCGAACCTCTTCGGAATCAGTTTTTTTTTGGCAAGCAGATACCACCTTCGCTTTATCGCTTAGGTAGAGACTAGAGTAGGCTGTGGTTCCAAATTTGGGTGGTCTATAGTGTTTGCAACCGTACACAATTAATTACGTTGTTAGGATTTGAATTTGTGTCAACAAAGTAGTTTTCAGTTTTCACATCTCTAATCAGTCGTGTTACGTCCCACGGGACAACCGTTGCTTGAGATAGAGTTGTTAAACAGTGGGATTATATATCTATAATTTTGTTTGTACGGAGATGCTTCCTGATTTGTTGGATATTATCAAAGAATAACGCGGAGCGCAATATTAGATTCTTTCATAGTAAATTAGAAATTCCGCTCGTGTCTTAAATGTCAGTTTTTCTTAGGAGCGTTGGTGCATCTGAAACAGAGTTAAAAGAAAATAATTTTTCTTTTAACATCTAAAATCTACAGAAATTTTTTCTTTTAGTTTCTCATGCTTCCACGGGAAACCAATAATAAATTTGTAAAAAATGTACATATTTAATTGTCTATCAAACTTATTTAACAATTAATTTTATTACATCAAAATTTAACTGCAAACACATTAAAATTATATTTTAAAAATTAAACAATATCATTATTTTAAAAAAAAAAAGATAAAAATATATTACAAAATTATACCATAAAATTAGATAATAAAGATTAACGAAGAATACATCTTCAACTTAATATTGTATTGTTAAAATAAAATTCTAAAATACCATAAAAGTGCATGATTACAATGATCTTATTAATTAATTTACTTTCAATAAGGTATTTGTATATCAGATATAATTTACACATCATATTTTTAGTTAAATTAAACTAAATGGTGCATTAAAATTTAAGGTATAACATACTTTTCATGATAAATTATATATTTATATATACAACATTTAAAAATAATATCAATTTTACATAACTAATAGTTAATGATTCTAGTAGTTTGCACAATTCACAAAATCTTGGTAAAAGTAAAACTGATTTACTCTAATTTCTGTTTTCTATTATTTTTCTTTTACCACAAAACCTTTCCACCTGAATTGCATGGTGGGGTTAGACGTTTTGGATTAAAAAGGCGTGGAATTGGATTCAGGTAACGTTTGGATGTTGAAAAGGCTGCCAGCTTTTTTAACGGAAGTCCAATGGTAGTTTTATAGCGAGAATAAGTCAGACCGTTTGGAGGTAACAAATGCATCTCAGCTTGGAAAAATCTTTTCACATGAAATGTCTATAATATCTTTTATTTTGTAATGGTCTAGTATAAAAGTCCATCAGAATATTTTCCCATCATTTTTCCTCTCTACCGGACCACCACCAACACCCAACAACGTCGTCATCCATCTGTTCTTCATTTTCGTCGACATGCTTTTAATTTTTCGGAATCGAACCTATTAGAATACCAAAATTTGTAATTAGTTTGGAAATTTACTGCGGATTAACTTTTGATTGGGGTACGACGACGGACGCACCACGACAGTTGGGGGAGACACCCAGAGGGTTGAGACTTGAGAATGACGAGATTCTACTGCGTGTTGCCCAAAAATTGCGAAGAAAATTTTCTCCCAACTTCAACCCAGTCTGTCTCTTACGTCATCAAATGTCAATTGGTACTTGGCTACCGTAATGAAGCATTAAATGCAGTGGTCATTATTTCAGTTTTTTTAATTCTCAACTTTCTCTCGGTACGGAATGAATGAGATGAATGCCATTTGTTGTGCCGGAGGAAAAACAACAGTGTGAGTGGAGGACTCGTTTTGTTAGCCGAGCCCGTTTCTCAACCCGAAAACGAGCCCAACTCGCATTTTCCTTCTACTTATGTGTGTATGTATAAACCAAAACATAATTTCGATTAAACCAAAAAAAAACGTTTCCCTCAAAATTAAAACAAATTTACATGTCACCGTATGCAAGCTGCAAGCAT
This sequence comes from Triglochin maritima, assembly GCA_963682175.1. NCBI lineage: Eukaryota > Viridiplantae > Streptophyta > Magnoliopsida > Alismatales > Juncaginaceae > Triglochin > Triglochin maritima. The sequence goes on along the minus strand of OY821771.1, from coordinate 46,820,143 downwards.
ACCAATTAAAAAACCCAATAATAATAATATAGGGAATTACTATTTGTAGTCCGATTTTTACTTAAATCGTTCGTCTCAATTAACATTTTGTCGTTCACAGTTCATTTTAATACTCGTTATGTTCTGTAAAAAATTAAAAAAATTCGGAACTTCTGGCCAAGGCGTTTCATATTTTTTAAATTTAAAATCTTGAATTTATACCGTGTGTTATTTCAGCTTTCCATTGCAAGATTTCGGTGGTGATGAGGTGAAAAAAAACACAAACGTAAATAGATCAATATCCTGAGTACAATAATAGGACGTCGAAACAAAATGGGAGGACTAACGTCCCCGTATTTTTACTCTGATTTTATTTTTCGTGGTTATTTTTTGTTGTAGTATAAAAAGATTAGAACCTATTAGGATAAAAAATAAGTAAAAATGAGAGAACTACACAATGATAATTGATACCATGATCTATTTTAAGTAATTTAAAATAGAAATTAGGGCTACGATGATCTATCGTATCATAAAGTTTCAAGTCTAAAATAGTCACATCTTGTTGGTTCCTCTATAGGGCTCTTCCTCGTTCCTCTTCGTGAACTTCTCCCGTCGCACAGGTTCGCTTTTCTCTCTTCGCTATTTCACCAACCAATCTCGGTTTATGTTATTGACCAACGTATTCCACTCTTGGATTTCAATTTCGGCAAATGCGGAGTTGTGCTCGTCCACCCCCTAGAGCGAAAATCAGTTTGTTAGGATTCACTATTTCGTACAAAAATCACCTCCCTTTCCCCCCAAAAAAAGCCTTTTCTTTTGAGTTCTGGAAGAGAGACGAGTTAGGGAACCGAGAAGGTTCATTTAGGAAGCTTAGTGTGTATTGAACCGACGTGGTTGCGTCTTGTGTTGGAGCTATTCTTTGTTTGTAGGAGGAGAAAGCCTTTTACTCTTTTAGGGTGAAAGATTGGTAGGCGTGAATAGGAACATTGAGTGGGTATTCTGATTTGGTTCGAACGGGTGTTGGTGTTGTTAAGAGGAATAAGAGTTTCAACTTAGACCAGATTTTGGCATAAAGCTGTATCTCAGAATTCCCTAATAGCGATGCTAGTTTCACTTGACCGGAGTAGGAGTGGTTTATTGTGGAATTTCTTAGTTTCCTGCGGACCAAAGGGAACACCTTACCTAGGCTTTATTCCACCTCCTGGACTCATGGTTCAGTGGTGATTCCAGAGGGATTTATTTTTTTTAACTGTCGAGGATCTATGAATAATCCGTGCAATTAACGTGTGAACAAGGAGGAACTTGGATATGGTTGTTGTAGGTTTTTTTATAATGTGTTATAGTTGTTAGAAATGTACTATAAGCACCTGGTGCTCTACCTGTTGGTTTGTAACTTTTTGAAAATTTCTAACTAAGAAGAGGTTTACTTGTTGTTTGATAGTGTTCGTTCTGCATAGCATTTAACTTAGATTTTATTTTCCATCTTTTCTGCTACATGTTAAATCTAAGATGAAGATTTTGAACATACCTCCAGCTGCTTAAGATGTCTGTCTCTGGGTTGACATCTTGTTCTACAACCATCTGCCACTTCAACTTTGGTACAAGTGGTTCAAGACTGAAGCTTGGATGGTTCCATTCTTTTCCAAGAAATGATTCCTTGAGGCAAAAGCTGAAGCTTTCTTCATCAGATAGGTAGGTACCAGTTTCTGGAGTGGTTTTTTTGTGTGTGCGAGATCATCACTTGGTATGAGTATTTATAATGGTACAGTGGCACATTAAAAAGTGGTAGTTCTCTATATCACAGGAAGCATTTGATCAATCCAATGCACAAGTTCCCATCTCAACACACTTTAAAAGTGTCAATGGATGCATCGTTTGGTAACCTGGCTGACGATTCTAATGGTAATCTGTTATCTTTGTTGTCGACTGTTGCATGATGACTCTGTATTGCTTCTCATGTGAATCTCACTTCACAAAAATGGAAGCAAACGTACTTTAGTTTTCTTGGACTCTGCTAGTTGGGGAATTTATTTTCATTTGGATTGTAATAATCGGAAGGTTTGTGACACATATAGATCGACTAAAGAAAAGAGAATAAAACTATTGCCGTGAAAGATATTGTTGCATATTAGATAGGTGAGTCCATGCAGTGTGATTACAAGTCTGAGTGGTATGTACAGTTAATTAATTACACATCGGATGTAGAAATCCGTCGTATGAAAATGGCACACAATAGTGTAAGCTGGCTCAAATGGATATAGATCCACAACACTTACATTTTTTTCAGTGTGTTTAATTTTATCTTCGATTTATTTCTTGATGACAGTTGTTTTCCCAAGAATTAATATAAAAGACCCTTACAAGAGATTGGGTATTAGCAGAGAGGCATTTGAAGAAGAAATTCAAGCCGCAAGAAATTTTTTGATAAATAAATATGCTGGGCATCAACCCAGTGTTGACGCAATTGAATCGGCCCATGACAAGATAATCATGCAGAAATTCCTTGAAAGGAAAAATCCAAAGATCAACATCAACAAAAAATTTAGAGAAGTCAGTCAATCTCGTGTTGTGAAGGCCATCACAAGTAGATTTGAAACACCTTCAAGAATTCACCTTATCAAGACTACTGCTGCCTTCATTTTACTTGGAGCACTCACGGTTTTATTTCCAACTGAAGAAGGGCCAACACTTCAAGTTGCAATTTCTCTCATTGCCTCCATATATTTCATATATGCAAGATTAAAAAGTCAAATGAGAGCATTCTTATACGGGTATGGACCTTTTTCACTTGAGTTCTTCCCAAACTTTTATTGTTAGTCTCATTAAGCTGTTTTAAAGCCACTTTGTGTTAATTTTTTGGGATGTGTAATGTGTTTGTGCAATTATCCAAGAAATGGAAGTTTGTTTCACAGGCTTTTTGCCATTAAACTTGTTAGCATAAGGATTCACTTAGAACTTCATCTTGGATAGATTCTTTACAACTAAATTCTCCCATGGAACCTTGATTGCTTTAAAGTTGGTGTGCAGACTACTGCAAATACATGTTTACATCCAAAATTTCATTTGATGTATTACTTAGTCTTGTCAGTTTTTACTTTTAAAAAAACAAACATATATTGATGTTTTTCTTGATGTTGATGGGTTTTCCATGCTTGTCTCTCTGCTGCACATGATTTAGTTTTCATGTACCATATTTTTCAATATCTTTGTTTTGTAGTAATTCACAGGATTCTGTCCTCAACTCATCAGTAGGTAACAACGTACATTGCCTCTAAATACAATTCCATGTGAAAATTCCATGTATTGTATCATAAAGTTGTAGCATAAAGTTGTATCCAGAAAATTTTGGAGATATCACTATAGAGGTGAAAGTCAGCCATTTCATCATCTGTGTGCTAAAATTGATGGGATTGAGATATTTGTTGTAGAATTGCGAGGTTAAACCTGGTCTGTTTTGTGACCTGATCATATGATTATTTTGTTGCAAATTGGTATGTGCAGTTTTTAGCCTCCTTATATAGTTCATATGTTATTTCTAGGGCGGGTGCTTTTCTTGTTTCCTGGGTACTGGGCACCTTCCTGATGGTGTCTGTGATCCCACCTCTCATCCGTGGTCCTAGGAGCCTGGAGGTGACAACTTCCCTTATTAGCTATGTCCTCCTTTGGGTATCTTCTACTTATTTGAAGTAAATGTGCAGCTTAGCGTCCCAATTTCTTGCTGTAAAAAATTTTGTTTCACATTTTGGATTTTTTGTTTGGTTTCTTATTGCTTGTGACTTCAAGCAGTTCCTTGATATTTAAATTTTGGTAGCATTTTTCTATGTAGTTGCATGTATTTCTTTCCCATGATAAATTTTCAGCCAGCTAGTATTATTAAGTTGAGCATTGTGTCCTTCTGTATTGTGCACTTGTGTGTGTAGTTGATCGTCACTCTTGATTGTTTTACCAGGAGAATACTGTTTCATGTTTGTGTTAGGATATGTTTGTATTTTAACGTGTTACTTTTTCCTGGAACTTTAAAACTTTTTGTTATTACAGACAAATGTGATCACCATAAGCCTCGGAATTACAATTTTGAAGTATACGAGTACATGACACTTGCGTCAGCTTAAAAAATAATACAAATTAAAATATCCAATAATAATTGCCAGTCAAAGTGATTACAATAATAATGAGTTTCGACTCCGAAAAACTTATTATTGTCAGTCGAAGTTGGCATCGTGGAGCTTGAGAGTCATCCAAATCCAATTGTCGCCAATGGTAGCTTCTCCATTGTTTCTTTCGTGTCATCACCGATTCTACATTAGAATCAACGTCATAAACGGGATTTTTAATGTAATTAGAACGATCATGTTTTATTGTCCAACTCTTGAGAAGATTTGTGTGGGATTTGCAGTGTACCTTTTTCCCAACGACCTCTTCTGGTCATGTTCATCTATCATGAGTCCATGACCGTTGGAGTTTTTGGTAGTACTTTTGTGCCGTGAGTTCGCGGAAATAACTAACCACGACCAGATTCGTCCTAAGCAAACCAGAAACAAAACATTCTGATGGTTTCTTTCTGGTGTGGATAATATAGCTCAGTTCCTTCTGGTTGGCAGTTGTAGGCTTGTAGCTGTAGTGCAGGTGAATTACAATATAAGACTTGCATCTGCCTGTTCCTCAACACTCTGTAAGGATTAGGTAGTCTAAAGTTGTGGCGTTAGTCAAATTATTGCTATACTACTAGTCCCGTAGTCCAGTATTATTCTCATTCATAATTACTTCCATAGGAGAATTTCACTTTTTGCCCACGCCACATGGGGGAGGAAAGGTCATAAGATGAAGAATCGATAAGCAATAACCAAATTCCAGAAAAATTCTCATATTTTCATCACAGTTATCATGAAAATAATATTTTCATAACCGCAAATTCCAAGAAGTTGATCAATGCTCCCAAAAAACTCATAACCGCAAAGCAGTCAGAAAGAAATGGAGAATCAGCACATAACAAACTTTTTATAAGCTTATCAGCGAAGGTTATACAACGCGGAAAGATCAATACTTCAAAGCATATTCCACAAGGGGAGAGAATAAAAAGAAAAGAAAAGAAAACTAACAACTACCAAATATCAATTATCCTATCCAATCTAAAAGAACTCAAAGTCTAGATATTTACCACCAGGTTTCATCTCTGCTCCTGTCACCCGCTTGCTGCTGTTTCCGCCATCACCAACCGATCCCACACCATTCACTGCTCCAGCTTTCACAGGAACATTCACTTCAACTGGCCTTGGGACCTCTGGTGGAGTGCTGCATCGTATCAATGCCCAGTTCACTCCCTCGAAGAAGGGATGCTGCTTAATCTCGGTGGCTCCACGCTTCACACCTAGCCGATGTTGAGGTTCTTTAACAAGAAGACCCCTGATAAGATCCCTACTAGAATAACTCGTTGCCGGTGACTCTGGAAATCTTAGCTGCTGACCAACTACATTGAAAAGAGTTGCCCTATTTCCAGAGCCCTTGAAGGGTGTCTTTCCATATAAAAGCTCATGTAAGAAAATTCCAAATGTCCACCAATCGACAGCACTCCCATGACCTTCACCTTTTATAATCTCTGGAGCAAGATACTCATGTGTTCCAACAAAAGACATTGATCTGGCAGACGTAGGCTCTGCAAGGAGCTCAGGAAGGTTGGTGGATTGTGTCCCCATGTCGGTCCATGTCTTCCTCGTTTTCTTCTTGGATTTCTGAGAAAACAGCTTTGGCATGAAGCAAACGGGCTGGATACATGCGGTTGAAGGCTGAATGCAGGCTGGCTGAATGCAGAATGCTCCAGATGCTCGTCTCAAAGGAACAGGATCGAGAGATGAAGTCCTTATAAGGGTAGGTGAAACTGCACATCTTAAAGAGAGATCGAAATCTGAGAGCATGATGTGGCCATCATCACGAACAAGAACATTTTCGGGTTTCAAGTCCCTATAAACAACTCCCAACATGTGCAAATACTCTAGAGCCAAAAGAACCTCTGCTGCATAAAACCTGTTGCATGAGATGAAGTCATCAAGATAGTCGGAAAATAACATGTCAAAATGATTAAAAGAGATCACCAGCTTAGGGAGTCGAACAGAGACACTATTTTTGCACATGTCAAGATGATTAAAGAGATAACCAGCTTATGGAGTTGAACAGTGAGTTTATTTTTGCACATGTCAAAATGTCAACGAACACTAATATATTTTAACTTTGATAATGTCACACTATATAAGATGTATCATGAGATCATGAAAGCTAAGCTACTGATACTTTCTACTAAAGGCTCAGTTTCGGGTGTAAACTATATTATTAAAGGCCTGTTGAAATGGTTACTCCAGTTCAGTAGAAAACATAAATTATTTTCATATTTCTGTTATGATCTTTCAGGGGGAAAATCGAACTGTGTTTGTAATGAGAAGCAAGTGTCCTCTGCTACTCAATTTTGCAAGTGCACTATGGACAAAGCAAACAAATGCCAAGCAAGTGGGTGTACTCAAAATTTCGTGAGTTTACACTTTACAATAAGTATATCAATTAGATGAATAACGAACAAAGGAAGGCTGGCTCGTTGATGACTGATGACAAATCTCTCCCTAGTCCCTTCCGAGAAATTTGAGAGGCTTTTAGCAATTTCATAATACGTAATAACTAAACAAGTGTGTGCAAGTAAAAAAAATACATGAGATGCGTTGATTGCAAATGTATAAAATGTTTCGTATAAATGGTTATTCTTCTGCAAGGATTTACCTCGCAGCATATTCTGAGAAGTGTTTCCCTGGCTGCCGCTGCCTCAGTGTGTGAAGATCACCACCTGGACAGAACTCCATAACCAAGCATGAAAATCGATCTGTCTCAAAATGAGTATACAACGTTGGCAGGAATGGGTGGTCGAGCAATTGAAGAATTTCTCTCTCTGTCTGAGCCCGTGTCAACTTCTTCCTGCTTGCTAGAGATGCTTTGTCCATTACTTTCATAGCAAAATAGCATCTGGTTCCACTCAACTCGGAGAGATAGACACTACCAATGTCACCACAACCAAGCCTCTTGAGCAACCTAAAGTGACTCATTCCCAATACACCATTACGAGATCTGACAGCGATAATAGACTTCCATCTAGGATCGTTGCCTTTGTGAGGCTTATTAGCACTTCCAGTGGCATTGCTCCAATTACTCTCATCGCTAAGGCCGCTGCTATCACTAGCTCTGCTTAAGCTAGTTTTTGCACTTCCAAGTGATTCGCCCTTAACACTTGCCTTAGAACTCTCACAGTTCCTTTCCATGCTAAGCATACTCTCGCTGGTGATACCATCACTCCTGTTAGTGCTTGTGCAGCAACTGTTTCCAATACTCATGGCAGTGGCCATGCATGTGCTATCTATGCTACTATGAGGACTAACATTGCCACTTGGGGGCAAAGATGCATCCCAAACACATTCTTTCTCATTAGAATCCGGTGGTAGAATCATGTTCTCGGTGTTCTGAGACAAACGCTTAGCAGACAGAGGAGAAGACAACACACCCATCTCTCTAGCCTCTTCAACCAGGCTCTCCGCAGGCGACATATCAGGTGCGTTCAGTTTCGCATTCGGAACGCAAATTGAAAGGTCCTCAATCGAAAGACCCTTCACGAGACAAACCGCATCCGTCTTGTTTTTCTCCACAGCCACATAAACAGTCTTCATAAGATCCGTATCCACGGGTTCCGGAGGATGGCTTGCTCCAACGAACGAACTCGGTTCCCCTTCTTCATAAGAATCCATGCTATCAAGAGGAACCTCCGGTTTCAAATGGTGATCCTGGAAGGATGACTTGCCCTTGCATAATTTCGCAAACGGCACGACGTGAGCCTTCGGAGTGTTGGACAAATTTTCCTCTTCCATAATAGCGCAATCAGGGGACCCCGGCACCTGGGCCATCAACGGAAGCTGGTCGGGTAGTTTTATAGACTCATTTTTCTTATCCATTGTCCTAAAAACTCTATCATAACCTAAAACTCAGCACGAATTAGTGCACCAACTTCTATATCCTTCAATTCCAACTTAAAACACTATATCAAAGGGACGAAACACCTTTTGACGTAGTTTTTTATATTTTTTTAGAAAACTCCTGCAAACTGCAAAAACATAACAACATCAAAACGTAAATTCCACTAAAAACACATCCAGCAGGTAAGACATGAGATGGAAACCAAAAATGCAAATTCAGCAAAAATATTTTCTCACGAGAAAAAAATAAATAAATCTAAACTCTGGATATCAGAAAACCAGAGTTTCTCAGATGACAATGAAATCCAGAAGATAGGGATGAGGACGGCGCATACCAGAGCTTCTTCTTCTTCTTTCTGGGTGGGTGTGGAATCTAGGGTTTGGTCTGGGCTTCTTCTCCTTCACCCTCTTCTCTGTCCCAAACAAAAAGGAGAGGAGGGAAGGGAGTAGTAGGGTAACAATGAAAGAGCTGTGACGGGTTTTTTTCTTCCCTCTCTCTCTCTCTCTCTCTCTCTCTCTCTCTCTCCTATGCTCTGCTTTGCCTTTTTGCTTTTTCAGCGCTCTAATGCCTCCATTATTCACCAAAGTTATAGAGTTGGGTGGTTTTTGAAATTGCCCTCTTGGTTTATCTCATTTTAGGGAAGTTTGTGTTTGTGTCTGGTTGTTTTCTGGTTGAGATGGTTAGGGTCTTTAATAATGTTTAAAGCTTCGCCGCTACTATTACAATTGACAACTTAGAATTTTATCACATCCCTTCTTTGGGCTCTCGATGGATACGATTTTGCGATCAAAATTCACCTCTCTTTGGACATTTCTTATTGTTCTAAAAAAATCTATATATTCGTTAGGCATTACAAAATTTAAGTTTAAAGTTCTTACTTCTTGAAGTCCATTGTGAACATTATGATGGTCTTGGAATGGGAAAATATAATTGCAAATTTAAGTAGAACTCATAAGTCAATCTATATAACCAGGACGTTCCTAGTCATATTGTTGTGATTTTTTTTGTCTTGTTTAAATTGGATAGTCACCCTCAATTATCATATTACGTGGCCGGCTCCTCTATTTTGAATAATCAAAGCTACAATATTTATTCATTTTATCGTGTTTTCTTAGAAATCCAATTGGAGAACTAAAATTGATTTTGAGATTTAATATCGTAAGTGAGAAATACAGGGTGACCCCCACAAAATGCCCACCTAGCCAATCAGAATCAGGGGTTGTTTATGTCTTAACCACAGTTTGATAAATAAACAACCAAGGCCCACAGGGGCCCACCATGTCTCCCTCCCTCTCGCAATCTGACAAAATCTCCCCGTCCTTTTCCTTTACTTTAAGCAGTGGAGTAATAAATTAATCCCCAAACCTCTGCTTTACAATCCGTTAATAATTAATTGATTAATCCCGGTTACTAACGGCCGGTGAAATGTAAATCAGCAGGTGAAGCCCAGATCTCTGTTCTCTAGAAGGAAATTCCCTTCACGAGGAATGGGTGGTTAACCTCACCGCCGGAGTACTCGAACGGGATGGCGTTGTCCGTGAGGGCCATTCGTTGTCAATTTATGCCTTTCCTTCCTTCTCTGTTTGCATAAGCTCGTGATGGCTTCAACGGCTACTATTAATGGGACACCGGCAGTGTACTCCACAGTTTTCGTAGCGTGGGAAGTGTAATTTCGTGGTGATGTTTATCGGATTCCGGTTTCGGAATCAAATTAATTTTTTGTGGTGTTATTTGTGATGATATAAGTTTTGGAATGTCACGTTAATCATGTTAATAATAAACAGATATATGTTGTTTTTTTTAATTATTTTTATATAAGAGTATTTCTTTAACTCACTTATTGATAAATACTAATATACTTTAAATCAAAAGAAACTAATATATCGCATTCGTCCATGAACCGTCACTTCCGTACATTTCGAAAAGCAACAATGCCTTGTGTTTTTCTTGTTTGCCTTCAAAAAGATCCAACCCATTATTTTAGTTTGGATTTTAGAAACCCAGGAGGTAATTTTCGACGGAGATAATCATACCAAAACGGTGAACCTAAAATCATCTTATATATCTTTTGGTAATAGATTGCTTACTATGTAAATGTCTTCCATCCTAAGATTTTTTATAATGTGCTTTGTAGATACGTTTTCTAAAAATATGTATGCGTAGAGTAGGAGCAGACAAGCAGTGCGACAAATGCAGATTGAAAATTTAGATTAATATAAAATATATATATTATATACATACATATATATGTGATATATATGTGATTTATGTCGTAAGAATTATAAATTGTAGAATTAGCTATGGGCCCCAACTTGTGTGCAAAAAGCAGTCTAATTGTGTTGAGTTGTATCGATTCTAGATTATTTCTTTTTATCAAAAAGAATTTCTAGATTATTTCGAAATGGAAAGTACACGTAGCAATATCGGTCTTTCGATGGCTTAAGCCCCAACCAAGACAATTTTGTATACTTTTTAAGTGTCGGGTGATTTAACCTTCACGTAAAGAATTTACCAATCTTTAATGAAAGACTTGATGGTGTGAATTGTAAATCAACTCGGAATTTTGCTTAAGCATAACACGTCCATAGAAAAATAATTGATCTCAAACGTATGTTCTTATATTCTTTTTTCCATTCTAAACGACAAAAAGAAATTCAATAAATAACAATTTGTTGTAAAGAATGATTCAGATTTTCAGTCACTTTCGAAATGACACCAACAGGCAACTATAGTTACAAAATTCGATTAATGTTTGTTGTTAATTAAAATTAGATTAATTTGGTGAACTGAGTCCATGTGCCCAGACAAATTGGCGTGTCAAATCTGATTATCATGACATGGAAACTGAAGGCAACCTGAAGTCAAAAATCCATGACATACAAACATGTCCCCACCACCCGAATTCAATAAACCCCTATAATATCGTCCAGATATCGGTTGTAAAAAATATTTCATGTTGGGGGATGAATTAAATCGTCTTAAGATATTATATTTGCCTGAGGATATTTATACTTTAATGCATGTTCACTCGTTTTTTATCTTGAAATTACTACGCGTGGCAGTAAAAACAAGTATATATGTACTATTTTTCTTTGAGAACTAAGAGAATGTCATCAACCCCAAACTTATATGGAAAATCATGAAAGGTAAATAATATTTCAAAAGAAAATCCAAAAAAGCTTGTAACATTTACGTAAAATTAGAACAGATGCAAAAATCATTTTACACTGGAAAAATAATATGCAATATTTGCATATTCCACTTTTACAATGTTAGCGCATGTGATCTCCTTCCAGAAAAGAAAAATAAAAAGCGTGTGGCGTGCTATTCCAAAATCCCAATATTAAAAAATAATATTCCCAACATCATCTGATTCAGTCAACGAGCACTTACTGCCCAAATACCCGCTTTTATTTTCAACGGAAAACCAACATAAAAGTGTAACAAGTGACATTACTATATGCAAGTATGCAACAAGTTGTGTATAATCCTTTAGCAATCAATCTGTATCTAAAATCGAAATTTAGCCAATGCAAGTCCCAGTGTCTGCTGTCAGTTCGAACTACTCTCAACTGGCAGTCTCGTATTATATGTTTGCAACTTTGAGGCCATGAAAGCAGAAGAAATTATGACCCCGAATGGATCCAAAAAGTTGCCTAAATCGGATTATGATGAACCTACATGTGATTAAATGATTAGCCCTGGATCACCATCGCTTTTTCCTCAGTTGGTTTAGATCTCAATGTGACTGGACGGATTGGATCGGTTTCTTTGGTTCAGACTAGCAGAGGCCAGAGGATATATCATGCCGTTGGGGTCTTTTGCAGCTTTAGGTTTGGAAAATAATAAAGTTGAGGCTTTGGAATTGGAGAAAGTTGGTGTGGTCAAAAATGGGCCCCTTTGCTTTTGTGATTCCTTTTGCATAGCATAGTGAAGAAACCTTGTCGGTCCTGTCCATTATTTGTTTATGATATGCTTAGGCCCAGTCCGTTGAGGTTGGGCATTATGATCTTGTTAAGTTGCATGATTAATTTTGTTGCTTTCTGATTCTTCTTGTTTTGAGCAAGTCTTCTCGTTAAAGTGAGAAAATTAGTGTTTTACTTGTAATTTAAGACGATGAAGTCATCGTGAGTGCGAACTGCGAGGTTAGAAGAAAGAAAGACACAAATTCAAGTACTTTCTCTAAATAAACCACAACATAAATTATTTTTGGACTTCCAATTTTCATGCAATTCAATTACGTTAGGAGAGCTCAACTTGAACAATGTTGTTGTCAAACACTAAACTCCTTCCAACTCTCGCTTCCAGCAAGTGGAATCTGTATTTGTCTATGAATTGTGGATTTTACAGGACAACATCCACGTCTACTTCGAACATCTATATTCTCTACTTTGACTACTCCAAACAAATGATCTGCCAAATGAGCTAGACCTGCTTGGTTAGATACTTAAGTTTTAACTTCAATGGACCATTTGTTTTTACAGTAAAACGCCAATTAGTTCTGAGAGGTTGATCCAACAAACTCAACATTGACCTTACAGATATGGATTCCCTTTAATTTTCGTTCTTCAAAATCGTGCCGTCAATCAAGTAGTAAATAAAACATATTCTACTTGAGTAATCTAAAAAATATACAAACCACGAATGTCTTGCTCAATTAAGTAGTGATACATCATTGATTCTTATCGTTTCAAACCGACAATACAATTTTCTGCAAGAAAAAAATCAGTAGAAGTTTCTAATTATCCTTTGTGGTTCTACTGCGGATTTTGTATCTATCGTGCATATACAAAATTATCTTCAAGGAATTATTCAAAGTGGATTAAAGGGAAATTATATATGGTTATGGATTTGTAGGCATGAATTTTTCCTAGATATTAATTTGTTAATTCAGTTACTTAATTTTAGGACAGTTTGAACCGATTTGAGTTAGGTCATAAATAGAGATTTATCTTGGGTTTCCACCACCGGCCACCTCACATAACCACATGTAACACACTGGGTGCACGGTTCGCATCCCGAGGGGACGCGACGAGAGGTGCGGCACAGGTTGTTGAAGGAGACAACACTAATGGGTGTGTTAGGGTTTACGGTAGAGGGGGAGTAGAGAGTTAGTTTAGGGGAGGGTGAGTGATCACGTGAGGATGTGTTTCACTAATGTGAAGCTTCTCTTTATCAATAAAATCCGCAGTGTGTGTTGGACTGTGGTTTTTTCTCACGGGGGTGGGGGTCTTCCACGTATATCATTTCTTGCAGTGTGTGGTCTAATTCTTTCGTAGTGGATGTACTATTGCAAGTAATTCTTGTATGTTGTGGGTTCTTAGGGACAAATTTGGTGAAGGTCGTATTATTGACATCGCATAGCCTGCTTTAATAAATTTCTTTTCAACCAATTTTTTTTTAAATATTTTGTGTCATTTAAAAAGGCAAGATCTGTTTTAGTTGAATACAATTTTATGGAAATATATTTTGTAGGCAATGTAATATCTTTTGACAAGAGTGATACTAAATAAGCTCTCTTTTTTGACTATTTTTTAGGTTCACTCCCTCAATTCATTCTCTCTCGTTCACTTATCACTCTCTCCTTCTGTTTCGCAAGGAATGCTATCAACGAGCTTGCCAAAAGATCGAGTGAGTCTTCAGCCAAATAGTAATATATCATACAATGACCCGATATATCAATGTTCTCTTAAGCTCTCATCACGATTTGAGTGGAGATTCACAAGGTCATAGTGGAGGAAACTAAAATAGGTTCAGATATAGTATTATTTGGGTGGAGATATATCTAATGATTTTTTTTATTTCTATGTGAGAGACAAAAAGAGAATGAGTAAAAAAAATTATGTTTAAGTTTGCATGTGACAGAGAAGAGATAATAAGTGAAGAAAGTTATCTCAAAGTTAACATGCCGCGTATGAAAAAGAACGAAGGGAGAGAATGACGAGTAAAGTAAAGAAAGCCAGCGGATGAAGGATTTCATGGTGCCAAAATGAGAGTCCATTAAGTTTTCCTTTTGAGAATTTACCCGTACTTTAATACAAGTCTTCCAAGAAAGTCTAGAGTCCCCCAATAAGTCGCTGTTATTGCTTCTCCAATCAGGGCTCACATTAGTAAACTGAATTTAGAAGCAACATTTCTTGTTTATTCCTTGTGAAAAATTAAACTAATGTTTTAGGCGGGACGTAATAACAATCCACATGCATGGTGTTTTTTCTACGATAGATATTAAAGTAGTTCAAAGGATAAACCAATTTATCTAAAGCGTGTCTTCATGTAACATAATTAACAATTATACTTACGTTTGACAATCAGATGCATATCACCGATACATATTTTTTTCCCCTACGTAATACTCAACAGATGACCTCTTCAGAACTTGTTCAAAAGGTCTGCTAATATTTTTTTGGTTGGAAGTATAAAGAAATGTTCTTTTACATGAAGGTCTAGAAACGTTCGTGCCCAGATATTAATTTTGAAAGATCCATATGATTGTCAAAGTTTGTTCCATTTTGTTACCCCCGATTCCCTGAACTTTTTATTGGGCAATAGTGCCACTTAAAAAGTTGTCGATAATGAGATCAACTCAAATGTTAGATCTTGACAAAAATGGAAGCTGTATTGATTAAGTAGGATCAAAACTTGATTACCGACAAAAAAAGAGAATTTGATTAATTGAAAATTAGAATCTTGACACAAATAGAGTTATATATTGAGAATTTGAGATTCAATGAATAACATAAATCGCTTTCATTTTTTTTAAGATAACACCAATAACCAAGGACATCGTAACCACTACTAACTTTTATTGCTCATAGAACGTGAGTCTGTAATCCTAAAATTCGACCTTAGTTTCTATCTATGGACTTTGAGTAGGAAACCTTGAAAAAACTCAACAATAACACAGGAAAAAGACAATAAGTTAGTGACGGACGAATGGTTAAATTTAACACATAAATCCGATCTTAGGGCACCCTTAACGGGGGTGCCCCGCCTGGGCGCCCTGGTCGGGCGCCCGGGTGCACCCCCGTTAACGGGCGGGGCGCCCGCCCGGGCGCCCATGGGAGGGGGACACGTGTCCCCCTCCCATTGGTTAAAAAAAAAATTTTTTGGAATTTTTTTTAGTTTTGGTTTTTTTTTTAATGGATTGGGTGTTTGTTATAAATTTGGGGTAATAATTTTTTGTAAGTGATTAAAATTAAGAAATTTCCAGAACCAACAATTTCAAGTTAAATAGAAAAAAAATTAATACAACAATACCATAACAACAATACATTAATAATACTAAAATACGAAATACAACCACGGGAAATACAAACCATACGAAATACGGACTACTACAACCCGAAATACAAACATATGTTAAAGGGAAATACAAACCATACGGACTACTACAACCTGAAATACAAACTAAGGGAAATACAAACCATACGAAATACGGACTACATCAAACTACACGTACCCATTCTTTTCTGCCCAGGCGAGAAGTTTATCGATTACTTTTTGATCCTTCTCCGTCGGGTTGTCCTTCCTCATCAGAGAGTGAAGCATGTCCAACTTATTTTTTATTAAATGCCTCTGGAAATTCCTTTCCGCTAACTCCTCTTGCTTGGAGAAACCATCTTCTCTGACTTGGGCGGTGTATCGCATCTGTTGTGCAAGGTCTCTAACATCGGTGTCTCTTTCGGGGCGTAATGCACTCTTAGCCTTTTTCTTAGCCTTCTTCACACCTTCTGGGCGTGTAGACGACTCCGGCATCGGCTCTTCTGCATCCGAGGGTGATTGCGTCCTCGAGCCGTCCGTGCTCTTTCTTTTCCCAAGGCTTCCTGACTGGGGACTATTTTCATCGTGCAACTCCGGGGACTCCCAGTCAACACGCACGGCATTAGCTCCGGAGATCACACTCTCCCATTTTGGGTACCTACGCAACATAACCCAAGCATCAAAATAAAGAAATTTACTAGGCCCATGATTTCGCTCGTAGATCGCGTGCGCTTGTCGGACAACATCGTCGTCATTCTGGCCGCTCCTTTTCCGTCGGAATGCCTGATCGAAGCACCCGACCCACTTGTTCACAGCAGGTATGATTCTCCTCCACCGTCCTTTTAAGGACTCTGCGTTCCTTTCGGGTAGGCCTGTGCCTTCCACGGAGATGTCGTACACACGTTTCACCCTAGTCCACAATGAAGTATACTTCTGGTTTGTCCCTGTCACCGCATCGCAACTGACTTCCATATATGCAGAGACAAGTCTCTCGTCCTCAGCTGTGGTCCACAACTTCGGATTGGCTTTGGCAGTTTGGACTTGCTTGCGGTGACGACGCTGTGGAGGTGGGGATGGTGGTGTGGGGGTGTGTCGTGGTGGGGACTCATCGTCGTCGTTACCCTCATCTTCAGTGTTCGCCATACTCTGGCGGCTATTTTGAGACAAGGGTCGGCCAAACATCTGGAACTGCGGTTGATTATAAGGGAACGGTGGTGCATATTGTGAGTATTGTGGGAACGGTAAGTTTTGATCTGGGGATGCGTAGTGGGAGAATTGTGGGAATGGTGAGTTTTGGTCAGGTGGTGGGAATGGTGGTGCGTACTGGGAGAAGTCGGGTTGTTGGAATGGTTGTTGGTAAAATGGACGTGAGGGATATGGTTGTGGATAGCGTGGATGCGGATTTGATTGTGGAAGAGGGGGGAACGATTGTACTCCGGAGAAGACATTGTGGGAGAAATATGGGATGTAAGTTGAGTTTTGAGTTTTGTGGAAGAGATATGGGGTGTAAGGTGATTTTTGTGTAGGGTATATATAGAGAAAAAATTAGACACTGTGCAATCACGCGGATTACTTTTCTTTCACGCGTATACTGTACATTCACGCGGACTATTTTGTTTCACGCGTATACTGTAGATTCACGCGGACTACTTTTGTTTCACGCGTATACTGTGCAATCACACGTATACTGTGCAGTCACACGCGTTTCGAAATTCAAATATTCAAATTTCAAATATTCAAAATTTTGTGTTTAATAGTGATTAATATTGTTAATTAATTAATAGTAATAATAAGTATATCGCGAATTATAATTATAATGTAATTAGAATTAGATTTATATATAATGTATTTTGTTAAATGTTGTGTGAGAATTAAATTTGTTTAATTAAGAAATGATGTGGATGAAAGAGAGTGTAGGGTGGGTGGGGGTAGCCTGGGCATGGATAAGGGGATTTTTTGGGTGGGTTGGGTGAGCTGACGTGGCAGAGAGAGAAGCTGACGTGGCAGAGAGAGAGTGCAGGGCGCCCGGGGTAGCCCGGACGCGGTTAAATATGCTCTTACAATGGATGTGACCGAAATCAAACCCAGCAACAAATGAGTTGCATCGTGATACTTAATTCCAAAATTAGAATAATAATAAAAGATCCCTAAAAAATCCAGAACAAAACAAAAAACGCAGTAAATAAATCCCAAGTAAAAACCTCCGACCGCCGCCGTTGAAAAAATCACCACCGGAAGTCCGGAACCCCGCCGACGGTCCCTCCCCCCCCCCCCCCCCCCCCCCCCCCCCTGCCACGTATACATCCACCTTCCCCACCCCCCAAAATATATCCAATCCAACGCACGAACTAAAGCGGCATCCCAACAACTCCCCCCGTCCCTATTTATACCCCCGCTGGCCGCCGTCACCAACCGCCGGCTCCACTCCAATCCCCAATCCCCCAATCCCCATGTTTTCCTCCTCGGTCAAGTCCCGGCCCGATCCCTCCGGCTCGCCGGACCGGCAGAGCAACTCGGCCCGGTCTTCCCCTTCCCGGGCCGGCAAGCAGGAGGAAGGCGATATCGTGTCGGATTCGTCCTCTGTTCAGTCCGGGGAGGCGGCGGATCGGAGGGATGTCGATATTCTGGTAGGTGGATTGAGTCGTCGGGGCGTTTGTGTGGATTGTCGAGATTGATTGAGATTCAGTTGGTTGTGGTTTTAGACGCAGGTCCTGTCGTCGCGGAGTGAGGAGTATAGGCTTCTGTTCCGGCTTCCGGCCGACGAGGTGAGACTCTGTTGGTTCGAGTTGGAGTAGTTCTCTTTTCTTCTTCTTTTTGAATCAGAAAGTTAGATTCTTTGTTGGAATTGTGTTTTGATTGGCAATTGATAGAAGTAGACTTGGTGTGGTGATTGGTTTGAAAGTTAAATTTTAGTGCAACAGGGACTGACCTGTTTTTCTTCTGTTCTGAGTGGAATTGAGTGAATTCATCTCTAATATAGCTTCTTATGTCACGAACTCTGGTTTGAAATTTATTGGAATGAATTACACATAATTTATTTTTGGACTTAAATTGATCCATCTTCCATTAAACCAACCTGACTTTTACCGGGGTAGTTGTCCTGTGATGTTTCTCAGGAGTTTCTTATTCTCATCGCCGTTCTTGTTGTGGTAGTATCTTTTACTCTTAACCTATTTTGTGGATGTCTATTTCCCGATAGATGGATTTAAGTTGTTTGGATTTAGGAGGCTGGTGTTGTTGAATTTTTCTATTGTCATTGTTGCACAAAGGATATGTGTGGGTGGGATTCATTCAGACT
Source organism: Triglochin maritima (assembly GCA_963682175.1). Taxonomy (NCBI): domain Eukaryota; kingdom Viridiplantae; phylum Streptophyta; class Magnoliopsida; order Alismatales; family Juncaginaceae; genus Triglochin; species Triglochin maritima. Next base: position 46,801,605 of record OY821771.1, on the reverse strand, counting down.
CTTTGATGATGTGACCTGTTTACCCATGAATACCATGTGGCTGCGGAGAAGTTTTTCTTGATTGATGTACTTGATTATAACTGGTTTTGTTTTCTGGAATGTACTTTTTGATGGCTTGGCATTTGTAATACCTCATAGTTGAGTTTGGTTGTTGGAGTCAACTTTCTATATAGAACATTTATCTTCACTTGACTTGATGAGCTTAGATGATGAAGTGGATTTGGAATTTATCTGTTAAGAAAGACAAACAATGGGGCATGTAATCATCTGATATCGTTGATACGTGCGCAAAGTGTTGATATGTGCACGAGACAAAGGTTTCAAAGAAATTAGAAAGTGATTCCTATGAGGGAAATGCAAAGTCACGAAGAAGAATAGAAAGCGTCTCCTGTAACTATGGTTTGACCTTAAATATGCAGGCCTCATAACAGCGTGTTATCAATATGAAAAATGTTTTGGTGTAGCATTATTGATCAATAGAAAATTGTCGTACCAATTCACTGTAAATCTGTAATGGTAAATGATGCTATGAAAGAGAAACTGAGGATTGTAATCACCATGATGTATTGTTCTCGTCATCAGAATATGCGCCAATCATTGAGGACTGGTATGGGTACATGAAATCAATTCATACAGCGGTACAAGTTGCTGTGTAATATGAGTTTTGCTTAGGATTTATCAAAGAATTTCTGTTATCACATTGATATTTGGAGTTCTCTTGGTGTGTCTAGATTTCCGTACATTCATCAAAGGTGTGTCTATGGCAGTATTGCCACACTGATACGTTGTTTTACATATAATCTTCTCTGACCTGTTCATTTTTCACATGTAACTCCGTAGCTCATGATAAATGTTATTCCCACTTCATACTTCAGTATTATAGGGAAACCTGATAGATTGATATCTAAGCAACTGGAAACCAAAATGCTACAGCCGCATTCCACATGCTTCACCATCGAAGGGCATACATAATGATGAAAAAACGGTAGATTGCCATGGTGTAGGAGTTAGGTCACTGTAATTTCTGACAAAATCTTGATCCACTCATCAAAATGGGTCATTTCTAACTGTTTTCAATGTATTATTAGGCTTGATCATTGGTTTTTAAACGTTTAAACTTCTCTTTAAAAGCTTAAATTAAGCATAACAAAATGAATGTTTTTCTTCTTTCTACATGCAGGTTCTTATTCAAGATTTTAATTGTGCTCTTCAAGAAAATATTCTTCTTCAGGTGTGCATTCTTTGCTGTATGCAAGTTATTTCATTTACGTATTTATCCCTACTTTCAAGAATTGCCCTATAGAAACTTGTGTTTCGTTGATCATTTTCTAAGTTCATTTCGTAGATATTTTTTTTTCTTTCAAAAATCAAAGCATATATTTGTCATTTAGCATGGTAAGCTATACTGGCTAAACTTCACTATGTTTTAGTTTCTTGCCATATCTTGTTCAATAAATTTCATGATGAAGTGTATCATCACTTTCGTTTGTATCCTTCTGTGTCCAGGGTCATATGTACTTGTTTGTTCATCACATTTGCTTCTACTCCAACATTTTTGGGTTCGAGACCAAGGTGTGAATTTGATCCGTTACTCTTCTATTGATACAAATTTTTCTCATTAATTTTTGTAAAATAAATCTTATATTCTGTTATGCACTCATAAATAGGAGTCAGCTGGATTAGCAAACAACTCACTAGTCTAAAATTAATATAATACCTCGACTTTGATAACTTTTAGCAATACAAGACCATTCATTTTTGAAATGTTTTGTTTTTACGTCGAGGGCATATCTGTGAACTGAAATTCAGTACCTCTTTATTAAATAACTTAAGGTAATTTTTGTTTTAAGTGCTCTAGTATTTTCTTAGGTAGAATTAGCTTTGATTTAAACTGATACTTAGAGTTCTTCCAGGAAAAAAAGATCTACAAAAAGAGGAAAGACATGTCACTGTGTTTATCCTAACAAATATTTTTTGTATTGTTTATATATTTATATCGGAGGAGGGTTCTAGAATATCTTTCCAAATTTCTACATGGACTAGAATCACATTACATGCTTCATAAGTCATGTCATGCAATAATCATGAGAGAACTGTGAGTGCTAAATTGGCTTGTCAACTCCTATGGAAATTTCTACCTATGTGCTTCTATGCCTTTTCTCCTTCGAATCCTCAATATAAGGCACCAACATTTTCATTATCTTTGCTTGCATTTTCAGAGAATTATTTCTTTTCATGAAATTACATGCATACGGAAAGCAAAAACTGCTGCTATATTTCATAATGCCATAGAGATAGCAGCAGGAGAAAAGAAGGTATGTTCTCTCATTCCTAGAGTTCCATGTTTGATAAGAGTTGTAGCAACAATATTTTACATTGCGATTTTCCTGCTTTTGACTATTACTTGTCATAGAGTTTCCAATTGTTCCCTACCAACTATTGGCAGACTTTCCTAATATGTTGTTTGCCTAGTAAATACATTTCTAGATGTTTGTTACAAACCCTTCTTTGTTCTTTGCTTGAAAAGAACCTGGCTTGCTTCATTAGCATATCCTACTCCTACCATATGGTTCTCATTGTATAGCAAGCTAATTTTAACAATTGTACGCTTGCCCCATGTGTTATTTGTTAACTATACTATGCATTCACTGGTCGACTGGTTCTCATTTCTTAATATGTCAAATGAGTATTAGATATATCATTTGCACTATTAAAAACCTTTGAACTTTTTCTTCTTCTTCCAACTACGTTCTATCTCCTTTCTTCCCTAAGGAGATCGTATGTACATCTTGTTGAACTGGCGAACCAAGCAAGTGAACAACATAGTGGTCCTTACTCAATCTCTCTTACAGGCCCATGCCATGCATCCGTTATCTTATATTTCACAATTGCCTATCGGTTTAATATTTTCATAATATGATTAGCAAGACCCAAATTTTTGTTGAGTATGATACAAGGCAACAGGGTGATTGTGTGAAAAAAAGTGACCAAGACCTATCTAAAAAGAATAAAAAATGTTTGAGATGTCTGAAAAAAAGTGAAAGGTAATGAGTAGGATGTCTGAGAAGCCAGCAATAGTACCATTACAGATAAAAAGAGCAATATGGCCAATGGAATTCGTCTACTTTCAGGGCACTCAGTGGGCACATTGGTGGTTGAAAGATAAAAGTCTAGAGTAATACTTAGTGCATCAGACATTGTGGCCAAACCGCCAAACTACCAGGGCAACCTCCAAAAGCAGCATGGTTGGACTGCTTGATGGGCAATTTTTCGAGACCATCAATATTGTCTTTGAAATAGCTTCCACAGTTATGTTGATTAAAATGTTATTTTCTGTCCATACGATGGAGTTGGTTGATTCATCTAAATCAACCAGTCACTTCGTTTGCGTATTTGACTCGTTTCATGTATCCAATTGATCGGCAAAATGCATTTACTCATTGAATAAGTTATTGTTCCACGTGCATATCACCATTTGCATTGTGCCATGTCAATACAAGCAATACCATCTTCCTTATCCAACTTGTGCTTGCCAATTTTAACGAGCTTTGACATCTTCCTTCTTCGTCTCTCTAGCAATGTGGGAAGACAAGGAGTTGCCATAACCTCACAGAAGTCCCTAGGTTTACCCTAGACTCCAAAATAAACCCTCAATTAAACTACATAACTTTCTATTCATATTGGTAGAAGTTCTTTCATTTCCTGCAAAACGCTGACTTTGCTAACTCCCATTTCATCATTATATTTAGCTCCAAAAACCACAGATTGAAATGTACTATGATGCTAGCAATCAATGTCATCATGCCTGATGAGGTAGGTGTATAAGTGTATAATTATTTAAGATAATGTGCTTTTAACAGGTTGGAGAAGAGGAAATTTGGTAATTTTGCGTGTTCAAAATTGTACATTTGACTTGGTTGTCGTAGCTTTTACATGAACTTGATTTCCCAAAGCCGAGGTTGCGTGAACATATTAAGCTTAAATTAGCACTAAAAATCTGATATCTTGTGTGCAGGATTAAAGTAATAGAAATAAATTTGCCAAAATAAGTAAATAGTCAAATAGTAGAACATCTTGACAGAATCACCATAATTAATATAATCCTGATAGGAATATAAATTATTTTGTCTTGAATAGATGTTTCCTTGGAGATACTTCAATTTCCGAGGATTTTCTAGTCCTTCCTGAAGGCTTCCTAACTTGTCGCCCTAGTTCATGTCCATCTGATGTTTTCTTTGCAGTTAAAGTTATTGAAGTGCTACCTGTGTCGCTTTATAAATTGTTGAAGATATTCTTGCTTGGTTGTTGGTAGTATCATGAATAATTGAGATTGTGATTTTACTAGTTTTTAAATCATAAAGATATATGATTTTTTCATGTTGATGACATGGTGGGGTTGTAGTGAAGGTGCTATTGATGCAAAATTTACTCCAGTGTGTTGTTGTTATAGAACTGAGACCATTGCTTTTAATAAGCTTATAGCTCATGGTTTCTTCACATTAGCTTATTCCTCCACTTCTTTCTACCAGCACTTCTACGGGTCATTTTTATCCCGGGATGAAGCCTATCGGCTCATTGTTGATGCATGGTCGCAGCATAATGCTGAAGTAAGAGCTATCCTAGAAGTACGTCAGGTATGATATCTTAATTTTTAATTCATCTCTGGATTTAATGGTTACTTTGAAAATTCGTTTTCTCATTCTGCCCCATGTATAATCATTGGCCAGAATAAGTGATACACCAGGGTACCTACTTCTTGAGTTGTTCATTTGACTGATGAATCTTGTATGATTTACAGAGGGTAGAGAGATTCAATCACTCAAGTGATCTACACTAGATTGAAACTTTGATATCATGTTTTGATTTTCATGGATCACGGTAGCAACATATAAAAATGTATTTCATGATACTCACTCCTAGTAGGCCATAGTAATTTATGTACATTATCATCATATGATGTAAGTAGTTAGAACTTACTCGTCTCGTTATGCCCAAATGGAGTCGTGGAAAAGATTTGTGTGTAAACTATTGTTTGCAAAACCTTATTTTTTTCATTCATTCCCCTTGGGATATATATATATGTACACATCTTACATTTAGGTCCCTGATCTATTCTATAATTCTCAACACTCCCCCTCAAGATGGGCTAAAGAAATCCACTAAGCCCATCTTGTCACATAATATAGGTCCCTAATCCAGTCTGCCAGCGGCAGCAGCAGGATGGGTGTAGCGGCGGCAGCAAGATGGGCTTAGGGTTTGGCTCTTGATACCATATTGTTTGCAAAAACCTTTTTTTCCATTCATTCTCTTTGGGATATATATATGCACACATCTTACATCTAGGTCCCTAATCTATTCTATAATTCTCAACACAAACGTAGGGAATTTGCAAGATGAGTACAAAGAAGTCACAGAAAACATTTTAAACCCACGGTGCAAGTTCATCTATTGCTATTATTTGTCAACTTTTATCATGGACTTGTGTAACCAAAAAAAAAGTTCCACACAAGTATCCATCTTGAATTTCCGTTACCTACCACTACCAGCTAGTAATAGTTAGCATCTCCTCGTAACAGATTGCTACTTGAAATTATTGTTGCAAAAGGCTGGCTCTGATATCATATTGTTGCAAAAGGAAAATTAATCTCATTTATTTTCTTTCATTCCTCTTGATATATATATATATAGTGTATACATCTTTACATATAGGTCCCAAATCTATTCCATAATTGCCAACAGAAATATTCCAGAATCCAATCCTTAGGCAACAACTGCAAAACATGAAACGATGCATATCTACATTATTTGATAATACAACTGCTGGAAGCCTTTCCTCCTAACAAATTGCTATGTGAAATATTCCAGAATCCTATCCTTAGGCAACAACTACAAACCATCAAACAATGCATATCTACTTTAGTTGATATTAGTATAATACTACTGCTGGATGCATAAAATGATAGTCACATACTTATATCAAATTGTAGACATTTGTGCTGGCCAACAACAACCTACAAGCTCCGTTCGATTATTTGAAATATCAGGGACAACAATTTGACAACCTGAAAATATAACAAGTTTGTGGACAGAGTTGAGTGTGTTTGTTTATTACTAGGAAGACGACATTTGCTGATGTTCAAACACTTTTTTCTGCTTGTTGGATACATCTAAAATTTCAATAATTGTCCTTTTTTATGACCTAAATCCTTCCAGGATCTAATAATCTTCTCGTTCCTTATTGTCTATCTCTTATTGTAGGATTCCAAGTCTGAAGGCACTGGGCAAGATTGGATAAATATCTCGGACAGGGAACATGATTTGAAACAGCAAACAAATGGCTTAATTTCTGAAGACAGGTATTTGAAGAAAAAAATTGTAACATGTTTATATGGCTACTCCAAACTAGATTAATCTCTGTTAAAATTCAAATTTCGTATTCTTATATATTATTCTTGTATGATATGTGCTTCAGTATTACAACAAAGATACCGGAAATTTTTGAAAATGAAGAAGCAGATGGGGTCTGTCCAAGTTCTGAGGAGGTGTTACATTGGCAGCTTCAGGATGCTGACGCTCCTAATGGTCAGCAAATCCTTTTATATTACTTGTACTATGGTTATGATTCTTTTTCTTTCTTATAATTGTTGTCATGGTTTTCTCGCCAACAAACTTTTGGTATACCAAGCAGGACAATCAGTTTCGACCTATTGGCAATTCGGTTTGGAAACCATTTGACATCTTATGGGATATAAAATTATAAAGAACTCAATTTTTACTTATATCTCAATGTTCCCAATCTTTACTCACTTTTTGCTACACATTTAGGAATTACTTATTAGTAAAAATTGTTAGGCTTTATCAGACTCTAATGCTGCGTTTGGTATGATGGAATTGGGGAAGGAATGTAATCACCATTCCATCCTTGATTCGATTCCCATGTTTAATTCGTATTTTTGGCCTTCATACAAGGAAATTGTGATTCCTCTCAGCCCCCATTAGGAATGATGATTCCATTCCTGCGGTTATTTCTATCTTTTTTTGATTTTTTAAGTTTCAAATTTTACCCTTCTATCTTGTTATGAATGTATTTGATTTAATTCATTTTATGCACGGATCTTAAATATATTTAAAAGTTATGATTATAAATTATTTAATTTAATTTATGTATTTGGTTATATTATGATGTTTAACTGTATAGTGTATATGTATTGGGAATCAATTTCACAAGAACATTCAATTGATATTTTTTTAAAATTAATGAAATATTTTGATTGAAATAAACCTTTTCAATATTTATAAGTTTGTTATTAAAAGTCTATATCCCCAAGTTTGTTGTACTTGGATTTGTACAATGTAGTATTTTTCCTTTACTGCACTTATGGCTGGTCCTATTTTTTAAAAATCACAAATTCAGTTATGATATGTCTTTCAAAATTAATAAATTAGTATTCTAAAATGAAAGATAAACTATTATTTTGGTTAATATAATTCTAAATTTTATTTATAAAACATTTTATACATGTTCAAGCATATTAGGAAATACACCACATAGTAATTCCATTTTCTAGAAAAAAGTGATACCAAACAAAAGAATGGAAGCTCCATTCATTTCCAAGGCTAATTAAGAAGTGACAACCAAACACAAGATAGGAATCACAATTCCATTCCATTACCACATTGATCCATTCACACCTCCATTCCATTCCGAGTTGATTCCATTCTAGCGTGCCAAACACAACATAAAGGGCAAAGGTCAATTCCTGTGCAAACTTATTGACTCTAATTGCCACAGTTCAAAAAAAGGAGCACAAGAAATATTGCCAACTAGAGTAAATATGTTGGGTCCATAGTTGTACTCAGTATTTTGGTGATTGTGCACTCAGCCACCCAAACATTGTTTCATACTTGTAGCCCAAAGCCATCAAGTGATTTTTATTTTTTTTAATTTACTTCTTTTCTTCTCTTTATATTATTCAGGTAAATAACCCAAGATCTTATATTTTCTTCTTCAATGCAGTTCCTGAATATTTTTTGATGGTAGCAGAAGCAAAATTTATGGTAAGATTCCAATATTTACCTTAACTTTCTAGGATTCTTCTATTCCTACTTCTATCCACTAGTTAATTTGAAACCCTATGCTCAATAGGTTGGCCTGGAAGATTTCTTCAATCTTTTCTTCTCTGATGATGCTTCTAACTTTCTTGAAAACCTTCATAAAGCATGTGGGGACAAAGGTATTTCTTTTTCCACTGTCAAAAGATTTGACAATTTCAGCCCTTTTTAATTGACTTGCTATTATTTTAAGAATAAAATTGGGTCTATTGGCTTGCTATTATTCTAAGATATACAATTGGGCCTTTTTACCTTAAATTACTTGGATACTATGTTTTTCCTTGTTTGATATTTGTCTCTTTGTGGATAAGATTTTCAGTGTAGTAGGTGGCACCGTCATGGAGAGACAGGACGTGACCGTGATATGACATTTCAACATCCAATCAAGATATACTTTGGTATGCAACAGAAAATTTTCTTACTCATTTTCGCTCCCATATATATATACGTATTTGTAATCTGATTTTTATCTTGCTTGTCTAAGGTGCAAAATTTGGTCAGTGTCATGAGATTCAAAAGCTTCATGCCTACAGAAATGGGTATGTTTCTTATAGTATAAATACCTTTTGTAGTTTTTGAAATGATTATAATTTTATAATCTGCTCTCTGATATTGGGAAGTTTTTATAGCCTATGGTGAATGGAGTTTGCATAGATTGTAGCCTTTTTCTTAGGTCATGTTATTGTGTTATGCATCCCTTCTATATGAGTTTTTTCCCCATGAATCACAATCAGTCTGGTTATGCTGAGGAATCTAAGTTTCAAACCTGGGACGAGTTCCCTTCGTGGCGAGTCACCACAATGTGGCCTCTAATTTCCCCAAAGTCCATTAGATCTCAAATAGGGAAAGAGTATTCTAATTTTGAATTTGATATTTCAAAAAAACCGATAAAAAATATTTCAAAAAAAGTATGATGTTCCTTTAAAGTGATAAGGATTGCATCTGGATGTCGAACACGCTGAAACATCCTACAGCCAAATAATATTGATTGCAAGGTTCAAATGTTTATATGGATACTCATGTGTCTGAAGCAGGAAGCACGTGTGTGGAAGCACCATTCTTTATTGCAAGAAATATATGATTGCACAATTTAACTGCACAATTTAACAACTATGGAGGTTTTGGGAAAATGAACTAGGTGATTTGCGACTCTTATTGGAGGTTATCTCACCTTATTTCCCTCCAGTTTTGGATAAGTTGTTTGAGACATTCATATTATATTATTGTAACTAGATAGTATTCACTTTTAAGCATCAATGGAAAAAGCAAATTGCATAGCAAATGTGTCATCATCTAATATTTTAATTTTTTGTTGCAAGCTGCATATTGACACTAAAGGCAATCATTTTTTCAACAGCCATTTGGTAATCAAAACATCACAACAAGTTAGCGATGTTCCATATGGTGATTACTTCCATGTTCAGGTCAGATGATTAAATTGGATTCTATTGGATGATTGTGTCATTTTTTTGCAGTTTTTTTAATTTTTGGACAAACTATCATCTCTCCTGGTATTGTGTTGTTTGAGTTGAATTTGCTGGATTCTTTAACCCAATTTATATTCAATTTTGTAACATGTTCATTCAAAATCTCTCCAATTGAGCTAGTTGAGCATTACTGGTGGACTACATAATTCATTCCCAATTGAGCTTGTCTTTTTCCCCCTGCTAAATGTTATAACTTATAAGATCAGCATACATGTTGTAGATGCCCATACATTTCTTGACCAGAGAATTTACTAATTAAAATTGAAGTCTATAAATTCAATGCTTTTTTTCTGTATAAGAAAAAATGTTCATTATTATTTACCTTGGCTTGCTAATCTATTCACAAGTTATGAGTCAAGTGATGACCTCAGCCTTATGAGTCAAGTTGCATCCACAGATCCTTCTCTATTTGATCTTTTCATGACAGCAAGTTTTCTCAGCATAGGTATAAATAATAATTAAAAAAAATCTCAGCATAGGTGGTGCAACATTCAGGACTGAATTGCTCTTGTTTGTGCTAAATGTAAACATTCATTCAGTTCTTATTTTCCAGTCTTTCTTAATCATTTCTTATTTTATTTTACTTTTATAAAGCATTATTATTAAGCCATCAGGCATCAACTGTAAGAAGTTAAATTATCGGGTCAACATTGACACATGATTTTTGGTGCAGTTGCAAATTTACATTATTTTTGGAAATCTAAAGAACTTTCCTGATTTAAGTAGTGTGGTTTCTTCTTACATGTGGAGTAATTTGCATGTCATGATATTTTTTAGTAGAGTATAGAAGCCTTGTGAAGTTTTATATGTTTCTACCTTCAAATGTCGTTACAAAGAATTCAACAGGTACATATAACACAAACACGTTCCATTTTTTAGCTTTTCGAAAAACTTGTTGTGGTTTAGTAAAATAGTTTTTGTTTTCATAAAATGTTTAATCATGACAGTTACCAAGTAAAAATATCTGGTGCCATCTTTCTTTACTATGGGCCAGCATCCTTAATCATTTGTGTTGAATTTGCATTATTATGTCCCAGGGGCTTTGGGATGTGGAAGAAGTTAATGGTGGTCATACCTGCATCTTACGGGTCCATGTTAATGTTGCATTTTCAAGAAAAACCATGTGGAAAGGTATGCTTCAATTGTCATGTTTTGTAGGTCATGTGTGAAATACTGTTTACTATTTTTGTGAAATTTGGTTGGTTTGCCACATCAACAAAACCTAAGCACTTAGGTGAAATGTAGTGGATCAAACTCTATTATAGAGTGTTGCACACATTTTGTGTTTAGCAACGTGAGACTAATCGCTCAACACTCCCCCGCACGCGTGATCGAGATTATTTTCTCCGTGTCTACGCGTGGATAATATGGGTTGAAGTGGACCCCCACAGATCAATCAACTCGTTTTGATACCATGTGAAATTTGGTTGGTCTACATGGTATCAACCTAAGTGCAGACCAACCAAATTTCACATGGTATCAGAGCGGGTCGATCGACTTGTGGGGGTCCACTTCAACCCATACTGTCCAAGCGTAGACACGGAGAAAAAAATCTCGATCACGCGTGCATGTGAGTGTTGAGCGATTAGTCTCACGTTGCTAAACACAAAATGTGTGCAACACTCTATAATAGAGTTGTATTCACTACCTTTCATCTAAGTGCTTAGGTTTCGTTGAGGTGGTAGACCAACCAAATTTCACAATTTCATTTACCTAAATCTACTACTTTGATTCTCATCTTGTTATCTCAATGTCAGCATGATCCCCACTTTTATCACAACCAGGAAGCACCTATTGAACTTTGTAGTGCTTATCTTGCCAGTACCGTCCAACCTCGATGATCCAATGTGAATTGGTCATCTGACATGTTGTAGTACTGATCTGCTATAAAAAAGACTGATCTCATTAACACAAATCTGTCTTTTTAAGAGCCAAATCGAATCCTGCTTGTAGAGAACCCTGAAAACATCACAATTGATTATGGTGATAGTGGGAAACTAAAAGATGATTACGAGTATCTACAGTGAGTCCATTTAATATTTTACCTTTATAATGTCATTGAAGGAGGATTTGCGTGATAGTTTGGTCTAGTTAAGAACTTAGAATGTCAACCAACAGTATAATGTAAAACAACTAAACCCCTTTAGACTGTCGAGGTGTGGCAACTGCAGTTAATCCACTTGCAGAGGGGTTTGTCAGCAATTATTTAGTCAATACCATCAACTCATAAAGCCTAATCAACAATGTCACTGAAGTACACAGTTTTACAGCAGCAACTAAAAGAAAAACCCTGTCTTGTATACAAATTTATTTTTCAAGCTATAGATATACCAAACAATTAATTAGAATTATAATTTCTTCTTTGTTCGTTTTTGTTTTTTTTTTGTTTTTTTTGTTTTTTGTTGTTGTGTGATTTGTTTTCTTACTAAACATACCTAATTTGATATTCTCTACCGACTTATAACAAAATTCTCGAATATGCACTAATTTGATATGTATGTGATTCTTTTTAGGATAATTGTGGTTAATTGTTTTGAACATATCCTTTGATTCCTTTATGATGTCATCTGAAGATAACTCTTGTGTTCATGGTTATAACCAATTGTGTGTTGACCTTGTGTATGATTTGTTAGGGTGCCATTTTGGGTGTTATAATTATTAGTCAACAATTAAAGTACATATTTTTGGACTTTGAAAAGGAAATAAAAATTGTTTTCTTCTGATTTCCTGTCAATTTAGGGAAGATTGAGCAGTCAACAAGAGAAGAGTATCGAGAAGTTTCTGAAATTTGGATAAAAAATGTACCCTTTCTTCACTGTGATTTCCATCCTTTCCTTGTGTTGGTATGTATGACTAAAATTAGATTTTTTTTAAACTTTAGGCACACGAACTGCTGAAACAGAAAAATCTCGAAAAACAAGATTTACCAGGTATGCTATTGCTCTTTTAGGAGTTTTTATCTTTAAGGGGGGAGAGATGTTGCTGTTCTGTTGACAGTATGATGTGTAATACAGGCAGCATTGGGCTTGTGACAGAAATTGCTGAGAATAATTTGGCTGGGTTGAAAAGTATACCGACGCTTGAAGAATTCTCTGGAAACATACATATTAGTAATTCCCATACAGCAAGAATCGAAATGCCATCAACTTCACACAGTTTTCTTATTGAAGGACGTAAATTTGCCACTTCAATGTTGCTGTCCTTAAAGGAGTCACTGGCTAACATCCATGCTTACCTGAAAAGCCATTCAAACATTTCTCCAATGTGGATTGTAGCTTTTCTCTGTGTTATTGTTCTTATGCAGGTAAGCTATTTCATCAGCAGTGATATCAATATTATATCTAAGTTGTGTTGATATTCCTGTTATTTAACTTGTTAGAACAAGTTCTTTAAGGTGTCGTGGATGTGGTAATTAAACATGGAATTTCACTAGAATTTAGAATTTTAAAGTGTGACATTTACAAATCACATGTTTGGATGAAATTCCATGGGAATTTGCAAATCCCTCGTAGTACTTTGAAATTCCACGACTATTCAAATGTAATACATGTTAATGTTACAATTCATATATATGATCTTGTGCACGTTAGTGACACTTTTTATGGTTTGAGTGCAATTTCAGATTTCATAAATGTTACCATTTATATGAATCTCATAAATTTAACAAATTGTTAAAAAATCATATATAAATATTTGAACAATTGTCATTTCAAAGCAAAATATTTATCCAAACCAGGTAAATGCAAACCACATTTTTATAAAATTTGGATTTGTAAACTCCGTCAACTAAAAATTCGATTGGATTTGCAAAAACCGCATCCAAACTCACCCTCACAAGACACTTTAAACAATATGAAGCTGCTTAGAGTTTTGATCCATGTGATAATGTATTCTTGAGAATTGTAGTGCAGAAATTTATTGAGCTACTGAGCTTTGTTTAAGCTATTTTGGTTCGTTATTTATTGAATTACGGTTTGCAGAAGGTGTATACACATGGTAAATTGTAATTTACAGTATTTTTTCAACTTTTACAACCAGTTGACTGAATTTAACATTTTGAGGAGAGTTTAAATGTGCCTTGGTTAGAAACTTATATTTCTTTTACTTGCCCGGTAATTTACACAGGTTTTGTAGGTTTTCCATTGGTTGATGTCTTGATAATATCATTTTGAGCATGCATGACGCCAAACTTTCTCCCTTTTATAACATAGGGAAACATGTCACATGCTCAACGAGTATAGAACTCAATCCGTATAAATGTGCCTTGCTTAGAAAACTTATATTTCTTTTACTTGCCCGGTAATTTACCTAGGTGTTGTAGGTTTTCCATTGGTTGATGTCTTTATAATATATCATTTTGAGCATGCATGATGCCAAACTTTCTCCCTTTTATAACATAGGGAAACATGTCACATGCTCAACGAGTATAGAACTCGATCCGTACCAGTGACAGTGAGTGGTAATAGTTTTGGGCTTTGTTATTGTGTGTATATGAGGAGATTGATGTTTCAATTTGTGAATCTCGACGATAAGTGCAAAGTTTAGTTGTCAGTTTGCCACCTACTTACATGGCTTCTAATATCTGATAAATAATTATAGATTGAAGACATAAAATTATGGAATCAGAGAGTGCTAAAGCATCTATGCAATTATGTTTATTCATATGATCGTACACAACAGATGATGTATACCTGTGATGAAAGAAACATGGCCTGTTCAAGATTCTTGGCCTCTTGGGGAAGGAATATTTATAACCTTGGTTCCACTTCGACTAGTGATGTCTCAATTTGATTTTGTCATTGTTGTACGTTTTTTTTGTCGTATTGATTATTTTCATTCTTACATTTTTTCTTTCTTTTTCTTAAATGCAGCTGTGCGTCATAGCTTTACTAGCTCGAAAACCTGAAGTTCATGTAATTTCTGAAGGGAGTTATATGAATGGCCTTGCTGCGGATAGACCAGAGATTATTGATTGGTTTGAGAAACGTGTTCTATCGCTTAATGAAGAGATGCTCATGTTGGATAATCGACTACAGAGGATGCATCACGAATATACGTTGTTGAAGGAACATCTGCATGTTCTCCAGCAATCCAGACGCAAGTCGTGACAGGTAGAGAACAACTAACTTGAATGTGTATATTAGTATTTCCATAACTGATACTGTATATTAACTTTACGAAGAACAAAAGGCACTCAAATTAATGTAAAGTTTCGTGTACATAAACAGCTGTAGCATGCAGGAATTATTTCAACTAGTCTACTCTTTATGTAATGCAACGAGAAACTCATGCTTCAACACTTTTGCCTTTTTATATATCAGTTGATATATTTCAGTTTATCTTAATGTAAGTTCTGCACAAATTTTTCATTTTCTATAATTCCTATCTTCCGCTACTGTGGTAAATTAAGCAATAAAATAAGCAGACTCCGCCTGTAATGTGGTGAGTTTGGGTGTATGTGGTCAGTGCGTGGATTTATGTTTGTGCAGAACATTTTCATGCATATTTCTGTTTTGTATACTTCAATATATTTATGTAAGGGATGTGCACAATTTTGTGTTTAACAATGAGATTATTTTTTCAATATTTTCCTGCACACTTACTAAAATTATGTTGTAATGAACCCTTACAGGTCCGATCAATCCGTTTTGATACCATATAAAATATGTTGTCCATAACCTCAATAAAACCTAAATACTTAAGTGAAAAGTAATGAATCCAATTCTATTATAAATTATTTCTCAAGAAACATAACAATTGAAAATTTGTAATTAAGCTTATGTTAAAATTCCTACTTACATATCTCAGTCACTCGTCAATTTCCAATTAACACATGATTCCCAGCCAAAATTAACGTTAACCCCCGCCTAAAGAACCGCGTGAATCCAACGGTCCAATCAAACATCTCGTCAGTCGTCACACTCTCCCACAAACCCACCATCTCACTACGCTTCCTTCCATTCAACACCTTCTCACGTTCTTCCTTCCTTCCCTCTCTGATCTGTTTTCTCTTCTTAGGGCACCTTTAACGGGGTGCTCCGCCCGGGCGCATCCCCGTTAACAGGCTGGGCGCCCGTCGGGTGCCCACCCGGGACGCCCATCCGGGCGCGTGCCCGGGCGTTGGGCGTCCTGGGCAGACGCCTGGGGCGCCCAAGGGTGGGGGACACGTGTCCCCCTCCCATTGGGTGATTTTTTTTAATTTTTTTTATTTATTTAGTGGATGTTTTGTTATTAATGGATTGGGTATTTGTTATAAATGTGGGGTAATAATTTTTTGTAAGTAATTAAAATTAAGAAATTTCCAGAACCAACAATTTCAAAATCTAAAAAATTTCCAGGGGGCGCTGCCCCCTTGCCACCTCACCGGCGAGGTGGAATGCTGCTCGCTCACCGGTGAGCGAGACCCCCGAATGACTTGTCGATGTGGTTTAATAGTATGGTCTAATATCATGCGTGCACTTTAATCATGCTTTCACTGAGGTGGCTCCGTAATATTTAACAATAATTTCGTGATTTAACAGTAATTATTAATAATATGGGTGAGTTAAAATAGAATTGTAATGTTATTAGAATTATATAAAATGTAATTTGTTGAATGTTGTGTGAAAATTAAAATATTTAATTAAGAAATGATGTGGAGGAAAGAGAGTGTAGGGTGGGTGTGGGTAGTCCGGGCATGAGTAAGAGTGTTTTTTGGGTGGGTTGGGTGAGCTGATGTGGCAGAGAGAGAAGCTGACGTGGCGGAGATAGAGTGCTGACGTGGGTTCTCGTTTGGTCCCGATCTCGGGCGTACGGAAACGAGAATTCTCATAGCAGGTATGTGGGATTTACTTTGAAGCCGCGGGCTGCCTTCCTCCACGGCCTCATCAGCTGAGACCTAGTGGAGGAAGACTTCCGGTGTTTTGTTCCGTATCCTAACAACCATAGTGGTTGAAACACACACAAGGCCGCGAGGTTTATTTTGAATTGTTGTAAGCACAACCGTGTTCATGGTTGGGCTTATCTTCGTTTTAATGCAAATTAACTAATTTTCCATTTCCCGACCTAAAATCTAGTTGTGCTCCTTTCTTGATCGTGTTTGTTGTTTTCCGCCAGGGCCGGAAGGATCTGGTATGGTTTTCTCACTTCCGAAATGGAAACGATACTTCTCGTGCTTCCATCTGAAACCTAGATTTTATTATTATTATTATTATTATTCCATTCTTCCTACCTTGATCTGTTTATTCGTTTGGATCTTCTCTGGTTTCAGGCACCGGAAATGGGAAATCTCATTTCAGGTTATTTGAAGATTTTTCTCGTGTTTCGATTCCAATCTCAATGTGCTCTATTTCCCTATTCGATCTTCTCCAGTAGTTTGTACTTGACGACTGAGATTCTTGGTATGGTTACATGCTCTTTTCCCCCATGTCTTTCTTTCTTGTTCTCTTTGTTTGGTTTCTCCAAGAGTTTGTGTGTGGCTTGTTTTTGTGATACGGTGAAACTCTTTGATTTTAATGGTTGGGGTTGTTTTGGCTGCAGTAGTCAGATTCAAGGTTAAAGTTGTATCGGGGTTGTTTTGGTTTGAATTATTCAAATCGATTTAATTTCCAAGTTGGGATTTGGGTCTGCAACGGAAAGGAAGCTAATTATTGCTTTGGAAGTTTAATTTTTGCTTTGGCAGTTTTTCTGTAACCTTCAACTACATTTCTTAACTTACGATTGATTATGGAACCAAAATGTAAGAATAGTCCAGTAATATCCTAAACCCTTATTAATTGGGTTAATTTCTTTTAGGTGGCTAATTGGTGGATTAAGATGGAGAGTTAGGATTGAGTTGGTGGAGATGTGGTGGATGGTGGAGATAGAGGAGAAAAGTATAAGTTGGTAGGTTTTTTTCTCTTTCTTTCTCGCGTGATTCTCTCTCTCCCACTCAAAATTCTCTCTCTAATTTGATCCGCAGCTTCGGAGGCTTCAGAGGAAGTGGTTTTGGTGAGGCGAGGTGAAGCTCAGACGTTCTCCGGAGTGGAGTAGATCGTGACTCGGTTGGTTGTCGTCGGAGTTTGGATTCGTGAGGGAAAAACTCGCAAAAGCTTCTTCAAGCCTTCAAGGTATGCCAAGTTTTACTTTGATATTCACTTATGCTTTCATGAGTGTTGGAGTGGTCGACGGTAGGTCAGATGACTCGTCAGACTTGTGCAGTAGTTTTCTACATTGTAACAGTCGACCGGTCTTGGTTCGGTCGACCGGTTGTAGTGTAATTTTGACTGGTCGAACGATACCCTTGGGTGGTCGACCAGTGGTGCATGTTAAGTGAAGAAAGGGCGTTACTGGTGGTTTTCGGTCGAACGAGATCCTTTTACCGTTCGACCGAAACACTGTTTTAAGTCGGTTGGGGTGTAGAACACAAAACGGTCGACCGCCTTAAGACCTCGTCCAACCGACGACTTAAAATAACTTAATGTTCGTTCGACCGCGTGATGGTTCGGTCGACCGGTGAACTATGTTATGAATTGAATTTTTACTGTCTGTTTTCGGTCGACCGTAGATCTCGTATTGTTTGACCGATTGTGCTTTTATGCGATAATGAGTTTTTACTGGTGGAATTCGGTAGAACGAGTCCCCTTTGACGTTTGACCGGTTGACGAGTTTTTCGGTTGGGTCAGGCCTATGGAGAGGATTCGGTCGACTGGTTTGGTGGTTTTGTTCGACCGTTTTGGTGCAGTTTTGTGTTATTTTGGTGTTGTGGAGTCAGCTCAAGGGCAATGAGTCTCCAGCCTTTTTGGGGCAATAATACAAACATTGCCGGCCTGGGAGTGGTTCGTTGGTATTGTGGAGTCATCTCAATGGCGACGGGTCCCCGACCCTGGAGGGGCAACGATACGGATATTGCCAGCCTAAGAGTGGTTCACCGGATCAGTTGTGAAGGCAACGAGTCCCCGACCCTGGAGGGGCAACGGTACGGATAGTGCTGGCCTGATAGTGATCCATCGTTGTGTTGTAGCCGAGGATGTTCCGGCTTAGGTGCCTGAGGCACGTGTGAGGGTTGGGCTAGAGGACCTTCGAGACCCGATACTGTTTTGTGTCTACTGTTGTAGGGAGAGAGTTCTCGGATGTCCAATGAGACGATGTTTGTTTACTGCATTTCATAACATACATGTTTATAGATGTCTAGTCCATTTTTTGTGATATGAGTTTGGCATACGTGGTTTCCTTATGGGAAACTCAGGCATAGTCATGTTTTATTTCAGGCCGTGAGCGGCTCTAGGAGGTGTGACCGAGAAGGAGCGTGTTCGGAGCCAAATCCTGTTTTTCCCTGTTTTGAGGTCTTAGTGATTACATGTACATTTCTTTTAGCTTTTGTTGTAATCACACTCTTGAAACTCTCAGATATATATTGTATATATGTTGGTGCCTGTTTTCTTTAGTAATATCATTGTGTTTGTGTTATATTAATTTTTTTAAATTTCTTCCGCTTTTGAGGATGTTACAAGTCCTACATCGTTAGCTTTTGGGTGATGATCTATCTTGGAGTTATAAGACATGTGGACTATCTCACCTACACGTTAGCTTTTGGGTGATGATCCCACTTGTCTCTTGTTCTAACACAAGAAATACAAATTAAGATCAAATTTGATGTCGGTTAGGGCTGACTCTTGTGAATTATCAAAATTACGTTTTTCTGCTAATCCAGTGATTTTGCTTCTTTAATTGTTAATCATATCAGTTATTGTTGTTTTGAACTGCACCAAACTTCATTTGTTCTTGTTTCGAGCACTCAAGCAGGTGTTTTTCAATACTTGAATCCAAATTGGATTCAGGGGATGGCGACTTTGATTACAATTTTGAGTCGTATCTTTTCGCAAACAAATTTTCCGGCTCAAATCTATACTAATCAAGCTCTCTCACTTTCAATTCACATCATTTATGGTTTGGATATAGTTCAAAATTGTCAAAGCAAATTCCACACTCAAATTATTTTAATTTTAGTCATTCAAAATTAATACCAAATATTAATGTTATGTTTCGAATATGATCTTATGCATACAATTTCAAATTGGGGACTTATAAATTTTCATTTAAATTCTTAGCGGTCATTTTAACGTTACATGCTTATGCAAACATAATAAATACAAATCACAACATTTATAAAATTCTGTGATTTGTAAATATCATCAATTTAGAATTCCATCGAACTTACAAATATTGTATCCAAACTCAACCTAAAGGACTCGAAGTTAATAAAAAAAACATGATAGTAGGACACCAAATATCTCCATGAGTTATCTCTAAAAAAATGAGACCACATAAAAATGAGTAAACAGATTTGCAATTCTGTCACGCCTTCTAGTCAAGGAGAGGTTTTAGTCATCACCCGAAAGAAATCTCCATGACCATGAGTCTGATCAATATAAACAGTACAATGCGTAATATCTTGGACTTCGTAAGAGTAAAAATTATTGAATGCAAGGCATCAGATTAAACCCAAAGTGGGGCCCATTGTGATAGGATCCCTGAAAGTAAACCAACTAGGAGTGTAAACGGGGTGGGTAATACCCGTATACCTGGTCACCCGCCTCGGGCGGGTACGAGTATGGATACAAAAATCCATGCCCGTTTAAAAATTCAAACCCGTATATCCGTACCCGTTTACCCGCTTAATAAACGGGTCGGGTACGGGTATACGCATTACCCATACCCGTTAAGATATATTATATTATATATATAATATTTTTTTACTATTTTATATGTTATATAATATATATTTTTTATATATAATATATATTTTATATAATATATATTATATTTTTATATATTATATATTATACCCGCCCCGTACCTGCTAACTTAACGGGTACGGGTCGGGTACGGGTATATATGTTTTTTGCCGGGTATATACCCGTACCCGCTAATTTAGTCGGATATAGATACGGGTAGGGGCATACCCGACCCGTACCCGACCCGTTTACACCCCTAAAACCAACGATGTATTATCATCTTAAGAAATTTCTTAAAATTCAGATCACCACCGACAGAATAGTGGACTCTCAAATTTCGATATAGTTTTGATCATCTTTCAAGGTTCTAATTTCAAATCTATTGTTGAATGGTTGATAGTGATTACATCGGTTTGATATAAACTAAATTACCAGAAATAAAAGAGATGAATTATTAACATAATTCTCTAATGCAAGATATACATAACTCTTAGACAATATATGAATTAATAATAATAATAATAATAATAATAATAATAATAATAATAATAATCATAGTATGTGTTGTTCTTTGTTGAACATTCATTCCCTTTTCCATAGATTCAGTCATTGAACACGACATTATACCCCTACTCACATATTAGTTTATAACTATTTCCATTTTTATAGAATGATGATGCAGTCATAATCAAGAAGGTATTATAAACAAAACTATTTCTAAAACTGTTCAAGTTTCAGGAACCATCTCTGCCTAAAGACGAAGTCTGGAATAGACATTTTCAATTTTTAAAATCATTTTATATTGAAATAACACAAACATTTTTAGAAAACATACCACGACTTGCCAATCAAAGGCCAAAAGAAGAATAGTGGTATGACGGTCATAACTTCTACAATCAGCTATAAAGATGTTTTGCACGACTTTTATAGCGTGAAAACATTTTTCTTTTCTCCTATTTCGAAATTATATTTTTGGGTAAAATGCCGGCCAAACTGAAGTGTTTGTAAACTCTTGTGCAGACACTACATGGTGTGTTGGAATTGGGTTATACTTGTTAATACAGGAATTCTGGGAGAATCGGTCGACCGAAATTCTATTTCTGGTCGACCGAATTACTCCAGGAGCCATGAGGCTCGGAACAGATCGAGGATCGGTCGACCGGTTCTGGGAATTCGATCGACCGAAAATGTCAGTAGATTTGGAGCTCAGATCGATCGAGATCCGGTCGACCGGTGCTGGGCACGCGGTCGACCGAAAAACGACAGGAGCTGCAACAACATGCAGATCGGTCGACCGGTGTTGGACACGCGGTCGACCGAAAATGTCCAGGAGCTTCAGGCGCTATTCAGCAGCGTGGAACGGTCGACCGGCTCGGGACGAGCGGTTGATCGAATGATGACAGTTACGCGAACTAACAGAAGTTCGGTCGACCGATGGGGAATTCCGGTCGACCGTTTTCAGGTAGTTATGCACGATCTGAATTATTCTCTGTACGAATTTAGCCCATTATAAATAGGTTTTTTGCCCTAATCTTGTAACATAACATACATTACTTATTTCCTTGAGAGATATTATGCTAGAGAGAGATCTAGAGTGCTTTGGGAGACATATTGCTTCCAATCTTTTGTAATCTCGGAGACTTCTCTTGTTGGAGAAGAGCTTCAAGTAAAGGAAACCCGCATGAGACCCCCCAAGGACGTAGGCATCTTGCCGAACCTTGTAAAATCGCGTGTGTCGTGGTTTGCTTCAGGTGTTGTTGTGTGATTGCTTGTTATTTCATCTTATTTGTGTTTACTTGTTACATTAAGATTGGGAGAGAGTCAGAAGTTATTATTCCGCAGTCAATATTCTATATTTCGTGGTGCGTGTAATCCGTGTCGTATTAGTGTATTGTTAGATCCCCTCCCAACATGGTGATGGTGCATGTTCAATACAAACTCAGTGATGGCGTTATAGAGTTCCAAATGGTTACAAACTTTAATGTTCAGTCGGAGAGTTTCATGTTGACTGAACTTGAGGTCGCAATTGTTGAGCTCGATAAACAAAACTACTCATACTCGTCGTCGAGTTATTTGGTATGTAACTGTTAGTACTTACTGGGGGTTAATTGTGAAATGACTCCTTGTTTATGTTCTAGAGTTGCATTTGGTGAATTTGGCAGTTTACAATGGTGAGTCCAAATTACATTCAGTTCTCCTTGTGTATTTTTACTGTTCTGAACTGGATAACGACCTTATGAAGTTCTTAATGAAATCAACAACTACAATACTTGACTTTACATTTAGTAAAAGAATATTATATTCTGGCAGTAGCATGTATAAACATACAATTGATGTAAAAATCATTCAAATGGTAGGAGAATGCTTCAAAAGGTTAAATCCATTAACCAAGTCATCGTGTTTGTCATTTGTTGATGTATACCCATCAAGTACCAAAATTTCTTTCTCGCTCTTTATAAAAAACTGAAAGATAAAATAATGTATAATTATCTCAAAAATCAGTGTCCCGTGATCAATAATATTTCAAGTTGCCATATTGTAATGTGAAGACCAACAAGGTAGGCCTTCTATATTAGGCAAGAATATTGTACTGCTGCTCCATCATCTTTCCTGGCTAGTTTTAATCAAGGCAAGGGAGAAATTGTAGTAAGAGGTGCTAGTCAATGACTTCGACGACCATAAAAAGAAGCTGCTTAGCTCGTATTTTTGTGTTCCTGTTTTGGTTTTTCTTCGGCTTCAGAGATGTAAGTGCAGAGACACAACAAAGGCTCCATCTCCACGAAGGTATGTGCTGTTTTTTTCAACATAATGCTTTGTTAATTATGAAGTTGATTATTAGATTTCACCGGTATAATTTGCATTTTGAAATTCCCTTGAGTGTATATATTGATCTTTGGAATAAGCCTTCCGATGATGTCTTTTCAGTTATTTTTGGTGGAGTTCAGCATCTCTGTAGCTACAATTCGGGGTATATAAATTGTCTCAAAGCATAGAAAATGGGGTTTTTAGAAACCACTAAGAAATGAAAGTTTTTTGATGAATTTTTCACATCAACATTTTTGCATGCTTAATCTGCATAACTCATTTCTTTTGAATAGTAGATTCAAAAGCTTAGAGGAAAGTCAATCTAGACTTATCGTTTAGCAAAAAAATTGTTGTCTGTGAATGATATTGGAATTTATTAGATTTAAAAAAAAGCGATTTAATTTAAATTAAAATTTTGTGAGACGCACAAATAACAAAATGAGGATAAAAAAGTGGATTATGCTGGATTCTTTTTCCGTTGGGTTCCTTTTCTACCACAGAAAATAATCTTTTGGTATTTTCCAAGTCCACAAACATATTTAAAATGTTTAAATCAACTTAACTTCCTAAAATCCATAAACTTCCTTACATCCAACCAGAGTACATAATTTGGGGTTTTTGGAACATGTGACAGTTAAGGTGGTTATAGACTTAAATATATCTAATTATAATCTAGTAAAAGGCAAAGGTTTTATGTACTCCATGTTTTGTTTTTGGTTTGGTTTCAGTTGAAGTCCTGAAGAAAGTGAACGAGAAGCTGAAGGTGGGTTGGGACTTCAGCGAGCAGCCTTGCAGTGGAGAGAAAGGATGGATTGATACCACCGACAGGAATGTCACTTGCGGCAAGTGCGACGCCAACAACGCCTGCCACGTCACTTCAATGTAACACTCACTAAACCCTGACTTGCAAAACCTAATTTCCCTCAAATTTCCCGACCCCTTGTCAGTTTTAGTCGGTAACCGAATTATATTTCAACTGCCCATTTATGGTAACCCTATTGTTTTGACAGACTGCTCAAGAGGCTGAACTTGGTTGGTTTCCTCCCACCAGAGCTGTCCAATCTGAAATATCTGGAGAACATGTCAGTTTTCCTTTTGCCACTATTCTTTTTGCATTTTAATGAGTTAAAAACATCAGATTTTGGAGTTAATTTCTTGTTTGGTTGTGTTGGAGAAGTGATCTGACCGGCAACAACATTAGTGGATCGATTCCTCCGGAATGGGGATCCCTTAAGGCCCTTTTGCACTTGTACTTTCTAACTCTGTTGTCTAAATCTCCATGTTTTGCTGATGAATTAAGTTGGATTTTTAAATTATTTGTGGTTGCAATGCAGGTCCCTTCTCGGCAACAGGATATCAGGGAGAATACCTGATGAGATTGCGAACATGATCACACTTGAAGAACTGTATCATTTTATTCGTTTTCTCCCAATGTCACGATATATGTTTTTTCTACTCTCTTATTGGTTAAGTTGTTTGCTCTTGCATTGTGTCTTTCCTGCAGAGTGTTGGAGGACAACTTGTTGGAAGGGCCTATTCCCTCGTCATTGGGGCGCTTAACAAATTTAAGGAGGCTGTAAGTTCAAATATATATGTTATTCATGAGATAATTTTGCATCACAGAATGAAGTCTCAAGATGTGATTCTAACTGTTTAAATTTCAAAACTAGGATTCTTAGTGCCAACCTCCTCTCAGGAGAGCTTCCAGTTTCATTGGGCAATCTTACAAAGTTGGAGGACGTGTATGTGCTATTACATTTCTCCATCATCTGGGATCCCAAGAGCACATAATATAATTTGAGAGTTTGACATATGCATGACTCCTACATTAACCATTCTCGGCATACGCAACCATAGCTTATCAGTCATAGCATTTGTGCACGCAATTGTTGCATTTGTCACATATTTGCAAAACTAAATAATTTTCTCCTGCAAACTATGATATGTTGCACCTTATACGGCACGAGAATGGCACTCTAGATCACGCAGTGGCATATGCCATTAATGTCATATGGAGGCACACCCCTCAATCATTTCACGGTTTTTGCATTACTTTGTAAAACTAAATAATATTTTGTATCACACTATGAGTGTTTGGTGCCAATGTGCCATATATATGTGCTAGATGTTCAGTCACACGTGCCTAGAATGGCATATCGACCTTATGTTGTTAGTTGTCACACACTCATCGACCGTTTGCATAGTTTGGCATAATTTGGTGAAAGTAAGTAGTTTTTATTTATTGTACATCTAGAACAATCATGTAAATAATGGAGTCTCAGATAACAACTGAAATATCACCACATTCGTCGTATATATAAGGGTTGTTACAGACGTTGGAGAGGGACGACTGTGGAAGGGTGCACATGGGTCGGGTTCTGGTCCAACCCGAAAAATTTGGGTTTGTGAAAAATCCAATCCGAACCCGAACCAATTCGGGTTCAACCCAATCCGACCCGAAATTTTCGGTTCGGGTTGGACCCGAATTTATTTGGGCAATGCACCTTGTCTCTGCACCTCCCGCTAACGATCGCAGTGGGGAAATATCTTGCAACATCCATCACCACAACTCTCATCTGCTCGTGTTACAAAAAGATAAATAAAAATTAATTACCAACACTTAATTTGCAACCGAAAATAGACATGTTTGGACAAGATATATAAATACAAAGAATTAACGTGTTGTTATTCTTTCAGAATCTGACATGAAGGCGATTTGCTTCCCTTTGGATGCCTTCACTATCTCCTCAAACATACCAAAGCTAGATAAACTAAAAATCCAACAAAACCCACAAATCCTTTTGGTTTTAACTAATATTCCAAAACAAAACCCATGTCCAAAATCACATGAAAAGTTCAAATCTTTATGGTTTTACCCACCATCCATCTTTTATCTTCTCCAGCCAAGGCATGTGTGGGTGAGGAAGCCCTCATGGTTTTAACCCAAGTGTTGGTTCTCACACCACCGAACTTTCAATCTCAAGCGGCTTGGGGGCATCACTCGTGAGGGAGAAGGATCGGCGGCACGTGGGATCGACGCAATCATGGAGAGGAGGCGTCGAGGCCGCGAGGAGAGGGGGCGGGGACTTGGGGTCAAGGATTTGGCTGTCAGGTTTCCGAGTTTTTTTAGTTAGGGTTAGG
Source organism: Triglochin maritima (assembly GCA_963682175.1). Taxonomy (NCBI): domain Eukaryota; kingdom Viridiplantae; phylum Streptophyta; class Magnoliopsida; order Alismatales; family Juncaginaceae; genus Triglochin; species Triglochin maritima. Next base: position 46,775,366 of record OY821771.1, on the reverse strand, counting down.
AAATAGGAACCTTAGGTCAGTTAGGTGTATGGTGGTTGAAGGGAACGACCCAGATTACTTTGGAGTGTATTGGACGGCTCAGATTAAAATAATATTTTGGGTTCGGATTGGGTGAACCGACCTTTCAACCTGAACCCTACCCGAACAATTCGGGTTTCACTTTTACCGACCCGAACCCCTACCCAACCCGACCTGTGTGCACCCTAGTAGACCAATCCATAACAAACTCAAGGAACAAACTGAACATACAAGGCCCAATAACGGCCAACATCGGAAGCCCACATATACAATGCAAACACTCGACCATTATCATATACAAGACTCTACTCATTACACTGAATAATACACAGTTTTTTTTTGTTTTTGCGTCATACACTATGCAAGATATGCATCACACAGTCGAATTGTTGCAATTTCGCATAGATGTTCTAATCATTCAATTTCAAAGCAGTAGTTAATGCTATATATGCATATACAAACAAACTACCATCTTATCCGATTGGAATAAAAAACATCCATGAGGTTTTTGGTAGTAATATCTAGTTCAATCTTGAAACCAAGTATTTTCGATAAGTTCTAATACCATTGTTTACAGTAGGCTTGATGGGAACGATGTGTCTGGTAAGATTCCTGATTTTATTGGAAACTGGACAAATCTCAAGAACTTGTAAGTAATAAATAGGATTTTAATCATTTTGGATTTAGATACTTGAATGTTTCTTACCTCATGAACTACTTTGATTGTATTTTATTCAAATTATTATCAGACATATGCAAGGCACATTTTTGGGAGGGCCTTTTCCACCAAGACTTGGGGAATTGAAAACCTTACAGGAATTGTAAGATGGGTTGTGATATACTCCGGGTTTTGTAGCACGTTTGTAGATTTCTGTGGACCCGTTTGCTTAGCTATTGTTTCTGCTGTAGGCGTATATCTGATTTCAAAGGTGACGGAAGCTTCCCATCCTTACAAAACATAACAAAAATGGATCATCTGTAAGTTTATATCTAATGGTTGTTCTTAAATGTATGCATAAGCTTGCATGCGTGTGTGTATAAATATGTTAGCATGAAGTTGGACGTCATTCTTGTAAAATGAGGTCGGCCTCAATAAAATGAAGCCCACTATATTGTAACAAAATGCCTCATGATTTTATAGGGAATATATGTACTTGTTTGATAGCACAATTTTGACAAATGACATAAAAGAGAATGCTTCTTTTCAACCTACTGTCTAAAAACCAAAAAAATAAAAATGATAGCCTGATTTATTTGTCTATTGATATAATTCACATGTTAGATCCACTTGGATATTTGATATCGTAATATGGTCGTTGGGATATATCAAAAGACAATTGGCTTCATTTTGATGTAGTAAGGTTGAACCCCATTCTAACATTTCTTTACGAGGACTTGATGTAGTTTGTTATAGAATTCATGATCCTTGGTTTCGATCACGGCACAGGGTTCTAAGGAACTGCTCCATCTCTGGAGAAATTCCTGACTATATTCGGAGCTGGAGTATCAAAACCCTGTAAGTAATCTCTCTAGTATTCATATTGTCGGCACAAAATTGGTAAAATATTGCATAAAATCATAATATTCCTATTTTGTATCATCTGATGACTAAAGGAACATCAATTGAGGAAGTTTGTTCAACGCCAACATTTTGTATTGCCTATCTCCTTTGCTTTTGTTGAAGTTGAAAGGAGAGACCTACGGGATTTAGTGTGAGAGTGTGATAGAGTAGGCGAACAAATAAAAAACTATTGCTTGTGGTATGTGAGGCAAAGTGTAGGATTTCGTGTCCCTATGTATGTATATATTTTAAAAAATTTAATACAACATACAAGATCAATTTCATATTTTTTCTTTGATTTTACGTACATGTATTTGTTTATTCTAATATCATACATTCCTACACATATTAAAATAAACAAAGGATAGATAATCATACCCAAAGGTTCTCTAAAACCTTTCAGAAGATCCGGAGTTCCGTTGCTCGTCGAATCGCCCGCCGATTCGCCTCAAAGTGTTCACAAAACTCTAAACAAGATTAGAGAGAAATGAGCTAGCCAATCAATCTCTAATTAAGCTTAGAATCTAGCTAATAACCACTCTTTAAGCTCCTGAGATTTCTATCTCCAAAACTTAAAACTATTAAGAGATTTTCGTGATGATTAAGGGAGAGATTAATGAGAGAGAATTTTTTGCATTAACATAAACAAGTAGGATGATGGATCCTTTTATAGGCTCCCAAAGCATCATTATCAAGAAATATTCTTTAGTCATTATCTTTTGCTTATTCTCTCCTAAAACTAATCTCAAATTGCCACATAAGCATCCTAAAAACGTTTAATTAAATCTGGAATTAATCCAACTCATGATCTAATTATTCTCTTAATAATTCAGGCAAACTGTTCGGTTGACCGAGAATTCTTCTCGGTTAACCGAACCATTCGGTTTTAACACGTGTTCGGTGGACCGTGAGCTAGACGGTCGACCGTAGACCCACCAAAATTTCTCCTGACAAACATTCATCGGACGACCGTATCACCTTCGGTCTACCGAAAATATCCCAAGATATTTTCTCTCGGTTGACCGAACCTAATTGTCCAGGCACTCCAGACAATTTCGGTCAACCAATTGTGTTTACCCGTTCCTCGTTCGGTTGACCGTTCCGAAGACACTTCGGTCGACCGAACCCTAAACGGTTCACCGTGTTTGACTCTGATTTTGCCTTTGTCAAATTTTGGATTTATTTCCAACAAAATTTGATCTTTTGGGGTTTTAGCAAATTCATATCTTATTTAATATTAAATTATTATACCCCATAATATATACACCTCATATGAATTTATTATGATTCTAATTATGTCAATTCTCATGACATATTGATTTTATTTATTCACCACATGTGTCCTTTTTACACATGAAACCCGACACATCATATGAACTCAAAATCAATCTTCTTGTTTCGTAGTGTTGTGGTGTGACCTATAGGAGAATCTAAGCTAAATTGGCAGAAATATTAAACACTTACTATCTCAAACTATAAACGATATCTAGCTACACATTATAGTTACCCAATTAGCATAGATGTCTTTGTTCCACTCGAACTAAACACGATTCATTTATTGATGTAAGTGCACCATTTATGTCCGTCCCTTGCCTCATGATATTAAGAATATATACAAAGTAGAAATGTGTCACCTTTGTATTATATTCATTTCTTGATATCTTTAAGCTAATTATAACTGTGTAACTTAACTCAAGTTACATTGTGCACATTATAATTTAGCTTTATCAAGAGGCTCACTGATATCATCACTCAATTAAGAGGGGCAACGATAATCGTTTGACTACCTATCTTTTCCAGCACAAGTCATGTTCAACCAACTATTGTCATAATCACTATAATCATTGATAATTTTTGACAATAATCAAATTAAACATTTCTTGAGTGAAAAGATATGTCTCATATCTTAGGATCAAAGACAAAGTAAAACATTAATGACACGAAACACAATTCCATAATGTTTTATTTTTATGTCTATTCAATATATAAAAGTAATTTTTTCATCTTTTATATACTCGTGTCGTCAATTATTTGTAGAGCTACAACAATCGATGACCAACACGACAATCTTATCTCGGTGATTAATGTTCCATGTTAATTACCATGATTGTGAATAACTTTTGATTTATGTAAACCATTATTTTTTAAAGTTCTACGGTTAAGGACCAAACACCTCTTGCTTAACACTTCCAAAAGACGAATACTATAATCAAGGAACAAAATGTTTGCACATCCAATTCATAATAATTGACATATAAAAGTAAAATTTTTAGAACACATTCCTTTCACAAAGTACATGAGATTTGACAACATTTCAATCTTCACGGAGGATGAGAGGAGTTTACCTAGCATTTTTCCCGTAAATTCTCTTTAATTCTTTTTGTTAGAGAATAATCCTATTTCGGTTAAAATGACGACTTTATCCAGGGTTATAAATTATAAGATCCCTCTACTCATCACCAATGTTTTGAGTTAGATACCCACATTTCAATATGGTATCAGAGCAAAAGATGTTCAACGACCGACTTAACACGTCAACCTTTAATGTTATTCCCGCATAGACACGGAGAAAAAAATAAATCTTAGTCACACCTATGAGGAGTGTTTCAGAATAGTTCTACATCGGTTAAAATGATGACTTTCACTTAAGTTATAAGTTGTAGAATTCCTTCCCTCGTCACTAATTAATTTTAAGTTGAATACTCACACTTTCAATACTCACACTTATCATTATCCCTCCAAAAGTCTTAAGACAATACCTATTTAAACAAATAGGCATGGGAAGTATCGATCCAAGTATCATCCTTATTGTCCCTCAAACTTCTAAAACAGTTGGTTGTCCAATTCCTTACTTCAAGTATAAGCTTGAGCCAAGCAAAACTCCGCCACCTGTTCAACTTTTCTTGCGTTCGGTGGTACTCCATCATGAATTACCTTTTACACCCCCCATAACGTACGGTATTCCTTCTTCAATACCTAGGAGATTTAGGCAAAGCTCGAATTTCATTCTGGTGACCAACTTTTTTGTCGTTGGAGAGGTCAAAATACTACTCCCTAAAAATCTTACGGGGAGCTACTCAAGTTTTTGGTCCAACCCCAAATGTTGTGATATGTTGCATTTATATGTTTAGTCCTCCAGTAGGAAGATTATCCTAGCTAGTCAAGTCATAGAGGTTATTCTTCACGAACAACCTATTCTGCAATTATCTTGACTTTTATATGCTACCAGGCTTCTTCTCCATTTTCCACATCCAGGGTAATCAGAATATGAGTAACCAATATGTTGGGATGAGAAGAATAATACTGGGGTCAGGTTTATATGACCAGCCTGGTCCAGTCATGATGAGAGCGATGTCTGCTCACAAGACGTCCAAGTATAGTTTAATTCTGTACTTTCCTATGTGTTCATGTCTTAAGCTGGCTTTCATTAGCTATAACAGAACTTTGTTGTAGTAAGTTGATTAAGCAGTAACTCCGCGTGAATTTTGTTATGACACATAGTGTACTAGAAATGGAGTTTGTTTCTTTTTCTTGCAGTGATTTGAGCTTTAACAATTTAACTGGTGGGATACCTAGCACTTTCTATAGTTATCCAAAATCGAAGATTGAAAACCTGTAAGTCTTCCTGTTGAAAATTCTATATTCCTTTTTTTGCCTTTGTAGCAAATTCATACGACACATTGTGCATTTTCACTTTATAACATGAATCCCTTGTTTCTCTTATTAGTCATTTTTTGTCAACAGAAGTCCATAAGTAGTATTTTCCCCCCCTTCTTAATTAGGTATCTCTCAAACAATAGGCTGAGCGGAACAATACCTGAATGGATCTGGAATACCCAAAAAAATGTGTATGTAAATCGGCTTCTATTCAGATTAACTTAAAGCTGTCTTTTGGGTTGTCATTTTGCCATCTCCAAACTTCATGCCGTTTTCTGTAAATGTTTCCTTCTGCAGTGATTTATCTTACAATAATTTTACGGAGACCTCTGGACAGTACAAATGTCAGCAACGTACCAACTTGTAAGCACGATTCATTGTCCTTTTCTTTCTCTTATATTTTCATGCTCATTCTTGACCTTTTCTCAGGAATGTCGTGGCCTGTTGTTCATCCTCGTGAGTCTTGTTTACAGAAATGATGTTTGATTCGTTTTCATTTATTCTTCAATGTGGTTCACTTTATACGAAGTTCACAATTCGTTATTGCCTTATCGTAGGATGGACCCGTGCATGAGGAAGAACTATCCCTGTTTAAAAGCGGAAAGTAAGATTACTGATATTATATCATCTCAAAATTAAGGGTTTTTTGTGTGATGGGGTCTAATTCTTCAGTACTGCAGACTGTAAACTACACATAAATTGTGGAGGCCGAGAGGTACAATTTGAAGATGTTTGGTATGAAGCTGACAACTTGCCTTTGGGTCCAACATCCTTTTCTGAAAATGAAAAGTGGGCAGTTAGTAACACCGGGGAATGTATCTATCCTCTACAGACACATTCTTTATTGAAGAAAAATGATTCAGTAAACACCAGTAATCCAGTATATCACACAGCTCGCTCAAGTTTTTCATCATTGAAGTACTATGGCTTGTGCTTAAGAAAAGGAGATTATAATGTTTCTCTCCACTTTGCTGAGATTGTTTTTGACAATGATCAACCACTTGCGAGCGTTGGAAGGCGATATTTTGATGTAACCATCCAGGTGAATAGGTTCTGTGACTGTTTTAGCTGTGTATACTGGAGGGGAACCGGACTGGACCTAGTCAGGATCCCAAACCAAAATCCACGGAATAAGGAAACAGACTGATCAAGTCTGGTCCAAGACCAGAACGGAACAGTTTGGACTGTTTCTAAAATTATTTCTTTTAAGATAATAAATTGTTCAGTTGACCTTAAAAACATCACATAAAACTGGTCCCAGATTGTCTTAGATAGGGCTGTCAAATTCGTGTTTCGGGTCGTGTTCATGTCGACACGAATTGACATGAATTTGTTTTTGCTCAACCCGAACACGAACACGAAATTTAAAAAAAACCTGACCCGAACACGAAATTCTATAGGTAAACACGAACACGAAATTAGTAACATGAGCCGAATTGACACGATTTTTTTTCTTGTTTGTCGAATTCGTGTTTCGGGTCATGTTCATGTCGACACGAATTAACACTAATTCTTTTTGTCAACCTAAAAACAAAATATTCATGATTAAATCACAAACTCTTTTAAAATATGAAAGGCTACACTGATACATCCATAAACATTCGGAGGCTTGGAGATGTGGATCAGAGATTTGGAGGAGTTAGAGACGGTTGGAGGCTTGAGAAGTTGAGATTGTTTGTTTTAGTTAGGGTTTTTTATTCTATATTTGAAATTCGAGTATTTCGTGTCGACACGAATTACACGAAACCCAAATTTGATAAACCCGAACCCGACCCGAATTACACTTCGTGTTGTTCGTGTCGACCCGAATTTGACACGAACCCGAAATATGTCAACCCGAACTCGAAATTTCGTGTCGTGTTCGGGTTCGAATTTCATGTCATGACCCGAATTGACAGTCCTAGTCTTAGACTGCAGGAATTGGACCCTGATTCGAGAAAATAGCTTTCCCATGTTGTACACCCCAGCTGTTTCTAAGTATTTTTGTGCTTGTGCTTGTGAAATTCACGGGTCACTGTTTTGAACTTTGTTGTCATTTCATGTTGTGAGAGCTTGCCTTGTGCACGTCATTACATGTCCTCTGCATCGAATCTGCGAATTTCCGCTCTAAGATAATAGAAAGTTATTGTGGTATCAGGTTTTACAGCACCATATTTTAAATAAATATATGAATCACATTTCGGCGAATAATTTATCTCGATACGTTTATTAATTTCAAGTTGGCTTTGAGAGAGGTTATTTCACTTTCAAGCTGTATTAAGTTTTTAGTAAATGGGCACATGACCTTTCAGAAAGGACCCTTACATGGTCTCTGTAGATCAGAGAATGTTTCAGATGTGAATTTGTCTTAAACTTTCCACAGGGTAAAAAAGTTCTGAAGGACTTCAATATTGCATTAGCAGCAAATGGGACTCATAAAGGTATTGTCAAGAATTTTGTCGCAGCTGTGGATGGTGGTGCTTTGGAGATACACTTCCGATGGGCTGGAAGAGGAACAAACTCCATTCCTGAAAAATGTGACTATGGGCCACTTATTTCAGCCATTTCAATCACACCGCGTGAGTTGTCTTTGCCTGTTATCAAGTTTTTCCCCAGCTATTCTTGCTTTGGTCATTTTGGTTCTTGCAGGCTTCCCTATTAATGATTGTATTGATGATTCGTGGTGGAAGAGAAATCTCAAGGCTATTGTGCCTGCCGCTGCTGTAGCACTTTTATTGATCTTGCTCGTGATTTGGTGTTTGGTCAAAAGAAAATTTGGCAGGAAAAATGGTGATGAAATTTGTTTTCATGATATGCAAACTGCCAACTATGCTTCTTTGGAATGTTTCATTTTTCCTTTTGATTTTCCTTTTCCCTTCCAACCAATTTTCTTAGCAACTAATACTCTTCTTTTGACAGCGCTTAAAGATTTAGAATTGCAGACGACCCGTTTTAGTCTTGTACAAATGAAAACAGCTACAAGAAACTTTGATCCTAAAAATAAGATTGGCCAAGGTGGTTTTGGTTCAGTTTTCAAGGTTATTCGAATGTTATACTATCTATATTAAAGTGCAAACGTTTATCCTGTTTTCATTCCATGCTCGCTGGCATAAGTAATTCAGATTGTTTGTTTGTCCAGGGTGTACTTCCAGATGGTAGAGTTATTGCTGTGAAACAACACTCATCCAAATCCATCCAAGGGAACCGCGAATTTGTAACTGAAATAGGCATAATCTCTTCACTACAACATCCAAATCTTGTGAAGCTTGTAGGGTGTTGCATAGATGGAAACGAATTGCTTTTAGTATATGAGTACATGGAAAACAACAGTCTTTCCCATGTTTTATTTGGTAAGCACACTTAATATCTTATAATCTTAAAATGTAACTAGCCAAGAAGCAAACGTGTAAATATCTGCAATTAGCTAGTTTTATGTATTTTATTTATCTTGGCAAAGCTCATGAAAGACTGGTGGATATATTTATTATGATGTGTCGGAATGTAACATACTAACATGGAGAAAATTTGATGAATTTAATAGGCATCTCAAACCGCTCAGTTCCCACTCTTGACTTGAAGTCTGGTATCTTTTAAATAAGCTCGACGTCTTTATCGGCCTTTTCGGCCATTCACGCACCGAAACCATATGACTTGATGATACCATTTCTAAGCCACACCAATTAGGATTGAAGGCTCTGCCGCTGTCGTAATGCCACAATCTTGATTGGCCAATCTTTCTTGCCTTTTTTCTCTTCCTCTACACAATCTCTATCTAGCTTCTGTGCCTAATTAGTTTCGAAGGACAGGATCCTTAGTAGATGGATAACACTAAATAGAAGCTAAGTCCATTGTCAATTTATATATTTATTTTCCTTTTGTAAGCATACTCTACTCATATTTTATTACGCTCACTTCTTGGGTTGTTATAGGACTCCTCATTTGTTATCATGAGTTGTTATATAAGATAGTATGCTTTTAGTTACTTAGTAGTTTGGCGACTAGCATCTGTAACAGTAATGAGATTTATTGGACTTAGAAATTTGAATTACTTGTTACCTAGATTGTGAAGAGAGATCGAAATTAAATTGGCAAGCAAGGCGTAAAATATGCTTGGGGATAGCACAAGGTTTAACTTATCTTCACGAGGAATCCAGGCTTAAAGTTGTCCACAGGGATATCAAAACTGCAAATATTTTACTTGATGAAGATCTTAATGCGAAGATATCTGATTTTGGTATAGCCAAACTCGATGATCAGAAAAATACCCACATGAGCACGGCAGTACTGGGAACTAGGTAAGCATACCAGTTCCACTACAATATGGTAAAATTTGACTTCATGCTTCCATTTTCTTCAAGACTGTATAAAAGTATCTTATGTAAGTTTTTTCACAAATTTACTTACAAACCATTGCGTAACATGCCTTTGGATTGTAATATCTTCACAATTTTGGTGTAGTTATTTATCATCTGTCGCAGTGCAGCCACAACTTGGCACCATAAAGTTTCACATGAAAATGACACATTTTAGATAGGCAAATCTATCCATCTAACCTTAAAACAAATATCTTAATTGTTTAATAGTTAGTACTAGTAAGACAAGCCAGGTGCCTATTGATTACGTCAGTATAGTGATATTTTGGTGTTAATAGATGACAAAATCAAATTGCCACCTTTATTTTCCAACTAGAAGTTCTTATTAACTTTGCTTGACTGGGACTCTAAAATATCTTTATTGGCAAGTGGGACCCAAAATGGGTGGAAGGTAATAAATGGGGTGGGTCCAGTGAGTTCCTTGTCAAAATAAAATAAAAAAATCTTTATTGGAAATTAGATTCATTTTAGGCTATCTAGCTCTTGATTTGTACTGAAATTAACTCAGGAATGTGCATAGGGAATAATTTCCTTACAGTTTCAAAATCTGATCATGCTTGTGATTGATACCGTACTGAAGTATAAAATTTGATTTCTAGAGGGTATATGGCTCCAGAATATGCAATGAGGGGTCACTTGACAGATAAAGCAGATGTTTATAGCTTCGGGATTGTCATGTTGGAGGTTGTTAGTGGACAGAACAACTACACTCGTAAATTTGACACTGAGGACACATATCTACTTGATTGGGTAAGTGTCGTTTGTACTGTAATTTCTTAAAGAGAGCATTCTCTTTCTTCAGTCTGGCACCCAAAATGAGATCACACAATTAAATTTTAGTAGTATTGCATAATTATATTGAACGAACATTCAAATGGTAGATTTTCTTATTGACAATTTCACAGGTGGATGTTTTAACCAGTACACGTTCTACATCTCGACTGCAAAACTCCATTGTAATATGGATCATTTGATGCAGACTTATTTTTATTTGCAGGCTTACATCTTAGAAGATAGTGGAAGAATACTGGAGCTTGTTGATCCAACCCTTGGTTTGAATTATTCCAAGGAGGAGGCAGAACAGATGCTAAAACTGGCTCTAGCGTGTACGAACACATCGCCAAACCATAGGCCCACAATGTCCGCAGTGGTAAGCATACTGGAAGGAAGGGAACCTGTAAATACTGCAATAGTACATCAGAGTAAGGGTAAACCATCCAAGTTCATTACCGTCGAAGGGAGTTCTCATTACGAACGCCGCATATCAAGCTATGGTTGTGAAACCTCCACCCAGCAACTACTGCCTCACTATGACGACGACATTCCTCGGTGAGGTCTTTGGTGCCAGTATAATCAACCGTCATCTTGTTTCACCTTACTTAAGCCTCAATTTTTTTTCAGAAATCTTACAAACAGAATTCCACCATTTAAATAACTTATGTAAGGACAAGCTGCTCTCACTTGATCTTGAATGTAGATTTGAGTATTGTAGGATTGCCATGCTCTATTTGCTTTAAGGCTTTGTTTGCATGAGTGTATTGGATTAGAAGGAAGTATCAACTTAATTTTTGTAAGTTCTAAATCACGTCCAAGTTTCAAATCAATCTTGGTTTTTGCTTGGGTGCACCGTGCACTTGCACTTGGAAATGTTGAATATTGGACCTTTGCTATCGTCAAAGTTTATCTACCTCCACTCCAGTCACTCATGTACCCAAAGAATTGGATGCACGTGCTTATGTTACGCCATTAACGTCGCCGTTAGTGTTAGTGTAACATCCTCAAAGCAGCGGAAAATTTTAAAATTTATAAACACTCAATCAACAGAGGATATTACGCAATAAAAGGGACACAGTTGCACCAACATATATATAATATATATCCGAACATCAGAGTATACAAAAGTTGTGATTACATCAAAAACATATACAAAGGAAGCAGTAATCACACGACCTCAACTGAGAGAAAGCTGGATCCGGTAGTAGCGCTCCTCTCCTCGGTCACCACCCTCTAACGCCGATCACGGCCTGAAAGTAAACATACAACAATGCCTGAGTTTCCAGAAGGAAACCCCGTATGTCAAACTCTAAATGCAATAATAAAATCATCCTAGCATACAGTTCTACTCAACAAGAAAAGCATCACAACAGGCTGGGCTCCAGGGCTCTCTCACCCAACCACAACACACACACCGCAGGTACGGGGCTCCAGGTCTAATCTCAACCAACCGCCGCGACACACACTCGTCGTCAAGCTGGGCTCCAGGTCTAATTTCAACCAACCGCAGCAACCACGACACGACCAAGAGCTCCAGGTCTAATTTCAACCAACCCAAACGTATAAGGGCTCCAGGTCTAATTTCAACCAACCCCTACACGCGGTCCCTGCTCAGGCTCCATGTCTAATTTCAACCAACTCGAACGCACTACGGAGCTCCAGGTCTATTTTCAACCAACTCCGTACAGACTAGCTGAGCTCCAGGTCTATTTTCAACCAACCGCAGCTCTCACACGGTTACGGGGCTCCAAGTCTAATTTCAACCAACCACCGCATCCCTCGTGCACCTCGCACACTTGCCGGAAGAACATCGGCACCACGACTCGCCCCACACTGGCAACCAGGACCATAGCACCTCCATAGTGCAAAACAAGACACAAACGGTCGACCGAACCAAAAGTCCCGGTCGACCGAATCAAGCAAATACAGGGCAATCCACTTCGACCGGCACTCCATCGGTCGACCGACTTCCAACCCACACTCGTTCGGTCGAACCCAAATCAAGGGACGGTCGACCGTTTAGATGGTCAACTCCCGGTTCAACGAACAAAATGACCAATCGGTCGACCGACAAAGGGGTCCCGGTCGACCGAAAGTCACCAGGGAACAAAATCCCACAACTCCACAACGAATTCGGTCGAACGCCGAGCACATCTCGGTCGACCGAATCTGTCCAGGGAATAATCCCTCACTCGTGCCATGAATTCGGTCGAACGCCGAGCACATCTCGGTCGACCGAATTCCTCCAGAGCGTTCCCCACGCTCAGCGCACAAGTCCGGTCGACCGAACCCTCATTCGGTCGAACCGATCACTATGCTCACTTAAGTCACGGTCGGACGAAAATCAACGAGCGGTCGACCGTTTAGATGGTCTAAGCCCCCAACCGACTTAAAACAGTGCACACGGTCGACCGGCAAAGGGGACCCGGTCGACCGAATCTCTCCAGACTTGCCTCCTATGCACAATCGGTCGACCGCCCCACAGGCATCGTTCGACCGATTTGAGGCAGAGCCCGAATTCTCTTCACGAACGGTCGACCGTTTGCACCAACCGGTCGACCGATCAGGCAGTGAAATCTGCTGCACATTTACTCGCGACGAGCCAAACGGCATACCGTCGACTTCCAAATACTCACGGTAATTAAGTGAGCGAGTTTGACATACCGGAAGGTCTGAAGAGACCTTAGAAGAACCACGACGACGCCTCCACGAGCGCGCCTCCCCAAATCACGATCCGTCGACGAACCTCGCGTCCAAACGACGATCAATCGTCTCCTCGACGATCCACAACACCACACTACCTCCGGCAACCTCCACAATCTAACCACAACCACCAAAACCCGAGTGAGGTCAAGAGAGAGAAACCAAAATGAGCCGGAAACGAGCCGAGAGAGTAACACTCACCTCAAACCACCAACTCCCCGGAGCCGATCTTCGCCTCGCCGGAGAACACCACCACCACGCCGGATCACCACCTCTGAGGTAGAGAGTGAGTGAGCAAAGGGAGAGAGAGTCGTGAGTTAAGAGAGAGAGAGAGAGCTCACCATATAAATATCTCCTCCTCCTCCAATCTCAACCATCTAATCCAATCCAATCCATCTCCACCACTCATCTCATCCCCTCTCCATCTCAACCCTCCATCCATCCATCTTCAATCCAAGCCATCCATTCCAAAACCCCTCTAATCACCACCTAATCAACCACAAAGCACAATTAGGATAGGATTAGGATCAGAATCCTACCGTTAGTGTTCAGTTAGTATCTACGCTAACTCATCTAACCCTTTCTCGCCCATATTCTCGCTTTAAACCTCCACGACCTCTTTTCGATCGTCCGCCCCTTTAACCTTCAACTGGGACGAAGTGTTGACCACCAAAATCCCTGTAGTGAAGGCACAACCAAAATCGTGCTTTTGGGGCATCATGTCGACCTCCAATTAAAAATTTGGAAGAGTTTTTTTTTTTAAATTACAGAGTAGTCTTTAAGAGTTTGTTTTGAAATAACATCTAAAGTAACACAAAACCGTAATATTTACCAAACTATGAAAAACACGTGCTATAAAAATGCCCGTTAATTTGCGGTTTAGCCGCCGTGAATTAAGGATTTGGACGACGTCGTTGTCAAGAATGACCGAAGAATTTGGTGTCACAGACGACCCACAGCCAGTGGAGAACGACTCCGTCCATAACATAATGGAGGAGATTCGGTTGATCTCCAAGGTATGATGGTGACGATTCAAAATCTGGAAACTAACACCAAAGCCTTAATTGCGGAGAAGACGTTGGCGGTGCAGTTGACAAGAGACGCCGAGGAGGCTTGAAGAATGAGAGACGTCAACTTAATGGGAGAAGGATGGATCTAGAAGCCGACCAGAAGGACAAGGAGAAGGAAAAAAATCATCTTTTACAAAAAGTGTCTCGGGTCGTTTTGCTGGGATTCACACTGAGTTTGTCATTTAATGGTAAAAAAAAAAGTTTCTGATTTTTATGTATTGCGGATTTATTACGGTTTATCTTCGTAAGTGTGGTTTTAATGCATATATAGATGTGCTATACTATACAAACAGGTTTCAAAAGGTTGAGTGAGACTCAATCTTTAGAGGTGGAAATTTCAACAGGTTGAATGAAGCACTTGTCTTTGTTTTAGAGTTGAATTATTTGGATTTGCTACTACTTTTCAAACTTATTGTCCTTGACAAACACTAAAACATAACACACGCAAAATAAGATTGTTGGCCGAGCTTCCGAATTGTGGTCATTTCACTTTGACTGTATTCACTTCGCTCTTTAAACCCTTGGTGGTGCGTCGGCTACTTGGATTATGGTACAATAATTTGTCCTCTGCTTCATCTTCAAATCTCAGCCGTAAACCTCAGCAAACATGCACTTTTTCGGACATTACTTTGGTAATACATTCCCATCTGTTCAGTTCAGTCATGTTATTTTATACTGCATGTCATTTTTTCGGATAAACTAGGGATTTTTCGGACTATTAGTTTTGAAAATAAAATACACAAAAGACTGACCTATTGAGACTCCGGCTCAAGTTGGCATCCTTGCCATCATCACCGCATATCAAGGGAAGCATCTACACGTATCAAGCCTCACAAGGAAATTATTCAAGCACAAATCAATCTCCAACGATCAAGCTTTTTTAGGCAACTGTAACGGACTAATTCCAACGTTCGATTAGGATGATGTATACAACCTCTGTTGTAATTTAAAACACATAAGAATAATACAATACAAACAAAAAACTTGTCTCCATCGTTCTCTACATGGTATCAGAACAACGTTCGTCGATCTCAGAAGCTTCAAGCTCATCATAGATCCGACGTTGGTCTCAGAAGTCTCAAACCCATCACAAACCTTGTTCCAAACCGCAACAACCCAAAATGACATTTCTTGGTCTACCGGAGGGCAACATGAACCAGAGGATCGTGTCGCAACCACTCAACAACACTAACTTTCTTTCTTAGGCGCGGATAGTCACTCTGTCCCTCAGCGGCCGAGGGAGACCCAGCTTCATCACCGGGAAAACAAAGAAACCCGCTGGGGAAGGCAGCGGATCCAAACAAGAAGAATAGGACTCCAACAACGACCTTGTCATGTCATGACTTCTACGATCTATGGAGCCAAACATTGCGGAGATCTTCATGTACTCAAACACAGCATATGAGCTATGGGAGTCCGCTCAGAACTCAAAGGATTGTGTTCTAAAAGTTTTAGTTTTATATGTCAATTATTATGAATTGGATGTGCAAACATTTTGTTCCTTGATTATGATATTCGTCTTTTAGAAGTGTTAAGGAAGAGACGCTTGGTCCTTAACCGTAGAGTTCTAAAAGATAATGGTTTACATAAATCAAAAGTTATTCACAATCATGGTAATTAACATGGAACATTAATCACCGAGATAAGATTGTCGTGTTGGTCATCGATTGTTGTAGTTCTACAAATAATTGACGACACGAGTATATAAAAGAGGAAAAAAATTACTTTTATATATTGAATAGACATAACAAGTAAAACATTATGGAATTGTATTTCGTGTCATTAATGTTTTACTGTGTCTTGGATCCTAAGATATGAGACTTATATCTTTTCACTCAAGAAGTGCTTAATTTGATTATTGTCAAAAACTATCAATGAGTATAGTGATAAATGCAATAGTTGAACATGACTTGTGCTGGAAAAGATAGCTAGTCAAACAATTATCATTGCCCCTCTTCATTGAGTGATGATATTAGTGACCCCCTTGATAAAACAAAATTATAATGTGCACAATGTAATTTGAGTTAAGTTACATAGTTATAATTAGCCTAAAGAGATCAAAAAATGAATATAATACAAATGTGACACATTTCTACTTTGTATATATTCTTAATATCATGAGGCAAGGGACGGACACAAGTGATGCACTTACATCACTAAATGGATCGTGTTTTGGTTCAGGTGGAACAAAGACATCTATGCTAATTGGGTAACTATAATGTGTAACTAGATACCGCTTATAGTTTGAGATATTAAGTGTTTAATATCGCTGCCTATTTAGCTTAGATCCTCATATAGGTCACACCACAAAACTGGGAAACAAGAAGCTTGATTTTGAGTTCATATGATGTGTCGGGTTTCATGTGAAAAATGGACACATGTGGTGAACGAATAAAATCAATATGTCATGAGAATTGACATAATTAGAATCATAATAAATTCATATGAGGTGTGTATATTATGGGGTGTAATAATTTAATATTACATAAGATATGAATTTTCTAAAAACCCCAAAAGATCAAATTTTTTGGAAATAAATCCAAAATTTGACAAAGGCAAAATCGGGGTCAAACACTGTGAACCGTTCAGGGTTTGGTCGACCGGGGAATCTTCGGGCCGGTTAACCGAATGGGGAACAATTAAGCACAATTGATTGACCAAAATTGTCTAGAGTGCCTGGACAATCGGGTTTGGTTAACCGAGTGTGAACGGTCAACCGAGAAAAAGTATTTTCGGTAGACCGAATGTGACACGGTCATCCGATGACTATGCTCTAGGAGAAATTTTGGTGAGTCAATGGTCGACCGAAGAGAAGACGTGGTTCGTCCGAATTATTCCAGAGAATTTTTCTCATGCGGATTCGGTCGACCGTCTAGCTCACGGTGCACCGAACACGTGTTAAAACCGAATGGTTCGGTTCACCGAGAAAAATTCTCGGTCAACCGAACAGTGCGATTTCTGCCTGAATTATTAAGAGATGAATTAGATCATGGGTTGATTAATTCCAGATTTAATTAAAACGTTTTAGAGGATGCTTACGTGGCAATTAGAGATTAATTTTAGGAGAGAATAAACAAGAGATCATGACTAAGAAATAGTTCTTGATAAGGATGTTATGATAGCCTATAAAAGGACCACTCCTCTTACTTGTTTATGTGAATGCAAAAATTCTTTCTCTCATTAATCTCTCCCTAATCACCATGAAAATCTCTTAGTAAATTTAAGTTTTATAGATAAGAATCTCAGGAGCTTAAAGAGGGGTCATTAGCTAGATTCTAAACCTTATTAGAGATTGATTGGCTAGCTCATTTTCTCTAATCTTGTTTAGAGTTTGGTGAACACTCGGAGACAAATCCGTGAAAGATTCAACGGGCAACGCGACTCCGGATCTTCAAAAAGATTTTAGAGGACCTTTAGGTATGATTCTACCTTTGTGGTTTATTTTAATAAATGTAGGGTTGCATGATATTAGAATAAAACACAAAGTTATGTACAAAAAATGTTGAAAATTTTGAAATCGATCCTTTATGTTGTATTAATTTTTTTAAAATACATACATACATGGGGACACGAAATTCTACCGTGGTATCAGAGCATTTAGTTCATATTTTCAATGATTAGACTATATAATTAATTTTAGTTTACCGTCTACAATCGAAACAATTCATGTTCTATGTCTTTTTCGAGTTTTTCGATAGTTTTGTTGATTTAATTCTAATTGATTCTTTTGATAGTTTTAAATGTTTTGAAACACATCATGCGATTGTTAGAATTAAAATTTAGACTTATGTCTAATTTATAGAATTTTCGTTTTTAATTAAATGATTATTTTATGAAGAATGGACAAAACAAAAAAGGCATATGTTTATCTTTATTTAAATTTTTATTTTTTGGAAATTGGATAAACAACGGTTCAAATCTTTTGTGTATTGAACTATAGATGCATAAAATCATTTTAATGGATTTCAAATGATTTTAGAATTGTTTGATTTAGAGATGCATGATAAACTAAATCGAGTAATATATAGTATATGTACATGCGTTGCTCGAGTTCTCTAATGTAGGGATATGTGAGTTTGTATGTTCCGATGAAGCCATGTTTGAATGAATGAATTAATGAATGAATGGATGTGTATGTTATTATTATTCAATCACAGGGGCTTATGTATATGTGAAAGCCAAATTTCTATTTCTATGTATATGCATGCATATAAGAGGATTTTTTACATAAGACTTGCACTAGACAATTTTTCAAATTGAGAGATGCATGTTTATATTTTTGCAATATCAACATCTATGGTGCAAGAGGAAGACGCTGAAGAAGCGCGAGGATCAAGGACGCGGGAACATATAAACTCACACAATGTGTGTGTGTGAATGAATTTATTTATGTTGGTGTGCTTGACATATATTTGATTGTATGGATGAATGTTAGGATGTGTATAGATGATAAATATGCATGATCAACTAAATTCTAAAATCACATGTAAATTTTTAAATTGTCCAACCAAAAATTAAGAGTATTTTTCTTTCTTATTTCATCCACTAGCAATTATCGATCGAGGGATATTCTGCTCGCCCTTAACGGGAGATAGCTTCCTCTATCTTTGGGAATAGTGGGAGATATAAGGTTGTCTATTGTTGTGACATGAATAGATGTACGAGGTGCGATTCACCCTTAGTGGACGCCGAGTATATTTGTTTGTGAATACAATGGATAAACATATCTCGTATCAAATGAAATAAGTTTTCTTAACAAGACCCGGAACCCTAGCTCGGTTTTGAGAAAGAGAGTTTTTCTTACGAGGATTGGTCAAATTCTCTCTTAATTAAAATGACAAGAATCATAAGAGTTTGAAAATGCAAAAGTTGCGATATTTCGAAATGGTTATGATTAGAAAAATGTTTTCTTACCTTGATTTTATAATATATCTGATAGTCCTTTGCTAGTTTATATTATAATTGATAGGATCTTGAATTGCTGCATTTATGGACAAATTTTTATTTGCAGTATTGATTTTTAAAACATAAAATTGACATTAAATCTCATATAATTTATTTTGTCGAAAGGTCGAATATTCAACCTATTGTGCGATCTATGATTGAAAAACATTCTTTGGCAAATGATGGATCAAACTTCATAAGCTGGCAACTCAAGCTCAATATCTTGTTGAAGTTTGAGAAACTATCTCATATTTTGGATGGTGAAATCCCAAAATTAATTGAGAAGGCAACCGATAGAGAGAGAGAGACAAAAGCCAAGTGGGAAGACCAAGAGAACCATGTTCACGGTCTAATGTTAGCCTCCATGGGTGACTCGCTTCAAGCGAAATACTTGGATTCAAAACCCAAGAAGACCATGGAAGCTTTAACAAAGATGTTCATGGATAGTGCTAGAAAAGAGCGCTATAAGACCACCATCGCACTCACAAGGTGCCACATGGCGGGGGAACATCGGTATCCATGCATTTTCTCACGATGCAAGGATACCTTGAGAAGTTGTCGAAACTCTCTTCCCCGATGCCCGATGACATTGCGGAAGATTTGATTCTTGACTCTCTAGCCCCGTCGTACAAGGACTTTATTATGCACTATCATGTACGTGAGAAAGGGGTGAGTCTTGAGGATCTTCACAACGATCTCAAAAAGGCTGAAGTTGACATGAGCAAGGGTCAGGACAAGCACGTCCTAGCCGTCCATGGAGGGAGCAAGAAGATCACCAAAGGTAAAAGAAAATTCACCAAAAAATACGTCAACCAAGAGCAAGAGAGTAGGAGGTGCTCGTGTGAGCGCCTCGAGGGAGAATTCTTCGAAATCTCCGACTCCCAACACAGAGTACTTTCATTGCAATGAAAAGGGACACATCCGGCCAAATTGCCCCAAGTACAAGGAAGACCTTGACAATGGAGTGATTGAACGTAAACGCCCCAAAAAGGCCAAAGGTATATTTGTTATTGAGATAAATTTAGCCACCTCTGTCCATGATTGGGTAATTGATACTGGATCTTGTGCTCACATAATTTCTAATATGGAGCTACTAAAGGATAATAAGTAACTCGTGAAGAACGAGATGATTTTGAAGGTCGGAAATGGTGCGAGCGTTGCTGCGATTGCACAAGGTTCTGTGGAGCTTCAATTATCTAGTGGTTTAAATTTATGTTTAAAGAATGTTTATTATGTGCCTTCGATTAGCAAGAATATTATTTTTGTATCATGTTTGGATATGGATAAGTTTAATATAAATATTTCAAATTCTTGTTTGTCTATATCGAAGAATGATGTTTTCTATGCAAATGCATTCATGAGGAATGGTCTCTATTTGCTTGAATTGAATAATAAAAAAATCTTAAACATCAATAACAAAAGGCTTAAAACTACTCACGTGAATGATACACTCTTGTGGCACTATCGTATTGGTCACATAAATGAAAAACGCATCAAGAAATTGCAAGAAGGTAACCTTCTTGGTCAACTTGATTTTAAATCATTGGAGACGTGCGAACCTTGCCTAATGGGCAAAATGACCAAGAGGCCTTTCAAGAAGAAAGGACCGAGAGCGAATTACTTGTTGGATTTGATACATTCCGATGTATGTGGTCCGATGAGTACTAGTGCAAGAGACGGTTTTAGGTACTTCATTACGTTCACGGATGACTATAGTCGTTATGACTATATTTATCTAATGAGAAACAAAAGTGAATCCTTTGACAAGTTCAAGGAATTCAAGAATGAAGTAGAGAACTCAACAAGAAAATCAAGTCTCTACGAACGGATCGTGGAGGTGAGTACTTAAGTACCAAATTTGACCCATTCCTAAAGGAGTATGGTATTGTACCACAACTCACCCCTCCCGGTACACCTCAGTGGAATGAGGTATCTGAAAGGAGGAATAAGGCATTACTCGACATGGTTCAATCAATGATGAGTCAAGCTGAATTGCCGCTTTACTTTTGGAGTTATGCACTAGAAGCTGCAACTTACACACTAAATAAAGTTTCATCCAAATTCGTAGAGAAAACGCCTTATGAGCTATGGAGTGGTAAAACACCTAAGCTCAATTTTCTCAAGATTTGGGGTTGTGAGGCCTACGTCAAGAGATTGATGTCGACCAAACTTCAACCAAAAGCTGATAAGTGCTTCTTTATAGGTTATCCTCGTGAGACAAGATGATACTACTTTTGACATATAACCTCCAATCGAGTGATTGTAGAGAGGGATGCCGTATTTCTAGAAAATGAATTTTTGGAAAGAATAAAAAGTAGTAGGAGTAGAGTTGTGCTTAAGGAGACTCAAGATATTCTACAAGATCATGATATAAATGGTGACATTCAAGATCATGAAGGCCCAACCGAGGTTCCTTTGGTTAGTGGGAGCGTGAGTGAGAGACCCTCGCAAGAAATTGTGAGAGAAACTCAATCTTCCCCTCTTAATGTACATTCGAGAATCGAACATGAACCAATTCCGCAAGAAATTGTGGAAGAAGTTCGAGAAGTACACATAGAACCAAAAGGACTTAGAAGGTCAATGAAGAAAAGGAAGAAACCCGATATGTATTTGGGACTTCATGAGATCATGGTACTAGATACCGATGATCCATCGACCTTTCAAGAAGCAATGGAAAGAAAGGACTCCAAACTATGGTTTAAAGCCATGGAATCCGAAATAGAATCCATGTATGATAATCACGTATGGAACTTGGTTGACCTTCCTCGAGGGAAAAATGTCATTCAAAATAAATGGGTTTTCAAGAGGAAGATGGACATAGATGAGAACTTGATAACCTACAAAGCGAGGCTTGTAGCAAAAGGTTTCACTCAAGTTCAAGGAATTGACTATGATAAAACTTTTTCAGCGGTTGCCATGTTCAAGTCTATTCAGATTATGCTCGCTATTGCCGCATTTCATGATTATGAGATATGACAAATGGATGTCAAAACGACGTTCCTTAATGGGAACATGGAAGGGGATGTGTACATGGTACAACCTCAAGGTTTTGAAGATCCAAAGAATAACGGGAAATTATGCAAGCTTCAAAGATCTATTTATGGATTGAAGCAAACATCAAGGAGTTGGAACAAACGCTTTGACGAGGAAGTCAAAAAGATTCACTTCGTCCAAAGTAAGGAAGAGCCTTGTATATACAAGAAGGTTAGTGAGAGCCACATAGTGTTCTTGATTTTATATGTCGATGACATACTCCTCATGGGAAATCATATACCTTTGCTTGAGCAAACGAGAAGTTCATTGAAATCTGCATTTTCGATGAAAGATATGGGTGAGACTCAATACATCTTGGGAATCAAGATATATAGAGATAGATCTTGTAGACTCATTGACGTAAGTCAACGTACATACATTGACAAGGTCTTGGAAATGTTCAGCATGAACAACTCCAAAAAGGGCAATGTGCCAATGAGTATGGGTGTGCAACTCAAGAAGTCTCAACGTGCTGAATCACGTAAAGACTTGGAGTATATGAAAGATATCCCTTATGCTTCGGCAATATGATCGATCATGTACGCGATGACATGCACAAGACCCGATGTCTCGTATGCTCTAAGCGTGACAAGTCGTCACCAATCCAACTCAGGTCCTGAGCATTGGACTGCGGTCAAGAATATTCTGAGGTACCTTAACCAGACCAAAGATAAGTTTCTTGTTTATGGAGGACAAATGGATTTAATAGCCGAGAGCTATTCGGATGCGAGTTTCATGAGTGATCCCGACGATAGAAGGTCGCAATCAGGATACGTCTTCCTTCTGAATGGTGGAGCTGTGAGTTGGTGTAGTTGGAAGCAAAGCACTACGACCGACTCAACCACCGCTCCCGAAGTAATGACTGTCGCTGAAGCGAGCAAGTAAGTGTTGGCTTTTTGGCCTTAATCTATGTTTTGATGATTTAATTAACCTAATCTTAATTATGATGATGTAGAGTAGCACACATATTGCATTGCATGTATATTGTATTGTGCTAACCTCTACAGGTGATCAAGACTCAAGAAAGAAGGAAATGAAGTCAAGACATGTAATTAAAGCTAAATCGAAGACATGTAATCTTGATTTATTTTGAGTCTTAGGAACATGTGTAAATTGAGCATACAAGAGTTAAAAACATATCACAAACACACTAGGTTCCTTAGAGAAGTCACACACAAAATTTCACCTCATTTGGACTTCATTAGATCACCCAAACCTTAGTCGGAAATCACTTAAAAACTTAAACCCAGATTTCATGTGTGAACCGGTCGACCGAACCAGTTCTCAGTTCGACCGGTTTATAACAGACTCTCCACAGTGATTTTACCGAACTCTACCGGTCGACCGGTTCTACCTTTTCGGTCGACCGATCCCGGATTTTAATATGGACGTTTTTCTTGTCGTATTCCTATAACGGTCGTATTCGTATAAAACAAACTTAACCCCAAAATACATTCGGTAACCGGTCGAACGAAGACCTTATTTCGGTCGACCGGTTGAACACATTTTCAGAAACCAAATTCCCTGCTATCGGTCGACACATTTCTCGTTCGACCGATTGACCTTTGTCTCAACCGAATCCCCTTTTCGGTCGACCGCTCCATACTTTGGTTCGACCGATTCACTTAAGTAGAGTTAAGTTCTAGCTCGTTTGTCCGACCGAATATTCTTTTGTTCGACCGTTCTCCTTGAAATCAAGTGAACGGTCGACCGGTTTAGTAGTTTCGGTCGACCGGTTCTGGACAGATTTGCAGCCCGATTTTCTGCTTTGTGTATCTTGCACAAAACCCAATCAAATCTATCCCCAACGGCTAGAAAACCTTAGGAGCTTATAAATAGAGGATCAAGACTTGTTGTTAACACAACTCTCCAACTCCAATTGTCCCAATACATTAGAGAGAAACCTCAATCCTCAAAGCTCCCAATTCTACACTCTTTAAGCCTAAACTTCACACATTTGATCATATACTCATCCTACTCAAAGTGTGCTCAATTAGAGAGTGAATCCCACTCAGTTACAAGAGTTGTCAAAAGAAGCAAGGACTTCGGTGAAAGCCCGAAGTGTCCCTCTCGGATTGTGAGAGGAAGAATTCAAGCAAGCGAGGGTTGTTCGCGTTGCTTGTGGTGTAAAGGCGTTCTCTCCCGGCCCGGAACGGGGAGTGGTTAGTGAAGACGTAGGCGGAGCTCGCGGAGTCGAGCGGAGTCTACAAGAGAGGACTAGGACCCGGGTGGGGTGCCGAACCTCTATAAAAACGCCGAGTCTCTTTGTGGTTTGCATTTTCTGTTAATTTCCCTACTTGTTTTTAAATTTGTTTCCGCTGCATTTATTGTTTGATTAGTTAGGGATTAGCTTATTAGTGATTAGTGGACCCATAACCCACACGATCCTACATTTGGTATCAGAGCCAGGTTAAGCTAAATTTCATTACTTTACCGTAATTTTAGCATGGCTTCAACATCTAATCACTTAGAGGGTTTATGCACCACAAGGCCTCCTTTGCTTAATGGGTCAAATTATGATTATTGGAAAAATAGAATGAAAATCTTTTTAATATCAAATGACCTTAAGTATTGGAAGTTTATTCAAAATCCATACATACCCCCAAATGAAGATGATTTAGATTCTCTATCTAGGGCTCAAATGAAAGAAATTGAAATGAATTCAAAAATTATGAATATTCTTTATTGTGGCCTTAATGAGGGAGAATACAATAGAATTAGGGGATGTGAAAGTGCAAATGAAATATGGCATAGGTTACAAATGCATCATGAGGGTGATAGCAAAACCAAAGAAACTAGGATAAGTCTCCTCATGCATAAATATGAAATATTTTCTATGCAAATCGGTGAGAACATAAGCGACATGAACACTCGCTTCACCGATATCACTAACTCTCTTTTGATTCTTGGAAGAAGGATAAATGAAGGAGAGATGACTCGAAAATTCCTCCGGTCATTGAGCAACGATTGGGAAGACAAGGTCGTGGCAATCGAAGAATCGCACGATCTTTCAAAATTAAAGATGGAGGAACTCATTGGAAATCTCATGGCCTATGAGCTCCAATTGAGTCATCGAAGAGAGAAGGAAGCTTCAAAGAAAAACTCCGTGGTGGCATTACATGCAAAGTTTGATGAGCCAAGGAGGGTGGAAGAAGAGGACATTGAGGTCCTTGCCCAAGACTTCTTCAAATACCTCAAGAGGGATAAAGGAGAAAAGAATGAAAGAAGAGGTAGAAGAAGTGAGAAAAGAGAAAAAGAAAAAGAGAGGGAGGAGAGTGAAAATGAGAGAAGAGAAGGGGAGAAGAAAAAGGAGAGAAGGGAGAGGAGAAAAGAAAAGGAGAAGAGCAAGAGAAGAGAAAGGAAGGAGGAAGCACACAAGGCTACATGGGATGATTCTTCATCACCATCATCATCGTCTTCTTCCTTGCAAAGTAGAAGAGAAGTGGCTCACTCATGCTTCATGGCTATTGAAGATCAAAGTGAGGTAGATTCTAACTCTTGTTCTAGTAATTCATGCTCAACTAAGTCTTATTATAGTGATAGCTCAAACTCTAGTGCAAATAATGAAAATTATACACATGATGAGCTTCAAAATGCATTTCATGATTTAGTTAAACAATATGAGATCATTTGTGAAAAGAACAAAAATGCTAGAAAAACTATAAATGATCTCAAATGCCAAATTGAATTAATCATGAATGAAAAGAATGAGGTGGTTGCTAGACTTGAATCAAATGAATCATCACTTGCTAGTCTAAGCAAAACACCCATTGTTGATGAACATGTAGATCTTAAAGTTTCAAATATGCAATTAAGAAAAGATCTAGAAATGTTCACTAAAGGAACAAAAATGCTTGATATGCTTTTAGGTAGTCAAAGACAATCCTTAGCTAAACATGGTTTAGGATACAATGTTCAATTAAAAAACCATGTATCTCATACTACATTAAATGGCAAGCATTTATTTGTTAAGTCTACTTCCTCAAGTGTGTGGGCTCCCAAAACCAAAATGATGTGGATTCCCAAAGCTAACACTCAAGGACCCAAAGTTGTTTGGGTACCTAAATCTACTCTTGTAGGAGCTTGAGGAGGAGATTGGTGGTGACCGGGTGAGCTCAAAAGTCGAATTCAAATCCGGTTGCATCACAAAATGAGATTGGAGCTAAATTCGAATTCAACATTGGTATAAATTCCTATCTATACAATTCATGTTAAATTAGCTCTAATCTAGCTTCACATGCTTAATTGACATATCATATAGTTCAATTCATTGAAAATCATTATCCCTATTCATTGCAAATCATTTATCACATCCATTGATTCTAAATGTCAAATTTTAAATGGATGTTAGAATAAGGCTTAAGTTGAAACTTAAATGAACTTAATTTCATCATACTCATTGTTTCCATTTAGCCTTATTGATAGGGGGAGCTTAAATGTTATATCTTTTAGAGTAATGAAGTGCAAAATTTAGGGGGAGCAACTTCATTACAAGACATCCAAATTCTATGCTTAAAGTCATATTTATCTTTATTTTTGATGGATGTCAAAGGGGGAGAGATAATTAAGGGGGTAACTTGGAATTTGGCATAAAATTGAACAAAAACTATGCACATCCATAGGGGGAGCATTAATATGCATAGTTTACATATACAAATTCCATGTATTTAGATAGAATTAAGATATAGGTTGCCATCATCAAAAAGGGGGAGATTGTTGGCTTTTTGGCCTTAATCTATGTTTTGATGATTTAATTAACCTAATCTTAATTATGATGATGTAGAGTAGCACACATATTGCATTGCATGTATATTGTATTGTGCTAACCTCTACAGGTGATCAAGACTCAAGAAAGAAGGAAATGAAGTCAAGACATGTAATTAAAGCTAAATCGAAGACATGTAATCTTGATTTATTTTGAGTCTTAGGAACATGTGTAAATTGAGCATACAAGAGTTAAAAACATATCACAAACACACTAGGTTCCTTAGAGAAGTCACACACAAAATTTCACCTCATTTGGACTTCATTAGATCACCCAAACCTTAGTCGGAAATCACTTAAAAACTTAAACCCAGATTTCATGTGTGAACCGGTCGACCGAACCAGTTCTCAGTTCGACCGGTTTATAACAGACTCTCCACAGTGATTTTACCGAACTCTACCGGTCGACCGGTTCTACCTTTTCGGTCGACCGATCCCGGATTTTAATATGGCCGTTTTTCTTGTCGTATTCCTATAACGGTCGTATTCGTATAAAACAAACTTAACCCCAAAATACATTCGGTAACCGGTCGAACGAAGACCTTGTTTCGGTCGACCGGTTGAACACATTTTCAGAAACCAAATTCCCTGCTATCGGTCGACACATTTCTCGTTCGACCGATTGACCTTTGTCTCAACCGAATCCCCTTTTCGGTCGACCGCTCCATACTTTGGTTCGACCGATTCACTTAAGTAGAGTTAAGTTCTAGCTCGTTTGTCCGACCGAATATTCTTTTGTTCGACCGTTCTCCTTGAAATCAAGTGAACGGTCGACCGGTTTAGTAGTTTCGGTCGACCGGTTCTGGACAGATTTGCAGCCCGATTTTCTGCTTTGTGTATCTTGCACAAAACCCAATCAAATCTATCCCCAACGGCTAGAAAACCTTAGGAGCTTATAAATAGAGGATCAAGACTTGTTGTTAACACAACTCTCCAACTCCAATTGTCCCAATACATTAGAGAGAAACCTCAATCCTCAAAGCTCCCAATTCTACACTCTTTAAGCCTAAACTTCACACATTTGATCATATACTCATCCTACTCAAAGTGTGCTCAATTAGAGAGTGAATCCCACTCAGTTACAAGAGTTGTCAAAAGAAGCAAGGACTTCGGTGAAAGCCCGAAGTGTCCCTCTCGGATTGTGAGAGGAAGAATTCAAGCAAGCGAGGGTTGTTCGCGTTGCTTGTGGTGTAAAGGCGTTCTCTCCCGGCCCGGAACGGGGAGTGGTTAGTGAAGACGTAGGCGGAGCTCGCGGAGTCGAGCGGAGTCTACAAGAGAGGACTAGGACCCGGGTGGGGTGCCGAACCTCTATAAAAACGCCGAGTCTCTTTGTGGTTTGCATTTTCTGTTAATTTCCCTACTTGTTTTTAAATTTGTTTCCGCTGCATTTATTGTTTGATTAGTTAGGGATTAGCTTATTAGTGATTAGTGGACCCATAACCCACACGATCCTACATTTGGTATCAGAGCCAGGTTAAGCTAAATTTCATTACTTTACCGTAATTTTAGCATGGCTTCAACATCTAATCACTTAGAGGGTTTATGCACCACAAGGCCTCCTTTGCTTAATGGGTCAAATTATGATTATTGGAAAAATAGAATGAAAATCTTTTTAATATCAAATGACCTTAAGTATTGGAAGTTTATTCAAAATCCATACATACCCCCAAATGAAGATGATTTAGATTCTCTATCTAGGGCTCAAATGAAAGAAATTGAAATGAATTCAAAAATTATGAATATTCTTTATTGTGGCCTTAATGAGGGAGAATACAATAGAATTAGGGGATGTGAAAGTGCAAATGAAATATGGCATAGGTTACAAATGCATCATGAGGGTGATAGCAAAACCAAAGAAACTAGGATAAGTCTCCTCATGCATAAATATGAAATATTTTCTATGCAAATCGGTGAGAACATAAGCGACATGAACACTCGCTTCACCGATATCACTAACTCTCTTTTGATTCTTGGAAGAAGGATAAATGAAGGAGAGATGACTCGAAAATTCCTCCGGTCATTGAGCAACGATTGGGAAGACAAGGTCGTGGCAATCGAAGAATCGCACGATCTTTCAAAATTAAAGATGGAGGAACTCATTGGAAATCTCATGGCCTATGAGCTCCAATTGAGTCATCGAAGAGAGAAGGAAGCTTCAAAGAAAAACTCCGTGGTGGCATTACATGCAAAGTTTGATGAGCCAAGGAGGGTGGAAGAAGAGGACATTGAGGTCCTTGCCCAAGACTTCTTCAAATACCTCAAGAGGGATAAAGGAGAAAAGAATGAAAGAAGAGGTAGAAGAAGTGAGAAAAGAGAAAAAGAAAAAGAGAGGGAGGAGAGTGAAAATGAGAGAAGAGAAGGGGAGAAGAAAAAGGAGAGAAGGGAGAGGAGAAAAGAAAAGGAGAAGAGCAAGAGAAGAGAAAGGAAGGAGGAAGCACACAAGGCTACATGGGATGATTCTTCATCACCATCATCATCGTCTTCTTCCTTGCAAAGTAGAAGAGAAGTGGCTCACTCATGCTTCATGGCTATTGAAGATCAAAGTGAGGTAGATTCTAACTCTTGTTCTAGTAATTCATGCTCAACTAAGTCTTATTATAGTGATAGCTCAAACTCTAGTGCAAATAATGAAAATTATACACATGATGAGCTTCAAAATGCATTTCATGATTTAGTTAAACAATATGAGATCATTTGTGAAAAGAACAAAAATGCTAGAAAAACTATAAATGATCTCAAATGCCAAATTGAATTAATCATGAATGAAAAGAATGAGGTGGTTGCTAGACTTGAATCAAATGAATCATCACTTGCTAGTCTAAGCAAAACACCCATTGTTGATGAACATGTAGATCTTAAAGTTTCAAATATGCAATTAAGAAAAGATCTAGAAATGTTCACTAAAGGAACAAAAATGCTTGATATGCTTTTAGGTAGTCAAAGACAATCCTTAGCTAAACATGGTTTAGGATACAATGTTCAATTAAAAAACCATGTATCTCATACTACATTAAATGGCAAGCATTTATTTGTTAAGTCTACTTCCTCAAGTGTGTGGGCTCCCAAAACCAAAATGATGTGGATTCCCAAAGCTAACACTCAAGGACCCAAAGTTGTTTGGGTACCTAAATCTACTCTTGTAGGAGCTTGAGGAGGAGATTGGTGGTGACCGGGTGAGCTCAAAAGTCGAATTCAAATCCGGTTGCATCACAAAATGAGATTGGAGCTAAATTCGAATTCAACATTGGTATAAATTCCTATCTATACAATTCATGTTAAATTAGCTCTAATCTAGCTTCACATGCTTAATTGACATATCATATAGTTCAATTCATTGAAAATCATTATCCCTATTCATTGCAAATCATTTATCACATCCATTGATTCTAAATGTCAAATTTTAAATGGATGTTAGAATAAGGCTTAAGTTGAAACTTAAATGAACTTAATTTCATCATACTCATTGTTTCCATTTAGCCTTATTGATAGGGGGAGCTTAAATGTTATATCTTTTAGAGTAATGAAGTGCAAAATTTAGGGGGAGCAACTTCATTACAAGACATCCAAATTCTATGCTTAAAGTCATATTTATCTTTATTTTTGATGGATGTCAAAGGGGGAGAGATAATTAAGGGGGTAACTTGGAATTTGGCATAAAATTGAACAAAAACTATGCACATCCATAGGGGGAGCATTAATATGCATAGTTTACATATACAAATTCCATGTATTTAGATAGAATTAAGATATAGGTTGCCATCATCAAAAAGGGGGAGATTGTTGGCTTTTTGGCCTTAATCTATGTTTTGATGATTTAATTAACCTAATCTTAATTATGATGATGTAGAGTAGCACACATATTGCATTGCATGTATATTGTATTGTGCTAACCTCTACAGGTGATCAAGACTCAAGAAAGAAGGAAATGAAGTCAAGACATGTAATTAAAGCTAAATCGAAGACATGTAATCTTGATTTATTTTGAGTCTTAGGAACATGTGTAAATTGAGCATACAAGAGTTAAAAACATATCACAAACACACTAGGTTCCTTAGAGAAGTCACACACAAAATTTCACCTCATTTGGACTTCATTAGATCACCCAAACCTTAGTCGGAAATCACTTAAAAACTTAAACCCAGATTTCATGTGTGAACCGGTCGACCGAACCAGTTCTCAGTTCGACCGGTTTATAACAGACTCTCCACAGTGATTTTACCGAACTCTACCGGTCGACCGGTTCTACCTTTTCGGTCGACCGATCCCGGATTTTAATATGGCCGTTTTTCTTGTCGTATTCCTATAACGGTCGTATTCGTATAAAACAAACTTAACCCCAAAATACATTCGGTAACCGGTCGAACGAAGACCTTGTTTCGGTCGACCGGTTGAACACATTTTCAGAAACCAAATTCCCTGCTATCGGTCGACACATTTCTCGTTCGACCGATTGACCTTTGTCTCAACCGAATCCCCTTTTCGGTCGACCGCTCCATACTTTGGTTCGACCGATTCACTTAAGTAGAGTTAAGTTCTAGCTCGTTTGTCCGACCGAATATTCTTTTGTTCGACCGTTCTCCTTGAAATCAAGTGAACGGTCGACCGGTTTAGTAGTTTCGGTCGACCGGTTCTGGACAGATTTGCAGCCCGATTTTCTGCTTTGTGTATCTTGCACAAAACCCAATCAAATCTATCCCCAACGGCTAGAAAACCTTAGGAGCTTATAAATAGAGGATCAAGACTTGTTGTTAACACAACTCTCCAACTCCAATTGTCCCAATACATTAGAGAGAAACCTCAATCCTCAAAGCTCCCAATTCTACACTCTTTAAGCCTAAACTTCACACATTTGATCATATACTCATCCTACTCAAAGTGTGCTCAATTAGAGAGTGAATCCCACTCAGTTACAAGAGTTGTCAAAAGAAGCAAGGACTTCGGTGAAAGCCCGAAGTGTCCCTCTCGGATTGTGAGAGGAAGAATTCAAGCAAGCGAGGGTTGTTCGCGTTGCTTGTGGTGTAAAGGCGTTCTCTCCCGGCCCGGAACGGGGAGTGGTTAGTGAAGACGTAGGCGGAGCTCGCGGAGTCGAGCGGAGTCTACAAGAGAGGACTAGGACCCGGGTGGGGTGCCGAACCTCTATAAAAACGCCGAGTCTCTTTGTGGTTTGCATTTTCTGTTAATTTCCCTACTTGTTTTTAAATTTGTTTCCGCTGCATTTATTGTTTGATTAGTTAGGGATTAGCTTATTAGTGATTAGTGGACCCATAACCCACACGATCCTACATTTGGTATCAGAGCCAGGTTAAGCTAAATTTCATTACTTTACCGTAATTTTAGCATGACTTCAACATCTAATCACTTAGAGGGTTTATGCACCACAAGGCCTCCTTTGCTTAATGGGTCAAATTATGATTATTGGAAAAATAGAATGAAAATCTTTTTAATATCAAATGACCTTAAGTATTGGAAGTTTATTCAAAATCCATACATACCCCCAAATGAAGATGATTTAGATTCTCTATCTAGGGCTCAAATGAAAGAAATTGAAATGAATTCAAAAATTATGAATATTCTTTATTGTGGCCTTAATGAGGGAGAATACAATAGAATTAGGGGATGTGAAAGTGCAAATGAAATATGGCATAGGTTACAAATGCATCATGAGGGTGATAGCAAAACCAAAGAAACTAGGATAAGTCTCCTCATGCATAAATATGAAATATTTTCTATGCAAATCGGTGAGAACATAAGCGACATGAACACTCGCTTCACCGATATCACTAACTCTCTTTTGATTCTTGGAAGAAGGATAAATGAAGGAGAGATGACTCGAAAATTCCTCCGGTCATTGAGCAACGATTGGGAAGACAAGGTCGTGGCAATCGAAGAATCGCACGATCTTTCAAAATTAAAGATGGAGGAACTCATTGGAAATCTCATGGCCTATGAGCTCCAATTGAGTCATCGAAGAGAGAAGGAAGCTTCAAAGAAAAACTCCGTGGTGGCATTACATGCAAAGTTTGATGAGCCAAGGAGGGTGGAAGAAGAGGACATTGAGGTCCTTGCCCAAGACTTCTTCAAATACCTCAAGAGGGATAAAGGAGAAAAGAATGAAAGAAGAGGTAGAAGAAGTGAGAAAAGAGAAAAAGAAAAAGAGAGGGAGGAGAGTGAAAATGAGAGAAGAGAAGGGGAGAAGAAAAAGGAGAGAAGGGAGAGGAGAAAAGAAAAGGAGAAGAGCAAGAGAAGAGAAAGGAAGGAGGAAGCACACAAGGCTACATGGGATGATTCTTCATCACCATCATCATCGTCTTCTTCCTTGCAAAGTAGAAGAGAAGTGGCTCACTCATGCTTCATGGCTATTGAAGATCAAAGTGAGGTAGATTCTAACTCTTGTTCTAGTAATTCATGCTCAACTAAGTCTTATTATAGTGATAGCTCAAACTCTAGTGCAAATAATGAAAATTATACACATGATGAGCTTCAAAATGCATTTCATGATTTAGTTAAACAATATGAGATCATTTGTGAAAAGAACAAAAATGCTAGAAAAACTATAAATGATCTCAAATGCCAAATTGAATTAATCATGAATGAAAAGAATGAGGTGGTTGCTAGACTTGAATCAAATGAATCATCACTTGCTAGTCTAAGCAAAACACCCATTGTTGATGAACATGTAGATCTTAAAGTTTCAAATATGCAATTAAGAAAAGATCTAGAAATGTTCACTAAAGGAACAAAAATGCTTGATATGCTTTTAGGTAGTCAAAGACAATCCTTAGCTAAACATGGTTTAGGATACAATGTTCAATTAAAAAACCATGTATCTCATACTACATTAAATGGCAAGCATTTATTTGTTAAGTCTACTTCCTCAAGTGTGTGGGCTCCCAAAACCAAAATGATGTGGATTCCCAAAGCTAACACTCAAGGACCCAAAGTTGTTTGGGTACCTAAATCTACTCTTGTAGGAGCTTGAGGAGGAGATTGGTGGTGACCGGGTGAGCTCAAAAGTCGAATTCAAATCCGGTTGCATCACAAAATGAGATTGGAGCTAAATTCGAATTCAACATTGGTATAAATTCCTATCTATACAATTCATGTTAAATTAGCTCTAATCTAGCTTCACATGCTTAATTGACATATCATATAGTTCAATTCATTGAAAATCATTATCCCTATTCATTGCAAATCATTTATCACATCCATTGATTCTAAATGTCAAATTTTAAATGGATGTTAGAATAAGGCTTAAGTTGAAACTTAAATGAACTTAATTTCATCATACTCATTGTTTCCATTTAGCCTTATTGATAGGGGGAGCTTAAATGTTATATCTTTTAGAGTAATGAAGTGCAAAATTTAGGGGGAGCAACTTCATTACAAGACATCCAAATTCTATGCTTAAAGTCATATTTATCTTTATTTTTGATGGATGTCAAAGGGGGAGAGATAATTAAGGGGGTAACTTGGAATTTGGCATAAAATTGAACAAAAACTATGCACATCCATAGGGGGAGCATTAATATGCATAGTTTACATATACAAATTCCATGTATTTAGATAGAATTAAGATATAGGTTGCCATCATCAAAAAGGGGGAGATTGTTGGCTTTTTGGCCTTAATCTATGTTTTGATGATTTAATTAACCTAATCTTAATTATGATGATGTAGAGTAGCACACATATTGCATTGCATGTATATTGTATTGTGCTAACCTCTACAGGTGATCAAGACTCAAGAAAGAAGGAAATGAAGTCAAGACATGTAATTAAAGCTAAATCGAAGACATGTAATCTTGATTTATTTTGAGTCTTAGGAACATGTGTAAATTGAGCATACAAGAGTTAAAAACATATCACAAACACACTAGGTTCCTTAGAGAAGTCACACACAAAATTTCACCTCATTTGGACTTCATTAGATCACCCAAACCTTAGTCGGAAATCACTTAAAAACTTAAACCCAGATTTCATGTGTGAACCGGTCGACCGAACCAGTTCTCAGTTCGACCGGTTTATAACAGACTCTCCACAGTGATTTTACCGAACTCTACCGGTCGACCGGTTCTACCTTTTCGGTCGACCGATCCCGGATTTTAATATGGCCGTTTTTCTTGTCGTATTCCTATAACGGTCGTATTCGTATAAAACAAACTTAACCCCAAAATACATTCGGTAACCGGTCGAACGAAGACCTTGTTTCGGTCGACCGGTTGAACACATTTTCAGAAACCAAATTCCCTGCTATCGGTCGACACATTTCTCGTTCGACCGATTGACCTTTGTCTCAACCGAATCCCCTTTTCGGTCGACCGCTCCATACTTTGGTTCGACCGATTCACTTAAGTAGAGTTAAGTTCTAGCTCGTTTGTCCGACCGAATATTCTTTTGTTCGACCGTTCTCCTTGAAATCAAGTGAACGGTCGACCGGTTTAGTAGTTTCGGTCGACCGGTTCTGGACAGATTTGCAGCCCGATTTTCTGCTTTGTGTATCTTGCACAAAACCCAATCAAATCTATCCCCAACGGCT
Source organism: Triglochin maritima (assembly GCA_963682175.1). NCBI lineage: Eukaryota > Viridiplantae > Streptophyta > Magnoliopsida > Alismatales > Juncaginaceae > Triglochin > Triglochin maritima. The sequence goes on along the minus strand of OY821771.1, from coordinate 46,739,957 downwards.
AGAAAACCTTAGGAGCTTATAAATAGAGGATCAAGACTTGTTGTTAACACAACTCTCCAACTCCAATTGTCCCAATACATTAGAGAGAAACCTCAATCCTCAAAGCTCCCAATTCTACACTCTTTAAGCCTAAACTTCACACATTTGATCATATACTCATCCTACTCAAAGTGTGCTCAATTAGAGAGTGAATCCCACTCAGTTACAAGAGTTGTCAAAAGAAGCAAGGACTTCGGTGAAAGCCCGAAGTGTCCCTCTCGGATTGTGAGAGGAAGAATTCAAGCAAGCGAGGGTTGTTCGCGTTGCTTGTGGTGTAAAGGCGTTCTCTCCCGGCCCGGAACGGGGAGTGGTTAGTGAAGACGTAGGCGGAGCTCGCGGAGTCGAGCGGAGTCTACAAGAGAGGACTAGGACCCGGGTGGGGTGCCGAACCTCTATAAAAACGCCGAGTCTCTTTGTGGTTTGCATTTTCTGTTAATTTCCCTACTTGTTTTTAAATTTGTTTCCGCTGCATTTATTGTTTGATTAGTTAGGGATTAGCTTATTAGTGATTAGTGGACCCATAACCCACACGATCCTACAGGAAGGAGTGTGGATTAAGAAATTCCTTGAAGAGCTTGGAGTAGTTCCATCGTGCGAGGGACCAATATAGATATTTTGCGAAAACTATCAATGAGTATAGTGATAAATGCAATAGTTGAACATGACTTGTGCTGGAAAAGATAGCTAGTCAAACAATTATCATTGCCCCTCTTCATTGAGTGATGATATTAGTGGGCCCCTTGATAAAACAAAATTATAATGTGCACAATGTAATTTGAGTTAAGTTACATAGTTATAATTAGCCTAAAGAGATCAAAAAATTAAAATAATACAAATGTGACACATTTCTACTTTGTATATATTCTTAATATCATGAGGCAAGGGACGGACACAAGTGATGCACTTACATCACTAAATGGATCGTGTTTTGGTTCAGGTGGAACAAAGACATCTATGCTAATTGGGTAACTATAATGTGTAACTAGATACCGCTTATAGTTTGAGATATTAAGTGTTTAATATCGCTGCCTATTTAGCTTAGATCCTCATATAGGTCACACCACAAAACTGGGAAACAAGAAGCTTGATTTTGAGTTCATATGATGTGTCGGGTTTCATGTGAAAAATGGACACATGTGGTGAACGAATAAAATCAATATGTCATGAGAATTGACATAATTAGAATCATAATAAATTCATATGAGGTGTGTATATTATGGGGTGTAATAATTTAATATTACATAAGATATGAATTTTCTAAAAACCCCAAAAGATCAAATTTTTTGGAAATAAATCCAAAATTTGACAAAGGCAAAATCGGGGTCAAACACTGTGAACCGTTCAGGGTTTGGTCGACCGGGGAATCTTCGGGCCGGTTAACCGAATGAGGAACAATTAAGCACAATTGATTGACCAAAATTGTCTAGAGTGCCTGGACAATCGGGTTTGGTTAACCGAGTGTGAACGGTCAACCGAGAAAAAGTATTTTCGGTAGACCGAATGTGACACGGTCATCCGATGACTATGCTCTAGGAGAAATTTTGGTGAGTCAATGGTCGACCGAAGAGAAGACGTGGTTCGTCCGAATTATTCCAGAGAATTTTTCTCATGCGGATTCGGTCGACCGTCTAGCTCACGGTGCACCGAACACGTGTTAAAACCGAATGGTTCGGTTCACCGAGAAAAATTCTCGGTCAACCGAACAGTGCGATTTCTGCCTGAATTATTAAGAGATGAATTAGATCATGGGTTGATTAATTCCAGATTTAATTAAAACGTTTTAGAGGATGCTTACGTGGCAATTAGAGATTAATTTTAGGAGAGAATAAACAAGAGATCATGACTAAGAAATAGTTCTTGATAAGGATGTTATGATAGCCTATAAAAGGACCACTCCTCTTACTTGTTTATGTGAATGCAAAAATTCTTTCTCTCATTAATCTCTCCCTAATCACCATGAAAATCTCTTAGTAAATTTAAGTTTTATAGATAAGAATCTCAGGAGCTTAAAGAGGGGTCATTAGCTAGATTCTAAACCTTATTAGAGATTGATTGGCTAGCTCATTTCTTTCTAATATTGTTTAGAGTTTGGTGAACACTCGGAGGCAAATCCGTGGACGATTCAACGGGCAACGCGACTCCGGATCTTCAAAAAGGTTTTAGAGAACCTTTAGGTATGATTCTACCTTTGTGGTTTATTTTAATAAATATAGGGTTGCATGATATTAGAATAAAACACAAAGTTATGTACATAAAATTGTTGAAAATATGAAATCGATCTTGTATGTTGTATTAAATTTTTTAAAATATATACATACATGGGGACACGAAATCCTACAAGAACCTCTATGGTAAACAAAAAAACTTTGCACATATTTTTAAACTAAAAAATGACATTGCACTAACCAAGCAAGGAAAGGGGTCCGTCACCGACTATGTTGGGGCACTCAAAGGCAAGTGGGATGAGCTAGGAGTCTACGAACCACGTAGCTCAAACCCAGAAACTATCCAGGCAAGGCAAGATCAAAATCGTGTGTACCAGCTCTTGTTTGGACTTGATCCAAGCTTCGAACAAATCTGAAGCCAAATACTCACGTCGCTGGAGTTGCCTCCTCTCGCAACAATCATCGCAACCATACAAAACGAAGAATCCAGACAAAAAACTATGGCGTAACCTTAACCAACAACTCTATTTTAATACATGTTTATCATCATACAATTTGAGTGTCAAACCGACCCAACTCCCAACCATATCTGACCTCTGTTTCGATCCAAACTTTCACGTAAATATATGTTTGGGAGTGTATTAGGGATACAACAAAAAATTAGGAAAAAACGTCGAATGTGTGTTAAATAATGAGTTTTTGAAGTTCAAGTGGGCAAAATGTTACAAAATTAAAGTTCAGGAGAGGTAATTGTTAACTTTGAAAGTACAGTGGGGGCAAAGTGATACCAATACATAGTTCAGGGGGAAAACCGTAATTAACCCTATAATAAAATATTCAAATGGTTTTTGTAAAATTTACAATACGTATAATGAATTTTATGTTTCTAGGTTTATTGAAAGATAATTCTGCAAAATTTTCATTAAATAATAATATAAATAACAAAAATCAATGAAGTAGTTAACGTAACGACATGAATAAATAAAAAATGGCATAGGAGCAAATATTAGTGTGTCTTTGACATCATACCAAACAGTGTTGTTTTTCGAAAACATATCTCCAATTTCACAAGCCGTCGGTAACATACAAGCAAAAGATTTCATCAAGTATATGCAAATCCATTTTACCTCCTGATCGGGTACCAACCAAAAGATTGACGGTCCATGCTCCACAAAACGTTAATACTAAAACGATGGTTCAACCAAATGTGAAACCCTGGTCGATGTTAATTAAAGCTACTGTTCAAAAGCAAAACTAAATATGTTTCAGAAAGAAGAACTGTTGTGAAACATTATGGATGTTTCACCTTCTCCTCCCATAACTCAATCAACCTCTCACATTCTCATTTGTAAACTCTTGTAACATACACCATTTCATTTGTCTCCTTTAACCTATAAATAGGAGACCATTGTAATATTTTGGTGATGATGAAATACTACAAATATTTTTTCCCAAATCTTTATCTTCTTTGTTCCATGTATATTTATTTTATAACATGTTATCAGCACGATCACGTCTCTAGCCTAACCAATTGAAGATGATGGTCATGAGATATATTTGTTTCAACTTGTGGATCAACTTGATGGAACCGTTGATTTGCGGATCAACTTAGTGGAACGCGAAACGGAGGTATGAAATTTAATATGATGTATGTATCATGCATCCTTCATACCATTATTGTTGATTTGAAGAAGAATAAAAAAGATTTAATATCATAAAATAAAATGTCAGCAATATGATCGAGAAAAATGATTATAATACACATAGGTTATGAGTGGTTGTTTTGATGATTGGTTATGCCAATCGAAATCAAGTTTTTATTCCAACATTATTTGATTTGTTTTCTTCCCGTAGTAGCGTTAGACCTTGATATCAATCATGAATGTACAAATTTCTTTTAGATCTTGTATGTGCTAATTTTACGATGTCATTATCCATGCTGAAAGAATTTTGCATTGGCTACCAACTACGTATTTATACCACCAATCCATAGTTTAGTCTTATAACTGCTCATACATGTATTGATTTCATGTCATCCATCTGTCTTGAAATCCTTGCACTATAGATTCATGATCATAGTGTTAGACACGTGAATGTTGAATTTCCTTCCACGATTATTTCATTCTATATTGATTTGTTGAAATAGAAGTGCAAACCTTTGTTTGGAATTTAATAATCATGTGACATTTTATAATATGTTAAAAAAAGAAGTGAAGAAGGAGGAAATGATTTCTATCTCACGTGGTATTTTATAGATTCACTTGCTTGATATTCATTATACAAATTGAAATATTGATTTTTAGCATTATTTGTAATATATCCTACATTGCACATGTTTATGTTGATTAGTATGAAAATACTTACAGTTATGTGTTAATTTATTATGTTAATATGGAGTTAGTTATCACTGTTTTATCTTCACACACACATATATATAATATATATTGCTTGTCATAGTATTTGATTCTATTGAGATCTTTATCGGTTACTACATAGTTTGATTGTGACGTTGCATGGTGCTAATGTGAATGTTTGTGATGTTAGTTATTGATATTAGTCATTCAAATTCATAAAACCTTCATCCACGTGTGAGTGACCTTCTCTTGGGCATATATGTTCAAAGATAACTGAGAGCGATTTAAATGGCAAAAGAATTGAATTTTTTTGTTTGTTGTTTCAAAACTCAGATATTACTTAATTATCTATTTCTACGGGCCTCTGTTTTACATGCCACAACCTTGAGTTGATTTCCAAGATCATGTGCATATAATAAGTGATGCTCTTTTGATACATGTAATGCATGATCATGATTATGATTATGATTATTTTTGTTTTGAAATTTGCACAATATATTCTCAACATTGATATATGATTGAGTATATATGATTTGTGCGTGTTTCCTTGCATGCATAAATGTGGCACAAATGATTTTAAAAGTATTATGATTTAATCTCATGTCTATTTTTGTGGTTGGACGAAACATCGAGTTATTGATCCAAATTTCATGAATTCTCGATCCAATGAAGCATGAAAAGAAATAGTTACATATTTAGTAGTGCTTCTAAAATTAAATGATATATCTCATGCAACTATGTATTGATTCACTTGCTTTTTTAAGTTATATGAATTCTTAGTATTATGTTGATTCAAAGAGTATTTGTAAAGTGGTTCAAGCATGTGATTATTACTTGTTAATTTTTATGCATCACATGATCATTCACAACCAGTACGGGCATTCATCTCGTGAGCACATAATATCCATATTGATAGATGTATATATAGTACAATGTGCTACATTATAGTGGAATTTGAATCACCATGTTACAAGTGATCAATGTTATTGAAAATGATATGCATTTGCCAAGAAGGTGAATATCTTAATATTTATAAAATGTTACTATACAAAGATTTAGAGATTATTCATTTAAAGATGGTTATGAAATTTTATGATAATCCCTGAAGGATTCGTATGACCATCTAAACGACGTGCAAATAGGTAATTGAGTAAAAATGCACGTCGATCTCTAAACCAAACCCAATGACCAGAAGTTCATAGATATATAGAGATTAATAGTAAAAGAAAAAATATATTTTATTGATCACTTTACAAATTAGTGACCTAATACTTTTTTGGGTTATAAATCACCGATGATTGAAGGTCATGAGAGTTGTTGGAAAATCACGATACATTTCTTGTTTATTTTTTGGTGTGCCGGAAACACACATTACAAAGTATCGTGAAAACAAGAGCATAAACAGTGGACAAAAATTGTGCAAATAAGAAGTAGGAATGAAATAAAGATGACATCAAATAGACGAAACATGCCCAGAAGTGCCTAAATAAAATCATATCTTATATTAATTATGGATGTCATCATTGATATTATTTTTGTAAAGCTTTAGATAATTTTGTTGACTTCTATCACGACCAAAATGAGGTCAAATTTGTCGACCGATTTGCATAATAAAATGAGAGTCCCTTTGTTTTAAAAATATCTCTCAATATTGATCATTACGAGATCTTAAAATTTATACATGATACATTAATGTGCATATATATATATCTGCTAATATTATTTATTAATTTTTATGGTAGATATACATCATGTTATGAATATTTCCCTACCTTACTTGTACAATAATGAATAAATTGTTTCCCTCTTGCGATTTAAAACTCCTGAATGAATAAGTTTTATTGTCCAATCCAATAATCATATATATGATGTACATTTTCTGGCATTGGGGGGAGAAGCTAGAAGCTTAAAGAATGTCAAGAAAATGTATTATATTGAACCTGAAGTTCATAAGAGAATATACATTATCTTGCAATATCTAGCAAGTAATTGTCATACATTTTTATTGATCACAAAAGAGCGACTAAGTCTTATATTACTAGACATAAACCACATAATATAAAGTGAAGATCTCCACATATATGATAAAATATATTTGAGCTCAACCAACGCCAGAAGCGTGGACTATAACATATATTATTTGTGGAAATGAAACAAAAGCTTGTCACTCTCATTGCATCTCGTGAAAATGTTATTCCTGAAGAATATAAACTCGTAAAGATAAATGCAGTTGCTAAACAAAATATTAAAGAAATTACGGGGATACAAAATGGTCAAATCCTAAAGTTTTGGGAAACGACGAGTATTTGATTATTATTGACGTAAAATTTCCAATCAACTATATATGTTGATACGAGAGATATTAAATAATTATTAAAATTATCGTCGAAAATTCATTTGCCTTCTTAATAACATGCTATATCAAGAGAAGAATTGGATCCAAAATCCATGATATTATAAGAATGACAGAAGCATTCGTATTTGATATAAATAAAAGAAGGCGAACAATGTAGAATAAACTCGTTGAATAAATATATTATTTGGACCTGTAGTCTTGATTTCCGAAATTATATCCCTGAAGGATACAAATAGAAATCACAATGACAATGTATTATATTATGAAGCGAGAAGTAATATAAGGGTATTCGCAGGAGCCAACATCCATTGTGATGTTACTCATTCTCTCGTAATATTGATAATACGTTCTGTTACATGATCAATATGATATCCATATAAGATATGTTGTGAGTTTTATAAGTCACTTAATATTGATACTTATGTGAGAGTTCCTAAAGGACTAATATGAAAAAATATATTATAGGATGACAAGAATCAAAAGATGCACTATACAAATTTTGAAAAGATGACTATATGAAGAAATAAGTAAGAGTGTACATATAACATCTTCAATCAAAGTCATCATGAAAAATTATACGAAGTTGATCTTAGTCGTCAATATATTTTATCCAATAACAAAATTTACTGTTATTTATTATATTTATAACATGCTCGATATCGTAGAACCTCCAGCAGAGTTTTTGTAAACTCATGAAATATTTAATGGACGGATTTTTGAAATAAATGACTAGAGAAAACCCAATTATTTTTCGACCTGAAGTTCGAACATTCTCTGGAAGAGAATTGGTACAATGATTCAATTGTAGAAAGTAAATATTGTAGAAAAACAATATTCTACTTAATGCTCAAATTGAAAGGACACTAACAAAGTGCATCTATTGTATATCAACAAAGATCCAATTATAATAGGAAATGGAAGTTCCTTATCAAAACGTCATGAACATTTTCTTATAATTTGAAACCTAATAAGGTTCACAGTAAATGTTTTATCTAAGCATAACGTTCATCTGAAAACATTTAGATGACGTTCAAGGATCTACCAATTTCTAGTCATGCGATAAAGATTTACATTAACAATGTTTCTTATATGTCTGATCCACATCAATTACTATCACAAAATTTTGGTGTCATTACGTGGTGTCATTACAACTTTATGCAAGTTGGTGAATCAATTATTGATTCTCACATTCTCATATCGCTATGACATCAATATAATTATGAGACATCTTTAAATTGTCCACAAGTAATATCTTTTGAGGTAACATATTCATATTTTGCAAAAGTTACCACAATTTGTGTTACTCTCAGCATATTATTTGAAAAAAAAATGCGCAAACATATTTCACAATCTTATTATCTAAGTGAAATATAGTAAATATCCATTAAATCCGTTAAACTATCATGTATTTGTTTATTGAATCCCCATGCAATTTTGTGTTTAAGGACTTCGTAAAATATATTCATAAGTTTGGTAAACTACAAATCAGGGGGAGCGGATTTGTATTTATCGTCCTTGAAGGACGGATATCCATGAAGGATAAAGCTCGGAAGGCTTATAGTTGCACTCTTTTCCCTTTTTCCAATTTTTGTCCTAAAATGTTTTATTGGTTAAAAGTTTTTAATGAGACAGTTTGTGCAATTTTGTTAGCGTATGTTATACACTCTTTTCCTTAGCTACTTTTTCCTATAGGGTTTTGTAGCAAGATTTTTAACGAGACATAAACATAACGCATATTAACTAAGAGAGTGTTATAAATGTATGTTGAATTGATGGGAAAATTATCGGTGCACTTTTTTTTCCTTCACCAAGTTTTTGTCCCACAGTGTGTTTTACTTGGTAAAGTTTTTAATGAGGCAGACCAATCAAGTGACAACTGGTCAGATCCAATCAAGCGAGAATTTGACGGATTTATTTACAAAGTCATTGTCCACCAAAGTCTTTAAGAAACTTGTCTTCAAATTTGGTGTTCGTCGTTTGAAGAATATATGTTGAAGTGAGGGGGAGCATCATACGCGTTGCATTCTTTTTTCCTTCATCAAGTTTTTTTCTCATTGAGTTTTTCTTGGTAAAGTTTTTAACGAGACAACATCCCTAACGTATAAAGGTGAAGATCCAATGGGAAGTGTTGTGAAACATTATGGATGTTTCAACTTCTCCTCTCATAACTCAATCAACATCTCACATTCTAATTTGTAAATTCTTGTAACATACATCATTTCATTTGCCTCATTTAGTCTATAAATATGAGACAATTGTAATACTTTTGTGATGATGAAATACTACAAATATTCTCCACCAAATCTTTATCTTTGTTCTATGCATATTTATTTTATAACATGAACAAAATCAATGGCTGCCACTAGAGACTCAATCTTGACATCTACCCGGGACATCCAATGATAATTACGGTTCTTGAAACGCTAATGAAGGAACTGCATGTCCAAATCAAGGTAAATTATTAGTGTATACAATCTTCCGATTTTTTTTACTACTCAGTCGGATGTTTATTTTGTCCAATAATATATATACATTTCTATGATGGTTAGAATCGGCTAATCTCTAGAATTGAATATAGTTTCAATTTGAGTCAGTAAGAAAGCAGATAACTATTTTGCAAGAGGCATGTTTTTAAAATGATTTACCATCCCTATTAATACATTTTTTTTAAAGAAACTTGCATACATTATATTATGGACCCAAACTCCATATCGTGTCATGTACTCACGTGCATTAGTGCCTGTTATGCATGTCAATCATCTAAACTGTACGTAAAAAATTATTACAACTTTTGGGTCGCCATGAAGAGTAACACGAGGCTGCATGCAGTAAAACAGTTAAACCAGCAAATTCACTATTTGGAAGTTATAAATAACTTATTCTTGATCCAAATCCCGCATATTAGTTGTACATAGTCACAATCAGGTTCTTCTATTGTACTGCCAAAATAAGATATTGATTGGACAAATTTATAGTAGATACTTTCCAAATACGTACTAATTTGATACATGTGACTAAAATATTAGGTTGTAGTTTCAATGCTTCGTGTACACAATGTTGGCCATAATGGCTTCTGTAGAGTTTTTACCGTACTTGTATTTTTCCTAATAATATTATTTTTCGATTATGATAATGCAGGAAGACGGTAACGAGGGGCTGAAAACTATCATAGATCCGACTCTTTGGAAAGAGTATTCTTTCACTTTCAAAGTGACAACAAAAAATCACAACATGCCTTACTACGTAGCTTCACGGCATTTAGGGTTCGTTTGGATGCTCCGGATTTTAGCTCACATACTCGCAGAAGCCGCTACAGTCCCAAAGTGTAATCCAAACGGTCGCAGAAGCTACCAGAATCCGCTCCCGAAGCCTTTCACAGCTCGCAGCGAATCTGCTCCCCGCACGCCTTTCACGAATCCGCTCCCCGCACGCCTCCCGAAGCCTCAATTTGCCTTTCACGGCTCGCAGCTCCTGTTTATTGTTGGATGGTGGGTTTGATGTTTTGACGTGGTTGCCCCCTTCTTTTGTGTAAATGACGTGAGCTTATGGGTTGAAGTTTCAAAATTGATGTTTTATTGAAGTGTATGGAAAGCTTGTTGCGATTTTGATTTTGCTTTAAAATTAATCTCTAACTTCAAAAGAGAGGTTTTTTTTGAAGTAAATGGAATGATGTTAAGCAGGAAGGATGATGATTGTTGCCCTTTTGAACTAATTGAATGCCGGATTCCAATTTGATTCATGTTGTGTGTTGCGAGGCAACAATTGTTTCTATTGTTAGTTGTGTGGTGGACTGGTGGTAGTGTGGTACATTTTGGGAGCTTGTTAGTTAATACGGATTCTAAATTATAAGTCATGTGCCTTGTTGTTTGGTTCTTTCTTGGTTTCAGGAGTTCGGCATCCCCTTGCTGAACTTGGTCAATACTAGTTGTGATATTGTTTCTTAAGATCCAGCAGTTTGATCTCCACCAGGTCCAAACACACTTTTGCCTCTCGAATCAATAGATATACATGGGACTTCTGTTACATTCAGACAATCCTTTATTTTCCTCTATTTTCTTAATTCTGAAGAATAATGCCGCCGAGCATGGGCTCCAACTACATCTAGCACATGTCAAGCATGAAAAATGAGACATTGTGATAAGTGTGATGTATCTTGGACGATGTATGTTCCGATGTTTTTGGTGATGACAACTACTGTGTTTCAGACAGAAAATCAGATGAGACCAACAGTCTGTAAATCATCACATTTGTTGTTTCGTTTATTATAAATTCGATTTACTACTATCTTGATGTGTTATTGTGGCTTGTTATTATATTTTACAGTTGCCTATGTATGAGATAATCATCAATTTATGTAGATGAAGACCATATTTCATTTGTGTGAAAATTTTGAGACATTGTGGTATGTAATTATCATCAATTTATCACATACCAATGGAGGATTTGAGGGTAAAATGAGAATTTTGATTGACATGACCAACAGAGAAGCTTCTCCACGACTGATATCCAAACATGACCCCCTAATTCTCAATGGGCACCGCTCCTAGGCAAATGAGAGTGAAATCCAGCTTCCATCAAAAGTTTCCCTTTGGGCGCTTACATCCAAACGGGCCCTTAGTGTCCACGAAGTGGAAAAGAAAATAGAGTTTAACGGAAAATCCCAACATAATAGATGCAATAACATCATCCGTTTCACAAGTGTGTTTCTTTACTTTGTATTGAAGTCTGTGGTACAAGAGAACTGTGTTTCTACACCGCAAATGATTTGCTACATTGCTGAACAAATCTAACTCGATTAGAGATTTGGTTGAGACTAAAAATACTACTTCGTCAATTCTATTAACTCTATTAAATCTTGCATCTTTTACCACTTGTAAAATTTCCACATCTTTTAATTTACTTACCCCAAAACAGAATGGATTACATCAATAAAGAAGACTTTTGATCTTTTATTTCATCTATTATACTTTAAATAACAACGGCATACGTCAATTATTTTTGGTAAAACTAATCATGCAACGTAGGAATCAAATATTGCTAGTTTGAGATAAACAAATTATATAAAAAATCCACATGAAAAGGAATCGAAAGTGGGCAGATTCGTTGTTACCACTTACCACTTACCAACTTAGACGTGTGCAGAATACATGACTAAAACTCAACTCTTTGAGTTCTTTATTTCGACTTACTAGACTTGTCTCGCAAGACGGATATGATCATAGCCAATGCTAAAGTCGTCATCGCCCCCCTCGCCGCAAGCAACACCATCCGTACCATCATGTTTCTCTTTCTCTCTCTTATCTCCTCAACACGCTTCCTCATTCTTGCCATTTGCGCCTCAAAATGCCGATCTCTTTCCTCATTCGTCGATAGTCTGTTTGCAGTTGGGATGGAATCAGCCATCGCAAGCAAAACTAGGGGAAATTCTCAGTGGTTTATAAAGACGCGATCCCTGTCAAAGTAAAAAAATTGCAAAATTTCTCCAAATCACGTCTTATACGCAGGAAAGAAATATTTCTTCCATTTGAATAGGTAAATTTAACTAGGAATGGATCTCAACAGTTATAATATTATAAATTACAAGGATTGTCAAGTTCCGACTTGAAAATAAATGATTATATATTCTTGCTTTTTTAGCAGGAATTTTCTTAATTCATAAATTACTTGGGTACTCATTTTTGTGTTATTGACACCGTCTGAAAAATGTTTATTATATTATTTACATGGAAAAATGTAAAGAAAACCCATTACACAAAGCTATTTTAATTGATCCTTTAAGTTTACATTAAAAGTTAAAAATTAACCGAACTGCAATTTATCGTCGGAAAACTACTTAAATCGTCCGTACCGATTACCATTTTGTCATTCTACATTTCTACTTATATAACTCTTCATTTCACTCTCCTAACATCACTTTCTCTTCATATTACTCTTATATTCACCAGAAATAATGTCTCGGAGGTCGGGAAAAGAACCAGCGGACGCCCCAGATTACTCAAATCTGGTAAATTGTCTTGTTTAGTTTTATAAAAAGATTTTGGGTCGGGCGTCCGTGGGAGATCGTGGCTAATTAATTAATTTAATTATTTTAGTAAATCCATTAACAAAATTTTATTTTTAAAATTGAATTAATAGTCATCGGGTTACCGTGGAGGAAAAGGGAAATCAATTCCCTTACGCGCGGTACGTAGTATAGCAGATGAGTCAGGTCATTGTCATCCACGTCGACGGGGCATTTCTGCTTCAGTTAGGAGAGAGAGAAAGATCTTTTACGTCGTCGTCAGACACCTGAGGATTCTTTCGACAACGAGGATGATTCAGATAGGGCTGTAAATGGGGCGGGTAAAACCCGCCCCGACCCGCCAACCCGACCCGCCTAAGTCGGGTAGCGGGGAAAAAACTCAACCTGCCACCCGCCAACACGAATACCCGCCAACCCGACTAATAAACGGGGCGGGTAGCGGTTGTATTTTCTACCCGCCCCGTTTACCCGATTACCCGCCTAAAAATTTAATAAATTAAATAATAAATATTATATATATACACTTATATACCATATACATATACATATTCTCTGATCCATAATTTACTAATAGTGTTATAAAGTTGAAGTTATTTATAATTTTATAGTGTTCATCACATTTATAATGTTTTTAAGATGCTAATGTGTTATGTTTTTAATTTATAGTGTTATGCAAAAAGAAAGAAAAAATATAAAAAAATTCATTTATCCATCTACCCACCCCGCATAACCCGTTTACCCGACCCGCCCTACCCGCGTAACCCGTTTACCCGATCTTAGGTGGGTCGGGTAGCGGTTTAAAAAAAATTCACCCGACCCGACCCGCCAACCCGCCTACCTTAGACGGGTCGGGTAGCGGTGGGCTCGAAACCCGCCCCGACCCGACCCGTTTACAGGCCTAGATTCAGATGAGTTGAGGAGTCGCGACGAGAGTGACGATAGGGGCCGGTATGGCTTGGAGCCACAAGAGGAGGCAATACAGTAGTATGGCCGAGGACGGGGGCGACATTGTAGTCTTTCGGTTGAGTGGATCATTAGGAAGGGGCGAGGTGGCCGGTGATTCGAGTTCGTGCACTGCAGATGCCCGAGCTCAGAAGAAGAAGAGGGGTGAGGACGAGTCTTGGATCGTGACGTCCTCTAGATGGAAGCGTCATTCCGAGTTTCGGAGGGTACATTGTCAGACGCATCTGGGATGACGAGGATCGGAAGGTTTTGAAGTGCCATAATCGGCACAGAGCCTGTATTACATTGCAGACATGGCGTTCAACGATGACTGATGATATGACAGCGACCGTTAGTGACACTGGATTGAGTCACTTGTCGTACAACATGTTTTCCTGCATTGACATGTCGTTGATTTCGGCTTTCGTGGAGCGGTGACAATGTGGCACCAACACTTTCCACTTGCCGTTCGGAGAGATGACGATCATGTTGCATGACGTCTTTCAGATTCCGCACATTCCTATTGATGGTCGTATGGTCAGTGCACAGGCGCCGACGTCTGAGCTGAAGTTATTTGTATCAGAGTTGTTGGGTGTCAGCCTCAAGGGTCTTAGGCGAGATAGATCATTTTGGAGTGGCGGTGGTGTTAGTATCGAGGTTGTGGACGACTGTTGCAGACGTGGCGACCACCACAGACTGAGGATACGCAAATGACTGCCTACCTCTTCTTACTGCTAGGCTGCGTCTTGTTTGTCGACAAGAGCGGTTGCAGAGTCAGACCATGCGACCTATTGTAGGCGAGGGAGACAGATACCATTGGTCAGTACTCATGGGGATTAGCGACGTTGGCATATCTGTATCGCCAGCTGGGTATATCGAGTCGTGCTGATTGTTCTGGGATTACGGGTTGTCTGACACTGCTGCAGGCTTGGATATATGAGTATTTTCCTGCTTTCCGCCTGCATCGGGAGCGGAAGATTATTGAGCGTGGTCATCCTCGTTCACGTATGTGGGCTGTCCGGGCCGAGGATAAGAGCGAGGGTCAACTTCTTTCTATTCGTAGACGGCTAGATCAGATGACTGCGTCGCAGGTATATAATGTATATATCATTCACGTTTATTTAAATTTCAACTTTATTATTATGAACGTATAAACGTTTAGGTGGAGTGGTTGCCGTATGCTCCTGAGCCTGTTGTAGCTGTGCCGAGGACTACATTTATGGGCGTTATTCGTTATAGGGATATCACAGAGCCTTATTTACCTGATCGCGTGTTACGTCAGTTAGGTTACGTTCAGGTGATCCTGGTTGACATCCCAACGCCCGAGCATGCAGTACGGTCTGCGATTGCGTTGACATACGACGTCAAGCATAACGTTTCGTTCGCGGAGTCGGCTTGGAGGACATTTCCAAGAGTAGTTCGACTTCACCTGGACGATCTGAGTCGTAGCCGCGACCCCTCCACTTGTGATGCAGATTATTTGCAGTGGTTCAGTAGGTGCTCACATCCACTTAATTTGTAATTGTAATGTATATTTTGTTTTTATTGTTAATGTACACTAATTTTTATGTTACATACAGTGGATGAGTAGGGCGATACTGTTGGATTTCATGTTTAATTATACATATATATTTTCGAAATTTTTATGTATAATAAGGATCATCTACAATTTTCTACGATTTATTTCATGCATGTATTTGTTTGTTTCAATAACTAGTTTTAAAAAAATTATTAAAACAAACATGAGTCTACGAAATTCATACCTAGAAGTTCTCTAAAACTTCTTGAAGATTCGGAGACGCTGTGGATGCTTGTTGCTGCGCCGGATGCCTCCGAGATTTCACCAAACTCTAAACGAGATTGGAGAGAGAAGAACTAGCCTCTCGATCTCCAATAGAGTTTAGAATCCAATTACTAACCCCTTTAGTTTCCTTGAGAAGATGACCTCTTGAAATTAAATCTAAACTTAAGAATTTGTGGAAATTTCGTGGAGAATTATGGAGAGAGAATTTTTGCACAAGAAATAATGAATTAGATTAATTGGGTAATGAAATAAGCTTGTATTTATAAGCTCTCTCCAAATTACCTATTCATGTGCAACCCCTTGCCCATGATCTCATGCAAAATTCCATCTAACCGTCCATTATTTAATAATAAATAATATTAGCCACAAATTAAATCAATCATGGACCAATTCCATGCATGATCTAATTAATTCTTAAATTAATTCTACTGAAAACCGCCTGGACCGGTCGACCGTTTCAAGGTTCGGTCGACCGCTCGAACCTAGTTTCGGTCGACCGTTCTATAACTCGGTCGACCGTTCGTAACAGGAATTATTCCATCGCAATGTTCGGTCGACCGACCGATCACATTCGGTCGACCGTTCGAACAAATGAAAATTCCCTGTTATCGGTCGAGACACGTCCGGTCGACCGTGCCCGACCGGTCGACCGTGTACTGCTAACCGGTCGACTGTTTGAGCACTGTTCTGCAGACTTGTCAAATTTTGATTTAACCCCTACAAAATTTGATATTTCGGGATTAGTAGTAAATTCACAACTTATGTAACATATTATCCTATGTAATGATCAATCATTACACCCCATAATATTTACATCACATATGAATTTAATTTAGATTCTAATTATGTTATTAATCACAACATAATTTTGATTTTGCTTGTTCACCCCATGTGTCATATTTTCTACATGAAACCCGACACATCCTATGAACTCAAAATCCCCATTACTCGTTTCCAGTTTTGTGGTGTGACTTATGGGAGGATCTAAACTAAGTTGGCAGTGATATTAAGAGCTTAATATCACAAGCTATAAGCGGTATCTAGCTACACATTATAGCTTCCAATTAGTTAGATGTCTTAATTCCACTCGAATCAAAACCCGATCCAATTAGTGATGGAGTGCACCACTTGTGTCCGTCCTTGCCTCGTGATATTAAGAATACACACAATGTAGTATTGTGTCATCTTTGTATTAGTATTCATTTCTTGATCTCTTTAAGCTAGTTATAAATATGTGACTTAACTCAAATCACATTGTGCACATTATAACTTTGCTTTTTCAAGGGGCCCACTAATATCATCACTCAATTAAGAGGGGCAATGATAATCTTTTGACTAACTATCTTCTCCAACGAAAGTTATACTTAACCAACTAATGTCTTTACACTACACTCATCGATAGCTCAAGACATTAGTCTAATTAAAAACTCCCTAAGCGATCGGATATAAGTCTCATATCAAAGGACCAAAGACACAGTAAAATATTAATGACACAGAAACACATTCCTATAATATTTTACTTGTTAGGTCAATTCGGTATACAAAAGTACTATTTTCCTCTTTTGTGTACCCGTGTTGTCACTCACTTGTAGAGCTACAATGATCTATGACCAACACGACAATCTTAACACGGTAATTAATGTCCCATGTTAATTACGATGATCGCGAATATCTTTTGTTTTATGTAAACCAATATCTTTTAGAGCTCTACGGTTAAGGACCAAGAGCCTCTTCCTTAACACTTCTAAAAGACGAATAACATAAACAAGGAACAAAATGATTTCTCATTCAATTCATAATAATTGACATTTAAAAGTAAAACTTTTAGAACACATTCCCTTCAGATACGGTATACGCAGCCAGACAGGATGCCGACTGAGTATATGAGACTTGCATGTACAGAATGGGATCATCTCATCGAGGATTGGAACAGTCAGTTGGGCATTTCGCACCATGATTCAAATGATGAGCTCTAGTTGACTTGCTCTAACTTTCGTTTTATTATATGTTGCACTGTTACTACATTTGTTGGTATTTGTTTATGTTTATCTGTTTACTCTTATTATTATTTTCTTACGAACATATCTTCTACTTATTTCTTTAACTTTCGTATTTTTAATACTTATTTCTCACGAACATATCGGATGATGAGCTCTAAGTCCGCTGACATGTGGGTGACCCTCTGAATAAATTGCAAGTGCGTGGTTGTGCTGCCCATAGGTGCTATTAGAAACAACGACCCATCCATCAGGATCCCGTCGCTCGACTACTTTTACCAAAAAACGACAACCACAACCTTTTCTTTTTGTGTTCTTTCGTAGTGCAATACGCGTATCACGAGAACTCATTTCATGTCTGCGATCACATCTCAGGTAACAATCCATCTGATTATCTGCTTTTGGTTTGTATGATGATATAACCAAAAAAAATTCAGCTCCTATTGCAACTTGTTTCGCCCATTTACAAGCTTCCTCGATTGTTGTAAATATTTGTTTACCATCAAAAAAGTCACTGTAATTTACTCCATCGCCACCGAAATCTTGCAACGGAACCTGAAAAGAATTAATTTAACAGAAAATTAAAAAACTAAAAAAAAACGGGTCGTCTTTGTTGGACGCCTCCACCAATGTAGAGGTGTCTTAGCCAAACGCCTCCACGTTGGGGGAGGCGTCTTAGCGAGGCGCCTCCACAGCCAGACGCCCGAGTCGGAATAAAAATCCACATTCGTTACCTCGCCGGATCCAGGTGGTTCGCCAGACATTTTCGTGGTGTTGATACTAGGATTCTGAGTAAAACTAAGTAAAAAACATTGTTTAAAGACACGGGACGAAGTGAGTATTAATTGATTTGTTAAGGGCAAAAAGGTAATGTTTGGGGCGATTTAAGTACTCTTCCGGCGACGAATAGTATTCCCCAAAATTAATCTAGAGACAAAAAATAAATTCTGGTAAGAAAATAAATATTACGGACTGTCCTGGACACATTATGAACTAATTCTACACACAATCCTGGACACGATTCTGGACTGACTCTGGACTGATTCTGGACACGATTTTGGATTAACTTTGGATTGATTCTAGACTGACTCTGGACACAATTTTGGACTAACTTTGGACTGACTCTGGACACAAATTTGGATACGATTTTGGACTGACTCTGGACACAAATCTGGATACGATTTTGGAGTGACTATGGACTAATTTTGAACACATTATAGACCGATTCTGGACACGATTTTAAACTAACTTTGGACTGATTCTGGACTGACTCCAAACACGATTTTGGACTGACTCTGAACACAAGTTTGGAAACTTTAGACTGGTCATGTACACATTCTGGACATGATTCTGGACTGACTCTGGACACAAATCTGGATACGATTCTGGACCGACTCTGGAATGATTCTGGATACATTATGGACCGACTCTAGACACGATTTTGGACTGATTTTAGACATGAATGTGACTACGTGTCCTTTTTTGAAAACAAATAGTTTCCTTATTAGGAATCATAAATTGTTGATAATTTAAAAATCTACAAATCATGATTCTCTTTCATGGGAAGATTCCTCACTGATGCTCCGACCTAACAGTTGACATGACACGGTCCGTGTATCAGCACCCTAACTGAAATTATAATAAGTTACTTGGAATTTCCAATTTGCACCTTTCGGCATGGAATTTTGGTTTGACAAGTTTTGTGTAGAGCCGTAGAGGTGGAATTTCAAAATGTCACGAAATAATTCGAGTACAATGTCAGTCAAACATGGTATTTATAAATGTTCACGTTGAAATTGCATGTTTAAGTAAAATTCCAAGTTGAAATGATTCATTCAAACGCAACTTAAATTCTCCATTCTCTATGTATAACTCCATAAAAAAATTAAATAAATGAGTTGAAATGACATGTAAGATACAAACAGGAATATGGCTGTCAAGTTCTGCTCGGGATCGATAGATCGCTCGATGTTCGCTCGATTTTGCTCTGATTTTGCTCGAAATTGCTCGGATCGGTTAGTAACGAGCCGAGCACGAGCAGACCCCGCTCGCTCGATACTCGCTCGATGCTCGCTCAATTATCGCTCGAAACCTGATTACTATATCCAATTATTCGATTAACATAAATATTCTATCCAATTACCCGATCGGTAAAGTGTTAAACTCATTAAATAAACTAACTTACCAAACCCAACAATCCATTTAACAAACCAAACCAAAATACTCATTAGAATCAAAACCATATTAGTACTAAACTTTTCATTTTTTTTCATTATTATTTTTTTTCTCATTCTTTTCTACACCAAAAGTTCAAATAAATTAAGGTTTGGGGTCAGGTAGATGATCTTATTTATAAGATGTTGATGTTGTGAGTTGTCCTACAATTTAGAAGATTGTGTTTGATTTTAATATTGTGTTGATTTTGTTTGATCCAAGTGTATAATCTTATTTATAAGATGTTAATGTTGTCGTATAATTTATAAGATTGTGTTTTATTTTAGGTGTTAATTTTAAGATTGTGTTAGTAACTATTATTATATTTATTTTAAGTAATTTTCTAATTTACTTATTAGGACAACATTATTAGGAATTCAATACAAAAAAAGGTTTAGGTTAACGAGCCGCTCGCGAGCAGATCGAACCGAGCACGAGCAAAATTTTCCGCTCGAAACCCTTAACGAGCCGATCTTGAGCAGACTCGGATCGCCCGTTTAGAGATCGATTACACCCCTAAACAGGAAGATTGAACTGCAAAAAAACCCTGAAACAATAAAAAAGAACAATTGAGAATCACTTTATCTGATCCACATGGGTAACTTGTGGGGAGCGTCAAAATTGAGAATCTCCGAGACATACAGATTCAAGGTAAAAAAATTGAGTACGGTACCTGCCTTGCCTACGGGATCATAAGTGTTATTATTCCGTAATTTTTTTATATAATAAAAAATAAATATAAATTTCGAAATTTAGGGAGAAAAAAATTCGAAAAGTATTTGGATCGCCGGTGTGACCCGCGATCCGTTCTCAAATTTTTTTTTTGACGGATCGTGAGTCTGAACCGCGATCCGTCAATTTTTTTTAAATAAAAAATTCCACCGATCGCGGTTCAGACCCGCTATCCGTGAAAATTTAAAAAAAATTTGCACAATTTTTTTTTGATTTTTTTAAAGTTTTCTGTTTTAGTTTAATTTTTTATTTCTTTTTTCTTTTTTATTTTAATTATTTGTAATCTTTTTAAAATCTTTTTTTTCAAAATATGTTTTCTAATTTATATTATTTTTTAAAATTTTTAAAATTTGTTTTTAATTTTTTCAAACATCGACTTCCAAATCCTCGACGTATTGAAATGTTAGGATATTTTATACAATAAAAAAATAAAATTTCTTAACGAGAATAAGAAATTATTTACAACTAAATTTTAAACAAACACTAAAACTAATTAAAACAAAAAATTGGTAACGTTGTCGAAAATTCGTAGGGTGTACATACATTACAAACATCATTGTAGGTCGATACAGCAAAAAATTAAAAACACAATTAAATTTTAAAAAATAATAATAACAATTACAAAATATATTTTAAAAAGAAATATAATAAAAAAACTTAGTTAAAATGATTTAAAAAAATTCAAAACATAAAATACTACTACTAAAATCTGAGAATTTATTTATTTTCTTTTATTGTTTTTGTTTTTATGTTTTGATTTTTTAAAATCATTTTAACTATGTTATATATATATATATACTTCAAAATATGTTTTCTAATTTTTATAAATTTTTAAAAAATTTAATTGTGTTTTTAATTTTTTGCAGTATCGAATTTCAAAACTGTTTGTAATGTGTATCCACCGTACGAATTTTTGACAACGTTACCAATTTTAAAATGTACCTGTATTGGTATTCGAAATTGAATTTTTTTATTAGATAAAAAAATGTACCTAATTAATACTATATTCTAAATTTTTAAAATTTGTAACGTTGTCAAAAGTTCGTATGGAGAATACACATCACCAACAGTTTTGAAGGTCGATAATGCAAAAAACTAAAACACGATTAATTTTTTTAAAAAAATTATAAAAATTAGAAAACATATTTTGAAGTATATATCTAAAACATAGTTAAATGATTTTAAAAAAATCAAAACATAAAATCAAAAACAATAAAAGAAAATAAATAAAGTCGCGGATTTTAGTCGTAGTGTTTTATGTTTTGAATTTTTTAAAATCATTTTAACTAAGTTTTTTTATTATATTTCTTTTCAAAATATGTTTTGTAATTGTAATTATTATTTTTAAAATTTAGTTGTGTTTTTAATTTTTTGCTGTATCGACCTACAATGTTGTTTGTACTGTATTTACACCCTACGAATTTTCGACAACGTTACCAATTTTTTGTTTTAATTAGTTTTAGTGTTTGTTTAAAATTTAGTTGTAAATAATTTCTTATTTTGGTTAAGAATTTTTTTTTTTATTGTATAAAATACTCTAACATTTGAATACGCCAGTTATCGACTTGATTTTGGAGGTCGATTTTTAAAAAATTAAAAAAAAATTAATTTTTTTAAAAAATAATATTAATTTGAAAACGTATTTTGAAAAAAAAGGTTTTAAAAAAGATTACAAATAATTAAAATAAAAAAATAAAAACAAAAATAAAACTAAAACAGAAAAAAAATTATTTAAAAAAAATCCACGGATTGCGTTTCACACCCACGATCCGTGGAAATTTTCTTTAATTTTTTTTTTAAAAATTCGGGTTCAGAACCGCCATCCGTCAAAAAAAAATTCGGGACGGATTGCGGGTGTGACCCGCGATCTGTGGAGGAACACCCGTGATCCGAGTACTTTTCGGAAAATAAAATTCCTAAAATTCGAAATTTGAATTTATTTTTTATTAGATAAAAAAAATTACGGTTATTATTTATATTTTTTATTTAATTTTTTTAAAATATAATTTCCGATAAAGCATTGGGGATTGATTTCATCTGGTGAACACTTTAAATGTAAAGAACAAACTCACATCTATCCAGCGGGACACACAAGTCCCACGTTGTAACTAGGGCTGTCAATCGTGTCGTGTCGTGTGCTAATCGTGTGGTGTCAAGTCGTATATATAAGCTCTAGGTGTTGCGCCATATCCGACCTATTTAATAATCGTGTTGCTAGACTTCTGCCGTATCCAACTCGTTTATAATCGTGTTGTCATATCCAACCCGTTTATACACTGAGTATTACATGCTTAAAGACTTAAACTGTTGTACCAAACAAATATCAACCACTAAAAGTACTAGACGATCACAATAACATTAATAGAAACCACATGCAAATGAAATAGTAGTAACTAACTACATAATACAGTAGTAAACATAAACATAAACTACTTAATACAATAGTAACTAATTACCTGATTACTTATCGTGTTTTATCGTGTCTTAATCGAGTTAATTGTTCTTGCAGCAAAAATCCATATCCAACTCATTTAATAATCGTGTTGTCGTATCCAACGTATTTATTAATCGTGTTCAAATTCTCAATCCATATAGTTCGTGTCATTTTCGTGTCGTGTTTCGTGTAAAATTGACAGTCCTAATTGTAACACACATCTATGCATTTTGGAATGTCGATGATGACGTGCATTGAGAAACTTAGGGATGTTTAGATTATCCGCAATCAATTTCAAAAATAAATTAAATAGTTCATAAAAGGTCCCACATGTGTGCAACGCGAAGGAATTATGTTCCTCGGGTCCATAAATCATTTGCCAATTTTTTTAACATATTTTAATAGCTAAGGCATATCAAATATACATGTAATATATGTAGAAATAAACATTAATCAAATTGCACCAACGAAAATAGTAAATAATTAAACCTTCACCAAGATATGTAAATACTATATGAGTATTTCGTACATAAAGTACGTATATAAACATTAAATAGTAATATTCATTCTGAGATAGAATATTAAGATCAACGTTACCAATATTCATATTTGTCTCGCGTGTCGTGGTCTTCGTGGATGTCTAGTTCATAATATGAATATGATCTTTAGGATCTTGAATTCTAAGATAAAACGAATATGAACACAAACATACTTATCGATTCTGGACATCCACGTGACACTTAAAAAGGAAAATACAAGATTGTTTGTGATTTGACATCCCTTAAAGGGTTAAGAACCAAATGCAGAGGATATCAAATTGAGATTTACATTTTAATAGAATTCAGCAATTTAATCGAACAAATAAGATTCGGTATTTTATTGTAGAACTCGTTGCAACAAGAACAAATTCCAAGATAACTCCGAACATGGACAAGTTTGATCTATAAAATGTCTTTATTGAACTCGAATTCATAATTACTCTTAACAAAAGACTCAAAACTAAATCTATTGCTTGAGAAGTGAGAACACTTTCGGGTCGATCAGCAGTAAATAAAAGAATCTTTTAATTACTAAACCTTTAACTCTTGGAGTTCTATTTCATCTGCTGCTCGCTTACATTCTTTCTTCAGAAGTAGATAATAAGTCCTAAAAGTGTCATATATTGTCCCACCATTTCAGCCACCGTGTCCATCTTGTCCATCCACAACTCCTCCTCCAGCTTCTTTTTAAACACCCTAGCCATCTGCCTTGCCTCTTCAATCTGCATCCTCAGTGCTACATTTTCCATGATTGCAAGGTACAAATTCGTAGGGCTAATGTTGTTTTCCGCTGGAAAGTTGTTCTCTGTTTGGTTGTGGATTGCTGTTCTCATGGGATTGCCTGCGGCCAGCGGAGGTGAAACCCTACCTCTACACATCCTAAAGGCAGACAGAGAAATTGAGAGAGAGAGAGAGAGGCTTGGAAATTTTTCTAAAGTCACTTCACGTATGATCGATGTGTGCGAAAGGAACTTTTCCTGTCTTCCTTCTAAATTGGTAAAATTTGCTGATATTCAATATTGGACGGGTCGTTCAGTCATTGTTCATCCATATAAATAGGTAAAGATCAGGACCATAGCAATTTAATTTTGGGTGTTTTTTTTTAAAACCAGCTATTGTTAGAAAAATCAGTTGCCAAATGGTCTACACTTGATTTTTGATCATACACATATTTACAGTTATTTATGTTTATCATATTTGTCTGTTTTAAACAATTTTTATTTTAACTTTACTTCGTATTTGAATTGTAAATATAAAAATTATTGTAAAAAAATATAAAAATCAAAACTCGATGATGTCATCGCAGAGTATTTTTAAAGGTGTTGGTTTCTTCCCTTTGTTTGCTCTTTTTGTCCGCACTTACCTGAACTCCAAAATTGTTACCATCAACATTATCACTATGCCTTAGAATAGACTCTCACCAAGTAATATTCCTGGTAGTAGGAGATATTTCCAATTGACTCATTGCACAACCAATCGTCTACCATTTTCACAATAAATAATAAACATATATCGTGTGGAGAGACATTTTTATTTAGCCTATTTTAATACAAAATGCCAAACAATAGTTAGATTTTTAACTCACGGAAATGGACATTCCGAAAATTGTTATTGTATATTTATGATGAGTTCGTTAAGAAGGGACACTTAGTAGATGAACCAAGATAAGAAGCAGCAATGTTCATTGTTCTTTTATATGTATTTTGTTATTTATAGGGTTGAGAATAATCTTATATTTCACAATTTAGACTATTAATGTGATACATGGGGTTTTGGGAACCCACGGAAGAACAAAGTGGTTTCAAGTTGGAGCTAAAAGTAGGGGTGCACACGGGTCGGGTTGAACCCGAAAACCGACCCGAACCTGACTGGTCGGTTCGGATTGGTCGGGTTGGTAAGTGGTTCGGGTTGGGTTGGGTTGAAAAATTCAGAAACCCGAATTTTCGGGTCGGGTTCGGGTTGTAGGGGTCGGGTTGACCCAACCCGACCCGAAACCGGTGAAACCAGGCCCCTAATTAGGCCCACCCGATTACCCGACCCCTACCCGATTACCCGAACCCCTGCCCCGCTACCTGAACCCGAAAACTGAATCCTCTACCAGACGAAGATTGTTCTCAACCATTTCAAGAACACCCGACCCCTGAAACTCGCGAAATCCCTAACCCGCACAGTCGCACCCTCTCTCGCGAAATCCCTAACCATAACCCTCTCTCGTTCCTCTTCCTCCTCTCCCTCACGCTCTCTCGATCGGCGTCAGGTTGAAGGTTCACCGAAGATTGAGCCATCTCCACTGTCAGGCATCCATCGTCACTGAATCCCCCGTCCCATCCTCGCCTTCACTGGTGCCCAACTGCTCCTCTGCTTCAAACCCTAGAATGGAGCAGCAACAACGGGGGACGGAAGCGGAGATGGAAGGGGAGGCCGAGGTTGGGGGCGATTTCGTCCGGAATAGCGATGATCCGGTCAAACCAGACCGCGAAGGTGAATTTCGGACGTGTTTTCGTATTTTATGTTAGAAGTTGTTAATTTAGTTGTTATTGTTGGTGGAAGTTGTGGTGTTAGAAGGATTTGAGTTTTTAGTAAGATGTTGGAATGTGTAGGTTGTGTTCAGCGGTGGGAAGAGATAGGATTTGGTATGAATTTTTGTTGCGTACAACCTGACCCGACCCGACCCAACCCGAAAATTTCGGGTCAGGTTGGGTTCAACCCGAATCGGTTCGGGTTCGGGTTGGGTCGGGTTTCAGTCCCAACCCGACCCGTGTGCACCCCTAGCTAAAAGGGACCCAAAAAAAGACCCCACACCTACACTGTGGACAATTATTGTACTTTAAGATCTTGCCTTACCTTCCCCCTGTTACAGAATGCCTCGGCAATATCCTCTGGTAGCAACAATGCTTATTTCACTGTTTTCAGTCTTTTGACTTGAAGTTTTGATTTTTGTTACCTAAACTGCGAAGAAAGAAGATTGGAATTAAATTGGCAAGCAAGGCTTTAATATACTTTATATATGCTTAGGGATAGCTCGAGGTTTAAAATATATTCACGAGGAATCCAAGCTTAAAGTTTTCCATACGAATATCAAACCAGCAATTTGTTTACTTGACCGTGATCTTAATGGAAGGATATCTGATTTTGGTATGGCTAAACCTGACGAACAGAAAAGGGTTATTTGCTTGGGTGCACCTCTACGGATGCGTAATTGGGGTTTTGCACCCGAGTTTCGACTATTTACTTGGGTGCACCTAGATGTCAATGTTATTTGCTTGGATGCACCTCTACCGTTAATGGGGCACACTCCGTTATAACACCGTAACTGTACAGTTCGAAATTTTGCATTGTACACCTCATAAATTTAAAAAACTCGTTAATGTTAAATTAAAAACAACAAAATAAAAACGAAAATGTGTTGTAGTCGACTTGTGAAAACTAGTGATCCGGTCGACCGATCGGGTGACCGGTCGACCGAATTCTGGAAGATGCTGGCTCGAAGCTGCGTTTGGTCGACCAAAACAGGGCATCCTGCCTGATAGGACCGGTTGACCGCTCCATTGCTCTGGTCGACCGAACCATCCGAAATCACGAAATCACGATTGCAATCGGCGGATTTGTTGAACCTGGGGCCAAATTGGTGCGTCGACGGCCTTGTTGGGGTGATGTGGGAGCGGAATGGAGTGGTATTTGGGGTTGGGATGCGAGGTGACGCACCTTAGATCCAAAAACATGCAGTTGCGACGCCGAAGCTTAGAAGCCCGCGACGCTTCTCCGGCGTGTTGCTGGGGCCAAGAGTGGCCTGGAAAGGTGGGGTGAGGTGTCTTGAACTTGATCCACGAGTATGAAGCCCGAAGTTGCTCGTGTGGTGAAGATCAAGGCCGGGGATGGGGAGGCGAAGTGGGGGAGAAGAGAGGAAGGGAGAGGTATTTTTTGTTTTTATTTTGTTGTTTTTAATTTAACATTAACGAGTTTTTTAAATTTATGAGGTGTACAATGCAAAATTTCCAACTGTGCAGTTACGGTGTTATAATGGAGTGAGCCCCATTAACGGTAGAGGTGCATCCAAGCAAATAACATTGACATCTAGGTGCACCCAAGTAAATAGTCGAAACTCGGGTGCAAAACCCCAATTACGCATCCGTAGAGGTGCACCCAAGCAAATAACCCAACAGAAAAACACTCACGTGAGCACAGAGAACAACAATAATGGTGTGTTGCAAAACCCTTAATCAATAAAATAAAATAAAAATCACCGTGGTGTGTTAGAACCTGGAACTTTACTAGTCTATTTTGTGAGACTGTAAAGAGGTGTCCCATTTTTACCACTACCCGTACAACTAACCACATGTAACACATTGAGTGCACAATTCTCACACGGGAAGGGAATTACGACGGAAGTGCGATGTAGGTTGTCAATGGAGACGACACTAAGGGTGTGTTAAGGGTTACAGAAGATGGGGAATAGGGAGTCAGTTGTGGGGAGGGTGAGCGATCACGTGAGGATGAGTTTCACCAATGAAAACTCTCTTCCTTAATAAAATCTGCAATGTGTGTGTAGGTTGTGATTTTTTCCCAGGGGTTGGGAATTTTCCATGTATATCTTTTGGGGGTTACTATTCGTCGCCGAAAACTACTTAAATCGTCCCAAAAATGACATTTTTGCCTTTAACAAATCAATTAATACTCATTTCGTCCCGTGTCTTTAAACTAGGTGTTTGACTCAGTTTTACTCACATTCCAAGTACCAACACCACGAAAATATCTGGTAGAGCACCTAGATCATGCGAGGTAATGGAGACAGATTTTTTTCCGACTCGGGCGTCTGACTAAGACGTATGTACCATCGTGGAGGTGTCTGGCTAAGACGCCTCCACCATGGTATAGGCGTCTGGCTAAGACGCCTCCACCATGGGGGAGGGTCGGGAGGCATCTTAGCCAGACGCCCCTCTCCTACGCGGGGCGGCTCTATCGGACGCCCATAATTTTTTTTTTATTTTATTAAAAAGATGTTGGATATTAATCCAGATTCGAGTACACAGGGGCGTCCGTTGGCTCATTACTGACCTCCAAAACATTATTTTTCATGATTATAAGGGGAAGATGAAGAGAGATGTGCGATAGGAGGGTAAAATGTCGCGTTATAGCAGTAGAAATGAGAGAATGGAAAAATGGTAATCTGTTGTGGCGATTTAAGTAGTTTTAAGGCGACGAATAGCAGTTCAATATCTTTTCCTTGTGGAGTGTGATTTGTTTTTTCATGGTGGATATGTGCTCGTGCATGTAATTTTGATGTTGTGGGTTCTTGGGACGAATTCGGAGACCCAATCCCCAACAAATGGTATCAGAACTGATGGTTGGAGATCCGGGTGCAAGCGTTCGTGTTGGAGGACGACTACGTGAACAAGAAGATCCATGTGCAGGGATGCAAAAAGAAGAAGAAAATTGGGTTGGACTCAAGATGGAGTCGTGAAGTTCTCGGAAGAGAGAGCTTTGAGAGGTGTTGTCATGCTGGGAGTACAACATGATGGAGCTGAAAGAAATGTGTTATAAAAGTTTTACTTTTATATGTCAATTATTATGAATTGAATGTGCAAGCATTTTGTTCATTGACTATTGTATTCGTCTTTTGGAAGTGTTAAGGAATAGACTCTTGGTCCTTAACCGTAGAGCTCTAAAAGATAATGATTTACATAAATCAAAAGTTATTCACAATCATGGTAATTAACATGGAACATTAATTACCGAGATAAGATTGTCGTGTTGGTTATCGATTTTTGTAGCTCTACAAATATTTGACGACACGAATATGTAAAAGAAGGAAAAATTACTTTTATATATTGAATATACCTAACAAGTAAACATTATGAAATTGTGTTATGTGTCATTAATGTTTTACTGTGTCTTGGATCCTAAGATGTGTGACTTATATTTTTTCACATAAGGAGTGTTTAATTTGATTATTGTCAAAAACTATCAATGAGTATAGTGATAAATGCAATAGTTGGTTGAACATGACTTATGCCAGAAAAGATAACTAGTCAAAAGATTATCATTGCCCTTTTTAATTGAGTGATGATGTTAGTGGGCCTCTTGATAAAGAAAAATTATAATGTGCACAATGCGACTTGAGTTAAGTTACAAAGTTATAATTAGCTTAATGAAATCAAGAAATGAATATAATACAAATGTGACACATTTCTACTTTGTATATATTCTTAATATCATGAGGCAAGAGATAGACACAAGTGATGCACTTACATCACTAAATGAATCATGTTTAGTTCGAGTGGAACAAGACATCTATGCTAATTTGGTAACTATAATGCATACCAAGATATCGTTTATAGTTTGAGATATTAAGTGTTTAATATCACTGTCAATTTAACTTAGATCTTCCTATAGGTCACACCACAAAACTGGAAAACAAGAAACTTCATTTTTGAGTTCATATGATGTCTTGGGTTTAATGTAAAGATAGACACATGTGGTGAATCAATAAAATCAATATGTCACGAAAATTGACATAATTAGAATCATGAATAAATTCATATAAGATGTATATATTATGGGGTGTAATAATTTAACATTACATAGGATAATATATTACATGATATATGAATTTGCTAAAAACCCAAAAGATCAAATTTTGTTGGATATAAATCCAAATTTGGTAAAAGGCAAAACAAAAAAAAGTTAATACGGTTTTGCCCGAATTAATAAGGAATTAGTATTAATCATGTAATGGAATTATTCCAATTGTGGTTAAATGTAGATATGGATGATTATGTGTCAAATTGTGATTGATTTTAAGGAGAGAAAAACAAGAGATCGTGAGTTAGTGGTTAGCTCATGATGTGAGTGTTGGGAGACCATATAAATAGGTTTCTCTCCCTTCTTGTATTAATTAATTCAAAAAAAATCTCTCTCCATAACCACCATATTAATCCATCCGAAAATTTCTTAATTATTTCAAGCTTTTGGAGATTAAATTCTCAATGAGCATAAATGAGTTATTAGCTTGATTATAAGCTTGATTTAGAGATTGAATTGTGATTGACATCATTTCATGCTTATATTTGTATCTTATATCCATTATCTTTCACCTAAACAATGCTATGTTACGAGTTTTATGTTTAGTTTTCAGGAATAAATCGGTTTGAAGAGATGAAACATAAAAGGACTCAAAAGTTGGGAAAAAAGACTGAACTGTGAGATCTAGGGACCAAGATGCAAGGGAGAAGGACCTGAACGCAAGACCGAAGGACCTAAGAGCAAAAACATAATACTCCACACCATCATGGGGAGTATTTTAGCAATTCGATTCGGGTCGGAGCTCCAATAAACAAAGTAGATGCATCAAAGACCACCAAATACACAAAGCAAAGCCCAGAACAAGATTCAACTGGATCCGGACCTTTTTGACCGCCAATTGGCAGTCTGTTTTGGCCCAAATCCGCCAAGGTTTCTCCTGGACGTGTATTAATGTTTGTTTAGGCTATTTGTGGTATTGGTTTAGTCCCACATCGGGGGATTGTCCCGGATTAGCTTTTTCCATGCCTATAAATAGAACTTTTCACATCCTTTTGTAATCACTCCATATTTTAAGTGGCTATTCTTCCTACTAGAAGTGAGGCCTTGAAGCACACACTAAAGTAGGAGGATGCTACTTGAAACGTGAGTCATTTTATCAATAAAGTTTTGTGTTTCTTTCATTGTTTGTTTATGCTTCTTTTATTGTTTGTGCATGTTTTAGTTTAATCGTCTTTTATTTCTAGCTTAGTTTTAATATGCTTTCTTTGCTTAGTTTAATAATTAGTGTAATATTTAGTGAGTAGTTCCATCCCCTTTGGGGGGTGGAGTAGATGTACATACATGCATTAGAGAATGGGATGAATGCTTTATTTTTGATGTGTTGATAAAACATGAATGTATGCTTCCTTGTTTAGGATAGAATTTATAACTTGATGAGTTTTGCCACAATGATTAGACACCTCTCATGCTTGTTTAGGTTCTGAAATAAACAACTTGCATATGTAAATGTTAATCAACTAAGTTGGTGAATAGATTGATAGGTTTTGCCATAACATTTAGACACTTCCTATGCTTGATAAACACCACCTTCATGTGCTTAAAGAATGTATTCTACACCCACCTCTTTGCATGTGTGCACTCACTCCACCCCTTAGGGGTTTTCCATTTCCTGAATTCCAGCATTTCGTTGTTAGCTTAGTTGTTATTTCATCGTTTGTTTGTTTCTTTCACATTTCGTACTTCTTAGCATAGTGTAGTGTAGCGTAGCATAATCAATCTTTCTCCCCCAATTTTTGCCACTTAATTTCGTACAAGCAAGAGGCTACTCACCTCCCTGAGGACGACCCGTACTTGCCACCGCTTCATCGCGGTCGTGCACTTGCGGTTTTAAATAAAACGTTCAATCAAATTGACTGGCTCATTTCTCTCTAATCTTGTTTAGAGTTTGACGAGCACTTGGAGGCGAAACGACGGGCAATGGAACTCCGGATCTTCGAAAAGGTTTTAGAGAACCTTTGGGTATGATCATCTCTTGTTTGTTTATTTTAATATATGTAGGTTTGCATGATATTAGAATAAACACAAACTAAAGTACATAAAATTGCTGAAAATATGAAATCGATCGTGTATGATTGTATTAATTTTTTTAAAATATATACATATATAGGGACACAAAATCCTACAGGAGCACGAAGGGAGTAGTGCGAACAATTCAAGAGAAAAAAACGAAGGGAGTAGTGCATATTCTTCAGGATGAGACATTATATATGTATCGTTGACGTAACGAATAGTAGAGCACGAAGGGAGTAGTGCATATGTTTCAGGAGGAGTCGTGTTACGTAAGGTGGGCGTAATGAAGAGAGAAGCATGAAGGGGGTAGTTAGGGCTGGCAATTCGGGTCATGACACGAAACCCAAACCCAAACCCGACACTAAATATCACGACTCAGGTCGACACGAATGACACGAACTGTAATTCAGGTCGACACGAATGACACGAACTGTAATTCGGGTCGGGTTCGGGTAGGAGTATTTCGTGTAATTCGGGTTGACACGAATAACACGAACTGTAATTCGGGTCGATTCATGTTTCATGTAATTCGTGTAATTAGTGTCAAACATGCTAGTTCGTGTTCGGGTTAATTCGTGTTTGTGTAAATTTGTGTCAAATATGTCATAATTTGTGTCAAACATGTAATTTCGTGTTCAGGTTAATTTGTGTTTGTAGAAATTCGTGTCAAACAAGTTAGTTCGAGTTATTCGGGTTAATTCGTGTTCGAGTCAACACGAACACGAAAAATGGATTCGTGTCAACATGGGTCGTGTTCGGGTTACCAAATTCGTGTTCAGGTTACCAAATTCGTGTTCGGGTTTAAGATTAGATTTTTGTGTTTGTGTTCGTGTCGACTATTTCTTATTAATTTGTGTTCGTGTTCGTGTTCGGGTCGAGGAAAAACAATTCGTGTCAATTCGTGTTCGTGTCAAACACGACACGAAACACGAATTTCAAAGGAATGTGTTCTAAAAGTTTTACTTTTAAATGTCAATTATTATGAATTGAATGAGAAATCATTTTGTTCCTTGTTTATGTTATTCGTCTTTTATAAGTGTTAAGGAAGATGCTCTTGGTCCTTAACCGTAGAGGTCTAAAAGATATTGGTTTACATAAAACAAAAGATATTCGCAATCATGGTAATTAACATGGGACATTGATTACCGAGTTAAGATTGTCGTGTTGGTCATAGATCATTGTAGCTCTACAAGTGAGTGACAACACGGGTACACAGAAGAGGAAAATATTACTTTTGTATACTGAATAGACCTAATAAGTAAAATATTATAGAAATGTGTTTCTGTGTCATTAATATTTTACTGTGTCCTTGGTCCTTTGATATGAGACTTATATCCGATCACTTAAGAATTGCTTAATTAGACTAGTGTCTTGAGCTATCGATGAGTGTAGTGCAAAGACATTAGTTGGTTAAGTATGACTTTTGTTGGAGAAGATAGTTAGTCAAAAGATTATCATTGCCCCTCTTAATTGAGTGATGATATTAGTGGGCCCATTGATAAAGCAAAGTTATAATGTGCACAATGTGATTTGAGTTAAGTCACATATTTATAACTAGCTTAAAGAGATCAAGAAATGAATACTAATACAAATATGACACAATACTACTTTGTGTGTATTCTTAATATCATGAGGCAAGAGACGGACACAAGTGGTGCACTCCATCACTAAATGGATCGAGTTTTGGTTCGAGTGGAATTGAGACATCTAACTAATTGGGAGCTATAATGTGTAGCTAGATACCGCTTATAGCTTGTGATATTAAGCTCTTAATATCACTGCCAACTTAGTATAGATCCTCCCATAGGTCACACCGCAAAAACCGGGAAACAAGAAGCTTGATTTTTGGTTCATATGACGTGGATTTCTTATAGAAAACATGACACATGTGGTGAACAAGTAAAATCAATTATGTTGTGATATATATAACATAATTTGAATCATGATAAATTCATATGAGATACATATATTATGGGGTGCAATAATTTATTGTTGCATAAGATAATATATTTCATAAGTTGTGAATTTGCTAAAACCCCCCTAAAGTTCAAATTTTGTTGGAAATAAATCCAAAATTTGAAAAGGCAAAATCTGGTAGAAGTTCGGTAATCCGTTTATGGTTCGGTCGATCGAAGGTTCTGTGGATTGGTCAACCGAACGTGGAACAGATAGTCAGAGTTGATTGACCGAACTTGACCAAAGTGCCTGGAACTCTGGTTCGGTATACCGAACCAGGAACGGTCGACCGAAAAATGTCCAGTTCCGATATTTTCGGTTAACCGAATGGCATTCGGTTCTAGACACGAATTCGTCTGATCGGTTAAGGAGAATTTTTCTCCTTAAGAATCGGTCGTCCGTCTAATGCACGGTAAACCAAACGTGACATATTCGGTTAACCGAGTGTGACTCGGTAAACCGAACCCCGATGGATTTTCTGCCTTTGATAATTAAGAGATTAATTTGATCAATGGTTGGATTAACTCCAAACTTGGTCAAACATTTTGTGGATGCATGTAATGCATTATGGAATTAGTTTGTGAGAGAAAATGTCAAGAAAACATGACTTAAGAATAGCCATGATTGAGAGTAAGATTGGAGCCTATAAATAGGTCATTATTCTCCTTAATTATGTTAAAAGTTTTTGCTAATTGTTTTGTCTCCTAATTCCCCACAAAAGCCACGAAAATTCTCTTAAGTTTCTAAGTCTTTGGAAGGAGAAATCTCAGAGATTAAGGAAGGGGTTTGTAGCTAGATTCTAAACTAGTTTGGAGATTGATTGGCTAGCTCTTTTCTCTCCAACCTTGTTTAGGGTTTGGTGAATACTCGGAGGCATCCGGCGCAACGGGAAGCGACGATCGTCTTCCTCAACATCTCTGTATCATCAAGAAGTTTTAGAGAACTTCTAGAAAATTGTAATTGATCCTTATTGTACATTAAAATTTCGAAAATATATATGTGCAATTGAACTACAAATCCTACAGAATTTGCCAGCCCTAGGGGTAGTGCACACACATAGGGAGGTGTGTTATGTAGGGTGGACGTAACGAAGAGGAGAACACGAAGGGAGTAGTGCATACCCTTCAGGAGGAGGCGTGTTGCTTAGGGTGGACGTAACAAATAGGAGAGGCTCATGTGGATGGAAATCGGATTCGAGCCAATGTAGAGATTGTTAGGAAAATGACTTAAATCTATTTTAAGGAATTATTCATAGTGGATCAAAGGAAAATTTTATATGGTTATGTGGAATTTTAAGGGGGGAATTTTTCCTTGATATTAATTTGTTCATTTAGTTCCTTAATTTTAGGTTATAAATAGAGAATTATCACCTGGGTTTACCACTACCACACAAAACCACATGTAACACATTGGGTGCACATACGATTCACACCTCGAGAGGGGGTTGTCAAAGGAGGTGCGGACTAGATTGTCGATCAGACGAGACAAGGGGTGTGTTAAGGGTTTATGAAAGAGGGGAAATAGAGAGCTAATTATTATGGGGAGGGTGAACGATCATGTAAGGATGAGTTTCACCTATGTAAACTTTTTTCTTCATCAATAAAATCTATTGTGTGCGCGCTAGTATTGAGAATTGAACTTAATCCTAGGTGGCATCCTAGTCACTTGCTACATCACCTATGGAGGGTGAGTCATCTAGGAGTTGATGACTCAACAAGAAGGAAGGGCAAAGGTTGTAGGAAAGGAAGAGACAATGGACTCTTCATTTTTTCTATGATTTTCGTCCTATTTTATGATGCAATTTAAGTAGAGGTTGTAATGATCTTGAATGATCATCTTTATATAGTTTATGTTATGTTTGTGTTATAGGGTAAGTTGAAGAGTCTTTGTAAGTGCATATATAAGCACAAGAGTTCTCCATTTGCAAGACAAGCCAAAAACAAATCAAGTCAAGTGAGAAAGAAGAAAGAAAAGATGAGTGTTTGGTGCAAATCTCGTTTTGCTTGTGAGTGTTAAGTAGTTTGTTTTCTTCTTTCATTCGTGTCCACCAATTGCGTAGATCAAAGTATGGATCTAGTGATGGCAATAGAAGACTCTCAGCATGGAGAACAAAGCGAGCCGAAGCAGCCCACCAGGCGCAACTTCTGAAAGACCCATTGGCGGTTTGGGACCGCTGGTTGGCAGTTCAGGTGTGTCTGGTGGAGGCGTGCTTTCTGGGGTGGCTTGGTGTGGTGCTCACCGTCTTTCTCCCGCATCTAACAGCTAGGCCGTGGATTTTTCCCGAGGCTGGAGGTTTTACACGTATCTTTTCTTGTGGAGTGTGATCTATTTTTTCATGGTGGATATATGCTCGTGTCTGTAATTCTTACGTTGTGGGTTCTTGGGGTGGATTTGGTGAATACTGAATCCCTAATAACTTTTTCTCGGTAATGGAGTCAACTATTGAGAAATCTCATAGACATAATTGAGCACTTGAACAAATTACTTAATGGCAGGTTATAACTTCATGTTGAATTGAGATTGAGAGTTGTGAGGTATATGTGTTCTTTTTACTTTGTTTCTTAATTCAAATCAAAAGTTTCTTTGATGATGCAAGTTCTAACTAAATCAGACAAAATTTGCCTGCGTTATGTCTTAGAAAGGGCATATGATTAGATATATTTGACTATAATTTTTAAGGTTAAGTGTTGCTAGTTTAGTTGATTATTGCGATTATATAGACACCAGTGCAGAAAAATCTATATACATCGGATTTAAAAGGTATATACGATGGATTTTGGCGGTCCAACGACCGTCGTATATGTCCTCGACACCTATGTCCTAGTGTATAGACGCCGGCTATACAACAATTGACGTCTATACACCTACAATGTATAGATGTCGGCTATATACGACCGACGTCTATTATACATTTAAATAAATTAAAATATACATTACAACATATAGCAAGCATTCAACCTATACAGTAATGAAGCCCAAGTTGTCCAAGTGCCCCAAGTACTAATCTTTTGACAATTAATCAAGTACATCAAACCCAAGATGCCCAACTGCCCCAACTTGATCTCATTCAGCAGTAAATAAGTGGTGGAGTACATCAACCACACTAACAACAATTTTTTCTCAATGTGAGACTAAACTATAACACCTACAATAGGTGTCGGCTATATAAGGTGACCGACGTTTATACCTTTAAATAATAATAATAATAATACATTACGGCTTACAGACGTCGGCTACACTATAAAACCGACGTCTATACCTTTAAATAATCCCAAAAATAATACATTGTAATCTCCAAATGCTAATCTTTTGACCATTATATATATATGTATATATATATATATATATCGCACTTGTCTATTGTAGTATGATACCTAACTCTCATTTAAAAGTAAATCAGTTGTGGAGTACATCAACCAAATTATTTCTTCACTGTGGGACTAAACTTCAACACATATGAGATAGTTACATTGATGTAACTATTTTTAAATAAATCCAAATAATTCAACTTATTTCGACGAAGTAAAACATTGCATAATCTCCTCACAACAAGTTTATCTTATATGAAATAAATCGCAAAAAATAAACAAAAAAAAATTCTTATTTAAGGTCGATAAATGATTAACGAGGTATAGACATCAGTTATACGATAAAAACCGACGTGTATACAAACCTATAGACGTCGGCTATACAACAACCGACGTCTATATACCTATAGGTAGGGCTGAGAATCTGGTCCGGACCGAAGATCGGACCGGATTCTCATGGACCGAAGATCGGACCGGATTCTCATGGACCGAAGATCGGACCGGACCGGACCGAATTTTTAAATAAGAAACGATATATACGGTCCAAAAACACAGACCGGACCGGACCATGCACAACCCTACCTATAGGCGTTGCTTACAATAATACTTGATGTCTCTAATATTAGGCGTCAGTCGTTTAGGGATTCGACGTATATATCGTGACGTCTATTCCATATCGTTAGAGAGAAATTATTGTTCCTCCCCTGCTTTATCAACAAAAGGAAGAAACATTTCATTGAGATGGTGATACACCTTTGTGGGGCAATTAAATGAAGTTATGAAATTCTCCAGGTTGCTCTGTCTGTGCTCTTTTTTGGACACTTGGGCAAAATCTTAGATATATTTGGGGATATAATGATCTCTGACACTTCACGTTTCCTCAGATATATTTGGTTACCCTCAGATATATCTAGTTACCCCCAGATATATTTGATAGTATGTTACATGCATTTCATTTTTTATTTAATGCATACCTAGAAATATATATCTGATAGTATATTACATGCATTTCATTTCTGGTAAGACGTGGAGTGTCATAGATCGTTATATCCACAAATATATCTAGAATTTTGCCAAAAAGTCCATAAAAGAACCCATAAAAAAATAGCATTACACCGATAATATATAACAAGCATACAGAGTACGAAGAAGTTTCCCGAACACTGGTTTCGGTTACTTTCGTTGTGAATGGAGTGTCCCATCTCACCTCGTAGTATAACGTGCAAAACCAGAGGTAAACTCCAAGCCTTCCTCCGGTTTAATCTTTTACAAGGAAAAGGAAAGCGTTTCTTTTACAAACCACCGACACAAAGACACAAACCCGTCATTAACAGCAATTTCGTTGGTAAACTGATCAAGGATTCTAAGAGCTTTAACATCATGGAGTAGTGTTACATTTTATTAGAATTAGAATCATGTACTCGGATATTCGTTGCGCTTGTATCTGGTCAGTAATCCTTTCAAATTAAATTTATTATTATTATTTTCAAACAAATATGAATGTACATCATTTTATTATTATTATTGCTAATGTCTATTACACCGCACCACAATTTCGGCTGATCGTTGGCTCACTCCAAT
Organism: Triglochin maritima; assembly: GCA_963682175.1. Lineage (NCBI taxonomy): Eukaryota > Viridiplantae > Streptophyta > Magnoliopsida > Alismatales > Juncaginaceae > Triglochin > Triglochin maritima. The sequence goes on along the minus strand of OY821771.1, from coordinate 46,700,922 downwards.
TTATAATTGATTACTACACAAGTATAGGTTTAAAACAATAGGAAGGTGTTGACATATAAATGAAAACTGCAAGACCATTTCATCTTGTTATATATATGAAGCCAATTGATGGTGGAACGCTGGAATGAGCTTAGGGGGTGCCAGGGCGTGATGGCCATCACGACATCGAACCTCGTCTCGACATGTTTTCTTGTGCTCTTGTTGTGTTTCTGCCTCTACTTGGATGATGTACGAGCGCAGCCGGAACTGGCACCGGAATTTGCTCCCGTACCTGCTCCGTCACCCACTGGACCACAGACCCTTCTTGATGATGAAAGTATGTGATAAATATTTGTCAATGCTCTAGGAAATTAAGATAGTTGACTTTTATTTTATGCAGTGATCTTAAGCTGTTTATAATTTAATTGTTCTTGTTGCTTGTCTTGTTTCTTTGACATTTAATTTTCCTTGAACGTCAATCTTGTAGTTGTAATCGAAACTAGGGGCTATATGTACTGTAATTATGCCTTGGATTAGATTTATTTTTCTCTTTTCATTTTTACGCCTCTATTGGAGAAAAACGTGGACTTCATGGCTGATCAGATGTTCGGATAACACGTTTGATGGAATAGATCAAGTTTGAGAATTAGCATAATATGCACATATTAATTATGTTTGCATCCATGGAAATGTACAGACACAGTTGGCATCTGCTAGCCTAGATAGTCTATGATTAGTTAATTCTATCGTTTATCATTTTTTGTGAGTCACATCCTTTCATTTTTTCCACTCATCCCACAATATTTAAAAAACACTAGTTGAGTTGTAGAATATCTGGCATGTATATATCATCCAATAAAGAATGGCGTTCTAAATTTGATTGAAACCATACTATATTGTCTCTCTCTAAAAACTCAATATTCTCTTCTCGATAATTTGTTGCCCGGAATTGTTGACATTCTAATATGCAAACTGTATGACTAGTTAAATCGATAAAAAAGGGAGGGGGACAAGTTGATACCAATTTATAACCTAATTTTAATGGTCAACTGAAGGATACCACATCAACATCACAAGGTACAGATCGACTCGATCCCTGTCAAGCGATGGAATGTTAATCCAAACTTAAAAAATTATTAATGTAATTCTCTTCAAGATTCTTAAATTCGAAAAGTTATTTTATTACTTTATTAGTTGAACCAGCACCCTTGACTTTGGTAGAGAGAATTAACCACATCAGCATCGTAGGCCCGTTACATTTGTGTCGGCATCATTTTCCGATAATTTCAGGGGAACTACTAAACGTCGCCTCAAAACTACTTAAATCGTCCTTTGAAATTACCAAATTACACTTAATAATATATTTAATACCCATATCGTCCCGTGTCTTTAAACAATATTTTTGACTCAGTTTTACTAACATTCCTAGTACCAACACCACGAAAATGTCTGGCGAAACACCTAGATCAGGCGAAGTAACGGAGACGGATTTTTTTTTCCGACACGGGCGTCTGGCTAAGACGTCTGTACCATCGTGGAGGCGTCTGGCTAAGACGCCTCCACCATGGTTGAGGCGTCTTAGCCAGACGACTCCACGACGGTACATGCGTCTTAGTAAAACGCTTCGCCGTTGGGCGGGACGTCTGGGTAAAACGCCTCCCCCATGGCGGAGGCGTCTTATCCAGACGTCCCCTCCTACGTGGGGGCGGCTCCGTCGGACGTCCGTAATTTTTTATTATTTTTTTATTAAAAAGATGTTAGATATTTTACCAGATTCGAGTACACTAGGGCGTCCGTTGGCTCATTAGTGACCTCCAAAACATTATTTTTTATGATTATAAGAGGAATATGAAGAGAGATGTGTGATAGGAGGGTAAAATGTCGCGTTATAGCAGTAGAAATGAGAGAAGGGCAAAATGGTAATTTCAATAAGCGATTTAAGTAATTTTGGAACGATGTTTAGCAATTCAGTAATTTTAGTAATTGCAAGTTCGATATCCGTCCAAATAAAAACTGTGGTTGGTGAGTTAGTGAGTTGTGGGTTACAAATTGATTAATTAAAATTAACCTTTACCACTTATTATTACTTTTTATTTTTTTATTTTATATACGGTGTTATCTCACTCATTTAAATCTTAATATCTCAAATATGTGAATGAGATTATTAGGATTCGACCTTTATCTTAATTATCTTAATACAATAGATCTTAGAATTGAAATAGTCTCATGTGATATTTATTGGGAAAAAAAGAAAGAAAAAGAAAACACATTTTTTTAAAAATTGATATGGTTGTGATTGTGTATTGGTGTGTGGTGCAGTTGCAATCCTAAAACGAATAGACGCGAAGCTGAAAATCGGGTGGGATTTCAGCACGAACCCTTGCAGTCTGGACAGCTCATCTTGGAACCACTTCACCAACAAAAACGATCCCATCAGGAACCTCACCTGTGGCGACTGCGACCTCACCAACAACAAATGCCACGTCACTCACCTGTACCATTTCCATCCCTAATATATTTTCTTTTCTTTTTTGTCACCAACATTTGTATTTTAAATCTTTCGACAAATTAAGGCCACGCCCGTGTGATGTGTTTGTGGTATGTATTTTATGTTTGTGTCATGCACGTATAATTTCTCTACCAAATCCATGACATTTTGGTAGTTTGAAACGATAAGCGGAGTGTAGGTTTATTCTCGTTTCTTTCCCCCTTTTTTTTCCATTATGTGTTTGTCCCTTGGAATCGAGTACCTATTTATAGGTAAACAAGGATATATTTATAACCGCTGGGAAATTTTTAATTATTTATGGAAGTATAGCCAACTTCTGAATTCTGTGCTGGATTGGTCGACCGCCCCGCTTAGATAGTAGCATAGGATTTACCTAAAATTGAAGTCAGATCTTCAAATCTAGCACAATGGGGTTTACCTGAAACTGAAGTAAGATCTCTTGATGTGATTTCGGCTTGACCATTGGCTTTAATTGAACTTGAAATGGGACATTTGGGTTTCAAGATAGCTTGGGCTTAAGCAAGGAATCAATCCTATGATGGTCCTAGGAAAGTGAAAATGACTGACATTGTGGTCAAGTTTATTTGGTCAAATCCACAGTACCCCCACTTTTAGTTAGCAACAAGTGTGCTTCCCCTTTTGTTTTTAAATAGTGCATCGCTTCGACCAGGTTGTTGCCTCACCTCTGGCCTTGATCCCTGAGCTCTCACCTCTGGCCTTGATCCCTGAGCTTATTTCAGGCCTATCGCATTGATGTGTGGGATACGATGCATCAAACATCAACGTGACAACCATTTAAATTAGGACCTAATTTCGTAGTAGATTTTAGAAAAATAATGGTTTTGGACCCGGTTAAGGTTATAACTCAGTTGGTTAAATTCATGTTTAGAGCAGTCAAGACTCAATACAAGAAGCCACTTTTTAGTGAGAAAAGTGTTGCTTCTTAGTTAGTGTGGAAGTTCTTTTCAACAGAAGTTATGGTGGAATTTTATAAAAATTTGACTCCTTCCGTTGCAACATAATGTACTAGGTTGCTCAAGAAGGAGAACTTGGGTGGTGTTCTCCCGTTGGAAATTGCAAATCTCACATCACTCGTGGAACTGTGAGTCCTTGCTTCTACATTTTTGGTCTTTTGTCCTTCCTTGGTGGTTTTGTTCAATGAATTTGGTTTGTTTGCAGAGATCTTACTCGCAACTACATTAATGGATCAATTCCAAAGGAATGGGGATCCCTTCCCCTCGTTAACCTGTACTCTTTTCTTACACTGTTGTTTGGAAACCCAAACTTAATGGTTTGCTTCTTAATTACGTGTAAACTTGTATTTGGTTGTATTGTTGTTCGAATGTAGATCCCTTCTTGGAAATCGCTTGTCAGGGCCTATACCGGAGGAGATCGGGAACATTGCATCTCTCGAGTCGCTGTAGAATCATTACTATTATTATTTTCCTCTTCGTGCATTATCCTTTTGGTTTAGTTCTGGTTTTAAATTGTTTTCCTTCTTGGATTGACCGAAGTGTTCTGGAGAACAACTTGCTGCAAGGACCCATTCCAAAGGCTTTGGGACGCTTAACCAACTTGACAAGGCTGTAAGCTTTTTGGCGTGTGTTTCAAGTGTTCTGAAGTGTATTTTTCTTTCTAAGTTTCATTTGTATATTTTAGCACTGGGATGTATTTGTAATTACACTCGATTTGGAAATCAGGATTATCGGCGCGAATTCACTCACTGGAGAGCTTCCAGATTCATTGGGCAATCTTAAAAATTTGACAGATTTGTATGTTTGTAGTTTTTCCTTTTGGTTGATTTAGACTCTGCTCTAACTTATGATCACAATTACAAACTACGAAACACTTTATCACTAATAATACAAGTGATACATTCTACGATTTCCAACACTAATAAAAAATCAGCAGCAATTTTCTTTGAATATAATTGTCATGAGCATATGATTTCATGTCTGCAGAAGGCTCGATGGGAATGGGATATCAGGGAAGATTCCTGATTTCATTGGGAACTGGACAAACCTGGAAACTTTGTATGTTTTTCTTGATATTATTTTCTCTATCATGTTCTCTGGCTGTTTTTTTTCAACTTTTGAGTGCTTCAAATTCCCAATGCAATTTTTTTTTTCTAGACATTTGCAGGGAACATCTTTGGAAGGGCCTTTTCCTCCAATATTTTCAAATTTAACAAAGTTAACAGAGCTGTAAGCCGACTTCAACTTCAATTTGTTGATGTTTTACGCTTAGTGAAATTTCATGCGACATATCTTGTAGCTAAGATGTTCCCGCTTGCAGGCGTGTCTCTGATTTTAAAGGAGATGGGAGCTTTCCACCTCTACAAAATATGCTAAAAATGAAAACTCTGTAAGACTTATTGTTTTGTGATGAATTGTTTAACTTTCTTAGAAAATTTTGGTCTGCTCGTTGGTAAAGATTTTTTGTAGGTACACCTTAGGGTTCTACGAAATTGCTCTATTTCTGGAAAGCTTCCTGATTACCTTGGGAACATGAGTGAGCTAAAAACTCTGTAAGTCTTTTTTATTAATTCTACTATATTATGTTTAAATCATCTCATAACTTCAACCCCCTTCCTATTGTATCTTTCTTGTTATTGTCCACATCCAAAAAGTTCCTCTAAAAAAATTATCATTTCGATGACACAGAAGAGAAAAGCAGCATGTATTTAATGGATCGGGAAACCCCTTAGATTTTCTTGTGTCATCTACTTTAGTACACTAATCTCAACTAGGGGTGCAAACGGATCCGATACGGATCAGACATGAGTATTATCATCTCCAGATCCATATTTGATTTGCGGATACGAATACGGATTCTCGGATAAAAAAATGTGTATCCATATCCTTAAAAAACGGATACGGATATGAAACATATATTTTATAAATAGACACGGATAAAAAAATAGATATATATGCGGTATACATATACAATATAAATGAGTGTATATTATGGTAAATCACATAACATTTTACCTCTTAAGTTAGATAAAAATATATTTTAACTATATTAGTTTAGAAATGTAACAAATTTATGTGTAGTAGTAAAATTTTAAGTAAAAGTTAAAAAAATCATAAGAAATCACTAATTTAAACATATATAAGGAAAAACATTATATTAATGTTGTGAATATCCGTATCCGATCAAAATATACATATCCGTATCCGCCAAACCGGCATACATTTTGCTTTCGTGGTATATACAAAATTTTCATTTTGCTTTCTCAACGTTTGAGGTCAGAAAGCAACAGAAACTCATCTTAACAATCAACCGAACCGAAATGTTATTAACGGTCGACCGAATACATTTCGGTTCACCGAAATCCTTATTCGGATAACCGAAATGCATTCGGTCATCCATTCACGTTTGCTTAGATTAATTTCTTTCTTTCTCATTTCGGTCGACCGACCTTCTCGGTCATCCATGTTCGGTATCCATACCGACATGAAATTATTTGTCCAAACATGTAGAAACAACATAATTCAATTAAAGGGAAAATATTTTCCACATACATTCTGCTCTCTGTTTGACTCCGAAAATCATTTTTTGGAGCTTTCTACGGCACTAACATCCCCCTAAATGTAAGTTAGGGACATTTTGTATCAGATCCTCAAAGTAATTATTTAATTGTACTTAAGACAACAATTAATGTTGTAGTTTCCTTCAAATCAATCCTCATCATACATCTCAAAATTGATGGTTGAGATTTTAAGAATTGGAGAGGATCCCAGTCTGTTATTGGGAAAGGTAAAAGAGTTGTTAGTGGTTTGTTGTAGTGGTTATAGTTTGCGAAGATGAAAGATTGGATGTTGAAGAACCCAATGATCAAAGATCTAAAGGAGTAAAAGGACAATCTAAGCGCACCAATCTACTATGTCCTTCAACGCCAATCTGCTGCCACCTTTTTTTTGTGATGTCCAAATTTCTTTGTTGATTTTTTTGTAAGAACGGAAGAGGAAAAATATATATATAAATATAGTTTTCCCACACTAAACTGTTTCCTTATGATATCCAATTTTTCATCCTAAAACCATGATTACATGTGATTTTATTGGATTGTGATTTTTGAAGCCTGAAGAAATGAAATCATCTCTTTTTGCAGTGACCTGAGCTTTAACAACTTGACAGGTGGAATACCAAGCTCTTATGAGGCATTTTATCAAATACCAATAAACTATATGTAAGAGGGCAATCATCTTTGGCATCACGTATTTTGATATATATCATAAACGGCTTAACTGTATTCATATTATAAAGAAGTAGGGTCTCTTTGCATGAAATAATTTTGATAATGTTTGGTCTTGTAGGTACCTTACTAGTAACAGATTAAATGGAACAGTACCTGGCTGGATTCTGGAAAGCAAAAAGAACATGTATGTAAAGTCAAAACATGATCAGATTTTTTTTATTTTGCAAATTTACACCACTAATTGCCTAATTGGCATCTTGAATCTCCATTTTATGTTCTTCTGATGGTTTGTCGCAGAGATTTATCTTACAACTCATTTACACCTTCTGGTTTGAACGATTGCAACGAACAGGGATCGGTGTAAGTGTAGTCTTGTGTTAATGACACCTTTATGACTTCACATCAGTTCCATTATTACCAATGTTCATAATTTCTTTCACAGGAATACTGTTCAAAGTTGTTCATCCTCACAAGACAAATCGTGAGCTCCTTGTTAATAAGCTATTCCTATTCTCCAAATGGCTTGCCTTTTTTTAGAAATTTAATCATGTTTTCATAACCATTATGTAGGATAAGCCCCTGCTTAAGGAAAAATTACCCCTGCCAAGGAAATGCCACAAGTAAGTTGTTATCTTTATCCTCTGGAAAATAAATTTTTCATTGCTCTGAGATTTAAATTCATCAATGTTGCAGATACTAAGCTATTCATAAACTGTGGGGACAAGAAGGTAAAAATTGGAAAGGATGAGTATGAAGAAGATGTTGTACCATCAGGTGCATCTAATTTCTTTCTCTCTGGAAGTGGAAAATGGGCATCAAGCACTACGGGAGATTACTTCGCTAACAGCAAGGCATTATACGTTGCAACGAATATATCTACGTTAAATATGAGTAATCCAGAGATATACATGAAAGCTCGCCTAAGTCCGTCTTCCCTAAAGTATTATGGACTTTGCTTACGAAATGCAAATTATACAGTCAAACTCCACTTTGCGGAGATCATGTTCACCGATGATCAGAGATATTTCAGTGTTGGGAGACGTTATTTTGATGTATCAATCCAGGTGATTTAGTGAAGTGGTACATTTCTTGTCTTAAATTGAATTTGACTCGTTGTGGCCTCCTCCAAGACTAAATAAATTCATAAATGCATCAATTCTAGTCTAGCACCACAACTTTAACTTAGGGAAAATGTAAATAAAATGTGTTTCCCCTCTTTATGTCATCATAGTAAAAGTTAAGTAGATTGTGTTTGCTTAGTCAGTAAAAGATTTTTTCGTGGTTCTTTCGATTGGTAAAAGATGATATTTTTTTGTTATTATATATTTATATGTTATTTCAGGGTCAAAATGTTCTGAAAGACTTCAATATTGTAGAAGCAGCAAAAGGAACGGGTAGGGAAATTGTTAAGAGTTTTAATGCGACAGTACAAAGCAACACTTTGGAGATCCACTTTCGATGGGCCGGAAAAGGAACAAATTCCATTCCTGAAAAGGGTGTATACGGACCTCTCATATCAGCTATCTCGGTAACACCAAGTGAGTTCAGATAGCTTTCCCATCACTTCATTTTTTTCTGTAGTATATATCATTTAGCAGTTCTATGATTCCTACTTTATTGAAATTTGCAGACTTTGATGATGAGGGTAAGAGGATCCCCCTTGGTGCTATAATTGGCATTTTGCTTGGTTCATGGTGGTGATGATTTTGTTTGTATATTGGTTCTTCAAAAGATCAGTTCATTTCTTCCATCGTACACCATATAACAGTTCTTATGATACCTAATGAATTGATATATGCAGACTTTGAACATGATCAGGGTAAGAGGCTCTCACTTGGTGCAATAATAGGCATTGTGCTTGGTTCAGCGGCATTGGTGGTGATAATTATGGTCATCATTTGGTTTTTCAAGAAAAAGACTAGCAAGGAAGATAGTAAGATGGTTCAACAGTTATTTATCTGCACTTTTCTATCTTGTTTATTCTGACGTGCTATTTGTGCTTCTCACTTCTCAGTAGTCATATTTTGTCACCCTGTCAATTTTTACAACTAGGGTTTTTTTTGGACAGGAATCACAGACTTGAACTTGCAGACAAGTCAGTTCACTTTAGCACAGATTAAAAAGGTCACAAGGAACTTCCATTCTGAAAATTTTATAGGTCGAGGAGGGTTTGGCCCAGTTTACAAGGTAAACTTCTAATCATTGTTGGTTTGAGGTGTGTCTATTTCTTTATTAATCTTTTGCCTCGCCAGTGTATGTAGTAATATGGGAGTTGTACGATTCAGGGTGTGCTTTCAGATGGAACTCTAGTTGCAGTGAAGCAACTATCATCCATGTCGAAGCAGGGCAACCGGGAATTTATAAACGAAATAGGCATGATCTCTGCCTTGACACATCCAAATCTTGTAAAGCTTTTAGGATGCTGTATCGAAGGGGACCAGTTGATCGTAGTGTATGAATACTTGGAAAATAATAGTCTTGGCCATGTTCTGTTTGGTATGTTTTACTGTTCCTGCTAATCCCTCAGCAATTTCTTAAAGATGCGTCCATATGTTACTTTTATTGCTTTTCCTGCTATCTGCAAATTGATCATCGGTTGTTTCGGAGCACTTGAGTTGTGTACAGTTAGTTAGTGAATAATTGCATGGAATATCATCATTATTAGTTTACTACTATTCTTTGATGAAGTCTTAAAAATATACTGTCACTTGAGAACAGGTCCTGGAGAAAATAAATTGAAACTTAACTGGGACACAAGGCGTAATATATGCTTGGGAGTAGCAAGAGGTTTAGCATACCTCCATGATGAGTGCAGGCTGAAAATTGTTCACAGAGACATCAAAGCAACAAATATCTTACTTGATAAGGATCTTAATGCTAAGATATCTGATTTTGGCTTGGCTAAACTGGACGACGAAGAGAACACCCACATCAGCACGCGGATAGCTGGAACCAGGTTGGTCCATCAACTTCAGTGGGTCATGCTGCCGTGCCATACACTATAAATATCTTTACGCATATCTATCATGTGTTTTTAAATGTCGTTATATATGTCACATTTTATCTATTTGTCAAGTCATGCAAAAACATTACTGTAATTTCCCTATGGCCATATAACCTTTTCTTTTGTCAGATTTGGCATCTTGCGTCTTTTATTCACTTTTAATAGTTTATTTCAAATGGATATCATTTAGACATTCAAAATCCGAAAATTGTTTCAACTCTAAGCTACATAAAATACGTCAACAGTCGATGTGATGACATGCTTATTACTAAAACTTGTGTCTTTTGTGATTTTTAGAGGATATATGGCTCCGGAGTACGCAACAAGAGGCCATTTAACCGACAAAGCAGATGTTTACAGTTTTGGGGTTGTCATGTTGGAGATCATCAGTGGGAGGAGTAGCATTACTCGTAGAGCTGGTGATTCCGACGAATACCTTCTAGATCGGGTATGTATGATGCCATTCACTTCAGTGCAATTCTTATGCAAGACTTTTTACAAGTTAATATGCTGATGTGATTCCTTTCCCTTGTTTGTGGTAATGAATTGACTACAAAAATATGTTATTGTTAATAACAATATGTGGTTTTGTAACAAAATAGAAGGCCCGTGTGGCTTGCAAGAAATTTTCACGTTGTTGGGTCAAATAGTCAGGGATGTAGGATGTCAATTCCCAAACTGAGGATGACCGGGTCATCCGCAGTCGTCCAGGGTTGTCCACCGTTAAGGATGCTCTTATAATGTGGATATATTTTGTATGCATTTTTTCTACTGCAGGCTTTATCCCTTCAAGAATGTGACAACCTACATGAACTTGTTGATCAAACCCTTGGCTCGAATTACATAGAGGAGGATGCAAAAGCAATGCTGAAATTGGCTTTGGAATGTTGCAGCACTTCTCCCACTCACCGACCATCAATGTCTACGATAGTGAGCATACTTGAATCTGGAGAACCTCTTTCAGTGCCTCCCGCGAAAGATGGAACAAAAAAATTGAAGATGGTAAGTGTTGAAGAACTTCCCAGCAATGATTGGAACGATATTTCAGAAACAACTCCAGCTGGCAGTAGCTTGCCTTCAATGATATCTTATGATATGCTGCAACGATGAACTATACAGTCTTAGTATGAAGTTGTGAGTTTTCTTTGTGATGGTTTTTTCTTGTTTATAATGATTGCCTTCTACACCTGGATTTTGGGTGTTAATAATGGTGAGGGACCAAATTTGATTTGTCTTTTCCAATGGTTATCGATGTTGGGAGTATTCCTGGTTGTGATCCTTTGAGAATGTTGTAATGAAAACTGTGTATGAAATTTATCGACCTTTGTGTATGAAATTACTGGCCTTTCTTTTGTCCGTAAAGTGTGCAACAAGTGATCTTTACTTCCCCCTTCTTCATCATCTTTACTCCCTAATGACTTTTAGTGGGTCTTTTGCTGTCTACAAATTGAGTCTCAAAAAAGAACCACGAGGAATGGGGAGGACGCCTACCGGGAGCGGTACGGCCTTTTTCAAAGTTCAAGTGGTCGAAAAAAGTTCAGAAGGTTTTGTAACTGTATTTTACCTTAAATTTTCTCACAGACAGTACGACTGTAGATTTCTTTTACATGTATGTAGCTTCAACTACAATAACTTCATTCTTACCATTGTGCTTCATAAGGTGGATCATTTATGATGCACAGTTTCGTATATCAGGGGCGGAATCAAGCGGGGCATCGAGGCAATCGCTCCTGCAATTTTGATTTTTTTTAAAGGAGTACTATATAATAGTTTTTAGATGGTATAACATAATATCATGAAGTGGTCCCTCACCTTCCCGAAACTTTGGAATTATTTAAGGTAATAGTATATAATATTTTCAAAAATGTATGACAAAATATCACAGCGGTGATCATCCTTCCTTTTTTTAAATTTTAATGAAACTAGTAACATACAATATTTTTTCTTAAAATTTTTTGTTATTCTTCTTGATTTTTCTCTTGTTTGATGATTTTTTTCTTAGCTTCATCAATATTTATATTTTTCAAGAGTGAAAGTAATATCATGGGAAGTGGGTGTCCTCCTTTTATCTTAATTTTGAAATAAAGATTGGATCGAAATTGTAAGATAAAAACAAAGACAACCTACTAAATAAAGTAAATTATTTTGTGTTAAGTATGAAATTGTGATTCATATTATAGACGATCAATTTATACTTGAGGACCAACTATGTCAAATGGGTCAAGAAATTACCAAAATTTGACTATTATCATGCTGAACTGTTTTACTTTGTCATAAATACAAATTTTCAAAAATTAAACAACCATTTTAATGAAAGAAATACAGATTATTCATTTGTATGTCATGCTTAGATTAAAACTAATTTGTTTAACAAAGTATTATCCTAATGAATTCTCTACTATAGATCATGTCAAACTTTCTAAAAGATTGAAATATATATTTACGACATGCATAACTCAGCTGACTTTTACAACCTGGAAAGAATTGGTGTCTTATCAAAGAAAATGATTGCAACTGCAATCGTTGAGAGACCATTTTCGGCAATAAACATTATAAAAAACCGTTTGCACAATAGAATAGATAATATTGGTTAAACGTCAATTTGGTGACTTATATTGGAAAAGATTTACTTGGTGAAGTGAACAATGAAGTAATCATGTATCATTTCAAAATATGAAAACTCGTAAGGGCAACTGTAATTTTTCTAGAAGCAAAGCTTGTTTAGCTGAAGCTGGCAAAATAGGAGGCAAAGATTATTCCATGGAGGCAAAATAGATGCTTAAGCTGGCTGTATTGTCACTACAACAGTTTTTCCATTTAACCACGGTAGTTATCCGTGGTTGTAGCTAACTGTCTGTCGCAATGGACCAACAACCACGGATAGTTGTCGTGGCTAATGTGACGGTCAATGTACACATACAGCCACATATTTGGTGACGAATTCTTACCGACGTTGTTGCTTTTCAAAATATGAATCAATGACGAACATATTCCATGGTTGAACTTGTGAGATTCTAATCCTAATTGAGCTCTAATTGGTTGTTTAGGTGGTGATTAGGAGGAGATCGGATTGGACGGCTGGGATGGAGTGGAGAAGGTTGGTTTGGATGGTTGAGATGAAGAGGTGGGATGCATATTAGGTGGATTCTCACTCTCTCTCACACACACACTCTACTCTCTCTCACTCTCGCACGCGTCTCTCTCTCCCTCTCAGTGTTGTGCTCTGGTGAGTGGAGGTGATCTTCGGCGAGGTGCGGTGATCGTTGATCGAGCGAGAATTTTGTCAGAGGATCGTGATTTTGATAGAAGTGCTCGTGGAAGCGCCGTCGAGGTTCATCGAAGGTTTCTTCAGACTTTCACGGTATGTCAAACTTGTAGTTGTAGCTCACTTATGTTTGTGTGAGATTTTGGAAGTCGACGGTAGGTCGAAAGACTCGTCGCAGGTAAACGTGCAGTAGTTTTACTGCTGGATCGGTTGACCGGTTGGTGGAACGATCGACCGTTCCTAGTGAGATTTTGGGATTTTGCCTCGCGTCGGTCGAATGATGTCCTTGGGTGGTCGACTTGTGGTGCATTAGAGGCAAGTCCTGGTTGGTTTCGGTCGAACGTGCCCCCTTTGCCGTTTGACCTTGTGCACTGTTGTAGGTCGGTTGGGGGCGTTGACCATCCAAACGGTCGACCGCTCATGAACTCGTCCGACCGACGACTTAAGTTAACTTGTTGTTTGGTTCGACCAATGATGGTTTGGTTGACCATTGTTGTTTGGATGCGATGGAGGATTTTACTGGTGTTTTTCGGTCGACCGAGAGTGTTTGGGGGTTTGACCAGTGGATTTTGCTGAGCGATGGGAATTTTACTGGTGGTTTCCGGTCGAACAAGTCTTTTTTGTCGTTCGACCGATTGGTCGTTGTGTTCGTTGAACCTGGGAGGTGGTCATCTAAACGGTCGACCGGTCCCTGACTTTGGTTCGACCGAACGTGTGTTGTTTGTGGGAATTGTTCGACCGATGGAGTGTCGGTCGAAGTATTTGCCATGTTTTGGTGAGAGTCGGTCGACCGAGACTCTTGGTTCGGTCGACCGATGTTGTCCTGTTTTGCACATGTAAGGTGTGTTGGTTGTGGTCGTCCTTGTGAGATAATTTATGGTGTCGATGTTCTTCCGGCAAGTGTGTTAGTGAGCACGGGTGTTACAATGGTTGGGTGAAAGAGCCCTGGAGCTCCGTAACTGTTGTGAGCTGAAGTTGGGTGAAAAACCCTGGAACTCAACTAGTCTGTGCGAGGTTGGGTGAAAAACTTTGGAGCTCTGTAGTGCGTTCAGGTTGGGTGAAAGAGCATTGGAGCGTGAGCAAGGATCACGTGATAAGGGTTGGGTGAAAAAGTCATGGAGCCCTTAGACGTTCGGGTTGGGTGAAAGAGCCCTGAAGCTCTGGTCGTATCGTGGTAGCTGTGGTTGGGTGAAAAAAAATCCGAGAGCCCAGCTTGACGACGTTAAGTGTTGTTGTGGTTGAGTGAAAGAGCTCTGGAGCCCAGCCTTGTGTTTATGTTTTTCTTTGTGGTTAAAATTGCATATTAGTGTGTTTCAGTTTCATGCATTGTAAAGTTTGACATATGGGGTTTTCTTCTGGAAAATCATGCATTGTGGCATGTTTACCTTTCAGCGTTAGGGGGTGGTGACCAAGGAGAGGAGCGTCGCTACCAGATCCTGCTTTCTCTCATTTTGAGTTCGGAGTGATTACTTGTATATTGTTGTATAGCTTTTTGATGTAATCACACTTTTGAAATACTCAGATATATATATTATATATGTTGGTGCACCCGTTTCTTTGTATTTTGCATAATGTCTTCTGATTGTTGTATGTTATAAAATTTTAAATTCTTTCGCCTGTGATGTGACTGCACTATTATGTTGTTAGTGCCAATTTGTAGTTTCGTAAAAAATGGAAGCCGGATGTGTCTTGCAAGATTTTTCGTAACGTTAGGTTAAGTCATCAGAGATGTGTCCGATAAAAAAAACATTGGAGATTTGGGATGTCATTTTGAAGATGACCATGATGTTATTAAGCATTTTTAAGTTTTGTAGTGTGGATATATTTGTGATACATTTTTTTACTGCAGGCTGTATCACTTCAAGAATTTGACAACCTACATGAACTAGTTGATCCAAACCTTGGCTCTAATTATGTAGAGGAGGATACAAAAGCAATGCTGAAATTGGCTTTGGAGTGTTGCAGCACTTCCCCCGCTCCCCGACCAACAATGTCTACAATAGTAAGCATACTTGAATCTGGAGAACCTCTTTCAGTGCCTTCTGCAAAAGATGGAAAGAAACAGTCAAAGCTCGGAAGTGTTGAGGAATTTCCCAGCGAGGATTGGAATGAGATATCAGAAGCAGCAACTGCAGCTGGCAGTAGCTCGGTACCTTCAATGCTATCTTACGATGTGCTGCAACGATGAGCTTTGTTTGTGATGAACTATAATACGGTGTTACTTTTTGTTTGTCATGAACTATAAGGAGGTTTGTGTGCCTTCCAAACATGGATTATGTGTGTCAATAATGGTGAGGACAAGAGCAAGTGTGCAAAATTGCGTTTTGTGGAAAAGAATATTGTTTTGGTTGTGATCCTATGTGAATGTTGTAATGAATACGTGGATTTGAAAATTTGTATTTTCTTTGGAAATTCGGCCACTCTACTACTGATCTTTTATCCCAAAGTGTACAAAGAGAGTTTTATTTATGTATTTTACTTTTACTTCCCCCTTCTTCGTCAACTTTACTTCCCCCTGTGGCTTATAGTTGGTATTTTCCTTTCTCCAAGATTGAGTCTTAAACAGCCAATCAAGTAGTCAACCACTAAGCGGAACGGGAAGAACACCCACCTGAGATGCCAGAATGTGATTGGTGGTTGTTGAAAAACACAATCTGATAGAGATCCCATTTCTTTCCAGGAAATGTTTTGGTGAAAAGCTAGGCTTTAGAATTTTAATTAGGTGTTGAAAGCAATAGGATCGTTTTAAATGTGACACATTGTACTAATTCGTTGTGGGGATTTATGACTTATGAGCTTACTAATAGGACCCGGTGCTAGAGGTGTCAACGAATTGGATACGGATCAGATATACGTATATCTATATTTGTATCCGCATAAAATTTACGAATTCGAATACGGATACGGATTGTTTGCAGATATGAAAAGTCTATATCTGCATCCGTAAACATAATTCGGATACGGATAATATTCGCATCCGTAAACATAATTCTCAACCTTATAATATTTTTCATTTTCACTTAGACAAATTCTTATACATAGTCACATTTATAACTTTATTTGGTTTCAAATATTAATTTACTTTATCTTAACTTCTAACTCCATATTCTGAAAATGTGAACAATATTCAATAAATGTTTATTTGATCAATAGTCAGTAGATGTATTTTTATTTGAATAAATAAATTTAAACTATATATTCAAAATATAATCACACAAGGTTGAAATATGAATACTTCTAGGTATAATAATGTATTGCATAAGTATATGATACAAATATGGATACGAATGTTAAAATACAGATATGTAGTTCCGAAGCCGATATTATTCGGGTTAGTACTTTAGAGTTAGTAATTTAGAATAGTTTATATAGTTGGGTAATTTATAGAAAAAATACTTAACTTATATATATATCATTAATTTAAAGAATAATTGTATATATAATACGGATACGAATGCGGATGTTGTACTACGGATACTCGATCCCGGATCGGATGTACCAATAATCCTATCCGCCCACGACTTTACGGATCAGATACAAATAGGGTCTTACGAGTATTTTTTTCTCGGATCGAATGTCCAAATTGAAATACAGATACGGACGGATGCTCGGATATTCGAATATCCACTTACACCCCTACCTAGTGCTTTGTTATCGAAGGAACAAATATTCAAGGTAAAGGTAGGACTTTTCAGTTTTCAAAGTTAAAATGGTATTTTTAAAATCAAGAAAAAGTTCGGAAGTTTAAATTGTATTTTATCTGTTGATATCTTTTACTTGTATACATATATATATATATATATATATATATATATGAACATTGTACACTCAAACTCATAAATTGCATATATGATTTTTTTTATCCCCGAAGATACTCAAACAATGACAATAAAATTGGTACATCTCACACTATTATCCAATTATAATATTGAATATCAGTGTAAATTAAGTAATTTTACTTAAACAATTGAAATAAATATACACAAATTTTAAGAGGTCGTAATATAATGTATACACATAAATCTTCTAGGGCATGTTTGGTTTAAAAATCTATTTAAAACATTATTTTGATTCCTTGATTTTCTCAACAGCAACTATTCCAAAAGCGAAGTTTTCAAAAGTATAATTTCAATCAAATTTTGGTGTTTGGGTAAAAACACGGTTTTTGGAATTTATTTCGAAATTTAAGAGTCAAGAGTTCCTTACATGTGAAACTTGGTTTTGATTAGAAAAAAGAAGTTGAAATTGATTTTTCAAAACTCCGTTTTTTCCAAAACAATTTTTTCAGAACTTTGTATTATTTTCGTATTCAAACACCAGATTAAATTTTAAAACTTGTTTTTAATAAGCAATTTTTCCCTCAAAACCTTGGCTTTGACTTTTGAGGCTTAATTATCCAAATGAGCCCTTAACGTATACACACGTCTTCCATTGTAAACCTCTATTTTAAAAACCGGTAAAAGGATTCTAAAAGCTTTAACATTGTAGAGAGTAGTGTTACATTTTACTAGAATCATGCACTCGGATATTCGTTGCTCTTGTATCTGATCAGGAATCCTTTCAAATTTATTTTTTTAAATTTTCAAACAAACAAATGAGTGTACATCATTTTATTATTATTGCTAATGTCCATTTCACCGCACCACAACTTCGGCTGATCATTGACTTACTCCAATTTATAATTGATATGTATACAAGCATATGTATAAACCAATAGGAAGGCATTGATTGACATGAATGGAAACGGGAAGACCATTTCTTCTTGTTATATGAAGCCAATTAATTGATGGTGAAGCGTTGGAATGAGCTAGGGGATGATAATAATTAGCCATGATGGCCGTTGCAACAGTGGGCATCGTCTCGACTTCTTTTATTGCCTTTTTGTTGTGTTTCTGCTTCTACCTGGATGATGTACGAGCTCAGTCACCACCACCTCAGGCATTAGCTCCGGCACCGGCTCCGGCATCGATTGGACCGCAGACCCTTCTTATTGATGAAAGTACGTAATGTTATTTTTTGTCAATGCATGCTTTAGGAAGTTAAGACAGTTGACTTTTACTTTTTATGTAGTGATCTTATGCTGTTTGTAATTTAATTTCATGGTTCTATTTCCTCCATTGTTTCCTTGATAATACTTGATTTTACTGGACTTTCAATCTTGTAGTTTCCAACGAAATTAGAGACTTCATGACTGATCAGATGATGTTCAGAAACCACGAGACTAATGTTTACTGAAATATATAGGTTAAACTTGAAACTAGCATAATTGCACATATCAGTTATGTTTCATCCATGGAAATGCACAAACACACGGTTGGAATCTGTAAGCATAGATAGTTTGAAGGCATGCTTAGTTAATTCTATCTTTTACCATGTTATATGAGTCACATCCTCTCATTTTTTCACTTATCCCACATTTTATAAACACTAGTTGGGTTTTACAAACAAAAGTTTAATTTAAACCAAACCATATTGTCTCTCTCTAAAAACTCTCTTCACAATAATTTGTTACCCATAATGGTTGACTTTCCAATACATGCCAATTTACTGCATGACTTCTTAGATCGATAAACAAGATAGAGCTGTCTGATACCATTAGTTAAACCTAATTATTATGGTCAATGGCTGAAGGGGTATAAGGAAACACCACCAGAACCACCACCGTTGTAAGTAGGGCTGTGCATCCGGTCCGGATGGAAGATCGGACCGGACCGGATGCCCACGGACCGAAGACTGGTCCAGTCCGGTCAAAAACCAAATTTTTTAAATTAAAAAAAAATTGGACCGGTCCGAACCGGACCGAGCCCAAAATTTTAAAATTTACCGGACCGAAACTCAAACCGGATTTTTTCAAAAATTTCCGGACCGAACCCGGACCGACCGGTCCGATCCGATTGACCGGGTCAACCCGGTTTTTGCTCTGCCCTAATTGTAAGGTTCTCGGTCCCTATCAACCGTTGGAATGTTAATTAAAATTTATAATGTACAAAATATTAATGTAATTGTCCTGCAAGATTCTTTAATTCGAAAACGCTATTGTATTACTTTTATTAGTTGACCCCACTGCACTACCCTCGAATAGTTTATAAGCTATGTGTGTGTGGGCATTCGGAATTCGACAATTCAATTACATTTGTCTTCAAATTTCATGTTTCATCTGAGAAAATAAGATCTACCCGTTCTCAACAATATCTCTTTGGAATGGAGTCTTCTTACTGTAATATTTCTAACTATATCCCTGTTGTAATAATGTAATCTTTGTAGAACATTTACCTGTTGATACATCTCTATATTACTCTAGAACTAGAACCTATAATTTATTTATTTCATTAATATTATTTTCAATATTATGATTATTCATACCCATTTGTCATAATATATTACATATTACATGTATTAATTAACTATCAAATCTTGTCGTTAATTTAACAATAAATATGGTTACTTTTCTTAAATTAACTAAAACGTAAACGTATACTAAGAATTAGCATTTGAAATCAAACATGGTTAATATATACGCGCATGGATATTACCTATGTTCCAATACCCATGACAAACCATAAGTGCAATTAAAGTTTCTAATCTATAGTACAAAATTTATGGCTGAAAACCTTATATCATGGCTGGTCTAGTTGGTGGGTTTTAAATCTAGAATGGTTAAGGAATGCATTTTGATCTTGGATTAGGCAGAATAGAGTGCATGATTTTCATATAAAAGACTGCTTTCTACAAGAGCTGCATCAAATCAGGTTAATTTGAGAAGCGTTAGTTGTTAGACGTTATGATGTATAACATAACCAATGAGATGGTGGTCAGATACGATCTCAGACCTAATATATTGTCAGTGTTTACAAATTCAAACGTTCTTCTCAATAATGGTTGTCCAAAATGGTTTATTCATTGTCGATGCTACAGCTTGGGGTATATTTTTGAATATGTTAAGTTGAGATTAGTATTTAAGGTAACTATAATGGTCGATATCCCAGCAGCAAATGCAAAATAAGCCTTCTGTCCCAATCAACAGAACGAATGCTATCTGAATATTATAATAAAGAATGTTGATTTGATTTTGAATATAAAATACTAAACCTCGAAAGACACCACTATCTTTGTGAGAGATAACTACGCAGGGGATCGGCCCAAGCCCATTAAGGTTCGGTTTGAGTAACCGAAAGTTTCAAATTTTGATTTCAAAAATGTATTTTTTAAGTTGACATCTATTTCAAATAATATGTTCTGAAAATAATTTGACCAGAAGCACGTGTTTTTCGTAAATGTTTTATAAGAAGCAAATAAAAAAAAGAAAAGACACGACATTATCGATGTTGCAATCCTGAAGACATTGTCGATGTTGCAGTTGCAATCCTAAAGACAGTGGACGCGAAGCTGAATATTCGATGGAACTTCAGCGCCAACCCTTGTACTTCCGAAAGCCCATTTTGGAAAGTTAAAACCTTTCACGTACCACAAGAAGATGGAGATTTTGCTGTTAGGAACCTCACTTGCGGCGATTGCGACGCCAACAACAACAACTGCCACGTCACTAACATGTACCATTTCCATCCCTAACTTATTTTTACTCTTTAATCTTTCAAAATTTTGAAGACACAACTAGCTAGAGTGGATTCACCTAAAACTGAGATGGGGTCCTTCAATATAATTTCGAGTTAATCTGACCTTAGTTACATAGGCGATTTAATGTAACAATATATCCTTTGTCTAACTCCTCCTGTTTCTGGAACATGATTTGCTAGATTCCTCAAGTCACAGAACCTGACTGGTGTTCTCCCGCCAGAACTCGCAGATCTCAAGTCACTTTTGACGATGTGAGTGCAAATTTCTTTTTTCTTTTTTTTTCCCCTTCTTTAATTAACAAAAGTGGCTTTTCTGTAGTGATTTTACCCGCAACTACATCAGTGGGTCAATTCCCAAGAAATGGGGTTCTTTCACCCGTCTTCTGAGCATGTATATATTTTCTTTTCTACCCAAAATCCAAGAATTGCATCTATACATTACACGTAATTTTGGATTTGATTGCATTTTTAATCGCTGTTGTTTTGGTTGTTTTGCAATGTAGATCTGTTGGAGGAAATCGCCTATCGGGGCCTATACCAGCGGAGATTGGAAACATTGCATCTCTCAAATCACTGTAGAAACGTTATTATTATTATTATTTGCTTATTTTTGCATTACCTTTTTTGTTTAATTTTTATTTTAACGTTCTGGGATCGATTGAAGCGTTCTGGAGAACAACTTGTTGCAAGGGCCCATTCCAAAGACATTGGGACGCTTAACGAACTTGACAAGGCTGTAAGTTTTTGTGTGTTATTTTTGTATTTAGCTTTCTTAATCTTCATCTATAGATTTTATCATTGGGATGCTCATTTTGATTATTCTTGTTTTGAAAATCAGGCTTATTGGTCCCAATTTACTTACTGGGGAGCTTCCGGATTCTTTCGGCAATCTTACAAATTTGGATGATCTGTATGTTTGTAGTTCTTCCGCTTAATTTGTTGGTCTAGACACTGTCATGATCACAAACTATGAAACACATTAATTTATTTCTAATGGAAGTGATACATTATACAATATACAACAAATAGAAGGTTTACGACAAATTAATTTCTTGACTACTGAGTTTTTGAGCTTCTGCATCCATGTTTGCAGAAGGCTTGATGGGAATGAGATAGTAGGGAAGATTCCCCATTCTATTGGAAATTTGACAAATCTGGAAAAATTGTGCGTACTTCTTGATGTTCTTTATCATGCATATACGATTTTTTCTCTCTCACTCTCAAATTAATATGACATTTGAATCTTTTTCTAGACATCTGCAGGGAACATCTTTAGAAGGGCCTTTTCCTTCGAATTTTTCAAAGTTGACAAAGTTATCTGAGTTGTAAGCTTAACTTAGCTTTAATTTTCGGATGTTTTTACCTTTTTGGAGTTTCATGTTACATACCACACAACTAAAATGTTCTTGTTTATAGGCGCGTGACTGATTTTAGGGGTGATGGGAGCTTTCCACCTCTACTAAATATGACAAGCATGAAAATATTGTAAGACTTGTTTGTTTTACAACTAATCATTTAGCGTTCTTAGAATTCCATTTGTTGCTGAAGCTCTGTTGTTGGCACGCGTCACCTTAGGGTTCTACGGAACTGCTCTATTACCGGAAAGCTTCCTGATTACCTTGGAACAAATATGAGTCTATCACTTCTGTAAGTCTTTTTTATTGATGGTCTTGTTTTGTTTCAACTTTCAATCGTAGACTATACTTTGAAAAACTGAACTGAACTGAACTGGCTGGTTGAACCACAACCGGTCAGGTGACTGATCCTGTAAGAGTTTGAAACTCGTTTTCTTTCTGCTTTGGGCCCTAAATCGGTGGTTCAATAGGAAAAACTGATGAACTGCTGGTTGGACCAACGAGCCGGATCTTTAACAGATATCTGTTAAACCAAAACAAATAAAATCCTAACCTTCTTTCTCAACCACCTTTTTTTTGCAACTAAGTAAAACGGAAGTATGCTATTCATAGAAAGAAGAGAAAAACTATGATTTACGCTACCACATAAGTATCTCAGCTATATCAAGTATCTAAGCTACAAATAAAAGGGAGGTGCTCTCCGAGCAAGGCTATCCAGCCAACTAAAAAAAAAACTTTCATCTCCTCCTCTTCTTACTGTTGACGCCACCATCACGGAGGAGAGTGTAAGGACTCAAAGAATCACGTGGATGAGAGAAAAGAGGTGGGAGAACGTCCATGGAATTGCTTTATTTCTGAAAGGCTACGGGTACTATGCTATATGATATGGATACGTAGATATGACATTCTCCATAAAAGTAGTATGGTACAGCATGGATACATCTACATTGTTTTTCGTTTAATTTGAGTATTGTGTCATTTTACACTAAAATGAAAACAAAGGGTATAAAAATATATAAAGCATTTAAAAGTGAATTGAAGTGAAATAAAACAATGGTTATACAATTAATTTTTACTATAAAATCAATCTAAAACTTATATGGATGCATATTCTATAGACAATACTACTATATGTTTCTTATGTTTTGTTTTGAATTGTTCCATGGAAGTACTTTGAACAATGCAAGATCGACTTAAATGATGAAATCCATGAACGAACGACACCAACATCCCTTTTAACTATTTCTAACATCACCCCTTTGTTAACTTTATTCTTGTTGCTTTATTTTTCGCTACCAATCATTAGCTTTCATACTACTAACATTTAACTTTCTGCAACTCACGTTTCTAGCCATTTCATGAAGCTAACACTTTGTTTTCCTGCTACTAATCGCACTGACATTTGCATTTCATTGTTATAGTTGTGATTTTTGATTTTCTCTTACTTCATGTTTATATTTCTAATTCACGATGTTTGAACACAATTTTTATGTGATTTCCATACTAAAACAAATTAATCGGTCCATGTCCAAACCTAAAGAACATGTGTATAAGCTCAACTGCTACTGCAAGTTTTTGGAAAAAAATTATAAAATCAGAGGTTCACAAAAACATAACTCCAAGTCATTATACGTCACCAGGTAGAGCATAAATTAATCCTAAAAATTAAACCAAACCATTAATAAAGGCATTAACACCATGCAATACCACAAAGTCTAGTTGGATTTCAATACACAACACTAATACCAACAATACGCTACCTTCTCCCCCAACTTCTCTCTGTTTGCACGGGTTTGCAAACCAAAAATTGAGCTCCACAACTTCCCTCTCCCCCAAACTTTGTTCTTCACGTCTCTCGTCAGCCCTGTCCAAACTTTTTAATATATATAATATATATTATTTATATTTTAATTAATATTTTTAATGGCCAAATCCGTATCTTACTTTTTTAAAAAATATTGTGCCATCTTGTTGTATCGTGTCTTATCCGACACTCGTGTCCGTATCTATGCTTCCTTGGTTGACGTGGATTTGTTACAAAACTTTAAACTATGGGAGGTAACTAGGGGTGAAATTTTGTGTCTAAAATCCGTCAATCCGATCGACTCCGTATTCGAAAACAAAAGATTTATCTGAGAAAAAAAAACGCAACCGAATTTGTATTCGGATATAAACATCCGGAAAAAAACGAAGCGAATATGGATATTAGTACATCCGGTTCGAATGATATCTGCTTCGTATTTTATATGCACCTATAAATAAAAATAAAAATATTTAAAACATATATGAATTAAATTATCTTATTTATAATATGTTTAATATTTTTTCATGTAGGCAAAAAATAAAGGGTTGAGATTTATTCTTGTTTAGTAGTATTACCTGAAAACGAGGTTCAATCAAAAAATATTTTCAGGTCTATTCGAATTTTTTAACGAATTCGGATATCCTAATTCAGAATGGATTTTGAACTTGGTTCGGATGCGAATTTATTCGAATTCGGATCCGAATCCGACAGATACGAATTCGGATCCTTCCCTTATAAATCCGATCGGATTCGAATATAAGAAAAAAAAACGAATTCGAATTCAGATACAGACACATTCGCTTCGTATCCGCTCCGTTTTCACCCCTAGAGGTAACTAAGTAATAAAATTTCAAGTTGATTTGAGGGGAAAGTGTTACAAACCCAAAGGGAGGGGGGCAAAATGAAATTTACTTCTTTTTATGGAGACCAAATGTCTATTTTATTTTCTTGTAAAAAGATGTAAAATGAAAAATAAAGATAAACATACTAACGTGGTTTCTTTCCCTCAACCAAATTTCTTTCTTATTTTCTTGTAAACACATGTAAAATGAAAGGTGGAGATAAACATAGTAATGTAATTTTCTTTCCCTCACAGAATTTTAGATTGTTATTTTTGAAACCTGAAGAAATAAAATATTTTTTTCTTGTAGTGATTTGAGTTTTAACGACTTCAATGGTGGAATCCCAGAATCGTTTGGCTCGTGGTCTTCACATTCACAACCAATAAATTTTTTGTAAGAGAACAATCATCTCCTGGCATCATATATGTTTTATTATCCACCATCTTTATCATTAATATAAAGAATTCATATCATAACAAAAATGGACCTCTCTGCGTGGATTTCATTCTGACGATTTTTTTCTCGTGTAGGTGCCTTGCTAATAACAGATTAAATGGAACAATACCTGACTGGATTTTTAACCGCAAAGAACCTCTCAATATGTGAAGTCAAATAATATTTACTTTTTTTTCTTGTGCAACTTTACCTGTTGCAATCTCATGTCCATATATCTTTTTCACGGTTCATTTTCCAGAGACATATCGTATAACTCATTTACACCATCCTCTGCACTACATGATTGCAACCTACAGGGAACCTTGTAAGTGTTGTTGTTTTGTCATTACCACCATCGTTATGTCTGTTATCTTATTGCCAATTAAAGGCTTAAAACATTTTTGCCAGGAATACTGTTGCTAGTTGTTCATCCTCAAAAGATAACTCGTGAGTTTCTTGCTGTTTATTGAAATAATATTTTTAATTATCATTCTCGAAATGGTTTTACTACTTTTTGAAATTTCACCATCTCTGCATAAACATGTTATAGGATAAGTCCCTGTTTGAGGAAAAACTACCCCTGCGAAGGAAGTGCCTCAAGTGAGCTGTTATCTTTATCTTTAAAAAAACAAAATTTCATTGGTTTGAGATCTTTAATTCATCAATCTTGCAGATTATAAGCTATTCATAAATTGTGGTGGTAAGAAGGTGAAGATTGGAGAGGATGAGTATGATGATGATGTTGAACCGTCAGGGCCATCTAAATTCTTTCTCCATGGTAGTAACAAATGGGCATCAAGTAATGCAGGAGACTTCTTTTTTCGTAAATACAAAACATATATTGCAAAAAATGCATCTCCAATAGATGCACGCTTTCCAGAGCTATACATGGAAGCTCGTCGAAGTGCATCATCCCTTAAGTACTATGGACTCTGCTTGCAAAATGGAAATTATGAAGTCAAGCTTCACTTTGCGGAGATTATGTTCGCTGATGGTCATACATATTACAGTGTCGGGAGACGTTATTTTGATGTATCAGTCCAGGTGACTGTGAAATAGTTTGCTATAGAGTCTTCAGTTTATTGAGACTAATAATGGTGTCTTACCAAATAAAGTCACTCCATAAATACTTCTGTCTATTATCACACATTTTTAACTTGAACAAAAAAATTCAGAACGTGTTTCGCTTCTTTAGGGGCAAGTTGCTATATTGTCACTCCATTTCTTATCGTGACTACATTTTGGACAGGGTCTAAAGGTTCTAAAGGACTTCAACATTGTAGAAACCGCAAAAGGAACAGGTAGGGAAACTATTCAGAGTTTCAATGCTACAGTAGAAAACAACACTTTGGAGATCCACTTTCAATGGGCTGGAAGAGGAACAAATTCCATTCCTGAAAAGGATGTCTATGGACCTCTCATATCGGCTATCTCAGCAACAAGTGGGTTTCAACATTTTTCCCATCACTTCATTTTTTTTAGTGCGACGAAGTTGGGATTTCTTCTTAAGATTCCTAATAAATTACATATGCAGAGTTTATTGATCCGGAAAAGAAGTTGTCACATGGTGCTATAATTGGCATTGCGGTTGCTTCATTTTTAGTGGTAGTGGTATTGATTTTGGTGATATTTTGGTTTCTCAAAATAAAGACTGTCAAGGAAAACGGTGAGATGGTCGAGCAGTTTTTTGTCTTCATTTTTTGTGTTCATTCTAACATGCTATGATTGTTTTTTTTTTGGGCAGAAGAAATCACGAACATAAAGTTGCACACAAGTTATTTCACTTTGGGACAGATTAAAACTTTCACGAAGAACTTTAATCCTGAAAATTTTATAGGTCAAGGAGGGTTTGGCCCAGTTTACAAGGTAAAATCCAACTATTGTTCTTTTGAGGCTTGTTCTTCTGTATTTGTCTTTTTACGTTGCCAACATATGTTGTAGTAATATTGGAGTTGTACAACTCAGGGTGCACTTCCAGATGGAACCTTAGTTGCAGTGAAGCGACTATCATCCATGTCAAAACAGGGCAGCCGGGAATTCGTAAACGAAGTAGGCATGATTTCTGGCTTGAGGCATCCAAATCTTGTGACGCTTTTAGGATGCTGTACTGAAGGGGACCAGTTGATTTTAGTGTATGAATACATGGAAAATAATAGCCTCGGTCGTGTTCTCTTTGGTATGTTATACTGTTGCCACTAAGATTCAGTAATTTCACATAAATGAAAATGCCTATCTATTTCTTTGGGCAATGCGAGGTCGGCTCTTTTTTGGGCTCTTGGGCAAAACTCGGGATATATCTGAGGATATAGTGATCTTTGACGCTCCACGTCTCCTCAGATATATCTGGTTACCCCCAGATATATCTGGTTACCCTAGATATATTCGAATCTAGGGTTTAATGCATATCTATGGTAACTGAATATATCTAGGGGTAACGGGATATATATGAGGGTAACCAGATATATCTGAGGAGACGTGGAGTCTCAGAGATCATTATATCCCCAGATATATCTCTAGTTTTGCCCAAAAGCCCAAAAAAGAGCACAATTCGCATTTCCCTATTTCTTTTGTTGCTTTCAATTTCAACACATTGATTTCTTGTTTTGGAGTACTTAAGATGTGCTTATATACATCACTGAATAATTTCATGAAATATCATCATTATCAACTTGCTAGTATTCTTTGATAAAAAATTAAAATTATGTTGTCATTTGAGAACAGGTTCTGAAGAAAATAGATTGATATTAAACTGGGAAACAAGGCGCAACATATGCTTGGGAGCAGCAAAAGGTTTAGCTTACCTTCATGACGAGTGCAGGCTCAAAATCGTTCACAGAGACATCAAAGCAACAAATATCTTACTTGATAAGGATCTGAATGCGAAGATATCTGATTTTGGTTTGGCTAAACTAGACGACGAACAGAACACCCACATCAGCACGCGGATAGCTGGAACCAGGTTGATTTATCAACCTCAGTCAAACATGATATGCACAACAGAATATCAATTAATATGCACATCTTTCATTTATTTTAGATATGAAATTTGGCTTTATTCACATGTCATTTATTTTTCAAGCCATGCAGTAAGAATGCGGTAGTTTTTTCAATAAGAATGCGGTAGTTTTTTCAATATAGACTGTCGAATAACCTTTTCTTTTGTTAGATTTTGGATCCTCATGCTTTATTAATCACTTCTAGTTGTCTACTTTAAGTTTAATTGGGCATTGCCAAATGACAACCTAAAAACCTGAGACCTGTAATCTACTAACCTGTTTTGACTTTAGCTACATTGTACATATCTTAATAAAGGTGTAGTTATGACATGCTTATTGCAAAAACTTAGGCATTTTTTGTCATTTTTTAGAGGATATATGGCTCCGGAGTATGCTACGAGAGGTCATTTGTCTGACAAAGCAGATGTATACAGTTTTGGAGTGGTCATGTTAGAGATCATCAGTGGGAGGAATAGCATTACTCGTAGACCTGGTGATTCTGATGAATACCTTGTAGATTGGGTATGTATGATTCTATTCACTATAGTGTCTCCTTATGCAACTCTTCTTTACAAGTGGATATGCAAATGCGACTCTATCTCCCTTGTTTGTGCTATCAAATTGACAATACACATGCACTAGATGTTAGGGAGAGATTCTAACAATGCTACTACGAAATATTGGGTAAAACGCACCAGAGGAATCACAAAACAAATATTGATTTGTGGAAAACTAACTTCTGGTTCTCTCCTAAACTTTCAAGCAACAAATACACACACAAGATAAGAGACACGAGCAATAAACGAACGCACACCTGAAGCAATCCACGACACACACGTTTTACAAGGTTCGGTAATGTACTTACGTCCTTGGGGGATCTCCTGCGAGTTTCTTTTTCTTCTTCCGTTTCTCCAACAAAAGAAACAACTGAGATTACAAGTACATGTAGACAAATTGTCCTCCAAAGTATTCTAGATCTGTCTCTAACTCTAATCTCTCTCGAGGAAATAAACTCACAATGTATTGTATGCGTTACAAACAAACAAGGTCGGACAAACCCTTAAATAGACCCATAAAACCGTATAGAAATTGTGCAAAAAATGTGAGCAACGGTCGACCGGAACGCTTAACAGGAATAGTTCCTGTTAATTTCGGTCGACCGAAATCACATTCGGTCGATCGTTCCTGACTCCAAAAAAGTACCTTATAAATTCGGTCGAACGGTGTCCAACACCGGTCGACTGTTCTTCACCGTTGAACTCTCCTGATATCCGGTCGGCCGTTTTATCCTATATTTTTTATATACTTAACAAATTTAAACCAATTTTAAACACTAGCTAGAACCAATTTGTAGTAACATAAAAAAATTGAAGCCTCGTGTGGCATGTAAATTGTTTTGTAATGTTGGTCAATACCATCAAATCTTCAAGGATGTAGGATGTCCATTCCCAAACTGAGGATGGCCACGATGACATTAAGCTTTAAGTTTATAATGTGGATTTATTTTTTATGCATTTTTTCTACTGCAGGCTTTATCACTTCAAGAATGTGACAACCTACATGAACTTGTTGATCAAACCCTTCGCTCGAATTACGTAGAGGAGGATGCAAAAGCAATGCTGAAATTGGCTTTGGAGTGCTGCAGCACTTCTCCCGCTCACAGACCATCAATGTCTAAGATAGTGAGCATACTTGAATCTGGAGAACCTCTTTCAGTGCCCTCCGCAAAAGATGGAAAGAACCAGTCAAAGCTTGGAAGTGTTTTGGAATCTCCCAGCGAGGATTGGAATGAGATATCAGAAGCAACTGCAGCTGACAGGAGTAGTTCGGTACCTTCCATATGATGTGCTGCAACATTGAATTATACAATGTCAATATGGAGTGATGAATTTTCTGTGTTGGTTTTTTCTTGTCATAAATTAGAAGGCCTGCCTTCAAAACTGGCATGGTGGAGGGTAACACAGCAATGTACATTTATTTTGTGGAGAAAACGATTGTTATATCTCTCTTTTTTCCCTTTCATCGAAGGTTACATAAACCGATGACCTCTGCTTGTTTCCGGTTGTGACATTGTGTGAATATTGTAATGAAAACTTCGGATTTGAAGAATTATATTTCTCTGGAAAACCAGTCATACCATTACTGCCTTACTGGTATTTCATTCTTGAATTATTCATTTGAATTGTGGAATTTTTGTGTTGGGAAATCAGCAAACCTGAAAATTATCTTAACTGACTGGACATTGCCAAGAAATCAGCATATGTTATTACTAGTCATTCTAATAAGCCGAAGTTGATTACATATGGAGTTGCAACCTATATGTATTACACACATACATGAACCAAAAAACTAGAGTAGAAAAGATGTCTTTCTGTTACTTATAATGTTGCCTTTCCTGTCACAGATTGTTATGAAGTTGGGGCGTTCCTCCCAAAGCTCCTCAAGAAAGAACCACTCTTTGTGATCTCACGCAGAGGCTTCTTAGTGAATCGGATGAGGTTGTAAGCCCATGCCCCTGCAACTGCTCCACATATTGTCCCAACCATGTAGAGCCATATGCTCTCGTATCGGCTCGCGATGATTGCAGGCCCGAGTGTCCTTGCTGGGTTCATCGATGCTCCGGAGATAGGCCTACATCAAAGAAACGAAAGCTTAAACAACCGATGTTGGCCATGAAAGTACATTAGAAGAAAGAGCGAACAGAAATCGACCCATACCCTGAAATAATCACATTAAGGAGAATAGTGGATCCTACCGCCAGCCCTGCCAGTTCACCGATCTGCATTCGTATGAGGAGTCATAAAAAATGAAAGAACATATAAAGGAAAACATGTTTAGGACAGGTAGAAAACATACAGCTCTATTATCTGTTGCGACGCCGGAGATAACAAACATGAGATAGAAAGTGGTGATGAACTCCATAACAAGAGATTGGACGTCTGAACCCGATGGAAGGGTCCCCGCAAAATGCTCGTGAGCACCGCCAAACAGCAACCTTATAGTGCCACTGGCAAGAGTTGCCCCCAGCAGTTGTGCCAAGACATAAACAGGTACCTACATGGCAACAAACTCTTGAGTTTGAACTTGAAGTTGTTGTGGTAGGACTCAAAAATATATTTTTGTTATTTACCTGTTTCCATGGGAATCTACGGCATGTGGCGAAGGCGATGGTGACGGCCGGGTTGAAATGGGCACCGGAGATGTGGCCAACTGAGTAGACCATGACCATCACCACTAGACCCCAAACGATGCCGATGCCGGGAAGAGTGATGGTGCCTTTCATTAGGTTCACTGTAACAGATGCACATCCAGCAAACACAAGGAAGTATGTTCCAAATACTTCTGCTATAACCTACAGACAAGAACCAAACTTCATATATACATGAATTTCTTTTTTCAAGCTTTCAAACTTAAGAAGATATCAAGTCTAAGGTATGATTTTGTTGTAGGAAAACATATACGGAGTATAATTTATTGATATCATATATACATGAAATATATATCTAGAGAGAGTATTTAATATAAACATTTATAGCTCACTGAACACACAAGTATCATTGCCTTCAACCTTAATGATGGTTGGTATTATGGTATAGCTTACTTGCTTTTAGCATACATGCACTTCCTATTACATGGGTTAATAGAAACAACCAAGATAATGATCATGCTATAACAAAACAACTTGCATCTTATAATTTAGTTGATATATGGTGAACTATGGTATACTTATCCTGACATAAATTAACTTGATATGTATTTATGCTTCCAACCCATAAGTTAGGATGTTAATATTACACACATGAACTTCATATAAACCGTTTCTAAATCATATATATAAACTTAAAAGAGACAAAAATAAGTAGTTTTGAAGAAGAAAAAGAAACAACCCCCTTACCTTCTGTAAGAGAGGAATAGATACGGAA
This sequence comes from Triglochin maritima, assembly GCA_963682175.1. NCBI lineage: Eukaryota > Viridiplantae > Streptophyta > Magnoliopsida > Alismatales > Juncaginaceae > Triglochin > Triglochin maritima. Next base: position 46,669,032 of record OY821771.1, on the reverse strand, counting down.
AGACCACAACCAGATGAAGAATCTTTATCTTGTCCTTTGTCTTCTGCAACTCCTAAGGTAACAACACCATGACCCTCTTCCATGGCCCTCTCAACGTTCCCATTTTCCTTCTCCATCTCCTAAACCAACCAAGAAAGAAGTAAACACTAGTGAAGAAGACTGCAATGTGATTGCAAGTGGCTGCATGAATTCCAACTATAAGTTGTTATTTATATGTGCCAGAGTGCTGGGTAGGACTTCATGAGTCCATAACTACCCTCTAGTCCTCTACATGTCATAATCATTAGTCTTTGAACATTTCAAACATACCAATACATATTAACTTTAACTTCGGTTGATTAGGGAGAAGAGAATTTTCATGAGTTCACATTGGAGAGTGGATAATTGGGTCGGATGTCATTAGAAGGGAAAGATTTTGCATGTATTCTACAAAAAATCCAAAGTGAACAAGTTAAAATGTTTTTGTGAATGTTTTTTTCTATTTTATCACATCAAAATACGAATCACGTAAAACTCGACCTCTAATCTAACCATTCCAATATTAAAGATCTAACAACTAAACCTTTTAAGCACGTGACAAGTCAAAAATAGAGAAAAGCAAAAGATAAACCTACTCGAGTGTCATTAAACTTCGTTTCAAGCGAGATTCAACCCTCTATCTACCTTAGAACATAAAAGGAGAAACCTATAGATCCTTGGTAAGTGTCTTTGGGATGATGAAACTCCAAAGGGTGGTCCTGCTTTATAGGCAGAAAATTGTCAATGCCCTTAGCATATTATGATTTTCATAAATCTTTTATCAATCCTCTAATTTTCTTATATTATTGCAAGCAGGAAAGTTTTCTATTTTGAATTCAATTTTGGAAGATTTTCTAGTTATTATGTTTATCCGTGTCTGAATAAGGAAAGAATTCTATTTTGAATCTAAATTTGGTAGATTCTCTAGCTATTGTATTTATCCGTGCTGGAATAAGGAAAGAATTCTTACTTCAAATTAAACGAGAATTGTTTTATTGATGGATAGGGAACACCAATCTTAAGCATTAATATACCTCGACTTGCCATAATCAATTTTGTTGAGCAAAATCACGTTGGCACAAGTGCAAGAGCCCAAGAAGGCAACTTGTGAGTGTTTCGTGGACCGAATTTTCGTTCACATATAATAAATAAGGGTTATTTGTTTGGGTGTCACCAAGAAACAACAAAATTGACTTTATACCACATGATTTTGACTATTTGGTCTACTACCATAGAAAAATCAAACTATTTATCTTAATGTCATAGGAAAACAAAATATTTACCTTTATGTCATTCCGTCGGTAAACCGTTAACTTTTCTGTTAATGTCCGTTAAGTATATTAATATTTAATGGAAATTTGTAGAATCACACTAAATAAACCAAAAATTCATTATATGTGTTGTAAAAATTACAAACAATTACTCAAAAAATTTATCTATACTCTTTCATCTCTATCTTTCAACTTTCATTTCTTATTTGTCTCTCACTAAACTTAATGGTTCGATTACTAAACTAATGAAATTCGATAATTTTTTAATTTTAAAAATACAAAATAAAATTGATTTTTATTATATAAAAAAATTCTAATAAAAAATCATTTTTTATATATAATGTGTTTTTCCAAAACTATTTATTTTTTTGTATAAAAATATTTTATCAATTATCAGATTCTTGTACTAAAATATTAAAAATCATGAATCTGAAATAAGATAAATAAAAATAAATAATTTTTAGAAAAAAATTTATCAAATTTTATTAGTTTAGTAATCGAGTCATTAAGTTTAGTGAGAGAAAAGAAGAAACGAAAGTTAAAATATAGAGATGAGAGAGTGTATAGATAAAAAAATTGAATAATTTTTTGTAATTTTTACAACACATATAATGAATTTTATAAATTTTTGGTTTTATTCAGGGTGATTCTGCAAAAAAAAAATCATTAAATATTAAATTACTTAATGGACGTTAACGGAAAAGTGAACGATTCACTGACTGAATGACATAAAGGTAAATATTTTGTTTTCCTATGACATTAAAATAAATAGTTTGATTTTTCTATGGTATTAGACCAAATAGTCAAAATCAAGTAGGATAAAGTTAATTTAGTTGTTTCTTGGTAGCACCCAAGCAACTAACCCAATAAATTATCATCCACGTGCTTTATCTTCTAATTTTACTTGAGTAAATCTCATTTTAGGAAGCATAGGATTGTCAATTGTGTCTTTTCATCCGTGCTAGTTATCAATGTTATGCATGAAAGCCAAACCTAACCTTGCCACTGGGATCCAATTTGCCCATGAATTAGTGTTCACGCTTGCTAACAAGATGATTGCTTTTAAGATTAAGATAAGATTATATCTTTCTTACACAAGTACTATATGTTTAACGAGGTTCTTTGCATGAAATAAGTTTTAACAAGTGTGTGGGCAAGTCAAAAAGGAGACAGATGCCAACTGCAAAATGGATAATAGAAGCCGTTAAAGTTGCTTCCAACAACCCATCAACCAAAAAGGAATGTACTTTAAATAATTGTTGGTGGAATATTAATCTGAACTTTGAACTTTTGAAGAAGTAAGTTTGTTTCTAGTTGCCAAAAGTTCAACTGATGTTTTGTATTCATACTTGTAGTGGAAATTGTGCTTAGTGTAATTACGTCCGTTTGCTATGAAATAATTGCAGTTGTAGTTTTCATACTAATAGTATTGTTAAAAAAACATGTCTTTTTCCCATCCAACAAAAGTCAAAGTATGACTCAATTTTCTCAAATAAAATCGTCATTCGTGATTCAGAAGACTTCTGCCTACTCAAAATCTTAGGGTCATCACCTCCAACTTACATCAACAGTAGTTTTATTTTGTTTTAATGAAAATTTTGTTTTCTTTTTTTAATTTTTACGGAACGAATACACACATAAACCCCAAGGAAGAAGATAGTAGAAAATTTCAGTCACCGTGGGCTGACTGACTGACTGTTGGGGTTTGAATCTACAAATTGAGGAAACCTAAGATAGCCAGTTGAACTAACTCAACTTGGTTATCAACGGTAGTTTTGTAAAACATGAAAAACAAATAACCTCTACTAATTGAGTGATTTTTTAATTGTAGTTGTCCCCACTCAGCTACTCTTCTCCACATATGGGTGTAAGGGGGCGGGGCGGGGTGGGTTTTTGACCTACCGCTACCCGTCCCGTCTAAGGTTGGACTAGGTGGGGTGGGGCGGGTTTGGCGGGTTTTTGATTATTTTTTTGATTATTTTTCTAAGAAAAATAAAAGAACATCAAAACTTGAGAAATATAAATCACTTATTGTATTTTTTGGAAAATTAGATGTGTAGTGAGTGAAAAATTAGACGTTTGGTGAGTGTTGAATAATAACTTAGTACGGTGGGTTAATGGTTATGTGTAAAATTGAAACATTAAAATAATTTTGGTATATAAAAAAATAATAATATATTTGATTAGACGGTTTGCAGGTTATGCGGGACGGATTGCAAAACAACTGCAACCCACCTCGCTTATTAGGCAGGTTATGCGGGTAGTGGGTTGGTAGGACGGGACGGGACAAGTTGCAGGTAAAATCCTACTCATTTATAACCGTATCTCCGCTCCACATCAGTCTTTGTTACGATGACATGTCCAACATTATTTTCTTCCTCTCGCTCCTCCTGCTTCTGCTCGCACAAGAACAAATTACTTACCCTTCAGTGCATACAAGAAAACATTAAATATATTCAAGTGTCATAACTCAGGAACATTTATTGGGATCAAGTGTTGTGATAAATATCTTGCAAGAGATTAGGTGGGACTAATTGCTTATCAGAAAGATTAGGTGGGTCATTATTAACTTTAACATACAAGCTATATCTACATGTCACATGTCTCAAGTGTAAAATAAATGTTCCGCCTATTGTCTTGTGTTGAGGTATTCAATCTAAAACAGAGGTGACATGAATGCTGGTCTTTGTAGTTGGGAGATAGGCTTGATGCATCCAACAGCTTCTGTTATTGATTGATTTCAGTGTCCCAGAATCTAATATTATATAATTATATTGGTAAAACTTTTGCAAAGAAAAGTGGCAATGTGCATGTGATATGATAAGTGTTTTAAGTCTTGTGTGGATATTTTCTTCAGTCATCTAACGTAGTCGTTTCAAATTTAAGATTGTATGCTAAGTTCATAAGGTCATGGACTCGTGGCTGCGTGATTTGTGGAGTGAGAATTGACTTATATTTAGTACTATACGTAGAAGTCTGGTTTGGTTTTAACAAGAAAAAAATAATGAAAATCTACAAAAGAATCAGCAACAAACAAGATGTAGAACGCAGAACTCAAGAGGGAAAATTACGATATTTAAAAAGATCATTTTTTTAATTTATTTGTGTTATTGTAATGAGTCAACTAAGTTCATGTAGGACTTGATCCAATCCGTTACTTATAAGTCCACTAGCTCATGAAAACTTCATAGTAATCACTACAAGACTATCACCATTAGCAATTTTCCAAAAACTAAAATAATATACCTCATAAGTATGTCACGATGACACATGCAATAATACAAGTCATTAAGTCAAACGTTCACAAGAGAGAATGCTAAATCCATCTCCGTTTAATTGGGGTCCAATACTAGACGTGCAACTCAAAAGATTATACTAATTAAAGATTCACCAGTTACTTTGAAAAAAATAGAATTAAAGATTCACCAGCGATGTAACATTAGAGTTTGGACAACCTTAGGCGTGTAAACATATGGTGTACAGAGCTTTTGACACCGTGTGTTTGACTCAAATCCCACATTAGTGGGTGGATTTATAATACAGAGAAATCACAGCTCGGTCTTCGGAAAGTGTCAAACAAATGCACTAATAAAAGTCATATTGCAATTGAAGGCGTGGAGACATTTTTGTTTACCATTAAAGATTTGTGTGTGTGTGTGTCCCCATTTCTAGATGATGCATGGAAGTCTTTGCTTAATCTTTCTCGTGATCCCATTTTGTTAATGGAATGTCACGTCTACTATGAACTAATCAAATTGGTTTAACGACTCCGTATCCCTAAGTATTTCGTTTTCTGAGGTGCTGAATTCTCCTAATTAATTCAAGGATTCATGCACCGAAAGTTATGGTTTGACGCTTCTGCAATTCTATTGTGTTGAGTGAGTACTAGACGTTCACGTTATTATTAGATCATATTTAGGAAGTGATTTTGTTGTTAAGATGTTTTTCACATGTCCCGTTAAAATTGGTAAGCTTTTCAGAGTGACTTAAGACCGTTCACTTTCTTTTGGTAATCCAACTCCAAGATAAGGCTTACCTTAATAAGTAATTAAGAGTTATATTTTCTTTATAAATAAATACAGGAATTCTCTAGTGAGTCCAGGGCTCAACTTTTCTAAATTAAGCCCCCACAATATTCACTACTCATTTCAAATTGTAAGGTAGATTAAGAAAAAAACGATTATGCTAATGAACGGTGAGATTAACTGTAAATAAGATCCAATGGTGAGATTGTAGGGGACTTAAACTAAATTTGATGAGCACTGGACTCACTAGAGTTTGACCCTAAATAAATAAACAAATAAATAACAACCACGGGAAAAAGAAACATCAAAACTCAACAAACAAAAAAGAGCCCCACCCATTAAAAGGCCCAATAAGAGCAAGCCCACAAACAAAAAGAAGCACATCCAATCCAACAAACAAACCCCATCTAATCCAAGTTGGACTAAAACGTCAACGGTCAAACAATATGACCGTTACTCTGAACCGAAATTCGAAAAAAGCCGAACCTCCTCTTCCCACCACCACCACCCATTCCCATTCAAACTCCAAAAAAAAAGACTCCTTATACACGGACGCGGGCGTCCGTGACACGCCCTACGTGGCTTCAAAAAGTGGAGGAGTCAGCGTCTACTCGGATTGCCATGTCACGCTTTCCTTCCGAACGCGCCTTAAATTGTTTTAAATTTTTTTTGACGGTTTTCGAAGAAGGACGGTTCGTTTCCAGATTAGACAGCGGCAGACACCCTACGAACGACGGTTCGGATACCGAGGAAGATAACATATCCAGAACTAAAGTGAGACTCTCGCTTTCTTTCTTTCTTACCTGTGAACGTAGGAAGCGCACATGTGAAGCTTTCCCGACTTTCTTTCCCTGTGAAGCACACCTTGTAAACGATAATGGATTCTTCAACTCCGGCCGTCGATATCGAACACGTCCCAGAACCAGTGGGTCTCTAATTTTTTCTTTCCCTGGGTCGTTATGTTTTTTGATGAACTTCCGTTTATTAAATTATTGGTTTTAGGGAACCACGTACTACTTCCGGGAATCACGATGCTCCTGGAAGGCCATCCGAAAGCAGTTTGACCGGATGAATAAGGTGGAGAAGGAGGCTTTCCGTAGCACCCCATTCGGTCACTTCCTAAACCTTCCTAACATTACGACGGACAACGAAATAGTCGGTTGGTTCGTCGAGCACTACGATACGGAGGAGGTGGGGCTGAGAATAGGATCAGGGGTAGTTCCCCTTACACCGGAAGACATCGCCCTAATTTTGGGGTTACGTACGCATGGGAAGGCCGTGGTGATGGAACCATTGCGCGTCCAGAAGGAATGGTTCATGCACCCTCTGAGGAACATCAAACGCCTAAATAGCTACGCATGGGCAAGTGCAGTTCACAAAACCCTGGTTGGAGGCCTCGAGAAAGCAAGTTTAGAACTGCAGGAGAGGAAAAAGGCAGGGAATTTCATAATGAGGCAGGGGAACGTCGAAGGTTGTGTTGCCATACTACACGTAAGTTTTTGTTCCTGCTTCACACTTCCTCTCTTCCTCTTTTTTTGTTTTTGTTCTTTTCGGAATACGATGTGTGTCTGTTCGGAATACGTTGTGAGTCTGTTCGGATTAAGTGGTGGGTCTGTTCGGATTAAGTGGTGGGTCTGTTCGGGTTAAGTGGTGGGTCTGTTCGGATTAAGTGGTGGGTCTGTTCGGGTTAAGTGGTGGTTCTGTTCGGATTAAGTGTTGTGTCTGTTCGGAATAAGAAGTCGGACTGTTCGGATTAAGTGTTGTGTCTGTTCGGAATAAGTGTTGCGTCTGTTCGGATTAAGTTGGGTGTCTGTTCGGATTAAGTGGTGCGTTTGTTCGGATTAAGTGGTGCGTCTGTTCGGATTAAGTTGTGCGTCTGTTCGGATTAAGTGGTGCGTCTGTTCGGATTAAGTGGTGCGTCTGTTCGGGTGAGGTGGTGCGTCTGTTCGGATTAAGTGGTGGGTCTGTTCGGAATACGTTGTGAGTCTGTTCGGAATACGTTGTGGGTCTGTTCGGATTAAGTGGTGGGGCTGTTCGGAATATGTGGTGGGGTTGTTCGGATTAAGTGTTGGGTCTGTTTGGAATACATTGTGAGTCAGTTCGGAATGCATTGTGAGTCTGTTCGAAATACATTGTGAGTCTGTTCGCATTAAGGGGTGGGTCTGTTCGGATTAAGTGGTGGGTCTGTTCGGAATAAGACGTGTGTCTGTTCGGAATAAGAAGTTCGTCTGTTCGGATTAAGTTGGGTGTCTGTTCGGTTTACGTTTAATGTATGTTCGGATTCAGTTGTCTTTCGAATATGAAGGTACGTTGGTATAGTAGTTCTCATTTTTTTCCTTTCCATTTGAAGGTGTGGCTTTGTGAGAAATTTAAATTGGGGGAGCCCAGAACTGGAGTTTTCCCACGGATGAAAAGATGGACGGAGCTGTTTGGGAAACGATTAACCCTGAGGAAATGGGAGGAACGTGGAATTACCTTACATCGGATTTACGACGGCACGTTCGACCTGATGGGGCTCCATCAATGAGTGAAAGGGAGCTGCAACTTATTGGTCATGTTGGAACTCCTGTTCGAAAGAGTTCAACTTCAACCGTCAGTTTGCCAAGGCTCCAACTGGCAGACTGCAGCATTCCATGCGACCCGCTGCTCCAAGAATTGGAGCTGAGTGAGGTGAAGACAAAATGGCTGAGGGCCGAAGCTGCCCTTAAGAAGGCCACAGAACAGGTACACGACCTCAGGGAAGAACTGAGGATTTCCCAGGAAGAGTGTGGGAGGCTCAGGAAAGATATTATATATCTTCGAGGGACAGGGACAACTGGAAAACCTGGTGGGGAGAACGAGCGAGAGCAAAAGGAGGAGAATAGGAAGAAGAGGGAGGCGGAGGAAGAAGAGAATAGGAAGAGGAAGGAGGATGAAGAAGAAGAAGAAGAAGAAAAAAAGAGGAAGGAGGAGGAAGAAGAAAATAGGAGGGAGGAGGAGGAAGAAGAAAAGAGGAGGGAGGAGGAGGAGGAACGAGAAAAGAAGAAGAGGAAGGAGGAGGAGGAACGAGAAAAGAGGAAGAGGGAGGAGGAGGAATGTGAGAGAAAAAGGGAGGAGGAAAGGAAGAAGGAAGAAGAGGAGAAGAAAGAAGAGAGGAAGAGAATAGAGAGGGAGGAAGAGAAGAGGAGGGAGGAGGAGTGGAAGATGGGAGAAAAGAGGAAAATAGTGGAGAAGGAGGAAGAGAAGAAGAGGGAAGAGAAGAAGAAGAAGGAGAAGGAAGAAGAAAGCAAGGCCCAGATAGCAAACTGGGTCGCGAAAAGAAAACGCTCGACGGCCACCGTTGAGCAGCAGCTGAAGGAAGGCGAACATCTGGCCAAGAAGAATAAGAAGGAAGAAGAGCAAAAAAGAAAAGATAGAGCGGCTCAAAGGAGCCTGAAGAAAAAAAGGCCGGATGTTGACATGCCTGCATTGGGCACGTTGTCAGTTGATGAGGTCAAAATGCTACTGAACCTGACCGAACCCAACAAGGACAATAGGGAGGTCATCTGGAGAGGCGATATGTGCAGTTTAAAACGCTCCGACCTGAAGGAGCTTATAACGCCTAGGATGGATATTAGCGATGAAACTATCGACGCTATGCTATCGGTGCTCGAAGAAAGACGCCACCCAGAAAAAGTTATATGCATATCCACATTCGAGTCGGGGCGAATTCTTGGAGGGCAAGGCAGAGAAGTTGATGATTTTATCCTCCCTAAAATCGTAGGTGCGTCTCCAACACAGATCGTGATCGCACAACCATGCTGGTCTTCAGGTCATTGGACTCTGGTGGTTGTCTATGGCCCGTCCAAAGAGATTTTGGCATTCAACAGTCTCTCTAGGGAGCTAGGCGAAGGTGATGATCCGGAGCAGACTGTAGGCCTACATGAATGTGCAGCAGCGGATGCGGCTGTATACTGGAGGGATCTACTCAAGGTCGACTGGCCCCTGAGAATCCTGAGGAAAGAGAGCCAACAACAACCACCGGGGAGCAACGATTGCGGCGCATTCGTTTTATACTGGATAAGGTGTCTAATGTTCAATCTTGACCCTACGAAGGAGAAGGACCCCAATACCATCCACTCTATCAAGGGTGAATTGGCGGTCATGTTACTTAGGGATCGTCGGTCGTGTGTGCAGGTCTAAACAGACAAAGATATTTTAAGTTTTGTTTATTTTTTGGTTTACATGTACAAAATGTTTACATATTCAGTTCACAAACTATTTACATGTAAAAATACAAACATTACCAATGTCATTCTTAAGCTAACTTTATTCCGAACAGACAGTCTTCTTATTCCGAACAGACCCACCACTTATTCCGAACAGACCCAACACTTAATCCGAACAGACTCACAAGTTAATCCGAACAAACGCAACATTTAATCCGAACAGGCTCACAACTTATTCCGAACACAGTCTTCTTATTCCGAACAGACCCACCACTTATTCCGAACAGACCCAACACTTAATCCGAACAGACGCAACACTTAATCCGAACAGACTCACAAGTTAATCTGAACAAACGCAACATTTAATCCGAACATGCTCACAATTTATTCCGAACACAGTCTTCTTATTCCGAACAGACCCACCACTTATTCCGAACAGACCCAACACTTAATCCGAACAGACGCAACACTTAATCCGAACAGACTCACAAGTTAATCCGAACAAACGCAACATTTAATCCGAACAGGCTCACAACTTATTCCGAACACAGTCTTCTTATTCCGAACAGACGCACCACTTATTCCGAACAGACCCAACACTTAATCCGAACAGACGCAACACTTAATCCGAACAGACTCACAACTTAATCCGAACAAACGCAACATTTAATCCGAACAGGCTCACAACTTATTCCGAACACAGTCTTCTTAATCCGAACAGACCCACCACTTATTCCGAACAGACCCAACACTTAATCCGAACAGACGCAACACTTAATCCGAACAGACTCACAACTTAATCCGAACAAACGCAACATTTAATCCGAACAGGCTCACAACTTATTCAGAACACAGTCTTCTTAATCCGAACAGACCCAACACTTAATCCGAACAGACTCACAACTTAATCGGAACAGAACCACCACTTATTCCGAACAGACCGAACACTTAATCCGAACAGACTCACAACTTAATCCGAACAGAACCACCACTTATTCCGAACAGACCGAACACTTAATCATAGGGCTGTGCAGAACCGGGTCAAACCGGTCAAACCGGACCGGACCGGACCGGTCGGTCCGGGTTCGGTCCGGAAATTTTTGAAAAAATCCGGTCCGGTCCGGGTTTCGGTCCGGCAAATTTTAAATTTTCCGGTCCGGTCCGGTCCGGACCGGTCCAATTTTTTTTTTTTTTTTAAATTTAAGCCAAAAAATCGGGTTTTTGGACCGGACCGGACCGAACCGGTCCGGTCCGGTCCGGTCTTCGGTCCGCCTATCCTAATTTTTTCCGGTCCGGTCCGGTTTTCCGAACAGACCCAACACTTAATCCGAACACTTAATCAGAACAGACCCAACACTTAATCCGAACAGAACCACCACTTATTCCGAACAGACTCACAACTTATTCCGAACAGACACACCACTTAATCCGAACACACACAACTTATTCCTAACACACCCACAACATATTCCGAACAGGAAAAACTTATTTCGATCAGACACAAGTAAATCTGAACTGAACTTGTATAACAACCATTTACAGATCAAAACAGATCAACAATTACAAGTTTCTTGGTTTTACAAGAACGGGAAAAAACAAAAAAATGTAAATTAAGGAGGAAATTCCTCGTAATACAAACTCATGTCCCAATCGGAGAAATCAGGATCCGCGGGTTTTGGTGCTACTTCGTGAAGCGGCGAAGTAACCTTCATCTTCCACTTTCCCTTCTCTTGTTGGGCGTGTTTTTTATGGCTCTTTTTAATTATCTTCTCAGCTAAAGACACTCGACGTCTAGTCGGCAGTCTTCCTATACGTCTGACCTTTTCCGGATTAAGGACCGATGTACCCGAAGACTCAGGTTCATCAGGTCGAACCAAGTTTTGTGTAGTGTGCATACGTGCCTTAAGCATTTCAATACACTTCACGGCCTCAATATACCTTTTGTGGGAGATGAAGGCTTCCTGTGCGATCCAAACGGCACGACCCATGATGTCGTCGTGACTGCGTCGGCAACTTCACGGGAGCTTTGTTCATTATGTGCCATATACAGAATCTGTGTCTTGAATCTGGGAAGACATTCCTTACAGCAGCAGTAATGGCACCACATTGATCTTTTATTATAGCTGGGGGGGGGGGGGGTATATCTGCATAAGGGACCCAATTCGAAAGGAGTGAGACATTATTCCGAACAGTCAGACTTCTTAATCCAAACAGACAGTCTTCTTATTCCGAACAGACACAACACTTAATCCGAACAGTCAGGCCACTTATTCCGAACAGACACAACACTTAATCCGAACAGTCAGACTTCTTATTCCGAACAGACAGACTACTTATTCCGAACAGCCAGACTACTCATTCCGAACAGACACAACACTTAATCCGAACAGTCAGACCACTTATTCCGAACAGACACAACACTTAATCCGAACAGTCAGACTTCTTATTCCGAACAGACACAACACTTAATCCGAACAGTCCGACTTCTTATTCCGAACAGACACAACACTTAATCCGAACAGTCCGACTTCTTATTCCGAACAGACACAACACTTAATCCGAACAGAACCACCACTTATTCCGAACAGACCGAACACTTAATCAGAACAGACCCAACACTTATTCCGAACAGACTCACAACTTATTCCGAACAGACTCACAACTTATTCCGAACAAACACAACACTTAATCCGAACAGTCAGACCACTTATTCCGAACAGACACAACACTTAATCCGAACAGTCAGACCACTTATTCCGAACAGACACAACACTTAATCCGAACAGTCAAACTTCTTATTCCGAACAGACACAACACTTAATCCGAACAATCCGACTTCTTATTCCGAACAAACACAACACTTAATCCGAACAGAGAGACTTCTTAATACGAACAGACAGACTTCTTATTCCGAACATACACTCTTCTTATTCCGAACAGACAGACTTTTTATTACGAATAGACAAACAAAAAAGAGGAAGATATGAAGAGGGAAGAAGGAAAAAAACTTACCGTTCATGCACGACAACCAGGTTTGGAACAACCATATGTAATTTTCAGTAGTCTCATAGGACAGCAAAGCGCAACCGAGCAAAACTGATTCGAAATAGTGATTGACTCCTACAAATGGGGCGAATGGCATGTCGTATTTGTTGGTAATGTAGGTTGTGTCGAAACATATTGCGTCTCCAAAGTATGAATATGCAGCTCTAGAACGACTGTCAGCCCAAAAAACGTTGCGTAGTCTTCCTTCGTCATCCATATCTATTACATAAAAAAACATGGAATCAATCTTCTGCATCCTAATGAAATAGTCCTGAAGAGCTTGTGCATCACCAGGTCCCATCTTCAAATTTCTGACTTGGTTTACAACATTCCTGCAAACAGGAACCAGTAAGACCAGGCGCAAAATGTTCAACTTCAATTATGTTAGACGGAAAGAACACAAACCTTAAATCCCTTTCGTTGAAAGTCAATTTGTCATAACCTCCAGCCTCGACCACAAGAGATTGCATGGTCTTAGCAGCCGATATCCCAGCTTCATCATTAACCGATATCCGTGCTACGACGGCCTCAGGGACGGTTCGTTTTTGCCTGAGAAATCGCATTTGCTCCGGGTCAAGCATGGGATGGTTATGGTTAAAATCCACAAAGTTAACGTTGTAACCCCTTGCTGTGTTTCCGGATACCCTTATCCGAGCAGTGCATTGTACTCTGCTGGATAACCTAGGCTTCAATTTTCCTTGCCCTTGGTCCGTTGGTGCGGTGCCCTCCTTGGAGCAAGTCAGCGTGGCCCGTATAACAACACCACGATCGTAATGAGATTGTCTTGTCTTAACGCCAAAACCACAATAATCGGCATAGGCCACGTAAAATGCTTTGGCTTCTTCGAAAGAGGGGAAAAACATCCCCTCATGGGGAACGTTTGATGGCTGCTCCACTAGGGAAGGCACGGGAACAATTTCCATTTGAGTACAGAGGAATGACCACAGAAGAGAAGGGAAGGAAAAGGAAGAGGCATCTTGAGATTGATAACAAGTCTTCTGTGCCGTGTAGGAGCGCCGAGCGCCAAAATGATGAAGGAAGAGAGTGATTTGAGTCGCATTAATGAGGGATGGAGGGAAGGATGGTGGAAATGATGAAGGCACGAAAATAGAGGAATAAAAAAACCAAAAACATTACATATCCCTTCGCGCTAACAAAGCAGCGTCTGCTGAGTGGACTGGCCACATCAGCGCGCGTCCCGGACGCGCGCGTCCACTAAACATTTTCCAAAAAAAAAACCCACCACCACCAAACATGGTCTCCAAAGTCGGGAGAAGAGTCCCCCACCACCCGAGGCCGACCCCCCGAACCCAGTCCAAACCCTCACCTATCAAGTCCTTTGTCTCCCTCCGCTCGTGCCGCCGCCACCTCCTCAAGCTCTTTAATTGCTTCACCCTCCTTTCCACCCCCACCCGCCGCAAGCAAGGCTTCCGCCGCCTCCACCCTTACCCACTTACTCTCCCTCTCCTCCCCCCGTCTACGAAAAAGACCCTCTTCCTCGACCTCGACGAGACCCTCATCCACTCCAACCCCTCCTCCGTCCCTCCCTCGAGATACGACTTCATCGTCCACCCTTACATTGATGGCCAGATACTCACATTTTACGTCCTCAAGCGCCCGGGTGTTGACGCCATGCTCAAAAGGTTGTCCAAACACTTCGAGATCGTCGTGTTTACTGCCGGATTAGAGGTGTATGCGTCTCTGGTGCTGGACCGATTGGACCCAAAGGGTGAATTGTTCGCGCACCGGCTCTACCGGGGTGCGTGTAGGGAGGTGGACGGGAGGTTGGTGAAGGATTTGGCGGTGGTTGGGAGGGAATTGGGGAAAGTGGTTATAGTTGATGATAACCCCCATTCGTATATCCTTCAGCCGGAGAATGCGGTGCCGATGAGGCCCTTCACGGACGACCCTCGGGACGGGGAGATGGAGAGGGTTGTGGAGGTGCTGGAGAAGGTGGCTGGGTTTGAGGATTTGAGGGATGGGGTCAAGAAATTATGTTTGTGTTTGGATGGTGGGAGTGAGACCGCGGCCTTCTTAGGGCCTCCTTAACGGAGGCCCTTTTCGGGTCGGGGCGAAATTCGCCCCGACCTGGCTCCCCTTAATGGGGAGCGGACCCGGGTCGGGTCGCGACCTGGGTCTGCGACCCGACCCGGGTCCCGACCCAGGTCTGGCCACGTGGCCAGACCTGGTTGGTTGAATTTTTTTTTATTTTTTTTATTTATATTAGTTAAATAATATGTTAATAAATATATATAATTAAAATAAATTGTAAATAAATATAATAATTAATAAAATAAATCAATTGAATTAACTATAATAATACAAAATCAATATTGAATTTAATATCAAATTTGAAATTGTGTTTACCTTTCAGGGGGTGCTGCCCCCTGAAACCCCCGCCAGCTCACCGGCGAGCTGGGCAGCCGTTCGTACGAGTTCAATATGTTTCAATCCAACTTTTAAAAAAAATACATTTTCTTGTGTTTTTGTTAAATAAATCAATTAAAGTGTATCACTTATTAATATTTGTTAATAATATAGTAAACAAAAAAATTGAAACTCAAATAAATTAAATTAACTTCAAAACAAATTAACAACCAAACACATAACATAGATTTCTACTACAAAAAGGAAATAACATGAAATTTGAATTAAACTAAACTTGACCGAAATCGATTAGCAACTAAATACATAACTAAACTAATTTAAAGATTGTTGGCTTTTTGGCCTTAATCCGTATTTTGATGATGTAATTAAACCTAATCTTAATAAGGACATGTAGATTAGCACATGTAGTATAATAGTATACATATTGTATTGTGCTAACATCTACAGGTGATCAAGACTCAAGAAAGAAGAAGAATCAAGTCAAGACATGTAATCAAGCTAGGATTGAAGACATGTAATTTTACCTTTCTTTGAGAATTAGGAACTTATGTGAATTGAGCATAACTTAAGCTAATATGCATGCATTCACACACTAGGTTCCTTTTAGGAGTCACACACAAAATATCATATAATTTGGACTCCATTAGATCACCTAAACACCTAAAACATTGGTCGCCAGTCTACCTGAGTTCGGTCGACCGTTCACCTTTCGGTCGACCGGTTATACACAATTTTTGTTATACCAGACCAATCCGTTCAACCGATCACACATCTATTTAACCGATTACCCAGACCTGTCCGGTCGACCGGTAGACCTTCGGTCGACCGTTTCGTTTGCTATTTCTGGTAATAATATGACCGTTTTATTTGTCGTATTATACAACGGTCGTATACACATTTTTCTCAATATACACCCCCATATACTTTAGAACCGGTCGAACAAACTACCTTATTCGGTCGACCGTTTAATTCGTGAAAAACCCCCTGCTATCGGTCGACACAAGTTTGTCCAACCGATCAAGATTTCTCTCTACCGAACCCAGTAGTTCGGTCGACCGGTACCTGCTCGGTCGACCGTTGAACTATAGAACTTAAGTGATTCGGTCGACCAGTACCCATGTTCGGTCAACCGATCCATCAACTGACTCAAGGGTTCGGTCGACCGATACACCTTTCGGTCGACCGTTTCTGGACAGATTTCTGAACCTGATTTTCTGTTTTGTGTATCTTGCACAAAACCCAATCAAATCTTGTCCAAACGGCTAGAAATCTTTAGGAGCTTATAAATAGAGGTTCACACTTAGTTTTCCACAAGATTTCACAACTCCAAAGTGTCAAACTTATAGTGAGATTTTCCACAACCTCAAAGCTCCCAATTAGTGATTCCAAAGCCTAATTTCCACATCCTTCATCACACAATCATCTAGCAATTGTTGTGCTCAATTAGAGAGTGAGTTCCACTCAGTCACCATTGTTGTAAAGAGAGCAAGGGTCTTGGTGAAAGCCCAAGACAAAGTGAGCAAGGGTCTTGGTGAAAGCCCAAGACAAAGAAGTAGAGATTTCGGTGAAAGCCCGAAGTGATCCTCTCGGGTTGTGAGAGGTGGTGCCAAGCTCGGCGAGGGTTGTTCGCGAGCTTGAAGACTTGTAAAAGGCGTTGCTCCCGGCCCGGAACGGGGAGGCATAGTGAAGACGCAAGAGGAGCTCGAACGGGGATTCGAGAGGGGCTTGCAAGAGAGGACGTAGGCGCGGCCGAACCTCTGTAAAACCGACGTGTCTTCTTTGTGGTTTGCATTACTTTCTACTTGTGTTTGATTTGTTTTTAATTTCCGCTGCATTTCTTTGATCGATCAACCAAGTAGTTAATTAGGGCTTAATAGTGATTAGTGGACCCATAACCCACACGATCTCAATCCTACAAAGATGTCCATTTTTCTCAGCCCAATCCAGCAACTTTCCAAGTGTCTTTTCCTCCACTTCTGTGCGGTTCGATTTACCAAATAATGTGTTCATTAATGCTATCTTCTCAGTGGCCAGCTTCAACATTGCTTTTCGCTCCGATTTTTCACCTCTAACTTGCGAACAATATTCAAGTTTTGAACACAAGTCTACAACCCGATCGTCCAGTTGATTTGCTGCTCGAGCTTTTCCCTTCTTCTTTGCCTTTTTAACCCCTTCCGGACGCTGAAAGGATTGTTCTGGAGTTTCATCTGGTGTTCTTTCGTTCGGTGGAGACGACCGGGTCGAAGAGCCTTTCGTGCTTTTCCTCTTACTCCCGCTTCCTGATGTTGGAGTAGTTTCTACTTCCTCTAGTTCAATTATGGGTGGGCGTGCACGTGTTGCACTTCCCGAACCAGGTTTAACGAACGACTCCCACTTTGGGTACTTACGTAACATTTCCCATACATGAAGAAATGAGAACTTAGAACCAACAGTGGATTCGTAAATAGCATGCGCTTCACGAATTACATCGTCGTGGTTGTATCCGCTCCTTTGACGTCGTACAGCTTCATCATAGCAACCGCTCCATTTCATTACAAGAGGCGTAAACCTCCTCCAACGACCTTTTAAGGAGTCCGACAGGCGTGGGGCTATGTTCTTGTTCGAGCGGGCAGCATGCTCGTACACACGTGCCACTCTACCCCATAAAGCTTCGGCTTTCTGTGAGGTCCCGACAATGGCATCCATACTAACCTGCATGTAAGCCGAAATCAACGCTTCATCCTCCAACGTTGACCACGCCTTCACTTTATTTGGTTGCGGTGATTGTGTTGGTTAGGAGGAGGGATGGTCGTCGCTCTGATTCTGATCATTCACATCGGCATCATTCGGATCATGTCCACTAATTAGGTTGGCATACATGACATAAGGTGGTAATGGGTTGTGATATTGTTGTGGTGGTAATGGGTTGTGATATTGTTGTGGTGGTAATGGGTTGTGATATTGTTGTGGTGGTAATGGATTGTGATATTGTTGTGGTTGAAAAAATTGTGGTGGTGGATTTTGTGGTAAGCTTGGATAGTTGTAAGGATCGAACTGGTAAAATTGTGGTTGGGAAATACCCCGTGCAGGACGTGAGTCACGATTATGGTCAGGAGAAGACATGTTTGTTTAACATGCGAGACTAGCTTTGGATGAGTTGTAGGAAATGAAGTTTGAAGTGTTAGCTTATATAACAATGAAGGGTGAAGATTTGTCGACAACGCGTGACAACCAACAGTGGAGATTCGTCGACAATGCATGACAACCAACAGTGAAGATTCGTCCGACAACGCGTCACAACCAACAGTGGAGATTCGTCCAACAACGCATGACAACAAAAAGTAAAGATTCGTCGACAACGAGTGACAACCAACAGTAGAGATTCGTCGACAATGAGTGACAACAAATAGTGAAGACAACGCGTGACAACCAACAGTGGAGATTCGTCGACAACGAGTGACAACAATTAGTGAAGACAACGCGTGACAACTAACAGACAACACATGACAATCAACTTTGAAAGTTCGTTTAACAACGCGTGATGATGAACAGTCGTCCGACAAAACATTATAAATAGAAGGTCATTTGCAAGTCTTCCTCAAACCTCAACTCTCAACTATGTCGAGTGACAAATCTTCTAACTCTAATTCCTCGTCTTCATCATCTGATGACCTAGATGAGGCCATAGACCAGGCAACTGAAATGGTTGCCGAGTACCTCTCCTCTTACCTCGAAGCACAACGACCACGTAACAGGAGGCGACGAACTTCTAACCCAAATAGAGATCGCACTGTTGGTTATAATCGTCTAATTGCAGATTACTTTAATGACAATCCTGTGTATTGTGATCGTGTTTTCAGAAGGAGATTTCGAATGCGGAAGCATGTCTTCCTTCGAATTGTAAACACGCTTGAGGCTACCGATGTGTTCTTCCAGCAACGACCGGACGCTGTGGGTCGACTTGGCATATCAGGTATCCAAAAATGTACTGCAGCGCTCCGGATGTTAGCATATGGTGTAGCGGCAGACGAGGTGGACGAGTACTTACGTCTAAGCGAAGCAACAGCAAGACAATCTCTCCAAAATTTCTGTCAAGGTATCATTACCAATTTCGGTGATGAATATCTACGAACCCCTACCGCAGCGGACCTAGCAAGACTGCTCCAGGTTGGTGAGCTACGAGGGTTTCCAGGCATGATGGGGAGCATCGATTGTATGCACTGGGAGTGGAAGAATTGTCCAGCTGCTTGGAAGGGACAATATCAAGGTCGAAGCGGAAAACCGACACTTGTTCTGGAAGCTGTTGCATCTTACGACCTTTGGATTTGGCATTCATTTTTTGGGATCCCAGGATCGTGTAACGATCTCAATGTCCTCCAACGCTCTCCAGTTTTCGATCACATTCTGGAGGGTCGCGCACCACCTGTGAGATACGAAGTGAATGATAACTCGTATGATATGGGTTATTATCTTACAGATGGTATTTATCCAAAATGGGCAGCATTTATGCAATCAATCATCCTTCCTCAAACACCTAAAGATAAATTATTTGCCCAATTTCAAGAGGCAACAAGGAAAGATGTGGAACGTGCATTTGGAGTGCTTCAGGCAAGATTCGCCATCGTGAAAAGACCGTCGTTAGCATGGACTCCAGACATTCTCGGTAAAATTAGGACTGCATGCATAATCATGCACAACATGATCGTGGAGGACGACCGCGACTCTTATGAACAGTTGGTGGATATAAACGAATTTATACATGAGCGCCCTCAAGAAATCGGTGAAAGTTCAAACCCGTCGGGTCTCCGGTATTCCACTGAGCGTATCGTGGATATTAACAAATATCTGCGTAACAGAGATCGAGTTCGCAACGCTCAAAAACATATGGCATTGCGAGCCGATTTGATCGAGAATATATGGCGACGTTTTGGACGGAATGAGAATTAATTATGTTTGTAATATGTATTGTAATATTTTATCTTTGAATTATTATAATATGTAATTGTCGAATTTTAATAAAATCTAATTATTATGTGTTGTTCGTAATTATTGTAAGTTAATTAGATTAAGTTATTATAAAAATAATAAATTTAATAGTTTGTGAATTATTATGTTGATATAGAAAATGAGGTAAAAAGAAATGATGTGGAGGAGAGAGAGTGTTGAAAGTGGGGTTGGGGTTAAGAAGAGAAAAATAGGTTGGGTTGGGTTGTGGGTTGCATAGTGTTTTTTGCTGACGTGACAGAGAGAGAAAGCTGACGTGTCAAGATATTTGGGGTTGGGGTTAAAGATGACCTTAGCCTCGGAACCTTGTCTGTCTTCTTCTGATCTGGGAAGTGATGCTTTTAATTGATTGTGTTTGTGTTCTGTCTTTTCAATCTACGGAAGAATAATAATGTGCGTGCGTTATACTGTGCGTTGCGATTTGTATGTACGGTTTGGTGTTCTAATAGTGTTTCTCTTTCTTTTCACGCTTCAGTTCCCAGGAAAGTTATCTTTATAAGTTACATTTAAGAGATTGATCGGTCGCCAATCGGTACTTGCATAGGATTAGAAATAGAAGTCTTGGGAATCAGACGTATGTGTATGATTAATATACGGCAGAAATGTTGCCAACTGGAAGAAATGGTGAGATACGGTCGAACAATTCTCCTCGTCGTAGAGCAAGTCAAGTTTCAACAACCAAACCATCTCAACCCATCTTGCATCTTTTTTTAAAATTTGGTGTACAAAATATCTTTTGATTTCCGGAAGGCATACACCCTCCTAACCAAGCTAATCCTCAGAACTGCAGATTGGTGATACAAGAAATAGATCGAAAAACAAATCAGAGAGCTTGTGGTGGAGACAACAAGGTTCGTAGATATCTAAGACTATTACCAGACTTCTTGGAAAACACATTTTTAAAAGAGGAAACCACCACAAATTCTTGCAATAAAATGTAGGACGGAGAATGAAAATTAGCGTTCCTCTGTAGTAACTCAGAATAATTATACATCTGAGGACGGATGCTAGACCAGTCCATCTCTTCTACAACAAGGCCTTACACCACAACACCTCTTGCCCTCTACAGAGAAATGGACTATCTTCTGTCTGACATGCTTTTGTGCAACAATGCCAGGCCTTGAGGACCATGCGTCGTATAATGTCTCCACCGTTTTCTCCAAGAGCCCATTACTACTGAGATCAATCAGCAGCAACCTAGTGGCTGCAATGGCCAATGCAAGTTCCTTAACTATGTCAGAACCGGTGAATGGTTTCTGAGTGGAGGAGCTGGCATGAGCACCTTCCAAACAGGAGAAAGGATGTTCTGTCTTTGTGAGTTCATCCTCACTATCTGCAACTTCCATGTCATTGTACTCCAAATTCACATTGGGTTCAGGTTGGTTTGAAGGCTTGGATAAATCTGGTGCTTCTAAATCGTGCTGCTGTTGTGGTGATGCTTCAGGAGTGCAATTGGCATTGTCCGCAATATGAAGTTCTTCCAGGGTGTAATTATCTGCCATTTACAGTGCCGTTAGAATAAAATGCATTCAAGAACCAAGACTGCAGAGGGCAGAGCATGTTGAAAACCAACGAAGTAGTCGTCCATCTGACCTTTGAGTGCTTTAACAACTTCGAGAATCCCATTAAGGCCAAGCCCACATTTATCGAGAATAAGAATTTTGAGGGATTGAGGGTTGAGAAGTGGTGATAATGCAAGGCAGCTCTGATCACAGGGAGAATAAAGTAAACTATTAATAAACTAAAAGTAGCAAACTGAGAAGAGCATGCTATTGTACAGCTAAAACGTGATGCAACCTTTTCTTAATATGACTGGAAATAATGCTATCATTTGTTTGTTACTGCGGAATGCAGTTGATATGAAGACCCCTAAAAAGCAAACTAAGACAAACCTCTAGTTTGAAGGAATTCCCACCGAGATTTAGTTCATGCAGCCCATCAAGGGATGCAACCTTTGTAAAAAATTCTGCCAACTTTTTGTTTAATCCACAATTTGAAAGGTCAAGCTTCACCAGTTCCCGGATCCCCTTAGGAAATGTCTCAATCACTTTCAGTGCCCCTTCCTGAGAAGACAAAGGAGAAATGAGGAAGCCTACATTTTTGTCTATCTTCATGAGACAATAATAAAAGGGGCTTTAAAAGTACATCTCCAAGATTGGCTGAATCGAGAATCAAAGTTGACAGACTTGTGGTCCTAATGAGTTGACAAAGGCTATTGATTATGTTCTTGTTCAATTTCATGCTACTCAGACCAAGCTCTGAAAAACTGCAACAGGAAAAAATCAAGCAAGTTGCCATGTCAAAAACATCGAGTATGAAAGCAGTATCCGTTGAAAGAGAAGTGAAAGTCAAAATTAACCTTTCCAATTTAGTAAGTTTGACCAAAAGTTTAACCACAGAACTTCCAGAGATGGGGCTATTTCGTCCTGTACACAGAAAAGTTTTTTTGATAAGTCTGTACACAGAAAAGTTAGGCAGAGAAAATACCAACTAACAAAGAAAATCTCAATCAATGACATGGTAGGTACCTATCTTGAGCTGTGAAAGTACATGCCCTTCATCTAACACATCAGCAATCTTCTGAATTGTTCGAGTTGTGATACCACATTTCTCTATGTTCAAGCTATATAGTGCTTCAATAAAAAAATAAAAAAATGATATTGAAGCACATTACGAATTGGAAAATGTAATTTAGATACTACTTATTGTCTGCAGTTATACGATTTATTACGAGGTAAAACCACTGTTCTGAAAACAAGACCGGACCGACCGGTTCAACCGGTTGAACCGTGAACCGGAGGTCTGTCCGGTCCGGTTCATCTCCCGAAACCGTTTTTGCCCTACACCGGATTGAACCGGGCTGAACCGGCGGTTCAACCACCGGTTCAGGAAAAAAAACCATTTTTATTTTTTTATAACGGTGCCCGATTATGTATTCAGTTATTCGATTACTACATATTCAAAAAAAATCAAATCTATACCCCAACCCTAGAAATGTTGATATTGTAGATCTTTTGAATATTTTTTTGCTTAATAAATATGACTATTATATCTATAATATATATTTATGATGTCGTGTTGACGTCACCGGTTCGATTCGGTCCGACCCCGGTCGAACCTCTGAACCTTTGACGTTGCTAGTTCGACGTCCAATTCAGTTCTGAAAACCTTGGGTAAAACATTAAACAATTATTCGAGGGGAGAGAAAAGGTGATAAAGAAATTTTATGCAGAATCATACCTTTGCAATTAGTCAAAATATTTGTAAGATAAGAACTGCAAGCGTCAGTAAGACGATTTTCTGAGACATTAAGCACCTCTAATCTAGCCGAAAAGACGGGGCATTCGCAGATCTGGTCGATCAGAAAAGATTATCATAAATTTTAACAAAAATTTGGATATCAATAACATAGCAATGATAGCCGAGTATATGTACCTGAAATAAGGAAGATGGACCAAACCGATTACTATGCAAATCCAAAACCAAACTACCATAAGTTTGGGTTGATGAAATGAACAGCTGATGGAGTCTCTCCATTGTCTCGTTCCCTGAATACAAGATCAACTAGATTAAATGACATGATTTGTTATGGATCACAGTCGAATTTAAAAAAAGTAATAGTAAGAGTACAACAGATGCTTTAGTTGTTCTTGGAAAACAAAGGTTTGAAGCACAGAAGATGATCTAGTAGTTCACCTAGTGCATTATGGGATACATCCAGTAGAGTAACTGTTTTGTGCTCAGAGAGGGCATCCATAAATGGTGCCATAGAAACATCTTGAAGCCCACAACTGGAAACAACAATTTCATCCTCCGAAATCTGCAACCAAATATGGATAATATATTGCTTAAATTTGACTTTTCAAAATTGAAGAGGCATAAAATTTCAAAATTGAAGAGGCATAAAATCGCAGAGGCAAAAGAATGCACCTCCAAATTATATAACTTTTTTATCAAGTTCATAGTTGGCTCCTCTGACTTTTTCTCGCAATTATCAATATAGGACTTCATTAGACGTTTGGGGACCCATTCTGCACAAGAATCATAATGGAGAAATTGTTAATCATATGCATAGAAGTACTATACAAATTCCGAAAGAGAGGATTATGTGTAGGTAAATCAGAGGGACAGAAGGTAGGCCTAAGATTAATAAATACATGTTACATGTAAAGAAGATAAAATGTGAGGCTCGGCATATTTAAGTTCTAATGTGTAGGTAACCTCCCAATCATGATTTGTCTAGTAAATGTCATCTAAAGTTTACCCTCTTGAGTGGATATAAGCACGTCTTCAATGTCGATATATGAATATCCGCAGAAGTAATTATTCAATGGAGAGCCTTCAATGCTATTATCTATGAAATCTAGAGATGTAACATTCAATCCTAAGAAAAGAGGACTCCAGCATGGCTCGGGAAAAATATGCTTAGCTTAACTAGGACTGACACCTAAAAACCATCAATATTTAACAAGCAAATCTTATGCGAGAAATGTCGAGAGAGTAGCAAAGACTAATTTCAGTACAAATAGAAGAGACTGTTCTGATCTTACCATCAGCTATGATCTCCATTTGACCATCCGATATTTCAAGCAGTCCACATTCAGTCTCACTCAATGCCAAATTTTTGAATACCGGTAAGAGACCTGAGGAAGATTATTGAATAGCATATTGCTATAAAAAATCATAAAAGGAATTTATGCTTTGACTTGTACTCTTGTAGCTTGTTCATGGATCTCATTGATTTGATGAAACATAAAAACTCTTTAACAAGTCGGTGACACAAAAGTTGCAAATATATTTCTACACGTGGTGATGACAAATATTCCAGTTGAACAAAACATGTTGTCATAGTCAAAAAAGAATGATCGATGTTTACTTTACCACATGGATGGTCACTGCCTTGAGCTTATCAACCACTATTGTACATATGCAAATGCTATTACCTTTTGACCGCTTCTCTTTGGGGAGTTGCAAGTAATATTGGCATGCTATCTGGACCTTCAGGCATTCAATGCTTACTTTATCACCATCCATGCAACAGCTCGTGTCAACATGGATCAGATCAGATCCCATTTTAAATGTTATGGCATGCTGCAATAGAAATGACTAGCCACTTGCTTCACATAAACCAAAATTACTACAAGAACAAAATATTCTTGTTTCTGAATGCTAGTCAAAGAACATTCATTGGCTCCTAGTGCATTCTAACATACAAGTACCGAAAGATTCATGCAAAATCATTTCCATAGAGAGAGAACAAAACGTAGCATTTTAGGATCCATTTGAACAAACTCTGAATAAGTTATGCAAAATACGGAGACTGCGTGAAAATGAATGCTTGAATGGGATCTTCCTATCTGAAGTCTAGACATATTTGACCCTGAGCTCTTAATAACCAAGTTGTACTTCAGAAATCACTCACAGTAATGAACTCTAGGGGTCTTGCTAACAGATAATAAAACCAAACACAGGACCTGAAAAAAACATTCATGTAGATCAACTAGATGTCCTAGGCATCTACTATCTAAGACAATTTCTACTCCCACAGATATAACTAAAGTCCATGAACAGAGTATAGGATGGAAGTGAAGACTGAGATGCCAAGTAACAGAAAGGAGGTGCCAATTCCACTTGCTGTTTTAGTTGCATCCTTCTTAAACATAGAAGGTATCAGACAACAAGGTAACACTAACGCATACTAAGATGCTCAAGTTTTACTGGACCAAACTTCTCAGGTTCGATATCTTTTCAGTTTTCGTTCTCTATATAACTAGTCCAGCTGATTTGGAGATATTTCTTCCAAATTCGATCCAGAAAAGGATTTGCACGTAAAGATTATTTTCAAATACATTATACTTGTCCAGTTCTTCTGGAACATGACCTTATATTTATGTTGCTGACATAAGATGGCCATCAAATTATTTTAACTATTCCATTACAGAAGTATAATTATGTGAAATTCTACTATGGAATAAGACTAAATCAACTGATTAGAGAGAAGAAGACTGCTGATTTCTTTGAACGAGTAACAAAAACATTTATCATAATAAACAAGAAAATCATATTCTATTTGAGTATCCACACTAGCAAGCGCGACTTACACCATTTTGGTTTTGATGTAGACTGCCTGAAGTATGATGGCTATCTATTCTCGATTCATCAGCCAAAGAGTTGGGTGCATTGGTACCTCCAACATCACTCAAGGACTCGGATAATGTGTTTTCTCCTGTCTTAGGTTTAGGAAATTTTGAACTTGAAGAACAAGTGCTCTTTCCACGGTCAGTGCAAGTGCCGAGCAAATCTTTAGGATTAGAACAAGCAACATCCTGCTAGAACAAGAAATAATTATCCTCTGAAATAGTTTGTAGTACATCTACTTCTACTGATATTATAAGTCCACCATAAACTCCACGTGTAGGAAAATTCTTAACATGAAACTTACCGCCACTTTTACTATTTATTAAATCAAACTTTCAGTATTATAGCAAACAACCAAATTAAGCATGCTATTTCATCAAGAGACAACAACACAACCAGCAAGGAAGGTGCAGAGAAACAAGGGCAAAGGATAACTGAAGAGGGACTACAACAAACTTAAACACAAGAAGATGATAAAAGATAGAGAGAAAAGGTATTGGTGTTGGCATTCATGTTACCTTCTCGGTATTAGAAATACCAGCCTGATGACTGCTGAGGTCTGTGGCAAATCAAAGAGAGAGAAAACTCATTCGGAAATAAAATGAAATGTCAGAGAAAAGAAGACAAAACAGTTTGTTTCAATAAAAATATAGAACTGACAATATGATGAACCTTTACTAGAAGTAGCTTCATTCTCCTGGCATCCATTAAGAACTTCCTTTTCTTGAACTGGAGCATTGCACTCATCCATTTCATCATCAGAAATGACTACATGGAGGCGTTTGCGGCTAAGAGTCTTGTGACTAGATGATTTACTTAGACCATCAGATGAAGCTTCTTCGAGGCTATTGGGAATGCATGTCCTTTTGCAACAGGAGTTGTATGACATTTTTCGCTTTGCTTTGCTTGGTGGAACTAGAGAACCAAGAACAATGTCATCATCTATCTCATCAGTGGGATTTATAGTCATTGGTTTACTTGTATTCGTATCAGGCATATCAGATCCACTTGATGAACTATCTGACATATCAAGCCCTTCAGTTTCTGTTTCAGGGCAATGTTCATTTACTGGCCCATTTGGTTGATCTTCTTCGTTTAATAAACATTTTAAGGTTTGAATCTCATGCTGCAATTTTCTGACCAGACATGCATCAGTTAGCAACGAATGGATGATTCGGTGCACTTACAGAACAGAGGTATTTACCTAGCATCTTCTTCATTGTCAAATCTAATCATATGACTATAATGCATGTTATTCAGAGCGGATAGCTGTACAGAAGGCAAATTTCCTTGGACTGCAATTCTGAACCCCAAAGTCTAAAAAATTAGTGAAACGAAATGGAAAACAGAAAGCAATATATTCTAAGGAACTTGGAAATTAGAAAAGTGAATTATTACTTGTAGCCCTCCTCAAACGCTTCCAATGCACCAGCCCAATTGCCATATGAATCTAAAACCTCTCCAATATTGATCTTTGCTAGAGCTTGACCCTAAAATATTAGATTCCCGAAATGAAACTAAAATGAAGTTGAACACATAGTTCCAGTTAAGCAAGTTATGGAGACATCTTATGTAATGGTAGCAACAAATTAGACAATATGAAATAGTATCAAACACAAACTTTCATAGAGGTTTAGATTTTTGAATGAATCAAAGTATTCACTTCTTGTGCCAAAGAATAGTAGTAAGTTTGAAATGATGATCAGGAAATCCCCCCATGTATGAATAGTTCAGTATATTCATTTAATGGAAGTTAGATAAGGTGATAGAGAAAAAAGGAAAACAACCAGCAAAATGGTAGATTGGTAGTCCACAATTTCGCATTTCATGTGCAAAATACATGTTGGGAATAGAATAGTATCCATTGCCAGCAAACAGTAAGTTATTCAGGTGTTACAAAGAAATAGTTCGTACAAACTGTGAGGTTCTTTAAATGTGTAAACAGCAATGTCAACTTGCCAGTTGCCACGTAGGTCGCAGCCAATCATATTCTTTCTACAAAACCCTAAAATTTCAGGAAACAAGTCACAAAATTGCTGATAACAGAAACATACCTCCATATTCCCAATTGATCTGTATGTGTTCCAACTTTTCATGTACCATTTTCTTGCTTTGCTGAAGTTTCTTAATTTTTGATAGGACTCTCCAATGACCAGGTAAGAATCACTCATCTTTTCTTTGTCACAAAGATCTGTTACCACCCTCTTCTTTCTTTTTGCAAATTCCTGATGCTACAAGATAAATGAAAAGTCAAACAAAATATATGAATTTCAGCTTTACATTATAGATGGAAATGGTATTTATAGTCACTAAGGGTTTAAATTAAGCAGGTCTATGCTTAATTTTAAAATGAGATATGAAAAGTGCATCTCTACATCCCTAAAGGCATATATGGACACGAACCAGATATTCCACACACAGATAAGAATAGAAAACAAATATGTATTCACTGCAGATTAAATAAAAAAATGTACAGTTTTTGCTTTACATTTCAATGTTAAAGTCTTAAATGGTAATCTTGGTTATGCCTCTACTGAAACATTTAATTTAGAAATATGACATGCCCAGGGTGCAAAGAAACTGCAAACAACTAAGACTAAAATCCTATTTCTAACGTGCTGTTGTTTGAGGGGAAGATAATCATTTTTTTGTGTTTGTATCCACCACAAAATACAAAACAGCATCTATATCCGCAATATATATATAGTTATAGTTGTAGTTATACTTTTAGAGTTTTAGTTATGGAAAAGTAAAGTCAGTATCCATACTCCAAACAGATATGGTAGACTCTCCGTGGATAATCCCTATCTGTCATCCATATAGTCACTCGTGTGAAATTTATTCAGAAAAGGTAGCTAAATGCTTACTCTGAACAATAACACAATTGAAAAAACTAAAGCCCTTTCCATAAGGCCCATTACAAGTCAAAGATAGTTTACAAAAAACTGATACATCTGAAAAGACTTCATGTTGCTACTTTTCCATGAAAGGGATTAGTGGAACAAGGCCTTCATCATCATTCATCAACCAGAAAAATCAGGCAACGGCAGTCAATTTGAAAACATGTTTGTACCTTTTTCCAAGCAGCAATCAGTCTTGCCTTGTCAATTAAAGAGTC
Source organism: Triglochin maritima (assembly GCA_963682175.1). Taxonomy (NCBI): domain Eukaryota; kingdom Viridiplantae; phylum Streptophyta; class Magnoliopsida; order Alismatales; family Juncaginaceae; genus Triglochin; species Triglochin maritima. The sequence continues at coordinate 46,639,859 of OY821771.1, read as the reverse complement.
TAGGGCTGTATTCTGCTCCAATAGATATCGTCTTTCCTTTGATGTTCCTCTAGCACTGCAAGCAGCCCTTGCAAGCTTCTTCAACTTCAACTCTTCATTTTTCAAATCTTCCAGTACACCTTCTGCTTCTTTAACAATATCCAGATTCTGTAAGATTTGTCCAACTAATGCATCCTCATCTTCCAACTTATTAGCTATTTCAAGAGCCTTTTTGTAGCAATTGGTTGCCTCAGGGTACTTTTGAACATGGTAATGCAGCTCTCCAAGATTGATAAACCCTTTTGCTTCTCCTTGTGGATGTCCAATTCTTTTACAAATTTGGATATCTATTTCAATGTGCTTCTTAGATTTTGCCCAATCTCGCAACTTAAGATAGACGGTTCCAAGATTATGATGAAGTCTTGTACGCCCATCATCATTTTCAGTCACCTCCTCCTCGTCACAAATTTTTAAGCCTTTGAGAAGGATTTTTTCGGCATCTTCGACATTATCAAGATCCATTTCAAGCATACCTATGTTATTATGTGCATCTATATATTCTTTAAGAAAATGAGAAGACTTGAAAGATGAGATGTTGTCCTTGAGTACACAAGCAAGCTTCATGGCAGATTTGAAGTATTTCTTGGCGTTCCGTAGTGCATCGTGATCATCTTCCGACTGTAGAAACATTTCATGATAGGTGCGACCTAGTTGAGTAGCGGCTCGCTGCTGCTCAATAAGATCATCAGAAGCCTTGGCAAGTTCCAAATGCTTCTTCTGCACCGCAAGAGGAGAAAGCATGCATACTGATGAGAAAATATAGTAGGATATGTTTGGTGCACAAGTTGAGATACAAAATAACACTTGGTGAAAGAATGAGTTCCAAAAAATTAACAATGGAAATGAGGTGTAATATCACATCAAAAAGGTGTGTCATATAATTATAATGTTTCAACTTTCAAGTGAGATCAGGACAACAATGTTCTACAGAGACCAATTTGTAGCAAGGATATACAAGATCATTGCTTGTGGTCATCCCTTTCTGTATTGATTTGATTTCAGATTTTAATTGTCAAGTTCACGAATTATTCAACTTTTGGAACATTGCTTCTAGAACCTTCTGCTATAAGGAAAATCCCGTCTACGCGTCATCCTAGACTTGTTCAAATGTCATGTACAACAAAACTCTATAACATCAATACAGAAAACTGTTAAAGGCATACTATAGCTCATTAGCTCACCTCCACAACATTTCCCAACGAACCAACCATCATGAAGAAAAAAACAATCTAACGTTGCTAAATACTAAAAGTGTGCAACACTTTGCTATAGAGTTGAATCCACCATCCACTAATAACAACTTGAGTTTTGTTCAAGCGGTGGACCAACGAATTTTTACACTGTAACAAGCAGACCAATCAAGCTATGAATGCTCCCTCTAAACCATGCTTGCACTTTGTCCAGGCATAGACACAGAGAAAAATAATTCCAGTCAACCGTGGGGAGGAGTGTCGTAAACATAACAAAATTGGATCGAACATCCACTACCTAACTTTTGGTGGACCAACCAAATTGAACACCAACCACGTATCCACCCTTCACGTCCAAAAAAAAAACCCTAAGAAAATAACTATATTTGGAGGAGAGAGAGAGAAAAAAAAAGGTCAAATTACCTGGTAA